>OX439413.1:2500000-5000000 GCA_949319885.1 Mecyna flavalis
CGATCCCATTGCCAATTCTGCCCCCCTAGACAAGCGGCATTTATGACGTTCGTTATAGCTCAATTTGCGATAGCGAATGTCAAATCCCATACTTTCAACACGTGACTTTTCTATGGCATCTGTCAAATCCATACAAATTGGACTTAGCGAAATTCGCCAGCTATGAAGCGATGTCATCTTGTCTAAGCCCCCAGGATCGCAAAGCCGGCGACTTGGGTTCTCTGCCGGATCACCTTATTTCGGAGCCGATCATAACTTTTTCCATTGCCTGCTCAGCGACTGTGGACCAGCCGAATAGTATCGGCCGATTACTTTCGAGTACGAATCGCACGTACTTTTATCGTGGTTGCGTTCGCGCGCCTTACACGCAGTCTTAAATCGATTTTTTTACATACTAGAATTTTAGTGTTTGTGCAGTACCGGAAATTCCTGGAACATAGTTGTTATTTCTCGATACCAAAGATTTTTAAATTTAAATTATTATTTGGTTATTTGGCAAACCCTAATACTAACATACAGCAGCATACGAATCTCTAGTAAGCAAGATAGGTACTGACTTTTTAACATCATTGGATTCCAAAAATAACTGCACAGTTTCTAATACGATAAACTATATAAGAATACTTTTACTAATTTTTGATATAATAATGGTTGACAAAAAAAGATAAATAGTTTGAAAATCAATATCTTTCTCTCTTGCTCCCGAAGTCAATGCTGCCACACGTAACGTGACGTTCAGCTCCATCGGCGACCCGACCGCCCCCCGCGCTTTCATTTTGGCCAGACAGACCCTCTTACCCATTGTCCTAGGTGAACAGGATGAACAGGACGCGACCGTGACAATAGCGACGAGACGCGATGCGACGTAAAGCGACCAATACTCACGCGGCTAGTGTCCTGTTTCATCTGAGGCCCGTTAGAGCGACAAACGCGGCAAATGTATCGGATTCGCTCCTATTTCAGTTCAGTACTGTTTACTATGGACAAGTATACTGTGTTGTTACTATAAAATCCTAATTTTAAATACTTAATTAGCATTACAGATATTTGCATTTAATTGGTAATTGGACAGAAACTCTTTAAGTCGCCGCGTCGTCGCGTCTTGTCGTGTAAAAAACAAGTCCGCATTCGTCGCAAACTCACTAACGCGAAAACGTAGGACACTATCATACACAACGACTACCTATTTGATATTTTCGCGTTACGCCGCGTCGCGTCGCGTTGTCGCGTTTGTCGTTCACCTAGGACAACGGGTTAGCGAATGATCGTCATTCGCTCCCGCCCCGCACCGCACTCCAAATAATGACTACCAACACAAATACGTAGTATAAAAAATGTAATAATAACAGATTGAAAAACGTCAAATTCCCCACTTTGACAGGTTCAGTTAAGTGGTGAAATCTAATAACATTTGGGTATTCATTTATTTTTTATTTCTGTAAGACAAAAAAAATTTTTTTGGGACAAATTTGCCGCCCCCTAAAATCCGCCGCCCAAGGCTGAAGCCTTTTCAGCCTTATGGCTAATCCGCCACTGCCTCTAAAGAGCGTTTAACTAGCCATTGCTCATCAATGATATTAGAATATTATCATTGTTGCTTACAATGATATTAGATTTTATTATAATATATTATCATTGTTGCATAAGAACTGATTTTATATCATACTCATTTGACTGCTATGTTAAGTCGATTTGATTTCCATGATACAGGCTTGGCCTAGTGTGGCAATATATTACAATTTATATTTTGGCTACGTTTTTGGAATTAAAAATTTTTCATTTTGTTTTCATTTTCGCTCCATTCACATTCCATTTTTATTCATATGGCAGAGAGTAATAAAAATGTACGATTTCTATTTGGACCTGAATTAAGTAATTTCGTTGCCTCAAATATTTTGTTCTAATTAAGTTTCGCAGATTTAGAACGTGCAACGAGTACACAGGATGGAAAATACATATAAACGCGTTAGCAAAGTAAACCACTATGTTCTACGACTTTAGGTTAAACATTTGATAACATATTTTATAGCAGAATAGCGCCTCCGCGGGTTCATCCGCGCGTAATTTCTTTTGTCAGTTATCCCCCCTTTCCCCCACATTTCCGGAATCAAAAGTTCCCTATGTCACCCGGGGATAGTGCAGCTTTCCAACAGTGAAAAATTTTTTCAAATCGGTTCAGTAGTTTCGAAGCCAATAGTGAATGAAGTGACTTATTTTATATTTCAGGTAAGGAACAAACGAAAATATTATCAAGTATATACCTATATACGTTGGGAAAAGTAAAAAATTCTGGCTTCACTTGGTCAGCGTGGACTAGTGATGTGAAAATACGTATCGATAGATATTGTCAAAGGTTAAAATAAGACTATTTTTGGAAAAAGAAAACATTGATTTTATAGAAACACACAGGCACTTGCTCGTTGCCTTAAAAAAAGGATATCTAATAAAAAAAATTTTGTGGTCAACTGCTACAAGACAGCGTTGGCTCATGCTTATCGTATTTAAAAAAGTGTGCGGTTTCCTAGAAATGGTGGAGCCATGCTGTTTTACAATACGAAGGGGCCGGCTCGTCCGGGGAAGTACGAGTATTACCATCTCACATAACACCAGCTTGAAATAATAGTGACTTCTATTGTATTTTGTCTGGTTTGTGAGTGTGCCGGAGGCCCACACCCCCCTTTAAAAGTCCGGCACCGCATCAGAGATCTCTCTGGTGTTGCAGAAATGTCCATGGGCGGCGTTGATTGCTTACCATCAGGCGACCCGTCTGCTCGTTTGCCGCCTTTTACATAAAAAATAATACTGGATAGTAACGTTTTATTAACATAACCGATGGCTATTTAAATGTTCGTCCCACTACCCATTCAATGTCTCCGATTGAAGAAATTAGTTTCAATATATTTCCGCAGTATGGCGAGGTTTTTTATTTTAATGGTCGGGCTAACAAATGTTTATCGATAATTAACTACTCGATAACATCACTACTGCGGACGCTAGCGCGGATTCCTCTAAGATGTAGGTGCGCGGATTTTATACGAAAGGTTCACCGGCCTGTGCCAAGAAGCCAGGAAATAGTGCTAGATTTTAAACTCTATTTATTTTCCTCCGACTGGGAAAGACTGAACTTTTCACCTTTAATCGAATAATGTTTTATCAGGGAATTTCTTTGTTAGCGAGTGAAGTATAAAGTTGTAACGGTGGAAATACATTCTCTGTTTTTACTGGAAAGTTATTCTTTGTTGTACCGCTTCGGTTGGTAGGTGCATAAGCTACCTAATATGTTTCCGGCAAAGTTAGTTACCACTGAAAGATGTTTTACTTGGAAGTGTTGCTTAATGTGCTGTTTTTGCTAAAGTATAGACTGATAGTTGTAAGTGGTACTATAAAAATGCCATACTGAGAAAGATTAGAGGTAGCCAGTATACTTGAAATTAAAGGGTCGAAGATGTGATGAGGCTACAGTCTTGCAGCACATTGAGCGACGCTGCTGAAGTGTCCCTCAATGTTGCCTCAATGGAATAGGCCGCAGTGACCGCTTAACATCAGGTAGGCTGCGTGTCTGTCTGCCAACTGACCTAGAATAAAAAAAAGATTACTGATGGCAGACTAGCTCGTGGCTTTTTAGAATGAATCTTTTTTTATACCATTGGGGTGGCGCTTAAGGCTTTTGTGTAGACGACGCCGGAGCCTAAGCCTACAGTACGTCTGATGGTAAACGGTTACCTATATGGACGCTCGTAAGACCAGAGGCTATGCTTGCGCATTGGCGACCCAGTAATTAAAAGAAAACAAAAGGTTAAGTGTAGGGCTCCGAGGTCGGGATTTTTATTTATACCAGAGGCGGCAAACGAGCCAGTGGGTCGCCTGATGGTAAGCAATCACCGCCGCCCATGGACATCTGCGACACCAGAGGGATCGCTGATGCGCCGCCGGACTTTTAAGAGACAGTACGCTTGATTATTGAAGGTCTTCTTAAAAAAAAATTAACAATAGTCAGTCCCAAAAACTACTCAACCCTAACTAGTGATAACATGCGTAATGAATGTTCTAAGAAAACCCTTAGAACGCATTAAACCCTCTCTTTATCTCGTTGGGATTACTTGGACGCTATCTGGACAGGACAAGATGGGATCGGCGATGGGTCCAGGTTTATTAGAAAGTGTTGATTTGACCGAGTTCTTAATTATTTATTTTTTTATACTAGTTCAGTTGGTAGACAGGCACGCAGCCCACCTGATGATAAGCGGCCACTGCGGCCTATTCCATTGAGGGACGCTTCACCTGAAAGCGTCGCTTAATGTGCGGTTATGGTGCATAAACGCATTCTCCTCCGAAAAAAATGTTCTATAAATTCGTAATTCAATATTATTCTAGCATGTGGTTAAACAAATCGTTTTAATAATAAATGCGAAGCCTCGCGCGCAATCTGCGCCATCCGTCACTATCACTACACGTCAGCGACACGGGGTTGTTTCACTACTTTCCGCTAGAGCTGCGGCTTGGAACAAGCGATGAAACTGCTTTTATTCAATATTTCCTTTTTTCCGGAGGAGAATACTTTTATGCACCATTACCGCAGGCTGCATAGAACTACGGCCGTTTGTGGGACTCGACCCCCGTCCCCTTCACACCCGATTGGGACGAGCCGGTGCCAGCTTGGTGGCTATTGACCAGCCTATCCCCGGTGCTGGCCTCTTGTATAAGAATGCCTTTTACTACCTCAAACCACCGCTGTTATAAAAGCCCCAACTTTACCAGAACCTTAGTACAACTATTTTTTATCCTGTTATACGAAGTAATACATCGATCTTGAAAGGAAAACTTGCAAAAAATAACTATTTATCCTCCTTAGAGCTGAACTTTCGCATATAATCAGTAAACCAATATGAAAACAGGATTACAAAGGTAAGACATGCATACAACATAATATGCTAAAGTAGGTAGTAGATAAACCTATCCTAATCTCTTTTGCTTAGTTTGGGGTTAGATGAAGTTACATGAATAATATTCAAGGATTCAAGACATTTGCCGAATTCCCAAGAACAATTTCAGCCTAATATATTGTCTTAAATAAATCAAGTGAAACTATTAGACAAATTAAGGTAGATGACTTGTGATTCTAACTATACATGGATTTTTGTATGTGATCAGTAAAAAAAGGAAGGTAATACATATCAGACAATTAATGTTCACTGAAATCGTTACAATTTTAAATACCTACAAGAGCGTAATTACTACGCCAAACGAGGATTGATAAATAATCACAAACCTATATTTACCAAAAATCAAAAGATTTTTTTGTTACAACAAACAGCAACGTAATCACGTAATAATTTTATCACTTAAATCTTTAAACTTTTAGACCAAGGAATTGTTAAATCAAATAAGTAAAGTAATTTTGTCATAACTCAAACGCCATTTCAAGTTAGATCCACATCACACACGTTCTAGAATTTTAATGAGTTCGTTTTATCTGAAAACTACTTCTGTCCGAGTTTCCATACAAACGACACGCGATTAAAGCCGTCACGTTGGCTCGTACTGTTTGAGCGATCCCTCGCGGACGTATCCCGGCTTTGAATTTTAAAAGGAGGTTTTACTGTTCAAGATTCCAATTATAAATGTCTAATCTCCGATCAAAGGAGTTGGATGTTATAACTGACGTTTATTAATTGGACAGAAAATAAAATGAAAAGGTTAAACATCAGAAATTACGCATTCTCATTTTACTAAATGTCTACGTCACGTATACCGAAACTATCTGTAATGCGAAACGTTGGCATGTGTAGATAAGAAATTATAAATAATTATGATTATATTTTTATTATGTTTAAAATAAAATAAAAAGATATTTTGTCCCATGAACCCAGGATCTGAGATCACGTCCTACTTAAACCGCTTGTAAGGACAAAATAAAATCAACCATAATTGGTACACCATTGAAGTTATATCCACATCAAACACGTCATAGAATTTTAATGCGTTCATTTTATCTCAAAACTACTTCTGTAGTCCGAGTTTCCATACAAATGACACGCGATTAAAGCCGTCACGTTAGTTCGTAAAAGTTTGAGCAATCCCTCGCGGACATATTTTAAATGGATTTTTTTTTTGAGTAAAAAGGGAAGGGATGACATGAGTAATAAGGCTTCCGATTATAACTGTATGACTCTTGATTTTATATCTAAGTGGAATGGAATTCTATTTATAGAGTCGTCCAATTGTGTCTGATAGCAAAACAATCACTCGAATGCGGTCAAACAACCACTTTAGCAAAATTAAAGGAAAAATACCTAGAGGAAGTTTGACCAAAATACTTTGACACAGGTGAACGTTCATCTAAAAATAAACGAATCGCCAAAATTTACAGCAAAACGGCTGCACGAAATTAGATTATATTTTTTGGCGTATTTGTTGTTATTGGGACTAAAATTATTTATATTTTAGACATTAGTCTGTACAATAATTTCAATTCAAAATATAGTCGCATTAGTATAAAATTTAAGTCGTCGTTACACAAAACAAAGTTTGCTCGTCCCAGGAATTGATTTGACTCAAGATTACTTTTAGGTATAAACTTGTCCTATACCAAAGTGTCACAAAATCAACGAAGTAAAGTTATTAGATATCTAAGCCAAGTTTTATTACAAATGTCACGCGATTAATCCTGTCACGTTGGTTCGTACAGTTTGAGGTATCCCTCGCGGTCGCATTCCAGGCTTGAATTATAAAAGGAGATTTTACTCCAGGATGAAAGGGGAAAAAATGGGCCATAAGAATGCCAATTATAAATGCCTAATCTTTTAACAAGTACATTTTAATAGGTGCATTATGCTCTCATAATTATAATAGTTGGACCTCTGTCCAACTGTCGTTAGAAATTAAGCTTCAATTAAATTAAAATCAGTTTCAAGATTAAGTTTTAAGATTTTAATTTTTATCCTTTAGTATTGGTGCCTGAAAATGGCTAATTGGAATTACAAACAAACATATTCGAACCCGCGACCTCTAGTGTAATAATACTCGTACCTACCATTAAGAAAAATAGAAAGAAAGAAAATACATTTATTGACCATATACAAAATTTTACAAGTAATACAAAACGGTTACAAATAAAAGGCGAGAGAGAAAAAAACAATAAAATAAAATAAAGACGGTCAATTGGACCCTACCTCAGCATTTAGATAAAAGAAATAGAAATAGAATGGAAATAAAATGGCGGTCATGAAAACATAATCTCTCTTTATGTTTCTTTAGTGCCAACGTGACGAACGATTAGTGTCTGTTCTGAACATTAACGTACGCTAGGATCGTGACTCTATCTCAAAGACTCGGTATATTTAGAAAAACTGTTGACATTTTCTTTTAACACTTAATTGCTATTAATGGAAATGGCAATTGTCTACGTGTTATTAAAATCATAAAAAATAGGTCAAAATCGGGTCCTTGAAACTGAAAAATGATATTGAAACGTAAGTTTGTCTCGGCGGTGGAATCATTATTACTTGATGATTAAAAGTTACTTTTTTGTAGCCTATAATTATTATTAATAAAGAATTTTATTTAATTGAAAACTAAATAAAATAAAATGTAGCTAGATAAAAATATTAAGCAAATAAATATAGAGCTAAAAACTAATTAAATGGTTTACTAAATTAAAATATGAATGCTTGAAGGTTCAGGCAGTTTCAAAAAGTCTGTAGATTACAAATGTCATTAAAATAAAAGAAAAAAAGACCACGTTTTCATATTTGTGAGTAAAAATGTTTATCTAAATCCCAATTTAAAATAATATCGTTGAATTTGGAATGTGTAAAATTATATGAACATAGTTAATCCGCCATTTTTAAGTCTGTGGATTACAGGTGTCATTTGATGTCAGAAAAAAGCACTTTATTTTTGAATAGACGTTTGAATTTAGACTGTATTCAGAAGTCAATAATTTCAAATGACTTTTAATATTATGATTAAAAACATGAAATTCCAAATTGCCCATTGAAAAAGTTAGAAATATTGTTTGTGAATTACAAATAGTATGATGGAAAACAAAAAAACATATCAGATTTTGAATACTGTACATATGAATTTAGAATGTATTCAGAACACTTAATAGTACAGTTTTTTTATACTACATCAGTTTGCAGACAGAGACGCAGCCCACCTGATGGAAAGCAGTCACTTGGGCCTATGCCATTAAGGGACACTTCATCACGAAGCGTCGCTCAATGTGCTGCCAGACTGAAGACTCATCTGATCTTCAACGCTTTAATTTCAAATGTACTGGCTGGCTCCCATATTAATATTGCCGGAACACAGCCGTAGCTGTTATGGCGGCAGATTTGACCTGTGGCGGTGGTAGCTAGCCAGTCGGACTCTGAAAATGACCTTCCACCAACCAGACCCATAGCGGGAATCGAACCCACGACCTCCGGGTTTTTATACCCGAGCGGCTTAGCCACAGTTCTACAGAGGCGGTTTCGGATGACTTTTTAATATCCTAAGTGAAAACGTTGTTTAACCAATTGCCTTCCACAAAGGCCCAAGTAATGAGAGCGTATACATTTTAAAAGAGAGGTACCTACCGCTAGAAAATTTACGAGCTACTTAATATGCCGGGCATATACCGGGTTAACCATGTTCAGAAATGACGAAGGTATGATGTTTTGTTCACGATAAAATATTAAAATTCCTAATTGGTTCCTTAAATTCATTACCGTCGTACGAGGGTACCCGAGATTATTTAATTGCTTGAGATAATCCAACCTTTTGTGTGTGTGACGGAACTTAGTAATTTAGTGTTTTAATTTAACCCTTCGGTAAACTTTTGCCATTTGATTTATTTAAACTTTGAACAATGATAATAGTAACTTTTTCTTTCATTGTGGGGAATTCACTACATAAACTATCAGTTATATGGTGTAGTCTCTACAAACATTTCGCATGGGAAATCCTATAAGGAGCTTTGTTTTTTTTTATTGCAATGTGTAGCAAGACGAGCAGATCGTACACCTGATGGTTAGCGCCACGTCTGCCCTTAGACAGTTCAGTGCCAAACAGTAACTAAGCACTTACTGTCTCGCACCGCCCTGCGCCCGCTACACCGAGACGACAGTTATTAGGTCTCATATTATACCCAGTAATTTTACTAGCTACAGTGCCCTTTTCCCAAAACACAGAAGTGCTTGATACACTTCTATTTCACGGGAAAATATATTTTGGCACTGCGGTGGTACCCACCTCTATAGTAAACAACGCTCCTTACTATTTTGTATTTGGCTAAAATTTCCTGACGATTAGGAAATGGAAACAAAATGGTTTCCGCTCGCTGGCGGGATTTGGTGTGTCACGAAATCTCTTTATCGCCCCTCCCTCGGGAACTAGCAAAACATAATATTTCTTTGAAATGGGTTCAAAGTCTTCCCGTCAGGAGACAACGCAAAGGTTCTGCTTTCCTTTGCAGAATACCAGTTGATGTCACGCATTCAAAGTTGTGAATTAATTCAATATGTTTTACTTTTTACGTCATGATAAGATAACAACTAAGAAATCTAATTAAGAAAAGTCTTTTGATGTCCTGCCCTTGGCAAAGGACTCCATCATTGAAATCAAAATCATCAAAATAAAATCAAAATATAAGTTCTTTTAATTTGCACTGCCCTTTAACTATTTCTAATTATTATTTTATTCATCCTTTCCTCTATCCTGAGGATGACTGGAAGAATCGCTGTTAGCGATAAGTCCGCCTGTATTGTACAGTTCTTTTATGTTTTCAGTGTTGTGTGTAGTGCAATAAAGAATATATCTATCTATCATCAGTCAGTGGCGTAACTATGTATAATGTATCATACAGGGCCTCGACCCTAAAAGTTTCGCAAAGAAGACCACAAGGCCAGGCCCTTTGACCACTAGGCCACCTAAGTGAGGCGGCTGGTACAGCTATACTAGCGGCACGCTATGATGGCCGTTTTGACATATTACAATACGTCTTTTCATATTAACTATGTACAGCAGTTTATGTGCTATTTTTATTTTAGAGCCGTTTTTTAAACCGTTGTTTTTGGCTTCATTATACTGTAAAATCATGTATTGAAAATGTCAAAACGGCCATCATAGCGGGCCGCTAGTATAGTAGGATACAATAAGCCTCATATTAGTACTAAGTTATTCCGTGCAAAGAGCGGTCAAATGAATTGAAGTTCAGTGGACTTTGTTCCAGTGTCGACGATGGACGTGGAGGCGGTGGTGGGGCGAAGCGCCTCGCTGCCCTGCGACATCGAGCCGGACTCCAACGAGGACCGGGTCTACATGGTGCTCTGGTTCAGGCACTCTGGAGGGAAGCCGCTTTACAGGTGAGTGATGGACAAGTATATTTCATTATCTATACTCCATACTGTCTATATAAAAGAAAGTTGGTGTTAGTTACACTATTTATAACTCAAGAACGGATGAACGGATTTAGATGAAATTTGGCACACGTATAGTTTATAACCGGGAACATAGGATACTTTTTATCCTGGAAAAGTGGGGGGACCCGCGCGTAATTTCCTTTTTCAACTAACCCCCCTGGTTAGTTGAAAAAGGAAATTACGCGCGGGTGAAACCGCGAGGGCGACCGCTAGTAGGTAATATTATAAAAAGGAAAGATTTGATTGTTTGTATGTTTGTTTGCATTGAATAGGCTCCGAAAATACTGAACCGATTTGAAAAAATCTTTCACTGTTAGAAAGGTACACTATCCCCGTATGTTATAGGATACTTTTTATCCCGGAAATATTGGGGGAACGGGGGATATTTTAATATAAGAAATTACGCGCGGGTAATACCGCGGGTGAAAGGCTAGATTCTTTTTTTATGTCAGTGGTGGCACACGAGCCAGCGGGTCGCGGGTGCAAAATATAAATTGCAGCTATACGTCAGTCTAAGATAACATAATGAGTTTTTTTAAATACAAACCTTAAAAATTATGTTGGACAAATAGCAAAATCTGTCAGATAGCTACACGCGACTTTAGTTTTGCCAGGTGTAAACAAGTAGGTATTTTATTGTTAATTATTTTCAGCCATCTGTGTAAAACCGGCCCTTACTTTTGTGTTTAGGCTTTTATTTTTTAATTATCCAAAACTAAGTCAACTAAGTGGTTTATGTGTTTTTTTGGTGGATAAATATTTTTTGTCTAGACTAATATTATTAACTATAAAAAAAATTACGCGCGGGTGAAACCGCGGGCGGAAGGCTGTAAAGAATAAAAGTCTAGCTTACCTTTTTCCGTGTCTGAATCTAAATAGCCTAACAAAACCGCCGGTTCAATACCCAAGTTAGCTAAAACGCTAAATGTATGTAAAACGACGGGACCACTTCGCTCGCATCTCTTCACAACTACTCCTGTATCGTCCCTTATTCCCCTAATACGATACTTAAGAGAAAGCCGTATATTTTGCCTAAAATGTGCGCTTTTACCTGCAGAAATGAAGGCTACATCTAGGTGGTGCCTTAAGTAGAGACCATATTTGTACCTCCACAAAATATTATAAGGTCTACCAATAGATATCACGTAATTATAACGAGTTTCTTTTAACTTTTCTTACTATTTTGAATTAAGGTTTTTTGAATTACGAGTATTTGATTACACTGGCTTGAAACACTTTGACTTTGAGATTAAATAATATTCAAAATCAAACATACATAGTTTGATTTCTGTATTATGATAACTATTGGAAGATAATGAATATAGGTATTTGTTTAAGTGTGGTACAAAGCTATGAATTTGAACCTCGATTCATCTCTATTTACTTTTTCGCTACCCAAGCGAAAAATATATCTTCAAAATAGGCACATTTACAACTGTGTAACAGTGTTCCATTTAGTCGTATTTCCAATCATGAAGGTTATCCTATCTTTTTTTATTGCAATGTGTAACAAGACGAGCAGATCGTACACCTGATGGTAAGCGCCACGTCTGCCCTTAGACAGTTCAGTGCCAAACAGTAACTAAGCATTTACTGTCTGGCACCGCCCTGCGCCCGCTACACCAAGACGACAGTTATTAGGTCTCATATACCCAGTAATTACACTATCTTTGCTTGTTGAGAAGCTACAATAACAAGGCTTCCTATATCCATGGACAAAGCTAGAACCAAGGGTACCCATCTTATCTTAGTTAATATAATTTAAATTATTAAGCAAAGATAATAATAATCCTACTAATATTATAAATGCGAAAGTCTGGATGTTTGGATGTTTGGATGTTTGTTCCTCAATCACGCCTAAACGGCTGAACGGATTTAGATGAAATTTGGCACACGTATAGTTTATAACCCGGATTAGGACATAGGCTATAAAATACCTACGGGAAACGTCTCATTTCCGCGGGAATAACAATTTTGAAACTACTAAACCGATTTTAATAATTCTTTCACTGTTGGGAAGCTACACTATCCCCCGTGAACATAGGCTACTTTTGATCCCGGAAATGTGGGGGAAAGGGGGGATATTTGAAAAAAGAGATTATGAAATAAATAAATAAATAAAAAAATTATGCGCGGGTGAAACCGCGGGCGGAAGGCTAGTCATTGATAAACTCTTACATATTATACATCCAGACAAAATTGTAACACTAGTTTCTAAGCTCACGTGTAGTACAAATAGAGCTAGATTTCCTTGGCATCGTCGCGAGATCTTCAAAATAAATAATGCCGGTTTCTATTGAAACGGTCGAGAGCCCTCATCCCGATCCCGATAACGCATAGCATTAGCGGGAGCGGAGTGCGGGGAGCGGTGTACGTGGCGGTGGTTCGTATGACAGCGGAGAAACAAATCCCTTCTTCCTTCATCCTAGCGTATTCCCGATTGCATCCAGTATGGAGCTCAGGGTCCGCTTCGACTATGATCCTAGATTTGACAAGCCTGGTTATTACAATGGAGCGATTGCCATCTGACCTCCGTAACCCTACAAGGGAAACCAGACCTACTTGGAACATAGTCGGGACCAACGGCTTAACGTGCCTTCAACGGAATCATCATTCTTTTCAGACATTCAGGTGATTTAAGCCTGCAATGTCCTAACCAAACTAGAAACATTCACACAAAGTGATGCTCCCCGCGGGATTCGAACCCACGACCTCCGGGTATTAGAGCCCAACGCTCTTACCACTGTACCACGGAGGCAGTAGCGGAGAAACAAATCATTTATACTAATATTATAAAGAGGAAAAATTTGATTGTTTTTTTTTTGTATTGAATAGGCTCCGAAACTACTGTACCGATTGGAATAATTCTTTCACTGTTAGAAAGCTACACTATCCCCGGGTGACATAGGGTACTTTTGATCCCAGAAATGTAGAGGAAAGGTGGGGATATTTGAAAAATGAAATAACGCGCGGGTGAAACCGCGGGCGGAAGCTAGTTAGTAATAAAGTTGGCAGGACGTAGCCCACCTGATTGTAAGCAGTAGCATTGAGAGACACTTAAGCAGAACCAATCAAGTGTACTGGCTAAAAAACATCCAAAGCTAACGGGCCAGCGCGGGTCGCCTGATGGTAAGGAATCACCGCCGCCAATGGACATTTGCAACACTAGTGTAATCGGTCAGGAAAAATAATAACTCCTTTCAGCGATATAATCAACTTTTATTCCGTCTTCTTCACGACACATAAAGAACACAAGTGAACAGCACGGCTTCCAGTGAGCGACTGACCCAAGACACGGCAACCATCTTGCTTTTATAATAGCGATTTGACAGCAGACGTCAAATAGTGTTGCCGTGTGTTGGGTTAACAGTTAAATTAATATTAAATAAGTATTTCTGACAATGTTATTTAAATATATTATTATATATTATTGCATACCTGCATATAGTACTATAATAACTATTACACTAGAGAGATCGCTGATGCGTTGCCTGCCTTTTAAGGGAGGGTGTGGACCTCCGGCACTCTCACAAACCAGATGAAACACAATAGTAGAATGCGTTGGCATAATAGTTTTCACTAAGGGTTCATTACGGAACAGTAAGTAATTGACCGCCTACGCGGTCAATTACTGGTCACTCGGGTACACTTGAGAAAACATGGGTTTGATTCTCGTTCTGAATAAGAATTTCGGAAATATTAAAGAAGTTTAAGTGTACTTACACTTAAAATCAAAGGCTCAAATATGAAAAGTTTTGCTTAACTTTGGAGAAAGTGCTTGTATGGAGACTATCCTTCTATAAGTTAGTATTTATTTATTATTATTAGTCAGGTATTCTAGACATCCCTGAAACACCGATTTATAATATGATAATAATCATATAGCGAAGAAAGTGTAAAATTAGATATTGACTTATTTTCTCGCTTAAATCGAAGCCCCGTCCCAACAGCTCTTAAATCACGAATATCTCGATATTGCCAACGATCTGTTATATTGAAATTTGCTTCCATATCGATTGCTTGGGTTTATGTTAGTTTACTATACGAGGCACATAGTATGCAATGCGGTAATTCTCCCCAATCACTAATAATATACATAAGACAGACAAATGTAAAGCCTAGATATTTTGGCAGATAAAATTTAGGTTATCTCGCTGGTAAAGTAGCTTTGTGCCAATCAATAATAACCTACTGCATCACCACTTGGGGTGGAGTCGGAAAAACTTTGTTACTAACCATCGAAAGGGCTCAGAGAGCAATTCTCAAGGTAGCTACTTTTAGCCCTTTCCTATTCCCTACTAATATTTTATATAAAAATTGTAACGTATTAACAGTTAGACAGTTGTTTATAATGAATATAGTATTAAAACAGCACCTTGACCTCCCTTATATTCCTAAACTCACTAACAAAAGGCGAAAGGATATTGTTTGCATAACAAAAACAATATTCAAACATGCATTTACATCAAAATTTTACTTGTTTCTAGGTCCACTTCTCTACAATAGACTAAATGCAATATGTGACTTATATCCCCTTTGCTACAGCAAATGTAAAACCAAACTTCAAGATGCCCTCAAATGTATGTCCTACGAGGATACAGAGAATTTATTAACCGTATTGAAGTAGATAGACTTGAGACTTGTTATTATTTTATAAAATAGATATAGTTCCATTGTATTTAGCACTTATTTATTTCACCTACCCATTTCACATAGTGATATAATTATTTGTAGATCTTAAGAATTTATTTTAGATTTTCGCCTGAAACACAGGATCTCCTAGTTCAGGCTCATAAAGTTAATTAGATCTTAAGAAAATGTTTGTACTAGCTGATAAAATAGTTCTAAGAATTTTAATAAATTGATTTGATTTGATTTGAAAGTATCCTTTTCAGAGTCCGACTGGCTAGCTACCACCCCCACAGGTGAAATCTGCCGCCATAACAGCTCTGGCTGTGTTCCGGCAATATTAATGTGGGAGCCAGTACACTTGAAATCAGAGGCTCGAAGATCAGATGAGTCTACAGTCTGGCAGAACATTGAGAGACGCTTCCAGGTGAAACGTCCCTTAATAGAATAGGCCACATTGACCGCTTACCATAAGGTGGGCTACGTGACTGTCTGCCAACTGACCTATTATAAAAAAAAAACATGTGACTTCTTCTATCTGAAGTGACATAAAAAATCTGATTCAGCAAAGCCACTAGTTAAGAGAAATAAAAACCATGCAAGAACTCAAAAGGAGTTCTCAAAGAACAGTTCAAAAATATTTGAGCGAAAAACTTCCTAAATGAACGAAAGGTCGTCCTGAAAAAATCACGCCCAAAACCAAATATTAACTAAACTAATTCAAACTACTTTACCAAAAGGGACCTGTTCGTTTATTTCTAGTTTGTGAAGTTGGTTTTTCTCGTATAATTCAAAATTCTGTACAAAAACAATAAGTGTGTGTTCTATTCGATGATTTTATTAAAGTTCGTGAGAATGAATACATGTTTGTTACTCTTTAAAGCAAAAACTAAGGAATTGATTTCGACGAGATTACACAATTAGTTTTAGATCTTTGGGACAAGAGATATTTATCTCTAGAATACATAACAGCTACACGAGTTACTATATTTAAAGACTTTCTGTAAAAGTTTCAGTTTGAAGCCAACGACGGTCACACGGTCGTTGTCTGATATTTCATTCTCCTCAAAACAATGATTAAAATTATACCTACTTGTGAAATCCCAATTTCAAAGAGTTATCTACAAAATGCGTCATTAATATAAATTATAGTGAGCAAGTACCATAAAGTATGATATTCATAGACAATCGATTATAAACATCATTGTTAACTACATGACTTACCATAGCTAACAAACAAACAAGTTCTTTTAAATAAATATATTATGTAACCGACCAATAATGTCGTCTGATTGGAATTTCATGCTAGTTAAAGGATAACATTACGTTATTTTTCATTATTTTTAAATCTTTGAAATACTCGACATAAAAATATAATAATCGAGCTCATTATATAGTATTTAAATAATTTATGGATATTCTCACAAAGCATTATATAACTGAGCCAAATACCATACTCTAATAGCAAAATAGATAATGGATAATAATATGTACATTGTACACTTTTTTTAGAAAATTAAATACCTACAAACGAAGCTTACAAATAGATTGTTCACGTAGAAAAATGTTTCCACAGTGTGGGAATTGCCCCGGGATCTCGACTACAACAGATTGTAACTGACCTCTCAATTATTAAACCAAATCGGTCTTCATCTATTATCGTTTGTTTTGTTTTAACGAAATGCTGTTTACAAATGCTTAGACATCAAGGAGCGATTTAAATTATTTTAGGGTAGAGTTTTCGATTTTGTAGATATTATTTTAGCATAACTTAATTTTGTGTCGGTTTTTTCGGACACAGCTCGGGTTTGTGATCAACATCCGCATTTGGTAAGCCTGGTGATTAAACCAGTACCCACCTTTGTAACGATAACTTGATTTCAAGGATGAAGGCCTCTGCCCTGCAGTGGGACATTAATAGGCTGATAATTTACTTTACTTTTTTTTTAGTATAGCTCGAGCAAAAGCTCATCAAGGTCAATATCAGACATTAAGAAACGTCCTTCTTTGTAAGTACTACATGAGCCAGATTAGTAAAAATCGATTTTTTAAATTCAAGCATTTAAATGTTTCTTTTGTAAGGAGTTTGGCCAAATAGCGTCAATTTTAATAAAAAAAAAATATATCTAAGTATGTTTAGTTCCTCTTTTTTTTTTTACTTTATCATTGTACTATTATATTTTCTGTGGTTTTATATTAATATTTGTGTTGCAATTAAAACATTTTAATAAAACCATAAAATATTAATGTTTTGAAGAGATAATTAATCTTGGGATTTTCAATAATTTTCATTCATCAAGCCTCCTATGATTTGGTTTAGATGCCAGTAAATGTGCTAATATATTTTCTAGATCTATTTTTAGCACATAAATATTAATGTTATATGGTAAAACTTTCAGGTACATATTAACTCACCTTTAGTTCATCATAATACCAACTCTACCTCTATTCATCCAAATATCCATCCTCATCATTTCAAAACTGTAACACAATATCACGAACACATAATTTAGCTGACGTCACTTCGCTATCCACTAAGCGACATGTGAATATTGGAAATTAGAACTGCCTCGGGCGCACTCATCCCTCGTTAGCGACTGGCTGACGGAACGCGTAGCAGGCATATCGCGTCACTGGTATCTGTCACTATTACAATACTGACGATATGTAACTAGAATAATCTGCCAAGTGAAACAATCAGCATTTTGTTGGTAAGCAATCAGCATTTTGTAGGCTTAGTAGATAATGAATTTAAGATTCACAAATATGTAGAGTTTAAAAAATAAGCCTAATTCAATCAAAAGCGGGCGAGTACTGTGTATTGTCTCTATTAGTTAGCAAATCTCAGTGCTAACCTGCTAACAGTAAACGCTTTACGCAATACACATCGGTTGACAAACGATAAATTTGTCATCCTGTAGCCATGATCTGTTTGCAGTTATATTTTTTAACATTATAACACTTTTTAGGTGCAGCGCAGACGACAGACTATCCGTGATGCACTTTTTAGTCTGTGAAAATAGTACCTTTGCAATTATATGCAGTAACGCACACGATTTTATAAAATTTGAAAAATTTATCCGGATGTTGTTTCAGAAATGAATGTTTAAAATAGAACTGTCCCTTCAGTAATCTTTCCGAATGTATAGGATGTACCCAAAATTTTCTTTTTTCTGGTGTACTTCAAGTACAAAATAATACTTCGCGATCTCTGGACGATTTCTATAGCGTCTACGTCCCTAAGTTCTGCCGACAGAATGATTTAAGATGTGCGTCGTGTGCGTTGAGTCTGTGATAAATCAGCGAAAGACATTTGCGCGCCATGCAGACTTTTTCGCACAAAAAGTGCGCCGTCTGCGCTGCACCATAGGTTTGCATACATCAAGGAAATACTATCTAGCATGCCACAATTATCTTCGATCCAAAAGCACCATTTCAAATATCGCGTGCTTAATGTGTGTTCCCATCCCTATTCCCTTCAAACGGATTATCGTCGTGCAATTTTCTTGTTCTGTGTCGTCGTGGCACATTCGAGCGACAATCGATTGACGATCATTTGAGGCTAATATTATCGTGTGAGCCTAGCCTGGGTCATCTAGAGTACATTTACTGGCTATTCTGGCTCAATTAGGACTTTGAAATTGCATAGTTAGTACATGAAATAGTTATGATAATCCCTACTGATATTATAAATGCGAAATTAGTCTGTAAGGCTTCATGTAGAAGACGCCGGGACCGGACCGGCGCCAGAACGGATGTTTGTGTATACGAATGAAAACCGCGCCTGAGCCGGACCGGAGCCGGACCGGCGCCGGACCGACACCGCGTGTTCTATTTTGATCCTGAGTTAAGCTGCGATTACAGTTCAGTAAAGCATTGCCAACGAAACTGTAAAGACGTCTGCATTTCATTTTAAAATTATTATATTTTACAATGTTAGCTTTAGCAAATAAAAATAAAGTGGACGGTGCGTTCACATGGCAGTTCAGTTTTGCGGGATCCAGTAAAAAGCCGGTCCTGCAAAACTGGACTGCCGTGTGAATACGAGAGCGTGGCGGGGGCTGCCACCACTTCACTATCCCGCAAAAAACAGCGTCCCGCAAAAAACCGCACGCGGGAAGCCGTGTGAACACTGCTATATAAATATTTGTGCGACTAAACGGGATCCCGCTTTTTACTGGACGACGGATCCAGTTTCTAGTGACAAAACCGAATGCCGGATCGGGTTTTTGCAGTATCCCGCATGCGGGATGCTCGTGTGAACGCTACCTTAAAAACACATTCGCCATCAAACGGGATCCTGCAGAAAATGGGATCCTGCAAAAAACTGGACTGCCCGTGTGAAAGGGGCGTTACGGTTTTACGCCTACACTATTCAATTAGTTTTGGTGAAATTTGGTACAGCAGACATAGACTAGACAATATCACGTTATTGTTACGTTACCGTTAGAGCGCGGAATCTGTTAATCTGCAGATTAACTTGGTAATCTGCGGAATACCGCATACGATCCGTTATAGTGTAAAATTTTAATTAAAGAAGCTCATTATTGCACTCTACTTAATTAGTCTGCACTGTAACGAATGGCAAATCGTTGATTTGAGGAATGTGTGTTAAAAAAAAAATGGCGATCACAAACCTGAACTATTTTCGAACAAACCTACGCAAAGTGAGCTTGACCTGGGCATTAAACCTAGGGCCTCGAGCTCATGTCCAGGTACTTAAACGACTATACTAGCGGCACGCTATAATGGCCGTTTTGACGTATTACAATACATGGTTTTACAGTAGCCCAAAACAATGGTTTAAAAAACGGCTCTAAAATTAAAAACAGCACATAAACTGCTGCACAGCAGATAGTTAATATAAAAAGCGAAAGCGTTATAAAAACCATGTATTGTAATAAGTAATTAATAATAATGCAAAACGTATAGATGCTGATATGCTAGTATAGATCAACGAGGTGAGCTATTAATCATCATCATCATCATTTCAGCCAAATGACGTCCACTGCTGGACATAGGCCTCCCCCAACGATCTCCAAACCGATCGGTCCTGCGCCACCCGCATCCAGTGGATTCCGGCGATCTTTATGAGATCATCGGTCCACCTTGTGGGAGGCCTACCACGGCTGCGTTTCCCGGTACGAGCCTTAAGTGGCAGTGGGCAGGACACATTGCAAGGAGGACTGACGGCCGTTGGGGCGGAAAGGTCCTCGAGTGGTGGCCACGAGCTATTAATATTAACATTAAAAATGAGGTTCTAGAGCACCCACTTACCGTCCCACCTGTTCTCTATATCTGGCAATATGGCTAATATTTCTCCTTCAGTCAATTAACGACCTATTTTCCCAGCGACATTGGGTGTCAACGAGTGATTGATTGATTGTTTCAAATTTCGGTGTATCAACCGAACTTTATATGAACGTAATGTACTGGGTTCTG
The DNA here is from genome assembly GCA_949319885.1 of Mecyna flavalis. Classification (NCBI taxonomy): domain Eukaryota; kingdom Metazoa; phylum Arthropoda; class Insecta; order Lepidoptera; family Crambidae; genus Mecyna; species Mecyna flavalis. Next base: position 2,520,478 of record OX439413.1, read on the forward strand.
CATACGACTTTGTCTGTGTATTAGCTTTTTTTGCGGAAGAGATTTTGTCAAGGCATGATAAACGCTAGCTTAGCCAGACCAGGTGGTAGGTTCATGTACTGGGCCGTCTAGGTAAGTGCCACCGCAGTGCCAGATATTTTCCCGTGAAATAGAAATGTGTCAAGTACTTCTGTGTTTCGGGAAAGGGCACTGAAGCTAGTGAAATAACTGGGTATATAAGACCTAATAACTGTCGTCTCGGTGTAGCGGGCGCGGCAGTGCCAGACAGTAACTGCTTAGTTACTGTTTGGCACTGAACTGTCTAAGGACAGACGTGGCGCTTACCATCAGGTGTACGATTTGCTCGTCTTGATACACATTGCAATAAAAAAAAACCGAGATTTAAACAAAGGTACTCTGACGGAGCCGTCACTTTAAATTAGGCAGTAATTCTATAATTACGAAGAAACAATTAACGAATCAAATACTCAGTTCTTATTAGCAAAATGGAAGTCGGTATATAAGTGCTATACAAATTGTATAGAGAAGGATGTTTCAAAACACAGAGGGAAAACACAATTCCCAGCTATGGCACTTGAAAGAAACAATATTTTAGCTCGGGGGAGGTCTAGAATACCAGATAAATGGTGCACATTGCGGGAATTCATTTTATAATGTGTACTCTGTGTGTTCTGACAAACTGTGTTGTGCCGGGATGAATGTGCTAGCCACGATACAAATTGAAAAGATTTCTTTCGACAATGTGTTTCATTTTGTTTGTTTTGGAGTGCCTGATGTTTTAGGTCGATGGCGCATTTGTTAGTGACCTTGGGCTGCTCTTCCAACGCGGACAAACGTTTGTTTATGTGATGAACATTTGTGTTTGTCCTGTGTCTGAATTTTTATTAGCGTATAAAAGCATCCAGTGGACTTCGGCGACTTTTATAAAATCATCGGTGCACCTTGTGGGAGGCCTACCACGGCTGCGTTTCCCAGTACTAGGCCACCACTCGAGGACCTTTCCGCCCCAACGGCCGTCACTCCTTCTTGCAATGTGCCCTGCCCACCGCCACTTAAGGCTCATATATATCATAGATTTATTAAATTATACAAAGGAAATGCCTACACCAATACCAGCGGAAATGCTTATGCTCAGAATCTAGTACCCTCCGGGAACCTACGACCAGTAATGTAATAGCAGCTTCTCAACCATTACACAAAATCCATTATATAAGAAACCTTCCACTAAACACTTAACACAATTCGTTACTTAAACCTCTTTTCTTTTAATACGAAAACACTCCAGAGAAAATAATCTCGTTTCCTATTTAGTAAAAGAAAAAACAACGAAAGAAAACAGTGCCAACATTTCTATCTGGAGGTATTCCCGAAAAATAGTGGCAAGAGGCAATTGTCCCAAACGTCTGTCAAGGGATATTAGTATCTGTATGGAGAAAAGAAGGTGCATTTTCGCGTGAAAGACAAAGGAGCTGTATTGAAATTTCATTGAAGCAACCGGTAGACGGTGACATCACGTCTCAACGAGTCGTCGCTAACGTTTTGAGGGTGGTGTAAGTCATAAGCAACTAAATTTTAATATAATCATATTATTATTTACATACAATAATAGATTTATATTCTGTAACCCAATTCTTACATACAAATGAAAAAAGGTAAACTACTAATAACTAAAAAGCTTTTAAAAATAAACGCAGATTGTCAAGAAACTGAAGACTATCAACAGACAACACGACTTAAAAGAAATATCATTAACTTGACGTTTATTACCAGCTGATAAACTGAGAAAAATAAAGTACAGAAATCATATCGTAGCGTATTGTCTTGGAAGGAAATTATAAATAAATAAATATAAATATCTCAGGACAATATTCACACAGCGCCATCTAGCCCCAAACTTAGCATGAGCTTGTACTATGGGTGCCAGTCAACTTATAAACATTACTTATATACTTTTTTTTGTAAATACATACATATTATACATAATCCATTTATAAATCTTTACTTCGAACTAGGATAACACATTTGTAACTTACTGCAAAATATAAGTGAGAGGCAAGAGCCTGAAATAGGTATCTTGTAAAAAACAGGTCTCCAGTGGCCATTAATATAAATCATAAGTAAATATCCCTAAACATTATTTACACAGCGTCGTCTAGCCCCATCTAGCCCCAAACCACAGAATATATAATAGTACTAACGTAAAGTATAGCTTGGACTAGAGCAGATAACTTATAAACATTACTTAAATACATTTTTTGTAAATACATACTATATGTTTTACATAAAACACCCAGTTCTTTACAAACATACATATTTAGCACACAATTATTTTTACCGTGCTGGAACGAACCCACGGTCTATGGTGTTATAGCCGATTTGACAACCATTACTCTGCACGTAATAAAACTAAAATAAACAAGCGAAATTGTGAATAAAAACGAAAATAATAGCGAGCGATTTATGAAATAAGCTGAAATAAATATAAAATTTCGCAGCAATGAAAATATATTTGGAAGAGAGTAAATCTGTAGTCCGTACGTAAACGACACACGTTGAGTACGCAACTCGCGACGGCTTGTTATCGCGTTGGCTGTGTTTGTTCTAAGTTACAAGAAAGAGTGGAACCTTATTATTAAAATAATAATTTTATGACTGTCCTTTATTTTAAGAGATCGTTTGTGGTACTATAATTTTGTCCTACTACCCACAAAACTGTCCCGGTTTCCCTTCGCACGCGAAGAGGTACAGGATAAATTTTAATGGGATGAACACTTTTTTTTACACTACGTCAGTTGGCCTGATGGTAAGGTACCCCTACAGGTGAAATCTGCCACCAAAACAGCTCTGGCTGTGTTCCAGCAGTATTATTAGGGGAACCAGTACACTTGAAATCAAAGGCTCGAAGGTCAGATGAGCCTAAAGTCTGGCAGCATATTGAGCGACGCTGGTAAAGTGTCCCTCAATGGAATAGGCCGCAGTAACCGCTTACCATCAAGTTGGCTGCGTCTGCCAACTGAACTAATATAAAAAAAGCATGGTAATTAGGCCAGTGCCTATCATGGTGACGATGACTTGATTTCATCATTTCAAGTTTTCAATGATGAATTTCTTTGCTCTACATTGGGTGTGTGATACTTTTTTTTACAGCATAAAAATCTGTCTGTTCCGGAATATATCTGTCAAGTCAGTGTGAACACGGCACTCGACTGAAGGGGAGTCGCGAGCTACTTGTTAACGCGCTGACGCGGAGTACTTGAGACATAAGCGTAAGCGGGCGAAAATAAATAATTATAATTAACATTTTCGTTATTCATGTTACAAAGACGCTCTTATGAATCGTCAGAAATTAAAGTTACAGAGTGAATTTTGCCCAGTTTAAACTATTGTAAATTGCTTGCTTCCATTTTGTGAAAATGTTGTAAATTAAATATAAGTGTAGTGTTAACAAAGTTCTTAACTAAAAACAATAAACTAACCGTAACAGTTAACATTAATAGGTAGAACAACTGAGTTCAAATTGAAATATCTAAAACACTAAATAGAATTGAACTTTCGAAACATTTAATGGCTAAATAACAGAATTGAACATCCGAGACATTCAGTAAATAGAAACACCACTGACCGGCAAAGGCCGGGTGTGATCTGTCAGTCAGTTCCGTTGACTCGCGCGACTGCGGCAACTACGCAACTAGGACTCGCTCGTTAGAGGAGTGTGTGGTACAAGTCAAAAGACAAAACGAGTTTTTATGTTACAGAATATACGTCATGCAAATTTAGTGTCGAATTTTACGGGCACAGCTTTTGCTCTACTTAAAATATGCGTGTTTGTGATTAGATGAAGTTGTCCTTAATCTTATCTTACTTCTTACTTATAAATAAATATTTTTTCTGGACATTTTTTCTGTTTAGATGTTTGGATGTTTGTTACTCAATCACGCCTAAACGGCTGAACGGATTTAGATGAAATTAGGCACACGTATAGTTTATAACCCGGAATAGGACATAGGCTATAAAATTCCTACGGGAAACGTCTCATTCCCGCGGGAATAACAATTTTGAAACTACTGAACCGATTTGAATAATTCTTTCACTGTTGGAAAGCTACACTATCCCCGGTGAACATAGGGTACTTTTGATCCTGGAAATGGTGGAGGAAGGGGGAATATTTGTTAAAAGAGACTAAGCGCGGTAAATAAAAATAAATAAATAAATTACCCCAAGTCAAAGCTGCCCCAGTCACTAAAGACCAAAGTGTACAATCAGTGTGTTCTCCCGGTTTTAACGTACGCTTGCGAGACTTGGCCCCTGACTGCGAGTTTGATCAACAAACTTAAAGTCACCCAGCGCAACATGGAACGCGCGATGCTCGGGCTGTCCCTGCGCGACAGAGTCCGTAACGAAGCCATCCGCCAGCGAACAAAAGTGATAGACGTCGGCTATCGCATTGCAAAGCTGAAGTGGGCGTGGGCTGGACATATGTGGCGCCAGCAAGAAGACAGATGGAGCAAACGCGTTTTCTGTTGGAGACCTCGCTCCAAAAGACCAGTCGGCAGACCACCAGCGCGCTGGTCCGATGATTTAGTGGAGGCCGGAGGCCCCTTGTGGCAAAGGGAAACCTATAACCGGGCTATCTGGAGAAAGTCTGGAGAGGCGTATGCTCTACGGTGGGCGAAAATGCGCTGAAGAAGAAGAAGAAGAAGAAATAAATTACCTGTTCACATTTAAAGGTCGCGATTAAGCTAGTGGCTATCATTGTGACAATTACTAGATTTTAATAGTAAAGGCCTTTCCTTTTCTCTGCACAAATAATATAAATGCAAAAGTAATTCGGGTTCTATCTGTTTCACGCGTAAAGTACTAAACCAATTGATATTAACTTCGTGTAACTTCTGTTCTTCTATAGACTAGACCTTGAAAAATATCACATTCTTGTGAAATAACGTCGTATAGCCCAGGTCAATGGAATTCTAGTGAAAAATAATTAAATAATTTACTATTTTTGTTATTATATTTTGCGTAAGTCATAAGTCTCTTAAACATAATACATTTAATGTTGTTCGCTATCCACACTCCGCTTGGGTCAGCAGTCGCCTTCCGTTGTGCATTTAATTCAATTCCGGGATCACTGCCGCGGCGAGTGACGTCACGGGAACTCTGTCCGGGAACGCTCCGCAGTAGTCCGGGCAATTATATTATGCAGTGTTACAGTTGCGCTTGCTTTTACCTGCGAGGATTAAAAGTTAATTAGGGAATATATGGACTAAGTAATTTAAGTAAGTGGGCAACAGGTAACGTAGGGATTAAAAGTAAATAAGAGAGAGATGTAGTAGTGGTAGAGCCATGTTGTGTTACAGTACGAATGGGCCGGCTCGTCCGGGGAAGTACCACCCTCCCATAACAAATCAAATCAAATCAAATCAAAATATTCTTTATTCATGTAAACTTGTATCAAGTATTTATGAATCGTCAATTACAGAGTGACTCTACCACCGGTATCGGAATGCAGTCATCTGTCGAGAAGAACCGGCAAGAAACTCGACAGTTACTCTTTTTAATCGCCAAAGAAATTTATACAACAATGACAATAAATCTATCTATACTAAGCCATACAGTTTTTCGTGTGAATGTAGATATAATAATAATAATAAAGAAAAAATTATAACTGTAGGACGTAGTGTAGATATAACAACAATGACAACAGATTAAAATACAGTTTGCGCTGACAGGGAGCGAAGCATTCCTACGACCAGTATCTACAGATCTCCATCATTAAGAAAATCTTCAATTTTATAGTAACCTTTTTTCATCAGACGGGTCCTGATCCACGACTTAAATTGATTTATGGGTAAGCTAACAACATCCATTGGCAATTTATTATACATTGTAATACTTAATCCTTTAAAAGAATTTTCAATCTTTTGAAGTCTAATATTTGGAATAGCAAGCCTATGTTTATTTCTTGTGTTAAATTGATGATGATCTGATTTCTTTGAAAAACTTTGTATGTTCTTTTGTACATACATAACACAATCCAGTATATATTGTGATGGCACAGTTAATATATTTATTTCCCGGAATAATTCTCTTAACGAGTCACGAGTTTTGAGGCCATATATAGCGCGGATGGCTCTCTTTTGCAAAATAAATATATTGTTTATGTCAGCGGCAGATCCCCATAAGAGCAGCCCATATGACATAATACTGTGGAAGTAACTGAAATAAACTAGTCTCGCCGTTTCCACATCAGTTAGATTTCTTATTTTTCTGACAGCATATGCGGCTGAGCTAAGCCTTTTGGCAAGAGCAGTTACATGAGGCCCCCACTGCAATTTAGAGTCGAGGGTTATCCCCAGAAACACTGTTGAATTGACAATTTCAATGAGTTCTCCATTTACAGTGATCTCAGGAACCACCTGTCGCACATTCGGCATTGTGAATTTAACACATTTCGTTTTATTGGTGTTCAATAACAAATTGTTAACAGTAAACCAGTGTAAAGTTTGTGAGACAGCATTACTCACATCGTCAAATGATTGTTTTCGTCTGTCAACTTTAAATATAAGGGAGGTATCATCAGCGAATAACACTGTGTCACACAGGTTTTCTGTATAATATGGAAGATCATTAATATAAATTAAAAAGAACAAAGGTCCTAGTATTGAGCCTTGAGCCTTGCGTGAACACCAGCGTGAAATAATAGTGACTGCTATTGTGTTTCGTCTGGTTTGTGAGAGTGCCGGAGGCCCGCACCCTCCATACCCCCATAGGCCGGCAACGCATCAGCGATCCCTCTGGTGTTGCAGATGACCATGGGCGGCGGTGATTTCTTACCATCAGGCGACCCGCTCTGGCTCGTTTGCTGCCTCTGACATAAAAAAGAGCTGAATGGTTTTAAAAGTCGCTTTTCACGCGTAAGGCTGAAGGTTTGAATCTCGGTGCCAATAGATTCTTCTCTATAAACTAATATTAAACAAGTCTAGTGGCACTTAACTAAATAATTGCTTGCGTCTCAAGAATTTCAGTGTCTGTTTCAAAAGGTCAAGATATCAGCTTTTTAATTCTTTTAAAATAAAATATATACGAGAATTGTAATTCGAAAATAATATTTTTATTTTGTCTTAAAACGGCTTTCAGTTTTTATGTCGTGCAGCCATGCTGCAGACAATTTATTTCTGTCAATCGAAATAACCGGGGCAGTACCATTCTCTTGCGATATTTTGTGGTGGTAGAGCCATGCTGTTTTACAGTACGAATGGGCCGGCTCGTCCGGGGAAGTACCCCCTTACATTACACCAGCATGAAATAATAGTGACTACTATTGGGTTTCGTCTGATTTGTGAAAGTGCCGGAGGCCCACACCCCCCAAACCCCTATAGGGCAACGCGTCAGCGATCCCTCTGGTGTTGCAGATGTCCATGGGTGGCGGTGATTTCTTACCATCAGGTGACCCGCTGGCTCATTTGCCGCCTTTGACATAATATCTCTCCATATTATTTTTCTGTAATATGGAGAGATATATTATATTGAGTTCCCCGTTAAACCTATATGACCATGGGAGGTAGTTATTTTCAGTTACGATCAAACTTGGGTTGTAGGAACTAAATATACAGTACCAAAAAAACAGAATTTAAATTAATTAGGACTTTCATATATCTAATGTTTTCCAATGAAATTCCTGTGAACTAAGATTTGTACCGTAAATACGTATTTGCTATCCTGATTAATACTTACTAGGCTATACAGCGTCGTACGAAGCCAGGCTTCGCTCTACAACGAGATTAGCTTGTTGCTCGGTGATTAGAGGGAAATTAATTAAGGAATTAACCTTTAGAATACTTGTGAGTGAAAAGTTTTAGCCTCTGGGTGGTCTGGCTCAGGCATTTGATTTAATTACTTTTGCTAATTACGTTTCAGTTTAAGAATAGTTATATTTTATAGAATAATGAACACTCTCATGGCTTAGTTGTGGAAGTACCGGGGTATTTATTTATTTATTTATTTATTTAAGCTTCATTGCACAAATCAAGTACCGGGGTACCAGTTACCTGTTCAGTTAAATTCATGGGTTGGGAATTATTTTTTGATTTTATGAAGATTTTGGGTCTCATGATCAACATTCATTTGACCATTTGACGACCATTTGGTGCAATGGTCGAAAAATCGGCTATTACACCAGAGTTCTCGGGATCGATCCCTGCACAGTACAAACATTTTGTGTGCATGAACATGTCTGTTTGTATCGGTCTGGGTGTTTCTACATACATATTACATATTATATTACAAAAAAAGCATATAAGTAATGTTTATCCATTGTCTGGCACCCATTGTACAATCTAATGCATAGTTTGGGGCTAGATGGCGATGTGTGAATAATGTCCAGAGATATTTATTTATTATTATTATTTAATCTGTGTTTGGCAAGCGTGGCGTACGCAATAAGTCTTGAACTCGAGGTAAAAAAAGTTCGTCCCACTACCCACTAAATTCCTCCTAAACTAAGTTTCTTCTCGAAAGGGGACGATACGGTGCCCGCTTTTCGGCCATTATACATCTTAAACAAAAAGAGTGTCATCTAATTACGTCACAAACACTTTCTGGTAGTAATATGAATGGAAACGTATGTTCTGTAATTAATCTGAGCACTGCTTCGTTTTTGCTCCGCGCTTCATTAGTTTCTAACGCTCGTAGCACTGAGCTGATGTCTAATGCGTCACAGCTACGAGACGCTACGGCGTAGACGAGTCCGTAGTCGACTACGAAAACATCGATGTCGAATTTTATTTAAATTTATAAAGTTTTATTAAACACGTCAAAGGACTTGTAGTTTAAGTATTGGGCAGTAAACTCTAGGTATTGGGTTCGATTCCAGGGTCGAGTAAGATTTGTATCGAATTTTCCAAACAGCTACTTACATCGCACTTACGTCTGAGCGACTCATTGCTACGAGATACGATGACGCGCTACGGCGTAGACAATTTCGTAGCTCATGAGTAAATAAATTGAACAGAAAAACGTGCGAAGTGAGAAAATTAAATAAATTAAAAAGTTTATTAAATTAGCTTTTAGTATGAACATGAGATTTATCTACAAATTGCTTAAGTTTATTTTATTATACATACTGTATTCTACGACTTTTTTAGACTTTCATCTAGAATAATGAAAAACTCAAAATATGAAATCGCAATTTCATAAAAAAACACTTATACTTTTAAGTCCTTTGAGTTAATAAGTAGTAATCGTGTAAATATAAGAAACCACAATATAATATTTTACTTTCTCATATCAAAATCTCTGAATAACCAAATATTCCTGAATCAGAACAAATTACATTAGGATCGAGCTTTGTTTAGTCTGATTAGGATTTCAAAACACACTGTATGTTTGTTCAATCCGTTACAGTCGCAAAGATAACCGGTTGGATCAACAGCGATGTTTGTGCGTCATCTAGTTTGGATAAGTGATCAAAACTTGATCCAGTTACTAGGTAGGGCTGTGAAATTTTGTTTGTGTATACAATAATAAATAAATAAACAAATAATAATATCTTTGGACATTATTCACACAGCGCCATCTTGCCCCAAACTAAACATTAGCTTGTGCTATGGATGCCAGGCAACGGATAAACATTACTTATATAGGTACTTATACTATATTTATACATAGAAACATCCACACCGATACAAACAGACATATCCATGCACACAAATGTTTGTACAGTGCGGGGATCGAACCCGCAACCTCTTGTGTAATAGCCGACGTCTCGAATATTACACCAAATGGCGCGTCATTATGTGAATAATAATTTGTGCTATAAGAATTTATGCTAAGTTATAGATATACCTGTACCTAGGCACTAACTTGTGCACTGAATTATAATATCTTACTTGGTCAATCGTAAAGCGGCGTTTTTTCGTGGTACTACTAATTTGTCCTACTAGTAGGACCACAAAAACTCGCCGCTGCAAAGCATGGTCGTCGTAGCCAAAACTCGGCTATTTATATTATTATTATAACCTGCGTAGTTGAATAATTGCTAAGATTAACCGCCAAAACCGGAACTATTATTACGTAACGAGGAACCCGGCTTATTATCCAATCACTGATTAGTTTGTAATATCCCGCTGCTGCTAAAGTCGGCTTTAACCATGTAATTTTGTAAGCGTAACTATTAATCATACAATTTGTTATGTTAACTCGTGTTATTATAGTCTTAAGTTAATTATTGGTAGTTTGTGGTCTAATAAAATATGTAAATAGATCACTAGTATGACGTTTTACGTTTAATTTTAGAGTCACTTGGGGTCTAATTGATTTAATAAATAAAATACATCTATATATACAAAACTCCAAGGTGACTGTCTGACTGACTGACTGACATAGATATCTATCAACGCATAGCCCAAACCACTGGACGGATCGGGCTGAAATTTGGCATGCAGGTAGATGTTATGACGTAGGCATCCGCTAAGAAAGGATTTTGATCAATTCCCACGGGAACGGGAACCACGCGGGTGAAACCGCGGGCGCCCGCTAGTAATTACATAAATACCTCTGGACATTATTCACACAGCGCCATCTTGCCCCAATCTAAGCATTAGCTTGTGCCATGCCAGACAACAGATAAACATAAAAATACTTTTTACATATAAACACCCAGACCGATACAAACAGACTTGTTCATGCACACAAATGTTTGTACCGTGCGGGGATCGAACCCGCGACCTCTGGTGTAATAGCCAACTTCTCGACCATTGCACCAAATGGCTCGTCACACAATATGTAAGTAGACAACCCAATTGTGAAATGAGTTTGCCTCGATGTTATAGCGGTATAATTCCAAAACTGCAAATTCGTGGCTTCAATTCTTAAGTTAGTGAAAGTTTGATTTGGACTTTCGAACTTATCCTTCGTAAGTTCAATGTCAGGTTTGACACAAAACTTATACACCAATACAAACAGAGGCATCTCATGATTTTACGATCTTCTGTTATTTCACGATCTTCAAATAAAAAAAAAGTAAGACTTTTGATACAATATGATGTCCAATCAAGCGATTTAACAGGAAAAAACACGACCTCATTGTTCGATCGATCGGTCTAAAAGAAAATGTATAGTCCTAGTAATCGATACCTCGATAATCGGGTAACGAGAACTTTAGAGTTCGATCAATCGAAATAGCAGTAGTTAAATAAAAAAATAGTGGTCCGATCGATCCGACAAATTGGTCGGCCCACGTGGCCTAAGGCTGCGTCCCCAGTAGGCAAACTATTAGCGGCAGACTGAGTGAGCAGCAAAGTGGCGAACTGAAAGGACATCGGCAGAAATGGGCTCGATCTTAAGCGTTCGTTCCACTATTCAAAATATAATTAATATTCGTTACAAGATTTTTAATATTTAAATTCAATTTTAATTAATATTTTTACCCCGGGATAAAAATATAATCTAATAAATGAAAATACTATTGGTTTTGTAGTGCATCCGGTGTGTTATGTGCATAGTGCATAGTACGTCCGGTAGAATAATAATAATGTTGCTAGTTAAGATACTTAAATACTCATTTTCATTTTCCGATCAGATCCCATACAAATGACAGCTTAGAATAGAGGCACGATAATTTTCTGAAAAAATTATGGCAACAGAAAAGTCAAAAAAAAATCAAATGTCATACAACGTCTGTCAATCATTCGTTTCTGTTTGTTTTGAATAACATGTGTGAATAATTTTGTTTTGTCGTTATTGTTGGAATGCTTGGTTTAATATTTGACGACTTTCGCTACGTTTAAATGACGGTTTCAGCTAAAACAAACGACCTAAGCTTTTCTTACAACGGATCCAGTGAACTCGACAATTGGGGTTATTTTTGTAGAAATCAAAATCATCCTATAACTATTTTTTCCCAGGGAGTGGATTTATAAATGGTAGTGTATTTGGAATATTACTTCATTTTCTACATAATAATAGTAAATCGGTAAGTGTAATTCATAAAAAATCAAGGCCCAACGTTCTATGGATGTTCGCCCGTGTCCTTTAATTTTCGAACGTCACAACCAGTTTTCTTGAAGTCGGCCGCTCACTGAGATAGTCGGCGCGCGACGCTGCAAACTGCGTACAGTAAGCGCAAAACTAGCAAACTGTGGACACTCCATTTCTAATATATGGAAAGGCGTACTAAATCGATAAAGATAAAGGCAGAGACATTGCGTCCCTGTGCATCTTCTACCGCCTATATCATGGGGAGTGTTCCGAGGAATTATTTGGTTTGATTCCTGCTGCTAAATTCCACCACCGTACAACCCGCCACAAAATGCAGTTTCATCCAAACCACCTGGACGAGTGGCGATCAACTACCGTGCGTTTCTGCAGACATTTTCTGCCGCGCACGACTGTTCTCTGGAACCAGCTTCCCGCAGCGGTGTTTCCAAGCCAATACGACATGCATACCTTTAAGAAGCGAGCATATTCCACCCTTAAAGGCGGGCAACGCGCCTGCGACCCTAAGGGGGTCTCGGGTGCTTATGGGCGGCGGTGATCACTTATCATCAGGTGACCCACTTGCTCGTTTGCCCCCCTATAACATAAAAAAAAAATAAGCCGCAAACTCAGTCTGCCGCTAACAGTTTGCCTAGGGACGCAGCCTAAGGGTTGATATGCGAAGTCATAGACAAGTTGGTCTTCTTAAACGTTCCTATTAGCACGATAAATCGCCTTGGCCTGAGTTAACTGGCAAAGAGCCAATTAGCGCCGGAGCGAGCGAACTGATCAGTAATCAACCTGGCGCCTGATAAAGTTACGCGACAACTACCTGATATTGGTGCATGTCACTTTGTAGTTTAAAGTTCGACATAGTTGAGCATTTGTAATTGTCAAAATGCAGTATATGTTGTAGTAGTAGTTCTGTTCGCTTAATAGTCCAGTCATTTTAGACATTTTAAACCCCAATCTGCGAAATAATTCCTAGTGAGCTGAATTTTTGCATACACCTTTATTACGGTGTTATTATGAAGATGTGAAAAATCGACATCGATATCGTGCCGGCTAAAAAAGTTACAAAGGTCAAAAGGGCCCAAAAATCAATTTTTCGCAAATATTTCGTGACCTATTGCTCGGAGGTCAATAGAGGTCATTATAACAATTGTTCCTCATAAAATTGTCTACAAAAAATGTCTCATACAGTTTTTCTGTAAAATTAACTGTTTTCGGATTAAAGGATGACTGGACTATAAACTGTACAGGAAAAACTATTGCTCGATGTACTATACAACATAGCCTAAGAGCAGACTATTTGGATCAAAAACACACAAGTAACACGCTTTGCATGCTGGCACTAGAAACCAATAGACAGTTCTTTGGCCTGTCTGAACTGCAACTTTTATGTATATAGGCGCGCATAATTGCATAATTTTCTTATTACTGTGTGAACACCCATACCGATACCTTCTTTAATGTTCAATATAAATTTTTGTTAATTACAATTTTTAGTTCTTATTTTTTGTTCCCTTTATATTGTTTTTATTATTTTGTCATACTTTCCTCTATCCTGGTTGACTGGAAGAGATCGCTATTAGCGATAAGTCCGCCTGTATTGTACAGTTTTGTTATGTTACGCCCGGTTCACACATGCTTCGTTTTATCGTGTGCGTTTTTTTTTTCGTCGATGGCGTATGTATTACTGTATACAGAATACTGTGCCATGTGTGAAGTCGCTCATACAACTACTATACCTACGCCATCGATGAAAAAAAAACGAACACGATAAAACGGAACAGTAAAACGGAGACATGTGTGAACCGGCCGTTACATGTTTTCTATGTTGAATGTGTAGTGCAATAAAGAATATCTATCTATCTATCTAATAGCCAACCGATTACACCAAATCAGTCGATCAGTAAATAATTCGACATAAGCTCATTAATGTCCCATTACAGTTAGATTTGCCTCCTTACATCATCATCATTACCATTCGAAAGACGTCCACTAGACACAGGCCTTGTATGTGTATTGTGTTCAGTAAGGTCATGCTTTGACAATCAAGGACTCAAACATTACTGATTGCCGACGACACACGTGAATCAACTCGACTCAGTATTAGTTCTGTTCCAACAGAACCGTTACATGTACAGACGTAGATCTAAATAAAAGACGCTAGTATAGCGAAATAGATGAATTGCGTTGGACATTTTTTACACAGCACCAAATAGCTTCAAGCTAAGCATACTCGTTACTTTTTCGGCTATAGATGCCTTTTAGCGGGGGAGAATACGATGATGCACCTTGACCGCAGGTTAGCGAGACCTGCTGACGAGTGTGGGACTCATGAATGGGACTCGTAAATATTTTATCCTACTAGTAGTGGTAGAGCCGTGCTATTTTACAGTACAAATAGGCCGGCTCATCCGGAGAAGTACCACCCTCACATAACACCAGCGTGAAATAATAGTACTACTATTGTGTTTCGTCTGGTTAGTGAGAGTGCCAGAGGCCCATACCCCTCTTAAAAGGCCAGCAACGCATCAGCGATCCCTCTGGTGTTCCAGATGTCCATGAGCGGCGGTGATTGCTTACTATTAGGCCGCTGGCTCGTTTGCCGACTCTGAAATAAAAAAAATACTACCCACTAAACTGCCCCGGTTTCCCCTTTTTACCCAATCGGGACGAGCTGGAACCAGCCTTGTGGTAGACCAGCCAATTCCCGAAGGGGCTGTGGATGTCTTATAGCGGATAAAAATATCCCTTTTATCTTGTAAATACATACAAATTAAACATAGTAACACCTAGACCGATAGAAACAATTCCACACACTAATATTTAATTTTGCACCACGTGGGCACTAGATTCATAAGGTTTCCAGTGACTTCTATAATAGTGCAATATGCAATTTTCTTTATCACAATATTACCTATGCATTTATTGGACCAGTTGGATTATATAAAACATACCTACAACCAAACACAAGGCAGGAATTGAACTTACTCCCTCGATAAATCGTCTCGCCGTGAGCGTTACAAATACAGCGATAAATTCACTCGTCTGTCTAGCTCTGCGATAGGATACCTACATTTAGCTAGACCTATTTAATCCTACGCACTTAGGATTACGTTTTGCCTAGGTAGATTTATTGTACGTTTCCTTAGAAGGTGTTTTAATATTTGATAACTTGCGTAGGTCGTGCTTAATGTCGGTTACGGCTAAAGTCAAGCCATTTTTGCATTTTTGCACAATTGGATGGGTAACCTGGTCATCTTTTTTACTAGATTATCAGCAAATATTATAAAAGACGAAATTACTAATTTTTGAACTAGTGTATCGCGGATTTTTTTTAAAGATTCGATTCCTGATTAAGCCAAGTAAATAAACTAATAACTACAATTAAAACAAAACATCCCAACTGCTAAATTAGCTGGCACCAATATAAATAAATATCTTGGAAGTCTTGGGACATTATTCACACAGCGCCATCTAGCCCCAAACTAAGTATTAGCTTGTGCTATGGGTGCCAGACAAGACAACGGATAAACATTACTTATATACTTTTTTTTTGTAAAAACATACATATTATACATAGAAACACCCAGACCGATACAAACAGACATGTTCATGCACACAAATGTTTGTACCGTGCGGGGATCGAACCCGCGACCTTTGGTGTAATAGCCGACGTCTCGACCATAAATTTTATAAGTCACTTCTATCTTTGATCGCTTCTAAATTAGCTACTGCCACCTGTACTATAATTAAGTTGCGAGTTACCGGGTTATTGAATATCGGTTCAGTAGAAAAACGAACTTATTTTATGTCGTTGCGCTAACGAGATGCCACGAACACTGGTACGCCACACACTTGCGACAGATTTGAGAATATTTGAACTCCATTTTCTTCTTACTCCTAAGCAAGCACAGCTGCCTATCTATTCCATTCAGGGAAGCGTCGTTCAATGTGCTGCTACAGTAGGATCATCTAATCTTCCTCTGTCCCCTTTTGTAGAATGCAGATTTTTTTCAGATAAGTATAGCTACTGCTGAGCAAAGATCACATTGGACTTTGGATCCAAGAAAATTGTGTTAGTGGTAAGGATTTTTATTGGATTTTCTTTGAGGGGAATTAATATTATGTTTAGTTTAACTTCTCTAAAATGTTGGCTACTAAGTTTATGTCTAAACCAATTCAAAAACCCTAAATGACGTCGAAGCGGAGCCTTACATCAAGATCACTTCTCTACATTCATGATCAATGTATCGCGAAAACAATTTTTTCATTAACCCGTTACCTTTATAACTAAGTCTAGCGAAACGTGACAGTTTATGAAATTTCATAAACTAACAATGTATGCAAAAATTAAAAAGCCACAAGCTTGCGACAAAATTGCATTTTTTTAAACTGTGACACAGCCATTTTGTCGTTATTAATAATAAAGTGTCGGAAGAGAAAATATGATGTAGAATACACCATCCACCTTTTAAAGTAGTAAGGTAATCGACTAAAAGTACATCATTTAAGTCTGGACAGCACAACAGGCGTCTATATAGCCAACTTATTTTAGGCGACATGCATTAGGATACAGCAATTTGCAATTGGCCATGCCATGCCAGGCCATGAAAACAACACCAACATGAGGGTTTGCTGGGCACGAGTAGAAGAATCGATTACTTACTCGTACGAATCGATTTTTTTACTTTTGTTTATGATAAGACGACACTAGTAATGTCACCAACCGCAGGTAGGTACTCGTATTATCCTAGATTTTAAAAACTATGATAACGGGCAAATAATAGCCGCTCACTAAGAGTTCAATGGGGTCATGTCTAATCATTATCTAAATATATTTGTAAAACTTAAAGGTGCCTGACTGACTGACATAGTAATCTATCAACGCACAGCCCAAACCACTGGACGGATCGGGCTGAAATTTGGCTCACAAAATATGGTTTTGATCAATTCTACCCCCAAGGGGATAAAATAGGGAATGAAAGTTTTGTAGTCTACGTGGGCGGCCGAAGCTAGTAATTTATAATGTTTTATTACTAAATTTGGCAGAACAAAATTTACAAAGTAGATAAAAAAATTGTTTTAAAATAGTCATTAAGCCATAATAAGTAATTAATTATCCAAATTATGGGTCAACTATCGTAAATCAAAACACTGAAAAATACGGCCACATTAACGTCACAATGAAAGTAATTTGTTTAATAAAAGTAATTTGGAGTAAGTCATTAAAACTTGCATAGTTTCAATTGCTGTATTTAAAACCACTATAATTCTTTTTAATTAAAATATTACACTGAAAGCTTAAATAATTAATTTCGAGTATTACTATTGTCATAAAACTAAAAAGAATTGTTAACTTAATACTAATGCGACAAACACGAAAGTAAAGTTGACGAATAAAAAAATCTCTATTGATTTAAGGCTGCGTCCCCAGTAGGCAAACTGTTAGCGGCAGACTGAGTT
Organism: Mecyna flavalis; assembly: GCA_949319885.1. NCBI lineage: Eukaryota > Metazoa > Arthropoda > Insecta > Lepidoptera > Crambidae > Mecyna > Mecyna flavalis. The sequence goes on from OX439413.1 coordinate 2,537,923, forward strand.
TGCGGCCTATCGATTTAGTTCGCCTTTCGATTTAGTTATCTACGACTGTATGTTGTTGTCTCTTAAACTTAACCTAGAGCTAAAGCGTATTTTAAATAGCTTTTAGTGTTGAATAGTTTCGTGTTTAGGTCAATGACTTTTCATGTTAGACAAAGGACAAACACAATTGTTCATCGCTTGAAATCAAACGCTTAAAGATCAGAGTTGTCTACAGTATAGCAATTTTTTTTAGATTTATCTGGTTGGGATTCAAACCCACTTTTTTTAATGCCAGAGGCAGCAAATAAGCCAGCGGGTCGCCTGATGGTAAGCAATCACCGCTGTCCATGGACATCTGCAACACTAGAGGGATCGCTGATGCGTTGCCGGCCTTTTAAGAGAGAATATGCTCGTTTCTTGAAGGTCTTTAAGTTGTAACCGTCAGGAAATACTGCTGCAGTGAGATTAATCCACAAAACTGTTCAAGGTAAAAAGTATCCACTGCTCATAAGGCTAGGTCATTTGTTTTAAACTAACTTAACTAATTCCAAGCCTGATCTAGCTGTATTAAGCTGACAACTACTGCCGAATATTGTATTAAATTCGTTCGTGTAATAGACCGCCCCCGCGGCCACTAATTGGCAAACTTTATTTGTGCGCGGTTAATTGAGAGAAATGCTCTAAAGGGCTAAATGTTTGTAATTTAATTATAAAAGGTATTCTGTCTTTATTTTTGTTTGAAACTATTTGCTGCATCAGTTTTACCACATAAAGATTGATTTCAGTTCAAGGTCTCCCGGTTTATAGCCCCATTACTCCAAAGAGGGGGTGACACATTTATAATTTAGTCAATTTATTAATACGGTCAACTCATATTTCATTTTACACAGCGCGGCCCCGTCAAAGCAAACATGCGAACTATTAGCCGATAGATTATCTCATAAATAATGCAAGGATTAACCGTCTGGCTCGGGCCGTTTGACGCAAACCCAACCTTTGGGGCAGACAGTTTAAATATTAAAATATCCGGCTTTTAACTTTTTTCGTGAACACCTTTTAATGAGATGCTAAAGAGTTGGAAGTTAAAAAATGTGTAATACAGTGCTCACAGCTATACTTGAAATCAAAGGCTCGAAGATCAGATGCGCCTACAGTCTGGCCGGACATTGAGAGCTTCCTGGTGAAGTGTCCCTAAATGGAATAGGCTGCAGACCAGTGGCCGCTTATCATCAGGTGGGCTGCGTGGCTGTCTGCCAACTGACCCAGTATAAAAAACCTAAAGAGTATTATTAAGTCAGCAACTTTGAATTATTATTATTATTAATTCATGTCTAAAGACTACCAAAACACTAAGAAGTACTTTCAACTAGTTGACAAACTACAGACAATTCTGAGCATATAGACAAAGTCGCAAGTGTGCACCCGCCCTACACGTTGAATAAGCATCGCTAACGATGCGAGAGGCGCGATCGTGTGTGCCGGCTTTATACTCTCGTGATAAATATGCGAGGATTTAAGTCCGAAGATAAGGGCGCAGTTTTAAAAAAAAGGATACGTGTTCCACTTGCGGGGACTGGGGTTTGGCACCTTTTTGTTGTAGTTCAGTAAAAGAGAAGCCTACTTTTGTATCACAACCGACGCCACAAATGTTTTTACATGTACAAGAGAGTCTTTGCGAAGTAAAATTCAAATTGTTCTGAACCGCTTGAACGAAAAAAAATCAGTTATCGCTATGTATTTCAATTATCTTATTTATTAATAATATATTATATTTTTATTTAGACAGCTGTTAAGCTAAATCTTGCGTTAAAAATACAGTTCAGTATCTTATTTTTAATAATTAGTAAAAACTCTGTATGTCTTTCCATCTCCTTTGTAACATAGACTTGTTACTCGTATAAACATAAACTAATATCATATAGATAATTACATAGATTTAGTATATTTTATGAATTAACAAATTTTCAAACAAAAAAGCGTATTTAGAAGAAGTCAGTATTAAATACGAAGGTGTCATAAAAACATAGGTGCCCTAAGCCCAGATGTTTATTAAGCCAAGCGGAACACACCTTAAAAACGTGAATTTTTTACACATGTAGAGGCGGTTTATGTTATGACGTGTTGGCACGCTCCCAGCGCTGTGTGCGTGTAGATTACTCGAACTTTACGATGGTAATAACTTGATAAGTTATTTTTGGGGATAAACTTACATAAAATATTCTATATATTTATTAAAGAGCGTAAAATAAGTGAAGGCGCAGTGGTTATAAGTTAAGGTATGACGCGGTTTATTTCAGATTATCAAGTTTTATTCAGAAGAAAGAGGGAAACCAACCATGTTCTAACAATAAGAGAATTTTATGTTGGTACAGACACTGCCGCCGCCATAACAGCTCTGGCTGTGTTCCGGCAATATTAATGTGTCAGCCAGTACACTAGAAATCAAAGGCTCGAAGATTAGATGAGCCTACAGTCTGGCAGCACATTGAGCGACGCTTCCTGATGAAGTGAGCCTCGTGTGAAATGACCGCTTACTATCAGGAGTAAGATAAGAAGACACTACAGACATTTCTACGATTATTATCTTTTTAATGAAGATAAGGGTTTTTTTTTTGTTACGGATTTTGCTCTACCCACTATTCTTTTCTGCTTACTGCAAAGGTTGAATGGCAGTGCATGCCACATGACATCCAGTACCTTTTGTGATGTGAAATATTCCTATTAAAAAAATATAAATATTGGAATTTGAACCCAGGACCCTTGGCGCGAGTCGCAGTCAAAAAATATAAATACAATATTATTAGTGTGGCGAGCGTTTGGAGAGGCATATGATTAGCAGTGGACCGTGAAGCTGATACATAAAGGGTCCAGACTGATACAAACAGACATGTTTCGGTCTAGGTGTAATACTATATTAGTGAAATAATAAAAAAATACTGAAGTTTTTCCTTCTCCCCCAGCTTCGACGTGCGCGGGCGCAGTTTCAACAAGGCGCTCCACTGGTCGGACCCGCTCGCCTTCGGGCGCCGAGCGTACTTCGTGACGATGTCCAGACCCTCGTCACTGACGGTGGACGCCATCCAACTGGACGATGAAGGCATCTACCGCTGCCGGGTGGACTTCAAGAACTCCCCGACGAGGAACTTCCAGATCAAGCTCAATGTTGTTGGTGAGTGTTTTTTATTGACGTGACAACAACGTCTTTTAATTCGATTGAGCCGGCTACACGCACGAAAAAACAAGACTCATGCGGCGTTCCATTGTGCAAGCGAGAGCGCGGAACGAGCGACAAAGAGGCACACTTTGCCTCCGCGTTCGGCAGCGTTCGACATCTGTCTCTCTCCTTCTTGAGTGAGCGATGCGTCCGCGTGGACAGCTGCTATAGGTTATTACATGTTTATCCTTTGAACAGTTTTCCTTTTCTTATGACGTTGTCACGTTCAACTATCGTAAGTAAACCGACTTTACAGACAACCGATTTTTTTTTATTGCAATATGTAACAAGACGAGCAGATCGTACACCTGATGGTAAGCGCCACGTCTCTGCCCTTACACAATTCAGTGCCAAACAGTAACTAAGCAGAAGAAGCAGGATTTCTAAAGTCATCAAAGCGCTTAGACACACAGAACTACTTCCGCATTCATAATATTAGTATTGCGACTGTATTGATAAACCTTCCTTTTCCACAGTGCCTCCACATCAGCTCCTGCTGTACGACGAGGCCGGTCGCGACGTGGCCGGCGTGGTGGGTCCTCTGGAAGAGGGGGGGAACTTCACACTCCTCTGCGAATTGAGGGGAGGTAAGTCCCAAGTTTTTTTTTAAAGACCATGTATATTGACCGCCTTCGTGGAGCAGTGGTTATGTAGTGGCTATCGGAATGCGCTACATACAGCAGACTGACGACAACAACGCAAGATTGCAAGTCAGCGAAAAGAGCACGTGTAAACATTGGCTTCGAGACTCGTCACTCGCACGTCACTGAGACAGCCAATCAGATAGTCGAACCTGCGTCGCGCTAGCAGAGTTATTCTCTCGGCTAGCATATATACGAGTACAACATACCAAAACGGTACATTGGGCCGCAGTCCCCGAGCACAGACACCTAGTTCGGAGGAAGATCTTCCCTTTTCGTTGACGTCATGAAACGTGATCTTCGTACGTCACAGTTACGTTGCTCGGGTAGGAAAGTAGGCCTTTGGTTAGTGGTAAGACTTTTAACACATGTAAAACATGCTGCCATAACAGCTCTAATTGTACTAATAATGTGACAATTGAGAGAAAAAAAGATCAACGAAGAGGTCAACGAAATATGCATTATAAACATAAATCAATAACTACTAGTGAGATTTCAGAAAAAATACAGTCAAAACTTCAAAAAATAAAGTAAGAATACCTTTATACCTTTGTCGGTTAAAAAAGTTGTACCTATATCTTTTCAAGTAGGAAAAATGCCTTCGTTAAGTCGGAGTTTGTCTGTTGTTTTATTTTTAATCATGCTTCCTTATGTTATTTAAATTACACATGACGGTTTATACTTTAACCTAAGCTCAGATTTATGTTCATTATCTTACATCTTTTCCTTTTATCAGTCTCATTATACATTAAAGACGTTAAAAGCAAAGATGTAATCCCGTCTAAAAACATTTTATATATTACGTCCCTTTGTCTAATTAAGACAACATCCCGAAGAATTCGCGTAATTGTTAGAAAAAACACAGGTCAAGTACGAGTCTGATTTGTGCACCAAGGGTTCTGTATCTTGTAGATAGATAAAAAAACTTCTCGCGAATTCAGAATCGAATATTTTCCTGTAATTGTTGTACGAACAATATCATAATTATAAGAATTTTATAACTGATTTGGTAAATTTATTGAGAAGTCCGCTTTTACAACAGAGGCCGCGGATTTCTGCACGGTACAAACATTTGTGTGCATGAATGATATAACTCTGTTAATCGGTCTACGACTCTACGTGTTTCTATGTAAAGAAACCAAATGAGGAGGTATTAGCCATGGTCAAGAAGGGATGCTTATTAGATACAATAGAGAATAGATGAGGAAAAATGAGAGGACACAAGGTGAGGACATGACATTTACTTTTTCTTTTAATAGCTGCACGTGAGCTGCACGTAATCTCGTTGTAACAAGCAAAATGAAGCATAAAAGTAACATTTATCCGTTAACTTAAACCGATAGTACAATAATAATTTACGCTTAATTTGGGCTAGATGTGTGAATGTCCTCGGTTATTTATTTATTTTTTAATAGGCATTGAACCCCAAAAAGAGCTCCCTCATACACACTGGTTAAACATGTCTGACATTTTTTGCCCGTCTAATTTCTGTGCGTAGATATAATGAATTCTGTTTCCAACCTCTTCCCTCAAACCGAGGACAAAAAAGTCTTATGCCAACCGCGAAAATAAAATAAAAAATGAAAATGTCTTGCGAGCGACGTGACTTCCTGCCCTAACTTGTCTTTCCACATATTCACGTTATTTCAGCGGTGAATATTTTAATTTTGAGTAGATAGTACACGTTGGAAGTAAAGTGGCAATAATTTTGTTGTTAGTAGTAAGGAAAACGTGTGCAATTTTCTCACGGAGTTTTATAAAAATGGTAATGACGCGCCGAAACTGTTTACTGTGTTTTGTTTAAAACGTTCTGGAGTCGACAGTTGACGGTGCTTTTGTGAAATGCTGGGTCAATGACCTGGCCTGGATTATGCGGTTTTATTAGATCATAATAATTCATGGTCTTTTGAGGAAGTTACGGGGTTTTTACTTAAAAATGGAATATTAAAGGCTGAAAAAAATGGATGAATATATACAACGTTTTAAGTTAAATGCACAGCTCTCATTTTTGGGTGCTAGACAACGGATAAACATTACTTATATACTTTTCTTTTGTAAATACATATATATTATACATAGAAGTGTTTCTAGAACATGAACATGTCTATTTGTATCGGTCTGGATGTCCAGACCGATACAAATAAACATGTTCATGCACACAAATGTTTGTACCGTGCGAGGATCGAATCCGCGACCTTTGGTGTAATAGCCGACTTTTCGACCACTACACCAAATGGCTAGTCAAATTACATTGGAGCGATTGCCATCTGACATCCGTAATCCTTACAAGGGAAACCAGACCTACATGAAACTTAGTCGGGACCAACGGCTTAACGTGCCTTCCGAAGCACGGAATCATCATTATTTTCAGATATTCAGATGATTCAAGCCTGCAATGTCCTAACCAAACTGGAAACAATCACACAATGTGATGATCCCCGTGGGATTCGAACTCACGAACTCCGGGTTTTAGATCCCAACGCTCTAACCACTGTAACACGTGTTTAAATATAAAGTTTAAAGTTCGTTAACACGGTAAAATTATGTGGAAAATTATTATTATGTCAGCAAATATTTACGTAAGCAAGAATAACTAATTAAGTTGTTTTTGCGTACGTAAATATTTAGTTCGTAAATTATTTCCCAATTACTCGCCAACGCTGTTCATTAGAATCTGTTCCCCCATTTCAACTTTAAATTTACCGCGGAAGTAAAAAAACAATATTTGAGTTTTGTCCCAGGAACCACTTTACCGCCGCAAATTAATGTCAAACATTTTTCTTGTGGAGTTGGAAGTTTCCAAGCGATTTCATCATTTAGAATAGGAGCGGTTGATAAATACGCTCCTTCGCGATTCGAAACGCCTTCGGAATACCTGACGTTTGTACTATTAAAGTTGGAAAAAAGGAACGTGGAAAAGTGAAAATTTTTGCGCTTTGAGAAAGACATAGATAAGAAAAAAAAATTTCTTGTTCTGTGGAGAAAGACAATCTTTATCAAATTTTATGGAAGAAAGATAGCGGAATATTGAAGAGGTCTTGTTTCTTTTAGATAGTTATAAGAAAGGTAGAGCATAGTAAATCTTCCATTCGAATGAGCCATTCGTCTGGAGAAGAACCTCCGCAGAAGGCCATAGTGAATATAATTGTTGTTGATGTGAAAAATAACCTCTTTAAATAAAAATGTAAAACCTTATGAAAAGCCTTCCTGGCCGCATATTTACTGGCCACTATATTTTAATGATAAAAGAAGAAAAATAAATTGATTCGGTTTTGTTATAAGATGACATTAAGTTTGTACAATTTATAAGTCAATGAAAATATAATAAACTTAAAGTTTAAGTTATGTTTTTTATTTGATAAAGCAAGTCAATGTCGAAGTTAAAGTCAAAAACAATTGTAGTTCTTCATACAGCTCAAATTAGGGTATTGGTAGCAGGGAAATCTTTTATTTTTCCTGCTAACGTTATGTCACTTTTAAAGTACCGCGAATGATGCCTCTGGTGTCACAAGCGTTCATAAACGTAGGACCTATGTGTAGGACGCATTGATTGTAGACTTTCGTCTTCAGGCATTGTAGGATCGGCAATAAGAAGACTCCACGTAGTTTTCCTAACGCTGCCCAACCCAACTGAATTCCTTTATTCACCTCGTCCTCAAAGTTGTTTCGATCCAACTGTAACGACTGCCCTAGGTACATATTTTTGAACAACTTCGAGGACGGCACCGCGAATCACAATCGGTTTCAGCTCGTTTTGACTCGTTAGTGTGTCTTATTTTATGAAATCTTATCACTTGCGCCAAACACAACGGTAAAAAAGTTCCCAATGCAACTCCGAGGAAAAAATTCCACCTCCCGGAGAAGCGTCGTTTGTAACGCTAATAGATGGTGTGTTCCAATTTCATACAATTCACCCTTTGTGGGCGAGTGACGGATGCCTTCGCAATCCTTCCAGCCTGTTTGTATTGGAGGGAAGAAATGGGGGAAAAACAATCTGATCCTTTTCAAATCAGTTCTTACAGTTGTTAGCGATAATATTCATTCAGTTGACGATTGATTTGGTGTAATAGTTGAGCAGTTGGAAAACACTAGAGGATGTGAGTTCGATCTCCGGACAGTATACAAACATTTGTGTACACATAGAGTAATAAAAACGCCTTGTACATAACCATGGTTGTTAATATCGGTCTTGTTGTCCATGTATGTTATGGATTTATATGAAGAAAAAAGTTTATACATAGTTTATCAGTTGTCTTGCTTGCTTGAGTTGAGTTAAGGAGTAAGGTCTTCAAAGGTGCCTTCCTTTTTCATAGAAAATAATAACAAAAATTTTTCTTTTATTTACTAATACGAGTATTATAAAGAGGCAAGATTTGATTGTTTGTATTGAATAGGCTCCGAAACTACTAACCCGATTTGAATAATTCTTTCACTGTTGGAAAGCTACACTATCCCCGGTGAACATAGGGTACTTTTGATCCCGGAAATGTGGGGGGAAGGGGGGATATTTAAAAAAGGAATTACGCGCGGGTGAAACCGCGGGCGGAAGGCTAGTAATAATAATTGCAAAGATGACAGACTCTTCTTCTTTTTCTAAGAGAATCTAATTTGATTATTGAGCTTGTTTTCTTAATATTAATTTCAAATATCAACGTTATAAAAGATTCTACATTTTAGAGATTCTTCGAACGCCATTCTTAGAGAGCGATTCTAATTGTTTTAAATTGAATTGGATATTTTATACTTCAAATAATTGTAATAACTAGAGATTGGCTTGATTAGTCGTATTTGATATTCTAACTGGAAATAGGCCTTACATCAAAATTAAGATTAAAATAGACATTATACTTTACATGATGTCTCGTTTGCTCTGGTTAGATTCCCGTGTTGGGGAAAATAAGTGAATAAGTTGCAAGCGCAGTGATTAAGCCAGGACACGGTATTGTGATGTTGAACTAAACTATTATTTTGTATTATACCATCATTTTTATAAGATACTAGCTGACCCGGTGAACTTAGTTTAATTAAACCCTATTTTTGCCATATTTTCTCATCGTTTAAACCTTCCCTGGACTTCCTCGAATACCTATTTCAAGACTAAAATAAGTCAAATCGGGTCAGCCGTTCTCGAGTATTAGCGAGACTAACGAACAGCAAATCAATTTTATTTATATAGATATGTGTGTATACTAGTACTGTATCACACGATTTTATACGCGTCTAGCTGACCCGATGAACTTCGTATCACTTACTTTATTATTTTCCTGGCAATTTTTCCATATTTTCTCATCGTTTAAACCTTCCCTGGACTTTCACGAATATTTCAAGACTAACGTTAGTCAAATCGGTTCAGCCGTTCTCGAGTTTTAGCGAGACTAACGAACAGCAATTCATTTTTATTTATAAAGATTGGGTTTGAACTCACTATGATGATGTAAACTTAACCTACTCCCAATATTGAGTCAGTTAATAACAGTTTGAGAACAAAACTATCCAACAAAAATAGTTTGAGTTGGAGGATGATATCTTGAGATAGTTCGAGCCGAGTGGATGACAAAAAGTGCGGGTATAGATTAACAAAGTTATCGCGTCGCCGAGTGGAATGGAAGCGATACCGACGGAATTTGACACCGCGGGGACGCCCCGTCGCGTCTCGTTGGGTTGACACAGGGCTGTCGACGAATGTGCCCTTCGGTTGGGGGCCTAAGAATACTGCCGAGGTATTCTCTACCTGTCCTAAGAGGCGACTACAAGAGGCCTTTGAACCCGGTGGCGGCGCGGGATGTTCCGCGTGCAGCCCCAGCCACGGGTTCGGAGAAGACGGCCACACCATGGCCCGTGTGGTTCGTAATGCGCTGGACACAGGCGGCGCAAGCCGCACCCGAGGCGGGCCGCAGCGGCTTGCGTACGTGGCGGTTCCCCCTCACTGCGCTGAGAGGGTCAACGTCAGGCTTTAGTCGGTATGTGCCGCCGTTCCGGCCGCTCGGGACGAACCTCCGTCCCTTGGGTGACCCCCGTCTCTAGCAGGGGGGGGCCGGGCCGGTGCGTAACAGCATTTCCTGACGAAAAAAGAAGGGCTGTCGACGAATCTAATCTAGAAATTCATGAAACCACTATTCTGAAGGAAGCATCCCAGGTCTTAGTAAGTAGTGTTGCGCAGACGTAGACACTAACTTAGAAGTGATGATGATAATTTACAGTTGTTTTGTATATTACAATAGAAGTGAACTTTTATAAAGTGGACATGATATTTTATTCAATCAAGGCGGTAAGCTTTGCTCAATGTTTCGTATAACAGGCTTCTCTGTTTTTTTTTCTTACGAGTTCCAATATAAATACTGCCAGTAATACAACAAATTTTTACAATACACCTCTAAAAGAGATAGTGGAGTTTTCATTAGGATGCGAGAGTGATGCCTCTGGTGTTACAATAGTCCATGTAATCTAATCTAATTTAAGAGCATCGCTCTTGTCCAATAGTCCATAGATTATAGTAATTGCTAAACAGCAAATGTTGGTGCCAAAAATAATCTAAACTATGCAGTTGGCAACCCTATCGTGCCTCCCATTCCTGTTTTTGGCACGTTTTACGCACATTTCCCCGGGATCCTCCGCCATTTTCACCTTTGCAATTTGATACGTTTATTTTTACAAGACATTTTATTGTTTCATTTTTCCTTTTTAATTTTAAACCTGTTCCGCGAATCCCAGTCTGAAGGAATCAATTGTTCGAAAAAGATAATTTACCTAGAAACGCTTTTACAAACCAATGATTGTATTTTTTCGGGATCAAACAATGGATGTCACTTGATAGGTTTCAGGGATACAAAGGATGTTTTCTATGTATATAAAAATGAAAACAGACAAATTGACGTGACGATCAACGCAGGACCCATCCTCGTCCTATCTTTTGTCCTGCGAAAAGGACAAAATATAAATCAACCCCTCAAAATAGGTCAAGTGGACCCTTTCACGTCAAAATAAAAACGATAAAGTTATAAACACTGTATTTCTTTCCATATTTTTCAAGTCGCATCTAGTCTACGTTTAAGCCGCGATCAGGGTTATGGGTGCATTTCCTGGCAGGAGGTTGTGTTTGTTACTAATACTTTTCACAGAACAAATGTTTTTATACGAGTAGGTAGAGAATAATATTTGTTTCTTATACTCTGTGGTTTCTGGCCTCGGTGGTCTAATGGTTTATCTACCGGTCCGTGAGCTGTTGAGTTTCCTGCGGCACTATTTTTCTCAACAGGCCACTGACGTAGGTCAGATGGTAGGAAAAAAGAGATTGGCGTGCAAAAGTATTTTTAAAAAATCTAAAATAAAATTTCATTTCATTTCATTGCCAAGGTACGGCAAAATTAGTATCCGATTTTTTAAACACAGCTTGGGTTTATAATCGTCCGCATTTGGCAAGCGTGGTTATAACGCTGATCAATACCTGTTATTGAAACTTGATTTTCATGTAGAAAGCCTTTGCTCTGCAATTATCGGACATCAAAGGCATTGCCACTCAGCTTCCGAAACGGTAATACCTATACTGTAATACTGATTCAGTTAGTAACAATTTTCCCCCGCATTTCAGAACGACGAAAAACACGATAAAAAATAACTAAATAAAAACCAAATGAATTCAATAAAGCCCAATTAAGAGGCAATTTTTCCCTTTTAACTTCTTTATACACTTCAAAGTGAATGGAATGTTTGCCATCACTTGCAAATTGTATTTCAATAGAATACTGGACAAAAAATACTAAAGGTTTTTTCTAAAGGTATTCAAAGAGCTAAATTTAATCAGCCTATTACAGTTCTCTAGAAGCTTTATTCATCCATCATTAGAATAAATAAAAATAACTTTCACATAATGTGCGGGGTGTTACACCCTGATCGATTTTTAAAAGACATATCGCAAACTTTAGTGACTTTTATTCATATTTTTAATATTTCTCATTAATTCATAAAGTATCTAATATTGATAACTTTCATTTAGACATCATACTCTCTTTTAATTCACATCATATCTCTGGTTTTCTAAATGAGAGATTTATGCTAATGGATGCGCTAAATGAATCCTTAGTAAACTATTGTAGTATGACGTGTATGTGTAAGAAAGACAGAAATAATGTGTATCTGTAAGAAAGACAAAGGAATTAAAAAATACCTAAGTTCTATACTATGTTGAACCTTTATGTTTTCAACCGTGTCGCTTACTGCCTTGCAATCGCGGCATTTAGACGTATCTGTTAGTTAAGACCAAAAGATCAAAAAAAGAAACCCAATATTTTCTTTCAAGATGAAAGTTGTATCTCATCATCACCATTTTTTGAGAATTTGAGAAATTCAAGCGGAAAAAAACAATAACAACTGCTCTAAAAAGTCATGTTCGCCAAAATGGCGCTTTCGCCTTTTGAGCCCGACACACAAGCCGTGCGCGACCGCGCACAGTGCGCGGTGCGTTGTATGAAGTTAACGTACTGTGTACTTCTATACTATGGTGTAGTCATTGACACGTTCATTTATTTACCCGGAGCAAATAGCCTGAGAGCATTAATTGAAATGCGATTACCCTACGCAATGTGCGGAAGCCTTTGAACTGTATAAAGAAATTAAGAACGGAAACATTGCCCCGGTAATTGGGTACAATTCGATTTATTAGATTTTATTTTGCTGCTTTTTCGTCAGGGGATTTGAAAGGGTTATTTTTATGTAGCGGTTGGTAGAGAGATACTGAGCCTACTGAGGTATCAGTATCTATTATCTATTTATCTATACTAATATTATAAAGAAGAAAGATTTGTTTGTTTGTATTGAATAGGTTCCGAAACTACAGAACTGATTTCAAAAATTCTTTCACCGTTGTTGGAAAGCTACACTCTTCCCGGGTAACATAGGATAATTTTTTCCTGAAAATGTTGTAGGAAGGAGGTATATTTGAAAAAAGAAATAACAACACACTGTAATGTTCCATGTAAGCGGTCAAAAATGACGAGCCATTTGGTGTAATGGTCGAGAAGTCGGCTATTACACCAGAGGTCGCGGGTTTGATCCCCGCACGGTACAAACATTTGTGTGCATGAACATGTCTGTTTGTATCGGTCTGGGTGTTTCTATGTATAATATGTATGTATTTACAGAAAAAAAAAGTATATAAGTAATGTTTATTCGTTGTCTAGCACCCATAGCACAAGCGTATGCTTAGTTTGGGGCTAGATGGCGCTGCGTGAATAATGGCCAGAGATATTCATCCAGAGATATTTATTTTAAAGCCGCATTAACGTATTTCTACCAAGAATTAAGGTCATTTATTTCGAGCTACAAAAAAATCTATTTAACTGCTTTGCTGCTTATTCAGTGACAGCGTCTATTATTTTATTTGAATAAAATATACGACAAAAACGTTCTAACTGGTAAAAATGACCGCGGCGACACCGGCGCAAATGAGAATGAATAACGCGCGGACGCGACACGCGGTCCATTAACACGCGGACACCTTTGTCCGTAATCCGGACAAATTACTGCAGCTTGTGAAGATCAAGTTCTGTTCAACAAAAAAAATGATATTTTGTGATCACGACAAAGAATTTGGTCATAAGTTCTATAATAAAGGGCGCTTTAAGCCTAGTCGTTTGGTTAAAGTAAGGTACATTTAGCACTGAGTTTTGAAATCATGACTAGACCTAATCAATAATGGTTTAATCTGAGAATTGAACTCAAAATCACGATGTATGTAATCAACGAGACTTCACTGAAACAACAAAAATGCCAACATTTTATTACTAAATATCACCCATTTAACGTATTTCGTAATCAATTTAGATGCGAAGGCGATGGCAGCGTTCTATATTATTTTAAAAACAAAAAATGTATGACAAAAACGTTCTAACTGGTAAAAATGACCGCGGCGGACACCGGCGCAAATGAGAATGAATAACGTGCGGACGCGACACGCGGACCATTAACACGCGGACACTTCTGTCCTTCTGTTCTGTAATACGGACAAATTACTGCAGCTTGAGGAAGGGAATTTTATCTATTTCTATTATCAGGAAGGGTTAAGTTTCTATATGAAGACGGCCAGGGAAAAATTACGGACTCAGTAGAGTGGTGGTTTGGTCAAAGGTTAAATTTTGAAATTGTTAAATCCGTCACTCAGTAGGTATTATAATTATAAACCACCAGAGTTTTGAAAAAATATAAAATAAATTGCGCGCATCCCTAAGAATCAAACCCAGGACCTCAACGTGCATCTGGTTTTTCACCTTCGGTCTGGTAAGTGGTAAGATAATTTTAGTCTGACCATTAGTACATTGTCATCATCGTTACAATGGCGACATTTTTGAAAATCGGATTAGCTACTCCTGTCCTAAGGTTGACTGCAACGGCGCTATTAGCGATAAGTCCGCATATATTGTACAGCTTTATTATTTCACATGTTTTTCCTATGTTTTGTACATACAAGAGTATCTATCTATCTACTCTCGTAATAAAAATTATACAAATATGCATTTTTGCTAGGTCACTGAGGTTTGTCTGACCCAGAAAAATCTTGGTATTGAATCTGTTATATCCAGACACACTGTTACAAAAATCAAATATAAAAATTCCTTTGATATGTATAAGTCTAACAAAAAAATAGAATACAATTAAATACTGTTTTGCCACATAATTGACATAAGGATTAATAAGGAATGACTACAACTTCTCTTGTTGCTGTCTGTACTCCATTAAAACGGCGACATCTTTGTCCGATAATCCGGACAAATGACTCGCGACGAATCCTTTAGATTAGTTCCTCGGAGCTATCTCCGGCGATAAAGGGTTAAGTTTTTGTACAAATGCGTTTTTGTTGGATTCGCACATTCAATTTCGGGTTGGGAATTCTCGGAATGTTCTGTAAGAACTTGCTTTTTCCTTATTTTTGTATTTGTATTATTGGATTTTAGACGCGAAATTTGGACAAGTCTTGGCTTGTTGTATTATAAATGCTTAGGAGTAAATCTTTTCTGAAGCTAAGAAGTAAATTGAATGCCTCAGCTAGAGGCATCTTTCAATAATTGGCCTCTTTGATTGTTGTATTGCGGAAGAGAATACGTGTATACCACAACCTAGCCAGATTGACGAGCCATTTGGTGCAATTGTCGAGAAGTCGGTTATTGCACTAAAAGTCGCGGGTTCGATTCCCGCACGGTACAAACATTTGTGTGCACGAACATATCTGTTTGTATCGGTCTGGGTATTTCTATGTATAATATGTATGTATTTACTAATAAAAAAGTATATAAATAATGTGTATCCGTTGTCTGGCACCCATAGCACCTTAATGCTTAGTTTGGGGCTAGATGGCGCTGTGAGAATGTCCAGAGATTATAATCTATGACTTGGCACTAAGACATGCGTCTCACTACTCAAACAAACTCCCTTGGTTTCACCTTCACACCTGAAAATTACAAGCCGGTGCTTATCTTGTGATGATTTTTCAGCCTATCCCCAGGTAACCTGATGCTAAAAATAATTAAACTATTAAAATAATAACGAAGGATAGTTGTTCTACCTACATGTAAAGTGTCACAGAGGCAGGGGCTATACGGGTCCGAACAATCAATTAAAATCAAATTAATTGCCATTAATGAGTGTAATTGCCATCAAAATCAAATTAATTGCCATCAAAAGTGACCCCACGAAGAGCTAAGCCCACGAAGAACACACATTTGAGCGCTACTTATAGGCTTGAAAAAAAAATACACAGCTAAAAACTTATTGTTAAGAAGCCTATGTACTTTTTTTTATATTCTCTGTTGAAATGACTCTATTATAATCAGTACTAGAAATTAATAGACTACAGTAAAAAACCCCCAAAGTATAATAGTAAAAAAATAACGACAGAAAGAAAAAAAAAAGATTTAGCTTATTAGAAGGTACGTTAAATATTCTGCCTAATGATTTCAGCACTTAAATTTAAGAGGCCAAAGTTTAGAAGCCACAGTATGTTGTAAGCCAGTAACTTATCTTAGAGACACTGCCTGTCTTAAAATAAAGAATAAGTTCTAACTTATAAACGCATTTTAGATTAGAGAAATAAACAAATTAAATTAGCTTCAGATCAATGAAATATTCCCGTGAAGTAACTTAAGGCTGAACTTAATTTTACCTTCTTATTTTTAAGAGAAAAATAATTAGCTATTACACTTTATGAGCATATACCTAACTTATCATTCATATAAAATGACCTACGAACTACTACTACATGAACAGATTTAGATATTACTATGATTTTATTTTTATTTAATATTATAACATAATATTATTATTTTTATCAGGCCTAGTAGACAATGTAGTACTCGTATGTACAATAAAGAGGAATAACTTGAATTTTGATTTCCTCACTTACTGCATTCATATACACTGTGACACTAATGGTATTTTAACTTATTTCAAGAGATCATTATACTGTATTTTCGTCGACGAAGTGGTTCATTTAGAATATGTAGCTACTTGACTTGTTTAATTCTCAGTACTATAATTGCTATCTGAAACTTAATAGGGTAAAACCCGGATAGTTGCCTCGGTCGGATACATGCCTCAGTTTCAAATGCTCTATGTTAGAAGTATTGACAGTGTTTCTTTTTGATCTTAATTAAAAGCGTACCCCGCGCAGGCCTCACTGCCACATAAGCCGTTCAAGTAGGCCCACTTGTATTGTCCGTGTGAGTAAAAATCTTCCGCGGCGATACTCTGACAAGCGTCAGAATTATATTGGTAAGTAATATCTTTTAAATATTTTTACAACTGATTGCAATTTCAGTAAAAAAATTATTTCTTTGAATGCATTAGAGTCTAAATTGCACTGTTTATTACGTTTTATTGTTAAATATTTTTTATTTATTTCGTAAATAAAAAGGGCAAGTATCCGTATCAAAAAGGATAGTTGCCCGGACGTCTTTTGCGGATTATTGCCCTAGGGGCAACTATCCGTACCTATAAATTTTTAACAAGCAGACAGATTTTTTCTTTGTTGTTTTATTTCATTTGGTTTTACTATTTGTTCTTGATGATTTTATTATTTGGTTTTACTATAGTTTATCTTGAATAAAATAAATACTCAACAGCAAACTGCCTCGCAAGTTTAAACGAAAGCCTGGCGTGGTGCCGCGCCACATCAACTGGACAAAAGATAGGTCAGCACTTGCGTTCGAAGAATTGCGAAGAAGAAGAATAACATTTCATTATTATTTTGGATACCTAGTTACTATTTTGGAGTCTATTTTAGTTGTAATTTCATAATTTTAATTGAAATTTAATTAATACTTAGTAAAAGATTGTATTTTATAATAAAAACTAATTACATAAATTAATATTAGTTGATTTCTGTTTGAAAAAAAAAACAGACAGGCATCTATCCCCACATAAGGCAAGTATCCCCCGAACGATTTTTAACGTTAGGCTACTATCCGCCATAGTAGGCAACTATCCCCATTTTTAGAGGTCACATAAAACATGATTTACTCGAAACTTATAATATTTATATTTGCAAAAATAGGCTATGTAAGAAGATTAATAAACTATGTTTAGGAATACACTTTGAATAAAACATTTATTGCTACACATTTTGAATAAAAGAGCTTTTTTAAAAAGTGTGGCAACTATCCGGCTTTTACCCTACTTGATTTTTTAGTCTGACTTTATAAATTAAGAAGGTTCTTAATTTGATTCCCAAAATGTGGGGGAAGGGGGGATATTTAAAAAAAAAGAAATTACGCGCGGGTGAAATCGCGGGCGGAAAGCTTTTACATAATAATTGTTATTGTCAAGATTTTACATACTTAACCTTCTCAAAAGCATAGTTAGGAATGTGATCTTCATTTCTAGTTATGGGATTTAATAATTTGTATCGTTGGCGTCAATACGATTAACGAATAGAAAAGAATCGATATTCCTTTTTTTTGTCATGTTGACTGGAAAAATAAAAAATAAAAAGTAGAACTACTTTTTTTTTTAAATTACACTTTAAAGATTCCCAAAACTGTAATTTAAAAACCCCCAGTTTATTATAAAACATATCAGTTTATTTTTTAATCTCTAAAAACGCACTGGCCAGCTTTTCGTGTGTGAAATATTTTAAATTACGTACATAATCCTTTTAAAAAGTTTTGTAACTCTTTGGACTATTTGAAAACCGATTTCAGAATACAAAAAAAAAGTGTAATAATTTATGCGGTCCAACAAAGAGAGATAGTTGTTCAAATGCTGTAATAGGGGAATAGCTGCATAGTAATTGGTACTCAATTTATGCACTTGCAAAACAGGCTAGTGCGATTGTAACGAAAATAAAAAACTGCGACAAAAAAGGTTACAAGGTAACAATTAAACTTTTTCAGAGAGCTTACATAGTCAACAAACAAAAGTTAGTAGCTTTAGAACCGACAAAGCAGTTTTTTAAATAGGGTGGCTACATAAAGCTACACATATATTTATTCAGATTTCTGTCGTGCACAATCACCCTAATGTATGTGCCTAATTTAAAAACGATATGGCAACAATTTTTTTTTCTTTTGTGAGAATGAGGCCTATTTCCAGCAGTGGTCTTTTGGCTGAAAAGCTGATGTGGGATTTACCTGCGCAAAACCAAGGCGGGCAGCTAGTATTATATCAAAGACTAGCAGTCGCCTCCGCGGTTTCACCTGTGCGTAATTTCAATTATCCCCCCTTCTCCCCACATTTCCGGGATTAGAATTACCCTATGTCACCCGGAGATAGTGTTAAGGTTTCCAACAGTGAAAGAATTTTCCAAATTGGTTCAGTAGTTTCAGATCCTATTCAATACAAACAAACAATCTTCCTTCTTTATAATATTAGTATAGACGTGCTTAAAAATAATGTTTTCCCCAACGTGACGAAAAACTTCGTCATCTAACACATTTACTGTAACAATAATAAATTGAACGTATCCTTTGATAAAAGTTCCTTGGAGCAAAACCAGAAGAAACTTCTTACGATGTCAGTGTGAACAGATAAACGACCGAACCATTTATACTATCGGATAAATGGAGACAGAATACCAATGACAATTCTTTTTTCGTCAAATAAAATAACATAAACGTATTGTAATTGGGGTATATTAAATTAAGTACCAGGCCGAGATCTCGAGGTCCTGGGTTCAATTCTTGGGTCGAGCTAAATTTGTGTCAGTTTTTTCGGATACAACTCGGGTTTGTCATCATCAACCCGCATTTGGTAAGCGTGGTGATTAAGCCAGTACCTATCATTGTAGTGATGACTTGATTTTAAGGATGGAGGCCTTTGCCCTACAGTGGGACATGAAATAGACTTCTTTAAAATGTTATGTAGTAATAAACCGCGATTGTTATAAAATTTGAAATGAATTGAAATCGCGTAAATATCAGAAACCATTTTTTAAAATATCGGTATGTATGAAGATTAGGATTTACTTGTCAGTTCGTTATACTACATTAAAATCAACAGACATAGCCGTAACTAAAGAGGAAGCATTATTATTATTAATTTTACTTTCCCAGTATAGCCTGACCAAGAAAATAAAAAACCTGCTCTGGAGGCGCCACTTTAGCTATGGTTATAGCAACACTTGGTTGCTATGGTTATACTCACAAATACCTTTTTTTTTTTTTTTTCGGAGGAGAATGCGTTTATGCACCATAACCGCAGACTAGCTAGACCCACGGCCGTGTGTGGGACTCGAGACTAAAAAAGCGTCCACTACCCACTAAACTCCCCCGGTTTCCCCTTCACACCCGATTGGGACGAGCCGGTGCCAGCTTTGCTATTGACCGGCCCATACTCACAAATACCTCACAATATACAAGAAATAACAAGGCATGGTTACAGACCTACAAACTTATCTGTTCCGGTGGCCAAAATTGGAACTACGTGAAATGCAATGCAAAAACGATATTTAATGACAGTTTTAAATAGACAGTAGCGACGCCGCCACCAGAACAGATAAGTTTGTCGGTCTATAACAGTAATTGACATCACACTTTGACAGAGAGCAATATCAATGTCATCTTATTGCTTTTTATTTGATTGTTTCCACTTGAAGAAATTAGTTCCAATATTTTTCCGCAATATGGCGAGGTTTTTTTATTTTAATGGTCGGGCTATAAATATTGAATACCTAATCCATTGGCAGCAGAGTTTGTGCTCCATCGGAATTTTTTCTCTCATAACTAAGTTATCGAGTTAGCAACTCCTCAAAAGAGGAACGAAAATACATCACTGGTCGGGAGCTTGTTAGTCTTTTATGTTTTCCATTCGCAGAGGAAACACTCAATAATATTTGGACAAGTAATAATGTTTTACTCACCAAGTTTCGGCTACAGTGGTCAATTTTAACGAATAACCAACTGCGCTTATTCAAATTGTGGTACTGGTTCGGTCAATCGCCACAAGGCAAAACTTCTGCAATAAGCTCAATATTACTACTAAAACTATTTTTGGGAAGTACTCATTTATACTATGTTCTACATGAGAAACTTTAGTCCACAAACAGGTATTCATGATGCCCACGAATGTTTGTACTGGCGAACCCCCAAACTTCTAAGAGTACTTTTTTTTATTTATTTTTTCGGAGGAGAATGCGTTTATGCACCATAACTGCAGGCTAGCTAAACCTGCGGCCGTGTGTGGGACTCGAGACTAAATCCCCCGGTTTCCCTTCACACCCGATTGGGACGAGCCGGTCGGTGCCAGCGTTAGCTATTGACCAGCCCATCCCCGGAAACTTCTAAGAGTACTACAATATAATATACTTTGTTGTTGCATGCAATTCGAGATTACGAATATCACCGACATTTATAATAATTTCGTTTTACCTGTAAGCGATGAGATCTCCAATAAAACTTCGTAGATAAAGTAATCTTCAATTTATTTCACGCCACACTACTTTTTACTTTTTGCCACTATGACAATCCATTCCCGACTGTCGAGTCAACCGTCCGAGCGTTTTTTTTTAAATACCCCGGTGTTACCCAGTAATGTTTTAATTTAAATTTTAATTAATTAACAAACCAATTGCAAATAATTATTAATATTACGTATAAAATAAAAAGTAACCTTACACTCGTCCGTCCTGACAGCGTGTATGACCCCATACACGTCTCAGTTGTAAAACCTTACACTCGGCAAATTGACTCACAATCAAAACCGTAAAAGATCACATCAATTGTTTCTATTTATAACTAAGTTTACACTTGTTCAAAACCCTAGCCGGCCCGACACGAGTAAAAGAACAAGCAAGAAACCTCGGCGGGGTTAATTTTTTTTTTTTTCGCGATTTACTAAGTGATCTTCAATACAGACAAATACTGACAAAAATTTTTATAATTAATATTTTTATATAAAATAAAAAATATAGTAGTAATAATAATACATATAAAATAAATTTCATAATACAATAACATTTTAATTACATTTATATGAACTAGAACTGCATCGAACTTGCTCTTGCTTATTAATTTAATATAAATAATTATTCAAGAAAACTAGTCATTAAAATATAAAATATTTTTTTTTTTATAGTAGTAATAATATACATTTGATATTTTGTACTAGTAACTTAAAATAAATTTCATAATACAATAACATTTAATTACATTTATATGAAGTAGAACTGCATCGAACTTGCTCTTGCTTATTAATTTAATATAAATAATTATTCAAGAAAACTAGTCATTAAAATATAAAATAATTTTTTTTATAGTAGTAATAATATACATTTGATATTTTGTACTAGTAACTTAAAATAAATTTCATAATACAATAACATTTAATTACATTTATATGAAGTAGAACTGCATCGAACTTGCTCTTGCTTATTAATTTAATATAAATCATTATTCAAGAAAACTAGTCATTAAAATATAAAATATTTTTTTTATAGTAGTAATAATATACATTTGATATTTTGTACTAGTAACTTAAAATAAATTTCATAATACAATAACATTTAATTACATTTATATGAAGTAGAACTGCATCGAACTTGCTCTTGCTTATTAATTTAATATAAATCATTATTCAAGAAAACTATATATTTTTTTATAGTAGTAATAGTAATAATATACATTTAATATTTTGTACTAGTAACTTAAAATAAATTTCATAATATAATAACATTTTAGTTACATTTATATGAACTAGAACTGCATCGAACTTGCTCTTCCTTATTAATTTAATATTAATAATTATTCAAGAAAACTAATCATTCAAAGGATTACGAACCCGCTCGCTCACGAAGTCTCGCATCCAAATTTAGAATAGTAAATGTTTAGGGCACAAACCCGCTCGCTCACGAAGTCTTGTGTCTAAACTTCTTTATTCTAGAATATTCTGTTTGAGGAAGTCAAATCACGAACTCGCTCGCTCACGTAGTCTCGTGACATGACCCTATCGCTTATTATCTCTCTCTATTCCAAAATATTATTCAGCAAAACCAAGACACGAACCCGCTCGCTCACGAAGTCTCGCATCCAAATTTAGAATAGTAAATGTTTAGGGCACAAACCCGCTCGCTCACGAAGTCTTGTGTCTAAACCTCTTTATTCTATGTAGAATATTCTGTTTGAGGAAATCAAGTCACGAACTCGCTCGCTCACGTAGTCTCGTGACATGACCCTATCGCTTATTATCTCTCTCTATTAAATTATCTCTCTCTATAAAATATCATTCAGTAAAAGGCCAAGACACGAACCCGCTCGCTCACGAAGTCTCGCGATTGACCTGAAACAATACAATTTCCTTTACAGTAAACATCCAGCTTATCATCACAGTGATTAATATTACATAACATAATAAAACCTTTCTATTTTCCCTTATGCTGTTTATATTCTAGTTTTAAAAAATAGCTACCAATCAATTTCGTCTGACATCTCATCATCGCTTGTCTTTTTCATGATTTCAGCGTTATCACTATCTAAATCTAGGGAATCTATATGTGTATCCATGGCTTCATCGATCAGAACGGTAGCTTCTGATCGAATGAAGTTTTCGTTTTGTTTCTCATCCCCTCAAACCCAGGTATTGGTGTCACCTTATAACGATCGTTTCCCATCATATGAAGGCTTTGTGCTTTTACTACCGTTCTGAAATGCAGTTTTTACAATTCTTACTAAATCACCATTTGCATTATATACAAGCTAGTTCCAGTAAACTCTAAATCCGTCGCCGCCTTAACACTAGCAGACCCATGAAGACGAGTATGTTTGACCAATTAACATTGGTCTGTCTAGTAAACAATCGTCAACCACCTTACAAACTAAGTTCGCAACTACCCCATCAATAGATTATGTTTAATGACACCATAACTAAGTAATGTACCCGTCTATTTCCAAAACTCTTCATAGCCGAAGGCTTCCCATCATGAGAAAGTTCCAGTTTAGTAGCAGTGTTACTTTTTAATTAAAGTTACCTCGCTACCAAAATCTACATACGCATCCAAGGATACACCTTCGATCAAAACCTCCTTAGCAAATTTATTATTTGGATATGAATTTGTAATGCACAGTAATTAAATAGGCTTTGAAGGTTGCCCTTCTGGTTTTGCCAGACAATTTTCAACTTTGTGGCCCATCTTTTGACAATATTCGCATCTTACCAATGGTTTGGTACATTTGAGGTAAGGATGGATTTCTTTACAGTTATAACAAAATAACTCCGTGCTATGCATGTTGAGTTTACTGTTTGTCCTATTTTGTTGACTATCATTGGCCCTTAAGTCTTCTGTAAAAGTTTTATTTCTGAACACCGGTTGTTGCTGGTGTTCTTTATTACTAAGCAAAAATTGTAATAAAATATCTGGTTCGGTACACCGTAAAGCCAGGGCACTGGATTTTACTGTTTTATCGCTGAGACCATGAATAATACAGTCAACGGCACGCTTGCCTGTGATCTCACATTGATTTATCAAAGCCAGTTTTTCATAAAAATAATTTTCGATCGGCTCATTATACCTGCTCCTGCGCTCAAGCATTGTCTCCAAGGTCTGGCCATAATTTTGTTCACAGGGAAAAGCTTTGAGTAATTTTTCCAGCCATTCCGGCCAAGTGAAAAGAATTGTATTTAAACTTTGATACCAAGTCTTGGCCAGACCTTGCAGCTTTTGCATAGAAAAATGTATAGTCGTTTTATCGTCCCAACCGTAAACGGAGGCACATTCGTTCACTTTTCTCAACCATACATCCATTCGTTGATTACTATTAGAAGGATCAAATTCTGGTAAAATGTTTTTATAGTCAAATTTACTGCTCGAATGTGCACTCTGTTCAGACGGTTGCGACGCTAAATTATTTTTAAAAGTCTGAATTATCTTTACAATATCTTTAGTAGAAAATGATGGACTACATGACCTTGAGTGACTCCGGCGAACTCCACCATGCTGGGCCCCTTGTCTATCCTCGCGATGCTGGGCCCCTTGTCTATCCTCGCGACGCTGGCAGCTGTTGCTCGAGTGAGACTCACGCAGGCTATCATCCATGCGGCGTCTAAATGACTCGGCGCGCCGTGAACGAGTCTTTATATCACGTTCCTCCTGGAGCTCGCGCTCCAACCGATGCAGACGTCCTCTCTCGTACATAAGGTTTCGTTCTCGTTGGCGTAAATCTCTGCTGTCACGCCGGCTACAGTCACTGTTGCGGCTGCGTGGTCTGCTTCGCCTAGCGGACACTAGTTCGCGACGTGAAGATACCATTTGCTGATCACCGTCTTCAGGATTGCAGCTTCTCACATCTTCATGATTCCCACACAGATCAGCAGTACTCCGTTGACCTCTGACACGCGGCAGAATTTTGCCTAACACTGGGCTGCAATCCTCCTGACGCATGTGGCTTCGAGTACTACTGCGGTTGCGACTGGGAGTCCTCAGACTGCGGCGGCTCTGGTCACGATTTATTCTCTCCATACCGTACCTCAGAAAACATGAAATCATCGAATTACTGTCTTTGTCATAGTATTGTCGTTTAGAGAAATGAAAAGAAACAACACACAATATCTACTTATGTAACTAACAGAATATCAAACAAAGGCAGTGCCCAAATCTCCAACATTTTATAGTTTTTGTATGATTATCTATCTAATTTATAATTATAGTTTATATTATATTTATAGTTTATAATTCATAGGTAACAATAAATTGAACTTTGTTACGGATTGGCAAATATACACGATTGTCTGCCATATGCGGGAATCGAACCCGAGACCTCCATCTCCTCAACCAATTAGTCTGAACCAATTAAATACAAATAAGCTATACTTATTCATCAGTATATAATAATAATGATGAATGATATATTTTTTTTAAAGGCAAAATTAATTTTTCATAAAATATTTACCTAAAGATTTTGAGATAATAGTAGGAAAGGTAAACAAAAATGCACGAATTAATTCACGTCCTTGAGCATTTTAATGCAAACACTTATGCAGGTTTGTTTTTATTTTCTTAACAAAACTTATTACTAAACCACATACTGTTATTGCTGTTATAACGGTAATCCAATAGGTTTTAAATGACCTACCCTTAATTACACTGCTAAAATATAGCTATGGGTAATAATTTGTTACAATTTTTTTTTTTTATCACCATAACACATTATTTAAACTTTAGATGTGGCTTGTATAAAATTAAGGAAATTATATTTTGTCTCGCAGCTATTTAACTTTGTCTAAGTGCTGATGAGCTAGATTCTAACAGGGTGAAAAAACACCCGTGTTCGTTCTTTTTTGTCTGATCGCTAATTACCCACTTAATTTTATGCTGTTTTGATCAAACCACATTAAGGTGATATAATTGCATATAAAATTTTATGTTAAACATGTGAATAAGCGTTAACTCTGAAGAAAAAGGGATTTTTTTCTTTTATTAAGTGGTTATCATACCCACCCGTAATAAAAAAAATAACTAAGAAGAGTTTTGAATCGAGCAAAAATAAAATTTATTTGTTACTTACGCGGATACTTCCACTTCTGAAATGTAAGCGATGAGATCTCCAATAAAACTTCGTAGATAAAGTAATCTTCAATTTATTTCACGCCACACTACTTTTTACTTTTTGCCACTATGACAATCCATTCCCGACTGTCGAGTCAACCGTCCGAGCGTTTTTTTTTAAATACCCCGGTGTTACCCAGTAATGTTTTAATTTAAATTTTAATTAATTAACAAACCAATTGCAAATAATTATTAATATTACGTATAAAATAAAAAGTAACCTTACATACCAAACAAAGTCAGCTTTTCCAAGAATTCAAACATTTGACAGGACGATAAAAAATCGCGAAATCCCAAAACATTTGCCTTACATAGTTTAAACTTTATAACTCTTCCATTTCCATTCCGGCGCGAATGAGCTCTGTACGCGGCCGAATAAATCGAGTCCCAATTAATATGCAGCAATTTTGCTATAGAATCTATGAATAACACTATCTCTTTGTTGGACCGTACCTATTTTTATTGGCCGTCAGCTTTTTATTCTGAAATCGAATTTTCGACTATTTCAAAAAGTTTTAACACGATTTAATGGCGGAGATTCGATTTTTAAATTTCGCGCGCGTAAATGTCGACCTGCGTTTGTTTTACAAAGTTTTGAGAATAAAATTGATTGGAATTAACAATTTGTAAAAGAATAATAATTTAGTTATTGATGAGTTATTTGTTGAAATAGATTGGAATATTTTATTCACGGTGATTATGGACCGAAGTTTGGAAATGAAATATGAGAATTTGTCAACTGTTATTTGACAAATTTCGTTTTCAGTGAGTGATCTCCGTATTTTTGTGATTTATTATAGTGTTTTATTAAGATAATGAAAATGGTGTGTAATTTTTATTTAAGACTTAGGGCTGATAAGTTCTCTGATTTTGACAGTTAATTGATTTGACACGGAAATTATTAGGTTATTGACTTGACAGGGAAATTATTTATTATACTTATTTTTATACCACGAAGATGACGTTCACGCGTCTTTTTATTGGTCGCCTCCGCGGTTTCACCCGCGCGTCATTCTTTTGCAACCTATCCCCCCTTCCCGCCACATTTCCGGGATCAAAAGTACCCTATGACATCCGGGGATAGTGTAGCTTTCCAACTGTGATTTTTTTTTTCAAAACGCTTCAGTAGTTCCGGAGCCTATTCAATACAAACAAAAAAACAAATGTTACCTCTTTGTAATATTACTATTAGTATTATATTAGTATCTATCTTTCTACTGTTTTTACAACACTTTCAAATAATATCAAAACCGTCAGCCAACTTTAACTTTTTCCATCGAAATTCGTGATCTAAAATCGAAGATTCCAGGAATAAATTCCGGTAATAACATCGTTGGATATAACTTTGGAAGTTTAAAATTGAATTGTATAAATGAAGAGGTTTCACGAACTCGTCTTGGTCGGTTACGTAATCTGTCTTTAGTCGTTCTTAAAGTTGGGATGTCGTAAGCCTTACTTTAGTACAGTACGAGTAATACCTGGGTAGAATCTTAGTATTACCGTGCTTCGATTTAGCTGTACCGTTTTAAAACAAAAACTTGTATTTATTAGCATAAATTGTTATTAAAGTATTAGTTTTTGACCGCCTCCTTGAAACTGTGGCTAAACCGCTAGGGTATAAAACCCGGAGGTCGTCGGTTCGATTCCCACCATGGGTCTGGTTGGTGGTAGGACCTTTTCAGAATCCGACTGGCTAGCCTCCACCTCTACTCTAAAAGCCAGAGCTGTTATGGCGGCAGATTTCACCTGTAGGGGTGCGTTTGCCGCTTCTGAAATAAATAAAAAAATAGTTCGGAAAAACTGTCTCGAAATCATTTCTAGATAAATAAAAACAGTAGATATTAGACAACATTACATACTTCTTGACTCTCTAAAATAATTAACTTCGAGCTATTGTGTAATGAGTATCAAAAACATCAAATGTAGATTGCAAGCAACTTCACTAAAATCCACCTTTGCCCACAGGCCGACCCCAACCCACCCTCACATGGCTGATCAACAACAAGCCTCTGGAAGACCACACCGTCCTCAAAAACGACGGAAAGGTCATCATCAGCAGGATTAGCGTGGGAGGAGCGGAGAGGAGCTGGTTGAACACCAGTATTAGATGTCAGGCTACGAATACCCCCCTTTTGAGCCCACACGAACGGACGGCTAGAGTTGAAATGAGGTGTAAGTACAGTTTTTTTTATGCTACTTCAGGTTCTAACCTGAATAGTAGTTTTCAATCATAGCTCCCGTATAGATACGGGAGCTATGATTGAAAGCTACCATTGATTGTAAGCTTATTGAATTGACAACATTTTCTGGATAAGCTGAGAAAAATACCATCACTTTAATATATATTTGTACTAAGCTGGCACTTGACCACAAAGTTGCCTGATGTTAAACAACTATGCGGTCTACGATGGAACGCGCTTGCTTAGGAAAATCCCGTTAATTTTGGCTTTAAAGTGCCCCAAGTTACACTTATCACTTCACCGCTGACAAAAAATCTTTCTTTT
The DNA here is from genome assembly GCA_949319885.1 of Mecyna flavalis. Lineage (NCBI taxonomy): Eukaryota > Metazoa > Arthropoda > Insecta > Lepidoptera > Crambidae > Mecyna > Mecyna flavalis. Next base: position 2,566,279 of record OX439413.1, read on the forward strand.
GTAGCGAGGACTTGACTTCAGTGACTTGGGCAAAGCCAGTAGAACATTTACATGCTGATTCTTGGACACTTTTAGTACTATGAATCCGGATTATAATAGAACATAAAATAATTTAGTAAATTGTCAGATAAACTCGCTTACTGATACGTTTTGCGTCAATACAGTAGTTGTACAAAAGTAAACAATTTGATTGTGTTCTTATAAATATATTATTTTTATGTTTTTGCCATGTCATGCAAGATAATAGACAGAGCAACAAAGTTAAGTGCACAGGCGCTCTCCTAAAAGCCTTTGCAAATACAGATACCTAGATTCAACGCCTCTAGAGGCAATTGTCTGTCAATTGAAGAAACACATTACATAAAGATACCTAGCGACTTTCACAAGAGGATTCATATTCTTTTAGTCTACAACGTGTGTATAATGTCTCTACTGTCATCTCTTACGGGTTTGAATGGGAAACGGAGAGAATTTAGTGGGTAGTAGGGTCGAACGACTTTAATTCCGAGTCCCATACATGGCTGCAGGTCTCAATAGCCTGCTGTTGTAGAGCATTCGCGCGTCCTTCTTCAAAAGAACAAGGCACCTTCTATGCTTCTGACATCCATGGACTACTATGACTTTATATTTAAGTCCAGGGTTAATAGGTTCTATACGGGAAAGCACTTCCACCCTAAGCTGCATCATACTTGCTAAAAGGTGAGATTGAGGGCAAATTCTTACTTGTTTTGTATAAAAAACTCACATAATTATGTACGAGTATTTGTCTACAGTGAGGCCTACGTCAGTAACAATAACGAACAAACCGGGTCAGATGTCCGCTGATGCGGAGATCACGTTGATCTGCGTCACCCACGGCAGCAGGCCTGCCGCTCAGATCACGTGGTATAGGGAGAACAGGAGATATACCAGAGGGAAGGTAAGTCCGAGAATCAGAATAAGCTGAAAGATAATTTAATTATGATCTGGCCTCCTTTACCTAATTAATACTGCAAATTCAGATTTGGGAAAAATCTTGCCCTAAAATTAATGCTAAGGATCAGTTTCATTGTGAATCAACCAGAGAGAAATTTTTCTTGTTCTGTGGAATGTGGAATAAACACTGTCAGTTTCAAGTACAGAATCACAAACTATTAAGAACCCTGAGTGACAGAAAAAATATTAGGAACTATCTAAATTAGCTATTGACTGGGTTTCACGTGACGGACTCCGAAGACGTGACAGGCCTAGGCAGAGATGGCGGGACGACTTTAACGTCTTTATGTATAAGTGGCAGCAGCTGGTATTATGCAGGCAGGCGTAGCGGCCAGTAGGGAAAACTTGCTCAGCAGTGAAATAACAACGACTAATAAAATTGAGAGCGGCAATATTCCTTTGTCTAATTGTGACGATTTCTTTCTTCCAACAGCACAGTGAGTTCACGAACGAAACGACGACAGTCAGCCGCTTGACAATGCTGCCCCAGCCCGAAGACGACGGAGCCGTCATCAGATGTAGGGGGGAGAACCCAGTCCTTAGCGTGGCTCTGGAAGACTCCTTCAGGATGAGTGTAGTTTGTAAGTACCTTGGCTTTTTACTGACCACAAACCACTAATATTCTAAGGTAATTGAACAACATAGGTATTACATATTACTAGCGTATACTTGCAACTCAATGTCTAAGGTTAGGATTTTTGCGAACTCTGAAGGACTCCGAAATCATCCAAGAACACAATTCACTTTATTTTTATAATATTACTTTTTCATACTTTCCTCTGTCCTAAGGTTGATTAGAAGAGTGTATTGTACAGATTTATTATATAACATGTTTTTCTTATAATGTTTTGTGTGCAATAAAGAGTATCTATCTATCTACTTCTGCATGCGGTTTCTATCTGTTATCACATGACAATTGAGCAATATCCTGGAAGTCCTAGGTCTAATCTATTCTATAACGTGTGTTCCAAAATTTGTTAAAATCGTTTCAACAGTTGTGAAAATGACACAGACAAAAAAAAAACATTTTTGTCTACAACACACAATCTGAGTAATATTTGCTTTGGTATGTTTAAAACTCCACGCGAACGAAGTCGCTGGCACCAGCTAGTTAAAAAATATTAATATCAAATAGAAAACTGATTACATTGAATTTCTCAGACCATCAGAACTTTCCTATCTATTAGCGTTGCGCTATTGAAAACAAATTGATATTTAAGACCTAATTCGAGACGGCTTACGGCGGGATCTCGAGGCTACATATTTCTGTTGACCATAAAATTGTGCGACCTTTTATCCACGGTAGTTTTGATATCTAGGAACGAGAAATATTCTACAAGGGAATAGTTTTATGGATCAAATGTTGCTAGTAAAGTAAAAGATCTTTTCCCCCGCTAGGACCATAGTACCCGAAAATCGTAGATCGACTATAAACGAGTACATACACAGTCCATCTAATGGCTGGTGATTCGTATACGGGTATTCTGACAGAACGGAATAAGTGCCCTAAAAAATAATTTTATCAAATAAATTGATCTGAGTCCCAGTTAACAGAATCGATGAAGGTATCACAAATATTTACTTGAACACTACAAACAAAAATTATTTATCACAAGAATGTTAGCTCAAGCGCTACTCTTGGCGCGACTCCAAGCCTTTTTTAGCCCCCCAAATGCGGCATCAGGCTATTCAAAAGGGCTTGGAGGACATTTTTAAATTATTTTATTTTATTATTATTCTCCAACAGACAGACCAGTTCTGACTATGTCTCTGGGCAGCACCCTCAACCCGAACGACATCAAAGAAGGCGACGACGTGTACTTCGAGTGCAACATCCGAGCGAACCCGAAGGAGCATCGTATATCCTGGTTTCACAACGTGAGTGAGTCTATAAGTTACCATTCTTATACCTGACGTGAGTACTAGGAGAAGGTTATAAATTAGGTCGTGTTTTTTTTCTAAAATGTCCGCTTCTGTGCGGTCTCACGTTAAGCCTTTAGGTAGGTTTTATTCCTTCTTAAGCTTTGGTAGATTAGATCATAATAATGACTGTTTAAATAAAAATAAAATTGCAGCTTAAAGGATTCTGTGAAATTGACTGACTGACTTACTTACACACGAAAAAAGTGTCCATCAGCAGGAATGGATTATATAGTTACTATTATGTGTCACCCTTTCTTGCTTGCTTTTTCATAATAAAAAAACAAAATAAAGCTGTATTAATATTTTCTTTATAGCTGATCTTAGTAGCTTAAATAAACTTATGACGTAATAAATGTCACACTTTATTAGCAGAAGCACATTTTTGCTACACGTCAAAATATATCTGTCCCATGAGTCCTTGTTTATCCTTTCAGCTTTTGTAGTGTGCAATCTCAAGTTTTAAGAAACAAGCCTTTTCCAGTATGATAAACGCATAATATTGCAGGCTTTTCAAAAGAACATTCTAGTTTTGTATAGGAGCTAAACATCCTTAAGAAAATCACCTTTACTTGAAATATTATTTTATTAAGAACTGTGTGAGGAATAAGGCTAGATTTCTTTAAGGCTTTTAATATTATTTGTCCGTGGATTTTTAGTGCATGAAAATACACGTAGTAGCTTCTTATATTTTATCAAAACAATTTATACACATTTATTTGGGGAAAATATAATATAAAAGAGAATTATAACCTAACCTTCCACATTTGTTTTGTTTTGACAAATTGTATAAACCAAATTTATCTATAAGATGCAGTGTGTATGCAAGATGTAACAAATAATTTATTTCAATAAATATTTCAATAAATATACATTCTCAATTTTCACATACAAAATGAAAATGATGCCCCGAATAAAATCTGTATTATCAATTGTATTTTCTGAAACACAATTAAAGTGTAATGGGCATAAGTAAATACAATTTATGCGGGCGATTTCTACATAAATCAGTTATTTAAACACATTCGATATTTGAGGGAAGCCTTGGAACGGAATTGTATATTTTATTAATTTTCTGTAGCGTGTCAATAAACTTGTTCATATGAAGCTAAAAAATATACTAAATCTATGTATGAAGCCAAATGTTAACTGTAGGTATCCATGATGGAATAACATCATTATTGACAGACCATTTTAGGTGTTTTTTTTTTGGGAGTATATCAAGCGCCTCAACAACTTGAGCATTTAATGGATTTCCCCTGATTCCCCCCTACCCGTCATCAGTATTGGTTGTCATCGACTACAACTCTGGTAGAACATACTAAATATAAGTATACTAGCATAAGTATAGTCTATGTATAAGTACCCTATAAACAAAGGTTTCCACATGATTGTCTTGCTGCATATGTCCCATTGGTAGACTTGAGTGGAAGACTTACCAATTTTTTTTATTTATTTCGGAAATACATTATGCAAGCTCTCGACCATCTACTCGTAATGCTTCCATACTTGCAATTGCAAACTTAAGTACCTATCTATATTCTATTCTATTCAAAACGTAGTAGTCACTAATCTAAAAAAAATTGCACAGCCACTAAAAACCTGTTTATTCCCCAGGACGTGCAAGTGACTCAGAACATATCCTCAGGAGTGTTCATCAGCACCAAGTCTCTGGTCCTGCAGAGGGTCACCAGAAGAGACGGAGGGCTGTACACTTGCAGAGCTGCTAACCAGATGGGAGAGTCGAGCAGTCAGTCTGTTTATCTGAGGGTGCAATGTAAGTTTATGGCGTATTTTCTTGATCCTATTTCTTTTAATTTCAGATATAAAGAGTAAGCAATTTGAAAAAAAAAATATGACACATTTCGAAATGGGAAATATTTAAGTGTCAACCAGAATCAAAGTTAAAAGAATAGCAAAATTTATTTTGGTTATGTGATGGGTGTCTGAAGGCAATTTTGAAATTTCGAAATTACCTTCAGACACCCATCACTTAACCAAAATAAATTTGACTATTCTTTTAACTTCGATTCTGGTTGATATTTTTTGCTTTGTCTCATTAGTAAGGTAGTGTTTACCTGCTTGTTTGTTCATGTTTGTTCATTGAAATTACCTTTTGCTCTGATGTTTCTAAAACTTTTTTGTGTTAGCGACGCGGCGAATGTCCAACGTCAAATACAGTGCAATTTTACTCAAAAGTTTTTTTTTTTAAATCGGCCTCCCAATTACAGTGGCATTTAAAAGTAGTTACGGGTTGCGTAACGCCGGATAATGACACATAGGCCACAATGGATGCGATTGGTTTGATTGCGCGTTGCATGTGTGCCGTCAATTCAGTTACTGAGTTTTTAAAGTATTTTTCTTATTTAGTTTAAAGAATGTCCCTCTACTGGAAAAAGGCGTCCCTCATACTTCTCCGTAGGACATCTCTCTATTAAGTAAGACATTGTCAATCTAGGCAAAAAGAGTCAAGTCCTAATTACTTATGAGTTATGAGTGATAATTTTAAACCCCTCTAGTAAATTATTACTCCTACGTGCGCAAACCATGCCTACCAACTCGTCCCTCGACAAAGCGTCGTCGCAGACGCAAGAAACGCTTTGAATTACCAGTGAAACTAAAAAAGCTCATAAAACCTTTGATTTTTTTAAATGTTGTTTTTTCCTACACAATTAGGTCAATTGAATTTTAAAAACTATTGTATATTTTTCTTTCGCTCACCCAGTCGCGCCCGTATGCGCGCAGCCGACTCCAGTGCTAATCGGCGCGCGGCTCGACGAACCGCTGCGCGTGCGCTGCACAGTTAGCGCCGACCCCGCCGACGTCACCTTCTACTGGCAGTTCAACAACAGCGGCGAGAGCTTTCAGGTCTCACCAGCTAGATATGGTGAGTGACTTAGTTCTTATGTTAGAGAGAGTAAAACGTGTGTGTGGTAGAGATATGCTGCAGACAACTCTGTCCGTTGGAATGGGCCGGCTTGACCAAGGAAGTACCAACCTGTTGAGATTATTTAGAAATAATAAGATTTATGTTAGAAATCCAAACAGTTATTTTATTCAACCAGTGCAGTGCCACAAACAAAAAACAGAGTAAGAGCAATAGAGAAAAGAAAAAGTTAGTGCTGTGCACATCAAGAAGTGATGTGACAGTTGATACAAGAAAGGCTATTTGTATTTATCGATTTACATATTTCAACACAACCTCTCACAGTAGCCCAACGAATGAGTAATAATAGTGTTGCTAATGCACTCCGATTGGTGAGTAAGGCCTACTGTCTACGGCGGCGTAGCTTCATAGACGCGTATTCGTCTTTATATGCTTGGTGTACGCCTGCTTGCAGCTTACATACAAAACTATGTAACTCTATTGACGGAGCGTCAAAGCCTGCATGCAGCGACGCAAGCGCGACGTTGCCACTCCGTCGACAGAGTTACATAGTTTTGTATGTAAGCTGCAAGCAGGCGTACACCAAGCGTATAATCACGAATACGCGTCTATGAAGCTACGCCGCCGTGGACAGTAGGCCTTAGAGTGCCAGCGGCCTGAGAAGGGAGGGGGATACTTCGCTTCTCTCTTCTCCATCCTCATTCCCTTCCCCCTTCTTACATATTCCTTTAAGGGCGGTAACGCACCTTAGACTAAGTCGCAGGTGTCTATGATCGTATATAATAATATGCATGTCTCTGTATGAACGGTAGCGATCATTTACCATAACTTGCACGTTATATATTATTAGATATAAAGACCTTTCTCTTGATAATTACAATTTAATTAGCTTTTACATTATTCGGCATTAAACATTGCAAGCGCGGTAAAATCTATCTGTCATCTCTCCGGCCGGCAGTGATGTGTTAATCGAGTGAACCAATTATTCGCCTAACAATATAGAGGGAAGCAAACGAACAAGTGGGTCACCTGAAGGTAAGTGACCACCTCTGCCCATGTAATTACACCTGCATCACTGTTGCGTTGCCGGTTTTCAGGAAAAAAATACACTCGCTTTTTTAAGGAGCTCATGACGTGGTATTTAGAAACACAGCTGACGGAATCTATACTAGTATAGTTATATAAAACTCAAGGTCACTGACTGACATAGATATCTATCAACGCACAGCCCAAACTACTGGACGGATCGGGCTGAAAGAACAATGCCCATGAGCCATACAAATTTTGGCCAACTGCGGACAGTAAAATAAATAAAAACTGAATTTTGCAATAAATAACTTTTTAATTAATAAAATTTTTGGTATTTACTAGAAGTCCACCAGCTCTTTTATTATTTTTATGATTTAAATAAATTGTGCAATGAATTTATCATTTCCGCAGCACAAAATGACTTATATGTACGGTCAACAGCACATCACGGTTAAAACTTGCAGTTCGATAATAGCACTTATGCCCCTGACATAAGAGTGGTACAAAGTTCAAAGTGTTACGTCTGATGAGCTCTTGACTGTACTATTCTTTTCGTTGAGTGACTGATATTGTCAGTCAATCGTCATCATTCGCTTTTGATTTCCTCCATAGACCACCGTAGATAGAGAAATCTATTTCCTCGTATTTTGACAACTTTCGAATGACACTTCATGATGAAGATTGACTGTCATAATGTCAATGACAAAAATAATTGCCAGTGTTGCATTTTGAATATAAATGAAATATAATACCGATTATCGATATAGATCGCGATATTAATAATTAAAAGGAATTATTTTTATTACAGTTTTAGAAAAAGCTTTAAGTTTATTTTTGTAATTAATAAGTAATTACATTAATAAAATGTAACAATAATTATTGCAGAGTTGCTTTATAATTATAAAGAGTAAAAAAAAGTTCAATCGAATACAGGATTGACTCGATTACGAAATCGATTGTAATGTTAGATACTGACAACATTTTGTAAGGCGGAAGTGATTTATTTATTACACAATTTATTTAAATCTTAAAAATAATTAAAGATCTGGCAGACTTCTAGTACCTATTAAAAATCAAATTAATTTAAAAGTAATTTATTGCAAAATTCAGATTTTATTTATTTTACTGTCCACGGGTTGGCCAAAAATGGGCATTGTTCTTTGGCATGCAGGTAGATGTTATGACGTAGGCATCTGCTAAGAAAGGATTTTGATCAATTCCCACGGGAACGGGAACCACGCGGGTGAGACCGATGGCCGCTAGTTTAGTTTATAAAGACAAAGTATTTTTACAAAAAAATAATCAAAATAAAATGGAAAGTATAAAAAAGCTTTATTTTCATACTAAATATTCACTGGAAAAGTCTTCGTTTGCACTGCCAATGCAATTTTCCTGCGCGCACTCAGGCAAAGCCTCATTAAAGCTTATATTCGTTACAGCACAAAGGGATATTACCGCCTGCTTTGCGGACCGGCCGAAATTAAACATAGGGTAGGAACACCGGTTTGCGACCACTTAAGCGACTTGTTGACTTCAGAGTTGATTTCTATCATGATGCTGTACGTCAAGATTTTCCAAAAAATTAACATTTGATCTTATAATAGTCTAGTTTTATAAAACCTAACGTTTATAAACGTAGCAGTGATACATAATTTTTAAAAATGTATTATTCGTTAAAACAGCAAAAACACCGGTTATCGGCCGTTTGGCCCAGTTATCGACCACCTGTGCACCGGTTATCGACCGCCTAATTTACGATAGAAAAATGAGTCTTATTCAATAGCCATAGGGTATATTATAGTTTGAAAGTGAAACAGTTAATGAAATCAAAAAAGCGGTATATTTTTACTCCCGTTTGCGACCTAAAAATACAATTGAGTAACCAAAAGGTCATATTTGTTGATTTCTTTTGATTTGGAACACGATCGAAAAGCCTATCCTATATAATATAGTGGATCTCGGAACGCGTTCTGCCGGCATGCTTTTCTGTAGGGCAAAGGCCTCCATCATTGAAATCAAGTTATCGTTACAATGACGGGTACTGGCTTAATCACCACGCTTGCCAAATGCGGATTGGTGATCACAAACCCGAGCAGTGTCCGAAAAAACCGACACAAAGTTAGCTCAACCCGGGAATTGAACCCAGTACCCCGCGATCTCGGCCCGGTACTTAAACCACTGGACCATCGAGGCGCGAAAAAACAAAAACACAAACAAAAACTGTAACAAACAGATATAAATTAAATGTTTAGTATTTATCGGGTGCGTTTGATTTCCTAGTTCAAACAAAGTTTTATTTATTACTAATTACGTTTCTCTCTTCTCTTCCATCTTTTTTATATTATCTTACTAGCCTTCCGCCTGCGGTTTCACACGCGCGTAATCCCCTTTTTCAAATATCCCCCCCCTTCCCCCCACATTTCCGGGAACAATTATAGTACCCTATGTTGACCGGGGATTGTGTAGCTTTCCAACAGTGATAGCATTATTCAAATTGGTTCAGTAGTTTCAAAATTCTTATTCCCGCAGGAATAAGACGTTTCCCGTAGGAATTTTATAGCCTATGTCCTAATCCGGGTTATAAACTATACGTGTGCCAAATTTCATCTAAATCCGTTCAGCCGTTTAGGTGTGATTGAGTAACAAACATCCAAACATCTAAACATCCAAATTTCCAAACATCCAGACTTTCGCATTTATAATATTATATAATACAATATACACAATACATACATATAATATTATATATAGTAGGAAGTAAAATTAGTAGGAAGTAGGATTTTTTTGAACGGCCGGAAACAGGTACAATTTTACCAGTTATCGACCGCCTGTTAAAGACGGCCGTTAACAGGGTTTGTTTTCACCGGTTGTCGGCCGCTAAACTTTTGGTATTTTTAAAGGTCATTATCTTTGAAACTATGAGGGATACTGGCGGTCGGAAACTGGTTGTCAAGTCACAAATTTCTAGCTGTTCACAAATGTAAATGAATCTATGTTGGTGCATTTAAGGTTTCCGCAAAGTAGGCAAAGAAAAATGACGTAAATAAACCGGTTTTCCGACCACCCGGTCGGAAACTAGATTTTGATATGAATCGATAACCTATTGTCCGACCACCAAAAATATTACAAATTATGAAATGTTTGGTGAGCTTGGGCACTTGAATATTGAAAATAAACATCTTATCCTACACACAAACCAAATCAAACCCCTATAAAATAATAGTAACACTCAAAATCTTACATTTGAAAATCGATCCACCTGCAATTATTTTTGCTAAATTTGAAACGTGTCAACACACTAAATTTTGAAATGGCGACTGAGGGCTCAGTTCGCAAATTATAAAGTCATGCTGTTGGATAAAGAACCGTGGAGTTTGTCCAGGTCGACTGGCGCGAAATTAGAAATGACCTGTCTATAGACTATCTATTATTCAATAAAACGTGTGAAGTGGTCGCAAACTGGTGCTGGCCGGCAAACCGGTGTCACTACCCTATTCACTTTTGAATTACTAATTTACAGGCCATTAAAGATTCATTATGGCGTCAATTATCTCATAATAGGCGACATTGGAAATGTTGAGAAAATTAATAATTGTTGATTCCATTGTACGAGTTAACATTTACAGTTTAATATTTCAATAATTATTGTTTCCTCACACAGTCTGTATTAATAATTATTAATTCTAACCATTCCATACTCTCCAATTGTAAATATCCTTATTGAGACCACGTTTAATTTTATTTTTATTTAACTTGGTTATGTCCGCTGGTTATGTCTTCATGACTGTGTCACAGTAAGTTATAGTGCGAGAGGACGAACATCTTTTTTTTCTCTCCCTCCTTCCTATTCCCCAAAGCCCCTTCACTTCCCTCTCCCTCCGTATTATATTATTATAGACAGGCAAGGAATCTGAGACCCTAGACGTCCATGAGCTTCAGTGATTACTTACCATCAGGTTTTACGATTGGCGTTTTTTATAAAAAATAAGATTCAATTTATCTAGATTTGCAAACACTTTTAAAGGTTGAACTGAGAATAATTTTGGTTCATGTCTATTGTAGCTAGTACCTATTTGAATAATAAACTCATGAAACATCTCCAATTTGTAAGCATTTCTATTGTTGACTGAAAACATTTCATTCACCACATTACCGTTTCGGTATAATGTCGTGACGAATGCGATCCCTGACTAGGGTTGTCAACTCTATATTTTAATGTCGTCTAGTTGTGTTCGCACATTATTCATTAAAAATGTTCAAATAGAAGTAGAATATTCACAAAGTTAATTTTATATTCTTTAACTGCGGCGCAAAGGGAAATGTACTTACATTGATGTAGGTAATTTTAAAATAAATATATTCGTGTAGAGACTGGTAAACATAAATTAAAATATGGAAGAACTTTAATCTTGATGTACATAAGTAGCGCTGTGCTTTACATGGATGAGCTGTCGGGCGTTGCCTGTTGGAGTGACTCGGCTATGATTGCTTCTGAGTTGTTGTTGATATTCTTTCTTAAAAATAGTATTAATTAATCTTTAAGCATTCGCCCTCTAGAAATTAAAATAGTGTATAAGTAACATGTGGATAACGTCGTTGATTATGCAATAAGTTAAGATATAAATGTGTACTATTTTTTATATAAAACAAATATGTATAATCATTTGTTATCCCAAATAAAATAAAATAAAAAATAAAATAAAATAAAATAAAACTTCGAGAAGCAAACTATTTGCCAAAGCTTGTGTATATTCTAGTTAAAAATCTATTACTTATAAAATGTAATTTTGCTGGATGTGATGAACATTATCAACAGGTTCACAAACGATATAATTCGATTTTTGAAGTAACATAGTTACATCATACTGATTGCTGTATTGGTAAGGTCGTCATAAAAACCACATAAAATAAACATTTTCCACTTAATTTTTAACCAGTCAACCTTACAGAGGTTTATATTTTCGTGTTACTAAAAGGCACAAAAGAAGACCGGTCTACCGAGACTGCCTCAATCGCGCCACAACACCACTGTGAAAGCACCCGCACTGCATTTTACACCTGTGTGTGTACTGTGTACAGTCACGACTTCACGAGCATTCACTTGTTTACAGATGCATTCAAAGATGAACTTTATGTATATGTTACAGTCAAAACCCTTAACCAGTCAATATCCTTATTGACCGGTAAAATCAGTCAATAAGGTTATTGACTGAGGGTGTCGGTCAATATCCTTATTGATTGACTAGCCTTCCGCCTGCGGTTTCACCCGCGCGTAATCTCTTTTTTCAAATATCCCCCCTTCCCCCCACATTTCCAGGATCAAAAGTACCCTATGTTGACCGGGGATAGTGTAGCATTCCAACAGTGAAAGAATTATTCAAATTGGTTTAGTAGTTTCAAAATTGATATTCCCGCGGGAATGAGACGTTTCCCGTAGGAATTTCATAGCCTATGTCCTATTCCGGGTTATAAACTATACGTGTGCCAAATTTCATCTAAATCCGTTCAGCCATTTAGGCGTGATTGAGTAACAAACATCCAAACATCTAAACATCCAAACGGGGAATTCTCTCCCTCTCACTGAAGATCGACGTGTGAGTAGTAATTTCTCTCTCTTCACAACTTAATTTCTCATCAAATGACACTAAAACTTCTGTTGTTTAGTGGTTTGTTAGTGTTGAAAATTACTAACCCGGGGATGGGCTGGTCAATAGCCACAAAGCTGGCACCGGCTTGCCCCAATCCGGTGTAAAGGGGAATCTGGTGTAGTGGACAGTGGGACGATCAAACACGGCCGCAGGCGTCGCTAGCCTTTTTTCTTTTTTTTCGGAGGAGAATGCGTTTATGCACCATAACCGCAGGCTAGCTAGACCCGCGGCCGTGTGTGGGACTCGAGACTCAAATGTCCACTGCCCACTAAACTCCCCCGGTTTCCCCTTCACACCCAATTGGGACGAGCCGGTGCCAGCCTTGTGGCTATTGACCACTAGCCTGCGGCTATAAAAAAAAAAGTGTTGAAAATTACTAAGATCAGTAATAAATGTCCTACAATATAGATGTTTATTCGCAGTGTCCACCGGTGGGACAGCCAGTGAGCTTCGCTATCGAGCAGCGAGCGAACGGGACTACGGAGCGCTTCTCTGCCGAGCTACGAACGCAGTCGGACGACAGAAGCGGCCGTGTGTCTTCCAAGTTGTTCCTGCTGGTAAGTGCATTCAGAAGTTTACGCAGTGCTTCTGGGATTCTACGTGTAACTTGTTGTCAGTAAATATCCCGCTGTATGCTCATGATAAAAGAAACTTGGAGAGTTTTTACCGAGTTAGGTGTGTTTGATCGTGAGTGGTTTTATAATTGGACTCTTGCGCAGATAATTTATTTGTATTTGCTCGGTAAGACACGGTTTTATAAATGATTTTCTTAGAGGATTTCTGCTGAGTTAACAACACTGCTACCACTCTGTTGGTACTTGGCACCTCTGGTCTTGGAGACTTTGTTTTTAAGAGTACTGTTTCTTAAATTCATATTGCCAGAACACAGCTAAAAAGGGGTGGCAGCTAGCAAATCGAACTCTGAAAAAGTCCTATCACCAACCACATCCAAGCAAGTAGTCTTATGAAACTGAGTGGCGTAACCACTATCCCACTACGCAGCAAATAAAATTTATAAGTCAAAATAAAAAAAAATAAAAAATATCTTTATTTACCAGAATAGCCTGATTACATTAGAGGAACGGTGACACCCACACTAGGCAGAGCCTGTCTCGTGGATGTCATAATTTTATGTTACCAGTTTTACAGGTTGGCTAGTTGTCAAAAATATTTTTGATAGATAGTAGTAGTTAAACATTTGACAAAACATAAGATATATATAAACATTGATGACAAGAAATATCAAAGGAGCAGGTAGTTACCATTTATTTAACTAGTTACACATTCTGAACCATGCGCAAGTTTTGTATGTATGAATTAATGAAGTGTGTTATGTGGATGTTGAGGTGAGTGAGTGAGTGTGTTGATTTTTGGGTTGTGAAAGGCGAAAGAGTTGGGGGGTGGGGGGGTGGGGGGGTAGCCCTACGATGTTACTCTTGGTTAAATGAATCTATAAAGAATTTGAAAACGTTACCGGTTTTAAATCGGACATGATCTTATATTCCTAAATGCCAGTGCACTTATAGCGGCTGAGTTTACCTACGCGATCCAAACTAGGTAGAAGTAACATGCTAAGTCAAAACTAACCTAATGATAGCACCTGAAAACGCCACAGTAAAATCGCTAATTAGCATAATAAGCTCAAGTCGGTTTTACATCCGTTTTACGATCCGAGCCATCCGTGCTCAGTTATAACAACTCCGGCTAAGAGCCTTCGTGACGAATTCTCAGTTACGTGAGTAGTAAAATTTAAATTTCACTCTAATTTAATTGGTATCATGTCAGAAGCTTGGTTAGCTATTTTTGGCTAATGATATTTCTACTTTAAGTTTGATATAATGGAGTAATTTGTGTGGAATTCGTCTTATTTATATTCGAAACGAAGATATCCCTCATGATGGATGTGATATTTTCCGGTAGGTATAAGACGAAGACTCTACTGTGAACTGTGGAACCAGCTCCCTGCAGCGGTATTTCCGGACCGATACGACATGGAAATCTTCAAGAAACGAGAGTATTTTTACTTACTTGTTTCTCCTCCGGTGTTGCGGGTATAGTTAAATGGGCGGCGGTGCTTGCTTACCATCAGGGGACCCGCTTGCTCGATGCCTCCCTCTTACATAAAAATAGTATTTCAAATCTATTTCATACCAAATAATATCATGTCGATCGTCTGATATCCCGTGGGAATTAAGCATTATCTCGAGATAAAAATTATCCCATGTCCTTTCCCAACATTTAGGCTACAGATAGATTTACCTACTGTTAGAAGAAAAATTGGTTCAATCGATTTACACATCACTATGGTCAACGCGGGCGGTGCCCTGCACTAGTTGGGGAGATTGAAAGATAGATTTACCGCGCTTGCAATGTATAATGCCGAATATGGTAAAAGCATATTAAATTGTAATTATCAAGAGAAATGTATTTTATATCTAACACTACTTACGCATTCATAATATGAGTATGGTTTCTTTAATTGAACAAAATTAACTGAAGTAAATGTTTTTGTACAAGCTTTCCGTCTTAAAAGGAGCAAACAAATAATTTATTTCCCGCATATAAATGTAACAATGTATGTAACCACATAACTCGAGAAAAGTTAAGCCAATTAGTCTGATTTTTGTTTTGTTTGTAATTTCTCGACAAGGTTTGGTAAGATGTTTTTAGAAAATCTACTATTAAATGTCAAAAGGACAAAATTAAGGACTTGAGGATTTTTTTATAATAATAAATAAAATAAAAGTTAAGCTTGATAATATATTTTCTACCTTCGAGTGTAATGAAGTCTAAAAGACATTCACACACGATCACTTAATTTGTATTTTTTTATTTTATTTTGGGAGTTTGGTACAAGTGGCGTCGTAAATATCCAGTCGGACTCAAGGTAAGAATCGAATCCACGACCTCCAGGTTTTCTACACGAGTAGCTTAGCCACTGTTCCACTGAGGCAGTCAAAATGTCATGCTCAATAAGTTAACAAATTGTTGAACCTAATAGCATGATTTTCTTTCTTCATAGCCCCAAGTCTAGGAATTGAGCCATAACTGCAGTCCGATGCGCGTCAGCCCGCCCCAACCTCAATTAAATTGCACTTGCGATCAAAGCCAACTTTCGCTCCACTTTTAATATAACATTTTTATAGTTGTTTTTATAATGGGCGTTGTTATTTAGTTATTTACCTGCTACAAATTTCTTATCCGGTTGATTTACTACCTAAATGCAGTATAATCTTTTGACATTATACAAACCATTTAAGTAATAGCCAAAATCTAAAACATATTTCTCTCCTAAACCTTTGGCAAATGGAAAAGACGCTAAGATAATATTACTAGCGGCCGCCTCCGGTTTCAACGCGCGTATTTTTTTAAATTCCTCCCCCTCCTTCCCGTCACATTTCCGGGACAAAAAGTACCCTATGACACCCGGGGATAGTGTAGCTTTCCAAAAGTGAAAGAATTTTTTAAATCGGTTCTGTAGTTTCGGAGCCTATTCAATACAAACAAACGATCAAAATCTTTCCTCTTTATAATATTAGTTTAGATAAAATTTATAAGAGTGTATAAAATTACCACTTTATAATATTTTTCTTCTTCTTTAGGTACCACCTGCAACTTGCTGACATAAAGGAATAAGTAGAGGTCTTGTGCTTTGCTTAAACCACGTTCTGAGATTTTAGAGCTATGTGGTTCTATTTGGGGGTGCATCTTCATTACATTATTAGCTGGTGCTAGTATTTACCGCTAAGCATACCTAATGTGACGGAATTACTGCAATTAACGTCATTTTAACTCGTTTATAATTATATTTTTTACAAAAGAATAAAGGCGAATTGTTAAGTACTCAAACAAAATCGAATACATGAATTTAAGTAAAAGGTGGCGCCGCGTGCATAATTCAATACATTTACTAAATTATGTTACATGACCTTTGTGAAAAGCGAAAAAGCCGTCGTTTAATTAAAAAACAATTATTTAATTAAACAATTTAAAGTCAACTCGGCAAGTTAGCAGCGCATCAACCCACCCCGACCTCAATTAGACTGCACTCGCGATCATAGCAAACTTTTGCTGCACTTTTAACTCCGTTCCGTGTAAAATTACGCTTGTAAAAAGCTGAAACTAAAATACATAGTTATTTAATTTCGCCGGGGCGGTTGTTCGACGGAAGCGAGCTGTAAATTTTAAAATTAATCCGCGATATTACGTGCGGGCAAATAAATCGACGTCAGCCTTTAGCCGTCACAAGCGCTGTGTCACCGCGCACGCTATGGACAGATCGCCATAGAGATACTGTTAATCGTATATGCCACGATCGGATCTGTAAAGAAGTAAAGAATATCCTTTTCTTTTCATACAGTTTCACAACACAACATTTTATTTATTATTAAGTAAAGCAGTGATACAGGTTTTATATCCTAATAAAGCTAAAGCGAACAATGTCTTTTAGAACAAAAAACTGAATCAAAATAGTCACAACATCCAAGATTTAAACGATAAGACTCAAATACTCAAAATCTGTTCGCCTGCATTCACCATTATTTTAAAACGAGGTAACGAGCAAATGGAAAAGCTGGTAGGTAATTGAGCACCAGGAGTCCAGGACAGTCACGGGTCTTTATGGTAGGAATTCCTTTTTTACTTGGAAGACCACTGGGTTGTATCTAATCGGAGATACTGCTGAAGGTGACTCATTCCAAAGTTTGGTTTTCTTGGAAAAAAATTACACGAGAATCGTGCAGTTGTTGACAACCAAGAATCGAGGTTATGCGAATGGAACTTATAATATAATAGTCTATCGCGAAATACGTTAGTGAGATTCAGCAGCAGGAATTAGTCCGTACAACGCAGTGCGTTATGGAATACAAAGCCAAAGCATGTACCCTATAAAAAGAATCGCGTTGATGTACGTATAACTTTACTTCTGACGTCGCATTTCTGTGACGGCTTGCGTAATAATCCAGCAGCAATGGTGCGTAATTTAATACAAATAACGCGTCCACTGATTCACTTATTATTGTTAGTGTGGAACCAGGAGGGATTTATTAACTGCATTAGTACGTAAACCATGCTGAATATAATATGGAACAGGAATATTTACATGCTGCCGTAACGACGTGATCAAAATGAGTTAGATTTAAAATTAACAGCTTTTTCATTCGGTATTTGATATTCATTTACCAGCTGTTGGCTTTTAAAAATATAACTAACAGAGAATTTACATTCGTACTGTAAAACAGCATGGCTCTAACACTACTAAAACATACTAAAATTATTTGGCAGTAATTATAATAATTAAAATACGCATAAAAAGGCTCAAAATCGCGCAAAGGGCAATGGAGAGGGCGATGCTTGGAGTCTCCCTGCGTGATTGCATCAGAAATGATGAGATCCGCAGAAGGACCAAGGTCACCGACATTGCCCAAAGAATTGCGAGCCTTAAGTGGCAGTGGGCAGGACACATTGCTAGGAGGACTGACGGCCGTTGGGGCGGAAAGGTCCTCGAGTGGTGGCCATGTACGCAGCCGTGGTAGGCCTCCTACAAGGTGGACCGATGATCTCATAAAGATCGCCGGAATCCACTGGATGCGGGTGGCGCAGGACCGATCGGTTTGGAGATCCTTGTGGGGAAGCCTATGTCCAGCAGTGGACGTCGTTTGGCTGAAATGATGATGATGATGATGATGAATTATAATAATTACAAACAATTTTGAGCGCCAATACTTTTATTTTAATATCTTATGCCTGGCTGACAACACTGGTACTTTTATCGTCGCCACTTTGTCTCAAGTTCGATTTCGACAAAATGTTCACCTGAATATTGTTAGGAAATTCTCATATTCCTTACCTTCCGGAATCTGGAAGCTGTTTCCCACTCCGTGCCTCGGAAAGCACGTAAAGCTGTTGGTTGTTAACAAGACGTGCTTAGGCAACTTACTCGCACTTGAAACTAGTTTAATACGTGATGTTATTAGGTTAGTAACAAAACTTTTCTTATTTTTAAGTACATTTTAATGTACATGACACACGTCATCCTACCCTAATTGACGAATTCTTACAAACGAAACAAAAAAGAGATAGATATATATGTATATAGATATAGAGAGTGTGAGCATGTCAGATGTTATTAAGCCGCCAAATGGCCTCTGACTTGGCTTGACGACTAATATCTGCATATAGTAAATATCAGCCGGGACCAACAGCTTAACGTGCCTTTCGGAAGCACGGAGACGCCCGAAATAAATGTCACTAAATGTTGTCAGAATGGTCACCCATCCGTTAACCGACCGCGGCGTGGGAAGCTTGACCTTTAACATTTCGAGGTTGGCCTACAACATTTATAACACAAAAACCTTTCTACACGTGCCTTAAACGTGCCCAAAAACTTTCACCTAGCAAAAGCACCCGTCAACCCTAAAATAACAGCACAATCATTAATCAAAATCCACCAGATACCGAATCCAGAGATCGGATAACCGCTCCCATCTAAATCAATGTGTAAATTAATAATTTAGCAAGTTAATTAAAACATTCCGAGACGTACCTAACATCGAGGAGCGGTTTAAAATACGACCCAAGTTCCGTCCGGGTCCAATCGCAACGGAGCCGATATGAAATTGGTTAACGGGAAAACTTACTCGAAATTTCCACGTCCTATTCCCTTGATTTTTAGTGTAACTTTTTACGCTTAGGTTTTTTAATTTTAAACCAAAGTTTTGATTAGGATGTCCTAGTCGACGACCAAGGAGAATGTTATCCACATGGTGAGTAAATATGAGTATATTTACTCTGTAGTATCTTTACTATCACTTACGTTAGTAACTACATAATCTGTGCTATCACTAACTGCCTCCGTGGTACAGTGGTCAGAGCGTTGGGCTCTAAAACTCGGAGGTCGTGGGTTTGAATTCCACGGAGCATCACTTAGTGTGATTGTTTCTAGTTTGGTTAGGACATTGCAGGCTTGAATCACCTGAATGTCTGAAAAGAATGATGATTCCGTGCTTCAGAAGGCACGTTAAGCCGTTGGTCCCGACTATGTTCCAAGTAGGTCTGGTTTCCCTTGTAAGGGTTACGGAGATCAGATGGCAATCGCTCCATTGTAATAACCAGGCTTGTCAAATCTAGAATCATAGTCGAAGCGGACCCTGAGCTCCATACTGGATGCAATCGGGAATACGCTGGGATGATGACTCTTCAGTATTTTCAGTAAAGTTGTGCAAATGTGCAAGTCAAGTTGAAGTTTGACGATTGAAGATTAAAAAGTCAATCGTAATTATTATGATTATATTTCACCGTTATATTGATGTTGTGAAATCAAAGAGCCACAGATCAAAGGAGCCGGTTTACGTCCAAGACAGTGAACATTGCTTCCTGATGAAACGTCACTTACTACATCAATTTCTAATAACATCTCCCTCAAAGCTGGCGTGCTTCCCATCAGGTTAAAAATATTTAAGTCTATTTTGTTTAACTGAGACAAACATTACAAATTCAAAATTGAACGACACAAACTTTCTGCTTACTGAAGTTGAATAAAAACCGTCTATTCTGCCTACGAAATTCATTATTCAAACTAGCAATTCATTCAAGACAAGACTTTAATATTTGCCCTTTCTACCGTAAATATATTCTGCTCCAACAGACAAACCACTTACTAATGTATGTTCAAATAAAATTTTGCATCACTGAATTTCTCCGAGTCCAAACGTTCCGTTAGCCTTAGAAAAGGAATGTGGAAGCTAAAAAGATAAGATAACGTGGCTGTACGGATGTAGTTTCCTTAGTCCGTTCCTTGGGAGACAATTTAAAGGGTCCCCATAAAAAAGTTGCCACAGACAAGGGTTGCCAGGCAACGTTTGTCATAATGGCGTCTGATAAAAACGGTCAGTTCTATTTTCGAAATTTCTGAGTTAGTTCTCTTGTTACGAACGTTGGAAATTGCTTTTCTTTATTATTTTGAATGCGGTTTATTCTAACAAATACAGACTGGGAATTGTAATGCCGTTCCGCTTAGCAATTATGGAACTGTTGTTTTCGATAAACGATTATTAATAGAGGAATGTAGCAGCGATAGTTCTTTTAGGTAAACCAATTTTATAATGATTTCGAATTACAGAATGTACCTCGTACCTACTTTTTAAGTAGAAAATCTATCACGAATCATACCTGTTATGAATTGATTTTGACTAAAATATAAAAAAAAATTATTGAAAAATATTTCTGCACATAACAACACTACGGAATATAATAATAATAATAATAATAATTTATTTATTTGCCACAAACATGGTATAAAATGATGTTACAATAGGTATAGAAAATAGAAAACAACACAGAAATATTTTTTAAATAGAAAGAGAAGATAAACCTGAAATAGGTATCCCACCAAAAACATAAATGTAAAAAAGGAAAGCCAAGTTCAATACAAAAATTATGTTTGGCTGTGGGCTTCGCCGCAAAAAGAATGGAGATCTTAATGAGTGCCAAGTTCTATGATCTTAAAGTAGGTTAGATTTGTCTTGGCCAGTTTTCATTATATCAGTCATTAAAGTTATTCAACATATAATATATTAATTCTGATAAAAACTGGCCAAGTCAAATCTTACCTACTTTAAGATCATAGAACTTGGCACTCATTAAGATCTCCATTCTTTTTGCGGCGAAGCCCACAGCCAAACATAATTTTTGTATTGAACTTGGCTTTCCTTTTTTACATTTATGTTTTTGGTGGGATATCATTACTTTTTGTAAAGAAAACTAGGCAAGTATTGAGATTTAATGTGGTGCCATGCGCCGCCGACGACACGCACCATCACGTTGGCCGGTTGTTTAGCGCGTATTACAAGTTTTTTGTATGGGGACACCACTTATTTTTTGACTTAACTTTATTTTTTTATTTCTGTTATATAGAAAATATAATAATACATAACAAATTGGAATAGTTTCAATTCCAACGCTACAATAAAAAAAAATGTATGGGGCCCCAGTATTGACCGACTGACTTATAGCAGCAAAACCTAACCTACTTCCAGATGACCTAGAAAGATGAAATTTGGAATTTAGCTCGGTAATTGTGTGTAACCGTAGGGAAAAATCTAAAAATAGAAAAAAAATAAAAAAAAGGGGGAAGAGGGGGGGTTTCCCCACCAAATTTTTAACTTTTTTGTATTTTCAGATTTTTTACTACGGTTACACACAATTACCGAGCTGGATTCCAAATTTCATCCTTCTAGGTCATCTAGAAGTAGGTTAGGTTTTAGTAGGCTTATAGTACCAAAACCTAACCTACTTCCAGATGACCTAGAAGTATGAAATTTGGAATCCAGCTCGATAATCGTGTGTAAGCGTAGGAAAAAATCTAAAAATAGAAAAAAGTTTCAAAATAGGGGGGGTGACCCCTCCTCTTCCCCCTATTCTTTAATTTTTTTCTATTTTTCGACTTTTTCCTACGGTTACATACAATTACCAAGCTGGATTCCAAATTTCATCCTTCTAGGTCATCTGGAAGTAGGTTAGGTTTTGCTACTATAAGTCAGTCAGTCAGTACTAATTTTTACGACTTTTTGACCTTCATATCTTTATGACCGTTTGAGCTAGCTTCATGAAATTTGGGCTCCTAGGTGTCCTCATGGATCTTATTAAACTCGCGTAGTTTCATGTGTTTACGTTAAATAGGTTTTGAGTTATAGAAGGGTCAAAAGTGACACCAAATGGTTCGTGTAAATATATCTTGGCGCTGGCTAGCCCGTTCCTTTGCTTGAACTTGGCTTGACACGCTGCCGCGTGTCTTGATGCGACTTATCTTATAAGTCCCCCGCTGCGAAAAGGTGGATGACACGTTAGACTAGAAAGTACTTTTTTTGGTTGACACGGAGTAAAACTCTTTCAACGACGTTACACCTGCCTGAAGAGTGATGTGTGGGTCACCTGGTGGATTAAAACGGAAGACTCTGTGTCCACAGAAAAGGCTGGGCTGACCCACTAAGCCCCTCCGGGATACCCAGTCGCTGTATTGCCGGGACTCGGAAACCATTGCTAGCCATTAATATTAGCTCAATGTTGCTGGCTACGAAATCGCCCAGCCACGTGATGTGCCTAATACAACCTTCTTCAGTCTTCTGAAATATTTAATTTCAGATCAACCACACTGTTTGGTTATTTTCAAATATTTTTCAACGAATCGTCATACAAGGCTTCGGGTTATATTTTCTGTGCTTTGGGAAAACTGGTGGTAAAAATGGCGAAAAAAGAGAATATGGTTGCTAAGCAACAGATTGTCACAAAATGTCTGCTGATAAAAATTCGCTCTGTTCCGTTTTCAAAATTCCCGCGCGGCGCGGAGATGTGCCGTTCTATTGTTTTGTCGCGGTGTTTCTTTTTTGAAACTGTTCCCGTGGACCGTTTCGGGAATGTTCGAGGTTTGAATTGACTCTGTTCGTGACGTCACTCTAGTTGTTGTAAATTACTTGTTGCTTTTGTACTTGTTTTGTAAACAGTTTTTGTATAGATTGTCTGATTTTGAACTCAGCGATCGGATTTATCTATACCATTTGTTTTTTATTTATTATCAATAAGTTTTATCAAATCAACATTTTAAAAATAACATGTTTGGCTTCTTTTAATTGTACCTATAACAATAATATTAAAATATCTGGGGTCCTAGACAAGTGGATTTTAGCGCTCAATTTGCGATAGCGAATGTTGAAACCGATATACTTTCAATATCGATTGACCACGTGACTTTTCTTAGGCACCTGTCAAATCCATACAGTTTGAAGTTAGCGAATTTCGCTATCGCTGTATTTAACGGCCTACTGCAGAGCAGTGACAGGTTTGGGTATAATCGCCACGCTTGCCAATTAAAGATTGTTGATTATAAAACCCGAGCTGCGCTAAAAAATCGGCATTCATTTTGCCCGACACCCGAATTGAACCCAGGACCCCCAAGGAATTTAAACCACGAGAATTAACCACCTCATACATGAAACATCACGTCCGTACAAGGATTAAGACTTGTAACTCAATGAGAATTTCCAACCTGCTTGAGCAAATATCAAAACCTATTGAACTAAATGCCATGTGTACAATATCAGCAGCGGGTGCATTCAAGTAAATAACGTGTGCTCGATATCGTCCGGAGTTTGGACGGTGTCTGGGAACCGAACTTGAGCACGTGACGTTTGCCGAGCGAATTCCGACTTAGATCGTTATGAAGATATATAATAAATATCCCTGGACATTATTCACACAGCGCCATCTAGCCCCAAACTAAGCATAGCTTGTACTATGGGTGCTAGACACCGGATAAACATTACATAATTATAATTTTTTTTTTGACAAAAGACAAAATTTTGTAATAATTTTTATATGTCTTTATTGTAGATTTGAAAATAAAATAGGACAGCTGCATATAAGTAGTTTTCTAACAGATAAACTGTCACGAGCTTATCTGGCAGCGATGGAATTAGATCTAAACGACTTTACAAAATGTATCGAAAATGTATCTAAGTGGCACCACCTAGTTTCAAGAAAGTCGAATGTCCCAAGTTGGGTTATTGCCGCGCGAACTCGCTCGCGCAAACATGTTGTTGCTGCGATGCACCGGCTCTGTTATGTGCATACGGTGCATCAAGTAATATGAATCGGTTCTGATATTTTGTGCAGACATAATTTCGTTTGTGTAGAAACTAGAAAATAATGAGAGAAATTCATTTATTGACTACAGCTTCTACTTAGATGGTGGTTAATGTCAAGGTATTTCATACAAGTATCTAACTCGTATTTATAAAATATCTTTATGAATATTATAAAATAAGTAAGAAAATGGTAGCCAAGTGGGTTCAAACGGCACTTTACATGCCTGAAATAGATAGTTCATCTCAAGGATTTATTTTGTTTATTTTTTCTAGATTCTTAACTGATACTAAATATTTATAACTGCAGTTATTATTTTCTTCTTTCAAATCCACACAACTTAAAAACTAAAAAAGGAGCTTCATAAAAATAACAAACCTACTCGAATTCAGTTTCTATGCAGTTCTAAAAATTGGAAAACCGTAACATTTATTTTATTTATCAATTAAAGTGCTCTGGCCTAGATTAAAGTCAATAATTTCGAAAAATGAAAATTCTCTGTATCCAAAACGATTTGGAATTTGGTGTTAAAGTTGAACGTGCAATATTTTATTCTTTTCAAATATGACTTTAGGATACCTTTTGTTTTTCACGCCTCAGCGCATTTTAAAAGGAATGCACTGTAAATTCTTTTAAAAACACGCTACATTTCTTGCATGTGTGTATAAATATTATTGAGTATTTCAAACTATAGGAGTGTGTTTATGGGTGCAAGACATATATTTAGTATGTGCAAGACCACAAATAAACATTAACTTATTACTTTTTTTGTAAACACATATATATGTATAAATGTCAACGATTAGGCTTTTAGACATCCTCTTTTTTAAAGATAGAAAAACTGATAACTTTTCTTGTCTTCTTTTTGTTTATGGTTTTCTGTCTACTTGTAATTTGTTTCCATTGATTCAACTTTATTATATTCCCTAAACTACCTTTTTATTTCCCGTGAGGGACAATTCCCACTTTTTTAACAGGACGCGCGAGCTCAATAATGCGCGCGCCCTCTTTGAAAAAGCTGACTTCCTAACTATTACCTACACCAAATCACTAGTCACATGTAAGCTTTAACTATTCTGCTCAGCCTATGTTGTAGGACTGATCTTTCCCATTCCTTATTAATTAAAACTAATGGCTATAGAAAATGCCTAGTCATCTCATGAAACCCTATAGCTATAGAGTACGATTATTTTGGGCCAGTATAGTGGATACTTTGATTATTTAGTTTGACCGCCTCCGCCGTTTAGCATTTCTGGTCATAAAACGAGGACCTCATCGGTATTGGGTTTTGTTCGTTGGAAGGCTTTTTTCAAATCCAACGGACTATCTACTACCCTCACAAGTGAAATCTGCCGTTTTAGTAACTTTAGCTTTGCAATATTCATATGGGAGCCAGAACTTAAAATAAGATTCGTAGATAAGAGGTACCTACAGTACGGCAGCACATTAAGCTATGCTTACTAAATAAGTGAGCTATACTTCCTGATTAAGTGTTCCACAATAGAGAAGGCCACAGTAGCCGCTTACCATCAGGTGGATTGCGTGCCTGTCTGCCTACTAACATCACATCAAACAAAATTATATAGGTACCTACTTATTCATGCTTTTGTCCATAGCTCGACCATCTCCCCCAAGGAACTGCACAGCCAACCGCATCGTGAAGAACAATGAAGGTTTCCTCACAGTCCGGTGCGTCGCCGGGTACGACGGAGGCCTGAACCAGCACTTCACCCTGGACGCCCTGGGGGAGACCGGGAGAGTCCTGGCTAACAGCTCAGCTGGGTATACTGGTAAGACCTTTCAAGAAACGATAGAATATTCAGTGTTGTACATGGTGTGGTAGAGTCATGCTGTAGATAGTAAATGTTCCTTCCTATTAGTAGAAATAGGCCGGCTCGACAGGAGAAGTATTGCCCTCTCACAGAAGATCAACGGATGATAGTAGCCTTGCTATTGCGCATAATTTGTTGAGGGAGAGTGCCAGAGGCCCTTACTCGTTCCCTCTTTTTCTACCTCCTTCCATTTCCATAACCCTTTCATCACCTTTTCCATCCCTACGTATTATTCCCGCAACAGGCAACGCACCAGTGTTCCTATACCTAAATAATAAATTAATATATGTTTAAGTGTTCCTGTCTGCCAGCTGAAATGTACCGGCTCGGAGAAGAACCCACCTTTGATTCTTTTCTGATATAAGTCACCCACATTACTTCACTAGTCAATATGCCTTTGATGGTTCGATACCTGCCCAGGATCTCTGAGAAATCGAATTGCATTGGCTTCACTCGATAAGCAAAATAACATCTATATCCATAAAGCTTAAATCTGTTTGAAAACAATCAAAAGCCGAATGCTACCGGCGCACGGAAGCATATTCGGCTAGATTTCGTCGGAGAAACGTTTCATGCACAAACGGTTCGCATTGCGCCACGATCCCGATACGCCGTTACGTAAGGAAAATTAGTTCTATTTACGCCAGGCGAGCTCTATTTACCGCCAGGCGAAGGCGTACTCAAATTCCCATACGCCATTTCGACGGAAAAGATATTTTTCGCAATTTGTATTGCATTTGTCAGTTTGAATGCGATTTTATTTTTCGATGGATTTCTTCGCATTGCGTCTGCTGAACGTATTATAGACAGACGGATGTTTGGCGTATGCTATTATTTGCTAAGGTTTTTAATATCTCAATTTAAGTAATATAATTCCTCTGTACATGTGTTTGTCATTGAACTCCTAAGCAACGTATCCAATTTGGTTCCAATTTTGTATGCATATTGTATGTGTGGCTATCTCCTTCCATTTCCATTCCAAGAAGTGGGTCTAGAAAAGTGGTCTACCGACTAAAACCTTCATTACATTTTCTTTTAATGTCGTGTTGGTTATTCATTAGGAGGCCAAGGTGATAGTCACCCCATTTAAATGTAGACTTAACACAAAGATCTTTTTTTCTTTCTTTTCCCCCTAGATCTGGTAGTGTGGCTGAACGTGAGCTGGTCAGCGCTTGAAGACCTCACCGAAGACGAGGTGCTGGTGGTAACAGCCCGGAACAGCAAGGGAACCTCCGACCCCATCGTCCTCAGTGATCTGGTCTTCAGAGACGCTGCTAAGAGAACTGGTAAGAATCGGAATATTCTTTTCATTCATGTAGGATCATGCATTTATGAATCGAAAGTTTCCTAAGTTGTATGTAAATTAAAATATTACTTATTCATGGAGGCTTCAAAGATCACTTATGAATCATAATTGATCAAAGTATCTTTACGCAAAATGTTGTTATCTATTGAGAAGAACGGGTAAAGAACTCGACAGTTACTCGTCGCAATTGCCAAAGTTTAAAAACAATTATCAATACAATCTCTTTTTGTATATTTGATGAGAGATGAGACTTCGTAATCGTAAGTCATTTATGATTTTTATAGTCACAGATAAAATTAAAAACCGGCCAAGTGCGAGTCGGACTCGCCCATGAAGGGTTCCGTAGCAGCAAGTATCATCATAATATAAAAGTTCTTGTAGTTCTTTGTAAGTTTGATCGACGTTTTTATATTTGAGTTGATTGAATGAGAGGAAAATTGCGGTTTACGATTTATGACGTTTTAAAAAAAAACTAATTACTTGATCTCGTTCAAACCAATTTTCAATGGAAGTTTGCATGGTAATGTACATCATATATTTTTTTTAGTTTTATCGTTCTCTTATTTTAGAAGTTAGAGGGGGGGTGACCAACATTTTACCACTTTGGAAGTGTCTCTCGCGCAAACTATTCCGTTTAGAAAAAAATGATATAAGAAACCTTATTATCATTTTTAAAGACCTATCTATAGATACCCCACACGTAAGGGTTTGAAGAAAAAAAAAAAATTGAGTTTCAGTTCTAAGTATGGGAAGCCCCAAAATTTTATAAACTAATTACTTGATCTCGTTCAAACCAATTTTCAATGGAAGTTTGCATAATAATGTTCATCATATATTTTTTTTAAATATATCGTTCTCTTATTTTAGAAGTTACAGGGGGGGACCAACATTTTACCACTTTGGAAGTGTCTCTCGCGCAAACTATTCAGTTAAGAAAAAAATGATATAAGAAACCTTATTATCATTTTTAAAGACCTATCCATAGATACCCCACACATAAGGGTTGGATGAAAAAAAAATTTTTGAGTTTCAGTTCTAAGTATGGAGAGCCCCCAAAATTTATTATTATATTTCTATTTTTGTTTGAAAATCTTAATGCGGTTCACAGAATACATCTACTTACTAATTTTCAACATTGTAGCTGTTATAGTTTCGGTAAAAAGTGGCTGTGACATACGGACGGACAGACAGACAGACAGACAGACATGACGAATCCATAAGGGTTCCGTTTTTTGCGATTTGGCTACGGAACCCTAAAAATTATTTTATTTTAAGATTAAATTGGGTCTAAGCCGATATGATCTGTAAAATAAAATGTACGTACATGTCTCGTTTGTCTAGCTGGTTATGTAACTGATTTCAATAATGGAGGCCATTTGCTTTGTATTAGGACACAAATAAACTTGTTAGTTTGGTAAAAACGAATAGATGTAGTTTACTTTGCCTGTACAAATTAGTAAACTCATGCTACACTAAGACTAGAGAGCGTGAGGGATATGACTGAAGTAATCCGTGGGTGGGATATGGCAGTAGTTATCCTTAAGAAAAAGAGCGCGGGTGTGGTAACTCGCAAATTAGCGTCGACCTCAAGTTAAAAAATGTCAAATACTCGTACGCCCGCTCTTCTTAAGCGTTATAGTACAATCCTTAATTTTCAATGCAATAAGTGTGTTTTTAAAACTTTATATCTCAAGTGTTGCCTTCGTTTATTAAGAGCCCTAATTTTAACTTCCTGCTAAGAACTAATTATTCATCATGATCATGATCAGAAAAGATGGGCATCAGCTCTTCCCTATTTCTTTAGATAAGGAAATATGTAAAAGAAAACCAAAGCTTAATATAGAAGAAATAAATCCAATATTACACAGAAAAAGAAATCTCCTATTTACAAAAATAACATTATCATCGGATAGATCTGATCACCGGGACCGTTTCCCATCGGTATAACAGGAATGATTTGCCGTCGGACGCGTGTAGAATCGCAAATGAATTGAAAAGTGGACTTCCGACTTCCAAGAAATCTACCTTATTCATAAATGTCTTGAATAACATTACAGTTTTCGCAAAAGCATTAGCCGGTATTTGCCGAATGGAATGAGATTTAATGTAGTTTTAGAATTTGAAGCTTTCGGTACTTAAATTTTATATTTACAAATAAA
This sequence comes from Mecyna flavalis, assembly GCA_949319885.1. NCBI lineage: Eukaryota > Metazoa > Arthropoda > Insecta > Lepidoptera > Crambidae > Mecyna > Mecyna flavalis. The sequence goes on from OX439413.1 coordinate 2,595,672, forward strand.
AATGATTAGCCGAAATGTATGTTGAAGACTGATTTGTGGAGATACTTCTCTTCTAAGATTTGATGACCGGAAGGTACATTTTTGTGAACGAATGTTTTCTGTTATTAATTATTATATCATTATGTTTATAATTTTCTGATTTACAAAAAATACGTATATAAGTAATGTTTATCCGTTTTAACAGCTCGAAAATCAGATGAGCAAGCATCCCACGATGAAATAGTGTGCTGGTCGCTTACATGTGGCCTGCGACCATATCTGCCAAAGAGACAAAATAAAATTAATACAATAAAATGTATTTTATGTCTGTAAATCATTTACAATAAATTGCCGGGGCTACCCAGAAAGTAATCAGATGATACTTGTATAGGAAAGCCTCACTCCTCCGAAGTAGTTTTAACAATTAGGATTAACGATAAAGGACATCATCCATTTTGGGATAAAATTTTTTTTTAGCGGCCATCAATTTTAATTACAAAAGTGTATAGTACACATAAACCTCATTATTTTTTACTATGGCGTCAAAGTCGAAATCTATTTGTTTTCGGAGATATGATACCAAGTAAGACATAAGGGCTGAAACTGCGTAAAGCGGGCACCCGCGCGGTTTCATTTCATACAAAAGTGACCCGTGCCGCGACCGCGCGGGAGACTTTTGTATGAACCGCGCGCGGGTCCCGCTTCACACAGTTTCCGCCCTTAGACCGAAAACAATTTGTTTTCAGGGCTACTTCCCATTTGGTAAACTTCCCAATTGATAAACCTCAATCAGTGCCTACTCAAAAGTTGCGTTTGGTAAACATTTATTTACTACATACGTTTTTCATACATTTAGTCCCATTTGGTAAACAATCGAAATGGGACTAAATGTATGAAGTAAATAAAATGTTTACCAAACGCAACTTTTGAGTAGGCACAGATTGAGGTTTAACAAATGGGAAGTTTACAAAATGGGAAGTAGCCGTTTTCAGGATTTTAGTTGTACAATACGCGGTTCACTCAAGTAAAAACTTGTCTTAATATAGCAGTCACCTCCGCCCTCCGCCCCCTCCCCCCGCCCCCTTTTTCCCTGTGCTCGTCATGTCAATTCCTTAATCTTAATAGGTATCATCTTTGTTTTATAATAATCAGTAATATACTAAGTCAGTTGACAGACACACACGCAGCCCACCTGATGGTTAGCGGCCACTGCGGCCAATTCCATTGAGGGACACTTCACCACGAAGCGTCACTCAATGTGCTGCCAGACTGTAGACTCATCTGATCTTCGAGCCTTTGATTTCAAGTGTACTTTTTTTTTGAGGAGGAGAACGCATTTGCGCACCATAGCCGCAGGCTAGCGATCGTGTGTGGGACTCGAGACTAAGTCCCACTACCCACTAAACTCCCCCGTTCACACCCAATTGGTGTGAAGGGGACAAGCCGGTGCCAGTCTTGTGGCTATTGACGAGCCCTTGATTTCAAGTGTACTGGCTCCCACATTAATACTGCCGGAACACAGCCAGAGCTATTATGGCGGCAGATTTCGCCTGTGGTAGCTAGCCAGTCCGACTCTGAAAAAGCCCTACCACCGACCAGACCTTAGGTGGGAATCGAACCCACTACCTCCGGGTTTTATACCCGAGCGGCTTAGCCACTTAGCGGCTTTGCGGAGGCGATCAAAATAGTAGTAGTTCAGGTGAAAATTGTATAGTAATAATCATACCAGATCTTACATAAAATGGTAAGACGATGTTATTTATTTCACTTATAGATCTTTATCTAAGGTATATAGAGTACTGTCGCCATACAAAAAAAATATTCTACACCTGTCCCCATTCCAACAAAACATAATTTATTTCTGGCCGCTAACTTTTTTTTTTATCCCAAATCTCCATACAAAGTGGGTGATGTCCTTTATTACAGCAAATACATTTTTAAGTTTAGAATAAAGAAAAATAGGATGAAATGGATGCCTGTGTGTATGTGTGGGTGCTTGCGTGTATGTGTGTTTACAAAAATAACGATCGTCCATACACCATTATTGGTATAATTAGGGTAACGTCTTCACCGTTCCTAACTGAATTTTAGGTCTTAGTTCCATTTCATAAAGCTCCAAATCAATTTATATTGTCCTTATAAAACCAAGTTGTCCATCTGTTTAGTTTCAGCATCCCAGACTTTAATGAATAATTCTCACAATATCTACATAACTTTTTACGTTTGAAAATTATGGGATTTCCTTTTAATGCGCCAAAGCCTTCCTAAGACAAAGCCAATCCCGCGGCCGCTAATTGCCTAATAAACAAAGTATAATTTCTTTGTTCTACTTCCCCTACAAAGTAGGGTTCAAACTCTTTCGTAATTTGTGGTATCTGTATAACATTCACCTGAATTTCTTGAAAGGAACTAGGTCACTTTACTAATACCTATTCAACTGAACGGATAAATGTAACTAAGGTTTTTGTTTGTTAGGTATATTATTTAAGTGTAAGGTGTAGAATATTTTAAAATCTAATAAATTAGAATATTAAGGTGGGTCTATGCTTACGAGCCGAGCACGAGCCGCGCACGAGCGGAGCACGAGCCGATCTAAAATTCGTGTACTGTGGACCGACTTCGAGCCTCGAACGAGCGCGCTTCGAGCATTTGGCTCGTGGTCGACTGTGCTCCGCGATTGTCGGGTTTTTGACGAACACAAAGAGATTTGCATCGCGCTCGCAGTGCAGGCTCGTTGTGTGTCCACACTTGTCACGCGAGCAGAGCGGCTCGGCTCGTGCTCCGCTCGTGCGCGGCTCGTGCTCGGCTCGTAAGCATAGACCCACCTTTAGGTATAATGCTTTGTTATTGATAACACAAACAAGACCTGTGAACAATATTGGAAGTAATTGTCGCTTAAACACAATTACTTACAATCTTGTAACGGAAACGTCATAATGTAATATCATACTAATATTATAAAGAGGAAAGATTTGATTGTTTGTTTGTAATTGTATTGAATAGGCTCCGAAACTGCTGATCCGATGATAAATTACGCGCAGTGAAACCGCGGGCGGAAGGCTTTTATGTAATACTAGCGGCCGCCCGCGGTTTCACCCGCGTGGTTCCCGTTCCCGTGGGAATTGATCAAAATCCTTTCTTTTTTAAGATGTATTCTGCTATTCGGGACGGAAACAAATCCAACTGATCAAAAACCATGGCAATCGGTCCAGCCGTTCTCGAGTTATAAGTGTTGTAACAAACACGACTTTCTTTTATATATATAGATTTCACAGGCGTGAAATTTCCTTGAACTGACCGAAAGTATTTTGAAACAGAGAGTACAACGCAAGCTGCCAGCAAGTTTCCTGCCGCAGCGGCACTGGCAGGAGTGGCAGCAATACTTACTGCGGCAGGAGCTATCATAGTTTTAGTTTTGCGCAGGTGAGATGCACACTTATGTTGATACTTGTACATACTGTACCTACACAAATTACCATTGCAGAAGGCGTAGTAACTGTATAAAATATTAATATTATTATATTTAATACGCAAAACAGTAGGCCTTAATCTAACTCCGGTGGCTCTGCAACCAAAAGTGGGTCTTTGCCGCAGACTTCAAAGAACTTCATTTAGGTCTGTTTTGTGCCAATTTTTTTATTCGGTCACTTGAAGTTACATATAAACATTTAAAAAAAACAAAGGAAATAAAATCTCACCCGTTTTCCCGTAGATCTAAATTTCTCCACTTCTATTCTAATCTGTTAAATGCGCAGACGCAACGACTCGAACACGACAAGCAAGCGTCCGTCGCAGAGCGTGGTACAAGTTGACGCGCAAGGCCGACGGTACCTGATCGCGTACCCGGCGCCGCAGGACAAGCCGGAGACCAAGCCGGACATCCTCAACCCTAAGTCTGGTGAGTACAGGGGACTTAGACAAGATGACATCGCTTCATAGCTGGTGAAATTCGCTAACTTTAAATTGTATGAATTTGACAGATGCCATAGAAAAGTCACGTGGTGAAAGTATGGGTTTTGACATTCGCTATCGCAAATTGAGCTATAGCGAACGTCATAAATGCCTCTTGTCTAGGGGGGCAGGAGTGTGTGCAAGCTAGCGACGAGCAAGCGAGTGACACGCAAACAAGTGACACGCAAGCGAGTGACAAGCAAGCGTCCGTCGCAGAGCGTGATGCATGTAGAAGTTTTGTTATTTTTCTTATAATCAATTAACAACTACAACTTTGAACTACTTCGGAGAGGAGTAAATTATTTTTTGGTGAAGTGGCGACTCAAAAGCCATTATTAATAGTAAAACGATAATTTCATTTCAATAATGTTCTTGGCATCTTAAACGTGCAAAAGTAACTCCAAAGGATTCATAACCACTTAAGAAATATGCCAAATACAAATTCTTTTCACGAAAGCGTGTCCAAATACTTACACTAATATGTGATATCGAGTGTGGTAATAATGCCCTCATTATCAGATAACGAGCCTCCCCGAGTGGTGCTCGAGTCCACCGACAACAAGAGCTACACCATCAGAGAGGCCAAGGAGGGGGGCAGGTCCTACAGCCCTCCCCCCACTGATGACGAAATGGTAAGCCTACTTCAGCTTAAGTACTATACACGTCATTATGTCGTTATGTTGTAGGTACAATCTTTTCAATTTGAATTAGGGAAATGGAAAAATCAGTTTTTTATGGAATTAGGAAAAACATATGGTTGCATGTAACTTACATTGTTTTTACGTTGATTAGCTAGTGTACTCGAATGTTATTAAATAGTAATAAATCCTTAGACATTAATCGCACAGCTCCAAATTATTATTATAGCACCTAACTAAGCATAGTTTGTACTATGGCTGTCAGAATAGGTTAATATTTTTTTAGGAAGATAAGTACAATATTTTATGAACACAGACGTTTGTACAATTTATCGAACCCGCGACCTTTGGTGTAAAAGTTGACTTATCAACTATTATACCAAATCTGTCGTTAAAAATATTTTACTTTACATTGAAACGTGAGAAAATAAATGTATGTTTATTTATGTTTGCGAAAACTTTCCACACACTACCGAAACTTGCAGCTGACAAAGTCAAAGTCAAAATATTAATTTTGCAACTTGTGTATGGGACTTAATGCTTAAGGCAGTTCAAAAAGGACGAGCCCGCCTGTAGCGATTGACTGGCCCATCAGTGTTATTAGTTTATGCGACTGTATAATACATAAACATCAAAACAGTCGGTATCAAAACGGCCGCAATAGCCAATAACTTGGCCCGCCATGAAAACTAACGAGCGTCGAGCGCCATCCCCGATGCAGATACCACAGATAACAGAACGTCTTCAACAAACACTTTGTATATACATATGTATGTACTATGATATACAACACGATATGTTTGTTAATGTACAGTATACAGTCCTCCTTGTCCCTTCCGACAACAACAACTATTCAAATAATTATTTATTTTTAACTGACTTCAAAAGTTTTGTAAAATTATGTTACCGGAAATGTATGAAATCCAGGAATTGTGTACATTTCCTAGGAAATGTACCTATACAATTCCGAAGCTATTTAGGAAATGTATTAAACATTGCTTTAAAAATTCTTTAATTCATAAATATCCTAGGAAATATACACATTTCCTAGGAATTTTATATAATTCCAATATTGCATTAGGAAAAGTATAAAAAGAGGCTTTCTGTAATAAAGTATGTGTTTGATGAGGTGTAATAAATAATAACTGAGTATAAATAAATTAATATGAATAATATTAGTCGTAATATTATTAGTGAAGGCGGAAATCGACTCGGATGGATATAGGTTAGAAGGTTAAGGCGGGAGCGGAGCGTAGCGGAGTTCCCGCCTTAGCCTTCGTGGTTATTTTTTTTAAACCCTGAAAACCCAAATTAACGATTTACCATTCTTTCAATTACCAAAACACTGACATATCTTAGATGTTTTACATTTCCGATTGCTATTTAGGAAATGTATAGATTTCCTAGGAAATGTGTGTAATATAATTTATTTGACACATTTCCGGGCGATTTTAGGATTTACATACATTTCCTAGGAAATGTATACAATGACGGATTTCACACATTTCCGTTAACATTATACATACATTTCAATAATAACTTAGATACGGTACCCGGCGACGTCACCATAAAGTCCTGAGGCAGGGCACTAACTTTCATAATAATTAGTATGGAATATTAACGCATTTTTTTTTACAGATGCCACAAAGATAGCAGAAGGATCTGGACACTGACCTGTAAATATAAAGAAAGACTATTTGTAAATTCCAAATGCCAACAATCCTAGTGTTAAGGTAACATAGGCGAATTCTTCCATATCAAATCATTTCAGTGTAGTAAGGTTATATCAGTAAGGTATATCAATGTATTTGTCAGCTGTTGTATTACTTTCATGAAGAAAGTCATCGTCATATTTCACATATCGTAAAAGCTTTTAATTGTATTTTAATGAATTTAAAGTGTTATTATTTCAAATGAAAATAAACTTTATTCACTTAAATGTTTGTCCTCGGAGGGATTTAGAACCATGACACTAGTTGCCGTTTGTCGAACTAAACTGTACTCAAACAGGTCCTTAGGTAATTAGGTATTATGAATTCAATTATTATTATTACATACTATTACGAGGTATGATTAATAAATTAAACTACTGCATTTTGAGTAACTTGACTGAAATATCTGCTCATCTCATTTTTATACTTTTTTACTAATTTTTATGCAATCATCATTAGCCATTATAGATATTTAGCAATTATTTACGTAAGCTAATTTATAGAAAAATCATCTATATCTATTGTACATATCATTGTTTTATATAAGATCAGATTTCTATCTATTTATTTATTTTATCAGAGAAGGTTTTCTTGCATAATAATTGTGTATAGCCAACGAAAAATTTATAATAATATTTATAGGACAGCTTCTTTGTCCCTGTGTGGGATGGATCGAAAATTTGTTTTATGCTCGATATTCGGTTATTCGGCAGTAGATAAAATATTCGGTAATATAACCGAATGTGCCGCAGTGATATCAAAGTTTTGATCACGTTGTAATTTTAATTGGCTGCTAAAGTTTATGTTTTGACACAATAACGTAAATACCAGGAAATAAAAATCATTTCAGCCCATTGTACTCTGTACTGCATTGGTAAAAAGCAGCCAATGGGTCTCAGTTTCTAACTGTAACTTGTTCTTGAAAACCGAATAAGTAAATATAAAATAAATGGATTTTTTAAAACATTTTCATGCTTGTTGGCTATACATTAACTTATTTTAAAAACAGCTTAAAACCTCGGATAGATAGGTATTTAGTGAAATATTACGGTTGTGTTTAGGCTATAACAATGCAGCCTTCATGATGTAATCTTATTATACGTCTATTATAGATAAAATATATGTATGTTATTTTAATGTAAATTATAAAAATTAAATTAAAGTTGAATCAATTTTGCCTCGTTATTTTCACTCCTGTTAATACGTTATAAACCGCCAGACGACCTCATGTTTTTGATGGAAGTCCCTGGCACTTAATATGACAAAGAATCTACAAAATGCTTCATCAGACCATCATAATCCATGACATTCATGTACTTATTATGAATTGTTCAATAAGGTTTTGTTATTATGCAAGAAAGGATTGTAAATTGACAGGTTCGTCGCGTAGGTATGTCAAGTGTAGGTACTTTATTTCCCCAACCTGCAGCAGTAGATCCAACGATACCGATGGAATATAAACTTAGCCATAAATCATTAACCTATTCAATAATGTAATCCTGTTGCTTATGAATAATATCAACAGAATTAATCTAATTAACTGCTGATTACAACTATTGTTTCCGGCAAAGCATAATGTGATTGCTTGTAGCATCATCAACATAGTAAAATTATTTATGCTGGCCAGACTAGTTTTTTTTTTTTTTTTTTTTTTTTTTTTTTTTTTTTTTTTTTTTTTTATGTAATAGGGGGGCAAACGAGCAAGTGGGTCACCTGATGTTAAGTGATCACCGCCGCCCATAAGCACCCGAGACCCCCTTAGGGTCACAGGCGCGTTGCCCGCCTTTAAGGGTGGAATATGCTCGCTTCTTGAAGGTATTTATGTCGTATTGGCTTGGAAACACCGCTGCGGGAAGCTGGTTCCATAGAGTAGTCGTGCGCGGCAGAAAATGTCTGCAGAAACGTACGGTAGTTGATCGCCACTCGTCCAAGTGGTTTGGATGAAACTGCATTTTGTGGCGGGTTGTACGGTGGTGGAATTTAGCAGCAGGAATCAAACCAAATAATTCCTCGGAACACTCCCCATGATATAGGCGGTAGAAGATGCACAGGGACGCAATGTCTCTACGCAATGCCAGAGGATCTAAGCAACCGGCAAGACTCTCGGCACCGACAATCCGGGTTGCTCGACGTTGGATACGGTCAAAAGGAAGAAGTTGGTACTGTGGCGCTCCGGCCCAGAGATGACAGCAGTACTCCATGTGAGGCCGAACTTGGGCTTTATAGAGTTGGAGGCGATGAGTTGGAGTAAAATATCACGTAACTCCGTAATTTCGCCTCAAGTTTTTGTTCCGAAAACGCGGGGGCGGTTCCGAAACGTCATATCGTTAATGGCCTTTTAAATATTTAATTGAATGCCATTTTTCATTTCACTCGTCCGGCAAAGGTGCGGCGGAGTGAAATTGCTCGGGCAAAAACGTCAGGAGAATACAAGTTTTCGGGTAAACTGGTAAGTAATGTTATTCAGTTGGAAATTGGAATTATATCTTCACTGCGGAATATTGTCTTCTATTTAGTTTTTATTTGTAACTGAATTTTTATTGTGACATTTACTGGAAGTTATGTTGGCGAGAATTGCTTTTAAGGTGTGAACTATTTCAGAAAGTTTTCATGATAATGAAACACCCACCTGACTTTTTTCATCAGTACACTTTTCAACAGATAGCAGAGTTATCTGTTGAAAAGTGTACAGTTTTATCGGAATTCTATTAGTAGTGGTGGGCGCTACTGAAATTTTCACGTTTCGATCTAGTCCAAGCTAACCATACTGTATGTTCTGTAATGCATATAAATAATCTCAACCACTGATTATTCAAACTAAGTTCTAGTGTGGAGGTAGGTAGTTCAGTATTTTTCATTATAAATAATTTATGGAAAACTACCTACCTTAGCACAAGCTATGCTTGGTTTGGAGATTGATGCAACGTTGGAAAATTAATTTATCATGAAATTGTGTTTATTGCTTTTCAAGTTTGTTCGAAGTTTCTCCCTAATTGTCGTTCAAAATTGAGACAATAAGATACATAATATTCTTTTGTTGTGGTTATTTGTTTAGTTTAATATTAAGAAAAGGAATTAGTAGAGAAAAAATAAACTTAATGCCCATTAAGTTTTAATTGCTCCTGGATTATAAATCTGCTTTGATCAAAAACGAACTTTTTAAGAGCCCAATGAGTAATAGCTTGTTTCTTATGTGGTGACAATTTAATAAAAAAACAGGCATAATTAAAAAAATATAAAAATCATTTATTTTTTATTAATTTAACAAAAAGTTTTATAAAACTAAAAAAAACATTCAAATACATTTTAAGAAATTCCTGATGTAAAGAAGATTGAACTTGACAAAACTTAAAACTAAAAAAATCTAAAAACAAGAATTTAACGTTTTCCTAAACACATTAATTATAGGTACCTAATTTGAATCTTAAAACTAGTGACCTATATAAAATGAATTATTTCACTCAAATTAAAAGACAAGACTAGCTGCGAGGCTTAGGGTACTATTAATGCAACGATATTAATGCATCAAAACTGAGGAACTAAGCAGTCTTTACTCGTTATTAAATTTTTTATTTAAAGAAACGAGTTTGCCCTGCTGGTAAATGATCACAAACGCTCATGGATAGTGGGACACCTGCGACTAGGGTCTTAGGTTATTCGTTGCGTGAAGCGGGATCCGCGCGCTGATAGTAATCCATTGCTGGCATTTTAGAATTTTTGTCTCGCACGCTCTTTGCTAAGCCCGCAATGTGTTAAAATCGTGCGTGCGATGCGTTGTCAGCTTTTTGAGCAAAATAATAATGAGGGAAAGGAAAGGAGATGGGAATTGGGAAGTAGAGGAGAAGGGAGGGCTTGTTCGGGCCTCCGGCACTCTCACTCACCAAACGAACCGCAATCGCGCAAGAGCAAAACTCAAACGTCGATCTTTTGTGAAAGGATGGTACTTACTCGAGACGGCTTATTTCCACTAAAAGACAGAACTGTCTACAGCATGGCTCTACTGCACTTCAATCAATAACTAAAACAGATTACTGACGATTCCCTTCTTCTTGCTTTTCTGTATCTTCCTCTTGTTTTTTCCTATCTTTTTCCGGTTTCTTCTTGTCTTCGTCCTGTTTCTTCTTATGTTGCATTTCCGGTTCTATTTTTTCTTCTTGCACTTCCTCCTCTTCTTCCTCGTAATCTGCTTCCTCTTCCAAATTTTCTAATTCTTCTTTTTTCTTTTTTTCCTCTTCTAGCTTCTTGTTGATTTGTTCTTGACGTTTCCTCGTTCTTTCTAGTTGTTTCCTCTCGTGCTCTTGCTTCTTCCTATCCTCAGCCTGTCTTTCTCTATCTTCTGCTAGTCTTTCTCTTACTTCCTTATCATGTTCCTTTACCGCTTGCTGATGTTTCTTTACCTCTTCATCATGTTTCTTCACTTCTTCATAATGTTTCTTTACTTCTTCGTCATGTTCCTTTACCTCCGCTTCGTGCTGCTCCACTTCCTCATCGTGTTTCTTTATCTCCTCCCAATATTTCTTCGTCTCATCCTCTCGCTGTTTCTTAGCCTTTTCCCTATCCAGTCGCTCTTGGAGTTTACGTATTTTCTCATTGTCTTTTCTTAGTTTATCTTCGTCCTTTCGCCGATGATCCTCTTCTTTGCGTCTTTGTTGCTCCTCTCGCACCAACTGCTTATGCTTTAGTGCATCCATTTTAGCTTTTAATTTCAGAGTTTCCTCTTCAACTTGTTTCTCCAGTTTGATAAGTTCTTCATCTTCCTCGCTGCTGGTGATGTCTACTTCTTCGCTGGAGTCATCTCGTCTTACTCTTAGAGTTCTTGCATTGGGTTCTTCTTTAAAATATCTAGCGCTAACTACTCCAATGCAAACCTGAAATAAGAAACAATTTTTATGTAAAATAATTAAAGTCGTTAAAGACAAGGTTAAGGAAAAACTAGATGACTGACATCATAGCTGTCATATTCGGGAAGTGTCAGTCTAGTAAGAAAACGCTTGCAACGCAATATTTCTTTGTTGCAACGTGATAAAGGATTTGACAAGCCCATTTCGGCTGTCGTATGTTACTATTTCATTATTTCAGCCGAAAGACGTCCACTGCTGGACATAGGCCTCCCCCAAGGATCTCCAAGCCGATAAGTCCTGCGCCACCCGCATCCAGTGGATTCCAGCGACCTTTACCTTTTCATCGGTCCATCTTGTAGGAGGCCTACCACGGCTGCGTTTCCCAATACGTTGTCTGTTACGATTTATGTAAATTAAATTGAAAAGTCTGCTTAATATATCACACTATTTAACTGAATGCATATTAGATTATAGGACGTAGAAATATCATCTAAGTATTCGAATGGCAGCCTGTTTCGTGACATCTCAGTTCGTCCAACGTTGACGGAACTTTCACTTTATTCAAGAACCGTACGACCTTCATTGGGTATCGTAAACAACACAAAGGCGAAGCCACGTACTAAGTTATTATTAACTTAAACTGCACAAATAATAATTTATTCTCACCTTAGATTTAATGACATGAGAAACAAGTTAATCTTGTTTAATCAATTAATAAATATCAGACAACATTTTATACTTTAATCTGAACCTTAAGTTTGAAGTATTTACTTACATAATACTTAAGCTACTTAAGAAGCAATTGTTATACGGGTAGGTATCAGGGAAATATTTACCTACACACAAATAAATATCCAGACACAAATGTTTCAGGCATAATAATTATAACTGTTGTTCATGGAATTATAACGGTACCAATGCAAGGCTGGGTCACAACATTTTGCGCTATTAAACCAACAAGAATATTAAACATAAATTACTTACAATTAAAAGTAAATAAACAGTCTTCATTATGGCAGCTCTGTCTCCTTACACAGTATTATACAGTTATTATTGTACGTTATTCACTCAAGATAGGTAAAATCGTATGCACTAGACAGCCGTCTACCTCGAAGTAGGGTTACACAATGGCCGTCACCGGGAGTCACCACCATATTGAATCGTGTCCAAACTAGTTATTGCGAAGCTACTGCCAGCATGCATATCAAATAATTAGCTAATAACATTAAAAACTTGTTGCTTTGTTAACTAATGAACAAGTTTTTACCAACATTTTGTCAACGCCAAATCATATATGTAATAATATGTCTGGATGTCTGCTATTATTTTAGATCCTGAGTTCGATTTACACACAGTACGAACATAAGTTTTATGTTTCATCGGAACGTAGTAATTTAAATCCCACCAAAAACATAAATGTAAAAAAGGAAAGCCAAGTTCAATACAAAAATTATGTTTGGCTGTGGGCTTCGCCGCAAAAAGGATGGAGATCTTTATGAGTGCCAAGTTCTATGATCTTAAAGTAGGTTAGATTTGACTTGGCCAGTTTTCATTATATCAGTCATTTTATAAAGTTATTCAAAATAATTATAATATATTAATTCTTATAAAAACTGGCCAAGTCAAATCTTACCTACTTTAAGATCATAGAACTTGGCACTCATAAAGATCTCCATCCTTTTTGCGGCGAAGCCCACAGCCAAACATAATTTTTGTATTGAACTTGGCTTTCCTTTTTTACATTTATGTTTTTGGTGGGATATCATTACTTTTTGTAAAGAAAACTAGGCAAGTATTGAGATTTAATGTGGTGCCACGCGCCGCCGACGACACGCACCATCGCGTTGGCCGGTTGTTTAGCGCGTATTACAAGTTTTTTGTATGGGGACACCACTTATTTTTTGACTTAACTTTATTTTTTTATTTCTGTTATATAGAAAATATAATAATACATAACATATTGGAATAGTTTTAATTCCAACGCTACAATAAAAAAAAATTATGGGCACCCAGTATTGACCGACTGACTTATAGCAGCAAAACCTAACCTACTTCCAGATGACCTAGAAAGATGAAATTTGAAATCCAGCTCGGTAATTGTGTGTAACCGTAGGGAAAAATCTAAAAATAGAAAAAAATTAAAAAATAGGGGGAGGAGGGGGGCGTTTCCCCCCCTAATTTTTTACTTTTTTCTATTTTCAGAATTTTTCCTACGGTTACACACAATTACCGAGCTGGATTTCAAATTTCATCCTTCTAGGTCATCTGGAAGTAGGTTAGGTTTTAGTACTGATTGACTGATTTATAGTAGCAAAACCTAACCTACTTCCAGATGACCTAGAAGAATAAAATTTGGAATCCTGCTCGGTAATTGTGTGAAACCGTAGGGAAAAATCTAAAAATAGAAAAAAGTTACAAAATAGGGGGAGGAGGGGGGGTCTCCCCCCCTAATTTTAAACTTTTTTCTTTTTTCAGATTTTTCCCTACAGTTGCACACAATTACTCAGCTGGATTCCAAATTTCATTTTTCTAGGTCATCTGGAAGTAGGTTAGGTTTTGCTACTATAAGTCAGATAAAACCTAACCTACTTCCAGATGACCTAGAAAGATGAAATTTGGAATCCAGCTTGGTTATTGTGTGTAACCGTAGGAAAAAATCTAAAAACAGAAAAAAGTTAAAATATAGGGGGGAACGTCCCCCCCTCCCCCCTATTTTTTAACTTTTTTTCTATTTTTGGACTTTTTCCTACGGTTACACACAATTACCAAGCTGGATTCCAAATTTCATCTTTCTAGGTCATCTGGAAGTAGGTTAGGTTTTGCTACTATAAGTCAGTCAGTCAGTACTAATTTTTACGACTTTTTGACCTTCATATCTTTATAACCGTTTGAGCTAGCTTCATGAAATTTGGGCTTCTAGGTGTCCTTATGGATCTGATTAAACTCACGTAGTTTCATGTGTTTCGGTTCAATAGGTTTTAAGTTAGAGAAGGGTCAAAAGTGACACCAAATGGTTCGTGTAAATATACCTTGGCGCTGGCTAGCCCGTTCCTTTGCTTGAACTTGGCTTGACACGCTGCCGCGTGTCTAGATAAAATTTGTTTTTATTGAAGATTAATGTCCCTATTTGGAAAATTTTCTTCCAAGCTAGATTGATCAGGGAAAGGGGTCTAGATAGATCGGGTACCATGTTCCGATGCCATCTTTAGCGATTTCTCTGCTTACGTGAATCAGGATTTCAGCGCCTTCTTTCATCAGTTCGTAGAACTGTATGTGGCGAAAGGTTATTGGATGTTCGCTGATCAAGTTAGAGGTCGTCACATTGATACTCGTACGGAATTTCTTAGCTTTGTGGCAGAATGATAGAACCAATTGTATAATACCGAATGACCATAAAAGTTATAATATTATCATCACATTTATGTCATTAATTTTATTGTCCTTATTTTTGAAACTCAAAAAGAGAAAAATTACTTAGTAGCAATTATTGAATTATTATTAATATTTAGGCCATCCCCTTTTGTTTCGTGACGGTCTGTAGCATAATATTTCGCTTTACTCATTAGTGAAACATTTATTAAATCGAATACTTAATTCGTCTAACATGGTGGTTGTGGCCTGTTGGCCTTGCGCTATGAAGCATCAAAATAGTCAATCATAATAAGTAATGCAGTCGAGTACTTAAGAAGGATAATATTCACAGATTTAATCGAATAAAGCGATGGTTACTTGAAAAGCATAATATTAAGTAATGGATTGTAGCATCATCAACATAGTAAAATTATTTATGCTAGCCAGACTCATTGCACGTAACTCCGTAATTTCGACTCAAGTTTTTGTTCCGAAAACGCGGGCTCCATATCGATAGTGGCCTTTTAAATATTTAATTGAACGCCATTTTTCATTTCACTCGTCCGGCAAAGGTGCGGCGGAGTGGAATTGCTTGGGCAAAAACGTCAGGCGAAAACAAGTTTGCGGGTAACTGGAGTATAATATATTCTGTGTAACTGGTAAGTAATGTTATTCAGTTGGGATTATCTCTACGCTGCGGAATATTGTCTTCTGTTTAGTTTTTATTTGCAACTGAATTTTTATTGTGGCATTACTGGAAGTTATGTTGGCGAGAATTGCTTTTAGGGTGTAAAGTATCTCAGATAGTTTCTATGAAAAAGTAACACTAAACTTTTTTTCATCCCTACATGAGTCCTTTTCGTGAAAATCAGCTGTCCTTTGTTTGTCGAATCTTTACAAAATACAGCATAAATGTGTCTAGAACTGGAAAAAGAACAAAAGTACCTTTTTAACGCAAGCATCCGTAACGATTTTTATAAAAATGTACTTCCATAGAAAAAAATATATATAAGCGTAGGCCACGGCAAGATTTAAAACCATGACTTCCGAGTTTTTAGATACAAGCGACTTAGCCATTGTTTCACGGGAGCATTTAAATCGATGAAGTTCATATTCTAGGCATGGCAGGCTAATTTGTAATGGTAATATTATGTATGGCCTCCTAGCCGAGTTGTTGCTTTGTCGGCCATCTTTACGATATGCAGATACGTAGGATATTAGACTGCACAACTAATATTAGTTCAAAATTTTGGCAAGCACATTTTTTTTTTATATTAGAATAGAATAAGCCAGCACTTGACCACAAAGTTAGTCAAAGTTGTCTGATGTTAAACAACTATGCGTTTGGTGCGCGCTTGCTTACTAAAAGCCCGTTAATTCTGACCTTGAAGAGCCCCAAGTTGTATTGTGTAGGAAAGACAGATCCCGGCAGAGAATTCCACTCCCGCGTAGTCCGTATCAAGAGAGAAGAAGCAAATCGCTTAGTTCGTACGCGCGGTATCTCCATTGTAATCTCATTTGTACTCCCTATTTCTTCACTCTCAAAACTGTTTTACACCGCCTTACAGGGTCCCTTTTCCACACAAACCCAATCAAAAATGTTTCAGTCCGAATCGGGATTTGAACCCACGGCCGTTGCATCAAAGTGGGACCTACAGCTCACTCATTAAGTTACAAGTGTTCAATGTGCTCAATCATTGAGTTACAACGTAATTGTAGTTCAATGTGCTTACTGCGCTTTTAAGGTAGTCGAAGTCAACGTTGCTACTTAAGTATTACCTTTATTTTTTTATCTTCCATCAGACTTTAAAATGCAAAAGACTCGAATGTAAAATAGCTTTAATCCCGCCATCTTTAATTACAGGAGAGGTCGAAAAGTTGCCATTAATGAACCTTAGAACAGGAGCAATCGACGTGAAGAGTCCCTTGGGATGGGGCTGATGAATAATGCATCCCAGTCAAGACAATTTTCATTGTGACACAGGGCGCCTTGTTGGTTCAGCGGTGCTGCGCTGATATCAGGGTAGTTTGAATCTAGGTTGACGCAAAGTTCTCGTAATATCGAATTTTGGAATGAGAAGTGATAGGGATATTGTAAGCTACTTAGAAGTGCTTAATGTATAATTATAAGACTTTTAAATCATTTTTCTAAATGAAAACAAGCTTCGTCACTTACCTCTAACTATCCCTCTACCAAAAAGTCTAAATTGAAATAGAACTCTATGATATAGTCATTAAGCTGAAAATTGATTGTTGTAATTTGACGGATTTGCATGGGTAAGTTGTTGAGCTCTATAGCGACTGTAAAGCCCGACCATTAAAATAATTATAGAACCTCGCCATATTGCGGAAAAAATATTGGAACTAATTTCTTCAAGTGGCAACAATCAAATAAAAAAAAATAAGATGTCATTCATATTGCTGTCTGTCAAAGTGGATGTCAATTGTCAACCGTGTCCTATTACTATTGGATATTGTGAGCTATTTGTAAGTATAACCATAGCAACCATGTGTTGCTATAACCATAGCTGCCATACCTTCAGAGCAGGATTATATTTTATTGTTCAGGCTACATATTTGTACATTATTAATTTGTGGTAGTAATTTCATGAATAAGTAATATAAATTTTTATTTTTGAATTTTTTTTGAAATATTTAAAAAAGTATCACTTAATATAACAGAAAGTTTTCTTATAAAACTAAAACTTTGTACTTACATTTGCTTCATGTAAATATTTAAAAACACAATTTAAAGATATTAAGGCAGGTTCTATATGGAATGTAAAGGCCAGTTACACTATTGATAAATAAGTTTGTGATATCTCTTATGTTAATTTTCAAAAAATAAAAAATCTTCATTGTTATCAAACAGATCAATACTATCACAAACTTTTCTATTATTAGTGAAACTGTCCTTAGAGATATTAAACAATATATTTTACACAAGAGTCAACGTTCTAGCTAAAACAATATAGTGGATGCGAGGTTGTGTTTTTGTTAAGTGGTCTTGTGTATTTTTCATCATAGATCAATTTCATTGTTGTTGTTGTTGTTCTTGCCTTTTCTGTTCCTCCTCCTGTTTCTTCTTTTCTTCCTCTTGTTTTTTCTTCTCTTCCTCCTTTTTCTTCTTTTTCTCTTCCTCTTCCTTTTTCTTTTTCTCTTCCTCCTCTTTCTTCTTCTTCTCTTCCTCCTTTTTCTTTTCTTCTTCCTCCTTTTTCTTTTTCTCTTCTTCTTCCTTTTTCTTTTTCTCTTCTTCCTTTTTCTTTTCTTCTTCCTTTTTCTTTTCTTCTTCCTCATTTTTCTTTTTCTCTTCCTCCTCTTTTTTCTTTTTCTCTTCCTCTTCCTTCTTCTTTTTCTCTTCTTCTTGCTTTTGTTTCTCTTTGTCCTGTTTTTCCTTTTCTTTATCTAGTTTCTCTTGGAGCTTACGTAATTTCTCAGCATCTTTTCGTTGTTCCTCCTCCTGCTTACGCTTTTCTTTTTCCTCTTTTTCCATCTGCTTCCTCTTGGCTTTCTCTAATTTCTCTTGTAATTTCTTCATTTCCTTTTCAACTTTCCGCTCCAGTTTGCTAAGTTCGTCATCTTCCTCGCTGCTGTTGCTGTCTGAAGATTCGTTGGAGTCATCTCGTCTTACTCTTAAAGCTCTTACATAGCTTGGTTCTTCGGGAAGGTATTTTGCGCTGGCTACTCCAATGCAGACCTGGAAAGACGTAAGTTGTATTATTATAATTATAAATATTGACACACTCTTCATCTCAACAGTAAATGGTTTAAGTTTTGAGTTGTGATCTCGGGGTCCTGGTCTCAATTTCAACATTGTTTTTGTTCTATGTTTAGATGTTTATTTGTATCAAAGTATGTATTCGTACATATTTTCTAATAATACAAGGACTTCAGCTGACGTTCTTTTGTGTTATGTTTTCTGATATTTTTCATTACTTATTTATTTTAAAATAAAAATAGGCAAAAGAATTGACTATGTTAATTTATTTATATTAAATAAATAAAATATGAAATATCCTTGAATAATAAAACATAGTAATTAATATTCATTCAAAACACATGAGTTATAGTGCTGTCATATATTTTTACCGATAGTAACAATAATGGACCAAACTTACTTTTCAATCACATTGGATTGAATACGTGTCCCACATTAATACTGTGTTCCGACAGTATTAATGTGGAGCTTGAAACTTGAAATCAAAGGCTCGAAGATCAGATGAGTCTTCAGTCTGGCAGCGCATTGAGCGACGCTTCCTGATGAAGTGTCCGTAATTGAAATAGGCCGCAGTTACCGCTTACCATCAAATGGGCTGCGCGTCTGTCTTCCATCTGGCGTAGTATGTATAAAAAAATCCAGTGGATTCCCACGATCTTTAACAGATCATCGGTCCACCTACCACGTGTCCGTCACTCAAGGGCCTTATCGCCCCAAAGGCCGGCAGATCTCATCTAAATATGCCCACTTCCTCTTTAGGTTTGCAATTCTTTGGTCTTTATCAGTTAATATCTTTTTTTTTAAGTCAGAGGCGGCAAACGAGCCAACGGGTCGCCTGATGGTAAGCAATCACCGCCACGCATGGACACAAGGGGTCGCTGATGCGGGCCGGCCTATGGGGGTATGGGGGGTGTGAACCTCCGGCAGTCACTCACAAACCAGACGAAACCCAATATAGTAGTCACTATTATTTCACGCTAATGTTATGTGAGAGGGTGGTACTTCTCCGGACTAACTGGCCCATTCGTGCTGTAAAACAGCATGGCTCTATCACTACTAAACTACTATCTATTATTATCTTCCCCAATTCCCTTGCAGTTTCCCAGATTCAGATAATAATAATAAAAATTGCATCCATTGGATGCGTGGAGCGCTGTACTGATTAGTTTAAAGATCCTTGGGGGATGCCTATGTCCGACAGTGGAGGTCTTTCGGTAGATGATGATGATGAAAAACATTTTATCATTATTTTGTGTTCTGATGCAAATGGAGAAAAAACATAATATAAAATCAACAATAAAAACTTACTATCATAAGTAAATAAATAGTCCTCATTGTCACTACGTCCCACTTAAACAAATATAAATTACTATTCCACACGCGAATACTAGAATAGTATTGTGTTATACTATGTTATTCACGACAGCCAGCCACCACGAAGATGGGTTGCGTAATGAGCGACGCTCAGAGCGGATAAACATATTGAGTTTTATTCAAACATGTTTTTTCGATGATACCAGTAGGCATATTTAAAGAATTAGCTAATCAACGTTAAAAAATTGTTGATTTATTAGTTTATATACAAGGTGTTAGTTATATCCTGCCAACTGAACTTTATTTGGCGGCCACATTAGGTTCAATTAACGCACAATGAAATAAACATGACACACGAAGTCTTTTGACCGCCTCCGTGGAACAGTGGCTAAGCTTCTCGGATATATGTATAAATTAATAGCCTGTTTGGTGTTAGGACTTTTTTGGAGTCTGGCTAGCTACCAACCCCACAGGTGAAATCTGCCACCATAGCTCTAGCTGTGTTCCGGGAATATTAATGTGGGAACTAGTATACTTGAAATTAAAGGCTCTAAGACCAAAGAAGCCTACAGAAGCCTAGCACATTGAGCAACTAGCTCTACTTGGCTAAGAGTCTCTGAATGGAATAGGCCGGAGTGACTAAATTACTTAGTAATAGTATTCAAATTAAGATTTTATTGATAAATAATGGAAAAGTTTTGGCAATTATGAAAAGTATCTTTCGAGTTACTTGCTAGTTCTTCTCGATAGATATTAGCAACATTCCGAAGTCTGTGGTAGAGTGATCACTCTGTTACTACTACTGGTTGATATATCCACAGAACAAAGAAAATTTTCTCTGATATATCGACGATTTTATAAGTGCAGTAGTACTACTGAATCTACTGATATCTTACCGCTATTATTCAGATTCTGAAATTCATATCACATGCTACTTTATTTGAGATCCCATAAATATTTTTGTTGTTGTCTGCCTTAGAAAAATATACTGTTTTCCTTCTTCCATATTGACAAACGTCCCAGCATCTTACTGACAAATTATCACAAACATAATATTTATTACAGTGGGAGTACACTGGCCCTTAGTAGGGCTTTAAATCTCTACAACCCAGTTTCTAACGTTACGCCTGACCAATAAAATGAAGAACCTGCTCTGGAGGCGCCACATTAGCTATGGTTATAGTAACACTTGGTTGCTATGGTTATACTCACAAATAACTCACAATATCCAATAATAACAAGGCACGGTTGACAATTGACATTTCACTTTGACAGATAGCAATAATGAATGCCATCTTATTGCTGTTTTATTTGATTGTTGCCACTTGTAGAAATTAGTTCCAATATTTTTCCGCAATGTTGCGAAGTTTTCTAGTTTAATGGTCGGGCTATACAATCCTCATACAATTAAAAGTAAAATAAATTCCTGTTAATAGGATGACAAATGTCGCAACAATAGAGCAACATTTTCAATTGCGATGTTGATAATTCTGTTTTCTGTTGCATTCGTTCGCTAATTGTTTTTAGTTCACGTTTTGTGTCCTCACTAATTCAATTTTGCTGTTATTTTTTTGTATAGTTTCTAAAATTTTGCATTTGCAATTCTTTAAATACGAAAGTAACTAAGTCTTTTAGGCTTTCACGAAGCTTTAAAGGCAAATAAAATGACAATGGTGAGACGAAGCATTTCGTAATCCATTTGAAACTGAAAAAAAAAATATAAAGAATAACACTGAAATAAAAATATTGCAGTTAAAAAATTAATATTCATTAAGCGTCTCATACGGATTTCATTGAAATAAGTATGTAATGACTAAAAACTTCTTCACGTTTTGTTATTCCAAGTGTTAATTATTTTAGTGCAGTCATTGAAGCATTATAGCTCCGATTTTTTTTACTGTGAACCGAATTGCATACAATTTTGGAATTAGGTTCATCTTACCCTTAACTTCAAAAGTGAAAATGATTTGAACTCCGCAACCACCATGGGGCTGGTAGCCACCCCTTCTCGGGGGTGAATTATTTTTTTATCAAAATAACCTCGGATATCGATAGAAGGCCTAATTTTAAGCAAAAAATCATCTATACAGTTTATCAAAAAAATCTATATTTTTCAAGTTATTGGCAATTGAAAATTCGCAATTATTTCACGTATTTCATCGCTTTTTTGCAAATATCTCCAAAAATATACGTTTTATCGAAAATTTTATAAAGATCAAAATTGTAGCAGGTAAAACAATGAACAATTTGAATTTTTATAAAGTATTCTAAGTGCAATATTAAGCTAGATATTAAAGATCAAAGCCGTTTTTATTTTGTCTGAAATTTAATCGATGTGGTCAATGCCATCTAGCGGCGAGCAAATGGATTTTATGCATTCTAATACAAAAGGGTTTTGTAGTGCTTGAAATAAGCTTTAAAATGAGCACTATTAAAAGTCTTTTGCACGTAAAATAAGTGAGCTGTATTACAAATAAGGGGAGCATCTAATGGTTTTTCTTTAAAATCAATGGGTTTCATAAGTGCCATTTCCACCAAAATTAAAATTAATCGTATTCCGCCTAGAAATAACTTTATTATGAAGAGTTTGATAGATAGTATCAGTTTGGCTGCTTCAGGACACATATTTTTTAAAAAAGTCACGATTAAATAAAAAATCAAAATTTCAAATTTTTAAAAAACCCACTTTCTTTTCATAATATCTCAAAAATGACGACAGATACGTACAAAAGTGTATGGATTAAAAATTTAGGTATTTTTTTTTTTTTTTTTTTTATGGTATAGCGGGCAGACGAGCATGCGGCCCACCTGATGGAAAGTGACAACCGCCGCCCATAGACAACTGCGAATCATGTGGAATCACAGATGCGCTGCCGGCCTTTAAGGAAGGAATACATTCTTTTTTTAAACAATTGCAGGTCGTATCTGATCGGAAACACCGCTGATGACAAAGAATTCCATATCTTGGTCGTGCGAGGCAGAAAATTGCGCGTAAAGCGTACAGTTGTGGACTGCCAAGCATCGATATGGTGGGGATGAATTTTTTGTCGCGAAGATCGGTGACGGAATGCAGCGGCAGGGATAAGCTCGAATAGCTCCTTGGAACACTCCCCATGGTAAATTCGGTACATAATGCAGCATGACGCCACATCTCTCCGTAATGCCAAAGGATCAAGCCGGTCCGAGAGTACCGGGTTATTGACGATACGAGACGCTCTACGTTGAATTCGGTCAAGGGGGAGAAGCTGGTACTGGGGAGCCCCCGCCCACAGGTGAGAGCAGTACTCCATGTGCGGCCGAACTTGAGCTTTATAAAGTTGCAGGCGATGAGCCGCAGTGAAATACCTGCTTGACCTGTTAAGCACACCAAGCTTCTTAGAGGCTAGTTTAGCCTTCCCCGCTATGTGTCCCCGAAATTGAACGTCGCTTGAAATGTCGACACCCAGAACCCCGATACTGGCTGAGGCAGCTATGGGGGTGTTCTCAAATCGAGGCGACACGATGAAAGGCGTTTTTTTTGCAGTGAACGCGCAAACCTGTGTCTTCTTGGGGTTAAATTCGACAAGATTAAGTCGACCCCAAACGGAGACCTTGTTTAACAAAGCCTCGACTTCAGACACAAGGTTATTTCGGCATACCCCGGTGTATTCCTGGGAAACATTGGCGCGGCCGGAATATACGGCATCACCCGTGCTATCATCTGCATAACAATGAATGTTACTAATTTGTAACAAATCATTGATATGCAGAAGAAACAACGTAGGAGATATTACACAGCCTTGAGGGACACCAGCATTCACAGGCCTAGAATCAGAGCATACACCGTCGACCACGACCTTGATGCTCCGGTCCGTGACAAAGCTAGTGACCCAATCGCATAGTTTCCGAGGAAGCCCATACTTTGGAAGTTTGGCTAAAAGAGCTTTATGCCACACCCGATCGAAGGCCTTCGCAATATCCAAACTAACCGCCAACGCCTCTCCCTTGCTCTCAACCGCCTTTGCCCAACGATGCGTAAGGTAGACTAGAAGGTCACCAGCTGAGCTTTTCTGACAAACAATTTGGTTTTTTTGTTTTTTCTGTCAAACAAAAATTGACGGAGATATGATTGTTTAAAGAGCGCGTGGCAGCGCAATCACAGCCTCTCTTAAGCCCTTTAACCCTTCACCGTTTTAGAAAAAGGTTTTTTGCTATATATTGCAATATAGGATGTTGTAGCTCTCTTAATTACCTTTACAATGGTTTTTTATAAATTGTGATAGCATGAAAATTGAAGTAGTTATGGTCCAAAAACTTATCATATTTTGTTCTACTTAGTTTTTTTGTTTTAATTTAGGGGTAGTTTTAAGGGTAGAAAAGCTAAAGAATATGATAATCATTTTCAAGAGTGTGGAATAATATTGAAATCCTATTCATTTTATAAAAAAAAATTAACAATTTTTTATCAAGGGGTATTTTTCAAGGGTTGAAAGGGGGTTAAATATTTGATAATTATTATAGAGAATATAAAATATTACTTACTCTATACTTACATTTTTTTATGTCATACCAAAGTATTTTTTTGTGATTTTTTCAATTTAGGGGTTGTTTGCAAAGGATGTAAGATTTTCAAGGGGTTGAAAATTATTTTAATAAGAGGTAATTATGTTAGAAAATACTTTACAATTTCACCACTTACGATTAGACATGTTTTCTAGCGATAAAATGGCTCAATGTAAATTTTTCCATTAAGGGGTGGTTTTCACCCCTTTAAAATAATAGGCGGAGTTCAGATCATTTTCACTTTTGAAGTTAAGGGTAAGATGAGCCTAATTCCAAAATTTCATGCAAATCGGTTCACAGTAAAAAAATTCGGAGGTTAGACCGTATTTTTCGCTTCAATGACTGCACTATTTACGGTACTTGCAATGCGAGGTGGGTTATGATGTCTGAATGAGATATCAGACATCTTGTCTCTTTCACACCTAAAGAACATCCAATTCCACTACTACATGAAGACACTAAGTGAGAGTCATAGTTTTCTGCGACCCAAGGTGCTAAAATAAAACAACTCTCAAAACTCAACGTGTTAAAACGAACAAGGCTTTACTTGGAAATAATTTTACATTCTTTAATAAACGTAGCACAGGTGTTATACGTTTTAAAAAGGCTTTGTGTTATGGTCGGGTGTGGAATAATTGTATTTTAGATGATTATCACACAAAAGCTGACAGGTATTCAAAATCAAATTAATGTACATCGAGGTCTCCCGCGCGTGATCACTTTTGGAAAAATATACCGTGCACGCGCATCGTGACTTCTTAGGAGCGGCGCTTGTAAACGTGAAAATACTGCATAGGATTTTAGCCATAAGGGTGATAACGCGCGGGTGACCTCGATAGTACACCTTAAAGATACATTATAATATTATATAACTCGTCAATTATACAGATTGACTCTACCAACGGGTTCAGAATAATTTTAAACATCGAGAAGGACTGTCAAAAAACTCCATAGTAACCCTTTTCAATTGACCGTGTAAATCTACCACTTACACTAGCTTGAAATGTTGTATCGATAAAACAGGTCTAAGAAAATTTTAAATCTCCATTAAATCATCTATGAGCCCGTCTTGTCTTTTTTATATTACGTCAGTTGGCGTCTGCCAACTGTGTCTGTCTAGACACGAAGCCTACCTGATAGTAAGCGGCCACTGCGGCCTATTCCATTAAAGGACACTTCACCAGGAAGCATCGGTCAATGTGCTTGCCAGACTGTATGCTCATCAGATCTTCAACCCTTTGATTAAACTCGATTGACTTGCCCAAATGGCATCATCCTGTACTAAATAACATATTACATTAAGTGACGCAAATCACGTGTAAAAATAACTAATATTATCGGTAATACACAACTCGGACGTTTGTTCTAATATGATTAAGTAAAGAATCGTGATTTGGTTTGTACTTCCCACATCGTTTTAGGGTTCCTTAATGAATGTTTACCTGACTGCCTTAAAAGGAGTACCTATGTTGTTGAATGTGAATTGATGGTGATTGATTTGATGGTAAATAGTCAATAAGGGGACTAGGAAACGACTTATTGTTGATGAGGTTTGATATGGAATGTCTCATACAAACAAAATTCATCAAAACTCAAGAAAAAATATCCCAAAAGAAAATAAAAAATAAAAGGAAAAAGCTATTTTTATTCAAGCATTTTTGTGAGTAATGCAAAGTACATACTTACGCAAAATTATTGTTTTTTTATGGAGTATTTTGAAGGAAAAGATGACGTCAAAAATTAAAATTATTTTACATTTTATTACACACAAGAATGCTTGATTTTTTTTGTTTGGGTTACGTTATTTCTTTTTTTATTTAGCTAGCAACATTACAAAGTATAATTCTACGGAACCTAATATTTACATACTACATAGTCTTGACTTTTTCTTAAGTATTATTTCTGTCAGCTATTAAAACTGACTATTAAAACTTTTAATACTGGTTTTTGGAACTTTGTGTGTAAGTAAACATTATCTGTTGAAATAACTACGCAAAATAATATAATTTGACGACTGATTTGGTGTAATGGTCGGCTTTTCCTTATTCAGGTGTAAGGGGAAACCGGGGGAGTTTAGTAGGTAGTAGGACAAAGTTGTCCTAAATCAAAACACAACTTTAGGTCTCCCTAGCCTTTTATAGTGCGTAGAAGAATTCTTATCCTTAGTTCCTTCCTAAAAAAGGAGTCCTTACTTGAGCCTGTCAATTGGGGGAGTTTAGAAGGTAGTGGGACCAATGTTATAGTCTTGAGTCCCACACGAAGTGCTGGTAGGATAAAAAAGATTTGACGTGAAAAAAAAAATCAGGGTAAATCAAATTGAAAAATAAATACTTTGACTTTGACATGACCGCCGGTCTCAGTGAGACCGGCGGTCATGTCTATAGCCCTATATGATGTTTATAGCCCACGGTTACGGTACATAAACGCGTTCTCCTCCACAAAAGAAAAATGAATCATAAGTTGGACTTGCAGTGAATGCAAATGTAAGCAATACTTAAAATAGAATAGCATGCAAATCTGTAAGTAAAACCTATTCGAGTGCACGAGTGCATCCGACCGGAAAACAGGGTTACCCGGGCGAAACCAGCTTGTTTCCAAGCATTTTTATTTTTCTTTGAGTATTTTAAATAAATCCATTATGTTCTTTACTAGCGGGCGCCCGCGGTTTCACCCCCGTGGTTCCCGTTCCCGTGGGAATATCAAGATATCCTTTCTTAGCGGATGTCTACGTCATAACATCTACCTGCATGCCAAATTTCAGCCCGATCCGTCCAGTGGTTTGGGCTGTGCGTTATCTATCTATGTCAGTCAGTCACCTTTGAGTTTTATATGATGAAAGTAAAAGGCACACTTGTACTCGTAAGTATGACACCTAATGGTAAGTTATTACTACGGCTCATGGACAATTGGACACCTGCGACGGCTCTCATATGCAGGTCTTTATTTAATATTGTAAACCATTGCAGAAGAATCAATAACTGAATTAATTTATTTATTTATTAAAAAATAGATGGAAAGTGATGGAGATGTATTCCTGTAGAGGCTTTTCGTGCTGATTACGGAAACGCTATTTCGTTTGCATGAATTCTATAACGAAAAAACTGGAAGTCATGAAAACAGACAAATAAATAATCCATATCTCAATTTCAAGTGCTTCCTACCTATTCCAATTAGACGATTTTACACGAGCAGTAAAATATAGTTATTTTGCTGAAGAAACAGCTCTGCAGAACTATAAAAAGTTTTATAGTTGGTACTAAATACTCCTAGCAGTATGAAAGTTGTCGAAGCACGCTACGAATGTCGTTAAACTGAGTATTTTCCAATGACGGTAATGAGATCTATATAAATTTTAGGACCAATAATGTCATTTATTTATTTAAGAAATACATACATACATCAACAGTATATGTATAATTATGTAACTGCCAGTATATACGAACATAACTAAAGTCATAAAGTATCAGCTTACTTACATCCTACTGCAGGGCAAAGGCCCTATCAGTGAAATCAATTAATTGCTACAATGATAGGTACTGGAAAAGTACCCACACTAGCTAAATGCGGATTAGTAAAATCAAGCCCGAGAATGTAACCTTACCAGAGACTTAATAACTACTGAACCCGCTAGGCGAACTTTAGTCATAATCTAAACTTAATTAGATACATAAGCAAGTCATTTTGTTACAAGATTACTGAACCCATAACCTTAAAGGTATTTCGACCCGAATGATCAACCACCGTTCTACAGACAGTCAAAACATGTCTGGAACACAGCCAGAGCAACCCAACAAATGTTGTAGGATTGTTGGCAAAAACTCGCGGACACTACCAGTGGGGCTATCGGCCATCGATTCCGTTTGCCTGGATAATGGCCGCCATTTGGAGGGATGAACTGCTAAATTGTCTTATGTGACTAGGGTGACAATGACTTCGACAGACTACGGAAAAAGTAAATTATCAGATGTTTATCATAAAATAATGACTTACTAAGAATTCGGTGTTATGGTTAAGAAATTGGCTGTTACACCAAAAGCAGGTTCGATCCCCGAACAGTACACAAATATTTGTAAGCACACCGCAAAGTCCTCAAAAAGACAATAATTATGTTCAACATGTTTTACTAATCAGCGTCATGGAATCTAGTTGATAACGCATTCACTACGGGTGCATTCTCATAGCACGGAGTGGCAAAGACTTAACTATATCTTTTTTTACGCTACATTTTGATAGTTGTGCAAAGTTTATGTTTTTTTATATTTTTCAGATGGCAGATAGACAGGCATTTAGCCCACCTGAAGGTAAGCGGTCACTACGGCCTATTCCATTGAGGGACGCTCGCTTCACCTGAAAGCGTCGCTCAATGTGCTGCCAGACTGTCGGCTCATCTGATCTTCGAACCTCTGATTTCAAGTGTGGAATTAATTTGCAATATTGATTAATATTTTTAATTTTTCTGTCATGCAATTTGTAATTTAGAAGATTATATCTCTGAACACAGTATCTCAAACCGCGAAAATACATAACTATAAAAAAAGTGAAAAGGTTTTGGTCACCCTATCGTTTGATTCATATAAAAAGGCAATCATTATCTTCCTATACCCGTAAAAATGGCCTGTTTTATACTTTATTGCCGGAGTTATAAGGCCTGCCGGATCTGACAAAACATGTGAATTTTTATCCAAACCAAAAAAAAAAGCTAATAAAACGTTTTGTGTTAAAAGCATGTTCTTAATGTTTACATATTACATAGTGTTTGTTGTACGAATGTTTTTGTGTATGCGAATATTTAAACAGCAATAAGTCAAACAAAAATGGCCATATTTTCCATTAGCTTTCAATATCCACCTTAATAATGGACCGTGCAACGAAATACACTTGTGGTCTAATGCTTATGCAGGTCCATTTTTAAATGAGCTTGAATCATATTAGTGGATGTGTCAGTACAATTAGAACTTAAAGATGTCTTATTCTGTCTTAAATAGAGTGGGTAAACCGATGATTGTGAGCCTGAAGTAACAGTTAGCACATTTAAAGGAGTTCTGACGGCCGTTAAGGCGGAAAGGTCCTCGAGTGGTAGGCGCTTAGTCTACCACTCGAGGTTATTTCCGCCCGGGAGACACAGCCGTGGTAGACTAATAATGTATAGTCTATACTAAATTTATAAAGAGGAAAGATTAGATTTTTTGTAATAGAAATTACGCGCGGGTGAATCCGCGGGCGGAAGGCTAGTGTTCTTATAAATATCGTGGAAATCCACTGGATGCAAGTGGCGTAGGACCGATTCAGACAAAAATATGATGACGTTTAAAAAAAAATATAAAAAATACCTGAGTTAGGTACATACTCCAAAAACCAACCCACGAAAATAACAGATGCTTTAGCCGAAGTAAAGAAGCATTTACTTAATACTTAAGAGTAAAGACACTATCACAAGCCTATTATATTTCCAACGATAATTCTTCTCTGAACTATAAAAGCTGGCGGTGATTATGTACGGCGTCGCAGGCGATTCAGATAAATCTCCTTAGTGATAACGAGCTCCGCTTTATATAGGCCGGCTATAAAGGCGCACCCTGTATAGTGTCCGGTGCTAGGTGACGGGAAAGATAAAGGATTTTTTATAAACATTCTGTTGAGAGTGGACGTAGCTGTCTATTCCAGGGAACAGCAGAGTGAATTGTACAGTGAGGAGCATATTATAAAGCCTTATATTGATATAGCTAAGGCGGAAGCCTGCCTTAGTCTTCTAACCTATATCCATCCGAGTCGATTTCCACCTCTGATCGTTCTTGTTTTCTTTTCTTTTTTAATGAAACATGAACCTGTTTTATGAAATTTACTGTACCTATGCCTGGTCGTCAGTCTGCAGATTACCTAGAAAATCGAAAGATTGTCTTGTTTTGTAAGAAATCGATCAATTTCCTCCACTTTAACTGATTCAGCCCGGTAATTTGCAGATTGCCTAGGTAATCTGCAGATTACCCTAACGGATTTCCATACATAAACGATAACATATATGTACATAAAGACGAAGACTTAGTTTCGTTCGTACATAACATTATCACAATATTATTAGTAACTAGCCTTCTGCCCGCGGTTTCACCCGCGCGTAATCTCTTTTTTAAATATCCCCCCTTCCCCCCACATTTCCGGGATCAAAAGTACCCATTTACGGGGGATAATGTAGCTTTCCAACACTGAAAAAAATAATATTGTCAGTTCAGTAGTTTCAAAATTGTTTTTCCCACAGGAATAAGACGTTTCCCGTAGGAATTTTATAGCCTATGTCCTAATCCGGGTTATAAACTATATGTGTGCCAAATTTTATGAAAATCCGTTCAGCCGTTTAGGCGTGATAGAGGAACAAACAAACATCCAAACATCCAGACTTTCGCATTTATAATATTAGTAAGATAAGATTAGTTATTTTACATTTTATAACCTTCATAAATTGTCATGACATATCATGTTGCCCTATTGCCAAAACACGAAACCAGTTCTAAATAATATCCGTCACTAGCAGTAAAATAATAAATATACTTACTAGTTCATTTACATGCGAAGCTCCAATAAACGTTAAACAAGATATATTTGATCCCAGAGGCATCGAAACATATCAATTATTGGCCTGGCAATAAATCGAAGGCTTACGACGCCGCATGGATACTTTGTTCTGGTAATATTTTAGTCCTTTCGATCGAGCAATGCCAACTTCGCGTTGCCTGGTGTTAAATAGACATCGGACAGAGAAACATGGAATTGTCATTAGAATTAGCTAAGCTGAAAAATAATAAGGCAACATTGGACCAGAAGTAAAAAAAATATTAGAAAAACCTATAGGAGATTTGTTGCCGCTGTGACGTAATGCCGTCACGCGGCGCCACCAGCTCATCGCGGCGTCATCACCTTTGGGCTCAACTGCCACCATTCGGCACCATTTGTCAACACCTTCGGGCTCAGCCGCCTTCATTCGTCGCCACCTTCGGGATTAACCGCCGCCAGTCGTCCCATCGATCAAGCACTCACTCGACTTCGCTTGACCGCTACGCCCGTGGACCCCTGCACCGTCTTTTAGTTCCTCTCTGGACCAGTATTGGCGAGCATCGGCTCGTCCTTTTCAAGTGTGAAGGGAAACCGGGGGAAGTTCAGTGGGCAGTGGGACGCTTTAGTCCTGAGTCCCGCACTCGGCCTCAGTTCTCGCTAGCCTTTAATTGATTTTAAAAGCATTCCCTTCCGAAAAAGACCGTAATCTAATGTTCTTTAAAAGTAGTGGACCTTCCTCTGTGCTAAATCGATTACACTTACTCAGGGATCATGTACTATTTGCTGTTTCAAATACTATAATAATAAATAGTATTGATCTCTATTTGTTTGTTATAAGCGAGTTTCAAAAATACAAATGGTATTTCTGACGACACAATCCAAAGGTTGAATGCTTCAAAAGTGTCGAAACTAAAAAAGGCGACCGGGTCAGGTCAGTATGCTAGCCGCGCGAGCCTTGCTTTTTTCGCTTATTTCATATAAATAGTACGAGAGGCAGTTGCAGAAAAATTGTCCGGATGCGCAATTTATTGATACCTACTATAATATTTCATATTTCGTCGGTCCATGAGTTCTGATTACGGTTTCCAAGTCGTCCAAAAGGTCTTTTGGATGTTTCAAACACTATTTGGGTTTGCGTCACCTACCTACTCATATTTGACATGACACCTATTTTATTAATGCTACGATGATTTAATTCGAAGGATTTTTTTATATTTTTTATTTATGACCCTAGTGAAGCCTAGTAAATGGTGAAGAAAAACATTGTGAGAAAACATACTAATTTACTCATTTGAATGGCTGTGCGTGCTGGGCATTTTCGAATGCATGACGGCCAATTCCTGAATCACAATACTAGTTTATTATGATTATGACTAGATCAGGACAAAAACACTTACAGAAGAAAGGGTTATTTAACTAGAACATACGTAAGAAATAACCTATAATTATATCTTCACAATCACATCTAAAAACAATACGAGGGCATGAGTAGATACTCATGAGGGCATGAGTAGATAATTAGATAATTGGCACCATTTTCCAGTTTTAATTGAGTAGTGTCAATATGGCGTCGTATTCGCAATAAACACGACAATTGACTCTAGGTGCAACGACAAAGTTAAACGGTAAAGCGAAGTATAAGCCGGTCTTGTTTCTTCTGCGAACTTGCACAAGACTAGAATTATTAGTTTAGCGACTTCCATCCGCTAAGGAATTCGATCTGTCTGGAAATTCTTTATATTGCGACTGGCATTGTTTGGACTAGAAACATCTTCAGAAATGTTGATACCACTTACCTTTTACGAGGAATTCGTGATTGTTTAGGAAAGAAAGTCAGCAAAAGTATTGAATGAATGCACAATAATGTTCAATCTTGCAACTGACAGCCAATTTTAGTTCTAAAAGTTGCTATAAAGTTTTCAATATTCTATGTTATTCCAAATGCCAAGTAGTTTTTGAAAATGAAGATCATAGCTTTTTAGTTCAAAAATCCATCATTTTATATATTTCTAATGCGAAAGTGAGTTTTTGTTTGTACGTGCCTCGTCTAAACGTAGCAATAGATTGACGTAATTACTAGTATAGAAAGATTTTGGAAGCTGGGAAGTAACAAAGGAACATTATATCCTAGAAAAATATCACATTCCTGCGAGAAAACATCATAATTATAGTCCACATGGACATACTTGCGGGTGAAAGGCTAGTGTAACTATAACTACTTACTAATATTAATGTACACAAGTTTGTGAAGATGATGTATGGATGTTTGTTACTATTTCACGAAAAAAATCCCAACAAATTTGGATAAAGTTTTGCTATACGGTGTTTCTCCTCCTCCCTCAATAATACATTAGGTAGTATCATGGAATAATACCTCTTTCTTAATGCTTTCTGTAGCTTTTCTGAGAAAACTCAACTCAATGATACATAATAAAGTAGTCCAAAATATCGCTGAATTTCGACTTTAGAAGATGAAAACACAAATTAGAAATGTTTAATGAAGAGATGTTGTTAATGATAAGGATTCATATTCGTCTAAGTCTGTAAGCCCACTCATTTATAAGAATATCTAGAGACCAATAATTATATGGAAACTATTATTAATTTGTATTTGAAAAAAAAATGATATTATAATACTAAAAAGAGTATCTAACTATTTCATGCGTTAAACACTAACATGAAAAAGCTTTTTCTGAGTACAAGATTTGACTTTTACTAAAAGGCTTTTCTAATACACAAAGTTACAGTTTGAAATCTGAAAAAAAAGTTATAAGTATTAGCACATCTGTGCCGCAGTTATCACGTAAATTAGTCCTATGTCTGATGGTTTTTTAAGGCAAACTCACAAGTCCACGAAACTATAAAAATATGGCAGGCACTTGTACTTGCGCACTCAGTTATTAATAAATTAAATATTCTGTGATGTTGGTTAAGTGCTATGACTGCCTTCTTGGTGGAGTGGCTTGTAGATCTTACTCAAAAGCGAAGACTCTGGCAGTGGTCCTGGGTTCAGCGTCAGACAGAAAATGTGTGGTTCGGTTTTTTGTTCCGAAAATCACACTCACAAAACAGTCTGAAAGTTGGCGGTGTAAATTGTGGTAAATCATCCCCGCGACTCAGAAAGCACTAAATGTGTTTTTCCTTGGCCTGATCACTCTTTTTTAATATACACGTAGTAAGTAAATTTGGAGTGCCAAAATTTGGATAATAATTAACAAGATTAAAACGTAAGCAATTTAAGTCACTTAGGTTTTAATCTAGGTATTAAATAGCTGAATTTTAAGCTGAAACAATTTTATTGTCTTAATTGAATTAGATGGCAGTTTTTGCATTTCCTTCTGTACTACGTGAAAACCGTTCCAAAATATGCAGTCAGTGTTTTGATCATAAAATTCGTAGTATTCCAATCGTTTCTGCGAAAACTGTTATTGACTCTGCATTTGAACGAGTTTAAAACTCAGGAGTTTAAAAATGCTATTTTTATTTTCCGCCGTAGTTTATGAAGTAATCTAGGCTTACTTAATTAGTATTATAGGGTGTCAGATATAATAAAGGACAGTTAGTGTTGGTTTTGCGTTTAAATTTTAATGAATATAATATAATTCTCATTCATATTTTGCGTGGGTCGTCATTAAAATAGGAATATTCATATTCATATGAAGTAGGTATAATAAAGTTGTGCAACACAATTTACAGTCGTAGACTAAAATAAAAAAATTGAACTCATCTTATGTCTTTTTTAATAAATAATAATCGATTCAGTGACAATTTTATTAATTATTTATGCGTTTTTAGAGCCGCTCGTGATCATGAGTATCATGACTGATTAATTTAGACTGATAATAATTATTATATTAGAGGCTACTTAGAAAGCTGGCCACCTCGACGTACCTTCCATTTGGTTTGTTCAATGTTCCGACATTGAACACCCTGCACATTATGTAAATATTTTTTTCTTTCTTCTTCTTTCTTTCTTTCTATATTACTTTTAAATGAAAAGGCGGAAAGAAAGAGCGGGAGTCTCCTAACACAAGTGTACTTAAACTTAAAAGGGGACCCCAGACACTGTTATTATTGTGAACTTATGTAACTTGTAAGTAATAAAGAGTTTGAATTTGAAAAAAAATAATTGAAAAGGCAAATTCCTTCACAGTGTACGCTACTATAATTGCCTATGACCATTTATTTCTTCATCAGCGTATTTCTTCGCCATAGACACAAAGAGTTGGCGAGTGCCCCATGTACGAGTAGGTATGTCCCTTCGTGTTAGACGCGCTGCATTCCTTGCATGGCGCTGCGAAACAAAACAGTAGCACTGGCAACATTTACATAGGCCTTTGAGTCAACAAACGAAAGAATTGCAACTCTAAAACTAAGAATAGATTTAAGCGATAGCAAGGTAAGTTTATTTATTGCTTGTTAAAAAAACAAACATTATATCACATTAAACACAGTCGTTGTCCAGATCGTTGTCATGTGCTGCTATAAAATAGCTCTGGCATAGTTCTGACTCCATTAAGGTTCTGGAACACTCATTTCATTGAACAGACTAGGCACTAACCACTGTGTTGCCGAGACATATTGACACCTTGGTGAAATTCTTATCTATCTTTTTCTTTTTCCGAGCGTTTGTCCTGAACTAAGTATTATGGATATATATCCTGATCACCACCTGATTATTCTGTCACATGGTCAACTCACAGTTGAGCTCAAATGCATCGACTTTTATCAGCTGATTTCCGCAACTCTCAACCAAAAGAACTTGACCAATCGGATCATGGTTACAAAACTTTTCGAAGGTGCAGCTGTTCTTGTCATTATCTTCCGTTCTGAGCTGGTGGTTAATAGTTAATACGCACATAGAAAATCACTCGGCTACCATCCCATTCTATCTATATAAATGGACTACGTAAATATTTTAACTGCTAGTTTTCCCACGGTGTGCAGTAAGTATTTTCCTCATCGTCGCTCCGGAATGCAGCGCGGGTAGAATTTAAACAGCATGGGACGGCACATTGCTTTTCTATTCGCTGACCCTAAATACCTGCATTGTAGTTACTAAATATATCAGACTGCATTTGAAGAACACTACAAGTGAAGAGTACTTGTTTATAAGTATCGGACATCGTAATACATGTATTATGAGATCCATGGATCTGACCCCAAAGTAAGTAGTGTAAGCTCTTATGGGTATTAAGAACAACAAGAGCACCACAAATAATTATGTACTTGAAAACTAAGGTAGGTTGATCTGTTTCCGACTAAACTCACAGCATTATTGGCTAAAGAAATTTCGTAGAATTTGGTTTCGTGATGGTACTAAAAGATTAAACTTTCTATAAGGTAGTCGCAGCCTACCTGATGGTAAGTACTGCGGCCTAACTCCACTCAGGAACACTTCACAAGGAAGCGTCGCTCAATGTGCTGCCACATTTGATACAGACAGACAGGCTCGTTTAATCTTCGAGCCTTTTTTGTCAAGGGTAGGTACTGGCTCACACATTAATATTGCCGGAAAATTCATTGCTGTTATGGCGCCAAATTCCACCTGTGGTGGTAGCTAACCAGCCGAACTTTGAAAAACTCCTACCATCAACCAGACCCAAGACGGGAATCGAACCCCACTGTATACCCGAGAGGCTTAGCCACTGTTCCATGGAGGCAGTCATGGAAATAATTCATGACCACGTGTTCGACGGACAAAGGATTACGCAGATTCAAGTCATCGTTGCGATGACGACCGATACGTGACGCGAAACTGAATTAATGTCGGTGCAATAAACCTTCATTTTGACTTATAATAACATCCTTGTCGAAAACCAAAATTGAAAAAGACGTGGAGTAAATATTCATACATTTTAACGATCAATTTTATGTAATAATAATCAATTTTATATTCATGTAGACTTCGAAGATGCATTAGAAATCAGCTACATAATACACGTGGTCGCGGATTCAATTACCGCACGGTACATACATTGTGTGTGGGTTATTTATTTAAACTTTAATGCGCAATCATAAGGCGGACCTAATGATTAATGGCATTCATTTATTGTTTATTTATTTATTTATTTTTTTTGAAATGAAACGACTTAAAGGAACGCGCAGCTGCGTTATTGATAGAATTACTTACTATGAAACAAATTGATGAAAACATAAGCATTGCATAGATGTAACAAAAAAATTACTAATAAGGTCTCAGTTACCAATCTCGAAAAAGTGTCGTCAGCATATCATAACAAATGTATTCGCAGGAAGGTAAGGGTCCCGGTCAGTGGCCATTACTGCGGCGCCGAGACTATTGCCCGGCCGAATGGCGGCCTGATCCAATTTGCTGTCTTTGAGTTACGGCGAGCGGAAATCGGTTCTCTTGTATGATTTTTAGGACAACTGAGTCGAGTGATTTCAGTTATAATGTCGTGATCTTTGGATCCCCGGATTGAGCAAAATATATAAATAAATAAATGAATATTTGTGGACATTATTCACACAGCGCAATCTAGCCCCAAACTAAGCAATAGCTTGTGCTATAGTTGCCAGACAACGGATAATCCGGATAAACCTTATATACTTTTTTTGTAAATGCGTACATATTATACATAGAAACACCCAGACCGATACAAACAGACATGTTCATGCACACAAAATACTTAGCCGGGAATGGATAGAACCCGCGACTTCTGGTGTGATAGCCGACTTCGACCATACACCAAATGGTTCGTCAAAAAGCCAAAGCCAAAGAAGAAACCAAAATTGAAACCAAGACCTAAGTGACCTCGATGTTCTTAGTGGTTCCCCTAAAAGACCCGTTACTGGAACCACTAAGAACATCGAGGTTTTACTAACAAACACGTTGTGAACTTATTTCGTACATCCGAGCTTATGCTATTGTTTTTCATCAGGCGTTATCAGTTTGTTTTCAATAGTCCTAGCAATAATAGGTCGCAATTATTCTAATCTGACCTCAGTAATGACCGTAACGAATATACTATCAAAAAACCTAAGTATCTAGATCTGAAAACAGGCTAAGAAATAGGAACAGAATGTTAAGTTTATTGCATGGATAAAATGTCTTCTGTTGATGTTTCATATTTACGTGTAATTGTCTGTATTTGAATAAATAACGTCTTACAGCTAAAATGTGCTTCGGTAGCTGTACAACTGTCCCAAACATAGATTGTCCAATTTATATATTGAACAGATTAAAGACGGAATTTGCTGAATACAAATATACTGGGCACCGTCCAGGGTAATGTTTGACAAGGCGAATGTAACAGAAGCTATACGTGCTTGTTGCGAGGCTGGTCGCAAACAATCGTCGTTTGTCGCCTTGTCGCCTGTGTTCACGCTTCGACGCCACTACCCCTACTACCGTCACTCGAAAATGTCTCGAACCCATAATACTATTCTTACTATTTTACTACTACATTTGATAAGAAAATTTTGCACACACGATCACAAGGTATAATTATCACATTTTATATAATTTAAAAGTAAATTCATTATGTCATCGGAATGACTTATGGCGGATAGGACGGAGCACTACCAAATGCACCATAAAATAGCAAAATACATAAGATCAGGTAACACATCAACAAGCAGGAGGGTTGTATCCACCTCTTATATTAAAATCTAGCGGCCGTCTCCGCGGTTTTACCCGTGCGTAATTTCTTTTGTCAATTATCCCCTCCTTCCCCCCACATTTCCGGAATCAAAAGTATCCTATGTCACCCGGGGATAGTGTAGCTTTCCAACAGTGAAAGAATTTTCAAAATCGGTTCAGTCGTTTTGGCCTGTTCAATACAAACAAACAATCAAATCTTTCCTCTTTATAATATTAGTAAGTATAATAAAGATATCTCTCATAGGTATTCCACGGGTAGCGGCGATTTACCATCAGGTGACCTGTTTGCTCGTTTGCCTTCCACTATCAATAAAAAACCTCTGATCTAAAAACCTCTTTTCAGAACCGCTTTTAATTGAGTTGTCCACATGGTAGGGGCGAGCAGTAACTCGTATATTAGCCGCCATCGGTTCGGTGACGCGATCCGGCCAGATTCCTCCCATCGGTGTTCCGACACAGTTGAATTGGCCACAGTGAGCTTCCGACATGTCTTAATATAGAAAGAAGCTAGACTAGAGAGCTATAAAGCCTTAATCTGCAACTGTCCAGTAACACTTATTACACAACATCACATACAACATTGACTTGACTCCAAAGTAGACTAAAAGTATTGGGTATCAGAAGAAACGAAGGTACCATAAATACATACTTAAATTCAAATAAACATTCAGACATAGACAGAAGAAGCACAAATGTTTATAATATTATTATTAAAAAAAAGTTTTTCCTGGGTCAGATTCGAACTCACGCTCTGGCGCCTTTCCTCACCCGAACTGATTTTATGTCCCGGAAATAAAACCACATTTGGTAAGATGCATCCATTGCAATTTTAAAGTTAATAATAAAATTCTATAGCCTAAAAAGAAGGGTTTTCGACAAGATTTGAAGTCTGTATAGTGCGCTCTCAGAAGCAAATAGCAAAAAATAGAAAAATAGCGTATTTTTTTAAGGAATGTGTAACAAGACGAGCAGATCGTACACCTGATGGTAAGCGCCACGTCTGCCCTTAGACAGTTCAGTGCCAAACAGTAACTAAGCAGTTACTGTCTGGCACCGCCTTGCAACCGTTACACCGAGACGACAGTTATTAGGTCTCATATACGCAGTAATTTCACTAGCTTCAGTGCCCTTTCCCCGAAACACAGAAGTGCTTGACACATTTCTACTTCACGGGAAAATATCTGGCACTGCGGTGGTACCCAACCCACCTAGATGGCCCAGTACAGGAGCCTACCACGGTGTATCATTATTTCCTATACAACGTTTGTGTCTTTAAGTTACTGCTTGTCTTTCCACTGTGGCTAACCTGACGGTCCAATAGCACAAGTGATTTGCTCTTCGCCACAAGTCACGTGCCTCACATGAAGTTCAAAAGGGGAGATTTCCTTCCAGATTCTTGCCATATCTCTTGGCTGCCTCCAAAATACATTGGTTAAAGCGATGGGCTCTAAACCCCAGAGGTCGTAGGTTTAATTCCCGTCTTTTTCAGTCCGACTGGCTAGCTACCACTCCCCACAGGTGAAACCTGACGCCATAACAGCTTTGGCTGTGTTCCGGCAATATTAAATGTGGGAGCCAGTAGACTTGAAATCTAAGGCTCAAAGATCATAGGAGTCATTAAGCGACGCTTCCTGGTGGAGTGTCCCTCAATGGAATAGGTTATAGGCCGCAGTGGCCGTGGCTGCGTGCCTGTTTGCAAACTGATCTAGTTATAAAAAAAGATGATTATGATTATGAGCCTATAACGTCCCACAGGGCAAAGGCCTCATAAAAAAGATAGTTAAATAATATTTCTTGATTTATTTATCATATACCTACAAGCTCTCTTTGGTTGTTTTGTGAGCTTTGGTAGCAGAGTGTATGACAGGC
This sequence comes from Mecyna flavalis, assembly GCA_949319885.1. Taxonomy (NCBI): domain Eukaryota; kingdom Metazoa; phylum Arthropoda; class Insecta; order Lepidoptera; family Crambidae; genus Mecyna; species Mecyna flavalis. The sequence continues at coordinate 2,635,757 of OX439413.1, forward strand.
TTCTTCACATGCGTAAGGTTCGAATCTAACTCGGCGCGCACCAATCGACTTTTCTATGTGAGTAGGTATTTGACACTAGCTCGGCGGTGATGGAAAACATCGTAGGAAAACCGGCACAGTCGATGGCACACAAATGTTTGTACCGTGCGGAGATCGAACTCCGCGACATCTTGCCCTTTTTTTTGGAGGAGAATGCGTTTATGCACCATAACCGCAGGCTAGCTAGACCTGCGGCCGTATGTGGGACTAAAGCGTCTACTACCCACTAAACTCCCCTGGTTTCCCCTTCACACCCAATTGGGACGAGCCGGTGCCAGCCTTGTGGCTATTGACCAGCCCATGGTGTAATTCTTTTACACTAAATCAGTCGCCCATTAGTATTTTTTTAATTTCGTTTTAATTATAATCTATTTGCAGAATAAGTTACTATACTAGAATAAGTTACTAATATTTCCTTTTATTTCATTCATTAGTACAATAATTGTGGGTACAATAACAATAAATGTCACGACACAGCCGATTCGATAATTAAAGGCGGTCGGGTTGTGTCGTTTGCTAACAATACGGATTCCAGTACACGAATTATTCTTCAGATTTAAGGCCATAAAAATTGCGATTACTTGAACACATTTTTTGTGCGATTTAATTTTAAGAATAAGAATCGTGTGATGGTTTAACATTGAACTATATTTTTGGCGTTTATTAATGGAACATTACATTTTATTAATAAAATCTTGACGTAAAAAATAAAATGCTAAGGCGTTCGACTAACTGTCGTTTCGGACACATTTTATTCGGACACAGTGTCCGAATTGACACTTTTTAATTTTAACATTTTTTCACTGTCGATTCGGACACCGCGATATAAATAGCTGTTTTGTACAGTCAGATAAAAAATCTTCCTAAGATTTCTTTACGTTATAAAAATAAAGTCTCAACGAAGCCTTCTACACGAAGCTATCGGTCTTGTTTCTAAAGATGACTGGGTCAAATGTGTGATGCATGCAGAGGAATTACAGGATCAGGATTTAGCCAAGGCAATTTTAAAAGATCAGAGAATACAGCCTCTGGTAATAAATTTACTCGAAGATGACAGCGCTCCTCACCCGTGGTACAACTGCGATGTCCAACTAGTTGTACCACGGGGAAGTAAAGTTACCCATGGTTCAACTGGTTGTTCTATGGGGAAAAATCTTTACCAATAGTTCAACTCGAGTGAGTTGTTCTTTCCTTGGTCCAACTATTTGTACCTACTACTGGGAATCGCTCCCGACCCGTGGTCCAACTGCTGAAATAAAGTGACCCATGGTTCAACTGGTTGTTCTATGATTGTTGTGGTTGTCCCCCTTTAATCCTTGATTCAGAATACTCAGCAAAGGGTACCAGGACAACATGACCTTAGTGGAGTTATAAAATGCGCTCCCGACCCGTGGTCCAACTGCGATGTTCAACTGGTTGTACTACGGGGAAGTAAAGTTACCCATGGTTAAACTGTTTGTTCTATGATTGTTGTGGTTTTCCCCCTTTAATCCTTGATTTAGAATTCTCCGCAAAGGGTACCAGGGCAACATGACCTTAGTGGAGTTATTTAAAAAGTTTACGTTATCCAGAAAAGTTATGTTTGATGAAAGAAGATTGCATTTGTCCGCCATTCCTTAATAGATTTTCAGACACGCATTAGTTCAAAAAAATCCACTTTGCTGAGAATTCTGAATCAAGGGTGAGTTGTTTTTTCCTTGGTCCAACTCCCTGTAATACATAATATCATGTATATCAGGGAGATGGATCATGGGGACGCACAACAATCATAGAACAACCAGTTGAACCATGGGTAACTTTACTTCCCCGTGGTACAACCAATTGAACATCGCAGTTGTATCACGGGTCGGGAGCGGGTCCCCGTGGTCCAACCAGTTGGACATAATTCAACCATTTTACCACGGGTCATAATCATAAATATCAATAAAAAGGGGTGAACCATGGGTAACTTTACTTCCCCGTGGTACAACCAGTTGGACATCGCAGTTGTACCACGGGTCAGGAGCGCTGTCATCTTCGTGTAAATTTATTACCAGAGACTGTATTCTCTTATCTTTTAAAATTGCCTTTGCTAGATCCTGATATCCTGTAATTCCTCTGCATGCCTCACACATTTGACCCAGTCATCTTTAGAAACATTACCGATAGCTTCGTGTAGAAGGCTTCGTTGAGACTTTATTTTTATAATGAAAAGAAATCGTACGAAGATTTTTTATCTGACTGTACAAAACAGCTATTTATATCGCGGTGTCCGAATCGACAGTAAAAAAATATTAAAATTAAAAAGTGTCAATTCGGACACTGTGTCCGAATAAAATGTGTCCGAAACGACAGTTAGTCAGGCGTTCGCGCGTATTTTCTTAATTCAGCTCGTTTTTTTATATGCACTTTTATGAAATTTCCAAATTGATTTTTAAATGTGAGCAATGGAATTCTCGTTTGGTACTTCCGTCTAAAAATCGTGCCCTCTGATTGGCCTAGGCGCGCTCTTTGTGACGTCAGCGCACCAACAAAAAAACAGTTCAGTTTAGCGCCTACGTTCGTCAACGTGCGGCTCTGTGCTTCGAATCCAATTTTCATAAACAAACTTTGGTGAATTTAGTGTAATAATCTGGACTTATTTCTAGTTAAACCTCGAAAGTGCAAAAGTTCAGAGTTGCGGTGTGTTGTGAAAAAGAGGTGAAGTTCTAATCCATCACTTGGTGTGCGTCTGCTTCAAAGAGCTGTCGGTGGAGCGGCTGGAAGGAGGTCCTGAGCTGGTCTACAGGTAAGTGGGAACTGGCAACCTTGCAGTGTGCAGGCGAAAAACCATTTTGAGATGTATTGTTGTACACTTCCCTTTTCCAGTACTTATCTGCGTAAGATTTATAAGGCAGATTTCACACAGAAACGGTTACATCACGGATCACGGATCATTGCAGGATGTGTGATATTTACACGCATACTTTATTCATGTTTGTTAACCTTTTAAACAAAAACACTAATCGGATTGAGATGAAACCTTAAGGTAATATAAAATATGCATCAGAATAAGACAGAAGTGGGAAAGCTAGCTTTCTGTTTATGTTTAAAAAGTGAGTCGTCAAATGTGTCTGCTAGATCCAAGGACCTTTTGACAGTGGAACCAGACCAATCGGATCATTGTTCGCGTAGCTTGTTGATTAAGCTATAATAGTAGGCGCAAAGTCTCGCTGCACGCGGGGCAATAAAACTGTAGGCTTTATGCATTTATTTTAAAGTCAGACGTGAGTTACACTTCTGATATAATGTATATTCTTTGACTACGCATTGCCATAAGGCCCATGAGTGAGAGTGAGCGCGGTATATGCTTCGCTATGCTCGCACGTTTTATTGGCCCGCGTGCAGCGAGACATTGCGTTTACTATTAGTGCCCATCATTGCAGCGAAGATTTAGTTTCAAGGTCATTGCCGCTGGTTCATTCGCGTAAGCGTTTTGATATTATGCTACACGCTGGTTGTGGGGCCGCATACAGTTTCGCAACAAGTTGTACCGGTATTCGAATCCGCGCATGATCCCGTAACGGCATCTTCTGCCTGCACTGAGCTCATAAGGTCAAAGTGACAGTTTGGACATACAGGCAAGTAATTAGGACATCGGCTTGTGATAATGACAAGTAATAAAAACCAGGTTATTTTCAAATTTGGCGATTATAAACTAATTAGTATTCTTAGTCGAAAAGCTTCCCAAATTCAGGTTGGTAATTACAAACTCCAGCAAAGTTCCGCTCTAATTTTGCTCGACCTGGGAATATAACCCAGGACTCTTAGATTTTAGCCAAGTACTTGCAATTTTGGCAAGCGTGGTGATTTCACCATCTATTCGTTATTATTTATTAGAGGTCGCATACGCGGTTTCACCCGCGCGTTTTTTCAAATATCCTCCCCTTTCCCCCACATTTCCGGGATTAAAAGTTCCCTATGTCACCTAGGGATAGTGTAGCTTTCCAACAGTGAAAGAATTATTCAAATCAGTTTAGTAGTTTCGGAGCCTATTCAATACAAACAAACAAACAAATCTTTCCTCTTTGACTTATGCAAGACTGCAGTGGACCACTGCAGTTTTGCATCTTCCTTAATATCCAATGGCAGTCTGAAGATGAAACTTATAATTCTTTTAGGTAGGGACTAAAAAAAGGTAAAAAAAAAGTTACTTAAATGTTGTCGATTAAAAATATATATTTTTTATTGTTTTAAAATAGACGGCTTTATAAAGATAAGATTATGTAATACGAGAAGGAAAGAGATAGTATTGGTTTTGAGTTTCTTTTCTTTAATGAGTTTTGTTCGTCATCAGTTTTGTTTAGAAGGCATACAATTTTGTTTCTTGTGTTACAAAGTAATAAAAAAATTAGAAGAACTGTATTTTGTAGTTTCTGATTTCAGAAAATTTTATTGTCAAAAGAAAACGTATCAATATAAAATTATATTTGCATACTGTGTGACTGTTTAGTCGTTGTTTTCCCGCAGTAAAATGATTATTCTCAGTAGTACAATAGATTAATGAAGTTTTGTTTTTTAGTCAAATCAAAAGTTTTACGATTGTGATAGACGAAACTTGAACTAGTACTAGCTGCGTCGCGGGCGGTCACCGGATGTGATTATTGCCCTGCGCGCTTATTAAATAAAATATAAATTACTATTTACTAACATTTGATTTCCATTTTCCCGTCACTATAAAAAAAAATTGAAAGTAAAAAAATAAAATAAAAAAAACTTGTAAAAACCAATAGTACTAAGTACCTACTAAAGGTGAAGCGTCCTGCTGTGGGAAAACAACGACTAAAAAAACTCGCGGTATGATACATCTTTTCCACACATTACTCATAAAAATATTAAAAATAGAATTAACATTTCTGTGCGAAACAGATTTGCATAACCATCCGATATTTAAAATTTACCTACATATTTTTTGGAAAATAAACTAGTATTGCTTTGCTAAGCACATCATCTAAGCAAAAAACCAAAAAATAAAAAACGGGTTTGTTGAATACGATGCTAATATGAGTACCTACCTACCCGTTTTGAACTTTTTTGTAAAACTAGCTGATTTGAACGGTTTTTATCGTTCACAAACCTCGTCCTTATATTATTTTTATTTTTTATTGTAAGATAAGCTTATTTGCGTTCCGATTCACATCAAGACGTTTTGCCTTTGTAACGGGCTAAAGGTTCACGGTAGCCTTAATTTTGACGAAATTATTTTTCGTCATTTCTGCTTGTGTATATTTTGTCTATTGTTGCGAAAAACACATTTAATTTGTCATCGTTTGTTATGAAATTTTGAAATTCTATTAATTTTAAAACAAACTACTCAATTAAAAAGAGGTTTTTGAAAATTCACCCATCCATCCCCCAAGGGGGTTGAATTTTTTTTTTTACTTTTTCAATCATACTCTGGTGTCTTACATTTTTTAGTCAACCCATTTGTAATAATATGTTTATTGTCATAATGTTATTGGATATAAAATAATTTTCATCCATTAACCAGCTCGGTGAAGATCATTCTATAGTAGGATCTAGACTAGTAAAATTGACATTTACGTCTACGTTCCGGGTTCGAATTCTGTTGTCAAGAGGAAAACCGAACATTGTTCCTTCATGATTAGTAATCACCAACAATTTACCCGCACATTTCGATGCGTTGTTTTGTATTTGATTTGCCGAGCAAATCTTGCAAAGCCAGTATTTAAATAGGATGTCACAGTATAAAAACAAACCAGTAACTCCTTCTAAATAATGTTTTAATTAGTTATTCCTATGTCTGACCGATGCGCGACATGACTTTTGTATCGGGATTTTTGGGAGCTAAAAAGTGACTTAGGCTACTTACATCCCGGAAAAACACATCTTTTCCTCGAAAAAGTAATATAACGTACGTTATATTACTTTTTCGAGGAAAAGATACAAGCATGCATAAATCATCATAAACTTTTGAATTAATAAATAAATAATTAATTAATTAAATTACAAGCCCGAGGCTTCACCCCCCTTGGCTGTGACGTTATCCTAAACGAGTGTGTTTTTCCGGAATGGAAGTAGCCTATGTCACTCTTTAGCTCCCAAAAATCCCCATACCAAAGTCACGTCGCGCATCGGTCTGTTTATCATCATGTCGTATGGCGAAATCTCCTTGAAACCCCTCAATCAAATCTCTGTTGCTCTTTTACGGCGAGAAAAAAGAATAAACCAAATCACACCTATTTTATGTTATCACATGGGAACTAAGAACCTCTGTCATAGAAACTAACCTTTTAGTCTAAGTCTGTACTTAATTTTATAAAAATGGGTTCAATAGCTTAGGTGTTAAATCGTGACAAACAGACAGACACGCTTACTTTATCAATCAATTTAAGTGACGTGGTTAAATTCCTGTATTTATTTTCGGTAATACATTTCGACGATGGAATCATTTTTTTTAATAAAAGTTTTTCCACAGACTCGGCTCCGTGCCTTTTTTGGGTTGAAATTTTTAGGTTAGTGTTTACATATTGCACCGCACAGAGACAAATTAATGTTGGGTATGTGGATGGAAACATTTGTTCAAAGTCTTATTGAGCTCAAAGAATTTCTCTAGACAATAAGTCAGCCACTTAAGCTTGTTTTTATTAACACGATAAAACAATACTGTTTTAATATCAGCCTTTAGAAGTTACAGTGCATCTATAAACCAAGTCGGTACTAAAGTAAGGCTGAGTTACTGTTTATCGACTGACTGGCATTGGAATCGTTAGCTCGAACATCTTTATTGTAGAACAAACATTACTCTGTTGTTGAATAATTGATTTTATTTATAAGGAAGTAAGGTTGATATTGCAACTGCATTATTTATAGGAAAACTTGAGTTTCTGGTGTTTATGTTATGATGCTCACAATAGGTGGAGGTGACTTTGTATACAATTGATTTGGATACATAGTTTCGAAGCTTCAGATATTAAGTCTGGTCTGTTAAGTCAGACTTAATGCTTTTGACTGCTTCAGTTGAACGAAATTTAGTTTAACCTTTTGGACGACAAAGCCTCTAAAAATCTATAGTAATATTATAAAGGGGAAAGATTTGATTGTTTGTGTATATTGAATAGGCTCCGAAACTACTAAACCGATTTAAATAATTCGTTCACTGTTGGAAAGCTACACTATTCCCGGGTGACAAGGTACATCATCTCGAAAATGTGGGGGGAAGGGGGAGATATTTGAAAAAAATATTGTTTTTGATTTGATGCGATGATCTTGACGCGGCTAGTATTAAATAAATATGTTTTTTGTTCAAAAGGTTAAGTATACTAGTTCCCGCATTTTCCTCTGCAATAAATCTTAGATTAGCAATCAATGATTTTAAATTTTGTTAATAAAACGAAAAACTGAATGACGGACAATCAACGCCTAGCCCAAATTACAAGACCTAGAAACATGAAAATTTTGGATAATGGTAATAAAGTGTAATTTTCCACTAAGATTATTTGCGGGTCGAAACCAAGATATCGTAGGTTCGATTCCTGCCTTAGGTCTAGCTGACTTGTTGTACCTACTTATAAAAGACGAGTAACAAATCGCAATTTTACTACAAAAATTTGGTATCTTAAGTCGCTAGGATACCAGCTACGTGTCCGCATTAGCTATAAATCGATACCAGAAATATGAATTAACGTAAGGGACATTTTGGCGAAAATGAGTTATATATATCATTGGATTCAGAATTTTCTGCTCTATCGATTGGTGTTATTAAAAAAGTTCTATCGTTAAAAAAATGTCCCTTACAGTAAGATTTTTTGGCCTGCGTAAAACGTTTTATGCCAAGAAAAAATGATGTAACAGACGTTTACATTTTTTTTTCTCTGAAAAATAAAGTAAGTCAATGGTGTTAAATAATTTACACCCTTACCTTGTCCCTTACTTTAATTCGTGATAAGAGTTTTTTAAGAATTTAATTTAACCCCAGTAAAAGATACCCTAAATGACACCGACGAACGGTGAAGATGGTGATGACAGCTGATAATGATAACTAGATAAAATACTAAATAGAAAAAGTTACATAATCTAACCACTTCAATTTCACCATTAAAAAAGTTTAATTTACCAATAGTTATATTATCATCATAATCTGTCTGCCCATTCCTAATTATTTAATCTTATAATCTATGTATATAAAAGAAAGTGGTGTTAGTTACACTATTTATAACTCAAGAACGGATGAACCGATTTGGCTGAAAATTGGTGAAGAGGTAGCTTCTAACCAGGATATGGACATAGGATCCTTTGATGGCGGAAAGGGGGAGATAATTGAAAAAAAAAATACGCGCGGGTGAAACCGCGAGGGCGACCCTAGTTATATATTATATTTCTAATATTAATATAATTTAGGACATTTATTTAAACATTGTTACTTTTAGAACATTTATTTAAACTCAACAAAAAGTTTAATAGACTGATTAGTGTGTTGAATTTATAATAATTACGCTGACATAAAAGTCGAACATAAAAAAATATTAATAATAAATCGTTTTATTTTTGTCTCCCTAAATTTCATTTAAATCTGCGATAGCTAGGCTGAAACTAACATTTAATCATGCAAATAACCTATTTGCATGGTATTATAATACTCTAAATTTAGTATATTATAATCTATAGTTACATCAAATTGCAACACTGTAAAGTCCTTTACAATAGAATTTCGTATAATTTTCTATTTCTCTTGCTGCTTACGTTATGCTTGACGGTTTACAAATAAAATATTAGCAACGTAAGGTACAACAAAACGTATTTTTTTAATGTAAGGGACATGCTATTTCTTAAACCACTGGGTATTTCTAAATTATTCGTTCATAGCATGAAAGAAGAGAAAATTCTAAGAAACTTTGCTCTAGACACAATTAAAATTGAAGCAGACAGTAAAAAGTTATAGAGAGATTTAAATTTTTTTTATCGTTTTTTGGCTCTCCTGAAAAACAGTGTTTTGTCCCTTACGTTAATTCATATTTCTGGTATCGAAATGTTCCTAGATAAAAATAAATAAAAGGATTTTATCATTTCTTATCTAAATATCGGACAAATAAATTAATTTAAAAAACTAAAGGAAACTTACACAGACACCTACGGACCTTACATTAAAAAAAAACTAGAATAAGTAGTTCCCCTAAAAATCAATTAAACAGCAATTAGTCGTTAGCCGTTAACATTGCAATGATTTTAAGAACAGGAATACGCGTCACCAACAAAACCAATACGAGACATTACCCGCCAATATAATTATTAAATATACCCACAAGTCAGGTTAGAAACAACTCAATTAAAGTACGAGTGGTCACGAGAATTTTGCACGACAACATCTTGGGCTACAATTTCCTGTGCTGATTTTTTTTTTTTGGAAACAACTCGGTTTTATTCACCAATACGCATTTAGCCAGTTAGAAACTCTTTGATTTTTATTTCATTTTTTATCATCAGATTATTTCGTTTTTGTTTAGTATATTTTGTCAGTTGATTATTACACGTGTCACTACCATCAAACCGGGCCGTTTTATTTTCCGTTTTTCCCCTTCTTTCACCATCGTTATCACGATAACTTGGTTTCGAAGTTTGAGGCCTTGGTGACATTAATAGGATGATACCAAATTATGTAAACAGGAAGTAACTGACTTCATAAAATGTTGAAACTTATAGATTTAAGTTCATATTTTCGGTACTAAGGTCATGTTCCCATTTACCAGGGGACGGGCTGGTCAATAGCCACAAAGCTGGCACCGGCTCGTCCCAATCGGGTGTGAAGGGGAAACCGTGTTTAGTGGGTATTGGACGCTTTAGTCTCGAGTCCCACACACGGCCGCAGGTCTAGCTAGCCTGCGGTTATGGTGCATAAACGCATTCTGCTGCGTGCCGCTGTGTTAACTAATATAACAAAGAAAAAAAACAGAAAAATCTGTTATGTGGGCCAAGATAAGAACCATTGATAACATGATACCTATCACCAGATATCTTACTGCTCTAAATCTCTTAAATATGTTTACAATGCCCTACTACACTGCAAAATATTGCGAACCGATAAAACATCTCTATTCTATTTCTAAACGACCAGCAAAACGAAATAGCCCAGAGGGGTAGCTTGTTTATAGGGAAAAATTAAGAAGTTAACGTTTACTATGAAATCTTTAGTCCTCCTGTGCGTTTTTGTCTTCGTCGGCTTGGCCATGGTGGATGCGAAGAAGTATCCTCGTGGTTGTGTTTCTGCTTTTGGAAAATGCAAGTAGATTTTTTTTTTATATTTGTACTAAGTTATCATAAAGCTGCGATGGACGCTTGCTTAGAAAAAGCCCGTTAATTTTGACCTTGAACAGCCCTAAGTTATTTAGGATAGACTGATCCAGGCAGGCCAGAGTTTCATTCCTACTCAGTCCGTATCGCAAATGTTTTTAATTATTTGCCTAAGACAAAGAAAAATTAGGTAAATCATCTTCATCTCATCTCAATGGTCTGGTTAAGGTAGGTAAACAATGGTACCGACTGAGGTAAAGCACCTTGGAGACCTTAAAACGGATGCATTATATTATTAAGCAAAAGTGTTCCATTTTACAATATTTATTTATTTTAAATACACAAGTACTAAAAAGATAATAGTATCAGTATTCAAATAGACCTAAGTATATCAAAAATGTAGTTGACCCCAATAGGGTTATCGGGGTCAAACATACGTGCTTAAACTTACATTTGTCCAGATTAATGTTGATCAGAATAATGTATGTGATATCATCTGTTATGCATTATATACTTTATTTGTTGTACATTAAGGACCATTAGGAGTCGTCAAAATGTCATTAACAAGAGGTACAGTTTAACGTGCTTATGCCACTTGAAAAAGACGCCACGAAACTCGATAGTTATTTTTATTGATATGTTAAAAAAGTTATATAAACGTTAATCAAATCATATTATAACTCAAGAGGCATAAGATTAATTACTCGTATTTAAGTAGTAAAATGCTGGAACCATCACTTTGACTCCTTGATTAACAACAAAGTGGTTACTAAAAATAGATAACATACATAAGTTTTGTGGCAGTTTTCTGAGTCTTAACGAATGCCATATTATAACATACGTAATAGATACAAAAAAAATTAAGTAATTTCCGAATTATCAAAAAAGCGATGATAGGTTGACAGTTCTTAGCTACTGACTGACCTAATAAAATTCCAAAGCCGAAAAAGATATTTTGATTTCATTAAACCCTATCTAATCCATTTTTTAAGGTAAACGACAGTGCGAGGAGGGGACCCACGCATACACCCTGGGCTGTGGACAAAGGATCCCTGAGGCGACCTGCCTGGAACCAAACCCGGTGCCGGAACTGGACATTATGTGCGATTACTCATCATGCTACTGCGACCCGCCAACCGTCCGAGATACAGTCTCTAAGAAGTGTGTCTTGCTCACAGAGTGTCCTAAATAAAGTTTTAATAATTGAAAAATTAAGTAAATGAACCGAAGAAATATTTTTTTTTCTGAAAAAGCGGTTCATAGCTGTTTAGAACCTTATATGGAACAAATTGTAAAAATAGAATTAAAAATGCTACATCGGTGATTAAACTCCACTCTGTGACTGGGAGTTTTCCAAACAGGAAAATTTAAGTCCAAATTATCAATTCGATCCGGGATTTAAACTCAGACGGTTTTGTGGGACCCGTCGCTTTACTAGCAATTGCACCACAACAGAGGCTGTAAATTTTCTATTTTACATAATATTCAATCAATTTCATTAAAATAAATAATTTAAGAAATGATAAATATTCTTGCTTGACCGACTCTTTAATTATTACAACTCATAGAATAATAAATAGGTCAAAATGTCCCGCTGTCACCTGTACTATATCGCTAAAGACCGCGCTATAAGATCTTTGTCCTATTTCCGAACGTCCAGTCAAGCGAAATAGCCCACACAGATAGCTCGTTTATACAGAAAAATTGCGAAGTCAACGTCTAACATGAAGTCTTTAGTCCTTCTCTGTGTCTTGGCCGTCGTCGGGTTGGCATTGGCCGACACGAAGAGTCATTCCCGCGGTTGCATTTATGTTAACGGAAAATGTAAGTACTTCTTATTGTTTGTTACTAGCCTCCCGCCCGCGGTATCACCCGCGCGTAATCTCTTTTTTCAAATATCCCTCCTTCCCTACACATTTCCAGGATCAAAAGTCCCCTATCTTCACCGGGGATAGTGTAGCATTCCAACAGTGAGACGTTTCCCGTAGGAATTTTATAGCCTATGTCCTATTCCGGGTTATAAACTATACGTGTGCCAAATTTCATCCAAATCCATTCAGCAGTTTAGGCGTGATTGTGTAACAAACATCCAAACATCCAAACATCCAAACATCTAAACATCCAAACATCCAAACATCCAGACTTTCGCATTTATAATATTAGTAGGATTACCTTTATGTGTGGGTATGTAGATAAATGTGTGCATTAAAATATAGAAGGAGATTAAAGCGACTATTATCAAATTGACTATAAACAAGCTTAACAAGCTCTAAAAAGTTATTCCGTAAGAATGTGTGTGATATTTATCCGGGATAAAAATTGCATGTGTGCCACCCTTCAGTTTCTAAACTACCCCCTTAACAAAAATCATGTCGATCCAATGATCCTTCGCAGCGTGAAAGAGTAACCATACAAACTAAATGTCCTCTATTTATCCCGTTGCTGGGTGACAGATGTACAGTTACACCTAGTTTGTGAATTTATCTGTGTGTGTGAAACGAAGCGTGAAGAAGCATTGAGGAAAAAAGATGGTAATAAAATAATAACAAACGCACCATCCTTTTCCTGTTTGACATAACCTTACAAGCGCTTAAGTAAATTCATTGGGTCAGTTGAGATGTTGTCTGTTAATAATTATTATACTTTATTTGTTAAGACATTAGGAAGCATTTAGAAGTCGTCAAAATGTCATTAATATAAGTAATGCATAAACGTGTTTATACTACTTAGAAGAAGCCGTAAAAATCCTGATAACTAGTTATTTATTTCGTGCATATCAGACAATATTACTTGCATTGATCCTATCCTAAAGGTGCATTGTTTTTACTGGCTTAATCACTTTTATTATATTTACTTTTTATTTGTTATTAATTAATTTACACTTTAATTATGTCCTCCTAGCCGATTCGGCTACGGCGGCCAATCTTTTACGATCAGCCAACTACGCAGGATATATTATAGTGCACAAGTGAGTGCGCAAGCACAGGTGCACTCCCTATTCCCTCTCTCTCATAACACGGTGGGACAGCAGTCTGACACGACCGAAGAGAGATCAGGAATTTACACTTTATTGCACAAACCTACCGAGTGTGTAGGGACCTTTTCCAGTGAGGGCAATGGAATAGGCCGCAGTGACCGCTTACCATCAGTAAGGCTGCGTGCCTGTCTGCCAACTGATCTAGTATAAAAAAAAACACAATATGTTCTAGCTACTCACTTAGGGGTCACATCAATGTTATGTCAAATGATAATTTACTTTATTTTATTTTTTTCTTTTAAAGGTCATAAGGAGTGCGAGGAGGGAACCCATGCTTACGCCTTAGGCTGTGGCGAGAAGCTGCCAGAAGCGACCTGCGCGGAACCGAATCCGGTGAAGGAAAGAGGCATTCTCTGCGACTACTCCTCTTGTTACTGTGATCCTCCTACCCTGCGTGACACAGTTTCAGGCAAATGTGTCATGCCTGATGACTGCCCAAAACCTGAATAAACTATGAATAATTAATATGGACGCCCAATTTGGTGTAATGGTAGAGAAGTTAGGTTACACCAGAGTACGCAGGTTTCCCCGCAGAGTACGAACATTATGACCATGTCTGTTTGTATCACCCTGGGTATTTTTATAATATTTAAAAAAGTTTGGAAATAATGTGATTTCGTTGGCTGGCACCCATAGTACAAGCTATGCTAAGTTGGGGTAATAATGGTTAGTAATTACCAAGGATATTTATTTATATATGATGTTATCGCAAACTGTTATAAACAAGATATTAAAACTAAAAAAAGTTGATTAACACAAGAAATGTTTAAGATTTTCTCATGAACGACTTAACTGACCGTCCAAATAAACAAGTAATATTTAAAAATACATTTCTGTTTTTTCTTATTTCTTTCTTAATTATTTTATTTAAGTGCAGTCCACTTAGTGAATAAAAGCCAACACGCATCCCATTTGAGGCTACTCTGATCCGAATATAATATACACTTCGATTTCTGTTATAGGTATTTACCTAATGACAGAAATCAAAGCAATGTGTAAATTTATAAGTAGGTACTTATGCTTTTTATCATAAAATATTGACTTGAGAATATTTTGCATTTTATATCAATATATCTTTTATTTTGAATTGGCGATGCTAGTGTACTTTTAAATGGATAATAATAATAATAATTTCCTATTCAAATTAAATCAGAAAGAAAGTTAGTAATATCCAACTAAATCGGTAAAAAACCAGATGCCGACAAAGTAAATTACGAATGGAAACATAAAACCAATTCAAATGAACTGCCTAATATGAAATTACAATAAATATTTCATAAAAATTAAAGAAAGTCTTTTAAATATAAACGACCTTAATAAATAGTTTGGTGTCAAATAGAGGTGAAAATATTATATTTGAATCGGAAATTTGAAAAACCGCATAAGTCGATTTTATTCAAAAACTGGCCACCGCCTCCCCTCCGTATCGTCCCTCCGTATCGCTAGTATGATGCTTCAACAAAACACAGATCATGTGTTATTAACTAAAAAAGTACTATTAATTTAAAGGACCAATTATTTTAAATTTATCTGGCAGAAACTTTTCCTAAGATTCTGATTTTCACAAACTCAAAAATCTTAAAACCTCTCTTTTAGTTTAGTTTTGATATTTTTTGACTTATGGGGTTGTCAAAATTTCCGGTTAATATAAATATTCTTATACACGACCCACACTTAATTTTTATTATCTACTTAACACGTTATTTATATTCTTAAACTGTATTTAATCGTCACCTCATTGATTAAAGATTATGGATTTGAACTGCACCGGTTTGTTTCTGATGGCCTTGATAGACGTGCTCACAAGACGTAGGCAAGTTTAGTTCACTGTCAAGGTAATTTTGTGATGTATTGAATATAGTGAACCAAATGGTGCATGAGAAGTCAGCTTTTATACCAGACTAGCCTTCCGCCCGCGGTTTAACCCGCGCATCATTTCCTTTTTCAATTTCCCGCCTTTCCCTCCACATTTCTGGGATCATAATCAAAATCTTGATCGCAGATTTAATAAAAACCCGCGCTGCCGATATTCTTCATCGTTGGTGACGTCACGTCGCGTGGCGGTGACGTCACTTGTCACGTCGGGTCGGATTGACACAATAAAAGATTGGAGAGGATGCGGAAATTTTTCTTCACCCTCTTATATTTTGTATCGAAGGAGGAAAATTATTAACATGCTTCATAAGTTAATAATGGCTGCCTCCGTTGTACAGTAGTTAGAGCGTTGGGCTCACAGAGGGTGATCTGTGGTTGGGCTCTAATACCCGGAGGTCGTGGGTTCAAATCCCGCGGGGAGCATTCACACCGGTCATCACAGCATCGGTGTGAATGTTTCCAGTTTGGTTAGGACATTGCAGGCTTGAATCACCTGAATGTCTGAAAAGAATGATGATTCCGTACTTCGGAAGGCACGTTAAACCGTTGGTCCTGCGCCTGATCTCTCTTCGGTCGTGTCAGACTGCTGTTCCACCGTGTTATGAGAGTGAGGGAATAGGGAGTGCACCTGTGCTTGCGCACTCACTTGTGCACTATAATCCTGCGTAGTTGGCTGATCGTAAAAAGATTGGCCGCCGTAGCCGAATCGGCTAGGAGGACGTTATTATTAAGTTAATAATTTTCTTAACCCTTTCATATTTTGTATCCTTGGAGGAAAAAATATTAACATATGTACCTACTATTTTCACTGGTAGAAACGTAAGGTCAGTGGGTGGTTTAAACTGACCCTGACTCTGAACATTTGGTGATCTCCAAGCGTGGTAATTAAACTAGTAGGTGCATTATCATTGTCAAGATGACTTGATTTCATTGATAAAAGTCCGCCCTGAAGTGTTGGTGGTGCTTCTCGACAGCACAATCAGTCCGCGTGCATGCGTACCGTAACACATATCCCACAATTAAAAAAAATCATCCCGAGTCCCACACAACGCCGTAGGCTTCGCTAGCCTGCAGTTAAGGTGAAAATTGAACGCATTCTGCTCCGAAAGAAAAGCCAAACAGATAAAGCTACATGCGATAGTCGAAGCAAAAAAAATCGCAGTAAATGTCGCTCGACCTTAAGCACAATGCAGGGCGCGAAGATGCCGATACTGCGGGTGCGCATACCGCGATAGAACTTGTTGCGCAACAGCGCGTGCGCGGCCACGGAAACAGCGGGAGCAGCGCCTGTGGAATAGAATCACTTCATATCATTGAGATTTCAAAGTCATAGTATTTATTTTGCAATTTGATCTACCATGAAATTCTTTTGCACATCAAAACTATTTTATCCTACCATTAGTTTACACAATTACACAGCGCCATCTATCAGTTCCCACATCAATATTGCCGGAACGAACCCCGAGTCATTACATACAGTAGCGGAATTTCTGTAGGGGCAGTAGCTAGCCACACTGGCTCTAAAAATGTCCTCCGCTTCGCTCAAGTCTGGGCTTAAATCGTGTGTTGATAATAACAAACAAAAAAATACAAGCAGCCGCAGTATGAGCTATTTAATAGACCCGTAACTACAAATGATAATACTTAAATACAAATAACCATTCCAGACTCATGTCAAACATTAAGATTCGAACTCGCCCTTGAGGTATTAAAGGGCAGGGACACTACGGAATCCGTCATCGTCAGGTCAGTCAGAAATGACTTGACTTTGACCGCCTCCGTGTAACAGTGGCTAAGCCGCTCAGGTATAAAAACACAGAGGTCGTAGGTTCGATTCCCACCTTTGGTCTGGTTGGTGGTAGGGCTTTTTCAGAGTCCGACTGGCTAGCCACAGGTGAAAGCTGCCGCTATAACAGCTCTGGCTGTGTTTCGGCAAAATTAACGTGTACACTTGAAATCAGAGGCTCGAAGATCAGATAAACCTACAGTCTGGCAGCACATTGAGAGATGCTTCCAGGTGAAGCGTCCCTCAATGGAATAGGCCGCAGTGGCCGCTTACCATCAGGTGGGCTGCGTGCCTGTCTGCCGACTGACCTAGTATAAAAAAGACTTAGTGCAGCGGCCCTCAACACCTTCTCTCCCATTTGGGGCAGGGAAACGTGCAAAGTTGCAAAATAGCTTCATAACACATCTGATATTTGAGCCTGTAACTTACTCAATTAGTATACTTATTGATATTCACGTCATGAATCTTTCTCCGAGCGTTTTTGCCCTGATTAGTCAGGGTTCACTTGCACAAGTCCAGTTATTACACATTCGTGAATACTGGTGAAACATCGCCAAAGCTAATATCGAGTCGATCGGGAGTCAATCCGCCAGCTTTAAGGCCCCAATGTTAAAGACTGATTCGTGAACTAGAATCCGTATTGTTTGCAAGCTGTGACCGGCTCAAATCACTTTATCGATGCGGGTATTTTGACATCTGTAACTGCTCCTCATCACCACAATGTGGTAGATATGGTAATTAAATTCAAACTGATAGTAAACTGATTATGTTGAGGTTGCTTTATTAAAATGAATCGTGAAACCTTTTGTAAACAAATTTTGTGGGATTACGGATGTTTCGCGGAAAATATGGATTTTAAAGTATCCCACAGGACTCTGGTTAAAGTATAAATCATTGTTGATGGCTGTTTTAATTAACACAGGCATCGGCGCTTCCACAAAACTTCTCACATATCTATAAATCCATAAATAAATTTAATCAGTATCGCATCGGTGATCTAGTTGTTCTAACCGGGCTATAATCCTGGAGTCTTGGATTCCATCAATCCTGAGATAAGCAAATTAATCTTGTGTCCGGGATTTTCAAACACGACTTGAGTTTATAATCACCAATCCGCATTTGGCAGGTGTGGTGTTTTTTTTTATACTTCATCAGTTGGCAGTTGGTAGACAGAAACGCAGCCCACCTGATGTTAGGCAGCAACTGAGGGACACTTCACCTGGAAGCGTCGCTCAATGTGCTGCCAGACTGTAGGCTCATCTGATCTTCGAGCCTTTGATTTCAAGTGTACTGGCTGTGTGATTAAGCCACTAACAATAATTATGACGATAACTTGATTTCAACGATGGAGGCCTTTGCCCTGCTGTGGGACATTAAATAGGATGATAATTTATTATTAATTGAAATACACAATAATAACGAATGCTTGTTCGAGGTTGGATTCTAACCCACAGTCAAAATGTTCCACTACGATTGAGCCCATGTCAAAAAAAATCTTAGCTGAGCAAAAACGCCTGTTTAAAAATACCAGCAATTGTTGCTTTTAATACAAGAAATCAATGTTTTACAAATATTTTTTTAAAAACGAAAAAAAATAATTGTAATAAGTATACATATTGTTGTTCGCTTCATCTAGCAAAATAAGATAACTAGCATGATGTAAACAATTTTCCTGCACAAATGAAACGAGTTTTTTTTAATACTACATTATTTGGCAGACAGGCACGCAGCCCACCTGATGGTAAGCGCCCTCTGCGACCTATTCCATTGAGGGACCCTTCAACATAAGCTTTGCTTTGACTTTATTGCAATACCAAATTAGTCTAATCTTCCTTTTGTACCAAAATTCATTTACATTGAAATGAGCTTTTAACTAACCTATTTTAAATGAAGTCTTAACTAATTTTAAATGAAGTCATTCTGAAGTAATTCGAAACATTTTTAAACGTTTCATTCCATTTTCTGCTCTGTCTGGTCGTGTGCACTGGATTCGTTCTTAATTAGACTACTTTCTGTGTCCTGATCTCATTACAAATACAAGCTTTGCGTTTAAAATTATCTTTTTGCTTACAATGCCTTTGTTCCACTGAGGTCCATTATTATACGGCGTTTTGAAGCGCCCCCAATAGTGTACTGGGAACTAAAATGACTTCAAATGGACAGCCATTGACATTGACAATGACAGCATTATCGAAGTTTATCTGCGAAAGTCAGCACTATTATTAGTTTCAAGTACACTAACTACTGCTCTCAGCGCCAATATGGCGATTTTCAAATCGGATCAAATATTTGGTACCAATCGCCTATCCAGTTGTCTATGGAGATCAGTGCTTTGTTCCGGTTCGCAACCAAAATTCATTCTAAGTTTGAAGAACAACAACATCTGTTAAATTGTTTTTGGGGTTACCATTTTGAAAATACGTTGAACAGCCTCACCACATGCTAGCAAGACTTTCTTCTGATATCCGTTACCCGTGCAGGATTCTTTCATTTTTCCTGCTTCCTGCGCAAATCGTCAGTCCACCTAGCCTTCGGGTGTCCTACAACTCCTACACTACCTACCTACATTTAGTAATAATTGCAGTTTTATCTACAGACAAAACCACTTATGATATCAATTTATTGCATTGTCTATTTTAATTTTAAGTTTGATACTTTAACACGTTGATTGCGGCACCAAATTTACTGAACTTACCCAGGGTGCGACATGAACTCCATGATTCTCACGCAGGACTCCACTGCGGTGCGTCATGAACATCATTTGTTCACATTAGTTAATAGATTCAAGAGGTCATAACTATTTGAAATTAAAACATTTTTGTGTGTTCTTTTTTTTAAAATGTAGGTAATATGTAGTAGTTTCAACAGCATAAATCGTTTTTAATTCTGATTTGTATTTCTCCAGATTTAGGAGAAAATGTACTACCCTGATTTCATGAGAAACATTTTGCCATGCCGCACTGTGTTAATGAGACGCCTAACGAGTAATAGTGATGGGCAAGCAATAAAACCAACAATACAAATCAACAATTCATCATAATCATTAAAGTGTAACAGCCCAGTATGCTTAACTTAAATGAAATGTCTCTAAAATCGCAGTAATTAAGGAACTACAATCAAAATCAACAATTAAATGCTAATCATCATCATAACTTAAATTTAACGTTATTTAAATTTAAAGTTAACTTAAATGAAATATGTCTCATAAATCACAGTAATTAAGGAACCAAATTTAAAACCAACAATGAAATATTAATCATCACATTTGCGTTTGATTTGATTTGTGTGCGGACGTTGTGCATCACTATGCGCGACTGGCGAGAATGGCGCGCCCGCATTCGGTGCGGCATGAGGTGCAGGGGCGTGACCATATACTGGCCATGCCGCACACAGCGCAAAAGTACACAACTCTGTGCGACGTGAACATTATTTTGCCATGTCTGTTTTTGATAAATTTAGAACCTTTTTAAAAAAACACTCGGAAATATCTATTTATTTCTTTCATACTCATAGAACAACATATGAAAAACCCCCCCGCACCGTGGTGAGAAACACATTTTTCTGCACCGCACGCTGGTAAAGTCAAGCATGGCCCTATATTGGTCATGACGCATGGAACGTGTTAAAACTCTTTACTATAAATAATTATTGTAATGTAATAGTTCAGTAAAGTATTTTAACACATACCTATCGAAATTGGTCTGATCCCGAATATTTACACAAAAACACAGATATTTTCACTACCTACTATTATTTTTTCTGCTTGGCCCAAAGGTTGACTGGCAGAGAATGCCATTAGGCATTAGGTCCGCCTTATGTAGTGATGTAAAATGAAAAAAAACCATTTTTTTTTTCAGTTTTTTGAAAAAAAACATGAAAAAAAACTTAGCACCGTTGTTTTTTTTTTCTGCCTTACATTTTAGTGATATTGAACTTTCTCCGTCCGTCACACGCCCCAACTGCGCTAAGCCAACTACGTTCAAATGAACATAAACCTAAAGGGGATTTCTCCGTGTGCAAATGAAATTGATTTGGGGATTTCCCTTTCGTTGGTGTAAAAATGTTGCCAATATATTCACGAAATCTTAGTACCACTCAACCAGAAAGTATAGTAGTTAAAAATAAACCGAAAACTCTATTACCTATGTATTCTTAAGTATTTGTCTTAAAAGTTTTGGATTTCGTACTCTTGAAAAAAAAACATGGTCCAGAAAAAAAACAGTTTTTTTTCAGGTTTTTTTTCAACGTTTTTTTTTCACACCAGAAAAAAACGGTTTTTTAGCAACACTAGCCTTATGTACTCTTGATTTTGCATTAAAGTTAAAATAAATAAATATTTTTCACATACTTGCTGACCCGGTGAACTTCGAATATCAGTCACTATCAAACGTTTGACAAAAAAGAACAGTATGTATGGGAAAATAAAATTGTCGCTTTTAAGATTTTCGTCGCGTTTTCTCCATATTTTCTTATCATTTAAACCTTCCCTGGACTTCCACGAATGTTTCAAGACTAAAATTAGTCAAATCAGTACAGCCGTTCTCGAGTTTTTGCGAGACTAACGAACAGCAATTCATTTTTATTTATATAGATATACGCCGCCCGCGGTTTCACCCGCGTGGTTCCCGTTCCCGTGGGAATTGATCACAATCCTTTCTTAGCGGATGCCTACGTCATAACATCTACCTGCATGCCTTTCAGCCCGATACGTCCAGTAATTTGGGCTGTGCGTTGATAGATATCTATGTATGTCAGTCAGTCAGTCATCATTGAGTTTATATATTAGATTTGACATGGGTGGGATTCGAACCCACAACACCTGACGCATTGGACAGGGTGACTCCACCAAGTGCGCCATCAAGCCAGGAAAGTAATACCACAAATAAAAATATAGATAATAACAATTTTTTTATCATAATTTTCATAGATTCGGCCATTATCACGTAAGAGTGAACGTATGTTCTAACATAGTTTTAGATATAAAATGCATTTCTCTTGTTAATTACAATTTATTATACTTTTACAATATTAGGAAATAAGTAATCGGCGTTATACATTGCAAGCGCGGTAAAAAATCTATCTGTCGTCTCTCGGCTAGTGCGGGGCACCGTACGCGGTGACCATCGTGATGTGTAATTCGATTCTACTAATTATTCGTCTAACAATAGGTACTTACTTACTTTATTAGCCTATAAATGATCCCACTGCTGAGCAAAGGCCTCCCCAAATCTCTCCAAACATCACGATCTTCAGCTTTTTCTGGCCAATCTCGGATAGGTATACTCGTCAAGATCGTCACGCCATCTCTTTTTGGGTCTGCCCCTTTTCCGAGCCCCATCGGCCGGCTGCTAAAGAGTGACAATCTTGGTCCACCTTTCTGGGTCCATCCGGCACACATGGCCTGCCCAGTTCCACTTTAACTTGGCACTTCTTTCTCCCACTACTACTACTTACTTACTTTTATTAAATTTGTTAGTGAGACTTTCAGAAAATTTGATTTATCAAAATAACTCTATTTAGGTACTTCAGAGCTAGAGCTTGCTAGCTAACTCTCTGACTTCATAACTATTTAGTTGCACTAACTTCTTAGCTTACTAGCTCATTTCAAAGATTCAAGTTATATTGCAACTAAAATCTGTGCAGATATAGCAAAAACATATTAACCCTTTCTCCGCCACGCTTTTTTCCGAAAATGGTGCCCCACACGCCACGACCATTAAAAAAAAAATTCCAAAAAATTATTAGGTTATACTCAACTCATTCAGGCAAGTAAAAATACAACGTTTCTTGATCATGTTTTTTTGTCTGATATATCAGACATTGGCGTGGTGGGCACGAAAATGGTTTGTCTGATATATCAGACATTGGCGTTGAAAGGGTTAACAACCACGCATTTCTTTTGAATATAATTATGTGAATAAAATTTTAGTGTCTCTCTGTAACTTCAAAAGTAGGTACATAAGAATGTTTGTGCCATAAAGGCCAGGTCAAAGACCTATAATATTATTAAAATTAAGTCATCGTCACAGTGATGGCAATAATTATTATCATTTTTCTTTTCTTTTTACTTTTCTCCCTCCTGCTACAAGGAGTGGGTATTAAAATCCTGCTACGCGGAGCTCAGTTATTATCATTATTTGCTTAGTCACCACGCTAGCCAAATGCGTATAGATCACAAACTTGAACATCGTTCGGAAACTTTGACAAAAATTGCCAGACCTGGGAATCGAACCCAGGACCCCAGGACCACACACTACGATTACTTAACTAGACTATCGAGGGGTTTGTTATGTACTTATAAAAAAAGTATTAAAAGAACGATTAGGCTTTCTAGTCTACCACCCGGATTTATTTGACGGCTTTAAGTGCCCGATAGTTTAATGTTTTATGAAGTACTTTAATTTACTTTTTCTTAGTAAAAAATAAAAAAAATATTCCGGGACATTTTCACACGATTCCCAAACTAAACAAAGCTTGAACTCTAGTCACAGAATATATAATAGTACTAACGTACTCTAGTGCTTAGCCAGCGTATAAATAGAGTTACTAGTCTATACTTTTTGTAAATACGTAGGTATGCACAGAAAAGTCACCTAGACCATAAGGACAGATTTTATGTATATGCACACGCACGTATGTTTGTACAATGCGGGGATTGAACCCACGACTCCTGGTGCCACTTCAACTAACGACTTCTCAACCATTTAAACAAATCGTTTGTCATAAAATACTACTTGATTAATTTCCGAAGTATTATGTATTTTTATGAATCTATTTGCAAATTTAATTATTTTATGACAATCCCACGGATAAAGTCGTAGGCAAGACTAATCACAAATAAAAATGCAAACATAAAACTTACAATATTTTATTTTTATCCTATAAATAATTAGCCGCAAAATCAGTGGAACACATTTATCACCTTATCTTACATTCACGTACAATTTATACAATTTGACAACTTTATACATAACCATATCACATACGAACACAGAGAAATGTCCATCACGCTGCACTGTTACCGAGACCCATGTTCATTGCGTTTAAAATATCACCATTATCAGCGTCGACTTCCCAAGCGAAGAGACCGCCAAGCTTATTATTCCTCACATATTTGCCTTTCTCAATCGTTGACCTGGCATCATCGTAGGTAATCAAGTCACCTGTATCAGGCTTGAACACGTAAGGCGCTTGAGCAACGTTGTCATAGTGGTACTCCCACTTTCCAGCAGCGATCTCGTTGGCAATCTCTCTATAGTCCACCACACCGTCTTGCCACGTTCCCTTGACAGGCCCAGTCGCGTTCCCAGTGAAGGGATTGTTGTCCTTGTAACCATGGACACCAGTCCACCCTCTTCCGTACATAGCAACACCGACAACAATCTTCTTAGGGTTCACTCCTTGAGCCAGCAGATATTGCACTCCGAAGTCAGTTGTGTACGTCTCTTTAGGATTCCACGAAGGAGCGTACAGGGAAGCTTGGTGTCCCAATGTGTCATTCGACCACGCACCCTTGAAGTCGTAGCTCATGAAGAAAATGTGGTCCATGTATTTCTGCGCGGCGCTGTAGTCTACCACTTGGATCTTGTCCCAACCGGCACTGATAGCCGACGTCAGCTCGTACTTCCTGCCAGTCTCAGCTGAGAGCTCGTTTAGCATCTCGCGAAGCTCTTTCATCAGAGCCACGTATATCTTTCCATCTTCAGGACCGCCCAAGTGTGGGTTAGCACCTTTACCACCGGGGAACTCCCAGTCGATGTCCACACCATCGAAGAATTTCCATGTCTGGAGGAACTCCTTGACGGAAGCGACAAAACGGTGCCTCTTGCTCTCATCGGTAAAGAAGAAGAAGGGGTCAGCAAGAGTCCAGCCTCCAATTGAAGGTAGAATCTTAAGGTCAGGTTTTGCTTGTTTCAACATCATCAGCTGGCCGAAGTTGCCCTTGTAGGGTTCGTTCCACGAGGATAATCCTTTCTGTGGCTTCTGCAGAGCAGCCCATGGATCATGGATGGATACTTTGAAGTCCTCCCGGCCGCTGCACGAACGCTGCAGGGCTTGAAAGCTGCCTTCGATTTCCTTCAAACTGTCGTTGATGCCATCTCCACCGCAGATTGGGATAAAACCGTACAGAAGATGAGTCAAGTTGGGGATTGGGATGCGGTCTACGGGGAACTTCCTCGGGTAGACTCCCCATTCGACGAAGTATCCACCAACAACCTTTCCAGATGTCTGCTTGAACGGCTTGTTCTTCTCTCCCAACGAATACTCTAGGGGTGGTAAGTGGCTGCCGTCCGTATCAGCAACTACGATCTCAGTGGCGTCACTCTGGCTGCATCCGTCGGCGTTGCACAGCTCGACGACCATCTGGTACCTGCCACCCTTCTTGACTTTGAAGGAGGCGGACCCAGCGGCGCCGCCAGCGCCGGACCAGAACTCTTTCCCGTCGAGGAGGACGCGCGCCTTGTCCGCCGGGTCGCCGGACCAGACGTTCCACGTGACGGAGACATCAGCGGAGTCCCGCTTGGTGACCAGTTGGTTGTAGGCAGTGGCTGCTTGGTTGACCTCGACGATGGCGAAGGTGCGCTCGCCCCAGCCCAGGCTCGGCTTCCCAGGCGGCGCGCACGCTGCAACCGCGAGCGTCGCTGCGATGACTAGCGTCAGCGATCCCATGACCGGTTCTAAAAAGAAAACAAAAATAAAAAGTCGGGCGCGACTTCACATTTAAGCGTCACCACTAAACTGGACTTGGATCTCTGAGGTATCTTTTATATACCGGCCGCATAGTAGGCCAACCGCTAACACTGAGGAGCCCGTATTGTACGAATCGATATCGAGATGCTGGAATCATTTTGTAGCGCTTAATCAATATCGTTAACACAGTTTTTTATCCCGGTCACGTCAGCCGGTCAAGGTGATGGATAATTCTAATTGTTTTTTAAATGTTTGTTTTGGAATATTTTTTAGACTAATGAGCCGTGCCCACTGAGTCAGTGGGTGAAGTAATACTGCGTTATCTATTACGCGTAGCACGTGACGTTTGTCGTTAACTATTTTTTTAAGATTGTTTTTAACATAACAATAAATCAATTCAACATAGTTGGTTTTGACTGTGAACTGTTAAGACTTACATCATTTGAAAATACTGTACATTTTGTGTGTTGTGTTTTTGGCGAGGCATACTTTAAACAAATTTGCATGCTGATTATCTCGAAATATAAACTTGTTTAATGTTAATAAATCTATGAAAGTTAAATGTATGCTAATTGTAAAGGAGGAGCGGGACCTCCTGCCACAAGTGTTTTATATACTTACTAGGTAGGTCCCGGCCTTAGATTATAGTTTGTACTGTAAACGGTTTTGAAATAAACAATTTTTCATTTTTCATTTTTCATTTTCATACTGACAATCAGACATCAGTGTAATAATACACCACAAAGGTATTCACTATCTTATCATCATAATCAATCCAATCATCGCAAGGACTTGCACTTCATAATGACATTTATATAATGATTAGTTTTTGTTTTTTCATGTAGGTAAAAAATATTCACACTTGGATATGGAATTCCCATGGGAAAAGGTAAATTATTAAATTATCCCTTATTTTTTAATGCAGATTATTCTGACACAACTATTGTATCCCAAAAAAAAAATGATAAAAAAATAAAACGCAATATTGCATTATTCACTATGACATAAATATGGAAATAACTTTTAATTAAACTTCAATTTGCTTATCAGTGAGTAATTTTCCGTGAAGCCTATATACGTTAATTAAAAAATGAGGCCAAATTCGTGTTAAATATTTTGTTCGTTAAAAATATTTAAACAGTTGCTATTTTATTTCACGCACATTTTTGTGTCGTAATAAATGTCTTTTTTAATTTAATAATATTTACACTGAAATCTGAAAAGCTCAACCAGTATTCTTCATTTTGTAGAAATACAAGTATAAAAACCAAAACTGACTTTTCATGCATACAAAATTTTCCCGCAGGAATGTGAAATTTTTTTGGAATAAAAAGTAGTCTATGTCACCCTCCAACTTCCAAATATGGCGCATTCTAAAAATCACATCGTTCCATAGCTCCGTTGCGTTGTGAGAGAAACAAAAACATTTCTATTTAATTTTACCCCATGTGAACTCCGAATCATCCCGGGATAACAAATAGCCTATGGCCTTTTCCTTGGTTTAGTCTGTGCCTTTACAACATTTTCTCAGCATCGGTTTAGGTTCAGGACTTGACAGTGTAACAGACAGCTTACGTTCGCATTGTTAATTCCCATAATAATATATTGAGGCCTTATTACTTGAGTTGTTCAAGTACCTGGACGTGGCAGTCCTGGGTTGAATTCCTGGATTGAGAAAAATTCATGTAGGTTTTTCAGACACAGCTCGATTGCAAGTGTAGTGATTAAGCCAGTACCTATCTTACATTGATGACTTGATTTTGATAGAAGACTTTGCCCTGCAGTAGGACATTAAGCATATTATGCTGATATTTTTAACTTTATTTTTGGAGGCGTATTAAAGAAACACGCAAGTGGATATTGCCGCTATAATTCAGTACCGCTGTTATTCACGTTTGGTACTCCGGAAATATTAATATGGAAGCTAGTATACTCGTACAAATACTTAAAATTAAAGGGTTTTTTACAGCATACACGATGTTCAACCACCGTAACCCTTAATCCCCTTTTAAGCTTGACCGATTGGATTAAAATTGGCACACAAACCAAAGCTGTACAAAATCCAACACAATTTTTTCCCGACTTGTGAATTGAACCTAGAACCACAACCACTAGACTATTCTATTCCGTGTTGCAATTTTATCCGCGAAATCAGATTTTAATCAAGAGCAATTCTCATAGGATCGCAAGATCACGGCCAGGTCCTTAAAACAATAAACAATTTATTCACACTTTATAACTTAATGCTGTGTTACAATATTATACGTGAAATATGTTTTTTTATGTTTTTTTTTTTATTGCAATGTGTAACAAGACGAGTAGATCGTATACCTGATGGTAAGCGCCACGTCTGCCCTTAGACAGTTCAGTGCCAAACAGTAACTAAGTAAGCAGTTACTGTATGGTACCGCCCTGCGCCCGCTACACCGAGACGACAGTTATTAGGTCTCATATACCCAGTAATTTCACTAGCTTCAGTGCCCTTTCCCCGAAACACAGAAGTTGACACATTTCTATTTCACGGGAAAATATCTGGCACTGCGGTGGTACCCACCTAGACGGTCCAGTACAGGAACCTACCACCTGGTTGCTGGTGGTTTTAATCAAAGGTGTAAGGTGATTCTGTTTTGTTTAAAAACATACCTTATAAAATATATTTCACACCACACGTCAATCACTAGTAAACGGAAACGTATAATAACCGATTAGTAGGTACTCTTCAAGCGTTAACAATTTATAAGATAACCGAAAACAATGTACTAACTAATTTCTTATTATGTTTAAGTATATATAGCTGCCCATTACACACATGAATGGCTAAATCAATGTCAATGACTGAAGATAATCAGTAATAATCTGTAATCTATACTAATATTATGTATCTAAAGATATAATATTAATAAGTATAAAGAGGAAATATTTGATTGTTTGTTTGTATTGAATAGGCTCCAAAACTACTGAACCGATTTCATGATTTATGAATAATTCTTTTACTGTGACATAGGGTAATTTTGATATCGGAAATGTGAGGGGAAGGGAGAGATATTTGAAAAAATAAATTACGCGCGCGTGAAACCGCGGGTGGAAGGCTAGTTTCTTATAAAATTTGTGATGTGATCATATCATAATAATAATACTAGCTTTTGCTCGCGTCTTTGCTCGCGTTATATTATTAACAAAATATAAATTGACTCTTTAATTGACGAACCATTTGGTGTAATGGTTGTGAAGTCGGCTATTGCACCAAGAAGTCGCAGGTTTGATCTCCCAACGGTACCAACATTTGTATGCATTACAAGAACATGTCTATTTGTATCGGTCTGGATGTTTCTATGTATTTTGATACAAAAAAAAGTGTATCATTAGTAATGTTTATCCGTTGTCTGGCACCCATAGCACAAGCTAATGCTTAGTTTGGGGCTAGATGGCGCTGTGAAAATAGTGTCCAGGGATATTTATTTATTTGTAACCTGTGGTATCCGAATATATTAGCTATTTTAATGTGAAGTTATATCTTAATCTGTTTAGTAGTTTTTGCTTAAAGGAGTAACATACAATGATACTAACAAAGTGTCCCATTTAAAATAATAGAATTAAATATTGTCCTCCTTTTTTATTTATTTTATTTTACAATTTTAGGGAATCTTTCAGTTAGAAACTATACTATTAGTACTAAGTTTAACAAAACAAGGCCAATTACAAGTTTCCGCTTCTATAGGAAAACTACACAATTTCAAATCAACTATTCACTATCAAAACAAAGTACACAACTATTCGTCATTGTTGAAAAACTCGTTACACATGTATCTCTATAGTTGCACAACACTGTTGAAAAAGAGGTCTAAGTCTAGATTTTGTGCGATCTCATGGAATGTTGTCGCTGCTCTTATTAAGGCTTAAATATGGACGGACGAATCCATAAGGGTTCCGTTTTTTGCCATTTGGCTACGGAACCCTAAAAATTGAAAATTATCATGGCTTAGCTTACACTGTGGAGTGGAAGTGGAATTTTTACCGATCCCAATGATAAAAATGCTGTTTTCAGAAACGACCAAATTACGTTTTTATTGTTGGACAATAATCTTAAATATTAGGTATTGATGTGATGTGATTTTCCAAAGAAAGTAGCTTTTTAAGCACTTGTGTTATCAGAAACAACGAACCTCAAATACCTAGTTAAATACACATAAACATCGAGACAAAACAAACACAAATGTTTGTAACATACATTTTTGTCCTGGTTGAGATTTAAACCCACGCGCACAGCTCGGAAGTGTGTCATACGCGATGTCCCACATTCGAATCCACGACCCTTGGCGTATAGGGCAGTGCCACTGCCAAAAGCCCCATCGAAAAAAAAATTCTATACCACGTAAGTTGGCAGACAGACACGCAGCCCACCTGATGGTAAGCGGTCACTACGACCTATTCCATTGAGGGACACTTCATCAGGAAGCGTCGCTCAATGTGCTGCCAGACTGTAGGCTCATCTGATCTTCGAGCCTTTAATTTCAAGTGTACAGGATCCCACATCATTTTTACCGGAACACAGCCAGAGCTGTTATGGCGGCAGATTTCTCCTGTGGGGGTAGCTAGCCAGTCGGACTCTGAAAAAGTCCTACCACCAACCAAAGTAAAATACATTTGGCAATTAATAAGAGTTACTATTGAGTTTCTTGCCATATATTTATCGATAGAGAGCAACATTTTGAATCCGGTGGTAGAGTGAAACTGTAACATTGATTTGAAGATTCATCAGTTACCAAGCATTTCACTCACTAGACCAGTGATTCCCAAAGTGGTCCAGGTGGACCCCCAGGGGTCCACGAGAGACACAAGGGGGGTCTACGTTGCCGTGACCAAAAAATGGGGGTGCACAATTTTCGTAAGCGGGGGTCCACGAAAATGTATCTGGTTTCGATACCCTGATAGAAAAATGCATTTAAAAAGAGTAGTGAAGAACTAAACTTTTGGCTGGACTTCACTAATCAATGTAGGCAGATAATATTTAAAAAACTCAGCGACTGTTACATGTAATAACTTGCACTCACAGCACAATCAATTAATTAACCAATTGTCGCTTTTTTTTTTCGAAAACTGTTTATTCGTGGATGATACGCAGCCGCAACGCAAATTTCCATAGTTAGATCTAATGTTCAGTTTTGTCAAGTTTTGGGAATATAGTACAAATGTAGATGCAGACGGGGGGGGGGGGGGGGTCCACCTTAACCAGCAAAATTTTGAAAGTGGTCTATGAGAAAAACAAGTTTGGGAACCTCTGCATTAGACCTATAAATAGGCATCTGGATAAATTATTTATACTTATTACATCAAATACTTTTTTAACCGACTTCAAAAAAGGAGGAGGTTATATGTTCGACTGTATGTATTTTTTTTTTTTTTTTTTTTTTTTTTTATGTATGTCCGTCGATTTCTCCGTCAATTGTGGACCGATTTAAATAATTCTTTTTTTATTTGAAAGTGCATAGTTCCGAGGTGGTCCCATTGTCACCATGTCAGGATCTGATGATGGGATCCCGGAAAAATCAAGGGAAAACCTCAAATTTTATAGGCTGCGCCTACGCGTTACTTGTTTTTTCTGAAGCCATTCAAGTTTTTGCGTCCGATAGACATCATTTTATGTTGATGAGCTGATGATGGAAGGTACAACTCCTTAACGGTTAGGAGTTAGGGGATAATTCTTTCAGTATTGTAGGAATATGTGGACCGTTAGTTGTATTTCATGTACTTTTGCAGCTAAGGTGATGATGGAAAGTACAACTCCTTAACGGTTAGGAGTTAGGGGATAATTCTTTCAGTTTTGTAGGAATATGTGGAACGTTAGTTGTATTTCATTTACTTTTGCAGCTAAGCTGATGATTACCCGGGGATGGGCTGGTCACTAGCCAATAAGGTTAGCACCGGCTCGTCCTAATCGGGTGTGAAGGAGAAAACGGGGGAGTGTAGTGGGTAGCGGACGCTTCGGTCTCGAGTCCCACACACGGCCGTGGGTCTAGCTAGCCTGCGGTTATGGTGCATAAACGCATTCTCCTCTTACCCATGGTGCTGAACACTTAATGAATACCTAATATTATTATCAAATAATACAATTCTACTCGTATTTTCGCTATCATTATTATGAAAGAGTTTTACTCACTACCTACGTGTTATTCACACTAAAAATAGAAAAATAAACAAACTTTTTAAAAAAAAAAAAAAAACCGACTTCAAAAAAAAAGAAACAAAAAAAAACTACCTAAAAAACTGAAAAGCAAAAAATAATTTTAATAAGACATTCATCATTGTCTAAGCCTATTAATTTAATTGTATTTTACGTGCTAGGTAGGTACCTACTAATCTGTTTGAAGTCGGTGCCAAGCCAAAGGTAATAAAAAATTATATATAATATTATTATGTATTATAAAGGGTTACTTATTAATCCGCGGACGTAGATACGTAATCTGGGTACCTACTATTTGGCTTGGCACCGACTTCAAACAGATTAGTAGGTACCTACCTAGCACGTAAAATACAATTAAATTAATAGGCTTAGACAATGATGAATGTCTTATTAAAATTATTTTTTGCTTTTCAGTTTTTTAGGTAGTTTTTTTTTGTTTCTTTTTTTTTGAAGTCGGTTTATTCCGGATAATGATTCATAAATACGATAAATATACTATAGATTTTTCCATTGCGATATAATCATGTTATGAGTGATATTGTAACATTGAAGTCATGTTATCAGATTGCGAAGCAGTCATTCAACAATATAGATAACAATGAAATCACAGACTTGGTTATAAGAATCGTTTATGTATCATAATAATACATATAATATTACTAACTTCCTGAAAGGTGACGAATTGACAGTGTTTTCAAACCAGATAGGAACAAGTAGAAATATCTAAACAAAATTTCAACCAAAAAAAAAGGTAATGCAAGAATTATATAAATTAAACTATTCCCATACCAAATTACCTCATTCGCTGCTTCTTTGTGATGTGAAAGAAGTACAAACAAAGCCGCTTCTATTTCTGTTACTGGAATAAAAAATAGCCTATTTTCTTTCCCAAAGTCTAGTTTTTGTCTGTAACGAACACGTTGATACTCTTTTATTGATAGACAGATAATTTTACTAAATGAACTGAATTTAACATATTATGTAATTAATATACATCAAAAAGACACAAAGGCGTGATATCTATTATTGTGGGCGTGATTTATCTATAAAATCCCACAAAGTACAAAATTGTTGGACATAAGCATGTTCGTATGGTTCTGGGTGTTTCTATGTATAAAATGAATGTATTTCGGAAAAAAATAGTTATTTATGTGACTGCTGCATAATGAGGGTCATTAAAATACGAATGTGGTTTTATGAAACGAACGAAGTGAGTTTCATAAAATAATCACATGAGTATTTTAATGACTAATTATGTACAGTCACATACATAACTTTATCTTCATTCATACGATAATATGTCTATTTTATAGTCAGGATTGATGAGCAAACGCCCTAGTTACCAACTTAATCTGTATGTAAAAGTTAGTAGTACTGACATAATGACTGACGTTTGTAGTTTTTAAAATCCATAAACAATCTAGACTCGAGTTGATTTCGATTCTCAAATCGATTGTTATAATTTCAGCATCGAATTAAATGTATAGGAATGGAACATAAAATTACTAATTGACTAATTCGATAATCGAAAAAACCTATTAATTTTTACTTTTAAAGAAGACGTTCGAAATTTGAACGTAATTAAAGTGTCGGTTACCGACACTAAAATGTAAACATTTCAATGCAGCCACAGATACTTATATCTAAATGTAGGGCGTTTGCTCATCGCTCCTGAATATAAAATAGACATATTATGGTATGGATGTCAATGACGTTGTATTAAAAAACTAGACTCACAATCACGCTCAAAATATTGTCCGAAGCAAAAGTCTGCCCACCCGACTACTGGGCAGAGTTTTCGTTTAGTTGTATACAATTGACATTAAACACTAACTGCCACGAGATAAGGTGTTAATTTAAACGAATGTGTTAATGTCATCTGTGTCAACGCCGCTCGGACGTTTTTTGAGGAATTTTTCTTAGAGATTGGGTGTCTAGTTTTATATTGAACGTCATTGATGGATGTAGATAAATATACGTTAGTGGCTTAGTCCCATTTTAGTATAATAGTACGGTCAACAGCACATCACGGTTACCTAACACTTGCAGGTCGATAATAGCACTTATGCCCCCGACATAAGAGAGTGGTACAAAGTCCAAAGTGTTACGTCTGACGTGCTTTTGACGTACATGCTCTATTTATAGCTTGGTGCGAGAAGAAGTTGTGTGAATTTTTTTTTATACTTAGTCAGTTGGCAGACATACACGCAGCCCACCTGATGGTAAGCGGCCACTGCGGCCTATTCCATTGAGGGACACTTCACCAGGAAGCGTCGCTTAATGTGCTGCCAGACTGTAGACTCATCTGATCTTCGAGCCTTTGATTTCAAGTGTACTGACTCCCACATTAATACTTCCAATTTCCAAGTATATTTATTTATTTATTCTAACAAACTTTCACGATGATACTATTGGGAGGATTATCAAGTTTGTCATTAACTGTTATGCATTGACAATGAATAAATTATAATATAAACGAAGCCGCGTGCGCAGTTCGGAAGTGTGTCATACGCAATGTCCCACATTCGATTCCTCGGCGAACAAAGCAATGTGTCATCGGATCGGACAATTAACAATCAGACCGGGATTTAAAATAGTGTACAGTTGGATACATATTTAGAAATAATGTATATAAATGCATAATATCCATACTAATATTGTAAATGCGAAAGTACTCGTAATTCTGTCCGTCTTTTACGCTTTCAAACCACAACAAAGAAAAAATAAACTTTTTACAAGATAATGCCTAGTTTCCATGGGATAAGAGGATTATTTCAATGTTTTTGTTTGTCCTTCTTTCACATCGGTTTCAGAATCAACAAAGGCTCTTAAGATATAATAATTATGTCAGTTTAACCTTCGGAAGGATAGCGGGGTGACTCATCACCCCACACGTCCAAAAAAGATGCGATAACTTTTTATACGTTTATTGAGGGTAGTTGTGTTTTTCAGTATTCTCTTATTTTATCTTACGTAATTAGTAGCATATCTTACTGATTTGCGAACGATCGTAGATTTTGCTATATAAACCTCGCTGGGGTTGCCGATCACCCCACTATCCTCTTACGTTCGGGTTTTTTGTGATTTTTGGTATGATTGATCAGGTCGGTATTAGTTCTATGATACTGTACGTTGCTGCTTAACGCCCTAAGACTATTGCCAACAAGTTTCTAAGCATATATTTGAAAAAGTTGGCAATGAACCGCATAAAAAGCGTCGTTTAAACACGAATTTACTACGAGAAATAGTTCAAAATATACGAGATATTCTAAACATGAACCAGGAACCTTCTGAAAGTGAACCCTCTTTGAGACTGCAAAAACAAGCACGGTGCTCAATGTGTTTATGGAAAAAAGACTAAAAAGTTTAAATTTTCTGTGTAAAATGTCATTTGCCGATATGTTCCGATCACCGTAAAGATATTTGTCTGAACTGCATTAAAACATAAATATATAAAGATGTATGCATATGAGCTACTTGAAATTGTTTTTCATTCTTTAATTTGGTACTATATTACATGTTTCTTTAAAAATAAAGTAATATTTATGTGTTCATATATGTTTTATTTATGCAAATAAGTTGTGGGGTGATGAGTCACCCCCCTATCCTTTCGTGTATGCAAGAAAAACCTATCCTTCCGAAGGTTAAATGCAGCAAAAATGAAAAAATAAAAAATATAACACATTTTTTTTTCAATTTATAAATATCAATCAAAAAATTACATAAGATCTTAACTGCCAAAAATGTTATCAAAATCTACTCCCGAATACTCTACTCCCATAAAACACCCTCTGCATACAAAACAATCGAACATGCTACAGTATGTTTACAACACTAACTCGTAGCGAATAACGCGGGCGACTGTACCATTTGCATACAATGGCGGTGGGCGGGCACATTTTTTCAAGTTCGTGTCAATGACCCGCGGAATCGGGCCGCGGTGCAAGGCAAAGGTGAGGCTGAGTGTACATTGGTGTTGAACGAAGTTGACTTACTGACTTGTGGTAATGTAGGTCAGGTAAATAGTAGTAGTATGGAGCTTACAAACATACATACTGTCACACCTTTTTCCAGCAGGAGTACACAGATACCAAATCCATCCATTTGCTAAGATCCTTTTTTTTATTTTTTTGTGGAGGGGAATGCTATTAGGCACCATAACTCGCCTGGGGAAGGCGAGCCGTGTGTGGGACTCGTGCAATTCCATGCCCCAGTCTTTATAAAGACTGGTGCACGAAGGATACCCACTAAACCCCCCCGCGCTCCTGCATCGCCGTCGGCGGCGTCTCTGGGCTGGGACAGACCCTGACAACCAAAGACACCGCAGGGCGACCTTATTTGACCGCCTCCGTGGAACAGTGGCTAAGCCACTCGGGTATAAAACCCGGAGGTCGTGGGTTCGATTCCCGCCTAGGGTCTGGTTGGTGGTAGGGCTTTTTCAGAGTCTGACTGGCTAGCTACCACCCCCACAGGTGAAATCTGCCGCCATAATAGCTCTGGCTGTGTTCCGGCAGTATTAATGTGGGAGCCAGTAGGTACACTTGAAATCAAAGGCTCGAAGATCAGGTGAGGCTACAGTCTGGCAGCACATTGACGCCGCTTCCCGGTGAAGTGTCCCTCAATGGAATAGGCCGCAGTGGCCACTTACCATCAGGTGGGCTGCGTGTCTGTCTGCCAACTGACTTAGCATAAAAAAAAATTGCTACGATCCTGGCTCACGAAGGTTACAAAAAAGTAAAAAGAAAAGTATCAGCCCATTTAATGTCCCAATGCAGGGCAAAGGTCTCCATCATTGAAATCAAGTCATTGCTGTAATGATAGGTACTGGCTTCATTACCACAATCACAAGCCCAAGCTGTCTCAGTTGACAGACAGACACGCAGCCCGCCTGATAGTAGGTAAGCTCCTCCTATAATCCTGGTGTTTCCTTCCTCCTATAATCCTGGGCTTTTCAGGCGGGGCGTGAAGCGGCATCTATGCAGGCCTTCAGGGTGAGGGTTACTGGCTCAATGGGTACTATGATCTATTGAGCCAGTCAACCTTATATTTGGACCTCACTTCCGCTTACCATCAGGTGGAGTGTGGTCATCCTGACTGCCTCTTTATAAAAAAAAAGCTATTTCATTGAGAGACACTTTGCCAGGAAGCGTCGCTCAATGCGCCGACACACTGTAGGCTCGTCTGCCTCTGTCAGTCGGTTACGGTTTTAAGCCTAAACCAATTTTCATGAAATTTGGTAGGGACATAAACTAAACCTTAGGAAAAACATAGGCTACTTTTTACCCCAGGATAATGCTAAGTTCCCTTAACAAAAAAAAAAACATAGCAGAAAAACGATGGATTTTGTTCGTCCTTCTTCACGGTGCATCGACGCAACGGATCGACGAAATTTTGATGAAATAAGCTACCTTTCATCCCAAAAATAGTCCCATAACATTTATTCAAGATACCGTTAATAGTATTTTTGTAGATATATTATCAATTATTTAATTCAATTAAAATACCTCCATTGTATCCGGACCCTAACACCCAGTGCATAACTTGATCCACTGATCGCGTTCCGACGCAGTATTCAATTAAATAACCGTTATTAGCACGTAATGTCATCTGTCAACGAGTAACGGTTATCCAAAATAACGAATAAATTAATCGATGCGAGCAAATCGTTTATTTTGATTATGATCTGTCAATAAAGAGGTTGCATGATTTTATGCAATACTAATTTATTCGCGTTTTATGATAATCAAGACGTGTAACCTATTTTTGTGCCAAAATATGTCAAAATCTGCACAGCAGTTTTGGCGTGTAAGAGTGTTAAAAATCCGTTTCACTGCATAGTCTTTATCACTCTATCTATGGTCCCCTTTAATTCTTTCGCCGATATTATTTTCATTTTGTTTTAAATCCGTATTTTTAACATATACGAAACGACAAAGTATTTAGCTAAGGTATATAACATTTTTGTTAACATTAAAAAGTTAAGGTCAAAAATTTAATCTCTTATACGTTATCCCACCCCGGAAGTAAGGAAGTCTCATACATAATTATTACCTACCACAAGATTAGGTCACATTGTATTTTCACTAATTAGATAATAACGAGGCATCAACTACTGTAAAATTAATAAAACTCAAACGTTTCCTGACTTCGAAAGATAATAAAATCTGTATACAAAGTTATCAGCTCAAGACTCCAAAAACTGTCTCGAGCATAATGGCTTCGTATTAGCTCTTCGGTAATTAACGTTATCTTCTCGTAAAAAACGACTTTGTTTTTTAAGGTCATCGTCCTTACCAGCGGTCGTTAAATGCTTATGCACTTACAACCAAATTTATCACCAAAAAACATGTTTGAAACTATTTACGTCCCAAAAACAGCGCAGTGAAGTCGACTTTTTTCGCGCAAATTAAAAAAAAAGAATCCTGAGTGCTTTCGATTTGCGAAGGGACACGTAACGGTAAAATAACTGTTAAACAACAAAGTTCCAATTTTGAAATTTTCTTGGTGTGAACTTTTTTCCGTTCACAACCAACGACCGCGGCGAGATTGCTTACAGCCACGTTCCTTTTCAATTCAAATTTGAAATTAGAATTGCTTCTGTTCTTGCGTTCTAGTTTTAAATTTCGCATCCGACACTGGGACTGAATCTTTTGAGATGCATTTGGTATTGAAAGCGTATTGTTCTTGTTTTGATTGGATCGTTTGACATTTAACACGGTTGCCAACTTAGGGGTTTTCCCCCCAGATTTAGGGGGTAAATAAGTGAGATGGGATTTTTTTAGGGGTGTTATATTTTTAGGGGTATTTTTAGGGATTTTTATAACTTTAAATATTTTTTTTTTATTCCAAATTCAGCAAAATAAAAGTGAGTATAGTCTCCATAGCCTTGAGATAATCCAATCCAGCGAATCATGTTCATTTTTATACATATCGCCTTAGCGACATCTAGTGCGATTGTTTGTTATTAAGAGTACAGAGTTGAATAAAAAATAAAACACGAATTCCACCATGTTGTCTATGACAAATATGACAATGACAATTATATCTTTCCTCTTTATAATATTAGTATAGAAGAGTAAATAACACATACTAAATCTATGAAATAACACCAATGTTTTAACGCAAGGAGAAACTGCCATAAAATCACTTGACATTGGCAGAATCACCGCGCCGCAAACAGGCGCGGGATAGTCCATTAAAAAAAAAATAGAAGAGTAAAAACAAATTATATTACTGCACATTTTTTATTAATTAATTGTACCTAATTATTTTTATTAAATATTTTTGGGGGGATTTTCAAGCAATTGAGGTGATTTTAGGGGGGTTTGACTTAGGTTTAGGGATAAATATTTTTTAGAGTTGGCAACCCTGCATTTAAAATTGGAACAGATTTCAATGAAGACAAAGAAAGTTTTGATGTTTTTGGTATGTTGGACCATTTTGGTTCTATAGCCTGACCAGGAAAATAAAAAACCCTCTCTGAAGGCGCCATATTAGCTAAATGGATAAACAACACTTAGTTGCTTTGGTTATACTCACAAATACCTAACTCACAATATCCAATAGTAACAAGGCACGGTTAACAATTGACATCACACTTTGACAGAATAATAATGAATGACATCTTATTGTTTTTTTATTCAATTGTTGCCACTTGAAGAATTTAGTTCCAATATTTTTCCGCAATATGGCGAGGTTTTTTATTTTGTTGGTCGGGCTTTTTACATTTGTTTCTTACGTCAAGATTGCCAGCTAAATATTCAAGAGATGTCATTAAAGGTGATTCCTATGGCCAACACACTAAGATAAAAATAACTATTGACTTTCTTACACTTTCAAAGAAGACTAGTGTAAGTGGGTCTGACAAATAACTCTCACTAAACAATATGGTTACTAAGCGTGACCGGAAAACATAATAATATTAATGCGTAATTAGTAGAACTTCAAATATTATTATTTATTATTTCGTGCAAAAACAGTTATGTATTGATTGAGAAAAAAATATTTATAAAAATTCAAAGTCAATCAAGAAAGTGACATAATATTTTGGCTGTTTTTTTTTATTTCCTCATCAAATATTTGAAGTCGCTTCCTTTAAAGTTGTACACACGTGTAACTTCTTTCATTTCTGTAACCGGTTAATTCATATTATGGATTATAAAAACCAGTTGTTGATCGAGCGTACCGTATCATAACATTTATTTACGATATCACGGTATATCTTATCAGCTAATGTAATACTAAATAAAGTTCATTATTATTAAGTCCATATTCAAATTAAGGGATCAATTTAATCATGTGTCCAGTTTAGGGTTAATACTTTTATTTCTTTTGGAGATTTGGGGGCCAATTTTTGAAACACACGTTTCAATTTTTGAATTCGCACGCGATATTTTTTCAATACAATGCCAATACCTACTATTTGGTTCTTTTTTTACACGTCCAAAATAACTAAACGTAACGTAATAATTGTCATGATTGTGATTTTGTCATTTATGAAATCTATAAAAACCTTCTTAATTTAGAATTGAACTAGTTATGACTGTTATAAACACTGGTTTTAATGTCATCCGTTTAAATTTTAAATATGAGATTATTTTGTCAAACTATTTTTTTGTATTTCCTCTATATAGAAATGTCATTTATTATAGATATCAACTTCTCTGAACTTTAGAACAGGACTTGAAAACATAACAACACCTGTCACAAAAATACAAGACTTGAAAACATGAAAAACAAAAATGTCATTCACCTATACAAATGCGAACATATCTGTCAAAGTATTGATGCGGCTAAAATGATATCCATGACACAAAAAGAAAAAGGGAAATGAATAATTTTTACTTGTCAATTTGCAAACAAAAGAGGTGTTCAAAACAAAAGTTTATAAACCCTTCACAGTCATAAACGAAAAATAAATGTAGTTAATTCAAAATGTGCACGTATTTTCAGTCCAGACGTGACTTTTACTTAAAATAGAGGTTTCCAAAAAGTTATTTTCGACCGGCTCCAAAAAATAAGAGATTTTCTTTTCGGTATGTTTTTTTGTATAGTACTTCAATGTAAATAATGGGCATCATTCGTGTTCGCAAAGATGACCGGCATGAAATAGAAATGACATTGTTAAATTTTTGTTTACTTTTTCATAAATTCCTTTTTGAATAGTTTCCGACGTCCATTATCCATCTTGAAGTACTGTCCGACCGTTTACACTCAAAGAAAATTACCAGACCTGTAAATAATGTCCAAATCGTCCCAAATCCGTTACACTATTCGCACTATCCCGTCTAGCGCAGCCAGCGCGCAGTCGCGAACGCTCGCCTGCCGCCACTAAGCTGCGCCGGCGCAAGGACCGCATATACCGCTCCTGTCCAGGAAGACGCATTAGTATGGCAACCACGCGCAGCGTACGCACAGAATTCACAATGGAACCTTTGTTTCAATGGTTTAAGTATCGAGGAAATATCTTTGTGGTAATAAAATGCCTTTTTTGAACATTCTGAGGAGTTAAATCTTCCTAATACGTTTGCGGCGACCTCCGACTTGATCAGAAAACATCGAAGACGCTGGTTTACGATTCGGAACTAGTTTGAAATCGTGCATCGCGCAAGCAAAGGGTTGTCATCCACACATAAACCAAACTTATAATATAGTGGAACCGAGTACATCTATTTCGGAGGAAGATGTAGATGTCGCACATGCAGTGGAACATTGAATTCTATCTCCTACACTTTCAACACACTTTAAAGTACTTCAGGAAGTGTAAAAATAATGATTCCTAGCCAAGTTTTGGCTACAGCGTTTAGTCATAATGATTAACCATCAACCCACTTGATGACATATTCCATTAAAATTCCATTAAATCTGAGAAACTCTTCACAAGGCACCATCACTTAATATGCTACATCTCAAAAGGTAGAATCAAATCAAAATTTCAAGAGGTAGATTCAATGCGATATATTTTAAACTTTTCGTCATAGCGATGACTTCAATGATGGCGACCTTTACCTTACAGCGGGACTTTAATGAACTATGAAACTTCAATCGACTAAAGAATTATGATGATGTAATTTGTATTATCTGGATACATACATTTACTGTTTTGGATCCAAATTATACAATGACAGTAACCCATTGCACTGTCATTGTATAAGTAAATATAGCACTGTTCCTGAGCACAGTCATCTTAAATAAAGTAATTTTACTTATAAACGCGGACAACAAAAAACTCACGATGAGAAAGAAATGACAATTAATAACAACAAGCGCGCATTAAAAGTGCAAATATCAGCGATGTTTGATCGGACTCGAAGCAGCACTAGGCGGAGCTAACCCTCATGTTGTTTGTTATACAACATCAGCCGCGGCCACTGGGTCGGTAACACGCGATGTTCGTGCAAAACCGGACAAGTTGGAATCGGAACTATTTATTTTAACTGAGTCATTGCGCATTTTATAAGTAATCAATACCGAACTCAAAATTGTGTAGTGAAATTATTTTTAGAGAAAGAAAGAAAGAAAAGAAAAGAACTAAACAATCACATCGTAGCTACATCTATCGCCGCTATTTGCAAATAGCTTTGCAATAAAGTTCTACTATGCGACAACAGATGGCGCTGTCAAAAAAAATCTGAATCTCACTTTTAATAAAGTGTGTACTTGAACCTACATTAATACTACCCATACTACTACACTAGGTGGATTTAACCCTCATGTTCTTTGTTATACATTATCAGCCGCGGCCCACTGGCTCGGTAACACGCAATGTTTGTGCGAAACCGGACAAGTGAGAATCGGCACGGTTTTTAACTGTTTCATTGCGCATTTTGTATGGAATATTTGTAAGCGGGCTGCAATCTGTTTTTCTGTCCGCCTACTGTTGGTAGATAATGATATGAATTATTCACCACCACTTGATTTTTTCTGTAGGAGAATTCGCTTGCGCTTTAAACGCAAGCTAACAATGTTCGATGAATCATATGTAATTTTTGTCCCAATTTTTATTACGTTCATGAATCACATATGATCAAAGTTAGAGGTAATTTGGAGGCTAATTTTTTGTAGACGTAGCGTAACAAATTCGATTTTTAGAACGGGGACGTGTGGGATATACATGTATAGATAAAAAAAAAGTGAAAAAAGTATAGTGATTTTTCTATTATTGAATTTTTTGGAGATTTTTTTTCTAGAAAAAACAAATACAAAATGAATTTAGACGGGACGTAGTAAGTCAAAAAAATATTTTGTATGGGGACAGGTAACATTATAAAAGAGGTAGAGCATAGTAAATGTTCCACTTGATTGGGCCGCTGGGTCTGTGTTAATCTGAGTTTCAGGAGACCACAGTGTATTAGCACTTTCATAATATCGGAGAATAAGGTTTCCAGAGCTCAATTGGGGGGGAGGGGCATAGCATTGGCAGCAGGAAGAACCTTTTTTTGCTGCGAACGATATGTTTTCCCTGCAAATTAAAGGGTTGGCGAAATGTGAGCGATGCTTCTGGTGTTGATAGTAAAAAAATATAACCGTAGTTATTTGTGTGGGAGAATGTAAAGAGTGGGTGACTTACCAAAGAAGGATTCAGCAACTCCCCACAACTCTTCATTCACTGAAATGGGTACAGTCACTGGTACATGCAATGTAAGCTGAAGACATAACAGCACTTGCCATAAAACTTGTTTCTTTTATGTGTCAAACACAATGCTATCGTGTTATTGCTAAATTATTTCATTATCTTGTCTTTATTAAATTACTTGGTATTCTTTCATCTATGGTCAATGATCTGAAAAAATGCCACTTGAACACGCGACATAATTGCTACTAAGTAGCTATTACTTTTATCATTTTTCTGCTAATAATTGTTAGCACTTTTTTCATAATCGTTAGCGTAA
Source organism: Mecyna flavalis (assembly GCA_949319885.1). NCBI lineage: Eukaryota > Metazoa > Arthropoda > Insecta > Lepidoptera > Crambidae > Mecyna > Mecyna flavalis. Next base: position 2,679,523 of record OX439413.1, read on the forward strand.
TAAAAATGTGTAAGTACCAGTACCTATTGTTTATATTGCGTACAAATCACGTAATCAAACATTGTCAATCCATAAATAATTATCCGATTAGTAATAGAGTAAGAGAACTGATGTAGTAAAAAAATAAAGTACTTAGGTACTAATTGTATTGCTGTTATTAGACTAGATTAGTACTCGGGGTCCGTGACGTAGCGGATAAGCTTCAGGAAAGTCGTCTCCGATGGTATGGTCACATAAGCCGCAAGCCGTCTGACTACGTACGCATCGTTGAAACAAATAATCGACTAGTTGTCATCGATGAATTGTAATTCGTCGAAATGATTTTCGAAATGGAATAGTGAACCCGTCGGGAACAGATGCCTCGAATTAACTGTCCAAGGCCCTAGATCACGCGGTAGGCCTAAGAAGCGCTGGCTGGATGTCGTGAAGGCCGACATGACAGAGAACGATCTCACTCCTGAGGATGCAGAAGACCGGGCAAAGTGGAGAAAGTTAAGCAGGAAAGCGGACCCCGGCACTAGGCTGGGAAATCGCTAGGACGAAGAAGATTGCTGTTATTAGAAACAAAACCTTAATTTTTTTATTTATAACACGAAACCTCGTCTTTACCTATTCATTGATGATCCATTGAGTATAATAAGTAGAATTTTATTACCATTGAATTAACTTTTTATCATTATATTGCACAAAATAAACGCACTTATTGTAAGAAAAGGTGTGTCAGTCTGTCAGTGTCATATTTTTTACTAGATCAGTTGGCACAAGCACGTAGCCAACCTGTGCCCTTTGGTTGGGGGCCTAAGAATACCATCCCCTGCCTGTCGTAATAGGCGACTATAGGGGGCCTTCCAACCCCGGGGAAAAAAGGCACGTAGCCAACCTGATGGTAAGCGGTCACAGCAGCCTATTCCAATACCTCAATTTCAGTTGCAATTATGAGTCTATAGTGCCTAAAATGTACAATGCCTGCTAATACCCAGGCCGTCACAATTTAGTGTTTAAGCTACTAACAAGGCATTCTATAATTGCCCTAAAACAATACGCGATTGATTACAGTTGTTTTGCTGTCGTGAGAAATACAACAGCTTCATTAAGCAGTGATGCAAGACGTTTGGGAAATATCAAACATTTGCATGCAAGAATGCCGGTACATCTGTTAGCTAAAACAAGTGGTTTATGCCGGTAGCTAATAGTTCGGTGTCAAGAACAACTAACTGACTGAAATGTATAAATAATAAATAGTCCCATCATTGTGACGATAACTTGATTCAATGATGGACGGCTCTGCTTTGCGATGGAACATAAAATAGACTCTATTACTTTCCTTCATTCCCTGGACATTATTGACAGAGCGTCGTCTTTCTAGTTTGTACTATGACTGCCACAAATAACGAATAAACATTACTAATATACTTTTTGTTTGTAAATACATACAAACATTTCGACGGAAGAACAATCACGTATCTGCAAAATCAATATAATTGCAGAACCTAGCTTCAACCTTACTTTAAACTTACACACATTGAAGATTGTTCAAATTGTAGTGGTTATGACCTAACTTACACTGTTACTTACACCGTTTCTTCTTTACTACTGGTTTGAGAAAAATGTTTTTCTCTATTTTCAAACGTCGTAATTATATAAAATATCAAAAACTACCAAAGAAAGATCAGGCGCAGGATCAACAGCTTCACGAGTTTATTGAAGCAAGCAGACGTCATTTCCGTTCATGCCTTTGACATTTTTTTCCGACATCATATTAAAAGGCCTTTGCCCTTCAGTAGCAAGTTATTAGGCTGATACATCCGAGACAAGCAGACATTATCGACAACGAGCACAATTACCGCGCCTCGTGGAACAATACAAAACAAAGTAACTCATGTAGTGATGTGTCAACTCGATTTACTAACTGGAGTTGGGGTCAGAGTTGAATTCTCTCTGACTCGAGTTTGAATACTCCATCACAGCTAATCAACCGTATGACCCCGACAGGGTGCGAACTTGCGAAGTTTGACGATCGTCATCATCATCATCAGCCCATATTAGTCCACTGCTGGACATAAGCTTGCAATGAGCGCCATTGTGCCCTTTCTTCGGCGTGACGCATCAAACTTTTTCCGATATTATGACTAATATTTCATTGGCTATAATATTGCGTATTAGATGCCAATCATGTTGTATTGAAAATTTAGTTGACAAAACTCTGAACACAATCCCAAAAATTGTATCACCTGAAATGAACACTCAATTACAAAAAACCGGTCAAATTATTCAGTCAGTTTCATTTGGTTAACTTGAGTTCATTTCGACTTAACTAAATTTTCATCATCAGCCTGTTGCAGTTTCTGCTGGACTGAGTTCTCTCTAAACGTTCGCATGCATTATAGAGGTTTGCCCATAATAAATAAATAAATAAATAATCGCTACGCTGGGCAAGCGGGTTGGCGAATGCAGGACGTGTCTTTCGCACCGATGACGCTGCATTCCGTCACCAGCCTTTTGCAAGTTTTGCATTTAACAACGCTTACGTACTTCCTTTGAGTTTTAAACTCGAGTTAATTCAAGCTGCGTAAATTTTAACTCGAGTCGTGTTTTTCGCAAGTTGGAACATCCCTAAACTCGTGTACAAGTTCGCCACGCGCGGGCCGTTGCGCTGCGCTTGGTATGCGCGAGCGCATCACACATACCAACTGTCTTCCGCGCTATTGTTCACACGGGCGCTGACGCAGCGGACATATGATTGTATGTTATGATTAATACAAGGTGGGCCAAAAGAAATCACCCTATTGGAAGATGCTCTTATTTTTGTAAATGGCCACCAATGTCAATTCTGTTATAACATTTGTGGACTAGACAGATGTAGAATTTATGTAAACAAGTCATGGAGCTATACACTCCCCAAGAACGCGGAATAATTGTGTCTATTTTTTTGCGTAACCAATTCGTCAGTGGTGTTGGCGCAGCGCGAATTTCGTCGCCGATTCCCCGGCTGTCCGACACCCACTGCGCAAACACTGCGCCGTTTGGCCACTAACCTTGAAGAGTATGGGACCACACGAGACATTGCCAGGAGTGGCCGGCCCCGGAGCGCCCGTTCTGCCGAGAATATCGCCGCTGTTGCTGAGGATGTCGAGCTGTCGCCGGAAACGACAACAGTGGACAGTGCGCACTATAGGGCCATGTTAATCGAGTTTTTTCTGTCGCAATTGGACTAATAAGGACTGGTGGACATGTGGTTTTAACAGGACGGAGCAACGGCACACACTGCGCGAGCCACAACCGATATTCTGAAGGCTGCGTTCCCGGGTCGCCTCATCTCTCGTTTTGGCGATAGATAGATAGATAGATATTCTTTATTGCACAACAAATTTGACAAAGAAAAACAAGTAACATAAATGAACTGCACAACACAGGCGGACTTATCGCTTCTAGCGATCTCTTCCAGTCATCCTTTGGATAGAGGAAAGTATGATAAAATAGAACAAGATAAAGGGCAGTGCAAAAAATAAGAACTAAAAAGACAATGCTCACCTAGTATGAAAAAAAAACCCAGGCTGGAATCAAATGAAAAGTATCTCCAATTATTGGTAATGATATGTAATTAAATATTCCATAGGGGGCATCATCGAAATTAATGGCGGTATGTGTGAAATTGCTATTTAGATTTTTCAGGGGTCACATAAAGTATGAGATAAAGGGAGCAGTAAACAGATACAGTTGCGGTTGAAAAGTGTATAAAATGGCTTTATTTTACATATTAATTATATTATATAATTGTATATAATAATTATTATTTAATATAATAAAGCGTGACAATTTTTTTTGTTTTTGTAAACGCGCTAATCTCAGGAACTACAAGACCCATTCTAAAAATTCTTTCACCAATGGGAAGCTACAACTTTACTGAATAGGTGCTAAACAAATGTTTTTTTATAAAAAAAAAATTTTTAGAATCGGTCTTGTAGTTCCTGAGATTAGCGCGTTTACAAAAACAAACTGTTACGCTTTATTATATTAAATAATAATAATGATATACAATTATATAATATAATTATGTTAGATATAGCCATTTTATACACTTATATATAAACCGCAACTGTATCTGTTTACTGCTCCCTTTAACTGATACTTTATGTGACCCCTGAAAAATCTGAATAGCAATTTCACACATACCGCCATTGATTTTGATGATGCCCCCTATGGAATATTTAATTACATATTATTACCAATAATTGGAGATACTTTTCATTTGATTCCAGCCTGGGTTTTTTTTGAGCATTGTCCTTTTTATAAACAAAATTTGACTCCAAACTTCTTATATAAATAAAAACAAAAAATATACATAGTACTAAAACTATCTATAAATATAAATACTATATATATATATAAATATATATATTATATATTACACATACATAATTTAAAATAAATACAATACATATTAATATAACAGATTCATGGATATCACGCAAAAGAAACAACTAACCAAAAAAGACCATGAAAATGACATCACTCAAGCAGAAGATTAGGGGAGGGAAAGGAAGTAAGTTTTAACGCGAGCTTTGAAAATGGGAAGAGTCCGAGATTCACGAATAGAAAGGGGAAGAGAATTCCAAAGACGAATAGATTGAATAGTGAAAGATTGAGAGTAGAACTCAGTGGAGTGTGGAGGACAAACTAGATGCAACTTCCGAGATGAACGCTGATCAGGACCCTTGGTGGATTGCAAGAATTTAAACCGCTCTTTAAGATAGGGAGGAGATAGAGGGTTAAAAAGAATGGAGAACAGTAAGCTAAGAGCATGCAAATCACGACGACGTCGTATCGGAAGCCAGCCAAGCTGAGCACGATATTGAGAAACGTGATCGTATTTACGTAGACCGAAGATAATACGTATGCAAAAGTTTTGTAATCGCTCTAGCTTGTTAAGAGACGCTTCACAAAGGTCTATAAAGCAACAATCAGCGTAATCGAGCAAAGGCAGTAAAAGGGCCTGCACTAGAACAATTTTGGTGGGTATAGGCGATTTGCACTGGCCTGCAAGATCGCCCAATTTAACCGTTCCTGTTTTATTTTTGTGGGGTTTTTTGAAGTCCCATGTTTACGTGAACAAGCCCAAGACCCTGGAAGCCCTCAAGGACAACATTTGACACGAGTGCGAGAATCTGTGGCCCGAAGTTCTCGCCGAGGTGATGAGAAATGCCATAAAACGAGCCCGTATGGAAATCAATTGTGACGGCGCCTATTTGATCGATATCGTCTTCTCGACATGACCAATAAAATTCTAAAGGTTCAAATAAACATAATCAAAAAACAGAATCGAAATTTTTCATTTAGAAAAAAAATGAGAGCCAAACAACATCGGATGACTTCTTTTGGCCCACCTTGTAATAATACGTTTATTGCACGAAACAACAAGCAACATGTATGGTACAATATTATAATTATATTGCCCTATCAAATTGTAGCCTTCCACCGCTTGCCCGCGTGAACTAAAGGACATTATCCCGCGGGAATCTCACACAATATCGTAGCTTATGTGTTTTTCTGATATATGCGCTATATTATTGTAAAGTTTTATTAAAATCCATTCAGTAGTTTTTATGTGAAAGAGTAACAAACATCCATCCATCCATCCATCCATTCTTACAAACTTTCGCGTTTATAAATAGATATTAGGAGGATCTTGACTCAGTCAGATCCTAAAAAAGCGAACTTTAAAAGTTTAAGCAGAAACACAGGCAGATATTATTGATGTACCTATGTGGTAACTTGACATGCTAAGTAAAATACCACCAGTCTGTCAACCATATAATTAAACCAGTACTTTATCCTCTATCAATAGATGAAAACTCTGAAGACGTTCTCGACAAGTGGGTCGTATAACCACGGAAAAGCAACAATAACAAACTGCCGGGTATGCCATAAACAGTGTTTTATGTCCGGAATCCCGAAAGTCGTCTCGGTGGTTATACTCGTAAACTTTCTGCGACCCAGCCTGTGTGTCACTCGGACAATTATCCGGAAGGAAGGATTTCTTTATGTGATGGACAGATGGACAGATGACTGCCTGTTGTTTAGAATTGTAATGCGAACATTAGCAGTTCTCTGTAAAGTATCTATTCGTAGCGACTTACACGCATAATAAATATTTATTTGTTTGAACAAGCTCGGGGACTTTGGCGTGTAATAATATTACGGGTTATGTTAAATGCGCAAAACCTTAGACACCCCAAATGATTTTTAAATCAATTAACCTAATGATGAAGGGAAAAACAACATCTAAGGTTTTCTGATCTGTTTTAGTTTCACTGGCAATTCTGATCGTTTCTTGCGTCCGCGACAAAGCTTTGTCGAGGGACGAGTCGGTAGGTAGGTATGGTTTATGCTCATGATGGCTTAACCTTTCAATAAGTAGTCAGAGCAACATTTTTTTTTTTAAATGTGACCTATATTAAAAAGTGGTTAAATAGATTCTACTCGTTATTCTGATCAAACTAATTTCAGGTTTTGCGCATTTAACTTAACACGTATACTATCGGGCGAGAATTGTATTATATTTTTTTTCGCGATGCGGGAATCCATACACAATTGTATTGAGTCGTCAGCTTGTAGAACTGTTTTTCGCGAGTGGATACTTAATGTTTGTTGATTAAGTTAGAGAAGTTGGCACAAAATATCTGATTAGCACTGTTAAGTGGTCACTCTAACAACATCTAGACTCCAGGCAACGAACGCTCAAAAAGAAGGATTTCTTTATATTTCAATCTGCTGGACCTGTGACTGGTTGTATTGGGTGGAATTTTAATGGGTAATTAGCATTTTATTAAGTCTCACTTTGTTTAAATTGATGAAAACGGAATTAAGCCTATTCTCTCATTTTTACGGAGTTCCAAATTTTCATTTTGACATTTTGGTGTATTTAAAGTTCTTATGTTTGACTACACACGATAATTAGGTATAATATAGAGGTATTTATAGTGTAGTATAGTGTGTGTGTAGAGGTATCGATTCCCTCACACAAAAAATCCCTAACTAAGCATAACTTGAACTGTGGGTGCCAGACGAAGAAGAAACATATATTTGACTAGCGGCCGCCCGCGGTTTCACCCGCGTGGTTCCCGTTCCCGTGGGAATTGGTCAAAATCCTTTCTTAGCGGATGCCTACGTCATAACATCTACCTGCATGCCAAATTTCAGCCCATTCCGTCCAGTGGTTTGGGCTGGGCGTTGATAGTTATCTATGTCAGTCAGTCAGTCAGTCAGTCACCTTTGAGTTTTATATAAATAGATTTGTTTAAAATTCATTGTAACGCCCTACATCAATGTAAATAGACATATTCATACACAAAAATGTTTGTAACGTTTCCGCGATTGAACCACAAGGAGCTTAAATTCTTTGTGGTTCGGTTGTAAAAGGAAGATTTTGGAGATCAAGCCCACGACCTTTAGTGTCATAGCCGACTTCTCCATTACACCAAATCGGGCGTCAACCTTTCATTTTTTTAGCTGTAAAATATCTCGTCCTAGCAACAACAATCACTCAGTGATTACGCAATAAACCGAAACAACAACTCAATCGTATGTAATTCCAATTCAATTAGTGCGACAAGAATCGCGCCAGAGCAAACAGAGACTGTAATTATAACGCGATTTCAGATCGCGGTACATGCTGTGTGTTTACAATCCGTGAGAACGCGTGTCCACTGCTCGCGACGACACGGGATGGCATTATGATAATTTATGGCTCTTGTTATCAACGAAGTTAGAATTTATCTCTAATTTCTCAAAAACCCAACACGAGGCAAAGGCCACCATCATGGAGATCAAGTTTTCTCATCAACAATAGGTAGTGGCTTAATCACCACGCTTGCCAAATGCAGATCGTTAATCAAAAACCCCAAAAATCGAGATAAATTTTGCTTGACTTGAACGAGATCTTGGCTCGGTACTTACACTAATGGATCATCGAAGCGTTTACATGTGCGTGACTATGAACATCCTGCGCTGTAGTTTAAACTTGACTAGTAGAAATTAAGACGCTGCGCAAACATATAGCTGTTTCTTGTGTTAAATACCAGTTACCAGTGAATATGAAGTCAGCCCACCCTGCGTAGACGTAGACTTTGTGTATTGTGTCAGATACTAGCCACCAATAAATATAAAATCAGTCCTTCCTGCGCAGTTTGTGTCCACTTATTTATAAATGTTATAATGTTGTGTCATCTTGGCAACAAAAAGTACCTATTTCTGCGCAACGAATACTACCGTTGTCTATAAACATCCTTCGTAGTTGCGTGATCGTAAAGATTGTCCGCTGGTAGTTAGCACTCAACTTGGAGAACATGAATACCGCGTGGCAACGGAAACGCGCCAAACCCGGCTGGTACTCCGCGCGAGCCGTCGTCGGCGCAAACATAACTCGCAGAACATGTTGTGTCTTCAGCTGCTGAGAGATCTCATTCCCTTCTGAGTGATATGACAAAACTTCATCTAAATTCTAGAGTACTAGTATTACTTCTTGTATCAGCTTATTTGATATCCTACGGCAGAGGAAAAGTTACCATCATTGAAACCAAGTGACCGACACGTTTATTCGTAAGTTAATTCGTAATCTAACTTCTTGTATTTATTTTGACTGGCTCTATAACGCATTTGGCAGTGACCCTACACTATTCTAATCCCACCCAGGACAAACATTTTAATACAATATTGAAGAAAATCTTGTGATTGACATGTAAAAAGGTAAATTGCTCCATTATTTTGTAAAAAAAACATCTTAAAAAAGCTTCAATGTGCCTCGTCATATTTTGTATTTATTTCCTCCTTTGGCCAACCATTTCCCTTGAGTAACCGCTAATTTCTCCGACAACAAAGAAATAAAACATTCCTCATACACTCAGCAGTGCTCAATCGGCTAATGAATCCCTCAAGGAACGGAGCAGCACTCGTACATAACAGCGCCGCGATAACACGAGCGAGGCCATTTATTGGACGCAAGGCCTTTGTAGGACTAGCAAGGAAGTGTTAACGAAATGTGGTCTGGTTATTACAAGCAGGACTAGTGATAGCCGTTACTTCATTAGTTAAATAAATAAATAAATATCTTGGGACATTATTCACACAGCGCCATCTAGCCCCAAACTAAGCATTAGCTTGTACTATGGGTGCCAGACAACGGATAAACATTACTTATATACTTTTTTTTGTAAATACATACATATTATACATAGAAACACCCAGACCGATACAAACAGACATGTTCATGCACACAAATGTTTGTACCGTGCGGGGATCGAACCCGCGACCTCTGGTGTAATAGCCGACTTCTCGACCATTACACCAAATGGCTCGACATTCATCCCGAGTTGAGCATTTGTGTTGAAGTTTCGAACCAATTCGTGGTGCAATCACTAATTTCCTGTTCGGACTCAATCATCAATGTGACGATGACTTGATTTCAACAATGGAAGCTTACTTTGTCGGCTACCCTCCGGCTGTAAATATAGCTGGGCCACCATTGTCACATGACTGAGTATCATCAACGACCGACACGGCATCGAAAGAGAAAGTTATGGGAATTTTAGTGGATACAAATCCCCTTCCAGTTTTCCGATCCGTTTTTCGGAGTGGAAACAGGAGGGGGCCTATAAACCCGGCCCGAACACAGTACGGCAAATAAGAGTAACATATATCTCCTTGGACATTATATTAAATAGATGCGTCTGCTGAATTTATTCTAAGTATATTGTTTTCGTAAAATCACGTGCAAAGAAAAAGCTTCTGGTTCCAGCACGAACAGTTTAATCGGTCGACATGTTGTGCCGTGTCAGCAGCAAAGGCGGCACAAAGAGGTCCATTCAGCGAATCATAAGGCGCGTTATCCGCAAAGAGGATCGATCATCGCAGCCCTCAATCTATAATAAGATCTCGCTCTGTGCCACAATGCTCCGCGCGCTTTGTCCAAAGGTACGCCGCTTTAATGGCGGGGCTGCTAAGATGGCGCTGGAAGGCGAAATTAAGTACTGACGAGCCATTTGGTGTAATGGTCGAGAAGTCGGCTATTACACCAAAGGTCGCGGGTTCGATCCCCGCACGGTACAAACATTTGTGTGCATGAACATGTCTGTTTGTATCGGTCTGGGTGTTTCTATGTATAATATGTATGTATTTACAAAAAAAAAAAGTATATAAGTAATGTTTATCCGTTGTCTGGCACCCATAGCACAAGCTAATGCTTAGTTTGGGGCTAGATGGCGCTGTGTGAATAATGTCCTAAGATATTTATTTATTTTTATTTTATTATAGACCGACAAACCTATCTGTTCCGGTGGCGGCGTCGCTACTGTCGTTTTAGTACTGTCATCAAATATCGTTTTTGCATTGCAGACATTTCACGTAATTCCAATTTTGGCCACCGGAACAAATAAGTTTGTCGGTCTATAGTACTCAACGAGTATTAGGTAACATCTTTTGTTATTTTCACGGAGTGCCATGTATGCCCAAACTAAGATCCAGGCAATTAGTAGGTTCATAACGTACCTAATTAACAAACATCAAAGTGCGCTTGCATATTTCGTTTTTTTCATCAAAATGTTTCAACTTGGTCTATGGTGTGGAATACGTTAATATATGAAATAAGACAATCAGTTTTATCCCAGAAAAAGTGACATGACCATCCATAGCATAACAATAAAGAGAGAGATTTTGATAGACCCTATCTTAGTGAGCGAAGCCTCAGGCATAGGTCACGCGCGGAGGTGGATTGTTAACACGGCCGATTTCCAGACTCCCGAATATAAATTAAACTTACTTTATAGAAAATCCCAAGTAAATATTTCCCTATAAAGGATTGTTACACGAAACCCTGTTTATAGTCATACTGTATGTGACCTGCAACTTAATAAGCCCTACAAAGCCTTCCCAGAGAAGCGTTCCTCAAGGCACTTTACAGACGTCAATACTTTTGTTATTGGCAATACTTTTGTTATTGTCAACGAAAAAGTGTTTCAGGCAAGTTTAAGTAATATTTTTGATGATGGCGGGAACGAGCCTTCAGTAAGTATTTTTTATTTTGTGCTTACGACCAATTAAGCTGAGATTTGTGCCAAAAAACAAGTAAAAATATCGTAAGAAATCAAATACATGATCTGATACCGTAGTATGTAGCTTAAAGCCCCAGTGTATTACGTATCAGAAAGCACAAAAAGTACCACAAATATGTATGATAACAAAATTACTTAAAAAATTGGTTGCCTGTAAAGTCGGTATACGGGCGAAAGTTTTACGTGACAACGACTTTTTATGTCTGTCTCTCTCGCTCTTAGGCGGGACGCGTGCCTCTCACTCGCTCTCATTGTGAGCGCATAACGTGAGCGGAGCGTAACGCAGTTTCTTGAAGAGTCACCCGGCAAACCAATTTATAAGACGTTGTCACGTCAAAAAATACAAATTAATATCCAGGCACAGAACAAACAAAATGTTCATCACACCATAATCCACGAACACAAGTAGCGCTACCAAATGAGCCAAACAAATCACTCAAGGAAGGGGAAATATTATTATACAAAAAGTTGACCATTCCATTTACGTGGTAAATCTTTAAATTATGCAAAGCAGATTAATCGGTACCCAAGCAGCATTTTAGCGCCCCTGTTCAATATAATAGCGATTTCGCTCATTAGCAATTTTACGCTCGCATGGGAGCTAGGTATTTAACGAGACCGTTCAATTAAGCTCCTGCCGCTTAGTCTTTGCAAACGGGTTAATGATAGCTCTGTGTGTTTGATCGAGGGTGTATGAAAGGGGCAAATCTACGTCGATGACTTGATTTGCTGACCGATTTTTTTTTATTTTATTTCACTGTGTAACAAGACGAGCAGATCGTACACCTGATGGTAAGCGCCATTCAGTGCCAAACAGTAACTAAGCAGTTAATGTCTGACACTGTCCTGCGCTCGCTATACCGAGACGACAGTAATTAAGTCTCATTTAACCAGTAATTTCACTAGCTTCAGTGCCCTTTCCCCGAAACACAGAAGTGCTTGACACCTACCTAGACGGCCCAGTACAGGAACCTACTACCTGGTAAATGATTTGGTATGAAAATGAAAATCCTTCGCTTCTGTGGATGCTTCCTAGTTAAGTACCCCTTAATAGAATAGCCGGCAGTAGTTTAGTAGCCGCTTACGGTCAGGTGGACTGCGTGGCTGTCTGCCAAGTAAAATAACATAAAGAAAATGAAAAAAATAATTACATAGCCTTTGTCCTGAATTTAGTTTTTACTTTTATCCTACATTGACACATGCCGTCCAGTTAAAGGTAAGGAACAAACAGTGTTCATGTACACAGAAACATAGCAGAACAGTTAAGAAGTACTACATCTCTGTGTTTTTGTAAGATCTGTAAGACGAATGAGCCGCTTCCCAGACGGTTGTCTGGGGAGCGGCTCATTCAGATAGAGGATCAACTATGCCCTACTTCTCTTAAAACAAGTGCGGACAAAGTGCAAAAGTAAAAAAAAAACATTCATAGCTTATATCAAATATTAAAACCATATTTTGCCGTTCGCTGCGAACTTCGGTTTGTACCGAGACAGTTTTATCTCGCACCTCCAGGGAATTGTTCTAGGTAACTGCTTTATATTTCCCGCTAGCTTCGCAGAAAGAAAATAGCATCGAAACTTGGGAGCGATAAGGCTAAAGTCAGCTAATACTAAATAATGACGGCCCAGAGGATCAGTGGTGGTCAAAATGTGTGTGGAGCGGATCATAGACTTTTATTACATACTAGCCTTCCACCCGCGGTTTTACCCGCGCGTAATTTCTTTTTTTCAAATATCCCCCCTTCCCCCACATTTCCGGAATCAAAAGTACTCTATGTTCACCGGGGATAGTGTAGCTATCCAACAGTGAAATAACTATTTAAATCGGTTAAGTAATTTTGGAGCCTATTCAATTCAAACAAACAATCAAATCTTTCCTCTTTATAATATTAGTATAGACTAGCTATCGCCGCGGCGTCTACCGCTTGGATTTGGCAATCTCGTTTATCGAGGGGACGGCATTTTATTCTTTTTTTTTAAAGAGTGCATGCAAAATATACAAAGCATCAGCTCAAAGGGTAAGTAAAGGATTCCCCTACTGCTGCCCCACTGCACAGCAGGCCAAATCCGCTTCCTTGCCGGTTCTTGTCAGAAAACAATCCGATGCCGGTGGTAGAGTCAATTAGTAAAATATCAGCCTATTAATGTCCCACTGCAGGGCAAAGGCCTCCATCTTTGAAATCAAGTTATCGCTACAATGATAGGTATTGGCTTAATCACCACGCTTGCCAAATGCGGATTGGTGATCACAAACCCGAGCTGTGCCCGAAAAAACCGACACAAAGTTAGCTCGACCCGGGAATTGAACCCAAGACCCCGAGATCTTGGCCTGTACTTGAACCACTAGACCATCGAGGCGTTTCATTATTGAATAGATTCATATGCGGTGACTAGTAAATTTCTTCTGGCGTCGTACCAAGTTAGGCCTCGGCGACGAATTTCGCGGGAGCAGGAGCGGTAGTGGCGAGATGTTTTGTATTGCATAATGATTTCTAATATTTACACGGTTACTACTCATTAAAATAAAACAGGCCGTGATCACGGCTACTGAAAAGTAGTCGAAACGTCGGGTTTAAATTTCAAAATGTAGAATATACGCGAGTTTTCATCCGTTTAAAGTTGTTTTATTTTAATGTTTTGTATTGAATCACATAGAACCGTTCTATGGAAATAAAATAAGAAAGCTGTTGTGATGTATGGATCCTTTCTTCTCTTTCACGCAAAACTACTTAACAAAGGATCAAAGTTTTCAGTCACATCATTAACTAACATATTTTGAAGCTGTGAGAGGAAGATATTCTTCTATAAATCATTAGTAAACAGAACACGGTGTATGCTGGTTTCGTATGCGACATATCGCGCGATCAGGGCTATGCACCGAAATTCATGTTAGTTTTACGGAAGTTTAATATTAACAACCCGGATAAAGCTGGGCTAGCAAATTTAGGTTACTGTAAGGTGACCATGCAGTTTTAATTCTGGTAAAAGATGAGGTGCGAACTGCAAGTCTTGCGCAAAATCAAAAATATCTTTTCATGTAGGCATATAAAAAGCAGTTATGAATCGTCAAAACTGGAACATAAATCTTAAGTTTAACTATAATATTATAAAAAAAACATACGAGGGCGAGGAGTGTGTGTTACGCACAACACTACAGAACAATCGCATGTTCTCAAAGAGAAGGTTTTCTGGACCTCTTGTTCTCGACCTCCTCCATTTTTGAAGTCTGTAAAAAAAGAAAATATTTCACGGAAAAACGATGAAGTTTCTTTTTCAAAATGATTAATTATTGTCTAATTGTTTGCTTCCATTTAAATGGTCACCCTAATTCAAACTCGGAGGAGTTCATACAATAAAGGTAATACGTTATTACACAATTTGGTCCATGCTATAATCGCGTTAAATCGATAGAGAATAGCGATGATCAGTTAATTGGAATAACTTTAACCTTATAATTAATTAATTTGAAGTTTATTTTGACATTTTGATAGTGATCACTGACCATGTTCTATTTTTCGTATCCCTGGATGTTTATTTGTATTTAAGTATAATATAATATAATATGTGTGGTATTTAAAATCGTTGTTTCTAACACTCACAACAAAGTTTCTGCTTAAGCTACATACACATAGTTTGCAGGGGCAAGTAGCATTAATGTAAATGATTTTTTCCAACATTTATTTATTTAATACGAACAATTACTATTACACACTACCGTATTTATATGTTCGTCAGCAAATAATTTGTTCAATGTGTATGTCCCAGATGCAAAGTCTAAGCTGACTTTAATTTTTTTAGTTGTAACATAATTCATCCAATCCAGTTATATACCCATAACAATCCATTTTGTACACCCATGGAATCGATATTACACCGGCCGAGAGCCCACAAGCCGTCGGCGATGTTTTATCATTACGCTGAATAATGCAAGCGGTAACGATGCTTATAAAAGGTGAACGCACATTCGTCCGATCCGAACGCACCGAACAATTAGTAATTTTAATCTCGAATGAAGGTATAACGGCATTGAAAGAATCGATCGCAGAGATCTACTCGATCACTCCAAAGGGAACTACCACGCTGAAAGAAAAAAATCTGATTCAGACCTCTCGCACTGTAATCATAATATTATAACTTTACCTAATGAAAAAAGTAACATTTGAAGTAACTAGGTATAATAATGAGAGGCTCAAAAGTTACGAAAAATGTGAATAAAGTAACACTCCAAATCTCCAAACTTTGCGCATTGTTTGTCGGCATTCACTGCTCACGCGCACTTTACAGAACTTTAGCGCATAGATCGATTCACTGTCTCACTTACGCACACCACACGCCCCTACGATGACTTTCATGCTTCATCATTTCATCACATTTAGTCATAAATTCATCATCACGCTGATAATTCATCACTTGATAAATTCTAAGCTTCTTTCGAATCGGACAGTCGGTCAGTGTGATGTTTCAAAGAATTTAAAGTTGTTTGATTGCTTTGTCACGCTCTGGGCTCGGATGTGTGCGTTCACCTTTACATTACATTGTTGTTATTAAAGTTCAGTTTGTAGGAATAATAGTTTAAAAGGTGCTTACATTAAGTTACAGGTGCTTTAGCAAAGTGTTTATTAAACAATTCCGCGAACAGAAAATACATCTTAGAGTTGATTCGCATAAAAATTTAGTTTGTTATGTCAAAATATTGGTTAAAACGTATCCGGTGAGGGCGAAATACAACCAGATTCGGAAACCACCACGGAGCGACTGCCATTTGACCTCCGTAACCACTGACGTCTAATATATGGACCAATGATACCCTTTAAAATGACAGCTCTTTCTTGTGCCTATTTGAAGCGCCGCCATTGCGCCGCCAAGCGCCCCCAATGCGGGGGAAAGGAACTAAATCTGACGTAAACTGCAAAATGGCCGGTGCTTGGTTCTGATTGTCTTCGTGTTTTTTAGTGATTTTGGAGGTTTAACGCGATTAAGCTTGTTTATTGTGTCGTATTAATGTAGTAGATACATAAATAAGTGGTAAAAGTTTATTTTAGTGTATTTTATCTCACTGTCCCATCTCTATTTTTAGTTCATTTCCCACCCACTGCTGCCGTCAGCGCCAAAATGGCGAAAATCAAATCGGCACACTATGACCCGGACTGTAATTAGTCCAGCGTACTTGTATAATAGAGGTCAGTGTCCGTAACCCTTAAAAGGGGAACTAAACTAATTGAATCATGGCATATGTTCTGTGTCATGGCTGCACAGTCATTCAGCTGTACAGATTTCCTCACGATGGTTTCTCAGTGCACATAGAAAATCCATAGGCATTTCCACATTTAATTTTAAGTCTGCATTGTTGAAATATTGGAAACACTGATGAAATCGTCTAAATAGATGAATTCTTGGAACATGCAATCCAAATAGTTATTAACTGGGAAGCCCATTAGGTCGTTTTAGCATCGAGCTGAAATGAACTGAAATGAAATTTCAATGCTTTCAATATCACAAAGCGAGCACTTATATAATCTGCCACAATATCTTATATGCAGATAAATCATAATTCCACAACTCAAGATAATAATATGTTGTACGTTTTGAATGTTCGTCTTCGTAAATTTCTTATTAACTCCGTAAGGCAGTGATGCCACCCTTGAAGTAAAATAACATAGGTACTTTATTCACAAAAAAACATACATGTAGGTAAGGTAGCCGATCCATGCTTAGGTCATATGACAGGATTTGCCAAATCCTGGATGAGCTGGTCAAAAGCCCTAAGGCTGGCAAAGGTTCGTTCCTTTTGGGAGGAAAAGGGAAACCAGGGAAGTTTAGTGGATACTGGGACGAACGTGTGGCCACAGAATATACCTAATCTATACTAATATTATAAAGAGGAAAGATTTGATTGTTTGTTTGTATGTTTGTTTGTTTGAATCGAATAGGCTCCGAAACTACTGAACCGATTTGAATAATTCTTTCACTGTTGAATAGCTACACTATCCCCAATGAACATAGGGTACTTTTAATCCCGGAAATGTAGGGGGAAAGGGGGGAATATTTGAAAAAAGAAGTTACGTGCGGGTGAAACCGCGGGTGGAAGGCTAGT
Organism: Mecyna flavalis; assembly: GCA_949319885.1. Taxonomy (NCBI): domain Eukaryota; kingdom Metazoa; phylum Arthropoda; class Insecta; order Lepidoptera; family Crambidae; genus Mecyna; species Mecyna flavalis. Next base: position 2,696,721 of record OX439413.1, read on the forward strand.
ATTGTGTAATAGTAATGCGGCTACAAAGCGTGAACCCTTTTTCCTTCGCAAACGAGCCTACGATAACTTGACCGGGACTTTACTCTCGGAGAAAGAAGGAACATATTTAACAAGACAAGAGGTGCGCGAAAGTATCGTAACGCTAAACATTTGTCGCGGTCATCGCGCTGCAGTCGGTGCAAATTCTCATTAACGCCGTCGTTACGCTGAACAGTGCAGCACATTAACGATGCTGCCTTTCGCCAATTCCTGCCGCCTGCCGAAACATACGGTTTTGCATTCTTGACCAGAAAACTAACTTTTTCTTCCTAGTAGAGTAGTCCGAAGCTGATCTGAACATTTAATCAATTACATAGGACATATTTATACGGTCCTTTCCAACGCACTGGCAGGCTAAAGGTCACTTGTGCAAGGCATTAGGATCAACCTCCCGCTCCCTCACAACTGCCTTCTTATAAAAGGTATGTGCTTTTAAGAAGAAGGCTGCTGCTTTCTACGCTCTGCTGGTGGCAGCCATGATAGGTATCACCAAACTCCTCCACCTCTCAGTGAGGCACCAAAGTAACTATTTCTTAATTGTAAGGAACTTCCTAACGAAAAAACTGGTACGTATTATTTTACTGGTTGAGCCTATTCAGGATAATGGTCTCACTTGTAACCCGAAGTTACAATTCATCAATAATTATCAACTAACCCTAGCGAGCGAGTTTACCAAAAGTTTTTACCGAACTAGATGACAGAAACTTGCATGATGGAAGCCAATATGTAATTACGGTACATAGTTTCTATCTGTCCTACTATCCCCACAGAAAACCGACTGTGAGTAGTAAATTTACTATCACGCTTCATACGGAGAGTGAGAGTGCCGAAGGGTCAAACCTACTTCCCCCTCCCTCCCTATTATTTTTGCATATGCGGGCAACGCATCTTTGATGCTAATCGCAAGTGTCTTATAGGCGGTAGTCACATTTGCTCCCTCTTTCATAAATATGTATGTTCGAACTTCCCAAACTTTTCCAAACTCAAACAATGACGTTCAATTAAAAAACGTCATTGAACTCAAACTAGAGTTTCCAATTTCCCCGTATGTTTCCATAGCAAGTAGCGAAGATTGTCGGAGCAACACAATTGCCGTACGAATTACAAGCCTGCGCCGGCTAGACTAAATAATTACGCCTACAACTAGCTTCGGATGATACTTTAATGGCCTCCCCTTCCGTAGACACGTTCCTGTTCTCGACTTAAAATGTAAATTAGACTGTATCTAATGTTCTTGGAGATCTGAATGTGGGTAAATAGTTACAGATGAAGAACATAGGTACTTGCAAGTGATAACTTCGAGTGTAGAAGCATAATATGTTAATGCTAAGAGAGTATTTCAAATGCGCATAGGACCTGATACGTGCATATAAAAATCCTACTAAAACTTGAAGATCTTCCTCTGAGCTAGATCAACTATGCACGTCGACTACGATATCATAAGTAGGTTGTCTAGCGAAAATTATAGAGATGGGACAGCTGCCCAGTTTGTATCCGGTACATACCAGGATCCGGCACTTTTTCAGGATCCGGCCGGGTACCGGGTAATGGTGCCGGAAACCCGGCACTACCGAGTAATTAGATCCAAGATAAAAAAAATTGTGGTCTTAATCATTTTCAGCTTCAGCAGTTTGTAGCTATCAGCTATTTGTGGATAGCGCTGTTTGAAAAGTAGTACTTACCCAACACCACCTTCACTGGTGAAATCTACCACCATTATAGCTCCAGCTACAGCCCCACAAAGCTAAACGACTAGTTTGATACTGAACTTGTGTAGTTTGGTCGTTGACTGCTTACTATTTGCACTTATGTAAGTTAGGTAAAGAAAATCGTCTAAAGCAATTAAATAATTATGTTTCATAGCGAGAAATAGGAACGTACGAGTAAAGATATAGGTGGTGCGAGAGAAGTTTATCTAAAAAGCAGTTATATTATCCCAACTTCGGCTAAGGTCCGGCCTATAACTCGATCGACTGCGCGCTGATCAAACAAGTTTTCTCGTTACTGTCCCGCGCGTTGACGAGTTGAGCCGCGCGTCGCAGCTCTGCGTGAATACCGCGCTTCATTGCTGACTTTTCGATACCATTAGATAAGTATTTTTTTTAACCGACAACCTAATCGAATGCCGAATCCGGTGGTAGAGTCACTATGTTACCTTGATATAAGAGCATTTCTGAGGCCTACATGAATATTAATAGTTATTTATGTGATTGTTGCTTATTGAGGGTTATTAAAATACGAATGTGGTTTTCCTCCTGATCCTTGTGTTTGTGGGTGATCCTTTTATGAAACTCACTTCGTTCGTTTCACAAAAGGATCACATGAGTATTTTAATGCCTAATTATGTACAGTCACATACATAACTTTATCTTCATTCATACGATATATGTCTATTTTAAAGTCAGGATCGATGTGAAACCGCGTGGAATATAATCCGTAGTACCAGGAGAGCAGAGAAGAACAAGAAGCTAGGGTAGCTCGCGTCTTTCAAACTCTTTGATTTAATGAATAGTTACTCTGCGGTTATGCTCTCCTGGTACCTTTGAAAATACATCATCATCATCAGCTTCAAATCCATTAATTTTTACTTTTTAAGAAGACGTTCGAAATTTGAACGTAATTAAAGTATCGGTTACCGATACTAAAATGTAAACATTACGATGCAGCCACAGATACTTATATCTAAATGTAGGGCGTTTGCTCATCGCTCCTGACTATAAAATAGACATATTATGGTATGGATGTAGATAAAGAAAGATTATTGAAAAAGACGCATTCTCTACACAAGTACCTAACAAAATATAGTCCACCTCATTATTGAGGTCAAAAATGATTTATTTCTGCATTTGGATTTATTATCAAAATCTAAAATCAAATCAAAATATCCTTTTTTAATTGGGTAGGGTACAGAAAAAATACTTTCTGCCCGTCGTCTGACAGACCATGATTTTTTTTTCTCATCTATACTTCTAGATCGGTACAAAAAGTTCGGGAAGCTATGAGTAAGTATGAAAGTAACTTATGAAAATGTCGTCAGTCTGAGTAAAGTTCTTAGGAAACAGTTGCGAACCTATCTTCAGCCGAAGGTCCGGCCTATAACTCGATCGACTGCGCGCGCTGATCAAACAAGTTTCCTCGTTACTGTCCCGCGTTGACGAGTTGAGCCGCCCGTCGCATCTCTGAGCGATTACCGCGCCTCATTTCCTCAATTTGTATAAGTTACAGCAACAACACTTATTATCTCCAATAATAAAGAGAAAAAAAGGTATCCTTTATTAATTTGTGGGTATGACATTCTACGAGTAGAACAAAAAAAAATTCTTTCAACGTTCTAAAGACAATTTTAACGTTATATTTTGTCCTCTACAAGAGATTTTTTTATTCGGTGTCCCTTTGTTTACTATCTCTTAATGCAATAGGCTACAGTGGCCGTTACCTTCATTAATGTATTTATCGGCCGAAAAAAATAACATAAAAAACACACCACCTACACTTCGGGGTTGTGTACAGTCATTTTTTATTATCTTCCCGAAGAAACCAGTGCAAGAATAAACATTAAACTGTCTTATTTTAATAGGTCCGGGAGAGCCGACGCGCGCCTGCCATAAATTAGAGGGAGATAGCGCCAGCCGCGATTCTATTACGATATGTGGTGTTTGTTATAACATCACAAATTCAGGACGAGCACGCGGAATTTTAGCAGTGGGAGGCCTAGGCGTGGCGGGGTGGCTCAACATATTCTTTTGCCCATGTAGCAGCAGCAGCCACAATGCAGGGAGATGTAGAAAGATTACTCTCTTTTCGGCTTCGGAAACTTTGGCTTTTGCTCAGCAATGAAATCAAAACGGCTATTAAAAATGTATGGCTATGAATCTTTCATTGTCAGACATTTGATTTGTATCATGATATTATAATGTTATGTGAGAATTGGTAAAATACAGTAAAATTCAACAGTTCAACCTAGGGGTTGTTGGCGTTATGTACACAAATATTAACTTAGTATTGTATTGGTACAGTACTAATATTTGTGTACATAACGCACAAAACGATGGATTGTCTTAATATTATAATTATTTTGTTCATTTATTTCAGAAGGCCTAAGATTTCCGAACATTTACATCTAAAGTAACAAAATTACTAATTAACATAATAATATTATTAAACAACATCATCTGGTAAATCCATAACTCCTTAAACCAATGCAAGTTTTAAGCCCAATTCTTATTTTTAAAGCAAGGCAACATAGCGTGTGAAAATATTATGACGTAATTGCAAGTGCTCCAACCGAAGTTGAAGACCTATACAAAAGCCTAAGGAAAAAAATTAGCAAAACATACCGATAAATTAGGTGCGAATCAAACAATGCGCGTATCTCACGTTACGTGCTTTCGCACAAAAGCCTGATAGCGTAAGGTTTAGGAGTCGCTCTGAACAATGCCTGTAAGTGCTTGTACCTCGTGAAGTATCGGTTAAATATTCCTTTACTGTAATCATCCTTTTTAGGGTTCCGTAGCCAAATGGCAAAAAACGGAACCCTTATGGATTCGTCATGTCTGTCTGTCTGTCTGTCCGTCCGTATGTCACAGCCACTTTTTACCGAAACTATAAGAGCTATACTGTTGAAAATTAGTAAGTAGATGTATTATGTGAACCGCATTAAGATTTTGATACAAATATAGAAAAATAATAATAAATTTTGGGGGCCCCCATACTTAGAAAGGAAACTCAAAAAAAATTTTTTCATCAAACCCTTACGTGTGGGGTATCTATGGATAGGTCTCCAAAAATGATAATAAGGTTTCTTATATCATTTTATTCTAAACTAAATAGTTTGCGCGAGAGACACTTCCAAAGTGGTAAAATGTTGGTCCCCCCCCCCCTGTAACTTCTAAAATAAGAGAACGATAAATCTAAAAAAAATATATGATGTACATTATTATGCAAACTTTCATTGAAAATTGGTTTGAACGAGATCAAGTAATAAGTTTATTGGGGCTCCCCATACTTAGAACTGGAACTCAATTTTTTTTTTTCATCAAACCCTTACCTGTGTGGTATCTATGGATAGGTCTTTAAAAATGATAATAAGGTTTCTTACATCATTTTTTTCTAAACGGAATAGTTTGCGCGAGAGACACTTCCAAAGTGGTAAAATGTTGGTCCCCCCCCCCCCTGTAACTTCTAAAATAAGAGAACGATAAATCTAAAAAAAATATATGATGTACATTATTATGCAAACTTTCATTGAAAATTGGTTTGAACGAGATCAAGTAATAAGTTTATTGGGGCTCCCCATACTTAGAACTGGAACTCAATTTTTTTTTTTCATCAAACCCTTACCTGTGTGGTATCTATGGATAGGTCTTTAAAAATGATAATAAGGTTTCTTACATCATTTTTTTCTAAACGAAATAGTTTGCGCGAGAGACACTTCCAAAGTGGTAAAATGTTGGTCACCCCCCCTGTAACTTCTTAAATAAAAGAACGATAAAACTAAAAAAAATATATGATGTACATTACCATGCAAACTTCCATTGAAAATTGATTTGAACGAGATCAAGTAATTAGTTTTTTTTAAACGTCATAAATCGTAAACCGCAATTTTCATCTCATTCAATCAACTCAAATATAAAAACGTCGATCAAACTTACAAAGAACTACAAGAACTTTTATATTGTGATGATACTTGCTGCTACGGAACCCTTCATGGGCGAGTCCGACTCGCACTTGGCCGGTTTTTAATATTCTAGATCAGTAAGTTGGGACATAGGCACGCTTCACCTGGAAGCGTCGCTCAATGTGCTGCCAGACTGTAGGCTCATCTGATCTTCGAGCCTTTGACGTCAAGTGTCCTTATTATAATAGACAGGAGTCCTGGGTTCAAATCACGGGTCAGACAAAACTTTGTAATTGTGTTTATCTGTTTAGAAAATACTCGTTCACAGTCTAAAGTTTGGATGTTGGTGGTGTATAGGTACCCCTGTACCTTAAATATTTTGGAAAACACGTAATGCCGCTGGTCCCGTGCCTGATAACTAGGTCGTGTCAGACTATTGTCAGAGTGTTATGAGCATGTTATGAGAGTGAATTAATATTCATTATATACATATAGCCTGCGTTTTTGGTTGATTGTGAAGATTGACCGCCGTAGCCGAAAACTCGGCGTGAAGAAAATTTACACATACTTAGTTCCTAGGTTATTTAACAGGCCAGATTTATAGCCTAGTCTAAAATTCAGATCTTATCTTCACACGTCGCTGTATCTAACATTTCCTCTGAACATTATTTGCCCATATTCGGTCTTCGAACAAGCAAGGAACATTTCCTTACATAACGAATTTGCATTGAATACGCATCACGAAAAGTAAGGACTTCTAGTGTTGCCATGTAAGTACAGGATTGTTACAGATGGAGTTACTGTTTGTGAAGAAATTCGAGGTGCTTGCGATTTAAAATCAATACCTGAGAAATTTACGACGCACTATCTTGCCCAAACTATGCATAGCTTGTGTGGGTGCTAGAGAACATACTAGATACATAAACACCCAGACTCAACTATTCATCAATCAGTCGGCAAAATATTTATCTATATATATCTAATTTATTTTTGAAACGTTTGGCGATGCTGGAAATGAGAAGAAAACATTTATTTGCTATTTTGTAGGAACACCACAACATACAAAAAAGCAAAGATTTACAAGACTTGCATACATTATTTCCGAAACAAATATTGGCAACACCAATAACAAACAATACACGATTTAATTTCAAGATATGACACGATTTTGTGCCCTCAAAGATGACAACACTGACTAAAACGCTCCTAACCTTTAGAAGCAATAAAATAATATCACCTGATGTGATTTTCTAAGGTTGCCACTTAACCCGTGGCGCGTGATAGGTTGTTTTAGCTGTCACGGATGTGGTTAATTTCAACCAGAATTCGGGAGATAAAGGGCAAGTAAATTAGGGTTAGGGTTATCCTTGACACTATCTTAGGAACAGTGACAAATTAGATTGTATCTTAAGACGGCGGATTAATCGAGAAATACGATGGGATCGATACATCGAAATAAATCGATGTTAGTCACGAGGGAATTCGACGTTACTCTGTATTCCTTAAGCAAATGAACATTATTTGTATTACCCGAAAATCCTCCTGAATAGTTTTTGACAATTGAAAAACGTTCATGTACTCCCTCCACTTCCCAATTTCTTATGTCTTCTTATAAAACATCATTACGAAACTTGTAGAAAGACACCGTTTTCACCATTGAACTTAATGAGCTATCATAATTCATATTCTAGACTCCTCCAATCGTCAACATCTTTACATTAAATGTACTGGCACTTCAGATTATTTTACGTAAATAAGATCAGAGTACTAGTAACTAGCTGACGAGTCAAAGTTTAAAAAAGTCCTTACACCTATTAGTTCTAAGTTCGTTCTACGCCAGGATGTTATAATTGTAGCACCTTCGTTGATTCTCATACCCATAGCACACAAGACGTGCTTGTGTTGCTTTCTGATGATGAATATACGGGATATTGTTGGATGTTTACCCAGTGTAGCGGCTATCGGAATGCGCTACATACGACAGACTGATGACAACAACGCAAGATTGCAACTCAGCGAAAAGTGCACGTGTAAACATTGGCCTCAAGACTCGTCACTCGCACGTCACTGAGACAGCCAATCAGATATTTGATCCTAGCTAGATTATATACAACACACCAAGACGTTACATTGGGCCGCGGTCCCCGAGCAGACACCTAGCTCGGAGGAAGATCTTCCCTTTTCGTTGACGTCATGATACGTAATCTTCATACGTCACACTCAGCTTCCCTGATCTATTCACAAGCTGTACATTATAACATTATAATCCATATAGCCAATCACCAATGATGTCTCCAGCAGACACGTGGCATGCTCCTCCACAATAACCGGTCGGGTCAAACGCGCAATTAGCTGTCCCCGACAGATGCACTTAGGCTGGCCATCGACTCTCAAACTGTTAGAAACGACAAAAAAAGAAAAGAAAAATATGCCCCCAGGTGACTTTGTTGGACTCGGAAATCCTCTTCTCTACAAAATGCCCCTCAGTGACTTCGTTCGACGAAGAAATAGGCCGGGTCGAATGGAAAAGTAGCACCCTCTCACAGAAGACAGATTTTAAGAAGCAGCTTTGCTATATAAATACGGTTCGTTTGCCGAGTAAAAGTGTTGGAGGTCCGGCTCAGATTCGAAAAGAGGAACTGTAGAGTTTTTTTTGCAGTTTAATTGGGGAGTCTAAGTAAAGAGTCCCTAATCATGATTACGGCAAAGTATCTTATCTTATGTACAAGCATTGAATTGAGAATTTTATCCGTTCTAAGTTGTTTTATTATGGAATGTTTATTTAATACATTTGAACAAAGTCGATATACCTAAATAACTATAAATCTGAAAATTATGTCTTAGTTTTTCTTGAGTATATTATAATCACCATATTATGTATCTTAAAATGTCGCTTGTTACCTTGATACTGATTTCACTTGAGTACTTACTCTGTATGCTCTTTTCAATATTCATTCAACCGACAGTTTGAGGAACAGTAGCTGAAACTGTAAAACCTATAAAACCAAGCTTAGTAGTGCGTCTTAGTACTTTTGTTGGAAAGTCTGAGAGCCGGAGTGCTGCCAGGACCTCTCCCTTTATTTCGTCCTAGTACAATGGATGCCAACAAACTGTATATAACTTCCACTCCTTGTACCCCCGGATGGAAAATATTATACATATTTGAATTTCTTAAAATCTTTCCTACCTGTGGTAACTCGTGTGACTTTACTATGTTTAAAATGTGAAGTAATCATGTAAAAAAATGTGTGCCTCAAGGATGGATCCTTGTGACGTTTCCATCTCTTATTCATACGTTTTCTAAGCATTTTGTAAACCTTGCGCTATCTGTACACAATGTTTGACGTCAAAGACGAGCCGTTTGGTGTAATAGTTTAGAAGTCGGCTGTTACAACAAGGGTCGCGGGTTCTATCCCCGCACGGTACAAACATTTGTGTGCATGAACATGTCTGTTTGAATCGGTCTGGGCGTTTCTAAGTATATTATGAATGTATTTACGAAGGATATAATAATATAACGTTTATCCGTTGTCTAGCACCCATGGCCATAGTACAAGCTATGCTAAGTTTGGGGCTAGGTGGTGCTGTGTGAAAAAAAGGGTGATTTTTAGAGTACTACCTCACAAGTGACAAATGGTGAAATTGCAAGCTTTCTCAGGGTGGACTAGTCGGATCATACCCTCTATAAACAATATTACAACGTCCACTTCACTATTTGAAAACTGCTTGCGGGTGCACAAAAGTACAGTATCACGTATGCAAGAAATAGGATGACATGTTATTTTCCTTCCGAAAAGTTGTACAATTTCCCGCTGACGTCATAATTGTATTAAGCCAACGCTTTGTCGAGAGTGCGCTTTCATATCAGTTTTTGTTCCAACTCTTGTTACCGCTTTTGTTCCAAAATGTTCCGTTTTGACGAGTGTGAACTGAGCGCGACAGAACGGATTAGTGGACTGAAAGCCTTTTACTTTTGACCTTTTGTGTTTAAATAATTTGATGTAGGCTGGCAATTGATTTCTTTTTTGTAACAAACGGTGACAGTCGTTTCAAAGTAATTGACGTGCCAAATACTGGACCATGGTGCAAACTAGAGATGGGACGGGTACCCGGTTTGGATCCGGTACCCGGCGGATCCGACACTTTTTCAGGATCAGGATCGGATAATGGCGCCTGATTGAGCGACGCTTCCAGGTGAAGCGTCCCTCAATGGAATAGGCCGTAGTCGCCGTTTACCATCAGATGGGCTGCGTGCCTGTCTGCCAACTGACCTAGTATAAAATAAAAACTAGATCGGAACGTTTTGTCCTAATATAGTCAGAATACAGATAATGCTACTTTACTAACTAACGTAATCTTTGCCTTTTAGGTGATGGTAGCGAGACTAGCGAGTTTCCAACAAGATCGAATACCTACAAAGGGCTCAGATAAGTACTACTAATTTATTAGCGACTTCAATATTTAGCAGAGACATCTAAGTTTTTGAGTTCATTCCCGTTCGTCCCACCAAGTTTGTCCCACTAGTGGGACGAACGGGAATTCTTATTTTCACTTCCCTTTCGTCCCACCAGCAAGTTCAGTGGGACGAACGGGATTAAAAATTAAATATTTTATTCAATTCCCGTTCGTAACACTGGTGGGATGAAGCTTGGTGGGACGAACGGGAATGAACCAGTTTTTGGCGGTTTGAATGTTGCAATTCCTTCAATATCAATTCCCCCTGTTCTCCAAATCAATCTACAAGTACCCCTTTTACGTACGAATCGGGCGCGAATATTAAATTCCTTCCCGAAGTAACAATCTCTTTAGCGTGTCCCGAATCTCCCACAGGATAATTCCATCAGCAAATGGAATGCAATCTAAAGAATCGAAACACTTCTCGCGGCTTACGGGAATCATGTGACGCCTGGATTCTGAAGATGTACAGTTTAAGGAAACGGTATAAATGTAAATCCTGTGTGGAGCGAAATGGAGTTTGGTTACTATAGCTTTATTGTATTTATCTGAATTGTAGGCTTCTAAGTTAAAATAAAACTCATGACGAGCCATTTGGTGTAATGGTCGAGAAGTCGGCTATTACACCAGAGGTCGCGGGTTCGATCCCCGCACGGTACAAACATTTGTGTGCATGAACATGTCTGTTTGTATCGGTCTGGGTGTTTCTATGTATAATATGTATGTATTTACAAAAAAAAGTATATAAGTAATGTTTATCCGTTGTCTGGCACCCATAGCACAAGCTAATGCTTAGTTTGGGGCTAGATGGCGCTGTGTGAATAATGTCCAAAGATATTTATTTATTTATTCATGAATATTGAATGAGAAAAAAACTTGATGTAGTCAGGGTATCTACGCTTGCACCATGACCCAGAATTTGGTCAGTCCAGTTATTACGTTGGAGCGATGCTATTCAGCACCGCGTAACTCGCCTGGGTAAGGCAAGCTGTGTGGTCTTTATAAATTTTGTAATTTTGTAATGTTACATTTTTGAATTTGTAATTTATAATTTGTAATATTAAAAAAAAGGCATAACTGTTGAGTTTCTTGCGGCACTTCTTTCCTCAACAGGCCATTGACGTCGAAGTGCTGGTAGGGAAAAAAAAGATTGACGTGCAAAAGTATTGTTTTTAAAATCTATTTGCAGAATAAATTGTTTCATTTTATTTCATTTCATTTCATTTCATGTCTTTAAATAGACAAATACAAAAAATTGCACAAAAAACAAACAACAACAATAAAAAAAAAAAAACACAAATAAAATAACAGATAAGAAAAGGCCAACAGGGTTCTTGCCTCAAGCGACGTTGAAAACCGTTCGGCTATCACAACTAAGTTATATAGATAAATAGCGGCCGCCCGCGGTTTCACCTGCGTGGTTTCCGTTCCCGTGGGAATTGATCAAAATCCTTTCTTAGCGGATGCCTACGTTATAACATCTAGCTGCATGTCGAATTTCAGCCCGATCCGTCCAGTGGTTTGGGCTGTGCGTTGATAGATTAGATATCAATGACAGTCAGTCAGTCACCTTTGAGTTTTATACAGCTTCGAATTTTAGTCGTTGTTTTCCTGCAGTAAAATTATTCTATCTTAGTAGTAAAATAGATTAATAAAGTTTTTTTTTAGTTAAATTAAAAGTTTACGTTTATGATAGACAAAACTCGAACCAATAGTACTAGCTGCGTCGCGGACGGTCAACGGCAGGGGTCATTGCCCTTCGCGTTTATCAAAAAAATTACATTTTTCTATTTACTAACATTTGGTTTCCATTTTCTCATCAAATTCTAAAAAAAAAATTAAAAAAAAGTAAGAAAAAAATTTTCAAAAAAAAAATTAAAAAAATAATCTTGCAAAAATCGATAGTAGTACTGAAGGTGAAGCGTCCTGCTGCGGGAAAACAACGACTAAAAAAACACGCAGTATATTTTATGTAGATATCATCAAACGGATCCAGTCTATCAACATCATTGAGTAACGTTAATCGCGGCTCGATGACGCTGGGTACACAGTTACACACCCGCACCCTTAGCTCATTCATTCACTCATTCGTTCCCCCCAGGTGTAATTACATCACCACCCTCAGTGTAATCGGCTTGGAACGCAGTTTGTTTTCATTGCCAAGGTGAGAGTGATTTAAAAAATCTCTTACAAGTTAGGTATACTTAAATTCTACACAATATGATTTTGTTATACGTTGGTTTTTTAAAAGCTCGGAGCCTTCTCTGTGAACACATTAGGTAAGCAAGCCAATCGCACAGTCCACTAGAATATGGTAAACGACCACTGCAGCCCATTGAGAGACACTTTAGGAAGCGTCGCTAAATGTATTGTCCTGCCACAATGTGTTTTCGGATCTTCGAGCTTTTAACAAAACACTCGTTCCTACATTAATATTGACAGAACACATCCACAGATATATCAGCAGCAGATTTCACTGGTAGATGTGGACGCTGTCTAGTCGGACTAAGAAAAGGTCTTAACACCGACCAAAATTAATACGACAATCGAACCTGCCCACTTTCATGTTTTAATCCAGAAGTTTAGCAACTGTTCCACGGGGGCGTCAAAATCATTTCAAAGGAAATTACACTAATAATGACATTTTGATGGAACCACATCACATTGTCTAGCTTCCAAATCATCAAAATTTGGTGAACCAATCAAAAAGTTATTAGGTATCATTAAAAACATTACATTAAAATTGAGACCCTCCTCCTTTTGAAGTCGGTTAAAAAAGTAAAAGAAACGAATCAAACGCTTGAGCCGAATCATTGTGTCCCTTACCTTCAAAACAGCGGACTGAGAGACGTATTCGGTTCGCCGGCAAGTTCGCCCGGGGCGCTTCCGCCCCGCTAAGCCCACACATTAAATTCGAATTCATCTAACAGCTTTGACTTAATTGAGTTATACGGAACAACCATACATCCTAATTCCTGTTTGCAATTATGTTTTCCAATTTTCATTTTCCAGTTATGTTGTTCGCGTAATGGATTTAATTTCTTATTAAGGCGGATGTATCGTTGCAGTGTTCGTAAAAATGTATGTGGATACCGGATATTGCTTTATTGATTGTTATCGATACTTTTATTACATTATGCTTATAACGTCATCAGACTTGATGATTATGTGTGATATTCTTGCGGTAGGTATAAACTTTGTTGTCACTTTTTACCTCCCAAACCAGGATAGGGATAAACTATTATAGGGATATCTTTACCGAAAATTAAGGCCATCCGTTGCAACGAGAAAGAATGACAAACAAAAACTACTACTAACTATATCTCGGGAACGGTTTAGTCTTATGTCTGTACCAAATTTCATCAAAAACAGTTCAGTGGCAACAAAATATGTATGGCATGTAATCGTAACAAACAGACAGAGCTAGCATTTATAATATTAGTATGGACTTTTCTTACTTAAAATATGTAGTCAATTATTAAACGTAAAAAAAAATTAAAGCCGAGCCAAAAATATTAATCTGATTTATTTGAAAAGACGTAGTTAAGTTATAAAAGGAGTTTTAATTCCCTTTACCAGAAATATTTCAATGCTGATTATCCGAAAAACTTTGACGGAGCCTTTGAAAGAGATTTCCCGATATGCGGAAGTCACGGCTTCAATTTCAGGTCGGGTCAATTTAGGAAATAACTGGTTTTGCTTCGTCTGTTTGTGAGAGGTCCTAGTTTTAAAATAAATAGAGGTTGGGAAGGCTTTCAAGTCAGGATTTATTTATGTCACTTAAGATCTACTTGCTTCAATTTAAGTTCTGGGTGGACCTTTTAGATGTGATTTTTCGAAGACAGCTGCAAAAAAATTATGATAGGTGCCCACCTATGACGAGCATGTGGCAAACCTGGTGAAAAGTGACCACCGCCGCCCATAGACATCTGCAATTCAGGTGGAATCACAAATGCGCTGCCGGCATGCACTCTTTACTTGAACAGCTACAATTCGTATCGGTTGGGAAACACCGCTTATGACAATGGATTCCATATTTTGGTCGTGCCTGGCAGAAAATTGCGAGTAAAGCGCACTGTTTAGCACACCAAGCTTCTTAGAGGCTAGTTTAGCCTTCCCCTCTATGTGTCCCTGTAATTGAACGTCGCTTGAAATGTTGACACTCAGAACTGGCTGTATCGGGTACTGGCTGAGACAGCTAGAAGAATTTTTCGGTCGGTCACGAAAGTGTGGTGGGACGAATCACTGAAAAAAGGTGTCACACCCGCTCGTTTCTCTCCCTCTTTCATGAAAAAAGTAATACAAAAGTATCTAATTGACAGATCACCCGCTCCCGTCCTCGTGTCCGGGTTAATTCCGGAAATGCGAGACGGTCTCACCCGCCCGTGAATGTAAGCCGAGGATTACTCGCGGCTTGGACACTAATGAAATTTAATATAATTTGTGCGTTGAAGTAACAATGAATGATTTAAATAAGTCGCTATCTGACAGCAATATTTCTGAAATGACAGACGCAAATACTCCACCGAACTACGTATCGCAACGCAGCAAGAGATTAAGAGAAGAGGACCTTCCCTTGGAATTTCACAATTTCAAGGAAGAGATGCGGAAACTGATTACATCACTTACGTCAGCGCAGCAATCACAGTTGACTGCAATAGTGAACGAATTAAGAGACATACAAGCAACAAATAACAACATAAATAGTTCCATGAGTCTGTTAACAAGCCAAAATGAAGAGTACCGGAAAAAAATAGAAGGATTGGAATTGCAGGTCAAGAAAGATCGTGAGTATATTGACGTTCTAGAAAATAAAATTGAAGACCTACAAAGATCGAGCCGGAAAAACTGTCTTGAGATCAAAAATGTCCCCAGAAAGCCACAAGAATCAAGAGTGGATTTGATTAATATGGTTTCATGCCTATCAAAAAATATAAATTTGGATTTAGAGTCACGTGACATTAAAGATATATACAGACTGCAAGGACGAATAAATGAAAACCGGAATCAACCGATAATCGTGGATCTGGGCTCAACCATACTAAAGAGCGAATTTCTGAAAAAAGTAAAAAATTTCAACATCAAAAATAAACAAAAACTGCGAGCACTGCATTTAGGTCATACGACTAATGAGGATCAGCCAGTTTTTCTTTCGGAGCAATTAACCCCAAAGGGCGCACGACTGTTTTTCCTGGCCCGTGATTTAGTCAAGAATAAGAAGTACAAATACTGCTGGACATCCTTTGGCAAGGTCTACGTTCGACAAGATGATACAACTCGCGTTATCCCCATCATTAGTGAATCACAAATCCATCAACTGTTACAAAGTGCATCATGACTAGCCTGCAAGGATAGATTAATGGTTCAAGAGTTTTTTGTGGTTCTTTTGGCTATGACACACAGGTTTGATTTACACTTTTACCTGTTATCTAGATTTTGTTTCTATTTGTTAAAAGTTAAAATTGTTTTGTATAATGTAACCTATAAATACTTCAAAAGCGGAAGGAAAACATACCTTTTTTCACACACTACACACTCACACTACACAGATTCACACCTCCACTCACACTACACAGATTCACACCTCCACCCATACTTATGTAATTCTTTTTTATGGATACTACTTATGGATATAATACTTCATTATTATGGATAAGAACCTAAACGCGTTGCTGGAATTAGACGATACTGAAATAACTACTTCTCTATCTACTAATATTTCCGATCTTCACAAACATATACCACTAAATAAAAATAATTTTAATTTAATAACTCAAAATGTGCGAAGCATTTATAAAAACTTTGATGATTTTATGATTAATTTATTGCAATTACCATTTGAGGCAGATGTCTTAATATTGACAGAGTGTTGGCTAGACTTAAATAAGGCAATACCAGTAATAAATAACTACTCAGCACACTACACATTACACAAAATGAATCAAAATGATGGTGTGGTTGCATATGTTCATCAGTCTCAAAGAGCACAAATAACAGAAATTAACCTTACTCATGCATCTGGTCTTCAAATTGTCACTTCAGATTATACTGTAGTGGGTATCTATCGCTCTCCATCTAATCATAACGCAGAAGAATTTATTGAATCATTAAATAATCACCTGGAATCTTTAAAAAATCATAAAAACATCTTCATAGTGGGCGATATAAATATTAACTTAATAATAAGATCAATGGCGAGTTTAACAGAAAAAAATAACAGATTGAAATACTTAGACGCTTTATCGTCACACGGACTTCTTCCAGGTCACTGCTTACCCACCAGACAAGACAGTTGTCTCGATCATGTTGTTTTAAAATTAGATAATAATAGATATTCTGCAATCGTAACTGTTCTTAATACAACCACCACCGATCACTCAATGGTTAATCTTAATGTGTCAACCTTATATGAAACTACTGTTCCGCACACAAATCACACAAGTATAATAAATTATGAAAATGCTCATAAAGATCTAGTGAACAATGATGTCTCATTCTTGTCGATTTGTAATGACCCCAATATAGTTGCAAATAGATTAATCTTTATTGTACAGTCATCATTGATATCGAATACTACTTTAAAGAAAATACCAGCAGGGAAAAGAATTTTGAAACAGTGGATAACTGAAGGGATCCTACGATGTATTAGACTCCGAAATAGTATGCAAATAAGACTACGACTAGAACCACATAATAACATATTAAAAATTACTTATAAACGTTTTCGCAACTACTGTATTTCGCAAATAAGAAAACTCAAAAGAAATTATCATAGAAGAAAAATTCAAGATTCGGCAAAAAATAATAAGAAACTATGGGCGACAGTCAATGAAATTAGTAATTTTAAACCACAGAAAACCTCAAACTTGGATTTGTTACAGATATTACCACATCCCATAGACTCTGTCAACAGTGTTAATCATTTCTTTTCTGAAGTTGGCAAGACGTTAGCTGCAGATATTGTCTCCCAGTTTGGCTCACAGCTTAATAAGAGTAATAATAATAATGCACATAAGAGTATGTCTTCTTTCGTTCTATTGAGCACTGATCCAAAAGAAGTAGATGAAATCCTTTCAAGTCTTGACTCTAACAGTGCCCCTGGCTGGGATGGAATTTCAACTAGGTTTGTAAAAAGAGCTCGAGGTTTTCTGGTTCCAATAATTAGCCGTTTGGTCAACCTGTGTTTTGAAACGGGGACTTTTCCTGTAGCTTTGAAGCGTTCTGTGGTCACGCCGGTGCACAAGGGTGGGAGCAAAACGGATGTGAATAATTTTAGGCCCATATCCGTTCTTCCGTGCTTTTCGAAGATACTGGAAAAACTCTTGAACATAAGACTTGTTAATTATCTTATTAAATACAATATACTTTCGGCTTCACAATACGGATTTAGAAAGGGATTGTCAACACAGGATGCTGTTATAGATTTGGCTAATTCAATCACGAAATTAGTTGATAATGATTTGAAATGCATAACGGTTTTTATTGATCTACAGAAAGCCTTTGACACCGTTTCTGTACCCATCCTTGTGCGTAGGCTTGAGGACATTGGTGTAAGAGGGACGGCTTTGTCCTTGTTCCAGAATTATTTGCAGGAAAGGACACAAGTGGTCAAGATTGGTGGTTACCACAGCGATGAAGCTAAAATAACTTTCGGTGTCCCGCAGGGGAGTGTTTTAGGTCCTACGCTTTTTTTAGTGTATATAAACGAATTATGTAAGCTTGAGATTGAAGGTGGTCAAATTTTTTCCTATGCTGATGACACTGCCGTCGTATTTTCTGGTCCAAGCTGGGAAGCTGTAAAAGGTATCACGGAGCGTAGTTTGGTGAAAATAGCAAAATGGTTGAATGAAAATTTACTGACATTGAATACATCCAAAACGAATTACATATGTTTTACACCCTCCCAGAGATCTCAACCAACATCAGAGTTACAACTTAAAATACATCGTTGTGGTAACCCCCTAAACACACTTTGCACTTGTCCTATTATACAAAAACGAGATTCTCTAAAATACCTTGGCGTTATGGTGGACCATAGATTGTCTTGGCACAATCATATTGACCTGGTTATTGGCCGAATAAGAAAACTGAAATGGATCTTTAAAACGCTTAGAATGGTCATGTCGAATAAACTTTTAAACCGAATTTATGTGGCACTAGTGGAATCGATAATCACTTATTGTATGCCAGTTTGGGGAGGCGCGTTGAAGACAAAGTTTCTAGAACTAGAAAGATCACAAAGATCACTTATTAAAGTCATGTATTTTAAACCGTGGATATATTCATCAGAGAATCTGTATAATATTAGTAACCTCCTTACAGTCAGAAAGCTGTACATTCTAAACATTGTTTTGAGATTACACAAACACTTACCATATGATCCTAATAAATTAAACCGCAGACGTAAACACAATGTTGCACCGACAGTCAAGGTTCATAAGGCCTTTGCTGAACGACAATTCAGAAGCCAATCTAGTTTTATCTATAATAGAGTTAATAAGGAATTAGACATTTACTCCAGTACTACTCGAAATTGTAAAGAAACAATAATTCATTGGTTGAAAACTTTAACATACGAAGAGACTGAAAACATACTAAAAAGAATTACATAAACATTAATTAAGGTTTACTTTCAATTGTAGGTATAAATTGCACATACAAACACACACACATACACACACACACACACACACACACACGACACACACACACACACACACACACACACACACACACACGAAGCACACACAGATATACCCTCATTCGTTGAAATCAATGTCCATACAAATACGTTTTTTGTTTTCTTTTTTATATTACTGTCAGCACTAAATCACTTTAACATAATGTGTAAAGACACGCAAAGGTTATGAGCGAAGCATCTCTAACACAAGTATTGTATAATAACTTAAAAGAGATGTTTCAACACAAATCTGTAAACTCTTTATGTAATAAAGTATTTTTACTTTTTTTTTTCAATAAAATAGTTTTACAAGACCGATGATAGTTAAGTGATAGTCACCGGGATCTTCCTTCTATTTAATTGATGGGCCATCCAGGAAGCAAGATTCATTGTGAAAACTGCAGGTATCTTCAATTTAAAGTGTACAGGAAATAAGAACCACACAACACAACATACAATAATGGTTGTAATACTTGCTTCAATTCTTCTACAAGATTTTTCCGATTCTCAAATTGGGCGATCCTTGAGATTGTGATTTACTAATTTCAATAAATGACTAGTTTGAGAGCAATACTAACTAGGCTATATTCAATAACTGCAAACAAAAAATCTTAATTTAAAAATCAATACTTTTTTATAAATTGAGGTGTTCCATTTCACTTTGCTTATAGCGCTGCTCCTAGCGCCGCTAGGAGCCTAGGGCCTAAGTGGTCACAGCTGTTTTGTAAGATGACTAAGCGTTTGCTGGAGTCCTAGTCCTAAATAGCCTACTCGTATATTCTAATTAGAATTTACATTCTTGCGATTAAGTATTCACAAACCATAACGTAGGTCTAAAGAGCATTTAGCGTACTTGCTGATCCCCTTTATCTAATTAAGGGCTCACGTCGAAATCCTTGTGACTTTTTAAACAGCTTGGTTTAAAGAGTCAACCATTTTAATAGGTAATTAGTTAATGTACAAAATGAAAGCGAAATCATAATTATGTTACGAACCTGTTTTGACGGATTAAGCATGTTACGGGCCTCTGTTTATCCGTTATTTTGAATGGCTTGACGAAGGTTTTGAAAATGCTTCAGGTATCGTAGCAGCAAATTCAAATGGCTTTGTAGCCATCCAACTGGTCTATCCTCCCTATTCCCCCCTAAATTTTAGAATAAATAAATAAATAAATAAATATCTTGGGACATATTTTGTGTGGAATCCCATAGACCCGTTCTGGAACACGGCGGAGCGGCAGCGGGAGCAGCAAACGCACGCAGGCGCACCGCGGAGTACCGCTTGACAGCTTCGTACCGCTCTTGACGGCCCACGTCAAGTGGTGACCGCAGTGCGCCTGCGTGCGCTGCGCAGACGACGATTGATTACTCATCTTCGTCTGCGGCATTCATTAAACTAAAAAAAATAAACCGTAGCCATTTCCCGCCCTGTGTCGATTGATTTATTTTTCTCATTATCGATCCAAGACTCTTAGGTCTCATAACTAAACTAACTAAAAACTAAACCATCAGAAGGACCAATTGAAATTCCTTATAACTTCATTTGTTGAGTCCTATTAGGGATCTAACAGACGAACGACCCATCGTTTGCGACCCTCGACGACTGCGGTGAGCGGCTGTCGTTCGGGGCCGCAACGACAGCCGACGACCCTTTGCGACTGTCGTTGACGGTCGTTGCGGCCCGACAGTCGCAGAGGGTCGTCGGCTGTCGTTGCGGCCCCGAACGACAGCCGCACCGCGTTCGTCTGTTAGATCCCTAATGTCTTTAATAAAGTCTGTGAACAAAAAGCCCTGCATCTAATAAGAACAATACAAACGGGCTACCAAGCGGAAGGGTTCCCAAAAAGTAATAACTTTTTTTGTTTCGAAAAATTTCGCTTTATACTTTTGAGAGCCCTAGAAAACAAAGTTCTTGGTACGGAGTGCCCTAAATAAATAATGCGGTTTTGTGCGGGACAGTTTTGAGGTAAACATAAGGTGGCCATGGGTGTTCGACTTAGACGGATAATAAGAAAAATATTTCATTTAACTATTTTAACATATTTTCTTTTCCTCAAAGTAAAAATAAATTTTTAAAAAATATTTGTTGCTGTCGCATTTAGGGTATAAACGAAAAGTTTACAATGCAACATTTTATGGTAATTATTTGAGTGTTTTTTACGTATTTCAAATAGGTTTAAGTATGAATTTCCATTTAATTTAATTTAATATTTAATTTCCTATTTTGACATTAGTTTAATAATTTAATTGTATCCTGATTATTATAGCTAATCTTATTGTGCGTTTTGGATCGATTCTGATTTCTGTCAGCTAATAAGATGTTTGAAATAAATAAATAAATGTAAATATCTAAAACTATACTATATATTATTAATTTAGATCTAATCTACTGCATTATATTACCTAAAAAAACATAATATGAAAACTATTTTGCATATCCACCAGATCTAAATAGACCGGAGTTGTTTACATTATCCAAAAGGATTTTGGTTTCACAGGTTTTATAATCCTATTGGTAACTATTGACACAGATCTGTTAACCCAGTCCCTGTATTCTCATAGTTCATGGTCAATCGCGTCGCCGCCATCTCTGTCCTCTAAACTCCTCAATTATTGGCCACCATTGTTATACCTACCTGCGTTCATATGGTTGTTTCTTACCCCTACACTTAACTGTGAAGGGCCGTTTATATTTTTACGAAATTGAAAAACTTTTGAGAGCTCTGGGCCTGAAAGTCGTAACGTAAATATTAGGAGATTTAGTCCTTAAACTTCCTATATCAGAATCGTTCTTTCTTACATAATACAAATTGATAGATGCTGGAAAGTACAGTCAAAAACAGTGTCATATTCACAATGGTTTCTTCTTTTCTTTTCTTTTATGTAATTTCCCACCTGTTAGTAAGCGGCTACTGCGTCCTTATTCATTGAGATACAGTGATACTTAATATGCGTCACTTAATATGCACACTGCTTACTCATTTGATCTTAGGGCCTGTGGTTTCTATACTCCATAAAACGTAACATGATTAGAATGACAGCTGTCAAAGTGTTGTGGCTCTCTCGCTCGCTCTCAATAAACCTCTATCGATGTGTCTCACTCTACAAAAAAAATTAAATCTTAGAGATGAGACACATCGATAGAGGTTTATGGAGAGCGAGCGAGAGAGCAACAACACTTTGACAGCTGTCATTCTAATCATGTTACGTTTTATGGAGTATAGTGAACACAATGCCACAATATTTCATGCTACTATTCTTTAGTTTGACCAAGTAGTCGGCTGGTCAATAGTCCCAACTCAAGGCTGGCACCGGCTCGTCCCAATCGGGTGTGAAGGGCAAACCGGGGGAGTTTAGTCGGTAGTGGACGCTTTAGTCTCGAGTCCCACACACGGCCGCAGGTCTAACTAGCAGGCGGTTATGGTGCATAAACGCAATCTCCTTCAAGAAAAATTTTTTTTAGTTTTATAAGCATTTTTGTTAATTTTTAATTACGTGGATGATGCATTTTTTACTATATTATTTTTAGTTCATAAACAATCTATTACGGGCATTTAAAAGTGTATAAAGGAAATCGTTTAAAAAAAAAGGACGCCGATATTTTAACTTAGTTTGTTCTTATGCTACATAAATAAGTTGGCAGATAGGCACGCAGTTCACCTGATGATACGCGGCGTCCGCGGTCGGAATGCGGCCTATCCATAGTATCCATTGAGGAATTCTTTGTCAGGAAGTTTTAGTAATCTTTCTGTAATTTTTTTATTATCCGGTGAAAACTTGAAAATAGTAGTAAATACACATCATCATAGTAGGGTGTTTATTGTGGGTATTTGTCACTCTATTTGATACTTGCATCGTTGTGCTTGCATGCATAAAATCGTCATAGTTAAAGCGACTGCGTCCCTTCCATCCCGACAGGTTTGACACTCCGTATGAAGTTTCAGTGTAAAGTAATTTCACAAAAGATTCCCAATCTGAACTCCATTCGGGAATTCAATTTGAACGGCTTATCCAAAATCTAATCATTCCGCCGCCGAAATTAGTTCAGCCGCAATATTTAGAACGTTCACAGGGCGATGCGAAAGAATGCGAGGCCCTTCGTACACAACGCTACGCAAGTCTCCGATACTAATGTTGTATACTACTTTAGTATCCAGTCGCGAGTATCGAGTAGCGCACGGTCCGTACACACGGCGACGTGAATTGCCTATCTATATATTTATAAATGAATTGCTGTTTTTTAGTCTCGCTAAAACTCGAGAACGGCTGAACCGATTTGAGTAATTTTAGTCTTGAAATATTCGTGGAAGTCCAGGGAAGGTTTAAACGATGAGAAAATATGGAAAAAAGATAGGGTTTAAATAAATATGGTTTATATTAAGAGGTATGTGATACGAAGTTCACTGGGTAAGCTAGTTCAGTATAGTTATATAAACCAGGATATTTCTCCACCTCAGAAACAAATTTAATATTCAATAACTGCTCCGCCATCTTGAAAATCGCCGCGACTTAAGTAGCGACGACTTCGGCAGGCAGGTATCGTAGGAGTGGCGCGACGCGAGTCGCGCGACGAATGTCGGCGACGCGAGTCGCGTCGACTAGTGTACGAGCCTCAATGGATTTGTATGGCGGTAGTCGCAAGGCGACGCAAGTCGCCGAGTATCGGAGACTTGCGTCGCCTTGTGTACGAAGGGGCTTAGTGTCTAATTAGCGGGAAACAGAGAGTCTCTAACATTTTCATTCCAATCACCACCAACGTAAAATATTAATAAATACCCCGCGGTTTCATCCGCGCGTAATTTATTTCCTTCCCCCCACATTTCCGTGACAAAAGTCGCCCGGGGATAGTGTAGCTTGCCAACAGTGAAAGAATTATTCAAATCGGTTCAGTAGTTTCGGAGCCTATTCAATAAAAATAAACAATCAAATCTTTCTTTTTTATTTTCTTTATTTTATAATAAAAAAGAACATGACACTTTAAACTAATTTAATGCTCTAAGAATTATCCCACCAAAAACATTCTGTAAAAAACTAGCCAAGTCTCGATGGAGCTGCTTGTTTATCTCTAAAAAGTAATGAAATCTAGACAATGTCGTGCCAAGTCTAAGGTTCCTTACAGCGATTTCTTTATTATTATAGTTAATGTTGTGTGACTTGGCCGTTGAAGGGTACACAAGAGAATAAAAACCAGGTAAATTGACTTGTACCCACTAACGTATTCAGAATGATCAACGGAAATGTTTAGGTTGAACATTCTTTATACGTCAGTACGTTGAAATACGCAGCTTTATTAAGCCTACAATAATTGACTGGTTATTGAATCAACGTTTCCCAAGTGGTAATTTTTCATCGTCAATGGGTAGCGGTTCTGGAGACAGATTGGTGCAATGGAGTAATGGAGCACCTGGTTTTGTACCCTTGTGTACCCTTCAACGGCCAAGTCACACAACATTAACTATAATAATAAAGAAATCGCTGTAAGGAACCTTAGACTTGGCACGACATTGTCTAGATTTAATTACTTTTTAGAGATAAACAAGCAGCTCCATCGAGACTTGGCTAGTTTTTTACAGAATGTTTTTGGTGGGATTTCACTTCTTCTTGTAGGAACGTAGGCATATTGATTTATTTTGTATCTATTTGGAATGAGACGTTTCCCGTAAGAATTTAAAAGCCAATGCCCTATTCCAGGTTATAAACTATACATCCTGTACCAAATTTCATTTGAATCCGTTCAGCCGTTTCAAAATGGTTATTCCCGCGGGAATGAGATTTTTAGCGTATGTCCTGTTCCAAGTTATAAACTATACCTGTGCCAAATATCATGTAAATCCATTCAGCCGTTTCAAAATCGTTATTCCCGCGGGAATGAGACGTTTCCCGTAAGAATTTAAAAGCCAATGCCTTATTCCAGGTTATAAATAAGGAGGGGGAAGGGGGATAGGATTGATAAGGTACTACTATCCCCATCTCCCCCCTCCCCCTCCCATATACTAATATCCCCCTCCCCCTCCCAACACCTTCCCCCCTCCCCCTCCCATCTCCCTTCCCCTCCCATACCCCTCTCATCCCCCTTCACCCTCCCATCCCCCTCCCCTCCCATCCCCCTTCCCCCCACCTCCCATACCATCCGTGCATCTCCCCCTCCCCTCCCATCCCCCTTCCCCCCTCCCCCTCCCATCCCCCCACCACCACTTAATGAAGCGGCTCACCAAGTTAAGTATTTTTTGTAAAGGCGGTATATGTCGATCTCTAATAGTTTGGTTGGGCTCTTGTGTTTTCTAATCAGGGTCACCAGGTACTCCAGATCTTCGAATATACTAGTTTTTATAGTTTTCCCTTTATGTGGCCATTAAACCCTAACTCTGTACCAAATTTCAGCTCTCTGAGTTTATGGGAAGTACTAGTTCTATTATGATGATCATCAGTGAGTGAGTGAATGTCTGTCATAAATGCGAAACTTAGCTTTCGCTTAACTTCGGAACTAAATGACTTACAGACTTGAAATTTTGGATTTTAAGTATGTGATTATAGCTTACTAAATGACGAAAGTTTCTGCGTTCTAGTCTTATCCAGAGGTTCTCAAATAGGGGCCTGAAAATGCGGCGAAATGGTTCCAGTAAAGGATGGTACGGCAGTGTTTGCTTCGCGCTCGACTTGGCGGGGGCACTGCCGTGCCCCCAGATATACCTATATTGAACAATAAATTTTCTTCCTTCACAAATTTAAACAAAGGGAAGACATCTTACATTCTAAAAACAAAAAGTAATTATCACCCCGTATATTGGGCGCGGTAGTTAGTACGCCCAGTTGTGGAGTTAAAACGAAACTCGTCAAAGGCCAAGTTTCGGGACAAAGCCAAGTTTAAGCTATCGCGCCCCTATTGCACGGAGGAGATTCGCCAAGATACCAGACACATTGTTATTTGTGCAGCGGGAAAGATGGAATTACTTGGGAAATGTTTAATAAGCAATTTCATAATCCTACTTAATATTATAAATGCGAAAGTCTGGATGTTTGGATGATTGGATTATTGGATGTTTAGATGTTTGGATGTTTGGATGTTTGTTACTCAATCACGCCTAAACGGCTGAACGGATTTAGATGAAATTTGGCACACGTATAGTTTATAGCCCGGAATAGGACATAGGCTATATAATTCCTACGGGAAACGTCTCATTCCCGCGGGAATATCAATTTTGAAACTACTGAACCGATTTGAATAATTCTTTCACTGTTGGAAAGCTACACTATCCCCGGCGAACATAGGGTACTTTTGATCCTGGAAATGTGGAGGGAAGGGGGGATATTTGAAAAAAGAGATTACGCGCGTGTGAAACCGCGGGCGGAAGGCTAGAAATAATAAAAATATAATTTCATTAATTATATTTTTTTTAGAAGATAGACTAATGAGTTTACCATTAAGCCATTCTTTTTCTAAGCCATTGCTTAAAGCTTCAGTTTACATGTGTAAAGTCTATGGTCGAAATCTGAATAACTAACTATCTATTCCATAGGTGAAATTTGCCGTTATATACGACTGACCCTAAAGTTAATGATAAACGAATTGTGTTTATCCTGTGTCTATATGTTGTGGTT
Organism: Mecyna flavalis; assembly: GCA_949319885.1. Taxonomy (NCBI): domain Eukaryota; kingdom Metazoa; phylum Arthropoda; class Insecta; order Lepidoptera; family Crambidae; genus Mecyna; species Mecyna flavalis. The sequence continues at coordinate 2,723,110 of OX439413.1, forward strand.
CCTTCGTAGTTGTTTCTGATACCCATAACGCAAGTATTCAAGGTGCTTTTTTGGGGTGGTCAGATCAATGTTCATCATCATCATCAGCCTATATACGTTCCCACTGCTGGGACACAGGCCTTATCTCAATTGTGAGATAGTGTGGGCCAAGTAACCAACCTTAATGTCAGATGTTATCAAGCCGCCAAATGGCCTCTGACTAGGCTTGACGACTAATATTTACATTATAGCAAATATCAGCCGGGACCAACAGCTTAACGTGCCTTCCGAAGCACGGAGACGCTCAAAATTAATGTCACTAAATATGGTCAGAATGGTCACCCATCCATTAACCGACCGCGGCGTAGGTAGCTTGACTTTCGTTATCGCTAACGAGCCACTGTCATAGCTGCGCCACGAGCGCCTCAGGCCAAACCAACTTCGAATGAAATCTAAATTATCGAATTTCAAAAAACCGCAAAATGCAGTAAAATTTATAAAAAAATCCATTTACCGCAGTTTCAGTTGAAATATAAAGTAGATTTTGTGAAAGATTCACCAACTTTATCATACTAATTAAATCAAGTTATAACGAACTTTGTCATCGGCTTAAATAGTTAACTAGATTACTCATTAAAGATTTCTGATATCTACTGAATTCGGACTACAACTAAAATGGAAGGTAGAATGCCTATACAAATAGTGTATTTTAGTAATAAAATTTAGAAAATAACTTATTTTCCCTTACTTTAAAAATGGAGTTTCTTCGTAGTTAAAACAATCATTAATATAATTATTGTGATTACAGTTAAGTTATACAACTATGTTTTCTAAAACGAACTGACCAAGAATCAAATCCAGGATATTTCAAGCATTAGGTACAGCTATTAGCCGCACATCAACAGAAATGTCCATGCTCACAAAATGTTTGTTGCAGGCGAGGATCGAACCGTCGTCGAAATTATACCAGGTAGTCAATATGTACGTAGTTATATGTATGTACGGACGGCAGCAGATCAACCTACCCTAATCTGTCAAAAATTCTCAATTGAAAGAGAACTCTATGTTATGTGAATAAAGCTAAGTCTGATGTGCTGGCGACTGCACAGCGCATCCGAAATGGTATGCTCAAATCCAGTACTCACGAATATGAAAATGTAGGAATATTTTTACTAAAGTTAAAATATTTTTTAGATGCATCATAATATGAATGGATTGCATCGGACGCCTGAAGGAGCTTCAAAGACGATCAAAGCGCCGATGTTAGCTGAGAGCCTTGCGTATAACCTTACACATCGAACCATTTAGGTAATTTGTTCTCTAATGCTGAATCAATATGTTCTGACACTGGACTATATTCACACAATTTGATTAAAAGTATAACGCCTTGGACAAAAAATCTAAATGTGAATCGTGTTCGTATAATCGGGAATCGACTGCACCGCATCACTTGCGAACTCTTCATGACAGCTGTTATACGTGTCGAGCTATTTTGGGAAGACAATAAGGATATTTTCATTTAAATAACATAAAAGAAACACCGAGCAAGTCAAAAAATACCATTTTGATACCTTCACCTGAATAACAAGTGCTCACACATGAGATCACGTTAATTCACGTTCGAAGGATTTCAACTAACGAATATTCAGACGAGCTTAGACTGTTATTGGCCCGTAGAGGCCCCGAAGCATCCTTTCATGTCTGCCCATTTAGTTAATTTGTTTTCAGCATCAACTAAATTAAAACACTTTTTGGGATAGTACATTCGCAGATCCTAAAGTGCCTTATCTAATTTCAAGTAAAGAACACGCAACTTAGGTTTAATCTTTTAGATCTAATAAGTTTGTTTTGACGGTTTTTTAAAGCATGTATACCAGCTAACTATACACTTATCTTTATATTTATATAACGACTAAGTAAGCCTAGAGTTCAAGCGCAAGTAAGTGGTATAATTCGAGAATCTTGCCAGTTCTCGAAAGATAGCAACATTTCGAGACATTTGGTAGAGTCACTCTATTTATTGATGACGATCCATAAGTGCATATTTGAAACCTACATAAACAGGTTGAACATAGTACAAAATGAGACAAAGACCACGTCTGGAAATCAAGCCGCAGTTTAGTAATTGGCTCAGATAGCCAAACTTCCGCGAAAGGCAGACGAGCTGCTGAATTCTAGAGAGTTACTCGTTAATCAAATACGTAGTAACTACATAAATATTATATTACCCCCTTTCCAGTAAAGAACATAGTTATTTAGAGTAACTATCGAGTTACTTGCCGGTTATTCTCGATAGATGGCGACATTCTGAATCCGGTGGTAAGTAGAGTCACACTGTAAGATTAATGTCTGACGAATCATAGTGCATCTGAATGAAACCTACATGAATAAAGCTTTGATTCCTAATTTATTAAATGATTTTGGACCTAATGTTATTGGAATACTCAGTCGAATTGTGTTTAGTAGCTAATAAAAATATTTAAAAATAGCCATCAACCTACGGCTTCGCCCGCATAGAATATACGACGTTTTCCCGCAGTGATGTGATATTTTTTCGGAATAAAAAGTACCCTATGCCACTCCGGCTGCCAATAATACCAATATACGCGCTTGCGTACTCTGTTGAATATTCGACGAAAAAAAAACAAGGTGAAGTACAGTCAAAAGCACGTCAGACTATACACTTTGGACTTTGTACCACTCTTAATGTCGGGGGCATAAGTGCTATTAAAGAACTGCAAGTGTTTACCGTGATGTGCCGTTGACCGTACCTAGAACGCGGACTCTGCGGCCATGTGTGTGACTCGGAACTAAAGACGTTCATTCCACTACCCACTAAACTCCCCCGGTTTCCTCCTCCCACCCGATTGGGACGAGCTGGTTCCAGCCTCATCCCCAGAGTCTAGTATTTCTGTCCCTGAGAAATATCTTAATAGATATCGATATTGACTTTATGACACAGAGCATTAGCTCTGATCGCAAAAGTTCCGCTAAGTCGAACAAGTAAAGTAAAATAAAATACGTGCGTATTATTGCATTATATTATATTAGCAATTAGCTGCAGCTCGCGACGATCCGGCTTCGTGTCAATGAATGAATTTGTAGCCAGCTAATTTTCTTGTTCCTGCTCTCAGGGGAGCCGGGATGTCGGAAAATAGTCATGGAGAAGGTATTTTGTGGAAAAGTTTATATTTATAGAACTTCAGTTGGCAGACAGGCACTGTTAATAACTCGATGGTATATCTACTGCTCCAATTAAAGTTACTTTATATAATCACTATAAATATATGTTACGTATTAATGGTGGGTTATCGGACAGCAAGATGAACTGGTTTTAAAATACTCTTAGACTGCTTTGGCGCCAATGGAACATTGTCGCGGTCTTTTTTCGCTTAACGTCCTTTTTTATAATGGCATACTCATTGTCGATGTATGTGTGAGAGGGAACAGGCAGGATCGTCTACAGAGAAGCTAAGAAAGCAGGATATATTGGTACATTCCTAATCCCGTTAGTCTCATAACACGGTGGACAGCAGTCTGACACAACCGAAGAGAGATCATCAGGCACAGGACCAACAGCTTTATGTGGTTTTCGAGGCACAGAAGTATTTTACACCGTCAACTTCCAAGACTTCAGACTGTAAAGCAGTATTTTCTCATCATAAAAACCCAATCACACACTTTTGGTGGGATTTGATCCCAGGCGCCGTGACGCGGCCGTCACTTATAAATGCGATCTACTACCCCCTGCACCACGAAGACAGTTATAATCTGACGAAAAGTTGATCTATGTACCTATTTCCCAGAAATGTCTTATCCGAAGTTCCCGCTCCGCGCCGCGAAGTGAAACGTCGAAACTGCTCCGCGTCACTAATTAGAGCTCGCGACACAGTTCGCTACTTCGCCGAACTCCGGCGGGACTGCCGGCGTTTTTTAACTCGCCAATAAATTCATTTCAATATTTGCTCCAACACTTCCCCGTGTAATGCTTTGATTTCCTAAAAATCGAAACGAAATAGGAAACCTTTTGGAATCTTGTTGGTGTTTGAATTGCGAATTGCTCTTGTATTTCCAGCCAAGGTTGGCTCTAAATATAAGTGCCTTGTAGTGGACTATTACAAATACTTTTTAAGTCTTCTGTAAGGTTGTCAAAATGATGCATTGCTAATGTTTTTCCAGACGAATAATTCAAACGCCGCTTTACAAGCATGTCTGTGAAATGTACGAGTAAATTATAATATTATGAATGTATTTTACCGTCACATGACAATCTTTCACCACGCGGGGTCAAATCCGCAACCTTCAATCATATAAATGACTAACTTCATTGTGTACTATATTCTACATTTTCTTTTATTTATACTTCTAGCTTCTTTTTAGCAAAAAGCAACAAACTAAACCACTAGCTCCTCCAACACAAAGGCCTCTTTTATTAAAAACTGAAGATATCGCACCCGAAACAAAAAAGAACATTACATTAACGGTCGTCTAATAAATCACAAGTTACATCACATTAACAGTTTATTTAATTTTTTTTACACTAGTTCAGTTAGACGCAGCCCACCTGATGGACGCTTTCCATCAGGTGGGCTGCGTCTGCCAACTGCGTCTGTAACCGCGACCTATTCCATTGAGGGACACCTTACCAGGAAGCGTCGTTCAATGTGCTGCTAGACTGTAGGCTCATCCGATCTTCGAGCCTTTGATTTCAAGTGTACTGCTGGCTCCCACATTAATGATGCCGGAACACAGCCGGAGACCCGGAGCTGTTATGGTGGCAGATTTCGCCTGTGGGGGTGGTAGCTGGCCAGACAGACTATGAAAAAGCCCTACCACCAACCAAGGCGAGAATCGCCCCACGACCTCCGGTTTTTATGCCCGAGCGGCTTAGCCACTGTTCCACGGAGGCGGTCAAAAGTAATCTAATCAAAGCCTTAAATATAAACCTTTTTCAGGTGTCTGGCTTAACTGGTTTTATGACATAGTTTTCTACTTCGTCATCCCGTAATCTTACGAAACCAAATTTCACCTGGCTTAAAAGCCTTAGTCCGAGGCTTACACGGGTTGTCGGGGTATTCTGTCAACATGTTTCGCGGGTAATGAGCTTGACTACGTGTAGACAATCCAATGTTTTAAATAAATACCAAATGTCACTTGAACTTTTAGTGGGTTCCAAAAATCATTAAATGATTGTATTATATATATAACAGCTTCATTGGCAGTTATTACTTAAATACAGCTTGCAAACCATTTATTTATTTAATAACTTCAATACTATCTTACAAGCTATTCGATAGCGTGGCCTTAACTTAATACTACTATTTATTATAATTCTATATTTCGATAAATACCCTATCTTTTTACTTGAATACATAGATATTTCTAATATACAAACTTAATTTGTATAACAAATTATACATAAAGAAACCTTTGCGAGTTCATACATCTCTCTTTACATGAATGTAGTTCGTTCACAATACTGATCCTATGGCTAAGGGGCATTGTCGCCAGCAGATACGAAATACATCTCACCATAGTATAAATAGTTAGATACGTCTTACGATGTAATTCATCAATCGTTAAGTTAGAAGAGCAGATAAGTCGTAGATAACACCCGCATGGGGTAATTAATATAACTCCTACAAAGCCCGGTGTTTTGTGAAGCCACGTACAATATAAATATACTACTAGCCTTCCGCCCGCGGCTTCGCCCGCGTGAACTATAGGACGTTATCCCGCGGGAATATCTTGTAAATTGTAGCCTATGTGTTATTCTGATGTATAAGCTATATTATTGTAAAGTTTCATTAAAATCAATTCAGTATTTTTTACGTGAAAGAGTAACAAACGTTCATCCATCATCCATGCGCCCCCGGCCGGTCGGTACCGCCGCAACCGCTATGTCCCTGCATTTTAAATCTGTAATATCTTCATAAATATTCATTTAAATTGCATGCTGTAAAGGGCCATATTGATCTATATTACATGCACAATTTATTTAAGGTACTTAATTGGATAAGTCGCTTTTTCGTAAATATGTCCTTATTTTCTCATTAGTAAATGATAAAAATGGTTATTGTGGGTTATCCCTAATAGATAGACTTTTTTGTAAACCGTTTTAAGGTGAACAATACCGTAGTACATTATTTTGATCTGTCTCTGGGTTCAGCCAGCGTTTGCAATGTAAGCGCAAAAAAATGTGTTTATTTACGACCTTAAATTAAAAACCTCTAAAATTATCAGTGTTTCTCTACTATATTATGCATGTATTATACATATAAACCTTCCTCTTGAATCATTCTATCTATTTAAAAAAACCGCATCAAAATCCGTTGCGTAGTTTCAAAGATTTAAGCATACAAAGGGACATAGGGACAGAGAAAGCGACTTTGTTTTATACTATGTAAGTGATGGTTACCCGTTTGCAAAAATTACCACTAACTGGGCTGTAACGGAAAACATTGTGAGGAATGCTGCACAGTCGGATGGCTGTGTAACTATAATACAATTGGTTCAGTTTCCCTGTAGGAGTATATGAGAAATAAAGTGTTAGGATAACACTTATTTACACTATATTATTGCTTAACATATTTATATACTTAACATTGATTTACATGTTTACTTGGCGTGACAAGGAGGAGGTCTATACTCAACAGTTCAGTAAGTAGATAGAAAGATAGATGAGTTTTTCAATTAACGGCGCTAGTTTGCTGTAAAATATATTTTAAGAACATCAACAAGACATCATTTTATAAATAACCATTCGTCTACCTTGTATATTCCTCCCTCCTTAATGGCATGTACTTTAGTACTTTAATTATGAACCCATAACCCCTTAGGTTAAGAGAGGTGACCGACCTTCTTTATTACTAATCCCGCTAATCCGCTTACGGTTAGGAAGGTCAGTCTGACATGAGGGCGGAGGGCTAATTAAAACTTCACCAACTTTGGAACTTCATCTCGGAATCGAACCCCAACATGGGTAGGGTTGTCTCTAATAGTGTCAGCCTATTATTTTTCATTGCAGAGCAAGTGTTCGACTTATCTTGCCGGTGACTTCTCGACTAGATGACAGCATTCCGAACCGGTGGTAGAATCTATTACATCTATGTATATTTATTAGTATATTGTATGTATCGAAATATATACATATGTATTTTTATGTAAACTACTTTTATACTTGAATATTTTAGTTTTTGACGATTCGTAAGTGCTTCTAAGAATGCCTATATGAATAAAGATACTTTTGACTTTGACTTTGACTTATGGCCTCAAGTAGGAGCAGAAAAATCTCACAGTATTTTTCCACTGCAATTGGTTAGTTTTCCAGTCCTATCAAGCCTGCGATTATAAGCAGCATGTTTGTTTTTTATTTTTGTGTTAAGCTATGGCAGTCATATTATCTAGAGAATAATACCTATTATATATTGTACAAACTGGTCGTAGGATTCCTTTAATTGTATACTTTATACTTTGATATTATGATTTTTAATTCAACGAGCTAAACCAAAGAGTCGTTATAGCAAGTTAGCAACCTTAGTATCCAGACTAAAATACTACTAACTACTACCACTTCAAAGGATTTATTACAAATTATTATCATTCAATTAAAAAGCAGGCTAAGCTAAGTAAGCACATGAGATACCTTGTAGTATCAACCGATTAATGTCCCACTACAGCGCAAGAGCTCCATTATTGAAATCATGTCATCGCTACAATTATAATAATTATAATTATTACCATGCTAATATTCTCATTATTTTAGGTAAGTAATGTGTGAGCCAGTACACTTGAAATCAGAGACTCTAAGATCAGATGAGTCTTCTGGCAGCACATTGACAGACGCTTCTAGGTGAAGCATCCCTCAATGGAATAGGCCGCAGTGGCCGCTTACCATCAGGTGGGCTGCGTGCCTGTTTGCCAACTCACCTAGTATAAAAAATGTGCTGCCAAAGCAGGTCATAGTCCCGACCAGAGTGATTTCACTCCGAACAAGTGACGGATTGTATGAATCAACTTGTACATATTATGGACTTTAACGCTAGATGTCACTAATTGACAAAAATTTATAATTGAGTTTTTTTTTTGGTATCTTTTCCTCTAACTTCTGTTTGCTGGCATTACTGCTTTTACGGTTCATTCTAAGTAACAACAATAATCGGAGTCAATATAATTTTATGATTATTTTATATATGAACAACCATTAATTCTAAATTATAATATAAATCACCTTAATTTTAAAATAAAAGCTAATAATTGCATCGGTCTTTATATTTAAATGAATATTTAACCTTTTTGAATTAAAGTAATCGAGCAAATCTTATGGAACGAAACGTAATAAATGTCAGCCGTGTTTCTTTCTTTACTGACAGACGTCAAACATATTGTATTGAAAGCGAAAGTGTTTTTATGTTTTCTGCTATTTATTTAATACTACTTGGATTTACACGACGACTTTAGTGTTTCCCTTGGACTCCGATAACCCTGCCCTTTGTGATTGACTATTGCTGTTGCATATTGGACTTGATCTGCCTTACGATTCAGATAACGGCGACAATGGTTATTCATCACCTATGTTGCGTTTTTAAGTTATTATTATTAGAAAGTGCTTGTGTACCAAATAAAATTTTAAAAAGCTTACGACAGGACATGGATAAAAACGACAGTGTTAAAAAAATGTGTCATGATTATTTTATTAAAAGAAATAAATGGCTTTCGCATATCATTTGGATGTTTTTTTCAGTTTATACTTGAATGCTCAATGCCAATTTATTTAATTTTTCTATATTAATTTATTCATTCATTGAGCATTCAAGTAATAAAACCTAAAATATAAAACATATGAGTACCCGTATGTATAATAGGTATCGTTGTTGTGCATCTATCTATAGTTATGTTATTAAAAAAAATAGTTTTGGACTTAATCGCTTGGCGCGCTGCAGTCGCAATCCTTGACTGACAACTCTATTTCTGGTATATTCAATATACTCTATGGTCCCAACTACTTACTTTTGAAGACATCAAAGTATCCTTGGCCAAAACACTAACAAGACTACATAGTTTATCTACACTGTCCATGAAACAACAAATATACTACAACAAATATAAATGTACTAGCGTTGGCCAGTTCTGGGCAGTTATTGCGATAAACTAGTTCCGCGCAAATTGCGAGACGCAAATAAAAGTAAGTCTGGATCGCAGGAGTCATGTTAATGCCATCCCCGGGGCGCGGCGGACGCTCCTATCGCATCCCTTCTGTGAGATTGCCCGCACTGATTGCGACACACTGCCCGCTCAGCTGCAGAACAAATGAAAATACAATAAACAAAAGAAGATAGGTTACTTCCTCAAATCCTGTGGTCCTTGAGGGATCGGAGTACTCAGGGAATAACCCAATAGTTTTCAAACGTTGATTTGCTTATACGTTTCGTTCAAATCTAGGATAGCACCTATGAAGTTTTTTAGATGGTACAGAACATTCTAAAAAGAAAATTAGTCGTTCGTCTTGTTTCTGGTCTCTCTCAAATTATGTGAGATCGTCCAAATGAGCTATGACAGTGATGGAATAAGTAGGCATTTTAAATTAAATGAAATGTGACATGGTAATCTCTACTGGCTCCCACAATAATATTGCCGAAAGATATCCAGTGCTGTTATGGCGTTACAATTAACGATCAGATCATCAGACACAAATAGCTGTTACAATTTAAGCGTCACTATACCAAAAAATATATATATGAAAAGTAGTCGAAACGTCGGGTTTAAATTTCAAAATGTAGAATATACGCGAGTTTTCATCCGTTTAAAGTTGTTTTTAACCGACTTAAAAAAAGGAGGAGGTTCTATGTTCGACTGTATGTATTTTTTTTTTTTTTTTTTTTATGTATGTCCGTCGATTTCTCCGTCAATTGTGGACCGATTTAAATAATTCTTTTTTTATTTGAAAGTGCATAGTTCCGAGGTGGTCCCATTGTCACCATGTCAGGATCTGATGATGGGATCCCGGGAAAATCAAGGGCAAACCTCAAATTTTATAGGCGCACACTACGCGTTACTTGTTTTTTCTGAAGCCATTTAAGTTTTTGCGTCCTATAGACATCACTTTATGTTGATGAGCTGATGATGGAAGGTACAACTCCTTAACGGTTAGGAGTTAGGGGATAATTCTTTCAGTATTGTAAGAATATGTGGACCGTTATTTGTATTTCATGTACTTTTGCAGCTAAGCTGATGATGGAAGGTACAACTCCTTAACGGTTAGGAGTTAGGGGATAATTATTTCAGTGCTGTAGAAATATGTGGACCGTTAGTTGTATTTCATGTACTTTTGCAGCTAAGCTGATGATGGAAGGTACAACTCCTTAACGGTTAGGAGTTAGGGGATAATTATTTCAGTGTTGTAGGAATATGTGGACCGTTAGTTGTATTTCATGTACTTTTGCAGCTAAGCTGATGATGGAAGGTACAACTATGATGATGGAAGCTAAAGGGTACGACTTCTTAATTCTTATGTCCCTCTTGCGGGCTGCATCTTTAGTTGGTCTACTGAATGGTGCTGAACACTTAATGAATACCTAATATTGTCAAATAATACAATTCTACTATTTTACTCGTATTTTCGTTATCAATATTATGAGAGAGTTTTACTCACTCCTACGTATTATTCACACTAAAAATAGAAAAATAAACAAACTTTTTTAAAAAAAAATTTAACCGACTTCAAAAAAAAAAACAAAAAAAAAACTACCTAAAAACACTGAAAAGCAAAAAATAATTTTAATAAGACATTCATCAAATGCGCTTATTGTCTAAGCCTATTAATAACATTAAATTGTATTTACGTGCTAGGTAGGTACCTACTAATCTGTTTGAAGTCGGTGCCAAGCCAAAAGTAATGAAAAATGATACATACCTAATAATTTATGTATTATACAGGGTTACAAATAATCCGCGGACGTAGGTACGTAGTCTGGGTACCTACTATTTGGCTTGGCACCGACTTCAAACAGATTAGTAGGTACCTACCTAGCACGTAAATACAATTTAATGTTATTAATAGGCTTAGACAATAAGCGCATTTGATGAATGTCTTATTAAAATTATTTTTTGCTTTTCAGTGTTTTTAGGTAGTTTTTTTTTTGTTTTTTTTTTTGAAGTCGGTTATATTTTAATGAGTAGTAACCGTGTAAATATTAGAAATCATTACGTCACTATACCTTTGAGCGGTCTCGGCCTAGGGACTCAAGTGCACCTGACCATGTCACTCCTAGCGCCCACTACCAAATGCGCTATCGCTATCGTGCCAGTGAGAACAGTTATAGGTATCGGCAAACTGTTGAACATCGGTCGTCGGAGAGGTGGAAAGTTCGCGCATGTGCACTTTCACGTGACCAATAGCGCGCGCGAACCTTCCGAACGCCTGCGCGCGCTATTGGTCAGAGGTATGCTTCTGACCAATAGCGCTCAGGCGTGTCAAAATTCGTGTTCTGCACAATCCCCACCCGATATTCAAGAAGTTTGCCGGGGCCTGTACAATATTAAGCAACACGATGTTCGCTTGTACGCTCGCCGTCCCCCATAGCAGTGATCTCACAATAACCGCAGATAAGAACCGTCGAAAGAACAGGAGTAATATCGGCATCGAGCGGCGAGGATAAACACGAGCCTCATCTCCATGATGGACTCCGGGTTATCTCGCCTTGTTGGGGAAACGCGAATTACATGAGATTTGCTTCATACATGGAAGAAAGTTTTGCTAACACGCACTGGCTATTGTAGTATCGCACTTTAAGAGAATAGCTGCAGGGCACTCTAGTTTGATCGAGAAAATACGATAGTCTTTTTCTGTTTATAAAGTCAGATTGACACATTCTGGAGTTCAGAATTTGGCATCAAAATACGTGTCACCAAATCTTGTCAGATTAATGTTTAACCATTGAGCTATTATTAGTCAGTACATAATATTTCTATGTGTTTAACTGAGATATATGACACATTCATCATCTTGTAATTAATCCTACTAACAAAACTTGAAAATGCGTCATTAGCATTTGAACATCTCAATCAAACTTCAAAAGTCGATTCGTATCAAATAGAGAACGGCTGAATAGTAAACTAACAAAATACTACAAACGCATCTTTTAATTTACATGAGCATCTTAAAATTCTCTGGAAATATATCACCAGAGTTCAAAAAAAAAAGATGAAGTAGTGAAATGTCATTTCATGAAAGAGGGAGACAGAAGGGCAAGTGTGACATTGTGTTGACAAGTGATCCCAATGGCTCCCACTTTAATATTTCCGGAGCCAGGGCTGTTATAGCAAGGCTGGCACCGGCTCGTCCCAATCGGGTGTGAAGGGGAAACCGGGGGAGTTTAGTGGGTAGTGGACGCATTAGCGGTTATGGTGCATAAACGCATACTCCTCCGAAAAAAAAAGGGCTGTTATAGCGGCAGGTTACACCTGTGCGGGTTGTAGCTAGCCAGTCGGACTCAAAAAAAAATCCTCAGAGGCGATCAAAACCTATCGAAGCTAGGATAAAATGTTTCTTTAATTGCCCATTAAACTTACTTAGCTTTCTCAATAAAACCTTATCTTAAGCCCGCGTTTTACACGTTTAGTTAATTGAATGCAGGTAATTCGAAAAAAAGCCGTTACTTCAGGGCCATTAGGGCCCGAAGACAAAAGTTCCCTCCAGGAGGGTCACTCCGGCCAAATTGAACAGTAAAAGTGTTAACTCAAACGCGGACATTGTAGTAAATTGTGCTTCCTTCAACACAGTAAAAAGTTGATTATATTGCCGAAAGGCAAATCTGACGGGTGAAGTGGTTCCGTCTAATTAAAGCCCACGTTTTGAATTTTATTACTGTTTAGAATAACCATTTTTGTACATGACAAACTTGAAATATCATTGTGAAAAAGGCAACGTCTGTAAACATAATTATTTTAAGTATTTCGTACAGACTAAAGTTTGCTTTGTAAATGAAAAAAAATTATAGCCTTTCAAGGTAAATTTAATAAAACAAATTGAATCCAACGCCTGTGCTTTTGGCTGTTTTTGAAACAGTACAGTGTTTTCAGGGAGTGATATTTATTAATTGTAGAAATTATCGGGGCATAATTAACTATACTTAATTTATGCTTACAGAGACCCGACCGATGGGCATCAAGATACTGACAAAGCATTAGATCGCCACAAAGCACAACTAAAAATGTAAATACTTAAGTGACTTCTGAGTGATAAATAAACGATTTTTAGGAACGAAATAAAAAGTTGAGGGACCTTGGGGGCATTGTGAAGTCCGGCGCTCACGGCCGCCGTCACTCATTGTTTGCGCTTATTAGCACTATTTCTACCATTGTGTCCCCTGTGAGCCCGCAAACCTCTGCAGTGTCTCGCTTAAGAGGTTTTCATTAGAAATTAATTCGCTACTAACGCTGTTACTAAAACGCAGTTACATTGCAAGAACTCAAGAAACCACAGAACAAGAAAATTTGAAACATTAAGAGAAAAGAGAGAAAATATGAAAGCATATTTATTTAGGTCCTCTCTTTCATGAAGAAGTAGGGCTTCTTCTTTATCCGATAGTTTCCGGAAATATTTAAATCATGAAATTCATAAGGGTGGTATTTCACCGCACATCAAAATATACTGAAATGTACATAAAAAAATGCTTACCTAACCTTTGCTGTGCAATTAGTTATTTTGATGTACATTTCAGTATTTTTTAGATATACGAGTACATTTAAATATTTCCCAATTCCTAAAGTGATAAATAGCAGCAAAGTATACATAAGTAAGTAAAATACCAAATTGAGAGGGGTCAGTGCCTTGCAATTTTATGCTATTATAATTTGCTAGGATTATAGCTAGTTTCACCACTGAGAGATAAGTTTGTGATAATTTAATCTTAGATGTCTTTTTTGTCATTTTCATAAAAGTCGTCTTTATCCAACAGATTAAATTTTACTAACTTAAGTATCTGTCAAACGGCCAAACAATATTCCATGTGGACATGTCATTGTGTCAATTACTGTTGTTTTCCATTATGTACACAAACGTCTCTTTTTCCCGCGGATCCTTAAAAATTGCAAGGAAGGAAATAAAAAGTTGTATCACCTCGGGGGCGTCATAAAGTCCTGCTCGCGGCCGCGTCCCCTCCCCGCCACTCATTGTGCGCGTTTATTACCACTATTTCACAATTTGCTCAAGTTTTACACTACAATATTGTATCTAGTAACTATGAACTGTATGGCTGTCATAGATAATGTCGCCCGCCTTACTACCAAATTGAATGGGGTCAGTTTCTTGCGCTTCATCTTGCTGTTCGTGAGACTTTTATCAGCCATAGACGACTTATCGTAAAAAATACGCTAATATTCCGTATTTTAAAGGAGCCAGTTCTCGTTGGCAAATATGATGGGAGCCATGATGTAAGAAAACCCAATTTTGTTCCATTTGAGAATCGAACCTAACTAGCGACCGTGAAGAACTATGGAACTAGGGACTTGTTCCTACTAAGAACCTTTCTCTATGACCTATGTTATCTCGATAACTACACACGGAGGTCGTGGGTTCGGTCTGGTTGGTGGTAGGGCCATTTCAGAGTCCGACTGCCTAGCTACCACCCTCACAGGTGAAATCTGCCGCCATAACAGCTCTGGTTGTGTTCCGCCAATATTAATGTGGGAGCCAGTACACTTGAAATCACAGGCTCGAAGATCAGATGAGTCAACAATCTGGCAGCACATTGAGGGACGTTTCAGCTGGAATAGGTCGCAGTGACCGCTTACCATCAGGTGGGCCGCGTGTAAAAATTCCCAATTTTGCTCACACTGATATCCCTGTCAGGACACATAACAACAGTTCAAAAAGTATCCAAGCACGCACGTAATAGAACAATATGGGATAATTAATTAAAAAAAAATTCACACCAAACGCGGGGATTAAGAAAAATGGTTTTTCGTTATTTCGATTAATTAATAATTCGCTTGCTCAGTCTTGTTCGAGCGGAGCTGAAAATTTAATGAGACCCCAACTCGATTCAAACCGTGCCTCTATTCTGGGTTTTTCACATACAATTTTCGGGAAAAAAAGTGCGATGGAAAACTGTATGTAGGTACTTACGATTCGTTTTCGCCCGAATTTGATGACACATTAATTAAGTGTGATAGAACCATGCTAAGATCATAGATCCTAATTACCCTGAAGATTTGCCGTATCGTGGTTTCTATGTAACGTAATGCCACTGGCAATTAAATAAATAAATAATATCTCTGGACATTATTTTCACAGCGCCATCTAGCCCAAAACTAAGCATTAGCTTGTGCTATGAATGCCAGCGTCCAGCAAAGGATAAACATTACCTACATACTTTTTTTTGTAAATACATACATATTATACCCACACCGATACAAACACACATGTTCATGCACACAATTAATGTTTGTACCACACTGGTTACCAGGTTGAGCGCGCCAAGCTTAACACTCCATTAGTCGCGCGTTCTACAATGGTAGAACGCGTGTGCGTTTCGAGGAATTTTGTCGCAAATTGAAGGTCACTCATGCAGATAGTCTAAGTATTCCTCTATTACTAGATAATAGTCATATTTAGTGTCCTTACGGTGTCCTACCAAGCTGCATGTCAGAGAAATTTGGCGTCAAATGTGAATTTCTACGATTGTAGAACGCGCGACCACTCGCGTGACAGTTTTTTCGTGCGTTGCTTTCGATGTTTATTTATTGTAAGTATGTTTTGTACCTTTTAATTATGTTAATATGAATGTACTATTTATTGTTAGGTTAGAAGTAACTAGAATAATGTTTTCTTTTAAGTGTAATGGGTTCACGGAGTAAAGAAAGAAACTTTTAGATGGCTGGAAGAAGAAAACAGTGATGATGGTGATATAGTGGAAAGCGACCCTGAAGAATTTGTTACCAGAAGAGGTTCGGCTTAGTAGAATCTCCACACAATACGGACATAATGGAGGAAGGCAGTAGCAAAGAGTCTGACTTGGAAAATGTTGGGAAATGTTATTTCTGTGGCAGAGCGCGCAACGAGTCCACCAGGAAGCTGTGTTTCACATGTAACAAGAGGATTTTTCCTGATCATCAAGTTTATCCTTGTTCTGACTGCGCTAAAAATGAAGAAATGGAGGTGGAAGACATGAGTGAATAACAAAGACGAGACTTATAATTATTATAATCATCATCATCATCATCAGCCTATATACGTTCTATTATTATAATATTAAAAGCTAAAATATTGCGGATTTTTTTGTTATTTTCGAAATTTCTGATTTTGGGCTTATAATATGGTTAAATTTATCATGTTTTATTTGTTTTAGTTTTACTATAAAGTGTAATTGAAAAGTACATAAAAATAATTTTCAATTTATAAAGCTTTCATATAAAAACCCTTACATTAAAACTGTTCTACATATGTAGAGCGCGCGACTACTCACGTCCTAAATTGAGGCGCGCCTACTGGAGTGTTAATAGTATGCAGATGATTTTGAAAAATTATAAGATACAAAAAGCACTGGTCACTAAAATAGGAGTCTCGGAATAA
Organism: Mecyna flavalis; assembly: GCA_949319885.1. NCBI lineage: Eukaryota > Metazoa > Arthropoda > Insecta > Lepidoptera > Crambidae > Mecyna > Mecyna flavalis. Next base: position 2,739,662 of record OX439413.1, read on the forward strand.
CACCTCTCGTATATTCCGTTTGGACCACGTATTGTATCGGGCACCATTTCGGCAGGCATTAAGACGGATTTATCGCGTTAAGCCGCGAAAATTCGTTCTAGCGCAGGCAGATAATACAAATACATTTTTAGGCATTTAAAAGTATTGTTCCCATTATCACCTTTTACAGTCGTATTATACATATAATAAATGGGGCATGGGCATCGACTAACTTCGTGTTCGCGAAGATTACAATGCTTTTCTTAGATGTCCACTTTTTAATTTAGGATAGAAAAATTAGCTACCTAGAAGATGATCTCAAAGTGATTCGCTAATACAGTTTTTGTTAAATTTACATACTAGCTTACCGTCCGCGGTTTCACCCGTGCGTAATTTCTTTTTTCAAATATCCTGCGGGAATGAGACTTTTCCCGTAAGAATTTCATAGCCTATGTCCTAATCCGGGTTATAAGCTACAAATCCGTTCAGCCATTTAGGCGTGATTGAGTAACAAACATCCAAACATCCAGACTTTCGCATTTATAATATTAAGGGCCGGTATTTCAATGTAACCTTATCTTATTGCTTAAGTTAAATATTACATTTAAGATAAGTATTACTTTTGACAGGTAAAAGTGTATTACTTTAGGTGCCGCTTAACTTTAATCCTATAATGAAATACACTTAAGTCATACTTATTATCAATCCCGGATTATTTCAAGATAAGTATATATTGAAATACCGGCCCTAAGTAGGAGAGCAACCTGTATCAAACCTTAAAAATCATATTCAAAAGGTTTAAGATGTTCCAAGAAGGCTTCACAACTTGACAGTGTCCTTGTCTGTAGCTAGCTCTTAACTAGACTTTGGCTCAAGTCTCAATAATTTCTTACAGACACGAAATTCCGTAAGTGCGTAGCCATTGAAATGTGAATGAATCGAAGATACCCGCATGCAATCCGTATATTAGGCACGAATATCACTTCTAACTTATTACAAGTTATCCGATCGAAAGCTTTGAAGTAGGTCAAGGGATAGGGATATATTTAGGGCTGCCAAAAAGAGTTTTTTTTATGTTAAAGAGGCAAACAAGCAAATGTGACACGACACCTGATGGTAAGTGATCACCTATTGCCATACTACGCGTGTCAAAAGAAGTAATGTAAAGAACGTTGGCTGTCTTTAAAGGAATATGGAAAGAGGGGAAAGGACTATTGGAAATGGGGACAGGCAAAAAGGAAGAAAGGGGGGTTGTTTGGCCTCTAAAACTCTCACCTACCAAACGGAGCGCAATAGCAAGGCTATCATCATAAAAAAATATTACTAGAAAAAATTAAATCAAGATATTCTTCATTCATAAAGGCTACAAAGATGCAATTATGAATCGTCAACATCAATGTACAGAGTAACTACTACCGGATTCAGAATATTGCTAGCTGTCGTATTGTCGAAAAGAACCGTCAATGAACTGGATAGATAATAGTAAATGCGTTACTCACACGCTCGGTAAAATGGGAATAGCGCGATATTGGCCAGGTACTTACACTTACACACTAGACAACAGTAATGTAGGAACATATGATTCTATTGATAATATACAATAAAAACTATTAAAAAACGAAAAAAGAAATTGTTTTGTATATAAAACTACACATTGAATGGAATGAATATTACTTTCATCTCCAGCCAGAGATGGCTGTCTCTCAAAGCGTGCGACATTAAAGATTAATTAACGCTCTCCGATGCACACGACACGAAATACTGCAGAAACAGACACTGAACGTGAAATTAATCGAGAAATACATTAACATTTACATTAATTAACATAAAAATGTTTTTTTTTATTATTTATATGTTTATGTGTACTTATAACCATATAAATAAAAAATACTTGAGCTGGTCAATAGTCACAGGGCTGGCACCGGCTCGTTCCAATCGGGTGTGAAGGGGAAACAGGAGTTTAGTGAGTAGTGGACGCTTTAGTCTCGAGTCCCACACACAGCTACAGGTCTAGATAGCCTGTGGTTATGGTACATAAACGCATTGTCCTCCGAAAAAAAAAAGGTTAATGCTTAGGTACTTGCCTTGCGTCTGAGCCTTTGCCCGCTTGGAATTTGAAAAAGTCCTTCATATCGACATATTTCAAATCTGAACATACTCAAAATAATAGATCTCTCCCATCTCTCAACTTCGTTGCCTCACGCTTTGTAGTCCTTTCAAGTAGAGGCGAAAAAAATAAAATGTAAACTAAAAAACTGGCCAAGTGCGAGTCGGACTCGCCCATGAAGGGTTCCGTAGCAGCAAGTATCATCATAATATAAAAGTTCTTGTAGTTCTTTGTAAGTTTGATCGACGTTTTTATATTTGAGTTGAATGAATGAGACGAAAATTGCGGTTTACGATTTATGACGTTTTAAAAAAAAACTAATTACTTGATCTCGTTCAAACCAAATTTCAATGGAAGTTTGCATGGTAATGTATATCATATATTTTTTTTAGTTTTATCGTTCTCTTATTTTAGAAGTTAGAGGGGGGGGGACCAACATTTTACCACTTTGGAAGTGTCTCTCGCGCAAACTATTCCGTTTAGAAAAAAATGATATAAGAAACCTTATTATCATTTTTAAAGACCTATCTATAGATACCACACACGTAAGGGTTTGAAGAAAAAAAAATTTTTGAGTTTCAGTTCTAAGTATGGGAAGCCCCAAAAATTTATAAACTAATTACTTTATCTCGTTCAAACCAATTTTCAATGAAAGTTTGCATAACAATGTACATCATAGATTTTTTTTAGATTTATCGTTCTCTTATTTTAGAAGTTACAGGGGGGGGGACCAACATTTTACCACTTTGGAAGTGTCTCTCGCGCAAACTATTTAGTTTAGAAAAAAATGATATAAGAAACCTTATTATCATTTTTAAAGTCCTATCCATAGATACCCCACACATAAGGGTTGGACGAAAAAAAATTTTTTGAGTTTCAGTTCGAAGTATGGAGAGCCCCAAAAATTTATTATTATTTTTCTATTTTTGTATGAAAATCTTAATGCGGTTCACAGAATACATCTACTTACTTATTTTCAACAGTATAGCTCTTATAGTTTCGGTAAAAAGTGGCTGTGACATACGGACGGACAGACAGACAGACAGACAGACAGACAGACAGACAGACATGACGAATCCATAAGGGCTCCGTTTTTTGCCATTTGGCTACGGAACCCTAAAAACTACTTAATAGACATGTCGTGGCCATATCGTTGAATTGCTCACTTCATGAAATGCTCGACCATTTCGTGAAATGGTTGTATTTCATGATGTGGCCAACTTAATTTGGCCAGATCGTTAAATCGTCTACGTTTCACGATTTTGTCGTCCACGTTTGGCCGGATCGTGAAAAAACAAAGTTGTCACCAATATTTCAGAATGAAAAAAAACCTATCGGAGGTGGAAATCGACTCGGATGAATATAGGTTAGAAGTGGTTATTTTTTTATAAACCCGAAAGTAATTTTTCATTTGACTCAAAACTCGATGATCTCTAAATTTACAGTGAAAACATTAAAAATAAAAAGTGTCAATTCAGCCACTGTGTCCGAATATAACGTGATGAATCTTCAATCAAAAATGTGAAGTTACACAATGATTTTTAGTTTAATGTCCGTCCGCGTCCAGAACATAATATATATTATGGTCTGCGGCCGCCATCTTTTACACATAAACAAAGCGCTTGCAGCGCCTCTACCGGCACTAAATGTAACTATTTTACGATATTATCAAAATAATCCTTGACCACATCATGAAGTAGTCGCCCGTATAGCTGCCCAAATCGAGAAACGATTTTCAATCATCGATCTGACCAAACCACATCATGATGTGGCCAATAGACAGTTGACTATTTCACGAAATGCAACCATTTCACGAAATGGTCGAGCATTTCATGAAATTATCAATTCTACGATATGGCTACGACATACACACTATTTCCCCAGTGTCTCTCAAGGAGCAACCCTAACGCCAGTCTTCAAGCTTTTACTCCACTTGAACGGAATATCTTCTAATGCCAGCGGGACGCCACGAGTTTAAAAACGAAAAAAATTATATAATATTCCAGTTTTAACTTCCCAACTCATCGAATTGCAGACGACGATTTTCAGTTAAGATAATGCGCTTTTGCTATAGAGTGCCTGTGTTCCCGATTTCACTTGCGTGGACTTTAGGCTATAAGGGTCTTCTTTAGTGTAGGTACCTAATTGGTAGCTGCTTACCATCAATGGTAAAATTTTGTGTCCATCCCTTCAACCAAAAATCAAAAATACATTGTTGTACAAAACTGTCAAAAAAGATGACATGTTCTCAGGAACAACTCAAGATATGTGTTTCCTATATAAAAAGTACTCTATGTATACAAGGTTGATTGTTTCAGGGAAAATTCTTCATTCTAGGAAAATTCTGATATATTCTATGTGCTTATTCGCTGAATAAATATTAAAGTCATATGAATTCGGTAATTTTGTCTGAAAAGTTACAAAAATGGAGCGTATACCGAAAAATAGGGATTGTTGTTTATTCTACGATTCTTAATACTTTTTCGGAATAACAAGTAGTCTATTGTGTAATAAAAGTATGTGCTCCATAAATAATTTATGGTATCAAAGATTGAATCCTTTACTATAAATAAAACCTATATTTTGGTACATCGGCATCGTCATAGGTCGTGCGCGTCCCTCATCTACCAGATTCTTGCGATCTTTGTGAAATCATGAAATCCACCACGGTATGAGGGAAGGCAATATCTTACTGACTACACACGTTAGCCACCAGTTAGTTACCAGCGAGCAGCAAATCTTAAGTGGGAATGGGCAGGCCACGTCGCCCGCAAACATGACTCCTGGTGTAAGACGGTTGTTGAGTGGAGACCATGGAGAGAGAAACGCCCGGTAGGAAGACCTCAAATGCGATGGAGTGATGACATCAAGAGAGAAGCCGGATCAATGTGGAAACAGTGGCTCAAGATAGAAGAGACTGGCATGAAAGAAAGGAGGCCTAAACCAGAAAGATTGTAGAAAAAGGCTGAGAAGAAGAAGAGAAGAAGACACACGTTATTCAATTACTTGTGTTTGTTGTTGTGGGGCAGGACAATATTTGGAACACACGAGCGATGCCACGGGCAGAATGCTAGCGATAACCAAATTTCTAAAAAGAACCCAGAATTTGCTCAGTGCATTTGCGGTATTCGCAACACTTCCCCTAAAGATTCAGTATCCTTGTAATTTAGAGGCACACTCAGCCAAATCGCCCCAGAATCCCTGCGCATCAAATCCGCTCAATGGCCGGAGCAATATGCGGAGAGGATCCACGGATGTAGCTATTGGCACTCCGCGTATGAGTGCCCTGAGTCGGGTTACTGCCCGACTGTGGAACTGTAAAGATTGAAACGTTTCGGAGTTTATTTTTGAGATGTTTTCGTTTAAATCAAAGTGTTTTGTATTCGGAGGCCTGAGACGCACTTATCAGCTGTTAATTAGCAGTGTTTTTATTTTGATAGATTTACGAATATTTGTTAAACGAAGCGCTTCGAGAAATGTTAGGTAGTGCGCTTCGCTTGGCTCGTCTTGGCGGGGATACTACCGTCCCCCCAGTCACTACTAGAAACTATTTTGTAGCGATATGAAATAATGTAATTTTTTTGTCTGCCAAATAATTTAAGAAAATGTCTTGTTGCCTTGCTCATTGCACTTTCTTTGTCGCTGGCAATTTTTCATAACCTTTTTTATCGTGCTGCTCTGCACATTTGGTTTAACCAAATGTAAAATGTCATGTGGGCAAGAGTCATGTTATAATATTAAATGTTTTTTTAAACTATTCATCCATTCTGTATAATCTGCTGATAACCTTAATCTCTTAATTAGAACCCAATAAACGTTCACGAAATAAACATAATATTTTTCTTTTCCCATGAAAATTATAGGCGATAATTAATCCTGTAATAATGACCGTATCGATAGTCGACGCTGCCTCAAACAAATTATCTGTAGGTTGGATAGTTCCAGCAAACATCGAGCTAACGGCCAAGACGGGGGCGCAAAAGCCCCGCCCCCAGGGGCGTTGGGGGCTCCTAATTAAGTCACTATTTCCGAGCCGATGGCGAAACTACAAATCTTTTCTCCGATAAAGATCCCAGTTTAATTAGCTTTTGTTTTTACACTAGTTGAGGTGGAGGTGTGGTGTCAATGCGAGAGGAAAAACTAGAGTCTAAATGGGTGTCACAGAAGCTAATAATTATGCTGGCCATACACCATCAAGCCTATCGTCAAATCGGCTTGAAGCGATCGATTGGATCAAGCCAAATTGACCGTGTGTGGGCGTGGATTTGCATGACAACTCGAGTTGTTAAGCCAATCCACGCCCACACGCGGTCAAGTCTACTTGATCCAATCGATCGCATCATGCCGACTTGACGATAGGCTTGATGGTGTATAGCCAGCATTAGATCCACAATCCACACCACAGTCAGACCGTGTAGATTTTTCCTTGTCGAAGAGAAATCAATCAAGCAGCACAACTCTTGGTGCCTTGAGTTTGGTGCCGGCCGGTTTCTCTTCCAACCCGAAGAAGAAGGCACGGTGGCAAGTAACCAGCCCTTCTTATTAAATTCTAAATTAACTCACACTACTTTCATTGCAAATAAAACATACGAGGACATTGTGAGATATCAAACTGGACATATCTGGCATATTAGTGATTTACACGGTTTATAAATAACAACTCCTAATCAAGTTACTAATTGCAAGCCGATTTCAATAAAACATGAACATGAGACCTTTTAGAATATTATTTTGTTCTGAAAACGATAGTAGGTACAATTAATTACCTTTGATTCATCAGAACCTAAATATAAAACATGTTGTACCTAATATTTACGATAAAACAAACTTAAAGATCCGCATTTTTATCCAATAAAGTTTCGATTGCATCGTCAAATATTTCATGTTTTCTACCTACGTGAAACAGTGCCTGCGCCGCGTGCCCGCTCGGACATATAATCCAGAGGGTTTGATTAGTGAGACTAATTTCTATACATAAAAAAGTAAGTTCTTTTGTAGTTTCCTATCGTTCCTTTGACCTTTAGTACTTTTTAGTAGTGGTAGAGCCATGCTATTATACATAAGCAACTTTTTTAAGTCTGTTATTTTCTGTTGTCGCTAGCACTGTGACCGCACCTGATCCGAAGTAAAACTGAACTTGCCACGTACTCCTATAAAATGTAAGTCCTCCGTTCTCAAACTACAGTTAGCAACTCAAACAGTCTATCGACTGAATAGGATCTAACTCTTTTATAACGACTGCTTTAAGCAGATAATTTAGGATCTACTGGTCGTTTAGTACGAATGTAAGTCGAACTTGGAGACAGTGAAAGCTGTCTTTGTCTTTTATTCTTCAGGTAGCAGGCAGACTTTTTTTGTGCAAGATCAGTTTTCCGAGTATCTACTATACTAATATTATAAAGAGGAAAGGTTTGATTGTCTGTTTGTTTGTCTGTATTGAATAGGCTCCGAAACTACTGAACCGATTTGTGAAAATTCTTTCACTGTTGGAAAGCTACAATGTCCACGAGTGCCATAGGGTACTTTTTATCCCGGAAACGTGGGGGGGGGGTAATTAAAAAACAAATTACGCGCGGATGAAACCGCGGGCGGAAGGCACGCAGCCCCATTCAGTCCCAAACTAAGCATTAGTTTATACGACACACAGCACACACTACTTCAGCTAGCAGACAGATTTTTTTGTGCTAGGTCAGATAGCAGACGGGCAAACCCTACTGACGAGGAGTAGCCTATCCCTTTCAGAAACACTCTACCAGCAAGCGTTGCTGCCTTAATGTAAGATCCTCTGATCTTCAAATGTTGGCTCAAATCTTGGACAAACAATTATGTGATGAACGTGTTCAGTGCTGGCATTAAGTTAGATAGCCTAAGATATTCGCAACAAGAGTACTAAAAAAATCCAAACATGAGGGATAAATTTAGAAATTGGCAATATCTTGAAAACTGAGCAACTTTTACTGAGGTCATGTTAGGCTTGTTCGATGCCTCTTGTGCTGGCCTACCTCCAGTGTCAGTGACGTGTCATTTTTCGGACAACCTGTATATTTGTGGTACCTTGGTTGTTTTTAATACCCATAACACAGTGCTCAACCTACTTACCTTGGGGTCAAACTAATGTAGGTACGTGTTTTGTTGTGAATAAACATGTACGGTCTACCATCACTTCAAAAGGCTTCAATACCTATTAAACTAAAAATATTTGAAGATAAAACTAATTCGTGTTCGGACGATAGCGAGTTGTTTCGCATCAGATTAGTTTAGTTCGTGGGTCAGAAGCGACAACTATTCCACTATGCGCCGCTACCTGACTGGAATTCAGTTGCGGCTTACTCCATTGTGTTTCGCTTTGTAATTGAAATTTTACATTGTATGTTATAGTGTATGGTATACGGATAGCAAGGCTTAAGTTAAGATGGGCGGGACATTTGGCGAGACGACATGACCAAAGGTGGACGAAGCTAACCACAGAGTGGTGGCCAAGGGGTGCTGTACGATCGAGAGGCAGACCACCAGCCCGATGGTCCGATGACATAGCTAAGATCGCCGGGGTCAACTGGGTGAACGTTGCACAGGACCGGAACAGCTGGCGTGAAAGAGAGGAGGCCTATACCCAACAGTGGGTAGACACGGGCTGAATAGATAGATAGATAGATGTTATAGTGTTTGGGTCTTCTCAACGGCAAGTAGCATCGCTACATGGTAACATTTTTTTTTTATTTGGCGGTGAATGCGCTTATGCACCATAACCGCAAGCTAGCTAGACCTGGCGGCCGTGTGTGGGACTTGAGAATAAAGCGTCCACTACCCACTAAACTCCCCCAATTTCCCCTTAACACCCGATTGGGACGAGCCGGTGCCAGCCTTGTGGCTATTTACTTTTACGTTAAATATATAAGAAAAAAAACAATTTGTCCAGCCAGGTATCAGGCGGGACTCGAACCCACGTCCCTCGCTGTAGTGTGTAGTGTGTTGGTAGTGCACTCGCCCGGACAGCGAGAGACGTGGGTTCGTGTCCCGCCTGATACCTACCTGGACAAATTGGTTTTTTTTTTAATATATTTATATTAATATCGCCATTAAGCAGGCAATAATGCTTTGGAAATTATTAAATTAAACATTTGCAATTGTTTAATTTGCTAGTTAATATATATTTTTACTCGTATGAGCTTCATCGACTGTTTCTTATACTCGTAAGGTCTTGTGACTTGTGTGAGTTCTCCATGTAAGTTAGTTCACTGTGACCAATTATTTCTAGTGTCCAATTCTACTTCGCACTTAACTCGCTCTCTCTAATTATTGCAACATTGTAAAAGAACTTTAACAATGTAACATTAGGAACAAACTTATATGGCTAGTGAAATAGGTATATTCCAGATTTGTTAATTAACTAAGTTGGATGCATTTCTGATTGTCCAGTGCATGCATACTAAATAATGAAGAAGAAGCAAGTTTCCTTATGCACTTACACATACATAATTGAACTATGAAAGGACTGCTCGAAATAACTTTGCAAATAACAGAAAGTTTCCTTTTACTAACAGTTAAAAAGGGTTACAATTTAACAGAATGTAAAACTTGGCAGCACCGTATTTGACCTTAGAAAGTTCCAACAAAAACAAACGAAAATAAAAATTACATTAACAAAACTTAAAGTAATTAGAAATTAATTTTTTTCTCAAAAATATCAGGCGTTTTTCTGTGTATCGCACCTAAGATTTGGAGTTATAGTTATACCCATTTTAACCAATGATAGAAGTTCAACCTCTTCTTTAAAAAAATATCAAAATCGTAAATTACGCTCTTGCCATTAATAAAGTCTCTTTTACTCACAAAAGCCTAACCTACTTTAGGTTGTAAATGAAGGCAACACACACTATTAAATTAGACCTCGCGCCATTCTTTTAGGGGCCTAAGTTATTCCGTGCAAAATTACTTCATGAAATATGCACCAGACACTTATGTTGGAAGAAAAAACGAGCATAATAATGTGGACACTTAGCCGGAGCGTTCTAATGTGGGCAAATAGGGAACACGGAGTAGTGGGTACACTGGGGGACCCGCTGCGCCCTGATTGCGAGCCCAGGGTGCAGTGTGCTGACTCGCCAACTCTGACGCATGTCGCAAGGAACAAACTTCTTCTTCTTCGTTTCCGTTTTTGGTCTTTGTCCAGAGATATTATTATTATTGTATTTATCTAGTCAGGGTAGGCTTGCAGCATGATTAAGGATTTGCCATGTCGAGATATACATTGGAGCTATTCGAAATGTGCAGATTTCATTACGATGTTTTCCGTTACCGATACCGAAGTTCCATCCAAACCATTGCCTTCACGCTTACATTAATGCTTTTAACTAAAAGATGATAGCTGATCACAAGTATGATATGAGTAAACAAGAGTAAGAGAGTTTGTCCACCGCCGCCGTCACCGGGCCGCCGCGCCGTCACCGAGCCGTCACCGGGCCGTCATCACCGAGACCGATTTTATTTCTGACCAATTTCAAGATGACGGCGCTCGGGTGACGGGCGTGCGGTGGACAAACAACTGTAGTAAAGGAGTCGGGCGAACATCCATAGAACGTTGGGCCTTGATTTTTTATGAATTACACTTACCGATTTACTATTATTATGTAGAAAATGAAGTAATATTCCAAATACACTACAATTTATAAATCCACTCCCTGGGAAAAAATAGTTATAGGATGATTTTGATTTCTACAAAAATAACCCCAATTGTCGAGTTCACTGGATCCGTTGTAAGAAAAGCTTAGGTCGTTTGTTTTAGCTGAAACCGTCATTTAAACGTAGCGAAAGTCGTCAAATATTAAACCAAGCATTCCAACAATAACGACAAAACAAAATAATTCACATATGTTATTCAAAACAAACAGAAACGAATGATTGACAGACGTTGTATGACATTTGATTTTTTTTGACTTTTCTGTTGCCATAATTTTTTCAGAAAATTATCGTGCCTCTATTCTAAGCTGTCATTTGTATGGGATCTGATCGGAAAATCAGTATTTAAGTATCTTAACTAGCAACATTATTATTATTCTACCGGACGTACTATGCACTATGCACATAACACACCGGATGCACTACAAAACCAATAGTATTTTCATTTATTGGATTATATTTTTATCCCGGGGTAAAAATATTAATTAAAATTGAATTTAAATATTAAAAATCTTGTAACGAATATTAATTATATTTTGAATAGTGGAACGAACGCTTAAGATCGAGCCCATTTCTGCCGCACTCCTTTATGTACCGCTACCTCGACGCCGACATCTTGGAATCGGTCCGAAATAAATTCGGTTCTCGCTGACGGGACGGTGGATGGACAAGCGCTCTAAGGGAAGAGAGAAATTAGAGTCTCCAGCACTCTCACACAACGAACAAACACGTTGGTCTTCTGTGAAAGGGTGGTACTTCCCTGGTCCAGCCGGCCTATTTTTAATTGACAGGATCGGTTTGCAGCGTGGCTCTACTACACATAGTTTTTTTTTACCCTTAGTTAAGTTAAGCCCATAGGATTTACTTAGTGTTGTGAGTATATCTAAAGAGACATGAGATTTAAATAAGTTAGGATATGACTGAATGGCAACTTAGTACCTAAGACGAGGCTAAGAGAAGTATTTTTATGCATATTGTATTTAAGTTAGGTGTTTTGCATGAATCGCTGTTAAAATCTTCAAGCGTGACACGGTTTGTGGGAAAAAAAGACGAAAATAAAACAATTTTCCGACACTTGTACCACGCGCAAACGAATTAGCGAACAATAGAGCGATGTTTACTTGAAAGTTCGCGCGTTATAATGGGAAATTTATAACGCTGCCAAAATGAAAAGTGTTCTTTGTACTTGAGCGATGCGCGCGAGCCTGTTATAATAACTCATATGGCACGAGAATGCTCTGATAACGGGGGAACATCCTTCTTATTTTTATCGTGTGACACAAACTACGTAATATACGAGTAGTAGGTACATATAGGTATACTATATACGTCCTTCGAGCTTAAAAGAAACATTGTTAGGACATTGGCGAATTTGGTATCTGTATTTCTTCGACTTACGATTAAAATCATTATGACAGATTCGGAATATTGATTGAAAAGTGAACCATGTCTAGGGTTCGAATCCCGCACGATACACTGAACATACTGAACATGTCTGTTTGCACCGGGCAGGGTATATTGATGTACAAAATGCGTTTGTCAGCACAAGCACAAGCAATGCATTGTTTGGGGCTATGAAGCGCAAAGCACATACTAGCAACTTTTTTTTTTTCTCGGAGCAGAATGCGTTTATGCACCATAACCGCAGGCTAGACCCGCGGCCGTGTGTGGGACTCGAGACTGGAGCGTCCACTACCCACTAAACTCCCCCGGTTTCTCCTTCACATCCGATTAGGGCGAGCCGGTGCTAGCCTTATGGCTATTGACCAGCCCATCCCCGGGTAACTTACTAGCAACTGCTTACATTTGAGACTTGGGTCATCATCATTTCCCTGCCCTTGTCCCATGCTAGGTAGGGTCGGCGCAACATGTTTTTTCCTTCCACACACTCCTATTAGCCGTCAATTCTACATTCACTCCTTTCATTTTCATATCATACTTCACCCAATCCATTCACCTCTTTCCGCCCTTCCTCTGCTTAAATCTCCGTCTACACACAAATCTATCATTCTTTCGGCGACATGTGTGTCTTGTCTCCTCATCACATGTCCATACCATGCTAACCTTGCACTCCTAACCGGTGCCACTTTCAAACTTCCTCTTATATACTCATTCCTAATCTTATCCAACCTAGTCTCTCCACACATCCATCTTAGCATGCGCATCTCAGGTACATTTACCTTTCTTTCATCCGTCTTTTTGGGACTTGGGTATTACCATTTATTGTAGATAGCCGACTGGCCAGCTACAACTGCAAAAAGATTTTTTTTTCTTTGCATTTTCTTACGCGCCAGTTCGTTCGATCGCTGCGTGATCGCATCAGAAATGATGAGATCCGCAGAAGGACCAAGGTCACCGACATTGCCCAAAGAATTGCGAGCCTTAAGTGGCAGTGGGCAGGACACATTGCTGACTTGAGTGGGCAGGACACATGACTGACGGCCGTTGGGGCGGAAAGGTCCTCGAGTGGTGGCCACGTACCGGGAAACGCAGCCGTGGTAGGCCTCCCACAAGGTGGACCGATGATCTCATAAAGATCGCCGGAATCCACTGGATGCGGGTGGCGCAGGACCGATCGGTTTGGAGATCCTTGGGGGAGGCCTATGTCCAGCAGTGGACGTCGTTTGGCTGAAATTATGATGATGATGATGATGATGACGCGCCAGTTCCCAAACTCAAATTTCCTTTAATTTCCGCGTTTACGCACCCAGCAATCCTCATTATCTAATTTGCCGCCCCAAGAACTCCAACAATGGCTTCCCATATTAATAGTGATGCGGTGACAAAATTACGCAGGTGTCGTGGCTTAATCATTGTTACGGGATAATTACGTATACGTAACTGTACGTACTGTTTGTCCCAGAGCTACGAAGCAGAGCGGATAGAATGAAAGGCTGTCATAATATTATAATTAATGTTATTTAATCGTAGTTGCGTGTAAGCTGTGCGTAAGGAAATTTGTGGCCGCCTTTTGAGATATTGAAACTGAAGTCGGGGTTTGATTCGCACCTAGGGCCTGGACAATTCTATTGTTTGTTTACTTACCAATCCATTGTGGACATTGTATTTTTGATAGACATGATTTCATTTTTTAATGGTTGGTAGTGGCCGATAGTGAAACAAAATAACGCATAAGCAAGAGCTTAAAAAAAGTTAAGTTATAGAATGTGAATCCCAACAACTAATGAAACTATGTACATATTATAGATATGTACATATGTATTTAAAAAGAAATTTTTATTCGTTTTATGGCACCCATAGTACTTTAGCTTAGTTTGGGCTGGACGGCGCTGTATAGTAATTTCCAGGAGTATTGATTTATGTCTTTTCCGTAGTTCCACGTGGTTTCTCTGCTCCATGGGTAGCCGGCGCTGGCTCGTGTTATGGTAATGCGATAGCCGGCTCGGGCCCGGCAGACAATCTACTGCCCTGAGGTGCGCCTGTACATTAGACTATACCTACCGGTACATATACCTAGTCCTCTATCTACTCTAATAATCAAATTGTGATAAATATAGAATAGCATCACATACCTACATAGATCTGACTCACTGCATTATTTTCACTTTTTAGCCCGTTAGCACTACCCACAATTTTTTTTCTGCTTGGCCCAAAGGTTGACTGGCAGAGAATGCCATTTGGCATTAGGTCCGCCTTATGTACTCTTGATTGTGCATTAAAGTTTAAATAAATTAAGAAATAAATAAATTTGACCAGTAAATAGTAGCAATAAATTGTCTTATGGATATCAGCCTAAAGTCCCAAGTCCCGCACACTCTCTAGTTCATAAGTAAGCACGTTCTTTCGAAAAAAAAGACCTATTTCGTCATTATTACTAAACAACCCTGTCTACATACTTAATCTAAGTTTTAGCTTAACTCTAATTGAGTCTATTTAAGAGCTAGAAATCGGAGTAATGTGGAAGGTGTTTAAGCCTTCACCCTCATAATATAACGGCCTATAAATAACTCCAAGTTTCTGGAGGGTGACAACCCAGAGGGAGCGATTTCTTCGCGACGTATGTAGATGTCAGATTAACGGCCACCTGAAATACGGTGAAGTTAATTTAACTTGTACGTCGAAGTACAGACGCGAACAAATGTGGAGCGATCAAATTATATACCTGTTTTTTATGTATTAAAACCTGACTTCAAGCGAATAGTAATAAAATAATACGTCTTTTGTATGTTATTTAATGTGCAAGTAATGTAATTTAATAGTCGGTATCGGTTTCATCGGTACGATGTCTAGACTGACACCGTCTGCAAAATTCTCCACTCGAATATAATAATCGACCTACAGCAACAATCTAAAAATTACCAATTTGAATAAAAGCCAAATTTATTTCTCTTTATCATATTATATTACATATTTAACCCATAACTTATGAGATAACATTATCAAAACAGCTGTGAAAATCTCTAATATAGCGTTTACAAACCATTTACATACATTAATAGCCACGTTAAAACGGTTAACGTATACAACGTGGGATAATAACGATTTATAACAAAAAAATATGTAAACAATGTATTCAGATTAAAATAAGCTAAAAAATGCTTTTTCACAAATGGTTATTTTTTATTTATTGGCATAACTCTACCTTTTTTTTTTTTAATAGTGGAGAAATCCTTTATGGATACCCCAGCCGCTTGGGGGAGCAGCTGAGGTTATGTCAGAGTTGCCCTATGTTGGGGGTGTGGCCTTCTCAAGCACAGGCTGGGGGGCCGGGTTGCTCTATGTCGAGATTCACACAATTGCCCCCCACCAGCTGAGCTCTGCTGCTTTAGTGCAGCGCTCCTCAGGATAAGCGAGCGTAGCCTCCCCCGTTTCCTCATGGCACTTGGCAGTGTGAGGCCACCCCACACTGCCAGCATACTCAGGGATGCTCTAAAGGTAACACTCTACCTAATGGACATGAGTGTTAAGGATAAATTGTGTTTCAAAAGTGTAATTTTATTGCGTAAAATGTTCTTTTTTTCGAGTGTTTTTTCCTCATCTAGTCAGGCTACATTTGCACCATGGTCTAGGATCGGGGTGCAAAAAAAATGCTTCGTGAGTTCTTAGTGTTTTATATTTATTTAAGTGCATTTTAATCCAGTGTCATTGACAGAATTGATCTTTATTAGCTAACGAAATACAAACTATCTAAAGTGAAGACCTTAATTCTGATACTTTCTTAAGTATATCATCAAAATCGAAAAATTATAAAAATAATTTTTTTGCACAGTGGGGCACTTGTGTGTGCAGTTGTCCACGACACGTCCCTGGGACGCGCATGTGTTGCAGCAAGGAACTTGTGCTGCGTAGCGATCTTTATAGGAGTTATTACAACTGCCATCAGGTGATCACTGGGTTTAAGATAAAAAATATTTAGCAAAACATGAAAGAGGGTACTCGTTTGGACACGATTATACTATAAAGTACTAACCGTTTCCACAAAAAACACAGCATCTTTATCAGTGAATATTATATTATTTTCAAATAAGATAAGTTAAATCGAATTGTAGCTAAATCTAAATTACGAATATATATTATATTGTGTATATTATAAACGTTTCTTTAAACCAAAATTTTGACAAAAATTTACAAAAATATTCGCCGGTAACATAGTTGCAATGCCAATCATTAAAACTCAATGCAAACTCCTATTGAGTAATTGAGGTGGGGGCAAAATATTAGATAAAAGAACATACATTCATATTTTTAAAATATTTCCATTCGTATTGTATCTCGCTACATTTATAATTAAGAGAGATATTTAATATGTCATTAGTTATGTAAACGTTTAGGTAAATAAAATAAACCTATAAAATGGATACGAACGTCATATAAATTGATAACTCACTAGTATAAATAGGTCTCTGAAATCCCATTAAACACGGAAATTATTATGTAACCAATGCTAATTAGATTTTGGCAATTAGAAATGCTTGTTCCATTAATTATGTTTAACTAGGAAATGTTACCAATAATGTCTTTGATAGATGAATACTGGTGATGCGATATATTCGATTGGCTTCATAACTCGTTTAATAGTGGCCAACGATATTATACGTCATATTATAGGAAAAGCAGACATGCTATCAATGGACATTTTGTATTACACGAAAAGTCACCAATCATAATTATAATCATAATATTTATTTGCTATTCTTGTTGTACATTAAGATTTTAATATAGTATAATGACCAAAACAAGAACCCTGTAAGGGCACTAAAAATAACAATAATAGCCTACTGAAATACATACAATTAGTAGTTTGAGATAAATAAAACAAAACCTTAAAACATAACAAAATAATAACAATGTTGGTTAAATAAGGCACAAATAACTTTCATCAAACAAATGTGGTACATGCGTCAATTAATTCAGGTTTCACGAAAGAACTCCTGCAACGAGTAAAAGCATTTGTCTTAAAGAATAGTTTTGAATTTATTGTACTCTTGAATATTTTTTATGTGGTCCGGAATTGCGTTGTAAACTTTTAATGACATGGAATAAGGTCCGTTGTTAACCATTCAGTCTACTTTTTGGTCTTAAATGGTCGGGGCCAATTAGCCACTTTCGCAATATCATTCACATTCCCCATAGCCTTTCCCAATCCTCCCAAAATATTCTTCTAAAGACGAGCAACACGTCATCTTAGACCTAATCGCAGGTGTCTATGGGTAGTACCGATCACTTACCTTCAGGTGTCACATTTGCTCATTGAATTAGCTTACCACTTTCTTAAAAGAAACTTACATACTCAAGATGACATTTGACTGACATCATCTAAAATGTCAGATGACACTCTTACAAGATACTTACCTGGCGTAGGGGACACCGTGATCACTCTTACAAGATTAATTTCCAAAGGTCAAAATATTAGAAACATTTAATTTACATGTTTAAATTAAATTGTTGATTAAAACCTAAACAAGCCTATCGTATTCATATTAATGAGGCTTAACGCAAACACGCCGGGGCGTCAGAAGTTACCCGCTACGTGACACAGGCGTGACTTATCTATGGGCCGCCATCGACCCTTGTAGCTCCCGAACCATAGACAAACATCTAATGGCTAGGATAATAATCCACAGTCATACTTTCAAGCAATGATGTTTTAAACAAAATATAATATGTTACGTCCTCGTTACCTTTTTTTATGTCGTATAACTAACGTGCTTTAATTTTTTATATGTACTTCATACATTGAATAGAAAATAAAGTTAAATGTACCAATAGAAAACTAATGAGTACTTAAATTCATACTAATAATATACAAAAATGTAACCAACTTTTAGTAAAATTCAAATCGTACGTTGTAACGTAATTTACGTCTCTACAGCAGTTATAGCGAAGGACTCCACTGTTATGAAGTCTAGCGAGACCTGCGACCATGTGTGGGACTAGACATTCGTTCCACTGTTAACTCCCCCGGTGTTTTCTATTCACCAGTGCCTTTTTTTTGTGGAGGGGAAAACATTTACGGACCATAACTCGCCTGGGGTAGACGAGCCGTATGTGGGACTCACAAGAATACCCACTAAACACTCGGCAGCGTCCCTGGGCCTTGCATCAGCCTACTACCAGGGACACTACAGGGCGGCCCGCCCACCTCTTACAAGGCGGGCTCCGCGATCCACCGGTGCCTGCTTTGTTTCAATTAACCTGCCGACCCATTCGCACACTGGATTAGTTGACTCTATGATTAGTTGTCGTTGTTAGCATGTAAATAGTTTTGTCTTGATTTGCGACACTTAATCAATCTGTGGTTTCTGATATTTACGCAATTATAAATTTACTAAAAATTGACCCGACGAGCTGACGTTCCGACGTTACAATTGACGCATAACATATTAGTTATTTCGAAATCACGGTTTCTGTAAAAGCAACTAAAAGCAAACAACACACCAAACAATAAAAACTAAATTTTTATTAAACCCAGTTTCATTAAACCGCTTAAATTCGCTTTTAGTTGCTTTATTTATTTAATTAATCGTTTGATAGATGTTATTAGCGGGAGCGGTATCTGCGTCCCGTCAGCGTGACAGGCGGGCGCTGTCCGCGAGATAAGTCACGTGCGCGGGAACTAGCCGTGAAGCCTAGGGATGCCGATATTCCACTCGAATGTTGGAAATGGAACAATTTCTTTATTCTTTTATATTATTTTTTTATTTGATTTTTTTTTTATTAACTCCACAGGTATAATAATTATAGTTAACAGCATGAAATTTTTTTTGAAAGGTACTTTCATTTTATTCTACTTTAATCTGAATAATAACGCCCCGTCACCCTGACTGCAAGATAAGTCACGTGCGCAGCAACTGGCCGTGCAGTCTAGGGATGCCACTGTTCTACTCGAATTATAAAGGAAAACTGAATTTTGGACTTTTTTATTATCTCCTTACCCTATATTTCACTGGCTGAAAAAAAATATTTTGAAAGGTTATGGGTTCTTCAATCTGAATCATTAAAAGGTGCAAAACTATACAAAAAATACTACATTTACTGTGTATTATTTTGTGCAATTTATACTTAAATCATAAATCATAACATTTATTGCATCATGTTGGGAGATACAGGTGTTAGGTGTTAGTTATAATATGTACAACATGAACCCGGTTAGGGCACGGGAATCTTATACTAATAAACTATGATAAAAATATTAACTTTACAAATAAAACAAATTAAATTACTTATTATCTAAGAATTTTATACGTATTACATTTTAATTACATATAATTATGCATATTTCAATGCGAAAAAAACTCTGACAGCGTGTAGTAGCTTTTTTGAATTAGACATTTTTGAGGGCAATACGGAATTTATTTTCATGGTGTTAAATTTTTTCCAAATGAAGATTGATTAACGCAATGAATGAACATGAAGAGTAACCCAATTTTTTAACAATTTGTGAATGTTGACGACATCGTAAAGTAGATACGTTATGATTATAATTAATAATTATCGATTAAATAATATCGAGTCGCATCACTAGAGATTGCTTGTGTTGCTGTTCATTAATACTAGCCATATTATCGTAGTCATGTGAACACCCCCTGTTATATTGTTAAATATTTTACCCAGATGATAAATAGCTGTGTTTGTTCTACGTACATTGCCAAATTCAGACGAGCCATTAGCATAAAGCACCTATTAATAGTTTTTTAATCTAACCTAAAATTACATCGTTGCCTCCTAGGTCGGGAGAGAGCACGGAGAGAGGTATGTAGTAAAAAGTTAAAAGTTTGACGTTGTACTCAAATTAATTTAAATTAAATCCTTATACTTATGGTCCAGAAGTACAGTACATCAAGGCAATATTAATGTGGTTGCCAGTACACTTGATAAACCTACAATATGACAGCCCATTGAGCGACGTTTTCTGGTGAAATGGCCTATTCCATATAGGCCGCAGCGGGCGCTCACCATCAGATGGGATGCGTGCCTGTCTGCCAACTACAACGAATTTAATATCGTTGGCCAACTAATATAGAATAAAATGATCGCTTCGTTTCGCTTCGCTTGTTAGTAGGTTAATAAATTAAAGGTAAATATCAAGATGACTAATTACAAAATCGGTTCAATTTCACCACAATTACTAGGTTACTAGGCTTATTAGTTGGATGGGATTGAATTATATTTAGAACCGGCTTTATCAAACCTCGCCTTGATTACGTACGTTAAACGTACGTCTTTTTGAATACCTACTCTTACTCTAAATAGGTATTACATAACTATTTCGATCTGATCCGATCCGAAGCAGTTTAATCATAAGTTTTCTGATTAAAAACGATGTATTTACGGCACATAATTTAAAATATCATAAACGTAAAAAAATACATTTGGTAGTGACCATTTTTCAGGGATTTTGGGTCCAGCAACACGGTTTATTTCATTGAACTTAGCCTGGAAGTGTCACTCAATGTGCTGTCATGTAGGCTTCGTTTATTAAGTTCGAAATAAATACTTATTTATTTCGACCGCCAAGCCTTGAAACAATTCGCCAAAAACAGTACATCCAAAACCCCCTAGCATCCCGTTTGAACCAGTGGGAAATATCTCCGCATATCCGTAATTCCATTAGCGCTGAACCTAAGCAAAACGATCACACTTCAATCGAATCGCCGCGTAAACTTGAACGACGAGGGCCACTTTGTTATTCAAAAAAATATATTTACAACAAAAAGGATTGCCTTTTTATGGCTTTCGCTTTTAGGGACCCTTTGAGATGTATAAAAACCCGAGTACGATGCTGAAAAGTCTCAAATACTGTGTGGCGCTCAACTCTCAAGCATAGGTACAACCCGCGTGATAGTAAGTGGTCACTGCGGCTACCGTTGGCTATGGTCGCATCGTGGTCGCATCACTCGCGCGTCGCCAACCCAACAACGCGGGAAAACAAAACGTTGGCGGAAAAAGAATTATCTTTCTGCTGCCAAAACAAAACTATGCCCAATAGAGCTCTGGAAATCTTACTCACCGACAGAAATTTTAAGTCATACATAGCTCACTGTTGTCTTCTATAATGTGAAGGTACCCCAGAGAAAGATGCTTTTTTTTCCCTCCCTTGCTAGTTGTTTCCAGAGTTTAACTCTTGTTGAAGATAATCTATACTAATATCATAAAGAAGAAAGATTTGATTGTATTCTCCCCCTTCGGCTATCGTCTCTTTTTTAACGGACTAGCCGCCCGCTGTTACAAAGAAAAAACTCATAAACAGAGTGTTTCAAAGATAATTATAGCAATTCCAATGCAAATTCAAAAACAACACCCTAGGCGCATCTCAATATTGAAATCTATTTCGGCGCTTCGGCCTAAAAAGGTAACGGACTCTTTCAGTTCTTGTAATGTTTTCAAAAGCGGGTTTTAAAGTAAATATTTAATCTTTTAGAATTAGAACGTCCACATGCAAAAACAATTTACAGTACGTTTTATTTTTCTGCTGTTGGGGTTATGCTTTGCATACGCAATAGGATATACATCCTCGTTGTGAAGGCTGTAAGGTATGTATGCGTGCAAGTCATCGCTCACGCGAATATAAACTCCTCACCTACACGACCAACAACACCTACCAACAACCACAACACCTCTGATGGTACAAGCGTCCATGGGCGATGGTAACCGCTTACCACTTAGTCGGCCGTAGGTTTGAGCCACCCTTGTGGTACAAAAAAAAAGGGTAAGTCATCATCATCCTCACCCACTAAATTAGACACAATTGCAATTATTGACACAAAATGTAACGAAAGGCATGTAACTCTTGAGTGTCTTATGGCGTCTCTTCTCAGCAGGCCACGTACGTGGTGGTGTTGTATGTAAGGGTAAAAAAAAAATTACATGCAATTTTTTAACTTTTGCATAGCTTTTCTAGGAGCAGCTCGTCTCGATCCGTGCGAGCTTCGTACAGTCTACACGCATACGTCTAGTCGCACGCACACAAACACCGTGCCGGAGTCAGCCGAACTGAAATGATGTTAGACAGTTTTTCCTGAGGTTTTTTTTCGTTACGGAATTTCTTGATTCGGTCGCCGCGCTCAAATCCCGCGATAAAACCTATGCAATAGCTTGTCTGTCCGTCTGTCAAGAAAATATTGCGAAAACCGTGAACTTTTAAATACATAATAAATAAACAAATAAAAATAAATAAAAAAATACATCACATACATTTTTAGGTTTGCACGGAACCCTCGGTGCGCGAGTCCAACTCGCACTTGACCAGTTTTTTTTTTATTTACTCCGTCCCGGTTCGCGTTTATCGGATTTCGTCGAGATAAACGCGTTAGTGCGGATCTGCGTGTTTACGGCTCTGTCTGCCTTCGATTCGGATTCCATTTCCATTGTGAGGACTAGGGGGAACCGCTGTTTTCCTTGTCCTTAGCTAATCGAACGTAGATATACAAATAGAAAGCAACCAAATAATGTTTTTTTTTATCATACAAATAAAGTAAAAAATAAAAATATTTTTCTATTTACACGACACAAAAAATTGGGTGCATGTACGATAATAATAAACATGTCTATTTGTCCCAGTCTGTCTGTTCCAATGTATAATATAAAAGCATTTACAAAAAAAAACGTATGTTTATCCATTGTCTAGTTCCCATTCAAATTGTACAAGCTCTGATAGTTTGAGACTATACGGCGCTGTCCAAAGATATTCATTTACTTACTTTATCTATCATAATTATAAAAAGATTGCCAGAATCTTCTAAATGCGGGTGACGCAGGACCGATCAGTTAAATAAATAAATATTGGACAACATCACATAGGTACATTGATCTGACCCCAAAGTACGTAGCATAAGCACTTGTGTTATGGGACTTATGGGTGTCAGAAACAACGAAGTCAAGGTACTACAAATATATACTTAAATACAAATAAACATCCAGACACAGAACAAACTCAAATGTAAACATAAGTGTTTGTCCTGTGTGGGCTTCGAACCCACGACCCCTGGCGCATAGGGCATGGTCACTACCAAATGCGCGATCGGGCCAGTCAAGTTATGAGACCTGACATCTTTCAGCTCTTTCAAAAACTAACCCTCTTTTGATAATGTAGAATAGTTTATTAATTGCATTAGAATGCAAAGAGAGTGGTAAAGTATTGGTAGACGTAGACGATAGCATAAAGCGGGGTGTGTAATCGTGTAAAATAAGTGAATTGCTCGGGCGAGCGTGAATAAACAAATTGCAATCCGTCTCGTACAACTGATTTGCGCGCACCTGCCTTATTCTGTTTATTTCCCTTTTTCACTAACAAACAAACTAATTTATCTCTAATTAAGTAGATTGAGATTAAATTTCTACATATTTACTTAATAATTATACTTATATGTATATTTTTGTTGATTTATAATGTTTATTTGTCTGTCTCATTTTCTTCTAGCAATTACCGCACCAATTTCGCACTTACTGTTACGCCCAATGGTTGACTGGTAGAGAATGCCTTTCGGCAATAAAGTGTAAATAAATAAAATAAATAAATAAATATTTAGAGATACAGACACTCGCTCTCTTTTAATTATAAACCAAATCATATACAGTGCTCTCTCGCTTATGCGTGTACGGAAGACCAGCGTCGTGGTACCTATCTCCGGGATACTTCAGCGTAATGCTTAGTTGGTGCCTAATCTGTAATGATCAACATTAGTACCAGATTTATTCTACAACACCAACCCGCAATTGGCAAGCTTGGTGATTAAGCAGTGAACCCATCAATAATTTTGACCTTTTTTTTTACGCACATCCACGGTGGCTGAGGGGGGGGCTCCCACAGAGTGCGGACTACCCACTAAACCCCATCGGGTCCCTCTTGGTCGCATTGGTGACACCTCCCGGTACCAGGAATGTGCCTATTGACCGGGCATTAATAATTAATTTTGACCTAAATATTGTTACTGAAATCAAGTCACCGATTTCAATGTTGAAGGCATCATTAATGGATTTTAAATTTTCCACTAAAACCTTTGGAGAAATATCCCTTTAAGTGACTGGTGGTTATAAGGTGCTGTTTCTTTGCACGCCTGGAATTCTCGGTCATAACCATTATTTTTGTTCCTTAGAAAATATTTTTATTCAAAAAACAAAGTGTTGTGGTGGAAAGAAAGTTGAGCGAGTATGAAAGTACATTCGTACTAAGCTGCCATATATTTTTCGTTAATCGTTTTCTGGAGGTTGTAAACGTTGAATCCAATGGAGAGTTTTTAACTGTTGCCAGCAATGATAAACTGATTATTTTAATTTATTATTTGATATTATTTTTTTATAAAAAGATTCATTTAACACATACATTTGAATTAATTCGTGCAGTCATGTAAAAAATCACTCAGCTAATCTCTTGAGAGCAGCGTGAATAAACAAATTGCAATCCGTCTCGCCGAGCTGTTCGCCACTCACCTGCGTTGTTTCCATTCTGCATATAATACTTGGAAAATGCTTTAATTTCATTTAAATTATTGGTTTTATACTTATCAAAATCAAACCAAAACATATTTTATTCATATAGTCTTCAGAGATGAACTTATGAATCGTCAGACATTAATATACCTAATCGAATGACTCTACCACCGGAATCGTAATGTTGATTACTCGTATCTATCAAGAAAGTCGATAGTTACTCTTTTCAATCGCCAATAATGTTACAATATTTATCTTTAACTTATAAATAGTAAAACTAAATCTTCGGTTAACTTATTAATGGTAACCGAGTGGGTGACGTGATGTCAGTAATTATAAATGACTGTACCTAATAATTTCATGGGTTTCATCTGCGGTGGCCAGTCGGGCTCTGAAAGGCCAGTGTGAGAATCGAATCCACGACCCACGTTTGTGATCCAAATGGCTCAGCCGTTGTTCCACGGAGGTGAAAACAAAAATTAGAAAATTGCCCAAATAAAACCTTTTTTTGGTCAAACCCGAACTGAACCTGGAATTTCGAGCGCTAAGCTATACCGTACTTTACCCAAATAAAAGGAACGACACTAGAGTATTGAAACAATGAACTTTGCTAGTCTGAGACGAACTGCATTTTATTTGCACTCGTAAATACGTAGAGACAACGACAGACACGGGACATCACTCGTCAGACAAATTCATTTTAAACCTCAAATTATATCCGATGTCAGTCACTTGGAAATCTTGGCATTATTGCCAGCAGTTGGACTCCTTTAAAATATTTATATATTTTATTAAACCCCTGTCTCCACTTGCCTCAGCGTACCTTGAGTTCTTTTAAAAGGATTTTCAATGTGGCTGCTTTCTGTTGCCCATTTCAGTTCACACCTCAGCCCCTGAAGTAATCGAATATGGTTCTTAAAGTGCTTGATTTAGAGTCCACGAAAAGCGCAGGGCAGAACTTGCCCGATGTTTCTAGTGAATTATTTCGGTTCACAGCGTTTTGTAGTGTCGGGAATGGCCGGCAGGGGCGCGAGCGTCGCTAGGTATTTTACGACGTCGACAATGGAATTCTTCTCGATTTCGACTAAAATCGAATTGAATTTGTTGGCTGCGGAGTGGGCGTCGTGTTTATTTGCCTATAAATCTTTTGTACACCTTAAACCGCGATAAGACGAGACCCGCGGTGAACTAGCAATGTTTGCAAATCGAAATCTGATTTTGGAAATCATAACTGCTTTGCTCTGCTTTGTAATTTTGACTTAGCAAATAAAACGTCGTTAATTTTATTGTTTAAATTTCATTTGTAATCGTTTTCATTCTAATTTATGATAAAACACGTGCGCTGTACATTGCTATCCTGCAAGAATATGGTATTTTCCCAGATAAGTAGCCTACTGTTAACCAAACTGTTGTAATTTTATTAAAAAAAAATTATGCATTATAAAGACAGAACGATAAGAGTAATGACACAAAATATGTAATGATAAATTGCTTACCAAGGCAACCTTTAATTGAGGTCGCACTCATCTATAGCTTTTAAGGTGTAGATATGATCTTGTTGGTTGTCCATATAAATAAATAAAATTATTGTTAATGTGAAAATAACAGCTTCGCAATAAAGTCATTTAAAAGTACAGTTAGCACATTAAGCTACCCAAATCTGTCAAAAAGTCCCAACTTTAATAGGAATTTATGGAATTTTAGAAATATGCTGAAAATTGTTTGAATTTTCACAGAATAGAGTGAATAAGAAAATGAAATTGTACAATCCGAACAGCTAGTTCGAAAGTTCTCACCGTTTAATTAAGCAGACGCAGGACAGACGAAACGCTGAAATGATACCTACGAGTTATGACTGTTGGGAATAGTTGGAGATTTATTGCGCGTTGGAACTTGGCCCACGGCTTAATTCGTCTCTGGCGATTTGTGTCGATAGAGCCACTTAGGGTCCGCTGGGACTTTTAATGTAAACTGTGACCGCGTAAAAACTATTTACTTCAATATTTATACACATATCTATGTATGTTTTTTATACAAATCTTATCCTGATAATAAATAAAAACAAAGTATACCTTGTATCAGGTGTGCCGCATGCTCAAAAAAAAAACCTACGTATCTGTGAAAATATGACTGTATTATAGACATAGGTAATTATACAATTCTGTGCTCAAACCCAGCATAACGTAAAAGCTTCGATTATAGGTAGTTTTTGACGATTCTTGTATGCTTTTTATATTACACATGAAACAAGATATTTTTTATTTTCATTTTGTGTAGATAGAGTCACTTAGTTGCAGATGAATTTTAGGCTGTATATAAATTATGTTTACGCTGTTTGTTCCCACAATAAAGAAAAGAAACTCGAAAAAGATGTAATTTAAGATAATTATGTATTATTGCATTTAACTTTACAAGTGTGTTAATTTAACTGTCGCTTTTAGTTCACAAGGAACGCCAATTGTCACAATCTAAGTTTAGTGTTCTTGACAGTTATTCGACTTCATTCTTGACCTGAACGTCTACCATGTGTGAGGAAGTGAGGCCAATGAGCTCAGATATTTGCTGCCAGGACTCTGCGCTGATCAGCATCATCAGATCCGACTCCATATAGGCTGCTTCTACTGCAAAGTATCAATAATAATTCATCTTGGACTGAAGGAAAAACTTTGTGTTTTCCTATCAATATGAATGTGCTAGTACACTTGAAAAGAAAAGGACGACAAGAGGAGCATACAGTATGGTGCCAAAATGATCTGAGCTTTCAAATCTACCAAAAATATCTGAACATTTGACAAAAATCACTCTTAGCAAACAAAAACAACAAACTATTATTTACGCCTAAAAGTATTGTACTCAGGCGTAAATATCGTTTGTTGTCATTTGTTCTCAAACAACAAATAAAAATGTACCTTTACGTCTTAAGGTATAAGGTTGATTTTTGTCAAATGTTCAGATATTTTTGGTAGCTTTGAACCACATTATCCGTGCTTTGAACGCTCACATCGTTTTGACGCTGACTGTACATTGAGCGATGCTACCTAGCGAAGTCCCTCAACGGAACACATCAGGTATTTTATATGCGTAATTTTATTTATATTTTGTCAGTAGGTACACTTACACTGACATTGCAAAAGCTAATAATATTATTGGTAGTTGGTAGTGGTTAGTAGATTTATAAATAGATGCATTGGTGATGATGAAATATCTCTAATCAAGGTGTATCATTAGCTTTACTAGGAAAATTAATGAAAAATAAAGATTCAGCCGTAAAGATATCATTCTCCTCGCAATAGGAGTCGGTTAAAAGTACTTTGAAGATCCTAGTAACAAAAGAATTTAGATAAGATAAAATCGGTCTATAGATGAATAAATGTATAAAACAGAACAAGCTCTACACTACCAAGAAAACTGAAATAAGTTGTCCGTAGAAAAAATCATGTAATACATACCTCTCATTTGATTTATTTTATCAACAATCTTTTTTAAATCCGACAATTCTTTCTCGATATTATTCTTAATATTATTGAAAAAGTCCGGTTCCGCGAAATCTGTTCCATTGTTATTTTCCATTTTTGCTTTATCTCAAGTTCGTTTCTCTATAGTTTTTCACACGAGCGCGCGCTTTTCTTATACTTTTTTATTATTTTACTCGTAGTCAAGCAAAGGAAGTTTTATTCGTTCAGCCAAGCGATCTTTATATTTTACCTTAATGCATAGTACCTACAATAATTTTGTTTTAAAGATAAATAAAAAGAAAGAGGAAGAACGCGCACTTATTGTACTAAAATTAGAACTGTGTCACGTCTGTTACAAAATAGTTTCCTTATTAGCCCGTAGGTTGACCGTAGGTATGTAAATAGTTACTTTTTTTTTACTTCGCGGGAGCAAATTTTTGTCAACTGTCCAAAAAGGCGGGAATGTGAATTGATTTTTTAAAATTATAAAAACGTGGCCAGTGTGCGCGTGGCGTTCGATAAAAAGAGATCTTTTGTCGTGACTGCCTAACCAATTCACTACCGAATCAATTGAACATGACAAACCATAATTAAATTAAATTCTCCATTTATCAGTTAACTTTATTTCGTGATAGTCGCCTAAATTATATTTCGTTTCCAAATTAATTTTATTCAATGCATTTAAACGATGTTTTCTCATAACACGAAATTTAAAACTGGACGTTTAATTTACCTGCGCAGATAATTCAAATAAAATAACAGATACTAGATTTATTAATTGTAAACACATTTCATAGTTATAAACGGCAATTACATTGTGGTAATTTTCGTTAAAAATAGATTAATTACAAACAAAATCGTTACTGAATGGACAATTAGTGCAAACAGTCGAACAATGATGCCAATCGACTCGCGCGGACTAAATCTGCTTTTGGATGACTTTTGGTATGTGTGGCGCGTCACAGTGCGAATGTCATTGGATTTATAAATACGATACAGCTCCAGAAATAGGTAGCTACAGGTTTTCCAGGCGTACGAACGAAAATAAAGTAGCCTGGATCTGTTAAACAATATTATTGTCTCGGCCGGTGTACCTCGTCTGAATAGTGAGTCCACTTGTTCGCTTTGCTTTGCTCCTTTATTTTTTTAATTGTGAGCTATGGATGACGATGAGGTTCAGCAGTTCTCGTTGCGCTGGCATAACCACCAGGTAGGTGAGTAATTTACACTTTCAAAACACGACACAGCGAGCACGGAACAGGTACACAGCCTATACTTTTTTTTCGCTCACAAAAAAATATGCATTTGAAATTCCAACATCGCTATTGATTTTTATTATTAAAAAATAAAAAAAATGAAATTAAAAAGAAATAAAAATAATATGTACATACATACGTAATGCGTTTTATCCTTAGAATACATAATGTTTTATCTTATTTTATCGGCAAAAATTTTGCCTAATTAAGTATTTTAAAATTATTTCGTGTAAGCATTTGTAATTATTTTTTTTATCTTCTAAAAAGATAACTACACTAATACACAATTATTATATTTCCTAGGGATTCATTGTTTACCATTAACTTTGAAACGAATCAAATATTATAATAAACACGTGATAAGAAAGTCATCTATGGTGGTACGAGTAAAAATAAATATTACAATTACTGTAAAGTTAAAGTACCTAATAAAGACTTTTAGAAACCGAAATTTAATTAGTTTAAGTTAATTTTATTTAATAAGTTATGATCGCGTAAATGTCAGAAACGAATATTGAATGAACATAAAGTTTCAAGTAGGTATAAAGTGAACAAGTATCAGTACCTAAGTGAGTGTACATTTTGTCATATTGTTTTGCATGTATGCAATTTTAAGTAAGCATTATTACTCGTTTATCACTTCTAGGTAAACCTAATTAATAAAGAGACATTACCTACATGGATAAATGTAAATTTACCTGACACAAACTTATTTACCTACAGGCACATAGGTTTAATGACGATTATTTATCACAATAGAAAAATGAAACAATAAGAATTAGTCTACCTATTTATAGATGCAGGAAGACCTAGGTCGTCATAGAAACTAGGTGATCATTATTATTTGGAAAGTACTATCTTGTTAATCTTCTTAGGATATAGGCAACGATATTTTTGTGCATTGTAATTAATATCTGTAATTAGTATAATAGATACCTACACGGAATAATACCTACGTGTTAAATTCCATTACTAACTTTACGTTGAATGCACGTAAAGTTGATGATTTTTTAAACAGAATTATTTGATTACTTCTTTATTTTTAAAATAACAAAAAACTGTCGGAAAAAGCCGACTAATCCATTGTACAAAGGTCGGTAGGTAACAAAACCGTGGTTAAATGAAAACCGAGCAAAAAAATGGCGTAAAAACTGCTTACACATGGCTAAAAAACAAGTTAATTTTTGAACTATAACCAAATCTTTTATGAACCAATGTAGTTTACAAAAATTCGTTTATAAATTAATTTCATTTTCGGTAGAAAAACTTTATTCGATATAATTAATATTTATTGTTTATGTCTAGCGCAATAAGAACAAACATTACATTGTAGATAAGAGGTGTAGCGTGGACTATTCGTAACATAATAAAATTTGATAAATATCTTTGATAGTTTGATACACGAAGAGGATTTCGAATCCAGATTTCAAATCCCGGACGGCTTAAATAATGAAAGAAATAACATAACTCTCTCGTCTGGATATTCCCAGATACGCCTATTTAGTCCGCATCTAGTACCTACTCATAGTTCAAGGATTGAAACCCTAGTGACTCTATCCTATTTAATACAAATGTTAAACATGTCACCTAATACTGCCTATTCCTTAGAGGAACTCTACCAACTAGTTTTGTAGTGGTAGAGCCATGGTCCGGGGAAGTACCACCCTCTCACATAACACTAGCGTGAAATAATAGTTACTACTAAAGGAAGCAACGCTTCAGCGATCCCTCTGGTGTTGCAGATGTCCATGGGCGGCGGTGATTCCTTACCATCAGGCGACCCGCTGGCTCGTTTGCCGCCTCTAACAAAAAAAAATTAAAAGAAACATCGCTCAGTCTCAACTCGCGCCAATCACGCCTAAAGATTTTTTTTTGATATATAGTTATAAATTTTACATATTTTTTGTTACATTATAATATACTATGTAGCCTGTGGTTTAATTGACCCCAAAGCTCTCCACGCTACACCACTAGCATAGAAAACTCATAGATAAACAATGACATAGACTAGTCCCTGCTTCGCTATTCACACACACTAACACCTATTTGTACACACAACACACATGTACAGTCCACATCATTAATTACATACCCGAGCAGTTAATATACACATTTCTCTTTAAGCTTTTATTTCATGTGTTTGTATGTTGGGATAATTGGTAGCGTACATGATGCCTGGTTAGTAATAATTAACTGGTTTCATTCTGGTATAAATAAGCGTTTAATTCTAGGTATATCGAAACTTTTCACTGTTTCTCATATACATAAGTAGGTTATCGAAAAATCTTATCACTTGATATATGATTAAAAACTGATTGATACCTGATTGTGCGTAGAAGACTTCCAACGGGGGTCAGACTTTGTGACCCCTATCTCCTTTTCTTGGGGATCAGCCGGTAATATAATAAGATGAGATTGTTAAATAACTTTGGTTTGTGGAAGTACTCTGCATCTTTTACTTTTATTCTAGATAAGTTGGCAGAAAGTGACCCAAAGCTCTATTTCATCTTTCCTATTCAAGTTCCCAAAAATGCAAAATAGTTATTAACGTTTCTTAGAAATGACATAATGTATTTTGAAATTTTTGCATAATAAAGATGTCTACTCAAGTTCTTTCCTTACTGGTTTTTCACAAATACGTTTTGTTATTGGTAGAACTTTTTCTGAGTCCAACTGTGACGGATTAACTGCCGCAATAGCAGTTCAAAAGTCACTTGAAATCAAAGTAGGTTCATATTATGTGATCATAATTGTCTACATGAAAAATATTCTTATTGAATAACTGACTACGACCAACAGAACAGCGTGATAGGAGCCCTAGGGCGCATGCTGAGCACCGGAGCCCTGACTGATGTGACCCTGAGTGCCGGTGGGACCTCTGTCAAGGCCCACAGGCTAGTGTTGGCGTCCTGCAGCCAGTACTTCGCTCAGTTGTTTAAGGTAAATGTGTTTATATGTTGACCTCCCTAGTCGTAGTGTGTTTTTATTGCCGACGAAGCATGAGGAGTGTTATTTTCAATTATTCATTATTGACTAAGTACAGTAGTGAATCTTGCGTTGGATTCCGATCACGTACAGAAACACGTCTAAACTCTGGGTTAGTAGAATTAATTAACATAAAAAACATTTACCTAATATTCATCCTAATTAACATCTGTACCTACATCATTCATTCATCTCCTATGCTATAGTCCTATCCTATCACGGCAGGCTCAACTCTAACAAACTTACCTCCTAAGTGCTCCGTTTTTTATTATTGGAATGTGTAACAAGACGAGCAGGTCGTACACCTGATGGTAAGCGCCACGTCTGCCCTTAGACAGTTCAGTGTCAAACAGTAACTAAGCAGTTACTGTCTGGCACTGCCCTGCGCCCGCTACACCGAGACAGTATAATTATGTTCTGTGCCGAGACGACATCACAGTTATTAGGTCTCATATACCAAGTAATTACACTAGTTTCAGTGCCCTTTTCCCGAAACAGAAGTGCTTGACACACTTCTATTTCACGGGAAAATATTTTCTTCAAAAAAATGTCTTTGTTTGCTGGACAATTTTACTATTAAGTTACGTAAAAATCACATTTTAGGTTTTGTACTTACCATGTGACATTAAAGGGTGAAATGTATCGTTAAATGTGACAAAAGTAACTAACTGGCAAACCTGGTAAAATAGACCACTAGATCTCAAATTATCGATTTTTTTTATTTTTCCAGGACTTGGACACCGAGAACAACACCGTAGTAGTGGTGCTAGGCTGTGAGGTGGCGGAGCTGAGGCTACTCCTCACGTTCATGTACACGGGGGAGGTCACCGCCTCCAAGAAGATCCTGCCTTCCTTACTGCGGCTCGCGCAGACCCTCAAGGTGTCTGGACTCACCGATGCCGACACTGTGAGTGATAATATTCTGCAAGGCTGCCTTTTTAGGCGGAGAAGGCTATTCTCCTCCTCCCTCTTGAAGTGACATTTATCCCGGCCACATGAAATTAAATCAAAAGGCTCGATGATCAGGGGGCCTAGAAGACAAGGTAACATTTTGACAGCGATATTCGCTAACTTCAAATTGTATGGATTTGACAGGTGCCTTAGAAAAGTCACGTGGTCAATCGTTATACGGGTTTTGACATTTGCTATCGCAAATTGAGCGATAACGAACGTATTATAAATGCCGCTTGTCAAGGGTATCTGATGAGCCTACAGTCTGGCAGCACATTGAGCGACGCATCCTGGTGAAGTGTCCCTCAATAAAAAGACCGGTATGGCCAATCTTACCATCAGATGGGCAGCGTGTCTGTCTGCCAACTGTGTGTAGTATAAGAAACCGACTGTTTGAACGGTGCGACGGTTCCCCATTTTTCGCACCAACATCCCTGGTGTCCCCGTTTGGGGATTCTTACCACACGCCGGGAATTACGGTGGTGTATCGGTCTAGGTGTTCATTATTTTGTCCATTGTCTTGTTCCAGAACTCGACGCTCACTCCCACAGAACCCGAGACAACCCAAGAGAACGAACAAACCAACTCCCCAGTCAACCTCGAACTGAAGAGCGACCAGAACTCAAACTTCATCATCAACGACAACTCTAGCGGCAGTTCGAAACTCAACTTCGATGACGTTTCCCCCAACGATAACAAAGACACGAATGCAAACAGCGCGAGCGAGTTTAGAAACGAAAAGGATAGACTGAGTAAACTCGACCAGATCGTTCAGAATTTGTACAGCACGCATAAGATTGGGAATCCGGCGGTACCTGTTAGTCCTGGAGTTGGGAATTTGCCAGGTAACTGTTTATTCAATTTGTCTTCCAATTCGATCCGCGTTGAATTTCATTTGTTATTAATTCGTCTTAAACTTGAGTAAGTGCAAAATAAGCATACAAACTTTCTTCGAACGTTTGTCCACCCCCGAAGACCCTTTAGGGTACGTTGGCAAAATTAGTTAACATTGTCATGACTACTATCTGACCTCCGTAACACTTAACACGGAATCTGGATCAATTGGATTATGGCCTGACAGCAACAGCGCAGTTTTCCCTTCCACTAGATTTAATACTTAAAGATTAACCTACACATTTTTGGCATCAACAAAAATACTGTTTGCTGTTTTTTGTTAGATACATACAGAGGGTTCCATTCCCGGGTCAAGCAAAATTTGTGTCGGTTTTTTCAGGCATAGCTCGGGTTTGTGATCACTAATGCGCACTTCACAAGCGCGATGATAAAGCCAGTATCCAACTTTTATGGTAGCGATGCATGATGGCTTAAATTTATTTCAATGATGGAGGCCTTAAGCATTCAGTGGGACAAAATAGGCTAATATTTTTTATGCGAGTGGCCGAGGATCGATCGGTGTGGCGAGCGTTTGGAGAGGCCTATGTTCAGCAGTGAACTGTGTTAGGCTGATGATGATATCTCGTGTTCCAGAGCCAGAGTCATACGACAGGAAATGGCGCATGAACAGCTCAGTATGCGGCGTGTGCAACAAGCGTCTGAGCAACCAATACAACCTGCGCGTGCACATGGAGACGCACGCCGGCCGCCGCCACGCCTGCGCCGCCTGCAGCCACGTGTCGCGCTCCAGGGACGCGCTGAGGAAACACGTCGCCTACAGGTCTGTACCACTCGACATCAGAGCCAGTACAGTAGTACAACTGCTGTTCACATGGAGACGCACGCCGGCCGCCGCCACGCCTGCGCCGCCTGCAGCCACGTGTCGCGCTCCAGGGACGCGCTGAGGAAACACGTCGCCTACAGGTCTGTACCACTCGACATGTAAGTAAGGGCCAGTACAGTAGCACAATTTGCAATTTTTTGTTACTTACATCAAATTGTCAGACAGGGCGCAGCCCATCAGATGATAAGTGGCCACCGCGGTCTATTCATTGTAACCAGAAAGTGATGCTCAATATGGTGCCTCAATTGTCGACTCTATCATCTTTACCGTAACCTGAAAACTTGTGTTTTTCTACTTAATTATGTACCACTGTAGGACAAAGGCGTCCGCAATTGAAATGCAAGTTATCTTCACGATGACACTTGATCATCACGCTTTCCAAATGCGGATTGGTGATCACAAACTAATTTTGAAAGATCCGACACAAATTTTGCCTGACCAAGGAATTGAACCCAGGACCACCAGGCGGGCAGCTTGAGAGCCAGCCTCATGGTATAAAAATTAAGTATTTTAATTTATTTTAATAACACATCGGTTTTCAATCGTTACCGTACCGTGGAATGGCTCTTGATACATAAAATGTTTTTACCAGGCACGCACCACCACGGGACGCGCATCATTTGTGACCAAGTCGACAAATCGCCGCATAGGCAAAATGCAAAAGAAGAAGAAGAAAATGCCCATCCCGCTATACTCGTCCAAGAAAATGAAGAGAATGTGTTCACAAGTTTTAGAGATGAAATATCCACCTTGATACACCCTGATTTATTCAAGGATAGTAAAATTATTGGCAAGTTTATTATCATGCAAGATGAATTTCTAAATTTAATTCTTGCAAGATGGTCTCTTTTCTATGGTTTCAGACTGAAAGTAAATGATTCTAGAAATCTAGACTCTCCATTAGCAGAGCATTAATTAGGTAGTTAATAAATAACAACCGTAAGACTATTTGTAAACAACCTTTTTTTATGCTTCAGTTGGCAGATAAGCACGGAGCCTACCTGATGGTAAGCCTACAACCAACACCGAGGCCTATTTCATTGTAGCCACAAGACGATGCTCAGCTCAGTGTAAGGGTACTATGATCTTAGAACCTTTAACCTAAAAACTCAACACAAAAAGTGTTTTGCAATTTTTATTTTTTTACAATTTATGTAATTTATATAGAAAAAAAAAATTTTTGTTTACAAATATTCTTCCCATAGATATGAACGAAAAACATCGTTTAGAGAGGTGTATGTCTATGTAATATCTTAAGATAACCTAGCCAGGGAAGGCTGCGTACCTTCTAGCCTGTCCATGAGAAAGTAAAACTACCGACACTGATCCGAAGGTCATGGGTTCGATTCCCGTCTTGAATCAGATAGGAGGTAGACCTTTTTCGACCCTATTGGCTATTGTTCAATCTGGTAGAAACAGTGTTAGGAAAATATTTAATACGTTTTAACCTTTACAAAATCCTAATTATATTGGATACCTAAAATTATTTAGATAGAGCCAAACATTACCACAATCTAGTTTGAAAAAAAAAGCCTAAAAGAATATTTGATCCCCCCAAAACAATGTTTGGATATATTTAAGTTCCCACCGAAAATACTTATTTTAAATATTTAAACGACTGTTAAAACTCCATGCAAGCATGGTACGTTTCTTTTATATTTTGTATTTCTTATATTTTATACTGAACTGATAAAGACATTTAGGACTGTTTAAGTATAAAATATTTTTAGATTTAGTTATTAAATATTATATAAACTTTTATTTCATAGTTCATATTTTATTGTTCTGTGATAAATCTATGAAAGTTGAAAGCGACAATCGTGTAACTTAAGATTTTTAGGGTGTTTGATATCTCCTAATATAATACAAATATATTAGAAAAAATTCAATTTGTCCAGGTATCAGGCGGGACTCGAACCCACGTCCCTCGCTGTCCGGGCGAGTGCACTACCAACTATGCTACCGAGACCTTAGTGGACCCGTTGAATTTCTTCTAGTATTGAAAATTTTAAAAATTATACAAAAAAAAAATGTAAAAATAATCTCTTCTCAAAGATTGGTAAATACTTGTAAAAGTATTCCATTCGGATGTTGTAAGTAGTAATTACTGCAACGTTGAAGATATGGCGCTGCCGTAGCGTAAATCAATACTAGAAGAAATTCAACGGGTCCACTAAGGTCTCGGTAGCATAGTTGGTAGTGCACTCGCCCGGACAGCGAGGGACGTGGGTTCGAGTCCCGCCTGATACCTGGACAAATTGAATTTTTTCTAATATATTTGTATTAATATCGCCATTAAGCAGGCAATATGCTTTAAAAATTATAAAAAAAAATAATCTCCTAATATTCTATACATACTTGCAATATCTAAATATCTAACATCTGGGTTACACGATTGTTGTACAGTGAGCGACACATCAAGCTACCCTAAACTTAACGTCCCAAATGAAATTGTAATCTATGATATTTGCGTTAAGCTTAAAATTGTTTGTTGAAATTTAACTAATTCGGGTATGTTGCTCGCTACTTAGACTGAATACGTTTTGAAAATACCTAAAAACCCATTCAGTGTTTAGATGAGAGAAGCAACTGTTTTCCACAACTATTGTCCTCTCTGATAGTAATAGCATGACCAAAAAGGCCCTAAATATGCAGCAAAAGAAAAATTTAAAAACATTCGCGATATTAAATAACAATAATGCGAATAATAAAAACTGCTATGTTTTCAATATTATCCTTTGGTGGTCATGCAATGTGGACGTTTTCGTTATGTTCTAGTCAATTATTTATTTTTTACAATACTTGTTACGTATTTTAGCACAATTAGAATTGTATAAAAGACATTAAATAAAGACAATAAAGTTTATTTATAGTTAACTAATATTAATATAATAGTTTTATTTAACTCCCTTTTTATAAATAAATGAGTACACAAATATACAAGTGTATACAATTTTATTTACCATCTTACATACTTCCATTAGTAAGAACGATGTAAAAATGAAAAAAAAATACATCAGAAATTAGTATAAAAATACTGTTTAGGAAGAATATGTGACATTCAGAAACTAAGCTTTTGGATACTAATATCAAAAAGCTTGTATAATTGTCCGTGGTGCAACAAAGCAACGGATCAACGCATTTTTTTATTTATTTTTTTGGTTTGGTAGCTTATGATTGACATTACACACTCCAAAATTACTCGGCGACGAAATCGGCACAACCAAATAAAAATCTATTATGTTTTTTATTACTATAAATAAATTAAATATAACTATTTTACCACCATGAAGTTGTTTATATGAAACAGTTGCTCTGTGCATGTATTCCATTTTATAGGAAAAAATAATTTCTGAATATCACATAAACTTTACTCTCGATTAAGTATTACAATAATTCGATATATGCTAGACGGGTAGATACATTTATATCAAAACAGCATTCTCGAGGTTTTTGTATAAAATAGAGAGCAGGGCATTTGAAGGTTATAAATTAATCCAGTCAAAGTAACATAATAATAGACCATACCATGTAACTTGTAAGTAAATTTCGAGACTAACTTCTATTTTCAACTATATCGATCGGTTTGCACGGTCACCGATCTGAGCATCGACTTTGCGTAAGTTGCTTATTAACTATCCTTATTTTCCCTTTTTATTGTAGTTGATCTTTAGAAGGTAAAATTCCTTTTATTATTCATTGACTCTTTGACTGCAGATTTAAAAAAGGGACGAAATTGACGACATTTTCGAGTTCACTTGTTAAATATTTTATTTATAAAAGTCTCTCCGTCGTAGCATATATCAATTTATAACATAATAAATTTAAAATGCGTTTAAACACACGTTAGTACAAAATTGACAATTAAAAAGATCTTTCAGATCAAACATCAATTTACAATTTTACAGAAAAATAGGACTGACTTTCGTATGAAATGCATTAGTTTACAGTACTTCAGGGTAAATAACGATTATTGAATAACTTCGTATTCGCGAAGATCACTGCCATAAAATAGAAATGACATTGATGCTTATTTGTTTGCGATAAAGTTGAAATTACACTACGTTCACGATCAGAAGTCCCCTTTCCGCTATATTGGTACTACTGTTTTTCAATACATTCAATCTGTTTTTTGACAGATTTACAAAGCGTAGGCAATGCTGCCAATATAGGACTACTTACTATTTTATACTGCGTGTTTTTAAGTCGTTGTTTTCCCGCAGCAGAACGCTTCACCTTCAGTAGTACTATCGATTTTTTGATTTTTTATATATATATTTTTTTTTTTGTAAATTTTTTTTGATTTTTTTTTGAATTTTTTTTAGAGTTTGATGGGAAAATGGAAACCAAATGTAAGTAAATTGTAAATAATAGTTTTTTTGATAAACGCGAAGTGCAATGACCCCTGCCGGTGACCCTTCGCAACGCAGCTAGTACTATTGGTTCTAGTTTTGTCTATCATAATCGTAAAACTTTTGATCTAACTAAAAAAAACTTTATTAATCTATTTTACTTCTAAAATAGAATCATTTTACTGCGGGAAAACGACTAAAATTCCAAGCTGTATAAATTACTTTTTTTCAATTTTTTTTGTTTTCGTTGTTTTTCAATGTCTATTATTCATCCTGGAGTACTGAATATGAATGATAAAATAAGTTATTTATACAAATATATAGGTATTAGAATAATATAGATTTTCATAGAGGATTTATGGAATAGGCCTACTTTTGATACTTGTATTTTGCATATCAATTACTTATCGATTTTATACAGAGTGGACTGAGTTTTGAGCTATACATACCCAAATATACATTGGCATTTCCTTACACTTTTATACAAATTAGTTTGCAACCCTAAAGGCCACTATGACCTATTCCATTGAGGGACACTTCACCAGGAAGCATCTTTCAATGCACTGCCTTACTAAATGCTCATTTCAGCTTCGCTTTTATTTCAAGTGTTCTTGCCATCACATAATACTGCCGAAACACAGCCTATTAGTATAAGCCTATAAATGTCCCATTGCAAGGCCAAGTTCTCCATCATTAAAATCAAGTTATCTCCACAATGATGGGTAATGACTTAATCTTACGTTTGCCAAACGCGTGATCACAAAGCCGGGCTGTGATTGAAACATACGACAGAATTTTTTCCCGAACCTGGAATCGAAGCTCGATATCATGGTCTGGTATTTAAACACCTAGAACATCGAGACGTATGTTTTATTATGTGAAACTAATATTCAAACTAATAATACCCATGGAACATGTGCATCGAAAGAAAATTATATAATTATACTGTTTGCAAAATATAAGTCGACAAACAAAGGACTGGACTACAAATGCAAATTGTTAAACCTTGTAAGTCGATCACAAAAGTTTATTCATTATTTTCTCTTTCATTTATCTAAAAGGACAAATCTATAAAATGATTTTGTATAGTGCACTAATAATACATCCCGAGATATTATTAGATTAAAAGTTCATAGATGATTTCATTTGGCACCAATAATGTTTAATTCATCATACTTTTATCTTTTTTTATTATTTGGTCAACGAATTAATTTAAAAAAAAAGATGATATTTCTTTTATAAGCTTTTATAGTCGACTTTACTCAGTAAACAATGATTACGAATAGAAATGCAAAAAAGTGTATTTGAGATCACTTGAAATCTCCCTGGTCAGTCCACACTCTTGTTAGTAGCGACATAGTCATCTAACTGAGCATTCAAATCATACAACTTAAGTTAAAAGCGAAATAAATATGTTAGAATTTCATAATAATGACTTAAATAAACTCTTTACGTATTAGTTAGTTTGTTGAGAAAATATCCAGTATTCGTTCAAACTTTTAAATGATATCTGTATAAATTAAATAAAATCTCAATTTATAAGTATTATTTTGTAGTACTTTGAGTGTAATCATGTGTAACTGAATAATCCATTTCTTCTTCTTTCTACTTGATTCTCCCCGTTTTTTTTTTTATAATAACTGGAACGAGACACTTTATGTGTTAAGTGAGTAATGCAAAAAATGCACCATCTCATAGTTCACTCAATGAAGACCAAAAACTGCCAAATAGGGGAAATAATTCGTGTAAAGGCAATTTTTGGCATAGTTGTAGGGAATGGTGTCTGAAGTAATATACTCAAAGTACTGATGGGTGGGGGTGAAGCTAACGGGTAGGGGGGGGTGTAAAGGTCCCTTTTTCAGGTTTTTTTTCAATAACTCGAAAACGGTAGCTCACAGCAAAAAAAGATTTATTATTCAAATAATCTACATAAAATTCTCTACAAAAAGAGTTATATGCATTTTTTCGCTAGGATCAATATTTGATGAGATATGAAGGAATGAAAATGGTCAATGATAAAATGAACGTATATTTCTTTAAAAAAATTCTAATTATCTTCTAAATCTAAAATATCATCATCGTCGACGATGTTTTCGATGGGAGGAGTTAGTGCACGAGCCGGAGCATACACCGCAGACACTGGAGCAGGCAATTCCCGCTTTTCGGCAGCCGCATCGCACCCCACACCCAGTCGTGCATCGGCAAAATATTATGGTGTTGAGAATGGAGTCAGGTGCCACAGGATCGTTAGTTGTCACTGGTTTTAGGATGCCATCGTCTCCTCTGGCCCAGCCCCATTGAGTGGGTGGTAGGGGGTTGCCGAGCCATTGTTGCATCTGTAAAAGTTAGTAATAAGATCAACGTAAGTATTTAGCTCAAATATATATTTATATTACAGTACTAGCGGCCGCCCCTGACTTTGTACGCGTAGACTTCACGGTAATATTATGTTTATCCAGGACATGATTTATCTGTGTGCTAAATTTCATCGAAATCGGTTCAGCGGTTAAAGCGTGAAAGAGTAACAAATATCCATCCATACATACAAACTTTCGAGAGTTAACAACTTATGTAATTAATATTACCTGTAGGTAGACTCTCATCGAGTGCTGCTTCGAAGCTCCTCTGGTGGGAGGAAGAGTGGCCAGATCTGATTTCGGCTTCATCCATGCTCTCAAAAAAGCTGAGTACCGGTTTTTATTGAGATTTTGTTCCTCGGCAGGCGCTTGGTAAATAGCCAGAAACAGTTGTTCGCCGGCCTGTTCAATACTCTCAGGTGATGTGGACAGCTCACTGAAAATGTCTGAGATTTTTTGGGTCAGGTCTGGTTTAGCCGTGAACAGCTTAGTAATTCCCTCGATGAGAGTCTACCTACAGGTAATATTAATTACATAAGTTCTTAAATCTCGAAAGTTTGTATGTATGGATGGATATTTGTTACTCTTTCACGCTTTAACCGCTGAACCGATTTCGATGCAATTTAGCACACAGATAAATCATGTCCTGGATAAACATAATATTACCGTGAAGTCTACGCGTACAAAGTCAGGGGCGGCCGCTAGTACTGTAATATAAATATATATTTGAGCTAAATACTTACACGTTGATCTTATTACTAACTTTATAAGATGCAACAATGGCTCGGCAACCCCCTACCACCCACTCAATGGGGCTGGGCCAGAGGAGACGATGGCATCCTAAAACCAGTGACAACTAACGATCCTGTGGCACCTGACTCCATTCTCAACACCATAATATTTTGCCGATGCACGACTGGGTGTGGGGTGCGATGCGGCTGCCGAAAAGCGGGAATTGCCTGCTCCAGTGTCTGCGGTGTATGCTCCGGCTCGTGCACTAACTCCTCCCATCGAAAACATCGTCGACGATGATGATATTTTAGATTTAGAAGATAATTAGAATTTTTTTAAAGAAATATACGTTCATTTTATCATTGACCATTTTCTTTCCTTCATATCTCATCAAATATTGATCCTAGCGAAAAAATGCATATAACCCTTTTTGTAGAGAATTTTATGTAGATTATTTGAATAATAAATCTTTTTATGCTGTGAGCTACCGTTTTCGAGTTATTGAAAAAAAACCTGAAAAAGGGACCTTTACACCCCCCCCTACCCGTTAGCTTCACCCCCACCCATCAGTACTTTGAGTATGTTGTTTCAGACACCATTCCCTACAACTATGCCAAAAATTGCTTTTACACGAGTTATTTCTCCTATTTTTCCTTCATTGAGTGGACTATCAACCCCTATTTCAAAAAAGAGAACAGCATCATTACAAAAAAAAATATTTATGACACATCAATTATTAACATAACAGGAACTCAACCTTTATACTGGCCCGAAGTACGAAATCCTACTAAAATTATCAGTGTTTTGTGTAGTGTAGTCTATGACTAATTTTATCTATGACCAATGTAAGTCGTGAAAAAACGTAGCAACTGGTGTTTCTCTCGAACATTTCATTTTGAATAAAGGATATTTCCTCAACAGACCTTGTTAGTTTAGTCCTCAAGTCCAGGCCTGTGGCGGGCCTAGGCCTTAGGCCTTGGGCACGGTCCAGATGCGCGTGTTGGCGTCCTGGCCCACCGACACCACCGTCTCGTCGTCCAACCACGCCAGACCCGTGATCTGGCTTTGAGGATGCGCATCTGGAAAACAAAGTATTGTTGTTAAGGGTTTTTTTTTATTTTTAAATAATACTAGCGACCCGCCCCGGCTTCGCATGAATGCAATGGTGTTTCTCTACTATATTATGCACGTATTATACAATGTAAACCTTCCTCTTGAATCAATCTTATCTATTTAAAACAACCACATCAAAATCCGTTGCGTAGTTTTAAAGATCTAAGCATACATAGGGACAGACAGCGGGAAGCGACTTTGCTTTATACTATGTAGTGATCAGACAACATTACATTTTGATTTCAAAGTAAACAAAAGCACTTGTGAAAAGGATTTAATACAATACAGAACACAAGGGCCACCATGACAGCACCAAAAAGCTGGAAGGAACAACCTGGGGTTTTGCGGGTAAACCGCCCTTTTTAGGGTAAGGGAGCCACAAGGCTGGTACAAGCTGGTCCCAATCGGGTGAAAAGGGGAACCCGGGTAGTTTAGTGGGTACAGAGACGTTTTACTGAACCCACTTTTGGCGGGCGCGGTCCTGGAGCGGGCTCCCGACGTGTTCGCCGCGTGCACGCTGGCCGCCCGCCGATCTCTGAGCGGTCGAAGCGGGCGGCGGCGGAGGTGGCGGGTGAGGGGTAGGGTTAATTCCCGGAAATTCTCGAGCCGAGAATTCCCGGGAAATCGTTGGGCTTTGTTTCCGGGAAATCAAGCTCGAGAACTCGAGAAATCATGTACCTATTAGAAATTAAATCGCCGTTTGTTGTGTTGCGTGGCGACGCGGGCCAAAGCGCAGCGGCACTCTTTGGGAAGTACCACATCTAACGGCGCGCGTGGGAGCGCATCGGAGCGCAGAGGAAATTGTATTTTATTATCATTTCTTAAGGTCGTATTCGCATCCAACTAATACATTTTAAGCGAGCATGCCGCGGCAGCCGGTCGGCTCCGCGCGCATTCCGCGGCACGCGGTATTCCTTCGCATTTTTTGGCCGAGCGGACGCGGTCATCATAAGTCAATAATAATATTTCCGTATTTAAATCTTAAACCGATGTTTAATTA
This sequence comes from Mecyna flavalis, assembly GCA_949319885.1. Lineage (NCBI taxonomy): Eukaryota > Metazoa > Arthropoda > Insecta > Lepidoptera > Crambidae > Mecyna > Mecyna flavalis. Next base: position 2,784,253 of record OX439413.1, read on the forward strand.
TCGTTAACAAATGCTTTTTTATAAAATAAAACAATGTTAAAATATTTTAATAATAAACATTTATTTAACGCCACCGTCCGTACCGCTAACCAGTTTCATTGTCCTGTTAATACCTACCTAATGAGTGCGGGTTAGTTCCGCTATGGTACTGTACCGGTATGGCACCCTCGCGAAATACCTACCAAAAAGTCCCGCTAAGGTACCCTTCAGGTTTTGGGACTGTGCGAGTGAGACCGATAAAAAGGTTTTTAATTCAATGATCTGTATGTTGGTATTTACATAACATGCATATAGTACAGAAAAGCAAGTAAATATTATTAATTGGTTGCTGCTAAAACTACAATGTTTAATAAAGAATAACTCTGAACGGACTAAGATTTGGAACTTGGCGCCATAGTAACTTTTATTCAGCTCAAAAATACCTATCCAGCGATGTAACACACATAGCTATTGGAGGTGGGACCAGATTTCATAGAAACTCTGTCATCGTCCTTAGCCTCGAGAATTCTCGAGACCCGAGAAATTGAAAAGCTCGAGAAATCATGAACCCTAGTGAGGGGGTAGCGGGCGGCCGACCGCTCAAAGATCGCGGCGGGCACACCGAGGAACACCGAGGGAGCCCGCTCCACGACCGCGCCCGCCAAATGTGGGGTCAGCCTTAGCCCCAAGCCCTACACACGGCCGCAGCCTGCGGTTATGGTGTCTAAACGCATTCTTCTAAAAAAAAAAGGTTTCGCTAGCCTCCCATGCTGTTTTCACATCGGCTTCACAACACAGTATTTGCTCTGTAGATCAATTTAAATTCTATAACTATAATCATGATGATACTGACTCTTGATGATGATGTGCTTGGCGGGCTGGTCGACGCTCCACACGATGATGCTGGTGTCGAGCGAGCCGGACGCCACGCGGGACGAGTCCGGGCTGAAGGCCACGCAGTTCACGCGTGCTGTGTGGAATATGCTATAACCATGATGATACTGACTCTTGATGATGATGTGCTTGGCGGGCTGGTCGACGCTCCACACGATGATGCTGGTGTCGAGCGAGCCGGACGCCACGCGGGACGAGTCCGGGCTGAAGGCCACGCAGTTCACGCGTGCTGTGTGGAATATGCTATAACCATGATGATACTGACTCTTGATGATGATGTGCTTGGCGGGCTGGTCGACGCTCCACACGATGATGCTGGTGTCGAGCGAGCCGGACGCCACGCGGGACGAGTCCGGGCTGAAGGCCACGCAGTTCACGCGTGCTGTGTGGAATATGCTATAACCATGATGATACTGACTCTTGATGATGATGTGCTTGGCGGGCTGGTCGACGCTCCACACGATGATGCTGGTGTCGAGCGAGCCGGACGCCACGCGGGACGAGTCCGGGCTGAAGGCCACGCAGTTCACGCGTGCTGTGTGGAATATGCTATAACCATGATGATACTGACTCTTGATGATGATGTGCTTGGCGGGCTGGTCGACGCTCCACACGATGATGCTGGTGTCGAGCGAGCCGGACGCCACGCGGGACGAGTCCGGGCTGAAGGCCACGCAGTTCACGCGTGCTGTGTGGAATATGCTATAACCATGATGATACTGACTCTTGATGATGATGTGCTTGGCGGGCTGGTCGACGCTCCACACGATGATGCTGGTGTCGAGCGAGCCGGACGCCACGCGGGACGAGTCCGGGCTGAAGGCCACGCAGTTCACGCGTGCTGTGTGGAATATGCTATAACCATGATGATACTGACTCTTGATGATGATGTGCTTGGCGGGCTGGTCGACGCTCCACACGATGATGCTGGTGTCGAGCGAGCCGGACGCCACGCGGGACGAGTCCGGGCTGAAGGCCACGCAGTTCACGCGTGCTGTGTGGAATATGCTATAACCATGATGATACTGACTCTTGATGATGATGTGCTTGGCGGGCTGGTCGACGCTCCACACGATGATGCTGGTGTCGAGCGAGCCGGACGCCACGCGGGACGAGTCCGGGCTGAAGGCCACGCAGTTCACGCGTGCTGTGTGGAATATGCTATAACCATGATGATACTGACTCTTGATGATGATGTGCTTGGCGGGCTGGTCGACGCTCCACACGATGATGCTGGTGTCGAGCGAGCCGGACGCCACGCGGGACGAGTCCGGGCTGAAGGCCACGCAGTTCACGCGTGCTGTGTGGAAGCCCCACTCCTTGTTGTGTGCCGGCTGCGAACAAACATCAGCATTTAATAACATTGAATACGATAGAACATGCAAGCAATCGTAAAATGTTCCGAATGATCCGTGCCAGTGTAAGGGCCCTCACACACGGCGACTCTTTGTAGCGATGCTGTCGCGCGTTTACTAAACGCACGACAGCATCGCTACTAACGCGTGTCAGTCGCATTTGCAACGCGCTACTGCATTGCGACTGTATCGATGCAAACGCGCGACCGTGTAGAACGACATCGGGGGAAGAACGGAGGGAGGGTGGCGCGGGAGTGGAGAACCGAGCTTCAGTATCGCGTCTGAATCTGAGCCCGTGGGCGAGGGCACCGTGGGCGACCGCTTCGCGACTGTATCGATGCGGACGCGCAACAGCATCGCTACAAAAAGTAGCCGTGGGCGAGGGCCCTAATATTTTTTTTTTAATAACCAACCTCGCCTTGCCAAAGAACTTTTACTTCTGATTTTCAAGAAACTATCGTGATGAAAAAGCTTGAGACTTTAAAAAACACACTCAAAAGTTTCATACATCCAGGAGTTAGGCCGTGGCCCCATGTCCACTGTGCGACGGCACGCGCCGGTCACCGTCACGGTACGCGGCGCATCACGGCCGCAACACGGAATAGACAAAACCAGTGGAAGTGCGAAGTGGGGGGGCCAGGCCTCCGTCACTCGCTCGTCGGTCGCGCGATAAGCTGTGCGTGTTCGAACGCACAGTGAGCAGAGGGGCGCCACACGCCGCCTGTGTAGTCGCGCGGCACGTCTACCTACCTTACTGCGTATTTTTTATTTTATTTCATTGGACCGACCCTAACGTATTCTCACACCACCGGCCGCACGTCATCGCGCGTTGTGCACTAGAAACGCTCCGTTAAGTCAAAGCCGTTAAATTATGTTTATAAATTGTCTGACACCCATTGTACAAACTATGTTAAGTTTAATTTCCTGAGACATTTATGACTGTCTAATTGGTTTGGAGATCCTTGGGGGAGGCCAATGTCCAAAAGTGGACTTCTTCCGGCTGAAATGATAATGATGATTGAAATCCAGCTCTTCATGATTCAATGATCAAAACGAACACTACCTTAAGCTCATCAGTGGAGTAGAGAATCAGCTTCCTATTGGCATCACTGGCCACCAGGTACTTCGAGTCCGGGCTGAAGCGGACGTCGGTGACGGGGCCCAGGTGCGTGAGTTCGACTCCCGGCGTCAGCGTGCGCACGTCCAGCGTGTACATGTGCACTTTGCTGTCAGCACCTGTACAAACATTACAACTTAATAAATTAACTATAATTCGTACCTTTTGCTAGCGACTTCATCATCAATGCTAAGTGATGACGATTTTTTTTTGATCGATTATGTTAAGCTCCCACCTGATGGTAAGCGGCCACTGCGGCCTATTCCACTAAGGGATAATTCGCCTGGAAGCGTCGCTTAATGTGCTGCCAGGCTGACAGACATTGGATCGTGACTACACAGCAATTTGACTGTACAGGTATTCTCACGATGTTTTCAGCCACCGCCGAGTATGTCCACCTCCGTGGAACAGTGGCTTAGCCGCTTGGGTATAAACCCGGAGGTCGTGGGTTCGATTCCCACCTGGGGTCTGGTTGGTGGTAAAGTTTTTTCATAGTCCGACTGACTAGCTACCCCCACAGGTAAAATCTGCCGCCATAACGGCTCTGGCTGTGTTCCGGCAGTATTCATGTGGGAGCCAGTACACTTGAAATCAAAGGCTCGAAAATCAGATGAGTCTACAGTCTGACAGCATATTGAGCGACGCTTCCTGGTTAAGTGTCCCTCAATGGATTAGGCCGCAGTGGTTGCTTACCATCAGGTGGGCTGCGTGTCTTTCTGCCAACTGATTATACATTAAAATATCTTATGGCATTAACTAATTAGGAAAATACTCACCACCAACAGCTACGTGCCTCGACTTCGGGTCAATGGCTACGCATGTGGGTTCAAACGATAGAGGCATCGTCGACTGCTTGCTGCCGCCGATTATAACTGCCAACTGCAACACAAAATACGCAATGAACACAACACAACCGATAAACTACTCTAAAGAAATCCTGAATTTATCAGTTAAGATATCTCTTCTACTATCGAGAGCCTAAAAATGGTAATTGGATAGTTGGAAGTTTTATGAATATTGATTTACTTCAATAGTATGCTATCAAGTGTATACCAGGGTTTCCAACGCAAGCGGAACGGATCCATTAATGTCGGCCAATAATTACAACTACACACGATACAAGCGTAAGCAAAAGAACCCTTTTATATAACGGTGTTTTAGATCGCCAAATTGGTGACTTCAGAGTGCAACTGATTTTTCGAAAAACCCAATAACATATTTTCGGTGTGACCCGGTATTAAAACCTGGAACCCTGACGCAGCCGTCGCTTTAAAGTGCGGCCAATTAGTCACTACAATACCGAAAAAATAGTGTTATATTAAAGTGCACAAAAGAATGCGCAAGCACAGCACTCCCTGTTCGGTCATATTATGTCATACAAACATTTATGTCGACACTATCAATTGTAATATTTGTAATATCGATATTCCAACTTATATCAAGACTATCGAACATCTCTAGAAGTAAGTGATAATAGTCTACTGACCTCTTTAACAGTGGCGACGATGGTGGTGTCATCTTCAATAATATGGTCCATTGCGCGCGGCTGTGAGCCCAGCGTGACGGCCGCATCCGTGTACGCAATCACGTCGCCTGTGCAGAGACAATATACATTAAATCTATACTAATCGGTGTTTATTTCACTGTCGCCGGATCACACCAAGTGTCACCGTTTTTGGGGTGACCCCCATCCGGTGTCTAATGTCACGAACAATATACAAAAAAAATGCTAGCATAGTCTTCTGCGAGGATTCCTCCATAGGCACTAGCAAAGCATTAAGTGTGAAAATCCCCGTCCCACAATCGCGACCACTTTTCTTTGCCACTTACTTCACTCAGTAGTGAGTCAATGTGTGAACGAATGGGTAAGGGAATGAGCGAGTGAATGCGAAGCTAATGAATAAGCGAATGAGTAAGTGAATGTGTAAGTGAATAATTAAGAAAATGAGTACGTGAATGAATAAATAAATAGTAAGTGAATGAGAATAAGTACGGGAATGAAATCAAAATCAAAATATTCTTTATTCATGTAAACTTGTATCAAGTATTTATGAATCGTCAATTACAGAGTGACTCTACCACCGGCTTCGGAATGCAGTCATCTGCCGAGAAGAACCGGCAAGAAACTCGACGACTCGACGGAATGAATAAATTAATAGTAAGTTAATGATTGAGTGAATGAGTAAATGAAAGCGTGAGCGAATGGGTGAGTGAATAGACGACCGAATGAGTGAGTGAGCGTCACCTTCGCCGGCGGGCGCGGCCTTGCGCAGCGTGTCGTCGATGCCGCAGGTGAGCAGCGAGCCGTCCTTGCTGGCTCGCATGCCGTTCACCTGGTTGCCGTGCCCCTGGCCCGTCACGTGCTTGCCTTCACCTGGAAAATATTCATTAATTTGTTAATATTTATTATAATATAACTATATTAGAAAATAAAAAACTTGTCCAGGTTCCAGACATTCCGATAAATCAAATTTAAAACTATGATTCCAACTTCGGTTCCGATAGTACGGCGTCCGTATCGCGAACGCTCGACAGCAAGACGTCAACCGTACAGTTGCCGCACCGCGTGTTTTTTTATGAAAAATAGCTACCGTCCAAAACGTCTTATTTGAAAGAGCCCTAAGGCTGCTTGCAACCATCGTAAGAAGACACTTACCAGTATCGACGTCCCAAGCGGTGACGGTTCCGTCATAGCTGGCCGTGTGATGGTGCCTGTCTGCCAACCATTGTAAGAAGACACTTACCAGTATCGACGTCCCAAGCGGTGACGGTTCCATCATGGCTGGCCGTGTGGTGCCTGTCTGCAAACCATCGTAAGGAGACACTTACCAGTATCGACGTCCCAAGCGGTGACGGTTCCGTCATAGCTGGCCGTGTGGTGGTGCCTGTCTGCCAACCATTGTAAGAAGACACTTACCAGTATCGACGTCCCAAGCGGTGACGGTTCCATCATAGCTGGCCGTGTGGTGGTGCCTGTCTGCCAACCATTGTAAGAAGACACTTACCAGTATCGACGTCCCAAGCGGTGACGGTTCCGTCATAGCTGGCCGTGTGGTGGTGCCTGTCTGCCAACCATTGTAAGAAGACACTTACCAGTATCGACGTCCCAAGCGGTGACGGTTCCATCATGGCTGGCCGTGTGGTGCCTGTCTGCAAACCATCGTAAGGAGACACTTACCAGTATCGACGTCCCAAGCGGTGACGGTTCCGTCATGGCTGGCCGTGTAAACGACCTTCCTGTCGGGGCGAAGCGCCAGGCATGTGATGGGTTTGTTATGCCCCATCAGCACCTGTCGGGGCGTGTCCGGGTTGTCCACGTCCAGGTAGTTGATGGCGCCAGAGAGGGACACTGAGAGTAAGTGCTTGCCTTGCCAGAGGCACGAGACCTGATGAAAATACGAACAAGGTAATAAAATGACGTCCAAGCCGAGTTTTTGGCTACGGCGGCCAATCTTTACTATTGAACAATTACACAGGATATGTCATAGTATCGGAGACCAAGACACACTTTGGATTGCTAAGCCATCGGACAAGTAGGTAAGTATATTATAGCGCACAAATAAGTGTACAAGCACAGGTGCACTCTCTATTCCCTCACGGTGGGATCGCAGTCCGACTCGACGAAAGAGAGATTAGGCGCTCGACCAAACGACTTAACGTAATTTCCGAGGCATGGAGATGTTTTACACCGCCAACTTCCAGAATCTGACTGAGTATTTTGGGAACAGAAAAACAAAATCACAAATGAACCAACCCCGGATATGACCTGGGTGCTACCTAACCTACTAGTCACTGCACTTCGGAGGCAGTCACATTTTAGTTAGATGTCGTTATAGGTTTCCTAAATCATGATACGCAAACGCTATCGGATCGGCAATAACCGCTATAATTTATCATCATCATAATAACAATTTATTTTTATAGCTAGTTACACATGGCCCTAACACCACACACCCAACGAACCATTCAACTAACCTGCTGATTCTCGACAGCTGTGCCCATGTTGAATAGTGTCACCCGCTGTAGGGTCTCAACGTCCCAAATAGCGCAGGTCTTATCACCAGAGCAAGACAACAGTTGTTTGCCGTCCGGCGACCACGCGATGCCATACACGCCGCCCTTGTGCGCGGGAGAGCCGATCTGAGGAACAAAGGAGGGTTAAAATGTGTAAGGCCAGAATTAACGGGCTTTTCCAAAGCAAGCGCGCTCCATCGTAGACCGCATAGTTGTTTAGCATCAGGCAACTTTGTGGTCAAGTGCTAGCTTAGTCCAAATATAAAAAAAAACACAATCTCAAATAAACGAAGTGTCTTGTTCCTATCTCAAAAATCGGAAAAAATCGTCTTGCTTACAAACCCATTTTAAAAAGCAATGTATTTTTTTTACATATTATAGGGGGGCAAACGAGCAACTGGGACACCTGATGATAAGTGATCACCGCCGCCCATGAGCACCCGAGACCCCCTTGGGGTCGCAGGCGCGTTGCCCGCCTTAAGAGACGACAGTTATTAGGTCTCATATACCCAGTAATTTCACTAGCTTCAGTGCCCTTTCCCCGAAACACAGAAATGCTTGACACACTTCTATTTCACGGGAAAATATCTGGCACTGCTGTGGTACCCACGTAGACGGCCCAGTACAGGAACCTACCACCTGGTAAATATTTAAAAACATGCATAAATAATTATCTATGTCATTATTTAAAAAGTTAATCATCAATAGAAGTTAGTTGATGCCCATTATATAAGTACTGCACAGTCAATGTACATAATATTGAAAACATCCATTGACATTATCTCACCTCGCCCTTGAGCTCTGAAGTGGCCCCATCGTACAGGAATATCTTGCCGTCGAAGCCGCCAGACGCGAACAGACTACCGTCCGGGCTGTACCGCACTGCTTGCGCGAAACGAGTGTGCTCCTGTCAATTAATTAATATGAGATAACATTTGATATGAAAAGCTGATTATAGTAAATAATGTATAGATTATATACATAAATATAATTTTTCACTGTGTTAGTCTGCCGATGCCGACATATCTTACAAAACCGACATGTCTCTTTTTTTCTCTTTACTCCCCACTCCCTCCCGTTATCCCCAATACGTAATACGTTTACGGCGGTATACTATCTCCCACATTGATACTGCCGGAACATAGCCAGAGCTGTTATGCCGGCCAATCTAGCAAGTCGGACTCTGAAAGTCCTACCACCAACCAGCAGTCCCAAGTCGGGAATCGAACCCACGACCTCCAAGATTTTATACTCGAGCGGCTTAACCACTCTTCGACGGGGGCGGTCAGTCAAAGTCAAAGTATTTATTTTGCAATTTGATTTACCAAGAAATTCTTTTGCACGAGGTTAATTAAGTAGACACGATTATAATTAAAGCAGAGCTCCGTTGGGGGGCAAGGATGACGTTGATTACGTTTTAATATCGCCTTATCATAAATAAATAGATATACCTGTTTAGTGCACTTGAACTTGAACGGCGGTCCCTCGAAGACGGCGAGCGTGTTGTCCTCCGAGGCGGTGACGATGCGGAACGGGCGCGAGGGGCGGAAGTCCACCGAGTTGATCGGCTTTGACTGCCCGCTGATCTCCCCCACTGACGTGCCAGTCTCTGACATGAACACGTGACCGAATCTAGGGGGGAAAGGCGGAAGAGAATATTTTTTATGTTAGATAATTTAGCAGACAGGCTCACAGCCCTGATAAGCGTTCACTGCGGCCTATTCCATTGAAGGACACTTTTCTAACTATAGCCCATCTGATGACTGATCTTTAAGCCACATAAATGCTGTCGGAACACAGCCACAGCTGTTATAGTCACAGATTTCACCTGTGGGAAGCAGGGACCGGAAAACCCCTTTTCAGGCTTAATTCTATCTATAGGGTAACCCTATCAAATGTTTACCCATTCAATATGGTAACCTATTTGACTGGTTTACCTTATTGATTTGGTAATCATTTAAAAAGGGTTACAACCCCTTACCATTAAATTAGTGTTACCCTTTTTAATTCCCTTCCCTGTCTCTTTTCTACGCATTGGAGTGTTAACATTGCGAACTTCTCTCACGCTCCAACCAATCAGCTGCCACCGTTAGTGAGGTGCGCAAAAATAAGTCGCATGACTTGCGCGTAGGGACTAAAATAGCTTAACTGAATTTAAAACCATTTTTTAAAGGGTAATCATAGGGTTTTCAGTGAAAGTAGTGCTTACCGTAATGAATTGGTAAGCATATTGATGAGATAAGCCAATGAATAGGCTTACCTATTTGATAGGGTTTTTCAAAACAAGTCTATCAGAAACCCAAACGAAAACCCTTTTAAGGGTAAGCAGTTCCGGTCCCTGGTGGGAAGTGGCAGCGCGGCTGGAAATTTTTCTTGAGGATGTGCTTGTTGTTTACGTCTGGGTCGCTGAGCCATCGGAGTATTTTTATATTATTATTAATAGCGGCTTAGTGTTTCCACAGTCACTGCGACCAATTCTGATCTATTGTAAACACCACTTCGATTACATTTCCTCTCCAAGCCCTACCTCTTCTACGAAGAGAAGGATATTAAGGATATCGACGAGCATTTGGTGTAGTGGTCGAGAAGTCGGCTATTACACCAAAATCCCCGCACGGTACAAACATTTGTGTGCATGAACATGTCTGTTTGTATCGGTCTTGGTGTTTCTATGTATAATATGTACGTATTTACAAAAAAAAGTAAGTAATGTTAATCCGTTGTCTAGCACCCATAGCACAAGCTCATGCTTAGTTTGGGGCTAGATGGCGCTGTGTGGATAATGTCCAGGGATTTATTATTATTGTGTTCTTTTTTTTTCTCAGCATGTTGCTGGTTTATTATTATTATTATATTCTTGGGGAGGAGCCATCAAAGTAAGTAACAAACAATCACCTCTCTCTTCCCTCGCCGACGACCACCATCCTCTGGTTGTCAGCGCTCCACGCGATGTCTTTGATCGGCCCGCCGATCGGCTGGAACTCATTCTTGAGGATGTGCTCCTTGTTCACAGTGTCCCAGATTCGAACCTTGCCTGATGCATCTGTAATAGGAAATTGGACGGTTGATGACACTGGACATTGGCCAATTATGTATCACGTTTTTGAGTACAACAAAAATATGCACTTTGATCTGATCGATTGATTGGTTGTAGCAGCGGACGCATCGCACGCAACGGATTTTAGTTTGCCTTGTATAAAAACTCATGCAACAGCGTCCACTGATCGGCATGGTTTAGGCGCAAATTGTCAAATTCGCATTTTGTCAAGCGGTCGCAAACGGTCAAATTCGTCAATTGTCAAATTCGCAAATCGTCAAATTCGCAAAATGTCAAGTTTTCAGAATGTCCAGTTGTTCAGTCCAGAGTGTCAAATTCCCATAATGTACGATCGAGGTCTCCCGCGCGTGATCACTTTTGGAAAAATATACCGTGCACGCGCATCGTGACTTCTTATGGTGCGTCTATGCTTACGAAGCGAGCACGAGCGGCGCACGAGCGGAGCACGAGTCGAACCGTTCTGCTCGCGTGACAAGTGTGGACGCACTTACGAGCCTGCCACGAGCCTACGACGATCTCTCCTCGAACATAGTTTCAGCCTAAATATCGAAAAACCGGCACGCGGTGCGAGACAAAAAATTGTGTAGTTCTATCTCTTTCTTTTACGTGGTCTATCCGTATCGCCCTCTTTTTCTTGTGTGAATGCGATAGATACTATCAATTTGTATGCAATTTGTCTATAGTTTTCTCTGTCTACGGGCGGAGCACAGTCGAGCACGAAACGAATGCTCGAAGCGCGCTCGTTCGAGGCTCCAAGTCCGTCCACAGTACACGAATTTTGGATCGGCTCGTGCTCCGCTCGTGCGCCGCTCGTGTTCGCTTCGTAAGCATAGACGCACCATTAGGAGCGGCGCTTGTAAACGTGAAAATACTGCACAGGATTTTAGCCCTAAGGGTGATCACGCGCGGGTGACCTCGATAGTACCTGTTACCATTAGAGTAAGGTCCTAATTACACCAAATCTTTTGTCAATGGTTTAAATATTTGTGACAAACAATCTCATTAGGGAGTAAAGTAAGTAGAATCATAGAATGGTGCAACTCCACACCCTGTCCTATTAGTAAGACGTTTTATTACGATTGTATAATAGGAAACGCTGGCAGGACGCCAGGCGAAGCGCGAATATCTCCAGAATTAACCCGTTTGGATAAATATATCATATCCATATCTGGTCTGTGGTCACGGTGCATTTTAATTTGCATTATAACACTAACAAACTGTGATGATGGGTGTTTTTAACAATAATAGTTGGAAAACGAGCTAACGGATCACCTGATAAGTGATCACCGTCGCCCAAACTTTTTTTTTATTGCAATGCGTAACATAAGACGAGCAGATCGTACACCTGAGCGCCACGTCTGCCCTTAGACAGTTCAGTGCCAAACAGTAACTAAGCAACTACTGTCTGGCACCGCCCTGCACCCGCTACACCGAGACGACAGTTATTAGTATACATCGTTATCGCGCGGGCAGTTTGGGGGCGACGCATAGCAGGGGCGTGCATAGGTTTTGAGACTAGGTAGGCAGTAATTTTTTTTCTCAGGTCGATAGGAAACAAATACCTACCATTGGTATTTGTTTTTGGTATTAGAAAGGAATAGATCGAAAATATTTTTTTTGTGCGATCGGATAAGAACAACATTGTAAAACATGCATATTTATTGGCAAATAAATAAAAAACTTACATTAGTAAATGTTTTACTAACGCTAACTAGGTCAAAAACGTCTTATAAAAAAATTTGCCCAGCGCGCCAATTAAAATTATCGTAATATGTATTTTAATTTTAAGTGCATCAAATGAATATAGGTACCTATTTTTCTGCGTGATAATAAACTTATATTAGGCGTTGGCGAGAAACTTATCCAATCATAATTTATATAAACAAAACAAAACGTAATTTGGGGACGTTCACATACCGAACATTGTCATTTTTCCATCGTCAGAAATGCACTCACTTTACACAATGTTCCGTGTTGCTCGAAGACACAAAGATTGTTTAAAATATCAGTGCACTCCACACAATAACATCATAGTAAGTTATTTAAATAGCAATTAAAAGTTTTAACACACGCACCCATGACATGAAGATAGGTTATCCGAAATGTAAACACAAACAAAAAGCATGATTTTGACCTTGACGTAAAACAAATAACATTTCATTACTTTTTTAAGCCAATAACTTCTGGGTGCGTGTTTTCAAAGGGAAAGTAAAATCTATCTATTATATCAATATTATAAAATAATTTTAAGATACAAATCAGCTATTAAAATTGTGATAAATAATATAAATTGATTAAAAATAGTTGTAAGCTGATACAATTATTTCTTTTAGCGCCATCTATTGAAGTCGGTGGGATTCACAAGAACTGACATGTTTGCTTGCTTAATGCGGAAGTAGAAACGTCTTTAATTAATTAATATTGTTATTTATTAGCTTAAACATAAAAAAATATGGTTTATAATTCGTCTTTTATTATATTTTGATTTTTCTGCTATAAAATTATCGTATAAATCAATGGTTAGCCAAACTTAATTGTTCGATTAAGCTTGCTTACCCAATGCGACTAAATTAAGAAGTTGTTCTTTCTGGTTATTGTGCTATACGCAGGAGTGACATTTCCATTTTGTCGTATAACACATTTTATACGAAAATGTGTTTTGACAAGTTCGATTGTATGGCGCTTGGTAGGCAGCGCTCGGCCAGTGCTTACCTCGCTTCTATACACACGTAAGTATACGTATAGGTCATGAATGCGCCGTTTTGATGAAATTATGAAGTGTTGGGGGAATAATTTAATTCCTGATTTATGTTTTTAGATTTATTATTACAATATTTTTTAAGGTTTTCCGCGAATGATTTTTAAAAGTAGGCACTGCCTATCTGCCTATATGGGATGCACGCCCCTGACGCATAGATGACCGAAGGGCTGTCACACGTATATAACGAGTATTAGAATATTTGCATGTTTTTTTATTCTTTAAATTAAAGCCTTTCATGTTATGTATATTCCTTATGAGGATAAATACCTTATGAGGATAAATAGAATATTATTTCTATTTTGATATTGTATTCAAAATTGGGACAAAGTAGTGTAGAAGCGTTGTTTAAGTTAGCAACACTTTCTCTGCGGGTTGATTCAGTCCAGTAAGTCAGAAATTGACATCATACAGCTATAAATGAGTAATTAGGATAAAAATAACATTTTCATAAAATTGGTTAAGTTATCGAAACCGAAAAAAATCGTAAGGTAACATTGTTGTGTCAGTGGTCGATTTAGGATTACAAATAGATTCAATGCATAATATCGATTTGAAAATCGATATTTTTATTGGTCAAATATAATTTAAAAAAAAAGATCCATGCGTGGCAACCCTATTCATCAGTATCCACGCCGCGTCGCCCCGAAACTGCCCGCGCGATAACGATGTATAGTTATTAGGTCTCATATACCCAGTAATTTTACTAGCTTCAGTGCCCTTTCCCCGAAACACAGAAGTGTTTGACACACTTCTATTTATGAAAATATCTGACACTGCGGTGGTAACTACCTAGACGGCCCAGTACAGGAACCTACCACCAATATTTAGTAATCTGTGTCCATGGCACTTGCAACGCTAAAGATATCGCATATGTGTTGTCGGTCCTTTTAGGAAGTGTAATTTTAATTGACACACTAGTATTTAGTCTAATAGGAGGTGAAATCTAAAGCTATAAGACTGTAAAATCAAATACAAATAAATATCTAGACACAGATAACACAAATGTTTATCACATGAATATTGGTTCTGAGTGGGATTTTATAAGATAGACTGGGACAGGGTTACAACTGTTACAAGAATGAAAGCTAAGAATCAGAGGTGTTCTTAAAAGCATTTATTTACCCTCACAACAAACTAAAACATAAAGGCGTCATAAATGTAACTGTAACTAGATAATACATAACATTATTAATCAATGAAAAGCGGAGTTTTATCGCGAACTGAATTCAGACTCTTCCAGTTGGCAGGAACCCAAAATTTAATTTCCCACAGTGCTCTGCTAAAAACGTTTCCTATGGTTGCATTTATGACCGAAATGACACCATAGTAAAAACGGAGAAAGTAGTTGACTATGACTACTATGAGTATAATAATAATAATCAAATCAATTTATTAAAATTCTTAGAACTATTATATCAGCTAGTACAAACATTTTCTTAAGATCTAATTAACTTTATGAGCCTGAACTAGGACATCCTGAGATTCAGGCAAAAATCTAAATTAAATTCTAAAGATCTACAAATCATTAAGTTACAAGTACTTCGTATGTAGTTCAATGCTACAAATAATTATATAATACTTATAACAGTACTTTGTGAAATAGGTAGGTGAAATAAATACTAATAGATGTCAGGTGCTCTTTTGCCTTCGTGTAACATAAATAAAGAAAGATAGAACAAATGATGAATACTTATGTAAGCAGATTCTTTCTTTCTCCGAGAATCTTGTCCCGATCTAGTCACGCTTGTAACATGAATTCAGAATTTGGAAAATCCAGCTATTAAATTGGGGCGACTGCCATCTGACTAACATAAACCTTGACAGGGGACTTGGATCACGCACGATTACACACACAGCCATCCTGTGCAGGTTTCACGATGTTTTCCGTCACCGCTGGGCTTGTGAGAAGTACATAGAAAACGCATGTGCAGCGATTGAATGCGCTCGGTCACCACATCTCCATACGAAATGTGTGGGTACAGATTATAATATTGATCTCGGATACTGGTGACTCATCTGATAAAACCAGATTGTTCACGTGTGAGTATAAAAATGGTATACTTTCCGACATTTTTACTAGTACTGATAACGCGATAAGATACGGAATTTGCAACGGTCATAAACCTTTTTATGCGAGCGTAACGTGACTTTGTCCTTGACATGTACAGTCAAAAGCACGTCAGACGTAACACTTTGGACTTTGTACCGCTCTTATGTCGGGGGCATAAGTGCTATTATCGAACTGCAAGTGTTAACCGTGATGTGCTGTTGACTGTACATATACATAGCTAACGCACACAGTATGACAGACAACTTTTATTTCATTTACATTTTAATACATAAAAATTTTGCCTACTCAGAGTTGTACTCAGAGCTCATAACAGAAGTTGTCGATTTCAAAATAAAAAGGTAATTTAAACCTTTTTTTTTTCTTTATCTATTTATTGCCGTATTTGTGTAAAAAAAAACCGTAAATAATAAAATATTACCCGTATAAAACCATTTTATTAAAAATGGCTTTATTTTTAATTTAGTCTTTCGCTCTACTTTACTAGGCTGATAAAAATTAGTTAGACAATATTATACGAAGTAATAACAGTTTTTCTTGTGATTTTAAAGTACCTAAGTTTGAATCGGTTCCCTGGGAACAATCTCTGTGTGCCAAATAATTGAAATCAGTTCAATTGTTCTACACCGGCAGACGATAATTTACGGAGAACGTCCCACGCTACTCGTCCAAGCCGTCGTTCGATTATTGGTACATCGATCGACATTAAAACGAATAAATCCCTGGGCATTATTCACACAGCCGTATAGGCACAACAAGGCATACCTTGTACTTGGATGTCGGACAATAGATAAACGTAAAGTAGTAATATAAACATATTTTTGTTGAGACCAATTTCACAAATCTCCGCACATCTTACATACGTGCACTTATTGCGAAATTAACTTTTTGCGTATGTTGCGATTCTTTCTTCT
This sequence comes from Mecyna flavalis, assembly GCA_949319885.1. Classification (NCBI taxonomy): domain Eukaryota; kingdom Metazoa; phylum Arthropoda; class Insecta; order Lepidoptera; family Crambidae; genus Mecyna; species Mecyna flavalis. The sequence continues at coordinate 2,800,413 of OX439413.1, forward strand.
GAGAAGTGCACTTTTACGAATGCACCATTTGAGCTTGGTTACAAGTTGCATGCCTAAAATCGAGGTGGATCTTAAGGAGGGCCACCCGAGAAACTAAGTGCCTACAGACTTGGCTCGGGCGACCTGTGCAGATTAAACTAGCCTGCGGTAATGCCCCAGTCGGATGGAAATGGCTTGGTGCTCCTGACCATTTCCGTTGTCCCTCCGTGAGGGAGGACATGTAGGGCGATGATGGTGTTATGGACGTAAAGGCTCGTTCGTTTTCCCACGACACCGCCATCAGGCAGGGAAGGGCACCCGAGATTTAGTTGGTAAACTCCGCCCAATTTAGGGCGTGGATGTCCCACACACCACTCTGTCTGTACCCCCGACGGAGGGTTACGTACCTTCGAACGTAAAGAACCTAATCCCCGGGGAAAAAAGGCCTGCGGTTATGGTGCGAGAAAAAAAAAGTAAACCGATGACAAAGCAATCACGTTTGTTGCCACTCACAATAACCGGGACGCTATCGTGTGTAAAAAACATAAAATTAGCCTACATAGCACTCGAATCTATTCATGGCTCCACGCTTATTAAGCGCAACGAACTCTTCGCTCCGTTGGACAGACCGTAGCCTGTCTAAATACGCGAATAATATCAAATAATATACATATTGCATTTGCATATTTCACCAGTTGCCACTAGAGTCAGACCGCACCTTCGGCTTCGGCTCCGACCAGTGGCGTAGCGTGGGTGTCAGCCGCCCGGGGCGGAAGACAATTCTGCCGCCCTTTCTTTTTTTTTTTTTGCTCCTTCAGGTGGTAAAGCAGCCCACCTGATGGTAAGTGGTCACTGCGGCCTATTCCTTTATGGAACACTTCAACTTTATTGTGAAATTTTGCCGCCCCCTAAAAGTGCCGCCCGGGGCGGACCGCCCCCTCCCCCCTATCGCTATGCCACTGGCTCCGACATTCTATTTCACACTTAATTATTCTATTGGAATGCACATCATTATCCCTTTGACGAGTAGTAGTGTTTTCTAACGAACTTGTAATGATTTTTGACTTCCCCTAAAGAATTTCTCAATTAGGTACTTAATATGCAAACCTTCGGCTTCGGCCGTAAGGTAATGTATTAACCGAAGCTTCGGCTTCGGCCAAAATCTTAGATGTCGAACACTAACGACACACTAGAATAACCGGTATGTTTATATAGCTCTATTTGACTGCCTTGAATGCCTCGGCGGCTGCGATCCCCGTGAACTTAAGGTGGATCTATGCTTACGAACCGAGCACGAGCCGCGCACGAGCGGAGCACGAGCCGAGCCGCTCTGCTCGCGTGACAAGTGTGGACACACAACGAGCCTGCACTGCGAGCGCGATGCAAATCTCTTTGTGTTCGTCAAAAACCCGACAATCGCGGAGCACAGTCGAACACGAGCCGAATGCTCGAAGCGCGCTCGTTCGAGGCTCCAAGTCGGTCCACAGTATACGAATTTTGGATCGGCTCGTGCTCCGCTCGAGCGCGGCTCGTGCTCGGCTCGTAAGCATAGACCCACCTTTAGAATATACTTAACACAGGTTCAACCCAGGTTGTGTGTTTGATTTCCGCATTATGTTGAGTAGGTAGCACACACTTAAAAATCATCATCATCAACACCTTAGCACAGTATACGGCTGAACACAGGTCTCGCCCAATGCTCGACACTTTGTTCAATATTCTACTCACATCCAGCCAGCCATCCTGCGCAAAACGACACTCCACCCTGCCTGACGGCGTCCTACTCTACATGTTTACTGAGATGGGTCTCTCTCTCTTCGAAACCCTTTAAGTGCTAGTAATTTGCTATCACTATTATACCTATGTCCCACATAGTTGGATAATCATTGATATTTACGAATGTAATCAGAATCTATATATACAAAACTCAAAGGTGACTGACTGACTGACTGACTGACTGACTGACATAGATAGCTATCAACGCACAGCACTGACTGACTGACTGACAGATAGCTATCAACGCACAGCCCAAACTACTGGACGGATCGGGCTGAAATTTGGCATGCAGGTAGATGTTATGACGTAGGCATCCGCTAAGAAAGGATTTTGATCAATTCCCACGGGAACTGGAACCACGCGGGTGAAACCGCGGGCGGCCGCTATCGCTAGTCTATGATAAAAATAAATATTGGACAACACCACATACAATAATCTGACCCTAAAGCTAGTTGCTTGAGCATTATCAGAAACAACAACAATCACAAAATACATGTAAATAAACATCCAGATAGAGGACAAACACAAATGTTCATCTCATAAATGTTCCTCCTAGGTGGGATTCAAACCCACACCTTCAGTGTAGAGATCAGGGTCACTACCAGATGCGCCATGGGGCAAGTCAATATTGATTCACAAGACTTATAAAATATGACAATAAAACACATAAGTCAACAGAAATTTTCAGTTCATAACTAAATTACAATGACGTTCAATATACAACTACACAATACACCCAATCTCTAAGAAAAATTCCTCAAAAAACGTCCGAGCGGCATTGACACAGATGACATTAACACATTCGTTCAAATTAACACCTTATCTCGTGGCAGTTAGTGTTTAATGTCAATTGTATACAACTAAACGAAAACTCTGCCCAGACTTTTGCTTCAGACAATATTTGAGCGTGATTGGGAGTCTAGTTTTTTAATTGAACGTCATTGCTAAATTAATGTAATATGTTATATGCTTTAGCTGATATTTGAGTGCAGAGATAAGATTTCACTGGAAATCAGTTATTTGCTATCATTGCAGCAGAATAATATTATTTAATCCATCTAGCCCCGGAAAACTAGACACAATAGAAAATCTATTGTTTACGCGACACCCGGCTTTTGGTCGGGTGTAGTTGGGTTAAGGTAAGCGGTGGCATGATTTAATATGGTCAATATTTTTTGGCTACTTTACAAAATAATTTATTTGATAATTAATTTTTATATTTCTACCTGCCTGCCCTGGCTATGCATAGGTGTATAATAAAACCTGTAGTGATAGTAACAAACATAACATTTAAAGAAAATTACTAAAGCACTTCTTCTAATGTGAAAACTTAAAAATATGTATAACTTAAAATTATACCTATTATAAGATTTATAAAATATTAGTAGGGCATGAATCAGACTATATTATTATAAAAGAAATGATAACACATAGTAAACAAACTGTTATCATTTTTATGACTCATTGCTTTTTTGATGTCATTTATGTTTTATTTTATTTTTTTCTTATTAACCTACCTATTTTTTTTCTCTTTTAAATATGTTCAAAATTACATTATATTTTACTTGAAAATAATGTAACATCAATATTTTTTTTGTTTATTTTAAATTCACTACATACAAACATTAATAATATTTTTAAGTAAGTAATGAAGTAGGTAATAACTAATTATAAATAGGCCTATAAGTAACATACTATTTACTTCAGAAAGTTATAGATTACAATGACCAGTATTATACAGATTACTGGGTAAGGCTTATCAAGACAAGATTATAAATATTACCCAAAATACCAATAAGAATTATACACATGTTATGGATCAACAATTTGAAAAAACTATGGTATGGTATGGTACCTCTTTAGGTAAAAATATTTATGATGAGCTTATTTTAAGCATAAATGTAAGCAATTATTCTTTCAATCAATAGTAATCAAGATTTTTTATATCTGAACTAAAAGTTAGAAACTTACCTCCAGATGCAATGTAGAATCCACTCGGTGAGTATTTAGCAACGTTAACTTGGCAGGAATGCTCCGTGTAGACATCAGAAATAGCAGGATTCTCAATATCCCTGATAATCACCGAATTTCCATTGGTATACAAAAAGGTTCTTCCCTTGGGGTCTCCACCAAGAACAAGCGGAGTTCCGCGTGCTGTCCTCGGCAGGGCAGCGAAAGTATATTCTGTGGACACAGAAACACATAATCACATCACTGAACATTGATATTTTCCATACATTCAATGTGAATTTGTCTTATTCAGCATAACCACCAAGCATGTGCCATTATAAACTTAACAAAAACTTACTGTTCGAATACGACATTTCAATCTTATACTTTATTTATTACACACTAAACCGACTAATCTAAAACTACTATTTACTTAGTACTTTCCAATAAAAATAGAAAAACACAGTCAGCCGCTAACACTCCATAGCCTCCCAAAAAAGTGACGTATAATTATGTTTTGCAATGTTGGTAATAATTATTCAGTTCAACACTAGAAATGTCCATATAAGGACAGTGGCTGTATTGCTATGTCCTTGCACCTTACAAAAAAATATAATTTTGTCCCTTTTTAAGAAAATATTTCTATAATTCTTTGAATTCAAATATCATCTTTTAAACATGATTATAGTAAAAATAGCAAACTTGATTTTAACATAGTAGTAAATTTTTTTTTCGAATGATCAATTGAATTTTATTATTTCGGAAGATTACGATTACAGAACAACACTAACTGTCAATATGTCAATTAACACAACTAATAGTAATGCATAGTCCTTATTCTGAGAGTAATGCAGATAAATTTCTTTTCAAGACAATATGCACCAATAGGAAGTAGACTACACAAATGTCAAACTAATTGTGTTGTCCGTGATTGGTCAATGAGCCTCCAATCTGGCGATTTTATTGGACCTTATTGTAAATTGATAAATTAATTTTCATTGCCATTTTCAATCGTTCATTTTTTCATCATTGTCAAATATGTCTTGAAAGAGAATAGTGGCGTCATGTGATATTTGTCCTCAAATGTGTTAATTCCTGGCGATTTTTCCTGAATCTTTTGTTTTACTTAAATGCAAAGAGTGATGGTAGCGACTGGAGTAATCATTTGTGCTTGTACTTGTGAATTTGTGGCGAAATTGGACTGGTTTATTTGACACTTGTTTCCACGTGGTGAACGTCATAATTTCGTCGACGTGTTAGGAACTCCGCATATTTGAAGTTCTTGACCGCATTTTACGAAGAAATGGAGTCCTTGAATATGTCGAAGCTCAACTTGTCCAGCGTGAGAGGCAACACGTCAAGGGAGAACAGTTCCAGGATTGATTCTTACGAAGCAAAAATTGAAAATGTAAGTTCTTTCTTATCCTTCAAAACCGACATGTGGTACTTCAGAGACATGTTTTTAATGAGAAAATAATTAACAAATGTTCAAAGAAAATAGTCGTGGTAATGAACATTATGTACCAAATTAAAGAGATCGGTTTTCACATGACCAAATACAGAAGTGATTAGGTATTTTATTGAATTCATTGTGTTATAAATACCAACAAGTTTTGAGTATTCCAATAAATCACATTCTGTTTTTGCGTCGGAATTTAATGATGTTATTTTTTATTCATATTATCAAGTATACCTTTATGCATGATTCTAAATATGTTTTATTAATTTAATGTTATGTTTTAGGCTCTTACGGATCCTGATGATGAGTACCACTGCGAATACAGGGATGAGATATGGCAGAATCTCTTGGAACAGGAGGCTCAGAAACCGACCATCCACCTACAATCACCACAAGTAAGTTTACCACCTAATAATCTTTTGTTTATGAGTTATCCATTCGATAATGGTATTTTTTTTAAACAGTAAGAATTAAGAAATGTGTATGGTATTTTTAATTTCATTTAAAAATTCTTCAAAGAATAAATAAATTACACTTTCCTGAATTATGAAAGTTCAAAAATAGTAATCAAATTTTTTGGCTTGGTAATAGTTGTCATAACCATTAACTAAGTTATTAACAAGCCAAGGCTATCTTTAGCTGTTGAAGATAATATAGAATGTACTGCATAGAAGCTATTTATATTTTAAACTCAGTATTGTAGTAAACTTTGATTTGAATTAAAATGTCAAGCTTAGGATTGGTGTGTAGATTATTTTGCCTTTCATGCTCTGATATAGTTTGTAGATGATGTAAAACATGACATAAAACATGTAAACATGGTTTGACTAATCCTGCATCCCATTTAGGTGCTTAGTGGCAGCTTAATTATCCCATTAAGCCAAGACCTTTGAGTATTGAAAAATGTAGTCATTAAAATTAGTAAATTAATAAATGGCACAATTATTATTAGCCTTTATTGACTTTATAGAGCTGTAATTTAATAATGAAAAATATAGATTTAATTAAATAATGAGAAATATTTGAAAAAGTTGTAATTTATTAATGAACTATAATGTTTTTCATTAATAAAGATAATGTCTCAAGACTCTCAAGGGTCTAGTGGTTTAAATAAGGCCATGGTCACAGGTTCAATTTCAAGGTTAGGCATGTGTCAAATTACACACCAGACTACGACTTTTCAACATGATCACCATTCCACAGAGGTTATTAAGCTGGTGTCTGTAATTGTGAAAATAACATGATTTCGATAGAGGCTTTTGCATAAGTGTTACATAAAATAGGCTGATTCTTTACTTTTAAAGCTAAATAAACAATAGAATTAATTTTTATTTAGGTAGTACTGTAAATAGTCTGGGTCTTCAGACTCAGAACCAAAAAAAGTATTACAATTTGTTACACAATGTTTCATAAGTTTTTGCAATCATGAGAATGTAAAGACAAAGAACTATAGCAAGTTAAATACATTTTTCATTAAATCAAATATCTTTTTTTTTTTTTTGACTCAATCCCCCTTTTGGTGCTACATGATAATTCCACCAATGACAAGTGTTATGAGGTAGTTCCATCTTGTAGTTGATTACTGACTGAGGCTTATGTCATCAGTCATATCATGATGAAATATATGTACCTACTATAATGCCAATTGCCATCTGGCCCTTAACTAAGCACAGCTTCAAATAAATAGTAATAACTAATTACTGCATAAAGTTGCATATAATTAAAATGATATAAAGTGATCAGAACTGTGCTGGTATTGTTATTATTATCCTAGACCTAGCTTTTAGACAATGTTGCATAAAAGAACATGTGGAGTAACTTTGTTAAGCTTTTGCCTAGTTGTAAAATAGTCTTGTAAGAGTCTTTTGTTGTTAGACAAAGAAGTAGGTACAAAGCACTTCCTGGCAGAATGACATTGATAACTACAGTAATGGTTTATTCAATGCCTCATTCTTTGTATTGCAGCTTAGGTATTTGACTACCTGCCTACCTGATACCTACCTGATGCATTTTTTAGTTTTGTCTTTAGGTTAAGATGAATTTAAGTATTCATAATAATTCAATTTTGGACTAGCCCCCCCCGCATTTCCGGGATCCAAAGTAGCCTATGTCACTCGGGGATAGTATAGATAGCTTTCCAACAGTGAAAGAATTTTCCAAATCGATTCAGTAATTTCGGAGCCTATTCAATACAAACAAAATAGAATATTAGTAGAATCTGTTGTGTGTGTCATTGATATCTGACAGAAGTGACAGATAAGTCCCCAGAAATGTGAGGGGAAGGGGGGAAATTTGAAAAAGAGATAACATTATAATTATACATCGTTATCGCGCGGGCAGTTTCGGGGCGACGCGTGGATACTGATGAATAGGGTTGCCACGCATGGATCTTTTTTTTTAAATTATATTTGACCAATAAAAATATCGATTTTTAAATCGATATTATGCATTGAATCTATTTGTAATCCTAAATCGACCACTGACACAACAATGTTACCTTACGATTTTTTTCGGTTTCGATAAATTAACCAATTTTATGAAAATGTTATTTTTATCCTAATTACTCATTTATAGCTGTATGATGTCAATTTCTGACTTACTGGACTGAATCAACCCTCAGAGAAAGTGTTGCTAACTTAAACAACGCTTCTACACTACTTTGTCCCAATTTTGAATACAATATCAAAATAGAAATAATATTCTATTTATCCTCATAAGGTATTTATTCTCATAAGGAATATACATAACATGAAAGGCTTTAATTTAAAGAATAAAAAAACATGCAAATATTTTAATACTCGTTATATACGTGTGACAGCCCTTCGGTCATCTATGCGTCGCCCCCAAACTGCCCGCGCGATAACGATGTATAATTATAATATAGCATTCCGCCTGCGGTTAACGGGGTAGTATATTATAATAAACTTTTATATAAAAGTGCAACTAATGCAATAGATAATACAGTGGTGGTGACATAGCTCTGTCAAAATGATGCAACAAAGTGTACAGATTTCGCCTATTAATAGTAGTTTTAATCATCCTTTGTTTTTATCAATACAGTTTCAATATTGGATAGTGTGTATGTTGGCATAAGCAAGTTATAGAATTTTTATTTACATTTAAATATTTTTGGACATTTACACCTTTCTGTGTGAAGTCAAATTACCATATAAAACATAGAATGGGCGCAGCTAAGTTTTTTTTTTCTGTCACATAAACGCAGATTCACCATTTGGTGTTAAGAATTTATTTACACTGCTGCTAGGCATCTGACATTTTTATGTAACATACCATTTTACAATAGCTTCTCAGACTAACATACATACTTAAATGTATTTCAGTAAATATGTCTTATTTGGTCACCCTTCCGGCTATAGACCGCGCAAACCGGCTCAGCTAATGTAATCGTTGTAAAATCACAACTACCATCTACATATATCAGATCAATAAAACAAACAGCTGGAAGATAAGAACAGCTTAAACTTATTTCTGAAGCTCAGGAAAGATGTCTTATTTGGTCACAGGGTAATTGTAGGAAGGGACATTATTGGAAAGGGACATTTTGAGCCTGAACGACCCCTCCGGCTATAGAACGCGATAACTTGCTTACCTTTCACGATATTTAAAATAAATTCAGGACAACTGCGCCACCTACATCAAATAACTAGTTAATAGACAAATGTTGATAATATTTTTATATGAAGCAAAAATTGCGAGTCGCGTAACATGATGAAATATCCTTGCAATGGTCGCAAGTATTTCATCATTACCGCTGTGTTATAATATTACATCAGTGGGGTTAGGCGTTTTATGTGGCTTTTTATCTGTACGCCTGTGGGTCCGGATTCGATGTTGGAGCAAACCTGGAACAAGGAAACTAGATCATAGTACCTAGGTGTTTCTGATAGAAAATGTTTACATTTGGGAATCGTGCTTCTGAAGGCATATAAAGCGTATAAGTTAAACAAAGGGCTATGAAGATTTTTTATGGAGGCTGGCTTACCTACTAGTATAAATATATTGTTTACTTAGTGAACATAGAAAAGGGCACATACTTGTTTTTTAATATTATTCAAAGTGGGCAGCTGACGTCGACCTCAACTGATTTTGTGAGACTTTTAACTACGTTTAGAAAACCCAAGTTGTACCGAAAACTTATTAATTAACAACAAGGCAAACAAGGAAAACCACAAATGATAAAACTATTTTAGATAGTCAAATTAGAATCGCATGCAAGTCGCATGATTTAAACATATTTTTTTTTTAATGGACTATCCCGCGCCTGTTTGCGGCGCGATGATTCTGCCAATGTCAAGTAATTATGGGAGTTTCTTCTTGCGTTAAAACATTGGTGTTAAGATGTTTTAACGCTTCATGGAAACACTGGAGGATACTCTCAAGGTTACGGGGGAATGGACGCCATTGCGGTAAAGAGCGTCTCATCTACCGATGAGACACATTACACGCAATACCCGTCCATTCAGTCAATTTGTTTCAATTTTCTTATTTATGACACTTCGTTACACTTTACTGAATGAAAATCAAACCACTTTTCAACACTAAACTGCACTAGATCACAAATAAAAAGATTTAAAACTAAAAGACGCGTGGACCCATCGCTTACCCTCCAGTGAATCCTTAAACATATTTATGTTTTAACAGTTTTATAAACATGCAATTCAACAGAATTCTGACATTTCTAAAGGGTCTATTAAAAACAGACCTACAAATACCTTCTACGAATAAGCGAATTATTCCAGAATCTTGTATTTGGTGGGTAGAACACCCCTGCGCCTCGGAATCCACATTAAGCCTTTGGGTGTGCGCCTGATCTCTCTTTGGTCGTGTCAGACTGCTGACCCATCGTGCTATGAGAATGAGGGAATAGAGTATAGAGTGCATCATCTCACTTGTGCAAATACATCCTGCATAGTTGGTTAGTCAAAAAGATTGGCTAATGTAACTGAAAACTCGACTAAGAGTACATTATTATCATGTTACCAACCTTCCGCCCGCGATTTCGCCCCCATGGATTATACGGCGGTGTCCCGAAGGATTGTGTTATGATTTATGGGATAAAAAGAAGTGTATTTCATTCTCCAGCTCTCAAAATATCCGCACACCATGAATTTCGTCGATTCGTATCGTAGGAAAGTAACTGGATTGTCGGGGTACCCAGGGGTGGGCTGGTCAATAGCCACAACGCTGGCACCGGCTCGCCCCAATCGGGTGTGAAAGGGGAACCGGGGAAGTTTAGTGGGTATTGGACGCTTTAGTCTCGAGTCCCACACACGGCCGCAGGTCTAGCTAGCCTGCGGTTATGGTGCATAAACGCATTCTCCTCCCAAAAAAAAGAAGGAAAGTAACTGGATACAAAAAGTGTCCACGCCTGCGCAGCTGATTTCATATTTACTGGCTTGTGTCTGTCACAAGACACGAAAATGTCTACATCTACGCAGCTCCTAAATCTGTATTTCCATTGTCCTCAGTTGGAGTTCCGTGGTACACTAGTTCAGCAGCTCCGCGACGTCACCAAGAAGCTGGGCCTCAGCATCGCGACCCTTCACTCAGCCGTGGCCCAACTGGATCTGTTCATGGACGCGCATCGACTGAGGGCGGACCGGCTAACCCATGTCGCTCTGGCTTGCCTTAGCTTGGCTGGTGAGTTAACTAGTTTACCTAGTATTTGTTGGAAAGCAACTTCAATTGTAAAAGACAGGAGATCCAATCTTTCTTTAAAAGTGCAAGTTCCTCTGAGCTGTCTACTAGTGTTTTCCACAGGCGTAGAAAGGGACGAATGAGACGAGTGTTCGACCGCTTTCTGGCTAGGTGAAGTGCAGATGGTCTTGGGTGCGGGACGCGGGTCAACGTAACGAGCATAGCACTCCGTCCGGTATCATCTTCGGGCGGTAGTTTTCAAATATTCCGGGTCGCTCCGGAATAAAAATTGGAATTCATCACCATGAGCCATTCGACAAGGGTGATGATAAGGCCGGTACCATCATTGCTACTTTAACTTGATTCCAATGATGGAGGCCCTTGCTCTGCACTCAGGACATTAGGTAGGCTGATATACTCCAGTGGATTCCACAGCTTCCGTTTATTAAATTAATCAAAGAACCAAATAACCAGATAAAAATTCTTTCACAGCAAAAAGCGAAGAGAAGTTCAGCCGTGCTCCAACATTAAAGACTCTCGCTAAGATCAGCGGAGTCCAACTATGCGGGAAGACATTCAGACAACTGGAGTGGATGGTGGGCCAGCATGTTCGCTGGAGGTTGCTCGCGCCCACGCCGGTGACCTTCGCGGCGCTACTGGCGCAGTACGTGGTCACGGACGGCGACCTCACCACGAGGCATCCGAAGTTCGTGAGGCGCTTCAAGCGGGACGGAGCGAAGCTGCTCGATGCGTATCTGGATTTGACACTGTCTGGTGAGTAGTATTTTTGTCATTCCGCAACACGGCAATCTGTTGTTTACAATAAACGACTGATTTGACAGATGGAATAAATACCTTCGTCTTGATTTATACTTAGTCTGAAGGCAAGGCATTGTTATGGTTTCACAACCGTTTTTGATAGCTATATTTTGTTCCTATTCTTCCAGTTGACTACTAATATTACAGATAACTGTTTTTTTTTTTTTGAGTACATCACTTGGCAGACTGACACGAAGCCCACCGAATGTTAGGTGGCCTATTCTATTGTGGGACACTTCACCAGGAAGTGCCGCTCAATGTGCTGCCAGACAAAGCTCATCTGATCTTCGAGATTTGATTTTAAGTGTAAACTATAAGGGTGGGTCTATGCTTACGAACCGAGCACGAGCCGCGCACAAGCGGAGCACGAGCCGAGCCGCTCTGCTCGCGTGACAAGTATGGACGCACAACGAGCCTGCACTGCGAACGCGATGCAAACCTCTTTGTGTTCGTCAAAAACCCGACATTAGGCGGAGCCGTAGACAGAGAAAACTATAGACAGCTAGTAGAAAAACCGGCACGCGGTGCGAGACAAAAAATTGTGTAGTTCTATCTCTTTCTTTTACATGGTCTATCCGTATCGCCCTCTTTGTCTTGTGTGAATGCGATAGATACTATCAATTTGTCTATAGTTTTCTCTGTCTACGGGCGGAGCACAGTCGAACACGAAACGAATGCTCGAAGCGCGCTCGTTCGAGGCTCCAAGTCGGTCCACAGTACACGAATTTTGGATCGGCTCGTGCTCCGCTCGTGCGCGGCTCGTGCTCGGTTCGTAAGCATAGACCCACCTTAATATATACCAGAGCGGCTTAACCACTGTTCCGCGGAAGCGGTCAAAATTGGAGTAAGTCGGGGTATTACTGTAATTCCATTGATAAATTTTCTCATTTTTCCTCGTGTCTGTTCTCAGACGTGCGCCTAAAGGTGGTGGAGAGCGTGGACGTGGGCTGCGCGTGCGTGGCCTGTGCTCGCGCGGAACTAGGCCTGCTGGCCTGGCCGCCGTGGCTGCAGCAGGCTGCGCGACGGACGCCTGCGCAGGTCGCGCCCATCGCCCGCCTGCTGCAGAGGTTAGTGGCTACAATCTATATATATAAAACTCAAAGGTGACTGACTGACATAGATATCTATCAACGCACAGCCCAAACCACTGGACGGATCGGGCTGAAATTTTGCATGCAGGTAGATGTTATGACGTAGGCATCCGCTAAGAAAGGATTTTGATCAATTCCCACGGGAACGGGAACCACGCGGGTGAAACCGCGGGCGGCCGCTAGTCATTTATAAGTTGCTTAATGTGGTGTTTCTTCATACGCTCCCCCTCCGATGGACCAACACCTTGTCGCGGGGGGGGGGGGGAGTGGTAAACTACAGACGGTCTGCCTGCGAGTTGTGCCATGGCTAGAGTGCTGTGGCAAGGGCTGTGGTATATTATATTACATTCGTAGCATTTTGTCTGTCAAGAATTTACATATTTCACTAAAGAAGAAAGCGTAAGATAGCAAATGTAATGCATTTTTTTTTTTTTTTTTGACATATTAAATCTTGAATCGGTGCTTGAACTTGGAGTAAGTTACGATTTTTTACCCGCATGTTAAAATAATGATGTTATCTTTTTTTTTTTAATAAATAAATATCTCTGGACATTATTCACACAGCGCCATCTAGCCCCAAACTAAGCATTAGCTAATAATAATATAATAATAATATTTCTTTTTATTGCACAAAAAAGAAGGAACATACATACAGAATAAAATAAATAAAAATTACAATAATTATAGTGCACAGACAGTATACAGTTAAACTTATGAGACAGAGGTCCCCAAACTAGGCTTAGCCTGTATCTTGGGGAACCATAAATGAGATGAATAACTTAATTTATTACACAATAATAATGCTACAAACATGACTTATATTTATAGTACTTTCTAAAATCAATATAAATTTTACAAACACCATTTATGTAATAAGCTCCTCTGTATTTGAGTAGTCCATTGTAAACAGCCACTTACTAATAACTAATTTAGCTTCCTGAACCGAACTAGTCTTAATGTCGCAGTGTTTTACTACGGCATTGTAGACCCTGGCTCTGATTGAGTCGCCGAATCTGCTTGCAAAGTGAGAGTTGATAGTTGGTATGGGTAATTTAAAGACTCGCTTACATAGGAGTGATTTGTACATTTCTGACCCTAACAGGCGTTTATGACTAATTAAACAAGATTTCAAAACAAATAACTGACGAACCGTGAGGACTTCGGCTTCTTTGTAAAGGATGGTTGTGGGATACCGGAATGGCTTTTTCAACATAATTTTGAGAAGGGACCTGTGGGCTCGTTCAACATCCAAGAGTGTAGTCTTAGCAGCACCTCCCCAAACCGAAAGACAATATCCAGTTAGTGGTTCACACAAAGCCTTATATATTAAGATGAGAAGTTCCTTACTAGCTGAGTCTCTAAGCCTCCTAAAAATGCCAATAGTTTTCCTTAGCCTTTTAACTAAATGGTGGATATGAATTTTAAAATTTAAATGCTCATTTATCATTATTCCTAGGTACTTAGTCACTGAGCTACGTTGGACAGAGTTACAGTTACAGGGAGAAGAAAAATTACAATTATGGATTTTAATATTTTGTACACAAGGATTGGTCATTGAGGTTTTATGAAAGCAAATAAAAGTTGTTTTAGTACAGTTTAGAGTAAGCAGATTATTTTTTAACCACTGAGAGATTGTTGACATACCACTTTCCGTTGTGGCTAGAGTGTGATCCCAATTTCTACCATTAAAAAGTACTACAGTGTCGTCGGCGTAACAAATCACCTCAGCGTTTGGTATGGAAAGATCGTGGATGTCATTAATATATATCGTGAATAGTGTGGGGCCAAGTATACTTCCCTGGGGGACACCGTAACACACGGGTAACACCGTGCACTCCTGTTTTGCCCAACCTTCGTAAACTGTTGTCTATCGGACAGGTAACTTTTGAACCACTCAAGCGCAAGGCCTCTGACACCAATACCCTCCAATTTCCGAAATAGAATTTTTGAGGACACGGTGTCAAAAGCCTTGGCCAAATCCAGGAAGACACCTATACATTTTTGCCCGCAGTCCAGGCTATCTGAGATATGCTCCGTCAACATTGTCACAGCGTCTTCGGTAGATTTGTGTCTTCTAAAGCCAAATTGCCTTGGAGACAGCAAACCATTCACTTCAATGTAATTGGACAGTCTTTTATTGACAATTTTTTCTAATATTTTAGAGAACACACTGAGCACTGATATCGGCCTGTAGTTCCCTGGGATATCCTTAGGTCCATCTTTATAGATTGGGGTTACTGAAGCAATCTTCCATGACTTAGGGAAACACCCAGTGCTTAAACTCAAATTGCATAGGTAGACCAATGGTTTGTTGTTGTTGTTGTGGTCCTAAGGCACCCCGCTGATGCAGAGGGCCTCAACAAGTTTTCTCCAAGCCGGCCGGTCCCGCGCGATTCTTCAGAGAGAATTATTAATGATTTTCATGAACGCGTCAACAGCTTCATCAATGTTGTTTGCTTGTGCTATGGATGCCAGACAACGGATAACCATTACTTATATACTTTTTTTTTGTAAATACATACATATTGTTCATATAAACACCCAGACCGATACAAACAGACATGTTCATGCACACAAATGTTTGTATCGTGCGGGAATCGAACCCGCGACCTCGGGTGTAATAGCCGACTTCTCGACCATTACACCAAATGGCTCGTCCTTTTCAATAATGATGAAAACAAAGGCCGAAAAGACGGTCGATGTCCCATACCGGTTGACTTCCCATTCATGGTTATACAACAAAGCGATACACTGATAATATCTAACCTGTACCTCTTTACATTAGCCTCGGAAAGTTCTGACAGTTGGTCGTTTGCAGGATGATGCAAATACTCAAGTCGCGCGAGAGCGGCGTGGACTCCGAAGCTGACCAGGGATATAGCAGCGCTAGGACTTCGCCGAATCTGACTCCGTGCACTTCACCAAGGTATGTGTTAATTTATTTGAAATAAAGTAAGGCTAAGTTCATATGACCGCGCGAGTCGCCGCGTGATTTGAGCATTCACATGACGGCACATGTACGGGAACGCGACGCGCGGTACAGCCTAGTAATGTAGACGATATTATACCGTTTACTTTGGTCTTGTAGCGCGCGGGTAGCAATTCCGCGCGGTACCTCGCGGTCATTTGAACTTAGCCTAAAAGTATCAGCTTAATAATAATGCATTGCACTGAGTCACCCGAGTCATTTCTTAGTACGTCAACTGTAAAAGCTCAATGTTTTACTTGTAAATAAATCATATTATCACATTTAACCTCGTAATAGCACGCATATAAGCTCATTTTTGAAGGCGCATGTAGGCGCTTTCTGCCACACGCGCAACTCGTGCGAGCGTTGGCGCGATTATAAGCCACGCGCTGAAAAATGGCGGCGGGTGCCTGTTAAGAAATTTAAAAATTAAAAATTAGAACTGTTACAAATTGAACCTGTTAAAAATTAGAACACCTGTTGTCCGCACAAAATTTGCACAAAGACATGGGGATTATCTGTTCCCGTACATTTATAATAAGGTTGTGACTAAATGTGATATAAAGGAATGTCACCCTGTTACTGCTAGAACCAAAGTCATAAATTGGCTCCACACGCTCAACTACACAGACACAGAACTATTAGTGTGTACCTATAGCTAAAATTCATCCCTCATCTCAACACACAATACTAGTGCCACAATAGGTAACACCTTTAAATTTCATTTTTGTTTATTTTTGTTTTCCAATATTTAAAATTTTCTCACACAGCATTGTTAATATTTTATACATAGTAGTAACAGTTAATTCAAATCAAACTCTAGCTCCCATAAGACAGGATTACCTAGTATGGGAGCTACTAGTAAAACCTGATGTTGTGTAATATTTTTGGCAATAAACTTTTTATTATTTTATTATTATTATTTATTTATTAAGAGGAAACACTACGGCCATTTTTCCATACAAACGTATACCCCTGTTTCTTCCCTGGATAATGCCAGTAGATAAATATTTTTATTCCAAAAATCTATGAACACTGTTTGCATGGAATTATTCCACTTTGCCCCACCAAGACGCCCCACTGGTGGGGCGAAGTGGAACGTTTTAAAATTCGCAGAGGAATCTGCCCTACTAAATCAATTTAGTGGGGCAGATTCCTCTGCTTTAAAATTAGGGTGTATTCTGCCCCACTAGGGTTGAAACTTCAGAATGTAGGTGGGTTTATATTTATGTCGTAGGCAATTTGTATGATTCCGCCGTTTACATACGGCGTCGTCAGTTTAAAAACTGTTGCAGTTATGTATTATGCCGAAGGCAATTTTTTTTCAGGTTAAAAAAAAATAACCACGAAGGCCAAGGCGGGAGCTCCGCTTCGCTCCGCTCCCGCCTTAGCCTTCTAACCTACATATGTCCATCCGAGTCGATTTCCGCCTCCGATGTGTTTTTTTTTAACTTAATTTCTCTCAGTGTGCCGTATATAAACGACGGAATCATACAAATTGCCTGCGACTTAAATATTGTAATATTTGTCTATTTAAGTTTTATGTTACTTTACTTTAAAGTAACATAAAACTTAAATAGACAAATATTACAATAAAATATGTAAACCCACCTTCCTACATTCTAAAGTGCCAACCCTGGTAGGGCAGAATACACCAAATTTTAAAACAGTGGAATCTGCCCCACTAAATCGATTTAGTGGGGCATATTCCACTGCGAATTTTGAAACGTTCCACTTCGCCCCACCAGTGGGGCGTCTTGGTGGGGCAAAGTGGAATAATCCTTTGCATGTCCCTATGTTTTCCTTTTCTTCAGAAATTAATATTTAAGACGATGTCTTAGCACGATTCCAAATTCGTTTTTCACCCGCGCGTCTCGTTGTAGGCGGAGCGCAACCGCCAATCAGAGAGCGCAGCGAGAACACAGTATACGCAAAACAAGCAGACAATTCACCTCCAAACAAAAACTGGTAGTTTTAACATTTTGAGTAGGTACCTCTACCTACTCACTAATATCAAAACTTTTTACTACTGTTTACGAGGTCTGGACATCATACTAAATTTTAAATATCAATATTTGTTTTAAGGCAGTTTTTATTTTATTTTTATTTTTATTTAAGATTTAAGCAGGTTAATTAGGTTATTTTGCAGGCTAACTCATAAATTCTAGAGAAACTTAAATTTCGTTGGCAAAATAGCTAAAATAATTGAAAAAAGGATAATACATGAAACATGTGATAGTAAAAAACCACGAGCCCTATATGCAGCTTTTAGGCTGGATTCGAACCCTCGCGTCTGTGGATATTATACATATACATATATTATACATCAACACCTCACACATACATAATATTGCATAAATAACTGGCCGGAGTAATAGAAAAAAACCCAGCCAAGTCACAGTGTATTATGAACCCCATTTTTGTTGCATGTGCTTTTTTTTCCAGAAATTGAAAGTTTTTGTCATTTTAAGCACACTAGTAAAACTCCGGCATTGATATGACGAATAGTTTTTGAGAAAAACATTTCAAAGTTAGCGTATATCCGGGTCCGGAAAACCACAAAATTAAATATTGCGACAAAATTAAAATATATTTCTAAATTTTGATTGCGTCTATCAAACAGACATAAAATACCAGATATATCTGCAAAATTGGGTCCTTCTACCTGCAATGCATAACGAAATATAAAATATTTTGTCATTTTTCTTTATAATTTTTTTACTCCTCCATAACGCTGTATTAGCAGATGATTCGTAGATAAATCGAAACCTTGGAAAGACCACTACCCATGGTATTTATTTCGTATGCTAATTCAGCGTTATGTAAAAATAATCAGTAATTTTAGTTTTTCTCCAGGGTTGTCACCTTCCTATATCCGGATATTAATTTATTTTTCAAATCAAGAATCAAATTAATTTATTGAATTTAGCGTTATACAAGCACATATGAACGGTCTGGAACGGCTCCATGATGCCTCGCCCCCGTTTCTCCATGCTACGTGTAATGACATGGGGTTTTAGCTTTCACCTAACGAGGGCGGACTCCTTCCCATGTCACCATGTCCTTAGCATTTCATCGAAATAGCGACAAACAGTACATTAAAATCTATTCGAGTCAATATTAATGGATTTGGATTAAACTGTCACTATTTGCTAAGTGAAACAATACATAAACCAATTAAAATATAATCATCGCTAGCGCTCTTTTAGGTTTAGAGAAATAAATATACAAAAACGCGTACATACAGACTACATACAAAGATACATGCATACATGTGTAAAAACATTATTAATAACCTCCTTTAAATGAAGTCGGTTAAAAATCAAGATTAAAAAGAAGTAGGAATGAGAAATTAATATCCCGAACGACAATTTTAAAATAAAATGATACTTTTAAAAATATTTTATCTCATGATCCGGATTCTGATCTCTAGTGACAATCCTAGTACCAAAATATCCGGATAAAAATTGAAATGCCCATTACTTGTACATAACGCTGAATTAGCTTACGAAATAAATACCATGGGTAGTGGTCTTTCCAAAGTTTCGATTTATCTACGAGTCATCTGCTAATACTGCGTTATGGAGGAGTAAAAAAATTATAAAGAAAAATGACAAAATATTTGATATTTCGTTATCCATTGCAGGTAGGAGGACCCAATTTTGCAGATATATCTGGTATTTTATGTCTGTTTGATAGACGCAATCAAAATTCAGAAATATATTTTAATTTTATCGCAATATTTAATTTTGTGATTTTTCAGACCCGGATATAAGCTAACTTTGAATTTTTTTTTCTCAAGAACTATTCGTCATATCAATGCCGGAGTTTTACTAGTGTGCTTAAAATGATAAAAACTTTCAATTTCTGGAAGAAAAAGCACATGCAACAAAAATGGGGTTCATAATACACTGTGCAAGTGTGAGTTGAACTCGAACGTGAAGGGTTCCGCACCATCACAGCCGTGACACTCTCTGTACGTGAGAGTTCGAGCGCCAGCGACCTTGAGCCAGAGCGTGTTACGCTAGGGTTGATGATACCGAAATGCCTACAATAATCTAAGCCGAAATGTAATTTAGACTTGTGGCAAAGGAGATTACATAGTAATAGTATGCCAGGAAATATTTTTATTTATAATAAGTTTTTGTAATCTCTAAATTACTTATATTAGGTAGGTACATCATAAATTGCAACTCATACACTATATTTACTGTTATTTAAAATTAGTTTTTTAATCTTTAACATGTAAATA
Source organism: Mecyna flavalis (assembly GCA_949319885.1). Lineage (NCBI taxonomy): Eukaryota > Metazoa > Arthropoda > Insecta > Lepidoptera > Crambidae > Mecyna > Mecyna flavalis. The sequence continues at coordinate 2,820,365 of OX439413.1, forward strand.
AAGGAAAGGTTTGATTTAGGTATAATATTTTTTTTTATTGTCTTTCCTGCTGTCAATCAATTGATGATAATATCTCGAGTGTCATCCCGCGTGTATTCCTCGGGTCTACTATTTCCGGGAAAATGCTGTGCATATAAAAGTTAACGGCTTTTTTTTCATTTTTGATTTCCAAAACTTATTTTCTCTTTCTATGTACACATACTTTACAACTTCCTTCAAAAAAAAGTCTATGTATTTTAGAATAGTTAACTCTTAATAGTACCTACCTACCCTATAATCATCTGAAAATTACGTTAGTACTATTACTATATTCTGTGTCAAAATGCCATCGGATTGACATGATTAACGTTTCACAATTTTTTACTGTCAAAATGTATGCAGAGAAAAAGCGTTCATGATTGCCGGCGCCGCCAACTTAGAGATGTCCATTGTGGTCATCTTTCGCTTACAATTATTATCGATTGTAACCGAGTTAAATTTCGAAAAAAATTGTTTTGTTAATAACTTCATACGTGAAATCGTATAATAAAAATAATAATCAAATTGATTAAAAGTATAACGCCTTGGATAAAAAATCTAAACGTGAATCAGATTCGAAAATAAGAATACTTCCTTGTAGTTACTCAATCTTGCAGTATTTGTCGTTAAAAAATCGATTAGATACTTACGAATCGATTTTTAACTATTAGTTTAAGATAAATCGACGTCTCTAGATAAATATTATTTCACTGTGACACATGTCGCCGCAGGTATTAATCCTTGATTTAACAAACTATTGAATCATATTAGATTGACATAGGTAAAAAACAATATTTTTAGATCTAAAATCGGTGTTCGTTCGGGAATCGACAGCACCGCATCTCTAGTGAACTTGTCAAAAAAGCAGCTGTCATGCGACACAGAGCGTCCGGAGCCGACCTTTCACCTCGAGCGCTGCTCGACAACTAAACGGGTTACCGCGGTCTATTTTTGCATATCACACATAATGAAAATGGCGGCTTTGAGTTCGAAGATTATATTTTTTGCGGGTTTTCATTTAATTACTTATAATATAATTATGAAATAAAAAATCTAATCCGATACTTCTTTAGAGGATTAGCTAGGCTATTTATTTTGTAAAAAAAAAATTGGGGTCGTCGCTGAAAATTCAGAGTAATTGAATTTACGCAGTTTTTTTATTCGTCATTTTGTAATATTTTTTTTGAAAGAAACCAGATGGTTTTTTCAAATTATGCTCCGATACTCCACTGCAACAGACTGTTCTTTACCTACCATATTTTTTATAGTTCATAAATATGTTTTATACCCCCACACGTAAGCGTTTAAAAATACCTCTTTTGGTTGAATTTGGACTACTACCCTGCCTTAAAAGAGTAATGATCCTTCAAAAACCTTAAAAAATTACCAGATTTTCCGCTGTATTCAAACATCCAGAAAACAAATTTTACTAGGTTAAATAAAAAATAAACAAACACGGCCAAAGCCTTTCTCTAATTTTTGATGAAAGAAGTAGTTAAATCGGACAAGTTTTGGAGAAGAAATCAGGGGACTACGAAGTCTACGGTACGAACCGTTGATTTTATAGGTATTTTCGCTCCAAGCTGCAGTTGTCTCTATCGCGCTCTGCGGGGGGATGTTCAGGCACTGCGCGACAGCAGTAGATTTTACAAATACCTATTTTTCAATTCTCTCGCCCTTAGTGTTTCCTCTTAAGTTTATTCACCGCTCCCCGCGCCCGCTGACTTCGTGTCCAAGGCCTTATAATTTCTCTGTGGTTTAATTGATGTATTTGTCTGTAGGTTCCACGTGTCCCCGTCTCCATGCTCGTCGCGTCCGCCGGCGCCGGCCGCCGCGCCGCCGCGCGACGCGTTCTCCGTGCTGGACCTGTCCGACGCGCCGCCACCTGTCCCCCAGCAGGACTACTACCAGCTGCCCACCGCCGTCGACATGACCCTCCATAGGGTCGACAACCCTGAAGATTACAGGTACTGTTCCTTTTATATACTGATGACGGTGTATTATTATTTAATTTTTTTATACTAGTGTAGTTGGCAGTCAGGCACGCAGCCAACCTGATGGTAAGCGGCCACTGCGGCTGGTAAAAAAGAATTAATAATTATTGTGCTTTGAAATTATATTTTGTTAGTTTCCGCGTCAGTAAAAAGATGGCGCTACTGCGTTAGCGCCGCGGACGCTCCCGGCTCCGCCATGTTTTTTCTCTTCTTTCCCTACTGTAAAAGCGGCAGTAAGTGTCTCCGTGATTAAATTATATTTCTAAAGATTCAAGTCAAGTTTTTCAATTATACTGGATCCAAAGTGTAGCTCAGCGGCCTATTCCATTGACGGACGTTTCACCTGGAAGCGTCGCTCATTGTGCTGCCAGACTGTAGGCTCATCAGACCTTCGAGCCTCTGATTTCAAGTGTACTGGCTCCCACGTTAATTTTGCCGGAACACAGCCAGAGCTGTTGTGGCGGTAGATTTCACCTGTGGGGGTGGTATCTAGCCAGTCGGACTATGAAAAAGCCCTACCACTAACCAGATCCAAGGTAGGAATTGAACCCACGACCTCCGTGTTTTTACACAAGCACAAGTGCCTAAGCTACTTAATATAATTCAAATCTATGTGTGTAATGTTGTCTAATAAGTATATTTTATTTGCAGGTATTGCAGGTCCCGCAGGCTGGTAGAAGCTAGCCTCGACCCAGCTCCATCCACCAGCATGGCCGTCAAACGAGGTTTGGATACAAACGTAGAGTTAGATAGGAAACGGTACAGGCTCACGACTCAAATGTCGCAGGTCGTTCTATGATCTAGTCGCCATACGTCCGTATTCAGGAATTGTAAAACAAGACTGCTTCGTTATCCAATGTATATTGGTTTTCTTCTGATTCTTGAGTATGGACAATCGTGAGGGGACGCTTTGGGCGGTTCTGTTATCTTATATCGTCACCTGGTTTCTAGCCTATAGGCAACCATGCTAGCGAGACCTCTAGCTATTAGACTTGGGACCCACAAAATTATCCCGGTTTCCCCACACACCACGTTAAAAATGTTTTTACTTTTATTATAATATTTAAAAGTACCAAAAACGACAGTTATTGAACATTTTGGTTACTACATCGAATACGAAACATCTTATAATGTTAAACGTTATCCTCTTAATAACAAATGCGCCATAAGATTCTATAATCTTTATATTATGTGCTACATAATTTAATGAGGACGGTACTATGGGCTGTATGCGCCTTTACCTCAAGACATTTTGCCACAATACATTGTCTATGCTTTGCCTGAAGGATCGAAACAGGTGTTAAATAAGAGACGTAAAACTATATTCAATATTGATACCAAAGTGTTCCTGATCGAAATTTAGGCTAATTTATCTGTGTATTCCAAAATATGTTGTATTATTTAATATCGATGTAGCACCGCAGTTAACATGTGTATGGATATGCTTAGATTGCATAACTTTAGCTCGAAGAGGAATTATGTGGTCAAATTTAATTATGTACAAAGTCGGTGTTTTTGCTGAAATATGTTGGAACATTATCAAATTCAACATAATCCAGTAAACATGTTTTAACTTTACAGCTAAGCATTTAGTAAAATAAAATGTGCTACAATATTGGTAATCATCTTTCATCTCGTATCCTTAACTTAAATCCGATTTCATCGTTAGTTTTGTCATAGAATCACAATATTTCTCAAAAATGTTCCAACACAAAAATGTTCAACAAAAACTAGCAATTGTGCCACATGGTTCCTCGTATCGAATTACGTATGATTAGCAATAAACGTATAGCAATCGAGAAGGTTTCGTACGATATCGAAATGAAAGTATTTTTTAACGCGCGGTTGTGATAAAGAAAAACTTAAGGAAGTGAAACTTCTCCATTGTTCGAGACGAATATGTTAGTTAGTTAGAAACAAATTGTGAGGTGGATAACATCGTATGTGGAGGTTTTAGGGATGGTACCACTATTTGCACTTATTTAATCTCTTCACTTTGTTCGTGATATTTCTGAGTTTATTTAACTTATTAAATTGTAGCTTGAAGATCAGCAGAGTTCGAAATTGAAGGAAAAAAATGTATTCTTTTTGATAATTGTTATCTTAATTATCTAGGCTTTCACAACTGGATAATAAATTGCGTTTGAATACGCGTAATACGTTATTATCAAAATAATTATCAAGATGATAATATTTATCACTTCGAGCACTGAAAACAGCTTCGCACTAACAGCTTTCAGTATGATGAAGTTCGCCTCTATTTAGCTAAATGTAAGTCCAAGCCACACCATTAACATGACATGTTGGAACATTTATAGTTTTAGAAATGTAATGTTCCAACATGTTGTGTATTATTGACGACTGTGTCGATTGCCTTACGAATGTAATTTGGCTGAATTTGTGAGATTTCCAAACAGTAGACGAATTTTTTAAATATATTATAATATGTATACGACCACATAATGAATACACAATAAAAATAGCATTAATATAATTTGATCTGAAGATATCGCAAATCAGCGCGTTTCTTGCAATCGAATTATTTTTGCTTGAATTTAATATCTTTAATTAAATTAAATTAATAGTCAATAAAACTAAGTCACAAGTGACTTATGAAAATACTCAATTGAACATTTAGTACCGTTATAGAAAATTAGCTGACAATTTTAAGCAAAATATACAAACAATAGATCTTTGTTTTCGATAGTAAAAGTACCAAGACTAAATAATCCTAACACCAGCCAGACCAAAGGCGAGAACTGAACCCACGACCGGGTTTTTAGCTAGTTATGTTTTTACGAAGATTTATATAGTTGCGGACGCGCGTTGGTTTGAAAAATTTCGAAGAATCACCCAAATTCGGCTGTTTTGTATGAAGTTTGGTTGTGATTGATTTAATTTATTGTTTTTTTGTATAACTGCGTTGATTCGAAGTGATGTTTTACGGTGAAAGTTGGTTTAAACCTCAAACTTTGAACGTTTTGTTGAAATTCTACCGCCGGCGGTACACTCCTTTCTAATTTATTTTATGGTATGTGGAGAAGTCATATAGAAAAACATTGCTTCTGATCGTCTGCAGTCGGGTGATATGGAATAGAATCTTTTTTATATTGTTGATTTCTCTCATCTTTGCTCATTTTACACGGAGTTGTTTTTATTTTTTTATTTGATTTTATGCAAACGCAAAGATTCCGTTCCATTGCGCCTTCTTTTTTTAATTTATTTTCTCTATCCACGGAGATTTTAAATTTTATATTGGTTAAGTATTCCTAAATTTTAAAAGGACAGCCAATATTTAAATTCGTTAGTTGATTGTAAAAGGTTGATGTCTCGCGTTTTTATTAGTCCACATTTCAAATGTTGAGTTACCACTGTTAGATTTTAGTATTTAATCTGAATCGTCAAGATAGTCTTATTATCTTAATCTTCAAATGCTGTATGCCTAGTGTAATTATCTAACGGGCTTTTGTCACTTATTCTATTATTCATAGGTTTTTGTATGAAAATAGTTCACTCGTAAAAAATCCTAATTTGTTGTTCTATGAATAAAAAAAAACTGTTGCCATGGTGTATTTAAATCACTCCTTACCAGTCCATTACAAACCCCATTAAAATTGTATAACTTTGTTCTATTTATCTTTAAATGTTGGGCGCGTGTATACGAAAGAGAAAGACTGATGTAGTATGGCTTTCTCTCTTATTCTCGTTAAGTATGTGTAAAAATAATGTCGAAAGACAAGGATGGAATGAAGAACGGATTTATGTCACTAGCAAGAGCAATGATTGAAATCGTTCCAATGCCTACCTTTTTTTTTCTAAACATTCCTATAACGAGCCCCACGCTCTAGTAATCCGGCTACAGTATGTATTTGAAATAAATATATCCAAATTGGGTACTTGACTTTGATTGGGTTTTAACAAAACTTAAACAAAAAAAAATTACAGTAAAAAGGAATCTTTTCTCTAAATAATAAACAACTTTGTTAATTAATCGATCAAAGAGCAGCATTTTAAAATATTGGATTATGTTGGAGTGGGTGCCTGGGTGGGACATCTCGCCATCTCTTTCGTACCTATGCGACGAAACGGAGGTGACGTCACATGTCACGCATTGCATCCTTTTCCTATTACGTGACAGTTTCCTTTTCCGCCACATTTAAAAAAAAACATTACTGCATATTTCTGGTCAGACTAACAAAAATATATTTTTTCGGTCACATTTCTTTTTGATTGAAACAATAAAAAATATAGTCAAGTACTCAATTAACAAAAAAAGTGCTTCCTTCATCTTACTGCCTTAAAGATAAGTCCATCTGTTCATATGTAAAAATGCTTTCCAAGTTTAAATAAACTATCTCTTATCGTTTTTAAATTAATCAAATATACTGCATTTGTTATGCGAAGACTGATTTTAAACTTGGAAATTATTAAATTCACTAGTATAATTGAAGAAATGTATTACTGCTGAATTGTAATAGATGCTCAATAAAAATACCTAAAAAAATCAACTATAAGTAGATTGAATATTTTATATAAAAGCAACGGGTATATAACAAATGTAAATGTGAGTGGTTGACCAAAAAGGGACCTCAAGGGAAAATAATTGATTTCGAGGAAATCGCGTATTAAGTTTCGCGTTTTGTTAGAGGATGTATTACGCCTCGGCTCACAAAAAAATTCATAAAAAAAAAACTAAAAGGTGCCTAAAAATATTCTGGTTAGACCAAAACAAAGCTAAAATACCACAGATTCAAAAATTAAAAAAAAAAAACAGTTTCCAATCCCTCCGGATCCCTTTTTGGTCAACCACTCACAAATGATTTAAATTATAATAAATTCCCATTTGCTATTGGTAGCGATACTCGCATGGGCAAATGGGAATAAATGTAACATATGAAAATGTTCATTCACTAGTGTGAGTTATTTTGTTACTATTACATTAGTTTTGTTTTTACTATGCGTTTGACCTATGTTAGTTACTTTAGATGTAATCGAAGATCGGTTTTGATTGAGAAAACGTGTGTAGCATTTTGACCAGGATCATTTAATATGAGATTATTTTTTATGTTATGATCATAATGTATATGAATGGTAATAGGTATGATGGCAATTACTATTATGGACTATTATAGTCCATAGATTGGGTTCGATTTGGTTCTTTTTTTATCCGGTCTATTATTAAATATAAATATCATATAATAGTTCGAAGGTACTTTTGGTTAAAATTAGTCATCATGCCTATTATTTTGTTTTCATTGTATTACAAGATTGTTTACTCGGTCAAACCTTTGCTTATACAGTATATTACCTACCTAGCTACGTCATTAGTTAATACAATTAGTAATTGTTTTACGTAATAGTTTCAAAATAACAATTAAAACTTGTGTAATTCATTCTTGTGTTTGTATTTGTGTAGTTTCTCTAAACTGGACAAATTCTATAGTTTGACTTAAAATGTACGAAGACTGATGGTTAGCTAGTATTCGATGACCCTAGGAATGGGACTGAAAGTGAAACTGATTATTTTGTACACTAAATTAACTATAAAGACGCATAATAAACCTTGAAATAAATATTTAATACATCAGTAACATGTTTTATTTATAATTATTCCTAAATATTCATAATTCTGGTTACTAACTTTTAACTGGTTTTTGACGGATTATTCCCGACTGCCCCCACCAAATCTGCCACCAGTGGGGGCAGTCGAAATTTTTTAGTTCCGTCTGGCCCTAGTATTAGCGGGGCCAGACGGAACCTAAATTAGTTTCGACTGGTGGCAGATTTGGTGGGGGCAGACGGGAATAATCCGTGGAACAGTGGCTAAGCCGCTCGGGTATAAAAAACGTATAAAAAACCCAGAGATCGTGGGTTCGATTCCCGCCTTAGGTCTGGTTGGTGGTAGGACTTTGTCAGAGTCCGTCTGGCTAGCTACAGCCACAGGTGAAATCTGCCACCATAACAGCTTTGGCTGTGTTCCGGCAGTATTATTGCCTCCGTCCACTTGGCTCCCATGGGATCCAAAAATATTTTTTTTCGCCGGGAGCCAGTACACTTGAAATTGAAGGTTCGAAGATCATATGAGCCTACAGTCTGGCAGCACATTGAGCGACGCTTCCTGGTTAAGAAAATGAATCAATATTTTTTAATAAATTTCAACATTGACGCAGTGGGTACACGGGTAAACAGGAATTACTTACCCCTAACTCCACCCACCAAGTCGGTACCAACCGCCCCGCCCCGGTAACGGGGTCGTTGGGAGGAAATTGTTTCATTGACCCCGGTAGAACAGCCTCGTTACGTTAACGGGGTGGTTAGCACATATCAAGTATCATGCATCTACCCCGGCGAGATTTTGAACGGGGGTTCCTTTCCCGTTGTCCACTTCTAGCTCAGCCAGTGGGTGCACGGGTCATCGGTCCATTGACCGTCGCTTCTTAGTGAAGTACCGTATCCCTCAATGGAATAGGCCGCAGTGACCGCTTACCATCAGGTGGGGTGTCTGTCTGCCAACTGAAGTAGTATAAAAAAAATATACTACGGTATCATCAATGATTACATTATATCTACGACAAAATAGCGACTTCCCCCATTAACTTCCTCGTAGGTCCAGGAGCGCGGGGGGCGTAGCGGGGGGTAGCGCGTTTGATTCCCGCGTACCGTGGTATTTTTTGGTCCACTGGCTAGCTACCACCATAACAGGTGATGTTTTTATCTGCTGCTTCTAAAGGAGTAGTAAGTAATAGTTGAAATAGTTCGCTGCTCAGTTAAACCGAACTGAAAAGTCGCGAATCGTGCCGACTAGGGAATGCAAATCTCGCGAGATTAGGGCTCAAGCGAGATCTCGCGAGATTATGAATATCAGTGATGCGAGATCTCGCTAAAATCGAGATCTCGCGAGATTGGCAGTTTTGCGTGTTTTTTTGCAAATAATCACAATATTTGATTACATTTGGATAAAATTATATTAAAAATCATAAGTATTATAAGATAAACATTTATTTTCACGAAATAAAACAACTTAAAACGGATAAAACTAGCGATAAATTCTACATTTTAAATCCGTGATCACGACTGTTGAAAAGTGGTCGAAACGTCGGGTTTTAAATTAAAAATGTAGAATATATCGCGCTTTTTATCCGTTTTAAGTTGTTTTATTTAATGAGTAGTAACCGCGTAAACATCAGAAACCAGTATTTATTTTTACGTTTTTTTTCAATATATATTATATTTTTTTAAATGTTTGAACTAAGCCATCATTTGACCACACAGTTGCCTGATGTTAAACAACTATGCTGTCTACAATAGAGGGCACTTGCTCAGAAAAGGCCCGTTAATTCTGGCCTTGAAGAGCCCCAAGTTATAATGGATAGGTAGGAAAGGCTGACCCAGGCAGAGAGTTCCACTCCCGCGCAGTCCGTGTCAAAAAAGACGAAGCAAATCGCGGATGGAGTCTCTCAGTCTAGTCGTTCAGTGATGGAACGGAGCTGGCGAAATGAAGTCGTGCAGTTGAGAAGAATAATCGCCAAAGTGGAGTCTGTAAAAGACAGAGAGGCAAGCAATCCTCCTTCGATGATCAAGGCTCAAACATTGTTTGAGCCTCATTGTTGCACGCCCGACACGAACGAAACTGAGAGACACCTCCCACAACCACTATCTCAAGCCGCCGCCTCACTCGCACCAAACGAAACCGACAGATCGCAAGTCCGACCGTGTCAGTTCGGGTTTTTGTGCTCGAGTGCAATCTCGTTAATCTCGCGAGATCTCGTCCTGTTTTCGACCGAGATTCAATCTCGCAAAAAAAGGCCGAGATCTCGCAAAAACGAGATCTCGCGAGATCGAGATTGCATTCCCTAGTGCCGACAGACATTCAGTAAATTGGTCGGTTTAGTTGGTTAGAGTGGAAAGACAGAAAATAATGTATTTACGTTTAGTAGGTACTTTATCTTATCGTTTGTTAACACAATCGCTACAAACAGTATATGAGTAGGTATTGCGAATCGTGAGCCCTTTGCAATGCGGCGAATCGTCTGACGTTATTGATTTCCATGCGGCCCTCTGCAACGCGTTAAAAATGCACTCGAAATAGAATGAATTGTCGGCTTTGCTGCCTATTTGGAGTAAACTAGGCCAAATCTATTCTCTAGGTTTTACTTTCTAGTAAGTCTGGCTCTGAATATTTTAATTGGGAATATAAAAAAACATTGAAAAGTTTGTTAGGTACCTACAGACTAAAAGGAATGCAAGATATCGTCACAGAACGATTACATTGTCCTTCGTTATTGCCATTCATTAATAAAATATCAGGTAAGATCCCTAAACTGTGCTGAAAAAGCTGTCTTACAAAAAATAGGTCAATCAGCAACGTGTTCAATAATGAATGCAGACGTAAACAAAGTACCTACCCCACTTCATTGAGACAAGGACTGGTCACCCACTAACACCACTCAGTCAATTGGCTGGCAACGCGCAGGCGCGGGGCCCGCGCATGCCCCGTGCCGCCGACCCGACACTGCAGCCAGCAGAGTCCACGCAGCCATGGGTTGATGCCGCCGACAAAATGAGAGGCGGAAGTTCGGAGCGCCTCGTCGTGCGACCCTCGCGCCGCCGCGGCGACACCCGCGCGAAGCTGACGCGCTACATCACCGTCTCGCTCGCCACGCTGCTCGCGGGCGGCGCGTCCGCCCTGCTCTTCCTGGTGCCGCTGTACGCGGACCCGGCGCTCAGCGCCCTCGCCGCGGACTTCGACCCCATCCCCGCGGAGTGCGTCACGGAGCGACGCGACGACCGTCTCGGTCTCGACAACTGCACGTGGGCGTCGTGCCGCGAGGGCTGCACCAGCGACGCGTACAAGTGCACCCAGCTTCACGTCAAGTACAAAGCTTACTCGGACGACTGGCGACCGGCGGTGTTGTTCGTCAACATCAAGGGCTGCGGCTACCCGCCGTCGGTGGACTGCGACAACTTCACGACGAGCTACGGGTACGTGGGGGCGAAGTACCCGTGCTACTGGTCGCGGGCGGACACGAGCGTGGTGGTGCCGCGCTGGTCGCGCGGGGAGCAGGTGGCGACGGTGACGCGCACGCTGGCGCTGCCGCTGTTCCTGTCGGGCTGCGCGGGCATGGGGCTGTGCGCGCTGCACTGCGAGTGCCGGCCGCGCCGCCGCCGCCGCCCGCCGCGCCGCCCGCCGCGCCTGCCCGCGCTGTCCCCCGACGACACATCGGTCTACCGCCTAGCTTAACCAGTTGAAGGTCCAAATGAATTGAGTGAATATTTTATTACAGGCACAAAGATACACGATATTATTTTATTTTGATGGGAATGTAATGTAAATAATGTGTGTAAATACAAATGTTTAATGACAATTAAATGTTTTGATTTAGAACTTCCTTTGATTATATTAATATGTAGATGCTTAGAGTAGAACACATGGAGAAGCCCTAAGTAGGTACAAAACGTGTATACCTAAAGTTGGAACACAAAATGGCGCCACCAATGATAGCGCCCGACCGTAGTGCAACCAATATTGTATATCGATATATTTATCGATACAAGTTTACATGTCGATCATAAATGCACATATTTTGTTATGGTGCGTCTATGCTTACGAAGCGAGCACGAGCGGCGCACGAGCGGAGCACGAGTCGAACCGTTCTGCTCGCGTGACAAGTGTGGACGCACAACGAGCCTGCCACGAGCCTACGACGATCTCTCCTCGAACATAGTTTCAGCCTAAATATCGAAAAACCGGCACGCGGTGCGAGACAAAAAATTGTGTAGTTCTATCTCTTTCTTTTACGTGGTCTATCCGTATCGCCCTCTTTTTCTTGTGTGAATGCGATAGATACTATCAATTTGTATGCAATTTGTCTATAGTTTTCTCTGTCTACGGGCGGAGCACAGTCGAGCACGAAACGAATGCTCGAAGCGCGCTCGTTCGAGGCTCCAAGTCCGTCCACAGTACACGAATTTTGGATCGGCTCGTGCTCCGCTCGTGCGCCGCTCGTGTTCGCTTCGTAAGCATAGACGCACCATTAGAAATCTATAAATAGTTTCTTATTTTCCTATCACAAAATAATGATGATGCAGTGCCTTAATATAACAATAGGTTAGTTATATATATTATTATGGAAATTTCAACTTCACATGGTTAATATGAATTGCCCTCTGAGTACTGAAAATACTGAAACATAAATAGAGACGCCCTATTAAAACAAATACAAAGATCTATACAAAATATTGCTTATACAAATATACATCGAATCGACACTTTCATTATAAATATATACTTGTCTCTTTTCAACTAAGTGATTGTTGCGTATGAAAAAAGAGACATAAACAGATTAACCTATCACAACCCTCCATACATACTCGTTTACTTGTTTATTTAGTGACACAGTATTTTATAAGAAAAGCACCTTTCATTATAACCTATTACATTTTTCCAAAAATCCTTACCAGAAGAGTAAAACCAGTTTTCGTTAAAGTGTAGCGAGCAAACGTGCCTTATTTTATGTCGCGGATTTATATTTTCCCCACCTTTTAACTCTATCTATTTCTTCTTTAATGTTTCACTTACAGGAAATCTGCAGAAATATACCATTGCAGAATATAACTATCTAAAACGTATCGATACATAAAAATATTGTGCCACATCACTAGCTGGAACACAATATGGCGAAACCGGCACGCGTCAAAAACTGTGTGACGTCACTAAAAAGTGTTGCCAAAATGGGTACAATGCAAAGATATCTGTCTCTTTTTTCATACGCAACAATCACTTAGATGAAAAGAGATAAGTATATATTTGTAAGGCAAGTGTCGATTCGATGTATATTCATATAAGCAATTTTTTGTATAGATCAATAGGGCATCTCCATATGTTCTACTCTAAGTGTAGATGCGATAATTATTAAGTGAAATGGTGTTAATTTTAGAACGTCACTACGTCAGCCAGCAGAGGATTTCGTAGAGATCATTTCACTAATGATTTATTTAGATTCAATAGTACTTAAATGAGATTCCACGTCACAGAATGTGAAAATCTCCAAATACAAAGAAAGTGTGAACAACTCTATGGGAATGGAGCGCAAGTGTCGATGGCACAGCCGGGATGACACAAAGCGTCGTCGAGGTAAGGGAGTCGACACGTAGAGGAGCGATGGGTCGTCTCCAATCAATCAAACGCAGATCTCTACTAAAAGTATTTATTTGCAAAAATATGGAGCGTTATCACTACATAGTATAAAACAAAGTCGCTTTCTCTGTCCCTATGTCCCTTTGTATGCTTAAATCTTTGAAACTACGCAACGGATTTTGATGCGGTTTTTTAATAGATAGAATGATTCAAGAGGCAGGTTTATATGTATAATACATGCATAATTAATATAGTAGAGAAACACTGATAATTTTAGAGGTTTTTAATTTAATGTCGTAAATAAACACATTTTTTTGCGCTTACATTGCAAACGCTGGCTGAACCCTACGAGATAGATCAAAATACCTAATATACTACGGTATTGTTCACCTTAAAACGGTTTACAAAAAAGTCCGCGATGGTATATGTCTATCTATTAGGGATAACCCACAATAACCATTTTTATCCTTTACTAATGAGAAAATAAGGGCATATTTACGAAAAAGCGATTTTTTGCAATACAGTGTTAATCCTTATCCAATTAAGTACCTTAAATAAATTGTGCATGTAATATAGATCAATATGGCTCTTTACAGCATGCAATTTAAATGAATACTTTTGAAGATATTACAGATTTAAAATGCAGGGACATAGCGGTTGCGCGGCGGTACCGACCGGCCGGGGGGCGCATGGATGATCGTTTGTTACTCTTTCACGTAAAAAATACTGAATTGATTTTATTGAAACTTTACAATAATATAGCTTATACATCAGAATAACACATAGGCTACAATTTACAAGATATTTCCGCGGGATAACGTCCTATAGTTCACGCGGGCGAAGCCGCGGGCGGAAGGCTAGTTACAAATATAATAAAGATAGAGTAGCAAGTCCCACGCCACAGTTCCCCTGAAGGAAGCTGAGGGCAGATGCAAGCTGCTCCATACAAAAATTTTACTCACAAGAGCTGCTCTGATCTGAGTGTAAATTCAACTAGAAGTCCTATAGCACTATTCCCCGAGAGGATGTAATGCATTGGTGCAAGCTAGTGAATTGTACAAAAATACAAAGTTAGGGCCCGACGGTCATTAAACGAAAAATAATCTCATCACCGCAGTATACACTAATACAATAATATGAATTTGCTAACGCCATGTATGATCTTTTTTAGGAACTATTACAAATGACACAATGTTTGGCTTGCTTTAGCCGGTAAGGATTCATGGTACTATAACTAAACATTTCTTATTGCTTAGTTAATACGTTACAATTACGAAAGAGGGCGCTAATACATTAATAACTTGATACATTAATACTATCATAGGGGGCGCTAAGTTATGTTATTACAAAGCTAAATAAATGGCTGATTGTAAATGGAAAGAAATTATAAAAAAATAAAATAGTACTTACCTACTTCCTAAACCTATAAAAATACAAAGAAAAATCTCCAGACGTCAGCAGGCCCTGAGTCTGATTTGGTTTGACATCAGCTGAAGAAACCTTTTGATCCTGGAATTCCTGGGTGGGAAGTTGAGACTGAGGTAGAGACATTGTTGTACAGCAGGGATAAGTTAGACAGAATAAATAGAATAGAAGCATTGTAAACATATTATAGTGAAAACTAAGAGGTTTTCAGAGTTTAAAAAAAATAACCACGAAGGCTAAGGCGGAAGCTTCGCTTCACTCCCGCCTTACGGTGATCCCACACGGACGCGCTGCGCTGCGCTGCGCTGCGCTGCGTCGACGCACCGCAAGCGCTCGACGGAATGGGTGCCACACGATCCGATGCGTCGTCGCAACGCGCTGCGTTGTCCACGCGTCGTCGTGCGTCGTCGTGCGTTGTCTGCGTTGATTTTAGGTTTAGTTTGTGATTTTTATCCCATAAAAGAGGTCTTTCCTCAACTAATGAGATAAGGTAGTCCACGTCAATATCATTAATAGTATTATGATGATTTATGTACTTGGGGCGCACCGCTATCTCGACTGCATAAACTATACTGCGACGCGTGCGTCGTCGCTCCGTCGTCGGAGCGCTGCACCACTCCCCCCGCTTCGTCTGTCGGCTACGCGTGCGTTGTACACGCGTTACGGCGACGCGCGTCGCCACAACGGACCGTGTGGCATGCCGTTCAATTTGTATGAAATATAACGCATCGACGACGCTCCGTCGACGCAGCGCAGCGCAACGCTTCCGTGTGGCATCACCGTTAGCCTTCTAGCCTATATCCATCCGAGTCGATTTCCCCCTTAGTACAAACTAGTTTGTTTGTCCCGAAATCGGGTCTGGCCAGTACACAACTTTGTGGGCCGGTAACATAAATAATATAAATAAGTATTGTTCTCGAGGTCCTGAGTTCATTTCTCAGATCGGGCAAACAATGTGTCGGATTTTTCAAAATTTTCAAACAGTTCGGGATGCAAATATCAGGAAATGCCACAAAAAAAGACAGAATCAAAAATTTATCCTCCTAAGTAGGATTCGAACCTTGATTCGAACCCACGGCCCATGGCTTTTATCTTTTCCATTTTCTTAAAAATAATGCCAACGCCTTGGTAAAAAAAAAAAATTATTAAAAAAACAAACACTTTTTTAATAATTATTTTTAATTATTAATCATCTTTGATAGAATTGTTCAATTGAGTATGTTTTAAACAAAGCAATTGAATGGTAAAAACCGGTTTTGTATTAAATTGTCACGTATCGTCCCAACACTTAATTTCTTTCTAGAAGTTGGCAAAACTGTCAAACAAAATGGCTGACTGATATAGTTGTCAGTGTTTGTCAGTCCGGCTTCGGTAAAAGTTACAACATTTTTTTGTAGCAATTTGGGTGTAAAAATATAGTATATAAGTGGCTTTAGAGTTTTATTGTAGGTATGTCTGTGTCATTAATCAAATTATTTGTTAACACATTGAAAAAGACCTTGCCGAGACATCCAATTAAATCAGGTACTTCGTGCTATTTTGCTTCACACATGGTGTTGTCCTGGAATTTATTTAGTAATACAAAACCTATCTGTCCGTTTTTTATTTATTAGCTTAAGTAGGAAATGTATATACAATGTTTCCTAAAATACTTAATTTGTTTAAAATAGGTAGTTACTGCTTACGATAAAAAGTAACCTTATATTCTTTAGGCCGATATCTTATAATTTGTTTTGTTAATTTTAATTAACTATTATCTATCATTTGGTGGGAACAAAACCATACAGTGTATTCAATTTCAATTATTATTAGGCGAAAATGTTTTTTTTATTAAACTTACAGTCACCGATGCCAACTACCTACATCATATTTTAGTAAACCATTTTCCACACAAAATAGCAATTTTGGTATACCTGTAAACCTCTTTTGTTAAGGTCCCTTCATCTTTACCACCCTTGTTTGTATTTTGTAATAATATTTATTCATGCTCAACATTTTCCTAAAAAATTATGATTCTGATATCCATGTTGTTATTGATGTGTACGTGTATCTGATGTGTACAAAATTTCTTCAGGTGTACAATTAAGATTGGTCACAGTTATGGATGTGGTGAAAGACGAAAAACAGTCTGAAGATATAGTTCAAGACAAGAAGTTTACACGATATAAGCAACGCTACATGAAACGACAATGGGAAGAGATCAGACCCAATACTAAAGAGAACGGAGAGTCTGATGAGAAGCGAACTTGTGATAGGCCCGTTGAACGGATAAAAAGGAAAAAGGTTGCTTTACTTTTAGGGTACTGTGGAGTCGACTATTTTGGAATGCAGAGGTACCAGCTGAGTTACATTAATCCTTTTTATTACTAATTATACTATTTTTTTTGCACAATCAAACCTAAAGGTAATCACTATGATGCCCCATCAGTAAAAATTTAGGATCTTTAATTTTTTTTTGATTATTTAGGTAAAAAAAATATGTAATCATGTTATTTGTTCTAGAAATCCTGGTGTGAGAACAATAGAAGAAGACTTATTTAAAGCATTACTTGACGCTAAATATGTCACCGAGGATGATTATGTAAACCAGCAAAACACTAACTTTCAGAGGAGTTCTCGGACTGACAAAGGAGTGTCAGCTGCGAGACAGGTTGTGTCGATGAAACTACGTTAGTATGATTTATATTATTGATGGATTACAATAAATGAATAATTATAAGCATAAGCTTTACGAATAGATGTTTTACAAAAAAAAATACTTTAGCTTAACATGTGAATAAAATTTGATTTCAATTTATAAAAATGTTTATGTTGGACTGATACTATTATATTCATTAGTAATGTTCTTTAATATTTATGTGAAATATTTAGTCAATATTTTACATTAACTGTAGATCTAAAAGTAATAAATAAATTGTGTTTCTTTCATGTGTGGATGATACACAATTTATTTTCATAATATAAATGATCCTGATCTAACAGTGCTTATAATTATTATGTTTATGCTTATGTCTTTTTTGCTTATTATTGTTATTATTTGCAGCTCTTGAAGTTAATATAGAAGAAATAAATAAAAGATTACCAGAATGTATCAGAGTATTTGGAATGAGAAGAGTAACAAATAAGTTCAACTCTAAATGTAAATGTGATGCAAGGACATACAGCTACACTCTTCCAACCTACGTTTTTGAGTCCAGTTTAGTCACAGATGAAGAGAGAAGACAGTATAGAATAACTCCGGAGAAATTGGATGAAGTTAATAAAGTTTTATCTACATTTAAGGGAACTAAATCTTTTCATAATTTTACGGAAAAAAAGTAAGTATTCATAATAATTTATTGATCACTATTCACAAAGGTTTTTTTTTGTACTTTGTAGAATAAATACTCTTTACTTCGGATAAATAACGAAAGAATAGTGTAATAATATAACAAAAGTTTAGCGTCATTACAGTCTACTGTTGGCCAATAAATATTGCTAATGAATTAATGTTTTTCTTTTTAGACATTTCCAAGATCCGTCGGCTTCCAGATATATTATGAAATTCAGTGTTGATAAAGTTTTTGTTGAGTCTGATATGGAATTCGCTGTATTGCTAGTAAAGGTAAGTTAAAGATTATTAGACAACATCATATACATTTATATGACATGAAAATAAGTAGCTCTAATTATGTTATGGGTATCAAAAAAACAAAGGTTTTTAATAAATATAAATAAATATAAAATATTTAAAAAAATAAATTCCAGAGATTTAAGCAGAGAAAGGCCAAAACAGATAGATGGATTGCGTGAAGTATGATATAGAAATGAAAGGGGTGATGTAGAATTTAATGTGTGATTGGGTTTTTCTGTTCAGAATACTCAGTCATAGTCCGGATTCTGGAGGTTAGCGGTGTAAAACACTTCCATGCCTAAGAAAGCAGGTGAAGCTGGTGGTCCTGCGCCTCATCTCTCTTCGGTCGTGACAGACTGCTGTCCCACCGTGTTATGAGAGTAAGGGAATAGGGAGTGCCCCTGTGCTCGCGCACTCACTTGTGCACTATAATATTATTATATCCTGCGTGGCTGGTCGTAAGATCTCAGCTAGGAGGACACTATTATCTACTAGCCTTCCGCCCGCGGTTTCACCCGCGCGTAATCTCTTTTTTCAAATATCCCCCCTTCCCCCCACATTTCCAGGATCAAAAGTACCTACCCTATGTTCACCAGAGATAGTGTAGCTTTCCAACAGTGAAAGAATTATTCAAATCGGTCCAAAATTGACATTCCCGCGAGAATGAGACGTTTCCCGTAGGAATTTTATAGCCGATGTCCTATTCCGGGTTATAAACTATACGTGTGCCAAATTTCATCTAAATCCGTTCAGCCGTTTAGGCGTGATTGAGGAACAAACATACAAACATCTAAACATCCAGACTTTCGCATTTATAATATTAGTAGGATATATTTAAACTCAAAGGTGACTGACTGACTGACATAGGTATCTATCAACGCACAGCCCAAGCCACTGGACGGATCGGGCTGAAATTTGGCATGCAGGTAGATGTATGACGTAGGCATCCGCTTAAAAAGAATTTTTGATCAATTCCCACGGAAACGCGAACCACGCGGGTGAAGCCGCGGGCGGCCGCTAGTTTTGTATAGCAAAGGTTCTCAAACTTCTCAAAAGTAGCCGGGGCCCGGGCTAACAGGTGGTGTGATCGGTCGCAGGGGCAGAGCTTCATGCTGCACCAGATCCGCAAGATGGTGGGTCTGAGCGTGGCGCAGCTGCGCGGTCACGCGCCGCCGCACGCGCTGCAGCGCGCGCTGAGCCGCGACAAGCTCATGCTGCCCACCGCGCCCGGCCTCGGCCTCGTGCTTGACATGGTACGTACTGTTACTCTAATAAGGGACCAGAATTCCCCCCCCCCCCCCCCTCCTTTGGTGATCCATGGTGAGGTTTAACACTACGTGATATTGCTGGACCCACGTCCCCTTGTGATATTTCGTGATTTTTTATATTATAATATTTTTATATATTTACAATTATTATACATAGAAATACCCAGCCCGATACAAACAGACATATTTTGGTACCCAAACCAATGACGTTCAATTAAAAAACTAGACTCACAATCACGCTCAAATATTGTCCGAAGCAAAAGTCTGCCCACCCGACTATTGGGCAGAGTTTTCGTTTAGTTGTATACAATTGACATTAAACACTAAATGCCACGAGATAAGGTGTTAATTTGAACGAATGTGTTAATGTCATCAGTGTCAAAGCCACTCGGACATTTTTTGAGGAATTTTTCTTAGAGATTGGGTGTCTAGTTTTATATTGAACGTCATTGACCCAAACAGAAGAAATCTGACAGTTCAGATTTCAGCTTGTATTTCTTTTGGTAACAAATAATTTTACCCGACCAATTTGGTGTAATAGTTGAGAAGGCGCACCAAAGTCCGACTTCTTTCTGCGCACTGTAAAATTAAAGTCATGAAATAAATATATAAATTAATTTTAGGTTCACTACGATAGATACGACAATAGATACAAAAGCAGTCACGACAGTTTAACATGGGAAAGCGAAGAGGAAGCGGTCCAGAAGTTTAAACACGAGCACATATACCCCAATATAGTCAAGGGTGAAATCGAAGGGAATTCTATGGGGTTGTGGCTGGAGAAACTTAACAAACACACATACGAGCCAAGTGAAGATGCTCCAGTCGATCAGACGCTTGAAGACGGAGAGAAAGACTTGAACTACGATGACGACGATGACGGTGATGATGATGATGATGAGAAAGATGATGCTGATAGTAGGAAGGTCAAAAATGCAAAGGCTGCTTCAAAGGATGTGGTCAGTGTAAAAGATGATGTGAAAACTGAAAAATCCACGGAAGAAGTGAAAAGTGTGCTAAATGAAACAGATGGAAACAATGAAGTGTCAGATGTAAAGAGTAAAGAGGTTGTACCATAATTATTATTTTTGTACATTCTTGCTTACGCATTGGTACATTCATGAACAATTTTGTTATATAAATTATCTTCAATTAATTAAAGATAAAATATTCTTTCACAATCTTGAAATTTGAGCTTAATATTTTTTATGTATCAGATATGATATCAAAATAATAATATTTGCATACCATAAAACATGTAAAACATCAAGTTGTAATTTATAAGTGAGAACTTATTGTAAAATTAGATTATTCAGAATGTACCAATTGTGAATCATATACTAGTGATATTGTTATAGTTTAAGTAGAATTATTTGACATTTTTGCCGATGGCATATACATTTTAGAATAAATATGGCAGGGCCGTAAATTTTTATCGTATGTATTTTAATTCTTTCATCAAGTTACAAGGTAAAGTGTAATACTGGGCCGGTCAAGTGAGACGGCGGGTTTCGGCTCGTCCATTTCTGCTATAAGGGGAAACGTCGGAGGAAGGTTAGTGGGAAGTGGGACGAATGTCTTTAGTCTCAAGTCCTTCGTCCCTTTCTGTTATAAAGGGAAACGTCCAACGAAGGTTAGTGGGAAGTGGGACGAACGTCTTTAGTCCCAAGTCTCTTTCTGTTTTAAGGGGAAACGTCCGAGGAAGGTTAGTGGGAAGTGGGACGAACGTCTTTTGTCCCACGTCTCACGTCCCTTTCTGTTTGTTATAAGGGGAAAAATCCAAGGAAGGTTAGTGGGAAGTGGGACGAACGTCTTTAGTCCCAAGTCCCTTTCTGTTTTAAGAGGAAACGTCCGAGGAAGGTTAGTGGGAAGTGAGACGAAAGTCTTTAGTCCCAAGTCCTTCGTCCCTTTCTGTTATAAGGGGAAACGTCCGAGGAAGGTTAGTGAGAAGTGGGACGAACGTCTTTAGTCCCAAGTCCCACGTCACTTTCTGTTATAAGGGGAAACGTCCGAGGAAGGTTAGTGGGAAGTGGGACGAACGTCTTTTGTCCCACGTCTCACGTCCCTTTCTGTTTGTTATAAGGGGAAAAGTCCGAGGAAGGTTAGTGAGAAGTGGGACGAACGTCTTTAGTCCCAAGTCCCACGTCCCTTTCTGTTATAAGGGGAAACGTTCGAGGAAGGCTAGTGGGAAGTGGGACGAATGTCTTTAGTCCCAAGTCCCACGTCCCTTTCTTTTCTGTTATAAGAGGAAACGTCCGAGGAAGGTTAGTGGGAAGTGGGACGAACGTCTTTTGTCCCACGTCTCACGTCCCTTTCTGTTTGTTATAAGGGGAAAAGTCCGAGGAAGGTTAGTGAGAAGTGGGACGAACGTCTTTAGTCCCAAGTCCCTTTCTGTTTTAAGAGGAAACGTCCGAGGAAGGTTAGTGGGAAGTGAGGCGAACGTCTTTAGTCCCAAGTCCTTCGTCCCTTTCTGTTATAAGGGGAAACGTACCAACCAACCAACAGGGTACCAGTAATTGATCAACCTGCTCTTCTTATCTTTCCCTCTCATTATGTGACCTCCACTTCCATTTAAGCTTCCTGATTGTTGGTGTAACATGTTTTAACTTAGTTTGTTCTTTTATTGTTGTTCAAAAGCCTTCGAGTAGTCAACGAAGCAACAGTAGAAAGTTTCATTGTATTCCCTGCTTTTTTCATAAAGTTGTTTGACCACATGGATGTGATCTAAAGTTGAATAGCCACTCCTGAATCCTGCCTGTTCTCGTGGTTGGTCTTCATCGAAAATCTTCGTTATTCTAAATAAAATGACTTTTGCAAACACTTTATATATATTATCGTTGAACATACGTCAACGAAAATCTAAGTACTACCAACGTTACACGGTTAAAGTTCATTTTTAAATAATAAAAGAAAGTTAAAATTGACATTTAGAACTTTATGGAAAATTGGTTATTGTGGAATTGGATCACACGCTGAGCGTATTATCATAGAGCTCAGTGAATTGGACACAATGGAACAAGACTACAGTGGGCAAATGAGTAATTCTAAAAACACTATCGATGTAGGAGCTGAAGATAAAGATATTGGCTTTCTCCGGCATAAAATGCAACAAATCATCACCATGTTTCACCGAAAAAGTTTGGGTTATTGTTGTGTGATTTGGGTAGGCGCTTTATTTCTGATTTGATAGTTTGTGCTTAACTTTTTTTCTTTGATCCCAAGAGTAATTTTGGGTATTCCTATTTAACAAAAAAAGATTAAGTATGGTAATTATTTTTTGTTAATATCGCAATCAGGTTGATCTTTCATGATGTCGTAAAAATGTTTTCGGGTCATTACTTTGACGCCGGATGGTCCTAAAAGAAATAAAAACAAACTGTTACTTTTTTTGCTGTGCGATACACTAAGGCATTTAGTGATATTACTCAGCAAATTGGATAAAGTTGGAATGGTTTTTACCTAAGATGATAAGAGGAGACTCCCCTTTTATAATATGATATAAAAATCATACCTGGGACTTGCCCAGAAGGTAGTGATGAAAGGACTTGGGTCTTTTAAGTCGTTTAAGTTACGGCTAGACTAAATTTTCAATACTCGACTCCAAGAATACGACTCACAACTTTTTACTAATCATAGAGGACTCCAGTCGTTAGAACACGACTCGGAAATAAAACGACTCGAGATGAAAGGACACACGACTGAGTCGAGAGTCTTTCAATAAAGAATTTGAGTCGTTAAGCATGCGATGTGTTGTTTGATAATAAACTAGTGTATAATTATAGCATATTTATTTAAGAATTGGAACAAATCAATTTTTGTCATAATACAATGAATTGTATTATAAATGAGTACAAATAGGCCTTTTTAATTCGTCTTTTTTTTTCTTTGGGAAACAAACAATTTTGAAATACACATTTAAAAAATCTACCATAACATATAAAACATAAATCAGAAAAGCTTCCACCAATAAAAATTAACAAACATATCAATAAATTAGAATAACAAATTACAAATTTACAGGTTAGTCATGATTTAAGCCTGTCCTTTTAGCCAAGAAGGTAGGCACATAGAAGCCCTTATAATTTTGTTTCCCAATCGGTTCCTTTTCTTAATGATTAGATTTCCAGCTTTTGAAAAGGCTTGTTCATTAGGAATACTAGCGGCCAGAACAACTGTTTCCTAACTGTGTTACATCTTCTTGTGTTAACTCAAAATCTTCGAAATCCATTTTTGCGGAAGAAACGCTCACTTGTAAACGCAGTATGCAATACTGACCGGCCAGAGTAAATCGCTGCAGCGGTGCGGGCGCGATGATCACGGCTCACTCACGATAATTTGCTCTACATTTTCTGTAACTTCAGTACTATCCTGCACATCTCTTTCAGTTTGTTCTTGATGCGTCTCCCAGCGCAGTAAAGCGTCTTTCGAAAAATTCTCCTTTGGAATGACTTCGGCATTGAATGGATAAATACCCGCCTTTTTAAATCCGTTTTTAATAACATCTTCGCTGACTTTGACCCAAATTTCTCCTAAAAATTGCGAAAACAGGGATCTTGTCAATAAGTGCAGCATAGATTTTAAAAGGGTATATCTGTTATATTATCATGAGATCATGATCTTGGAGAAATATGGCATAGTACCGAAGTATCGTGAGGGACAAAAACTAAATCATTTCCGGTCGGCCTGTAGGGGTCCAACGATGATAACAGGAGTTTGCTGACAAATTGTCTTTGCGAGACTCAATCTTCTGACTTGCATAGCGATGGTCTCTTCGCAAAGCAAGTCAACTCCACGTCAAAAATCTTGTCAAATATGTCAATTGGACTAGAGTTTTCTGTCACCTCAAAAGTCGGTCCAGGTGTCCCAGTAAATTGTTCTCCTCGACTTTTGAACGTACTCCTGTCCTTGTTTCAATCAAATTTAAACAGTCTACAGGTAAAAGGTTTTGTTAAGCCTGGTCGTTAGCGGTGTCTTCGGTCTGTAAAATTTGTTCTTGGTGTGGAGTCAAGTCATTGTAGGTCGCGATCTCTATTTGTCTGTCTGTCGGAAGCTGTCGAGATTCTTCGTTGTTAACGTCCATGTCGGCGTCACTGTCAGAGTCCAAAATAAAGTCAGTCTCGTTTACACAATATTAAGTCGTAATGGCATCTTGAAAAAAGAAGAAATAATATGCAACTTCATGTCCAATTAAGGTTCATTAGACTTCCGTGATAGCTTACCAATGGACAAATTTCGTTGCTGCTTACGGGTAGTTCCACCTCATATGGACGAAAGGTACTGAAAATATTAAGTCAAATAAAGCAGTAGCAATTTTTTAATAATTATTTGAAATAAATATTTAATTTGAAAAGAGAGTATTTTAACAAGAAGCATCGGAGTCTGTGATCTCATTGTTACAATACTCTCTTTTTCGGGGCGTACGGCATACATTCGCCCAGTTTTCTGTGGTTGAGCGGCGGAAAACCAGTAAATCCAAAGAACTGGGCGAGTTAGGTACTGTGTCCGCCTCTGCCGTACTAACAGAATCGCTGTCTCCGACCACGGCATCGTCACTATCCTCCTTGTTACCTGTATAAAAATGATTTATGTTAGTAATATAATAATATATACTGCGTGTTTTTTTAGTCGTTGTTTTCCCGCAGCAGAACGCTTTACCTTCAGTAGTACTATCGATTTATGCAAGAAATTTTTTTTTGATTTTTTTTTGAAAATTTTTTTTAAAACATTTTTTTAATTTTTTTCTTAAATTTTAATGGGAAAATGGAAACCAAATGTGAGTTAATAGTAAATAATCATTTTTTTTTATAAAAGCGAAGGGCCGGTGACCGTCCGTAACGTAGCTAGTACTATTGGTTCGAGTTTCGTCTATCATAATCGTAAAACTTTTGATTTGACTAAAAAACGAACGTTATTAATTTATTTTACTACTAAGATATAATCATTTTACTGCGGGAAAACAACGACTAAAATTCCACGCTCTTTCCTGTTCAAAACCTATTTAGTAGCACAATATTAAAATTATCTAACGCGATTTTATCTTTATGCTTGTGTGTGCTTAATATAATATTTATTTTCATAACAAGCTCTACCTACTAGAGTAAATATTTTTCTAAATATGTAAACAGGCAAAGGCAATTAACTTGCCTATCTTATTTTTAACAGTGAAAATATTGCTCGTAACTCAACGAGAATTGCATTGTGTGACACACCTCCAACCATGATGTTGAACACGACAAACAGAAGTTGATTAGTTGTTTCTCTGTACTAAGAGATTCGGTAGCAATGTGGAAAATGTGTAACACTTCTTTGCATTTTGATATGATTTCCCATTCCTGAACAGACAGATTATTTAATTCCGGGTTTTCGATAGCTAGGGTAGTTATTATTGCATTTTTAAGGGTATTGAATCTAACGAGCATGTCAAAAGTAGGGATGTTTGGTTACGGAAAATAAATCGATTTAATAAAAGTCGATTTTTCTTTATTCAATATAAATCGATTCATCAATAATCGATTTTAATGAAAAAAAAATAATCGATTTTTGCGAAAAATCGATTTTTTTTAATGATTTAAAATCCTACATGCTTTTCATATTCCAATAATATACCTAATCATAAAAAATAAAATAAAATAATATGAATTAAAAAATAACCAATTCAAAACTAAAAATCAAATCAAATTGTCTTTTAAACTTTCAAGGTAAGGAATAATGAAACCAATATAAATATCATTATTGATACCAATTCTCAGCATCATTAACGTTTTATTAAAATAAAATATGTACTTACTTAAACGACGACGTTATGGTCTTCAAAACAAAAATATAAAACAATTCTTTTGTTAACTTTTAAATTTTAACAATAACAAAATTAAAAATAATTATTGTCACAAATGTCCCGCCCTATTTTACATTTGACTAGTATTATAATAAAAAACTGAAAATGACAATTAAAAATACTAAACGACGACGTTAAGGTCTTAAAAACAAAAATATAAAACAATTGTTTCGTTAATTTTTAGGGAAATGCCAGAAAGTCATAGTAACTTAGGCCCAGAGACCCCAGAGTGCACAACATATTCAATTACATGAATTAACTCTAAATATTCGTACTTGATTTTTGCTATTTTCTTTTTTCAGTATAAGTTGGGAAAAACATTTTATATAATTAAGTACATATTTCAACGATTTTATCCTTTACATGTCACTTCTGATGTTTGTTTAAAAAAATTGCTCCAAAAGAAATTGGTCCGAAACAGTTTCTCTTTTAATTAAGTTTTTCAAGATAGCGGTAAATATTTTATCAAGTGTTAAATAATATTATCAATTAATATATGTATGTAGAAAACAGTTTTTTATCAATTTATTATTATTCATAAATATACATTTATGTTGGTCTTTGATAATAATTATTATTTAACACTATTGAATATTTACCGCTATATCGAAAAACGTAATTTAAAATAAACTGTTTCGGATCAATTTCTTTTGTTTGTAGCAACTTTTTTAAACAAATGTCAGAAGGTAACGTGTAAAGGATAAAATCGTTGAAATACTTTTATATACTAATGTTTTTCCCAACTTATACTGAAAAAAGAAAATAGCGAAAAATCAGGAATGAATATCTAGATTTCATTCATGTAATTGAATATTGTGTGCACTCTGGGCCTAATTTCAGCATTCCCCTTTAAACAATAACAAAATTAAAAATAATTATTGTCACAAATGTCCCGCCCTATTTACATTTGACTAGTATTAAAATAAAATACTTAAAATGACAAAAAAAAAAACTAAACGACGACGTTATGGTCTCAAAAACAAAAATATAAAACAATTCTTCTAAAGTTTAAACAATCAAAAGACGAAAAATAATTGATGGCACTAATTTTCAGCCTCGTTTTGTGTAATAGTAGTTACATCATCATCATCATCATCATCATCAGCCTGTGACAGTCCACTGCTGGACATAAGCCTCTCCAAATGCTCGCCACGCTGATCGATCCTCGGCCACTCGCATCCAGCTCCTGCCAGCCATCTTGCGCAGATCATCGCTCCACCTGGCCTGAGGGCGTCCTTCTCTACGTTTACCGAGACGCGGTCTGCACTCTAGAACCCGTTTACCCCAACGGTTATCGGTTCTACGGCTGATATGGCCAGTCCACTGCCACTTCAGCTGGCTAATCCGGCGAGCTATGTCGGTGACTTTGGTTCTCTGCCGAATCACATCATTTCGGATGCGATCCCGCAGAGAGACGCCGACACAGTAGTTACATATTAAAATAAAATTAAACGATAAGTGAAAATGCTAAACGACAACGTTAACGTGCTATTGTCACAAGATGCTAAAAAAATGATACATTAAATTAGAATAATTATTCCCATAATTTTTCCGGTAAGCAGTTTAAAAACAATAATTTTGATAATCTTTTTCCTAAAATACGGTTTCGTGCTTTCCTAACCATATTTCCCGCTTTGGAAAATAATCTTTCGGATGGAGTAGAAGTGGCCATCACAGACAGATGCTTTAGCGCCAATTCGGTTAACTTAGGAGTAGTCCCTTCAGAGCTCTGCCAGACATTGAGAGGATCTACCATAAGATCCGATAGCGGTACCGCAAAGTATAAGTCCAATTCGGTATTGTTGGCCATTGAGTTACATGCCAAAGCCTTTATTTTTTCGTAATGTGCTTGCCAGATATCTTGTCCGTCGACCGTTGCTTTTGATGTTTCAGAACAATTATCTCCTCCCGAATTATCATCATCTTTAGTACAGTTTAAATATGTCTTTATATAATAATTTATGGTTTTCGATAAAGATAAAGGGTCATCATCTAAATGAGTTTTTTTGAATCTAGGATCCAAAAACGTTGCAACCGAAAAAAGGTGCACTTTTTGGATGTCCGATGTAGGGTAGGTGTTCGAGCAATTCGAATACCGTTTCTTCAATGGCAGCCATCACGACTGCAGCTTTGTGAGACGGTGCGTTGTCTTGGTGAAACAACACTCCAGCGCGGAGTTTGCCTCGTCGTTTTTCTTTAATGGCCTCCTGCAATCTTCTTATTTGGTCTGCGTAGTAAGAGCGCGTAATAGTGGCTCCCTTTTCCAGGTATTCCACCATCTCCAGACCTGGCTCCCAGTGACTTCTTCCTCTTTCCTCGACTCAAAGAACACCTTCGTAGGAAAAAATTTGACGACGATAGCGAGGTGATGACTGCTGTAGAGGCGTTTTTTTGAGTGCCCTTTTTCACCGCACACAATATACTTGTATTTATGGTGGTTTCCGTATATTCTTTAAACTTCACAGTGTCAATTTTATGACCTAAAGATATTGTTTTTAAAATGATTGAAAACCGTTTTATTAAGTTTTCATGCAATCTCTGTATTTGAGAAAAATCTTCGAGCGGTATTCCCTTCATTAGTAGTTCCATGTCCTTGCTTTACAACATCTATTAAAAGACCTGTCGGATTTTTAAAAGCTTCCTGAATGCTTTTTTTCTATTTTCCATCAAAACTTTGTTTTCACCTTTTGCAACCCATGTTTTGAAATCTAGTCTATAGGTTATGTGAAGAATGTATTCCTGAATGTATAAAACGTATCCATGTATGTAGCGATGATAAACCATATTTGTACAAGTCGGTATCAATGTTTTTAGTCAATAACAAAGACAAGTTATTCATTTCTGTAGGAACAGCTTTACATTATATCACATCGTTGAGCTAAAGTTTCACAGAGGATTGATGTTGTTTTACCATCTATCATAGAAAGCAATAATTAATATGAGACTTTTATTTCTCCAATTTCTTTTTCCTTCAATTCATTTATCTCCGTTTCAATTTCGGGTTTTTCTTAAAATCGTTGATTTATTCTCTTTTTTAAACTTGAAAAATATTGGACGACACCAATATGCTTAATTTGGTGAGTCGTTTTCCCAGATAATTTGTTCCTTGGAAACAATTTTTATTGGTTCTAAATTACCCATAAAAATACTTGAATCATCTGTTGAAGCACTGTCCTTTTTGTCATCTTTTGCTTATAGTTTGCTTGATTCGAGGCACCATCCATTCCCCATAAGAAAAGAAATGCATGTAATGGGAAAGACAACATTTTGGCAAAAAGACATTTCAGGAAACAGTCAACATTGTTCCACCTCGTGGTAGCAACTCGTATTAAATAATTTTAATTTAGAAGTTTCTTTAGGTTTTCAGCGGGCAATTAGAAGTACTTACAACACTCTCTAGACCCATATTGTCTATATGGGTCTAGAGAGTGTATAGCCTAGTGCTTTGGTTTTTATAAAGGTAAAGGTAGATATTTTATAGACACATTCCTAATATAGAGTATCGTGAAAATTGTGTGAGATATATCGTCAAATTACTTACCGTCAGTGATGGTCACGTAACAGCCAGGGACACAACACTTTTTTTTTGAGACATGATAATTACAAATAAAGTAAATACAAAAGTCCAGAACTTTAACCCTTAAATGCACAAAGTCTGATTTTAATACAAAAAAATATATATTTTATGGAGCTTAACTTACAGATTTAGGGAAAAATAGTAAAAAAATATTTTATTTATTTATTCTTTATTTTTTCCAAAAAAACTGTATTGTGCCGTTTTCGGCACCACATGCATTTAACTATTATTTTATTTCCTATGCAACTCATTGAAACAATCTTTTGATTTCTTAGCACATAAATGCATATACATTTACTGCACATTGTGACTGTTTTCAAATTACAAGATGGAAACATGCATCGCATCCTTTCAGAAGTTCTAATTTGTTCATGCCCCACTCCATCAAGTATGACATCTCTTGGAGGTAAAACTTGGCATGCCTTTCCTTTCCGCATTTTTGGTGGTGGCCCCTCTAAAATCGCACTGGAACTTGGGCGACCTTTAGAAGTATGAGTGGAGTATTTGCACAATGTTTCCGCTAGGTCTGACCGAAAATTTGCAAGATTCATGATATCTTTATTGGGTACATTGCGATTCAAAAGGGATTTTCGGTACGGAATCCAAGCATTGATGATAGAGAGATCCAAAAGGTGGTAGAAAATTCTCATGTACCACTCTCTACTTTTTATGCGGATTCTGTACCTGCCAAGATGGGAATCCATGAGGTCAACGCCTCCCATGTGGGCGTTGTACTCTTTCACCAACTTTCCCACGATTATTCCTTGGA
This sequence comes from Mecyna flavalis, assembly GCA_949319885.1. Lineage (NCBI taxonomy): Eukaryota > Metazoa > Arthropoda > Insecta > Lepidoptera > Crambidae > Mecyna > Mecyna flavalis. Next base: position 2,851,001 of record OX439413.1, read on the forward strand.
TTTTGATAACTCGGTCCTTCACAAAATATTTCCATCTGGTGTTTTTTTTTAGTTCGTCTCGATTCACTCTCACTTTCATCAACAAGTCTTTTAATTTCGCCCCACAGATAAAATTCCAGTGGTGTGAGATCGGGGGATCTCGCTGGCCAAGGAACGGGCCCATCGCGACCTATCCAACGCTCGCCGAAACGTTCATTGAGATAAGCCCGCCCGGCATGTTGAAAGTGCGCTGGGGCGCCGTCATGCTGGTAGTACTGGCCCACAAGATTGGAGGGGTCAATCTGCTTTCAATGAAGTGAGGACCAATTATTTTGTTAGTTATAAAGGACTTATTCTATGTTAGTAGTACACTATTACACTTAAAATTATTTTATCTGTAGAATTCCAGCAGAAATTTCACAGCAACGGTTAATATAGCGGCAATCTAGCCTATTCGCTATCATAGATAGGTAGGATGGTGTTAGAGCTGCCCCGTACCCTGCGTACCAGGGAAGCGCACCGCTTTCGCATAGTTGCGTAGAAGCAGTCTACCTGCGATTCTGCAAACATCCCACCTGCCCACACCGTGAATCGATGTTGAAAAGCGTCGCGACTAGTTTTGTGGGGGTTGCGTCCACGCTGGCTCCACCAATGTTCGTTGTGGATGTTAAATAGACCTATTCTGGTAAATGTACATTCGTCTGTCCACAAGCTATTGGCGTCAAGATTTTGTAACAGCCAGTTACAAAATTGTAGTCGGGGCGCGTAATCGGCTAGCGTCAACTCCTGTACCTTTTGGAAGTGATAAGGATGTTGATCATAAATCATAATCATAATCGTAAATCATAATCATAAATCATCGTGTTTATGATTGACCCGAACTGTTTAATATCTTCCAAACGTAATACTGGCTTACTCCAAAATGGCGCGCCGCTTGCCTAGTACGTCTGTGTGTTGCTAATATAATAGCGAGGTACCCTATGGCTATAGGGTTGGCTGGCGCTCTTCCACGATCTTGAGCATGCACTGGAACATGGAATAACGCAAAATCCAAAAGATTCTGAGTCGTCCTCAAAATGCGATCTCGTGATGGAATCGGCGCGTCTGGGTATCGGTGGTGAAACATTTCTTGTGTTAACACTAAATTGTTCGTCAGATCAATTGCAAATACTGTTGGTTCTTATATCGTCCCTGTACATTACGCGGTCGAGGCATTTTGATGACACTGGTGTAATTGCACTACACTGTTAAAAAATCCAATTCACTGCAATCCTGTGCAGTCAAGGCGCGCGCGCAATGGTTCTCGAGAGACGACAAACGTCATCACACCTTATTAGAAAATGCGGAACTGATTGGCGACGTAGTCGCGTGCCGAAAGGCGATAGGGGTGACCGGCCGGGTGCGGGCGCGGGCGCAGGGGTGTTAGAGGCGGGGCGGCGTTGTTTGTTTACGTGTGCGAACTTGAATGAATCTAGGTAATAATATGCGCGCGTTTTTTCGGCGCACGAGTGAAGTAGAATCGGCTTGTTTAATACTTGAATATTGTCAATTTACATTTTTTTGAGCCAACAATTTTTTTTTTAAATTTTAATTTAAAATATTATGGGTCTTGAAAAGGAATCAATAGATGATTGGTTTGTTCATAACCACTATCACCAAGTACAATTCCATTGCCAAATTCACCATTCTCAACATGGAGTTTTACCAATGAATTTGCAAATATCATACTGTCATGGCTCGAGCCAGGCCAACGTGCCACTATGTCTTGAAATATCAAATTTGACGTACACATTGCTTGAACATTAAATGAGAAAAAGCCTTTCCTATTTCTAAATACCTCTGCTGTGTTTCCACCGGGCGATTGAATCCTAATATGGGTGCCATCTTTGGCTGAAATCACTCTAGGGAATCTAGCTATTTTATAAAATTCTTCCTGAATTTTATTTATTGCTTCACGGCCTCTTGGTAATTGAATGAATTTGGCCTCAAATTTGCTATGTAACTTTTTTTATTATATGGTACATAGTGGAGCTATGAATGCCACCAAAATCTCCAACAGTGTTATAGAAACTCCCAGTGGCATAAAATCGTAGCGAAATAAGTAGTTGCACCATGGGTGATATACATAACCCATACCTGAAAAATAAATTAAGTCCTATGTATGTATGAATGATATACATAGGGACCTAGTGGACCTAGGTACATAACTTATAAGTATTTATTGTAAAAACTATCTACAACTTACCTTTCTGTTTCGTGTTTGATTTTATCATTTATCAGGGAAAGCAACTTTTTTTTCGCTCGTTGAACTCCTTCTGTTGGTCAACGAGCGCCTTGTTGTGTGCCCTTATGACACGGACCATCTCCTTTGCTGCCCTCTTTCTCTCCTCCTCCAGATTCAGACGGTGTCTGTTTCAGGAGTCGACCAGAGAGAGGACGAGCTGCTGCTTACTACGGCTACGGCTGTCGCTCTGAGCTCTCGCTTGAGCGTTCTTGAGCTTTCGAGTGCCTCTTTCCCTATAGTAAGGTACTCCATTGCTTTCTGTGTCGCGAGGTCTTTGCAGACTCCCGTCCGGCCTCCTATTGATGGTTGGATGCTGGGTCTGTCGCTCTCGCTCTCAACGTCCGTCCGGTTGTCGTCCGTTGACGCGCCCTCGTCGCCCTCCCAAACCCCTTGGTCTTTTAGATCCGTGTCTAACTGGGACCATTGTGTTTGGGGTGGGGTCGGTGTGGCTTCCCTCTCTTCTTCCTCTGACCGGCTCCGTTGGTGTTGTGGAGATGACGAAACTGTAGTGGTCTTTGTGGGGGATCGCCGTTTTTGGGTGCGCGTCATGGTCCTTGGACTGGTCGGTTTCGGCGGGGAGTACCTCTGTTGGTTTGTTTATTAACACCTGCGGTGTTTGTGTTGGTGTCTCAGTTGGTGTGGGGGGTTGTGGCTCCGGCTTGTCGACGACGTCCGCCAGTTGCCTGATGTCGTCTGCTGCCGACATGCGTGCTGCTGCTTGCGCACTTCGTAGCGACGCCTGCCGTCTTAGTCCACCTGTAGCCGTCTTTTTAGACAACCCATGTTTAATGGCGATGGTTCTTCCGAGGTCCGAGGGACCTCGTGTTGAGCCATCGCTCTTTTTTGATTTTGTGTCTTTGCGTGTTGGGGGGGAGGGGGTGGCAAGGAGATTTGGGGGTGGCTCGGGGAAGGGGGAAAGGTCTCGGTCCCACAATAATGTGAGTCCAAGTCCTACCTCTGTGCTGTTGGTGGTTGAGGAGTTCCCTGGAGTTCCTACCTGCGCCTGCTGCCTGTCTTCAGCGCTGGTTGGTGGATTCCTCGAGCCATTGGAGGTGTCTTAAGGTACCGACGATGTTGGGGTAGGTTAGTAGTTACGGCGCCAGACTGGCGGCACGTGTAACCTACGTAGTGTCGTGTTGGCAGTTTGTATGGAGAAATATGTACCTTTAGACACCTCTGTCTCCTGAAGGGGTTGTCGGATTTGCCTGGTTTGGGCGTCGTTGGACGCGTCTTCGCGCCGGCTATCCGATCGTGGGTTTGAAAAAGTTGTGTGGCTCACCGCTGAGATGTTATTGCGTCTGGAGTTTGACGCCTTGTAGCTCCGGGGTCCTTAGGGATAAGATGTTGCCCACATGGATCCCGGAGAATTGGACGTTACACTGTCACCACACATACTTTTTGGGAGAGTTTGAGCACTTTTACTATTTTTACCGAATTTTTTGTACGGAGCGACGTAGGTTTTGTGCCGCGTTCGGTGTAGTACATTTCACAACATATTATGACTGTCTCACTCTTTATTATAATTATGCTCAACAAATGGTTCTGAATACGAAACCAGAGCTTGTTTCCTTGTTCCTCATGAGGAGTATTGCCTGTAAGAGATATTGCGAAGTCATTAAGGTTATCTATACCATGGAACTTTGTCGCTATAGACAAATGAAGATCCCAGGCAGAGCAATCTAATACTTCAGGCCTTATTTCCATCATTATTAAATTCAATAGATAAATAAGAGCAAGAGCATCCATTGTCACATCTGAAACAACCATTTCCCGCAAAACCATTAGGAGTTGAGCAGTCGAACTTAGACAATATGTTTATAGACGATGGGAACAGGTCGTGTTATCAATGATTAACATACTAAAAAAATGTATTAAAAGGTTTTGCGCTTTAAATAGATGTCATATAATTATCTTCAAAAGAAACTCCAAAACATGAATCCATGCATGAAGTGTACATATTCCGTGCATCAGATAATCTTTCCTGGGAATCTTTTTGTAAGCTTCATCCAAATTGTTAAATTGATTCGCTGTAATTCCGCAATACGGGCAAGGGAACTGTGATAGAGTGTTTAGTATAATGTGTAATACTTTTACCATCGATTACAGTCAAATTCACTCACTCTCAGTGTGGATTGTTTGGCCTTTAGAAGTTTTCGTCAAAAGTGGTGTAAGTTGGGCGATTTGATCTTCCACGTATTTTTTTCATTCAGCAGGTATCTATAAGTTTTGATGGCGAATGTGTTTATATGCTAGCATTCACACGAGCATCCGGAATGCGGCATATAAACACAAACGGGATCCTGCAGAAAACGGGATCCGGCACTGCCTTGTGAAAGGGCCCTGAGATGGAGTGTTTAGTATAATGTATAATACTTTTCCATCGATTACAGTCAAATGCTACTCACTCTCAGCTTGGATTGTATGGCCTTTAGAAGTTTTCGTCAAAAGTGGTGTAAGTTGGGCGATTTGATCTTCAACGTATTTTTTTCATTCAGCAAGTATAAGTTCCTTTGTTTCTTTTCTGTATTGCATCCGGATAGGCTTACAAAAACGGTAGAATTGAGGTGAGGCATTAAGCCAAATAACCTTATTGGTTTTTGTTTTAATTCTAAGGGGTATAAATAAATGTGGTGGCGAAAAGGCTATTTTCATCACCTGTGTCGCCACTAAATGATTGTTTATACAAAGCTTGGCCTGGCCTGTGCTTCCTTCAAAGCCGCAGGAGCCCTCAAAAATGCAATCCAGTCCCTCATCTATTACATTCTGTTCGCGGAATTGTAATATATGTACTTTCGTCATAGTATAGATAATTCGAAACTTTTTAGTTCCGTCTGGCCCCAGTGAAGCCAGTCGGAACTAATATATCTATTAGTACTGTGAACGCTTCGTTTCAGTAGATTCCACATGTGTTCTATTGGATTGAGGTCTGGACTGTTCGCGGGTCACGGTAACACCTAGATATCAGCCTCTTCTAGAGCCGCTCTGGTGGATCTTGCTGTGTGTGCGCGTGCATTGACGTGCATTAGCTTAAACCTTGCACCGATTCTCTGTGCAAATGGCACCACATGGGGTCTGATAACCTCCTCGATGTATCACTGAGCTGTTCAGTACCATGGTTGACAAGCATACAAGGATTACACTATTACATTGAGCCCCCCGAATCTGTATCTGTTTATTTCATTTCGTTCCACTGCAGTTTGTGGAAATTTAATATATTTGTTTCAAATTTCTATTCTATTTAATGTGTGCAGTGACCTGGGCCAACACTGCAGAGACTGTTTGCCGGGCTACTTGTTGGTTTTTGATATGACCCATGCCCATATACATAAAGGGCTGTAAGAACCTGAAATCATAAAGTATTTTTTAATAAGTATAATTATTATTATGTTTGCTTCTGTGGATTTAAGTCAGGTTTATTTATTTCTTATAGTACACATTCTTGCATATGGGATAGATCCCATCAATCTTCTTTTCAGTTGCATTCAAGAAAATTTGGGTCACATTTTGAGCCAACTAGTATTAATTTCTTGAGGTGTTGACATAAAAAATTGGAATGGAATTTTAAGTCACCTCTGTTTCAATGCTTTAAATCACATGACCTTTTTGGATTTACCTTCATTATAGATTCCAAATCATTGCATTAATCATGTGCTAGATCTGGAGTAAACCTTAAAATTAACAAAAAATTTGATGAGTGCATAGCCTTTGTAAGCTAATCAAATAGGTACTTAGCCTTAAATTGCAAGTCATTTGTTATCGTATAATATGTATGATATACCCAGTGTTGGGCAAATTTTAATTGCAAGAACAATTAATGATTAACAATTAATTAATTGTTAATTGTGACCACAACAACTAACAATTAATCAATTGTAATTGTGAAAAACCACAATTAACAATTGATCAATTGTAATTGTGAAAAATGACAATTAACAATTAATCAATTGTTAACTGTATTAGTAGCAATTAACAATTAATTATTTTTTAATTGTTCTTTTAATTGCAATTAAAAATTACAATTAAAAAACACTGCTGTATAATATAAAGCCGGTAATCGGCATATATAAATATACAATATACTGCCTCTGTGGTACAGTGGTTAGAGCGTCGGGCTCTAATACCCATTACTGCAACATTGTTATACATAAAAATTAATACAAGTTTTTTTTATGTAGAAAGAAAGATCTAGAAAAAAAAAAACTATAGTTACAACCTTTGACCACATTTTGATTCGTCTTAAGTCTAAAATATGTACTTTTAGCTTGATTTTCCTAAATCTTTACTAATTTCATTTTGATACATAAAGTTAATTGTTAGTTTTAATTGTTTTGTAAAACAACTAAAAAAGTTAATTGCAATTAATTTAATTGTGAGTTGCAATTGACACACGTTAATCAAATTAATTTAATTGCAAGGTGCAATTAAAGTTTAACCACTCAATCCCGAACCGGCACTCGGGTGCCGCGTAACAATAGATTTTCTATTGTGTCTGGTGATCCGGGGCTCGAAAGATTAATTGCGATTAATTTTAATTGCAATTAATTTAATTGCAATTACTTTTTTAGTCAATTGACAAGATGATTGACAAATTAATTGATTAATGCCCAACACTGGATATACCTATACTCCTTAAGAAATTCCCTTTCTTCATTTCATAATGGTCATTTAATTCGCGAAGACGACGCCACTTTCTTCTCCTTTCTATTTGGAATTCTGTTTCAAAATATTTAAATAACTCATATTCGTCACACATCTACAAAAAACAAAGTTTTATAGAACTGGCTTGGATTTATTTTTACACTAATTTTTCTTAAAAGACTTCTTTTAATTAATATTTCGGTATTCACATTAGATTCTAAGTGCCGGTATACAAAAAGACACTTGAACACATCGACGCAAAGCAAAGTTCGACAACAATAGGAGATTCCCACAAATCAATTCTGTTAAAGCTAGTCCAGAGTAACTTTTTATTTGACGTTTCGGACGGTCAAAAGACGCTTTGCTTGACATTAAAACTCGCTCATAGTATGAAACGTTCATACAAAAAAGGTTTCCTTAGTTCTTTTGGGGCCCAGTAATGGGCGTTGTGATAGTTATGTCATCTTTATCAAATTTGGATTCATCTGTCCACAAGTTATTTCTTAGAAAATCTGGGTCTTCTGCGTTATCATTTGGCATAAATTTGCAGAAGTCCAACCTTCTCGAGGGGTCTCCTTCTTCAATAGTGTGTACCGACGTGTAATGGTACGGGTAAAGGCCAGCAGTATGCACTGTAAACCACACTCTGTATTGTGAAAGTCCCAGATCACGGGCAACAATATCAGTGGAAGTAGTCGGATCAGCTTGAAAGCGTTGCACTATCTAATTGTCCTGTTCTTCGTCGTCATCAATTTGTGGTCTTCCGATGTTTATATAGTTGTATTTCGGCTCAAAACAGAGTCAGATTCTCGAAGTCTTCGATAAACTTTGTCAAAAACGGCCACATCTGGCACTCGACGACAGAGTAGCGAGTTATGTATTCGTTGCGAGCTTGCGCAGACACACAATCGCAATATCCGTAACAAATAAGCATATCAGCATATTCCTCAGGTGAGTAGTACGTCATCTTCAACACTTCCGTAACACAAGTACAAATCAGAGTCCGGTTAACAAATCAGAAGAAATAGTCCAGAATCACAGCCAAGTCGAGAAAAAGAACAAAACGATATCACATCTACTATGTACGAAGCACAAAAGCAGACTGACAACCAAAACAATATCCCGTGTTGTATTCCCAGCCCTAACCGGGCTCTACAATATTTTTTCTTTCATTCGCACCTACATAAATCGTCACTTGTCTCGCTCGCACGGTGCGTTTTAACTTGAAAGACAATAGGCGCGGGATTCTTAGAACTGCGACCTGGAGCGTTCCAACTACTTTATTTTCCTTTCCTGTAACCATGTATAACCATCGCTGGTTACTAACAAAAAAGGCTTAAATAAGTTCCTAAACTTGTGCAGACTATGACTTTTTCTTTGAAATAAAAAGTTTGAACTTTTTTCAATCAATACGTTCCTTCTGCTATTAAAATCAAAATACTATTTTCCTTATTCCCAAAAATAGCTTTTGGTATCATAAGATTCCTTTCGTAAAGATCTCTTCTAGTAACATGGCCTATTCCAAGATGGTTCGGAACAAAATCTTGGGTAAGACATTCTCTGGCCATTTCTAATTTTCTCTCGAGCTCTCTGCGTGGTGTTTTAAAAAGCGTCGCCAGTCTCTCATTAGGTTCACCAGTTCTTAGTTTTGTTAAGTACACACATAGAACTGTACGTGAATGACGGGCCCTTTCTGATAGACTCTGTGTTTCCGCCAAGATAGCATCGAACTGTTCTAATGTTAAACTGATCAAAAAATGTAATTCGTGTGCATTAAGTCCAGATTCAAAATCCAAATTTGCTACATGGCTATAGATAAGTACGGTCATGGTGGAACACCACGCCCTTCCTATTCACCAGCTCCGGTTTTTCTTAATAACTTCCTTTAACCTCATCAGTTGCTGACAGTAAAGGTCAGATAGTTTTTCCCGGTGGCAAAAGCTCATAGTGGACGATTCCTTCCGATTCAAAAATTTCCGTCGGCGTTTTGTTCTTCTTTGTAAGAAATTTTATGACTGCTCCGTACTCCAATTTCGTGCAAAAAGCGGATGACGCGGACATGGTGACGTTTATGGTTAAATTACTAAAAGTGTAATGAATGGCGCTAATGACATTTATATTTCATAATGATACCCGCAATTATAATGAGCTGCGCGAGTTATTAGTAATACTTAAAGTTACTTAGGCTCAATTTTTTTCAGCCGCCCCTCGTAAAGTGGTGTCTCAGCGCCGATTTTTAAGTTTAAATATTTATAAATGAAAAACATTGTATTTGTAATAATTTAATTGCAGTAAATTATAATGTATTAGTACGGATTTAACAGATGTGTCAAATCTCTTGCTTTGAGATTACCCCACAAAAAAAAAGTCAGCTGGGGTTAAGTCGGGAGATCTGGGTGGCCGCAATATGTCTCCATAACAGCTTATGATTTTTCCCGGAAACAACGCTTTGGGAACTTTATTTTCTTGAACACTATGATATGGTGCGTTGTCCATAACGACGACGCTAGCCTGTGGCAAATTGGGAATGCACATGTCAGTCGCCCATTTCTCCAAGTTCGTGCTGTTCATTTGCCCATGGTAATCGCCAGTAGTCATTCCAGCTTTGAAAAATAACTTTGCCCCATCCAAAAAACCGCGTCTGGATCCGACATGGACGAAAATCAGTCTGTTCGTAGAGCTAGTGTCGGTTAGTACTGCGTCTATGTAATCGTTTCTCCAATCATCCAATCGATGATGACAAGTTTAAACACGTTCAAACCGCTCGGCGTCTTGCAGTAAACTAAAGCGCGTAAAGTGTAGCCAACCGCACGAACTTTGTCGCGATAAAACCCTTTGGTGGTATGCTGCAATATACCGACGGCGTCGCAAGGGCATTCGTATTCGCTATAATCAAAATCAAAATCAAAAATCAAAATATTCTTTATTCATGTAAACTTGTATCAAGTATTTATGAATCGTCAATTACAGAGTGACTCTACCACCGGTATCGGAATGCAGTCATCTGCCGAGAAGAACCGGCAAGAAACTCGACAGTTACTCTTTTTCATCGCCATGTTTGTTTACAATTTGTTTGTTACAATTACTGATTAGTTTTAGAATACCAAGCCATACAGTATAAAGTATAAGAATGAGACTATAATCGAGAAAAATCCGTGAGCCCTGGAAGACCAGTGCCCAAAGGTGGCACCTGCAGCACAAGTATGACGTATGTGTCAGCCATAATTTCACTCAACCATATTAGAGGGAATGTAACCACCCGACACATAACGCCACCACCCCAAGCACATTTTAGCGAGCATGACCGCCAAGGTTACAAACTCTTCAGGATTCTTTGAATGAAAAATAAATTTAATTTTATTGAATTATAACATTTAATGTGTTACTGTATAGCAAAGTTAACATTGTTGATACTATCGGGATTCTATACAATGCAAAGGCGCGAGTCCAAGCTTCCTTGTCGTTGAGGTATTCTTATTAATACAATAAAAAATAAATTTATGTCACTGAAAATATTAATGTCAATACAAAAGATCATGTCAATTATAACAAAGGCGCAGGCAGAAGAGCGGCAACAATACTACTCACTTCCACAGACTTTTATCATTTAGATAGTCTTCCACTTTATAATAACTCTTCTTGATGAGTTGGCATTTGATGTGTGACTTAAACTTGTGTATTGGTAAGTCAACAACATCTTGAGGTAATTTGTTAAATAACGTAACACTTAATCCAACAAACGAATTACCTATTTTATGAAGTCTTGTTTTCGGAACGGCTAGCTTATGTTTATTTCTAGTGTTTAGATCATGATGATGAGATTTTTTCGGAAATTCATGTAGGTTTTTTCGTACATACATAATACAATCTAAAACGTATTGAGATGGTACTGTTAATACACCAATTTCACTAAATACATTTCTTAGGGAATCACGCACTTTAAGGCCGTATATAGCTCGTATTGCCCTTTTCTGAAGTACAAAAATAGATTGTACGTCAGCAGCAGATCCCCATAGAAGTAACCCATATGACATGACGCTATGAAAATAGCTAAAATACACTAGTCTCGCCGTTTCCACGTCTGTTAAACGTCTTATTTTTCTAACAGCATATGCGGCTGAGCTGAGTCTCCCCGCGAGAGCAGTGATATTCGGACCCCATTGCAATTTCGAGTCTAGAGTTATGCCCAAAAAAACCGTTGAATTGACCATATCGATAGGTTCACCATTCACAGTGATATTGGGAACAACCTGCCTCACATTTGGCATGGTAAATTTTACACATTTGGTTTTTTTGGTATTTAACAACAAGTTGTTAATAGTAAACCAGTGCAAAATTTGTGAGACAGAATTACTCACGTCGACAAATGATTGTTCATATCTGTCAACTTTGAAAATCAACGAGGTGTCGTCTGCGAATAGCACAATCTCACATAAGTCTTTTGTAAAGTATGGGAGATCATTTATGTAGATCAGGAATAGCAGTGGCCCCAAAATTGATCCTTGGGGTACTCCCATAATAAGGGGAGCGCCGGAGGAGTCTACTCCATTTATATTTACTTTCTGAATCCTGTTCGTTAGATATGATTCTATCAGGCTCAGCGAGTTGGCTGAAAGACCATAATGCCGCAGTTTCATCAGCAATGTACGGTGATCAACACAATCAAAGGCTTTCGATAGATCACAGAATATGCCAATAGCATCTTGCTTATTCTCCCATGCATCAAATATATGCTTGATGAGCGCAACTCCAGCGTCTGTAGTAGATTTGCCTTTAGTAAACCCTTACTGTTTTTTATGCAATAACTTATTTTCATTGAAATGCGAGAGCAATTGATTAAATATAATTTTTTCAAATATTTTACTTAGTGCAGGCAAAATAGAAATCGGTCTAAAATTAGATGGGTCACTTTTTTCTCCCGATTTGAACAAGGGTATAATTTTACTATGTTTCATCAAATCTGGAAATTGACCATCATCTACACATTTATTAAATATGATTGCTAAATGAGGTGCTATATTATGAATAATATTTTTGATTATTATTACTGAAATTTCCCACAAATCCTCTGTGTTTTTCATGCTAAGTTCTTTAAAAGTTTTAATTATAGTTTCTGAATTTATTCTTGTAAAATTAAATGAAGAAGCGCACTCATCAACATGGCATTTGAGGAGAGACTCTGCAAGATGTGGGCTTGAGTTCAGTTTAGATGTTGTTTTCACAGGGATTTTAGCAAAGAACGACTCAAAAGCGTTTGCTAAGTCCGCATCCGACTCAATGCTATTGCCTTCAATGTTTAGAGAGAACTTGTTATTTTGAGTTTTATTTTTACAAGTCTCTTTGTTAATAATTTTCCATGTAGCCTTGCTTTTATTTGTGGCTTTCATTATCTTATTTCTAATGTAATTTGATTTGGCTTCAGCGCATACTTTTTTAAATAGCTTTGAGTACTTTCTAACATACTCAACCATAGCGGGGTCACTTGAATTGACTTTCATTTCGTACAATTCAAATAACCGCCTTCTACTTTTATATATTCCTGGGGTGGCCCATTCACTAAACTTGGTCTTTGAGCCATTAATATTTATCTGTTTTTTTGTAAATACCCCATTAAATGCTTTCTCAACAATGTTAAAAGTTGTTGATATAATTCATGTCCATTTCTATTGTCAAAATTCGCAATGGACAGTTTATGATCTATTCGTTCCTTGAATTGTTCTATTCTGTTAGTAGTGATAGGTCTACAAATTATAGCTGATGTATGTCGGGCAAGATGGCATTCAAATACAGCCAGCTGTCCGCTATGGTCAGAATTAATAAAGTTAATTATGGCTTTATTAATTATATTAAAATTACAAAATATATTGTCTAAACAAGTAGCAGACGAAGGAGTAATTCGCGTTGGTTCTTTAAATAACTGGTACAAATCAAAGGACTGAAATAAATTGAGAAACCTAGTAGCGGTTTGTGAAATATCTAGAATATTTATATTGAAATCACCACATATGATGATTTTTTTATTGGATTTACATATTTTTTCTAATACTTCCTCCATGACAGATTCAAATTCAATGTAATTAGCAGAAGCAACTCCACACACGATATCTCAATAGTTCGTTCTACTGAGAGCGATACGACATCTTTACGTTCTCTAGACTCTACTGTATTTTTTAACAATATAAGTGACCCACCCCTTATAGCCATACCTCTTGTGAACGAACTACTGACACTGTACCCATCAATGTTAATCATCATTTCATGCTGTCTTAGCCAATGTTCAGTGATACATATACAATGGATATTTCTATCTTTCAAAAACAATTCTAATTCTAACTCTTTTCCAGAAACACCCTGTATATTTTGATGAACTATACAAAAACTTTCAGGTATTTCCATAGTCACTAAATTGCTAGAGTAGTCCTCTATTGTCTTATAATTAAATTTAAATTATTCTTTGGAACTACTTCCAAACCTTGTTCAATAATATTATTAATATTAAATGCTAACAAAGTAGCTAAATCAATCTTGATTTTAAAAGGCAAATAAAACATTTTGCCAGTCACATTAAACTTATGATTAATAAATTTATTTGTGTCAAAAAACACAAATTTGTCACTATGACAAGTACAATTAAATAAGGAAGTATTCAATATGTGAATACTGTTATTTTGATCATTTGTATAACATCTGGAAAAGGGAAAAGCACATAAAATAACTTTCTTTACATTAAGTTGATCAAGTATTGAAAGCTGCTTCAGAATCTCCCTTTTACAGGTGTTAAGTCAAATAACCATTCATTAATATAATGATGGAGTTTTCATTAAAATTACAATCTATAATCCTCTTAATAATCTGGCTAAGAGGAGCACCTGGCATACAATGGTTAATAACATTACCATTTATTCTATAATTGAGAAGAGGCCCATAGCCAACCCCGAACCCATCAGAGAAAAGGTAAACATCCTCTTTTTTATCTGATGATGATGAAATATAGTTGGATGTGTCAATTGTGTCTGTATCAATTAAAGGTGACTGCAGTGAGCTGTCACCCTGGTGCTGCTCAGTGGGACCTGCACTTATACAGCTACACTGGCTCATAAGTTTGTCTACAGCATGAATGTGCTCACTTATTTGAGACCGCGCAGCTGTATATTTGCACGTCACAACTTCTAAGGATTTCTTCAGCCTAGTGATTTCATCCTGAAGCTCCTGGGTTTCGATTTCATGCCTTAATGATTCGCGATAGTAGTCAGACGTGTCGCGTTATCGCGATAGTGTGGTGCGGTATCAGTGCTTACTACATGCATTCGCAGATGTAAGAATCGATCACGGCTCATTTTACAAGTTATTTTATCTAGCGAAATGCCATTACGCCAGTACATAGGCAGTCTTAGGAATGGAATACATCCCATTAAATGTGGGCGATGGGTCAGTTGTACCATTGACTAGTACCATTGATGGTACAAGTGATACAATATTTTATCAATGGTACCCGTCGTTGTACCATTGACCAGAAAATCAAGAATGTTTACAAAATAGTTTCTGTATTTCGGGCTTAATTCATTCCCAGTCTTTAACAAATAATATAAAGTGCAAGTACTGTCCATAAGTGGTCATCAAAGTAGTCTTGTAAGTAATCGATTGATTGTCTTACCGCCTTAACAGTTAATGCAGGGTACGTATGCTGCTTATCTTCAAACGAAGTAACTCTCCAGCGACGAGGGCGGGAACCAGAGCGACTCGGACGTTGAGTAGTTTGTATTACAGAATTAGGTACTGGTACCGATTGTTCTGGAGCTGAACTATCTTCCACCTGCTCAGATATTTGATTTTCAGGAAGTTCTTCGGGCAAATCAATGTCACCTATATTTTCGAAGACAGCAGGGTCAAACATCGTTTCCTCGTTGTCGGAGTCATTAAAAAACTCGATGTCCGAATCATTTCCGTCACCCAATACTTGCACGATGTCATCATCATTTAAACGCCCTAAAAAAATAAAAGAAAGCACTTAAATTACATCGCACAATCAAATAAATAACACAGTAATTATATCAAAAATCTTTTAATTTGATGCGGAATAAAGAAAATAATAATAAAACAAATACACATAATACATCATAATATTGTAAATTATAAGTAATAAGAACATTATTATGCAATTACCAAAATATTTTTTTCTTGAAAATTTTCTTATTTTTGATAGAAAAAAGAGTTATCAATAAGTAGAGTAACTATTAACAAATAATTTGATGTAAAAAAATCTGTTTAAGGGTAGAGATTTTTCGATACATCGGAAAATTTTGTATAACTTTAAAACCGTCACACGCTGAACAATGAAGTTATTTTGGTAGGTATTAATGCCAGCTATCAGCCCCCGCAGTATGTCGTTCTATTTCCTGGACACCCTGTATAAGCGGAATAACAACCATCCTCGAAATGAAACCATGCTTTCTTGATCAGGAATAAAGTTTTGTTTTGAAATTGACATTCAGCATATCCAGCAAGTGTTGAACGCGGTGGAGTCGGTTTGATCTAAATTATTATTATCGGAAAAGGTGGATCATTTCCCACGATTATTCCTTGGATTTTGATACCTCGGTCCTTCACAAAATATTTCCATCTGGTGTTTTTTTTTAGTTCGTCTCGATTCACTCTCACTTTCATCAACAAGTCTTTTAATTTCGCCCCACAGATAAAATTCCAGTGGTGTGAGATTGGGAGGATCTCGCTGGCCAAGGCACGGGCCCATCGCGACCTGTCCAACGCTCGCCGAAACGTTCATTAAGATAAGCCCGCACGGCATGTTGAAAGTACGCTGGGGCGCCGTCATGCTGGTAGTACAGGCCCGCAAGATTGGAGATGGGTACATCCTCCAACTGCTCCTCCACGACATCTCTCAGCAGCTGCAGGTAGTTGTCACCGGTCAATCTGCTTTCAATGAAGTGACGACCAATTATTTTGTCATTCAAAATGCCTGCCCACACCGTGAATCGATGTTGAAAAGCGTCGCGACTAGTTTTGTGGGGCTTGCGTCCACGCTGGCTCCACCAATGTTCGTTGTGGATGTTAAATAGACCTATTCTGGTAAATGTACATTCGTCTGTCCACAAGATGTTGGCGTCAAGATTTTGTAACAGCCAGTTACAAAATTGTAGTCGGGGCGCGTAATCGGCTAGCGTCAACTCCTGTACCTTTTGGAAGTGATAAGGATGTTGACCCGAACTGTTTAATATCTTACAAACGTAATACTGGCTTATTCCAAAATGGCGCGCCGCTTGCCTAGTACTAGCCTGTGGGTTGCTAATATAATATCGATGTATCTGGCGGTAAAGAGCCATAGGGTAGGCTGGCACTCTTCCACGATCTTGGGCATGCACTGGAACATGGAATGACGCAAAATCCAAAAGATTCTGAGTCGTCCTCAAAATGCGATCTCGTGATGGAATCGGCGCGTCTAGGTATCGGTGGTGAAACATTTCTTGTGTTAACACACTCAATTGTTCGTCAGATCGTACAATAAAACCATTTGCAAATGCTGTTGGTTCGTGTATCGTCCCTGTACATGACGCGGTCGAGGCATTTTGATGACACTGGTGTAATTGCACTACACTGTTAAAAAATCCAATTCACTGCAATCTTGTCCGGTCAAGGCGCGCGCGCAATGGTTCCCGAGAGACGACAAACGTCATCACACCTTATTAGAAAATGCGGAACTGATTGGCGGCGTAGTCGCGTGGCGAAAGGGGTGACCGGCTGGGTGCGGGCGTGGGCGTAGGGGTGTTAGAGGCGGGGCGGCGTTGTTTGTTTACGTGTGCGAACTTGAATGAATCTAGGTAATAATATGCGTGCGTTTTTTTGGCGCACGAGTGAAGTAGAGTCGGCTTGTTTGATACTTGAATGTTAATTGTCAATTTAAATTTTTTTGAGCCAACAATTTTTTTTAATTTTAATTTAAATATAATGGGTCTTGAAAAGGAATCAATAGATAATTGGTTTGTTCATAACCACTATCACCTAGTACAATTCCATTGCCAAATTCACCATTCTCAAAATGGAATTTACCAATGAATTTGCAAATATATCATACTGTCATGGCTCGAGCCAGGCCAACGTGCTACTATGTCTTGAAATATCAAATCTGACGTACACATTGCTTGAACATTAAATGAGAAAACGTACGTAGGTTACACCGGGCGATTGAATCCTTATATGGGTGCCATCTATGGCTGAAATCACTAGGGAATCTAGCTATTTTATAAAATTCTTCCTGAGTTTTATTTATTGCTTCACGGTCTCTTGGTAATTGAATGAATTTGACCTCAAATTTGCTATGGCTTGTGTAACTTTTTTTATTATATGGTACATAGTGGAGCTATGAATGCCACCAAAATCTCCAACAGTGATATAGATACTCCCAGTGGCATAAAATCGTAGCGAAATAAGTAGTTGCATCATGCCCATGGGTGATATACATAACCCATACCTTAAAAATAAATTAAGTCCTATGTTTGTATGATATACATAGGGACCTAGTAGACCTAGGCAATTCTTTTTGGCGAATGCGGATCCAACCGATCAACCAACTGAATTTTTATCACAGGAGGCAGTGAAGACGACATTACGTGATTGGTTTTTTCTTTATTATAAAGTGAGCACGGCGAAAGACTCAGTGACCTTACAGGACAACGTGTCGGAAAAGAGGCAGAAATAGACTTCTGTGAATTGCTACCATCTGAATTTTGTGCAGTTCTCGTCCCCATCTCTTCCGTTATCAGTATTGGCGAATGTGTTATCTCGTCATAGATTTGCAAAAGGTCATCGTTCTGTTCAAATTCTTTCAAAAAATGTTTTTGGTCTTCTGTAAGAGGTGAACAACAGATTCTTTTTTCATTATCTAAGTTTTGCACTTCAAAAACAGGTGAAGAGCAAATTCCTCTGTCGACACCTAAAAATAATAAATACTTAAGAACCTAATTACAAAAACAATTTATCAAACTGAACACAGTTCTGGGGGTCAATTTAGACTGATCACGAACAAAAAGTAAATGTTTATGGTTATTTCAAATAAATTATTATTAGTTGAAAATACAACGCTACATGCTACACAACGATACACAATGTTACACGCTAAAGCGACTTTTAAATATGTAATACATAATAAGTACTTAGAAAAATATACATATACATAACAAATAACCAATGGATTCGCTACTCTTTACGGAAAAATATATTATTTAAAAGTCGCTTCAGTGTGTAACATTGTGTAGCGTGTAGCGTATTCACAGCTAGGTGGGATTAACTTAAATTGTAAGTACTTTTTGTAATCCCACCTAGCTGTAAGTTTTCTTATTGTTAAATAAAATAAATAAAACTTATGTCTCTCTGGGGACTGTGGCGATTTTTAAGTATCTGTATAACTGATTATTAATCAGACAAAAAAACATCATTAATAGCTACATAAAACGTAAAAAATCTAAAAGGTATTTAATCTAAAAGCATAACTAATTAATCATTTAAGAAACTACCTACCTACATAAATAAATACAACCGAAAATCGGTACGTAATTATTTGATATTATTTAAAAGCATAACCTAATTAAATACTTATCATCCGAAAAATAAATACATACCTATATTATACATATTATGTACAAACTACCTACATAAATATAGGTGCACTCTAAAAATGCTCGGCACAACACATTGCCTAATGTTTCTATAGTGATTAGTGCACCTATGCATTTTATAACAGTCCCGTAAACAAAATTACTAACAGATACATACCTTCAGAACGGTAATTTACTAGTTCTACTAGCTTTCTACCTCTATTGTTGTATTTTGTGTTCATAGCGATGTTTTTGCTTAGCATATTCATAACAAAATGACGTGTGTACGCTGCGAAAGCACTATGCTGACTGCTAGTTGCGGTAACTCCCGCGCGGTATTTATACCCTACCGACCGTTACTACGCACAGTGGTTCCATTTTTAAAAAAGGTGGACATAGCATCGAAGTTTCGAATTTCACCTAACAAAAAATTGCAATCGATAGTAAATTGAATGCTGATTAATACTTGTCATGTACATGTTTTCATAAAAATGAGTCCTTCATACTTAAAAAAAATATTAAAGAAAAAATTGTATGGGAGAAAATCTATTTTATTTTTTTTCTTCGTTGGGTATTAAAACGTAGCAGCCAAACTCATATGGCGGTAAGAGCCTATGGTCCTTGACCCTCCCACATAAAAATTTTGTGCGTATCCTTGCGGCCTTGGGCACCGCAAGGCTTTTAATTTTTTAATTTTATACTTGTTTTTTAGCCACATTTTGACACATTTTGTATGGAAAATAATTTTTAATAGCATTTCTAAGCAAAACTAAAATTAATATGTTCATAATCTGACAAATTTTTTCATTTTGATAAGTAAACAAAAAAAAACATATCTTAGAAAAAATGTGATTGAAGTCGCTGCAGTTCCGTTAAATGGCTGTAACTTTACTCCCATTTGATAGTAATGAACTTTAACACTCCCTCACCCTCCCCTATCTATAAAAATCCTTGTTCATTAAAATATAATAAACTGAACTTTAAGAAAGCACGAATTTTCAGGCGTTTCTTCTTCAAGGGTTGAGATACGAATGCCTACAAGTTTGCTTACATAGAATAGACAAGCAGGTATGCGCTCGCAACTAGTGACTAGCGCAGCGAGGTCTTAAAAATCATCAAACGCGCAATAACTTAGCGCTAGTCACTAGATGACTCGTATGAGATGCGCTAGTCACTAGATGACTCGTATGAGATACGCTAGTCACTAGTTGCGAGCGCAAACCTGCTGCATGTACTTGATACAAGTAAGAAAACTTGACGGTAACCGTGTCGCATACCTTCAAGTTTTTGCGCGTTTGATGATTTTTAAGAGCTCGCTGCGGTAGTCGCTATTTGCGGGCGCATACCTGCTTGTCTATTCTATGTACTAAGCAAACTTGCAGGCATTCGTATCTCAACCCTTGAAGAAGAAACGCCTGAAAATTCGTGCTTTCTTAAAGTTCAGTTTATTATATTTTAATGAACAAGGATTTTTATAGATAGGGGAGGGTGAGGGAGTGTTAAAGTTCATTACTATCAAATGGGAGTAAAGTTACAGCCATTTAACGGAACTGCAGCGACTTCAATCACATTTTTTCTAAGATAAGTTTTTTTTTGTTTACTTATCAAAATGAAAAAATTTGTCAGATTATGAACATATTAATTTTAGTTTTGCTTAGAAATGCTATTAAAAATTATTTTCCATACAAAATGTGTCAAAATGTGGCTAAAAAACAAGTATAAAATTAAAAAATTAAAAGCCTTGCGGTGCCCAAGGCCGCAAGGATACGCACAAAATTTTTATGTGGGAGGGTCAAGGACCATAGGCTCTTACCGCCATATGAGTTTGGCTGCTACGTTTTAATACCCAACGAAGAAAAAAAATAAAATAGATTTTCTCCCATACAATTTTTTCTTTAATATTTTTTTTAAGTATGAAGGACTCATTTTTATGAAAACATGTACATGACAAGTATTAATCAGCATTCAATTTACTATCGATTGCAATTTTTTGTTAGGTGAAATTCGAAACTTCGATGCTATGTCCACCTTTTTTAAAAATGGAACCACTGTGCTACGTGCTGTTCAAAATTGTGTGTACCATAACACTGTAACTTGGCTTCTTACTTTAAAATGTATGCAATTAGGTTCTGTGGCAGAACAGTGTAACTCGGGACATACATTAAATAGCCATTAGCAATTTATTATACGAGTTGCGGCAGAAGAAGGTAACTCCACACATACAATAAACAGTTATTTGATTACAATCGCTACAGAACATTGTAACTCCACACTTACATTAAAATGCCATGTTAGAATCCTGTATACATTATTAGCAGCAGAATATTGTAATTCCGCAGTTTCATTAAAATGCCGTTATTCAAAAGACTTTTCGAACATACAGTTTTATCGTTGGATAGAAGACGGTAAAACATATACATTGGCATAACAAGCAGAAAACCGTAAAAAATGGACTTAAAGTGTTATGCTTTTCAGGTCCAGACATAGAATAAGTCATAGTTTAATATTAGTTAAGAAATAATAACATTGAATAAAACAATGATTCATGTTTATTACGAGTAGAATAAGTAGATTGACATAGTAAGCATTCCTTTTAATAGTAGTTGCTTACAAATGTTGGCGGGCATGTTCTAAATTCTTTACGAGTAGCAATAATGAAGTTGGCAAGGTGCGCCCAAGCCTCCGAATTATCATCTGTTCGGTTCTTAACAGTGATAACCTGTCTCCACCTATTTACCGGCGAGATTTTCTCGATATCATCGCACTTGTAAACTTTAAGTTCTATAAAATGTGAACCTGATTTTGTTAGATGCGTTTGTCTTGCGATCCTGTTTTCAACTCTTCGAGAGATGTAAGATAATAATTTACCAGGTGGAGCTGGAGGGGCTGAGGTCGAGGCGTCGTCGTCATCACTCTCACTGCCAAACAATTGCGCGGCAGTAATGCGGTGCGGGTTTTCAGCTTTCATCTTCTTAGTGCTCGAAGTAGATGCAGACGAATTGCAGCGTTTTTTCTTTTTCTTATCACTCGTCCCAGGCTGCATTGGCATCTCATCCTCCGAAGGGAATAATTCTTCAGCGTTAGACCTGAAACAAACATTAATATTTTATTAGAATACAATACTATGAGCATGTAAACACCTGTGTCAAACCTGTGTCAAATAAAGAAAAAACTATTAACAGATCTATTTCTTGGTTTGATTAGTTGGAGATGAGTGGTCATTGTTCCGCAACTTCTCTAAGTTTTGCAAAAAAGTGTCAGATATCAAATTCAAGTTAACAATTCTGTCTTGGTTTGGTAATCTGTTAATAGGTTTTTCTTTATTGACGGATATACAAACATTATACAAACATTGACAACCAGCGCGCAAACTTTCGCTGCACTCTCTCCAGAAGCTTGACATATTTGCTCTCATATGGGTCCCATATCACCGCACCATACTCAAGCCTACTACGGACGTACGCATTGAATAAAACCTTTGCCACGTCCGGGTTGTCGAACTGTGCTGCAGTTCTCAGAAAATTGGTGTTTAGTAAGGAACTGGGAAGAAATAAAATTATTGGCGTCTTTACCTGTATTGAATTCTACAGAAATCCTGTTTCTGCCAATACTTTTAACACCGTCTTTTACTATGTTTTTAATTTTGTTTCTGTACGTCGTGTACAATCCAAATTTAATTGCTCGTATTGAGGTACCAGCAGCTGGATTCGGCTCAGATCTGGATACGTGGATGATGAACGGACCAGAATCATCATCAACGTATTATGTTCTTGACTCAGCAAAGCTACAGTGAGTATAAACTGACTGCTGAGAGATGGAAGAGTCTATCATCATTAATGTTATGTTGCCGTTTTTCCGGATTATTTTCAGTCGCATTATCTAAAGGTAGCTTGTGCCTCTTTTTCTCCAAACCGCTTTGTCCAGAGTTCCAGACTGAGTATCAAACATGTCCTTTGACATAGGATCTGGGGAATCAGGAGGCTTAGGAGGGATATTCATGATGAATATCCTACTAGGGAAGTGAGGTTATATGTATATGTATATGTGATTGAAGTAAATAAATAACAAGGAATAATATTGTTAGTTTTAATAACTTACCCAATAACCAAAAGCATACACAGAGTTAAACTCAAAAAAAAAAGCAATGAAAATACGTGAAAAGTAGAAAATAAGCCAAGTTAGCATGTGTCAATCAACAGACCGGCGATCGACCAAACATTCTTTTTCTATATCGTTCGAAAGAACCTTGCGACCGCCGTGACTTTTTATTACTTAGGTACAATGTCGATGCAAAACCGATCCATGTATATCGTATTTTTTTGCTATTTTATTAAGTGAATCTTCGCTAGCTTTATATTCATCAATTGCTTGTTTAATAATATTTATATCGTATTTTTTATATCTCTTACTGGAAAAAGCACTGCTGTGCAATGTGGATACTGCTTTCCGATTTTTGTTCACACTTCGAAGTTTCTTCCTCATTTCAGCCACCGTCGTACATGTTACGAGGTGTAACATTACATTTTCCGACATTCTCGTTATGTGTCACTAAGAGCACAACAGACTTTAGCATCAACCATTATTAATTGTAAGTCATGCAGTACTTTAATTTCACAACTGTTGAAGGTAAAAGAAGATGGTCTTAAATTACTAATTTTATTTTTGAAATAAGCTTCCTCTTTCACTGAAAGATCCTTTGTCTCTTTAGCAAATTGAAAACGAATAGGTCTACAAAACCTAGTGGAAGAAGGGCGCGGGTTTTTCCAAACAATTCGGTCTGGATCGGAAGTGTTTGATTTACAAATTAACTGAAGTGGATAATATGACGTAACAAACAAACTTTCATCCCCAATATTAGAATCTGAAAATTTCTGTTTGTATTCACTATGACCTGTACTGCCATCAAAACCCCATTTACCAAATAAAACGAATTCGCTACTAATATCAATATTCTGAAGAACAACTTTTTGAGATTCTAATATTCGGGATGTAGTATGGTCTAACAACGATTGCAACTCAATTTCGGCAGACGATTCCGTAACACATTCCGCTAATGGGTAACACCGCTTCTTGGCCTCCAACACTTTTTGATATGACGGCAATGCATTTGGTGACTTTGAATTTATGAGCTCCTTTAATAATATGTACTGATGTTTAGTAAGTTTGGCCTCAGTTATGAAAGATAAAACTTCGTCAGTGTTGAATACCAGAGAAGAGGTGTCAGAATGGTTGGAATCACTTAAAAGAGATTTTATTGCGGATTTATATACCTTAGATAACGAGGCGATCCTACGTCGTTGGGACCTCTTGCTGCAGTCTGCGAAGTCCTTTCTGTACTGCAAGCCGCTCGTTGATGGAAGTTCACTAGCCGGTTGCAGGACATTGTCATTGTCACATGCCGCAGTTGACAGTGAGACAGACAGACTGCAAACTTCACTTTCGTTCAGCCAATCGCTGTATTTTGCGATCATTCGAGAAGGCGATCGCTGAACTTTCTGCCAATACATCTTCAACCTTGCACAAAGAGTAGAAATTCTTTTTTGCAAGTTTTCAGTTTTCACATTTTCAACATCTGGCAGCGACTGCGTCAGCGTTTGAAAAACATGTTGACTTCTGTCAGCGTCACTTTTACTGTCCATAATAGACAACCAAGTGTCTAGAACAAGCATTCTTGCAAAAAAACACTTTAAAGTTGTACCTAAAACAAAACAGAGACAGTTAGTTAAAAGGCTAGAGAATAATCGATTGCTCGTAGCTTTTGCTACGAGCTTATCACCACTCACAGTCGCAGCTCATCGCAGCTAAATTGACATTAATTTGAATCAAGAGACATTCCTACTATAAAATCATGCATGTAAGTGCGTGTAAAAATAGTTAAAAGTTTGAACAAATAAAATCACAAATAATAAAAAAATCACATTAAACGCTCCGTCGTAGCATGCTCGTAAAAAATATAATATTCAAATGAAAATAAAAAAAACATCCTTAAAATAAATCATACATACCTTCAGCTTGAATATCCATCACAAAAACAACAAGTCAAGTCACAAACAACAAATTCTTGGAAAAGGCGAGTTACGTAATTGCTTTGCTAATTAGCGGTTCGTAGAAATGCACTGAAGGGATGCGTTCGATGTGTTCACTTCCGATGCACAAAACAAAATGTGACAAATTTTTAATCAAATTATCTTTTATACCCTTAAGTATTAGCACTAATGGTGAGTAATTATGCGAGGTATCATGGCATATTTCAAACGTGATTGTAGTCGAATGACCTACTACGGGACCACCGTGCATTGTCACTAATGACAAAATTAATTTTGTCTGCGATGTCCCAATCTCTTACAGATTGGTGTGTCGTTCGGGAAAATGCTCACAAGACAAAAGAACCGACTGCATTTTAAATTCAGTGTCTATGAAGTGGCCTGTGATTGCTATGTAGCTCTCGTTGGCGCGGGATGTCCATCTATAGTGAGGCAATTTTTTTCTATTCCCGCATCCGAGAGCCGCGCTTTGACTTCCTCACGCTTTTTTTTCATAAAGCCGCGGTATGAGCCGAAGCGCTTATCAAAAAAATTATAATTCACTATTTACTAACATTTGATTTCTATTTCCTTCAAAATTAAATTTCTAAAACGCGCCCTGCATCTTTTTATAAAAGAAAGTTTGATGCGACGCGCGTAACCAGACGTTTTTATGTATGCAGCTGCATTTTGTATGCGAGTCCGCAACTCTGTAATTGAGGATACTGGCCTCGCGTAAAGTAAGGCCAACCAGACGAGATAAAGAATGTAAACAAAGTTTCAGGGGTTCAAAACATTTTTATTTGAATAAATTATTTTAAAGTTCGAATTTTAATCGCTGTCGTCTGTACTAGACAAAGATGATTCGTCGGAAGAGTCCGAGTCAGCTGTGTTTATGATAAAACTATCTATTGTATCAATCATGTTGTTAATTTTGCTATAAAAATTGTCCTCGACTTTTATTACATGATCCACACAATTTCGCCATTTACAGCAGATACACGTTGGATCCCCTCTTGTAGCAGTTTTTTCACATCTTCAAAATTAAATGTAGTATTTTTGCGAGCTACGTGTCACTTTATGTCAGCCCATACGAGTTCAATGGGATTGAGCTCGCAATCAATCAACAACTCAGTACTCACAATAACAGCAAAAATAAAGCTAATAGAACCGGAATAATTACAACAAAAATCCAAATATTTAAAAGAGCGCTCTACACTTAGCCCGCGGATCGCGCGCGATAGCTGCGAAAGGGCGCGAACGCTAAGTGTGGAGCCGTTTCGCATAAAATAGGAGACGGCTCCACACTTAGCGTTCGCGCCCTTTCGCAGCCATCGCGCGCGATTAGCGGGCTAAGTGTAGGGCGGGCTAAATACGAAAACGAAAAAAATATGTGTCACTTCGAACGCAATCCAAACAGGAATGAACCTTTTCACAAAATGGCGGACCAAATGTTGACAACCGCGGTACTGACTGCTTTCCTGTACCACGAAACACCAACGATAGCTGTCGTCGACCAACTGTCGCCATAACTGCGCGTACGAGTGACAAGGACAAAGATAATAATCGCTCGCTATCGCAATGTAACTCAGTTCCGGTCCGCTTGTTTACGTTTTTTATCTCGTCTGGTTGGCCTTACTTTAGACAAGGTCTTTCAGACATCCCCAATAAAAAAAAATCCAAGGGATTTAGATCCGGCGATCTGGGCGGCCATAAAATAGGGCCGAGCCGGCCTATCCACCTTTGTGGGTAGTGTTGATTCAAATAATTTCTTACTATTATTGCGTAGTGAGCTGGGCACCCATAATTTTGAAGCCACATTCTCCGCCTCACTTCTAAACTGACATCTTCTAGCATGCCGGGTAAATCATTTTGTAAAAAATTAAGGTAAATTTCACTATTCAGTGTACTGGAAGTTCATATGGCCCGATCACCTGACCGCCAAAATCCCAGTCCACAAGTTAAGTTTTAATTGAACTTGGGACCGATCTTCCTTCATCAAATGTGGCTTTTCTACTTGCCAGCTTTATAGATTTTAGATGTTGAGATAACCATCTTTCCGGCATGAGTATTCATCCGTCCACAAAATTTTATTTGATACATACTTTTGAAAATCACTACTGATTCTTGACAGTCTTCATGGCCTGTTAACATCGGTGTGCTAATAGTACGCAATACCTTCTTTTCTTTTAGAGTGAATGTAGGTGGTGTAGGCCCTCCTCCAATACCAGTCTGGCTTCTTCTAATTATTGCATTCTTCTTCTTGCAATTTGATTTCATATCTTGTCAACACTGCAAGTAATATAAAATATCGTCAATTTTCAGGTAACCAAGCTTGTTGTTGAAACGTTTGTTGGCATCATCAGTACTTTGATAAAATGTTTCCCGAAAAAAAAATTTTTTGGACTCGTTGTTATTTTAAAAATTACCAATTACTTGCTGATAATAAAGTTTTGTTTAGAATAGTTAGTTGTTTGATTTGACTACTTTAAATGTAAATGAAAGATTTAATGTTTTAAAGACATGTTCGGTAGTGAACTGCAGTTACTATCTTTGACAGCAGTTTTGTGATGCAATTAAAGGATACAAGACCTTTATATTGATTTACAAACTTGACGGTCAGGTTGGTGAGTCATTTAAGGAAGCTTAACACTCCTAACCATCATGAACGCTAAATGCAACATGCAATTTTATTCCCGTTAACATAGCCCCGATGTGTTTAAATGAAGTTAGGTTATAAATTATACTACTTACTTTTCGCCAATCACACCAATCTTGGCACCGGGAATGCTGTTCACCTCTACAGCAATATTTTTCCACTTCGCTTCAGCCTTTTTTGGTGAATACTTACTACTTACTTACTCCGTTTTTTGTAACTTTATCTATTTCATCGCAGCTATAAACCTTGATCTCTACGTAGTGCGATCCGGTTTTGATAGGATTTGACTGCCTCGTATATTGCCCGTTGTTACTTCGTTCAGTCTCTTCCTCGCTATCCGTGCCGAAGAGTTCTGTCTGATGCCGATTGTTGTGGCTTTATCTTCTTGTTCGACCGCTATGCACTTGCAGCAGCTGCAATAAGTAGGCTCTTTCTAAATAAAAAGTAATATAGTCGTGGTTTGATTTTATGAAGGCGTAGAAGAACTGCTTATCTCACTCCTGGCGATCTCTTCAATATCTTCTGATTTAGATGTAGCAGAATCACCCTCATAAAAATAGTCATAATTTTGTTTTAGTGATAGATACAAACTTGAATGAATTGAATGAATCCGTGATGCGAATATGCTCGCTATAAAAGCTAGGCGCAAGTTTGATTTGGTAGGTTCCTACTACGAAAAGAGTAAATTCCTTCGGTGTTAACACAGGAAATGCAGTAATAATTATCCCTATCTACCGAAATATTTGCGAAGTTGGCTCTGTTCTGGTTTAGCCTTCTTTCGTCAACATTCAGCCGTTCTCTAGCTATTTTGGTGAATTCACGAAGTGTTCCCATGCTTGGGCAGCATTTGGTCCAGAACCGGTCAATCTCCTTTAACAACTTAACTAAAATAAAGAAAACACAAAATTATGTAGTTGACTACCATTTATTAGTCATAATTACAATAATTGTTCAAACTGCTGGCCTTCATTATAATTATCATTACAAGACCGGCTAATTTTTTCAGGTAAAAAGTGAGGCCCGATAAGCCGATTTCCAATAACTCCAGCCCAAACATTGACACTGTACCGTCTTTGGAATCCCCTTGGTCTTTTTACGTGGGGATTTCGGTGCCCAGTGATGTTAAAAAAAACACTACACACATTGTGATAATTCACTACTCCCTCCTTATCAAACTTGGACTCATCCGTCCATAAAATGCTTCTGAAGAAATTGGGGTCATTTACATTTGCGTGTAATAAATGTCGGCAAAACTCGATACGTCTCCCAAAATCATTGTCTTCGAGGGCTGGAAGAAACAAGATAAGCGTAAATTAAATGCCTTCTAGACTAATGTCTCACACACACATAATTTCAACTTCCTCTGTGGTCTGGTCGATAACAGGTGGTTACATGAAATTTGCAAGAGGCCTATTAGCTGGTTTATAAGACTGACACCAGTACTATTTATAGAAAATAACACTAAATCTTATTAATTAACTTAAGATAAATTAAATGACTGTTTGTTTCCCAAATAAAAAATGAAAAATGAAAAATCTGTACAAAAAGAATTGCACCTTGAACTGGAGTGTAGTGAAATGCATGCCGTCCATCTTGGCGGAGAACCGACCACATTTTCCATATCCCAATGCCAAGTTCAGCAGCTACCTGTCTGATACTTTTTGTCGGGTTTTCGTCGAATTCCACTATTATTTGTTCATCTACGCCAACATTGTGTCGTCGTACATTCACCCTCGGCTCTCGAAAATGTAAATTGCCCGTTTCTGACTCCGCTCCTAAGATACACAACCAATGCTCAAGAATAAAATAGCATTTCTACCTGCACGCGTCAATTACAATTTCAAGAAACAAAAGATCAGCTTTATGAGTGCGCGAAAGTAAAATAACATTGTTACCTGATTTTTGTCACCGTTCCAGTTAACGTTCCTAAAGCCATTTAATTTTTCGACGTCCTACTTTTGTTTAACACTAGAGGGCTCGCGTCCAAAATTTTCCTAGAAAAGCTCGCGCGGGGGATCTATGCCACCCATCAATTATGGGATATTTTTCATAATACACTAATTTGGTGAAAGTAAATAAGTTATAATATGAATAATCAACTTTTTCAAAACTACACAGTTGCTTAAGTTTAATTGAACTTTAAACAAAAATCAAACTTTAAACAAAAAATAACATAATTGTACTTATTGTGAATAATCAGTAATTTTTTTTTTAATCAAACATTCATTTGGTTAGAAAATCTTCTTATTGTGAGGTTTACGAATGGGTTATTCCAATTACAAAGCGTCTTTATCACAGTTAGGGCACACTATGATTTGGTAATCCGGACAAACACGCCTTTTACATTTGCCACAGATTTTGTGTGTGGTTCGATCCCTCATTCTACTGCAGAAGTCACACCGTCCTTTTCCACTACGTATTGGCAAGTTTTGTACTTGCGGGTTTTCGGGCAGCCCCAGAAGAAGCCTGGCTTTTAATTTTATGGCTCTTGGTATTCTTTCCTGCGAAAATGGGCGTGTTATGGGCGGCTTCACCTATTCGAACCCGACCTCTTGCAACTATGTATTTTCGGCAAATAATCTTGACTTGGGGATTGTTCAATTGGTGTATTACGAGACCGTTTATACCAGCCATGTTTATAAAATTATAAAACAATCTAAAACATTAGGTCGAAAAATCAACGCCATACTTTGTGTGATTATAATAGGTTATTTCGGGCTTTTTAGCTTCACCGCTTTCGGGGTCAATTTTAGCATGATTATGCAGGGTAGACAGTAGCAAAACCACTTTATTTTCTTTTTGGCACATAAATTATGTAGCTTACCAGCGTATAGTTAGGTTAAAAACCATACACATATACAGTCATACATACACAGTCATACATACATACACACATAGACATACATACATAGACAGTGCGGGAACTAATTTTATACTACATCATATTAAGTACTATAGGTATCTAGAATTACCTACTTCGTATCGTTTATAGTAGATGATATTGAATGGAACGTATTTCTCAGATATGAACTATTTTGATAACCAAGCTTGTGTATTAATTTAATATTTAGTCTTGTTATGAAAAACAAAACAGGCTTACTTTCAAAATTGTTCATACCCGAGAAATAAGCTCTATCTATTTAACCAAAATTCTTAGAAAACGAACCTGATTAAATTAAAATGAAATAACAGAATCCGGTTATTTTTTTTTTATTTTTATAATTTTTGTACTGATTGTACCTAATGATTTTATGCAGCAATTTTTATTTCGTCGTCACCGCCATACATAATTTTCTCTTCTAAAATTCTGTTAATACTTCTACACCAACTATAAATGATTTAGTGTTGTGTCTACAAAAATCTGTTTTAGTTTATCTTTGTGTAACTCGCATTTGAATGGACATTCTGTTAATAATTCTGAAAAGGCAATTATTGTGTGTGCCTGTTCAGATGAACATTCTCTGATCAGCACAAAATTTGGCCTACATCATAACATTGCAATCGTTAGGTTTAGGTATTTTTTACGACCCATCCACATACGTAGTTTATTTGACGCTTTCTATACTGTCTCCAAATTTGATTTAAATTTCTTTGTGGTCATTACTTTCAACAGATTCGGAATCATCGGAAGTAACAGTCTTCCCTTTAAAAGAAATCTTAAGTTTGAAGGCATTCACTTCAATCAGCGTCGCAGTTTGCTCTGCGAGAATGAGAGGCATTAAAACCATTTAACAATAGAGCTTTATAGGCTCCTTCAAATGACACAGTATTAGCGGAGACATTTCTTTCACCAAAACTCCTTATATTCCCAAAATTGTTTCCTCTGGGTCCTGATTGAAAATCCTTGTCAACATAGCATTAAAACCATATTTATTATATTAAACTTTTCACAAAAATTGTGTACCATCAATCCTTTTTATTAAATTCGTTATTGAAGGCACAATAACTTCAGTTTCTGATATATATTACCTCCAGCTCGTGATTGTTTAACAAACCTTACAGTTTTTTTAAATTTTCTTAGCTTTCTGTCATAACTGATGGTGAGGCGTCTTATTTTTAACAGGGCCCTTAAACAATTTGCCATTAGGCACAAAAAAGTACTTACATTTAGGGAATCAAATAAATTGTCTATCAACAATGCAAACTCAATCAATTGCTTACATTCCTCAGGCAGATCTCCCCTTGCAGTTAAGTGCTCAATCACTACGGCCATACTGTGGCTAAATGTTTGTGTAGCCGATTTAACTCTCATTTTATTTATTGTCTCTGGGTTTTTAAGCTCCTCGGTAATTTTATCAAGTAGCCTTAACTCACCATATGTTTTGTCAGCAGCATATAGCATTTGATAATACTCCCACTTAATACAATTTTTTACATCATTTGATGTGTATGTTAAATTTTTCGTAAGCAAATTGCGAAGACCTTTTATAATGTGGGGAATGTCATACAACGGTATTATATTTTTTACCATTGACTCGGAAAATATCTTCGCGCCACTCCTTTCCATTCCACAGAAAGAGGGCTTTCGTCTCATTTATTAATTCTGTGATAGCTGCCACATTGACCGTGCTTTGGTCACACACTGTGTTCACTATGATAAGGCCCGCCTCTAATGCATGCTTTATTACTATTTTTATCATATTTTTTAAGTCAATACTTTTCAAACTATTGGTGTAATACACTCGGCGTCAAAAAAATCGCACCTCCGCGAAAATAACTTTCAATCGGTACCGACCCTTAACACACGCATGTAACCCCATAAATAGTGATGTCATTGGAAAGCTCAATTAATAAACTTTAAAAATAAAACATTTCGTTACATAAAAAAAATGCTTGACGTCATAAATGTGACTTTAAAAAGAAATGAAAATTTTGCTACTCACAAGGGTCACTATTTGCGGTACTTGTTGCAGGTATAAAAAGGTCAATACGGGTTCATTCGGGGTCATTTGCTCACTAAACGTCGAAGAGGACACACAAGAAGGACTTCCGTAAGAAAAACAACTTTCCAGATGGATACCACAGCTGATGAAGCCGCCCAAGTGGTTGCACTGCTGCGATCAGGGATGCGACAGAGTGATGTCCCTCGGCAACTCAATTTGAGCCGTTTTTCGGTTCGGAGAGTGTACCAGCGGTTCCTGGAGACCGGTGGCTACGTTCGGAGGCATGGCTCCGGTAGACATTGGTGCACCTCGATGAGAGGAGACCGATTTCTCGCGACGACGTCATTGAAAAATCGGTTCTCTAATGCTGTTGAGTTGCTACAGCAGCTCCAGGCAGCACGCAAAACAACCGTGAGCATCTCCACGGTTAGAAGAAGATTAAAGGAGAAGAAGATACCTACTCATAGAGCTGCTACTGGTCCCAAATTGACCGCAGAGCATCGGCGAGCCCGATTGCAGTTTGCTCGCGAACACGTCAATTGGAGCCTTGAACAGTGGAGAGCTGTTCTCTTCTCAGATGAGACACGTGTGTGTCTTTATTGCAACGACAGACGTAGAAGAGTCTACAGAAGACGTGGAGAACGGTTTACCCAAGCCTGCATCCAGGAGACGGTAGAGTTTGGGGGCGGTTCCTGTATGTTCTGGGGCGACATTTCGGCCGACGGCAAAACCGACCTTGTTTGCGTCTCCCGGACCGGAGGTGCTCGTGGGCAAGGGTCGCTGACTGCTCACCGGTACGTCACAGAGATCCTGGAAGAGCTTGTGGTCCCCTATGCCGGTTTTATCGGCGAAGGGTTAACATTAATGCACGATAATGCTCGGGCTCACACTGCAGTTATTGTGCGTGACTATCTTCGAGACGTCGGGATCTCTGTCATGCAGTGGCCGGCGAGAAGTCCAGACCTGAACTCGATAGAGCACCTCTGGGACCACCTGAAACACAAGTTTCGGGCTCAAGATCCCGCCCCCACGACTCTACAGGAGCTTGAGGAGGCCGTTCTTTAAGAATAGGCCAGTATCCCCCAAAAAGAGCTCCTCAAATTGGAAGCCGTCATTAGGGCAGGGGGGGGTAACACTAAGTTTTAGGTTATTTTTAAGCATTTTTTTCGTATAAAAATATCGTTATTAATGTGTTTTTAATAAGGCTTAATTAAGGATTTTTTATTGTTTTGTAAGCTTAATTTTTTTTTCAGTTGGTACAATAAACAAAATGTTAGATTTAAATTGTTTTTAGCTTCTCTTTTTTATTACCTTTCAAACGATACCCAACATTACCCCCATAATTGACACTAAATAAGTTTTGAAGGTGTTTGCTGTTCTTCTGCCTCCTGTTTGCTATAGCTTTTCTTCTGCCTCCTTCCTCACCACCAAACAGACCTTGTGGTATTAGTAAATTATGATTTATAATATTATCTCTTTGTAAGTGGCCAATCCCCAAATGGATTGGCACAAATTGTTCATTGAGGGTATATCTTACAATTTTTAAAATATTTGAAATTGTGGACTGAGCTAATTTAAACAGCTGCCCTAACCTTGTATGTGGCTCTCCTGTCCGCAATTTAATAAAAAATATAGCCAGGGCAGTCCTATAATTTTTCAAGCGCTCTTGTAAAAGAGGAGTTTCGTTAATCATCATCATCAGCCTATAAACGTTCCCACTGCTGGGACACAGGCCTTATCTCAATTGTGAGATAGTGTGGGCCATACTCCACCACGCTGGCCTAGTGCGGGTTGGTGGAGGTTTCGTTAATAATTGCCATGAACTGCTCTTTTGTTAAGCCAGTCTAGTAATGATAACTTGGATCCGTTAAGGATACAAATTTTCAAAATCTAATTTTGTATCATGACTTTCTAAAGCTATATTAATTATTGCTTCAATCTAAACAGGACTAAACTATTTAATATAATCATTGTCATGCAGAAAGTCCCAATTATATGTACACAGGTGTTCATGACATATGCGTGCATTTTCAATAACATACAATTTATAAGATTTTAATAAGCGAAATCTTAAAAAACTTGGTACAGTCAACCACTCTGTGTTGGTGCAATTGTGTACAAAACAGGTATTTGATGAGTTTCCTGTACGTTTATAATTAGGAAGTATCGTTAAAGAGGCTCTCGAGTCAGGTGTAGCACTTGTGGCTGCAGCTTCTCCTCTTCTCACATTTCTCTGAGCTGCTTGCCAGCATGAATAGCACACTCTGCTATTAGGTTCAATCTAAAAAAGGAAAATATTAAAAGCAAAATAATACAACCATGTAAAAAGATAGTAAAACACTACTAAACATCTCATCATGTCATCATCCATGAAACTAATTGAATCGTATCTCACTGACAGGATAAAAAGAGTCAATATTAACAATATTAAGTCGTGTGGTGCTTAACTGAGAATGGGCGTGCCACAAGGCTTTATACTGGGCCCTTTGCTATTTTTGATTTATATAAACGATCTACCATACTACACCGGGGACCTCAGTGAGATAGTTCTGTTTGCTGATGATACTTCTTTGATATTTATAACAGATAGAAATGAGAAAAACATTTGACAAGGTAAACAGGGCTCTGTCGCGAGTGTCACAATGGTTTAACACAAACAACTTATTACTAAATGCAAAGAAAACGAAATGTGTTAAATTTATGATGCCTAGTGTAAAACAGATGGATACACTCATTACTATGAATGATGAGCAATTAGAAATAGTAAATGATACTTTGTTTTTAGGAATTAATATTGATTCCAAACTTCAATGGGGTCCTCATATTACTCCATTAGCAGCAAGACTTAGCTCAGCTGCTTATGCAGTAAGAAGAATAAGATATATCACTGATGTTGAAACGGCAAGATTGGTTTATTTTAGTTATTTTCATAGTGTCATGTCATATGGTCTACTGTTGTGGGGCTCTGCTGCTGACATCGAGTCTATATTTATATTACAGAAAAGAGCTATTCGTGCAATCTACAACCTTAGACCTCGTGACTTACTCAGAGACCTATTTACACAAATTAACATTTTAACCGTTCCTTCACAATACATTTTTGATTGTTTAATGTATGTTCGGAAGAATTACAATAATATTCTAAAAAAATCTGATAACACAAGGAATAAGCACAGACTTGCCGTTCCTAATGTCAGGCTTCATAAAACAGGAAAGTCATTTGTTGGACTGAGCATTAAACTATTTAACATAGTACCACAAAGTCTTGCAAAATTAAAGATTACCATATGAGGAAAGGTTACTATAAAGTAGAAGATTACTTAAATGACAAG
The DNA here is from genome assembly GCA_949319885.1 of Mecyna flavalis. Taxonomy (NCBI): domain Eukaryota; kingdom Metazoa; phylum Arthropoda; class Insecta; order Lepidoptera; family Crambidae; genus Mecyna; species Mecyna flavalis. The sequence continues at coordinate 2,886,405 of OX439413.1, forward strand.
ACTCTGTGGACATGAAACACATTTGCTTCTCTGCACATCTAATCTTATGCTTATTTATTGTACTTATTATATTATTATTAAGTTGACATTATATATATTATTATTATTAAGTTAATATTGTAAAACACAAAATGATTTAAAAAAGGCTATCATAACTGTTGCGGCACTTCTTCTCAGCAGCAGGCCATTCATTCACGTCGAAGTGCTGGTAGGAAAAAAAGTTTATGACGTGCAAAAGAATTTTTTGGTAAATCAAATTGCAAAATAAATATTTTGACTTTGACTAAAGTACATAATAAAATTTCATTCCTGAAAAACATTTTGGTGTAGCGGATTTAATGGACTGTAAATCTTAGCGGATCAGACCTGGTCTGATGTACAAATTACCAACGCGAGCTGGTTTGCGGTGCGGGTCATGCGATAGCAAAAAAAGGTAGCGGTCGGTATATACCACGTAATTATGATGCGGATGAAGCCGGGATGGGGCGGGGAAAACAACAGAGAGATAGCCCGGGGAATAGGCAGGGAAGTGCACGTACCTTTCCAAGCTGGATGCGACATTGAAGCCCAGGTTCCTCATGAAGATGCGTCTGGGTCATGCGCTCAAAACACGTGCGCCGGTGCGGATGCGGAACAGCTATAGTTCTATTAGTTCTTTTCACAGTGAGCTGACACTAGTTCAAAAACAGCAACTGTACTTCACTAACACTTATATTACGTGGTATTCCGATTTCAAAGTTCACCAACTCAAATAAAACATAAATTCAAGGAGCCGTTACAAATCATGGCGTCCTGGCATTGTCCTTTCGAACTAGAGAGCGATTGATTCCGAATGCGGCCGAAGCCACCTCGCGGCACAGCGCGAAAACATTCTCGTGGCGCCGTTTTGTCCTTCTCTCACCATACGTGCAGGAAAAGGATGGGAATAATAGACCGATGCGAACAAATTATTTAGTAAGCGCACGAGGGAAAAATGACTAAGCAAATTAGCTACCTATTTAAATAGGGCGCAACCATTTCCCCCCCGCTTGAAGGGTCACCTTCAAAACAAAACAAATCTTAAAAGTCTAAGGATTGCAAATACGTATTTATATCTTCTTCACATATCCCTTTTAAGGAATGACGCGAGCAATAATTATTTAGAAGAAGTGCTTTGAAGGTACCCTCAAAACCCACACAATCAGGTGACACATTTCGTGCTCCTAAACGGGTCTGACGCTGAATGTGCAATTCTCAAAATGAGCACTTCGCAGAATGAGCACTTTTTGTGAAAGTCTAAATCAAATTTTACAAGAATAAATCCTTCTGTCGGATTTTTCAGATTGTCTGTGTTAGCTTCTTGCTCTGTTTGTGCACATTGTGAGACTTTATTTCCTTTTACTATTTTCATTTCTTCTTCTTCTCTATCCTCTTCTTCCTCTACATATTCTGATGAACTGTCATGAACTAAATAATCGCCTTCATCATCAGTATCATCCTCGTGCTGTGACTTATTTTTTTATGGGTGTTATTACTTTTGTCTTTGAAACATTGCGTAAAAACATTTCTTCATCATAGTCGTCAATGTCACTGTAACTTTTATTTAGAACAGGATTGGGAGATGTTTTCACATTAGCCCTTGCCAACTCCGCAATCTCTTCTGTACCTTCCTGATTTTGAGATGAAGGAGTTAATTTGTAAACAAGGATAAAATATAATGTTCGAGTTGTATCTGGAGTTTTATTACAATATGGATGTTTGAACTATCTACTCAACTTTTACTTTGCAATAATTAGCGCTACGGAAAGTCAATCATATAAATAACTTACTGTAAAAATATTAAACCTTTACCTTTGGTAATTTTACTCGCTGCAGGTAACTTTTCTGGGATCCACAAAAAAACACAAGCTACTCAAGCTCCTCATTCCACGTTTTGACTTACACTGACAAAATGGCGGCTTTGATTTTGAAAAATGAAGTTGCAATGTTACCATAGTTAAATTTGCCAATTTACCAATGAACACGAAGCAATGCTACCAACACAACAAAAAAGTTATAACCGTTTTCAAATTTTAGGCGAAGTATGGTACAAAAGGTAAAGTTACAGGAGTTGACGATAATAAAATAAATTAATGAAGTTTTTTTTTTGTCAAATCAAAAGTTTTAGTACGATTATGATAGACGAAACTCGAACCAATAGTACTAGCTGCGTCGCGGACGGTCACCGGCCGGGGTCGATCATTACCCTTCGCGTTTAACAAAAAATTAATATTTACTATTTACTCACATTTGGTTTCCATTTTGCCATTAAACTTAAAAAATAAAATTCAAATAATGTTTAAATTAATTTCAAAGAAAAAATAAATAAAAAAAACTTGCATAAATCGATAGTACTACTGAAGGTGAAGCTTTCTGCTGCGGGAAAACAACGACTAAAAAAACACGCAAACATACGTTTCGCGTTATTAATATACCATTTATTTGTTATAGAATTTAAAACAATCGCTAATACAACGGAGATAACACGACATGATGTTGTGCAGAGCTATAAAGCCAAATAAACCAATCCGTTGGTCGGTAACCTAAAGCGCAAAACACACAGAGGACGGGCGCGGGTCGGGCCGGGAGTACAGCGGCTCTACAGCGGTCTATTTACCTATTTTTATATGGACGACAACACACATACCAACATTTATTAGATATTCAAAAAAATCAAAATCAAAAATATTAAATAATATTAAATTTGATAAGTACCATTCTTTCGAGCCCCGGATCACCAGACACAATAGAAAATCTATTGTTACGCGGCACCCGAGTGCCGGTTTGGGATTGAGTGGTTAATATTTGAATAAAAAGTATTAATAAATAGTAGTTTTAACTAATATGTGCGTTTTATTTAACCAATCTTTGGTTTTTTTAGCACCTATTAAAAATTTGCCTCCAGCTTTGTTGTTAAAGTAAGGTAGGGCAATACTTCTCACCCAGTCTTCGAATGTAACGCCATCAAACCAACCAGATTTTGTACAATTGTGCCTACACCCTTTAGGTCCATTTTGTTTCCACGTGTCGTAAATGTTCTGTGCCTTGTAAACCACGTACGGGCTCAATATCGTGCCATCTGCTGCAGCCGCCATCATAATTGACGTCGCCCCTTTTGTGTGGTTCATTACTCGTTCTGGGTATTTGACGCTTCTCTTAACCAGAACTCTTTTTCTACCTGGGTCGTCGGTGAAATCGGTCTCATCATAGTTCACAATATTGGCTGATGCCACGCCTTTAGTGAGGTTTCCAGCTCGTCAAAATAACTTTTAATTATCTCTGGGGACACAGCTGCTCTAGATCGCTTTATTATTAGATCGTTTTGGCTGAATCTCATGCTTATTTTCTTGTCATGACGTCTTTATCCCTATTGACCCCTGAATCCCTATTCACCCCATTTTACGGTACTATATCTTTACGTTCTTTACATCTTGCTATGTACCAATAAAAGTGATCCACTACAAATAGCTGAGTTTCTATACTTATTAAACAATTTTCTTGTCTTAACCAGTGTATGTATATTCATACAGTCTTAGAATAAACCTATTTCCTTACCAGGAAGTCTTGTATATTCTGATGAACTAAATTAAAAAAATACTTGCCCCTCAGAGTGGCAGAAATGGTGGAGGCCACATCCTAACCACCTCTTTCAGTTATACCTCCAAACAAAAGACACTTTCTCCGATACCGCATCTCGAGGGTGTCAGTAATGATGGCCAGTTCGGATACCTGTTGCCGCAGAAGCTTGAGGGTGCCGAAGACGATGTCACGGTACGCCCTGAATTCCTCACCCAGGCGGCTTACAGTAGCGAGCTCCTTGGATGTCTTCAACTGCTCTTCGAACTCCTCCATCCTCTTCGACCAAGCAGACTCCATCGATTTTTGCAACTTGAAGATACTTTCCAGCTGGGTTATGGTGACGTGTCAGTGCTGAAGTTGAAGTGTTTAAGTGGGAAAGATACTGACAGGTAGCAGAAGTGATAGTGCTTCGCAACTAGTGCATGGATTGTATCTCAAACGCTCCCAGGGGTAAAAGGCAGTATGAGGAGAAAGAATTCAGTGTGCAAAGGTAAATTTGCGAAATAATACAAAATATATAAATTTTAAATAAGAGAGACTGTTGTTGTCGTTTTTAGCTCCTACCACCGAAAAAAAAGGAGTACAATAATAAAATCTTGATAAATTCATGGTTTTACGAAAAAGGTTATCGAAATTGAATAAGATACGCTTCAACAAAGTTGTTTCGGTTTAAAAAATATAAGATTAGATTTGATGGACTGTAGTAGGTAAGGGACCAGTGTAAATATTTCCAAGATAATATAATTTAGTGCAATAGGTACGGTTTTTTTTTTTCAGTTTATCTAAAAACCAACAAATTAATTACACTGGTAACTACACTGGCCCGCAATGAAACTGGGCTACTGGGCTTTTTTCATACAAACGTGGTCACTTTAGCGTCTCATAGATAGAAAAATATGTGCAGCTGTGCAAAGATTATTACGTTAATAGAGAAGCCAAACGCCCAATTAACATATATGTATATGTTCATAAGCAAATCTACCTTAATAAATGACTAGATTATTTAAAAATAGTACTAACCTGTTTCTTGATCTGAAAGTATTTGGTGGCGTACAGTATCTTCGTGTAGGCTCTTTAAAGCTGCCTAAAATGCTGCTCCTTGATCATAAATTAAAGCAATTGGCTTTATTCCACAGCAGCTGCAGCTGCATACATAAAAACGTCTGGTTACGCGCGCCGCATCAAATTTTCTTTTATAAAAAGATGCAGGGCGTTTATCAGAGCGCAAGGAGGCCAATTCGAACATTTATTGTAAATTTAATAAATGTTTTATTTCAAATTCTTTATTCAAACTTACAAATAATAAATTAATCCGAAAAAAGATTATTTTTAATATTCATACTATTTGCTATTCAACCAGTAATAAAGTTTAAGAGATACAGAAAACATAGCTTATTATACCTTTTCGGAAACTAGAATAACTAAGCAAGTTTTTAAGATAATGGGCACGATGAGCGCCATACATTTTTTTTACATGGTAGGTGACCAAACATGAGGATAAATAATTTCATGTTTTATTTTTTTTCGAAGATTGTTTTTTTAAGCACTTCTTGATTAACTAGCTCAATTTTAACCATTGTTATTGATAGCTGAACTATGCTTTTAGAAATTAAAAAAAAACTGAATTAGAAAAAGTCCGTATTTGTAAAAATGGCACATTAAAAACCAAACGAAAGTGGCATTTTTAAAAAAAACATAAGCTATCAATTATCTTGAAAACCGAGATATTTTTACTAAAGTCAAAATTTGAGATTAGAGAGGTCTTGACAAAACCTATCGACAGTTAAAGGTTTATCCATTGTTTCTGGGACACCCTGTATTATGTGTCTTTAAAATGTCCTTGCGTCCTTTTCGTGCAGATGGTGATTTATTTTGTAATGGCAAACCTTGTTCACTCTAGAAAAAAAAAACCTTTCTTAAGAAATTAAAACTCATTCTTCATTACATTAGTCTACCTATACACATTGCATATTACTTAATCTCCAAAACATAATACATTCTAAAAAGAAAAGTCTATTTATTTACCTGTTTGCTACATGTTAATTCATCTACACTATTCAAAGAAGTTTGTTGGGTATTTAATATTCCACTTGTAGACGGCATGTGTGCAATAGAAGGATCAATATTTTCTATTGATGATAATGGCACTCTTGTGGGTTGCTTTCTTCCAGCACAAGTTAGCTGCTCATTCTAAAATTATTTTTTTGTAATTATGCTTACAATGAATCAATAAGTGGTAGATAAATTGAGTTCCAGTTACAATGTAAACGTTGGCCTATGACTTTATTCTATGGTGTATTGAACATGGCAGCTATCAATGCTTGCATTATACAATCGAGCAAACAATAATAACAGCATCAAGAGAACAGAATTCTTTTGTAATTTAGGTTTATCAATGATTTACCAACACCTACAATCAAGAAAAACAAAAAAGCATATTCCAAGTTACATCAGCCAGCGAATAGATAAACAGTTCGATGAGTGAACACCTAGACCTGCGAATGTACCCGGACGATATGTCAAATGTCAGGTTTGTCATTAATTCCATGGGTTTGTTCTTACAAGAAGGACCCTTATGTTTGGAGCATGCTAAATTCATTTGCGTGCTGATTTTGACACTAGCGATAAGTCATATTTGTTTTTACGAGGAGGATCACATTACCTTTTAATTTTAAGTTGATTACATTCCAAGGAAAAAATATTTGTGGGTGAGGAATTCCGAGATGACCAGTGGGGTGCCCTTTAGGACCTTTTTCTTCTTCCAGACAAGCGCCTTTACTTGCTGGTCACGGAAACGCACCAAAACAGGTCGAGGCCGGTCACCACTCTGCGCACCCAAACGATGACAGGCCTTAAAAGCAGTTGGCCCGATCTCAGCAACACCAAACTTGTCCTTGAGAGTTTCAACGATGAGGGAGGCCACATTTTCCCCAGGGACCTCAACAACACCACCAAACAGAAGGCATTTCCGACGATAACGTGACTCTAAGGCATCGGTACTCAGGACCAATTCAGCCACTTGTTCACGCAACAGTTTGAGGGAGCCAATCACTATTTCGCGGAACACTTTGAAGTCCTCGGACAGGCGACTTACAGTGGACGGCTCCTTGGTAGTCTTCAGCTGTTCCTCGAACTCTTCCATCCTTCTTGACCATATGGACTCCATGGACTTTTGCATATCATAGACACGTTCCAGTTGAGACATAGTGTATGCAGTGCTACAAAGGTGCAATAACTTATGGATGTGAGTTAACTTTGTGGGAGAAGCTGTGGCAGGTAGCAGATGTAGCGGAGCCTCGCAACTAGTGCATGGATCAGTCCACAAACACTAGTAGGGGTAAAAGGCAGCGAGTGAAGTAAAATATGATAGTGCACAGGTAAATTAATGCAATATTTCCAAATATTTCCACTTTCACAAAGAGAGATAGCTGTTAACGTTTTTAGCTCCTACCCGCGAAAAAAAGCTTATACTTTATACTGTATGGCTTGGTATTCTAAAACTAATACATGACGCACATCTATGCGACTTGTATTGTATCTACCCGACTTTTTTATTATTAATTTTTTTGTTCTTGTGTTATTTAAATACGCTCACTGTCTTGCTTATTTAATTATCTGTTTTAAATGTTTTTCTCAGTAAGTGAATTGTAATATTCTTTATGAGATAATAAAGTTCTTAAACCTAAAAACCTAATCAGTAATTGTAACAAACAAATTGTAAACAAACATGGCGATGAAAAAGAGTAACTGTCGAGTTTCTTGCCGGTTCTTCTCGGCAGATGACTGCATTCCGATACCGGTGGTAGAGTCACTCTGTAATTGACGATTCATAAATACTTGATACAAGTTTACATGAATAAAGAATATTTTGATTTGATTTTGATTTGATTTGATTTGATTTTTTGTTTAATTCAAACTTTATGAGAAACTAGAATAAATAATAATAATTGTATAATTCTGAACTTCTTTTATTTAATTTCACATTAAAAATATATTTTACAAAATATGTTTAACCAACAAAGTTAAGAAAATATAAATAAGAACTAAATTGTGGTACATTAACTTAAATGTAAGACACCCTGCCTCATGCTTGGTTTTGGGTTCGTTCATAAAGTATTATCACCATCTGTCAGTTTCTGTGGCACCAAAGATGTTATTAAAATGTTTGAATCATCCTGCTCGCCCTCCGTTTTCTGCTTGTACCGGCTTTGGTTGGAGGCACCATCAAATCCCCACTTGGATATCAGCTTTGGCTGCTTATTTTGCACATCGTCAGAAAGACTTAAAGGAATCCTCGTCACCGTGATGTCCAGTAAAGCTTGAAGTGTATTTCTAGCCGATGAATCTGTAACTGACACTGATTGCTTCGGAGGGTTGCAACTAAGCTTAGTTTGTTGCACTTTATAGTAAGATGGATTGTATATCCTAAGCACCTTCGCGAATGGCAGCCTCTCGCAACGTAATATATTGCGTCTTTGACAGTTGTAGTGAAATAAGAAATCCAAGCGCTTTCTCTGGTGTAAACATAACTTTTTTTACTGGTTTTTTAAGCGTCTCACTAATTTTAGCCGCTGCCTTGGATTTTTCATCATTATATTCGATTACTGATGCGATATCTTCATGCCCTTCTTCTTTTAAACGTGCTGCAGCTGCATATGCCCATTCCTTGTATCTTCGCCCGTATCAGGTCATCAGATCTTCTCTTTTTCTGTTTGCTTCCCAGATCTTCAAATGGTATACGGGACCTTTTTGTCATTGTATCAACAGACGATGATGTTACTGCACTAACGGACTATGATGTCGACGGTTCTTGAGAGATTGTTTGTATATCATCAATAGTTTCTTCTTGAACTAAAGTTTGCACACAACTTGGTCAGTCAATATTTTCTTGCAGCCAATTTCCGTACAGTCTTCCGAAATTATAGCCCCTTATTTGCTATCCAGGTTTGCATTTCTGCTTTGGTGGAACTTAATGTAGGTGCCTTATTTATCTTAACCGTATGATAAGGGGCATTATCCATGACTATAAAGCAATTGGGCGGTGGTATGAGTTTATCTTGTAGCCACTTCATAAAGTTTGTTTTATTCATATCATCGCGATAGTCACCAGATTTGGACTGGGAATATCAAGAGCGCGTTTGGTATAAAGCCCATTTCGCCACCTGCATGAACAATTATCCATCGTCCACCAACAGAAGCGCTTGTCAACACACCTTCTTCGTTCAGATTGCCAGCACTTTTTCACGGAATACGAAGCGTGAATATAAGTTTCATCAAGAAACATGACAGGTCTTCCTTCATTACGATTTTCACGTAATTTATATCTCCATGCTACTATGTCGGTCGTTCCATCAGTAATTTTCTTTTAGACCCACATTTTTTGAATCTAAACCCCATTTGTCGTATAGTTATCCACAATGTGGTACGACCGCCTCGGAAGTTTATATCAATTTTTAATTCAGCTAAAAGCTTACCCAATGTTGGCACCTCCTTTCTGACTGTGTACATTTCATGTATTTTATTACTTACTGCACACAAATCAAAATCATCCAATATTATTTTCTTTTTTTGATCACGTTTTTTTCGGGGTGTACTAACTTTTTGTGACGTTGAAGCAGCAGCTTCACATTTTTAAGAGCGCCAACGTACTAGCGGCTAGCCGCAATGCGGCGTGCAAATAGCAATTGAGCATTATTCACGACTGGATTGGCCACCGGGAATATACAGCAGCTTTAAAAAGACGTTTGAAATACCCATTCGAAGGAGTAAGGTACTTCAGCTTCTACCCAAAACATGAAACCGCGGCACAGATTATTAAATAGTTTCTAACCGCGGGCGGAAGGCTAGTTTTACTAATAATATTATAAATGCGAAAGTCTGGATGTTTGGATGTTTAGATAAATAAATAAATAAATAAATATCTTGGGACATTATTCACACAGCGCCATCTAGCCCCAAACTAAGCATTAATTAAGATGTTTTGATGTTTGTTACTCAATCACGCCTAAACGGCTGAACGGATTAAGATGAAATTTGGCACACGTATAGTTAATAACCCGGAATAGGACATAGGCTGTAAAATTCCTACGGGACACGTCTCATTCCTGCGGGGATAACAATTTTGAAACTACTGAATCGATTTGAATTATTCTTTCACTGTTGGAAAGCTACACTATCCCCGGTGAACATAAGGTATTTTTGATCCCGAAAATGTGGGAGGAAGGGGGTATATTTGTAAAAAGAAATTAAGCGCGGGTAAAACCGCGGGCAGAAGGCTACTTGACTAATAAAGCTGTATAAGCTGACTGAAATGCGGCAGGACTAGGATTTGTATTTCTGCATCCATAGCTTCTGATGTCCCCAAAGAAGTTTTCAAGAGGGTCCTGGTTAAGGTGTCTTGTCCAAATGGAAGTAATCTACTATACATAAATATCTTTTTAGTGTAGTAGCATTTGTTGCTTCAGAGTAAAATGTGTAAAGTATGTTGCTTAATTTTTTTTATTAGACCTCTCAACATAAAAACTAAAGCATGATTTGCAAAATAGAGTTTCCGTCATCAACAAGACCATTAATTTTATCTTCCTCTATGTTATAGTTTACATAATTTAAAGCTTGCAGTGCAACCTCATCAAATAAAAGCACACACAATTTATCACTGTCTTTCATCTTTCCTGCCTTATCTTTGAATTGTTTGACCACTTTTTCATCATATAATGGCGCAATTGTAGCCTTTTGAATTACCTTATTCAAGGTCTGTGTTGCTAAAAAAAGAAGATTTTTTTTAACATTCTATATGACTTTGAACTTTGTTCAACATTGATGAAGCCATAATTTTTTCTTTAAAAGTAAATCTGCAACCCTGGCCTTTTTTTCTATTATCTAAATTGTAATAATGTAAGTGTTCTGCCAGCACTTGTCATATTTTCTAAAGTATTTAGGAATGATTGATTAGTCATTACATTTTGTGCCATTTTTAAAGATTTGGCAAACTTTTTCCTCTGGCTACGGCGTCTGCTCAATTTCATTTAAAGAACCCTTAACTTTTTATAATGCATGGTCCATTTTCGAAATAAGACCGCTTTTTCTCTTTAGGAAAATAAATATTACAGATTATTGTGTCAATCAACTAATACCATATAACATCAATGATTATTCCACTATGTTCACCTGGGTGAACAAAGGGGATTTTTTAGTGTCCTTTGTTCACCTTGGAATTATTTCACCTAGGTGATATCACCCAGGTGAAGCAATTCCACTTTTTTAGTGTCCTTGGTTCACCTTGGAATATAATCACCCAGGTGAACAAAGTCGATTTTTAAAATTAATATTTATATGGATTTTGATCTTAAAATAAAATTGATATGGATTTTGATCTGAAATAAAGAATTATTATTATTATTATTATTAATATTGTGGACTTTGTTGTGATACTTACAATTCATACTAATTCAAACGAAAGTTAATTTTTTTATCAATTTAATATAATTTTTACACAAAAACAAAAATAATGAAAGTCAAGTTAGTGTAAATTAAACCGTTTAATTTAGCGAAACAATTTTCTAAAATAAAAAATACGTGTGGCACTCGGGGACTGCCGCGGTAAAGCTATTGCATAGCATTTTTTATCAACTTATGCAAAATCATACCTATACACCTATATACTCTCTCACAAACAGACTCCGGCACGGTGTTTGTGTGCGTGCGACTAGACGTATGCGTGTAGATTTTACGAAGCTCGCACGGATCGAGGCAAGCTGCTCGTTCAGAGTAGCTCGTCTCGATCCGTGCGAGCTCACACATACACCAAATATTAGGCATTTGTTTAGTCATCCACTGAGATTCAAAATAATCAAGATAAGGAGCCATATGGCGAGAGTATTCCGCGTTTACATAGTGCCACTCATCGGAAATACAATCTAATGGGAGTAAGGGTAAACAATTTAATAACTGCACACACCGTCGGTTATGTTTATCGCCATCTAATTTCAACGCCTTCAGTTTTCTCCACAAACATTGGCTGAAATGAAAGTAGCATCCTTTCAAAGTTATTCCAGGGAAAATAGAAGACACTAGGATAGCTAGACCCGCGGCCGTGTGTGGGACTCGAGGCTAAAGCGTCTGTAACGAATCTAACGTGTATATTATAGGTATATATATATATATATTTATCCCGCAAACAATGTGACGTCCCCCTATGGTAAAACTCCATTCAAAGTGGCGTCCACCGTCATTTGGCGTCCGCATACCGGACGCCACTTTGTTTGAGAGCAGCACTTAGGCCCTTTCGATCCTAGCTAAGCGTAGTACAATAATCGATGGAAGCCGAAAATCGTGTAAATGGCTGCAAATAAATATTAAAAAGTTCCAGCAAAAATCTCAGTGCACCTGTGGCGCTACTGTCGCGCGTATATTCAAAAAATGTATATCCAGGAAAATTTCTGACTACGGACTCGCGTATTTGGCGTCCACCAATGCGACGTTGCCACCTCGCTCTGGCCTCTGCGACAAGAGGTCAAAAATAATATTTAAGCAATTTAAACAATATACATCGTATTTCGTCACGTACGCGTTGCGTAATATTCGGCGTCCACTATAAATATTAAAATCTTTAAAGAAATAAAAATTTAACTCGAATGTTATTATGGTTAAAAAAAACAATGTCCGTTTGTCTGTTACATCTTGACACATAAATTGAACCGACTAGATTAAATTTATTAAACAACATTTTTGTCTGTTTGTAGGTACACGCGAATCTCCCGGATTTGAATGAAACTTTTTTTGTTATATATATAGCTATACTAAGCCTGGGCAACAAAGGTATAGGCTATAATTGCTTCTGGAAACTAACACCTGGTGTAGAAACACAACACACCAGCTGAACTACCTCTATAATGTTGGTAGGCTAAAAAAGACTTGACTTGCAAAAGTATTTTTTATAAATCCAATGGCAATAATAAATCATTTTAGTTTATTTCATTTAAAATTTTCATATGAGTTATAAAAATTGCACCCTTGTCACAGAACATAAACTAACCCTTCTTAAGATTGTATGTCTGATGAACTTTTTCTGCTGCAATAATAAAATCGAAAAATTGGTAGGTACATATTCTGATGTAGAACTCTAAGTACCCCGCTTTACTAGAAAATGTAATTTGAAATCACCAGACAGACAGTTTGTCTGCAACATGAATGGGCCGGCTCGACCGGGGAAGTACCACAGTCTCACAGAAGTCTGGCGTTATAATAATAGCCTAGCTATTGTGTTTCGTCTGGTGAGTGAGATAGCCGGAGGCCCAAACCCTCCCCCCCCCCTCCCCCACAACATGGAAGCGGCATTCAATAGTACAGTACCCCAGGAGGGTACCGGCGCAACCTGTGCCGGAGAATCCCTCCCTGAGATCTACTCAGGCTGCCCTACGTACTCTGGGGAGGGCAAAATTCCGCGTGTTGTCCAACGAGGGAAGAGCAATACTCCTACAGCACCACCACCTACGCTCAAAGTGAATTTTACTAATATTAGGGGAATTCACTCCAACTTAAACTCCGTCCATCATCACCTGGAGACGGAAAAGCCCGCCTTGCTCTTCCTAACGGAGACTCAGATATCGTCACCTGCGGACACGTCATACCTCAATTACCCCGGGTACAAAATTGAGCACAGATTTGTGCCTCACGCCGGTGTATGCGTGTACGTTAGGGACGATATCTGCGTCCGCCGTTTGGGCAACCTTGAAGGTAGAGACCTATCCACCATCTGGTTGCGAGTAGATTGCGACGACCACCCGCGCTTCTACTCGTGCCTTTATAGGTCTCACTCCGGTGAAGCGGAAACTGACCGGCTTCTCGAGCACTTGGAATCGGCAACTGATTCCCTGCTTCAACAGGTCCCGTCTGCGATTGTGACCATTATAGGGGACTTTAACGCCCATCACCAAGAATGGTTAAGGTCACAAAAAACTGACCACGCGGGCAGGTCTGTGTATGCCTTCGCCATGGCCTATGACCTGGAACAGATGGTCACATCCCCTACCCGTATACCAGATGTAGAGAGTCATGCGCCCTCTCTACTGGACCTTCTGCTGACTTCCCATCCGGATGGCTACGTGGTTACCGTTGATGCCCCACTCGGGTCATCGGACCACTGCCTGATTCGGAGCGAGGTGCCACTCACGCGCCAACTGCGGCCTCGCTCAGCGGGCTGCCGCCGTGTTTGGCACTTTAAGTCAGCAGATTGGGATGGGATGCGGGCCTTCTTTTCTTCCTATCCATGGGGGCAAATTTGCTTCTCGCATGAGGATCCGAGTGCAATTGCTGACGCTATAGCTGATGTGGTGCTTCAGGGCATGGAATTATTTATTCCAAGCTCAATGGTGCCAATAAGCGGTAAGTCCCAGCCCTGGTTTGTCCTTCCCTGCAAACAGGCTCACTGTCTTAAGCAGGAGAAGTACCAAGCCTGGGCCGAAGCGGTTGCACGGAAGGATCCAAATGCTTGCGCACACAAGAGGGAATACAACTTTGCCTCCAGGTCCCTAAAAAAGGTTGTGGCCAGGGCTAAGGCTGAACACATCGGCAGAATTGGGGAGAGACTGGCTCACCTTCCGTCAGGAACTCGTGCATTCTGGTCTCTCGCCAAAGCTGTCGAAGGGAACTTCAGTAAGCCATCTTTCCCGCCGCTACGTAAGGAGGGTGACGAATTGGTCCACGATGCAAGAGAGAAAGCAGATCTTCTGGGCTCTCTTTTTGCATCTAATTCCACCTTAGATGACGGGGGAAACCCACCGCCTACTATCCCGCGGTGCAATAGCTCCCTCAATGACATTATGTTCACACAAAAACATGTCCGAAAAGCACTATTTTCCTTGGACATAAACAAGTCAAGTGGGCCCGATGGCATTCCTCCTATCGTGCTTAAGACCTGTGCTCCCGAGCTGGCACCAGTTCTAACGCGTCTTTTCCGACTCTCATATTCACTGGGGGTTGTGCCGACCGCATGGAAGACGGCCTTAGTACATCCGATCCCAAAAAAAGGTGACCGCTCTGATCCCGCCAATTACAGACCTATAGCGATCACCTCCCTGCTTTCAAAAGTTATGGAGACCATCATAAACCGGCAGCTCCTAGGATATCTGGAGGAAAACCAGCTGATCAGTGACCGTCAGTACGGATTCCGACGTGGACGGTCAGCTGGTGACCTCCTTGTCTACCTGACCCACCGATGGGCAGAAACAATTGAAAGCAAAGGTGAAGCGCTGGCGGTCAGTTTGGACATAGCGAAGGCTTTTGATCGGGTGTGGCATAAGGCATTGTTGTCGAAGCTTCCCTCATATGGTCTGCCACTGAAACTATGCAAATGGGTCGCCAGCTTCCTAGCGGAGCGTAGCATCAAGGTTGTAGTTGATGGCTTCTGCTCTGACTTAAAACCGGTGAATGCTGGTGTCCCGCAAGGCTGTGTGCTATCCCCAACACTGTTTCTCCTGCATATCAATGACCTGTTACAAACCAGTAACATTCATTGTTATGCGGATGACAGTACGGGTGATACTTCTTACACCGGCCGTGCAAATGTTTCCAGCGCACATGTGGTAGAAAGTCGGAACGGACTTGTGTCTCAGATGGTGACCTTCCTAAAAGATGTCTCCTCTTGGGGACGTCTTAACTTGGTCCAATTTAACCCGAAAAAGACACAAGTCTGTGCGTTTACCGCAAAAAAAACCGAATTTGTCGTTTCCCTCGATTTTGAGAGCACTCCTCTTGATAAACAACCGAGCATTGGGATTCTCGGCGTCGATATCTCGAGCGACGTTCAATTTCGCGGTCATCTGGAAGAAAAAGCTAAGCTTGCCTCAAAAAAATTAGGTGTCCTAGGTAAAGCAAGGTGGTATTTTACTCCAACTCATCGCCTCCAACTCTATAAAGCCCAAGTTCGGCCTCACATGGAGTACTGCTGTCATCTCTGGGCCGGAGCACCACAGTACCAACTTCTTCCTTTTGACCGTATCCAACGTCGAGCAACCCGGATTGTCGGTGCCGAGAGTCTTGCCGGTTGCTTAGATCCTCTGGCATTGCGTAGAGACATTGCGTCCCTGTGCATCTTCTACCGCCTATATCATGGGGAGTGTTCCGAGGAATTATTTGGTTTGATTCCTGCTGCTAAATTCCACCACCGTACAACCCGCCACAAAATGCAGTTTCATCCAAACCACTTGGACGAGTGGCGATCAACTACCGTACGTTTCTGCAGACATTTTCTGCCGCGCACGACTACTCTATGGAACCAGCTTCCCGCAGCGGTGTTTCCAAGCCAATACGACATAAATACCTTCAAGAAGCGAGCATATTCCACCCTTAAAGGCGGGCAACGTACCTGTGACCCTAAGGGGGTCTCGGGTGCTTATGGGCGGCGGTGATCACTTAACATCAGGTGACCCACTTGCTCGTTTGCCCCCCTATTACATAAAAAAAAAAAAAAAATCTACTTTGGCATGATTAAAACTCCACGCGAACGAAGTCGCGGGCACTAGCTATCATATTTTATGAGTATGCTCAGTAGCTGTATACGGACGCCAAATAGCTATATACGGACGCCCTTATGGGACGCTGAATAGCCTGGCGATCTTGAGGACGATTGTTTTTATTTTATAATAAACTAGCCTTCCGCCCGCGGCTTCACTCGCGTAGCCCTATAAAGCAACATGAAACCCCCTGGGAGGTGAAGTCCCAAAAATCATTTCTTAATGGGAATTTGCACATTATGAAGCACCGCAAGTTTAGTCTCAATCCCTTTTTAACCACATTGGAGGGGGGGGGGGGGGGATGACCAAAAACTCCTTCTTAGTGAGAACTTACACAGTATGAAGATCCCTTATACAAAATATCAAGCAAAAGACTTAAACCCCCTTTCAACCCCTTTGGAGGGTAAATTTACAAAAACCCCTTTGTAATTGAAATTACCGCCGTACTTAAAATCTACTTCCCGAATTTCAAGCCTGTATCTTTTAAAATAGATATTACATAGACTATCGTGTCGTTATAAATATGAAAGGACACGGGCGAACATCCATAGAACGTTGGGCCTTAATTTTTTATGAATTACACTTACCGATTTACTATTATTATGTAGAAAATGAAGTAATATTCCAAATACACTACAATTTATAAATCCACTCCCTGGGAAAAAATAGTTATAGGATGATTTTGATTTCTACAAAAATAACCCCAATTGTCGAGTTCACTGGATCCGTTGTAAGAAAAGCTTAGGTCGTTTGTTTTAGCTGAAACCGTCATTTAAACGTAGCGAAAGTCGTCAAATATTAAACCAAGCATTCTAACAATTACGACAAAACAAAATTATTCACATATGTTATTCAAAACAAACAGAAACGAATGATTGACAGACGTTGTATGACATTTGATTTTTTTTTGACTTTTCTGTTGCCATAATTTTTTCAGAAAATTATCGTGCCTCTATTCTAAGCTGTTATATTTTGTATGGGATCTGATCGGAAAATCAGTATTTAAGTATCTTAACTAGCAACATTATTATTATTCTACCGGACGTACTATGCACTATGCACATAACACACCGGATGCACTACAAAACCAATAGTATTTTCATTTATTAGATTATATTTTTATCCCGGGGTAAAAATATTAATTAAAATTGAATTTAAATATTAAAAATCTTGTAACGAATATTAATTATATTTTGAATAGTGGAACGAACGCTTAAGATCGAGCCCATTTCTGCCGATGTCCTTTGGTTGGTACACAATCTTCAAAATATAATAAAATATTGCGTGAAAGACGGACATACATTACCATTCAATCTATTCATCTATGCTCATCCCAACACAACAGACTTTTTACTTGTGGATACAATAAATAAAATTAAATGACATTGTGGCGTCCGTATATTTAAACACTTTACAAATATTGAAATAAATTAAGTGTTAAAGGGTGCACTACAGACAAGCAATAGGAAAAGAAAGAGATAAAAAACCCAAAGGTGGCAACGTCGCACTTCCAAGTATCGTCCATCCTGTGAGGACGTCAAATAATCGATGCAATAGGTAAATTACGATCAATATACCCTGGACGCCAAAAATGTACCACCATGGTTCGGAAGTCAAAAATGTTCGGGCATGACTGCAAGACGAATATCGCGAAATTTAAAATTAACGGATTATGACGTACCCCACGGAGCTGGAAATCAATAAACTAAGCGATATTCATTGAGACATGTCAAAAAAAGTAAGGGGAACCGGGGGACGCCGAAATGGTGCGCAATGTGCAGGACGCCAAATTGCTTCTAGGATGTATATATATATATATATACAATATATATATATATATATATATAAAAAAACATAAAAAAGGGAAAATAATAATAAAAATATAAATAAATATGTAAATAAGATTCATAATAAGAAAATCAAAATTACTTGATTTCAATTAACAATGACAAAACATTTGAGGCAGGGTGTAAGGCTTCATCAAGTTCTTGATCTTGTTATGTGCAGTATGTATATTATTACTGCCAAGTAGGTACCTGGATATGTACGTTCTCTCCCAATCGTTAAATGTATACCAGGTCCAACATTGTTCTTTGCGGCATTTCATTCCGTGCATTTCCAAAATACTGTAAAATGTGTGAAACGAAATGGTTAGATAATGTGGTAAGACAATGGTTAAAAGAATCTATCGCACACAAGTTATATTAACAAAATAAATGCTCACCGAATTATTTTAGTTTATCAATGACCGGCCTTTCATTTTAAGTATGTTAAAAATGTTATTTCATTAGAGTAGGTTATCAGATTAGTAATTCGAACGTAGTAAACAAAGTTCTTCTCATGTATATAAAAATAAAACTTAACACATCATTGAAATAATATTAAATTTGCTTGTGAGAAGAGAATGAAAAACGCAACAAACAACCACAGGTGATTGACAGTTGACAGATCTTTTTTTTTATGTTCACGTTGTAAGGCCACTGATTATTTATGGTAAATTTTTTAGTATTTCGTCAGATAAAGTTATTATCAATGTGCGTGTGTAATAATAGGAGTAAAAAAACATAATAGGCCGGACGCGCCAAATAAATAATATTCAATTATAATATCAACATTCGATTACGTTTTATAATCGATTATGGTGTAATAAAATATCGACTAAACTGGCTGTTAGTCATCTTAAACGTAAAATCGTATAAACAAAAAGATTAAACAATATAAGAACAAGAAAGCGATCTTAAATAATTTATTAATACTTTCTACGATTCATATTTATTCACATAATATAGATTTATTTACCACCTTTTCTAGACTCCAAAACGACGTTTAAAGTTTATAAAATTGTTATCATAGTGACAGGTGTCACATGATGTTACTGAACCTATATACCTAGGTTTTTCTAGTTGGCATTATACCACTTAGATCCATCATCTCTTATTACCATAACTTTTTTAAGCAAAGGAAATATTACCATACTGCCAATGCTGAATGAATGTTAGATATTGCAATAGGGCCTAGTAATGGCAAACGATTAGTGTCGCGTTATGTTAATTCTTCCTCGATCTTAGTAGACTTCGATGATCATAAACTTTAGTGTTGATTTGTGTTAATGTTCCTTGGATTTAAGAATACAGACCGGGACGACCGTAGTGATAATAGGACATACACAACGGATTGTGTAGGCGTGCGTGTGTGGGTTGAATATTAATGTTGATTTCGTTATGTAAATACGCCTGTTATTCTAAGATTTTGCCATATTTCGTTCCCACGAATTAGCTTGGATATAGAGAGGCAATTATAACAAGTGGTGTAAAAACGCGCCGTGATGTATTGCATTTCATGCGGTTCGTAGGAATGTCTCGAAATCTTTAGTTTTTTAGTAGGTGTAAAAACATACCAACTACTTGACGTTCTTACAATGTCAAATTTTAAAATGAACGACTTTCTAAGGATCAATCCACTCAATGTGTCGCCGGACCGATAAGAAAACCAGACGGGCAAATTTAATAGTTGTTATTTACGATCATGCGATAACGTATGTGGCGATCTTTTTCTTTAAATCGATTGTAAGGGTGCGTCTTAGGTTAGTATGAGATAGGTTCCCAACCGACGCGCGCGACGGGGACTAGTTGTGTTACTTATGTTGTAAAACAAGAAAACAGAACAGGAAGTCTGCCTTGATCCTGAATAGACAGCATAGGAGATTCACCCCGGGCGTCTAAAGGTCAGTGTCTTCTTGTGTTCAATGCAGAGATGACATAAAATAATTATGTGTATCTACTCTGACACCTTCCTTGAATCTTGAATGAGGTTTAGAAATTACTAAACTGATTCGGGTGCTTTAGTATGTACTTTCAATTGTACCGGTTGCGTTTGGTTTCGGCTGTTGATACAGTTCATGGCCTGCACATATCAAACTTTATCTGAATTATGCATATAGTTAGTTGATAATAATCTAGAATTAACAATAGTGCGAATAACTAAAATCCAATTGGTTATGTCTGGTTCGGAGGGAAGGTTATGAATATATCCTATTCATTTGCTTTTTTCCTTTTTTTTAACTTGATAATTTACTTACATTATTTTTATTCATAGCTAGATGAAATGTTGGTTTGTTCTATATGCAAAATCCAGACTCGCTCCGTAGACTCATTTACTGAATTGTATTAACCTATCTACAAATAAGTATACCACTACAGTAGTGGTTTACAGTTATACACAGTACATTATTTTATAAATGAATAAAAGCACTTGAATGAGAAATAAATAGGTACAAGATTTTTAATAAATTAATTTTGTTTTATGTCATCTGTGGTTGGATTTGAATGTGCCCTATAGTGTTTTTTTTTCTCTCCTATTTGACTTTTATTAATCGGGAAAATAATCATTGTTTCGAGATTGCGAAAATGATAGATTGCGGATCGTTAGGTTAGGCTTGAAAGTTGGTTGTTATATAATTAATGTTTTCGGATTGTTAGAAACCGGCATAAAGTTTGATAACAATTTATGCAAAGATTAAATTACGTGGCCAAAGAATAGGTATTATTATAGGGTTTTAGTGGATTTAAATAAAAACTATCTTACGAAAAACTTTGTTGTTGTGTAACAAAGGGAGTGGGAATATAAGGTTGTCCATAAACAAAGTAAAAGAGTATAATTTAATACAGTTAGGAAATCATATATTGATCATCACCTCATGTGAGCATTGGGTAACTACCGACACAACGTAGTTATAGTAAGGAATCATTGAAAAAAATTATAGAAAAATATTTTGTAGGTTAATTTAGGGATTACAGATTATAACTTATAGGTTTAGACAATGTTAGAATGTTACACGTCCACTACCCACTAAACTCCCCCGGTTTCCCCTTCACACCCGATTGGGACGAGCCGGTGCCAGCCTTGCTATTGACCAGCCCATTACCGGGTAATACTAGTAGGTACCTAAATTATAGCAGTCTCAATCCTTATATCTACGAATAGCAATTACAATACAACACTGAATAAACATAGCACTTCATAAACAGATAAACGACATTAGACATATGTTTAAATAAATTACTAACCTAATAAAGCAATATTTAATGTATTTTTTCACTCATCAACACCTGACATCAGTTCTACACCACTGATCTCTGCACTGTCCGAGTCACTTACTCCTGTATCTTCTGTAGATTCACTATCAGATCCTACCGAAATAATAATTTCTCGTTCGATTAGTTCTTGCAGCCTATCCCGTTCCCATTATTCCTGACGTAACCGGTTCACATGATTTATTTCTTTCTTCCAGTCCTCTGCAGTGATACTTTCCAATGCATTTAGTGTTCGTTTTTCTATTTCTTTTTCTAGGGGAATTGTAATAATTGTCCATCCGGACAGTGTATCCCTTTTTTTGCAAATCTGGCAAAAGTCGCAAGACTAGGCAGGGAATAAATCCCGAAATAGGCGAGTCAGAGACTGGCACTTCAGATTTTTTGCGTGAAACTCAAATCTGTATAAATAGCCAGTCTTCGACTCGCATATTTCGTATGATTTGACTCCTACTCTAGCAGCTTTGTTGGGGATACACTGCTTGATGGACAACCAACCCTTCTACAGCGTTAAGGACTCATCCAGAGAAATGTTTCGGTCCGGTGTGTATATTTTGCAAAATGTGTCATTTAAGTGGCTGACGATAGGTTCCAGCTTGTAAATGCTGAAGAATATTAAACCTCACCTAGTTCCATTAAAATATCTGTTATATTTTCGTCTCTTAAAATTCTCGTAGGCCTAAGTCTTTTCGCGACAGGCCTACGACGCTGAGATCTGAGATCAGACGTTGACGTAGACGGGGTTGATATCTCAGGAATAAGGTTAGGGGTGCTACTGCCACTACCGCCACATTCGACATACCTGTAATTAATTAATTAATTTACAGGTACATGTATTTGGCTCAGTAACTTACATTTTTTTTTATACAAGTCACATGATTTACTACTGTTTTTGCTCCATACTTTGCAACCAAAAACCAAACACACTTACTGAGCCGGCGATGGGACTGAGAGTGAGATCGTGTCCGATAAAGTTGGCGATGCTGGCTCCTCATCCAGCCGTAGTACTTCAGCAACAATTTAAAACATCCGAACGTCACGAGGAATGTTCGTAAAATTGTGTTCGTCGTCGCTGTCGTCGTCATTTTCGCTTCCTAAAATTAAACAGAAAAATTTAATGATTGTTGTAATTACCTTTAGTGTGTTACAGCTGAAGAATATTAAACCTCACCTAGTTCCATTAAAATATCTGTTATATTTTCGTCTCTTAAAATTCTCGTAGGCCTAAGTCTTTTCGCGACAGGCCTACGACGCTGAGATCTGAGATCAGACGTTGACGTAGACGGGGTTGATATCTCAGGAATAAGGTTAGGGGTGCTACTGCCACTACCGCCACATTCGACATACCTGTAATTAATTAATTAATTTACAGGTACATGTATTTGGCTCAGTAACTTACATTTTTTTTATACAAGTCACATGATTTACTACTGTTTTTGCTCCATACTTTGCAACCAAAAACCAAACACACTTACTGAGCCGGCGATGGGACTGAGAGTGAGATCGTTTCCGATAAAGTTGGCGATGCTGGCTCCTCATCCAGCCGTAGTACTTCAGCAACAATTGATCTAAAACACAACAAGTTAAGTCATAAATAATACCTACAGACCAGAGACCATTGTCGTGTAAGAGTAGAGAGAGAAAATTGTTCAGGTTGACTTACCTGCTGGTACCAGGTGCCCCTGGAATATTTATGCCTTCTTCCCGCTGTTCGCTGGACGGAGTCGAAGTCGAAGGGTTTATTGTTCTAAAATAAAATAATACTTTAGTAAACTCGTGTAATTCAAGACATACTTTTTATTTAGAATTGTGTCACTACTTACAGAGGGTCATAATACTCATAACGCAGCATTCTTCTGGATTTTTTGATAAGTGGCGTTTCTAAAGGTGTATCAATGGGCAGTTCATTGATATCACCCAGATTCCAGCTGTAAAGTTAAATTAGAGTTACATTATATTGAAACCAGTCTTTTTAAAAAATCTAATAAAATCAAACAAAATAAATGTTGTTACCTATCAGGCAAAGAGGCCGCAGTACTACTACCTCTGCCCCGTGAAAAAATGTGTTAGACAGATCATAAATAGATAAAAACAAATATAAACTTACTTTTCTCTTTCTTTCACGTACCTTCCTTTTGCCGGCAAAAAACCCAAAAACGTACACCACGAAACACGCGAGAAACAAGTATGAGTCAGTTATGTAACTGGCGTCATGAACGAATGAATGTGCGTTGTGGGGTACGACTATCGCTAGCTCTTTTCATCTTACGCCATAAACATTACGAATAACAAAGACACGTATAGTAAAGATCCATAAATATCACGTTTTCAAGTGGGTAGTCATTCATCCCGTAGCGGGCGCGTAACAATCAGTACCTCCGTTTTGATCCCGCCACGGGTTGGTTGGCAGCTGACGGGCTATACGGGTTGCTTGTAGTATAAAAGATATAATATTAACTAGACAATTAAAATTGAGGGTAGACGTGGGTAACAATATTTCACAACCGCAGGCATAGATAAGTCCCAATTACAAAACCCCACTGCCCTGCAAGATGACACGGAGCGTAGAACAGGGTACCAGCCAGGTCGCACAGGTTGACAGGTCAGACCGCAGCAGATCCACCGGTAGGAAGGTCCCTGGAATCACGAAAGTCGTGGGCGTTATTCCGATGTTCGGTCTATCGGCGCGGTAGCAAGTTCGATGACGGCTCGATGCAAAGCGGCAGATGCTGATATATATGAGCGTGATAAGCGGGTGAATGTGATGATGAGATGATAAATATGCGAGACAGATGGGAGTTATGAATTTAAGCATAGAATAGCGATCAATGATGAGGCCTAAAATAATTAAATTTAGTGATGCTAAATTCGAGGGTAGAAAAATATAACACATCGAGTTGAATTAAGTAATTCAAATAAAAATTCATCATTATCACTATTATACAAAAGTATGATATTATTTAGCTGATGATGAGATGAAAAACACATAACACTTACTAACTAATGGTATGAACAACAAAATAATAATTCTATAGCCATCAAGGTCAAGCAATGTCATTGAATTTATTGAACACTCGTCGCACTAATTATTTGTTTTTAATATTATGTGATTTAAACAAAGACGGTATTCAATATTACATGACACTGATCCACACAAGGTTAAAAATTAATGTGAAAGCTATTACAAATTATTTACTACGGTGAAAATTTTACTACTACTAAATAATACTTTGCAACACTTACCCAATTCGGGGAATAGAAACACACTAATAATTGTATTTAGAAGAAATAATAATTAACTGAATCGTTTCCAAGGTTCACAAAGTTGCATAAAAACCATCAATTAAAATTAGCGTAGCGTAATAACGTTCGATCACAGAGCTGTTCACTGACAAGTGCCGGCCACCGCGGCACCTGTGGCGGCACCACTGACCTCTATTATACAAGTACGCTGGACTAATTACAGGCCGGGTCATAGTGTGCCGATTTGATTTTCGCCATTTTGGCGCTGACGGCAGCAGTGGGTGGGAAATGAACTAAAAATAGAAATGGGACAGAGAGATAAAATACACTAAAATAAACTATTACCACTTATTTATGTATTTACTACATTAATACGACACAATAAACAAGCTTAATCGCGTTAAACCTCCAAAATCACTAAAAAACACGAAGACAATCAGAACCAAGCACCGGCCATTTTGCAGTTTACGTCAGATTTAGTTCCTTTCCCCCGCATTGGGGGCGCTTGGCGGCGCAATGGCGGCGCTTCAAATAGGCACAAGAAAGAGCTGTCATTTTAAAGGGTATCATTGGTCCATATATTAGACGTCAGTGGGCGGCACCGTCGTCGTGTCGCGCCCGAGCATCTCCGAACCGAACCCGTCTCACACGATCGCAGCGCAGCGTGATTCACTAAGCATATAGATTCATCCGCGTTAATTTCATAGCTAACTTTTATAACAAATTCTGATTAATGTTTATTAATTATTTAGTTAGTAATAAGCATATTTATTAGTCTTTAGTTTGTTTTGTATTTAGATTTAAGTATTTTAACTTTGTAAATATTAATTTTAGGTAATAGTTTAGCTTTTATTTTAGATTAGAAATTGGGCATCCAAATTTAATCAAGACCAGGAACGGAACCGTTACATGCTCATCATAGAGATACCTACATTGCATGTTAAGATCTAATTTTATTTTTTAGTACCTGTGATGACGAAATAAAGTATATTCGTACTTAGATCCAAGAGTGAATTCGGTTTTGACTTCAGCACAAAAAAAGAAAGCAAAAGAAAACTTGACCCTACTATACAACGTTAGTTTTTCTTTATACGAAACCTGAAAACTGTGTGGCGAAAAACTTTGAGACTTGACAGGTAGGATTTCTTCACCCTGTACAAGAATAAAACAGTTCTCATCATAAATTGTGGTTTGACTGCCTTTTCCAGTTTTTCCCGACGGTTAACGGACGCTAAAACTGTTTGCTCAGAATCAGTAATAGAATCGATTTCAATACTTTTTATACCTTGTTACATTTTGACCAAATAAAATTTACAATATCTCAAATAAAGTACACCCTACTAAAAAAAATCTCACTATGCGCCGGCCAGCCGCGCGCATAGCTTGGCACGTGGATGCGAGAGGCGCAAGGCACTGACCTCCATTACATTACATTAATTCGCTGGAGGTCAGTGGCGCACACCTATCGCGGCACGCGCCGGCTCGCTCGCCGCTACGAAGCTATCGATCGACCGGTGCGTATGTGTCGCATACGCCTTGCGCGTCCTGAACTCCTGACTCGTGCTCCCGTGCAGTGTTAGTTTGCTAAAAATGAGTTTTCGATACACCAACGCTCAGTACACAGAAATGGTACGAACGCTAGAGTGTGTGTGGTAATAACGTTTCCGCAGCAGTGCGAAGTTACCACGAACAATTTGGTATCCACGTATCGTGGAACACAGGAACACACAAAGGTGAGGGACTATGGTCAGTTCCTACAACGGTGCAGGAAGGTATTTTAGAGTTCGTACGTATTAATCCCGAAAGAAGCACGACACAAGCTGCCAGAGCGTTTGATGTGTCGCAAAGTTATGCTTGGCGCACACTGCATGACGACGGACAATACCCGTACCATTTTCGTCGAGCCCAGGAGCTAAGCGAAAATGACTTGGCACAACGCATCGAGTTTTGCCAGTGTCCTGTTTTAATTTTAATTGCTTTTTCCCTAATTGATTTTGTGCGACTTTGAGGCTCCCACTGGCTAAAACGCTTCTGCGAAATAGCTCAACTATTGATTTTACTTTATTTTGTATATATCTCTTATATCTGTCAACGCTGCCTGTACTATTAAATTCAACGTATGCTCAAATCAGGGCAATGACTTCCATCGGAGCAGCGAAATAGCAGCTTGAATATTGGCAGCATTATCTGCCGTAATCGCTACTACTTTGTCAAAAATATTCCAGTCATCACATTTTTTTTTTATTAAATCCGCAAAATTTTGTGCCGTTTGCCTATTGATGTCCGGTATGCATTCTAAAATATAGGATTTTATGTTTGTTTCATTGTTAAGAAAATGAGCTGTGATTACAACATACTGCTCGTGAGAAGCCGATGTCCATGCGTCGGTTGTCAGAGCAATATAATCAGCCTGTGCGAGTTGCTGTTGAACATCTTCTTTCACCGAGTTATATTATTTCTGTAGGAGACCATTACTTATTGTTTTTCGCGTAGGTGTCGAATATGGTGGACATAATTCGTGTGTAAATGCATTAAACGCATCATTATCTACAATAAAAAAGGTAAGTAATTTTTTACTATCATGCTAAGTAACAGTTTGTTAATAGTTTCCTGTTTTTTTACTGATACCGGTTTGGGGAAGTATGTGCTAATTTGGGTATTTTTTCGTTTTTGCGAAGGATGAATCGAATGCGGCTGGTTTATCTTGTACATGTGTCGATACTGTCGCTCCATTCTGGCTAGCTGTAGATGTTTGCGATGGCATAACTTGAGATGTTATCTGGGCCGTACCACTACCAGTAGGAATCGTAGATGGTGCGGGATAATTATCTTGATTTCCCTGAATACTACTCTACAATACTATGGGTGAAGAAGAAAATTATACCCAGTATGATTAATAAAGTTTAGATTTTTTAAGATTAAAGTAATACTACGTTTATTTGTAGGTCATGGATACATGACTGTTTGATTTTTCGTGATTTTTAATAAAAGAACTGCGCTCACACACTCTCTCATGTGCGTGTATCTCTGGTGTATATGTGAAAAATCAAGTAAATCTACTAAATGTCTATAGCTCTCTTTAGACATTCTGTAGAATGATAAGAATTTTGCATCTGTTTGTTGTAACTCTTTTGCAGCAACAAACACTGCAGTTTATGTTATTTTCTATGTACGGATGAATCCAGTATCTTCTGTTACGACGTTTTCTTTGTTTCCGGTAAAGAGTACAAAATAATCGTTTCATCATTTAGGGGGAGCCAGTTTTGAATAGTATAAAAAACACACTTCTATTATATTATTTTTAAATGAAACTAGGTTTTCTTATAATCACTTTAATTGGCAATGTTATAAAATGAAAATAAAGAGGATAACAACGCTGATAATCTCTTATCCCCTCAATTGATGACATCATGGCGACCATTTTCCTTTATTTTGATTAGGAAAAACAAAATGGCCGCCATTTTGATTATTTTTTGATTTTTAATTTTTTAAAAAAAATATTTTAAATCCTTCCTGTATGCAAATACCAGTCATTTGGTATCAATAAAGTCATTATTAAATGGTCTACAAGTTAAAATAATATAATTTAAATTATATTCTACTGTGTTCGAACTGTATGCGAGGGAAAATACAAGTGGAATGAAATTGGGTAATTAAAACTAAAAAATCAAATTAAAAAAAATAAACAACTTGTTGCTTTAGTTGTCCACTTTAAATTAACCTGTTACTATTAAGCAATAAACACATTAAATAACATTCACACCTTTACATAATAAAATATCAAGTAAATCAACAATTTCTGCATACAGTCACAGCGCCCGGCGCGCGAACATTTTAAAAAGATTGACAAAACTCCCATCGGTTTCAAATGTTCGCGCGCCGGGCGCTGTCATTTGCTAGTCGCTGGTTTGTTCTACCAACCTAACAAACTAATTAAACACAACGAATCGTCTAACAAACGAAAAGAGACTTTAAATACGGGCGATAAGGAATTGCCTTCTAAAGGTCGCCCATCAAACGTCGACCATCATGGCGCTGCCTTTAGAAGGCAGGCCATCAATTGAGGGGATAAATAAATAGTTTAAAAAAAAAACGAAATCGGCTCTTTCATAGCAGCAGGTCAATGAAAGAGCTACCATGTTTTATGAAAGAGCCGATACCTACTTTTGAGGTACTAAACGGGTTTTATCAATTAAAATTATGTTAAGTATTTAAAATCAGATGAATACTAAGCTTACTTTGGTAATTCTATGAAAATCACAATTTTTAAACAGTGAGTAATAATTAAACATTGTCTTAATCAACAATTAAAACTTTTGAACTGTGTCTTAGTCAAAAATTAAATAATTAATAAAAATTTGTCTAAAACATAAAATCGAGCCCTTTTCCGTATACTCTATAACTTAAAAAATAAAAACAATTTAAAATTAAAAACAATTTTGGCAGAAGAAATTAATCACCCCTTTGTGGCCACACGATTCACATGCCCACCCGTTGGTACATATCTTGCACTTGTACCATACTTCTTTAGTAGAATTAAAATTCTTATTGCACACAACACAAAAGTTATGACTTTCATTTAAACTGACATTCCTTTTTTTAAATTCTATTAAGTTAACGTCATCATCTGAACTTGTCAATGATGAATCATCATGCAATGTAATGCTTTCATTAGAGTCGCTAGTATCACACTGTTTTTTTTGTATTTAACTGCCTAATATTGTGTTTTGTTTTCATCTTCCTAGTTACAGATTTTTTTGATTTGCTTTTAGTTAGCTAGGTGATAAAACAACCAATCACAACGCTTGAATTCTCGAAAACAAATGGCTATTTCTATACAACCGCGTTAGCCACACCTAATATTTTTATTGTATTTTTAAGTGTTTTTAGTGAGTTCTCGTGCAAAATTTGTTGTGAAACGACTATTATGGAGGTCCCTGTAGAACCGGCAAGTACTGGCAGAGGTCGAAAACGCACACGAAACCAAGAAAACTGGAAGGCAAGCATTGCTAAGGTTAGTGATGTGCCTCGCGTCTACACTCCACACAGTGTATAGATAAAGATAAATAATTGCAATCGAATTAAATTCGTTTTTCGCAATATTTATTTTTACATGTATTGCTATTACATGCTATTATATAAGTACCATAACGCTTATACATACTACCTAACTGTAACTAAAATTGTGCTAAGATAGAGAAGTTTGAGTGTTAAAAATATTTACTATTGTTTTTTATTTTATCTCCCAATAATGTATTATTATAATTTTTACTATGTATGCAAACCTACCTACAAGTACCAGTACTATACCTACTAAGTAAAATAATAGCTACAAACTAGTAGTATGTTTAATAACACCCCTTTTTACCGACTTCAAAAAAAGGAGGTTATTTTCGTCAGGAGTTAATTCCTTTATAGGTTCCTACTTCCTAGTACCTAACCAAATATTTTTTTTTTCACAGATACTCCTCAACTGCTTTACCTCAAAGAGTGAACTGTTCACATAAAAATCCAACGCTAAAATGTGCAAGCCTGACTATGAATGAACTTCTAGAATTTCACCAATCATTTTATGCCTAAACAAAAAAAAGCAGTCAAGATGCTTTTCTTCTTAAGTGCTGTCAAATAAAACAAATTAAAAGAAGGCGTCCTAACCAAAATAAAAGACTTAGAAGAGATTTTAATATCCAGTACAGTATTTTCAATAGTCAGAATTTTGTGATTGTCTGCCAAAAATTTCTTTTGAGTACCTTGCAAATAAAAAAGTATAGAGTGGAATTTGTTATGAAGGTGTGTTACTATACGCGACAGATTGCTAAAGAAAACAGGGAAGGAAATCATAAAATAAACAAGTATAAGGAGCAAAAAGATAGTTCGGCAGTTTATTATGAAGTTAAAATGCATAGAATCACATTACTGTCGATCTGCAACTCAAGAGCGAAAATATCTGAACAGCGATTTGAGTATAAACAACAAATTTGATTATATTAGATGTTCAAAACCGAAAATCCTCAATCTGTTGTAAAGAAGTCTTATTTTCGTGCAATATTCAACCAAGATTTCAATATAGGATTCGGTAATCCGAGAACAGACGTTTGCTCGAAATGCATTGAATTGGATGGGAAAATTAAAATGGAAAACGACCAAGAAAAAAAGAAAGACCTCGATCGAAAAAAGAGTCCACAAGCTCAGGGCAAAAGCATTCTTTAAATTGCTTCAGGAAAAATCAGAAGATTATGATCACTTTCTCATTCGACTGTCAAAAAAATAATCCCCTACCCAAAGTACCTGACCAAAGCGCATACTACAGTCGCCAAATATATCTCTACAATTTTACGATTGTTCAGGGTTCTTCTAAAGATCACCTGAATAAAGACACATCAAACCAGATAGCCTCTAGCCTGCATTGTACGACCGTTTAAATAAAACTAAGTTTGAAGGGATTAGCACTGTTCGTCTTGTAGCTGATGGATGTGGCGGGCAGAACAAGAATAGCATATTGCTATGTATGCTGTCAAGATGGCTTCTAGACAACACGTCTCTGAAAAAAATTGAAGTCGTTTTCCTCATTACTGGGCATTCTTTCATGCCACCAGACCGAGTTTTCGGAAACATTGAAAAAGTTCTTAAAAAACAAGAAGTAATCATTCGACCTGAAGATTACATAGACATCATTGCAACAAATGCAACCATTACAAAAATGCGTTTGCGTGACATTCAAATGTTAGACTTCAGGAGTGCCGCAAAAGATGTCCTAAAACCGACTGCGAGATGGCCTTCCAAAATAAGTGAATGCAAAAGATTCATTTTGAAGAGATCCAAGAGTATGATGCGCGTTAGTCGGTCGGTTGTAATTATTAAATCTTTCGCTGTCTGAAATATCATGCCCTTTTGCCTTGCAATACCTGCAAAAAACGTAGGACCGAGAATTATCATGGACAGGTGCTGGCGGTTTTCGATCAGAAAAAGCACGTGGTAGAGTTGTGCGTCTAAATTTAGAAAAACACTCCGAATGCCCAATTTTTCCACAGGTTTTGCATTTGACCGGTTGCGGTTTAGTTACAGTTTTGAACAGGAGATTTTGAATCTTCTCCTCTTCGAGAGCGATATTAATTGCATCATATAAAGATTTGGGGCTTCGATATTTAACATTGTTACTGACTTGAGGATGTAACCCTTTTTTTTGCGATGGGGAATGCGTTTACGCACATCCTCCGCCACGGGGGTGGCTAAGGGGGGTGTGGGACTCCCGCACTAAACCCCATCGGGTCCCTCATGGTCGCATTGGTAGCGCCGCTCGGTGCCAGGATGGTGCCTATTGACCGGGCATGACGATGTAACCCTAGAGTGAACGTGAACAACGCTAAGTCTTCGGTCATAGCAACGCGACCAGGGAGATCTTTCTTTAAATATTCTGAGCTTGGATGTCCGTGAGACTACCTTCAACTCTAAGCGCAAATTGGGAAACCGTTTCGGGTCCGGCCGTTATGCCCCCATTCCGGTTTGCCCCCGGCCGGTATGCCCCCACAATTTTAAGTAAATTTGTTCCAGTTTGCCGTTAAAACGTGGGGGCATACCGGCCGGGGGCAAACCGGAATGGGGGCATAACGGCCGGACTCACCGTTTCATTGGGTTGTTGTTTGCACGACTGTAGATTTAGCAACAAATGATTATAGCTTTTGCAAAATTTTGTTTAAGGAACATCTTCATTAGATTAAAATCATCGAAAATTTTATTTGAACACGCGAAGGGCTTTCCCTTATAAACGAGATAAAATATATTTTGTAAGCAGGGTTCTCTGACTTGGTGATGCTAGATCTAAAGCGTCTTGGCAGTTATTAAGGAAAGCAGTAAGCGTTTCAGCTTTTCATCTAAAATGGCAAAGTTAGAGCTTCGTTGGCTGGATGTCACAAAATTTCTTCGAGCTCAATTTATGCGTGAAACAGGTGAAGATGTAGAATATAAAATTGGTATCGTAAAATGTGCGGCACACACGCTTCAACTGGCTTTACATGATGTTTGTAATGACATAGCTTTTCAAAACCTGATATCAAGTTGTAGAGAAAGAAGCGGGGCGACGCCTTCACCCCAATTTGTAAGGTTTATTAGAGAAAAAAAAAACTATAAAAATACTCCTAAATTAGATTGTCTGATTCAATGGTTGACATGGTCGAAAGTTTGATATCACTAAAAGATATTTGTGCCTCAGATGTTTGACTAAACTTACCCACTCGACATGGGATGTTTTGTCGGAAATGCTGAATTCTATGACACCTACACGAGAATTTACAAAAAAGCTTCAAGAGGAGCAATTGACAGTTGGTGATTTTTAGATAGCATAGATGGAATTACTTCGAAACTTTCCAATGATATAATTGAAGCAATTGTAAGCTTATGATGACAAAAGATGCATGCAAAAAAGCTGCATTGGCGACTTTGGAACAAAATAACTGTCCAATGTGGCATGAATTAAGATACGGAAGAATCACAGCTTCTAAAGTCTACGAAGCTGCGCATTGCAATGTTCTTGATGATTCTTTAACTGAAAACATATTGGGAGCTAGTAAACTGAGAGATACAGAGGCTATGAAAAGGGGAAGATGCTTGGAAATCAAATATTGAAAGAAGTTCAAAAGAGAAAATAAATAAAAATAAATAAATGTGGTTTAAAATTAAATGCTGCCTATCCTATCATGTGTGCTTCTCCGGATGGTGAAAGTAGTGTGTAAAGTATTGAAATAAAATGTCCGACATCAGTAAAAGCCATGAGTCAATACATCAACTCAAAAAATGAAGTAGCTTCGAAATGTATGGCACAAGTGCAACTACAGATGCATTTTTCCAATAAAGCAAAGGCCCTCTTTTGTGTTGCTCATAATGATTATGAAACAAGTAAAAAATAACTATTGTAGCGGTGAATATAACAAACAATTCACGCTACAGCTAATTCACGTAAATCAGATATGCTAGCGTGGCTTACCAAAAATGGATTCAGCTTGGATTCCAATATGTTGAAACCTCAATTTATACAACTAATAAAAATAACTAAGCTTGTTTTAAGAAATTCTCAATAGACAAAATTTTGATGGAACATGGTCACGATGTTCTCCGTCTCCTACCGCCGTACAATCCCATAGAAATGGCTTAAGCTAAAAAAGGTTATGTAAGCAGCAAAAATGTTAAGTGGAATATTGGCTGTGTTATAGATTTAATTAAAGTAAAGGTGAATCTGATGGGACCAGATGAATGAAAAAAACTACGTGTTAAAGTGAAATCAATAGAAGAAAATTATGTAAAAAGTGACCACGTCGTGGATGAGCTCTCGGACAAACTAATTATTCGTGTGGGAGAACCTGATGAAAGTAAAGATATGTCAGTGGATTTCTTTGAATCATCCGAAGGTGAATAGGCCCCAGTTCCTCAAGTTCCACGATACCCTCAAGTTCCATAATAGAGGGAGTCATGGAAATTGAGGATAGCGATAGCGTTTAAATGTGTTTTACTTACGGTGCGACATAAAAGAGAAGTCACGCAATCACGCTTAAATTCTGAACCGATTTAAATGAAAATTGGTACAGATATAGTCTAAAGCCTGAGAAAGGACATGGAATGGAAACTTTTTTATGCGAAAAAGGGCTGTAAAGGGTGAAATAGGGGATGAAAGTTTGTATGGAAATTACGCCATTTTTGAAGCGAGAAGCTTGAAACTTATTTTTAGGCATTTCATTACATACAAATAAATATGACATTAAAAATTTGTAAACAAAATACTCTAGGGGGTAAAAATAGGGGGTGAAAGTTTTTGTATGATGACGTCGGCAATAAAGCTTAATTGAATAAGCTATTTGCAGTAAAATACTGTAACTAGCTTATTTTAATGTATGTGTTTTATTTGCGTGACGCCGACGCTCTATAAATAGGTTGCGTAGCGTCTACGTTGCTACGACGTGCTTTAACCGTAGCTCTTCCTGATTTGCCTGAGTTAAAACTTTATCTATCGAGGATGAGCCATGCATTCTTACGCCTAGTGATATAAGAGGATCTAACTGGTCTAAAGATACATTAATGGCCATTTCCTCATAATATTCGCGTTTGTTTTGGTCGCAGTTTATTAGTATATTTATGTTAATTCTCTGATTTTTTCACCAAACTGTTCGATTGAATTGTTGTATTTTTTGCAATTTATTAATTCTTGTACTATCTGAATTTCATTTCTGTATTTACCAAACCTTTTACATAAAATAGATTTTATTTCAGGCCAAGTGCTGAAGTTGGTATTTTCCGACAACGCCTCTACTGCTTTTCCGGTAAGTTTGATTCTTATGAGGCAGGCTATACTAGGGTTATGAGGGCAATCTATAATCTTTAATACATTTTCAACACTTTTTATGTAAAATTGCAGGGTTTTGCTGTTCCCATCAAAGGTAGGTAATAAAAATGATAAGTTTTGGTAATCTATTTCGTTAACTTTGCTGTTGCTAGGACCTACAGTTTCTCCTTGTACACTCATTGTGAATACACAATATATAAAGTTTTTTAAAATTAATACACAATTCAGGGTATGAAGGAAGGTGGCTGGGACTTGGGCGTATCTATGATAGTAATAGTTACCCCACAAGCATAGTCACGTTCACGTTGAGTTCTGGAACCTCGTTACGATTTGAGTAAGGCGCAGGACAAATACAAGAAGCATCGGGCGGATATTTTGTGTTTATGATTTTTTGCCATGGTACTAAAGTATTTTTAAGAGAAATTAATATAAAAACTACGGCCGTTTCCTCGTGGTCCTACTATTTTGTCCCACTAGTAGGACCACGAGGATATCGTTTTCCTCGTGGTAGAAGTAGAATTTTAGAGTAGTCATTATATTAATTTGGTATAGATTTTAAAAAATACCTTAGTCCCATGGAAAAAATCCATAAACACAAAATATTTTAATCGCTTCTTTCAGAAGATATAATTTTTTTTCGACGGTGGCGCTAGGTGTCAAAGTCGTTGGGTCTTTAAGCACCTTAACAAACTTATTTAACTTACCTTAAAGTTATCAGTAGTCGCTCTTCTGGAGAAATAGGTATTTTCCAATGCGTACATTTTTTTTGTAAGTCATCTCTTACTCTGGACATAATTGTATTAAAACATTGAGGGGACATCTTGTATACGTCGTAGAAACGATCTGGATAGTAAATTAAATGTTTTGTTTGAATGAAAAATCTATGCTCCTGCCCTGCTTGCCACACAGGGTGGACCGCATATCTTCTGATCTTTTGTAAGTTCTCCAAATGCACCAAAGCTTGCAGATCCTCTTCATCTGACGAAGAAGAGGACGTCATGTTGTCGTGATAAAGTCTAATATAATACTGCCCCAAAAACATGCCACTGTGTTCGACCGTTCCTCGCCTTTCCGACACCCTTAGCGCGCCCGTTATAACTGCACCGGCGACGCACCCGCGCCACACCCGCGCCTCGTCCGCACTTCGCCCGCGCTTCTACGCCTCTTGTATTTGTCCTGCGCCTAATACTCCGCGATGTTGATGATTTACAGTCTTTCCCGGAATTTACGTTTTTTTGCTGCCACAAGTTCTTGTTTAATCGCGACGTTGACACACGTTGATTGTTTACGCGAGTCGAACTTTTCGTGCGCGATCCTACCGACTGCGCCAGTTATGTTAGCAGCAGGGGGATCGGGGTTTTTAAAAACAACGTCATTTCACGGAGCCAGGATCAGAACTGGCGTTTATTTTCATAGAACATTACATGAAACCTCACACTACAAAGCTTACTGTTATCTTAATTACCTATTTCTAATAACTTATGATCTAATACGCAGGGTTATCGTTACATTACTCGTTGTGAGCTATTTTTCCGATCTTTGAGCGTAACATCAATAAATTTTTTTATGTTATTAATAATAATAATACTCACTCAAAATAACGTAAAAAACTAGACTAACCAAAAGATAGCCATGGCCCCATTTTGTGAATTGTGTGGCCATTTATTTCGGCTGATTGTGCATCTAGTTCTTATTCTATTTATAACATCTTTCTTTTTTTAATAACAATTAGACTGGTATTGTTAAAATATATATATATAAAAAAAACTATTACGCTTTTTGACAATACCAGTTGTTCAAATACATTATTATTCATTTGGTGCTGAACTTGGTAAAGATGTGTTGTATTTTAAAAATACTTTTTTTTACAGTAGGATAAGTGTTTAGCATCTCCAGACAGAATATTCTAGGGTTTCCAGGTCTATAGTGGTATTTGCACTACCACCCTCACCGGTAACAGAACTTGCAGAGGAGTCTGAATCCTGAAACATGTAGTACAATTGGCTTTCTTTTTCTTTTCTTCTGATGTTTGTGATTGGAAGCCACTTTTTAAATTTTCCGTTTTAAATTTCCTGACTTCTGTGATAAGCGGCTGCTTAACGTGCCTCTTCTTATTTTTAGAGGCACCCACTTTAATTTAAAGAATGGATACGATACCTACTGCTGTCGAATGCTGTCTTTGGATCTTGGGTCTTCTAAATCAAATATTTCGAAACGCTTTCCAATACTTTCCTTTATTATTTCAATCAACGGTCCACAATATACTGGGTTGTCCGTTTCTAATGAAGCTAACATTTTTTTCATTCTTATCTATTTAGGTTATAGACATCCATAATATAAATAAGTTTATTTTGTCACCTTCCAAGCTCCTGATGGCCTTAGCTATGGGTTTGGAAATTCTAACATCAAGAACTGTATTTCAATTTCTTTCAGGACTGATAATCCTAGTTTTCTTAGAGCTTCATTTATGGTTTCTTGGACTTAAAATAATATCTGTTATACAATAAATTCTAATATAAATTCCACCGAGTTGGGTAGGGGCTAGTTTAAACGGGATTACTGCGAGGAAGCTTCCTTATAGCGTCCTGTATTGTTCTTGTCCGCAGATATCTTATCTTTAATGATTTTTAACAAAATATGGCAATATCAAGACAATAAGAAAATTTTGTAACTAAACGTAGAAAACGTAATAATAATAATATAATAATAATCCTCCTAGCCGAGTTTTCGGCTACGGCGACCAATCTTTTTACGATCAGCTAACTATGCAGGATATATTATAGTGCACAAGTGAGTGCGCAAGCACAGATGCACTCCCTATTCCCTCACTCTCATGACACGGTGGGACAGCAGTCTGACAAGACGAAAGAGAGATCAGGCGCAGGACCAACGGCTTAACGTACATTCCGAAGCACAGAATCATCATTCTTTTCAGACATTTAGGTGATTCAAGCCTGCAATATCCTAACCAAACTGGAAACATTCTCTACGTAAGTCAGGACAAAAATTTCGTATTATTTTGATATATTACTGACATGACGACACGTGCTATGTCATGACGGCTAGCTTATATACACATTATAATGTCGTGTTCTGACGCCTGCGGACGATATTTTGGATCAGTCCAGCCGTAGCTTTTAAAAAGGTAAAACGTTTGCAATGTTCTCTCAAGAGTCATCCGATTCTGATTCAGATTATGAAGAAGACGTTAAATTTTTAATCATGTTTTAAAAAAGCAAAGGAAGAAAAAAAGATTCTGGATTCATTCAGTCAATAGACAAAGAGAGGTTAATGGCGAGTTTCATTGTCTCATCAAAGAGCTTGAGAGTGACGCTGAAAAATTTCATCAGTGTTTTAGATTGTCAAAGGCCCAGTTTGATCAAGTACATTTTTTGATCGAGAAGGATATAAAGAAAATACATACACGTAAATCTATAGGAACAAGAGTAATACTTGCAGTATGTTTGAGGTAAGCATTTATGGGGTTATTATAAATTGCCAAATTAATCAATTATTATCATCGGTAAAGTCTGCATTGCTATAATATGACGAGATGTTCTCTTCACCAAAACTGTTAAGTGTTAAAACTGTTTGTTCCATTGGTGATGACGCTGTAAGAAGGGTGATAGTTGATGTAGATGGCAATATCGTAGATGTAGATGGTTTGGAATTCTTTTAGCGGCTGTGAAATCTGGTGAGTCACGTTACCTAGTGTAGCAAAAAATATAACC
Organism: Mecyna flavalis; assembly: GCA_949319885.1. Lineage (NCBI taxonomy): Eukaryota > Metazoa > Arthropoda > Insecta > Lepidoptera > Crambidae > Mecyna > Mecyna flavalis. The sequence continues at coordinate 2,924,908 of OX439413.1, forward strand.
TACAACTGGCGCGTGCACTGATCTGTGGGGTTGTGATGGCGCCGGTTCCCTGCTCCCCCCAACCCACCGCCCTGACGTGAACTGGGATCGCTTCTGATGCGACATGTCAGATCCCATCACGACACGTCACATTACACTAGTATGAACGTTACCATACTAAATGTATGATACCGATTCCGTTCTGATGAGTCACGACACGACACATCAGACAAATATAAATCCAGCTTTAGGTACGGATCTTCTACTAACATATTCCTTTATAGCGCTGATTAATCTTCGAGATAAGACTGATATTTGAATTGTTGTTCTGGTGTGTGTCTCAAACGGATGTCTCCTACAATCACTTAATATATTTGGCGATTGAATTTGAAGACTTTATTTAAAAAACAACCTTTGACAAAAATTACATGATATGAGTTAGTTACGCCATCTTGTAGCGGAATTCGTAAGCTTTATTTATTTATTTATATTTCATATTTTTTCAAAAACAAGTGTTTTAGTCATGAGATATTTGCTTTTATTCGTTGTATCACTTCTTCGTAAAATGTATCCAACAGAACAATGCTAGCAGCTACACAGAGGCTAAGTAAAGGGACTATGGTACATTTACGCCTCGGTCAACACAGAGCACAGAGGAGGTCCTGAACATGTTGGGCCTGAAATAGAAGAGCGAATACTGACAAAAAGCGCCGAGATATTTATTTCACAAGTTTTCAAGGCATAAGTTACGTAAAGTGGATGGACAACAAAGCAGTACATTTGCTCACCAACTTTCTATCGCCTATCGAAACAGACATTGTAAAACGCCGTCAAGCTGGTTCAGCAGAGAAAATAGATTTAAAAAAATGCCCTCGGATCGTGTCATTTTATAATAAAAATATGGGTGGAGTTGACCTTATGGATCAACGTAAGGTGTTCTATGAGCTAGATCGAAGATACAAAATAAAATATTATCTACGACTGTTCTTTGACTTGTTCGATTTATCTGTGAATAATGCATAATATCTATCTACACGACGCTTTATAATGAAAAAAAAAATGGAAGGTAATTTTTTGACCAACTTACAGTTCAGGCAAGTAGTAGCTCGGAGTTTGATCAATGGTTTTACGGTCAGGCAACGAGATGCTCCTAATTCAAAAACTAGTGCTGTACGAAGAGCCATAAAACGTCAATTGACTACACATCCTATGGAAAAGTGAATCACAGAAAACGGCGTGTAAATTGTGCTAAGTTCAATACAAATCTCTGTTACTCTAATGACAAAAATTTTTTCGATGAATATCATAAATAAAATAAAACAAAAATATAACTCTTGCATTTAAATATTGTAATTTAATTAATAAAACTTAATAAAATTATGAAACTCGTAAAGATACACACGTAAATAGGCTGAATAAGTAAAAACTCAGCCCTTGACGTCCATAAGGACAAATATGTCCTAAAAAGTCCGAGAAACCATTATTATTTTTAGTATTTTTATTTATAAGTATGCTTATTAGATGCCTTATGAGTCATCTTAAACAATCAGAATGATTACTTACTTCCTATCATGGTATGGTCCTGAAAGGGTTAAAATGGACAACAGTAATACCTCTTGGCCTCGGAAAAGGCCAAGAAAAGTTAAAAGAGCAGACCTTATTATAGAAGAGAAGTTTAAAGAAGAGAAACATGTGAATCATGTTGAAAACTTAATATCTGCTGTTGAAGTCGGTCCTGATTGCAAGTGATTAGCATAGTGGTTTTTGGAATTATAACATGCTGTTACTAGGTAATTTACTATAATATTATGGTAAAAAAAATATATTTATTGTGTTCCAGTTGTGTTTTCAAAACATAAGTGAAGAAAACAAAAAGCAAATCCCGGTAGACTTCCTTAACATTCCTTCAAAGAATCTTCAAGATGCTCATTTTTCAGGACTTATAACTGTCGAGGATGTTAAACAAAGAAGATCTAGGAAAGCTTTGAACATGCACTGTGATGATGAGTTGAATATTTCCAATCATGATGCAGCATTCTATTACAAAGTGCGGATTAAAGAAGGTGAAAATTTTATCATACGCGGCATAATAAAAGTTCTTATTTCAATGCTAGTACGAACGAATATTGCATCCACTTCTTTTTTTTACCCAAACGTAACTATTATATGAGTTAGAACGAGATGGAGAAATGGAGGCGGGACGTGCGACTACAGACGGTGCCAGGAACTAGATACATCGGATTATGAACCCCGTGTTGCGTTTTGTGCTTTGTTCCTGTAAGATTACACCAGAAACATCCTAGATAGATGAGTGCACATTTACTCGAAGAGGTTTATTCAATCAGCACAATAGGCACATGTGGGCGCACGAAAACCCTATGTTAATGGAGGAAGATTCATTATTGCACAGGAATAGCTGCATTTCCTCGTTTTAAAAACATAAAATCAACAATATATAAACATAAGAATGCAGCACTTATTGTGGATAATATTTAATACAAAGATCTAGAAAGTGTCCAGTGTGGAACTTCCTCAGAGATACCAGCATTATTTTTTATTATCTACAACGATGATAATTTGTCGTATACTACTTATATTCTGCTCCGAATAGGCGCGACATTATACGAACACATTAAAAATCTACTTTGCAGATGGAACATTCTGGATCTGTACGAAACCTTTCTATCAACTTTATACTATCTATGGGAATTTGGGCAGTACAGAAAAATATATTAATATTTTACCTCTGTTAAACGTGCTTGCTTATGAGTGGCAAAAGTAAAAAAGAATACGAATTGGTTTTTTTTAGTATGATTAAGTCTCAACTCCCGGCATGGAAATCTCATATTTTCAAATGCGATTTTGAGGACGCTGCAATTAATGCAATTAGGAATTCATTTAAAGATGTTTCAACAAGTGGCTGCTATATCCATTACAGGGATGTAATTTGGCGAAAAGGTAAACAACTGGGACGAACAAAAAATCATCGTGTGAATCTTCTTTACAACAACCATCGCAAGAAGAACATTCAATCACACCAAACCAAACTCAGGATACTTTGCAAAAAGAAAAACGTTCAAGACCATCTTCTTCTTTCTAATGGCTGACGTGGTATGTCAATTCCCTCCAGACAAAATCGCTCAAATCAGAGCACAAGTTTGTAACATCGTTACTGAAATGGAATTATTGGTATTGGCGCAACGAGAGACACCATCACCACAACATTCAGAACATTCATTCAACATCATACCACAGCAAGAAATGCACCCAAACAGCTCCCATCGAGAGACACCATCCCCACAACATTTATTCAACATACTACAGCAAGAAATGCACCCAAACAGCTCTCAACGAGAGACACCTGCATCCCCACAACATTCATTTGACATAACACAGCAAGCAATACACGCATACAACGAGAGAATACCATCCCCACAACATGGCATGTGCCAGTGAATTTTTCAGTATTGCGCTGTCGCTTAGGTTCGGGTCCTCGTTCTTCTATGGCATCATAGCGTCGTTTTAGTGATAGTCCACTGAGAACGCGAAATAACTGTGATTTAGTAGTTATTGTGACAGAACTTAATTCTCGACGTATTATGTTATCCTTAGAACATAGAACCGAAATTACAAATCCGGTAATAATTTCTTCTGGCATTACAGTCTTCGGTATCTGTTCAATATAATTCCATAAGCGAAGAGCTGATTCGGACGCGGTTTCTTTATGCGGTACGATCAACAGCCTTAAGCTATGTAGCTGCATTAAGCTTCTTATGCCAACCTTCCAAAAAGTTTGTGGTTTTGTGCCTCTCTCCGTAAACACATACTACTTTTATGAAATTGTCTTAATTATTGGCTTTACATAATAATATAATATATCGGCGAAAACGTTCACTATTTTGATCGTCTGGGCTTTGGCTGGTAATATAGATGGGGCAGACAGGAATATAGAACCAGTCTTTTATAATTTGACTTTACGGTAAAAGTGGTAGTACCGCAGCAAGTTCAATTTGCCTCTTCAAAATTATGAATTTGGCAAATTCAATTCTCGCCCCTTTTTCCAAATGGCCTTTGTATAGTGAAAAAAGTAACCTCAACAGTTACTTCCGGAAAGACTTCTTGAATAGCATTAATCGGATCAGTTCGCACCTGAACGTTTGTGGGTTCCACAGCTTTGATTTAATTGTAATTGTCTTTTAACTGTCCCATCGCCAAAAAATGTTTTATACTTTTCATGCGACTGCAAGCGTTTTCGGTAACAAATATTAATATGCGAGTATTAGTATCGTTAAAATCCGGTTCTTCCGGGTGGTCAAACTGCTTTGAGGAATGATTTAAATTTTGGAGGAACTGTAACTTCTGCGAGGTTCCTGAATTAAATTTTTTAACTTGTACCGTTGTATTTCTGTGGTCATACAAATAACTCTTTATTTTTTTAAAAAGAGGGAATTGTGATCCACTCAACTGAAAACCTGAATCTTCGTACGATGCTGCTGTTTGTTTATAAATACACTTGTTTGTTCAATACTTTTCTTTATTAATTACTTTTTCACACAACATAAGACGCCATGATGATCAAAGACTAAAACCAAAGACAACTAAACTATACCATAAACATCCTTTTCCAGAACTTAATTAGAAAACTAATTGATAAGCACACAATATTAGTTACAATCAAAATCCTTAGGTATAGGCACTACCATGATGATCAGAAAAGACTCCTCAAGATTTTCCAATTGTTGCGAACAACTGTCGTTAGCCGATGATGGCTGGTTTGATCCATTGCGATTATTGTCAGGTTCAACTTGAGGTATCAAGATCTCCCTGTCTGAACTATCCGGTACATTGTGAGCAGTGATAAAACATGTTTTGTTTCTGTTGTTATTAATACCCGATTTCTCCAAATTATTAAAATTATGAACATAGTTTGGTTTTGTTATTTTGACATTGTTTAATACAGCAACCCTAAATTTCTTTATCTGTAGTTACAATGATTTTATAACAAAAAAGAAGTAAATAGGTTATGTCAGTACTGAAGCGAAGTCAAAAATTGTCCCATGGCGTACGTACCTATACCTATAAATACGATGTTACACGGTCAAGGTAACTAGGCATCTCGAGTCGACCATTTCATATGGTCGCAAGGGCCGAGTTAATTTGAACGTGTAGTAACGTGTAAACAAGATAGTATGATTACTTACAAGAGCATAAACGAGACAGATACATGATGCGCACTGTCGTCTCGAAATGGCACGATACTCATCATAGAATATCGTTAAATAGGTCACAGAAGATACATTATATGGTTTAGTGCCTATGCGTAACAATGATGATGTCTGGATAAAATAATGAATACTTTACTTTAAGCGATAAAATAAAACAGCTACTAACACTCATAAAATAAAACTTTATTTTCATTACTTACATCTAATTACCCTCAAATAAATTAAATTTGTTCCTTTTTTGCCTTTTTGATTGTTTTTTCAAATCGGGATTGTTTTTATATGCAAAGTGAAGGCGAACGTTAACGTATTTCTCGATTATTGCTTTAATTAAGTGCAGGCGATGATTAAAAGTAGGTGGCTGTGTCATCGCATAATCATGCAGATTACAAAAAACATTTGAATTAATGAAGACTTTTAAAATACTATTTTTAACAACATCAATTTCCTTGTCTGTAGTAAAATACACTCCATTCTCTTTAATGTAAGCTTTTAATATGTTTTCAGACTTCAGGCAAATAATGAACAAGTTTTCGGTCGAGTAACATAAGCCACCCATGTCTTTGATTGAAATCAATCTATGGAACCACAATTTTTTGTTGGAAAATAGGGCGTTAACATTTAAATTTCACGTTTTATGACAGCAGTTAATTTTCTTGCTATCCAACACAGATCCAACATAATATTATGACATCTACGAGACAGGCTCTGCCTATAGTGGGTGTCACCGTTCCTCGATTGTAATCAGGCTATTCTGGTACATAGAGATATTTAATTTTATTTTTATTTATTTTTAAGTAATTTTTATTCAAAAAATCGCAAACTGTGATTCACTCCCGCTACTGGAAATAAAATAAAAATAAAAATCTTATTTTTATTTCATATGATTTTTCACGTTCTATTCATGAACAGTTTCATGCCTGCTGTACTGCATTGGCCTTTCTGTACATTTATAATCTATGGCAGACATCTCTTTCACACTCAGTCATCGGAGTATTTGCTGTCGCACTCGATCTTTTTATAGACCGACAAACTTATCTGTTCCGGTGGCCAAAATTGGAACTACGTGAAATGCAATGCAAAAACGATATTTAATGACAGTTCTAAATAGACAGTAGCGACGCCGCCACCGGAACAGATAAGTTTGTAGGTCTATAGTATACAAAACTGACATTTTGTATTTCTCATTTAAATATGAACGAAAATCAATAAAAATATAATACTTACGCATGATAGGTCCCCTAGTCTTTTGGAAGTCTTATTTGTGTAGTTTCTGCAGTTTCGCATAACACAGGACGGCATTTTTATTATGTTTTTAATTTACTAATTTGTTAATGTGAAAAAAATATCAAACACTGATTTTATTAAACATTTCGGGGTGTATTGAAGAAACACCATTAAACATTACTCATTGGTTAATACTGTTTTTTTTTTAAATACAAACTACACCTTTTATTTATTCCAAAAACCCCTTAATCCTACATTTTTAACTCCAAAACAAAAGATTGTGCCCAATTTCAAAAACGGGTCAATATAACCCAATCTGTGTTCTCGTGTTCGACTTAGTAACCTGTGTTCCGCCAGGTTAAATACAGAAGAAATTTAGTTACATGGTTATGGGCCCAGGCTCAAATACTGCGTAAATTGAGAGGAAGAAAAAGTTTTAGCGTAAAAAGAACAAAATGGAATCCGACGCCGACGACAAGAAAAATCAATATGGCATCGTTCCGTTCGCTGGAAATAATGACAGTAACTGGCTGTTTCGGATAAAAATTGTTCTACAAGCAGAGAATGTTTATGAATATTTCAAATATGATAATCAAGTTGAAGCTCAATTTAAGAGTAAAATATCTAGATTCAGATGTGATAATGGAAAAGAGTATGACAATGTTAAATTAAAAAAAAATTGTGAAGAAAAAGGAATTAAAATAGAATTTACAACAAGCTACACACCACAGCAAAATGGAAAGTCGGAAAGATTTAAAAAAACGGTTGTAGAAAAGGCAAGAACATTATTAGCTGATACAAAGTTTGAGAAACAACTTTGGGGAGAAGCTGTGTATTGTGCAACCTATATTATCAATTATACTTTGCTTCGTCTTCGAGATTAGGATACTTGTAGTAGCACGTAACGTGTAGCCATTCATACACTATAGTTGAGAAATGTAAAAATAAATAAATATTTTAATATTAATATAAAAATAAAAACAGTTTCTCAGATTTATATGTACAGTAATCTCCTTACTATGGCCACACTGGGCGCGCCATTTTCATTCGCGTTCTAGTGTTCGGCCGTTCAACACCTCACCTTTAAAAACTATTCAAATTCATCGTGTTGTCAACATTACTGCGTTATAAAAATGCCCAAACGTAAGCATAGGGACAGTGACTGTGATGATTACATACTTAAGAAATTACGTAAGTTGGAAAAAAAACTGAAAAAACGAGGTCGAAAAAGGTCATCGAGTTCATCTACTAACGGTTCCGATGCACCGTTGTCATCACAAAAAGGTACTTACTTCAATAATATAGCTTTTAAATATGATTTAAAGGATTCATCTGGTTATAATTATGTTTATTTTTAAAAATCAATGTTGAGTGTACTTCGATGAGAGTGCTACCTTCATTATCAAACAAAATACATGAGGATAGTTTTTTGGGACTATCGCCTTGTATTTTTTTTTCTTTCATTACTATAATAGTACCTACCTATAAAAAATCTGTGCTGAGTTCATCTATTAGGGATGTTTACCTCACAGTAATTGAATGAGTACAGGTTTTTGGGCCTGTTACCTACAATTCAATAATTATGTGACCTAAAATTTTTTAGGTACCTACATTAATTTTTTTTTTTCTGTCTATTTTAGACAATGAAATGGAGGAGTCTGTAGACTTAATCGATGTTAGTGTCGACATCCATGAGGATAATACGGTTGGAATATCCACACCTGAACCTCAAAATCAGGACAGTACTCCACAAATTGTGGATATAGAACCACAAAACTTAGAACTCGACCCTGGCCTACCCTCGACTTCGGAAGCATGCTCCGCTACTTTAGATGAAAGCATACGCGAGCTTCTAGGCGAAAATCCTACAAAAAACAAGTCTTACAGCTCGCCAATACAATCCGATCTGGCTGCCCGTTGGGAACACATTGTAACCTCCGGACTGCCAAAGGAGGTTAAGAAGGACCTGCTAAGCAAATACTTCGTACCCGAAAACTGCTTAAAAATAGGGGCTCCTAAGCTGAACCCGGAGATAAAAGCCGCGTTATCGGAAACGCTAGTAAAAAAGGATGCAACTATTGAGACCAAACAAAATCAAAAAGCAGTCGCTTTATCCTGCATAGGGCAGGCTTTGACAAAGATATTTACTAGTCAAAACAAGGACACAGAGGTAATCAAGTACCTAATTGACGCATCTAGACTGCTGTGCGATTCTCAATATTTGGAGTCTATGTCTCGCCGAAGTTTTGTGACATCTACAATTAAAAAAGACATAAAAGACCAATTATTTACAACAGAGATTGACAGTCATTTATTTGGTGAAAAGTTAGCTGACACTCTGAAAGCAGCGAAAGCCATTAATAAATCGGGAGCTGAAATAAAAACCACAGCTCATCCTAAACCTAAAGTAAATCATCCCCGGTCTTTAAATGTGAGACCTCCGTTTCCACAAGCGAGACAGGCGGGAGCGGGGAGAAGACCGATGCCTGCGATGACTCAGCCTCGCCGATACCAAGCCCCCGCGCCGCCGCCGCCGCCGCCAGCCCCACAAGCTCCGGGCTATCGTCCTGCGCCGCCGCCAGTGCAGTCGCAGCGCTCGCGCGCGCGCACGCAGACCCGCCGATGAATGAGGTACGCTATCAGACCACCAGCGCCACATCTGGTAGGTTAGCTTCGTTTCATGATAGGTGGCGTTTCATTACCAACGATAATCTTATATTATCGTGGGTTACAGATGGGTACAGTATACCTTTTCATACCACTCCAAAACAGGATTTTATACCGTTGTCCAAAATCCATTCCTTGGATGAATTTAATGACATGCAAATTGCTATTAATGAATTATTGGAATCGGGCGCAATTTCTGAATGTACTCCATGTAATGAGCAATACATCTCAAGTATTTTTTTAGTCCCAAAGCCAAATGGCAAAAACCGCTTTATTTTAAATCTTAAATCACTAAATAAATTCATCACAACAAAACATTTTAAAATGGAGGATTTAAGGACGACATTAAAATTAATATCACGAGGCTCTTTTTGAAGTGAAAACTTCTTTAGCGGCGTTGTGCACTTTTTTTGTATGGGGAAAAAATGTTAAACTCGCGTCAGGATTTATGTGTCACGTGACCTGATCGAAAATCCATATAAAATTTGAAGTCCGGACACGTGTTTTCTACAAACTTATCTGTTCCGGTGGCCAAAATTGGAACTACGTGAAATGCAATGCAAAAACGATATTTAATGACAGTTTTAAATAGACAGTAGCGTCGCCGCCACCGGAACAGATAAGTTGTCGGTCTATAGACAATAATGGTTTTTTGTTCAATTTGACAGCTCATTTATGCAAAGAAAAGTGCTTCTTATGTACATCAGGAGTAGAGTAAATAATTGTATTAATAAGAACTGATGTTGTTTTCTTGAGTTTTATTCCTTTAGCGTAAGGTATATTTTTCTTTGCATAAATGAACTGTCAAGTGTGACCTCTTCTACTATTATAGCCGCAGTGCGGTCGCTTCCTATATGCTTCCTATGGTTTACCCTTGTTTGGCCAAAAATTGTTTCCCAAAATATCATATCGCAAACTATTTTTCGCAAATTTTCATTTGGCAAAAAAACGTTTGGCAAAACAACGTATTGCAATTTTTTATTTAGCAAATCTCTTCTTTGGCATATTTTTTTTTCGCAAATTATTGTTTGGCAATGTTTCATTTAACCAAATATCATTTGATCAAATGTTTTATTTGGCAAAACTTACTCTTCCCAAAATTTTCAATTTTCATGTTTAATACTTTTTATCAAAATTTCCAAATGATTCGTTAACAATAGATTTGAACAAGCGCTCGGCGGCCGCTGCCGCGGCACGCTCGCTTCGCTCGCTCGCCTTCGCGCGTTGATGGTCAGTGTTCTAACCTAACCTAACCCAGTAACTGATATATTATACTTTAGGAAAATTCAAGCCCAGGGTTGTGCAAAAAAATACGCATCAGACATGACTTTTAATAAACAAGCAAAGTGTTTGTTAGCACTCAGCTATTTGCCTGAAGATGAAATACCGGTTTATTTTAATAAGCTACTACATAATATTGACGATCTGGATTGTCAAAAATTTGACCAAATATTTTTTTGGAATATGAAAATTTGCAAAATGAATCATTTGCTATATTAACATTTGACCAAATAAAACTTGACTAAGTGAAAGTTTGCCAAAAGATAATTTGACCAAATGAAGTATGTGCGAAATATACAGTTGCCAAAGGTCCATTTGCGAAATGAAACATATGCGATAAGTTTTTTGCGAAGTGAAATTTGACGAAAAGTAATTTGGCCAAATGAAGGGATACCGCTTCCTATGCTACAAAGTGACCACAAAGACCTTAATTTGATATCCTGCAAAATTCAAAATTTAATTGCCGTAATAAAACATTTAAAAAGTTTGGAATATCTTTATTCGCCGGAATTATATAACAGTATTTTGTGGAAATTAACACCACTTCTCCGCAGTCTTTGGATCCGCTATGCTGCGGAGCATGCATCAGGTCGTATGAAGTTGGAAATGCTGTCCGATTTCCTGCGACAAGAGGCTCGTTCTCACACACAGTTTAGCTTGTTACCCCAAATTCCTAGTGAACATCCTCGAAAGCGACATGTTGATTACTGTAACACCACTCGTGTTATTAACGATTCGGGAGTCTGCGGATTCTGTAAAGGGAATCATTTCTTGGCCGATTGCTCCAAATTCAAAAGTTTATCCGCAGATTCCAGTATGCAATTAGTTGTAAATTCCAAACTTTGTTTTCGTTGTTTAGAAAATAAATAGTTGTCAATCAAAAAAGTATGACATTGACGGTTGTCAATCATTTTATCATCATTTATTACATGGCGTTTCAGTGTCACAGCAAGGAGTTTCTGATAAGTCTGAAAAAGTTTCTGATTACATTAATTCTGAGAGATAAACTTTTTAATGTAATATAAATTGTCATGTTTGTGTACGATAGGGCAATAAATAAATATTGTATTTTACCACATAAATGATAGTACTTTTTTACCTCTACCAATCAATTAAATCCCTAACCATTCCAAAATACATATCAAAAATGCACAACGTTAATATTCAGGTTTTCACTTCTGCCGGCACTCCCGGAGTGCAACCCGTCGTTTTTTATGTACAGTCGATCTAAAAGAAGCCTATTTTTTATTACCCATAAATAATGATTCTAAGAAATACCTTCGTTTCACATTCGACAACAAACTGTTCGAATTTAATGTGCTCCCGTTTGGATTAAGCACTGCGCCACTTGTATTCACAAAGCTAATGAAACCAGTCGTGTGCTTACTAAGGTCTTTAGGATACATTTCTTCAATTTATTTAGACGATATCTGTCTGATTTCTGACTCATATCAAAATTTAGAATATATCGCACCTTTGGTAGAACAAGGGCACATCTGTCAAAAATTGTGAAACTGACTTAAATATACAGAAATGCTTTAAAATGCACCTTCTAACCGAAGGAACAAAGACACTCGTTTAATTCCTTCAAAAAACCGCCAGAGCGCACAAGTGGCGTTGTCTTTTTGGCGCCATTTTCATACTCTGTTGGCGCGACAAAGTCGCATTGGTCAGTAGCGGCGTCGGCGGGGAGAGAGTTATTCGTCACTTGGAGCGCTAACGCCGTAAAGGTAAATATGCCCTTTGTTGTATTTGATTTCTGGAGTGACAAGGCCACATTTGTCACACTTATGCCCATTACATGATTTTAAAATTTGGAGGACAAAGCCGTTCAGACAGTTGTGCCCTTGTCTGTCCAAGATATGTTTTATTCCTGGGTCATAATAGTGAATGTGGTTTTGTCATTCCAATTGCTGTCCTATTTGGATGGACTTAATAACAAATACTTCTTTGTCATTCCAAAGTTCGGATTAGATTATAAATAAATAATGACGTTAGTTAGTTAATGCAAATGGCTAAAATTAATCATAACCTAAATGAATTAAGTAGGTACAACCCGTGCAAATAAAGAATGGGATCAGGAAGGGCGTCGCGTCTATTCGCTTCTCGCTCGCACACTATTTGCGTCTATACTCATACTCGCTGGTACCGTGTGACAAAAAAAATAACTAAAACACTTACCTAAAATAAAAGCGATCGCTTAAATTACTTTCAAAAATGGATACTTAGTATTAATACGAACACAATTAATATACCTAATGATTGTGATTAGACGAAAATCCGTAAAGTGTCATATTTCCGAGATTTATAAGCAACTAAAATTTTACTTTATTTTGTTTTTCTTTAAATCTTTAAAACGTGACCCTTTACGGGATTTTGTCTAATGACATTTTATCTTTGTATTGATATCAGGTATCCACTTTTGAAAGAATTTTCAGTGAACACTATTAAAAAAAAAAACAACATGGAGAATTAAAACTTTGGTTGCTTATACCTTGGAAATGTGACACTTAACGGGTTTTTGTCTTATGACATTTTATGTTTGTATTGATACTAAGTATCCGTTTTTAAAAGAATTTTAGGTGAACGCTGTTTTGAAAAAAAGTCAAAATGGCGAGACCAGTAGTTATTGATTTTGTTGCTTATTTGGTTAAACGTAAGTTGTTTGCGTTTTGTGTGTTTTTCCATTTTTTACAATGGAGCATAAACGCGGGATTATACTGCACAGTGATGCGCGTAAAATCGTGTATAGTTTATAAATGTCTACCTATAGAATAATACATACCTACCTATCATACCTATCTACTAATATTTTTTTTTATTTTAATTAATGAAATAACGAAACAACTTCAACGGTAACTATATTTTAGAACATTATCAACCGTTATTCAGTTATTAGTTTATTAAATTGTTATTTCGTTGCGTAGTATGCTGACGGTACCGACCCAATGAGCCGGGCGCGCCATTTTCAATCCCATTATTATTCGCGCGGATTTAGTAAGTAATAATAATACGTCGTTTTCAATTTTTAACTTGCTAGGTTAGTACTAATAGTGACCTTAATATTCGGATTTTGAGTTTAAAACATGAATAAACTTAAATATTTATAGTGTTAGATAACATTAAAATAATAATAATGATTTATGTTTAAGGGCATTGCCGTTTGTATAAAATTATAATATTTGATTTGAATAGTCCATTTAATTTTCAGAGAAGAAAAATGGAATCTCGTAGTAAAAGAATTTTAATGATGCTTAATAATAAAAATAATAGCCAAAACAAAGAAACTGATGCCGAGTCTGATAGTACGTATTGTGAAGGAGATGATACCCATAAGATTGCGACAATTTCAAACGAAAATTCGTCAATAGGTAAGGATCTTGTTGTGATCTCGTAAAGTTATTAATTATTTAATTTATTATATTTTTATATAAGAGATATTTTGACGAGCCATTTGGTGCAATGGTCGAGAAGTCTATTACACCAGAGGTCGCGGGTTCGATCCCCGCACGGTACAAACATTATTTTGTGTGCATGAACATGTCTGTTTGTATCGGTCTGGCTGTTTCTATGTATATTATTGTGTACCTATGTATTTACAAAAAAAAAAGTATAAGTATAAGTAATGTTTATCCGTTGTCTGGCACCCATAGCACAAGCTAATGCTTAGTTTGGGGCTAAATGGCGCTGTGTGAATAATGTCCAGAGATATTATTTATTATTATTATTTATTTATTATTATTATTATATACTACAATTAATTATTTTTTAGATTTTACAGCTAAGAAAATGGTTGAGACATGGATTGATAAAAATATCAGTAACCAGGATCCTATAAAACTAAAGGAAAGCAACATTTTAGAAATAATAACACCTGCTGATTTAGGTAAAAATATGTGTCAGTTTTGAAATCAAAATGTATAACTTGTTATTTATGTTAAACTTAATTAACCAATAATTATTTTTAATAACAAAATTAATTTAGATGTGGAGAATCAGGATCCCGAATTGGTTCAATACGAAAGATTAGAAGCAGAGACTAGTCCAACGCTTCTTACAACCATGGGTGAATATTATGCCAAATTGGGTATCATTATTTTTCCCTTTGATAAGCAAATTACCTTAATTATTATTATGCTTCAAATTATTTTAGATTTCGAGAATTCTGAAATTGAAAAAATTGTAAATAACAATTTGGGAACGGAAAATACTCCAACGGTAAATACTACAGGTAAGATAATAAAATTACTATACCTACAAATATTTAAATTATTTTTGTGTAAGTGAAATATTATAATTGTTTTACCATCGTTTTAGGTGTTGAAAATGAGCTCGATTCTTCAAATAATGGAGATTTTTCACCAGATTCTGATGGATCAGATTATAAACCGCCAAAAACTGTCAAACATAAGGGTATATTTAAAACTAGGCCTTCCAAACGTAGCAGCTCTAGCAGTTCGTCAAGTTCTTCTGATTCCAGCAGTAGCTCGTCTAGCTCAACCTGTTCATCCAGTTCATCCAATTTATCTGTCAATGCTAATGAGGATAATTTTGATGTGGCTGATAGTAATAATAATAATATGGAAAACAATGAAGCAAACAACGAACCAGGATCTTCCTTGGATACGAGAGAAAATCCTACTGAGCAATTAATTAATAAAAAGCAATCTAGAAAGCGACAAAAAAACCCACAAATATGGAAACAAGCTATTTCTAAGCGTTTAAAAAATAGTGGTCAAGAATATACTACAAAAAGAGGAAAGATCGTACCAGCAAAATCTTTACGTCCTCCATGCAAAATGTCGTGCCGACTTTCATGTTCCTCTAAAGTTTCTTTTGAAACGAGGAGTATTATTTTGAAATCCTACTGGGAATTAGGAACAAACCAAAGACAGAAAGATTTTCTTGCGTCATGTATTAAGAAACAAAATCCTCCAACTCGAAGAATTCAGGTCCCAGCAAATAGCACCAAACATAAACTACCTAGAAAACCTAACACGACTTTCCATTTTATAATAGATGGTAAGGAAACTAGGATTTGTAAGACTTTTTTGCTGAACACTTTGTGTATCGGTGAAAAAACCTTGCGGAATGTAATCGATAGATTATCTGATCAAACATTGTTTATAATGAGTCATGCTGATAATCGTGGAAAACATAATAAACATTCCAAAATAAGTAATGAAGTCGTAAAAGCGATCCGAGATCATATAAATTCCATTCCTAGAACAGAGAGTCACTACTTACGGGCAAACACAACAAGGGAATATATAGATGGAAGTTTTACTATAGCAGAGCTTTATCGTGACTACAAACAAATTCAGGAAGCCGCTGGAAAGGAATTTGCAAATTATGATGCATACTATCGAATTTTTAATAAGGACTTTAATCTTGGTTTGTTTATTCCCCGAAAAGATCAGTGCGATGAATGCGAGGCGTACAGAAACGCTATAGATAAAGAACCACTGAAAGACAAATACAAAAAACACCTAGAAGAGAAAAGTTTGAGTAGATTAGAATTGAAACAAGACATAGAACAATGCAAAAGTAATTCAATTCAATTCAATTCAACCATTTATTTCGGACACAAATCCATACAGCAAATAACTAAAAAACAGTCAGCATTTTACAAAGACACAATATTACACATTAAATTAAAACACAAATACATTATATTAAAACATTGCAATACTAAAATAAAATATTATAATAATTATGACAAATTATGACTCAGGACATATGCAGCCGGACCCAATGCGTCATAAAAGGGCAGTCTATTCGACCAGCTACAATGCGCAGAATGTCGTTGGAGCTGCCACGAATACGGCTTAGCATCGAGGCCGCTCTTTTCCGAAGAATGGCATGAAAGCCATCAGTATGAGCTCCCGCAAACATGCCTGACGCACTGCAGTAATGATTCTAACAATATAGTTGCCATTTTCGATCTACAGGCAGTTTTACCCTGTCCAATTGGTCAATCGTCAGCATTCTTTTATAAATCTAAGTTGAATTGTTACAATTTCACGGTGAGGACCTATGTTCTTTTTAGCCAATGATATTATTATTAAATAAAATTAATCTGTTTATGTTCTGATCTAATTTATAATATTATTTTGTTTCAGGTATCTAATATAAAGGATGATACTACAATTTGCTACTTCTGGCATGAAGGACTTGGGAAACGCGGCGCCAATGAAATAGGCACATGCCTTTACAAATTTTTGGAGGAATTGTCTAATGAACATCCAAATAAAGACCTCATATTTTATTCTGATAATTGCTGTGGACAGCAAAAAAATAAGTAAGTTTTTTTTTTAATTTACATAAATAGAGTAAGATAATAATAGGATTGACAGTTAAAATACCTGATATGCATTTATAGATAACTAGAAGTAACACACATACATACTCACATAAATTCGTCCTCACAATCCTTCTCATTCACATAATATTAATAGGATAAATTATTATTTATTTGTATATATTTATTTTTCTTGTTTCAGATTCGTTTTTGGAATGTATTATTTTGCTGTCAACACATTGCCTATTAATTCGATCACACATAAGTTTCTCATTAGGGGGCACACGCAAAATAAAGCTGATGCCGTCCATTCTGTAATAGAAAAGAATGTCAAACGTGCTAAAAAAGCTGGACCAATATACACTCCGGCAGAATACATAAGCCTTATAAAAAATGCCAAGAAAAGGGGTAATAAATTTACTGTCAAAGAAATGAATTTCGATTCTTTCTTTAATATGAAGGCGTTATCTGATGACGTTAATTTGAACGTAAACAAGGATGTTGATGGAAATACGTTTAAGATGTCGGATACCAAAGCGATCAAATTTACTAAAGATTCAGAGGCATATCAATACAAGGACAGCTACAAGTCAGACAATTGGACAGTAGCAAACATACGAGAAGGCCGTGTTGGTAAAAGAAGTAAAAGAGCGAATGAGATCACATTACAACAGCTATACAACGAAAAGTTACCAATCCCTAATCGAAAAAAAGAAGACATTCGTCAATTGATATCCTCAAATATAGTTCCTAAGTTTTATGAACAATATTATAACAACATACTTTAAAAAGGACAGAGAGTTATGATTGTTTAGTAGTTTTAGTTTACTGTTTTTAGAATTATAGTTTTTGATTTATATTTCTAAATGTGATTCCTTAAAGTAGTTTTAAGTGTAAAACAGTGAGACTGGTAAATTATAAGAGATTTTTTTTTTGATACGTTATGTTACCTACTTTAAATTTTATACTGGTATCTTCTTTAATAAACCTATTTTTAAGTGTGATTCCAAGCAATTTTAATATGGAATAATACCAATTTCTGTTAAACCTCTGTTACGGATTGTTTGAAATTTTATTACTATTCGGTTCAGACGCTATTAGGATAATACCATTTGGAGCTGCGTTACGCGAAAGTGATGACAGATACACACACTGATAAAATAATACGTTGCTAACGTTACGGACAGGCGCAGCTGACGTCATTTATTTTGTCGCTCAATCCCAAAATGTATTGTTCTAATAGCATTTGAATCTGATAGTACAAAGTTTTTTAATTAAAAAATAAGAGATTATTTTGTTGTTTATGTTCCTTTTATTTTGATACTATTATCTTATAATAAAATAATATTTTTATTACTCTTTATGCCATTTTAAAAAAAAATTCTAATGCGCTTATGGAGTCAGATTGTGGACGACATTGTAACGACTGATATTACTAAGTTTTGATCTCTTTTTTTGTGAAAAGTTATTTAAGTTGTTTAAGATGTTTGTATGTATAAGAAAATAAAACATTTACGCAAAAAAACACGTTATTTTTAGTCAAAAAGGATGCCAACTTAAAGCTCAAATATGGTCATATTTATAAAATAATTTACTTTTTGGAGGAACAAGGGCACAAATGTACACCTATCTTAGAAAAAAAAACAATTAAAAAAAAACTACTGGTTTTTTATTCTTGTAAATTATGCACCTAAAAAGAATATAGTATATAGTTTATATCCTGCAAAGGAGAATACCTTTAGTATGATATTGATAGAGCTAGGCCACATTCAATACAAAAAATATCTTAAAATGGCTCTCCTGTAAAATCGCAAAACCTGTAGTTCTGCCCTTGTTCTACCAAAGGTGCGATATTATAAAACAGACAATAATTATATTAGAATCTTTGGGTTTTCTTATAAATTACGAAAAAAGTGTATTAATACCAAGTAATGTTTGTAAATATCTGGGCTTTATTATAGACACAAAAAATTACCATATTGCTCTGACTCAAGAAAAAAGGACTTTAATTAAAAAAGAAGTGACAAAATTCTTAAAATTAAAAAGATGCTCAATTCGTGAATTCGCTCGCTTGGCCGGCTTACTTGCCTCATCCTGCCCCGCCATCCAATACGGTTGGCTATATACTAAAAACATTGAACGATCTAAATATCTTGCGTTATTGAAAACAGACGATTACGACAGTTATATGTTTATACCCGAGCTTCTTAATGACGATTTAAAGTGGTGGCAGACCCACATAAATAGTTCCGTTAATCCAATAAGAGACGATAACTATTGTATGGAAATTTTTTCTGATGCTAGCAAAACAGGGTGGGGGGCAGCATGTGATAAGGATAGAGCGAACGGAAAATGGAGCGAAAATGAAAAAACTTTACACATAAATTATTTAGAGATATTAGCAGCATACTTTGGCTTAAAGGTTTTTGCAAAAGAATTAAGAGATTGTCAAATACTCCTTCGTATCGATAACACAACTGCCATTTCGTATATAAACAAAATGGGTGGCGTACGTTTTCCACACCTAACGAATATTGCAAGGAGTATATGGAAATGGTGTGAAGACAGAAACATATATGTTTTTGCATCATATATTAGCTCCCAAGATAACGAAGTGGCAGATGTGGAGTCGCGACGATCACACCCTGATATTGAATGGGAGCTGACCGACCATGCCTTCAGCAAAATAGTTAAACACTTTGGAAAACCGGATATCGATTTATGTATTTGCTACAAGATTAAATAAAAAATGTGACAAATATGTCTCTTGGCAACGAGATCCCGGTGCTATAGCCATCAATTCTTTTACCTTAAACTGGACTAAATTAAATTTTTATGCATTCCCGCCAATATCAGTTATTTTAAAAATGGTACGAAAAATCATATCGGATAACGCTGAAGGCATAGTGGTTGTTCCTAATTGGCCTACCCAGCCGTGGTTTCCCATCTTGAAAAGCTTGTGTAGCGATATGATAATACTCGGAATAAATACAAATGTTTTATTATCTGTCCCTAACAGACAACTTCAACACAAGGTCACCCTGATAGCCGCGAAATTATCCGCACGGCACTTTCACGGAGGAGTATCCCAACAAGTGCCTTAGATATTATGTGTGCTTCCCTATCGGATAATTCAGTCAAGCAGTATGGTGTTGCATTTAAAAAGTGGTTTGATTTTTGTAAATTACATAATATTGCACCATATGAAGCATCAATTCCCCAAGTGATTTCTTTTTTGACTGATTGTTATCAGGGTGGTGCTCAATATAGTACATTAAACACATACAGGTCCGCACTTTCATTAATTGTTAATACTAAAATAGGTTCTGACGATAGGGTTACTAGATTATTTAAGGGTATTTATAGATTACGCCCACCCATTCCAAAATACGATGTAACTTGGAATCCAGCGATTGTTTTAAATTTTTTGGAAGACTGGTACCCTCACGAAGAAATCGGCTTGGATAAATTATGTAAAAAAGTTGTTACTTTATTGGCACTTGTTACAGCACACAGAGTGCAAACTTTAAGCAAAATCAAGGTTCAAAATATTGAAGTATGTCTGGATGATAGAATTATTATTAAGATACCTGAATTGATTAAGACCTCTCGAGCTTCCTCGAAGCAACCCACATTGGTATTACCTTATTTTAAAGAAAAGCCCCAAATTTGCCCAGTAAACGCATTACTAGATTACAAAAATAGAACTAATTCTATAAGAACTTCTGATCAACTATTCATCAGTCATAAGAGTCCATATAAACCAGTCTGCTCGCAGTCTATCAGTCGCTGGATAAAGGAAATATTGCGTCAAAGCGGTATTGATACTAATATTTTTTCTGCTCATTCAACCAGGCATGCTTCAACATCCTCTGCTCATAAAAATGGTGTGAGTCTAGATCTTATACGTAAAACCGCTGGATGGTCAGATTCATCCAGTGTGCTTGCCAGATTTTATCAAAGAAATATTATAGTCGAAGAAAGAAACAATTTCGCATTGTCAATATTAAATTCAAATGATTGAATAATGAGACAAATTCATAAAACATAATGTTGGTTTATCTATTTTTTCTTATGAAATGTTGTGAAATCAATATAAAGTTACATATTTTTGTTAAAAGATGAAACTAAGAATAACTAATATACCTACTTTTGTTATTATTTTTATAAATTATTACATTACTGATGCTAGTTCATATTAAAATTATACAAAAGATGAATTTGATACTTATTTTTTATTTAGAAATTTTGTAACTCTAAAGATCTACAAGTATCCTAATCTCGAAGACGAAGCAAAGTATAATTAATGATTAAACGAACTTACCTTAAGTGATGTTCTATCATAATTATACGAAAGCTTCGTCTGAAGAGATTAGCTCCCCCCCTACCCAAGCCCAAGAAAAATTTACTAAACAAAAAATAATAAAAAACTTATGTACTTACTACTCTGAACTAAATGAAAATGGCGCGCCCAGTGTGGCCATAGTAAGGAGATTACTGTACATATAAATCTGAGAAACTGTTTTTATTTTTATATTAATATTAAAATATTTATTTATTTTTACATTTCTCAACTATAGTGTATGAATGGCTACACGTTACGTGCTACTACAAGTATCCTAATCTCTTCAGACGAAGCTTTCGTATAATTATGATAGAACATCACTTAAGGTAAGTTCGTTTAATCATTAATAGACTTCCAACTAGTAAAGGTATTATACCAGCTGAAAATTACCAAACTGCTAACATTCACATTAGGCGTAGCTGACCTCCATTTAGGCCGGTTAAAGCAGCCATGTTTTGTTTTACTCCTGAAATAAAGGTACGTAAGTTGTTAACATTTGATCTACTAATTGATGGCATATCCAGAATCACATTAATATGCTCTTGACTGATTTTGGCTTATTGTCATATCTATTTTTTAATAGACAGAGCCTTTGCATAGCTGTTATCAATCAGTGGTAAGTAATTTATTAGAGCCTTTGGCTCACAACTAATGAACCCTTTCAAGTAATACAA
Organism: Mecyna flavalis; assembly: GCA_949319885.1. Lineage (NCBI taxonomy): Eukaryota > Metazoa > Arthropoda > Insecta > Lepidoptera > Crambidae > Mecyna > Mecyna flavalis. The sequence goes on from OX439413.1 coordinate 2,946,604, forward strand.
TTTTTGCACTGGAGACAGTGAGACATTTTTATGAATCATAGCTGTAAACATATTGATAACTCATAATATTCAGTATATTTACCTGTGAATGCTGGAATAACTACATTGGTAATTTTACACTGGAGTTGTATTTCGTGTTATTATGCTCGGCCTGAGGACACTGTACCTGCACACTGTTAATCACTGAGTCTATATCACTACATAGTATCAAACAAAGTCGCTTTTTCTGTCCCTATGTCCCTTTGTATGCTTAAATCTTTGAAACTACGCAACGGATTTTGATGCGGTTTTTTTCATTAGATAGAATGATTCAAGAGGAAGGTTTATATGTATAATACATGCATAATATAGTAGAGAAACACTGATAATTTTAGAGGTTTTTAATTTAAGGTCGTAAAAATCGCATTTTTTTGCGCTTACATTGCAAACGCTGGCTGAACCCTACGAGATAGATCAAAATAATGTACTACACTATTGTACACCTTAAAAAGTTTTACAAAAAAGTCCGCGATGGTATATGTCTATCTCTTAGGGATAACCCACAATAACCATTTTCCTTTACTTATTACGATAAAATAATGGCTTATTTACGAAAAAGTGATTTTAAGCAATACAGTATTAATCCTTATCCAATAAAGTACCATAAATAAATTGTGCATGTAATATAGATCAATATGGCCCTTTACATCATGTAATTTAAATGAATAGTTTCGAAGATATTACAGATTTAAAATGCAGGGACATAGCGGTTGCGGCGGTACCGGCCGGGGAGCGGATGGATAAACTTTTGTTATTCTTTCACGTAAAAACTACTGAATTGATTTTAATGAAACTTTACAATAATATAGCATAAACATAAGGATAACACATAGGCTACAATTTACAAGATATTCCCGCGGGATAACGTCCTATAGTTCACGCGGGCGAAGCCGCGGGCGGAAGGCTAGTTACTAATAAGTTCCAAGTAGATTTCTTCCACGTCCCCTGGATCTTCTTCGAGGATCCTTTGCATACTCTTCCTTAGTCCAGCAGTAACTAAATACATTTTGTTTCGTTAACGGGGATTTGAAATTGCCTTCAACCACGGTAAAATTAAAAAAATATAGTTGCCAAGAGTAGTAAGTACTTTGGTCCGGAATTTTTGGCAAAGGCATATTCTTCTGACAATCAAAAGAAATTATCTTGATCGAAGGGTCGTCTGCTTTTAACTTTTGGAAAAATGCTTGGGCACGCCTTTTTTGGACCATTTTTTCGGCCATAAGTGTAGCCTTTGCATTGCCATTTGCCATTTTATTTTTTTCATTCAACTGTAAACACGTCGAGCAAACGTCAACTCGCGGTGTACCAAATTCTAAATTAAAGCAGTTATTAAATATGTGCCGAAAATATAAGCGTTTGACTTTTAAATGTTCGGCTGCCTGATCGTTGTACATTTTCAAAGAACAAGGATCTGGTACAAGCAATTATTTAGGAGGTTATTGAATGTGTCTATATTAAATTCATTTATCATTCATAAAAAATCATTTAATGTGTAGTTAATAATTTGCTTGCCAGTACTTGCCGTCGTCATTACTTTTAATACATAGCACACCTGAATCGATCTCTAACATTGTTTGAGCCGATTCTTCAAGGGCGGAAATGCCTTTATCGGACATAATTTGTTCATTCAGTGGCATATATAGTTTCGGCACATTCAGCTAATATCGTAACGATAATTATTCTACTTATACGGTTCTCTCTCGTATTAGTTTTTCGGGCGGGAATGTAATTTCAGTTTCGGTTAGTACGGGTACTTAAGAGTGTTGCTGAGAATTTCGGGAGTAGTTGGATTAGGAGATTGTTTTTGTAAGAAGACATTTTGTGTCGGGTTTTAGGTAGACTGACTCTATTGCGCATATGATAGTGATCTTGGGTGGTAAGTTCGTAAGGTTAAACAAAGTTATTTCAATAAATAATAAAATGTAATGTAGATGTACAAAATACGACTGCTAAAATATTTATTTTTCTGCGCGTTGTTGTAAAGGAAAACAATTTGTCACTTTAGGGCTCAAATTGCTTAAGTAAAGAATCTGAACGTAAAAAAAAGGTCATTTGACATTTCACTTAAAAAAACTTTTGCGGTTTTGTATTGATTTTCTTACGAAACTAACGAAAAGTACGTAATTTTAAGTATGTATATAACGTTAATAATTTTAATTTTTAAATTTACATTTTCTAAAACTATAATATTTTAAACGTCAAGCTGTCAGTCATAAACCTGTTATGCATGGAGGATGTTTTCATTAAGGAACAGAAACCATTTCTATTGTACTATGTTACAAGATAACAGGCTGTTATTTTGGAACAGGTTTCTGAAACTGTTATGTCTCTGGAACTGGAACAGATGGACCAGGTTTTGCATTTTGCCTGTTCCAGACCACCCCTATTTGACTCCTGCTTCCCAGAGACCTCCAAAGTTAGGACTGTATGCAGGGATAAAGTGCCATTGCATGCCTTCTCTTGCTAAGGTATTTGCTATCTCTCCAGTGAACTGTAATTTTGCTTCGTTCCAGGCATCACACAACTCTTTATTGGCCCCAACAAAATTTCGACCTTGATCGCTCCATATATGGCTACATCTTCCTCGTCTCGCGACAAAACGTCTAAATGCGCCTATGAAAGCTTTCGACGCACGGTGGGGCCAAGGTGACTGATTTGCGGCGGAAATTATAATTATTAAAAAAAAGTATTTTAATGAGTTTTATATCTTATATCTGTTGTTACCATATCATTTAAACCTACTTGCGAACGCACCGCGGTTTTACCCACGCATTTTCTTCATACAAATTTCACAAAAAAACTTTACATAATGTTCTACTTGTAATATTTATTAATTTTACTTTTATAACAAAAACTTTTTATTTATACTACCTAAGTATTTCAATTATTGTGTTCTTTTTTGCGCTAAGTATATTAAAAATATGAAAATTTTCTATGGAAAAAATAAATTTATTCAGAATCTTCGTCAGATATCGCATATTCGGAAATTGGACAGTCAGGGTTGGAAAATATTTTAATAGCTTCACTATCAAATGGATATCCTTTAGATTTTTTAGTGGCCCTCTGGCTCGTAATAACAGGGTCTGATGATATCAACATTCTATTAAAAATGTCGGTCATTGTATCTACTCTGGATGTTTTACGGCTGAAATGCTCTCTGTATATTTTAAAATCCTTATTCCGGGCTTCTAACGCCTCTTCACTCAATTGACCAATAGGCAACGGACTGTGAGACACTATCTCATGGCCGTGAATAAGAATTTTGTGCACAGTGGTACTCATGTAGTACCAAGGATATAGGGAGACGAATAATTTTGCAGTTTCGAGACAGAATATTTTGAATTTTTGTTCATCAAGTTTAAATCCACTTGAGAGGCACTGTAGGATAACATGAAACTTTTTTATTAAAGTTTCGTCAAGACCTGTTATTCGGCTTGCTTTATCACAGTTTTGAAAAAATCGTCTTGCAATATTTCCGGTATTCGTGTTGCCGTATCCCGGTTTTGGCCTATCAATCTTTATTCCGAATTCCGCTTTAAATGCTGCTTGGATGCGTAAGGCCTACTGTCCACGGCGGCGTAGCTTCATAGACGCGTATTCGTCATAATACGCTTGGTGTACGCCTGCTTGCAGCTTACATACAAAACTATGTAGCTCTGTCGACGGAGCGTCAGCGTCGCGCTCGCGTCGCTGCATGCAGGCTTCATGGCGCCTGCCGTAGAGTTTTGGCCTACTGTCCACGGCAGCGTAGCTTCATATACGCTTCAAAATACGCTGTGCAGCTTGTGCAGCCCAGCGTACTCAACTATGCCCACGAGGCGTATTGCTAGCGTACGTTTGCAATCATTTGTGAGAATGTCGTCGAACGAAGAAGACGTTTTTTTGGCTTATTACTACATTCGACGCCGAAGACGTCGATTATATTGGGTGCATCCATATATAGAAAAAAATATCAACTGTAGATTATTCGTTGCGGCAAGAGAATTATTAGAAGATGATAGTGTATTCCACTCATTCTATAGAATGAGTAAAACTACTTATCAGAATTTACTGCAAATCGTAGCACCTCTGTTACAAAAACAAAACACCAATATGCGAGAATGTGTTAGCCCAGATGAAAGGATATTAATCACATTGCGGTGAGTAAAACAATTTTATTTTTTTTATTTTTTATTTTAGTGATTATCATTCAAAATCACAGTAGAAAAATGGAAATGTAGAACATGTTTATTCTATTGCAAAATCTTCAAAATCGTTAATATTTTGGGAATAATTAATAGGGGTCATTGTTGAAGCTTGTGGTTGTGAATACCCGGAGAAAACTTGAGAGTCGGTGGAATAATTTATTGGAGAAGTTGTGGATGGGACCAGTGGAGTATGGGAATTAACGGAGGAAATCGGGAAATAGTCTCTGTATTGGTGCAGCTGTGACTGGATTACTGAAGACGTTGGTTTTTTAATTTCTTCTAGAAGAATCAACACTTTTATTCTAAAGGCGCTCATTTGTTCGTCTGAAAGACTTTGTATGTCGGGTAACAAGCTTAGAAGGAACATTTTTCGTGGATCATCTTCATGAGGCTTTTTGGTTTTAAGCCAGTCCACAAAAGCTTTATCAGCTTCGTTATTAACAGGTCTAATTCGTTTTTTTTGTTTTTGGAACGGTGACGACGGCCTCTCCACATATGAAAGAGTTTCTGAATTAGGTTCTTCCAAAATATTCCTGTTAGAATCAACGTCCCGCTCTTCGGTGGACGCAGGTTCCTAATTTAGAGGTGATGATTCAGGATTTGGTAAATTTCCATTTTCTTCAATGTGAATGACTGGTTTTACGTATGGTAATATAAACTGCATCTCATCGTGCAAATAGTATTTTTTTCTGGTAGTAGCCGATCCACTGGCTTTCGGTTTTAAACTTCTAACAAAACCATTTCTAATATTTTTCCATTTTTCCTTACAATCGTTTACTGAAACAAACAGATTTTCATTACATTTTATTCACATATATCTATTTAAAAGATTGACGTGCAGTGCTTTTGAACTCAAATAAAAACAAAAGCGATACTCACTACACCTAAATTGCGGACTATGAAATGTTTTGATGTTACGTACCGTAATTCTAGTTGGTAACCGACGATAACTATACTAATCTCAAAATACGGTGATCCCTATGACAGATGTCATCGTATTGGCACCATTAATGTTTCATAATTTTGGACTGTCAAAATGTATGCAGAAAAATAGCGTACATAATTGCCGGCGCAGCCAACTTAGAGATGTTCATTTCTGTCATCTCTCGCTTACAATTATTATCGATTGTAACCGAGTAAAATTTCGGAAACATTGTTTCGTTTATCACTTTAAACGTAAAATCATATATTGAAAAATCAATCAATTTGATTAAAAGTATAAAGCATTGGATAAAAAATCTAAATTTGAATGCGATTCGAAAAAGAATACTTTCTTACAGTTACTTAATCTTGCAGTATAGGTCGATTGAAGAATCGATTAGGTACGGTCAACCCTCTTTCAATCATATTCTGTCGAAACACTTTCGTAGGCATTGTTTAAGCATGAAATAAAAATATTTAGAAGATAAATAAATTCGTAATAATATGTAACTATGTACGGTGTTACTAATTTTAAAAGTAGAATCGTATTTGATTGACAATCGGTAAAAACAATTTTTACGATTCAAAATCGGTGTTTGTATGGAATGGAATCGACTGCACCGCTTCACTAGTGACAGCTGTCATACGTATCGAGCTACAGGGTTTTTCATTAAGGACTGGTAGATTTTGGCGGCCCGTGGCGGCCATCCTGTCCCGGTGACATTTGTCAAATCTTCCGTCCGTCATTTAGCTATCCATGCCAAATCACCATGGCAAGTTACACGACTGAACAGCGCGTGCAAGTGGTAAAACTTTGTTATCAAAATGAGTGTTCGTTGGTGCAAACATTGCGTGCATTGCGCCCATGTGGCATCCGCTGTGTGTCAGTGTGGCACGTGGCGCCATCCTGCTGAAACCACATGTCGTCCTAGGTCCATATGGTTCAATTTGGGCCATAAGAAATTGGTTATCATCGTTCTGTAGCGCTCGCCGTTGACGGTGACCGCTTCGCCAACGTCGTTTTCGAAAAAATACGCAATGTTTGCAATATCGAGCACTCATTTTGATAACAAAGTTTTACCACTTGCACGCGCTGTTCAGTCGTGTAACTTGCCATGGTGATTTGGCATGGGTGGCTGAATGATGGACGGAAGATTTGACAAATGTCACCGGGACAGGATGGCCGCCACGGGCCGCCAAAATATACCCGTCCTTGTTGAAAAACCCTTTATTTTGGGATTACTGTAGTACCAAGACGACGTTTTGAAAATTCGTAGTACGTAATCTAGATGTAGACCATCGCTTTCGTTGATAACTGACAAAATAGCTCTGCCAAGCTCTGCTGTATTTTGTGCACAATAAACTAATAATAAAATAAACAAAATATAATTTATTCGCAGGTATTTAGCTACAGGCTGTTCGTATCGAGCATTAGGACTTTACTTTGCCCGAGGAGAATGTACAGTATCACGCGTAATATCAGAAACGACTAAAATAATATGGAATGCATTAAAGGATACGTACATGCCTGTACCAACTACTGATGAATGGAAAGAAATTGCTAAAAAGTATTATGAACTTTGGAATCTTCCCAATTGCTTGGGTTCTATCGACGGTAAGCACATCAGGATACAGAAATTCCCAAATACAGGTTCAGCCAACTACAATTATAAGGGGTATCATTCTATTATTTTGCTTGGATGCTGTGATGCAGATGGATATTTTACGAGCATAGAATGTGGGTTTGCGGGACGGAACAGTGACGGGGGCGTGTTTCAAGTATCAGCGCTTGGACACTGGTTGACAAGGGAAGGTTTAAACATCCCAACTGAATTAACACCATTACCAAATGATGCCACGGGCAATCGTTTTCCTTACTACTTTGTGGGAGATAATGCATTCCCTTTGAGGAAAAATTTATTGAGACCATATTCAGTAAGAAATCTGGATAATGTGAAAAGAATTTACAATTATAGGTTGAGTCGCGGACGCAAAAGCATTGAATGTGTTTTTGGAATGTTAACACAAAAATTTCAAGTACTACTGAAAGCTATATCGTGCCGAAAATACTCAACAATAATTTCAATAGTACAGTGCGCATGTATTTTGCATAATTACATACGGAGATATGATGGTCTTCAATACATAACGACTGCAAACAATTTAGATAGTTCGAATATTCAACGTGCACCAATTTTGATACCGAACATGACATTTGTAAATACACCTAACGGTTTACGTAATTATTTAGCAAATTACTTTTTACAGCCTAATGTTGCTCTGCCATGGCAGTGGAATAATTGCATAATTGAATGAATGTAGAATTTAAGAACAAAATAAATAAAGTCGATACTTACTCGTCCATTGCATTTCATTTGCCACCTCACTCCAAGCCTTTTCAGTTATATCTTTTCGAGAATAATCGGCTAAATTATTGTTGTACAAACACGGATATTTTTCTAATAACTGAACAAATTTCGCGCCCGCTGCCGCCATTTTTACGAAAACAAACCATATTCATTTTTTTTTTTGGTTTGCTTCGCCCCTGTTTTGGGGTCAGGCAAAGGGAACTCAGCCCATACAGCCGTCGTCTGCGGTACATATTTTCTTCATATTAGTTTCATCAAAAGGCTATAAAAGCCAAGTCTTTAGTTATTTATCTATATTTTACAAAGCTAAAATTTACAAAGCTAAATTACCACTGACTGACTGATTCATCAAAACCTTTTATTGCGGTTTTGCCAGCATTTTTTCATAAAGTGATGTACTACGGTCATGGACATTTCGCCAATCAATCTGGATTTTTTTTTTCGAAAATCCAAGATGGCGGCCATGTTGGTGTTTGCATCTCTGTCACTATCAATCGAACGGGCACGAGATTCGGTAGGGGTGTAGTCTGTGGCAAACGCTTCGACTTTAAAAAGTAAAATGTCAGAAAAACAAAATGGCGGCGCCGCCATCTTGCCTCGAAAATTGAAAAATCGACCCTTTTTGGTGGGGCTCCAACTCTGTAGAGAGCATAGACAATTTCGTAATTTTTTTGAGATGTGTTGAAAATATTGTCAATTTATAGAATTCGGCCACAGATTAAAAAAAATCCAAGATGGCGGCGGCGCTGGCGGAAAAAAACTCACGGAGAAATTTTTAGCAATTTTTCAAATCGAAATTTCTGACAAATGGCAACACTAGAGAGGAACGAATCCCTTTGCTTTTGGAGGGTAATTTACCAGAGTGTTGCCACGTGGGAAAAAATCTACCACGTTCATAGTAGTTTTCGGACTTTTGGTACATTTAGTAGAAAATTACTTTTTGACAGCTGGCGGAAATCGGAGTATGCAGTTTGATGGCAACCTCGATGCTGATTGGCCAGCTGGTATTTCAAAACTAACCATCTACTTTATCTTAACTTTGATGCTTCCTTTCGTCTCATTTTCTTTTCTATAATAAACTAGCGGGCGCCCGCGGTTTCACCCGCGTGGTTCCCGTTCCCGTGGGAATTGATCAATTAATCAATTCAATTTTTCTCGCCGTAAAAACCATCCTTGAACTCCAACGAACATTTAAAAAAAATTTTGGCCGAATTGGTCCAGGCGTTGTTGAGTTATGCGCTTACCAACACATTTTGCGATTCATTTTTATATTATAGATTACTCCATAACTTCAATTTATAACTTCACCAATCCTATCTCTACCTTTATAAAGAACAAGGTATTTTAGGATTCATCAGCAAAAGTATAATTCATTACTCCAACTCTACAGTCCATCTCTTTTTCTTTTCGTTTTTTTTTTTTTTTTTAAGTTGTATAATATTACGTCGTCATTCTTGCTCAATGTCATTAATGTACAGCGCAACTTAGCTGTACACGATTTTACTGTAAGTGTAACAGGCTCAAAATATATACCCATCTAATTTCTTCTGCTCATTATCTATTTTCTCATCGTCTTAACCTTCCCTGGACTTTCACGAATATTCCAAGACTAAAATAAGTCAAATCCGTCAGCTGTTTTCGAGTTTTAGCGAGACTAACGAACAGCAATTCATTTTTTTTTGACACATAATATTCTCATATTTGTTTTGTTAAAACTTTGCTTAAAGTCTAATCATTTTAAAACCATTTCTGTATTTATATCTCATCGGTGCCGCCGTTGACTTGGATGTGATCCTTAGTATAAATTTCATGTCACCGTGTAAATGTATAAATTTGCAAAGCCATGAAAATGGGTTCATTTATTTTTATTTTACTTCCCAAAGCTTATGATCCGTAGGTAATCGTATCCAATTCGAATAAACTTCCATGCAAAACATATATAGTATTCTACGGTCCACACTAGCGCTAGAGCCTCTTTTAATTCTGTCAAGACCAGCGCTCAGTCAGATACAGCTTTATTTATGCAGGGGCTTTATCATTGCCTTGTACTTAATAACCTCTCAAAATTACAGAATTGGAAATCACTATTTTATCATTGGTTTTATCATGTACATCGTAATACCACCAGATAGATGTTAGATACTACATCCGAATTTCGCACCTGTAAAAGATTGTAATGTGATAGCTCACCATGGGTCTGGATGGTGCTCCAATTTCTTAATATGCTGTTTTTAACATCCAATTTAGAGAACATGATTTTGGGTAATCGCTGTTCCACATTTGGTAAAGTTTTCTTTTCATCGCTGCATTGGACCGACGCTTATAAATTTTAATGCATAAGCAAATAAAAAACGAGTAGAGTTCACAAGTAGAAAACAGGTAGAAAACGACCTCACAAGTAGAAAACGACCTTAGATATAAATTAAATATGTGCTTTGACACTATGACATTTTCTAATGAAAACTTTCATTTAATTGACATTAATAAAATAATTAAAAACTGTAGTATACATGCGACTAAGGATAAATACTATCCTACTAATTATTGTAAACGACAGATAGCTGTGTCGCTATCTTATTTTATTATTAATTCAGCCAAGAACTTGGCTAACAAGCCTGCTTCTATTGAGCAGAGCAGTAGATCTGACATCAATCAGACTTTGGATTTTAATCCAAGTAATTTAAATTAAATCATAAGACAAAAGAGGACATCTCTTGCAAACCTATTACAGTGACGAAGGATAAGTCTTGTAATTTTTTTAATTTAGTTCATCAAAATATACAAGGCTTCTCTGGTAAGGAACTTGAAATAGGTTTATTCTTAGACTGTATGAATATACATGTCTTATGTTTAACCGAACACTGGTTAAGACAAGAAAATTGTTTAATAAGTATAGATAATTTTAGGCTAATTAGTTCGTTCATGAGAAAATCAGCTATTCGTGGTGGGTCACTTTTATTGGTACATAACAAGTTAAAATGTAAAGAACGTAAAGATATAGTAGCACTTTCAATTGAGCGAACTATAGAAGTAGCATGTGCAGAGCTAGAACATTATATTATTGTTTGTGTGTATAGACCCCCGGCTTCAGATTATAGTTTATTTGAAACCACAATGGAGGAGATACTCAAGAAAACCTGTATGTCAAATAAAAAAGTTGTTGTATGTGGAGATTTCAATGTAAATATTCTGGAAGGTTCACAATTGGCCGTAAGATTTGTTAACCTGTTTAAATCATTTAATTTAGTAAATCTCTTTACTGAACCTACCAGGATCACACCCACTTCTGCCACCTGCTTAGATAATATATTTTGTAATAATAAGGTAATTGATAAGAAAATTATTAACTGTATCCAATCAGATCACAGTGGCCAGCAAGTTAAATTTGAACACTGTGCTGCCTCTAAATCTGTAGACATCATTTGTAGGCCTGTCACTGAGAGACGTAAAGATAAATTTAAAAGCAACATTGATAGAAAAATATCTGATATTTCTCTTCGTGGTGGTGATGTAGATACTCTTTATGAAAATTTATTTGGCTTGCTAACTTCTGAGTTTGACTCAATATTTACTAAAAAGACAATAAAAACGAATAATTCTAAAGCTTCATTCAATGACTGGGCAACTACAGGTATTTATAAGAGTAGACATAGATTATATGAACTGTATGGTTTAAAAGCATGTTCTAAAGATCCAAAGGTCATAGAATATGTTAAAAACTATTCCAAGATTTTTAAGAAAGTATGTTATAAAGCAAAATCTATTTACTTGCGTAACAAAATAAATAAGTCAAGTAACAAAGTCAAAGCTACTTGGAATATAATTAATAAAGAGACATGTAAATTAAAGTCATACGAAAGCGACTATTCCTTAAAAATTAACAATGAAATTCTTAAATCTGATATAGAAGTCGCTAATGCCTTTGAAACTTTTTTCTCAAATATACCTATTATAACAACTAGTCAATTAAATTCTAGCTCACACCAAGCTCAAATTTTATTAGCTTCGAGTGTAGCTGAATGTCAGATTCCGTTTAAATTTAATTATATAAACCCAAACACAATTTTGAAAACGTTCAAAGAACTGAACATGAAAAAAACCGAAGACTTATGGGGCATCTCTACTGATATAATGAAAACAGTAATTGATGTTATTTCACCCCATTTAGCATACATTTTTAACAAATGCATTGATGAAAGTCAATTTCCCAATTTGATGAAGTACAGTAAAATAATACCTTTATTTAAATCGGGCAATAAAAGTGACCCATCCAACTTCAGGCCAATTTCTATTTTACCATCTTTAAGTAAAATTTTTGAAAAAGTTATGTTTAATCAATTACTTGAACATTTCAACATCAATAATTTACTTCATAAAAAGCAATATGGTTTTACTAAGAACAAAAGTACAACCGATGCGGGAATTGAACTTATTAAACATATCCTTGATGCTTGGGAGGGTAAACAGAACGCAATAGGTATTTTTTGTGATTTATCAAAGGCATTTGATTGTGTTGACCATACAATATTACTTAATAAATTAAAACATTACGGTGTCTCCAACGCTGCCATAAAACTAATTGAATCGTATCTCACTGACAGGATACAAAGAGTCAATATCAACAATATTAATTCGTGTGGTGCTAAACTGAGAATGGGCGTGCCACAAGGCTCTATACTGGGCCCTTTGCTATTTTTGATTTATATAAACGATCTACCATACTACACCGGGGACCTCTGTGAGATAGTTCTGTTTGCTGATGATACTTCTTTGATCTTTAAAACAGATAGAAATGAAAAAACATTTGACAAGGTGAACAGGGCTCTTTCGCGAGTGTCACAATGGTTTAACACAAACAACTTATTACTAAATGCAAAGAAAACGAAATGTGTTAAATTTATGATGCCTAATGTAAAACAGATGGATACATTCATTATTATGAATGATGAGCAATTAGAAATAGTTAATGATACTTTATTTTTAGGAATTAATATTGATTCCAAACTTCAATGGGGTCCTCATATTACTGCATTAGCAGCAAGACTTAGCTCAGCTGCTTATGCAGTAAGAAGAATAAGATATATCACTGATGTTGAAACGGCGAGATTGGTTTATTTTAGTTATTTTCATAGTGTCATGTCATATGGTCTACTGTTGTGGGGCTCTGCTGCTGACATCGAGTCTATATTTATATTACAGAAAAGAGCTATTCGTGCAATCTACAACCTTAGACCTCGTGACTCGCTCAGAGATCTATTTACACAAATTAACATTTTAACCGTTCCTTCACAATACATTTTTGATTGTTTAATGTATGTTCGGAAGAATTACAATAATTTTCAAAAAAAATCCGACTGTCACAAATTTAACACAAGGAATAAGCACAGACTTGCCGTTCCTAATGTCAGGCTTCATAAAACAGGAAAGTCATTTGTTGGACTGAGCATTAAACAATTTAACAAAGTACCACAACGTCTTGTAGAATTACCTTTAAATAAATTTAAAGTCATAATTAAAGATTACCTTATGAGGAAAGGTTACTATAAAGTAGAAGATTACTTAAATGACAAGACTCTGTGGACATGAAACACATTTGCTTCTCTGCACATCTACTCTTATGCTTATTTATTGTACTTATTATATTATTATTAAGTTGACATTATATTGTTATTAATTTGACATTATATTATTATTAAGTTATTATTGTACAACACAAAATGATTTAAAAAAGGCTATCATATGTAACTGTTGAGTTTCTTGCGGCACTTCTTCTCAACAGCAGGCCATTCATTCACGTCGAAGTGCTGGTAGGAAAAAAAGTTTAATGACGTGCAAAAGAATTTCTTGGTAAATCAAATTGCAAAATAAATACTTTGACTTTGACTTTGACTTTGAATATTTTCGTTCTCTTGCACGATTGGAACTATAGGTAATATCAACTTTTAACTGCCTTATACTTTTCTCTTTTATTTCTCATTGCAACAGTTAATTTATTTTTCTTTCTACTTTGACTCACAAAGGCACGTGAGTTCTTATCATTAGCTTAGAAGCTAATTTTTAGAACATTATATGTTTTTTTTTTCCAAGTTATTTCGTCATCATCATCAGCATGTAATAGTCCACTGCTGGACACCCGGTTCTTCAAATGCTCGCCACACTGATCGATCCTCGGCCACTCGCATCCAGCAGCTAATGCCAGCCATCTAGTTATTTCATCATTATCTTCAATTCCAAATTTTATTTAAAAACCTTTTAGAGCCTTTTTTTTTTTTTTTTTTTTGAGAGTTTATGTTTTATGGGAGACTTCAATCTCCCCTTACGTTTTATCCATAACCTATTTACTTTGGGACATACCTCCCATTTCACATTATATCTATTTAACTTCATCTAGATTTAAAACGTTCTTTATTTTTTCATCTTTACCAATATAACCAATGTATTCTATTTGTTTGTTACCATTAACCAACTTCATAGATAACCATGAACCATATAATTTAAATTATAGGTATAAACTTAATCATAATTAAATACACCTCAGAATAGAAACAATATTTTTTTTTCTTCATTTGTTAAATAATTCCAACTTCCACACCTAAAAATATTACCTTTCATTTATTCCGTTTTAATTTGCTGTCTTTTCATTACTTCGTTGTTTCTGTCTAGATCTTTCAAGTGGTATGTTTACTACTTCTTCACTTACTTAAGCAATATCTTTATCATCAGTTCATATACGATGTGTGGAGACAGAGGAGCGCAAGGCAAGCGACCAACCCCACCACCAGACGCCATCGAGCCGCCAAACGACCCCTGCCCAGGCTCGACGACCAACATCTAGATACAGCAAACCTCACTCGGGACCAACAAACCAACGCGCCCTCCGAAGCATGGAGTCGCCCAGAACAAATGCCACCAAACGCGGCCAGGACGGTCACCCATCCATTAACCGTCCGCGGCGATACAGCTTTAATCTCACTACCGCCAACGAACCGCCGTCACAGCTGCGATACCATCTTTTAGTATCTTACTCACACTCATATTTAACACCTTCTTCCTTAATTCTTCAAAATACAATTTTCTATAACTTGACCAAGGGTCTGGTCGTTTGCATCCTTAAATTTACGTTCTAATGCAAGCTGCCTATTAATTTCTCACATTTTCCTGATTCTTATTATAAAGATACCATTTATTTATTTATTCACTTGGCACACCAACAAGATGTCATACACAAATATAAATATATAACAGCTTTTTTTAAAAATGATACATTCAAACGTTTTGCTCTACCATCAGCAAAATCTACACAAAATGGAATATGAAATTTCTTCTTAGTTCAGGCCACATCAATAACTTCCAAATATATAACTAATAAATATCATAACTAAATATTATACAAACTTCACTTCCAACGCTAATATTTAGAACTCGCCGCATTTGCGTGATTTTTTACATGTAAACCTTTCTAGAGTAACATCTTTTTACATTCAAAACTTTCTAGAGTAACATTTTCTTTTTTTTTTTTTTTTACTTTGAAAATAGTGAAAATACAACATATGAACATGAAGACGCTATCTGTTTAAGACTGCTTCTTATTATTCTTTTCCTTAATAACTTCCTTGCCTTTTTATATGCCATAAAGTTGGAAATCAAGCATACAGCTCACCTGATGTTAAGCGGTTACGGCCTATGAACGCCTGCAACACCAGGTGTATCACTTGCATATTGCCGACCTGATAAAAATCTTTTCACGCCCTTCTTGAAGGACCCCATACTGTAGTCTCGTGGGAACACCTCGCCGGGGAGCTCATTCCACAACCTTAGCGTACGTGGCAGGAAGTTTCTTTCAAAACGCACAGTACGCGACCATTTCAGTCGGTTGCCCACTTCTAAATTTGCCGAACTGTACTCATTTATAATATTATATATTTATTAAACAATAATAGTATTTTTCATTACTCTCCCGTAATTTAGTATGTACTTCTTTATAATTTTACCCCCAACTACTTTGTTTTTTTTTTTTTTTTTTTTACATTCGTGAAGCATCTTAAGTTCCGTTGCACGTCCGTAGATTACGACTTCGAAAAATAAAAATAAAACTGATAGAACGGAACGTTTTTCCGATTATTTTTTCTTAATTTATTATTTTAGGCTGTACTGTAAACAAGTCACGAGCCGCCGATAATCGAAACGCTATTAAAAAATAAAAAGTGAAAAATGGAACATCTATGGGAGAAATTATACGTCATACAATGTTTATGTTTATGTTTTTTTACATATTGCGCTTTCAATTCTCTGTGATAATTATCTATTTATGCAACTTTGATACCGATATTTATATTCTTCCGTCAAGCACAAAATCAATGTAATAAAAATAATGCAGCAAACATCTGTAAATAGTTCCTGTGAAACGTCAAACATTTCTTGCTACAATATACAATACAAAGTAGTGGTTTATACTTCCATTAATAATTCATCCATGCTTTAAAGCAGTTATCAAATTCAATAATATCACTATACTTACGTACTATGAAACTTCATTGTAAAAATAATACACATTTTCTCCTTTTGAACGAAACACAGTCCATGAATGTTTTTTCTTCCTCCTTCAATTAATACTAAAACAGTACTTACAGTCTCGTCGCCAAAATGTACTGTTTGTTTATTTACTCGTTTAGTTTGTAATATAATTATCGGCTCTCTGCTGCACACTCCGCGTCCTTCCGTGTCCATCCGCCATTGACCTCCTGTCATCACCACCTGTCCTCGCGTCTAGGAGTACCACAGTATATATCAAGTGTGAGCAAGAGACGACAGTATACAACCTCCTTTCGCACATACACTACACCATTTATCAAGTTTTTCATGATATAACTAATGAATTAGCTCAGAAACTTGGTTCCTGTGAGATTTGAGAAAGAAATACGTGATCAAAATATATAAAATAGATGAAATGTAACACCCGCTTCTTTTCGTTGATTGTTTATTTTTGCAGCCAAATATTAGACCTCACTATCAAAGTATATCAGGCCCTTGAAACAAACACTTGCGCTCACTCGATGTACGCTCGGGCGTATGACATGCTGGACGGCAGGCGCCATGAAGCCTGCATGCAGCGACGCGAACGCGACGCTGACGCTCCGTCGACAGAGTTACATAGTTTTATATGTAAGCTGCAAGCAGGCGTACACCAAGCGTATAATGACGAATACGCGTCTATGAAGCTACGCCGCCGTGGACAGTAGGCATAATTATTATGGCGCCTGCCGCCCCGCATGTCATACGCCCGAGCGTACATCGAGTGAGCGCACGTATTGTTTTCGTAAAAATAGCGGCAGCGGCCGCGAAATTTCTTCAGACAGTACGCTAGCAATACGCCTCGTGGACAGAGTTGAGTACGCTGGGCTGCACAAGCAGCATAGGCGTATTTTGAAGCGTCTATGAAGCTACGCCGCCGTGGACAGTAGGCCTAACTTATTTTGCTTCACGATTTCTTCCGTTTCTTTTGACTTTCGCCATTCTTGGGTGGGGATTTTATATGCCACATGCAAGAGGCATTCGAAGAAGCGTATCCACGCGTGGAGTACTGAGATACCAAGATACAAGTATTGGCGTGAAATTGGCAGGGCAACCATTTTATCAATATCGTTGAAGTCTTTTGAAGTGGCTTGGCACAGATAACACCTTAGAGCAGATCGTGTACTGCTAAGACTGTTGCATATCTTACCATCAATCATTGACAGAACGACTTTATGCTTAACAAAAAAAAAACTACTCGCTACAACTAGAGTTGTTGCTTCCAATGCGGATACTTGAGTTGTGACAGATTCATTCTCTCTGTTTATCATAGAATCTGTTTCTTTTTCAAATATTATTTTACTAGTCCTGCAGTATCTAGGAGATGATGGACATTGATTTTTCCACAAAATATGTGTACCATCTGTAAGTTCTAAAGGCACCAAACAAGTCATAAAAACGAATTTATCATCTGCATCAGTTTCATTTAAGAACCGTTGATGATATTCGCTATGCCCGGAGCTACCATCAAAACTTGGTTACTCTTGGCGGCACCTATGACATCTTTCTGTGACTCCACTATTCTTTCTGCTGTATGATTAAGCAAATTCTGTATGGGAACTTCGGCTGTCTGTTCGGTTACTCTAATATCTTCCGGATAGCATTTTTTCTTTTCATTTTGGACAGCTTTATAAGGTGGAAAAATGTCTGTAGCATATCTACGGATAACGTTATACTGGTGACGAGACAGTTGAGCTTCCATTAACACAGATAATGCCTGAGTTGCAGTTAGCCTGGCTGAAGAGATATTGGTCGATTCACGAGGAGGAGAAAGACTTCTTTTCAATATGTCTGCAGTTGCATGGTCACCAGAAGCGCGAGCATTCATTTGAGCAGCAAATACTAATTCACTTGTTGAAGATTGCCTCAAACTCGTTACTCTTTCCCGTTTCCTGCGATCACTCAAAGAATCAAAACCTATTTGCGGACGTCCAGGTCTGGTAGAATTAACTTGTGTATACTTTTTGAATGTTATTGTTTCTTCAAGCCATTTTAATTCATTTCTCTCAAATACTGACTTTGTGCGGTTACACTTAGCCCATTTATATTTAAAGTCCGATTTGAAATGAGACATTGTTTTTTTTAGCTCAACTAAATGATTATCGTCACAATTAGTTTTTAAAACGAGAAAGTTCACAACTTCTTCCATCTTCTTATCAAAATTTTTAAATTCACTCTTAAAATATACTTCGCATAACTTCCGTTTAGTAACCGAGAATGATGACATCTTGATTCTACAAAGAAAAACGTTTTTTCATGTCATGAAACCCTATTTTCAGTCGGAATAACTTATTAAAGTTAACTACGGGACTACTCAATATTACAAAAAAAAAAATAAAAAAAATATTTTAGGCAAACATCGCGAACGTTTTTGTTAATTTTTGGAAAGCCAATAAGCCAATTTAAAATTTTAATAGGTAATTAGATTCCGATATTTGCCTAAACAAAACATTTGTGTCTGTATAACAAGTAACTTAATTTTACAAGACACCTGCCAGTCTAACCCTGTTGTTTTCTAAAATACTCAATCAATCGAATTGTTTTAAATATAATTCAAACTTACATACCTATAGATATCAGAAATTACCAACCTTAAAGTGCACTAATCCAGTTGACTAATAATATTAAAAGTTAAAAGAAACCAAAACACTTGAATGTAAACAGTGATGTTTATCTTGCGCTCGAAATTATAAACTTTGACGGTTTATTGCCACCGATGTGTCGACAGTAAGTAAACAAAAGAGGTCATATCGGATGTACTACACGTTCAACTGTAGTAAACAATCCGCTTATCTTAAAACTACCCACATTTTTAAAATCCACTTATCGCCGGTTGTTCCTTGGACGCTGCCCCACCGAGATCACTTACAAGTTCTATATGTATTGCTTTTGTGGACATACATATGAAAATAGCTACATAGGCTTTTGTTGTCTTATTTCCTCTCCCTCTTGACATGCATGAGAACTTAAAACGGGCCTGCGAAATCTACTCCGCTGTGCAGAAATGGCCTGGAAGGAGTAACTCTTTGTTCTGGTAAGTCTCCCATTATTTGTTTTTTCGCTATTGCATTGTGTCTAGCGCATATTAGACATCCATGTATGTATTTCTTTACCAATGACTTCGCTCTGATTATCCAATACCTTGAACGCAAGTTGCATAGCATTAGCTGCACGCCGCCATGCAGAGTTTTATGGTGAGCATCAGCAATAATCAGTGGTGTTAACGAGTTTTTATTTCCCAGAATTATAGGATGTTTTCGATCATCTGGTAAGTTTGCGTTTATTTTTCATCTAGGTATGGATTTAACGCTCTAAGCGGACTTCTTCTCTTTACTGGTTTAGTTAATTTTAATTTTTCTATGTCTTCTTTAAATTCTTCTAGCTGTACTATTCTTATACAAGTATTCAGTGAATCTTCCAACTCTTGTGTCGTAAAATCTGCATCTATGTTACTTAGTTTTTTATAATTCAAAAATCTTTTGCAGTAAGTAATAGCCATTTTTATAATACTAAATACAGTATTCCTGTCCCGTTATTAGGGTAAGGACTGATAGCATTGCTGTGCAGAGCACCACATCATACTCATGCACTGCCATATTGACCATAAGCCTGCATTGTATGATATACAGTATGACAGGAAATTTAAACCCCAAATATTTCATGCTTCCATATAACAAAATAAGTATAAATTAATAAAAACTCTGGTAAATATCTGTCAATAACCTTAGTCGAAACCTGAAAATCCGCGTAACGGGCGGGCACTCTTCCCTTCACAGTACCTATTTCGTGCACTCGTTCAAGTACGACTCAAATTGTACTCGCGTACAATTTGAGTTTGGGGCGTACCGGCCGCTCAGCACACGGGATTTTTAGGTAGTACATGCACACATAAATTATTAGGATAATTATGAAAAAAATTAAGGATATTTTTTTTATAGCGAAATGGACTCTTTATCGGATTCTGAACACTCTCCTTAAATATGTCCCTCGGGTTACCTAACACGCTGTATACTATGCCTCCTATATAAATGAGCTTTGGCACTCAGATATTCCGTGCTATTGGTAATGTATTTTTTTTTCTGTTAATGACAATACAAAATATCAATATGATAAGAATACCTGGAGATTCAATTTTGACATGCGTGCAGTCAATAGCTCCAATAACATTAGGAAATCTTGCAATTTCATAAAATTTTGTTTAGTATCTGCTAGTTCTTGTGCAGTACATGGCATCCGAATATACAATGCTCTTAATTTTGCCATTACATCTTGTAGCACTGTCCACACATGACTTCCAGCTGTTGTTTTATGGATTCCAATAAAGTCCCCAGCAGACACTAGTAAATTATTGGTGGCTAAAAATTCTACCACAATGATGGCATTTTATGAATTTAGTTATTTTGTTATTAACAAAATTATTTTTCTGGTTATAATTTTTCGACGATTTGAACTTTTCAAAGTTCTTCCTTATGTTACATTTTTCTTCTTTTAAAAGGAAGAATTTTGAAAAAGTTCAAATCGTCGAAAAAATTATAAGTGTTGCAGCTAGAGAAGCTTTTATTTTTTAACTTTACTTCATGATCGAGTAGTCTGGTCTTCACGAATGCTAACGTGGGGCTATCTTCTGTTAATGTCTCAATAGCGGTTATAACTCCAACATATGCAGATCGTAGTGTTAGCAACAAATGAGCCACTTTATCAGTTTCTTCTAATTTTGCTCCTGCCGCTAAAAGTTCCATCACTAAATCATCAAACATGGCAAAATGAAAAATAAGTGGTACATCACCATGTAATTTTAAAATTAATAGTTATTTTCTAAGTGCTAATTGTGTAGCTAAACTTTTACGTTCGTAAAGTCCATCTAAGTTTATAAAAATATCTCTTGCAGTACACTCTACTTTCGCAAAACCAAGATACGAATCAGCTAAATACTCAATAAGTATACTTTTGGCAACCCTATTATTCTTCTCCCAGTCAGCGGATCGCATTTCAGGAATGTCACCTCCACCACAACCTCCTCCAACCTCCATCTACAACTCAATCACGTTCATTTCACTTAATAAGGATCGCCTTCTCTTCTTCTATATCTTCGGCAAACCCCCACCTAGACCTGTTTTCCTTGCTTCGGCCAACCTGGGTTCGAAGTCTATTCAAAGATTTCCAGGTAGACCAAGGCAGACCATGTCCAAGCGGAAGGCTTTCTTGCGGTGATACAAAGAAATCTGGTGGAGCAGTTATTCGCCCAAAGCGCGAGTCTGGCAGAAGGCGGCTCAGTATTAAGAGCTTGGACATATTTTAGGAAACTTCGCCGGCTTCTCAATCTTTGTTTGTGTTATGTTAATTATTTATAAGTTCAATCTGAAATCCATGAACATTTATGTTTCATGGGTTTTCCGGCGTTTCCGTTAAAACTAAAGGAGGTTTTATCGGATTGCGA
This sequence comes from Mecyna flavalis, assembly GCA_949319885.1. Classification (NCBI taxonomy): domain Eukaryota; kingdom Metazoa; phylum Arthropoda; class Insecta; order Lepidoptera; family Crambidae; genus Mecyna; species Mecyna flavalis. The sequence continues at coordinate 2,968,128 of OX439413.1, forward strand.
TCATATTTGGATTTTCTGTATATTTCGCATTCGTTGATATATTTTTGAATTGTTATTAACATGTTAGGCCAATGGTAGTTTTTCTTTAGTTATTTGAAAGTTTCTTGAATACCTCGATGTAAGGTTTTTCCTTCATGATATTTTTGGGTTATTCCCTGTCCTCCGATCGGAACTCCGATTGGTAGGAGGAGCGGGAATTTTATTTCCCATTCCTCCGATTAAGCATCATAAAAATATTGTACAGTCTAGTGTAGAATAAATTATATAATAATATTTATGTTAGTACATATTAATCTGTTCATTCTTTGTCCTCCGATCGGAACTCCGATTGGTAGGTGGAGCGGGAAAGTATTTTTTCTATTCCTCCGATTGAATGAGTTAAACAAATTAATATCAGAGAAACAAATGAATGTCCAAAAAACAAGAGAATGTCGGAAAAACAAGTGAATATCAGACAAACAAATGAATGTCGGAAAAACTGAATATCGGAGAAACAAATGAATGTCGGGGAAACAAATGAATGTCCAAAAAACAAGAGAATGTCGGAAAAACAAGTGAATATCGGAAAAACAAATGAATGTCGGAAAACGGAATATCGGAGAAACAAATGAATGTCGGGGAAACAAGTGAAGGCAGAAAAAAATTGTCTAGAGATTAGAAGTTAAAAAACAGGTGCAAGCGATTTTCGACCTTATCGACATTTACCAAAATAACGGGTTTTAATGAACCAGCAAAGTTAGTGAACAAGCGTTAACATAATAAGGTTGAAAATCGCTTGCACCTGTTTTTTAACTTCTAATCTAATGTTTTTCTACCTTCACTGGTTTCCCCGACATTCATTTGTTTCGCCGACATTCACTTGTTTTTCTTTTTTTTATTTGTTTTTTCGACATTCACTTGTTTTCCAGAATTTTCACACATTTTACTATCAAATACAGTATAATGGCCTTGACTGTACTTTTAGGTAAGTGATAAAAACAAAATCCATTCAATCGGAGGAATGGGAAAAAAAATTCCCGCTCCTCCCACCAATCGGAGTTCCGATCGGAGGACAGGGAATAACCCATATTTTTGAATTAAACGTTTTTGATCGTTAGCATCGTTTATTAATGTCAATCTGCTATTGCATGAATTGCATCTAAATAACTTCGGCCCGCCATTGTCAAATATTGTATCTAAAACTTGGGAAAATAATGGAAACAATTCTTCATTAAAAAAATTGCAAAGGAATTTGCGATCCGCGATTGTATGTTCTCTAAGTAATTTAATTATTTCTTCTTGTATGTTATTTATTGGGATGAAAACGTGTTTTATAACGCTTCAATTCTATATCCTGTACCGGGCGAGCTTTTGATGTGAAATTGTTTTAATTGTTTATCTATCGTTTCCGGACATAGAGGTATCCTCGCACTTAAGCCTGTTGCTACGTCACTGCTACGACCATGTTGCTCCGCTGGCAAATCCAATAATGTGCGGATATCTACGCTGCTGATGTCAACGTCATTAACGCCGTTACTGTTTTCTTCTTATGGGAAATACCTACTAACGGTATATTTGAAGTGAATACATATTACTTTCTCAATCAATTGTTGTTCCGAAGATGGACCAGGTTGATCGTTTACATCATACGCATTTAGTTTAACACGAGATAATGCGTCTGCATTTGTATTATATTTTCCCTTTTTGTATGCAATCTGATAGGCGTATTCTTTATCAATGTCTCGGAGTTGAATGTTATTACAGCAAGCGTCTTGTATTAGATTGCGCTCTATTATTATATTTTCTACGTATAAAGGTACTACCTTTTTTTTACTCGAATTATTCTAAGTCGAAGAATAAATTTCACAAAAGTCCCGGGTTTCGGCACCAGATGTTTGCGCGTATTTTGTTCAAATAAAACCACACCACTGCTGTTGAACTCAATATATTTTTTTATGTACAAAAACATCTGTCATCTTAAATCAATCAATTATTTTTCTTTTTTTTTTACTTTTAAAATTAGTGGCCAGTTCATATGCGGTCAGGAAGGTTTTTTTCAAATAAGGTTTTAGGTACATGTTTATTTAAATAATGTTCTTTTTCACATTAACATGGGGTTAAGTAGCGGAACTAATTTCTCTACTGTATTAAACAACTTCAACCCTGCGTGGCTTCCAGTTACTTGGACCTGCTTGCGGAGTGCGCTTTTGTTTTTTCTTGATCGCCGCAGTATTTAGTAAATAGTGTATGCTTAGTAACCCAGCTAAATTTGACGTTTCCTCGCGGGAAGCTGAAATACATATTAGAAATATGAGACAACAACATCCATAGCCTAGGTTCCAGAAGAAACCAGTAACTAAGGTACCAAAAACACAAAACACCTTTTTTTTCGTCAGAAAATGCTGTTACGCACCGGCCCGGCGTCCCTGACAAAACGGACGCCGGACCCCCCCGGCTAAAGCCAGGGGTCACTCATAATAAATATGAAAAAATTATATTTTAACCAAACCAGACCTTGACTTTTCGACCAATTAATGAAATAATAATAGATTTTAAATATTTCTATTAATAAAAGAACCGTGATAACTAAAATAATTACAGTAGAACCTCGATAAGATAAAGACCAAGGGAAACGTTTAATAATTTGAGTTATTGAGGTTTTTACTTACTAAGGGTTTAAGTTAAGGAGTTTTTTATGGGTTTATATTTTTACTCACAGAGGTCCGTTTATGCGCTTCGTTTAGGAATTATAGAGATAAATGAGCTAGGTTAAATGCAAATGAAACTTCGAAATGTTATTTTGTAGATACATACTTTATTTAAGGTTTAAAGGTACATTTATTTAAGTTTATTTTATTCTACATAAAAAAATCGGTATTTTTTTTTTGTTACATACAATTCACACTTTCTACATCAATTTTATTTTCAATATTAAATAAAGAAGAGAAAATATTATCCTCTGTGTTACTGCATTGCTTTTAACTTCTCAGCATAAGTTAGGGCTTTCAATTTTCGCTTTGAATTCATTTTCACTCACAATGTGCGAAGAGATGCTCTCGGAACGAACATAGAGTATAATGAATATACCAGAAATAGAGTTGTCAGTCAAGGATTGCGACTGCAGCGCGCCAAGCGATTAAGTCCAAAACTATTTTTTTTTTGGTAACATAACTATAGATAGATGCACAACAACGTATACCTGTACGGGTACTCATTTATGTTTTATATTTTTATATTTTAGGTTATAATACTTGGGCCGGTCAATAGCAAAGCTGGCACCGGCTCGTCCCAATCGGGTGTGAAGGGGAAACCGGGGGAGTTTAGTGGGTAGTGGACGCTTTTATGGTCTCGAGTCCCACACACGGCCGTGGGTCTAGCTGGCCTGCGGTTATGGTGCATAAACGCATTCTCCTCCGAAAAAAAAAAAAAAAAAGGTTATAATACTTGAATGCTCAATGAATGAATAAGTTTATATAGAAAAATTAAATAAATTAGCATTGAGCATTCAAGTATAAACTAAAAAAACATCCAAATAATATGCGAAAGCCATTTATTTCTTTTAATAAAATAATCATGCATGCTTCATGCATGACACATTTTTCTAACACTATCGTTTTCATCGATGTCCTGTCGTAAGCTTTTTAAAATTTTATTTGGTACACAAGCACTTTCTAATAAGAATAACTTAGAAACGCAACATAGGAGAAGAATAACCATTGTCGCCGGTATCCGAATCGTAAGGCAGATCAAGTCCAATATGCAACAGCAATAGTCAATCACAAAGGGCAGGGTTATTGGAGTCCAAGGGAAACACTTGTAAATCCAAGTCGTATTAAATAAATAGCAGAAAACATAAAAACACCTTCGCATTCAAATACAATATGTGTTTGACGTCTGTCATTAAAGAAAGAAACACGGCTGACATCTGTTCGAGTCTTTCCTGACTGTACGGCTAGTTTACTAGTCTCATCCAAAAAATTGATTTTTCTCAATTTTTCAATTGCTTCTGTCCAAAATGCCATGTGCTGCGAACCTTCTTTAAAGGCTCCAAGATCAGATGAGCCTACAGTCTGGCAGCACATTGAGCGACACTTCCTGATGAAGTGTCCCTCAATGGAATAGGCGGCAGTGACCACTTACCATCAGGTGGGCTGCGTGTCTGCCTGCCAACTGATGTGGTATAAAAAAAATAACATAATTATACAATTTAATTGTCATGTCTAAATCAGAAATTTTGCACTCACGGAGAGCATTGGTGTATTTGAGCAAAGCTGCCATTCGAGCACTTAGCACTTGAGCGGCTATGCTGACTTTCATTTTTTTCATTTTGCTAACATCCACATTCTGAGTTGTTATTTTTGGTAAAGCCCTAGTGTGTCCCAAGGTGGAGTCTATATCGTAGACAAATTGAATGTCCTTCCATGAGGCCCTTTGTCCATAGAAGATAATATCCTTATTCAGAAAATTGTTTCTGATACCCTTTAACAGATGCGGTGGATCGAAAAATACGCTCAGATTGTGTCTACTAATTTCAACTGATCCATCTGTAAAATAGAAAGTGACTAAGTGATTTTTAAATAAAAAAGTATTTACCTACCTAAGTAAGTTAGGTATATAAACATGTCACTAATAGACATTTAAAAAGACATACCATCATGAACATCTAAGAGTGTTCTTGCTCTGACCGTGTCCTCTCTTAATTTTCTTATCGCCGTCCGAAATGTAGACCCTTGGTCACAAACAAGGCCCACAGGAATTAAGCCTGTTAATGCCACTTGCGACACTATCTGTTTTAAAATATTTATTAGTTCAGCTGCTGACACTGTGCCTTCACAAAAATAATAAACCACAGTCTGTCTCCAGGATGAGCATATGCCTCTTATCATAAAAACTAGTGAATGGTCAGCATTTATTTTAATTTTTTTTCTCCAGCTACATCCACAAATCCAATGATTTTATCTTTTTTCTCATCGAATGTCAAATGTGGCATCAAAGACACTTCGTCAAACACAATAGTGCACAATTTTTCTTGAGTGTTCTTATTTTTGCATTTTTGGTTTATTAAATCAAATATTTGTGGATTTAGTCCTGTATCCATTGTTACTCTCTCGGAAAGGCGTAATAATGTTCTCTTATTAGGTAAGCTAAACATTGTTTGTAATAATTTATAGCCTTTTGGGCTTTGCCTCATAAGGAGCAATGCCAATAACTTTTCTTCAAGTAAGAACCTTCTTGCATTGGTAATTTTTTGCACTTGTTTTAGTTGCATGAGCAAAAATGTTTGGGCTTTTTTGTTCAATAGTCCTCGCGTCGAGGTCCCAAGGGATCATGCCCGACAAAACGCACGCCGCCTCATGGGATATAGTGCGGTATCCCCTAGCTACCCTGTTTGCTATAGCGCGCTGCGGTCTGCGCAGCAAAGCGATACTCTGGCTTGACAAAGAGTTGGCCCACACAGTTGAGGCGTACAGAGCCGTCGACCTAACGACACCAGAGTAAAGTTTTCGACAAGATTCCGCCGGACCAGCAATGTTGGGCAGGAGTCTGCCTAGTGAGGCTGCGGTGCGCACCAAGGGTGAAATCGCCTCAAAATGGGGGTGGAAAGTCCGCGCTGTCGAGGACCAGCCCAAGGTATTTCAGAGTCGACTCGACAGCGATGCGGACTCCTCCCACCTCAATGTGAGCCCCTGGCGGAGGCGCCTTCCTGGGGCCGTGGAAACAGATGGCCTCCGACTTCTCCAGCGCTACGGTGAGGCCCAATCTCCGAATACGATTAACTACGAGCGCCACCGCGGCTGTGGCTCTTCTGGCAGCGTCGCTATAGTCCGACCCGCGTGCCGCCACTAGGGTATAAACATGAAACACCTATTCTAACATACACCCTCCCCATCCAATCATCGAACCATCGAACCCTTAAACTAGGTTTGTTTGAGTACTTATGAGATCAAACATAAATGGATTTGTGTAGTAACAACCCAGCTTAAGCTTTTTTTATTCATTATATGCTGAAATTTATTACTACTTACATTTGATAAGCGTTACTAGATTGTTGGAATATGTTTCGGTTGATTTCTTGTTTGTTAAGAGCTTTTCCAACTTATATTTTCAGCAAAGGATAATTTATAAATAAATTGTCTTTGTAAATCTCATGTCAAGTCTAAAGAATGGTGAACGCCAATGGGTTGTTGTGATATTTCGAAGGATGCAGGTCCATGTTGCCTTCGAAACTATTTGTCGAACGTCTATTTTATTGTTAGCTGTGGTCTTCAAATCTTTTCTTGAAGTTAGATAGGCTGTAGTATAGCCAGTTGAAGTACAAGTACTCGTATTCGTTAAACAAGTTGCGTGTTCTACGAGGTGTTCATCACCTCCCTCCCCCTGCACACGAACTGCATCTAAAGCAAGTTCTCTTGCATCAGTGTTGAGTATGTACGGGAGTTCACAATCCGCTTGTCGCAGGATTATTTTTGTGCTCTGACATCGTCTTAATGCCAAGTCAACATTCTCTTGTGTTTCATCTTTCAAAAAAACAGGCAGGCTTACAAAGGCGTCTTTCTCGAAGATCCTCACTAAGCGTTCCAATACGCTTACAGCTGCCAAGAGATATTTTACCACTTCTGCCTCCTTTGTTCCTCCATATACTAGATGAGCATTGTCATTTGTAATTAATATTGAATCTGACATTCTTTTTAATTTAATTTAAAGTAATTGATTAATTTTAAAGGTGTTATGTACCCAACTCTATGGGTGTAATTTACCTTTTTTTTTCGCAGGAGAATGCGTTTATGCACCGTAACCGCAGGCTAGCTAAACCTGCGGCCGTGTGTGGGACTCGAGACTAAAGCGTCCACTACCCACTAAACTCCCCCGGTTCCCCTTCACACCCGATTGGGACAAGCCGGTGCCAGCGTTAGCTATTGACCAGCCCATCCCCGGGTACCCCTCAAGTCGGGGTGGCGCCTAGGGAGGGCCACGCGAGAAACAAGGTGACCCTCAGACTTGGCTCGGGCGACCTGTGCAATGCGGACGTTGGGGAGCTACCCCCGCCCGCAGGTCAACCCTCAGGCCGGAGGAGGCGTGATAAGTGAGCTCGCCTTCTCCGGCCTGGCCGTCTACGCCGGAGGGGAGCAGCGAGGGGGTCGTCCTCGCGCTCCCGCTCCGCTGCCTCCTTCTGCGACATTACTTCCTCGCAGAAGGAGGCGGCCGCCTCCCACGCACTCCTGTTGGCGACCATGGCACGAACCATGGACGCCAACGAGAGGCGTCCACCGCCTAGCGCCGCGATTAGTTCGCGGCGCTCGTGTCGCCAGGCCGGGCACTCGATAAGTGTGTGCTCGGCCGTGTCGTCGGGAGCGTCGCAGTGATGACACTGCGGCGTCTCCTCCCGACGGGGGACACGGTACAGGTAGTGCCCGAAACTTCCGTGTGCGGACAAAACCTGCGACAGCCGGTAGGTGAGGCAGCCGTGCCGGCGTTCCACCCACTCCCTCAACACCGGACGAATGGCCTCAATCGTCCAGTGGCCGGCACTTGGGGCTTGGAGAGCCTCCGTCCATTTGGCCAGGGCCTCTTCCCTGGCCTGGACACGACCCAGCGCCACCTCCTCCAAGCTGGGTCGTTCTCCCCGCATCCTTGCCGCGACCCGGATTCGATGCACCTGGGCCAGAACCAGTGCATCGAATTCCCACGGCGTTGTGCCTGCTAAGACACAGGCAGCACCGTGGGAAACTGTACGGTAAGCCCGCACAGCCCGAGTCGCGATGACCCTCTGCGGTCTCCGCAAAAGGGCTTTCAGCTTGAGGGAGAGGCTCTCCGCCCAAACAGGGTTTAGGCGCATTTGGTCCAATTCGCAGTTGGCCAAACGTTAAAAAAAATGACCAATTCGCACTTGGTCCAATTCGCAGTTGGCCCAATTCGCAGTTGGGCCAAAATAGGTAATGTTTTCTAGTTTGCAAGGTGTTTCTGAAAATCGACTCGGATGGATATAGGTTAGAAGGCTAAGGCGGGAGCGAAGCGAAGCGGAGCTCCCGCCTTAGCCTTCGTGGTTTTTTTTTTAAACCCTAAAAACTTTTTATAATAATATTCTATGTTGTCTTAAATTAGTTAAGCCTAGGCAAAACTAGTTTGTCCTGAAATCGGGTTTGGCCGTTAACACAAACATTACAATATGTGCTCAGATTATTTGTAATATGATGATGAATATATATAGTACATTATATACAAAAAAAATGTTATTTTGTTTAATTTTGGCCTTTAGGCGCATTTGGTCCAATTCGCGGTTGGGCCAATTCATGTTATTCGCGGTTGGTCCAATTCGCAGTTAGTCCAATTCTCGGTTGGTCCAATTCGCGATTGGGCCAATTCGCGGTTGGTCCAATAAAAAGTGTATTTCCAAAATTAAACAAAATAATTTTTTTTTTGTATATAATGTACTATATATATATTCATCATCATATTACAAATAATCTGAGCACATAGTGTAATGTTTGTGTTACCGGCGAAACCCGATTTCAGGACAAACTAGTTTTGCCTAGGCTTAACTAATTTAAGATAACATAGAATATTATCATAAAAGGTTTTCAGGGTTTAAAAAAAAAATAACCACGAAGGCTAAAGCGGGAGCTCCGCTTCGCTTCGCTCCCGCCTTAGCCTTCTAACCTATATCCATCCGAGTCGATTTCCTTAGATTATGAAATTATCATAGATGATTTTCAGAAACACCTTGCAAACTAGAAAACAATACCTATTTTGGCCCAACTGCGAATTGGGCCAACTGCGAATTGGACCAACTGCGAATTGGCCCAACCGCGAATTGGACCAAGTGCGAATTGGTCATTTTTTTAACGTTTGGCCAACTGCGAATTGGACGAAATGCGCCTAAACCAATTTTGGAAATACACTTTTTATTGGACCAACCGCGAATTGGCCCAATCGCGAATTGGACCAACCGAGAATGGGACTAATTGCGAATTGGACCGCGAATAACATGAATTGGCCCAACCGCGAATTGGACCAAATGCACCTAAAGGCCAAACAGGGGCTCCATAAAGTGCCATCGACCTTATCACCCCATGATAAAGCCGACGGCACCCAGGTCCTGGACCCCCCACGTTGGGGAGGACCCGCCCGAGGGCTGCGGCGGCGGCACACAGCCGTGGAGCGAGGAGCTTAAAATGCTCCTCAAAACTCCACCGGGGGTCCAGAGTTAGGCCGAGGTATTTGAAGTGCACCTCGACCGGGACCCGGACCCCCTCCACCCGGACTTGGAGCCCCCGTGGGGTCCTGCGGCGTGGGGCGTGGAACGGCATGGCCCCTGTTTTCTCAAGGGCCTCCCTCAGCCCCAAGGAGCGGATGCGCCGGACGACAAGGGAAGTGCCGACCGACGCAAGGTGGACAGCATCCTCCCAATCGCTCGCTCTCGCCACGACCAGAGTGTCATCTGCAAAGCAGACGACATCCATCCGCGGCAAGAGCGAGCCCCGCAGGACCCAGTTGTACGCCAGGTTCCACAGCAGAGGCCCGAGTACGGATCCCTGGGGTACACCCGCCGCCATCGGCCACGACTGGACGCGTCCCTCCGCGTCCACGTATAGGACTGTCCTGTTGCGCAGGTAGTCCATCACGAGAGTGCGGAGGTAGAGGGGGCACTTGGTGGTATTTCAGTGCCTCCTCTATGCACTCATGGGGGAGACTGTTGAATGCGTTTGCGATGTCTAGCGACACCGCAATAACAGCCTCCCCTCGTGCTGTGGCTGCCTCAGTCCACCTCTTGAGGTGAGCCACCGCGTCCATTGTGGACCGGCCGGTGCGGAAGCCATATTGGCATTCGGCTAGATCCGGGCCATGGTTTTCCAGGTGCTCCAGGATCCGGGAAGCGAGAATCTTCTCGAAGAACTTATGGGTGTAATTTACCTGAAATAAATGATTTATTATTATTATTTTTTAAATTTTGTTTACAGTTTCCGCTTTTAAAAAATGATGCCTAAGAAGATTATGAAGAGGAGCGAGAAGCCGCGATGTGCTCGCAATTTAGGCTTTGCTAAGTAAGTACGGTCAACAGCACATCACGGTATACACTTGCAGTTCGATAATAGCGCTTATGCCCCCGACATAAGAGCGGTACAAAGTCCAGTGTTACGTCTGACGTGCTTTTGACTGTACAAATAATTTTTTTTTTTGTTACTTTACTTTAATAACAAAACTAGGACTCGGTATTCCATAGCAACCTTTCTGTTCAGTATGGAATCGGCGAGTGCAAGCTCGGAGCCAGGACCATCCAGCTCGGTGCCGGGGCCGAAGCCAGGTTAATTTTACCATCAAGAAGGTAAAATTAACACAAATAGTTTAAAATATTGAACGCAAGCTTTTAATTTATCAAATATTTTTTATAATAATATTTTTTCAGCTTGCTGGAAGAGCTAAAGGTGGTCCGGGCTGCAAAGGCGCTCGACAAAAAGCGCCTCGCCAAGTTGTCTCTGGAGCAGCGAAAGCGATTGGCCGAAATGAAAGACAGAAAACAGGTCGGCCATTTTAGACTTCCTGATGCTCCAGAGTCAAAGTAAGTACTTTTCTATATGTATTTATATACATAAATAACTTAACTTAGCCCAACCTTACTTTTGTTTAATGCTTTTCTTACAGAAAGGGAAAGGGGAAGGGCAAGGGAAAGAAAGGAGACGAGGATACTAGGTGCTGGGTAGACTGCCCACTCTTGCCTGGTGTACCTAGTGTCCCACCTCCCAAAGTTCCCCAACCCTGGGAAGTACACGTACACCAGAAACGTGCTCATGGTCTGTTCAAAACTTTTTTGTTACATAGATTATCATTCATACTCGTATTAGTAAATTAACTTTGACCTCTTAAACCCAGAAACGGCAGCTGTGGCGGACGTGGCGGAGCAGTCTGTGGGCTCACCACCTGTAAGCACTGAGCCTTTACCGGGTAAGACTGAAGGTTCGCACAGAAATCAGTTTTTGCGCTTGCTCACACAGTACTTTAACCTACATCTACTATCTTTGTTTCAGACGCAACTATCGTAGACTCTTACAACCCTTCCGACCTTATAATAGCGCGGTCTTGAGCTAAGTACGTTACCAGGTGTCAAATAAAGTCAAACATTTGTATGGTCTAAAAGAGAAACAAAATACATATTTACTTTTTTGTTATTGACAGGAAACAGAAGATGTCTTCGCCGGCCTTAGAAACGGAGTCGCCTTTGAACATAGAGTTTCTAGGATTTACACCTGGTTAGTATCATATTCGTAAGTTTTTTTTTTGCAGAGTTTATGGACATTGAGCTAACATTTTTAAAAATGTTTCAGAGTCTACCACTACAGCAATGCCGGGATCCGGAAGAAGTGGAATGTCGGACGAGATCGGTGAGTTACAAACTTTAAAATTTGATTGTTGTATGTGCTGCCTCGATTCTAGTAGTTAATAAAAAAAATATAACTGCAGGTGTCGACGTTGATATCGAAAAGGACCTGGAGGACCTTACTACCGCCAACGTCGGTAGTGATATCGATGAAGACACCGACCTCGTCGACGAATCAGTTCGGCTACGAGATGTTTTCGAATTCCCAACGGAATTCGAGGAGATCTCGGAGGATCCCGGCCTTGTTGCATCGGTAGAACAAATCGATGCCGTAGCTGATGAGGCTCTTCGGGGTCTGGCTGACTCCGAAGACCTCCTGCATTTCGATTGGCGGGGCGAGTTGGACTATTTTGAAGGGGTGAGAGAGGAATTTGTCGGGCCCTCTGGCCCGACATTTGATACCAACGGGCTTAGCCCTTAGGACATTTAAAAAAAAATTTGGGATACCGATATTCTCGCTCACATTGTGCGCGAGACAAACAGGTATGCGCGGCAACTGCAGCATAATTATATTTCGAAGCCGAACTCCAGATTGCGTCGGTGGAAAGACACCACCATCGACGAAATAACTAGTAACATTCTCCATTGTAGAAATTTTCCCAGAGATAGATCTTCATGGTTGTTATTACCACTTTAATAAAGCCGTATGGAGGAAGGGACGCGATTTAGGCCTTACTAAATCTAAGATCTTGCGCCGTCAAGTCGCTTTTAGTGCAGTACTTCCGCTACTGCCCGAGAACAAAATAATTAAAGGGTGGTTTTACATTGCCGATCAAAGTCCTGATGACAGTCAAAGTGCTAAATTTAGGAAATACATGCTATCACAATGGCTTCGACCGAAGTTTATTAAAGTATGGTGCAGTTTTGGCAAACGGCACCGAACAAACAACTTCGCAGAAGGTTGGTATCATAAATTCAATAGCGCAGTAGGCAAAAAAATCCCACCATATTGAAACTCCTTTCAGTTTTACATCGAGATACCTATTTATTCAGCGTCAAAGCTGACCAAGCATTAAAACGCCGCACCCAAAATTCGATTGAGATCGACGAATTTATTATGGAGTGCCAAATGAAGCTTATTAGCGGCGATAGGACATTTTCTAGAAATAATGCGCTAATATTTTTTTTTTCATTATTTGTTTAAAACTACCATGTTGATTATATTATAGTTTAAGTAAATTATTATTGTAACATATTTTGGAGTTTGAAGCTATTTACTATGTTGATTATTTTTTAGGCAAAAGATTGTGATGTTTTTTTATACGAAGATGTATGTAACCATGTTGATTATTTTTTAGGCAAGTTATTGTGATATTTTTGTAGCAAGATGTATGTAGCTATTTACCAAGTTGATTATTTTTTAGACAAATGATTGTGATATTTTTTATAGTAAGATGTATGTAATCATGTTGATTGTTTTTACGCAAATGATTGTGATATTTTTGTAGTAAGATTTATGTAGCTTTTACTATGTTGATTCTTTTTTACGTAATTGTTGTGATATTTTTGTTGATTAATACTGTCTATTATGTTCAAATTGTCTTATTTGTATAAGTTTAATTTTTTTTTATTTACTATAATTTAAAATTCTAATACAAATACATAAATAAATTTTGTTTTACTTTTCATTTTTCCAAGTTAAAAACTAAGCTTAAACAGGAATACAGATTTAGGGGACAACGACTCGTGAATTTTTTACTTCCCGTGTTTCCCGTAAGCCGAATCTACGTTACGGGGACAACGGGAAAGAAATTTATTCACGTGCCGCTGTCCCCGTGACGGGGACACGGCGTACGGGGACAACGGGAATAAAACAGGTTTTCTATCTCTTTCGAATTTTTGCGAATGCTTACACTAATTGGTATTTCAAAGGTTTTTACAAATGCGCTTTTGCCCCACCATACCCCTCGCCATACCCCTGGTGGCATGGTGGGTCTAAAACCGTACCACTGACCAAATTGGGTTGTGGGAAGTGGGAACCGACAAGGAGCAAATTTGTTTTTATATTATTTGACAGTTTTTTTTCCATAATAGCATTAAAACAAGTGAATGTCGGAAAAACAAATGAATGTCGGAAAAACCAGTGAATGTCAGGAAAACAAATGTATGTCACGAAAAAAAAAATAATGTCGCGGAACTAGGTGTAGGTAGAGATGGGCAAATGCCCGGGCATTTAAGGCAGATTGGGAAGATTCCCAATAGATGCCCATAAATTCCTTCCCTCGGGCATTTATCTGGGCATCTATTTTTAAATGTATTTTTTTAAAATATATTATCGATATTCGTTTGAAAATGAGTATAACGGCTAAGAATTCACTGTTAGGTAGGAGTGCAGGGTGAGTCACGAGCGTACGCACCTCTTCCATGTTATAATAAGCGTCAAGTTGATTTGCCTGACCGAACATCGTGCGAGAACACAAATGAAGGTGTCACCTGCGCAAACGACGCTCGCAGCTAACTTCAGACAAGACCCCGCGCGCGCGAGCGAGAGGGGATCGTCGCCGGCGCCGTCGCCGCCATTTTGCTACCCCCACAGTGACGTTATGTTAGTAGCAGCTATCACATCGCAAGATTGTTCATGTTGGTGCTGTTTAAAAACTTATTGTTAGACAATTATTACTGACAGTTACGGACAATTTACTTCTGCGGTAATAAGGTAAGTTTTCTATTGTATACAGGGTGTCCCAGAACTCAACGTCAAGCCGAAACGGGGTGACAGGACTGATTGTAACCATCATGAGAAAAATAAGAAAAAAAATCTATCCCATGCAGTTAGGAAATTATGGGCATTTAAGAAAAACCTAGAAATTTGGTCAAAATGTAACCATTTTTCGGTTATTGTGGTTAAATTTAATTATTTTTGTTCATTTAAACTTTGGAACCGTAACCCTAAATAACATTTCTAGAACCACAGTCAAAAATAATGCCACAACTGCCCCAAGTTTTCTAGAATTAAGACTATTTGTTAAACTATGAATTTAAAATTTTCAAAATTTGCCGACTTTGAAAGGCTCTCCTTTAAAAAAAATGTACTAAAGTGCCTTGGCAAGTGCCATCAAAAGTTCGCGCATTTAATCAAGATTGCAAAAAGGTACAATACTTGCTAGTTTTATACTAAAAAAACCCTAGTAAAAAAATAAAAACGTCGAGTAACCCGATTTTTGCTAACCCATTTTACTCAGTTCAAATGTTTTTATTCGCACAAGCTCTTGGTAGTTTCTTAATTTTACGGCAAAATGATGAGAGAGATGGATAGTGGACATGTTTGCCATGAGCGAACGAGACAGATAGTAACGCCACTTTTACCAAAGTCAACAAAAGTAAGTAAAATTAATAAAATAATGAAAAATCTTGACCTAGTTTAGTTTAGGTTTATTGGAATAAACGTCAGATAGGGAAATAACATTTTTTATTACAATAAATGTTCAAATTGTTTACCATCAGCCTCAATACACGCCCTACATCTTATTAAAAAAGATCTAGTTATTAGTCGGGCATATCATCGAGAGTTGATGTCCTTAGCGGCTTGAGAAATTCGTTCACGCAGCTCGGCTACGCTGTCAATAGGCTTTGAATAAACTTTTTCTTTGAGAACGCCCCAATAAAACCAAACGACGAGTTGCACTCCGGGAGTGCCGGCAGAAGTGAAAACTTGAATATTGATGGCGCTTGAAATAAAACACCAATTTGCGCCTAGTGGACGCTAGCATGGCGAATACCAAAATATTCAAGTTTTCACTTCTGCTGGCACTCCCGGAGTGCAACCCGTCGATTTTTTTTTTATTGGGGCGTTCTCAAAGAAAAAGTTTATTCAAAGCCTATTGACAGCGTAGCCGAGCTGCATGAACGAATTTCTCAAGCCGCTGAGGACATCAACTCTCGAGGATATGCCCGACTAATAACTAGATCTTTTTTAATAAGATGTAGGGCGTGTATTGAGGCTGATGGTAAACAATTTGAACATTTATTGTAATAAAAAATGTTATTTCCCTATCTGACGTTTATTCCAATAAACCTAAACTAATCTAGGTCAAGATTTTTCATTATTTTATTAATTTTACTTACTTTTGTTGACTTTGGTGAAAGTGGCGTTACTATCTGTCTCGTTCGCTCATGGCAAACATGACCACTATCCATCTCTCTCATCATTTTGCCGTAAAATAAGGAAACTACCAAGAGCTTGTGCAAATAAAAACATTTGAACTGAGTAAAATGGGTTAGCAAAAATCGGGTTACTCGACGTTTTTATTTTTTTACTAGAGTTTTTTTAGTATAAAACTAGCAAGTATTGTACCTTTTTGCAATCCTGATTCAATGCGCGAACTTTTGATGGCACTTGCCAAGGCACTTTAGTACAATTTTTTTAAAGGAGAGCATTTCAAAGTCGACAAATTTTGAAAATTTTAAATTCATAGTTTAACAAATAGTCTTAATTCTAGAAAACTTGGGGCAGTTGTGGCATTATTTTTGACTGTGGTTCTAGAAATGTTATTTAGGGTTACGGTTCCAAAGTTTAAATGAACAAAAATAATAAAAATTAACCACAATAACCGAAAAATGGTTACAGTTTGACCAAATTTCTAGGTATTTCTTAAATGCCCATAATTTCCTAACTGCATGGGATAGATTTTTTTTCTTATTTTTCTCATGATGGTTACAATCAGTTCTGTCACCCCGTTTCGGCTTGACGTTGAGTTCTGGGACACCCTGTATAAATTGGATAATTTAAGCTTAAACTTTGAATAAAAATAATGTTAATGAATTTTTGGTTCCTTAGTTTTCTTATATTTCTCACCTCTGAACTTTTAAATTTGCCTTAATTTTTCAACCCCTACTGACGATTCTAAAGATGTTAATTATTAAATATTGGGTTAGTATCGAAAACTTAACAACGCGATCGCCAGACGATTTAGCCCTACAAGTCGTAAAAAAACTTAATTGTTAAATATTGTATTATTATCGATAACTTTAATATTTCTTATTTAAAATAGATCGGTATTCACTAAACATGTTGTTTGTTTTAGCGCTATCATGGCAAGAACGATAAATAAAATAATATGGCGACACTATCAAGAATTAGCAGATAAAGCCGTGAAGTGTTCGTTCTGTGAAAAAAAATATAAGAAGGGGCATCATGTGAACAAAATGGCTCAACATCTTCTAGTATGTTTTATATGTCCCCTAGATGTCAAGAAGCAAATAAAAGATATTAATCATCAGATCACATCACAATCAGATGTTAGCTCAGAATATTGCTCAGAATCAACAAATCAAATAAGTAATACTTCATTAAACTTAGAAGACACATCAAGCGAAAACGTGTTTAATTTAAAAGAAGAATTTTCTAAGGCTCTGTTGATTACAGGTATGCCTTTATCAATGGTCGAACATCCATAGTGGCAAGCTTTTTTTGAAAAATTGAATTTTAAATTGCCTAACCGTAAAGCAATATCAACTAAATATTTAGAAAAAATATATAAAGAAATGCATAAAGAAATAAGTGATGATTTAAGGAAATCAAACTTTCTGGGGTGTAAGGGGTCCCAAACAACATCCTACGGGACCCAAGCCAACCTCACCTTCACGTGGTACACCCTGTTGTATAACAGACGAGGCTCCGGCGGTCCCCCCACCAATCCGCACTGGGCCAGCGTGGTGGGTGTAGGCCCAAATCCTCCCCTATGTATTATTCACAGAACACGAGGCCCCAAGTGCCCGGCGGTACCGGAGGCCGTGCCCACGATGACGGACGTTGGCGAGGCGCCGGGACCAGGGGTGCAAAGAATCCCCGGGTGACGAGGACATCCCGTCAGACAATCTTGGCCCTGGCAACGTACAACACACGCACACTGCGGACCGAGGAAAAGCTGCTGGAATTGGAGGAAGAATTGAGCAGGATTCGCTGGAGTGTAGTAGGGTTATCCGAAGTCCGAAGACAGGGCGAGGACACGGTGATCCTTAAATCCGGAAACCTGCTCTATTTCCGGGAGCGCGAAGAGCTGTCCCGAGGTGGTGTCGGGTTTATTGTCCACAAGTCTCTCGTGAACAACATTGTTCAGATCGGAAGTGTGTCGAATAGGGTAGCGTACCTTATACTCAGAATTACCAGTCGGTATTCGTTGAAGGTCATACAGGTTTACGCCCCGACCTCGACACACCCCGACAAGGAAGTGGAAGCAATGTATGAGGATATCTCTCGGGCAATACATGCTTCCAGGACCCACTACACTGTTGTCATGGGAGACTTCAACGCAAGGCTGGGCAAACGTGGCGATGACGAGCGGAAAGTGGGGCAATTTGGATCTGGAAACCGGAACTACCGTGGTCAGATGCTAGCCGAATACATGGAGAGGGAGGGACTCTTTATGATGAACTCCTTCTTCAAAAAGAGGCAGCATCGCAAGTGGACCTGGGAAAGTCCGGACGGCGTAACAAGAAATGAGATTGACTTTATCATGTCGACTAAGACTCGGATCTTCAATGATGTCTCAGTGATCAACTCAGTTCGAACGGGGAGTGATCACCGAATGGTTAGAGGCACATTGAACCTTAACGTTAAATCCGAAAGGTATCGACTGATGAAGTCTACGCTCCGCTCTGCAGCCATCCAGATCCAAAACCCCGAACACTTCCAGCTCGAATTGCAAAATCGTTTCGATTGCCTGGAGGACTGCACAGATGTGGACAATTACAATGTCAGGTTCGTGGAAGCTGTCAATACGGTGGGGTCTAAATTTTTTAAATCCAGCCGTAATACAAAAAGTAAAAAAATCTCAGAGCCGACTTTAAAGCTGATGGAGGAAAGACGTGATATGGCTCTGCTATCTTCTGAAGATGCTCGTCGGCAAAGGCGGCTCAACGAACAGATCTCCAAGTGCCTTACCCGCGACATACGCCGATTTAATATGGAACGTATTAAAGAGGCCATTGAGCGAAATAAAGACTCTAAAGTGTTTGCCAGAGATCTGTTTCTTGGAGAGAACTTGCTGACGAAGTTGAAGACAGAGGACGGTAGAGTCGTCACGTCACGCCCTGAGCTTTTGGCCGAGATTGAAAACTTTTATGGGCAGCTTTACGCGACGACACGAACACCTGTCATCGAGGCCACAGATCGTAGAGCCAAATTGACCCGACACTACACGGAAGATATTCCGGACATCAGCCTTTACGAGATTAGGGTAGCTCTGAAACAGCTTAAAAACAACAAGGCGCCGGGGGATGACGGAGTTACAGCAGAGCTTCTAAAGACAGGAGGTCGACCGGTCCTGAAAGCTCTCCAGAGGTTGTTCAACTCCGTTATTATCGTGGGTAAAACGCCAACAGCATGGCACAGGGGCGTTGTGAAGCTGTTTTTCAAAAAGGGCGATAGAACGCAGCTGAAGAACTACAGACCCATCACGCTACTGAGTCATGTTTACAAGCTGTTTTCTAGAGTTATAACGAATCGTCTCGTACGTAGGTTTGATGACTTCCAGCCTCCCGAACAAGCCGGATTCCGTAAAGGCTTTAGTACTATAGACCACATGCACACGCTGCGGCAGGTTATACAAAAGTCCGAAGAATATAATCTGCCATTATGCTTAGCGTTTGTGGACTATGAAAAAGCCTTTGATTCTGTCGAGACATGGGCCGTGCTTCGGTCAATCCAAAGGTGCCAAATAGACTACCGATACATACAAGTGTTGCAGTCGCTGTACGAAAACGCCAACATGTCAGTCCGCCTCCAGGACCAGAAGACAAAACCCATTCGGCTCCAGCGGGGTGTGAGACAGGGCGATGTTATATCGCCGAAACTGTTCACTACTCTGTTGGAGGACGTGTTTAAGCTTCTGGACTGGAGAGAACTTATATTTTACTTATATTTTTTCTCCTAAATAATATTGCCCCATTGCCCCCCCCCCCTTAATCATAAGCTGGCGACGCCCTTGAGCACTTGGCCTGAAATAAAATCTTTCTTATGTAAAAGGTTTGGTGAATACAGAAATAAAATTCAGATTGTACAAGAATTAATATATTGCAAAAAATACAACAATTCAATTGAACAGTTTGGTGAAAAAATCCGAGAATTAACATATATGCTAATAAACTGCGACCAAAACAAACGCGAGTATTATGAGGAAATGGCCATTAACGTATTTTTAGACCTGTTAGATCTCTTATATCACTAGGCGTAAGAATGCATGGCTCATCCTCGATAGATAAAGTTTTAACTCAGGCAAAACAGGAAGAGCTACGGTTAAAGCACGTTGTAGCAACGTAGACGCTACGCAACCTATTTATAGAGCGTCGGCGTCAACGCAACCCCGACCATCGTTTCAGCCGCGAGTAAATAATAATAGAACCCGTTCATTTTCAAATTCCTGAAAACGATGAACATAACGAATCTACTTATATCCAGTGAGCAATACAGTGTGCCTATAGAACACGAAGCTGATTTAGTAGGAGGACCTACAGAAAACGATTGTTCGAATTTTCAGTTAGGTCCCGAACAATATGTCGTAAAAATATAGTTTATACAGGAAGAATTTTGTATCACCATCCAAATTTTAATATAGTTATCGTTTATGTAAATAATAATATACGTTTATTTTAATTTAGTACCACTTAATACTAAAATATCAAGTTAAGGCATCACAAAGATATCTAAAAAACATTGACGTTCATGGATACCGCGCGCACGACCCCGCCCGCCTAGCGCGGCGCCCCCCACTGAAATGGCGCCATTTCATTCATAAAAAATAATCAAACATAAGTTGCAAATTTTTCCTTCATACTTTTAGGGGCTTAGGACCGTCTGATTGAAAAAGACTTGTCATCTTCATAAACGTTCATTGTAATTGCTAAAGGCATTTAAATCCATAGAAATTCGTGAATAATGGGATAAACAGATGAAACAAAATCACAATTAGACTCTTGCAGTCAGGCGTATTTAAAAAAATTAATCAACTTATGTACAAATAATTAAAAATCAACTTACGTTACCTACCTAAACAAATTCAGTAGTATTTTAATAATTGTTCAAAATGCAAACCATTCCTCTCCAAACAGAGTCTTGCACGTTTTTGCACATTTTCGTTCAATTCACTAGTGTCACTTTTCACGTCCTCAAATGCATTTATAATGTTTTGTTTTAGTTCGTCAAGGCTTTGAGCCTCTTCCACATACACTCTTCTTTTAATTTCACCCCACATAAAAAAGTCACAGGGAGTCAAATCCGGTGAGCGTGCCGGCCACTGGACGGGGCCTCCGCGACCAATCCAGCGGTCGCCATGCTCGGCGTTGAGATAGTCGCGAACGCGGCGGCGGCATAGTGAGGCGGTGCACCGTCATGTTGATAATAAAAATCGCGAATGATCGCCAACGGCACCTCCTAGATAAAATCGGATATGACCGTACGGAGCATATTATCGAGGTACGTCCCGCCGGTCAGCCGCCCCTCAATAAAATACGGTCCGAGAATTTAGTTACCGATAATCCCGGCCCACACATTTGCACTAAAGCGCACTTGATGGTAAGTCTCTCGAATCTGGTGCGGATTTCGATATGACCACCAGTGTTCGTTGTGTTGGTTGTACAGACCGACACGGGTAAATAAAGCCTCGTCAGTCCACAAAATAGGCACGGTTGGGTGCGCAATCAGCCACTTGCAAAACGCTCGACGAGACATAGCGTCAGCCTCGTTCAGAGCTTGTACTTTTTGAAAGTGATAAGGGTGTAACCCAGCGGTGTTAAGCAGCTTCCATACTGCGTACTGACTGACGCCGAAGCGTCTCTCTGCATCTCGCGTACTGGCACGAGGATCCCTCTCGAAATAATCAAAGATTTTGTCCTCGATTTCCACAGGAAGTCTTGGCGCACCACGCCCTTGTGCATGTGAAGGCGTAGTGAACTGCCCATGGTCTAACAGCCTTTGGTTAGCAGCCAAAATAGTTAGGCGATTTGGTACGGTTGCGTTGATCAATCCTTGGTTGCGAAGTCGGGGAAGGCTGTCCGCTTCGTAAAGTCTTTGTGCACCGTTTAAACTTTCACCACTTAAAATGTAACATCGCAACATTCGTAATACTCGCGGTTTGTGTACATCGTGCGTGATCAACTCGGTAGTCCCAGGACTCACAGGTAGGGTTCCCAACCCTCCCGGATCGCCCGGGAGACTCCGGAAATAATAGTTAATCTCCCGACCTCCCGGGGAACAATAATTTCTCCGGTTTTTCTAAAAATTATATTATACACATCCTTCGCTCGCACGTCACTACTCGCTCTCTTTGCGCGCTTTGCAATCACACCAACAACACCATGGCCGCTGCACGTATAAACCTGTTCGTCTCACCGTCGCGCCGTCGGCGTTGACGATTCGGCGGTGTCGTCTCTGTCACGCACGCCGCGTGCGCCTCGGCGTGACAGAGACAGACACCGCTCTGTAGGAAGAGGCCGCGGCTTGTCAAATGTGCGCGCGTTTGTTTCTTGTTTTGTTCTTCTCAGTCTAATTAGATAATTCATTCAATGAATGCGTATTGCGTTAACGAGGTTATTATATATTATTATTTTAAGTAGGTATAATTTGAGAAAAATGGATCGTGATAACTCGGGAGGTGAGTGTAGTACAGGTGCAAAGAAAAAAAAGTATTATTGTTCTTTCAATGACTTGTGGTTAAAACAACATACGTGGTTATCAAAAAAAGATGAGTTCACAGCAAAATGTAACATAATTATGTCAGCATTTTCGATTGAGTTTGACGGTGTTGGATCTGTGAAACAACATGAAAAATCCTTGAAGCATCAAACTTATATGAAGAACGTCAAAACAAATCAAGGTATCACGTCTTTTTTTTCGTCTAAAAACAGTAAAGAAGAAGATTTAATTACCGCTGCTAAAGTTACTTCAACTTTCCATGGTATCAAACATCATCACAGTTATAACAGTCAAGATTGTGGACACAAATTAAACGCTATCATGTTTTCTGATTCGATGACAGCGAAAAAAGTATCATGCGGTAGGGGGGTGGCCTGGAACAGGTAAAATGCAAAACCTGTTCCACCTGTTCCAGTTCCAGTAAAATAACAGTTTCAGAAACCTGTTCCAAAATAACAGGCTGTTATTTTGGAACATAGTATGAATAGCCATAGCCACAACCACCATACCAACCAATAACCATTTGATAAATTCACAGAATTATAGAATGGTTTCTTCTGTGTATATTCCATACTGAAAACCATCCTTCATGCTTATCAGGCTTAGGACTGATAGCTTGAGATTCAAAATGTAATATTTTAATTTTAGAAAATTTTAATCTGATTTTTAATAAGACAAGATTTTCATAGCTAATTAACTGACGCTATCTTCATTAATAGAAATATTTCAAATTAAAAAATAATGGATGATTAATACTATATTACTCAAATAATTTGATCATCAAGAAATAAATTACTGTAGTATAATTGCCATTATTTTGTTCTTGTCTTTTTATCAAGAACCTTTTGTTTATTAAATTATTTTATTTTAATTAAATTAATTATTTATATTTTTGCAAGACCATTTCGTTTTTACAACACCTAAGAAATGTAAAATTCCGTCTCATTAAAAATCAGTATTTATAATATTTATTTTTACTTAATAAATTACATCAAGCTGGCGCATTTAAAGGTTTTCAATTCATTTTATATACATAATTATATTTGTTCTCTATATACAAGTCTATTTACAATTACTCTCTTTAATATGTACACTATGTACAGTCAGTTTAATATGTACACTATGTACAGTCAGTTGGTATTTTATTTACATATTCTGATTTAGGAATATAAGTTGCTGGAGTTTTCTTATACCCAGACGAGTTCTTCTTTCATTTAAAATGTTCCCTGCAACAGAAAACACTCTTTCACAGGGAACCGATGAGGCCATGGCATTTAATTTTGTTACTGCAATTTTATACAGGTGGGGATAAATTTCCTTGTGTGTCCTCCACCATTTTAGGGGGCACTCCTGGCGACATAATATTTTGTCGTCCAAATATCGCTGCCACCTCCACAATGGCTCGGGACTGTGCAGTACCATCAGGATGAATATTCAGCATTTTGGTATGGTAATCCTGCCATATAGATTTTACGGAGCCAAAATGGTCAGCTGGAGTTTCATTGGTATTGCTCCCTGTCGTTATTGGCTCATTTTGGTTTTGGGCTTTACTTTGCTCTTGAACTACCATACCAATTATTCGCCTTTTTGTCTCCTCTGCTGTAGTTGGCTCTTCAAAATAGAGCTTAAATCTTGGGTCTAGGAACATACAATTTGTGTATGTTCTACTGCGATTTAAATTTACGAATCTGTTCTTTATTCCCCCTATCAAGTCCTGCCTAACTCTATCAACAGCCGGCATAAAATTCTCTGACTCTAAATTTAATAAAGCTTGGGTCAAACCCATAGTTATTGGAATGACTAGGCTTCCTGTTACATATTTTTCCCCGCTTAGCTCCCTTGTGACCTCTTCACAAGGCCCAAGCACTGTGCAAACTTCTTTCAAAATTTGCCATTCGTACGCAGATAACACCTCCATGCCTAAATTTATCATGGCACTGTTCAATAATTCCTGGAGCTCTAAACACCTCTTCATCATATAATATTTAGAGTTCTATCTAGTGGCCACTTCTTGGATTAAACGTTTGGGAGTGTTACCTGCCTGCTCCTGGTATTTTTTAAGCTTTTGCCACGTCACGTTGCTCTGCTTAAATTGCCGTAAAAATTTTTTTACTTTTGTAATAATTTCGTCGACATCACTTGCTTTTAAAGCATCTGTAACTGCAAGATTAAGTGTGTGCGTATAACATGGGAAATGTTTCCACCCCAGCTCCTTTTCGATATCATTTTTAATGTTGCTCCCATTGTCCGAAACTCCTAACAAAATCTTGTTTGTTAGTTGCCACTCATCACAAACCTCTTTTATAACTTAATTGCAAAATTTTTAGCCGTTGCCTCTTCTAATGGTACACAGTCTAATAAACAGAAGCGCAACTCACATGACGCTTCTGAGATATAATGTGCGGTCATGTCCTGTGAGTCACAGGTAACCCGTGCGTGCGCGCTCAGCGGGGGTGCGTGCAACGCAGCACAGGTGCGCGAGCGGCGAGCGACTGATCTTTCAATTGCATACAAACACTTGACTATGGTAGGCACTTCAGTCCCATCTGAACGTTTGTTTTCTAAAGCAGCACAAGTCATCAATCAACAAAGAAATAGGCTGAAAGGCAAACGTTTAAATAAAAAACTATTGTTTTTGCAAGGTCTTCCAAAAGAACACTGGAAATAGGATAAAACTAACTTATAAAAATAAATGCAGATGTTTTTTTTTGTTCTTACTTTAATATATAAGTAATAAAGATTTTTCTCATGTATGGCTTTTACTGTTTTTTTTTAATAATACAATGCTTAAATTAGTGGATTATAAAAAATCTTTAAAAAGTACTCGATTTATACAAAACATCGATGTTTTCTTCCAATACATCGAAAGTAATCGATGTACAGTTTCGATATATCGAATCGAAAAAAACATCGATGTTTTTTCAAAGTGGACACCCCTAATCTGTTTATTGTCGCCGCCCGGCCGCCGGCCCGCTCGCCCCCGCGCCGCGCTGCCCGCGCGCACCCTCTCCCGCCTCCCTGCGCTCCGCTATTGTGTTCTGTGGCCCTGCGCGCATGCGCCGCCGATATCAGTCGCGTACGCAAAGTAAACAGTGTAGGGTAACCACACTAATTTGAAAAGTGCTTTGGGAAATTTATTTTATTATGAAAATTTTACCTACATTTTTTTTTCAGAAATATGGTCTTTTAACGATACCTTATACGTAGAAAAAATTTTGAATGTTGATAGAAAATTCTTTCTGTATAAACATTCACAATCACAGTCGCTTACCTTTCATACACATCGAAGAATTAGGCAGACGGTTTTTAATTGATACAGGGGCCTCACAGTCTTTGATTAGCCCGGACGTGATTAAACAGTATAAACATCTACAATCAGGTATACGGCATGAAACTAATATAATTAAAACAGCACACGGTTTAACAAAGCATAATAGCAACTATTTGCAGCTGTGCAATGATTTTTAAATCAATGGAGAGGCCAAACGTCCAATTGTCGAATCACAGTTTCAAAAATTGCCAAAAATCGTTCACTATTCTCAAAAAGGAAAAACAATAAACCGAACTCAACGCTCCATACTACGATGTATGTTTTATGAGGTAGCCTATATCTTTGCCTTTGAAATAACACCAAATTCGAGCCCCTGCACGGTATAAAACACAATCCGCCGTTGTTTTACGGTTTAATGAAACTTTTCGTAAAATAAAAATTAAAGTGCCTGCCACCTTTTTATCGATGAAATTAGTCCAAGTGCTGTTCATGAGGTGCTGGAAAACGTGGAAAACAGAATTTTCAAGCAGCAATAACACTTTACCTTAATCGGTAAGTTAGTAGTTGTTGCTTGGTGCACATAATTTATATAATTAGTAAGTTATAAAACAATAAATAAATAATATTTTGTTGTATTGTTATTGGATTAATTTGATCTTTAATTTTATTCTAGTTATTGAAATAGAAAAGACTATTCCCGAACTATATATAAATCGCACACCTAGATAAAGAGTAGCACAACTCGAAATAATCCAAAATAGAGTTATTGTAAAATTGGGAATCAGCTTAGGCCCGAGTACACCAACAGATGGTTACATTTTAAACAGTCGATTAAGCCTCAAACGAATGTTTAAAAATATTTTGCTGTTCACCATTCACTAACCAACGATTACATGCTCTAATCAAGTGTTTAACTTAAACGAGGTAGCCATCTAGGTTAAACGAACGGTTAGCGTGTTAACATTGACATTTGTATTGTTTTGTGTGATCCTCTTTGTGCCTTTGAAGTGAAATTGTTTGTTTATAAAAATGGAAGATGCCATGAATTACATTTTTGAAGAAGATAATGTTTTAGAAAATTATGAACAGCTTGAAAATGTTTTACGTGCACCACGCCTACTTCAAATACGGCGCAATTACTATGACGAATATGATGAGAAAGCATTCCAAACAAGATTTCGTTTGTCAAAACAAAGTGCCATCGAGGTGCTTGAAATGGTTGCAAATAATTTGGAATACCCGAGCGACAGGTAAAACTTTTCCCTCCCTTTTCTCACATCATTATCTTCATCATTCCATACAATTCCGTGTTAATATTAGCTGTAATTTAATTCTATTGTTGTGCTTAGTTTTAACATCAGTAGGTACTAAAAGTTTATTAATACTTTTAGGAATGCAATAAAAATGGAAGATGCCATGAATTACATTTTTGAAGAAGATAATGTTTTAGAAAATTATGAACAGCTTGAAAATGTTTTACGTGCACCACGCCTACTTCAAATACGGCGCAATTACTATGACGAATATGATGAGAAAGCATTCCAAACAAGATTTCGTTTGTCAAAACAAAGTGCCATCGAGGTGCTTGAAATGGTTGCAAATAATTTGGAATACCCGAGCGACAGGTAAAACTTTTCCCTCCCTTTTCTTACATCATTATCTTCATCATTCCATATAATTCCGTGTTAATATTAGCTGTAATTTAATTCTATTGTTGTGCTTAGTTTATTAATACTTTTAGGAATGCAATAAGGTAGGTAGCTTATCGAATGTAACGAAAGTAAATCTTTTTTTCAGGAACAACTCTTTGTCGCCTATAAATCAGCTGCTACTTACTTTGCGGTACTATGCGACAGGAAGTCACCAATTAACAATCGGAGACTTCTCAGGTGTAAGTAGATCTACTGCAAATAGGACGATACATCGAGTGACTGCTGCAATTGCTTCACTTCACAAGAAATTCATACGATTTCCTGAAACTCCAGACGAAATACGACAGACTCAAATGGATTTTTACAACATTGCCAAGTTCCCTAAAGTAATAGGGTCACTGGATTGCACCCACATTAAAATTATATCCCCTGGAGGCAACCATGCAGAGACCTTTAGGAATCGTAAAGGGTACATGTCAATCAATGTACAGGCAGTATGCAATGCCAGGCTTTTATTCACCGACCTCGTAGCAAGATGGCCAGGCAGTACCCATGATGAACGGATTTTCAGTGCATCACGAAGAAATGCATTGTTTGAATTAGGAACATACAATGACTCGGTTCTTGTCGCAGACAGTGGCTACATGAACAGAAGTTACCTAATGATGCCCCTTGCTACAGTTCAGGCTCATGAGGAATCTATATACAATGAGTCCCAAATAAGAACAAGGAATCCGATAGAACGATTATTTGGAATATGGAAGAGACGGTTTCCAGTTCTAGCATTGGGCATGAATGTTAATTTAAAAAACAGTCTTCCCATAATTGTTGCCACAGGCGTATTACACAACATATTGCAATTGAAGGGAGAAGAATTACCTCTTGATGACCCTGAATTGCAACTGCCTGCACCATGGGAGACTATCTTAGAGCAAGGCAGCATAAGGCAACGTTTCACTGGTGAAGATCAAGCCCAGACATTAGATATTAACCCGACAAGAAGACGGTTAATTAACAATTATTTTAGATCACTGTGAAGTAGTGATTGATGTGAATAACATGATTGAACAACTTTAATAAATAAAAAACGACGGGTTGCACTCCGGGAGTGCCGGCAGAAGTGAAAACCTGAATATTAACGTTGTGCATTTTTGATATGTATTTTGGAATGGTTAGGGATTTAATTGATTGGTAGAGGTATAAAAGTACTATCATTTATGTGGTAAAATACAATATTTATTTATTGCGCTATCGTACACAAACATGACAATTTATATTACATTAAAAAGTTTATCTCTCAGAATTAATGTAATCAGAAACTTTTTCAGACTTATCAGAAACTCCTTGCTGTGACACTGAAACGCCATGTAATAAACGATGATAAAATGATTGACAACCGTCAATGTCATACTTTTTTGATTGACAACTATTTATTTTCTAAACAACGAAAACAAAGTTTGGAATTTACAACTAATTGCATACTGGAATCTGCGGATAAACTTTTGAATTTGGAGCAATCGGCCAAGAAATGATTCCCTTTACAGAATCCGCAGACTCCCGAATCGTTAATAACACGAGTGGTGTTACAGTAATCAACATGTCGCTTTCGAGGATGTTCACTGGGAATTTGGGGTAACAAGCCAAACTGTGTGTGAGAACGAGCCTCTTGTCGCAGGAAATCGGACAGCATTTCCAACTTCATACGACCTGATGCATGCTCCGCAGCATAGCGGATCCAAAGACTGCGGAGAAGTGGTGTTAATTTCCACAAAATACTGTTATATAATTCCGGCGAATAAAGATATTCCAAACTTTTTAAATGTTTTATTACGGCAATTAAATTTTGAATTTTGCAGGATATCAAATTAAGGTCTTTGTGGTCACTTTGTAGCATAGGAAGCATATAGGAAGCGACCGCACTGCGGCTATAATAGTAGGTCACACTTGACAGTTCATTTATGCAAAGAAAAATATACCTTACGCTAAAGGAATAAAACTCAAGAAAACAACATCAGTTCTTATTAATACAATTATTTACTCTACTCCTGATGTACATAAGAAGCACTTTTCTTTGCATAAATGAGCTGTCAAATTGAACAAAAAACCATTATTGTCTATAGACCGACAAACTTCTGTTCCGGTGGCGGCGTCGCTACTGTCTATTTAAAACTGTCATTAAATATCGTTTTTAGGTTTTTGCATTGCGTTTCACGTAGTTCCAATTTTGGCCACCGGAACAGATAAGTTTGTAGAAAACACGTGTCCGGACTTCAAATTTTATATGGATTTTCGATCAGGTCACGTGACACATAAATCCTGTCGCGAGTTTAACATTTTTTCCCCATACAAAAAAAGTGCACAACGCCGCTAAAGAAGTTTTCACTTCAAAAAAAAAGTGATTATACAATATACCTAGTTTTTCTGTTTCTTCTCTAATTAAATAAAACCACCTTACATAACTTAATAAATTAATTGCTACAGGTGAATATTTATAGAGTTAATAAAATGAAATATAATGTATTAATATATTTATTATGTAAACATTTATCTTTAACTAACTATCATTCATTCATTCATTCTCTAATTTATTTGTTTTAATTTTCTCCTGCTTCAATTGCTCTTCCAATATCAACAATCGTTTTGCTGACTCATTTTGAGCATTTTGAATTAGTGTTTTTACAAGATTTATTTTTTCTCGTATTAGCTGGTCTCCTAAATTTTCTTTGTCTGGTCTGCGTCTTCGTAGCCAAGCATTATCTTTCTGTTTTAAACACTCTGATAATGGTCGCTTTAAAGAATTAGGGGTCCACCCTTCCCATTTTAAAGTATCATCCTGCAACAAAATGTGTATCCTTTAGGCGCATTTGGTCCAATTCGCGGTTGGGCCAATTCATGTTATTCGCGGTTGGTCCAATTCGCAGTTAGTCCAATTCTCGGTTGGTCCAATTCGCGATTGGGCCAATTCGCGGTTGGTCCAATAAAAAGTGTATTTCCAAAATTAAACAAAATACCATTTTTTTTGTATATAATGTACTATATATAATTATTCATCATCATATTACAAATAATCTGAGCACATATTGTAATGTTTGTGTTACCGGCCAAACCCGATTTCAGGACAAACTAGTTTTGCCTAGGCTTAACTAATTTAAGACAACATAGAATATTATTATAAGAGGTTTTCAGGGTTTAAAAAAAAATAACCACGAAGGCTAAGGCGGGAGCTCCGCTTCGCTTCGCTCCCGCCTTAGCCTTCTAACCTATATCCATCCGAGTCGATTTCCTTAGATTATGAAATTATCATAGATGATTTTCAGAAACACCTTGCAAACTAGAAAACATTACCTATTTTGGCCCAACTGCGAATTGGGCCAACTGCGAATTGGACCAACTGCGAATTGGCCCAACCGCGAATTGGACCAAGTGCGAATTGGTCATTTTTTTTAACGTTTGGCCAACTGCGAATTGGACCAAATGCGCCTAAACCGTGTATATTTGTAGTTATTATATACAATAAATTGTAAATTAACAGCAGTGGTTACAAATTATAAAGTTAATGAACATAGATCAATCATGTGTAAATCATTCTTAAAATACTCACATCAGACTTTTTATTTGAACTTGAAGCCTGGGGTTTCGCATTATCATTCTGAATAATCTTCTCTGGCTCGCAATTTGGCTCCTCCATTGCCTCAAGAGTATTTCCAATGTCAAACTGAAACAATTTTATTTATTATTTTATATTGGAGACAAGTCGCAACCAAGTCAAATAGTCTATAACTAAAACCCAAGTGTACATAAAAAAATATTATGAATCATAAAATCTCATAAATCAGGCACATAGATTTGAAATATTCTAACACATTCTATATAAAAATGCAATAAATATGATGTACATACTAGTGTCCAATCAAATTTTCTACTAGAGTCCTGGCATGAAACTCAAACACTGTGTAAGTGTGCACTTTTAACTTAGCTATCCAGGATAGTGAGGAAATTCATTTGAAGCCCGCCTGAGGTAGGTCACTCGCTACGTTTAATAGTAAATTATTAAAATAGAAAACATACCTCTAATTGAATCTCAACATTCTCACACATTGACAATTCTGGTACATTGTTTTCTTTATTCTGAAAGATAAAGGAAACATTAAATATTTAGATATGGTATTTTCAGGGTTTTTCAACTTTTGTGTATCACAATGAGCACTTATGCAACCTCACAAAATAATTCAGCACTTACATTGGAATCAAGAGCATCACTATCATATGGATTTTTCAACCCTTCCAAAGCAGGTCCTAAAATTGCTCCAATGATGCTCTCAGCCCCAGTACTGGGAGGAGGTGGAGGTGATCTGCCACCACCTGAAAATAACATTTAAGATAAAGGGGATATAGGTATAATATCTTAATTTCGACGTTAGATAAAAAATAACCAAATATTGCTCACCAGTCATGAAATGCTCCCGTTTTCGGCTGGCTGACTGTTTTTTACATTGTCGTTTAATATTTTCCCAGCAAGTTTTCAAACTGTCGGCACTACGGTAACAGTGACTGCTTATAGAATTAAATTCTTCACACTTTGCTTTTTCAGCATTAGTGGTAGCGTCTGTTTTTTTATTTTCTATTAGTGATTGATGCTTCACTACCAATTCCGTAATTAACGCTTTTTCATTATTTGTGAAATTTTCAGTACGTTTGCGCTTATTCTCCATAGCGATAATGTGGCGATAATAAAACCAAAAATACCAAAAAAGCTAACAACGCGCGAAAGAAGTTTTGGACGCGACGCGTGACGAACACACCAGTATTTTGACAGTTCACTTTGACTTATAATGGTACTAATTAAAGGTGGTATGTACGTTAGAGCACGACTCATGCAATTAAAGAGCATTTCTTTTTGCAGTATAGTAATATAATACGACCATTGCGAATGCCATTTCTGTGAAAGTAAATCTAAGTGAATGACTGTCATTTGCACAGAGTAGGATTATATCATTCGGTCATTCTTGACAGCTTCGTTCAAAAACGCTCGGTTTGTTAACTGACGTTTGGAAAGAGGTCTTGAACACCAAAAAAAAAACGCTGAGTGGTTAAACAGCTGTTAAATGTTAACGGCGCGGTTAAATAATCAACGGTTAAAGTATAGTTGGTGAACTCGGGCCTTAATAAACTACGCTAACTCCAAAGTCACCTGTTTATGTTAACTATGAAGATTTTTACACAGGTGTCTTTGGAGTTAACGTAGTTTATTACGCTGATTCCCAATTCTGCAATAACTCTTGCAATAATGCTCTTGGATTATTTCGAGTTGTGCTACTCTTTATCTAGGTGTGCAAAATATACATTTCTAGACATTATCCCTTGCCTCAAATTGAAACCATAGGCGGGAATGTTGCAAGATATAAATATTTTAGCCAGATTGACCTGAAAAGCGCGTACCGTGAGGTGCATATCCTTTCAAGTGAGAAAATTTACACCGCATTCGAAGCATATGGTAAACTCTATCAATTTAGAATTTCTTTGGTGTCAGTTGCCGCTTTTCAGCGCACTCTTGAATATAATATCATCCATGAAGAGAAATTAGATGGAACATACACATATTTAGATGACGTTACTGTTTGTAAGGAGAAGTTCCTGAACGCTGTTGATAAGTATAAACTTACTATTAATAGATAGATAGATACTCTTTATTGCACAAAACACTTTAGGACAAACATTTAACATATAATAGCTGTACAATATAGGCGGACTTATCGCTAAACAGCGATCTCTTCCAGTCAACCTTAGGTAAGAGGAAAGTATAAAAAATGAAAATAGATTGATTGAACAGAATTGAACAGAATAAAGGGCAGTGCAAGGTTGGGTTTGACGCAAATGGTGCACTTCGCAACTGGTACACCATGCTCAAATGGTGCACTTCTCAACTTGTGCACTTCTCAAATGGTGCATTTCGCAAATGGAGCACTTCTCAAATGATGCTTTTCGCAACTGGTGCACTTCTCAAATGGTCCATTTCGCATTTGGTGCACTCCGCAAATGGCAAATGGTGCACTTCGCAAAACGTGCAGTTTATTAAGATAAGTGGAGATTTCGATGGGTAGTCTAAAAATGAAAATATATTTGGTTCTACGCAGAATGTTTTATAAATAATATAATTTTTTTTTAAGTACAAAAACTTTTAGTTTTGCATCGCATGTATGTTGGGTTACCATTACTAAAAATAAATACAACGTAATTTACATCTCTATCAATCATGTAATTTAATTTAATAAGTGTCAGCAGAACTTTTGCATGCCAGGTTCTGGCGAATTGTGCGATCAATTAATTAAATAAATCTAATACCACTTTTCATGCTAATAAATTTATTTTTATTTGTATTTGTATTTATTCGAATGTGTTTAACATTTTTTGTTTAGTACTTTAAAAATGTATGTTGATTATATTATTTATAAAGCATTCTGCGTAAAACCAACGACGTTAGAACCATAGTGATCCAAGTGACATTTTTGTCAAAATCGATATTTTGTTATTAACATCCCAAAAAAGACATATCTTTCATGCCACACTGATCCAAGTTATTATAGCAATTTTCATACGAAAACTCATATCGGTCACTTTGGAATAGGACAATTTCAGGAACAAATCCAAACGCGTTTACCTCGTTTTCTCAAAAAGTTGAAAATGTGACTTGGATCACTATCATATCACTATGTTTCTAACGTCGCTTATTGTCATTTTTAGAATACCCATCCAAATCTCCATTTATCTTAATAAACTGCACGTTTTGCGAAGGGAATGCGAAATGGACCATTTGAGAAGTGCACCAGTTGCGAAAAGCATCATTTGAGAAGTGCTCCATTTGCGAAATGCTCCATTTGAGAAGTGCACAAGTTGCGAAGTGCACCATTTGAGTATGGTGTACCAGTTGCGAAGTGCACCATTTGCGTCAAACCCGCAAGGTTCGCCGCGTCTCGGTGCTGGAACGATCTGCCTCCCCCGTTGCGTGAACTGAAAGTAACAAATGCGTTTAAGAAGAAATTGAAAACACATCTGCTTCAAACACAAAAACAATTAGACTTACCATCTGGTTCATCACGTTGCGGTGTGGTTTCAGCAGATCCTAGTTCCAGACACCGATGAAAACGGTGGCCATGACCTAAGATTGTGGTCTTCTTCCGAGTAACATTACCACCTCGGGTTCATTAGGTATTTCCGTCACAATAGTACGTACGTAGTTAGTATTTAGTAAGTATTTTGCATTATTTTGTGTATAATTCTTAATAAATCTTATATTTTGAAATTTTATTATCTTTGAGTAAAAAGCAGTCGCTGTATTATTTTTCTTGTTCTGGGGTTAAATATGTGATTTTGTGTTGTGTCAAAATTTTAAATGTCAAAATTGTCATTTCACCATTTCACTTCACGTTGGCAATGGAACAAAACTGTGCGGCCAATAACTTAAAAAAAAATGTGTACACATACCTTTTTATTAATTAGTATTTATTAATTTAAACATATTTATTATTTTTTCAAAATTTATCTCTCATTAAATATTATGTAGGTATGTATCCCTTCTACAGTATTTATTTATTTTCTTGCGCCACTCTTATGGATTCTGCCAGAATACCAGCGCTGCTGTGGTGTTTTCTAAATGTCACAGCAGCATATTGCTGAGGCAGAACCCTATTGGCCTGTATAAAGTTAGTTTTTAAGTAAAATTGTTTTATGTTTTATTTTAATTGTTATTAATTTTTTTGTGTAATCTTGTGTTTTTTGGGCCAATAAATGTTTTTCTTTCTTTCTTTCTTTCTTGCAAGACAGAGAAAGAAAATATTTATATATAATATATTTGACTCCAGACTCCTCTAATAAATACACATATACTTAGACATACATATTATACATAATATATAAATATATATAAGTATATAAACATACTGTTATTATTAATATCAAAATAATAGTTGTTACAGTTGTCTATGTCCACATTAGTTATCTTTGCCTTGTACTATTTTGTTTGCCTATTAGAAGAGAAATATATTTAGTCTATGAAAAGCTACTCTCGTGTTTTAATACTTTTAATAGGTTATGGGCCCAGTCTCGTATCTCGCAAAGTTAAATCTGTTAAAATCAGCGCAAACAGTTTAAATATTATAAAATTCAACAGTGTAAAGAGCTGTAAAGTGTTTGAGCCGGCAAAATCGGTTCAGATTAAAAATTGTAGTGAAAAACAGTTACTCAATTTTTGAACAATGGCCGGCAGTTACATCGTGAATGTACCAAAGCTCAAGGGTCGAGAAAATTTCGACGAGTGGGCATTTGCCGCTGAGAACTTTCTGATTCTTGAAGGAGTGGACATAAACAAGAAGGATCCTGGTGGATTACCCGATGCAGATTCCCTAAAAGCAAAGGCTAAACTCATCATGACTATAGATTCATCGCTTTATGTGCATATCAAGAATGAGAAAACTGTCCAGGATGTGTGGCAACGCCTGAAATCACTCTTCGACGATTCCGGATTTCAAAGAAAAATCTCATTATTGAGGCATCTAATCTCAATTCGGTTAGAAGATTGTGAAACAATGACTTTGTACGTTACACAAATAGTAGAAACAGCTCAGAAATTACGCGGTACTGGATTTAATATAACAGATGAGTGGGTTGGATGTTTATTATTGGCTGGATTGACGGAAAGGTTTGCCCCTATGATAATGGCTATTGAACATTCAGGGATGACAATTAGTACGGACGCCATTAAATCCAAATTACTAGATATGAGTTCTGAGGTTGGCAGTAATACCGGAACAGATGGTGCGTTTTTAGCAAGAAAATGGCCGCAGCGCAGAAAGCCGGTTGGCAGCACTGCAGAAACGTCAAATTCAAAAACGTCAATGTCAAAAAATACCAAAACAATACGCTGTTACAAATGTAAACAACTTGGACACTATAAAAACCAGTGTAATATGAATAAAGAAAAGGAAACTACAGTGTTCAGCGCGTTTTTCTTAAACTCAGCGTACAAGAAAACAGATTGGTATGTAGATTCCGGTGCCAGTGCGCATATGATTTCCGACAAAGAATGTCTGACTGATATATCATATGAACCTGTGATGAAGCATATTGTAGTAGCTAATGAAACAACAGTACCAGTGTTATGCTCAGGAAATACGAAGTTGACAACAGTAGTAGAAGGTTCAGAGTTTGATATTACTGTGAAAAATGTTTTATGCATTCCTAACCTAACAACAAATCTTTTATCAGTTAGCGAGTTAATACGAAACGGAAACAAAGTAATATTTGAAGAAAATGTCTGTAAGATATTTAACAAAAGAAATATTCTAGTTGGAAAAGCTGTATTAATGAATGGAGTGTATAAATTAGACATAAAACAAACATGTCTATTGGCAAGCTCAGCAATGCAAGAAACCAGTATATTATGGCATAGAAGGTTGGGCCACATAAACAGTAAGGACCTGAACAGAATGAAGGATGGCGCTGTAAAAGGTATAAATTACCCCGACAAGGCTGAAATTGACAAGTCCCAGTGTGTCACGTGCTGTGAAGGGAAATTATCGAGACTGCCTTTCTCACACAGAGGTTCCAGATGTGAGAGTGTGTTAGAGGTGGTACATGCGGATGTGTGCGGTCCCATGGAGTCAGTCTCAATAGGAATGTCAAGGTATTTTCTCCTATTTGTCGACGATTACAGCAGAATGGCATTCGTCTACTTCATGAAGTCAAAGAGCGAGGTATTGGTGTACTTCAAAGAGTTCAAAGCCATGGTAGAAAGGCAGACAGGGAAGTACATCAAGGTACTAAGGACTGACAATGGTGGAGAATTTTGTTCCTCCGATATGGAAAGTTTTTTGAAGAAAACAGGCATAGTGCATCAAAAAACGAATCCATATACGCCAGAACAGAATGGCATGTGTGAGCGTTTAAATAGAACCTTGGTGGAAAGAGCTCGGTGCTTATTGTTTGATGCAAATCTGGATATAAAGTTTTGGGGTGAGGCAGTAAATACCACAGTATACCTTCGAAACAGAACATTAGCATCAGGATTAACAGTAACCCCATATGAGCTATGGACGGGTAAAAAACCAGACCTCAGCCACATAAGGATATTTGGAAGCACGGCCATGGTTCACGTCCCTAAAATCAAAAGAAGGAAGTGGGACAGGAAGGCGGAAAAACACATTCTTATGGGATATGCAGAGAATACTAAAGGTTACAGGTTATATAACCCAATATCCAAGAGTATAGCTACCAGTAGAGATGTGGTGATAATAGAAGAGAATGGTAACTCAAACTCAGACTCAATACCAGCAGTGGTGGAGGAGAAGAAGGTAGATGAAGAACAGTCTGAGAGTTCAGTTATAGATCCACCTGATAATGATGACACATATGTACCAGATGAAGATCCATCTTCAGTAAGCTCCTGCAGTTCTACAGATTACAACAGTGTATCAGATGAAGAAGTGAATGATCTTGAATCAGGCACTGATCCTGTTACACAGAAGCGTGTCAGAAAGCTGCCAGAGAGATATGGGTACAGTCATGTATGTGTGCCCACCCAGGAAGACATTGGAGATGAAAATCTTACCTATGAAGATGTCATGAGTGGTGCAGAGAAAGAACAGTGGTGTGAAGCTATGAAGGAAGAGTTACAGTCATTCCGTGAAAATGATGCTTGGGAAATTGTAGACAAACCCAATGAAGTGAGAGTTGTGCAGTGTAAGTGGGTGTACAAAAAGAAGTTAAATAGTGACAACACAGTGAGATATAGGGCCAGATTGGTGGCAAAAGGGTTCACTCAGAAAGAAGGCATTGACTATAAAGAGACTTTTTCACCAGTGCTAAAATATTCCACTTTAAAATTGTTGTTTGCTATTAGTGTTAACTTAGAATTAAGCATAACCCATTTAGATGTTGTGACAGCTTTTTTAAATGGTCAGTTAGATGAAACAGTGTATATGCAAATACCAGATAATTTAAAATGTGAAAATAATAAATGTAAAGTTTTAAAGCTAAAAAGGGCCATTTATGGTTTGAAACAATCAGCAAGGATGTGGTATCAAAAAGTAGATTTATGTTTAAAGGAATTAAATTATAAAAAGTTTGATTATGAACCATGTCTGTTTGTGAAAATGTCACACAATGAAAAAACTTTCATTGCCTTGTTTGTAGATGATTTTTTCATTTTTTCAAATTGTAACAAAGAAGTAGATTACCTAAAAAGGCAATTAGGTACTTGTTTTAAGTTAAAAGACTTAGGTCAATTGAAAAAATGTTTAGGCATGAATGTTAGAATTGAAAAAGATAGTATTTGTGTAGATCAGAAACAATTTAT
This sequence comes from Mecyna flavalis, assembly GCA_949319885.1. Taxonomy (NCBI): domain Eukaryota; kingdom Metazoa; phylum Arthropoda; class Insecta; order Lepidoptera; family Crambidae; genus Mecyna; species Mecyna flavalis. The sequence continues at coordinate 3,006,384 of OX439413.1, forward strand.
AGAACATATATTATGTAAATTTAATATGATGTCATGTAATGGTGTAGATACTCCCATGGAAACAAATTTAAAGCTTGAAAAAGGCAAGAATGTAATTAGTGATTATCCTTACCAACAATTAATAGGAAGCCTGATGTACCTATCAGTTTTGACAAGGCCTGACATATCATTTTGTGTTAGTTATTTAAGCCAGTTTAATAATTGTAACAGTCAAACACATTGGAAACATGCTAAGAGAGTGTTGAGATATTTAAAATCTACAAAATCTTATGGTTTAATGTATGTTAAGGATAAGTCAGATATAACTGGATATGTAGATGCTGACTGGGCTTCAGATGTAGTAGACAGAAAGTCATACACAGGATATTGTTTTTTGTACTCTGGGTGTGTAGTTTCTCATGAGTGTAAAAAGCAACAAACAATTGCTTTATCGAGCACAGAAGCCGAATACATGGCTATCTGTGAGGCTACTAAAGAGGCTATTTTTCTGAAAAACCTTTTATGTGAACTCGTTAATAGGAATAATTTGCCAGTTTTGTTATATAACGATAACCAGAGTGCAAAGAAACTTTCTGAAAATTACATATATCATAGGAGAACCAAACATATTGACGTTAAGTTTCATTTTATAAGAGAGGCTGTGCAAAATAATATGATAAAAATTGCCTACTTAAATACTAAACAAATGCCAGCTGATATACTTACTAAAAGTTTATGTAAAGTCAAACATATGCAATTTATGAAAGAATTGGGCATAGTAAATTTAAGTTAAAAGATATGTAATATGTATTGTGTAAGTGTATGTTAAATGTTAAGTATGTTCAGATTATTTTGATAAGTGGTGGTGTTATTATTAATATCAAAATAATAGTTGTTACAGTTGTCTATGTCCACATTAGTTATCTTTGCCTTGTACTATTTTGTTTGCCTATTAGAAGAGAAATATATTTAGTCTATGAAAAGCTACTCTCGTGTTTTAATACTTTTAATACATACATATACATATTACACATACATAAAGTAAAATAAACGCAATAGAATAATATTAGATTTACGGATATCACACAAAAGAAAACATTCAACCAAGATAGACTATGAAAATGACAACACTCAAGCAGTAGTCAGGGGAGAGAAAGAAAGTAGGATTTAACACGAGATTTGAAAATTGGAAGTGTCTAAGATTCACGTATAGAAAGGGGGAGAGAATTTCAAAGAAGGATAGATTGAACAGTGAAGGATTGGGGGTAGAACTCAGTAGAGTGAGGTGGAAAGACTAGATGTAACTTCCGGGATGAACGCAGGTCAAGACCTTTGGTGGATTGCAAGAAATGAAACCGCTCTTTAAGATAGGGAGGAGATAAAGGGTTAAAAAGAATGGAAAACAATAAGCCAAGAACATGCAGATCACGGCGACGTCGTATCGGAAGCCAGCCAAGCTGAGCTCGGTATTCAGAAACGTGATCGTACTTACGAAGGCCAAAAATAATGCGTATGCAATAATTTTAATTAATGTCCAGAAGTCAGTTTTCTCACAAAAATCAATTATCCTTCTTATCTACAATATAGAAAATAATATAATAAGACCAAACAGCGAATGACTAAGACCCTTAATTAAATTACCAACCCCAATAAAGGACCTCCCCACCCACCAAGAGATTTCAAACGTATCTCTATTAATACCTCTTGCCATACTGATCTTTTTTTTTGTATGACGGACGACATCCGCCGTAGGAATGGGGATTTCACGCAAATCGAATTCGAATGTTGTATTTTTTTCATATTTTCAAGTATTTTTTTGACACAGGTGAAAATAATGTGCAGGCGATCAAGAGTAACCCCTCTGGTCTAAATAAAATACTCGACTGTACAATATTAAAAAGACTCGACTGTACAATATTAAAAAATATTCTACAGTCGAGTCTACTTGAAGTGTCTAGCTTACAGCGCAATTCTGAACCTTAGGCGTGCGGCATAAGCACGGTTTATTTTGTTTTTAATACCCCGTCATTTTTTGGATTAAAAATGGTTATTTGTCTTTTTATGGAATGTCATAATAATATTGAAACTAGTGCCAAGTCTGTTGGTGGGTGGGGGGGGACAGAACCCATACAATTTCTTGCATTGTCCTTAACCTGAATTGAACTGAGTTTAAAGAAAGACTGGCTAATGCTACAAAAATATCTGAAAATGTTACATTATATCAAATATTAAAAAAAAATGACTAGGCCTGCTCAATTATTTATAAATATGTAATTTCAAGCAAATAATATACCGAAAGGAAGACGATTTTCAACTGAGGAGAAGATATTGTGTCTTTACTTGTTTAAATAGTCCTACAGCTTATAGCCACTTTTATAAATACTTTACGCTTACTTCCAGTAAAGCAATGAAAAGGTTACTAAGTCAGATAAAACTAGCCCCTGGCATTAAATAGTATGATTTTTTAAAGGTAAAAAAAAAACAATGAACACAAAAGGGGTTCCTGATAGGCTATCAGGAACCCCTTGTAGTCTTTGATGAAATGATATCTAATTCTTGATGAAATGTCAATTAACCCGCAAATTTTTATGAGGCTCATAAAGACCAATTAAAAGGTTTTACTTCTAGTAATTCAAAAAACACGTTTGCTGACTTATTGTTCTGGTTTTTATGGTAAAAGGTGTAAAAAATAATTTCCAGCAGCCAATTGCCTATTATTTTACGAATGGTCTTATTAAATTAGATTTAAAAAGTTATTGACAACAGTCCTTAATCATTGCTTTTATTTGATACTCTCAATGTCAACAGTTTGTCAATACCAAATGGTAAAATTTTTAAAGGACCTGTAAAACGCAACTCTCCGCGCACCACACAGTCTTTTGAAGGAAGCAGTCTATCTATACTTAATATTATAAAGAGGAAAGATTTGATTGTTTGTTTGTTTGAATTGAATAGGCTCCGAAACTACTGAACCGATTTTAATAATTCTTTCACTGTTGGATAGCTACACCATCCCCGGTGAACATAGGGTACTTTTGATCCCGGAAATGTGGGGGAAGGGGGGATATTTGAAAAAAGAAATAACGCGCGGTTGAAACCGCGGGCGGAAGGCTAGTTTTAAATAAAAAGGTTAAAGTAGGCGACATAATCCGTTTGCTTTAGACAGTAGTACCGTCTGTAACGAATCTGATAAAAACCATAGAGGGCATGGAATCGGTATGAAAAGTTTTTTATCGCAAGTATAAATTTGATGTTATGTTAACGAGAAATTTCAATCAGGACCCTTTAGAAAATTTCTTTGGTAGTATTAGGAGTTACGGCGAGAGAAACGGGTTGTGCGGATTTTTAATTAAAAATTACAGAAATGACTGTGAGGAATGTAAAACGATATTGAAGACATCGGACCGAATATTTATGCATTCTTTTATTCAATTTAAAGATTGCTAGTTTTACGTCTATGATTTCTGGAACTGTTGTATGTCTTGTCTGTTATTTATATCTCTCTCCTAAATCAAATAGGACTGTATCGTGTAGTGTAATAATAATAATAATAATAATATTCTATACCGACGACCCATCTCGCTAAACTGGTGACCCCGAGGAGCACGAAAAATATCAAGGCAAGTGAAATGAGTGCAAACAGTTCGGACGGTGATAATCATGATGGCGGTACTAGCAACGTCACGGAGCGTCATAGGAAAAAAGTGCGCGTTTCCACTGTCTCCGACACAAACCGGACGAATTTACGTGTACCTCCGTTTGACCCGGACGAACCTGAAATTTGGTTCGCGCTATTGGAAGGTCAGTTCGAAGCTAACGATATACGAAAATACTCGGTAAAATTTATAAATGTTATTAATAACCTGGACATTCAACATTCTAAGTACCCAACTCACCCTCCAGCCGAGAACAGATACTTAAAAATAAAAACCGAGCTGATTAAACGTCTGTCGGCTTCTCAGGAAAAGGAGGTTCGCCAGCTACTGATTCATGAGGAACTCGGTGACAGGAAACCTTCACAATTTCTCCGTCACCTACAAGATTTGGCTGGCACATCTGTGCCCGAGGATTTTATTCGGACGATCTGGTGCAACCGTCTGCCTAGCAACATCCAGACTGTACTGGCGTCACAATAAGTAGGCAAGTCCAGGTCGTTCGCAGGGTGTAGCACAAACCAATTACCAAATAATTTCAAATAGACTAGGTGGAAGAACGTTACTACATGTCGGATTTGCTTATAATCTTTACAGAAAAAATAATAATCGAGTGTGTGGACATGTGTAAATAAAAGACATGGTAATGGTTCCATAAAATCATGTGACGAAAGTGACTATGTTCAAATGCAAAAGTGTCATGATGCTGAGTGTCAACCTAACTTAATGAAAAGTGAAATTAGAGTTGTTATTGAAAAAACATGAATGTGATCCTTTCATGAAATGTGATCCTTTTATGAAACTCACTTCGTTCGTTTCATAAAATCACATTCGTATTTTAATGACCCTCATTATGCAACAGTCACATAAATAACTATTTTTAATTTTATAAAAAAGTAAAATAGATTCTTACCAGGCTGTACACCATTAAGAAGTTGGACCCTTTTTGTATCTTCTTGAAAACTTTTAATTGCACTTTGGAATGACGTTCCTTGGTCACATGCTAGGGCAACCGGTTTTAATCCTGTTTCAGCAACAGCGACAACAACTTTTCTAATTATTTGTTTCATTGCTGTCCATGGAGTAGCACCTTCGCAGAAGAAATATGCTATTGGTTGTTGCCACTTGAAGACAGCTCCTCGTATCATGAAAACTAAAACATGATCTGCGAACCATGGTTTTCTTTCTTTTAAGTCCACAAATCCATGGACCTTATCTTTCTTTTGGTCATAAGACAAACCCATTCCTAACGACATTTCATCAAAAAATACTGTGCAGTATTTTTTGTTGTCTTGTATAAAAAGAAGAAGAAAGGGCGGAGATTTTCATTGGATGAAAAATTGATAGCATTGGCTATAATGAAGCAGAGTCCAAAATGCTACAGATTTTTACAAAAGATATTCATTTTGCCGTCTGCTACTACATTAAACAAAATGATATCACATATGAATATTGAAGCAGGCATGAATCCCAAACTTCAAAATAATAAAAAAGGAGGTTGGTAGCTACATACATGTTTGAATAAATATGAAAAGCATTACATAAATAAATTTCATTTACATATTTCATAAATGTTTCTATTTTGCAGGTTTCTACCTGGAAGGAAAAAAGTGTCCTAGCACAAACAACACGATATTATGTTATTGAAAATAACACGTGAATATCACAAGTATTACTGGTAAAGCGGAGAGGATAAGCCGTAAACGTACTTCACTCTATCGACACAGTAGCAGTAATGGCGGCAATTGATGACGTTCACGATGACGTTAAATCAAACGTCAGACAGCTGTCACAACGGACCACAGAGGGGCAGGGTAAGAGGGGGCAGTATGTCATTTTCTTTCAGAAGTACTGTCATGGCGTCGATATAAGCCTAGAGTTAAATACTCTATGATTATGGGCCGTGCTATTGGTTGATCACTGTGAGAACAACAACAGAATTATAGTATTTGTATCAGCGCAGAGGCTTTAAAAACATCAAAAATATACCACACTACTTCGGAGATGGTACATTTGATTGCTGTCCAAGTCCATTTTACCAAATATTTACCATTCATGGAGATGTAGGGAGTGATGCACAAGAAACCAATATTGTGCCTTTATTTTACGTGCTACTAGTTAATTAAGAAAAAAGGACGCATGAAGTGAGTTTCAATAAATTTTAAAAGCTGTGCCGGACTTCAATCCCATGAAATTCACTGTGGATTTTGAATTAGCTACAAAGCTGGCAATAAAAGAGGTATTTCCACAATACGTGGGTGCTATAGTCACTTCCAAAGAGCAATTTACAGAAAAGCAAAGTCTTTGGATTATTGGCACACGAAGAGACCACATTTTATGTGAAACTGGTAATGTTAATGAGAAATGCTAGATAGATATCTAGCATTTCACCCTAAAGAAGACGTAGAAGATGGTTGGCTTTCCGTAATGGAAAACAGGTAATTTGAATTTTCATTGGAGCTGCGGCTCTTCAACGTGAACAAGATAACGGCTGTGGAGCCGAAGGATCGATGGGAGAAAGCGGTCTTGTCCCTCAAGTGCCAGTTGAATTCGGAAGCCGAACATCTCAACCTACTGCGCCAATTCATTAAGAGAGCACGAGAAGCATTCGAAGAAGACGATACATTTTTGCCGATAAAAAAATAGTCCGCGATTATTTAAAATAAGTTATTTAAGGTAATTAAATAAAATACTAGAATACTTTTGTATATCTTAGTTTTTTTGTTTTGTAGGTAGGTAATTTTTTTAGATTGCGAACAAAACGATATACTGCACAGTGTGCGATTTATCAGTTAAAAGTAACGCGTTAATGACATTTTTTTTTTTCATATTGCGTTATGTTTCACCTAAGCCATAACCATTAACATTAAAACGATACGTAGTTTTTTTTTGTTTACTATGTCGTTGAGCAACAACACTGCGCATTAAATTAAATTAAAATTCATTTATTTCAGATCAAGAATCCATATAAAAACAAACAAAAATTACAATTCAAATTACCTAATAATTAATTACGAGTAACACCAGGTACATTCAAATTACATTACTTTGTCCTTTTTACATCATTTCGTAATGTAGTTATTGCAAGAATCCATATGCCCCCAACAAAAAGGCGTGGTGAAACACAATTAAAATGTGAAGAAGCAAATAAATCCACATTGGTGACCTTATGTAGATGGGTTGTAGAAACCATAAATGGAAGGTTCAAGCGTGATTTCAAAATTAATAGAGCTTTACCTACCGTAATGACAGATTACAGAATAGCTGCAAGCACTCATAAACGCGTTTCAACAGCCCTACGAAGATAGTCAATATACAGAACAGTTTTGAAACCATAAACAGAAACATGGATACCTAAACCCAATCTTTTAGCCGATTTTAAATCCTTTACTACATTGATAATGACCCCTGCATATCTTCGAATCTGATTAAAAATAACGCTGATAACCTACAAGAGAATGAGCCGCCACCACATAAGAACATCGCTCATAGCGGAGAACACATTCTTGAAGCCTTTTCAAAATCAGATGACAGAATGAGAGTTCAACGCAAATGTATAGTTTGTTCGCGAGCCCACAAGCAGCAGAAAGCAAGCTATTTTTGTAAGACATGTGGTCCGCGATGTGTTCTATGCTTTCCGCAGACAGGAAGAAACTGCTTCACATACCATATCACAAATGGAATTCCAGCGTAAGGTTTTTTTAAATAAAAAAAAAATGTTCCAATAATATTCTTGTTTATTTTTCAACCCCGTAATTTCAAGTTGCGCCCGCGTCTATTACTAGAGGCCTATACTAAAATACAGAATGTTTGTCACCCCTGGCTAATTTTATTACGCATGAAAGTCAAGTACTGCTACTACATCCATTAAAAAATCCACAAAATATTGCGTACTGCTGGCAGGACGCATGTCACGTTAATTTTTATTATTTTTGTTCATTTAAACTTTGGAACCGTAACCCTAAATAACATTTTTTTTCTAGAACCACAGTCAAAAATAATGACACAACTGCCCCAAGTTTTCTAGAATTAAGACTATTTGTTAAACTATGAATTTTAAATTTTGTCGACTTTGAAAGGCTCTCCTTTTAAAAAAAATTTAGTGTGCCATTAAAAGCTCGCGCATTTAATCAGGATTGTAACAACAAGATCAAAAAAAGAAAGGTTTGCGACGGGAAATTCCCAAAGATATTACGAGCCATAGATGAGTATTAAAAGGATCGAATCGAAGACATTAGTCATACCTTGGCTACAATAAAATTTATGAGGCTGAGTAAGATCAGGACCTTTTTTTCCTGAAGTAGATGGCATGCTAGTGTCCCACTAGACGACATTCTGATGAAAAATATGATTTCCTTATCAAGAAAGATTTTTTTAATGCAAGTGAGACTTTGTACTAAGAAAACACACTCTTACCTTTAACTTACAGATAAGAGGCTGGGGCAGTAAAAGAAAACTATGTAATTTGCTATTCGATGAAATGGCTTTAGCAACAGCCTTGACATATGCAAGTAACAAAGATGACATTATGGGATTTGAACATTTAAAAGGAAAACAAAATAATTCGCTGACCATGTTTTGGTATTCATCCGTGAGTAAAATCCGAGATATTTCTGTATTGGTGAAATTAAGAGGCAGAAATTAATCGACGCAAACACTGATAGCACAAACAAGAAATATGGCTGGCCACCACAGACAAAAAAGCTGCCGGCAAAAGACCACAGAGTTAAACTCTACGACGTCACATCACCCCTCAGTTCTCGGGGGGAGGTAAACGTCAAACGAAAGAATTTTACTGTCATTCTATACGGTCCAATCTTTTTGTATGGGAGATTACCAGGCGTGCCTACCACCAACCAAGCTGAATACAATATGTACCCCCACTGGGAATCAAACCCAGGACCTCTGGGGCTGTAACCGGTGGTGTGAACCACTAGACCACAGAGGTGATTAAAATCGTCACGCCCGTGGCGTTGGTAGCAGCGGCCGACATTGTGAAGGTCCATGTGCAGGCTTCGTTGGAGATGCGATCCTGGATATCGAGTTCCAAGGAAGCCCTTGCTCTCCTGCCGCCGGATTTGTGTGCTTCTGCCTCCCGGGGTAAAAGCAGAAGTGCCACTATTTGAAACGTATCTGACTCTTTTTGTAGTTGTGATAAAAACACGTTAATTTTGCGGTAAATGTAGGATAATTCTAACTTTCGAATCCGGCAACACTGGTCTGGCCACATTATCGCGCAGACGCAGTCCGCATCGACCCCTCACGAACGAAGCACGCTTCCATCATGTCGTCGCCGCGCGCCGAAGAATGGTCCAACGAAAAAACGTTACTATTTATTAATTTGTTGTCTGCAGAGCCCGCTATTTGAGATTCAAAGCATAAACATCATAGGTTGAAACATATGGTAGGTATGTTTTGTTTTTAAAAAGTATTTTAACCAACTTCCGAAAACAGCAGATTATCAATTCTTCAAGGTATATAATGTTAATGTTAAAATTGCACTAAACTTGATAAAGTTATGGAGAAGTATTCTACTGCTATTACTCGTATAAAGGCCGGGAGAGTTGCCAAGAGCCTTGCATGCGGCTTAAATTTTTTTTTTAATATTAATTATTATTTTAGGTACATGACGCTTGGGTGAGGCTTGGGGAAGTTATGGATATTTCCGTAGAAGAGCTGAAGGCCTAAAAGAAATGTCTGATGGCATCTTTTAGACCCTTAGTCCATAAAAAGAGGCCCCTCGGCTGAAGAGGTGTATCAGCCAACATGATTCGCCTATGACACCATGGATTTTTTTTAGGGTCTATAATATGACGTGAAGATAACAATAACTACAGAAAACGATGTAAGATATTTATTTCTTAATAAAGGTACAATTTATATATGTAAAATTATACAATATTGAAAATGTTTACGTTGCTTATCTTCGAAAAAACTGTTGTATCACGAAAATTGTAGTTTCGAGAAAATCAGGTTTTGATTTCTTTTTTTACTCTAGAGCTTGCAATGAATTAGATATTGAGAAATGTTGGCATTAAGACCGTTTTTTGATTTTATGAAAATACGACTTACATAATTATTCGGGCATTTATAGAAATAAAATGAATTTATTTTCAAACGAAAGCTTGATATCACCAATAATGGCTTTATAAAAATAGATATTTGCCTCACCTCTAACCTTTAATATGGAAATGTCAATGTCAACGTCAAACACCGAAAAGTTTTTTAAAGATAGTTCACGATGAGTTTCTTTGAAAATACTTATGATGAAGTGGAAGACATTGATTTGAAGATATTAAAATGTACTATCAATTCCCCAAGGATACCTACAAGAATTATTACCAAAAAGGTATTTTAAAGATCGTTCACGATAAGTTTCTTTGAAAATACTTATGATGAAGTGAAAGACATTGATTTGAAGATATTAGAATGTACTATCAATTTCCCAAGGATACCTACAAGAACTATGACTACATTTGTTACCAAGTAACCCGTATTTAAATCCTGTTACAAGTGAATTTTAATATTACAGGGGAAGTTTTAAAATAGTTATATTATAACAACCAACCAAATACTATAACAACAACTTGTCATTTAATTTATTGAGAATTATAATCTACTACCCTTTCCTCATTGACTTGGTATCTTTGGTTTATAGATACAAACTACATATTTTTTATATAAATATGCCTATATTTAAAAAAAACAACAAATTGATAAAGCGGAAACCCATCAAAGAATTGGTTTTAAATTAAAAGATGCCTCACCACGCTATGAAATATGATCACACAACGTTATCTTATGTAAAACATGCCATGTCACAAATTATTTTTGAAGCTAACACAGGCAGATACAGACCAGAAAATTATGGATTTTACTCAACAACTTCATCATATACAGAAAGACCTTTAGAATCAACAACAACTCCGCTTTCATCATCATCTTCTACTACTTCGACAACGTTGCAGGCTTCTCCGACACCACAATTACCTACCACCAATTTAATTAAAATATGTAACTTAATGTATTCTTAAGCATTATCTAAGTTTGAAATACAGATTTTAATTTTTTAAATATATAATTTCTCTTACTTTTACATAATCATTCAAAACCGATGATTGCTTTGCAAACCTCAGGAATGATTTTTGATAATGACTGTTTGGAGACTCTGAAATGATACTGTAGACTAACGTAAGAATCTCCACTTGCTAAAAACCTCAATGTTATTAGTAATCTTTCCTTAACAGTTATGGGCTCGCCATTAGGTATGATTGGTTGAATCATTCACAAATTCTTACCTATGCTGTCTGCGCTTGCCCATAACTGAACGCATCCCGCGCGGGGCGCGGGGGCAGGGAGCCCACGCGCCGCGCCGAGCGCTGGCCTCGCCCTCTTCCCCTTCCCCTTCTCTCTTGTGATTCCCCTCCATACGAATTTAAAAATTCAGTATGAATAAGTAATCCTCATGATAGATAAGATATTATTCAGACAAATGCTAAACAAAAAATACTTATTGATTTTTTACATTTCAGATAGATCTATGGGTCAAGTCATTACTGCATCACCATCTGTCATAAACATTGGTGAGCCTGCACTTCCCTTAAAAACAGGTAAATATATATTTTTTTCTATTAAAAATCATACTTTGCCTATTAATGAATCCTCACTCGTTGCACATAATCTGTATAATCTGTTCGCAAGTGCACTGCATGCAAAAATCCGAATAATCCAAAATTTTCAGTATTTTTGTTTGAATTGCATTTGTTGTGTCGGGATGTATGAATTGATAGGCCGAATAGAGTTCCCGGATGTATTCAGTATTGTACAACTCTGTGGTTATATTATAACAAGAGTAAAACTAAAGCTATGATACAAATTGTCCGCCATTAGAGTTCTCTAGTCTCGGAGCGAGTGAGACGGCACTAGGACGCGCTAGTGCCGCTCCATCAAAATAGTGACGTGACAAACAGAATCGAACGATTGTGCGACGATGTCGCCACACCACCCCCCCACGGAGAGAGGTAACTAATCGAAGATCTTGAAACGCACATGTCTGCCCGCTCTGGTAACGTACGGGGCCTTCTGGGGTTCTGTAATAGGATCCGTGCGAGGCTTCGTTGAAGGAGCGGGTGGAAGCTGAGCTGGCATAAGGTCCGTTGGAGGCGATGGAGCTGCAGTAGGAGTTGGCTCCGAGTTCGCCACAGTTTGGCTAGACCAGTCCGGAAGCTGTTCTACAAATGCGGGTTTTAGGCGGTCGGTGCTAACCACAACAGGTTTGCCTTTAAAATCGATCGTGAAAGTTTTACCATCCTGGGATCGATCAATAACGGTATGTGGTCCTGTGTACGGTGGTTGAAGGGGACGCCGTACCGCGTCGTCCCTCAGGAACACATGTGTGGCAGTCGGCAAATCCTTGAAGATGAAGGACGCGCGCTGATTGTGCCTGGATGCGCCGACAGGTCGAATGTTCGACATGTGTCGGCGCAACCTGACGACCAGGTCAGCTGCGTCTTCGATTTTCTCTGGGCCGGGGACCGGGATCAGCATTTCGCCCGGAAGACGCAAGGCTTCCCCGTAGAGTAACTCGGCGGTAGAAGCCCTGACGTCTTCTTTATATGCAGTGCGCATTCCCAAAAGAACGAAAGGGAGGGCCTGCACCCAGGAATCCCCGCGGCACATCAATGAAGCTTTTAAATTACGATGCACCCGTCTATCATGCCGTTCGCGGCTGGGTGGTAGGCGGTAGTTCGTATACGTTGGGTGGCGAAACTTTGGAGTAATCGTCTAAACAAATCGGACTCGAACTGAGCACCGCGATCTGTCGTCAAAACGAGAGGCACACCAAATCTAGAGATCCACTCTCTGGTGAAAGTGTCAGCAACTTCCTCTGCCGTCACCGTTCGCATAGGCCACGCTTCAGGCCATCTGGTCACCCGGTCAATGGCTGTAAGGAGGTACCGGTATTCGCTGCAGACGGGCAGCGGCCCCACAATGTCCATATGGACGTGGGCGAACCGACCAAAAGGGACGCTGAAATTGCCCAGCGGAGCGGAGCAGTGTCTAGACACTTTACTGCGTTGACACGCTAAACAACCCCGCGCCCAGTTTTGGCAGTCTTTTTTAACGGAAGGCCAGACGTAGCGTTCGGTGACGAGGCGGGTAGTGGCTCTGGCACCGGGGTGGCTCATGCTGTGAAGTTTATCGAAGATTGTTCGACGGAACCCAGGGGTAACGTAGGGACGAGCTTTACCAGTAGAGGTGTCGCAGATCAACGACAGTCCTGTAGCCGGAATGTTGATCTTGGTAAGGGCGAGGCTCGTTGTTCCTTTGCGCATGAGTTCTGCAAGTTCTTCGTCCTTGTCTTGGGATTTAGCGAGTGCTTCGTACTCTTGCTCAAGCGAGATCGCCTCTATCCTAGACATAGTATCAGCAACAATGTTGTCTTCGCCTTTGATATATTTGATATCAGTAGAAAACTGGCTGATGAATGACAATTGATTAAGCTGGGAAGGAGGAAGTTTGTCACGACGTTGTGCGAAAGCGTACAGCAGCGGTTTGTGGTCCGTAAATATGGTGACGTGTTGGACTTCGAGAAGATAGCGGAAATGCTGTACGCTTTCGTACACCGCTAGCAATTCTCGATAGTATGCAGGCCATTCGGACTGACGTGCTGTAAGCTTCTTGCTGAAAAAGGCGAGTGGTCGCCATTGACCGTCGATTTGCTGTTGCAAACAGGAGCCTATGTGTACGCTCGAAGCATCAGTGAACAATGCTAATGGAGCGTTGTTAACTGGGTGTTCAAGAAGTGTAGCAGTTGACAGGCTCTGTTTGCAGGCATTGAAAGCTTCGTGCAGGTCGGGCGTCCATGGAAATGGTTTCGCGCCTTTACTGTTAGTGGAAGCCACGGCGTCAACTAAAGGTGCCTGAAACTTTGCAGCATGTGGTATGAAACGGCGGTAATAGTTTATCATACCGAGGAAACGTCTCATACCTTGTACGGTTTCAGGAGGTGGAAAATCCATTAGGGCGCGTACTCGCTCTTCGGGAGGTTGTGTGCCCTCGGCGCTAATAAGATGGCCCAAGAACACAACTTTTTCGGCACCAAAGATACATTTTGAGGGGTTTAATACAACTCCATATTCCTGTAAACGCTTAAATAGCGTGCGGAGATGTTCCAGGTGAGTAGCCTCGTCTGGAGAGAAAATGAGCACGTCATCTATGTAAGGGAAACAGAAATCGAGACCCCGTGTGACCTCATCGATAAAACGTTGAAACGTTTGACCCGCGTTTCGAAGCCCGAAGGTCATAAACGGAAATTCGAAAAGGCCAAACGGGGTAACGATGGCTGTCTTCGAAATATCGTCTTCAAAAACGGGTATTTGATGGTAGGCCTTAACAAGGTCGCAGGTGCTGAAGATTTTGGCTCCAGACAGACCGTGAGTGAAGTCGTTGATGTTCCTCACAGGATATCTATCGGGAATGGTCCTGGCGTTCAAAAAAAAAAAATGCTTAGTCTTCTCTGGCACAGACTAGCCGAGTTCTTTACAATTAAGCAGCGATTCTCCAGAGTTACTCCACGCTCAATTTCTTCCCCTGAAACCAAAAACCTCGCAAAGATCACCATGTCTGAGTTAGCAGGACAACCCATTTACAACATTGAAGATATGGGACTCAGCAGACAAGATCTGGACAGTATTCGCGACGAACTGACCTCTCAACCCCCTATATCCAGAGGACCACCAACATTACAACTTCCAGAAGACTTCAGTGGAATCATCCAGCTCCTAGGAGAGCTCAAGAACTTTTGGAAACAGTTGGAGGATCCGCTTGATGAGCGGATTCTAACCACCTTGGATAAGTTAACAATTCTGACCAATGACACCCGGAAAGACCTTCTAAACAGATATAAGCATCTCATTAATATATCAAAGGACGATGCTCCTCAATTGATAGATGAGCTCATCAACAATGCCACGGATGGGGTTGTCGTGCTCAATAAATCAATCAAAATGGGAATTGTGGCATATTCAGCTGCAATTACACGTAATGCTCGAGTCGCACTGACTGAGATCAGCGTTGTAGCAAGCGACTTGACTGTTATGCTGCAGTCTGCTCAAAAACAGCACAACCATTTTGAGAAAGCATTAGAGCATATTTCACAATCGTGGAATACAACCGCTACTGCCATGACACAGTACATGCAAATGACCGACAAAAGAACCTTAAGAGTTAACCCGGCTGGAAGGGAAATCCAAAATTTCCAGAGGATCTCCATCCATTGACTCACTACACACTGCAGACGCCATTGTCGGATCATCCCTGAAAATTGTTGCTGGGACTACATCCAAAAGTATCCACGGAATTCTGAAGTGTGATTCACAAGGGAACCTTGGCTTCACAGCCACCACTAAACCCGCTTCTATTTTGGCAATAATGATTAAGCACATCGAGAAGGTTCATGTTATTGAGAAACTTTTAAATCTTGATCTTAACAAGTTAATCCCATTACTAGCTTCCCAGGAGGAGGAATTGAGACTTTACAGCACTTTAGAAAAAGAACACAGATTACAATATTTAAAATCTATTTTCAGAAAAATTCCCCCAAAAGCTGATCAATGGATCACAGATATTTCTGCCTGATACCATTACATTTATTACTTCTACACTCCTGTTAAAAAACCAATCAAAATAATTCAATATCAATTCTCTGTCAAAAGATTGTTTTCTGCCATCTAGGTCCAATCTCCAGCTCCACCACTATGGTATCTCTAAAAAGCATTATGATAGGGCTCAAAAAGCCAAAAGAGCCTAAGGAAACAATTCCGATAGTAGGATCCATTATGCCATTAATGGTGTTAGGAGATCTCGGATTGGATATAGAGGGAAAACTCAGCGTGTTTGTGTTGTCAGATCTTGTTGACATCTTAACTTTATCCTGGATAGTTGATATATTGAAAGATCACCCATGCTGGATGACCGGTGTAGGATACATTTTGGAAATTCTTTAGCAAATCCATTAAGGACACTCTAAATCTCCACATGTGTGACTCTACCATTAGCCACATGGTTACCTCTAGAATCAGAAAAACCGGTTTTTCTCATGGATCTTGTGTCTCTGAATCTATCCCACCGTTCTATTTTAAAGGAGTGAGATCTTGGGAACTACTTAGTTCAAAAAATGATTTAATTATCATCAACTTAAAGTACACAGTAAAGCTGCAAACATTCTCTCAAGAAATCAGATCCAACTTAAGAGACTCTGGATTCTGTATTATGAAACCATTACAAGATCAGGAAGCAGATCAATTAAAGTATATTCTTCAAAAACGGGTATTTGATGGTAGGCCTTAACAAGGTCGCAGGTGCTGAAGATTTTGGCTCCAGACAGACCGTGAGTGAAGTCGTTGATGTTCCTCACAGGATATCTATCGGGAACGGTCCTGGCGTTTAGGCCGCGGTAATCGCCGCATGGACGCCACAGGCCGTTCTTCTTGAGTACCATTTGTAGTAATGATGACCAGGCACTCTTGGATGGTCTGGCTATACCGCATCGCATCATGTCCTCGAATTCCTTCCTAGCTGCGACTAATTTGTGTGGTGCTAGGCGGCGGGAACGACACGACACAGGAGGGCCTTCGGTTGTCTTAATATAATGTACAGTATTGTGTTTGACTTCTTTGGGCAAGCCAGGCGGGCGCGTGATGTCGGGAAATTCAGCAAGCAACTGGGCAAAAACTGAACTTCCAGTAACCACGGCTTTGACGCTGACCTGAGAAACCTGGACGGAGGTGGCGCTGACGAAAAGTTTGGAGTTTCCGTCGACAAGGCGCTTATTCCGGCAGTCAGGAAGCAGGTTGTAATGGCTTAGGAAGTCTGAGCCAATGATGGGCGTGCTAACGTCGGCAATAACAAAATTCCAAAAGAAATCCCGCCGCAGTCCAAGGTTAAGATGGAGGGCTACGGTGCCGTAAGTCTTGATGGAGCTCCCATTGGCGGCGCTGAGGTCGAAGTTACTGCTGTCGAAACGACCTTTCAGTAGGCGCCGGGGGAAACAGCAGAGATCCGATCCTGTATCAATTAGATACTGGTGTTTGGATTTCTGATCAGTGACGAAAAGTCGGCGGCCGGGATGTGAACAATCAGTCGCCGCCTCTACTGACCGTTGTTGACGTTTCCCTGCTGGGCAGGTGTCCAGGAACAGGGTTTGGTGCACTTCGTTGCTTTGCTGTCAAATGTTCGGTGGTACCAGCAAATTTTGTTACCATTGGCTGGTGAAGAAGTCCGTGAGCGCCTGCGGTTGGATGAGGCTGAACGGTCTCGAGGGCGACGGGAACGCTGATCTGTGGAGATGGCTGCAATTTGTTTGCTCATTTCTTCAACCCGCTGTACGAGGGATTCCAATACTGATGGTGATGTTGGTAGGGCAGAACATGAGAACACTTGTGGATTCTTAGGACTAGCAACCTCCATGACCTTGTCAGCAAGGTCGGATAATCTGTCAAGGCTGAGCTCCGGCTGGGAGGCAAGGATGGCTTGAACTTGCTGCGGTAAACGTCTTAGCCATAGTTGTCTAAGAATGTTATCATCCGATAATGCTTGTCCGGATAATGATCTCAGATGCCGAAGAAATTGTGAGGGACGACGATCTCCAAGTTCTTCTTCACTAATTAGCTGTCGCACCCGTTGTTCTTCGGACATTGAAAGTCTCCTAATCAACTGTTCTTTGAGTCTTGCGTATCTTGTTCCTATCGGTGGAGGTGATATGATGAGGTCCTCGACTTCCCCCACGAGGCGTTGGTCCAAATTCGAAATCACATAATTATACATCGTAGTGTCAGCTGTTATGCCTGCGATTTCGAATTGAGCTTCGACCTGGCCAAACCATACTGCTGGCCTGTCGGGCCAAAATGGAGGTAACTTGACCGTTACAATAGAATAGAATGGAATAGAATCATTTATTTCATAGAACATTGTACAATAAAAGATCTTAAAATATAAATACGTTTCACATGCCCTGCCATCACTGGCGTAGAAATATTTATAAATTACAGTTAAAATTTATTAATAGGAGTCATAAAAATGAAAATTAATTTATATTATATCCATAAATAAAATTAGGCAATTACATAGTGTCAAATAATACGGTAACATTAATTAAAATCATAAATCATAAATAAGTGCATCATTCATACTCCATTCACCTTAAAATTAAAATTAAATATAGCATGTCACAATGGTTTGAAGTTTAAATAATCGTTAATTGAATAAAAACATTCTTGTAATAACCAATTAAAGAGGCAGCTTTTAAATTTATTAAATGGTAGTGTCGAGAGACTATTAGGTAATTTGTTATACAGCCTTACTGCCATAAGGTAGCAATTTCGACTAGATAAATCTAGGCGATGTGCAGGCATATACAATAAATTTGGATATCTGCTATTATTTTTTTTGTGAACTGTGGAACGAAGTGAAAACAGATGTAGGTTTTTCTTTACGAATACACAAATTTCATAAATGTATAAACAGGGTGGAGATCCTTGGCGGAGGCCTATACTCAGCAGTGGGCGTCGTATGGCTGATGATGATGACTGCCATTTGACTTCCATAACCCGTGTCGATGATTTCTTCACCGCCAAGCCAGTGGTAAACACGCGCATTAAAAATCCATTGGTGCCTGTCGAGATTTGAAACATTGACCTCAGCATGTGATGCTTTATTAGAAACCATCTGGCTACCACAGTTCTCTGACTACAGATATTAATAAGATAATTATATTTATGTATTATTTACTTACAGGTTCAAGTATACTAAAACAATGCTTATGTTGACTCACAAACGTCTTGTTGTCACCCTAAAAACGAAAAAAAATACATAAGAGAAACTTTCTTTATTACTGTTTACCTTAATATAACTCGTACCTATCTACAGAATATTAATGATACGTTTATTATTATGCTTTAGTTTAGGACTTTTTAAGAAGCATACTTTAAGTATTTATAAAATATAGCCTTCCGCCCACGGTATATGTTCACCGGGGATAGTGTAGCTTTCCAACTGGGGAGTGGGAGTATTCTGAGTTCTTTAAATAAAGGTTTACAATGCTCCAAATAATCGGCCCCATATAGTGCCCTAACACATTTCTTTTGCGCTACAAAAACTCTATGAATGTCCACGGAATTTCCCCATACAATGAGCCCATAACGAATTATCGCCGAGACATAACCATGGTAGGCGGTGAGAGCAGCCTGTCTTGAAACCGTGGATCTAAGTTTCCTGAGCGCAAATACAAATTTATCTAATTTGGCTCATACTTTTTCGACGTGACTTTTCCAATTTAGATTTTTGTCTATAGCAATGCCCAAAAACAATGTCGAATCAACATGTTGCAAGACTTTATCGCAGTATTTAACCTGTTTAATGTCTTGAAGAAGTTTAGCAGTTTGAAATTTCATTACTTTAGTTTTGTCGAAGTTAATTCTTAAATTATTATTTTTTAACCAACTAATTACTCTATCCAATTCTTCACTAGCAACTTGTTCAATGTTAGTTTTATCATCGCATTTTATTACCAATGTAGTGTCATCTGCAAACATTATAGCTTCGTGCTTTAACACATTTGGCAAATCATTGATATAAAGCAAAAAGAACAGGGGGCCCAAAATGCTTCCCTGCATGCTACACGACATACCTCGGGTTTGTCATTGTCGTTGTTTAGTTTTGACAGGAGTGCGGCTTTCTCAGCTTCCAACCGCTCGATTTCAGCCTGTAATTTTGCGCTCTCAGCCATGTTGTGATGTTAGTTCTTAGCAAGAAGGCGTTGACAATAAGTGAATTAATACCAATGGAAATTGAAACCAGATTAATTGAAAACAGTGAAGAAATACAGGCATGTGCATATGTGTGTGGATTTTTAATTAAAAGGTTTGAACTGGATTGTAATAAATGTAGGTCCAATTTGCTTTTTGAAGCAGTAGAAAGATGTCACATGTTTGTAGAATGTAAAGAATACAATCAATACAAAAGAAGTTTAAATTATGCAAGTAAAAATCTAATTGCTTGTGTGGAGTATTGTGCATGCATAGTTAATATGTTTTTAAACGAAAAAAGTCACTTACCAGAATTGAGGAAAAATATTATACAACATATAATTCAAAATGTAAATTTTGAATTCCTTCAGTGTAATATACATAGAGAAGACAACATAAAGAAAATAACAATAAGTGTTTTTATGATATGTGTAAAAAGATTTTGTGTGTTAAAAAATAGACAATTTAGTGAAGAATCATCTGCAACTGCCCTTAAACGTAAAATGCAAATAATCTTACATAAATAAGGAATAGTTCATTAGAAATAGGGATGCCTGATGTTAGAAAAACTTGGATGTTCGATAAACATGTAATGCAGTAAAGTTATTCTGAGTCCAGCTTTTTTCCATAGTTTTAGTTGAAAAATTGAAAATGAAGTATTTAGTAAAAATCAAACTGTCTCACAACCAGCTCCGATGGTACTCGAACCCTCAACCTTTTGCTGTCCGGGCAACTGCTCTAACCACTGAGCGACAGAGTCGGTAGATTATTTCCAAATACTTTATTTTTAATTTTTCAATAATAAAAATTGCATTGTGAATGTAAAAAGGTAAAAACTTAAATAGTTTTAGTTGTCGAAGACATGAGCTTAAGCGGTTATCACACTGGTGCCGCATCTCGCTCCGGTGGACGGATTTGCAGCGTGAGTTTGTTATACACTGCGGGTTTTGTATGCACATCAAGATTCTACAGCCATAGTTAAGAAACGCACTACTAGAAACCGGAGCGGGATGCGGCGCCAGTGCGAGAACCGCCTTAGACTGTACTTACTGTTATTGGCGAGGTACTCATATCTATATGTACGGTCAACAGCACATCACGGTTAACACTTGCAGTTCAATAATAGCACTTATGCCCCCGTCATAAGAGTGGTACAAAGTCCAAAGTGTTACGTCTGACGTGCTTTTGGCTGTACATATACACGGCTAATTTTTAATTACCAGAAATGAACCATTCCTAAGGCTGACCCAAGTTTCTTTATACCGATTGGTTAGATAGTCATGAGTGATGGAATTGACTGATGGTTGCATGACCGTTTAATGTACGCCTAATGTGTATATTAAATACCAAATTACTGCTCCAAGTACTTGTTGTCCTAGTGATAAGTCGCGGAAAAACAGTCATAGCAATCAATCAAGTTATAGCATTACAGTTAATGTGCTAAATCTATTTGTCTATAACACAAAACCATACTTATGTCTGAGATTTTAAATTATTTTTATGCATTCACAATGCTATCACATATTTTACTAGGTATCACTTTTTTCATATAATTTTGTCTGGTTAAATATTACTTGTGTATTCTTTTTTTTAACGTAAATCATTCATTCATGAGTTGAAATTTAATAATAGTGTTAAATGGTGATTGTATATTACGTTAATAACATTAAATTAAAATTATTATTAAAAATTTATTTTTATTTTCAATCCCT
Organism: Mecyna flavalis; assembly: GCA_949319885.1. Lineage (NCBI taxonomy): Eukaryota > Metazoa > Arthropoda > Insecta > Lepidoptera > Crambidae > Mecyna > Mecyna flavalis. Next base: position 3,027,534 of record OX439413.1, read on the forward strand.
GGTTTCTCAAAGAAGATACAGGGACTGGAAATGAGTCTATCATCTTCGTGAATTAAAATTATTTATAAGTACATAAAATAAAATACAACACGAAATGCTAGATTCATTCTAGTCGCCATTACGGCGCAACCAGACCAGGTGAGCAGTCGCGGAGGAGTACCTCCGAGGCTACTCTCCTGGTCTGGGTGCGCATAACTAACCATTTAAAATCCCAAGTGAATAATAGGTGATTCAAATTTCCCGCCTCAAACAAATTGACTTGGGATGACTTAAGGTGGCAGCACCTCCAAACTATTCTCGTTCATACATTTTTTATATGAAGTTGACATTCTTCTCCTTGAGTAATTGTATTCTGTGGTAGGTACCTACTAATCTGTTTGAAGTCGGTGCCAAGCCAAAGGTAATAAAAAATGATATATAATTATAGTATTATAAAGGGTTACTTATTAATCCGCGGACGTAGGTACGTAATCTGGGTACCTACTATTTGGCTTGGCACCGACTTCAAACAGATTAGTAGGTACCTACCTAGCACGTAAAATACAATTTAATTAATAGGCTTAGACAATAAGCGCATTTGATGAATGTCTTATTAAAATTATTTTTTGCTTTTCAGTTTTTTAGGTAGTTTTTTTTTCTTTTTTTTATTAAACGAAACAAAACTTCGAGTTTTACAAAAAATTGACTAGAACAAGACGAACGGAATGCCCCCTAGCGTAGGTACCTACAGTAAGCGGTTGTGGAGTTTGCGGGGCGAAGTTACAGATGGCGCTTCAAATTAGTTTGCTTAAAAGTGGCACAGGAGGGCTCTCTATTTCCTTATATACTATATTTCTCTATGCTCTTCCCCATCCGACCGCCGGACGAACTACACGCACGCGCCGCGGGCCCGCGGCTCCGTCCCATTGCCTTTCTTTGTAGAATACCAGTAAACTTATGTATTATCACTTTCTTTAATTTATAAATTCGTAACCCCACTACGAGTCAATGCTATAAATCTGTAGTTATGTTTCAGATCTAATATGATAGTGGGGACATGCAGGGAATTTCTCAGCAGTCGGTCAGCAAATTGCGAAGAATATAGCAGAAGCACTGGCTGGAAAAGCCCATTTATTCATTAACATGCCGACAACACTAAAGGAACAACAGGAAACCATGAGAGGTTTCAGAAGCATATGCAATTTTCCCACAGTGATTGGAGCCATAGACTATATTCACATAAGGATAAGAAGAGTGGGTGGAGATATAAGTGAAGCATAATATTTAAATCGAAAGGGTTATTACTTCATCAATGTCCTAGTTGTCTGCGATTCTAAGCTGAAAATCAGGGACATAGTCGCACGGTGGAGAGAGAGTGCTCATGATTTACGCATTTTCAATGAAAGCAAATTAAAGGGAAGGTTCAAACATGGGAATTTCATTTGCTAGTGCTCAGAAATGGGCAAGCGCAGACAGCATAGGTAAAAAAGAATTTGTGAATGATTCAACCAATCTTACCTAATGGCGAGCCCATAACTGTTAAGGAAAGATTACTAATAACATTGAGGTTTTTAGCAAGTGGAGATTCTTACGTTAGTCTACAGTATCATTTCAGAGTCTCCAAACAGTCATTATAATAGTACACAAATTTTTTGTTTCTTATTTTCCTGACAGCACCCATGATAACGATCATAACCAATACTGAAAAAATTGATAATGTGACATTTAAATCTAAAAAGAATATTAACTATGATTATGTAAGTTATTTTGAGTTTGGATAACATTGAGCGTTGCTAACCTTGAGGTCATTGTAATTTATAATCTTCATGTTTTTCCTGAATTTTATGATTTTAGATACTTCTAAATAATTCTATTGTGGAATCAGTTGATGAAAACAGTGGGAATCGATCTCGTAATGAACAAAAAAGCCGCAGCCAATAGATACCATAACTTTTAATGAAAATAAACCCACATTAACCAAAAGCAAAAAAAAAGTAGGAAAATGGGAAAATGCTGGAAAAGTAATAGAAATTTTTAGTGATTTTTGCAGTAAGCAGTAGGTTACTTACTGCAAAAATCACTGAAAATTAACGTTTTTTATAATGTATTTTTTTGTAGGTGCCTTATAAATGACAGTATTCTGCAAAGTAACAAAGAATGCAAGGAAAAACTATTAAAGCTTTAAAAAAAATAGGAATTGATTTAAGAATATTTTACCAAGAACGCGAGCTTCAGCAACAAAGTAACAGGCACAATCTAGAGACTGAAACGTCCATATCCAATGATCCTAGTAAAGGTAAAATTGTTGGAAAAAAATGTTTTAAATCAACCAAAACTACAATTGGACCTGGCGGAAACAACACTGCTGTTTTTTTTTTTTTGCCACAAACGCTTGTGGTGACAATGGTTGTATGCAAATGAAAATGTAAAAACCGCCTACGCGGTCAGCGCCAAAGGGTGGATGGAGACAAAAATTTTGAACGAGACAAGAGTAAAATTGGTTCCCGCAATTGGTACGGAAAGACCAGTCCTTGTCATCCTCGACGGACACTTAACACACGTCGACTTAAAAGTAATAGAATATGCCGCATCTCAAGAAATCACGATTCCTAAACTTCTACCACATTCGTCTCATATTCTGCAACCATTAGATTGCCTCTAAACTAAAGGATCGATGGGAGGATGAAATTATTAAGTTGCAAAGGTTACATATCGGGGGCAAATTACCAAAAAGCGAATTCGCAAGAATTGTGTTTTGATAATCAAAATCTAAGTGACCGCCAAAAGTGCCGTGCACCTAAAGATATAGAGCAATACCTTGAAGGCCAACCTCCTGCAAAAATTATCAAAATTATGTCGAAAGTTGTTACTTATAATGAAGCGGCAAAACTGACTAAAGATTCACGATTCCGAGTTTGTAGTAAAATAATGTTTAAAAATTGTTATGGATCAGAAGCCAAACCGTTAAGCCCAGACGATGCTTTTTCTATTAAATTAAGAACTATGTAATTATTGAACCTGTAAATCAAAAATTTAAGCGTCGTAAAAACTTTGAAAATTAAGAACTACTTATGTAATTATTGAACCTGTAAATCAAAAATTAAAGCGTCGTAAAAATGGTGACGAAATTCCATTAAGCACTAATGATAACGTGTATACAAAATTGGTTAATAAACGAAAGGGTAAAGATAAACCTAGATACGAGAAAGCTAAGGTTACAGGGCAAATAGACAGAAATATTGTACCAGTAACAATTAGGCAAGGAAATACTAAAGTACCAATTAAAAATGTAAAGAGACCAAGCAAAGTGCAAGAGCCTCAAGTAATAGAACAACCTCAGGTAATAGAACAACCTCAAGTAATAGAGCAGCCTCAGGTAATAGAACAACCTCAAGTAATAGAGCAGCCTCAGGTAATAGAACAACAAAGTCCGTCTAATCCTGAGGAATTAGCTAACGAAAATGAGTCTCCGCTCAAACCAATCACAGATACTGTAGGTCACATTGGTAGACTACTTGGATTCGGTGGGTGGTAATATAGCAGCCATTAACTTTAAAATATATTCATTTAAAAGTATGTTATTGAATTGTCTTTTCTTATTTAGAAACCTGTGTAATTGTATATGAATTGTGGATTCAAATGTATGTATTGTATAAGCCTATGATGGCAATTTAATTATCAAAGCCTAGAATGGCTACTGTATTGTATAAGCCTATAATGGCGATTTAATTATCAAAGCCTAGAATGGCTAATGTATTGTATAAGCCTATAATGGCAATTTAATTTTCAAAGCCTAGAATGGCTAATGTATTGTATAAGCCTATAATGGCAATTTAATCATTAAAGCTAGTATGGCTAATGTATTGTATAGGTTTAAAAAGGGGAAATTAATGTATTGTGTTAATTATTAATGTATTTTATGAACAAAGCCTAACTATTATTAAAATGTATTCTTTTAACGAGTCTTAGTACCCCAGTGTTCAAATGTATTAGGATATACGCTTTTAAACTTAGCACCGTATATGTCTAATGTAATACTAACCTTTAATTTTAAAATTATAGTTTTAGTCGAGATTTCCAATTGAAATTACGATAAACTACAGTGTCACTGTCATTTATGTAATTTTTATCTAAGGGCGGAGGAGTTATGTGTACCCTTCAACAATGCTTAGGGTTCCAAAAATCTATAAACTTAAATTATTACTTTTGTACGTGTTCGCATTTTAACAATACTTCATTGTTCATTGTATAAAGTTAAAATATTATTTTTGCGCGTGTTGCAAAAACCAAAGCTTACAGTCGTAAAACGTGTCGATTGGTCGATTTGTCACGGTGTGACCAGCCATGTTTGTTTTAACATAAAATTTACGACTTCAGATAAGGTCCCTTTGTTCCACCCAAGGTGAAGATGAAAAATCTCGAACTAAGAATTAGTATATAAGCCGCTACCCAAGCCGGGAGCAATTCATTCTACCATCGCCTTCCCGACTTAGCAGTAGTATAGAGTAGTCTGTACTAACTTAGTAATTTTTATTCTTCAAATTAAATTCATTAATACCAGTAACCAGTTTTGATTGTTTCTCTGCACAAGTCTACCCTCGCCATCTCGTGTTGACCTGTGAGCTCGGGCTCGACGGTTAACTAGCTATAGACTACGAAACTATGGCAATTTTGTTACCATCTTACGATGGGAACAAAAATACCCTTTCGTTTTACAATAAAAGTGGGGAGAACAGACTTGAACTAATTTAAAATAGAAATGATGCAAGTATAGCGTGTCTAATAAGAAATAAACTCACTGGCAAAGCTATAGAAAAGCATTGTCAGAATGTACTGATTTTAGGACGTGGGGCAACATAAAGGAATATTTAAAAGAAATATTTGGTGACTTTCGGGACGAAATCCAGGTGGTCCAAGAACTTATGCGTTTAACAAAAGCTAAAGATATAAATACATTCTCAGAATAGGTTAGGGAACTTACTTAATCAATATACATATACTCGTATCTATCAAAAAAGGCCTACTATCAAGAAATGGCCCTTTCCGTAGTATTCTCTCCGTAACCTTCTAACTCTTAATCCATTTTCTGATTTGCGAATGAACTCCAAAATACATCCATCAAAATGACACATGACTCTCACAGGTCAGCAAGTGAAGTGGAATCATATAATCGCGTAACATGTTTGGTTGTTATGTAAAACTTATATTTGAAAAATGAAATACTCGTACTAATTCATTATTTTTTTAATAAATAATTTCATTACAAAAGAATATGCAGATTGTTTACAATATTTGACATGAACACTCCTAAGAAAGTATGACAACAAGTATTAACAATGGAAATGCTTCGTATGCTCATAAATGTGAAGTTATTCACATGTCATGTACGGATGCCCACAATAAAAAGCAATTCAATCACATTTATGAATTAACCAAAGCGATCATTGACAAAATATTATGTAGATGTGCGTTTGCATTATACATGCAAAAAAGAAAATATTGAAAAAAAATTCACATCAAAACGGCAATTAAATAATAAATTAAATTTAAATAACATTATTAATAATATATAATAATAATCCCGTAACTAGCTTCCATTAAAACCAGTTAAATTAACTGAGCATAAAATAATTTCACAAAAATAATAAGAATAATAATAATTCCAGCAGAGAAAGAACTTCGAGACAGATTGGAATGAAGTTCGGAAATTCGAGGAAAGACCCGCAAAACCAAGGGGTCAAACAGGAAGAAGCAAGAATTGGAAAGGCAGGAAATCCGCCCAACCAAAGCAAGAGGAATCGAAAGTCAACGCCGCTGTAGCGTATGACTTCAGAGCGAAGGAAGATACAGCTCCTGTCGATGAACCGCTCTATGACCTAGGACCACACACAAGTTCAATCCCTGTACAAGAGACATATTCCCAAAACTTCGAATTTGGAGGTTTCATTGATCAAGTTGAACGTACATACAAAGCACTTAGAGGAATTGATCCCAGACTAGACAGACGGATGCCTTTTTTCTATGTTTCAGAATTCGATGGTGACTATATTAAACTTATATACTTGATTATACTATACTTGATTTGACACTAGAAAATGGATGCTGCCAAATGCCAGGACTTGTTACCTGAAGATTTAAGCATACCAGACAACCTATTCCACTACATAGCGAGCGTAGGCAACACAGTAACAGTTAGTGAGATCATACAATGTTCATTGTACCAACGTAATAATAATAATTAAAACCTACCTTGTTTTATTTCAATTAATATATCTTTTAAAAATTTACAGCTAATGTTACAATTAAAATATAATGATTTATAGATAACTAGCGGTCGCCCTCGCGGTTTCACCCGCGCGTAATTTCCTTTTTCAACTCCCCCCCCCCCCTTTCGGTATAAAAAGTATGCTATGTCTATTTCCTGGTTCTAAGCTACCTCTCTACCAATTTTTATATAATAATTTGTATAAATAAGCAGCTATAACTTACTCTCGTAATGGTTTTAGTCAAAATTACGTTATTTACATTTTCAACAAAATCAGCTTTTATGGGACTAGAATGGCATTTTTTACGTAATTTTTATTGAAAATGCACAAGTATTGTATCTTCCCAGAATCACCATTAAACAAGCTATTTTTAAGCATGTTGTACAAAACTGTCACATTAAATTTTTTTTTCACCACTATATGTTAAAGAAGATAAGTGATAAGAAAATTATTTTCTTGAAAATGTACTTATTTTGATAGAAAAAAGACTTATCAATGATTAGAGTAACTATTCACAAATAATTTGATGTAAAAAAATACTAAAGAAGAAGCTATTATTAAGATATCCTGAAAAATATGTTTAAAGGAAGACATTTTTCGATACATCGGAAAATTTTGTATAACTTTAAAACCGTGAAATTTCGCTGAACATATATTAAGTTATTTAGGTAGGTATTGATGCAAACTATTACCCCTTGCAGTATGTCGTACTATTTTCTGGATACCCTGTATATAGAAAGTGAAGTTGCTGCCTCTATATCTCAAAAAATAGTCTCCTGGAAAGCATCGTCAAAGACGTAAGACGGTGGATCTGGAAGATTTCGATCTATGAGATTTGAGAAATAAAATTCATGAGATGTATATTGTGAGGAAAGTAGGTTCCTGCCTAAACAAATTACCTACTTATAGAATTAAAAAATGACAAACTTTGGTGGAGGTCGAATGACGTTGTGGAAGATTTTAAAACGTATAGGATTTTAGTACAAAAAGTGTAGTTCGAAGCTTAAAATTTTCATGGAAAGACACGACATAGTTGCATGGAGACGCAAGTATCTCAATACTATGAGGCAAAATCGTATAGACGGTCAGCCAATAGTTTACATAGATGAAACGTTTATTCACGCATCACATGCAGTAAAAAAATGTTGGAAAAAAGATGATGAGGACGGAGTACTAACAAGTGATTCTGCTGGAACCCGAGGGATTATTGTTAATGTGGGTGCTAATGCTCAATTAATTTTTAAGTCACAAAGCAAATCAGGGGACTACCATGACGATATGAATGAAACAAACTTTATGCAGACAGACAGTGGCTTACAGAGAAGCTTATGCCCACGAAGACGATGCTTTTGAGGGGTTTGACGCAAATGGTGCACTTCGCAACTGGTACACCATGCTCAAATGGTGCACTTCGCAACTTGTGCACTTCTCAAATGGTGCATTTCGCAAATGGAGCACTTCTCAAATGATGCTTTTCGCAACTGGTGCACTTCTCAAATGGTCCATTTCACATTTACTTCGCAAAACGTGCAGTTTATTAAGATAAGTGGAGATTTGGATGGGTACTCTAAAAATGAAAATATATTTGGTTTTACGCAGAATGTTTTATAAATAATTTGAGAAGTGCTCCATTTGCGAAATGCACCATTTGAGAAGTGCACAAGTTGCGAAGTGCACCATTTGAGCATGGTGTACCAGTTGCGAAGTGCACCATTTGCGTCAAACCCAAATAATATAATCAACATACATTTTTCAAGTACTAAACAAAAAATGTTAAACCATTCGAATAAATACAAATACAAATAAAAATTCATTTATTAGCATGAAAAGTGGTATAACAGATTGATCGCACAATTCGCCAGAACTTGGCATGCAAAAGTTCTGCTGACACTTATTAAATTAAATTACATGATTGATAGAGATGTAAATTACGTTGTATTTATTTTTAGTAATGGTAACCCAACATACATGCGATGCAAAACTAAAAGTTTTTGTGCTAAAAAAATGTATGTTTATTATATTATTTATAAAACATTCTGCGTAAAACCAAATATATTTTCATTTTTAGACTACCCATCGAAATCTCCACTTAACTTAATAAACTGCACGTTTTGCGAAGTGCACCATTTGCCATTTGCGGAGTGCACCAAATGCGAAATGGACCATTTGAGAAGTGCACCAGTTGCGAAAAGCATCATTTGAGAAGTGCTCCATTTGCGAAATGCACCATTTGAGAAGTGCACAAGTTGAGAAGTGCACCATTTGAGCATGGTGTACCAGTTGCGAAGTGTACCATTTGCGTCAAACCCCTTTTGAGGAGACTTTATTTTTTAGATGTTCAGGCAGCAACTTCACTTTCTTTAAATATTCTACTCAAGAATCAAAATGACAGCGCCCTCATTTCTACTCTTTTCCGTAGAATTATAAGACAATTTGAATTGTGTTATCTCATTAACCTCCATAGTCTTATTTTTTTTTTTTTTATATTAGGTCACTTGGCAGACAGGCACGCAGCCCCATTATTTATCAATCATCAATCAATCTGGCCGATATTGAGATTTGTCGATAATACTGACTCCGCAATTCTGTTTTAAACGGTACCTTGACTCTTTATCTATAAGAACAAATAGAATAAAATAACATTGTTGGGTTTAAAATCCTCACAATCAATACTAGAAGAAATTCAATGGGTCTGCTAAGGTCTCGGTAGCATAGTTGGTAATACATTCGCCCAGACAGCGAGAGACGTGGGTTCGAGTCCCGCCTGATACCTGGACAAATTGATTTTTTTCTAATATATTTATATTAATTTCGCCATTAAACAGGCAAAATGCTTTATAAAAATTATAAAAATAATTTAATAAAAATAATCTCTTCTCAACGATTGGTAAACACTTGTAAAAGTATTCCTTTCGGATGTTATAGTAGTGTAAACAAACCACACAATATCGCCCGCTATCTATACGAGCGTCACCAAGCCCCGACGAACACTCCCGATCGATGGGTATAAAAAGCCAAACCGCGGGGCCGCTCAGTCAGTTCGGCTTACGCTTTCAGTCCGCTTCACGAGACACTATCCGCGCGCTCCCATTCGCACAGGTGTACTTCCCTTAAGGTGGATTTACACCAAACGAGCGAATGCTCATTCTATCCCCACTACGTCAAATTCTTCTAGTGTAAACAGGCGTAGAGCATTCTTTCGTTGTTCTTAGTGCGTTCGCAAAGATTCTATAGAATATTCTAAGAATGCTCGCTCGCTCGATGTAAACGGCGCAAGAGCGCGTGAACAGTTGCTTAGAACATTCTAGCGTGTTCGGACGCGCTCGCTGCACTGAGCGGTCTCATCAAAGTGTTCTTGTGTTTTAGCGATTGTTTACTTACGTATCGTATCAAATAAATTATGGATTGGTCTCAAGAAAAATGTTTATTAATGATAGTAGCCTACCAAAATGCCAGATGTTTATGGGGTCCGACATATGAACATTATAAAGTTTTTGCTTCAAAATAATAAATGCAGCACTTGCCTTGCAATAATGATTTCACTGTCAGAATCAGACATAGCAAAGCACTACCAATACCAACCAAAGAATTGACTCGAATGAGCAAAGAACATTCGATCTAGCTCTTGTTTACACCAAAAGATTAAGAAAGAACATTCTTGTTCTAGTTCTAGTTCGGTGTTCGTTTGATGTAAATAGATACGTCAAGTTTTAGTTTACACTAGATATTAACGAAAGAATGCTCTAGCTCTATGTTCTTTTAGTCTAAATCCACCTTTAGTGGATATACTTGTAGTATTACCAGCGTAACTTAGTTACTACACACACTGTAACTTTTGCTAGTTGCAAATAAATTTCAATCGACTACGTCAGTGGGGTTTCATTTCATCGCCGCCTAATTGGAATTACAGTGGCGCAAAACGATGGGGCAAATTCGACTCGGATAATTTTACGAGGGTTGCGAGCAAAACCACACCGAGTAATGGCGTTGACGATGGAACAGCTACAACTGCTCCTGGCTGCAGTTACCGACGGGAGAAGGAAGTCCTTCGCATCCTGTCAGATTACGTACAATGGGGAAAAAGACAGCAACAAGTTAGAAGCTTTCCTGACTGCAGTGATTTCAAGACCATTGAGAAGATACCTGACAAAGAGGCAATCACCGGACTTCCCCTTATTCTCACGGGCGATGCTGGAACATGGTATCAAGACAAGCGTGTCTACGTGGTATACGTCATACCTTTGCTCCAAGGGAACCGGCATACCTTCTCTACCAAGAGAACGTTGGTGATAACAGGGACCAGACAAGAGTATGGACTCCTATGTAACGAGAAAACGAGCACTGCTGTCACAACTACCTCTTCCGAGCCCAACAGAAAAACAGCAAATCGATAATTTTTGGACAAATTAAAAAAGAAATTCGTTCCCGCATCCCACGCAAAACCATCCAAACCTTCGATCAGTTGCTGTGTTCGAGGGGTGGAGCACATCATTTCGGAGCTGCGCACATCGTATACCTCAAAGATCAGCGATAGTGGAAGTCAAGAGGAAAATTGCGCTGCCAGTACTGTAAGAATCTGGGTCACACCATGGATATATGACGTAAAAAGAAGAAATCTGAAAGCGGCACAGCTGCGATCGACGACCAAACCGCCCAAGTGAAGACTAACACGGCGATGACGCAAGTTCCTTCCCCATCGCAAGCCAAGTTTTTATGTTACGGATACGGAACCCCGAGTATTATAGGAGCAACTGTCCCAAATGCAGCAAAGCAATAAAAGCAGAGGAAGTATTTCCTTTCATTCGTTCTTTGAAGTTTGAAGCATACTAATAATGCTCACACATCTGTAAACGTGACGTCACCGCCCCGCGCCTACAAACTCGTGCGCCAACGCCAATGCACCGCGTCCGCCCCCTCCGCCTCGTCACCCCGCGTCGCTCCGGGACCTGGTTTTATAAGCCGCTGCGCCGCCTTGAGACATCAATACTACCGATATGCTCATTCATGAATACTACCGAAATGCCGAAAGCAAGCTTCAGCAAATGCACATCCCGTTTTGACGGTCAGTGAAGCCACGAAAAGGTTGAAGAATTTATTAACACAATCACAACCTTCAAAAGCGTAGAAGGCATTATTGACAGCGACGCCCTTCAAGGACTGTCACTCCTTTTTACAGGAACTGCTTCCACGTGGTGGCAAGGAGTAAAAACTGAACCAAAAAGCACTGAGCACTCTTGGCGCAGCTTCCGTCTAAAATGCACAAGAAGGAAGAACAGCTGGACCTTACATACGGCCTTCTTAACATTTTAATAAGGAAAAATGTGGCACGGGACAGATATAAAGACTTTTGCTGAGTTCTTGGAAAAGGGACGTCACATAGAAAACATTCAGAGAGAAGCAGAGCCAACAGTACCACCAAAATGTGAAGCCAGGACAAAACGCTGCACATATTGCGGAAAACGTGGCCACCTCTAAGATGAATAAATAAATAAATAATCCCTGGACATTATTCATAAAGCGCCATCTAGCCACAATCTAAGCATGAGCTTGTGCTATGGGTGCTAGACAACGGATAAATACATACATATTGTACACAGAAACACCCAGACCGATACAAACAGACATGTTCATGCACACAAATGTTTGTACCGTATGTAGGAAACTAAAGGCAGATTCGCTAAAAAACGTTCCCCCAGAGAGCACAATTATTGTGTTATGGCTGTGGAGCACCCGGAGTGTATCGTAGCGCTTTCCAAACTGCAAAATAAGGAAACACCTTTCGAAACCAGTAGCCTTCTACGCTGTTCACCCTACAGAGCAGACTTCGTCAAAAATACCCACTATTGAGGTCAACATAAAAGACGAAAAAGGTTATGCTCATATAGATACAGCAGCCAAAACCAGTATAGCCAGCAAGCAGTTATACTGTTGTATAACTGCTTGCTGGCTATACTGGTTTTGGCTTTAGGGTGGCCTTTGTTACGCCACGGCACAAAGTTCTCAAAGAGACCAGCCGATATCACTTTGGCTGATGGAAGCGTAAAAAGCTCGTCCCTACTGACCACTACAACTGTAGGCCAATTATGCTCCGGTAATGTTATCTCAAAGTGATTGTAATGTGATGTTGATCCTAAGTTGACATAGTTTTAAATCGGTATTATGCTAACTTCCTATGTCACATCAAAATCATATCACAGTCGTGTTCTGTGTCGCATTTTAGTATTGCTATGCTTGAAAAACAAGTTGCGCAAACACGACTGTTTTCGTTTACATTAACGAAATTATAACGTTCGCAACGTTATATTAGGTGGTTATATCTATGGTTGGTGACATAGTAATTCGAAAAAAAAGTTGTAATGTCATAGTGACAATCAAAGAAAGGAATAACTTATAAAATATAATAAATACTTTTCAGAATTAATTAAACAATGGCCTCTGGGTCGCAAACTTCGAGAGTTAGTGTTGAACAGCTTACTAAGCTTCTGGATTTTTTGGAAAACCATGGAGACCTAGCTTTAGGACTCTGTCGCTCAAAAGAAGGGCGACAAAGGAACAAACGACTGTGGGATGAGGTAGCGAGCACATTAAATTGCATCGGTGATGGTGCTATTAAGGATGGTGGGGGGCTAAGGTATTTATATCTGTTTTATCTCTATACTCTTAAGCTTTTATAACTGTAACTACTACTATATAACAGCATGTAGTAGTAGTCATAGTAATTTTAAATTTTTATTTCAGTATTGGACCATTTTCAAAAATAGGTTAAAAAATAAAATAAGAACAGACCGTGCTGCTCGCTACCAAACTGGAGGAGGCCCACCTAATATTGTTTTTACGCCATTGGAGGAAAGGACAATGCGTATAATAGGAAATGATGCTGGTGCCCCACTTAGTGGGGTACAAGTTAACCCATTCGGAACACAGGTTTGTGCCCATTTTACTTATTCGGGTCTACAATAAGGTATCTCAGATTAAAGATAATTATGATAATTTGCAAATAAACTTTAATTTCTGTTTTTAGGAAACTGGGGTAGTAGATGAGGAAATTCCTTTGTTGGAAATTCAGGACCAGGAGAACATTGATCTCAATGTTGATAAGTATGTTACAAGTACTTAATAAAGCTCAATTTTTCAAAGTAATCTGTTTATAGTTTGTGCTAATTTTTATTTCTCTTTATAGTGACATGGAGTGTATAATAGAGGATGTAAATCTTTCACATTCTCAACATCTCGAGCCAGAACCTGGTCCTAGTACAGCCCCAGTGACCTGTCCTCCACCCACAGCCTCTGTGCCTTCAGCAAGACCAGGACCTATCCGACGGCAGAGAAGTATGTAATTCTATTCTAAAACAAATAGGTATAATTGTAATAATAATAATTTATTTCAGAATCAAGGTTCCACAGCATACTTAATACATGAATACAATAAAATAAAATTATCTATTTATATTCAAAATCAAAAATCAATGTAACAACACAACTTTAGAATAAAAAGAAAATACACTAAGAATCCATGTTATTTTACAGCTCGACCTCGTCTTCACTCAGTAAGTGAAGCGAGGGCAGATATTCTGCGGCTAGAAGAGGCACGTATTGCTGCTGAGGCTAGTCATGCTGAAGCACTACAGCAAATCGCATCTGCTTTACGTGCCATAGCAGAATGTTTGTCTGGGTTGACTGCAGAATTACGGCAACAACATCAGGTATTTTTTAAATTTTATTTTAAATTATTAAATACAAATACAAATTATTTATTCGTGGAACACAGGTACAAACAAAGATATTAAAATAAAATTGTGATCAACCATGTCCTGCTTAACAGTATACAAAATTTCCATGCAAATTCAGAATTAAAGAATAAAAATAAAATAATAATAATACATAAAGTCCATTAAACCTACTACTAAACATTACAGTCATGTCAGAAATTCAGTTACACTATAATAAGCATTTTGCAGTAGATATTGTTTAAGTTTAAATTTGTCTATGTGTTTAAAATATTTACATTGTTCTTTAAATTAATAATGTGAATTTTTAACATTTATTAAATATTATATTTTGTTGCAGATGTAAATCATAATTGGTCTTAGGCCTGACTGCCAGGATCGGAATGTTGGGACAACCTTAAAAAAAAAATTTACTTAGAAATTATCAAATGCTCTTAACACAATTATAATTCATGTCATGAATTATTGAATTAAAATTAAAAGGTGAATGTGGTTCATTAACCATAAGTTTAGCAACATTTCTAACTTACATAATTATGCGATCAATCAAGGCGGCACGTTCAGCTCGTCCAGCTAATAAGGCTCTATTGACACGTCTGTTGTGTGGATCTTGAAGACTCCTGAAACAGCAGATTACAGATTATTTTAGTTTAATGTTAATGTCTATATGTAATTTGTAATAATAAATTAATTTTAATCAAAATAAGAAATTTTATTTTCTAGAATATTTACTAGTTTTATCAGGTATTGCTGTTTGAAAGCAATTTGATATGAATTTGAAAATTCACTCAAATTGGCCCATACGCCCACTGGGCCCTACGATGCAACAACCACAGATTCAAACATAATGAAGTAAATATTATATAATCATGGCGAACTAATTGAAGACAACGTATTCCATCATTTTTTTTTAACGGGGTGACGTATTTATTTTTGATCGGGGCTTCCGGGACGCGATTCCTGACATGGAATCGCACGGATATAATGCTGTTATGCCTCCAACCAAGAGACAAAATGAAGCGCAGCTCTCAACAGAAGACGCTAATAAATCAAGACTAGTAACAATATGCAGGTGGCCTGTGGATACCATAAACGGCCGCTTTAAAAGGGATTTTAAAATATTTCGTCGCAGAGTTTTTATTCGATTGGGTGCGAAAGACGTTTCAAAAGGACTCAAAAACAATCCAAATCTGATCCAGTGACCATTGCAGTGCTTGTGCCCTAAAAATCCAGCTTTGGCCAGGACGGGAAACCAGCACTGGAGGGGACCTCGTGCGACACGTGTATGCAAGGTATCCTTTCCACTATATACTGGGATAACGTTGAACAAAAGTCTTATCTTACGTTACCCCCACGAAGAATATTAATACTCAAGTAAAAATGGATTCTGTTAATGTTATTCCTTCTGAAGTTGCAAAAATCATATTTATCATACCAATATTTGACGGAGACTTTCGTCACTTTAATCTTTTCATACGCCAATGTGAATATGTTTTGTCCATATTTGAAGGAAATGAAGCGCAACAAGAATATAACATGCGAGTTCTCATGAGCCGTCTCACTGAAGGTGCAAAGGCACTTGTTAGTGAAAGATACGACATTAATACTTGGGATAAATTGAAAAACATTTTACTTAAAAATTTTGGAGATCCTAGAACGGAACAAGCAATCGCCTTAAATTAGCGCGTTTAACAATTAAACCGAACGAAACGTTATTTGCAATTTTGCCATCGCATTCAAACTGTGAGAAGTAATTTATTTTCTAAGCTTAACTTAATAGAAGATGAAGCATTGATAGAAACTAAAATGAATATATAAGATATGTAGTTAATTCTGTAAGTTGATGTATCAAGAGCCAGTCTTTCTTTTGCAGTTTTTCTGTGTATAATTATGTTAAATTCTGTTAACATAAACAGTCTTTTTTTATATAAAATAAAAGATAAACGGTAAAGGGAAAAATACCCTTTTAGTAATAAATTGTAATTATAACATATTTGTAGAAACCAGAAGAATAATCTGAAAGCGAGAAAAGGATAAGGAGACTATTTGTTGAAATAACCTTTGTTAGTATATTTTTAATCTTAAGGAGAGAGGAGTCATGTGACCCCCTTTTTTCCATATTATATTAATTTTATTACCTTGCATTAATTTTGTTGCTTTAACTTTAGTGCAACTATAGATAGATAGATAGATATTCTTTATTGCACCACAAATTTGACAAAGAAAAACAAGTAACATAATTGAACTGCACAACACAGGCGGACTTATCGCTTCTAGCGATCTCTTCCAGTCAACCTTTGGATAGAGGAAAGTATGATAAAAATAATTACTATGTTGCACAATGTTTACCTAAACGTTTGTTTCTTAGAAAAATTATAAAATATTGATCGTAAAATACGAGAATGCGTGACACAATGTCACATTACAAATTTTACGATCGGATTAGTTCTACATATTTCCATTGAGAATAATTCACCCCCGCCGTCCTACTTCTCGTCGGTCATCATGCGCGGCCGATCCCGATCTATGTATCGTGGCGTGACTATGCGCGGACGTGGAACTGTACCAGTGTTCGATCTCGGATTGGAAGGAGATTAAGACGAGGTATAAAAACCATATTCTTAACGAAGCTGAAGGTCCAGAAAAAAATTTAGCAGAAATGTGGCTGAAAAATGATGGCGTCCCGCCTCACTACGCTCGAGCAGTTAGAGATCATTGGAACGAGTGCTTCCCCAACCGGTGGATTGGTCGAGGCGGACATAATTGCGTGACCACCCCGGTTGCCCGATTTAAATCCATTAGTTTTTTTTCTTTGGGACTATTTTAAAGAAATAGTTTATCAAGTAGAGAACAATAGCGAACAAGAACTACGACAAAAGCTCGAATTTGCTAAGGTACAAGTTACCAACTAACAACAGAGGTGCTTCCGTAGGTTACGTAGGAATTTTATTAGACGGTGCAGATTATGTATTATGGTCAGAGGCAGGAATTTTGAGCATTTATTGTAAAATGTTTTGCTTAATAAAACAATTATTTATTTATTTTTTGTCCTAGAAAGATATTAGAGCCACTCATGGCCATGTGTCATACCTTTTCATATTAAATGCGCCAAAACTTGTTGTTACAAACTCTATGGTGTAAAAAAAAACATGTTTAAAAAGAGAAATGTCACATGTAATGTCACTTTATGTCACTTGAGAAAATTCAACTCACTCAACGTCTTGTTAAAATTATAATTCCCAGCTTATTTGTAAAAAAAACAGTGGTTTCAATCAATAAATCCAGCACTTGTAATACAGGGTCACTTTTCGGTATTTTTTTTTTTACAGTAGGGCCCGAAGTAAATAAAAGTGAGAAAAAAAAATCGTAAAACTTGATATTATTTGTTTGATACCGTCTGAAAACACCGATTGCCGATGACACAAAGTAATTAAATCTGAATTTAGCAGCCACAACTGGAATAGTAGCATCCGGAAGCGGTTATTCACAGTTCGAAGAATTATGTTCTTCAATGGACATCCCAGTATTTTCACCTAATTACTACAACAAATTACAAAATGAAGCTTATGACTAATGGGAAAAAACAGCATGGATATCAATGGATATCGCTATTAAAGAAGGCCGATTAAAAAATGGATACCCAGTCATAGATGTTTATGTTGATGGCTCTTGGTGTGCAAGGTCATATGGTAGTAATTATAAAGCTTCTTCGGGCACTGCAGCGATCATTGGAAGGCGCACTGGACAAATACTTTATATAGGAGTGAAAAACAAATATTGTGTGGTATGTGCCAGAGCAGAAAATAAGAAAACTACTCCCAAAGAACACATCTGCTTCAAAAATTATGAAGGCTCTTCAAGTTCTATGGAGACATAAATATTAGTAGAGGGCTTTAAATCTTCAATTTCCATGTACGGATTAATTTATAACAGAATGATAGGGGACGGTGACGCATCAACCTATACTAAAATTCTCAACGCTAACCCATATGAAGCACAAAATGTGACCGTTGAGAAGATCGAATGCAGAAATCACATTTTGCGCAATTTTTGTAAAAAACTTCGTGCAGTCAAACTTGAAACCAAATATCAATTAGTGGAATAACCCAGGAAAACACCCACGAATATAAGAATTTTATCAATGAGAAAAGTTATCTTCAAAAGCATTAAACACCATAAATCATCACCTACACAAAAAGATGTAGCAGTGTCGCTTCTGCATAACGATATAGTAAACTCATTGGCGCATGTGTATGGAGACCATAAAATGTGTCAGAGTCATTACTGCGACAAAACAGAAAATGAATGTGATGATTTAAAAAAGATTCAAAACTCTACATTTATGTTCAGGATAAGTTCAATTGTTGCCAGCGTAGCTGCAAAGTCACGCAGCCTGATTGAAGATGTCGACACTAATATTGTTGAATGTTTTAGCCCTTAACATCGTTCGATGTTTTCACGGCTTTATAAATTGGTATTCTCTAAGCTCAAATAACTCGCCGTCGATCTGTCGGAACTTCGTCTTCGTGAACTCACGGCTTTCCGAATGGCTGTACTAGAGAGGGGACGTTACATTGTTCATTCAATCATAAAATTCTTGACTGTGAGATTTTAGCTCTTTCTTTGTTGTAAAAAATACATTAATAACACGATACCATTTTTAAGATATAATGTCATTTATAGAAAGCACAATAACTTTAAAAAATAATGAATTTCGTTCTTTTTTGGGTAGAGTTGTGCAAAGTGTTTGCGATAAGGTTATTAAAAATTTAAATGTCACTGTCAACGACTAGTCGGTGGGAATTTGAAATTGTGACAGGCAAAATAGTTGAGTTACAGTTTTGTGGTTGTGCTCTGATTTTTTTCCATCAATATCTAACAGAAGTAAGTAAAAGTAATCTGATTAGTTAAGGGTGGATATATCATTAACATTAATTGTTATTATAATTTTTAGGAACTAGATAATCAGGTTCCACTGCCTGCAGGCTCCGAGGCAACAAGCGGTCAATCGCAGAGCCTATTGCTACAGGTAACAATTACTATAAAATTGTTTTAGAAAATGAAGTACAATGGGTAGGACAAAAACAAAAAGATAAAGAAATATCTTTTGAAATATAAAATGGAATTTATATTGTGTAATTTGTGATGTTGCAGTTGCCTTCGTTGAAGAAGGCACAGGGCAGGCACGCTTAGAGCCAGTAACTCACCACAGCTCCATCTCACCACCACCAATACCTGATGTACCAGATGGAGATGAAACTGCAAGAAAATACTACTTTATGAGTTGTAATACTGGACTTTCATAGCCGGCGCTCCGCTGCGACAAACGTGTCCCGTCGCGTCTCTCGCTCGCTCGCGTCCCCGTACGCGTGTTGCGCCTCATCGCTCTCGGTCGTCTCGCCGACCGTGTTTCTTAGGAAACCTTTTCTGCCTTTTTCAAGGCGGACTACGGTTTCTATTCATCGTTGAAATCCACTAGCTTTTTATAGTGGTTCGGCGGAGGCTACCTCACGGTGTTAACACAGCTCCGCCGAGGTTGCAGACCCAGACACCCGCTTTTCCCCTTCAGGGAACGGCAGTCACTGGAGAATAGTCCGGCGGGGCTACTATCGAGTGAACAAGTTTTGCTTGGCAGATTCGGCCCACGGTGACTCCTTAGTTTTTAATTAGTTTTTAAGTTAGGAACCACCTGCACAATAAGACTGGCAGGAGGAGTACAAGCTTAGGGCACACCCTAGAGGACACCCCCTCGCCTATCCCGGCGGGGGATCACCATACCACTCACCCCCGGGAATCGTCCAACCCGGGGATCGAAGCTAGGACATAAAAGGTAGTACACGATTGCCGCAAGGTTTCTTGCCAGTTCTTTCATGTGGAACGTGTCGCGAGTGAAATGGTGTAACTAACGTCAGATACTTAAAAAAGTTGCTCGGTCGGGCGCGATGTCGACGTCGCGTTCCGACCACATTCTGGCCAAGCTTTTAAAAGCTTTGGCCAAGAATGCGGACGTCGTAGCCGCGTTAGCTCAAGATGTCCCGGAGCTCCGGGACATCTTCAAAATGTCGGAAGGAGCCCCTCGGGCTACCCAGGCCCCTCTGGCCACTCAGGCGCCCAAGGCCACTCAGGCCCCTCAGGCCCGTCAGGCCTCAGAATCGACGGAGATGGATACATCTCCGATCCTAGAGTCAGCCCCTGGGTCAGAGGCCGATACATCCGACTCTTCGGAGTCAGATGAGTTTACCCTAGTGAAGGGCACTAAGGGTAAGCGTACTAGGAAAGAAAAAACCCAGGCTACGGCCAAAGCCAAGAGGGTAGTCACTGCAGCCGTCACCCATCCTCGTGACTAAAAATACCAAAGTTACCATAGGGGCATTCCAAGCTAATGGTGAACGCATATGTGAAAAACAGTTTAGCATAAAAACGCATATATTACAGCTAAACGTGTAATAAACATTCCACACTTATTAACCATAGCATTTTTTTGAATAAAAACTACCAATTTATTAACTTTTTTTATGGCGAAACACTGCTCACTTTTTGATCCAAAGGTAGTTGTTATTCTTCAATGTTGGCAACACTGTTCTCTGCCATTCCGTTTACGTTTTGCCCCGTGCTAGCTGTTATTATTAATAAAATATACTATCATCTATTACTTGCAGAAGAGATACTTTAAAAAGGTAAGTGAATTTCAAACTTATCGTGTTGTGAAGTGGCACGTATAGCTTGTCCCGACCGTCACCGCGAAACAGATATAAGTTTTTCCTAACCTAAAAATGTGCATGCCAGTAAACAAAAACCTATTGTAAAGTAAGGCACAGCATTGGACACACAGTTTTATCTAGTTTATTTTTGCTCTTGCTAAATATATGTATATTCAATTTATTACGATTCGAAGATTGTCCCGACCGTCACGGTTTTGCTTGTGATAAAGTTTATGCCGGTTGTACACTCTTTGCGAGACACCCCGAGACTAGAGATGCAACTTATGGTGTGGAGTTGAAGTAGCAGTGGTGGTTTTGCCTCCGTCGCGCCGCACCTCTTTCGTGTAGGCGACCTGCTTAGTCTTAATTTTTTTGGTTTTGGTATTGGCCAAGAGGTAAAGCGAGACGGCGGCCGCGGCAAATCCGCCACCTCGACTCATCTCGCCTCACCTCGTCTCGCCTTCCATGATTTAATGTTTCTGGTTTGGTTATGGCTTTTATACTGGTGATGGTGTTATGCTTGTTTTGCTATTAGCTTCCATTTTTATTACAGATGGACCCAGCCGAAAGAAAACGTCGGTCTAGGGAAAAGATGAAAGAAAACCGCGAAGTTTGGGAACAGCAATTAGCTAAGGAAAAAGAAAGAAGTCGTAAAAGAAGAGAAAAAGCTAAAGAAGTACGTCAAGATGACAGTGCCAAAGAATTATGGAAAGAGAAAGAAAGGCTAAGAAAAAGGAAGCAAAGAGAAAAGAAAAAGGCATCCCAAGCTGCCAAACTTGAGTCCATTAAAACATCACCTTTGGGTTCCTATAAGTGTAAAAACACACTGCGAAAAGCTGTTTTGAAATTAAAGAAGTCAATGCCAGAGAGTCCAAGGAAACAAGAGGCTGTTGTGATAGAATTGGTTAAAGATGTATTGCCTAAGGTTTCTCTGCAAATGTCTCATATATTACACAGAGTTAAAAAACCAAGATCTGATATATTGTCTGATGAGGCCGTAAAGAATGTGAAGCAATTTTACGATAGAGATGACATCAGTCGAGCTGCGCCTGGCCGGAAGGACACAATATCACTCAAAGATGAAAGTACTGGGAAACGGAACCATGTGGCAAAACGCCATATGGTGATGTCCGTCTCCGAAGCATACACACTATTTAAAGAGGAATACCTTAACCTGAAAGTAGGGAAGAGCAAATTCTTCGAACTCCGGCCGAAACACATCAGACCCATAAGTGAAATGCCACATAACGTGTGCGTGTGCATGTATCATGCAAATGTACAGTACTTAATTGAAGCTGTGAATAAAAACGTGCCAGACTTTCCTGCATCTTCAAAACAATATCTATCTGAAATCACATGCAATATTGAATCTGAAAAATGCATGTCCGGAGACTGCCTGAAATGCTTTGGTGTTCACGACATCGTTAAATTAAACATTGATTTATCACGCAGACTCACCTGGAAGCAATGGGTGAAACAAGACAAAGTATTACAAGTTACAACGATCAGCGGAACTCTCCAAGAACTTTTGACAGAGTTATCAAAGCAAACTCCAAAATTTAAACACCACGTTTACGTAAAAAACCAACAAGCCAAACATTTTGAGGACACAAAGAAGGCCACTTCTTCAACAACAGTTGTACTTCAAGTAGACTTTGCTGAAAATTTTGCAATCCTTTCTCAAGATGAGATCCAGAGCGCGCATTGGTCTCACCCGCAAACAACTTTATTTACTGGGTGTGCATGGGGAAGCAAATGCGAGGAAAAACACTCCTATATCATTCTTAGCAATGAGCTAACACACGACAAATTTGCGGTGTGGACTTTTTTAACCAAAATCATTAATGATTTGAAAACGCACTACCCTGAGCTCGAAAAAATCTGCATATTTACTGACGGCTGCGCTGCTCAGTTTAAAAATAGATTCACCCTTAGTAACATATGCCACGCGAAGTCTGACTGGGGTGTCGATGTCCAATGGAGCTTTTTCGCTTCGAGCCATGAAAAAGGCGCAGTTGATGGGGTGGGAGCCACAGCAAAACGAATGCTGTGGTCAGCCATTATGAGCAGGAGGGCCACAATTAACAACAGCTGGGAATGCTATGATTATTTAAAATCTAAATGCATAAAAAGTATGCATATTTTTTATGTTGAGATAGCCGATATTGAACGTGAAACTCTCCAAAGCAGGTGGGAGCTAGTACCGCCTATACCGTACCTACAAAAGCAGCACCATTTCGAAGCTTTGAGTGCAAACTGTTTGTCTTTCAGCAAAACATCTAGCTCAATTACAACATCAAAGAAGAGAGTCTTAATAAACATGACAGGAAAGTTAAATTACAATGATGTTTACTCCAGTGACAGTGACATGGACTTCTCAGATCAAATTACACAAAATGACCATTTTGAGATGTCTGAAAGTGAAAGGGCTGGAGGTGAGACAGATTTCGAGATGTCTGTAAGTGGAAAGACCAGAAATGAGGAAGACTTTGAGATGATTGGACGTGCAAAGACAGGAGATGGGACAGATTTCGAGATGTCTGGAAGTGGAAAGACCAGAGATGAGGAAGACTTTGAGATAACTGGAAGTGCAAAGACAGGAGATGGGACAGATTTTGAGATGTCTGGAAGTGGAAAGACCAGAGATGAGGAAGACTTTGAGATAACTGGAAGTGCAAAGACGGGAGATGGGATAGAATTCGCAATTGCTGAAAATGGAAAGACAAGAGATGAGGAAGTTGAGATAACTGGAAGTGCAAAGACCGGAGATAGTACAGAATTCGAAATGGATGGAAATGGAAAGACAAAAGATGAGGAAGTTTTTGAGATAACTGGAAGTACAAAGACCGGAGATGGGACAGAATTCGAAATAGCTGGAAATGGAAAGACAAAACATGATTCGAAATTTGAGGAGGCTGGAAGTGGAGAGGCCGAAGATGAGGCAGATTTTGAGATGGCTGGAAGTGGAATGACAGGAGATAAGACAGATTTTAAGATAAATGGAAGTGGAAAGGCCAGAGATGAGGCAGCATTTGAAGTAGCTGGAAGTGGAAAGACCGGAGATGAGGGAGAATTTGAGGTTTCTGGAAGTCGAAAGGCCGGAGATGAGGCAGCAAATCTCATTCGAATAGGTTCTTATGTATTAGTGAGATTTATATCCAATAAAAAAGTAAAGAAGGAGTACAAATACATAGCCGTTTGCCAAGGAGCAGTCGGTGAAGATTCAGAGGTTGAAGTCATGTTTATGAAACCTATCAAAACCTCAGCCAAAGGGGCTACATTCGTCATGAATGAAAATGACAGCTGTCATATAAATACGAGCCAAATTTTAAAAATTCTTGAAGAGCCTGCTGTAAAAACTTGCGGCAATCGTATTTACTACGAATTTACAGATGGGCTGTAAGATGATAAGACCGCCTATCTGTACCTTCAAATTTTTTCTTTTTGTGTATTCCTTTGTCGTGTGTTTGTGTGTGTGTGTGTGTGTGTGTGTGTGTGTGTGTATTTGTATTTGATTGTAGCAGATAAGATGAAGGTCTAATAAAACATATTTATGTGCACTAAATTGTATGGATTTCTTACTTGTCCCGACCGTCACAAGTCCATGTCCCGACCGTCACAGGCTTAAAAAATTTATTGTATAAAAATAGTTGATATTTAAGAGTTATTTCTTAGGACAAATTGTTACAGCACTCTTCAGGTGTCACATATAAAAGAAGCCAATATTTAAGACAATTGGTTTAACTGAAATAGAGTACAGTATGTACTAGTGCGAGGTAATCGGAATAAGCATGATGACAAATTTTGAAATCCTCTTGAATAATGTTTATTGATGTCTACTTTTTCGGAAAATATTATTATTTCAGCAAAAAACTAATCCTAAGTAATAAAATATTACACTTTTTTCTACATAATTTGAATTTCGCGCTAAAACGCGCTCAGGTGTCATGGTGGTCGCCTATGACGTCACGTCTATGTAAACTGACTGATGTAAGCATTGTTTGTGTACGATAAAGTTTTAGTGATTTGCTTAGTTTGTATCGTAAAAAATGAATTCTAAAGTTTACAAATGGTGTGCAGTTCCTCAGTGTCCAAATACATCTATAAAAACACCGAACAAACTATTCGTTTATGTTCCTCACAAGAAAACAGTGAGAGAAAAGTGGCTAAAACTTGCACGACGAGACCCAGCTGGTATATGTACGAATTCACCGGTTTATTTTTGTGAAGATCACTTTGATGTAAGTAATTACATATACTACAATTAATCAGGCGACTCTCTAACCAATAATTTTAATAATAAGTATGTGTTTGAGATCAAATAAATGAGTGATAATAATTTGGAGGTTATGTTATTGATAACATTTATCAAGGTGCCTTAATTTTGTAAATATCTTCTCAACTAATCATCAATGGTGTTTGCAACCTTATCTTACTTTAAGTAGAATATTTAAATGTATCTTATTGCGGAGATTCAGCTAATGTAACTAATTGTTTTACATTTTAAATTCTAGATTTTACTGGTTATGATTTAATTGAGAAAACATTTCTTTTTAATTACCAATAGTAAATCTGTTTTCTCATTTCAGTTGCCGAATGATATGGACAATTACATGCAATACCATTTGATGGGGTCAGTGTCACAAGTGCGTATGAAACCAGAATGTTTGCCAAAAAAATTTGAATGCCAACCCGATAGATTAAAACGAACATCTGGCACTGTGGAACGGCCATATCTGCTAAAGAAACAGAGGATGATGGCTATTGAAGAGTGTGAAAAGCAACTACAAGAAAGTAGTACAGTTCCAGAATGCTTAGATGTGGCAGAAGCATCCGGTAGTTCAGGTAAATACTTTTTAACAAACAATATGGTCTTCAGAAATTAACAATAAAAGTTTCTCTGCTACTTATAAAAAAATCTACATTATACTTTTAATTTTACTACAGGTGGACACATGCATACCTGTATACTATTTCATTTAAATAATATCAAACAGACTAAAAATAGTGCCTTTGAAAATGAATTGAAAAATGCATAGGTACATAATTAACATATAATATTTTATTTCCAGTTCAAAGTGAAGAAGTTGTACAAGTTTATCAAAAATTGATAAATAAATCAGTCCAAGTGTACATAACCAAAAAATTCAGAAGTAAAGCTATCCAAACAGATACTAAAGGAGTACACCAGAGTACATCACCCTTGAAGCCACATCAGCAAAGTGTTTCTACATCACCATTTAAAATGAATAATTGTGTTAGTGTAAAACCTTCAAGGCCGAGTAAAAGTTTGGTGAAATCATTATTTATGAAAGAAGATAGTGATACCTCTTGTACCTCATCTCATCCAAAATCACCACCATCAACAAAGTCACTACAATTATTCTCTCCAAAATCTATGCAAAAGGAATCTTCCTCTGACTGTAGCGAAATGATTAAAGATGACAAAGAACAAGAAGCTTTAAGAAATCTGGGGTCTACACTTAATAAAATCATAAAGAATCCCCGTTCTTACATTGGAATTCCAAAAGACTGTTATTTCATAGTCAGTTTAATTCATGAGCAGACAAATATCCCTTTCAACCATATACTGCTCTGTTTAAAAAAAATAAGGCTGAATAATTCATTCCGTGAACTAGGTGATGACTTTGCAATAGACCCAACATATGCAAGCAAAATATTTGCCAAAAATATACCAATACTAGCAAGTGTATTACGTCCTTTCATTGTCAAATTAGACAATAATATGAATAGAATTAGACTACCTATGGCTTTTAGGCACAAATATTACAAAGTGAGTTGTATTATAGATTGTTTGGAGATTGAGGTGCAAAAGCCATCAAAAGCGATTAATCAAGCTCTCACTTGGTCAGACTACAAAAAAGCCAACACAATAAAGTATCTCGTCTCTTCCACACCAAATGGTTTAGTTAATTATATTTCACCTGGATACGGAGGACGAATAACAGACACTTGCCTTGTGGAAACCTGTGATTTTATCAAGCACTTACAACCTAACATGTGTGTGATGGCAGACAGAGGGTTCAAGCATGTAGAAGTATTTTTACGTAAAGAAGGGATTCTACTAGTACGGCCTCCAAGTGTCACAACAGGTACAAAATTGACAAAAGTTGAAGCTAGAGAAACTAAGCGAATAGCTAGTCTTAGAATTCATATAGAACGGGTGATCAGACGTCTGCGCGAATTCAACATGTTAAAACCACATGCTTGTGTTAATTTAAATTTAGTAAAAGTTATTGATGATGTTATAACTGTAGCCTGTGGATTAATAAATTTACAAGATTCTCTTATCAAATAAATAAAATATGTATTAATTTCCAAACTCTTTTATTTATTCTATACTCTTGTGGAATAATGGATATATACATTGGATTTCTAGAATGTTATAATTTTATCAAGAAAATCAGACACATAATCTTCATCATATGTTACATGTACAATTTCTACTTTATTATTTGAAGTGTAGTTAGGGTATGCCACACAGTAAGATCACTCAGATACATCTGCATTTGCACCTGTGCGTAGCATTTTTTTTGTGGGATTCCCATTCATCGGGCAATTTCTATTAAACTGTCTTGGCAAATTCCGTCAGGGGACCCAGCTATCTAGCTAGCTTTTAATGTAACTGCTTACAACTTGGCATGGACTTTGTGCTTTGGGCAAATTTTACATTTGACTGTACATATATTTCCATTTCTTTTAAGTTGTACGTAACTTATTGCATCATCCCCATATGATCGCCGTGAGGACCTAAAATAAAAATTAGACTGATAAAAAGAATTCCTTTAAAAGCTTAAAACAATTGATTGTGACAAAAAGAAAAAAATAGGGTCAGAAAAATAGTAATAGATAGTCAGAATGCCTAAAATTGTGTCGGAGTGCACTTATTGTAGGGGGCTACTATATAAGAAATTTGACCTTAAATTTTAGTGTTAACTATTTATTACATAACCTCAAAAATAACTAAAAGGATTTTATGTAGTTAAGTAAAATTGTATTAGGATTAAACAGTATTGTGGTATACTTACAGAGATGTTTTTACATTTCGAAATTCTGATGAACAAAAGTCTATAGAAATTCTCCCATCATCAATAAATCAATTCTTGGCAAATTAGCACTATCTGCTTTAATAAATCCTGGCTCCATCTTCGTTAATTATTGCTTGAGTCGCAAAAAAGTGTTTAACAACACAAATTATATTAACTGTTGATAGAAAATCAAAGGAATTCGCTAAATTTACGAGATTGATCAAGCAACAACAATGGATGACATTGATGTTTACATAGACGTGACGTAATTCGCTCTGATTGGCGTTTCATTTAAAATGGCCGATCATTGTTTTTTAAGCTTTTATTTTATTAAAAATCACAATAATCTCTCTATTTATGTAAATAAAATAATGTTATTTACGATTTTTAAAACATAATCGACAGTTCAAAATGGTCTTTTCTGTGATTCTTTTATACTGTCATCATGCCTTTTGTGCGTGTCCCGACCGTCACATTGATTCACTAATCAATTTGACACAGAAAATAACTGAAATTTTTATTTATTCGTTGAGATTATTATTATACATTTAATAAGCTATCAAACCTCATACATTTTTTACTTATTAATAGGTTATTTACCAGGTATTTTCAAAAAGAGTCCAAAGAAATGAGTCAAAATGTCCCGACCGTCACCGTGGAATGCCCCCATAGTTAATACTATAGTAAAAAAAACTATTTGGATAAACTTTAGTACATCTAAACATACAATGTTTCTGGTAAAGAGTAAGAAGATCATTTTTTTTTTAATCAAATCAATTTAAATCCAAAATTATGCTTTATTAAATTAGGTTTCAAAGAGGCACTTATGAATCGTCAGAAATAAAACAAACAATGTAGTGTCGCTACTACCGGATTCGGAATGCAGTCATCTGGTGAGAAGAACTGGCAAGAAGGCAATTAAGGTTAGCAATATCCATTATGTATCAACGAACATTAGCCACGACAGCACGAATTTTTTAAAGTTGACAGATATAAATAAACGAGGATAATAATTGAGGAAAGAAAGCGATACATTCAACGTGAATTTAGAAAGGTTCCTAGATTATTATTTATCGATTTACCCGAAGCTTGTTATGGAAATATTAACGTTGGAAATTCAGCCAGACGTTTTTAGTAGTTTTTTTTATGGATGGATGGATGAAGCGGGATTCACACGGAATGGAATCACAAATTACTGGAATTTGCATGTATGGTCAAAAGAAAATTCACGCCTAAAGAGGGCATCCACCTTTCAGGTACAATTTTCTATTAATGTATGGGCAGCTCTAATAGACGACACTTTCATTGGGCCAGTTATTTTGCCTAGAACATAAAACGCGGAACGGTTTTTAAGTCTTTTATGAGACGAATTACCAGTTTAGCTGGAAGACGTTTCCCTAGCCACAAGGCGGCGTATGTTTCTGCAGATGGACGGATGTCCAGCTCACTACGGAAGAAATGTGCGGAGTTTTTTGAATGCAAATTACGAAATAGAT
This sequence comes from Mecyna flavalis, assembly GCA_949319885.1. Lineage (NCBI taxonomy): Eukaryota > Metazoa > Arthropoda > Insecta > Lepidoptera > Crambidae > Mecyna > Mecyna flavalis. The sequence goes on from OX439413.1 coordinate 3,056,752, forward strand.
TGATTGGTCGTTAAGGACCAGTGGGCTGGCCAGCACGTTCACCTGACCTGAACAACAACAGTCGAAACAGTGGACTTCACCCGGCGAACATGCTCCGAAGAAGGCGAAGACTGTCCCATCGGCCGGTAAGGTGATGGCAACCGTTTTCTGGGATTCGCAAGGTGCGATCACTGGAGTCTACTATGCCGAGTAATTGGGCCGATTTGACACCAAATTGCAGGAAAAACGGCTCCATTTGGCAAAAAAAAATCTCTTGCACCATGACAATGCGCCGGCTCACACCTCCGCTGTCCCTACAGCCAAATTGGTCGAATTGGGCTACGAACTTCTGCCCCATCCATCGTATTCGCCAGATTTGGCCCCATGTGTCTTTTTTTTTTATTTCAAACTTGAAAAAATCACTTGCCGGGCAGAAGAGTCGAATGAGGAGATTATCGGCGCCACGGAGGCCTACTTTGAAGACCTCCCGAAAACGTATTTTTCAGACGGGTTAAAGAAGTTGGAGCATCGGTGGATGAAGTGTATGGACGTCGCCCTGATCGCGTATTCATTTTTGTGGGTTCTGGAGCTGTATCCCAACATTTCATGAATCCTGGCAGTCAGGCCTAAGACCAATTTACATCTGTAACAAAATATTATATTTAAGTAATGTTGAAAATTCAATGTTAGAAGATTAGCTGCAACGAAGCCAGACCCAATACCAACGATTTTGGAAAGAAAGGAAAGGAAAGATTTGGACAACCTTGTAGCAACTTTTACCAAGTTTACATCAATTAAGCACCGTCTAAACAATGCCAGAAATAAAGCACTTGGGGTACGAAGAACCACTTTTAAGACTACTTCTGCGATTGAGATCCCAGATGCCTATAAGGATAAACTATTATTGGCTGTCTACAGAGATGGAAAAAAGACAGGAGGTCTTCGGAACTGAAGATGCAAAGCGTTTTATACCAATTTTTGACCATGTTTTCGCAGATGGTACTTTCAAAATATGTCCTAAGCCCTTCTACCAATTGTACACAATCCATGGTGATTTGGGCAGCCCCAAAGCAACGTCCAATGTTATAATGCTTTGTTAACAAATAAAAAACAAGAAACGTATAAACTCCTATTTCAATTAATAAAATCGCAAGTGCCGGATTGGAAACCGAAAAAAATTCAAACTGATTACGAGGCTATGAACGCAATGCAGAAAATAATGCCGGAATGTCAAATTATTGGTTGTTATTTTCATTTTAAAAATGCACCGAGAAAAAATCTGTAGAATTAAAACTCAATAAAAATCCCGTTTACAAACTCACGTGGCACTTCATCGAGGTACCTGGTGAGGAATTTGAGCTATTTTCTGAAGGTTTGTCACATTCAAATCCGACAAAATCAGGGATACGATTGACTTACTACCACTAATAACCCCATTAACGACATCATCAATAGCAATTTCAATTCATAACTCGCAAGAAACGCCACGCAACAAGGTCTGGGAATAACCCCTTCGTCGTCACCGTCGCATAGCACCACAAAGAAGACAGAAAAATCTTTAGGCAGCGATCGTCGAAAGTGAAGCGACAAGATCGAGTGCAGGCGAGGAAGACGAGGCCCAGCGAATCGGTGAGAGTCAAGACACCATTGGCTTTTTCCTTAATCATCCCATAAATTAATGAACTCTCCAAATCAGTGCAACACGTCGTCATATATACATCCAGGAGGGACGGATTGTACATATAAACAAAGCAGGAATAATTATAATACGTGGTCTACTTCAAATCTTAGTTAACCTGCATCGAGAATTTGTAAGCTCTTTAAATATTTGTGAACCAACTCGTCACGATAATAATTATAAAGTATAATTAATTGTTTGAATATTTGAATATATTATAATTTTTATGTGCCTAATAAGGCCTATGAAATATTAATGCGAAAATAAATCTTAATTGTGTAACCATAATTTAAAACTGTAAAAATTTATTAAATAATATATTAGCCATCAGGCGGCGCGGCCTGCTTACATTATACTTCCTGGAACATAAATTGCTTACGCAATAATTAAATAATCGTTACTTAATAAATGTGAATGAATCTTGAATTTTATGAATGATTGAATTATTTTGAATTTTAATAAGACAGGCAGATAAACCTGCAGATTTTTTTTGAGGAAGGCTAATGAAGCCTAAGATTTTTATTGAATAATTAATATTGTGAAATTAAATTGTATGTCAGGTATAATATAAGTGTGAATTGAATTGAATTGATTTTAATTGAATAACAGGTATAAAATAAATCCTGTGAGTATTGCGAAATTAATATTTACCATATTATTATATTATCGTACCAGAATATAATGCAAAGCTTATGATTGATACAGGCAGTACAAAATCATTTTTAACCTTTTCCACGCCAATGTCTGATATATCAGACAAACCATTTTCGTGCCCACCACGCCAATGTCTGATATATCAGACAAAAAAACATGATCATGAAACATTGTATTTTTACTTGCCTGAATGAGTTGAGTATAACCTAATAATTTTTTGGAATTTTTTTTTTAATGGTCGTGGCGTGTGGGGCACCATTTTCGGAAAAAAGCGTGGCGGGGAAAGGGTTAAGTGCCAAACTTGTAGATAAATATTTTCCAGATAATAAAGGACAAGAACCATTTGAAGATATAAGTATTCACGCATGTTTTCTACATGATGAGACAGTAATACTTGATTTATTTAAAATTTTCAATACTGATAAAAATACAATTTAATATTTTTGATATTGGAGGATCGGATCAGATATGACGGATTAATAGGAACTGATTTATTATTCGAATTAAAATCACCTTTAAGAAAAGCTAATTTAAAAATTCAATTAGATAAGTCAGAATTTCTAAAGAAATAAGTATTGCTCGGTCATACGAAGTATTGCACGTATTACACCGGAAGGTCTCAAACCAAATGAAGATAAAATAAAAGCAATATTAAATTATCTATTCCCGAAGACACAAACGGAAATTAAACCATTTCTAGGTCTTATGGGTTGTTACCGCAGATTTATTAAGGACTGCTAAAATTACTAAGCCTATGACAAATTGTTTAAAGAAAAATGAAAAGATTGATTTAAACGAAGAATATTTAAATTTTAAATATTCTTCGTTTAACGCAACTAAAGAAGTATCTGGCGACAAATACTGTACCAGTAGTAAGGTGATCCCATTGGTTCACTGCATGGTTTCAAAACTAAATGCCCTTGTAATTGACGAACCATTGGTGATGGAGGTACATAAACTCGTCTTGAAAGAAATTAACAAACGAATGGGTGTTATTGAGCAAGTTTCATCTTTAGCTATTATAATAAATAATAATAACCCTCGATTTAAAAAAACTACATTTTGAAGACTCAATAGCTTGCTCAAATGCCGTGCAAAAAATTAAGGACATAATGAAAAAAAGCCTTGCTTGACGACAGGCACAAGGTGGAGTCAGATTCAGATAAATCTGAGTCTGACAAAGTGTCAGAAGATTTTTGGAGTGACCATCACAAATTAGTACATAAAAATTGGAAATCCAATAAAAGCGAAGATTGTATTTCGGACGAGTTATCTGTATATTTACGAACACCGGTAAGCAGATTGAAGGAACACCCCTTAGAAGTGTGGGATGATTATAAACAACAATTTCCTCAATTATTTAAAATTGCTTATAAATATTTAACTATAGTGGCCAGCTCCGTACCATCCGAAAGGCTATTTTCTAAAGCTTCACATGTTTTAAATCAACAACGCACCAGAATACAAGGAAAGCGAGTAAATAATATTTTATTTCTCCAAAGTTTGGAAAGAGGGTACTGGGATATTTAAGTTAATTATAAATTCTAAATACCTACATGACTAAACTTGATTAAAATTGTAATATTTTCATGTTCTTCCTAAAAAAATATTATTAAAATATCAATTTGTGTTTCATTGTCTGTCCTATAACTTGATCTCAAACGCGATTTTTGAAATGTGTACTTAGAGCTGTCAAAATTACTATGAATGTTGACAGATTCTCATATAAATTTTGATAAATCGAGGGACACTGTTACATCTGAATCCGTACTCAATATTATTGTTCCTCTTTATATTTTAAGCGATGCATCGAAAACATCGATGTTTCAATCCGATATATCGAATAACATCGATGCATCCTTTCCGATTGATGCATCGCAAAAAATATCGATGTATTTTTTAAATGAACACCCCTAATTTAAAAGCATTCGAAACATGCAAAACTTTGTTAACAAACGCACCGTTATTGCAATACCCAGATTTTAATAAGCTATTCATTCTAACTACTTTGCAGCTGTGCAATGATTATTACGCCAATCGATAGGCCAAAAATTACATACTACGATGTATGGAGCGTTGAGTTCGGTTTATTGTTTTTCCTTTTTGAGAAAATTGAGCGGTTTTTGGCAAATTTTGAAACTGTGATTCGACAATTGGGCGTTTGGCCTCTCCATTGACGTAATAATCATTGCACAGCTGCAAATAGATTTCTATCTATGAGACGCTAAAGTGACCATGTGTGTATGAAAAAAGCCCAGTGGCCAGATCGGAATAATTCGTTTTATTGCCGGTGAGTGTATTTTGCATTTTATATTTTGGTGGCAGATACATGTGCTTTTTTGCTTTAGTATTGAAAACATGCGGGGAAGTAGAAGTACGCGCGGTGGACGGGGTTCTAGGGGAACGGGTCGTGGGTCTACGGGACGCGGTTCTAGGGGTACGGGCCGTGGTCCTAGGGGGACTGGATGGAGTACGTTGGGTGCGGGTGCAAATGAGGAGAAACCAGTGAAAAGTAATAAACTTTTTCTTTATTAAATATTTATTGTAGTGCCGTTTTTCTAGCCTAGTTTTTAAAAATCTGAGATATAATAATCACTTTTAAACTTTGAATTTATGTTATACTAGCCTTCCGCCCGCGGTTTCACCCGCGCGTAATCTCTTTTTTCAAATATCCTCCCTTCCCCCCACATTTCCAGGATCAAAAGTACCCCATGTTTACCGGGGATAGTGTAGCTTTCCAACAGTGAAAGAATTTTTCAAATCGGTTTAGTAGTTTCAAAATTGATATTCCCGCGGGAATGAGACGTTTCCTGTAGGAAATTTATAGCCTATGTCCTATTCCGGGTTATAAAATATACGTGTGCCAAATTTCATCTAAATCCGTTCAGCCGTTTAGGCGTGATTGAGGAACAAACATCCAAACATCTAAACATCCAAACAGCCGGACTTTCGCATTTGTAATATTAGTAGGATTTTGTTGTCTTTTCAAAAAAAGTTTATTCTATATGGTTTATATACTTTTAGTTTTCTTGTCGGATATACTACCGAAGATGAGAGAAGTGGGTATCTTTTAAGAGGCCTACCACTGGAGACGCCGTTACACCCAAAGCGCCAGCGACTGTATCGGTTCTTCGATGAGCCACAGAAGTATGTTTTGTTTTGTCTTGTATATTATTTTTCTTAATTGTTTTTATTAGAACATGAATCATATGATCTTTTTCAGTGTACAAATAGACATAGAAGACAACACAGAAGACAGCATGGAAACTATGGAGACGGCGCTGTAAGTATTTTTCTTTTCCATTAGGTGCACCGACGACTGAGCTATTTATTAAACACTAATGTTTTTTCAGGGCTGAGTCAAATCCCATCCCATTTGATTCACTGTCGACGCAGAATGAAGTCCTGCCTCCATCTGCTGCGTTTTAAGACACCTTAAAAAAATGCAGGTATAAAATTGCCATTGTTCTTTCAATCTATACAGATCATAGATCATTGACATGACATATATTCTCTAACAGAACCTATTACTAATTGACAAGATGGAGATTACGACTCCAAGAATATGATTTTGAAGTTATTTATAGAAGTGGCAAACAAAATACACATGCAGACGCAACGTCAAGAATAAAAGATAATCAATTTTCAAGTTTGTTCTCTGGAGTACAAAACTTTATAGAAACACTTTTTCCAAGTGAAACCCAAGAAAGTCCAGAAACTGAAAATATTAATGATAATTTAAGGGAGATATCTTATGAATTACGCACCAGAACGCATAAAAACTGTGCTGTTTCCAGTAGTGGGTCACTCTTTCATGCCGCCTGACCGCGTATTTGCCCAAATTAAGAAAAAAAATTAAAAGAACGGAGATTATACCCAATCCACAAGGCTACCACCAATTCTTTAAAGATTTTGGAACAAGTTAAAGGGAACAGAAGTAGAGGTTCTTGATTGGAAAAAAACGCGTACTGAAGTACAGGTGGACTGTATTTTTCAATCAAACAATGTAACAGATTTTTCATTAAACGGAACAAGCAGAAGCGCAATGTTTTATTTACCAATGTACATCGTCTACTTTTCTCCGAGGGCCGACTTCCAAACCAAGTGCATGGTGAAGGAAGAATGTCATTACCTTACGAGGACGTTGTCCTTCAAGCAGTGGAAGAAGACCCAGGTACTTCGGTACGTACGTACGTTATGGAACCATAAAAAAATCATAAAAGTCTTGCAACTAGAAGGATTCAGCAAAATCCTCTAGAAAATTTGTTTGGGTGCATAAGAGGTAACTGCGGTGCAAATACCAACCCAACAACAGCACAATTTGAAGCTGGACTGAAAACAGCTGTGCTCAGTAATTTATCTCTAATTGGAACTACGGGAAATTGTGAAACTGACAATAATATAATTATAGATAATTTTAATACATTATTGGCAGTTTCACAAACCACACAAGAAAAGAAACTAAATTTAAGGAATACTAGTCCAGAAATCGCTGGATTTATTTTACCAAACGTGAATAAAGATGACATAACTGCAGGAGAAATACAAGCCTGCGCATAATATGTGTGTGGCTTTCTGTTCAAGAAACTCCCGAGGGAATGTATAAGATGTAAAAATGTATACCTTTCAAAAAATATTGAAAGTGAGCACTTGTTTGTTCAATGTTAAGAATATTTGGACAAAAAACAAAGTTTAAATTATGTTAATAAAAATGTAATTTTGTGCGTGGAGAACTGCGTTTCTGTGATCAATTCTTTTATTGACAAAAATGCTCACATTAAAGAATTAAAAAAGATTTGTATAAATTTCATTAAAAGCATGGTAGATTTTGAAATGCGAGGAACATAAAAATAGATTCGTTACTTATATTTCTAACAATTTGTTTGCTATAACGATTAAAAGATTTTATGAATAGGACTAATGCAGAGGAGTCTTCTGCGTGCCGCACTTGATGCAGTATTTTCAAATTGCGGCCAGTCTTCTTAATAGGTAAGATGCTGGGCAAATATTGCAAATAATAAGACAAAGAATGCATTTTGCAAATAACTTGGCCCTATTTGTTAAAAATAACAACATGAACAGGCGGTCTTCTAACTTTGTTAGTATAATAGCAGATATAGAAAACTTAGTTACTTAGGATGGAAATGAATCAACTAATACTTTTTGCATTGGGAACGTACCAGATAAGACAAGCGAGGTCGTATTATGGAGAACACATAAGGTTCCATGGTAGTTACCAAATTGAAATAAGTACAGAGAATGTAGGTAGATGTCGCGGAGAACAATTTGAGAGGAAGTGGCAACAATACTCTGTTACGGAGAAAAATAAAGTCAACAATATTTTGTACATATTTTAATTGAAAATAATATACAGGGGAGGGAGGGTATAGCAGAGTATTGTAGCAATTGCCTTGTAGGACGACGCGTCACGCGACGCACAGTAAGATGCTGTGCCCACGTTATGACTTTGGTGTGTTATCTTGGATGGGCTCGGTACCAACAAAATATTTCTGCTCCTGCAGAATTCTTAGATAATGTATTAATAAGGGAAGAGATGGAATACATGAAATTGCTGTTAACTATTTGTTTTTTTTTATTTCCTTTTACTTCACCTCTGTCTGATGTTATTATTTATTAAATAGGAAGCTTTATAATTGCTATTTTTAAACGCGAAAATTTTAACACGAAAAAAGGCACAAACCACGAGTCCGTAGATAAACAATCTTATTTACTACTTTATTTTTTTTCTATTAATAATAAAAAAAAAAAATATATTAAAGGAAAAGATTATATCATACACTCGGCGTCAAAAAGTCGCACCTCCGCGAAAATAACTTTCAATTGGTATCAACCCTTAACACACGCATGTAGCCCCATAATTAGTGATGTCAATTGAAAGCTCAATAAATAAACTTTAAAATAAAACATTTTGTTACATTCAAAAAATTCTTGACGTCATAAATGTGACTTTAACACGTCGAATGATTTATGAACACCCCTGTGTTCGGGAACTTTTTTGGCGGAAGTGTCGCTCGAACACACCGGTGTATGGAATGCGCTCTCATTGGGCGTTAATTTTGCGTGTTCGGATACGTTTACCATATATTTTAGGCTAAAATTATCAATCTGTCATTCCTAAAAAACCTTTTTTGCATTACTTCTACGCACGTATCCGGACAAAAAATTTAAAATAAACTAAAAATGTGAAGACTTGTACGCGGCAGCCATAGACAAGTAAGTAGTGTGAATTGTCAGTGAGACTTCTCTGATTGAAAATGGATTCCCGCAGAAAACGGTGAGTATTCTTATAAAATTTATACATGAAATTACTGGGAAAAGAATATAAAACATGTTTTTCGTATTAGTTCCTGTAAAATTGATTGTTAAATTAGTGAAAAAACCGACAAACTTGTGGAGGGGGAAAAATACGACAATTTAGGCTCCATTTGACTTCAAATTATGTTTGTCAAAATACTGTGACTGATAAGAAATGCATATAATTTTGCATCTTGCAGAAATTGTACGCAGCTAGAATACCAATTACAAAGCGGAAGTATCAAGATTTGCAAGACCTAAAAAGTGTATTGCCATCTAATTGCCATTCTTTTTATGATGACCTTCCGCACAGCAATCACTAAAGACTGCAACTAAACTAAAGACTGAAGATTTCGAGTATTCTTTATTATTTCTATTATTTTATTACACTATTATATCTCATTTCTTTGGAGTTATTAAAGACTAAGTAAGCTAAGATTAACCTTTAAAATATTTACCTAAAAAAAATTTTCATTTACGTTCTAACTAGAGGTTCGTGTGTAAAAAACTTAAGCAATTGATCACAACAATGTGATTCTTAAGATTTAAGTTATAGATATAGATACCTATGTTATAAAGAATGTTAATTTTCTTGAAATATTTCTCAATAAAAGCTTTTATTTGCAAATCATCTTTTAATACCTTAATCCCTAACATTTCCACAAACAACACCGCCTAAATCTTCCCTAATATTTCCACAAACAACACCGCCTAAATCTAATAAAATATCAGTCAACACCGCTCAAGTCATAAAATAAAAGTTAAAATAAAATAAATCGTCAAAATAAGTAAAAATAATTATTTCTTAACCGCTAACTAGAGTATGTATTAAGTAGCAATAGAAAAAAACGCAGATATTTTAAAATAGACAGTTTTTTTCGCCTCCTGTAAAGTTCGTAAAAATTACTTAAGCGGTGTTGTAAGCTAAGGGACGATTTTGTTTTTCTAATTCGTGTATCCTTTCTTCTACGCAGGTCCGAACAACTACCATTTCGCATGCTGGTTTTTGATACTGACAAAATGTCTGAAATATCTTCATCAGAAAGTGCTTCAAAAGAGTTGTTTGTAGATATATTTATTTTACAAACACTATTTTTCACTTTTTTTATAGCATTGTTGACATTTCCAATCTTTTTTGTTTTCTTTGTTCATTAAGTTAAATCTTTTAGAAGAGACGTTAGTACAGCCTATATGGTAACTTTGCTTACAAGTCCCACATTGCAGAGAAATGTCGTCTATAAGTTAGTTATGTGTACCCTTCAACAATGCTTAAGGTCCCAAAAAATCTATAAACTTAAATTATTAGTCTTGTACGTGTTCGCACTTCAACAATACTTTATTGTAAGGTTCTGATTTATTTATCACCTATAAAGTTAAAATATTATTTTTGCGCGTGTTGCAAAAACCAAAGCTTACAGTCGTAAAACGTGCCGATTGGTCGATTTGTCACGGTGTGACCAGCCATGTTTGTTTTAAGATAAAAACTACTTCAGATAAGGTCCCTTTGTTCCACCCAAGGTGAATATGAAAAATCCCGAACTAAGAATTAGTTATATAAGCCACTTACAGTCGTAAAACGTGCCGATTGGTCGATTTGTCACGGTGTGACCAGCCATGTTTGTTTTAAGATAAAAACGACTTCAGATAAGGTCCCTTTGTTCCACCCAAGGTGAATATGAAAAATCTCGAACTAAGAATTAGTTATTTAAGCCACCCAAGCCGGGAGCAATTCATTCTACCATCGCCTTCCCGACTTAGCAGTAGTATAGAGTAGTCTGTACTAACTTTGTAATTTTTATTCTTCAAATTAAATTCATTAATACCAGTTTTGATTGTTTCTCTGCACAAGTCTACCCTCGCCATCTCGTGTTGACCTGTGAGCTCGGGCTCGACGGTTAACTAGTTTGTCACAATGTTTACATTTTGTCTCCATTTTGCTGTCAGTTAAAACATCGCAGTTAAGAGGAACAGAACAAATTCGAAGATTTCACAAAAAGTCGTACCGTGAAGATTCGATCCGTCGACCTTTCGCGTCCTTAAAGGTTGAACGTACCACTCGGCCATTGCAGAGCTTTTTGACGTAGATGTTGAAATTAACGAGTAGTTACAGCATATATCTAATTTGAATCCAGTTTGTTCGTTAAAAGTGACTCATTGGTTTTGAATTTTTCACTTGAACACATTGATCACTTCTGTTTATTTTGATTTTGTTTACGTTTTACGATTATTTGGCGTGCAGCTATGTTGTTTTTATTTTGTTCTCACTTGCATTTACACTGATTGTCACTTCTTGTTTAGTTTGGTCTCTGGATGGATTCCGATCACACACTCAATATCTATATTATTCGCTATATCACTGGTATTGCTCGAAGATAACACTTTTACTCTTCAATTACCACATTTTGAAGAAATAGCGTAGTTGTTCATGAATTTTTTAAGTATTTATATTTTTTAAAGAAATAATATCACAGAGCTGTCTTTGCGTGGCAGTAGCGCCATCTACCCTCTTTGAATTCAATTTGAGCCGTTTTTCGGTTTGGACAGTGTACCAGCGGTTCCTGAAGACCGGTGGCTACGTTCGGAGGCATGGCTCCGGTAGACATCGGTGCACCTCGATGAGAGACGACCGATTTCTCGTGACGACGTCATTGAGAAATAGGTTCTCTAATGCTGTTGAGTTGCGACAGCAGCTCCAGGCAGCTCGCAGAACAACCGTGAGCGTCTCCACGGTTAGAAGAAGATTAAAGGAGAAGAAGATAGTTGCTCATAGAGCTGCTACTGGTCCCAAATTGACCGCAGAGCATCGGCGAGCCCGCTTGCAGTTTGCGCGCGAACACGGCAATTGGAGCCTTGACCAGGGGAGTCACGCTTAGAATGACAAGCTTTATGGAGTTTCTATGTCGCCATCTATTAGCGTGTACAAAAAAGATTGTTCTATAAAAAATCCGCTAGATGGCGGATACTACAATTTTGTATGGATTTTATAAACTACAAGTGAAATACAAGTTCACGGCGTTATTTTGTGATTAAGATCAAAATATTTACATTTAAATGTAAATAATTAAAATAAATAAATAACATGAGAAAAATTTTTAAACAGCTTTTAATTACATATTTTGAAACATGTTACATGAGAAAGGAGGATGCCAATTTTGGTCCCACCTCCAATAGCTATGTGTGATACGTCGCTGGATAGGTATTTTTGAGCTGAATTCAAATTCAAAAAATTCAAAATTGTTTATTTCTTTACAAAAATTTAAATAATAACAAGGTACCGGAGCCTCCTTTTAGGCATTGGATATGCCTGTGCCAGGAGACAACGCTCTGCTTAGCAACTAAATATAACAATAAACAATGTCTTATAACTAACAAAGTTTTGATTTTAAATTAATCTAATTCTTACATGTAGAAAAGTTTGTTGTGTAATGAATTTATGACGTTTATAAAATTGATATAAATGAATGTGCACGAATCTGCAAATGTAATGATAATTATTTTCATATTAAAGGGTGTGTTGTGTGTGTAGGTGGATGTTTTTTATCTGTATGTGTACATACTGTTATCTGACAGATTTAAGCAATGCCTCAGTTTCATCATAGCTGAGATTTTGCAACCAGCTTTTTAATGTATGTTTACATTCAGGTAATGGTTTCTTATATATATTCAGTTCTTTATTTATTTTGTTGTATAAGTGAGATGATCGGAATTCATATTGAACTCTAGCAAACTCTGTTCTAACCTTGGGAGTGACTGCTACTTTGAACTTGCGAGCGTTTCTTCTATATTTAATGCCTGGATCATATGTCAAAGTTTTATGCTTGTTTAATATTAACCCTAAGATATAAAGTTTTCTTACTGATAACAGTTTACTGATCTGGTAAAGACTTTGGGTTGAGAATGTTCTTTTTTTAAAATACATTATCTTAAGTAAGGTGCGATGAGCCCTTTCAATAGTCAAAAAACGCGTTTTAAGAGCACCACCCCAGACTGACACACAGTAAGCTGTTATCGACTGGACCAGAGAGATGTATATTTCGTTCAATAGGTTCCTTTCGATACCGGTCGCACTAGTCACATTTGGGGGGACAATATGTCGTAAAGTTCGAAAGATCCAATGAAATTTACGGATTCTAGACACTATCATTTCAATTTGGGGATACCATGATAGTCTCTGGTCTACCATCACTCCTAGATATTTCACGGACTCGACTTTATTTATTGAGGGACAAATGCAGTTACTATTATTAGATTGATGGCAAGAATGTATTTTTATATTAAATTCGCTATCCGGTTGAAAATTATTATAAATACTAAAACATACATAATTTGTTTTGGCTGTATTTAAACTAAGAAGGTTATTTTGAAGCCATGCTGCCACCTTCCTCATACCAATTTCAACGTTTGTTTTTGTGTCGGCCCAACTGGATCCATTGAAGACTATTGCGGTGTCATCGGCATACGAGAAAATATTTGCATTATTGAGGGTCATATTGCATAAATCATTTATATAAATGAGGAACAGTGTGGGCCCTAATACACTCCCCTGTGGAACGCCGCATGATACTTCAATGTCTCCACCGATGCAGTTTCCTATTTTAACTCTCTGAGTTCTATTAGAAAGGTAATCTTTAAAAATCGAGAGTTGGGTATCTCTAATACCTATTTTTTCTAATTTTTTTAGAAGGATATCAGTGGAGACTGTGTCAAACGCTTTCTGAAGATCTATAAACACTGCGAGACATTTATTGCCCTTATCCATATTTTGCGTTATAAGCTTGCTCAGGGAAATGACTGCGTCTTCAGTTGATATTTTACGTCTAAATCCGAATTGATTTGAGGACAGGATATTTTTAGCATCGAGGTAATTTAATAATCTAGTGTTTAACAACTTTTCTAGGATTTTTGCCAGGACTGGGAGAACCGAGATAGGTCTATAATAACTGATGTTATCTTTATCGCCGCCTTTGTAAACCGGTGTGATTATAGATTTTTTTAATAAGTCCGGGAAAATACCCATTTTAAAACAAAGGTTGGCCAGGTGAGTTATAATAGGTATTATTTCATTTTTTATATATTTAATGTATCCTGCAGAAATATGATCCCATCCTGGAGCACTTTCAGATTTAAGTTTCATTATGATGCTGTTAATCTCTTCCTCGTCTGTTTCTAATAAAACAAACGATTGGAGCTGATTGGGTAAGTTGTTGAGATAATTATTTATATCATTATTATTTACATATTGCTTTATTTTACCAGCAAGCTGATTTCCTACATTTGCAAAGAAGTCGTTTATATAATTAGCGGAGTCAAGAGGTGATGATTTTAAGCTGGTAAGCTCAGGGTTTATTTTATTTATTTTTGTTGTGTATGTTAATGTTTTGATGTTTTTCCACAATGTTTTATTATCATTTACAGAGTTTTCGATGAGTTGTCTTTCATATTTTCTTTTGAGATTTTTTATTAACTTGTTGCAATAATTTCTATAACGAGTAAATGTAATCTTTTTTATTTCATTGAATGGGTCAGCCCGATAATCTTTTTGCAGTTTATTTCGATTTCTAATGCATTTTAGGATACCATTAGTAATCCAAGGTTTTAATATTCGCTTACTTTTAGGTATTTTTGTATTTATAGTATTTTCTTTCAACGACTCTGTCAGCCACTGGATAAGATTGTTTGTTATAAGGTTAGGGTCATTACACAAGAGCAGTTTCGTCATGTCTTTTTTTCTCAGATTTTTAAGTGCACCCTCAAAGTCAATTTTAGTCAAAGTTTTTGGTGGAGTTTGGATGTTTTTTAATTTGGCTATAGATAGGAAAGTAGTATAATGGTCAGTGATAGATGTATTTAAAATTGCAATGAACGCCGAATGCTTTTTTTTGTTAATTTTTAACATAAAGTGGTCAAGACATTTCCTATCTCGAGTAATTAGATGGTGACCAGGAAGAATGCCATAGGCTGACAACATGTCCAGGTAAGAGGTCCTATTTCTCAGTTCAAGTGATTGCTCGTTATCAGATGGCGCTATATTGATGTTAATGTCACCTGTAATTATAATGTTCCTTTGTGAGTTTAGGGTAGTCAGATGTCTTGAGAGTGAGCTAATAAAAGATTCTGCAGAGTGGTTTGATGGAGAGCGATATATACCGACTATAGTATGATTGAGAATGTCTATTTGTAAAGCAGAAGCATGTGTAAGATTTAATTCTACAACATTTGATTTAAGTGAGTTTTTTATGTAGACTACGACTCCATCATTTTGGTTAAGTTGACGAGTGGTTCTATAAGAGTCATAGTTATTTAACTTAGGTATAGGTTTGTCGGGATGTAGTCGGCATTCAGTTAATATTATGATGTCAATTTCCACAGTAGAGGAAGACAGGTTTATGAGGAGATCATCAAAGTTGCAATATATGCTCCTAATGTTTTGTGAAATAATATTCAGGTCTGTTATGTTTATATTGCGATGTTTGGTAAGATCTGTCCAGACACACTCGACAGATTTGGCTATGTTCATATTATCAATCTCATTTATGGCCTTTGTTTTGTCACTCATCATAAAGTTTAATAAGGTTCATTAGGGTTAACACAGGTAGGGTATATTTGAAAGAAGCATAATTTTCGACATTTGTTAGGCGAATGAAAATACAAATTGTTTACATGTAGCTGTGCAGAAGTTCAATTAGCTTTTGGTTCATAAATATTGTTTTAGTGGTAAATAGTGTATTGTTGTGTTTAAGTGATTTGTCGGTTTTGTGATGGATATTTTTTAATGGTAATACATTTGGTATTTGCTTTCTACTATAAAAATTGTGTGGCTGAGATACTATTGAAAAGTTTTTAACAGAAATAACAGTAGTACATTTTATGCATTTGGTAGGCCGAACACTTATCATACATATATTCAATACATTTATTAGGTTAATGGAAAATTTTGTTTCTTTACTATTTGATAAAAATAAAATATTATATACGTGTAGGTGCAACAGTTCAATTAGATAGTATACATACCAGAAACATATAGCAACAGAGATGTAGCGATACAGTGAATTCCTGAATACAATATTTTGTCTTTTTCTTAATAAGCATCTAGAATATAGTCAGATTGCCTGCATAAGATGTTGAACTTGCGCTTCAGAATGTATCTTTATTATAGGGGAGGCTTCATCTTTCCTCACATATACGGTACCATAAGCTGTCCAGCAAAATTTGTATGAACGAGATTTCACTAGATCGCGTGCCAAGAAGTGAAGTCGAGACCCTTTTGCAGTGAGTTGCTCACTAACAAATATAGGGGTATCTTCATTTGTTCGATAACCTAGATGTTTAGCACAGAGTTTTGATTTATGCCTAATGTTAAAAGATTTACACATTTTTAGCAAGTTGGTTTTGACAATGACTGACTTAGTTTCAACAATTATTGGTGCGGTTAAAGTGGATTCATTCTTGCTGCGAATTCTATATATATCACTGATATCTTGCTTCTGTATTTCAGCTCCTACGTTGCCGGCCATTGTCACCACCATGTCTACAAGATCTTCTTTAGTTTCGTTTGTTTTTTTAGGCACATTTTTTACTTCAAAATTTGCTTTCCGGCTGCTTCTTTGCAGGTCTTCTATCCTATCTTCAAGAATTGCTATGTGCTTCCTATCTTCTGTTACTTGTCCCTCAAGCTTGACTATTTGTTTTTTAAAATCTTCATTTTGCGCCATTAGGAAGGCAATGGATTCCTGTATACTTTCATTAGTTTTCTGTATGTCTTTAAGTGTCGGACTAATTGTTTTCAGTTCTTTCGTTTGTTCCGCCAAAATCGAAGTTATCATTTTCCGCATCTCCTCTTTAAAGTCGGTAAGATCAGTTTGCCAATCATCTTCTCTCCTGCGCTTAGTACGTACGTTAACATTATGTGCGTCATCTGTATTTAGGTTAGGAGTCGACCCACCAAATTGTGTTACGGTAGGTGTAAGGTGCTCATGACTAGATTTCGCGGATGAAGCCGGCGATACCGGTGGCGTCCTTTTCAGAGGCATCTTGTATTTTGTTCGTAGCAGCTTCGTAGCACTGTAGTTAGACTCGTAGTATATGCGTAGACGCGTGTCGTAGCACTCGACGTAACAGGTAGGAAATTTCGCCTTTTTTTGAATAAAAGTTACTATGGCGCCAAGTTCCAAATCTTAGTCCGTTCAGAGTTATTCTTTATTTATACAGGGTGTTCGGAAGAACGTTGAACATACGATAATGGGGGGTAGTTGGGGTGGTCTGTTAACTAACTAGCTCAAAAGATTTCACCTAGGTCTCAAGATTTTTTTTTAATTATTTTTTTTATAAATTTCTATAATTTTTCTGTTTTGTACCTTTAAACCCGTCTAACTTTTTTTTTAATGACCGGATCCAAATATTTTTTTCATTATTGGAATCTTAGTGATTGGTAGGTCCCTTTAAATAAAAAGATGTAAATTGCACATTGGTAGAAACAAAGTTATGGGCCCTCAAACATAAAATAAGAGTTGAAACAAATTTTGAATCTCAACTTCGCGTAGCATTTAAAAAATAAATAAAAGGGATGGATGACTTCTGATTTGTTAAAAACATCTCCAAAGTGTGAGCTTCCTAACGATATGTCGTTTGTTTTGATATCTTTTTTGTAACCAAAATTATTCGATGTTTTCTACCCAGGCGGACCATTTTATTCAAATCGGTTCAGTAGTTTCGGAGCCTATTCAATTTAAACAAACAATCAAATCTTTCCTCTTTATAATATTAGTATAGATTTATTCCTTAATTCTGGTTCACTCCTTCAATAGCTTTGTGTGTTACGTCGCTGGATGGGTACTTTTGAGCTGAATAAAAGTTACTATGGCGCCAATTTCAAATCTTAGTCCGTTCAGAGTTATTCTTTATTTATATATTTATTCGTTATTAAACTGTGGCGTCTCATCCGGTGCAAATACTTTTCATAGTTTATACTTTTTACTTTTTAACTGTTTGGATTTTGAAATGTTTCTTTTATAATGTCATTTAGTGTTCTGTTTTGTACTATCAGTTTTTCTGTACTAATATTGTTAAGAGGAAAGATTTGATTGTTTGTTCGTATGTTTGTTTGTATTGAATACGGTCCGAAACTACTACTTTCCAAGCTACACTATCCCCGGGTGACATGGGGTACTTTTAATTCCGGAAATGTGGGGGAAGGGGGGATAATTGAAAAAAGGAATACTTACGCGCGGGTGAAACCGCGGAGACGGCTACTAGTGCAATATATTTTTAGTATGTCGTGCCAAATGTAAATAAATCTGTAAATAAATAAATATCTCTGGACATTATTCACACAGCGTCATCTAACCCCAAACTAAGCATTAGTTTGTGCTATGGGTGCCAGACAACGGATAAATTATCACTAGATAGGTACTTTTGAGCTGAATAAATGTTACTATGGCGCCAAGTTCCAAATCTTAGTCCGTTTAGAGTTATTCTTATTTTAAACATAGTAGTTATACAGGATCCAAAATCAATGTTAAATGTTTTATTTTACAGAATGATGATGTTAAACCGATGTTATCGTTAACAAATGCTTTTTTATAAAATAAAACAACGATAAAATATTTAAATAATAATTTATTTATTGATCGTAATCAACAATTACGTCATTTAAAAATAAGGCTGGGCCTACAAATGCCTCATGTCTAGCGTATCCTAGATACCAAACGATTGAAACAATATGCGCACAGGTTCCTACAGTACGTCGTCCCGTCATGCAGGTACAATATCTTTGGAGAATATTATTATTATGAACCAATAAGTAACAGTAGTACATTCTAGATCTCACGTGTCGCGACTTTATACGACCACGTAAGAGCCAAGCATCACCATCAATGCTAAAATCAGGTAAATCCTCTAGTGCAGCCTCTCGGTATATTTCTATTGTATACATTCCATTTTGCAGATGTTCGCTGCAGTAAGATCTCTACAGAGCATGAGATATATAAATATTATTAATTGGTTGCTGCTAGAACTACAATGTTTTGTCACGGATATTACCGTGGTTTTGTAGTCGAAGATAAATGAGATGAAAAGATGTGATTTTTTACGACGAGCCATCTGGTGTAATGGTCGAGAAGTCGGCTATTACACCAGAGGTCGCGGGTTCGATCCCCGCACGGTACAAACATTTGCGTGCATGAACATGTCTGTTTGTGTCGATCTGGGTGTTTCTACGTATAATATTTATGTATTTACAAAAAAAAAAGTATATAAGTTGTAACGTTGTACAAATTTTTCTATTCTTCGATTCGAATCCCAGCGCCAATCACAGCGCCCAATCACCAGCGCCCGTTCGTACAAAAATACACTTCTCACGTTCAGTGTGGCAAGTGCAATAACAAGTTGTTGTCTGGGTAGAATTTGCTGAGAGTTTGACGCATGGTTAGGAGTTAAATAAAATTCATATCTATATTTTCCAAATGTTTATTAGTCTAAAAATATTTTTAATTGTTTTAGAAGTTGATATTGTCCAAATATAAATTATTTCTTTCATTTTCTAAATTAATTTTGACTTTTAGCAAACGTTTTGTTTGGTAGAATTCGGACCGCTTGGTAACTGTCGGATTTTGAGGTTGGTCACACTGCACTGAGCCGTGACGATAATTTTTTTCGAAATGCCGGAGCGGAGAGGCTCGGAAATTGAATCTTTATATTTGCTTGCCTAAATGGCAGAATCTAGTGGTTTTGTGCTAGTCCACATCCTCCTGGTAAGTGGTTTGAAGAATTTTATTAATTCGGCGATTTCTGTTTTGTTGAAAATGGCTGTACTCTTATGAACCGACATCTTTCAGGCTGCTGTCCTGACAGGTTATTGGGTGGCGGGAAGCCGCATACTCCGTCGCGGAACGTCCAAAAGAAATCCTTAGACAGAGCTGGTGAGTCCCTGACCACGACATGTTCCATGTATTCACGTATTCTCCTCATTTTTATTCCGCCGCTAACCCTAGAATTCTTTATTTTCAGCGGTGGGATTTAATTTATTTATTTCAAGATTTATTTTCAAAGAATTATGTAAGCCCGGTTCTGACGGAGCCCGAGTGGACAGACGTCGGACCAGAAAGGCTGTATTTTTTTAACAAGGAATGTTTTGGTAATAGCCGGGAGTAGCAGGTCGGTGAAACATTTTAATAGTTTTTTTTAACAACACATAATTAGTACAATTCGTGGTGATCTTTGCAACACCCCAAAGTTAGAACCCATGTTTACGACCCCTGTCGAATGAGCTAGATTTTCTAGAATTTACTTTTATTTGTACAACCAGGTTTACATTTTTTATTCCCCCCATAATATCCCCTAGCACGAGGGTAACAACATTTTTTATATTTTTGTCCATGAGCCTCTCAGGCACTTAGATAGGAGGTTTTCATGTGACAAAGTAATGTTTATCCATTGTCTGGCACCCATAGCACAAGCTTATGCTTAGTTTGGGGCTAGATGGCGCTGTGTGGATAATGTAAAAAATAATTACTACGATGCTTGAGTAAATATGTAACATAAATAATCTTTTATTTTGGTAGTACCTAGTACATTACTAGTACCTGTTATGTAAACTTCGTGCCAAACTTCTAGCACCCACTGAATACGAGATGATCAATATATGCCAATTTGTATAAAAAATACACCCTTGGCACGCGTGAAGCAACTTCAGGGAAAGCTAGAAATTTGGCACTCACTCTACAATGCAATTTAACTAACAATGTGATTATTTTATTTTGTGCGCACCATCTTGCACTATACCTCGAGTTAAGTTGCTGACGACCACCCACATTGTTAGATTATAATTGCATTTTATACAGAAAAATCAAAGTTATTTTTTTTGTTTTATTTTATTTTCATTTCGTTGGTGGTTTTTATTCACTTCACATATAATTACTAATATTATTAAGCAATATCTGTTGATTTTAGTTTAAAAATTGTATGAAGTTTTTTTATGTATTGTCCAAACATTTTTTAAAATATTTTCAGCAATTAATCCTAATCCCATACTTGTGGAGGTACAAACTCAGGAAAACAAGAAATGTTCATCTTCATCATCTTTCTTATATGTATGCTGATAGAATTGTTGTTATTTAATAATCTTGATTTATCTTTTGTTTAAGATTCTATGATGAAAATGCTGGAATCTTGCAAGAGAAAGTTTACCAACAGTGGCAAAAATTGCATCGCAAGGTTTGGACCAGACAAGCAAAAAAAGGCTGGAAAAAGCAGTTGTGAATGGAAACAATGAACAATTGTATAATTTTTTTAACTCTCTAATCAACTTACTTATAAATTATTAGAGCATAATATGTTTAGCTTTGCTAACAAAAGGACACTGAATCGTCTCTCAGAAAAGATTACTAATGAATCTGAATTAGATCTGAAGGTCTTTGATTTTATAAGTGTTAACGGAATTATATGTAATCCGTCATTGTTTACAATTCCTAGCCCTTTCAGACCGCTCCAATACAATTGTGCAGGTCACAAAGTCGAGTGTAGCTCATTAGTTTTACGCCTGCAGGGGACGGGCCCAGTATCGTACGATTGTGCGGGAAGCGAACTTTCACCTCCCGCGCAAATTTTGTCCGGCGCGCAGTCGGCAAACAGGATTCAACCTGTACAGTTTGTGACTGATTGCACTCTCCGGCTTGGCGAAAGTAAGTACCTACTATTGATTTATTTTGTAAGTGTAGAAAAATAGTTTAGGATGACGCCTGCAGGGGACGGGCCCAGTATCGTACGATTGTGCGGGAAGCGAACTTTCACCTCCCGCGCAAATTTTGTCCGGCGCGCAGTCGGCAAACAGGATTCAACCTGTACAGTTTGTGACTTCCGGCACTCTCCGGCTTGGCGAAAGTAAGTACCTACTATTGATTTATTTTGTAAGTGTAGAAAAATAGTGTAGGATGTTTTCATAATAACAGTGACTATTGGCAAGCAAATGCTTTGGTGTAACGGTTTAACGAACTTTATTGACACAACTGTATTGACGTGGGCCCAACATTATTACATGCGTATTTTAAGTTTCTAATGGATTATTTCATCTTTCACAGTTTCCGCACCATGTTTTCGGTTATAAACGACGCTGCTATCGCAGATATGCTCAATGACTCTGAGGACGAGGGCGATAACAACGACGAAATCGATTTCGACTACTTTATTGAAGACAACCCCGAATATTCAAGTTCCTCTTCTTTTGATGAAGGCGAAGAAAGTGATGAAATTATCATAACTCTGAGTAATAATAAATAGCATTATTGTAACGTTGTAAAATTTTTTTCATTCGTCGAATTCTCACATTCAATATGACCACTGTATTAGCAATTTGTTGGTAGGGTAGAAATTGCTAAGTGAATGACGCATGGTTAGGAGTTGAATAAAATTCCTATTTTATCTTTTCCAAATTTTTATTGGTCAAATTATATTTTTATTTTGATTTAGGAGTCAATATTGTCCGATTGTAGAATAGTTCATTTATTTTCTAAATAAATTTTGACAATGTTAATCAACAATGACAATCCTCATGCCGGAAAGATGGTTATCTCAACATCCAAAATCTATATAGATTAGCTGGCAAGTAGAAAACCCACATTTGATGAGGGAAGATCGGTCCCAAGTTCAATTAAAACTTAACTTGTGGACTGGGATTATTGGCGGTCAGGTGATCGGGCCATATGAACTTCCAGCTACACTGAATAGTGAAATTTACCTTAATTTTTTACAAAATATTTTACCCGGCATGCTAGAAGATGTCACTTTAGAAGTGAGGCGGAGAATGTGGCTTCAAAATGATGGGTGCCCAGCACACTACGCAATAGTAGTAAGAAATTATTTGAATCAACACTACCCACAAAGGTGGATAGGCCAGCTCGGCCCTATTTTATGGCCGCCCAGATCGCCGGATCTAAATCCCTTGGATTTTTATAAAATATTGCCAAGACGTAGTAAGCGTAATATAACAAATATTATGTCGAACGTTAGTTTTACGGATGATCATTTCCAGGATCTCCTAGAAGTTTTAACGAGTAGGCATTCCACTCCACCCCTCTCTACCTGTAAAACTGGTAGTTTCGCGCATTGCACGACCCGTTTTGATGGGACCCGCGACGCATGTCTTAGTGGCAGCTTTTATATCGACAGTGGTCACATATAAGAACATCGAAAATGTCACTGATAGCAACGCCATAGAAGGGCTCACGCTTCTGTTGACAGGAGAAGCTTCTGTATGGTGGCTGGGTGTAAAATCTGATTTGTCAGTCTGGTCGGAAGTCATTTCACTAATCCGCAATCCGCACAATCGCGCCTCAGCGGCCTGCATATAATATTTACGAAGAGATTGTTACAATTAAGCAAACAGACCCAAGAGAAACAGAACTATTTGTTGCGAAAAAACTAGCTCTTATTGCTGTATTAGCATTGTTTTTGATGAAAAAGCATTAAAGTTAACACCACATTTAACATACGACGAAAAGAATGTTGAAATTCATGGTTTTGTGGACGTAGCTGCAGAGAGAAAAATATGATTTTGTGACCATGCCTTGGTATTTATGCTAAGAGGAATATGTTCATCGCGGCTACAAAGCGTAGCTTTTTACTTCTGCGAAGGGACTCTATCGGCAGCTGCACTTTAAAACATTTTGAAGCAACTTGTGACCCAAATAGCACAAACTGGCTTAATACCTTTGGGACTAGTCTGTGACCAAAGTTCAACCTTATGGACAGCAATCAAAGATTTTAGAGATAGCACCAGTACAAACACGAAACATTCAAAATATTAGAGATGGTAAGGTTTTATTAATACCATTTTCTGTTAAGGTCGGCGGAATAGAAAAGTACGGGTATTACCGATACAAACCCCAAGTAGTCTTCGACTACAATCTCTCTATGTTACATGCCTACCCCGTAGTAGTACGGAACAAATTTTGGTCCGTTCTCAGTTAAAATAAATGGTCTTGTAGCGCCACCTAGCGGATGAGTGATCAATTATTTGATCGCCGACATTCCAGATACCCGATTCTCGATATTAATCGATTGATTGATTATAGATGGCAGCAGTGTAGCGGCCAGATTTGTAAAACTTAGTGTTATCTAATTAAATATCTCAAATTATTTCTTAAAAATATTATGGTGATTAACCATACATATTTATTTTGTAACATTTCTTTAGTTGTTTTCAACATATAATCGTCACGTCTTGTTTCAACGATTGGCATCGACTGTGCGTTGTCTTTGCCTCGATGATAAAGTAAATGTCTTTGCTTCACCTCCTGTCAGTTTTGACAGGAGAGGATTGTGACTTCCGCTGGAGGCGTGGATGCGCTGCTGAAGGGGCTCCCTCTGAGGAGTGGAGTTCCCAAGAGACTTCGTGGCCATGGTGCGGCCTAAGTCCTAGGGTGATCATGGGATCACCCAGGAAGTACCCTGGTAAGTTTATTTTCTAGGTTTTCGAGTCTTGGTTTTATGTCGACACGTGCTTACCATGGTATTGTCTTTCCAGCACGCTGAATTGTACCCCTGGGTTTGGTGGGTGGAATCCTGCAATGATCCAGCAAGGAGCTGATCATGGATTTCCTAGGTAAGCCGAAAAACCAGTGGGAATATCCTGAGAGGAATTCCGTAACGCCTCGTGGCCCGTGGTCGTGACGATCAAGTTACTAATAAAAGTCTTTTGTTTCAGGGTTGTTGTTGTTGTTTTTGTTATTTCGTTTTTGAAATGAAATAATTTATATTTTATAAACGTTTCACGTTTATCATTCATCTACGTCTCTCCGGTCGCTGGCGACTTTGATATACGAGGGCCAAACTGAAAGTTTTTCAGAACTGGCCACTTGCAAACAATATATTAAAAAAATAAATTTGAACTTTGAAAATAGAACTCTTTGCCAATATTACTGAGTATTTATTTCATTCATTTGTCATTTAAATTACTATTTGGCGGCAAATTGAAAATTGTCTGTTTCACGTCAGTATGAATTTAACGCGAGAAAATTTTCGTACTATGATTTTTTATGACTTTCGATGTCATTTAAGTGTCAGACCCGGATTCTATTGGCCCGCCTATGCCGCCCCTTGTGCCGACGTGGCCTCCTGTGTTTTTTTCTACTCTTATATACCACCGGGGAGATCCGGAGTGTCATATAAATCTAGTCTTTAGATGCGATGATATCAATTATCATATGTGTTCAGTGTGTGACGTTACGATTATTTTGCCCTAATTGTTCCTTGGTTGATGTGAATATTGTATAAAAATAAAACAAATTTAATCCTTGTTATGTTTTTTATTATAATACCATATAAATAAATAAATAAATAAATATCTCTATAATCTCTCTATCATCAATATATTTTCTAATCTTATTATACTGCTGTCCGATTGCGCCACCCAGTTTTCCACTATGCTCGCAATAAGCTGAATGTCCTCTTCTGTCACGTGGTATGCTCTCAGTGTTCTGTGACATTTCGGCCACACCTCGAACACCGTCGCCGCGTCTATTCTTATCTCGAATCTCGCGTTGGACGAGAAAGACGATACTCCGTCGGAGGAGGAAGTGCAGAGAGACTTGGAAGAAACTCTGACAGCGTGGCGGGACCAGTACGTGGCGTCGGTACGTATGACGGAAAGCCAGACGAGGAAATACGCAGCATTCATGGCGGACCTTACAAACTCATCGCTCACCATAGAGGAACAAGAAGATGGCATTGGCACATTATCTACATTAGTAGTAATAAACAGTGGGGATTTAATTCACGACTGGGACGAATTATTCGAAGAGGAACCTACAAGACTAGCAGCATAGACTGTGTGCCTTGTCTACGCGAGTATCTTTATTCTGGCGATGGTCGTCAAGTCGTACAAGATGTTCTCGGCGACGAACATATTAAAGCTTGTCAGTGCGCCGGTCATTCGTGTGGAATGGACAGCATCAGTGAATGGTCGAAGAAAAACTACGAGACTGAATGTTTCGAAAGGCGAAATTCAATACATGGAGATGAAGGCGGCGCACCTGCGGAAGAATACGGAGGAGTGGTGGATGCAGCTGGTGAAGACGGTAGCAGTGGCGTACGTAAACGATTACGGCGCAGAAGTCAAGTTTCAAGCGAAAATGGGGAAATTTTACATGGACGGAAAGACAATGCAGTCGGTAATAACTGCGGACAAGATCGCAGCCTGAATAGTAGAAATTCAAGTATTATTTTATTTTAATGCGAAATAGCGCTTTCTCGGAAGCCCAAGCTATGGAAGTGCTTGTTAGATCGGCTGAAGGGATTGAGTTTATCTGCTCAAAACAGTACGCCGAAAGGATAAAAAACTACATCCACATTGCAAGAATTTTGGTATTTCAAGAATCGTTAAAGCAGAGGTTTGAGAGGGCAAAGGCGAAGTACGAAAAGAACAACGAAACGAGCAAAGAGTATACGGACACGGCTACGCTGACGCTGACGAAGATGTTGACTTGTTGAGCGCGAATAATATCAACGAAGCAAACTTTGCGAAATGGACGTTTTTGCACTTTACGAGCAAAAGCGGTAAGAAAACAATCTGTTCTTTTTCGGACCGCCATCGACGGGCAAGACGATGCTGATGACGTCTCTGGTGGAGTGCCAGTTTAATTAGCGAGAAAATTTTCGTGCTATGATTTTTTATGACTTTCGATGTCATTTAAGTGTCAGACCCGGATTCTATTGGCCCGCCTATGCCGCCCCTTGTGCCGACGTGGCCTCCTGTGTTTTTTTCTACTCTTATATACCACCGGGGAGATCCGGAGTGTCATATAAATCTAGTCTTTAGATGCGATGATATCAATTATCATATGTGTTCAGTGTGCGACGTTACGATTATTTTGCCCTAATTGTTCCTTGGTTGATGTGAATATTGTATAAAAATAAAACTTTAATCCTTGTTATGTTTTTTATTATTAATACCATATATTTTCTAATCTTATTCTACCGCTGTCCGATTGCGCCACCCAGTTTTCCACTATGCTCGCAATAAGCTGAATGTCCTCTTCTGTCACGTGGTATGCTCTCAGTGTTCTGTGACATTTCGGCCACACCTCGAACAACGTCGCCGCGTCTATTCTTATCTCGAATCTCGCGTTGGACGAGAAAGACGATACTCCGTCGGAGGAGGAAGTGCAGAGAGACTTGGAAGAAACTCTGACAGCGTGGCGGGACCAGTACGTGGCGTCGGTACGTATGACGGAAAGCCAGACGAGGAAATACGCAGCATTCATGGCGGACCTTACAAACTCATCGCTCACCATAGAGGAACAAGAAGATGGCATTGGCACATTATCTACATTAGTAGTAATAAACAGTGGGGATTTAATTCACGACTGGGACGAATTATTCGAAGAGGAACCTACAAGACTAGCAGCATTGACTGTGTGCCTTGTCTACGCGAGTATCTTTATTCCGGCGATGGTCGTCAAGTCGTACAAGATGTTCTCGGCGACGAACATATTAAAGCTTGTCAGTGCGCCGGTCATTCGTGTGGAATGGACAGCATCAGTAAATGGTCGAAGAAAAACTACGAGACTGAATGTTTCGAAAGGCGAAATTCAATACATGGAGATGAAGGCGGCGCACCTGCGGAAGAATACGGAGGAGTGGTGGATGCAGCTGGTGAAGACGGTAGCAGTGGCGTACGTAAACGATTACGGCGCAGAAGTCAAGTTTCAAGCGAAAATGGGGAAATTTTACATGGACGGAAAGACAATGCAGTCGGTAATAACTGCGGACAAGATCGCAGTCTGAATAGTAGAAATTCAAGTATTATTTTATTTTAATGCGAAAATAGCGCTTTCTCGGAAGCCCAAGCTATGGAAGTGCTTGTTAGATCGGCTGAAGGGATTGAGTTTATCTGCTCAAAACAGTACGCCGAAAGGATAAAAAACTACATCCACATTGCAAGAATTTTGGTATTTCAAGAATCGTTAAAGCAGAGGTTTGAGAGGGCAAAGGCGAAGTACGAAAAGAACAAAGAAACGAGCGAAGAGTATACGGACACGGCTACGCTGACGCTGACGAAGATGTTGACTTGTTGAGCGCGAATAATATCAACGAAGCAAACTTTGCGAAATGGACGTTTCTGCACTTTACGAGCAAAAGCGGTAAGAAAAACAATCTGTTCTTTTTCGGACCGCCATCGACGGGCAAGACGATGCTGATGACGTCTCTGGTGGAGTGCCAGTTTAATTAGCGAGAAAATTTTCGTGCTATAATTTTTTATGACTTTCGATGTCATTTAAGTGTCAGACCCGGATTCTATTGGCCTGCCTATGCCGCCCCTTGTGCCGACGTGGCCTCCTGTGTTTTTTTCTACTCTTATATACCACCGGGGAGATCCGGAGTGTCATATAAATCTAGTCTTTAGATGCGATGATATCAATTATCATATGTGTTCAGTGTGTGACGTTACGATTATTTTGCCCTAATTGTTCCTTGGTTGATGTGAATATTGTATAAAAATAAAACAAATTTAATCCTTGTTATGTTTTTTATTATTAATACCATATATTTTCTAATCTACCGCTGTCCTATTACGCCACCCAGTTTTCCACTATGCTCGCAATAAGCTGAATGTCCTCTTCTGTCACGTGGTATGCTCTCAGTGTTCTGTGACATTTCGGCCACACCTCGAACACCGTCGCCGCGTCTATTCTTATCTCGAATCTCGCGTTGGACGAGAAAGACGATACTCCGTCGGAGGAGGAAGTGCAGAGAGACTTGGAAGAAACTCTGACAGCGTGGCGGGACCAGTACGTGGCGTCGGTACGTATGACGGAAAGCCAGACGAGGAAATACGCAGCATTCATGGCGGACCTTACAAACTCATCGCTCACCATAGAGGAACAAGAAGATGGCATTGGCACATTATCTACATTAGTAGTAATAAACAGTGGGGATTTAATTCACGACTGGGACGAATTATTCGAAGAGGAACCTACAAGACTAGCAGCATTGACTGTGTGCCTTGTCTACGCGAGTATCTTTATTCCGGCGATGGTCGTCAAGTCGTACAAGATGTTCTCGGCGACGAACATATTAAAGCTTGTCAGTGCGCCGGTCATTCGTGTGGAATGGACAGCATCAGTGAATAGTCGAAGAAAAACTACGAGACTGAATGTTTCGAAAGGCGAAATTCAATACATGGAGATGAAGGCGGCGCACCTGTGGAAGAATACGGAGGAGTGGTGGATGCAGCTGGTGAAGACGGTAGCAGTGGCGTACGTAAACGATTACGGCGCAGAAGTCAAGTTTCAAGCGAAAATGGGGAAATTTTACATGGACGGAAAGACAATGCAGTCGGTAATAACTGCGGACAAGATCGCAGCCTGAATAGTAGAAATTCAAGTATTATTTTATTTTAATGCGAAAATAGCGCTTTCTCGGAAGCCCAAGCTATGGAAGTGCTTGTTAGATCGGCTGAAGGGATTGAGTTTATCTGCTCAAAACAGTACGCCGAAAGGATAAAAAACTACATCCACATTGCAAGAATTTTGGTATTTCAAGAATCGTTAAAGCAGAGGTTTGAGAGGGCAAAGGCGAAGTACGAAAAGAACAACGAAACGAGCGAAGAGTATACGGACACGGCTACGCTGACGCTGACGAAGATGTTGACTTGTTGAGCGCGAATAATATCAACGAAGCAAACTTTGCGAAATGGACGTTTCTGCACTTTACGAGCAAAAGCGGTAAGAAAAACAATCTGTTCTTTTTCGGACCGCCATCGACGGGCAAGACGATGCTGATGACGTCTCTGGTGGAGTGCCAGTTTAATTACTGCAGACTGACGGGACTGACGACGAACTCGAGTTTCAACTTTAGCGGTCTGCTGCACTGCAACGCGTGCTTCATGGACGAGTGCAAACTGACGGAGAACCAATTCGAACAGTGGAAGCTGCTGGCGTCGAGGATGCCAATGTCGAAATAAACTTATCATTTAAGTTTCCTGTATATGTTAGGTCATGTTATTATAAAAAACAGATCAAATCTCTGGAGGAGTTTGTCTGGAAATGCCTACATATTAATTTATAGCACTTGTTTTGTTTATTTGGTAACAGGGTACCAAATATTTATTTTTGGAAACCACTTAAGTGTTGTATATTAAGTATCTTTTGTTGTGTACTAAGGTTATACCTTTAGTTAGGTTATTCATAAGCTTATTCATACAAACACGCAGTAAGCATATTTATAAATATGAATAGAATTCCTTATTTCAAAAAAGTAAATATCAACAAGTATTGTTGTTGTTGCAGTACATTTGCATCTTAAATACAGTGCCATTGTACATAGGAAGCATACATAATACGTAATTATTGGTTGTAAATTGGTAGTCATCTTGACTTTTATGTTCAGTCCAAAATAACAACAATAGTATTTACACTTGTAGTGGTGAACATTTATAATGGAATAATATTTTTTTCTTAACAACATACACATATTGTGAAAAGAACTTATGTTGTGAGTATGTCTGGTACAAAAAACTTTTCATAATCTTTACCCACAACAACACTCAAATCGGGAACAAAGATTTTCGGTTGCAGTTAGCACACGAGATTCTGCAGTTGGCATACGAGATTCTGCAGGTGCATGGTCTACAATCCGTGTCTCCCACCAGCATGATCAGCTGCACCGTCAGAAATGCACTTGCCGGCGAAGAATGCGCGAGCGCAGCGTTGCAAAATGTATTTCATAATAAAATAATTAAAATATGTATTACAGACCATGTCTCAAAAGACATGGTCGCTTTAGTAATAAAAAAGAAGTGATGTGGCCCTGGGAAGATCCCACACATTTTAATATTAAGCAGGACTGTGAGTGCGGACTAGTAATTGAAAACGTAGAAGATACACATTTAACTGTCAATTTTAAAAATTTAGGGTCAGTGATTATATTTTTTCAGAAGAATGTGTGATGTGACCACACTCACATCATGTGAGTGTGGTCGGAGTAAATACGACAACTACCCAGATGACTAGTGCACCGTGTGCCATTAGAAGGTAATTTTATCTGGCGGGAAAGTCGACACGCTCGACCACTGCTCCAGCGTCGTCTTAGGTGACGCTGGTGGCGGCGACCGAGATTGAGCGGTTAAAAGAACTTCTAGGTTGACTAAATGTATTGACTTACTAAGAGACTATGTTAAGAATTTTTTTTTAAAGATGTAATATTCCTATTTCATATTGATTTCATTACTTTTGGATCATCCCTCGTAGTTCGTGAAAGGCACGACAATAATAATTGTGTTAAATTAAAAGATGTAAGGGTGACTAGTTGCGGGCCAAAGGTTTTTTTTTTTTTTTTTTTTTTTTTTTTTTCCTTATATTAACGGCCCCCTGACGTAGTCAGAGTCTTTTTTATGCCTACTTATTTGTTTGCTTTGTTGGTATTTTTTTATGTATTTTTTTATGTATGCGGGCCGAAGGTTGGTGACCCCTGACTCGACCGTGGCTTCGCAGACGTTCCGGTGGGTAGGTTTAAAAAAAACCCAACGATTGCGCGGTACTTATATAATGAGGGTATCAACACACGTACAATATTTGCAATACGCGGTTGACAAAGTATGTAACTCTGATCGGGGCTCTACCGGACAATACGGGTTATCGTGCCAGCTAAGCGCCCAAACTGAGTGTACGAGTACTTTCTCAATTTACAAACACTCGGGCCTGGCCTATATAGCCAAACGGAAAATCACAACAATACCAATAATTATAGAACTCACGGCGCCATCTATCGGTGATTGCTGGAAGCTCTTGAACGTTGCTGTTGTATGCTTATTCCGGTGAGCGCAATGCTTATCGTTGCTTAATGCCATAGTATTATGGTATTTTAAATGTCATATTGTTACAGTCCCCCCCTTCAAAATCCGACGTCGTCCCGACGAGGAGGTAGTTAGGCTATGGCTTTCTTTGGTCGGCCTCGGCCTCGTCTTGCTGGAACATTGCTTTCCGCAGGAATTGGCGTAGTTGCCTTCTTTGGTCTACCTCTCTTCTTGATAGGCTGAACGGGAGTAGGAAGATTTGTTTCCTCTTGTCCAGTATAGGGTGTTAGAGCCGACGAATGATACACTCCCATGATTTCTTTGGTAACAGGATTATTCAACATATAGGAGGCGGGCCCATGTTGTTTTAGTATGGAATATGGTCCGTCTCTACGTGGTGCAAATTTTGCGGAGAATCCACGACTTGTGCTACTGATCGGGTGAGTAGTAACTAATACGAGGTCACCAGGTTTATAGTCTGGTCGCTGTCTTCGCTTTTTATCACCTTGTTCTTTCCTTAAAATTTCTTTTCCTTCCTGTATGTCCTTAGCATGCTTCAGTGTTTCTGCTATCTGAAGTAATTTCGGTGTTATTTCAGGTATGAAGTTTTCTGATAAAACTATAGCTTTAAGATCAGTTTCCGTGTCTGCAGGGGTTCGGAGTTCTCGACCAAAGGTCAGGAAGGCTGGACTATATGAAGTCGAAGAGCAAGATACACTATTCATAGCAAAACGAATACTAGGCAAATGTTCTGGCCACTGACGATGGTTGTGTTCGACCAAAATTGCTAGTTGAGTTTTGAGATCTCTATTTCGTCGTTCGATTGGGTTCGCTTGTGGATGATAAACAGGTGTAAACGAGTGCTTTATCCGTAGACAATAAGTGACTTGTTGCATTACTGCGCTGACGAATTGTACGCCATTATCACTAATCATTCTTCTTGGTACTCCATACCGTAGGAAGACATCATCGATAAGGATTCTTGCACAGTTCTCTGCTGATGCAGTGTCCAGCGCGAATAACTCTAACCAACGAGTTGCCACATCTTCCACAATGAAAATCCACATCATACCATTTTCGGAGACTGGTAACGGACCAAATAAGTCGAAAGAGATGACTTCAAACCGTTGATTCATCGGTGAGGTTTGAAGAAGACCTGCTGGCTTCAAATTCGATGGCTTATAACGTTGACAAGGTAAACAATGTCTAACATAGCTTTCTATGTACTTTCGCATGCCTGTCCAATAATATCTTTTAGATATCCTTTCAAAGGTCTTTTCTGCTCCATAATGACCAGCTAACGGTTCGTCATGGTAGACCTGTAACACTGATGCCCATTCATGATTAGGCACCACTAACTGAGCATCTTCAGAGTCTGAGTTAGGAGCGTGACGGTACAGTAAGCCATTATTTACGAAGTAGCCCTTACTACTCCAATAATGTGCGTTTTCGGGACAAACTTCATCTTCTAATACTTTGATAATCTTTGCCACATCTGTGTCTTTCATTTGTTCCTTTCTTATGTCCGCTGAGCTACGAGTTGGCATATCTATACTAACGTGACATATTCCACAATTATGGGTGTTATCATCGTCACAGGACGGTCGTGAGAGAGCATCAGCCACCACATTAGTTCGTCCTGGTGTGTATTTTATACTAAGGTCAAAAGCTTGTAATTTTAGTGCCCATCGTGCTAATCTACCAGTCGGCGACTTTAGTGTTAATAGCCACCGTAAGGCCCGTAATTCCTTTCTGCAGAGGTTAAGAGTCGACTGGCGTATTCAATAGGATGTTCCTCCTCTCCTTCTCCCTGTACTAATACAGCCCCTAGTGCGTAACCACTTGCGTCGGTCTTAATTCGATAAGGTTTGCTTTCATCAGCTTGACGTAGCACCGGCGCGGTACACAGGCATTCTTTTAGCCTTGCGAATGCCAGTTCTTGTTCCTCAGTCCAAACCCAGGCAGCACTTTTCTTAGTTAACTTTGTTAGGGGTTGGGCAATCTGAGAGAAATTTTTAATGAATCTTCGATACCAAGAACATGTCTGCAGGAAAGATACTAGGTGTCGTACATTCTTTGGAGGGGCAAGGCGAGCAATGGCATCAGTCTTTTGAGGATCTACTTGCAATCCCTCTTTAGTGATAATGTGTCCCAAATAGCGCACTGAAGTACAGAAGAAATTACATTTCTTACTATTGGCAGTTAGATTGTACTCTTGCAATTTTAGAAATACTGTTTCAAGATCAGTTAAATGTCTTTCAAAAGTGGGTGAGAATATTATCAAATCATCAAGATAAGCTAGCATTTTTACATCGATGGTAGCACGGAAATGATCAATCAGTCTCTGGAAAGTAGCTGGTGCGTTTCTCAGGCCAAACGGCATTCGTTTAAAAATGTAGATACCGAAGGGTGTTATGAACCCTGTCTTCTCTTTATCCTCCTCGTTCATCTTAATTTGCCAGTAACCAGCTTTTAAGTCTAACGTAGATATAAACAAGGTTGGTTTTGCTTCTTGTAAGAGGTCATCGATACGTGGCATCGGATATGCGTCAGGGACCGTTATCGCATTCAGTTTGCGATAATCGATGCATATTCTAACTTCCCCATTAGGCTTGGGTACTAGGACTACTGGAGCTGCCCAAGGTGTTTTGGAAGGTTCAATTATACCCCCAGCAAGCATTTTATCAACTTCTTTCCGTAGTATCTCTCTACGAGGTAAAGACAGACGGTAAGGAGGAACAGCTATAGGACTATGTCCTTGAGTATTAATGCAATGTTCAACATTTGCAGCGGGTTGGGTTTTATCCAAGAAAACATTCTCATACTGTTGTAACAATTTATTAATAAGGAACTGTTGGTCAGAAGATAAATCAGAGGGCAATACATGGGTAACATTGAGAGAATATATCCCTATGTCTTTTGGCTCCGGAAAGAGATTTTTAGAATGTGGAGACAATTCTACTTCTGACGCATGAATGTTTAACTGAGCGTCTCTCATCATAAAATCTGCAAATGGTGAGTAACCGTCAAATATAGTCCTCGGTCGCTTTGGTACTCGCGACTCTTGGGTAAAATCTATTAAAGATACTTTGTAATTAGCATTTTCCTCAGGCAAGGCTGCTACAGGTTCCTTAGCAGGTGTCCTGAAACCTAAGTATGCTTCTTCGACAGGAACATCATTATTAATGAAAACAGGAGCAATCTGTGCTTCTGTAGAAGGTTGGTCGTAGGACACAAAATCCTCGTCGTATAACTCATAAATATCATTAGCGTTATCGTTAAAGTGCCAAGTGAATTGAGGTAGATCCAATATCATTCCGGCGTCTTCCATAAATCCAATTCCTAACAATGTTCTATTGTCCTGAGATTCAGGCAAGACAATGAAGCTTGTTGGTATTGATCGTCCATATAACGTCACAGGAACTGTAACTGTTAATACCATCTGTACTTTATTAACACCATCCGCTAATGAGATACATACTCTCTCTTGTTTGAATTGGTAGCCGAGTTGTTTTATTTTATTATACAAGGAGCGGGAGGCTACGCTTGTTTTTGCACAGGTGTCAATGTATGCATAACCCTGAATATTATCAATGCTGATTGGTACTACAGGTCTTGCACGAACATCGGTTCCCACATTGATAGAGCAAAACTCAACTTTCTCTGTCTTCACAGTCTTATTAGAGGAGCAGGTAGGACAATTAGTGCGTACAACACCAGGTGTTCCACAGCCGTAGCACGAGAACTTCGGTTGTGAGGGTGAAGGAGCTTCCGTGTATTTCTCCAAAGTCTGTCCTTTCTGGGTAGCCGTGACCTTCTCAAGATGTTTGGCTTCATTCTTCTTCTTTTTAAAACACTCCTCCACTCTATGGCCACTGATACGGCAGTAACTGCACTTAATCTTATTTTTATTTGGTTTCCGTGATTCTGATGCACCACCTAAGGATTTCTCTTCTAGAATCCCTTCGATTTCAGCTGCCAAAGTTATGAGTTGATCATAGGAGTTAAAAGATGTGCGTGGAAGTCTCTCTCTTACGCGGACATGCAACAAATAATACAACATATCCAGTTGCGTGGTTTCCGAAAACTGATCTTTAAGCAGTGAGAAAAGCATCCTTTTGTTGGCAATAAACGTTGCAACGGAGTCTGAAGATGTTTGCTTTTCACTAAAGATTTCTTGAAATATAAGACAAGCTGACTTCTTAGGAGCATAAGCATTACGCAAACGGGTCTCGAATTCTTCCCATGTCTTCACTTCATGTTTTAAGCCCTGCCACCACTTGCCAGCTTCTGCACGTAAAAGCAAAGGTAAACCAGCAAGGGCTTCGCTGTCAGTGATGTTCTCAATCGTCTTAAAGACATTCACCGCTGCCAGGAAAGCTTCCAAAGTCTCCGAGTCTTTAGCACCATCGTAGTAAACGTTACAAGTAGCCAAGGAACCTCGACGACTGGAGCCAATTGAAGAAAGCAGCTGTTGAAACTGCTCGTTGGACAAACAGGACATCGTTGTTTCTGCGTTTTTGCCTTTCCCAGGAATCGTAGTCGTTCTACCAAACTTCGTCACGTACTTGGTGTTCTTCTTCTCCTCCGCCAGGTTGGTAATCGCTGAAGCGCAGGAGGCCGCGAGTTGGGCGCCAATTGTAAGGGTGACTAGTTGCGGGCCGAAGGTTGGTGACCCCTGACTCGACCGTGGCTTCGCAGACGTTCCGGTGGGTAGGTTTAAAAAAAAACCCAACGATTGCGCGGTACTTATATAATGAGGGTATCAACACACGTACAATATTTGCAATACGCGGTTGACAAAGTATGTAACTCTGATCGGGGCTCTACTGGACAATACGGGTTATCGTGCCAGCTAAGCGCCCAAACTGAGTGTACGAGTACTTTCTCAATTTACAAACACTCGGGCCTGGCCTATATAGCCAAACGGAAAATCACAACAATACCAATAATTATAGAACTCACGGCGCCATCTATCGGTGATTGCTGGAAGCTCTTGAACGTTGCTGTTGTATGCTTATTCCGGTGAGCGCAATGCTTATCGTTGCTTAATGCCATAGTATTATGGTATTTTAAATGTCATATTGTTACAAAGATATTTTAAACAAACATTTCGAAGATCCTAGAAAATTATTAGTGCGTTTAACAATAAAACCAAATGATCGTTATTTGCAGTTTTTTATTCTCTAAATTAAACCAATTGGAAGACGAAACATGAAGGGATAGTAAAATCAAATT
Source organism: Mecyna flavalis (assembly GCA_949319885.1). Lineage (NCBI taxonomy): Eukaryota > Metazoa > Arthropoda > Insecta > Lepidoptera > Crambidae > Mecyna > Mecyna flavalis. The sequence goes on from OX439413.1 coordinate 3,093,402, forward strand.
TACGATAATACAGCATTGGAAACATTTTTATTTAACCTTCAGACGATTTTTTGACGCCATGCAGTTAAAAAAAACCAAGTACTCTTAAAGAAGCATTAGAAATAAGTAAATTGAAAAAGCAACTTGTTCACAGACATAACTCATCGAACCAACATCAGGTTAAAAGTTCTAATAAAAATGTAAGAAATTATAAACATAATCTACCTTAACATTTGGGTAATCATGCTAACAAATCCAACGGAAATTCTAAAATAGGCCTATGATGCAAAGGCAAATGCCATCAATGCCAAGACCAATGCAGCAAATTCATCGATCACGATTTTTAAATCGTTGAATTGATTAGCATAGTAATTATACTACGCTAATCAATTCAAGTCAACGAACTACGGAAATAAATTCCAAAATCAACTAACTGCTAATTAACCAAAGACGACAAAGTAACTTATTCGACATTCTTATTCCAAATTACATAATTATATTGTTGTCAGTCTGCTATTTTATTTTTCTCCTAGATTGGATCGAAATGGCTCATGGAAGACATAAAATTATGTCTACCTTAAAAGCAAATTAAAAAAAAAGACTGAAAAGGTGACAATGGAGTCAGATGTCTGGCGCAGATTCGTTGATTATAAACATTTTCCTTCCGTTTTTGATTACCGGAATGAATACAATAATTCATTTAGATCAAAACAGTTTAAGGACATTTGAAAAAAAAAAAACAATTGATAATTTCGATAAGTGTGACTTGGAATGTCACAAATTGATGCCACCATCTGTTAGCCAAGAATCGAATACTTCAGTGGTTGAAAACATTGATCCTTTCGCGAACTCTGATGACGACGATAAGGATAAAGACTACGATCCTGTACAAGGCGACATTTTTAATAGTTTGATTCATCCAATATAATAGAGAAAGGATATTTGAATGTTTTAGAGCAACTTCGTGACTTAGAAAATAAAACACCAGGTTTTTTTAACCAGAATCAAAGTATCGGAAGACAATCCGATACGCGGCAGCGTGAATATCTTGAATGTGAATTGGATGTCTTTAGTACCTGCGCTAAATGCCTCTGTTTTTTATGTTGGGAGCACTTCGATACAACCTCATATAATAATATGTAGTGTGATTCGGCGTCAGTGCTCGTGCAAAATGGATGTGGACGCTTGCGCGTTAATATCGCTAGTAAAAAAAACACGTATTGTGGGACAAAACGTTGGACGAGTCGAATTAACAAATCGACGATTAGAAGCGTGGCGGGAAATACTGAGTTTGAGAAACTGGACGAATTTTATTCAATACTATGTAGGTAGTTTCATATAGCTGCTTCCTGCCAAGGTATTGACCCAAGGATAAACGAGAAGTATTCAGCAAAAGCTTTTCGAATTATATTTGCAGTATAGTAGAGGTGGTCCCTCTACACGGTCGAGGATGTGAACGATGTGGGAACGGGCCCGTTTCTTCACTTATTTCCATACGTATTGGGTTTTGTTGTAAATTAATACCGTCTTTATCTCGGACAAAGTTATGTTAAACCGTACGAGCTTTTATGACGTAAATCGCCGTTTCTATTTGAAGATCTATTAGCCGATGTAGGATTCTCCATTTATTATCTAGAATACCAAAGGCACACTCAACATATCTTCTAGCTCGGCTCAAACGATAGTTGAAGATTTTTTTTTTCAACGAAGCTCGACGAATACTGGGGTTCTAAACCCTGTCATTTTTTACACGACAGGATTTAGCGCACACATGTCCATTGACCGTTTTTTGATTCTTTCAAAATGCCTTCACTTTAACGACAACAATGACATGTGTTCGCTAAATCTTGAATACTCAGAGGCTAGACTCTACAAAATTCAACCAATACTGTCGCACCTAAATTATAAATTTCAAGCATTATACACGCCATCACAAAATCTGTCGCTTGACGAAAGTCTGCTTATGTGGAAGGGCTGGCTAGATATCTGCCAGCTCATTCCAAATAAATAAAAAAGAGGCATAAAATTTTACAAGATTTGTGAATCTCGAACCGGCTACTTATGGCGGTTCGAGATTCACGCTCATAAAAAAACGATCGGCCGGCTACCGAGGACCCTCTAGAGCCCCCTGCAATCGTTCTAAGGCTGATTAAAGGCTTAGAACATCAGGGGTATGGATAATTTCTATCAGTCGCCGTGTCTTGCCCGCCGGCTAAAATCTTTGGGATTTGATTGCGTCGTTCGTTACATTACGGACCGACCGAAAATTTGTACCGCAGGCCCCACATGACCTAACCAAGCGCAACATGCATCCGGGGCAAATCGCTGGGCTCACGTCAGGCGACGTAGATGTCATGGTATGGCGAGATACCAATAGGTTCGCCATGATCTCGACATACCATGGCAACGCTCAGCAGGCGGTCCGTGAGTCCACCTAACCCATCCTGATATTGGATTACAATATCATGAATTCATGATGGGTGGGGTGGACAAAAAAGACCAGCTGCTGGCGATGTACCCACTTGAAAGAAAACGTACCAAAGTGTGGTATAAGAAACTCTTTAGGCGACTGCTGAACATATCGGTATTAAATTCATATGTAATTCATCGTCACACTGGTCATCTGTCGCATCGTAGTTTCCGTATGAATTTAATTAAATCACTTCTGTCCTGTATATATATATATATATATTTGGACAGCGACACCGCCGATGGCGATGAGGGTGTTGCCGAACACCCAGCACCACTGCGGGCAGTTTCAGAACTGGAGCCCGTCGATGTACCCCTGTCGTCGACGGAGCAACCTTGGGGGCCCAATTTTTTCTGCTGGGAGAACTTTCCGAACCCTCCATTACCACCTCGGATGAGGCGGGAACCATTTTTGGTTACTGGTGTAGGTCCGAAAACACTATACCATATTCACCCAAATATGGGATCGGCCTATAATGGATAAAATTGCCCTAGAAACAAACAAATATGCGCAGCAGGTGGCCTCTGAGATGTTTGCGAACAGCAGTCTCCATCCTAATAGCAGGATCAGCCGATGGTACGACACCACGCCGGACGAACTATACGTATACTTCTACCCTGATCTCGCGATGGGGATTGTGGTCAAGTCGCGCATCGAAGAATACTGGATTTCGAACCCGGACATCTTTTACACTCCGGGTCTTAGTGCACACATGTCAATTGATCGGAAGCTTCAGTGTTTGCGCCTTGCATTGTGGATACATCTTACACCTATTGACTGAGAAGAAACTTCCTGTGATACTGTACTCGGACGGATGCTGGCATTTGGTACAAGTTGGATTTTGTTGAAGCCCCAAAAATTTTCCAGAAATACATTTAATAGCTTGCCGAAATTGTTTGAAGGGCGTTTACCGATCTCAGAACGAAAGTGGCAGCACCTACAAGAGCTCAAGAGCGTAATACCTACAGATTGTCATGGTTTTTATGACTCTTTACCTCACTAGGTTCTAAGGGAATTATATTTCAGATTAGGTAATTACTTTTTTTTTGTTTAAAGTATTATTGGGAGTTATGGCTAGTGGAGATACTTTTTTGTTATAATTTTAGTATGACTTTGTTAGACTGTATTTTATATCCGAACCGGTCGCTTGCACGCGATTGGTTATTGGAGGGAGGCTTGAGCCAGGCGTCTGTTAAGTTTAAATTAGAATCAGATTGTTTCAGATTTGTCTGTGTGCACAAAATTATAAAAAAGAAAATGTGTTTCCATCCTTACAAAATCCAATTGGTTCAAGCTTTGAAGGAAAACGACTATGTTTTACGAAAAACATGCGCTGAAAGACTACTTACTCAATTTCCCACGTTACAACGGTTTAGCAACATTTTATTTAGTGATGAAGCCCATTTTTATCTGGAGAGCTATGTTAACAAACAAAATTGCAGATATTGGGCTCCAGATAACCCGAAACAGAAGCAAAGACAGTTACACAGTCCAAAAGTGACTGTATGGTACGCAATCTCTGGCTCCGGAATAATTGGGCCTTATTTTTTTTGAGAACCAAAATGGCGCCTCAGTAACCTTGGATTCCGAATGGTATGTAAACATGATCGAAACTTATTTTCGTCCTATCGTGGAAAGAGATTCACGCTTCAACAGAAACACATGGTTTCAACAAGATGGCGCTACCGCCCATACCGCGAGGGAGACAATGACCGTGATCAAGGCGCTTTTCCCCGAAACATCCCGGTTTGGAGACCTGGCCTGAGTCAGTGTTTTACAGCTTGAGAAGCTTCTGGATTTTTTGGAAAGCCATGAAGACCTAGCTTTAGGACACTGTCGCTCAAAAGAGGGGCGACAAAGGAACAAACGACTGTGGGATGAGGTATCTATATCTGTTTTATCTTTATACTCTTAAGCTTTAATAACTATAAGTTAACTACTACTATATAACAGCATTTAGTAGTCATAGTAATTATAATTTCAGTATTAGACCATCTTAATAATAATAATATCTCTGGACATAATTCACACAGCTCCATCTAGCCCCAAACTAAGCATTAGCTTGTGCTATGGGTGGTGAACCACAGGAAAAAAGAAAAGCCCCTGGTACACCCAGTTATCTTGGGGTGAACTAAGGGAAGAAATAATTGCCCTTGGTACACCTGGGTGAACTATGAAGGTGGACCATGGGCAATGCCTGGCCAGACAACGGATAAACATTACTTAAATACTTTTTTTTTGTAAATAGATACATATTAGTGATGTAACGAATGTCATATTTTGGACATTCACGAATACGAATGCGAATATCTGCTCATCCGATTTTAAGGTGACACAAACAAAACAAGTGAATTTAGAGGGTAAAAACATAAGAAATTAATGGATTTTGTTTTATGAACCAACTATTACAACAATTTTTTTTTTGTAATATTCGCAAAACATTCGCAGTATTTTCGCGCATGCGAATACGAATGCGAATGTGTAAAAATATGCGAATACGAATATTCGTTACATCACTTATACATATTATACATAGAAACACCCAGACCGATACAAACAGACATGTTCATGCACACAAATGTTTGTACCGTGCGGGGATCGAACCCGCGACCTCTGATGTAATAGCCAACTTCTCGACCATTACACCAAATGGCTCGTCTTATTTTAGTTGTTGATTATATTTACTTTTTTCTTTTAGGTCGAAAGCGTCGAAGCACAAGTTGCGACTCGCTACTGAATATTGCCTCAAAGAAGGCTAGGTCTGAAAATTCTTCAACACATGAAGATATGGTTACCCCAACACCTTCCGTATCAGGAACAAGTTGTACGTACATCTTCATTGGCCACAAACGTATTGCTTTGCTAATCCCAAGTTCTAGTTGTTGATGAACATAAATTTTGTTTATAGGTCAAAGGCGTCGAAGCACAAGCTGCGAAGAGCAACAGAGTATCGGCTCAAAGAAGGATAGGTTTCTCACCGAAGCCCGTGATAATATCAAGCACGATCATCATTATGAAAACACTCCTAAATCATCGAGAAAAGAATTGCAGAGAATTAAACAATCTTTGAGAAAATCAAGAGCTCGCGTGAAAGTCTTGTCACAACATGTAAAACGTTTAAATATTAACGTCTCTAGTATACGAACTGTAATTAGTGAGCTTAAGAAAAAAAATGATTGGTGATGATTGTGCAAATATGTTAAATCAGTATGATGATTTTAAGCCTCAGTTACTTCAAAGGATGTTAGTAAATACTGGCGGAAATGTAAACCGTTCTAAGTATCCACTGGAGTTAAGATCGTTTGCGATTACTCTCCATTTTTACTCGCCAAAAGCATACAACTTTGTTAGAAAAAAATTCAATCTAGCATTACCACACCCAAGTGTAATACGTTCATGGTACAGTTCTGTCGACGCGAATCCTGGGTTCTCTGTTGAATGTTTTAATGCTTTGAAACTTAAAAGTGACCAAGCAAAACAAAAATGTGAAAAACTTATTTGTGCTTTAATGATAGACGAAATGAGTTTAAGAAAAAATTGCACTCGCAGTCGTGATGGTGTAACGCGTGGTCATGTTGATCTTGGTATCGATTCTGAAAGTAATGATTTATCCGATTGTAAGGACGCATTGGTTTTTATGATTGTTCCCTTAAAAGGCAATTGGAAAATACCAATCGCCTATTTTTTAATCAATGGGTTATCTGCCGATACAAAGAGTGCTCTTATTCGTCAGGCTTTAATTCGCTTGCATGATGTTTCGGTTGAAATATGCTCTTTGACATTAGATGGTCCGCATTTTTCAACAGTTGCTAAATTAGGGGCCGTATTAGAATCGGGAAGCAACACAAAACCTTTCTTTTATCACCCTTCAGATAGAAATCACAAGGTTTATGTAGTATTTGACCCCTGCCACATGCTTAAGAATATTAGAAATTGTATAGGTGACTTAAAGGTACTAAAAGACCACGAACAAAATTTTATCAAGTGGGAGTATGTAGAGAATTTGGCAGCTTTGCAGGAGAGCGAGGGTCTAAGGTTAGGGAATCGGCTGAAAAATTTACACGTAAATTATAGAAAAATGGTGATGAAGGTCTATCTCGCCGCGCAAACCCTAAGCAGCAGTGTCGCCGATGCCATTGAATTTTGCGACAAAATTTTACAACTTCCAGAATTTACAGGTTCTGCACCCACGGTAAGATTCATTAGGGCAGTTGATCGTATTTTTGATTTTTTGAATGTGAGAAATCCGTGGTGTGAGAAAATGGGGCCGTGGATATAAAAGTCCACTCAGTAAGAATCACAAGTTTCTCATATCCCGTTGTCCCTATTAGTAGACTCAGGTTCCGCGATATGTTTAATAAAAAAATCAAGCATCCAAAAATCGACTAGAATCCTTAAAGAACCAATAAAACTCAAAGGCATAGACCCTGGAGATGAGTCAACCCTTACAAGGGGTCACTTCAATTAAAAATTAAAAATAAATGACAATAAATTCGCCTCATTTAAATTCCACGTTGTTGAAGATATAAATCTACCTTATGATGGCATTATAGGATCAGATTTCTTAAATAGCCTCAGTTGTCAAATTGACTACACCAATGACACTTTGAAAATCGGAAAATCCAGTGTTAAATTAAATTTCTTCGATCCATTTTACATTATTCCACCTCGCACCGAAGCGGTGATCGAGTGTTCCATAAAGAAAACTAACCAAAAAGAAGGTGTTATAGTAGACCAACACATTTCCGACAGTCTACTAATCTCAAATTGCATTGTCAATGTAAAAGATAACAATCGCGTGAACCTGACCATCGCTAACATATCGGAAACCTCTGTAAATTTCAATCCGAATCTCAATCTTTCTATAGAACCATTACAAGGTTCCTCATTCCAAATAAACACGACTAATAATAATAATATATCCGAGCGAACCCAAGAGGTCGTTAAATCGTTAAGAACCGATCATCTAAATCGGAAAGAGACTGACGCTCTTTTGGAACTATGTTCACAATATTCGGACATTTTCCACCTCCCAGATGACCAATTGAGGCACACACCCGCTCTCGAGCATCAAATCAAAACAAGCACGGATGTCCCAATCCATATAAAATCATATCGATTTCCGGAAGTCCACAAGGCGGAAGTCGATAAGCAAATTAATCAGATGCTCGAGCAGGGCATTATCAAGCCATCCTCATCTCCATGGTCGTCACCCATATGGGTCGTACCCAAGAAGGTCGATGCTTCCGGCCAAAGGAAGTGGCGTGTAGTAATAGACTACCGCAAACTCAATGATATAAGTATAGGTGATACCTATCCAATCCCTCAGATTACTGAAATCCTCGACCAATTCGGAAATAGTAAATACTTTTCCACACTCGACTTAGCATCTGGATTCCATCAAATTTGCGTCAATAAAGACGACGCGGCTAAAACTGCATTCAATGTGCCTCAGGGACACTTTGAATTTAACAGAATGCCATTCGGGCTCAAGAATGCCCCTTCCACAATCTAGCGGCTAATGAATACCGCTATTTCCGGCCTTCAAGGCATCCTTTGCTTTGTCTACCTAGATGACATAGTAACGTATTCCTATGATCTTAAAACTCATATTGATTTCATTATTAACCTTATTAACGATACCTGCTGTAGTTTAAGTAGATGTGCCCCCTATCCAGTTACAAAATATAGATCTAGACTTTTTAAATACAGCTAAAGAAAATTTAATCAAAACTTCAGATCAAATAGACAAGATAACGGAAAACCCCTTATAATTAGATACGGGACACATTATTCAATTTTATTAGTAATTATCACTTTAATTGTATGTACTTATGTAATTTTTAAGATTTATAATAAATACTTACCCGGCCGCAGCTTCCCGCAATTGTGTAGAAAGAGGGAGACTGAAATCCCTTCTGAAAATCAAAATAACGACAATAGCTCAGAAATAATAGAATTACCAACAATTCGAACAAATACATATTTAACTTTTAAAGAAACAAGAAACTTTTTATTGTAAAAGTTTCTTATCCATAGGGGGGAGGTGTTATAAATAAGGGATGTTGCCAAAGGGGCTGACATAACAAAACACCCCCGTCAGCATTTTTATCTCAGGTAGGCTCGCTCGCCGCCAGGTTAGTCCGTTCTAGTCCTCCGTCGGGTACGGCTGCCAAAGGGTCAACAACAGTAATTAGTTTTTTTTTTTAAAACCCTTTCCGAACAATCCATATAACAGAACGAAGCGTTTCATGTGAGAGAGGTGGTAGAGGTCGTGGAGGTCGAAGGAGCCGCGAAGGCCGCTCGGCAAGTCGCAACCGTGGTCGAGGCCGTGGTGCGTCCTTGGACAGGTAAGTTTATTTTGATTACAAACAAATTAAGATAGAGAGAACAAAGCGACCCATTATTTTACTAATTACAGAAACAAACAACCTGAAATATTGTAACACGGCATACCGCATTTACTGCGCGCCCCTTTGTTTACATCAAGCGGCCAGCACCGAGCCTACACCTACGTCACAGCGAGAACTACGCAACGCATTGACGCACCGGCATCCACACCACACCACACCCCTCAAGCCCCGCGTTCGCCTGCCGATCGTATATAGACGGCTGCGCAGGCCTACTAGCCAGTTCATTTCGCGTCCCGCCGCGCTTCCGTAACACGGAACACGACCCGAACGAATTGAACGCGCTCGCAATACGCTGGCATAGTTTGCTTTCGTAGCACGGAACGAACCAGGCTAACATATTGTACCGTCCACGCACTCTTAAAGTGCACACATATCCCTTTTGCCTCGCTGTCGCTTTATAGAAATATTGTTTGTTATGATATAAAATTCACGCTTTGCTTTATAACTTCATTATTTTGCACTATCAATATAGTTTATTCGCTTTTAAATATAAACCGATTCTCGTACCGAGTGATATTGAAATTAACTATCGCCTCATTATAGCAATTAAATAAGCCACGTTTGCTATATATACATAACATGAACCTCGCTTCTCTATTCACTCTAAGCTTTTGTTTTGTTTGTTTGACTGATTACCTTAGTAGCTAACATTGTATGGTTGCCTGTTAACTAATTTATTGTTTTGTAACTTAGGTTTAGTTTAGTAAATAAACACGAGATACATCCATAAATTGGTCTTGGTCATTTAAACATTATATAAGTAGGTCCCCCTTCTTACAATATTTATTATTATGTTTATTATACCAGTGGCAGTGAACTATAATTGGTGCGCGCCCAACGGCAGTGCGACCAAAAACGTGTTGCTGACTTGTCGGTGGGTGACAAGAAGAGGCTGCTGGACCTTAAGCGCCATGCACAGCTTCAGCGGGTGCTCTTACCGGACGCTTCCCCGCGTAAAAGACGCACTCAGTTAAACAACTACTTGTTCAATATTAAAATATTATAATAATTACTACACTTGCAGAAGTATAACAAGCATTTCATTTTTCAGGAAGCAGTCTCCTGACCGAGATCCATGTGAGATGGTGCCGGTGGCGTCCACGTCCGAGTATGTTATACCTTTTTTTTTTGCGTCAGGAAATGCTGTTACGCACCGGCCTGGCGTCCCTGACAAAACGGACGCCGGACCCCCCTGCTAAAGCCGGGGGTCACTCAGGGACGGAGGTATCCTACCTTCTACTGCCATATCCTACCCTCGTGGAAATAGGGAGTAGGGATAAATAGAATAAAGAGATTATTTTGATATCTTTTTTACAGGGGTAAATGACATTAACTTTGACAAGACTATTGAGGACTGGTTGTTACTTAATGACAGTGAAGGAGAAGATGACGTTGACAGTGACGTTGGTATTTACCACTTGTCTCCGAACGCAATGCTTCAGCTGAGCCTGCTTCGGAGATTGACTTGACTCCTATTCCACAACATATTTTGACAATTGAGGACAGACCGAATGACGCTGTGATTAGGGACATTGCACCGGACTGCTCAATTGAGTTTAATTGGACGAATGAACGACGCACATTTTTGGGACAGAGAGAGAGATTAACTGAGACAACGGGACCTACTTTTACAGTGACTGAGGAGACAAGTACTGTAGACATCTTTTACAAGATGTTTGACTCTGACTTTATAGAGACTTACTTTGTACAGAGACTAACCGATATGCAGCCCAAAAAATAGATTTGCTAAAGCAGCAAATGAAATTGCTTCCGAATTCTCGGTTGCATAGATGGTATCCGATTAGTTTTCTGGCGCTGACGATTCTCCAAGGTTTATACCCATTGACAGAGGAGGAAGCTTATTTTTCGTTTAACGGTTTTGGCACAATGCCGTATTTCCGAAAAATAATGTCCTACAATAGGTATTTACTCTTGAGGTCTATGCTACATTTCGTTGACAATTCGACTATCACAGAACAGAACAGACTTTCGAAAATACAACCAGTGACTGACTATTTGAATAACAAATTCTCGAGTATATACAAACTTTCACAAGATAGTGATAGTGGTAGACGAATCACTTCTGAAGTGGCACGGGAGGCTAGGCTTCGCTCAGAAGATTCTCACAAAAGCAGCTCAAGTTGGTGTAAAAACCTACGAGCTGTGCGAGTCGTCTACTGGCTAATGGCTATCTCTGGAAGTTCTTTGTATATGCCGGGAAAGACAAAGTGACTTAAATCGACGACACAATGACCCAACAACCGGCGACTGACTCAAACGACAACCGCCCCAGTAACTCTACTGCCAAAATAGTTAACGACCTTGTTGAGCCACTCCTACACCGCGGACACACTCTGATAATGGACAATTCTTATAATTGTCCATTATTAGCTCGGTGTCTTAAACGACAGAAAACTGACTGCTACGGCACTTTACGACTGAATCGAGAGTTTGTTCCGGACTCTCTTAAGACCATGACTAAAACGGACTTACGCCAAGGTGAGGTAGTGGCAAGTTACTGTTCCGACTTGTCAGTGATGGTATGGCGAGATGCTAATTTAGTCAGCATGATTTCGACATATCATCATTTACAAGTAGGACATATCATCATTTTCCTCAGCCAAAAATATGACCGACGGAAATACAAACCCATGTTCTCGAATATAACAAATCTATGATATATTGACGAGCCATTTGGTGTAATGGTCGAGAAGTCGGCTATTACACCAGAGGTCGCGGATTCGATCCCCGCACGGTACAAACATTTGTGTGCATGAACATGTCTGTTTGTATCGGTCTGGGTGTTTCTATGTATAATATGTATGTATTTACAAAAAAAAAGTATATAAGTAATGTTTATCCGTTGTCTAGCACCCATAGCACAAGCTAATGCTTAGTATGGGGCTAGATGGCGCTGTGTGAATAATGTCCAGAGATATTTATTTATTATTATTATTATGGGAGGTGTAAAATGTCAAGTGTGGTATAAAAAATTATTCCGACGCCTTTTCAATGCCGCTTTGTTTAACTGCTTCATTATGTACTACACTGCGCATTCGATGACAACACATAGACAGTTTAGGATAATGTTGGCTGAGGCGTTACTGAAGCTACACAAAAACATCGACTTGACGACAATACTTAGGACTTATTTTGGTATCATTTGAAAGGTAATTTAGCCTAGAATATTACTATATTTTTTTAATTGTCACTGTCAAGTTTAATTATGCCAAAAAAATAAGTTGAAAAAGGAGAATGACCGGTTCTGGACCAAATGCTGCCCAAGCATGGGAACACTTTAATTTGTTTCCTTACATGAATAGTTATAAAAAAAATATAAAATAAAAAAAAATCCTGCCACGGATTTATAAATAAATAAATCCTGGACCACTCACACCAATTATTTAGTCCTATACAGAGCATTGCTCGTATTACAGGGATCAAATTAACGGATTAGTGCCTAGTTTGGTTTTTGGGGTGGGCTAGGCACCAAGACGTTGTGAGACGCTCTGCATTATTTTTAGATACAATAATCTTAGACTTACCTAGACGACATGCCTACATGGGGTATTATAACATAGGGTAATTATCATTTTTGTTATGTTTATCATCCCTGTAAACCAATTTTTTTTTCAAAGAAATCCATTGTTTATATTATACACTCTTTTATTTTCAAAATAAGCTGTTGGTTATGATTTTTGTTAATGTAAGACCTCTACATTCAATATTTTTTTTCTTAAAACTCCTGGGATAGATTTTGAAGCGCTTTGAGTTATAGACTAGTATTAATCTAAGGAACATTGTGCACTATGTCTCAATGTTGGGCGGCACTTGGTCCAACGTCCATACATAGATGGTCAATGTCCTTTAAATAGGCATTTTTTCAAGAGAGAAGGGCTTGGACAGCCGCAGATTACAGTACTACGTACTAATAATTTATACCGATAATTCCATGCTTAAAGTTATATCACCACTACCTAAAGCTGTTTCTACAGGAAAGTTAAAAATGAAAAGTCGGTGGAACGCAGGTTTTTACTTCCGATCCTTTTATGAGCGAAATTAAAGCAGCGGTATAACAGAAAAAAGAAAAAGAAAATCGCATATCCGTAAAATAAAAGAAAACGAATGATGATGTGGAGTTTCAGCCAGCAGTTAAAAAATATAAGTGTCAAGGGAGGTCGAAAGCAGATGAAGCCGATTATTTTGGGTGATGAAAAGAACTTAGAATTTTACAAGAAGGTCATAAAGTGGAACCTGACACCACGCCTAAAAAACACAGACCTAAGCGAATTCAAAAGCATAAGCAGCGTATTATTGGTGATAATGACGAAGGCCTTGAGGAACCTCACGCCAATCCACGAGTTACCTACCCATCATTTGAAAAGCGCCATTGGAAATGATTTTTCAAGAAATAATGCTGGTGAAGATGTTTGAAAAGATTCGACGATATATAATACATTTTAATGACAATTTGCAAAACTTGCCTCGCGAACATCCAAATACGGACTATTCTAAAACTAGTTGTACAAAGACTAAACCAATCTTCTGCTGAAATACCTTTAGAGCATATCATTGCGTTGATGAGCAAATATATTCTACGAAAGCTAGAAATACCTTAAAAAGATAAACCCTAAAAAGCCGCACAAATTGGGTTATAGGATTGGGTAAGATTTAGTTCTCATTGGAGTGTCTGGATTTAAACTTGAAACCACTGAACCTGATTTTGGTGCTTTCTCAAATGTTATTGTGCGACTAGTGCATCTGTGTATTATGGATTCATAGTCAGTAGCACCTTCTTTGTTCACGCTTCCTATTAAAGACGAGAGAAAATACAATATCTGAATACTGGAGGATTTAAAGATACCTTGTTGAGTGTTGAAAATTCGACCCAGAAAGGAAACGAGTATCTTTCGTGTAATATAGTAAATAAAGAACAAACGCACTTTTTAAGGATCAAAATCGCACTAGCATAGAGACTCACAATCAAACCGAAATTTCAGTTTCATTAAATTTGACTGCGTGTCAAAAGCTTTGCAACTTTAATTCTTGTTTCACGACGATAAAAAACATAGACGGCGATTTGACGACTTACAACCCATTTACGTATCACAATAAACAAGGAACACGCTAAGAGCAGTTGGAACTTATTTTAAAATAATTCGTATTTTTCATTTTATTCTGCTTTTATACACACTAGAATAAATATTATTTCTACTTAGTGGTTTCCGTGGAAATTGGCTCGCTTTGAGGGTGGTGATCACGAGGACTATAACTATCAATAGTATGAGAAAGTGTGCGATTGTATTTATTGCGTATGCAGTTGTAGTTTTTGCTACACCATATTATCTCCCTTTAGTTTATATAAATCTTTGTATTTATTATACAATTTTTCCTACTTTATTTTATTAATTTCTATTAATTTCCTACTTATAAAATACAATTTCTGAAAACTGGAGGTTATAAAGATACCATTTTGACAGAAAGCAAACTTAATGAGGTGTGAGATGATAATGATGAGGCTCAGCATACGATGAGATCTTAAGATCTCAGATTAAAAAATAAACAAGAAACGGAAACATTCACAACAATCTTTTGAGAGATTAGGGAATCAAAATTACATTTTTAAGGATCAAAATCGCATAAGCATGGAGACTCACAATCAAACCGAAATTTAAGTTTCATTAAATTTGATTGTGTGTCAACAGCTTTGCAACTTTAATTCTTCTTTGACGTCTACAGAAAACCAAACAACCATATAACGACTTAAACCCATGTATCACAACGAGAAAAACGTTGAGAGCAGATTATAATTTAAGACTGCTGAAATTCCCAAAACTCTGGTGAAACGAGAAACAGAACACCATAAGACATAAATGCAGCTGAAATCGAAAACAAACAACTTTTAAATAGTAAGAAAACAGGTAGATGTAATTTGCTCACTAAACAATTCGGGGAAGAGTGAGCCAATATGGAAAAATTGGCTTGGCATAAAAATATAATACTGAACAAAACTGACCAAGTATTTAGATGACAAAAAAGTGAATCCTTTTTGAAAAAACACTCATTTGTGTCCTATGAAGACGAAATAAAAGTGTTTTTTCAAAAAAAAAGAACTTTTTATAATTGGTTTTCTAATGTTTTACAATTGCTTGCGATGTCCATTATTTATTCTAAAGTACACCTCCAGAAGTCTTTACACCGCCAGAATCCATACTGTTTATCCAACATAAAAAAATGAAATAAACAGAATTAATAAATAAAATGGAAATAAGTTACAAAACGAATGTTGTTTGTAATGTAATAATACATATAATATAATCTTTCAATTATTAAGTGTAACAAGTTCGTACAAAATTGATGATGTAAAATGCACCTGATTTGATTTTACTTAACATCAGATCATTATATAAACAATTAGTAAGTATTCTAAACAAATTGCGTCAGATGGATGTTATACTTCCAGTGCAGTGAGTAAAATTCACTGAAAATGTAATTAAGTAACATCCATCTGATCATACTCATTTACACTACACAGTATCTACAGCCTCAAGACTCGAAACTGTCACAAACTAAATATTAAGTATTATGCCACATTATCATAAAGTACTATGATAGTGGTATATCATAAATTAAGTATGTATTATGATATTGCTTGAGATGAATGTTACACTTTCAGTGCAGTGAGTACTGAATGTGTAACATCCATCTGATCATACCTTTTTAGATTACGCTCTGTATATTCAACCCCAGGAAATGCAACAGTCAAATTAATTAATATTTAGTATTATGACACAAATTATAAAGTAATATGGTATTGCGTCAGACGGATGTTACACTTTCAGAGCAGTGAGTACACTGCACTGAAAATGTAACATCGATCTGAGCATACTCAAATAGGTTACGCTGTATCTTCAGCCTCAAGGCTGGCAACAGCCATCTGCAAGGCTCCCTCCCTGCTGATGTTCCCTCCGATGAAGCCGGTGCTGTGGCAGAACACACATCCCTCGATGCCAGACACCTCGCTCAGTATCTCATCTCTGACACCCCACCATTTTGGATGAAGAGGTTTCCTAGAATTTACAAAAACATTGAGAAATGTCTGCTAGGAAACGCCTTTATTTTATTTATTGACACCTAACAATTGTTTTGTTACTTTGTTTATTTTCTGGCAATTTTAATAATATAAGGAGCTATAAAATACCAAAGTAAAACTTCTGATTAAGGCTAATATGTAAAATATAACTATTTACCTTGTAACAAAGCTCCCAGAGTTCACAGGAACAGCTTGAACTCTCCAAGATTTGGGTTTATCCGTGAACAATACATATTTAATTTTAGGCTCGATCCCCATTTCCTCTTCCAAATCAAAGAAATGTTCTTTCCATGGGAACCTTTCTTTGAATTCAATGATTTGGCCAGAATTATGAACCTCATATCTTTCATTAATAGAATTTTTGACAAAATCTCTTGCTGGCAACCAAACAGATATTAAATAGTTGACTGAATAAAGAAATTCCTCACTGACCAACTTCATAGCTTTCTCAAAAACTTCATCTAAATTTATTTCTTGCTTAGAATTCCATTCTGGGTTTAATCTACCAACTCTAGCACTCAGGTGAGTTCGAATTTTATATTTAGGTTCTGCATCTGTCATCGGAACTCCGTTGTCAATTGCATCTATCTCCTCAATAAAGTTTTCATATACCTTTTTGTAGATAGTCTTCAAGTCATTATTATTAAGGGGTGCTTCTTTAGGTGCTAATTGTTGAATTAACTTTTCGCCATAATATGTGTAAATCAACCCTGCTGAACTCAATCTGAAAAAATAATGTAAACATTCAGCACACAACTGGCCAGCAACAAATAAAAGACCGAAAAAGAAAGATGGACATCAAAATGACAGTTTTCAAGATACCCACTTAAAATATCTTATTATTAAAATAAGTTATAAAAGTGCAGGTAGTCCATATCAATACATAACGAAAGAGTTATGTGGTCTGGATGTGGATCCATCACAATCTTGACTCAAGTTACATATAAGAACTTAAACCTCATATAACATAATATCCCTATCTAAGGACCTTAAACACAAGCATGACAAACAAAGAAAAAAAATTGCAAAAAGTTAACTTAGATGTTTAAAAAGTTGTATTTAAAATGACCAATTACTCAATAAATATTAAGTGCTAGAATATAAATAAATTAAATCAAAACTTACTTAATTTGGTATTTGTCTCCGAGCTCAGGCCGAAGAGAGCTTAATGTTTCATTAAACTCTCTCTGATGATGATCATAGCGCTTCTTTTCGTGGTCGAAGACAGCCCCCACATCCACGACTATGTCGCATCCATTAAGTGTCTCTGTATTCCTTGTTCGGACAATCTGAGCATCTTTGTACTCTGGGAGACATTTAAGCATGTAGCAAGCCAGGACATCATCACAGTGAAATACTCCATCATGAGTTCCAATCTGAAGGATAAAGTATAAAATAATGCTAGATTACAAATTCTTTCTGGATCAATTGCTATTAGGATACAACCATTTGGAATTATGGTACACAACAGTGATGACTTACACACACTGATAAAATAATGCATTGCAAATGTTATGGACAGGCGCAGGCAGCGCATTATACTCGTCAACTTAATTAGCTTGTTTGAACATCGTGCTAGAACCTGGGCAGTACACAAATGTACATAGGTGTCAGAGGGGTGCAGCCACACCCTGCACCTGCACAAACGACACTTGCAGCTAACTTCAGACAAGCCAATTAAGTTGACACGGAATATACAACAATCAGTTGATGCCTGCAGGCAGATAAAATGTTATATGAGTAATTAATCATTCTGGCGACCTCACATTATGGAAAAGACTTCCTTTTTTTTTTGCATTTGATTTTGCAGGACATCTGTTTGTATCCATTCTAATGACTTGTTTAAATAATAAATAACTGGGAGAAGTACACATAATATTTGTGCTCACAATCATGTGATTTATGAATTGAACTTGTGATGCACTCTTACTGCGGTAGAAAAAATATACAAGCTACGGGCTACCTAATATGTAACCTTACTTATAAAAAAAAAATTTTATTCATTAGTACACAGTACACACATGGTCTCAGACCAAATAAAAAACCTATTTGGTCTGAGATCTTGGTCACAATATTTACATTTAAAATATTGTGAAAGTCGGTTATAATTTGTAAGTAGGTACGGCACAATGGTCTGTTGATTTCTAAAGAACACGCGTCCAAAGTTTGCCATTGCACATGCATTGCACAAGAAATTTGCAAGTGCCACATTTTATTGTTTCACAAATTAAATAAGCCGGTCGCGATACATACCCTTATTTATACAAATATTGATTTTATTAAAATAAGTACAACAATATTCACCTTCATATTTCTTGATAACCGCAGGGAACTTATACAGAATTGACGTGTAATTTGAGATTCGGAAATAGTTCTACTGAATCTACTTACGAATCGTAATAACATCACAAGCAATCTGTGCTACACTCACGTTAACACATACTGTACTTACAATTAATATTAATAATGACGACCTTCAGCTGCGGATCCGTAATTATCGAAAGAAACTTGAGAAGTTGAGAGACAAACAAAATTACAGACCGACATGCGCCATATTGATGACCTAGTGACGTGCCAAGCCCAGAGAGGTAATCGACTCCAATTGAATAATCGATGGTAGAGTAAGTAAATAATAATATAAAGAAAAACAGTTTTTTTAAAAAATTAACATTTTCAGAGGTTTGATGCATTGTGTTGTGCACATTATAAAGTTAAAGACCAATTATCCAACGTTTATTAAATCAATATGTTTGAATTTTATTGACCACGGTCAACTTCGGAAAACACCGGTAATTGGCTTACTACAGTGCTACCAACCTACAACTTGAATTATTATTTTACAAAGACATCTACTAGATGGCAGTAAGTGAATTTAATTTTGTACATAATATAGACAAAAAATTCAGAAGTTTACATACCTTTTTAGTGGAGGATAATGGGTTTATGCATCTTAACTAAGTAAACAAGGATAGCGAATTCTGGAGCTGTGAGTGTGGGTCCCGGAACTAACGCTCAAGGACGAGACGGTCGGTACCTGCCTTTTGGAGAATGGCGTGATCAAACCTGGAATTTAGATATTTTTCATTGTATTTAAATAGGTAAATAGACATTATTCACACAGCGCCAGCTCCAAAGGCCAAACTAAGCGTATTATATTTTATACTTTATACTCGTAGCTGACCCGGTGAACTTCGTATCACTTACTTTAGTATTTTCCTCGCAATTTTTCCTTTCTCATCGTTTAAATAAACCTTCCCTGGTTTTCCACGAATATTTCAAGACTAAAATTATCAAATCGGTTCAGCCTTTCTCGAGTTTTAACGTGACTAACGAACAGCATTTCATTTTTATTTATACTTATAGATTTATAGCTGGTGTTGCTAGCCCTAGTTTTACGTACGGACAACATCTAGTACTTTATTTTGTATGAGAATTGAATTAGTTACTCTACATACTCGTCGCAATGGCGCTACCAAAAGTGTTTAATTCTAATAGTAAACATAAATACAGGTACCGGCAAACTTCTTGAATATCGGGTGGGGGGATAATCGCCACGCACTTCGTATCACTTACACGCTGAGCAAGCGGGTTGGCGATCGTAGGACATAGATTTTTCCCCGGTGACGCTGCAGCCCGTCACCGACCTGTTGCACGAACTGAATTTTGACACGCCTGCGCGGTATTGGTCAGAAGCATATTAGCATACCTCTGAGGCTCTGACCAATAGCGCGCGCGGGGGCGTTAAGGAGCTTCGCGCGCGCTATTGGTCACGCGCAAGTGCACATGCGCGAACTTTTACCCTCTCCGTCGACCGATGTTCAACAAGTTTGTCGGTACCTGTAATAATGTTTTTGTTTACCTACCTCCGTCGTATAGTCTAAGCGGGCAAAGCCACGAGCGAAAGGCATAAGTAAAATTATATGTAATCTATATACTTAAATACATGTTAAAGCGAAATACCACTCAGAAACTATAACACCTACAAGCTTGATATCAGGTAAGTTCCAGGGTGAAGAAATTCGCCATGATGCACGGTTTTTACGAAAATCTACCCCTGAGGGGGTTAACGCGTAAAAATGAGGCCGCAGGCGGCCACTAACATACATACCTATAGACCGACAAACTAATCTGTTCCGGTGGCGGCGTCGCTACTGTCTATTTAGAACTGTCATTAAATATCGTTTTTGCATTGCATTTCACGTAGTTCCAATTTTGGCCACCGGAACAGATAAGTTTGTAGGTCTGTATAATATATTTCATAGAATGCCTATGTTGCCTTTGCATTTCCCTATGGAAGGTTAAGGACGCACAGGGTTACTAGACCTCTACTTATACTTATCTATACTAATATTATAAAGAGGAAAGGTTTGATTATTTGGTTGTATTGAATAGGCTCCGAAACTAATGAACCGATTTGATAAATTCTTTCATTGTTGGAAAGCTACACTATCCCCGAGTGACATACTTAGGGTACTTTTTGTCCCGGAAATGCGCAATTATGGTTTTTTCTACGTGTACCTAATACCTATTAACTAAATAGTTCTTCGATGTAGGAAAATATCATGAGGAAACCTGGGGGCTTAGACAAGATGACATCGCTTCATAGCTGGCGAATTTCGCTAAGTCCAATTTGTATGGATTTGTTTGACAGATGCCATAGAAAAGTCACGTGTTGAAAGTATGGGATTTGACATTCGCTATCGCAAATTGAGCGACGTTTAACGTCATAAATGGATTCACTGGAGGGTAGGCGATGGGTCCACGCGTCTTTTAGTTTTAAATCTTTTTATTTGTGATCTAGTGCAGTTTGGTGTTGAAAAGTGGCGTGATTTTCATTCAGTAAAGTGTAACGAAGTGTCATAAATAAGAAAATTGAAACAAATTGACTAAATGGACGGGTATTGCGTGTAGTGTGTCTCATCGGTAGATGAGACGCTCTTACCGCAATGGCGTCCATTCCCCCGTGACCTTGAGAGTATCCTCCAGTGTTTCCATGAAGCGTTAAAACATCTAACACCAATGTTTTGACGCAAGGAGAAACTCCCATAATCACTTGACATTGGCAGAATCACCGCGCCGCAAACAGGCGCGGGATAGTCCATTAAAAAAAAAAAAGTCATAAATGCCACTTGTCTAGGGGGGCTGCGCAGTTGAATGGCTGGGTAGCCATGATCCGATTGGTCAAGTTTTAAGAGCGTTTAGTCTCGATCTAGTCGGGAACGCTTGATCCAGGATACAGGGATTGGCAAATCCGGTTATTAGATTGGAGCGACTGCCATCTTACCTCCATAATCTTATCAGTACACAATAATATGAATGATTTTATTCTATAACTAGCGACCACCCGCGGTTTCAACCGCGTGGTTCCCGTTCCCGTGGGAATTGATCAAAATCCTTTCTTAGCGGATGCCTACGTCATAACATCTACCTGCATGCCAAATTTCAGCGCGATCCGTCCAGTGGTTTGGGCTGTGCGTTGATAGATATCTATGTCAGTCAGTCAGTCAGCCAGTTAGTCAGTCAGCCAGTCAGTCAGTCAGTCAGTCACCTTTGAGTTTTATATATATTTAGATCTATAATTTTATGATACTATTATCATACTTTAATATCATGAGTATCATGACGTGGCATATAGGTACGCCGCCCTCCTGATGGTAAGCGAAGTTAATATTGACGAAACACAACCAGAGCTGGGGGAGTGAATATTTTGTTTAGACGTGATGACTTCCAAAACGCCATTATATGCTTGTCGCAGTCCACAGCTGTACATAAGCCTCTCCAAGTTCTCGCAAGCATAGTAAAATTACTGGGTATATGAGACCTAATAACTGTCGTCTCGGCGCGCAGGCGCAGGGCAGTGCCATACAGTAACTGCTTAGTTACCTACTGTTTGGCACTGAACTTTCTAAGGGCAGACGTGGCGCTTACCATCAGGTGTACGACTTGCTCGTCTTGTTACACATTGCAATAAAACAATTAGGATGGGCTAGTCAATAGCCACAAAGCTGGCACCGGCTCGTCCCGATCGGGTGTGAAGAGGAAACCGGGGAAGTTTAGTGGGTAGTGCACTCTTTAGTCTCGAGTCCCACACACGGCCGCAGGTCTAGCTAGCCTGCGGTTATGGTGAATAAACGCATTCTCCTCCGAAAAAAAGGCTACATCATCATAATCAGCTTGTCGCAGTCCAACGGTACATACATAAGCCTCTCCAAGTTCTCGCATTAGGCATAATCGCCACACTGAGCAAGCGGATTGCGATCGTAGGACATAGCTTTTTCCCCGGTGACGCTGCAGCCCGTCACCGGATTATTCCCGACTGCCCCTACCAAATCTGCCCCCAGTAGGGGCAGTCGAAACTTTTTAGTCGCATCTGCCCCTACTGGGGGCAGACGGAACTAGTTTAGGTTCCGTCTGCCCCCACTAGTGGCAGATGCGACTAAAAAAGTTTCGACTGCCCCTACTGCTTATTTAGATAGGTACCTAGGTAGGTAGCTACCCCAGTAGATGCCTATACTGTACGAATGCGGCCTTGTTTTTGGGAGTTTTTTTTGCGCGACAAGACGCGACGACGCGACGATTTGAAGAGTAGCTGTCCAGTTAGCATTAAATGCAAATATCTGAAGAGCTATGTATTTAATTTAAATTTGTAGTAAAAAAAAAAATTGACAAAATGTTTGAAAGTGTCGGAAAACAACAGATTTGGTAGGGGCAGTCGGGAATAATCCCCGTCACCGACCTGTTGCATTTGGCTACACCTTTGGATTTGTATGGTTATACAGCCATCAGTCGGTCGACAGAGTCTCGTTCGCGTTTCTTCAGGATGTACCACGGGAGAATAACTTGGAGTGAAAGGATGCTGGCTGGTTCACTCCCTTTATCCCTTAATAGGTCAGAAGAGCCGCTTATCATCACGGGGACTGCCTGTCTGTTTACAAACTGATTATACGAGTATGTTTTTTTATATTTGGACTAAGGTAGCACTTGACCACAAAGTTGCCTGATGTTAAACAACTATGCGGTCTACGATGGGGCGCGCTTGGTTAGGAAAAGCCCGTTAATTCTGTTGTTGTTTATTATTATTTTTTTTATTTTATGAAACAGCAACACAACACAACTGATGGTAAGTGATCGCTACCGCTCATAGACACCTGCGACTAAGTATGTCTAAGATGTGTTGCCCACCTCTGAAGGAATGTCAGCGATCCCTCTGGTGTTGCAGATGTCCATGGGCGGCGGTGATTGCTTACCATCTGGCGACCTGCTGGCTCGTTTGAAGGGCTATGCGGAATAAGGCCAACAGGTGATGTTTCTAAATATTTTTTGTAGGTTCAGCCGTCGTGGTGAATAATTTAACAAGTTTTTGTGTATTCAACAGGATTATTTAACGGGTCCCGTATGGGTTCGTCCCGGGGTGTCCCGTGTACTGTTGAGTTGGATAAGATTATTGGTTATTGAACTACATTTATCGGACTTTTTTCATGGCGTCTGTTTTATTTGCGTCCGTTCCTTGAGGAGTTTTTACTTAGTGTTTTTTATTTTCTTATTTTTTATGTCACCTTAGTTTTTTTATCGCTTCCGAGGATCAATGGATAAAGTTAATAATGAACATTAAAATTTGTAAATTGTAATTTTTTTTTGGCAATAAACGTTTTTGTATTTGTATTTTGCCTTGGTTTGATTGGTGGTAAGACTTCAGAGTCCGACTGGTTAGCTACCAATGTCTCAGGTTAGAGGAGTGCCTCTAAATGAAATAGGCCACAATGGCGGTTTACTGGCAGGTGTGCTGCGTGCCTCTTTGCCATCTTAACTAAATAAAGTAAAGCAAGTAAAACATTATAAAAAACTGAAAAGCAAAAAATAATTTTAATAAGACATTCATCAAATGCGCTTATTGTCTAAGCCTATTAATTAAATTGTATTTTACGTGCTAGGTAGGTACCTACTAATCTGTTTGAAGTCGGTGCCAAGCCAAATAGTAGGTGCCCAGATTACGTACCTACGTCCGCGGATTAATAAATAACCCTTTATAATACATAATATTATTATATATCATTTTTTATTACCTTTGGCTTGGCACCGACTTCAAACAGATTAGTAGGTACCTACCTAGCACGTAAAATACAATTTAATTAATAGGCTTAGACAATAAGCGCATTTGATGAATGTCTTATTAAAATTATTTTTTGCTTTTCAGTTTTTTAGGTAGTTTTTTTTTTGTTTCTTTTTTTTTTGAAGTCGGTTTATTTTTTTTTTAAAAAGTTTGTTTATTTTTCTATTTTTAGTGTGAATAACACGTAGGTAGTGAGTAAAACTCTTTCATAATAATGATAGCGAAAATACGAGTAGAATTGTATTATTTGATAATAATATTAGGTATTCATTAAGTGTTCAGCACCATGGGTAGGAGGAGAATGCGTTTATGCACCATAACCGCAGGCTAGCTAGACCCGCGGCCGTGTGTGGGACTCGAGACCGAAGCGTCCGCTACCCACTACACTCCCCCGGTTTCTCCTTCACACCCGATTAGGACGAGCCGGTGCTAACCTTATTGGCTAGTGACCAGCCCATCCCCGGGTAATCATCAGCTTAGCTGCAAAAGTACATGAAATACAACTAACGTTCCACATATTCCTACAACACTGAAAGAATTATCCCCTAACTCCTAACCGTTAAGGAGTTGTACTTTCCATCATCACCTTAGCTGCAAAAGTACATGAAATACAACTAACGGTCCACATATTCCTACAATACTGAAAGAATTATCCCCTAACTCCTAACCGTTAAGGAGTTGTACCTTCCATCATCAGCTCATCAACATAAAATGATGTCTATCGGACGCAAAAACTTGAATGGCTTCAGAAAAAACAAGTAACGCGTAGGCGCAGCCTATAAAATTTGAGGTTTTCCCTTGATTTTTCCGGGATCCCATCATCAGATCCTGACATGGTGACAATGGGACCACCTCGGAACTATGCACTTTCAAATAAAAAAAGAATTATTTAAATCGGTCCACAATTGACGGAGAAATCGACGGACATACATAAAAAAAAAAAAAAAATACATACAGTCGAACATATAACCTCCTCCTTTTTTGAAGTCGGTTAAAAACTGCGCCTGATCTCTCTTCGGTCGTGGCAGTGAGCTGTCCCACCAAGCTATGAGATAAGATAGAGGTATAAGCTAAGAACTAATCATTACAGGACACTGTTGTCTTAACAAGCACATGACTGTAATGGGTCTACGCGAGTCGAGGAAATGCAGATTCTGTCACACTAGCGACGAAACACCTCTGCATATTATACTCACGGACTGCGAGCCATTGATGCACAAACGTAGCCTTATTCTGGGGAAGCACTTTCTACAACCAGACGAGGCTAAAGATATCCTCCCCAAGAATATCCTCCTCTTCGTAGAAGAGGTTGGGCTTGGAGAGGAACTGTAATCTAAGTGGCGTTCACAATAGATCAGAATTGGTCGCAGTGACTGTGGAAACACTAAGCCGCTATTAATAATAATAAAAAAAAAAAGAACTAACCGCGCGGTTTTAAATCACGCCCGCAGCGGTTGCTGGCTCGCAGTCTCAAGGGGTTTTTCAATAAGGACGGGTAGATTTTGGCGGCCCGTGGCGGCCATCCTGTCCCGGTGACATTTGTCAAATCTTCCGTCCATCATTCAGCCACCCATGCCAAATCACCATGGCAAGTTACACGACTGAACAGCGCGTGCAAGTGGTAAAACTTTGTTACCAAAATGAGTGTTCGTTGGTGCAAACATTGCCTGCATTGCTCCCAGTGGCATCCGCTGTGTGGCAGTGTGGCACGTAGCGCCATCCTGCTGAAACCACATGTCGTCTAGGTCCATATGGTTCAATTTGGGCCATAAGTAATTGGTAATCCTAATCATCGTTCTGTAGCGCTCACCGTTGACGGTGACCGCTTCGAAAACGTCGTTTTCGAAAAAATTCGCAATGTTTGCACTTTTTTGATAACAAAATTTACCACTTGCACGCGCTATTCAGTCGTGTAACTTGCCATGGTAATTTGGCATGGGTGGCTGAATGATGGACGGAAGATTTGACAAATGTCATCGGGACAGGATGGTCGCCACGGGCCGCCAAAATCTACCCGTCCTTATTGAAAAACCCTTTATGAAAAAAGTAATAGCAATTTCCGAAGCGCGCGCGATTATTTACGATTCCCATCCGCGGGCACACGCTCTGCGATCGCATGGCGGGCGACCGCAATATTAACCGGCGCAGACGGGAGGTACAGAAATCCGATGGGAAGGGTGTTAGCCTGCCGCACAACCCCGGATATGCTGTGTGTGGAGTAAAGAAAGCGTACCTAGTGGTCGGCGACCGGTATACGTGCCTGCAAACTTTTTGACCATCACGACTGAGTAGGGGAATGTTAGCGCATGAGTACTTGTGCATAAACAATTGCGCGCGCGAATCTTCTGACTTGCTTCTGACCAATAGCGCGCAGGCGTGTGAAAATTGTGTTCTGCGCAATTCCCACCCGATAGTCAGAAGTTTGCTGGGGCCTGTAAGCCGCCCCAGGTACCGCTGGAAGGATGAGGCCTGAAAGGACTTCACGCGACCGACTAGCAGGAGGTGATGCAGGATAGTTCAAGATACGCTTATATCGGAGGCCATGACCCTCTTCGGGTCGCTGCGCTATAGTAAGTTAGTCAAAATCAAAAATATTTTTATTCATCTAAGCATTCACAGAAGCACTTACGAATCGTCAAAAACTATAATATTCAAGTATAATAGTAATTTACATAAAAATACATATACAGTGTGGAATTTTAGTCGTTGTTTTCCCGCAGTGAAATGATTCTATCTTAGTCGTAAAATAGATTAATAAAGTTTTTTTTAGTCAAATCAAAAGTTATACGATTATGATAGACGAAACTCGAACCAATAGTTGGTCGCGGACTGTCTACGCACGGTGTCATTGCCCTTCGCGTTTATAAAAAACATGAAAATTCGCTATGTACCAACATTTAGTTCCAATTTCCCATCAAACCTAAAAAAAATAAAAAAAAATCTTAAAAAACTACTACTGAAGGTGAAGCTTTCTGCTGCGGGAAAACAACGACTAAAAAAACACGCAGTATATATTTCGATATAATATACAAAATACTAATAAATGTTGTTGTAGAAATCAATAAATACATAGATGTAATGCGATTCTACCAAGTAAGTCGAGTCAAGTAAGTAATAAATTGACTTTCTAACTCAATACAGTATAGGTTATACCAGATAGCAGTAGCCGTCAAAGTCAAAGTATTTATTTTGCAATTTGATTTACCAAGAATTTTTTTTTGCACGCATGTAACTACTCTATCAGCTCTACAAACTGCTTATAAGTTTATTGTTAGCATGGTTGAGAAGAACCACAAAACCGGTTTTGATAAAATTTGGTATATAGATTAGATCATTAGACCTTTAGAAAATACATAGGGATATTTTTATCCCAGGATAATACGTCAGTTCTCATACGATAACAGAAAAAGAGGTGTTTTCATTTGTCCTTCTTTCATGTCGTTATGTAATTTTTGATATAGTTGATACTTCGAAGCTAGGGACTGATCTACTCCCTTAGGCCGCGTAATGTTTAATGTGGGAGTCAGGACATTCGAAATCAGAGGCTCGAATATCAGATGAGCCTACAGTCTGGCAGCACATTGAGCGACGCTTCCTGGTGAAGTGTCCCACAATGGATATAGGCCGCAGTGACCGCTTACCATCAGGTGGGCTGCGTGCCTGTCTGCCAACTGAAAAAGTATACCCGTAGAAAGTAACCGATAGTCGTATAAATAATGTTATTTTTAAAACTGTATCGGAACTCTACGAGTATTTACTGTTTATTCGTAATAAAATAACACTAGGAAAAAGGGCTTTCAGTTCAGACTGAACTAACATTTTATTTTCAAGAATACATAATAAAATAGATCACCATAATTATAACCTAATAATACAAAAAACACCCAGGTAAATTCACCTCTTTTTTAAGTCGGTTAAAAAGCTCTACTCCCACAACGGGAGTAGAGTTTTTTAACCAAAGCTAACCGCTGGCGAAAAACTAGTAATTACATAAATAAAAAAGGCCCAAAAGAGATGGCGTGACGATCTTGACTTGAGGGAGGCCTTTGCTCAGCAGTGGGATCGTATAGGCTAATAAAAAAACATAAATATTCCTAGACACTATTCACACAGCGCCGTTCAGCCTAAAAAGTTTAAAGCTTGTGGTGTGCCATGCCAGACAACGGATAAACATTACATATTTTACTTTTTTTACATATGTTTTTTAATACAGACTGCGCGTGAGTGCAACTCTTTGCCGGTATCATTCTTTCCTACACAAAATAGGTAACTAGGGGCTCGTCAAGGCTAGAATTATGGGCTTTTCCTAAGCAAGCGCGCTCCTTCGTAGACCGCATAGTTGAACATCTGGCAACTTTGTGGTCAAGTCCAAGCTTAGTTCAAATATGTATAAAACAATTGTACCGTGCGGGGATCGAACTCGCGACCTCTTAGCAGAAACATAAAACGAGGAAGAAACTTATAAATAGAAAAAAATAGTTCATTTTCGCCTCTTGAAACGAAAGGACAGATGAAGATAGGTTTTTGATCCAAGCCTTATAAAGTTTATATTAAATGTTTTTGTTTATCAATTATCACGTATCAACTTGACAACTTAACGTAGTATTTTGTGGACGGTACGTAAGCAGACTAGTTTCCGCTGCCGACCGTACGCGATAGGCCGAGCTTTTTTGAACACGTGAATTGTCTTGCAGATACGGAGTCTCCTTAGTATCGCGCGAGAACTCAGGCGGGTCGGACGTCTATGTCGCGGCGCGAGCCACACGCGCGAACGTAACCCGTACTTGGTAAACTCAACATGTGACCAAACAAATATCATACAGATAAAATAACACCGGCGAAACGATTTTGAGGTTATCCATCGCGAAATATTTTCCGTGAAAATCTCGAGTTTTGGCACCCGAACGGAATCCGTTGCATAACAATGCAATTCAACGAAGGCCGGTGGAAAACTCGTCTCGTAGTGTTGTGAAGTTTTTCTAACCACGCGGGGTCGTGGATTTCGGCGGTCCAGCGTATTCCTCAAGTGGCTGCACAGTTCTGTGCGGGCGACAGTTAGCCGCTAATTGTAAAGCGGAATTTCTTTTTTTCACGATTTTGTGTGGGTTCGCCTTTAGCCGATTCGCACGTCCAATTTGAGTAAACATTTGCTTTAAACTGGCCTAAACATTTTTTTAATCGCTGGCTGTATAGCCAGTTTTCGAAGTTTGAAATTAAAAAATAATTATGGTTTTTTCTTTACTTTATTGCCCGCATATTTTTTAAATTGCCGACCGGACCGTCTATGTACCAAATTCGAATTTTTAAAAAGTTTATTTTTTCTTTTGGTAAAAGTTGTTTAATTTCTCTATGATATTTGCGGTATGAACTTAGTAATAGTGTGTGTGTTTTCAGCTCTAACTGGTTGGGAAAGAGTATCAGTTACCTTCCTAGTGTGATTTAACCCGATAATACATGTGTTAGAATTACAATAACCACAACTGAACATAATATCTGAGGAAAGGCGACGAATGTGACCCGGTATTGGGAAACTACGGTGGTCTCGATGTGTGGACGTTTCATATAAGTGTAACTATCAATAGTGCGACTGTTCTACCTAAAGTGTGCTAGTGTTCATTTTGACCCCACGCGTGAAGATTAAAAGGTAAGTTTAGTGAAGTTTTTTTATGTATTTTTCTCAAACTTTCCAATTTATTATAATAACAGAAAAGTATTTTTTTGGGACTTAGTAAGAGAAGTTTTGTTGACTCTTAAAACTTCGCACATAGGTTTTTTTATTACTAGTTTTTATTATCTCGTTTTAATATTTGGTCCATATTCTAGTCAGTATAATATATTTAGTTTTAAATAAATTTTCTTGTGGTAAAGCCTACGGCCTTATCAGGTGTTATTAAAAAACTGTTAAGATTACTTTTGCAAATAAACATTTATATTTTGCTTATCTCTAGCATTGACTGCGAGAGTCTTTCCTACAAAGTCTAAATACCTA
This sequence comes from Mecyna flavalis, assembly GCA_949319885.1. Taxonomy (NCBI): domain Eukaryota; kingdom Metazoa; phylum Arthropoda; class Insecta; order Lepidoptera; family Crambidae; genus Mecyna; species Mecyna flavalis. The sequence continues at coordinate 3,123,456 of OX439413.1, forward strand.
CCTAGGTAACTGAAAGTGAAGTGTAGAGCTTAAAAGTAAAGTACAGACAGCACATCAGACTGCCCTAATCTGTTAAATTTCTACAACTAATTTTAGGCTGTATAGGTACACTTCACTTCTCTTTCAATTGAGAATTTTTTAATAAATTAGTTAGGGTTAGGTTGTCTGCAGCTGCCGTCCGTACCTACCATATAGGTAAATATTGTCACTGTCACAATACCGAGTACTGACTTAATGAACACGCTTGCCAAATGCGGATTGGTGATCTCAAACTCGAGCAGTGCTCAAAAATAATATTTTGAGAATCGGGAATTGAACCCAGAACCCCGGTATCACGGCTAGACCATCGAAACCCTTCAAAAACTTTTACGCGAATTAATAAGTGGTTAAAAGAAGTATTAAATTAACGTTAACTCGTCGATTAATCAATGTCATATTAAGTTTTAATCGTGTAATTAAACGACAAACAATGTCGGTTAAGATTTTGTCAAGTTAAAGTTCAATGAGTTTGTGTTTTGTTGGAATTTATCGAAATATACGATACGACTCTTGACCATATCTGCGGTTGGCAGTTTCGCTACTCGGATTCGGTGCAGCCGTAGGTTCGATTTCCGCCCAGGGTAGCCAGGTCTTTTTCAAATAAATACCGAACAGCGAGCAAAAAAAAAGGCTACTACATCGCACTAAGTAGGGAAGGGATGCTACGCAATATCGATTGCCGATTGCGTCAAATCTGATAGTTGAATCGTTTATTAAGGGCTACTTATCCTAGTTAGGATCCTCATTATGCATACGTTGCTTTCTTTGAGCTCTTTTATAGCATGTGATGCAATCGAAAAAGCAATATATGCTTAATTAGGATAATTGTAATAGGCCTTTTAGAGAGAAAAAAATATCTAAAAAAAAAATACCGAACCGCCCATACTTCGGTATTTTTGTGATACCGAACACCGAACACGGTGCTAAAATACCGAACGGTTCGGTAGAATACCGAACACCTGGCAACCCTGTCCCGCCTGAATTTTTGGTATGAGTTTTTCTGAGTCCGATAAGCTAGTTATTACAACCTCCATAGATGATGTAAGTGATGATGATGATTGGAGTATTAGGAGTATAACAATGTATCGATTGAATTGATGACCGCAAATATGCCATGCTCGTAAATACATACACATAAATAAAGTCATGATTTAGGCCACCTAGTTAATAGAAAATGAAATTTGTGTGGACGGAAGACACTCCGTAGAGTTTTGCTAGCATTATTTTTTTATGCCAGAGGCGGCAAACGAGCCAGCGGGTCGCCTCATCATCATCATCATCAGCCTATATACGTTCCCACTGCTGGGACACAGGCCTTATCTCAATTGTGAGATAGTGTGGGCCATACTCCACCACGCTGGCCTAGTGCGGGTTGGTGGAGGGGTGCGTAAGGCAAGTGACCAACCTTAATGTCAGATGTTATCAAGCCGCCAAATGGCCTCTGACTAGGCTTGACGACTAATATTTACATTATAGTACCTAAATATCAGCCGGGACCAACAGCTTAACGTGCCTTCCGAAGCACGGAGACGCTCGAAATTAATGTTACTAAATATGGTCAGAATGGTCACCCATCCATTAACCGACCGCGGCGTAGGTAGCTTGACTTTCGTTATCGCTAACAAACCACTGTCACAGCTGCGCCACGAGCGGGTCGCCTGCTGGTAAGCAATCACCGCCGCCCATGGACATCTGCAACACCCGAGGAATCGCTGATGCTTTGCCGGGCTTTTAAGAAGTTTTAATTAAGTAGCTTAGTTTTCAAAAGTAGCGGAATACCTACATAATATAGTCCCTATCATTCCAATGATAGGGACTCGCGTACATTACATACAGACGTGCGGTCAGTTTGGTGTAATGGTCCAAAAGTCGGTTAATACACCAAGAGAGGTTGCGGGTTTGATTCTCGCACGGTACCAACACACATGTAAGTTTTTTTAATTTGGGGCTTAACGGCGCTGTGTCAATAGTGACCAGATATATTTATTTTATACCACTATATATGGGATGGGAGATTCTTTTACATTTAAGGAACTCTGGAAAATGAAACTAAGTACCTGGTCTATTTTCTTTACCTAGGTTTAGGTACTTTAGTAATCTGTAAACAAATACATATAACTGAACATTTTAACGTGTTCAACAGCCGACATTTAGGAATTTATTCGTGATCTCGTGTACAGTAGGTACAAGTTCGATTCCCGGGTAGGGCAAAATATAAGTACCTAACTATTATGTGATTTTTAAAATGAAGCTGCACTTGGCAAGCTTATCGTCTATACCTATTTGCCCTTGCCTGCAGCGGGACTCTAATTATAGGTAATAATAAATTCTACTATTAAGTAGGTATGAACTTAAGACTCCGATATTAAGAAGGGTGGCTAACCGCTAAGTAACGGGGTCGCACTGTTCGCGGTGACTAGGTACACAACTTTTAGCTGGATACAAAAAAAATCTAGGCATTAACCATGAGTACTTTCTAGGTCATTTTATTCTAGAAAGCTGTAGTATTCGTGACTTGAGAATAAAAATCTAGCGCATAGGCTCCACACAGCCTCTTTTTAACCGACTGTAGCAAAAGGCCTCGTAGATAATTATTGACGAAATTAAAAAAATAATTTTGTTTAAATAAGTCCCAACGAAAATTAATTTAATTTGTTTCACTTTCATGTTGTATAAGTGGGCCGAACCTTTTTCTTAACTCCTAAACCAAATAAAATAAGTTATTATTTAAGTAAGTCGTAGGTACGGTCAACAGCACATCACGGTAAACACTTGCAGTTCGATAATAGCACTTATGCCCCCGACATAAGAGCGGTAAAAAGTCCAAAGTGTTACGTCTGACGTGCTGTTGACTGTACTAATAAAAGTGCTTGATTCAAATGATGAAAGCTGCACCGGGACATTAAGAGGTTGTCACTTAACTTTTTTTAATCAATATCTTTCTCTCAAATTGTTCGTGCGATCATGGATAATAAAGATTGCAGCGAATTTGACAGTAACGCTATTGATACAGTCTGTAGTCTGCGCTATCTACACGCGTGCGCAGGCGCAGTGCGGCGACCTCGCGGAAACATTTGTTTTACTAAAAATATGCCGCAGACACGCGAAATGAGCTGTACCTAGCATTAGCGCTAATTATTGGTGAACACTTTGACGAAATAATGAAGAATATTTTTTTTTACGCATTCTCCTCCGAAAAAAAAAATGGTCATGTTCGCGAGCACGAAGTAGTCTTTGCCCATTACCTACATAAATTTTTAATGTAGGAAGGTAGGCATGGTATTCAATCTATTCATCAGTGAAGCATGACAAAAAATAAATGACTATGTTGAAAATGTCATAAATCGCCTTTTTTTTAAAACTCGGTCTACAAAATGAAACCTTCCCCGGACGCTCCCCGGATGCCCTCTTAACTAGGACAAATCCGGGGAAACCCGGACGGATGGCAACCCTATCAAAAACTACAAGTCTATGTTTACACAAATTCCATCTTGATATTCAACGGACTGATTTGTGGATAGCACGGTGGCGCACAATGAGCGATAAACCTGGTGTAACTCTTATCAGCTGTCTGTTATCAGTATACCGAAATACTAAATAACGGAAGCACCACCTCACTAGCGATTAGTGTTGAGACATCCTAATATCGGTAACCTTCGTGACAGTGGCTTAGCCGACAAAGAAATTAATAACCTTGGACATTATTAATACAACACCGCCTAGCTCCATACTAAGAATGGCGTAAATTTTTAGACAACGAAGCATTTCATATGCTGTAAATACATAATTATTATGATACAAAATAACACGTTTTATAAAATTTTAGACTAATTACCGACAATATTATTGTGGGAGCCAGTACACTTTAAATCAAAGGCTCGAAGATCAGACGACCCTGCAGTCTGGCAGAACATTGAGCAACGGTTTCTGGTGAAGTGTTGTTACAAGTCGTTAGACTAGAGGAAACACGACTTATTCACAACACTACCCGTTAACCAGTGATGGATAGCTTCGTCGAGTTTGAATTCCTCCTCCTAATACTTGCACTAAAAAGCCGTATGAGAATAGAACTGATATTGCTGAGAATAGATAACCTCAATGTTAAAATACTTTCACTATTAAGACAGTCACATAATCACTGGATATTTGACCGATAACATTACAATGTGCAGCTGCGTTATCCATCATTCATATCAACTGTGAGGCCTGTGAGAAGTTTACTGCTAACCGCTATAAAAATTGGGGTATCATCTATACTGATATTATAAAGAGGAAAGATTTGATCGTTTGTTTGTTTGTATTGAATAGGCTCCGAAACTACTGAACCGATTTGAAGAATTCTTTAACTGTTGGAAAGCTACACTATTCCCGGGTGACTTTTATCCTGGAAAATTATAACAATAATAGTAAACGGTTACCAATGGACATCGTAATACCTACGGAAGCATCACTTAGCCGACTCTGTATTTGAAGCAAAAAAAGATTCTTCACGCTGTGAAACCCATGCTCTTTTTAACTGAGCTTTGGAGACCTTACTCACAGAAACAAAGCACAACTTTGCTCGTATTGATAACACAAATATTGTATCCTTTTTAAAAATTAGAATCATTATTATTAATCATCCATAATTATCAATATAATCTTGTGACCTGGACTGTCATATAGCACAGATTCCTCTCCGAAGTCTATGTTAGCCTCCAGCTACTTACTATTTGGGCTACAATATGTAATTATTATGACCTTGGTTAGATAAAAATCACCTGATTTGTAAAGTGATAATAAATATTCTAAAATTTTGAATCACAACATGAGTTGAATCACAACACTCGTATTAACTAGCTTCTCTTCTGATAGCTATTTATCTGAAGCCTGCAATAATGTAACCGAAACAAGCAGAACATTTTTCGAGGTTACCGGTTCGCTCAGAAGTCCAGTCGGGAGCGAAACATTTCTTGTGATTTAATGAGATCAATTATACTATAATTTGTACGCAATAACCTTCAACTGGTTTGGGAAGTCAATGCACATATCATTAAGAAATACGAATTCGATAAAGGTAGAAAGGGATGATCGGACAAATGAGATTGAGAAGTCGTCTACTACACAAATGATCACGGGTTCAATCCTCGTTGTTATTATCGATTAATGTTACATATGATTACATCGAAAATGTTTGTTTTGACAAACATTTTATGGGGTACAACATGTTTGTTTGAATCTTTCTGGGTTCTTCTACAATCTTTGTGAAAATCATGTAAAACCCTATATTGGCCATCAATTATGTATTTTCTCCTTTAATGCAATTTCTTCTTGTATACTTTAGTGATTGTATTTTTCTTCTGTGTTTTCCATCTTGTTTCATACACACTAGTCATCCAATAAATAATAAATAAATAAATAAATTCTTTATTCAGTATCAGGGTTGTTACATTTCTAAGGCGTGATTGAGGACTTCTTTTAAGTAAATAAATACTTGTGTTAGAATATCCTCGCTCTCTACAACAGATGAATGCAATTACAAAAAGTTTAACAAACTAAGTTTTTCAAATTAATAATTTTAAATTAAAGTTGAACGAATTAAATCAGATGTGTGTACGTGTAGGTTTGTGTGTATGTGTGTGTGTGTAGTATGTATGTGTGTTGAGTGTGTGAGATGAGTGAGAAAATATGAATTAAGTTAATAAATAAATGATCTTCTTTATTTTATTATGTTAATTTTTTACACAATTCAACTTATACAAGTAAATATTGCTCAATGTGTCGCCATATTGTAAGCTGCACTGGGCCCTTAGATTTGAAACGTAATTTTATTTTCATTACAACATACTAAATATCAGCAGGTCAGCTCATTAATACTAAAATTAATACTTGTTTCTGTTTAAACGACTGCATTTCTTCCAAAACTGGTTGGTTGGAAGATTAATATGAATTAAATGCAAATTATAAATTTATTGTTGTCCCTTTCGATAGCTTATTATTCAGAAGCACAGTCTGCTTAAACGCAAAGTATCTAGATTTATATATCTCATCATATTACTCAATAAGGTTTTTAATGGTGGATCACGTAGTCAGAGAACAATACATTTCATTATCAGAAATAGTAAATAGTAATCTTATAGTTTTATTATTTTCCTAATAAAAGTGAAAGTTTTTAATACTTTTCCCCCCCAGGACCGGCGTATAATGGTAAAGAAACATAAATCGAAGGAACAAGTACAACGTGCTAATTTTAAGATGAAAACTTTTGATAAACACTTGTTTTTTAAACGTTAAATTTAATTAATGACTCAACACTCGCATGTTAATGATATAAACAATATATTACATATTCAAACTGCCGTAAAGGGAAAAAAGTCGTCCTACTTCTGCCACACGTGCCGAGAGGGAATTTTCCTCGATCGTTATAGCTTGGCGTATAAAAAGCCTCGCCGGGCCTAACTTTTGTTTATTGCCGTCATTTGTATACTTTCCTACCTACGTTTATCGACCGGCGTTTTTTTGATGCGCTCGCGCATTCTTCCGCTTTTCGGGCGCTAAAATGGCGCTTGATTGATTTTTTATTTTATTTTATAAACATCGGATTCGATTAGAAAATTTTCTTTGTGCCTTTAATGGGGGCAAGCTACACCAGTGGATTAAATTATTGATAATTTTGTACATCTGTCTATACTAATATTATAAAGATGAAAGATTTGATTGTTTGTTTGTTTGTATTGAATAGGCTCCGAAGCTACGTAACCGATTTTTAAAATTCTTTCACTATTGAAAAGCTACACTATCCCCGGGTGATACTTTGATCCCGGAAATGTATGGGGAAGAGGGGGATAATCGACAAAAGAAATTACGCGCGGGTGAAACCGCGGAGGCGAACGCTAGTACCAAATAAATAAAGTTTACTCAAAAAAACTTTACCGAAATAAGTAAGTTGGCTTAGAACAGAACCATGGACATTTTTACGCTCCAAGTCAAGCTAAAGTTGATTCTAAATATGCAAATGACGATTCCTAACCAGGAAATGCGACTCGATGTGCTGCAAACCTGTAGGACATTAACTTTCAGTCGTATCTTCAAAAAATATTTCACTGACTGATATTGTAGTTTACGCTTAGCTGTCTAGGTTCCATTGCCCTAGGCTGGCGATTTTTACAAACTTGTCACGCTAATTATTCGTCACGAGCATTAACGTCACCATACTCACAATTTCGCAACGCTCTCAAATAATATCGTCCAGAAAACTAGACTCTTCAATGGGAGCAGCCTCCACTCGTTTCAAGGCTCCAATTACACTGGTTTTCTAGTATAGGAGCCAATGAACGTTGTGCTAACGACTCCCTTGAACTAGGAAGTCGTTTCTTCTATTCTTAGGCAGCTAAGTCCGTCACGTGTCGGTAAAATTTCGCAATAACCCTTAGTTGTCATTTTTGGATGCGACGTCAAGCGTGAGAATAGGATGGTGGTAAGGATTTCTTTTATGACATACCTATTTTATATTTTACTGAAATGATATAAGTATGTAGATGTCTATAATAGAATAGAACGAAAATTCTGTAATGCCCTTGGCGTCTTAAATGAATCTCATATCAGATTTTGTCTTTACTACTTTTCTAATCGATCCGGCCTAAAACCAACAGGCCGGAGTAACCGTGAATGGGCCAGGAGTCAATCGCCACAAGGTGGGCACCCGGCTTGTCCCCATTTTGGGTGTGAACGGAAAGAAAGAAGTTTAGTGGGTAGTGAGTGCTTAAACGTAACTTTCGAAAAAAAAGTTTAAAAATGAATACTTCGGAGTCGTTTCGCTCAGCTACATTTTAGGGCCTCCTCCTAAATTAAGGTTAATTGATATCTCGACTAGCGCTATTGATTTTTCAACGTCTGTTTGTTTGTTCTTATAAACGAATGGTTTATTAAGTTATTATTCTCACGCGATATCACATGGAAACTGGAAATTCAGCATGTCACTGATTTGCATGATTAATTTTTTACGTAAATTCAACATTTTCGGTAAATTTAATGAAATATAACGGGCTTAGGGGGGTCTTATTTAAATGTTATTACTGTTAAGTGGCATTGACCCTGCCCCACCCCTGGGGTTCGACTGTTTGAATCCTACCCTGTAGGTATGCAAAATATGTTTATATTTTTCCTTATAACGACAAACACATAATAACTGAAAAAAAATAAAAAAAATCAAATTTGGTGCGGTCGTTCTGTATGTGTACGTTTGCGCATGCATACATTGGCGATTAATTTTATTTAGATAGACAGACCTGTTGCAAATAAATGATTTATCTATCTGTATTTATTATGGATAATCAAAGCGTGAGATCGAATGATAGCGTACGAGTAATTAGTGCGGAAGGCGTATCGTAGGTTTAAGTTACTGATTACAATCATAAATCAATTTCAATAATCATGTTTTTATTCAAATAGACTTGAAACATTGTCAAATTGACAGACTTAAAAGTGAGAAAGAAATCCGGAATAATAATTAATTCTAAACACCAAAAAACAAAAACAAAAAAAAACAAGTGTTAGTCACTTTAAATCCAATTATATTTAGGAACTCAAAAAGTAACGCATTATAATATAACTAAGAGCCAGTTTCTAATCATCATCATCATCATCATCACTGACTTAAAGTGTATCTGTCAGTATTAGATGCTGTGTTTTATGTCAAGTTTAAAAAGAAGAGGCATTGTTGTCTGACAAATTATTTATCACGAACTAATCTGTCAGTGGTCTGGTCCTACATAAATTAAAAACTATTACAATGTTCAAAATCGTATAAATCATCACCTACATAATAGACCATACATGCCATTTGGAACGCATTGTCGAATTGTTTGATTTATGATCACACAAATTGATTAGTACCTACCAATGAGGTATGTTAAGTACTCCGTACAATTGGGTCATCACTCAGTACACACCCAATCAAATGTTTATGGGCCCGTACAAAAAACTGATGACTATCTGGCAAAAGAAGCTGCGAAATTACGAATTCACCATTGAAATTGTTTTTTTACTTGGACCAACTAAGTGCATGTTGATACAATCGTAAGATTGGGTGGAGTTACTTTTTAGGGTTCCGCGTTAAATTACATAGCGTAAGACTGTGTTTCAAGAAGATACTTTTCCTGAAGTTTTTGATCATTAATCGCAGTCGCAGTATGTGAAAAATAATAACAGATCACATAAAAATATGAATATTAAGTAAATTGAATTTTTTTTTTTAGTATGAAATGGATTTTATAAAATAGTTAAGTACAGATACATAATTATATATTTTTTTAAATATGTATTGTAAAGAGCACAAGAGCACATAAAATAAATTAATGCGTGCAAAAATTGTGTTCGATTGATAGAAAGCCAATATAACTGAGCTCAAGTCATACCTAAATCATATCAATTGAGATATTAACTAATGGTTTTTAATACAAAAGTATTTTCAACAGAGTACGATGATGATCATAATAAAATAGATGGTGAATGATTCTCGCAAGCAAACTTAATGAAATATCAGTATTGCCTTAAAAGTAAAGTACTGCGGAACCATTTCTCAAATATTTTACTTGTTCTTTCTTTGACTCCCCAAAGTTATCTACTCCAATTCGAGCAAGCACCGCGAATGCCCGCAAGCTGCCATTTTCAGATGTATGTTAAGTTACTTTAAATAAAACAACCGGGAGAGAGAATTTTCGAAATTATCACTGAAAACTGTGATTACGAGTTTTTATGTGCCACCTGTAAGACACATTTTATGTGAATGTGAATCCGGCTCGCAGTCTACAAAAAACTTCGAGACGACCTTTTATCTCTAATGCCCTTGTATTCGTGTTCAAACATCGTCTCGTCTCCTCTTTATATTCTACAAAATATTGTTTTTTAGCACTCCAGTTGATTCCAGTCTGTTGTCTTATATCATCTACCCATCTTATAGCTTCTATACCTTTGCTGTGGGCGACATTGTGCGGTCTCCACTCTAAGCTCGTTTGACCGATGTATCCCTGTGATTAATATCGATTTACGTTTCTCAATATCTTTCACTGATTCGTGACTTACCTACTGTTACAACAACTATTTCTCTTGTGATCGTGTAGATAAAGCGATCTCATCTTCTTTAAAGATTGTCAAAGGTTCATTAGAAAGATGTCAATAGGGGTAACATAACCCTAGATTCAAACTAAGGGAGCATTCAAGTATTACGTAACGCAATTATTGAAGATTTTTGACCCCCCCTCCCCCCCTTGTAACGCACCGTAACGTTTTTCTGTACCCCCCCTCCCCCTCTCTAAACGTTACGTAACACTCAAGTCAAGTGACCATTTTTACCCTAAAGTCGCAAAAAGTTATGTTATAGTTTTTATTCTTGGTATACTTTTAATTGCCTTTGCGGTAATAATACTATATAAATAAAACAAGAGATTTTTAATCCGCAAAACCTGCGTATTTTGTTTATTTTTCATAAATTTTTGGCGACCAGACAATCGAGGTATTCCCCGTAAAACGTAAATGAAAAGGGTTGCCATTTTGGGAGTTTTTATTCCCTAATTTTGTATTTAAAAAAAATAACAACGTTACGTAACATTTTGTAAGGAAGACCCCCTCCCGCCCCTGTAACGCATCGTAACGTTTTACGAGACCCCCCTCCCCCAAATTGCGTTACGTAATACTTGAACGCCCCTTAAGAGGGACGAACATTGGGAGAGGCCTATGTCCAGCAGTGGAATCAGACAGGCTGAATGATGATGAACCCTAGATATTATCCTCAGGCAGCTCGGGCATCCAAAAACAACTTCTCAACTAAATGACGAGCCATTTGGTGTAATGGTCGAGAAGTCGGCTATTACACCAGAGGTTGCGGGTTCGATCCCCGCACGGTACAAACATTTGTGTGCATGAACATGTCTGTTTGTATCGGTCTGGGTGTTTCTATGTATAATATGATGTATTTACAAAAAATATATATATAAGTAATTTATCCGTTGTCTAGCACCCATAGTACAAGCTAATGCTTAGTTTGGGGCTAAATGGCGCTGTGTGAATAATGTCTAGAGATATTTATTTATTTATTAAATAAATAGTTTACACCCAACGACGGTACGTTGAGTATTGACCAGTCAATTTAAATTTACCTAAATATTGGTGTTAATTTGTAATGTTATTCGTCCACTTTTCATGTATATTAGTCTTATCAAAATACCATTCAATCAAACATACTAAAATAAAATTGAGAATGTTAACATACAATTTATACTGTTTTATGTTAATTTTACGACATATTTAAGTGGATCTGAATAGTGATCGTCGAGTTAGCGAATTCTAATTTATAAAGCATTAGCTTCTGCTTCGTTTACGCTCCTCAGTACATTTTAATCTAATTCCATAATTAATGTATTTACAATGTGTCAACATCCATCTGTTAATTCTCCCCATGGAATTAATATTATCTATTAAGTTTAATTCTCCCAAACTTTCTTGACATTGTATAAGGTATTTAGCTTCTACCGGAGATTTTGTCTTTGTGAATTTTTGAAATTAGAGCTGACCAATCATAATATATAAGGGTATATTTATGATCTATTATATTCTATTTTAGTATAAATCAAGTGATAGGTGGGAAAAAATAAAACAATCTTTTAAATCGATTTGACACGATCCAATACGACCATCACAATAGAATGCAGTCGACGTTAAAAAATCAGATTTTAGCCTTACATTTAGTTCGTTTGTAACTTACGCAATCCGTGCTTTTTGTGCGAGGCGTTGAACCCAATATCGCGGGTTCCGGTTTTGCTTTCGTACGTTTTCGACCAGTTAACCTTTAAATTATCGTTACAGATTGACAGGTTCGAGCCAGAAGCGCTTCTGGGTCAATATTGGCTAAAAAGGCATTTAGTGTCGGGTTGTAATTTGTTACTGCCGCTTTGGACCAGTAGGCGATGACTGTACCCCGCTTTTATCTTATAGGTTGAACCGAATAAAAGTGAGATAGGTAGATGGAATAGGGAGTGTTCGCTTTTGTGCACAGTGTCATGTTCAGAGAATTTCAGACACTTGTGTAGAGAGCACAAATGATACATGCTTAATTTAGAGTAAGATGATTTTCGGTAGAAAAAAACTAAGAATATTAGTTTCATATTCATCATCATTTTTCATACTTCTATCAGCCGTCAATTCTACATTCACACCTTTCATTTATATCGGTCTTCCTCCAATATCTCCATCTACATACATTTTATTACGTAGGTAATTTGTTTTTGAATAAAATTTAATTAAAGGAATCAAACTGGAACTTAGTAAGTCTCGTTCCACATTTTCATTGACTAGTGTCGATCTACGGTCGGTTTACTAGCCAATCAAATGCGCTATTTGCAACCGGTTAAAAATACACCGCTGTCAAATGCATCCGAGTGCAATAAAAATAATAGCATGCTGATTCACAGGTCACTGTTTCACAAGCGTGATTTGCGATTAATTGCCGATATGATTTCAACGTTACCGTTCATATTGTATGATAATTTCTCCCTGAAGTAGTAGAACAATGTCCGCCTAGCCGATTTTTAGGCTACGGCGGCCAATCTTTACGCAGGATATACTATAGTGCACAAGGGAGTGCGCAAGCAGAGGTTTACTCCCTGTTCCCTCACTCTTATACCACGGTGGGGCAGCAGTCTAACACGTGACACGAACGAAGAGAGATCAGGCGCAGTATCAACGGCTTTACGTGCTTTCCAAGACACGAGGGGTTTTTACACTGCCAATTTTCAGACAAGACTATGACTGATTTTCTGGATAGAAAAACCCATTCAAACTTTATTTTGGTTCAATTTAAAAGAAGTGCGTGCTGCGTGTTGACGACTGGCGCGCGAGCACACAGGATCGGGAAGGATGGCGAAATCTCGTATCGGAGGCCAAGACACACTTCGGGTCGCTGAGCCATCGGAGTAAGTAAGTAAGTAACTTAAAGCATAGGTAGATGGATGGAGAAAATCAACAAAAGGCGTCTTTCTTGCTCGTTTGTCTCCCTCTTTCATGAAAAAAGTTCTGCACCATTCTAGCCCCAACGACAATCACTCCACATCCCGCGAATGTCACTAGGTTGCACTAATAGAGGAACTGTTTATTGTACGGGACCCCTGTATGCTATTTCGGGGCCACGAGTGCTATGACCCTACGAGTATCTATGCTCCCCTCTTGAACTTCATACTGAACAATAATAGTTATAATAATTTTTGGCGGAAAGGAACGTTTAATTTTCAGAGTTGACCTCCTCCATGGAACATTACAGTGGCTAAGCTAAACACGGAGGCCGTGGATTGCCGACTTCTCGACCATTTCACCAAATGGCTCGTCGATGGCTTGACTTGGCGGGAATCTGCGGTCTATAATTTTGTTAAGTTTAGTCCTCTTAAGCCTAACTCGTTGGTGTGCTAATCAGTCTGTTTGTGTTTGAGCCACGTAAGACAAAGTAAACGAATCATACGCAATCACAGACAAGCTAAGTTCTTCTTACTAAATTAGTTGGCATTGGGTAATACTGAAAATGTCAAATCTTGTAAGCTTGACCGATACAAACACGTATGTTCTTGAACACAAATGTTTTTACCGCGCAAGTATTGAACCTTTTGCTGTAATAGCAGAGTTTTTAGCCATTATTCGAACACCAAATTGGTCGTCCAAATAAGAAATATATGTCTAAAAACATAGAAATTAATAACAAAGCTACAAATGTATAACAATAAACAAATTGACTGGCCCGATGGCGCATGTGATGTTGTCCAATATTTATTTATTATTAAATTGAAATTCATCATTTAAATTTAAAAATTACACAAAAAATTGCTTTAAATATGTGCTTTGGCAGAATTCAAACCCACAGACCGATATGCATTATGCAGTCAGATCCTCTTCCAATTATTTAATTAGTCGGAGCACACAGAACTTGGCTTTTATTTTACCACACCCTCTTTATAAAACCAAAATAATAAAATAAAATATGTATATGATTCTGCTATCAATAAAATCATACAAGTGTGAAAAGGCACGTTTCTTATTAATTAACATTTTCGTGCCTACGAATGTAACGGACTGTTATTTTTGCAATTAACTCGCGTTGACCTTAATCGATATTGGAGATAATGAAATTCGACATAACCACCACTTGTCTTGAATGAAAGTTTTCAATCAGTGCGTGTGGTACCGATAGGTGTATGACCTAACTACCGCTTAATTATGATTCGATCACCTCCTATAATATTAGAAGTGAGAAAGTAAACATGTTTTTTATGCTTGATCAGTTGCAGTGCAGACAGGCACGCAGACCACCTGATAGTAAGCAGCCACTGCGGCCTATTCCATTAAGGGGCTTGTTATATTTTGAAACAGTGCTCAGACTTACCACACCCTCGACTTCTCAACGAACCCTTGAAAAGGAGAATTACCTACTGATGAACAAGCCGGCAACTCATTTGTGATTCCACCTGATTTGCAGATGTCAATGGGCGGCGGGAGTTACTTTTTATGGGTTATTCCCTGAGTACCCCGATCCCCGAGGCCCCCGTTCCGGAGAACCCCGATTTATTGAAGATAAATATTACTTATGCTTATTTAAAATAAGTCTGGGTTCTCCGGGACGGGGGCCTCGGGGATCGGGGTACTCAGGGAATAACCCCCTTTCTATCAGGTGTGCCGCATGCTGGTCTGCCGGCTATACCATAAAAAAAAACAGCCGCTTAGCTTAGCTATTCACTGACAATTAATCTAATAGAAAATAGCACCTCCTTGCAGAAGACCACAGTCAAGTTAGAAAACTTGAAACCTTTTTTGCTGCCAACGTTGTTTTTCATAAAAAAGAGGCTAGCAGTAATGGAAGTAGTGTTGCCCAAATGCAAGAACAAGACGAGACTTAGCCAGTCTTGGTCTTGGTCTTGCGCCAATACACCTGGTCTTGGTCTTGGTCTTGGTCTTGCGCCAATACGCCTGGTCTTGGTCTTGGTCTTGGTCTTGCGCTCCCAGTCTTGGTCTTGGTCTTGGTCTTGCGGCAAGAGTCTTGCAAGTCTTGCAATTACCTATTAGTCTATTACTATTTATTAAAGTTTACTTTAAATCTTAGAAAAACGTATTAGAATTGGAACATTGTGAGCTTGAATTAACATAGCCATAGTAAAGATCAAGCAGATTAATAAATAACTGAAGATTTGATAAGAAATTCGAAAAATCAATTGACCTATATGTCGTTTTCCATGGAAGTAACTGTTTCTTAATAAACATTTATGATTTATAAGCTTACATTTGCTAAAACATGTAAAAAAACAAATTAATTACAATAACTTGACTGTATTTTAAAGAACAATACTTATCTGTACCTACCTATACACCGAACTGTTACACCTAACTACTCAGTGAAATAGCGCTAAGTCCTAGCTGCAAGACGCAAGAGTCTTGCAGGCTATGTCTTGTTCTTGCTCAAGTCTTGCACGGTCAGTCTTGGTCTTGGTCTTGCTAAAAATACGAGGTCTTGTTCTTGGTCTTGGTCTTGCAAAAACGCAAGAACAAGACCAAGACTGCAAGACCAAGACTGAATTTGGGCAACACTAAATGGAAGCGAAAATGCTGTCACTTGTTTTATTCAAAGATAGTCTTCCGCGTAATTTCTTTTTTCTTCTTCCAACATTTCCGGGTTCAAAAGTATACCCATGTCACCCGGGGATAGTGTAGCTTTCCAACAGTGAAAGAATTATTCAAATCGGTTCAGTAGGTTCGGAGCCCATTCAATACAAACAAACAAACAATCAAATCTTTCCTCTTTATAATATTAGTATAGTACCATGATTCAGATCCGAAGAAACGTGAATGCACTAAGAACTCCACGCTACTAATTTCAGCAGTCAAGTATTAAGTCCAAGTATGATTTGTTGTGTCCAAAGCGATTACAATTTCCCTTCAAATGTTTGCGCTCGCGCTCAAGTTGTAATAGATAAATCCGCTGTGGGTCAGTGCGAACACATAACTCACTTGACAGGCGACGCGGTCGGGCAAACGGGAGCCTAGCAAGTTCTACTAACCCATGACTTAGAGATCTTATATAAATCTAGGGTCTGTCTTAGGGCTGCCATCACACGCCATAAACACAGCAAAAATCCCGGCAATTTGGGCAAGTTTTTTTCCTGGACACCTCTAAAAAAGTAGGTAATTTGCAACAAAAATAAAAAACTTGGTTATAATTTTTTTAGTCTTTTTCCCAGACACCTCTAAAAAAGTAGGTAATTTGCAACAAAAACAAAAACATGGTTATAATTTTTTTTAACTTTTGTGGATGTGTCCGAGTAAAAACCTTTGCCGGGCGACCCCCGGATGCCTAAGACAAATCCAGGGAAACCCGGCCGGATGGCGGCCCTATACTAACCTATGGCTTTTAGAAAACTAATATAAATCTAGGGCTTGTCTACAAATGGAAGGCTGGTGACGAATGACTTTCCTAAGCTCATTTGAGAAGTTTATAAAATCTAGTTATGACTTAAGATGCCTAGAAATCTAAAGCTGTGCAAGAAATTGAAAATCTTAAGTTACTATTGTGTTGTAGAAGTCGGAAGTTGGCGTTTAGAATTATATGTATGTATATTTAGCAGCTGGTTCAGCTTATAGAATTAAGAAAACAAAGGGCTACATATTGGCTACCAAATAAGTCCCTGATAATTTGTTTATAATGCGTGTTTTTTTAGTCGTTGTTTTCCCGCGGCAGAACGCTTCTCCTTCAGTAGTACTATTGATTTATGCAAGTAATTTTTTTTTTTTTTTTTTAAATTTTTTTAACGTTTTTTGATTTTTTTTTAAAGTTTGATGGGTAAATGGAAACCAGATGTGAGCAAATAGTTAATAATCATTTTTTTGATAAACGCAAAGGGCAATGACCCCGGCCAGTGACCGTCCGTGACGCAGCTAGTACTATTGGTTCGAGTTTCGTCTATCATAATCGTAAAACTTTTGATTTGACTAAAAAAAGAACTTTATTTGTTTATTTTACTACTAAGATAGAATCATTTGACTGCGGGAAAACAACGACTAAAATTCCACGCTGTATACTAGCGGTCACCTCCACGGTTTCACCCGCGCGTAATTTCTTTTTTCAAATATCTCCCCCTTCTCCCCACATTTCCGGGATCAAAAGTATCCTATGTTCACCGGGGATAGTGTAGCTTTCCAACAGTGAAAGAATTAAGTATTCAAATCGGTTCAGTAGTTTCGGAGCCTATTCAATACAAACAAACAATCAAATCTTAATTTTAAGTAGTATAGATAACAGATGTCAATATAACAAAATCATAGTCATCTTCGCGAACGTGAAGTTAAACGATGCTGTATTTACCTTGAAATACAGTACAAGAAGTTCCTATTCCATGTTGTAAGATTTCGCCTGCCAAAACTGAAAGGAAGGATATGAGAAGTCACGCCCGTCCGTTAGTCTTACAGAGATAGCAGACGCTGCAGTAGCCATTATTCAATTGTTATGTAAGGCCGGGTGTACACGACGCCGACCTAAAATCTAATCTCGCTGCAAGTGCGACGGAAGGGAGTGGCCGACTGACAGCGGATTGCAAGCGACGAACATCGCTTAATTTTTTTATTTTATCTAATGAAAAATTAAGCCTATGTTGTAACATAATATACCTTTTGATCGCCTCCATAAACAGGGGTAAAGCCATTCGCATAGATCTAAAGCAGGACGTGCGTACTTTTTCTTTGATTCATAAATCTTCGTTGACGAGCCATTTGGTGTAATGGTCGAGAAGTCGGCTATTACACCAGAGGTCGCGGGTTTGATCCCCGCACGGTACAAACATTTGTGTGCATGAACATGTCTGTTTGTATCGGTCTGGGTGTTTCTATGTATAAAATGTATGTATTTACAAAAAAAAAAGTATATAAGTAATGTTTATCCGTTGTCTGGCACCCATAGCACAAGCTAATGCTTAGTTTGGGGCTAGATGGCGCTGTGTGAATAATGTCCAGAGATATTTATTTATTATTTATTTATAAATAAAATTGGTGACTGGGTCAGTTCACTGACTTCTAAAATCTATCTATGTACTTACTGTAATAATTGAAAACCATTATGTTTGTGTTAATATGTACTGCAGCAGATATATCTAGCTGGCCGTTGCAGCAGTGCGACTCTTTGCCGGAAATTGACGTTTAAAATTTCGTCGTTACGATACTGAAGACTCCTTTGATACGAGTATAGACCGACAAACTTATCTGTTTGCTACTGTCTTTTTAAAACTGTCATTAAATATCATTTTTGCATTGCATTTCACGTAGTTCCAAAGTTGGCCACTGGAACAGATAAGTTTGTAGGTCTGTATTTGCGACTCCAATGTCAAGTTTATTGGCTCTTACTTTCCTATTTTCACGCAGAAAACATCAAAGTAGGAGCTATAATACCGAAAGCTTTTATTTGTGATGGTGCTATCACCAGTGACTATCCACTAAAATCAAATTACCACTGACAAATCAGTTTTAACTTGGAAGCTATTAATTTTGTCAACTTTAAAAAAAAAATTGCGTCTTTATTATCTGACATACACACTAACATAATATGCCAGTGGCGGAACTGGCCGTACAATATCCGCTGTAAGAGGAACCATTCACACATGTGTGCTAAATCGGAAAGTACGTTTGTCTTAGCTAGACGAGTGTAAGGGTGCGTAGAGCCCAGTGCGGCAATTTAGTCGCCGGACAAATGTCGCCAGCTGACCTATAAGACATTTGCATGACTGTCACAGAAATGCTAATTGAAAACTTTATCATGCGTTATAATAATAATATGTAACTGAGCAATTTACAATTGCTGATCGATCGCGCTTTTTCATTTGTGTAAATGTAAATTCATTCTTAATTATAGTAAATATTAGGTTGGTCACTTGCCTTATGCACCCCTTACACTTGAGATAAATATGTCCCAGCATTGGGACGCATATAGGCTAATGATAAAATGATATTAATGATGATAGTAAATGCTAAAGTACCTCAGCCTATCGTTTTCAGACCTAAAACTAAAAATAATGAATATGGATAGATATTTATAAGATTTTTATTATGGAAAGTCAAGATGTTACAAAACTTAGTAGGTGTATCGGAAAATTAATATCGCTGACTCCGATATTTCGGTATCAATCTGATACATCCCTACTTTAAACTTAATAATAATTACATGTCCTAGTAAACGTCCAAAGAACGTTGGAAAAATACACATGATTCAGAAACAAGTAAAGTCACGATCATTTATATGTATTACAGACTCATTCAAATATGAACCTTATCACAATCGCATAACACCTCATGTGTAAACTCTTATTGCACGTGCCTTTAAAGTATGCAAATAATTGTTTTTGAACATCACAATCATCAGTGTTTATTCATTTTATTAATTTTTATTTGCATATCCAATTAAAAGTTCCTATCTGCTAATTGGTTATCAGTGTCTTAATAATGCAAGATTTATTTTTTAATTTTACTACAAATTGTGTAGCAATAATTTTACGACCGAATCGGTAATCGAGTCGGTTTTGTCTGAGAAGTCAGATGCTACGCCAACATTTGTGTCTACCAAACGTAAGTAGTGTAAGTAGGTACCTAATAAAATATAATAAGTAATTTGTTGCCTCCCCACTCCGTTACCAAATTGTCCATATCCATTTTTAGTTTACGGCTTCTCACCATCTTTATTTTAGGTAACCATACCTAGGCCTAGATATGAATGAATAATATCATCTTGGGTATTTATTTATTTTAATAAAATGTTTATTTTTCTCAAATAGAGTAGAAATCATATACCGAAGTCTTTTTTAGAGTAGAGGAGAAGACCAAGAATCTTCTTATTTGAATTGCTATCTTTACGGGAACTAGGCAGAAACGCTCGATGCAATTTTGTTACAAATCTAAAGTAAGCTTGAAGACGTGGTCCGGCCTCTGGACAGTGGATACTAAAATATTATCATTGCGCAACTTTTAGTATAGAAACTTCGTTGTTTTGCGTTAGCCAGGCCATGTATTGCATGTGTGGAAGGGAGCGGCGAGAGGCCATTCTAAAACTACTTGTACAACCCGAGTGTACCCGTCTAGCAAGCAATTCACGCCCTTAGCAATCGCAAAATAAGGGAGGTAAATGCATATAAGATTGGCCATCACCTGGCAATGTGGACTAAATTTGGATTGACATACAGAAATATATTGCGTCCTTGACCGCGTTCAAGATCATGACAGCTAAAATTGGCCGATGAATTAGACTATAATTAGATGATACATTGTTGTGTCTTGAAGATCATAAATCAAGTGACTAACTAACCAATAAATAGCTCTTTTAGACAAGATTAATCTAAGACACACGATTAGTCTTCCGGTCTCAAGGAAATTTTCAGAATTCTATCTCAATTTGTAATTACTTAATTTGAAGCAGGTGTTCTACAACCTTACAAAATGCTTACCTAAGATGAGTCAAGCTACTAACTTAAGTCGGTAGTAAATGTTATATTAATGTACTCAATTTAATTAACGACAATAATTGTGCAGTCAATATAACGAGAATGACGTCATTTTTTTAAAAACATTTTTAAAGTGTTCAAATTACCTTTTCAAAATCTAGCATTAGCATAGTCAGCCCATAGTTTTGTTAGTAAAAGTAATTCTGCTAATTGGTTACGATTGAATATTGAGAACATGCCGTGAAATTAGTAGTTTGATTCGTTATGCGAATAATATGCGTTTTGATAAACACATATGCTAATGTTGTTAGTACAAACTTGATTAACTTTATGATGTAGTCCATTCGCGTTTCAATTTTATGTTTATTTTTAATAAATTACGAATACATGACTAATTTATCGAAAAAATTAACAAAACTTTAGTAAGTATTAGATCTTAACAATAGAGCAGGCTATATCACTACTCTGGCTAGAAGATAAAGTCATAGGTACTTAGTTACAATAAAGGTCACCGTTTTGTGATAAAGTCAATTACGTAAATACAAAGCATGCCGAATTCGTTTTTACAATGACAAATCCGAGCACTGTTAAAAAAATCTGAAAAAAGACATTACTTACCCAATCTGAAACTTCAATTGAAATATTGGATGTCAAAGATTACAGTCACGCGTCCGCAATTCAAACCTGTATGTTTCCACCCTCATATCAAATTGTATCATCATACATTGAAATAAGTAGTAATATCGTCGACAATCCTATAAAAACGCATTTCATGGCGCAGTGAAAACTTATACGATCCATTTACAAGATCTAAAAGCAAATTGTAATACAAATTTACGTAGTCGGTCTATATCGAATGAACGGGTATAAAGAGGGTGGTTTATATGGAATTCGACGATGAGGATCGCCGCAGAACTTCTATGGAGGTAATATTTCGTCGGATTAAGTACAGCGTAATGTTACTTCGTGGTCGGCGCAGATAAGATTTGATCGAGGAAGTGTGAATTCTCTAGACTTTGCTACGTGATTTTGCGAAAATCTCCGCGTTTGCATGTTGTTGTCTTTGCAAACAGCGATGATGACATGAATTTTATCTAGTTAGACATTGATTTTGCGGTTCAAAAACACGTTATTCGAATCTTCATCAAATAGATTTATCAGAAAGTAGAAACTGTTTTTACCAACTTTACGGGTTTTAGAGCGCCGCTGCGATTCCTGGGATGGACTAGAAATAGGTAAATAAATTTTAATTATATTTCCGGTGTCTATGGGCCATACACATTATTATTATAAACTGTTCCTCTTGCTTTATACTCTCTCATTTATAAAAAAATGAATTTTCGAACAAACATTAGTAGCTTATCTATCACGCTTGTACTCTCGTATGTAAATTCCGTAGCCACAATAGCTCTGGTTGAGTTCCTTGTATTAGTGTGGATGATAGAATATTTGAAATTAAAGATACGAGCCAACGTATCTTCCATAAGAATTATTTCACAGCTGAATAAATATGATAATCCGTGGTTGTTTACAATACGATGGGTCATGTGTCTGTCTGTTAACTGAAATGGCATAAGACGAAACGCAAACATTTCACTTACCTTATTTGAAATATCATACAAAAAATAGGCCGATAAAACTCCTTGTGCTAAGAGAAAGAACAATTATAGATATTATGATAGATGTGTAGAGATATATTTCCATATGGATCCACGTGAGCTTGTTACGTTAGCATCGTAATATGCAACAGTCATTCAACTTTCTGCGATATAAATATGCAGTGAATTCGGTCTCAAGGTTATCTCCGACCCAGTTTGCGTATCGCTTTCGTTTCAGACCAAAGTTCAGACGGATTGTTTCTAATATCTTCTTATCGATCTATATTTAGTTTTCTTTCTTTAGTAACGTCTTTTTTAGTTTACTAGCTTTCACCATGTGGAGTGTTTTTCTGATGCATAAGCATATTCCTGGATGGATTGCATGAAAGATGATATAAGTGAAAAAGAGAGAGACAACTCGTTGACGAGTGACAGGGATGAATGTAAACGAAAAACATATTCGGTCTGACCAAAATAAATCGGGAACAGGGTAGGAAGAAGAACAAGCTAAATTACTGTAAAATTTCATCTTAATCCGTTCAGTATAGAATAATATGAAAGTGTAACCAACATCCATTCATACTCACAGACTTTTACAGGTTATAATATAAATAGGAAATAGGATAGGGTAATTTTGGTGGTTGCGACTCTAAATCTCCGTTTGTTTAGTCTACCAATTCGCAAACGGGCAAATAACCCACCTGATGTTAAGCGGTCATCATTGCGTATTGAGGAACACACTATATCAGAAAACGGCACTCTCACTATAATCGTAGGTTCGTCTGGTCTTGGAGCCTTCATGTCACGTCATCAGGGACTGATCTCACACATAAAGTGAAAATGTTTTTATTTACAAACTAGCCTTCCGCCCGCTTTTTCAAATATCTTTCCCTTCCCCCACATTTCCGGGATCATAAGTACCCTATGTCACCGGGGAGAGTGTAGCTCTCCAACAGTGAAAGAATTTGTCAAATCGGTTCAGTGGTTTCGGAGCCTATTCAATACAAACAAACAAACATATAGATATAGACTAGTATAGATCATCAACTTGACTAAAAAGTTGATAACTGTAAATTCTATATAATTCTAATTGCATCTGTCATATACCTACCTATTCTTTCAGTTGTCCTTTACTTGTAAGTTGTCTGGAAGAGATCACTTCTTGCGATAAGACCGATTATGTTCTAACGTTATTCGTTTTGTGTGCAATTAAGATTATTTGTTATGTTATGTTAAGCGCAAAGAGAAGTTATATCAAAATTACTTAAGAAATGTTTCACTACGTTCAAAACAACATGATAAATATCGCTGTTTAATAAAATAATGTTGATACTAATGATAATAGTCTGCGTCTCGCAGCTATAATGTGATAACCAATTCTCGAGTAAAAAACAAAAATGTTTCATAGATTGTATCCGTTTCTTTTTACCTTATTTACTAATAACTTCTGGTGTCTTTCTTGGAATAAAGTAAACTATGTGTCAAGTGTCAACATTATGTAGATAGGTAACAGATTTATATAACAAAAATCTATGTGAACATGTGTTTTTTTATACTAGATCAATTGGCAGACAGGCACGCAGCCCATCTGATGGTAAGCGGTCACCGTGGCCTATTTCATTGAGGCACACTTCACCAGAAAGCATCGCTCAATGCCAGGCCGTAGGCTCATCTGATTTTCGAGCCTTTCAAGCCGAGTCGCAACACAGCCAGAGCTATTATGGCGGCAGATTTCACCTGTGGTAGATAGCCACGGACTCTGAAAAGGCCCACCAACCTGATCCAAGGCGGGAATGGAACCCACGACCTCCTGGTTTTATACCCGAGCGACTTAGCCACTGTTCCACGGAAAATGTATATGTTTATAAAAAAAAATACGAGCCATAACTGCAGACAGTTCCTGTAATGAGTCGTAATGAGCCTGCTCGACAGATGAAGTGGCATCCCTTCACAGAAAACTGATAGGTATGAGTAGTAGACGTACGAGATTACCGGAGGCCTGAAAGAAATCAAAAGTCTAGTAATAGAAATTAATCACTTTTAATAGATTTATTCATACTTTATTTATGCTTCTCCCATTCATAGCGAGATGTTTTTGGCAGAAACAGCCATCTATACTCTATAGTATAGAGTCTAGATGGATACACTTTCCTCTCTAGAATATTAGTATAGAGTCTATAATAATATTCTAGAGAGTAAAGATTTTATTGTTTGTTTGTATTGAATAGGCTCCGAAACTACTTAACCGATTTGAAAAATTCTTCCACTGTTGGAAAACTTCGTTATTCCTAAGTGACACATAGGGTCGCTTCTTTTGATCCCGGAAATGTAGGGGGAAGGGGGGACAATTGAACAAAGAAATTGCGCGCGGGTGAAACTGCGGAGGCGACCGCTAGTTTTTGATAAAATTGTTTTTAAATACTAACGTAGTACATTATACGACACGTTCTCTTTTGTATTAGCTCCATGTTTAAGAACGACTGTTTCAAGAGTTGCATTCCTGAATCGTAAAAGTGAAACACCTTGTCCTCAAGTTCTTTCTAAAACAATATCTCCTCCATTTTCAACTGTTAAAACTACAAGTCGTAAACAATTATTTTTAGTATCTTGTTGTTAAATTCAATGGTTCTTGTAGACGGCTTACAAGGTGCCGACAGGACGGTTCGAGTCCTCGTTAAGGCAATAAAATAGAAACGGAATTCATGTTTCATTTTAGACTTTTCTTTTATATGTTTACGTTGTATTGAAGGAGGTGTAATAGTGTGAAAGATTTCAGTTTTATGACCGGTACTAAATTAAATATAAAGAGTAAATGGTAGCACAGTGATTTCAAGACGCTTTCCGTTATGAGGTCAATAGTTCAAATTGAATTTATGTGCGTATTTTATTTAGTTTAAAATCTAATTTCTATGTGATATTAGCTGAAGTTGGCGTGGGCTGGACATATGTGGCGCCAGCAAGAAGACAAATGGAGCAAACGCGTTCTCTGTTGGAGATCTCGCTCCAAAAGACCAGTCGGCAGATCACCAGCGCGCTGGTCCGATGATTTAGTGGACGCTGCAGGCCCCTTATGGCAAAGGGAAACCTATAACCGGGCTATCTGGAGAAAGTCTGGAGAGGCGTATGCTCTAGGGTGGGCGAAAATGCGCTGAAGAAGAGAACGCAGTTTAAGTCATCATCATTTCCTTGCCCTTATCCCACGCTAGGTAGGGTCGGCGCAACATTCCTTCCTAGTGTTCTGTGTTCCTTCCACACTCCTATTAGCCCCTATTAGCCGTCAATTCTACATTCACTCCTTTCATTTTCATATCATACTTCACGCAATTCATCCATCTCTTTTTCGGCCTTCCTCTGCTTCAAGACAAAAAAACTATCATATTATGCTTCTCCTAAATCCTGTTAAATTATTTCTATTTGCAAATGTTTCTTTACCTTTGGAGAAAACATTAAGAACCCAAGAGCTCATGC
This sequence comes from Mecyna flavalis, assembly GCA_949319885.1. Taxonomy (NCBI): domain Eukaryota; kingdom Metazoa; phylum Arthropoda; class Insecta; order Lepidoptera; family Crambidae; genus Mecyna; species Mecyna flavalis. Next base: position 3,149,044 of record OX439413.1, read on the forward strand.
AAATAAGGTTTTGAAATAATGCCTTTTGCATTTAATTTATTATTGTTTTAGCACGAGGTGCTAGGTACAGTAATACAAGAGGAGGTAAATCTTTTGTCTTGTGGTGTTATTGTGAGTACCTATCGTAAATACAAGATGTAGTCAAACAAGGTCGCTCTAGCCTGTTTTTAAGAGTTTTAGTCCCACTTTACAGTTTCGAAAATAATCAATTGTAATTTTTTTTTAATCCAATGATCACATTAAAAATAACGAATATTATTTTAAAATCACGGTTGATCTCTTTAGTGGTTCTAATTATTACTGTGCAAAAGAATTTCATGGAAAATCAAATTGAAAAATAAATATTTTGACTTTGACTTTGGTTGGTTGGAATATAATATAGTATATATAGAGTCATTCTTTAATACAAACAATATTAACAATTCATAAGTGCATTTTATTTTTATAGTATTTTTAACTGCTTTTAGATATAAGTTAATCACTTTGAAATGGCGGTTTATTATTAAAAGCTGATTTTGAACATATTTTTGAAGCTGTTATGTTATGTGGCAAAATCACTTGAAAATTAGTATTGATAATTTTAAAATGGTTGGTAGTCGCTTTAACATTTTCGATTGAAAATATAAAAGTCATGGTCCTTGTAATTTATTGTCGACAAACAATGTGTAACTGGCGTTGTCGACTGTACACATTGGTTTCGAGTAACATCAACTCAATGATTTCACTTCAAGAAAGTAACTGTGAACTAACACCATCTGGGTACATGCGGTTTTGTTAGTGAGAAAGACTTATAGGATTACGCATTCATATGGGCTATAACATATTTGGATCAAGTAGCTCGGATAAATAAACTAGGAGGTCGTAGGTTCGATTCCCGCCTTGAGTTTTTTTTGCTGGTAGGATTTTGCAGTGTCTGACTGGCTAGCTATACTCCCATAATTGAAATCTGCAGCCATAACAGCTCTGGCTGTGTTCCGGCATTGTAAATATGGGAGTTGTAATTGAAATGAGAGAAAGATTACAGCACTGCTGTTAATCTTTATTGCATCTTAATGTTTTGGTTGGTGGTAGGGCTGGTCAATAGCCATAAGGCTAGCACCGGCTCGTCCTAATCGGGTGTGAAGGAGAAACCGGGGGAGTTTAGTGGGTAGTGGACACTTCAGTCTTGAGTCCCACACACGGCCGCAGGTCTGCGGTTATGGTGCATAAAAGCATTCTCCTCCGGAAAAAAAAAGGTGAAATCTGCCGCCATAAAAGCTCTGGCTGTGTTCCGGCAAAATTAATGTGGAAGCCAGTACACTTGAAATCAGAGGCTCGAAGATCAGATGAGCCTACAGTCTGGCAGCACATTGAGCGACGCTTCCGGGTGAAGCGTCACTCAATGGAATATGTAGTGGCACTTACGCCACTTACCATCAGGTGGGCTGCGTGCCTGTCTGCCAACTGAGCTAGTATAAATAAAAATTACATTGATTAATCCTTATCTGTGATTCATCAAATTCATCTGTTGGTATTGTACAGCGTACTAAATAGGCTTTCTCGTTAGACTAGCAACTTCTTTTTTTTTTTTTTTTTTTAATTTATTTCCATAAAAACACAATATATAACACATATGCAACATCTGCCAAACTGTGCAACAGTTTGTCGGCAGCAGCTCTCGCGTAAACATAAGTATTTTATATTTTACGTTAACATAAGAAATATAAACAAGTACCAGTATAAGACAAGATCACATACATTAACATAACGGAATTCTAATTTAATTGCCTCAATTCAATATCATAGAACTGTATCACACTTTAAACATACATATAAATATTTAAGGACATAATGACAGGTAATGCTTTCGCAAAGTACTTTTTAACTGATTTTTAGTGTTTATATTTTTGAGAAGACCGTACGGAAGGTCATTTATAAATGTGGGGGTTAGCCAGCGCCTTTGTCGTCTTCCGTAATAATTTTTGCACCCGAACATCATCGATTCATTGATCATTAGAATAATAATGGTCTAATAATTAGTTTTTGCTAATTAAGAAGTTCGCCGAAACGATCTCGTTGGGAATAAGGCCGAACTGGTAATTAAACGTATTCGGATCATCAAACAAAGAGCTGGCAAAAAGTGGGCAAGCACTATGAATTAATTAAATGTAAGGGTTCCGTAACGTAAAACTGTAACATATTTTGATAGCTATTATAACACAAGTTAAGGTGACTTGATTTCAATGATGGAGGCCTTTGCCTTGTAATATGACATTAACAGGCTGGAGGAGCCTTATGTTTTTTGTTTATTTAACACAAAATTACAATCTAATAATAGATATAAGATTTATTATTATTGTATCTCTCCTACGGGATGTCACAGCAGAGGCCGGTCCTTTTGGAAGGTGGACGTGGGGATACAGATCCAAATATTATTATTTCATCTCAACTTGATGCCTGCCACCTCAGGGTTTAAAAATCCAGAAAACTATTGTCAGCTAATATTAAACAACATTTTAAATAAATTCGTTTTCAGCAACAAAGTGGCACAGTTGCGTTTTTGAATCAGCTTATTGAACCCAAAAGCCATCGGCAGTTAGGCCTTAGATGATCTGACTTTGATAGTAAAAAATAAACCCGTAATGACTTTAGAAAACTCCGTTCTGTATCAGTAATTAGTTTTTAATTTTCAACAAGTTCCACGCTTTGGGTTTTTGAGTCGATGGCTTTTTTTTTAAATATTGGCACTAGAATTGTGTACCCGAATATGAATTCGTGACAAAACCGACATTTAGTAACTAACTGAATGAGTCAACGAGATATTTACAATCATGTTCGATTGTATTAATTTTATATAAGTAGTTGGCAGTGAGCCAGTTAATTGTCACAAGCCAGGCATCGGGTTATATCTTTGTGTGTAAAGAGAAATCGGGTAAGTTTGTTGGGTAGAAGGACGCTTTAGTCCTGAGTCTCACACATAGCCTTAGGTCTCGCTTATGCAAGTAAGGTAATAAGGTTTTGGGTGCTTATACGCATTTTCCGCCGCGCTCGGGTATAAAAACACGCAGGTCGTGGGTTCGATTCCCGACTTAGGTCTGGTTGGTGATAGGGCTTTTTCAGAGTCCGACTGGCTAGCTACCCCCACTGGTGAAATCAGCCGCCATAACAGCTCTGGCTGTGTTCCGGCAATATTAATGTGGTTAATATTGCCGGATACTAGGTATATAGGATAGGTACTAACCTACACTTGAAATCAGAGGCTCGAAGATCAGATGAGTCTACAGTCTGGCAGCACATTGGGGGACGTTTCCAGGTGAAGCGTCTCTCAATGAAATAGGCCGCAGTGGCCGCTTACCATCAGGTGGGCTGCGTGCCTGTCTGCCAACGGACGTTGTAAAAAAAATCTCCTCCAAAATATACCTACCTATTTGGCAGACAGACACGTAGCTCACGTGATGATAAACTGCCGCCACCAGAGGCACTTCCCAAGAAGCACATCTCAATGTACTGTCGTCATACTGTAAGTTAATCTGATACCCAAGCCTTATAAGCATAGACTCCCACATAAATATTTCCGGAACACAACCAGCGCTATTATGGCGGCAGATTTCAACTGTTCAGATTCTGATAACGCATTAACCAGTAGCAGAGGATGTCAAAGCTTTTGATAGATATCTCTCCTTTTAGGTATATAATGGGTTGTAAAATATTACCCACGTATGCAAAGAATATTATTGTAATTTTTTAGGGTTCCGTAGCCAAATGGCCAAAAACGGAACCCTTATGGATTTTTACTACTATAATGGCAATGACGTATATGGCCAGTTTGATGGTAAGTGTTTGAGGTGGGCAATGAACAACTGGATAACATATTAGCATTATAGGTACATTAGGGTTATAACACTCACATTTCTGACCCTTGTTAATACTTTTCACTATTCTTCAAACACCCCATACTGAGTCTTGAAGGTAAAACACGGCAGGGAGAACATTCCACGGCCCGAGTGTACGCGGCAAGACGTTTCTTCCGAAATGCAGAAACGCGACCAATTTGGTTTTTACTAAATGTTAGTTATTTCCCTCCGATGGTGCTGTCAGAACGTGACCATGGTTGTTACTATAATACTCTGAAAATTATTTTAGTGTATTCTTTTCTTAAAGGCCAGCAATTCAACTAAGATGCCGGTTACCATTGGCAGCAGTGATCACTTACCATCAAATGACCGAATGTCTCGTTAAAAGAACCGATGAGCTCAGGCTGATTAACTGGTTCCTCTGTGAAAGAGACAGCACCACAACTGTTTTAGCCCGCGCGTCGCACGTAACCGATAAGAGTAATGCCAAATTTTTAAATTAAGAATGGGTGCCGTCCTTAAGTAATGGTTCCGTATGTATTTTTGAAAGTAATCACAATTTTCTTTATATTTTTATTGAACAGTTAGTGTCTTCGCTAAGATTGAATTTAAAATAAATTAAGTGTTTGTAACTTTTGTAAGTAAAGTAGTAAAGTATTTTGAGTGAGTTTGCAGTTAGTAAAGTATTTTTTATAAATCCAATTGCAGAAAAAAAAATTAATATTTATAGTTTTTAGGACAAATAAATAATTTATTTTCTTATTAATTTGTTTTCTTTAGCCTTACTTGTTTCAGCCTAACAGAAAATGTAATCAAATCTTGAAAGTCGAAGTACCTACTCGTACAATTTTAATTAGTTCGTGTAGTGCGAGCCACTCGTGACTCTATAGTAATTTGTATAAGCTAATGTAAACCTATTTGAACAACAAAGTTTCTAAACAACACATGCGAAGACTTTGGAAATCAATTTATGAAACTCGCGGCTTATTAAAATTTCCATTACATGATTAACTTGACGAAGCTGATGTTCTAAAATAAACCATTTCCTTAGGCTGAAATTTGATCCGCTTAAGTTAATTTCACTAATTAGTAGCGGGAGCAAAAAAAAAAACTTTTTAACAAAAAACACACGAACCTTGCTAAAAATCTAAGGCAATCAAAAACATGATAGTAATATCAATAGATAGAAGTCAATTACCGACAAAGCCCATTATAGAAAGTCAAGACTCACCATAAGTATGAAAATAATGCGAAAGAATTGAAAACATCCAATCCTCTGATTTACAATTTTCCTGTCGATGAAACCCTAAAAGAATCCATTGCGCGGGAGTTTTCAATTATAGAACGTACACCTGAATGCGAGTGTTGACCCAAACCTCGCTCAATGGCCACAAATGTTTTTTAAAGGTTCTTTTTATAGACGCCTGGCAGACAGTTTGGGTATTTTTATGTGTGCAAATTACCTTTTAAGAAATTGGTATCAGTACTGGCTAGTATGTTTACGCACACGCGTGTTTTCGTTGCGTCGTTTTTATTACCATTATTTACATTGGTGACTACAAGTTACTGTAGTTTTTCCTTGATGTTGTCGTGATTTTCATAAGTTTTCTGTAGTGTTTAATACTCTTGAAGAAATTAAACATTATTTTTAGATAATTATCCTTACGCTGATAGAAAGTAGAGTCGTATTTGTTTGTGTTAGTAGAGAAACTAAGAGATAAAAGAAATTCAGTGTATAGGTAGTTGTCAAGGTTAGAAAGTCTGAAATAAATATTGTTATTTTATTTGCGCTTAGTGTGGTATCAGAGACTATACTTTTGCCAGTTGTATGTACATATACATAAATAATAATAAATAAATAAAAAATATCTCTGGACATTATTCACACAGCGCCATCTAGCCCCAAACTAAGCATTAGCTTGTGCTATGGGTGCTAGACAACAGATAAACATTACTTATATATTATTTTTTTGTATATACATACATATTATACATAGAAACACACAGACCGATACAAACAGACATGTTTATGCACACAATTGTTTGTACCGTGCGGGGATCGAACCCGCGACCTCTGGTGTAATAGCCGACTTCTCGACCATTACACCAAATGGCTCGTCAACATGGTAAAAAAGTTATCTGGCTAGAAGGATTGCTATCCGTTGTTAAAAAAATATTCTACTTTGCGTCGGATCTTTTTATCGGTAAACCATTCTATTGATTTACATTATAGTTTAGAACTTGCTAATATGTATAAGAATTGTTGATAAACATAATGATCCAGCGATTTTCATGGAAAATGGTGATGAGTCTGACATGGATTGTGATTTAAAAAGGAGTGTGAAAATAAACAATTACTGTTGGTGGTACCATGAAGTTCAACCAAGCAAACTTTAATCTTAAAAAACCCAGCTGCTCGATAATGGGCAAAGAAATTAAACCCTATCTGTGGTTGAGTGCTAATATTTTTAAATAGCATAGATAATTTGGAGCTGTTATTTTTATCATTTCGTTAACTGTTGTCGGTTCGTCATTAAGAGTTAAACGAACTTTTCGACCTAGTAACTTCACAGATCATTATGATACAGTAAATGCAAATTGAAACGGTTGAGATAATTTGATTATGCATGCAGGTGTCTGCTTATTACTTTTGACCACCATGCGATTCATACTCAAGTAGATGATTAAATTTTATGTAACAAAATAGTTTACACTACGTCTTAATACGAGATTATTATTAAAATAACTTTTCAAACAAAATTATGAGTTCCAGGAAGAAAATGCAAACTTACACGTTGTGACTCTATCTAGGTATTTATGTATATTACTTTGTAAAAAGAAAGTATATAAGTAATGTAAAAAGAAAGTATATAAGTAATGTTTAACCGTTGTCTGGCATCCATAGCACGAGCTAATGCTTAGTTTGGGGCTAGATGGCGCTGTGTGAATAATGTCCAGAGATTAATTTTTATTATATTTTCAGTTACATCTGAGTCCAGCCTGAAAGTATGTAGTAAAATCTATAATAGCTTAATACTTTAAAAAAGCTTATTGCAAAAATATGAAAACCAAAAAATTTAACGTAGTATTATTTACTGTGATAACAGTCACATTCGTATCGTATATTTAACCTATAAAAATGTCATAATTTGAAACTACTTATACTAGTTTCTAAAACCTATTTTAACTGTAATAATTTTCACAACTTTCGATCAAACTGTCAGATCTGTCGTTGGGTAAAATTTTTGATTAGATACATTTAATACATCATTTCCGGCGGTGCTGGCTCGTTAAGACTATATCACGTCTGTTTATTTACACTAATAAAGTAGCAGTGACAACGACTGGTATTTAAATATCAAGTGACATAATCACGTTCCGTGTTTGGTACGAGCGCTAAATCCTTTCTTTTTATTGCTCCCTTAAATGGAACGTGGAAATATAAAATTCGCCCGACTTCTCAATAGTCAATTTAGATAGTTCTCGTGGTAACTTGATCGTTATAAATAAATAAAATATTAAATTGATACAGTTTTTGTACTGGTTACCACCGACAATCGACCATATTTGTCAAACGAGATTATAAGGAAACCATTTTGGGAGGATTGATAGTTTCAATAAAATTTATTGGTTTACTACTATAGTTATGTCATAATAATTTGTTGAAGATATGGCTGGTGGGTTTGAACTCGTTTATTTATTGATAAGGTAACTCTATACTTATTTTGTATAAATGCTTAAGACTTGGCAAGTTCAGATACATTTTCTCTTCGAGAGGCATTATCACGCGTCGCGGACTCTGTGATTTGAACAAATTTGAAGGGAAAACATTCAGTAGCAGCAAGAAAAAAAGATTCTTCCCGCTGCCTGTTGGCATGATGTTTCATGCCCTCCCCAATTGAGCATTACAAATTATTACTATATAAGTTACAATACGTATAAGTAGTTCCTGAAGTTCAAAGACACCAGGCGTACAATTGTTTATGTAACTTTAAAACACAGACAAAAGATTCCGGGTCTAGCAGTGTCATAAGTCGATGACATTTTTTTGCATTTTAAAATCGTCTTTGAATTTTTAAAACATGCAGGTAAAGTACGCTGCATTAAGAATAATTTAAAATCTCGACATTTTTAGAGCGTAATTTTATAAAATTTTCAAACAGTGTCACATTCGAATAGCAGATCCCTATGCTCTGTCTCTTGTGACATACGAGGGTCACGCGAATCATGACGTCAACGAAAAGGGAAGATCTTCTTCCTAACGTAGGTGTCTGTGCTCGGGGACCACGGCCCAATGTACCGTCTTGGTGTGTTGTATATGCTGGCCGAAAGAATAACTCTGCTAGCGCGAATCAGCATAGAATATCTGATTGGCTGTATCAGTGACGTGCGAGTGACGTGTCTCGAAGCCAATGTTTACACGTGCACTTTTCGCTAACTTGCAATCTTGCGTCGTTGTCGTCAGTCTGTCGTATGCCGCAACACTTACCCATTCACATCTAACGCTCAGTCATACTATAACAACCCGAGGATTAGACTAATGAACTGACTAATAAACCTCTCGCAATGGGAGCAGGGAACTGTGCTAACTTTCGGCAAGCCACGTGACAACCCGTCGCTCATGTTTACTGCCACTAAAATAGTTGTCAGCTATTGTGCCACGGCTAGATGCCAACAAATACGATTGGACCACTACGAACACAAAACATATCTGAACCTACGTGATTGTCAGATTGAGAGGGAGATAGGATAAATAAATAAACAATAAATAAATAAATATTAAACAACTAGCTTTCCGCCCGCGGTATCACCCGCGCGTGATTACTTTTTTAAATATCCCCCCTTCTCCCCACATTTTCGGGATCAAAGGTACCCTATGTTCACCGGGAATAGTGTAGCTTTTTAACAGTGAAAGAATTATAAAAATCGGTTCAGTAGTTTCGTAGCCTATTTAATACAATCAAACAAACAAACAATCAAACCTTTCTCTTCATAATAATATAGATTAAATCCCAAATGCTTAAGCTACTGTGAACATAAATGTGTTATGGCCATAAAATCCAGCAAAGGTATCAAAAATATATATGTAGTACACACACCCAGACTCAGAACAAACAGCGATGTTCATCACAAAGATGATTGTCTTAGTTCGAGTCGCAATAAATACCTCGTTATAAAATATTCCCTAAGTTCATGAACCACATTCTATTCACCCCACGGAACTACTGAACATTGCCAAATTACGCCATAACGCATATTAGTTCACTAAACTGTATTAACTTGTCATGGTTCATTGATTGTTTTACTATTGACTGGCAGGAGTCAAACATTAAACAATATAAATAAACAGACATTCCACACGGTACGCGTTCTGATCAGACATCTGTAACATGTTGAGACGCGGAGTTGCGGTCGCTTGTTAGATTTAGGGCTTTATTTAGCCTACAAAGCGGATAATAATAGGAATCTGAACCGGAGATAGTGTGTCGATTGCGTAAGTCTCAGTTTGAAGCGACTTAATGATATCTGATACATAGTTGGAAATGTGTCAAGTAATAGGTACTTTCAGCTTTAGAATATCAATAAAAAAATATTTAATGCATTTAATAATGTTAACTGCATTAAAATTACTATTATTACCGAGTGTTTATACCTATGTACATAGTTAAAGTTTTGAATAAGATTAGGGCGCGGGCGCCATCAGTCGTCTGTGTACCTTTAAAACGGAACTATCTATGCAAGGTTTGGTAGATATTTTCTTTCACCTTTGGCACCAACTCAGCAACAAAATATCATCAACATTTCACCCTGTCTTAAAAACCCGTTCGATTTAAATTAAATATCTCAATCTAACGTTATTAACCTATTTGTACCTTGAAATATCATGTCAGGTGGTCATCCCGTTTAAATGTACAACAAATAGAATATACGCCATTGTGATAGACCCAAACAGAATATTAAGCATAATTTACAAATTTATTTAACATACCATCTACGCGTGGTATCTTTGCTTATCTTATGCGTCAGTGAACTCGAACCAATTCAAACCTTTATATTTTATTCATGCATTTTTATCTAGTCTGTGTCATTACCTAATCTATGATTTCGATTGAGATTTTGTGTAGATAATAGTCGATTTGTATTCTCTTTGGAAGATGTATTACGAAATAAGATTTTATAAGGCATCTTGCTGTTCAATTTTATTCAGGTAAACAATGATTTTACCAGTTATGGTTACTGGTTAAGTCGTTTGTTTTGAACGGTTTTGTAAACTGTCTCGTGTAAGAGATTTAGTGGGCAATTCAACGTTATTGTAACATATTTATTCGTTATAGAAACAGCTATGGATGATGACAATGTTTATCAATTTAACATAAGTGTTGTGCTTGGACTATTTACACTAACTAGCCCTATAGGATATAGGTAACAGATTAAGAACCCTTTCAATGCATACATTGTAATGTTGATCTTTTTTTAGAGTAAATCGCCAGACTCATGTCTACCTAAAACGCTGGCACCGGCTCGTCCCAATCGGGTGTGAAGGGGAACCGGGGGAGTTTAGTGGGTAGTGGACGTTTTAGGTTGAGTCCCACACACGGCCGCAGGTTTAGCTACCCTGTGGTTATGGTGCATAAACGCATTCTCCTCCGAAAAAAAAGAAGACTCATGTCTATGCGTTCTTAATAGCTCCAATGAAACCAAATCAATTATACAATTGATTTAGTATTAATATTAATAGCTCGTCAATTAGATTAGGTCGATAAACAGATAAAGTGTATATTTTGTGACAACTAACACAACAATTTATGCTCCTTAGCGTACCAGTTTTAAGCGATCCTCCTTAAAGCTTTGTGAAACTGTTAAGCTTTCGCTGAACACGAATAGGTAGTCGTATTCAAACCATAGCATTCACATCAACTTCTAAACCACAGGTACAAAAGCTGTCTCCCGTTCCGTAAAGCTAGTTACAATGTAGGTGTTACGAACGAGGCAGTAATAACAATGTTTTATGTCCAATATGGCACGTGTCATCTGCTTCTAATTGGACTGTCTCGAGTCTTGATTTTTGCTAGACTCGTTTACGTTACCCACTTAAGTCGTATTTCAGTGTACATTGCTAGTGTCATATAATTTTGCGTAGCAAAACGGTTTTTACGCGTGCCTTTTTCATAAGTGGCCTTTGCAAAACAGACGATATCTGGTGAAAGATTTTATTGAGACCGTGGCTTATCTTGATTTTACTGTACTTGATGGAAAGCGGTCATAATGTCCAAATATGTCGATGACAAGTACAACATAGCAATCGTTAGTAATCGTAACGGTACTTGTTACCCTAATTTTTAAACTCTGAAAAAGTAAATTATCTTTTACGTTTTGCTTAAAGACCTGAGGAAAAGAAAACATGTAAGCTGGAAGAACGTTTCACAACTTAATGGTACGACATTGAAACGATTTTTCATCGAATTAGCCGTTAGATTTCAGTTTGCATTTCATTCAATGAAATTATATCTTAAAATGATCATTTGCTGTAATTTCATTGATTTAATTTCTGTAAAATAACCGTATTTAAATTACTTGAAATACTATAAAGAAGAACATAAAAATGTTGTTTTCATTGATTTCTCTAGTTCATTATTTTAATTTTTTTTCCGCAGGAAGTTCATTAACATAAACATGATTTAGAAGTTTGTTTAGATCTTTCCTCGTATTTAGGGAAAATTGTTCATTCGTAGCCACTTCCATCGCATCGATCTGGTTTACATACAATCTGTAAGCTTGTATAAGTGAATACAAACTATAATAGAAATAGGGTTGTACAATTGTACATGTTAAACAAATAAAACTTCCAACAGTAAAGTTTTTAAACGTAATCACTTCCGAACGGTGAATATCATAGGTTCTACTTTTTCAAATATTATGGCCTCCATTCAGACGAAAAATTAAGAGTATGCTGTGCCTAACTTGCGAAGACCATCACCAATATTGGAGTAGGTAGGTATATAAAGCTAATGTCCAAGACTGTGATAAGCAATTGTATTGATGATGATGTTAATAATATGAATGATGATACTTGTTTAAGTAATGATAAGGTTATAAATATTGCAGATGCACATAATTTTTTTTATTACGCCAAAAAAATTGTTTCCGATGATTTAAAAAATGCCAACCCTGATTGTCATAGCAGAAACATTTATTAGAAGATTTAACGATCAAATATCAACGAATAATCATTAGTATGCGGGGAATGGGCATCGGATGCGGTTCATTTAAATCACTTGAGCACACACACACGAGGCTAAAATACACAAACTATGAATTTGTTAGACCAATATGTTCTTAATAAATTCTGTCAGATTAAGTTGAAGACCTAATTCGTATTATAACAAACTAGTGATGCTGTTAGCCAGAACTTCGTGTTTGTTTATTTGTTGTTAGCTACAAATGATTTGTCTTTCATCGTCGTCGAGCATCGGCTGCAGACTACGCCGGCTTCTATTCCCCGAAACGTGCTTTTGTAACTCGAACTAGGACTTTTCTACTACTGAGATTATAATATCGAGAAACTGTTCGATGACAATTTTATATTTGTTTTAAACTTTGTTTGAATTTTGTGAAATTTAAATCGAGCCCTATTAGATTCAATTTGGTCCTCATATGTTTTTTGACGATACTATGAAAGTCAGTGACTTTTATTATATTGGTTTGAAATGAATAAAAAATCATGAACTTTTTCTCTATAGGTTCTAATTTTTTATTAAATAGTACAATTTTAGAAAACAATAGTAACGAATTCAATAATTGCCAAAAGAAACCGCTTATCTTCGAAAGAACATACATAATATTTCGTAAGCATAAAATAAATCTCCCGTCATCCGAACTTAGCGAATTTGACGTCTAACAAAAACTCGGTGTTTCCGTATACAAGATTTATGGTTATACCCTCGTGCATTCTTCCTTATGAAGACATTTATAGTTCGTTTGTCAAGACTGATCGGCGGTTTACTGGAATTCGCCGTTACAATAATCTTTTAAACCTTTATTAAACTGTTCCGCTTCTGAGAGACGCGAGTCGCTATTGAATTTATGGTGATATGTTGATGCTGTTAAATAGCTGACTATGCATGCATGCATGCATGCTTGTATTTATTAACCTAAGGCATTAGGAGGTCAACTTTATATAGAGAGCTATGAAGTTTTATTGGAAACTGTGTTTTTTGTTTTGCGTGGATCTAATATTTTGTTAGGATTCAATTGCAAGATGACATTCGCAAAAACAATTGTATAATTGTAATATCTGAAATCTGATTTTTATACGTAAATCGCAGTCACGCTTTTTATTTTTATTTTTTATTTTATTTTATTTGGGATAAAAAACAATTGTACAATTCCATTTGTATATCTAAGTAGTAGGTACATAATAATAATGTTATTGTACAACCAACACCATTATCCACAGGTTAATTATAAAAAATATGAACATTAACATAAATCCAAAGTATGGACTTTTCTACGGTACAAAGAGGTGTCAGATCGCCCAGCAATTAGAATAAATAGATAATTAGCTGATAGATGTCTAAATGTGAACTGCTGAGCAATCCCACTACCCAGACCAGAAAGTAAGAGAAAAAAAATAATTGAAAAATGATAAGTAATCCATAACTATTAAGTGGTTTTACACTCAAGGACTTGAGTGACGTGTTTTTTATACAAAGATGATGTATAATTAAAGATATCAATGTTGTAAAGATCTGTGTTATATATTTCTAGCAGTCTATATAAAGGAGATCGTTCCCCAGCATTAGTCTTACACCGAGGGAGTGAGAACAAACGATGATGATAATTTTGTTGTATTCTTTTGGATCCACTGGGTATTCGATAATGTATCATATCAATTATATTAATGCAATCAAAACTGTCGTGACATATATTATACAGGAACGGAACTCAGAAGTGATCTTCTATTTTGTAGTGAGGTAAGTGTAAATTTATCCAACAGTTCTCTGTAAGAAGTCTTTAAACGGTAAAATTTAAAATTTATATGGCTAAGAAACTTTCGCTGAACTGACTCAAGCTGTTTGTGGTATTTGTCATAGAGCGGGTTCCAAACAATGACTCCGTATTCCATCTGTGATCTAATTATCGATTTGAAAAGATATATAAATGTACTAGGACGCTTAAAGTCGGAGCAGGACCGTGTGACAAAGCCAAAAAGTTTGTATGCTTTACTAGTGATATGATCTATGTGAAAATTTAAGTGTAGTTTTGAATCTAAGAGGATTCCTAGATCACGAATTAGTGAGACACTTTCTAGGGGGTATTATTTAAATGATATGTATGTTTTATATAATTCTTCTTTTTAGTAAAAGTTATTGATTTACATTTTGTCAGACTTAGGACTTTTTTACAGACAAGCCCAGGCCAAAGCCGTCCTTTTGCTATAATCTTGACTTACAGCTGTTGCTTAGGGCTTTCATCAATTTATTTAAAGATACCAAATGGGAGAAAACGAAAAAGGAAGTCAACTTGATTTGAAAGAAAGAGGATTCATATTATGACTTAAGTTCATTTCTTTATAAGGAAACTATGCTCGATCACTAAAGCCGCTTGGTTGTTTACATAAAACAAAACATTAATCTTTGTGTCCAACAGCACCAGCCGAATTAAAAGCAATCGACTTTTCTGTCACATCACCGAGTGCTGCAATTGTGCTTTATCGGCATCTTGCTCCTATTCAGCCAAATAGTTCCAATTAGCACCACTTTAAAGTCGCCGCTTGCTAACTCTGATTGACGTTCTATGGTGGATACTTCATAAGGACTTGTGGTTAAAGTTACATATTTGATAGCTTAGATATTATCATCATATTAACTATCATTATTACTGTCTCTAATATTTGCAACGATTGCAAAAGACAGGCAAATTTCGCACCTCCGGTGCAATAACGTCACTTATGCATTTTTTGTCAAAATTTATAATGAGAAATTAACGCTAATTTACCTCTTTACCTGGTGCGTCATTGTCACTTTGTGTAGTGCTTAAACTTATGTACTTTAAATGGTACATATTCATTTCTTTAGACGACAAGAACTATATTTCATTATAGGATGTCGAACTTTCAAACACTTCTGCTGAAAAATTACATCATTTGCATAAGTGACGTTATTGCACCGGAGGTGCGTTATATGCCCTTTTCCCATATGTATTCCCATATGTATCCCTGGCCGATTTATGGCTAGTAACCAAAAGATTTCTTTATTATTTCTTTTTACGTGCGACGCAGCTGTACGTGTCAAGACTGCATTGGTCTACGAAGGTCGAGGATCTCGTAGACTACATCCGAAAGAAGTCCAAATTCACTCTAAGGGTTGAGCGATTGGATTCTCGCCATAAAGTCAACTTCGGTTCCTTTGTGGTGAGAGTGCCGTCCCATCACCTGGAGACTTTTATGAAGGAGGACTTCTGGCCGCAGGGCGTCGTCTATCGGAGGTTTCGAGGACGGCTCCCAGCTGACTCAAGCCGCCTTAAGGCGGCAAATTAAATTAATTTTTATTTTCCATTTATATTGTATGTATGTTAGTCTGTAAGGTATTTATAATATGGGCCTGTAATTCATGTAATTCTGTTGCCTGAAATAAACGATATATTATTATTATTATTTAACTTTGAGGGTTGTGTTAGTTAGCCCTCATGTGCCCTTAGATGACTAGTATATCCAATTTACATTCAAGTTTAGAGTTACCGCACTTTTGTTAAAGTTACATCAATCACGTCACTTAGCGATTGCAATGGCTATTATATTGAAACAATGGATCGAAGGACTTAGTTATTGAGAAATATTTTACTACCAATAACCCAGGCCATAAATAAAAGTTTGGCGCGTCGTTTAATTGTTCAATATTGAATATTTTAAATCTCCTTGCTTTGAAACGTTTTGATAGGTAGTAAAAGTGCATGAGGAAAGAGTTGGTAGGTCGCATAGCAAAAATCCAAAACCAATATAATAACGAGTTTTTCAAAATTGAAGACCTTAAGATTTGTAGATTCTACAAGTAGGTCTCATGTTTTAAGTTGCTGATATAACGTTATCAGTCAAATTAGATAATTTATTCTGTTGTTTTAGTTGTCTTTAAAAAAATACTTAATTGCATTGTTTCTTTGCAGGTACAATCTACAAATCAATGGATTTACAAAAATGCAGGGATCTACAATAACGTAACGTTTAATGGATCTGAAATTCCCTGGAGGTAACAATTAAAATACATCAAACAGAAAAATTGTATGTCAACTCTTTTCGACGAAGAATGAACAAATCAAGTGGTGTTAGTCTTAGAATTATTGCAACAATTATTAATTTGACATGTAGTACAGTGTCTTGTACAAGCAATAACACCAAAATTTACGGCTGCTAATTTGCATTGGCTAATTTCTGGAATTTCTGTTCATGCAACACAGATTGTAGAAGCGATACGTGCTCCTACCGAAATTCTAAAGACCAGAAATACATTCTAATTCATGGTTCCGTTTTTGTGCCAGATAAAATAAATTAGAAGTTATTGCAATCTCGTGACATTATTTGTTGTTGTATACAACTGTTGTTATGAAATCAACAGTTATTGATTGGTTCGTTTGTTTGAATGGTGGTTTATATGACGCATTCGTAATGATCATTCTTATATGCGCCAGGGTTTATGGATCAACATTCGTGATGAAAATTTATGTTTTCTATATCTGGAAGTTATTAACAGTTTATAAATACATGATTAGTGATATCTTCGTACGTTCTGGTTCAAATAAATCATATTTTTTATTGAATCAATGGAATAGGCGGCAGTGACCGTTTACCATCAGGTGGGCTGCGAGCCTGTCTGCCAACTGACCTAGTATTAAAAAAAATCAAACGAAACTGCATACCAAAAATAACATATACATACATAAGTACATAAAAACTAAGTAGCAAAAAAAATAGAGCTCCTGAATTCTGTAGCCCGCGGTTTCTCCCGCGCGTTATTAAAAAAGAATTTTTAAAATATACCACATTTCCGGGATCAAAAGTACCCTATGTTCACTGGAGATAATGTGGCTTTCCACCAGTAAAAGAATTATTTAAATCGGTTCAGTAGTTTCGGAGCCTATCCAACACAAACAAACAAACAATCAAATCTTTCCTCTTTATAATATTAGTATAGATTCATTGCTTGTATGACATCACCAGCAGTAATAAAAAGAAATTGGTCAACTGCAGATTCTTAAAATGTTTCAACTAGAGTTTATCATTTTATAGCAGCCATAATTAAGCCAATTAATTTCCAGTGCATTCCTTTACTATTAAAGTAATAAAGAAGATATTAATTAAAAAATATGAATATGCGATGTTTCAAGACGTAAGTTGTAAGGGAAATTAGATAAAGAAGATGCAACGTCGCGTCGTCTTCAAATATGCCAAGTGAATGTTCATGACCGTTCATCATCATGTCGTATGGCGAAAGCTGCATGAAACCTTACTCCTCTCAAACTTCCAGACTTAATTGCTGCAACCAGTCCTCAGCAGCCGGAGTCAAATTATTCAGCTCTTTCAGCCCCCCAGGAAACCTATAGAGTGGGCAGTCATTAACGACATGCGCAAGAGTCTGATCCTCGAATCCACATTCACAGGCCGGAGATTCCCTCAGTCCCCACCTGTGCAGGTGGTGGTTGGACCGCCCGTACCCTGTCCTAAACCGATTCAGACCCACCCATATTTTCCGTGTGGGGGGCCCCCACAGTATTTGCGTCCTCGTCGCGTCCCCCGGGCAACGTCTGGTCCTGACCACCGTAACGGAGTGGCAGGCCGGCGGCAGAAGAATACTGTGAAAAAACTGGCTCACCGGACTGTTCTTTTATGAATCTCCCGGTGCTCTCGCTGCACTACGATTCATGACCGTTGACCTGATTATACATAGGTACATATGTATAAAAACTGTGTCGATACCTAAAACATTTAATAAACATATATTTTTTTAATTACCATTATCATTGGTTCCCTTATTATGCAAGTATGCAAGTCATAGTTCTTCAATAATAATTTTAATGAGAATGTTTTATTTATTAAATTTAAAATAATACGGGAACGAATCATAAAAATGAGAATGATATTGAAAAAAGAAAATGATCATTTAATTGGAAAATACGGTGAATGGTGATGGTCTAAAGGAGTGCAATGAATGAAAATATAAATCATATTACGAATGATGCGAAAAGTGTGACTCAGGATGGCAAACAGAAAATTTAGTTTCTGGGCTAGATTAGAGAAATGGAGATAATCTTCAAATGAGATGATTAAGTCAATCTTTACTTGTGATATCCTATATCTGAGGTAGAATTTAGTTTAGATTTTTTCTAAAAAATAAATCTTATGTCCCATTACAAAACAACATAAAAATAAAATCTTGACCCCAACGAACCACTATGTACTAAGCCACCTGCATATTATCATAGTGTATTAAACGTTACAAATTCCTCATTCCATTTAAGAACAGGTGAGGCAACTTATACCGGTACCAGCGCGCTGATTCAAATGGTGTCAAAGATATATAATGTTATAAAACATATTTTAGACAGGTCAATAAAACTATTCGACGTGTCAATGGCGTCAATGACACTAAAAGTGAAATGAACACTAATGAACGATCAGAATGATGGATAGAGGAATCATTTACTGACGTGTGCGAGTATTCATGCTTACAAGCAGAGAAGAGTAGAACAGGTATTGGTAGTCAAGATTGTCATTTGAGACGAAGTAATTCAAATGGATTGACTGTCTCGATAGGTGTTTGGTAGTGTCTCTGTGGAGCTGTGGCTTTGAATCCCACGTGGTGAATATTTTTGTTTGTTCAAATGTCACTAGTTTAGTACTGATGACAATGATCATCATTGATGATGATGATCATAATGTCAATAATATAATATTATGTCAATCCAAAATCTTCTTACAATACCATATTAAGTAGTTTTATTATGTTGATGGTGGTGGCCACTACAATACTGCTTGGGGTACTTGCGACCTAATCTTAAGACAAATTGATAGAAGCTATCAAATTGAACGTTGTGCGTGCAATCTCATCGACAACCGTAAATGTTTGGCTTATCTGTTTGAAACGACTGTAGTAGCGAATCCACTTCATCTGCCCTAGTTGTTTAAAATTTATGACATCTGTTAATGTTAATTTAGTCATAAGCTTAGCTAGCTCAGAGTTGATAAGTAACAAAAAGCCATAATAATATTTCATCTTTTATAATGTAAACAGTATCGTAAACGCATTTGATGACCTATAGACCTGTTATGGGTAAACAAATAGTAATGGTATGTTTCTTTAGTATAATGTTATTTTAATGTTCTCAGCTTTATCGAGTTAAGATTGTGGCCGTATGTCAAACAATATTGATAGATGTGGATATTCTTATCGCCCGTGATTCTTAAACTGTAGGTTCAATCTCGTTAATACCCAATTTCTTGTTGGTGGTTCCCATTTTAAACGTATTGGAAACATTTATAGTAAAATGATATATTGTAAGTGTAACATTACCATACACCAATTTTATAAGTTCTTTGTGAATTATTTCTTTCTAAGTACTTACATTAAAGTCGTGCATTGCTTTGCTCCACGCAACGAGTATAAAATAATTAACACAAAGCATTCCCGAATCAATTTTCACTAAGCGTCTGGTTCATCAGACTATATTGATAAATAAACGCAACCGATAAGATGAAAAAAACCACGAAATCGCATTTCAATATCCACAATTAAACAAGACGTATGCTGAATCTTGAGATGTACAAGTTTTTTTTGGAGCGAGACTTCGATCAACAGATCGAAGGAGCGAGACAAAAATAATCATCCGCAGATGAACATGTTCAGTTCATTGAGTAAACCGTGAGAAGTGTCAGATGATGTACCGCGGGCGCGTGCGGCCTAGCCTCGGAATAGTTGCGGCGACCGCTATCGGTGCGCCCGCGCAAATATCGACGCTAAATCTGTCCCGCCAGACCAGAGTAGAGATGTGACGAGTCACACTGACTGTACTGAATCGAATACCTGACTGTTACTCACGTACTCGCGTACGGTGAGCCAAGGATCAACCTACCTAAATCTGTCAAAAAGTCTTACATGAAATAGAACTCTATGCGATGGATATTAGGCTGATGAAAAAAAAAATTGGTTGCATGAATTTGACAGATTGGGGTCAATCTGTGGCTTGCTGTACACAAAATATTGTATTCGGATCCACAATATTTGAGTACATGAGTACTTGCGCGGTAGTACAAGAGTTAACTGAAGTATTCGCATACCCCTTTTTTTTTCTTTTTTTTTTTGTGGAGGGGAATGCATTTACGCACCATAACTCGACTGGGGAAGACGAGCCGTGTTTAGGACTCACGAGAATACCCACTAAACCCCCCCGCGCTCCTGCATCGCCATCGTCAACGTCCCTGGGCCTTGCATCAGCCTACTACGCCCGTAAAGTCTAAGTCTTCCGATTCAAATACTAATTCGAATATTTTCATGGTATTCATTATACCAATATATTCGAATACCAATAATAGACGACTCGGCACATCATTAGACCGGAGTTATGCATTGTCCGATGTCACTACCGCTTCTGGTTTTGGGACTAACGAACGGTAGGTTATTTTCATTCGCAACCTGTTTTTGGGGATTTCGCATTGTAAGTTCTTAGGAGGTAATTTGTTTACGTGTTGTTGCCATCGAGTTCGTGCTTCTCCGAACTTCTGTCGCTTCGTTCGTAACATCTTGTTAGTGTTTGCTATGTACGAGTATCCTTTGAAAGATTTTTTTGACCGTTGCCTTTTCACCTGTTAAATAAAAAAGGCTTGTATTTAACTGCACATAAAAAAATACTGCAACGTACATCAAAAAACTGAAATGCTAACCTAACCTTTTTTTTTTTTTTCTCGGAGGAGAATGCGTTTATGCACCATAACCGCAGGCTAGCTAGACCCGCGGCCGTGTGTGGGACTCGAGACTGAAGCGTTCACTACCCACTAAACTCCCCCGGTTACTCCTTCTTACCCGATTAGGACGAGCCGGTGCTAGCCTTATGGCTATTGACCAGCCCATCCCCGGGTACAATGCTAACCTAACCTAACCTTTGCTGTGCAATTAGATATTTTGATGTACATTTCATTATTTTTTTTCCTACACTTAAATATATCTCAATCAAAAATGCCTTTTTGCCTGTTAAATAAA
The DNA here is from genome assembly GCA_949319885.1 of Mecyna flavalis. Lineage (NCBI taxonomy): Eukaryota > Metazoa > Arthropoda > Insecta > Lepidoptera > Crambidae > Mecyna > Mecyna flavalis. The sequence continues at coordinate 3,170,123 of OX439413.1, forward strand.
GAATTTGAACTCTATAATAACTTATGTAGAGTTTTGTGTTTTGATTATGTTGCGACAAGCGTGGTTATTAACGGCTTTATTGAGTTGTAGTTTTAATGAGCCTGATTTAAATAGGTTCAAAAAATAGTAAAATTATTATTCATGTTGATATTATGGTTAATTATAATGTTATTAAACATTTCGTCAACTGCAATTAACAAACTGAAATATTATGATGATGCAGATTAGAGTCTTTGCTTTTGCAAAATTTTTACTGTAGAATGGTAGTGAGGTGTGCATTAAAATGAACAATCAATACTTAAACATAAGTTTTACACGGTACAGTTGAACTCATCTTAATATTAATTAGTTAAATGCAAAGTTTTAAAACTCAAACATTATTCCGACAATGTCGTAAATATCATTGAAAGACTTAGGTGGCAAGAAACAGCTAAATATAGAATTGATCATGCAAATACCCTGTCTGAGATTAAAATCAAGTTCCTGAGTTACCTGCAGTAATCCTAAACACACATTTGTTGGAACAGGTGCTACCATGCTGTTTCCCATAAATTAGGATGTAGATGATTATGTTTAAGGCAATATAGTCCAACTAAATCTATTTTATTGATACAATTTTGGAAGAATATTAACCATTCGCATTTGTCAATACTGTTGGTTAAACGATCTTAGGCTTAATCAGCATATAGAAATATAAGAGCCATTTTCACAGCCATCAAATAAGTTCCTTACAATTTATGACTGTCAGAATGCAGTGTTGCTGTTCCGTAATTTACAAAAGAATCAGTCTCATTAATTAATATCCTGAAGATAAATAATTAGGGCCTTATTAGTAAAACTGGCTCTTAGTCTCGTATAAGAATTATTTTACTAGGTTTTCCAATGCGTATTTCTTACGTCGTACTTCCAAAAAATTCTGTTTCCGTCTCTAAACATTACGTCAGAAGACGCCATACTTCAATGATGATCCCAAATATAGTGTCTACAAAACTAAAAAGTTTTAGTACGTAGACATTAATCAAACGAGCGAACACCGGTGTCTCAACGTATGCTATTGACACCATAAATCGTCAATATTAAACCACGTGGAGCTATAAACTTGAACTAATAACAAACGTATCGATGTTAATGATGGTAGCGGCGTAAAGGGTGTGTAAGAAGTAAAAAAATTATGTGAGCGCGAAGAGCGATTTCAATACAGTTGCCAAGATTTCTTAAAAATTTGATACTGGCATATTTTAATTTATTCCCGATGTAGTTAGAGTACGTTGGAGTCAAGAATCAAGATTTGACAAAGTATTGGTAAGATTGCCGTCACATTGACTCTCCTGTTCAGATACCTATGTGTTAATCTTTAATTTAATTCTTCTTACAATAAATCTGTGCATGTTGTAATATCTTATTCAACAACTTTTAGTAAGTAAACTAATTTTCATTCAATTTACACGAAACATTAAAAAAAGACAGAAATGGATGTATTACTGCTTCCATTACCTAAAGAATTTGCATGCCACTAAAAGTAACTTCACTTAGACTCATACATTTGTGAAATACATACATTAGGTATATGTATGAGTATCTCGAAAATAAAAACAAGCGATTGAAATTGATGTATCCATTATCCATTCATATACAAATAGGTTTCCTTGTAACATTTAACTTTTATTGTAGTAATTATATAAATGTAGTCTCTAAGTTCTATTGTGCTGTATCCTGTTTTAAAATGAATGTTTTGTAAAATTATAGGCTTTAGATTTAAATTAAATAAATAGGCTTCTATTATTAATTTTATGCCTTATTTTATTACTGTGCGTTTCCTTATTATGTTACATCTGTTTATTATATTTTATCGGTAATCTTACATTTGCATAAGGCATATAATTTAAATCTATGACTTAACTCTGTGGTAAGGCTGTGGTAACCGACTTTTTACCGTCTCTGATGGTTCAAATCTGTGTGTTGTTAATTTTGATGCGAATAAAGCCATTTTGTATTCGCATTAAAATTAAGGCAAACCTATGTTTTCAATGTGCATGTAACTTTTAGCTTGCGAATAAAGGAAACCATCGTGAGAAATATTCGACATAATCATAATAAAACTCCAGCTATGTGATGACCTAATTTGTCTGGTCTGAAACTGGTTACAAGGGATGGCCAGTATTCATTCTATATGATTTGATTCGCCCAATCTGGAATGAATAAATGCCGTAAGAGCTTAGATAGTTGTAAAGCGCTCGGTTAAAAATAAAATGCATTGGATAAACTGCCTGTATATAGGTACATTGTCTTGCCAACAACACAACACAACAACAACAATCTTGTCTGTGATTCAATATCAAAGCAAAGCTTCATTGATTTTAATTCGATTGTGTCAATTTCAAGTGCTTTTGAGATGACATATACCAATTGAGTGGCTAAATAAAGAACGTTTTTAACTGTTGAAAGAATAAAGTTTAATTAAAATGCTATCTGTCAAAATCATCAATGATAGTTTTACTCATTGAATGTGTTAGAATATTGCAACAATATTTATCTAAGTTATTATTGACACGGTTATCAATGTCAATGAAAATTATGAACTTGTGTAAATATTGTGGAAATGTTTATGTATTGTCGACTGCGTTTCATTAGACTTTAGCCAAAAGTCATTGCTTTAATAATAATTTAGGATTCTGTGGTTTGAAGTTTTCATCTCTCGGAAATCATACTTATGCTTAACCCATCATCGTAACAATTGATTCCGTAACGTCCCATTTCACCATCCACGCATTTTCCATTACAGGAAAGAGTCGAGATCAAAGCGAAACCGAGCTTTCGCTAGACGGCTCTGTCGATGCCAAATGTTCGCTAAAAGATGACATCTCGAAATAGTGTCATACCTAATGGGCTGGCCCCAGTTAGGCGTGTATTTCTGTCGGCGCGTCACGGGGTGAGTGGCCTAAGCGTTATCGGGGCTTATCGCTTGGCCTTGTGGAGTTCCAATCTCGACTTGCCACTGCTTCGTACCTGGGAAATAAAAGAGCGGTGCGCGTAATGTGGAAGTAGTAAAGCCACTATGGACGCCTCCCGGGTTTTCGTAGATACCAATTTTTTTTTTGTGGAATGTGAGCGTTTGTTATGCTATATCAGTTGATTGATAGGTACGCACCCCTAATGTTTAAGTGGCTACTGCGGCCTATTTCATTGAGGAAAAGATACAACTCACACATAATATAAATACAACCAGGGTTTGGTAAAGTTACCAATTAACGCTATAGATATCGTAGAAAAACGGTACTTTAATAATATCAAAAAGTCACGTTAAAACATTTACCGGTAAATGTAATTGATAAATATAATATCAATGTGAGCCCTAAACCAATTTTGAGTGGAATTTAGCTGACGTAAAATAGGTACTGTTTATGGAACACTACTACGAGTTACGTTACTTGTTCTATTATTTTTTTCTGCAAGGGGTTCCTAATTTTGCAACGTTTTCCTAAGCTCAGATGATAAAGGTCACATCCGTAATAGAAAAAATATTCCGCACATTTTAGACATAGTGAGGTTGAGGCTGTCAGATTACGTTACAAGTTGACGTTATTCCAAGTCACCAGTTGCAAGTGACAAGTGAGTGATACGATCGTTATTGAAGTTGTATCCACCGTATGTGAGTGACAGACGTGGTGACGTCATTATTGAGAATCACCCCATTTTAATAAAACTATATTAAAAAAAAGTGGTTGGAGTGAAACGTGCCAAAATTTGTAATACCTACTGAGTTTTGAAATTGAGTGTGGAAGTTTTCTTAAAGACTTTTGAAAGAAACAGCTCTTTTCATGCTGACATTGAAAGTATTTTCCATCTGGCATCTGGAAATGGAAGCAGATGGAAAACAGTTTGTATTATTTCGTCACTGCAAATTTCTTTTTATTAATAATATTAATATAGAGTATAATAAATATTTCCATACTATTTCGTAGGTTAATTTTGACTAGCGGTAGGTATTACAGAAGAATTGGTAAAACATAGGTGCAGACTTTCTACACACGACCGAAGAGAGATCATATCGTGTTAATTTCCATTTATAATGTTTGCAAATTTTTTCAAACATGCAAGTAATTTTCTATTACTGCAGTTTTTCGAAAAGTGTATTTATTTCGGTCACTTGTGTTAAAATAAAGCGTATTCTTGTTTACGGGCGTTGCGCGGACGCAGGTAACGCAACCTTCGAGTCACGTAATAGCCGCGCAAACAAACCTGTAAAGAGCACATAAACTGATTTGTACTTATTTACGTATTTAGCTTAGTATCAGCTTATTTAATGTTCTACTGCAGAGCAAAGGCCTCAATTATTGAAACCAAGTTATCGTCACAATAAGCCCCTTCGTACACAAGGCGACGCAAGTCTCCGATACTCGGCGACTTGCGTCGCCTTGCGACTACCGCCATACAAATCCATTGAGGCTCGTACACTAGTCGACGCGACTCGCGTCGCCGACATTCGTCGCGCGACTCGCGTCGCGCCACTCCTACGATACCTGCCTGCCGAAGTCGTCGCTACTTAAGTCGCGGCGATTTTCAAGATGGCGGAGCAGTTATTGAATATTAAATTTGTTTCTGAGGTGGAGAAATATCCTTGTTTATATAATTATACTGAACTAGCTTACCCAGTGAACTTCGTATCACATACCTCTTAATATAAAACATATTAACTTAAACCCTATCTTTTTTCCATATTTTCTCATCGTTTAAACCTTCCCTGGACTTCCACGAATATTTCAAGACTAAAATTACTCAAATCGGTTCAGCCGTTCTCGAGTTTTAGCGAGACTAAAAAACAGCAATTCATTTATAAATATATATGTAGATAGGCAATTCACGTCGCCGTGTGTACGGACCGTGCGCTACTCGATACTCGCGACTCGATACTAAAGTAGTATACAACATTAGTATCGGAGACTTGCGTAGCGTTGTGTACGAAGGGCCTAACGGGAACTGGTTTCATCACTGCAATCGAGCTGTCTTCAAAAAAAATTTGTTTTTTCTTAGAAACTACAGAAATTACAAATACATTATATGTGTTCAACGCGTAGAGCTCAGTTCAGGTAGACTGACTACCTGAACTGAGCTCTACACGTGTTAAAATTTCTCAACGAATGTATTTAGGGTAGAAATATTATTTAACTAAATACGGCATTGGAATAGCGCGATAGCGGTGTCAAATTTCATTTTCTGCAATAATTTTTTTACGAGTTTTTTTTTTGGTTTTTATTGCTTCTTTGATAATAATCAATCAGGAAGTTTAAACGGAGGCAAGACAGATTAGATAAGTCGTACGTCGAAGATAATTTTTATACGTGAATGCATGTGCAGTACTGCAAATATGATAAGAGGTCATTGAACCTGCATGTTTTTGGGTAATATCGGTCAATTATGCATGTCATCTGTACTAATTTTATCAGCGATGTAACGATTACCTAATTTGCACCTTAAGATAAAATTGTTTGCAAAATCAAATACCTGTAAAAATACAGAATTTTATGCACTCCAAATTATAGATTTATTATTAAATCATTCTAGTCAAGCGGAAGCACCACAATAGCACCTGGAACCTATATTTCTAAAGCCTTCTTCAGACCGCTACCACAGATTATTAAATAGGTAGTTACCGCTACTACAAAGATATTTACCGAAATCTTTAAATTATACTAAATATATTATTATAATTTAAAGCCTGTGTAACAAGATTTACAGCAAATAAAAATTCTGACACTCGTCTGTGGTACAAAATATCACATTACCAAATAAATAATTATAACATAAAAAAAAGTGCGCCATCTTCAAAATGAAGTTATTTCGAACTGTCAAAATCATCTGACATAGTCAAATGAACCCGTTTCTCACGTTGGCGTTACATCAGTACTGATTCTAATTATGATTCCACGCGTAAGTCTCATGACTAACCTTTTTCAATTAAAATTATGATGGCTGTAAAAATGTACGCTGACTCCATAAAAATGTGGTGTACTTTTTAAATTTAAATATTGTTTATGGTTCGTATAGTTTATGGTAGGCGATATGTCTTTTTGTTTGCGCGTAGTTTTTTAATTATCTTTTCACGCCTGAATTTGTCGCGTATCTACTTATCATCATAATTAGTATTCTAAATATTAGTGTAATCGTCATCGACTAGTTTAACACATAAGATCGTGTAAAGTTCACTGAAAAACAAACAATCGCAGACAAGCTCTCATTTATGGCATCACAATGAGCGAAACATCTTTCAATAGTGTCAGCTATACAAGTTGGTTTTCGGTTCCGAAAATTTTATTTAGTGATGAAGCTGGGATATACTCGTAGATGTGTTACCACCTCCTTCATCATCATCACCTAGAAAAGCACGTAAAGCCTGATCCTTCGACTGATCCCTCTCCGGTGCCTTCTCCTGTCGAGAGTAAGGATGCACTTATCTTCCTGCTTGTGTAATATAAAATCACTTGAGTCCAATCTCCTGCATTTATTAATTCATCGTTAATTGGTCGATGAACGCAAAATTGAGGCACTAACTGTTTATGATACCTTTTACCATTCCATATCTAAAACTTTGTAACTAGTAGCCCAGCTAATTCTACCTATTAGTTACGCTACTCGCAGTGGTGCTACAAAATGTTTCATCTTATATTGCGTTGCAGTCCAGTGACTAACGGAAGCACGTCTACGAATCTCTAGGTTATTTTATACTTGCCTTACTTCCCCATACCAAAGATTTTGAAGAGGGACTGCATCAGCTTCAGAAAATCACCTTTTGTAAAATACCTACACTGTACAGTCCCCTTAAATTTAATTTTCCACTAAATTTGTTAAGATTCCAATCACTTTTTATTTTTCTAACTTCTCCTTGCTATCACTACAGAACTCATTTAGTCGTCCACAAAAAAACAAGATATCGCATAATATTATTCAAATGATTCATACGGATCGTGTCACAGCAATCAACGCGAAACTTTAAATAAATAACGCTTCGAATTCTTGGACCGTTTCAAACACAAACTCAAATGACCTTGACCCTAAAAATACAACTTTTACGATAGGAAAGTCGTAAGACGCTACAGACCCGATAAAACAGTGTATTCGTAACCTTAGACCTTAATTAGGGACATAAAATTCTTCTGATTATCTAAATTTAAATGTTGATTCTTAAGATTCTATCTCTGTGTTAGAATACTAATAATATCGGTGATAGTGTTGCAACAGGTGAGGATAAAATTTCATTCTGTTTTCATGATTAGAAATGCCGCACATTCGGAGATTACTAGATTAGTGAACAGTAATTAATTTTGCCTTTTTGTAGTGGTCCCCGCATTTATATGCCTACATAATTAAAATTTCGGATTTTCACCAGTTTTCTTGTACAATCTCTGAAAATGAAGCGAAATACTTTTTAGCTTTATCAGCTAAATGTTCAAATGATTTCTTCTTAAAATGGTAATTTTAAGGATTACTAGCTTATAAAGAGTATTCGAATATTATTGATAAGTCCATATTAGTATTACTATAAGAAAAGCTTAATTTCGAAGCAAGGTGATAAACAATCAGATTATATGTTTCATACTTTTTTTAATGTTATCAAAGAAGAGGATATGAAATTATTTATTATAAGTATTTAATCGTGAATAATGCTTAATTCTGAACAGGAGATTATACGGTTAGGCCTTTATTAATACGTGTTTTAGCATTTTAAAATTGATTTTGTCTGTAAAGGAAATTCACTTATTACGAAATGGAATATACCTACGTTTGGCTTAAAAGCATAATTCATTTAAAAGAAAAAGTCTTATTTTAGTGTGTTATATTATATATTATGTAATTTAATAATTATTTCAACCTGGCCGTGATCTCGGGGTTCTTGGTTCAATTCCCGGGTCGAAATTTTGTGTCGGCTCACAGCTCGGTTTGTGATCACCAATCCGCATTTGGCTTCAGTGGTGATTAAGCCAGTGTGTGGGACTCGGGAATATTTCACCCCGTTACGCACTGAACTCCCCCAGCTTCCCCTTTTCACGCGATTGGGACGGGCCGGTACCAATTGTAGCTATTGACCAGCTCAGCACCGGGTACCCCAAAATTGAGATGCCTATGGAGGGCCTCTCGAGTAACTAGGTGACCCTCAGACTTGGCTCGGGCGACTTGTGCAATGCGAGCGTAGTCGCTTCTATAATTGATCATTCTATAGGATTAGTAGGAATACATTTTTACCTGGCACTTAACATTAAAATTTGCAATTAAGGTACATAATTGCTACGTTTGCAGTTATTTAGTAGGATACACTTATCGGCCCAAGTGTTAATACGGTCATACAGATAATGATAATTTGCTGTGAACATACTTTATCGATTGCTAATGCCTTCGATTCGATTCGCATAAACACACCAAAGCTGGTTTTGAATGGTTCCGATATTTTTTAAAAAAAATTTTACCTGGAGTTTTAATTTTTGTACCGTTGACGGTTTTGATTCTTAAATGTGGTTTTATCATCAAATATTTTCCTCTTCTTAACGTCAACTGTGTTTTTCAGATATTTCTTGCTGTATTTTTTTGTATTGTTTTTGAATGAATCAGTTTTTTTATAATTTACTACGACAGTTAACATGGAAAAGAGACATGCATTATTGTAAGTTTTTGATTTACAACAAACATAATGAAGAAAATTTTTGTCAAATTTGAGTTTTAAATAAGGAATCTACTTCTAAAATGCGTCGTAAAAAGCAAAGCAACTCAGAAATGAAATGATATTCTTACAAGCCAGCGAATTGCGGCAATAATTATTTTTGTATTTACCACTAAATTTTGAAAGTGGAACGGTTTGATAACGACCTACAAATTAACCGATGCATCCGTTATTGGCTGCCAGTTGCACTTGGCAACGGTTTTCTCGTAAATTTCTTCTTTTTTTAAACTTGTTATTTCTGACCAACCTTCAATGCGCTGATGATCGTTCGATTCCATTTTTCAACAATTTATACCTACAAGTTTCTTAATAACAACTGATTATTCTAAGTTTATCGATGAACTAATATGTTTTTAGCTTCTTAAAAGTCTCTTACTATTGCAACTAATGCTTAAGCTGCTTACTTAGGATCAACAATGTATGCGATGTTTTACAATATTTATGAGTATTTATTTATTTAATTAATACTCGTACTAGCTGTTTGCGGTCGAATTGTTAATTATTAAACAACTTCTAATATGTCAAAAGGTAGCAGAGGGCGTCTAAAATATTTCCACTTAGCATAACTCACAGGAAAGTCGTAAAACTTACTATTCCCAAATATAGTGGATTAAAACCACTATACTAATGTTTTTAAGGCTCAAAATGGCTTGATGTGTTGACAAATGTATTTGTCACAAACGAATATGGCCGTCAGAGTTCACACATGAACCGTGGAGCGAAAATCATTTCGTTGTGTAAATAGATTTATGTTGCAACTCGAAGAAACAAAATGTCTGGAGGCAAAGGTGCGTGCTCATGTGATCATTTTGGTTATTTGTCATGATATGAATACTTGAATAGCTCGATGGTGCATTTGGTAGTCACCCTGCCCTAAGCACTAAAAGTTGGTGCAAATCATCCAGGATAAACATTTGTGTTCAATTTTAAAAACCCATAACAAAATGCTTACGGGACTTACTGATTGATGTTTTCGAACATTTATTTATTGTATCAGCATGTGTTTCTCTTAAGTCCGGGTACCCGGGGACCGGCTGATCAATAGCCACAAGGCTGGCATCGGCTTGTCCCAATCTGGTGTGAATGGGAAACCGGGGGAGTTTAGTGGGTAGTGGACGCTTTAGTCTCGAGTCCCACACACGGCCGCAGGTCTAGCTAGCCTGCGGTTATGGTGCATAAACGCATTCTCTTTCGAAAAAAAAAACAAAAAGCAATTAATACCAGGAAACCAAGAAGCATGTATTACTATACCAACGAATGTAATGTGAAATGAAGTTTAAATAAACAAGTAATAACTAACTTGATAAACAAATTAGCGTCACCAGCGGTAGCATTGAACCGTCTAGACGAAGCTTAAACCGCGGATTGTCTACGGACGTCAGTACAGTTTTATTGCTTTGCGTTCACCGCTAATAACTAATACGACAACCGTGCTACGCCTGACAAGCTCCGTTAGAGAATATGTGTCTTATATAACTGTCAGAGCGGTCGGATTTATCTTATGACTATGATATTTCTAGATTTCCCAGTCGGCGCGCCTTTGCAGGACTCATAATCTGTTCTAAAACTTTTTAGGGCGTATAATTACGACGATAACCTCACACGACTACATATCGGTAGCCTAGAACTAGTCATTTACATCTAAGTAACTTAAAATCACAAAGCCCTCTTAAACAAAACATACAGCTTCTATTTTAAGACATATCAGTTACCGATCTTCGCATTTTGTATATCAGGTTGTAATATTAACATATTATTTGTTTCAGATCGTGTGTTCGCCCGCAAACCAGATAAGTTTGCGGCTTCGGTAACCGAGACCTATAGCGTGCGACCCGAAATGGTGCAACAGTAGTATAATGTGCGTAATAATGACGAATCGAATGAAGCGACACAATCGAACTGATAGTGGTTCTAGTTGAATTGATCAAACCCAACTCCACGTTGGGCGCCATCAACGCGGTGGGGCGCCAAAGTGTGATACTGAAATAAAGATAGAGAGTGAGTTACATATCTTGTGCGGCGTTTAGTTTCCGGTGCGGGGCATGAGACCGGGCGTCGAGCAGTGACGGCGGCCGGGCGGCTGCAATGGGCGCGGCGCGCCATGCGCTCGCGCACGCGCCCGCTGCGGCTGCTCCTCGCGGCGCTCGCGCTGGCGTCCTGCGCCGCGGCGCCCGCGCCGGAGCCGCGCGCGCAGCGATCTGCGAACCTCAGCCACATCACGGGCACGTCGCGCACGATACAGATGTTCCTCAGGAACCGCTATCTGCAACTGATGCCCGACGGCACCGTCAACGGCACCACAGATGCCAACAGCGCTCACAGTGAGTACTACTTATTTACGATATTGTACCGTGTACGACCTAACTCAAAATTCGTGTAATTCTCGATTGTTCCATAAACTGACTTAAAAAGCCTTTACATTAGCTAGCGGGAGAGACCGAAGAGTGCGCTGACCGTGTTATACTTGTAAATAGGTCACTTTTTCTTTTCAGGGTTATAGATTATGCTTTTAAAAGGTCAGTTTATGAAAAAATCGAGAATTACACGAATTTTGAGTCAGGTCACTTTCATTCTAAGGATGCGTTATATTATAACACTGCCCAAAATTTTACCATATTGATGTAGTATGTCTATTGTGTATGCTTGCTATACACATAGAACTATATAAATGAGCACATAATATCATAGTAGGATAACATGAAAAACATCAGAATATAAAAAAAGTTTTCGATAGCGTTTCTTCCCGATTAAGGCTCCCTAGTACCTATGTAATATTCATCAATAGAACAGCTTGAAATCTCATGTGGTAGTGGACGGACAGCCTTAATGCGGATAGGAAATTATTCGGAATCATGATGTAACCAACCAATTGTAAACAATTAGGTGATGACCAGACCTGTGTCATCAAAAGGTGCGCATCGAGATTTTAATCAACAACACGATACTTTTCTGTTCTTTCCAAAATACAAAATACGAACACAACATTATAAAGGTAGTAGAGACCTGTATTAATTTTATTGAAACCGAAGTACAAGTGATGGTAAACTTTTAACTTTCTGATACACTTCTTTGATAATAAACTACATACACAGTTTTTCATGGTACCGTACAAAAGATATGAAGACTTTTTTTAATATTGTCTGAAAAAATTCTAAAAGGCATCAAAATGTGTATAATGTCCTGATACTATAACTTTATAACCTCATTATGTAGTAGTAAAGTCAACAAGTTTACGCTAAATATTATTACACGATAAAATAAAGCCTTTAAAAAGCCCTTTCGACTGCTCATTTACACTTTCCACGACTTCTCTTACTCAATCCCGAGGAAGTTTCTATCGGACGGCAATATCTTCATACAGGGATATAATCTAATCGCCGACAGATCGTATTTCCTTTACAAATAATATTACAGCGATTAAACGGAGGAAACCGACTTGAAATATTGTTCATTACTCGTTACGTGACTAAACTATCAAGATTTGTTTAACATTACTGTTATATGGCGTTTAGTTTGTGACAAATTCATTTGATAGTGTTTTGATGGCGCAACGACTCGTTTTGATAGCTTCAAAATTAATGGTTGGAATTTGGACTCTGTAGTAGGGAGTTGTTTTAGTGTAATCAGTAGCGGTAAATTGTCATGCTATCAATAAATAAATAAATATAAATAAATAAATAAACATCCCTGGACACTATTCACACAGCGCCATCTAGCCCCAAACTAAGCATTAGCTTGTGCTATGGGTGCTAGACAACGGATAAACATTACTTATATACTTTTTTTTGTAAATACATACTTATCATACATAGAAACACCCAGACCGATACAAACAGACATGTTACTTACTTACTTACTTACTGCGCTGGCTCAGCGACCCGAAGTGGGTCTTGGCCTCCGACATCAAAGAACGCCACTCAGGTCTGTCGAGTGCCAAATTTGTCCAGTCAGGCACTTGGAGCTCCTTTAGGTCTTTTTCCACTTCGTCCATCCAGCGATATCTGGGGCGACCCACTGGTCGTCGCCCAGATGGTCGTCCCAAGTATGCCCTTTTTGCTGCCCGATCTTCACTCATTCTCACGACATGGCCAAGCCAACGCAGTCTGGCTGCCTTGATCTCTCCAATGATATTTGGTTCGGAGATCAGGTCTTCTATCTCGCCATTGTGCCTTATCCTCCAATTTCCATACTCATCTCGAGTGGGTCCCAATATCTTTCGCAGGATCTTTCTTTCTACCACTAAGAGCTTATTCTCTTCCTTTAAAGTTAGTGTCCAGGCTTCGCAACCATACATAAGGATCGGTCTGATGACGGATTTGAACAGACATGTTCATGCACACAAATGTTTGTACCGTACGGGAATCAAACCCGCGACCTTTGGTGTATTAGCCGACTTCTCGACCATTACACTAAATAGCTCGTCAAATATGTTTCCAATGCTTTTAGACTACGTAGAACCAAGCAGACCTGCGGCCGTACGTGGGACTCGAGACTAAAGTTGTCCCAATATCCGCTGAATCTCCTTAGTTTTTCCCCTTTAACCCCCGAATAGGCTGGTGTCCGAATTTGTAAATGCAAACTGATAAATGAATTAAAAGTACTAAGAAAAATACAGAGCAGTTCATCTTTGATTACCGCGACAACGTATAAATTAATATTCAACCGATAAAAGACATAATGGTCCGAAACTGGCACATGTTGAAAGAATTAAGTGTACAAAAAACTATGCCACAAATGGTTTTGACACATACGCAATGAACAATAAAAAATGCACGAAAAAACATACATCACACTTTGTTTTATGCATCATTTATACACGTATTCGTAACGAAAATTAATGACTTTTCAAATCAAAAACTACTTTAATTCTTTTATCTATGGTCTTAGTCTATTTATAATATTACTTTAGTGACTGGGAGATTTGCAAGTTACTTTTTTATAACATAGCTACTTTTAATATTCGAACATAACTGTACTCAGATTTGCTACCTACAAGGCCTCCTATGGGTTTTTTAGTTCTAATTCTATGCCTATTATGTCATTTAACGCCTTGATGGTCTAGTGGTTTAAGTACTGGGCCGAGATCTCGGGGTCTTGGGTTCAATTCCCGGGTCGAGCTAACTTTGTGTCGGTTTTTTCGGACACAGCTCGGGTTTGTGATCACCAATCCGCATTTGGCAAGCGTGGTGATTAAGCCAATACCCATCACTGTAGCGATAACTTGATTTCAAGGATGGAGGCCTTTGCACTGCAGTGGGACATTAAAAGGCTGATACTTTTATGTCATTTACTTCCTATTTATGAATGCTCCTACTTAAGACATTTGTAATTATTTAGTAACAAACCCGTGGGAAAAACTGGTCATAAACAATTTATAGTCTAGACTGCCCGTAGACTAAGCTTAATTGCGTCGGTAGTGACATAAATCTTTTTTTCACCTCGGCCATTTCTCATTGAAAAAGTCTCAATTACATATCTCGCGCGATGGACATTCAAATAGCCCTCTAATAACTGCCGTATGGAGTCATAGAGGCTTTAATCTAGTGCGTAATTACATATTCGGTGGTCTAGAGCGCTTGGTAGTGGAAGAGCCAAGAGCCAAGTACTCCCAATACACCCGATAATTTTCTTTTCTTTTCTTATATTTAATTTTCATTGAATATTTGGATATATTTATGTTTATTTGCGTGATGGTACCCAGGTTAATCTCCGGCACTCTCATTGACCAAAGGAAAGGCATTAGCGCAATCAAAGCTACGAGTAATCTCATACGTCGGTCTTCTGTGAGAAGGTAGTGCTTCCCCGGTCGAGAGACATTGCGACTGACAAGAAATGCATACAGCATGGCCAATCGGCCACCTACTTACTTACATACTTTTTTTTCCGCATGAGAATGCGTTTATACACCTTAACCTCAGGCTAGCGAGACCTGCGGCCGTGTGTGGGACTCGGGACCCAAGCATCCCACTACCCGCTAAACTCCCCCGGTTCCCCTTCACACCCGAAGAGGACGAGCCGGTGCCCGCCTTATGGCGATTGACCAGCCCTACTTACTTACATACTGCCCAAATGAGGAATCATCCTCCTAATTAGGGGAACAAGCTTTTACATACATATTAAAAAGTTATATTAGCTAGTACACAGTTAACTAAAATCCAGACTTACCAGAAAATTGTATACTTTTACGATCACTTCAAAATTGCCTTATGGATTCTTGGCCGTTATTTTTACAGTCGTAATTTGATTGTATAATTCGTCTGCAATCGTTGAAGTCAAATTGTGATAATGGCTCAATACTTAGATGCGTATCGCCGGAGGTGAGTCTTGGTGGTCCACCGTCAGATTGGGATCGTAAAAGTCTAATAACTACTTTACTGGCGGTCGCGGTTTCGTATCGCGATGGAAATTTGATTCCATCGCGTAGGTATAACATTAATAGTAATTATTTCCTTACATGAAACTGAATTTAGATGGGTGGACTTTATGAAAAATTAATCTAGATACTGATTAAAGTCCACCCAAATTGTAACAAATAATTTGGTTTCTTTTGAAATGTTATTGCAGGGTTCACTAATATTTTGCTGCTTTATCTTTGAAAGGTATTACAAGGTATTTGTTCTTCAAAAATATAATTGAAACGTGAAAACGTGCAGACATCAGCTGTTAACGTTTTTCTTATCTACTAAAATCCATTTCGATGTTTTTTTTGTAATAATTTTAGATCCTTTGATCTGGGGAAGCACGAAGGATACAATTTAATACGGAAAATATGAGAATTCCAAGGAACCTAGATATACTTTTTGTAATAGAATTTGTTGCATGGATACAGCTTTAAGGAAATTAAGTATTTGCTATCGCCACACGTAATGTAAACGCGATGTGATCAGAGCGGTGTTTCGCAAAAACTTACCGCCATGAAAGTGGATAATAAAATATTCCACAACATTCAAGATCCAAATTAAGAACTCGTAAAAACTTTATTTTGATTGCCCGATTATTGTTCTTTAAACGTCTCTTTGACATTTCGGTATTAGGATTAAAAAACTAAATTATAATCTGGAACACTTTTATTGGCTGTGTTCAATAAAATGCTGCATTTAACTTCTTTTGTAATGGCCCGAAAATGGAGGCATTATGACAAATTATTATTAATAAGGTAAAAAACATAATGACCGCATATAAAGCTCGTAAGCTCGTCGTTTGCTTATACTTTATAATTATTAGTAACTTATGCAAACGCCAACGTAGCTTCTCCTGTTTCTATGAACTATAGGACCTTCTGTGTACCTACTACCGTGAGCTTTCCTGATCTAGGAGACTTTTAGCACAAGTGTTATATACAACTTCATTAACCAGACGCCCGTCTGCAGCCCACCTGATGGCAGACAGCCAATATTGCTCATCTATTATATCAGTTTGACTACCAACCAGACACAAAGCGAACACTGAACCCAAGTTTCCAAACCACTTTTTGAACTCGGTCAAAGTGTAAATCGTTTTACTCTTTATTTTTGAGTCATCAATTGTTTTTTCTCCGCAAGCAATTTACCAGTATAATATTGTACGTCGAAATTCCGCCGAAAAATACACGTTTGATCTTGTCAATATCAATTCTTGATTATGCGTAAGGAGGAACGAACACCTCAACTTCCCGGTAGTAATTTTAACAAATTGCTCGCTTTTAAGTGTATACGCACCCGTTACCTTACGAGATGCAAGGAACATTGATTCATCGACTTCAATTTTGAACTTTATTTCACACGAAATAGGTTCAGCTTTATCTGATTCAGCAAATATAAAGTTGGATTTATAACTAGTAATCGTCGTGTCTTGTAATCCAGTGTCCCGATTATATCAATTACAGTTTTATTGAAGTCGATTTGGCAACGAAGGTAGTCTGAATCGTTCCTTTCTTTGAGCTTGAGATCTTAATTCCATTATTGTGTAGATACAGTTGTAATGAATCGATCAGAAGTACTGATTTGTTGGTTTTTAATCTTAAGACTACAAAAATTGGTTTCATGAAAATTGTGAACGTTTTAAATCAAATGTCAAAATCAGGAAAGAGCGTGATTTAAACAAAATAAAAATATAAGCTAGCAGCATCATAATGTATTAGAAACATGAATATTAAAAATAGCAAAACAGTGGGTCATTACTCTCATTACATTTGCTGATATATTAGTTATCAAATTCATAATAATATAAAACATAATAAATATTATTATGATAATAATTAAGCCTTTTTATCCAATATAAGATTTATTACACCCTTGTAAGTTTCTATTGATTGTAGAGCTAGACACAGCGTCGTGTGTGAGAGTAATCGAGGTATTATTATTGAACAGCAGAATAAAAACATCTCATAGACATATTGTACCCATAACCACATGTGCAGAAATATCCGCCCTAACTTTAATACTAGACAATTTATGACTACCATACTCTGTCTTGTCTAGGCGCAGTCTAGCTGTTAGAATCGTAATTACTTCTATTTTATGGTCTAATTATGTGTAATTATGTCTAGTCATAAAATTCTCATGTGTACTAGATCCTCAGATAAAGACCGGTGTCAATTCACACATTAATGTTACTCATAAAATTAACATTTATTTACTCTGCGTTTAAAAGAATTTCCTCTTTGCCTTACTTTTTATACTCCTCTTCCATAGAAATAAAATATTGTAATGCCATCTGTCACGATACTATCTTACGTTTTTCGCTCCTTCAACGTAGCGTTTTCATACTTGTTTTCATACATATTCGTCGTTTAGTGTATTTCTGACTAGACCAGTTTATTGGATAGAAAATCTCAATAATAAAAATGCCTTTCGCATTTATATTATTGAGTTTTTCTAAGGCTGTCATGGCTTGTCGCCTGAATATTTATCATATCTTCTTCTTCTTACTTATATCAAGCGATTATGATAAAATTTGGCCCAGAATCTTTTTTATATCGGGGTAAAAAAGGGGTTTTTATGCTGGGTTCTCAAGGGATAAGAAAAAATAGAGTTATAAATAGAAAATAGTTCGAGCGAAGTCGCGCGCTGAAGCTAGTCGACTACAACACGTAGGTTCTTAGTGGGCTGTACGTACAGTGCGCCACACATTAAGCTATGCATATCTGTCAAATTCCTACAACCAATTTTCAGCTTAAAGTCTAGCGCATAAAGTTTTATTTCGATTGAGACTTTTTGACAGATTTGTATAGCTTAATGTGTGGGCCAGTGCACATGTCATTGCTTGTTGTAAATATACGCGCTATACGTTAAGTTAAAACGCCAATCTTCCGATACAGACCCAAAACTTCGTGACGAAAAGCCATAAAATTAGCCACCTTTTACAATATTAATTTTCGTATCTCCAGACTCGTTGTAGTTTACGATACGGACGGTCTTTTTCAACCGCGTATTTTCGCGAAATGTCATATAAATCCCATTCGGTTTCTTTACAACGCATTCAGAAATTGAATGTCGCTACTAAATGGTAGTCATAAAAGGAAAAACGGTCTCAATAATTTCATTTTTATTTAATTTATTCTGTCACGGTTTGTCTTTTTGAAGTTTTATTTAAGTTTGCAAGAACATTTTTCAAGCATACTTTATGATTGATGCAACATGGCGCACACTCAAATCATTGAATTCTAGACTTTAGGTTAATATGGTAAAGTAATAATAACGTGCGGAAATTGCATTGACGATTGTTGTCAATCTATGACAATTGAAAAAAATAACAGTTACGAGTTTCTTGCATGTTCTTCTCGAAAGTCAACAATCCGTACTCGGAGCTGCAATCATTCTGTAAGACAATGAAATAAAGTATATTTTAGTTTTGATTTTAAATAAAAATAAAAGTTAAACTTCTTGACATTCAAACTATCGACACATTTCACACGTAACAAAACGCGTTTACTCCATTTCGCCCGCCCTCAAAATAAAAGGAAAAGCGAAAGACAGGAGGCGTGAAATGCCAACCCGAGGATTGTTCGACCCACGGCCCGTCAGATTGAGATTAAATGAAAACAAATGGCGATCTGGTGCCATCTTTGACGATGAAGGATTTATTGTTGCGGCGACGGATTCCATGATGGCGCCTCGAGATATTTGTATGACTCTGTATGGGTGTGAGGTTTAGGGCGGAGGTACGCGAACTACTTTTGGCTAGTTTGTTTGATGTTATTTATTAAGCATTAGGTTCACGGAACTTCTAAAATAATTTGTGCTCTAATGGTTTATAATAAGTAAAACATCAATAGTTGGTTTTTGTTAAAAAATGTTATATGTGTGAATGTGGGTCTCTCGTAGAGCCCCTATAAGATATAAACAACACATCATCAACGTAGAAATCAAAATAATATTACTTTAAGTGGGATAACACAAAAACGACTTGTACGACACATTCTTTTAAATCGTCACGTAGAACTGTATGTATGAAAAAATAATCATCAAAATCACCGTGAACAGTTATAAAGTAACTCATCAAAAGTCAAATTAATAACCTGCTTATTTTTTAAGTCGGTTAAACATGAGGATTTCCATATTTGATCGAGTATTTATTGTACGATGCAAGTATGCCGTCCACCTTACATGTTGAGATTGAACAATCTTATAAGTATCCCGCGATAGGCCGTGTCGAGTTCGTTTTGCGCTAAGTAGCCGAGCTTCGCGATAGCATCTTACACCCGCCGCTTAATATTCATAACTTGCGAGAATTCAGTGATTGCACACTGAAAGCCATATCGTAGATAAAACGGATTGCTAATTGCGAAATATTCATGATTACGGTTTGTACGAATATTTTATTCCCTTAATAAGTCTACATTTGAAAGACAAGTTAATGTACATTAACTTTAAAAGCAGACTACCCTAACAATTCCGCAGGTTAAACAACGTGTCCAGGTGCCCGCTTAGCGCAGTTTCAGCTCTTAAGGTGGGTCTATGCTTACGAGCCGAGCACGAGCCGCGCACGAGCGGAGCACGAGCCGAGCCGCTCTGCTCGCGTGACAAGTGTGGACACAAAACGAGCCTGCACTGCGAGCGCGATGCAAATCTCTTTGTGTTCGTCAAAAACCCGACAATCGCGGAGCACAGTCGAACACGAGCCGAATGCTCGAAGCGCGCTCGTTCGGGGCTCGAAGGCGGTCCACAGTACACGAATTTTGGATCGGCTCGTGCTCCGCTCGTGCGCGGCTCGTGCTCGGCTCGTAAGCATAGACCCACCCTTATGCACAAGAGACTAGAGAGTGTGCTACTACAGGTGCACTCTCTTTTTCCTCACTCCTATAATATTATGGTAGGACAGTAGACTGACAACTAAATAAATATATATAGGTAACTAGCGGTCGCCTCCGCGGTTTCACCCGCGCGCAATTTCTTTTGTCAATTATTACCCCTTCACCCCACATTTCCGGGATCAAAAGTACCCAATGTCACTCGGGAATAATGTAGATTTCCAACCCTATTCAATATAATATAATATAATATAAATATCTCTGGACATTATTCACACAGCGCCGTCTGACCCCAAACTAAGCATTAGCTTGTGCTATGGGTGCCAGACCACGGATAAACATTACTTCAATACTTTTTTTTTTGTAAATACATACATATTATACATAGAAACGCCCAGACCGATACAAACAGACATGTTCATGCACACAAATGTTTGTACAGTGCGGGGATCGAACCCGCGACCTCTGGTGTAATAGCCGACTTCTCGACCATTACACCAAATGGCTCGTCAATATGACCAATACGAACAAACAAATCTTTACTCTTAATAATAGTAGTAAGATAATAAACATTGCAGTCTAGCGCCAAACTAACCAAAACCGTAGGCTAGCAAGATCGGTTTAAATACAAAAGCATCTATAGATATAATTCCGTAATTCCGTTGCTATTAATTTTTTTATCAATGCGATTTATTACACTAACGTTGGCATAAATAATGCAGCCATATGTAAAACGCACATCGTTTGAAACTCTAAACCGAGTTATTCGTCATCTCGCCCGAAAAAAACTGGCCCGATCGGGCGACTTGGCACCTTTCAAATTTACCTAATATTTCTGTCGTCAACTCGCACGCTCATACAAAGTACAGCCAGGTAAAAAACTTTGACATTATATTTGGAAACTACTTCGAATAAGTATTAAATTTTAAAATAAAGCTACAGACTTACAGTTGTTGTTTTATATATGGAAAAGATTACATTATTAAGTATATCTATAAAAATAAAATAATTCGGCTGTACACTTCAAAGAAAATTCTGACGCGAAGAGAATAGCGCTCTTCTACACTACCGGGCATTTCATTTTTGTAGAAGCTTGTGGCGAAAGGCTGACAAAGTAGGCATCACGAAATCTGCACTGGCTCGAAAACATATAAAGAGATGTACTGTTTTGGCACATTTACCTAAAGAATATCTTGACAGTGGTAAGTTATACATTATGGCTCAATGCCCCAAAGATGAAAAAATTTTCCAATTTAATAACTATTTTGTAGAAACATGGCTATGTGAAACTTCGTTTTTTTCCGACAAATGGTCGTGCAGTACCAAACATCACCGTACTACAAATATGGTTGAGAGCTGGCATGCTACTATAAACAAAACAGTTAATAGTAAACCGAAAAGCATTGCACACTTTTTGACTATCTTACAACGAGAAGATAATTATTATCAAACTTTATATTTAAAAGGATCAAATATTACAACAAAACAAAAAGAAACTTGTGCTATTGATGAACATATTGCTACCACAGTTACCGAACTAAGACTCGGAAACATAAGTATTGAATTGTGTATCGAAAGACTTGTATTATAATACAAAAATCGTGATGGGTGATAATTATATTGACAATATTATTGTATGTTATAAGAAGTAGTTATAATAAGCCAAATGCTCTTGTGATATTATTGATTTTTATACTTAAAATGATTTTGTGATATTGTTAATTATATTTTATATTTTTGATTACTTTTTTATACTTGATTATAACAAGCCAAATGCTTTTGTGATATTGTTGATTATATTTTTATACTTAGGTTATATCACAACAAATGTTTTGTGATAGGTAACTATTGTTGATTCTATTTTTTAATGTTCATCATATTTTATATCTATATAATAAATAACACGCCACATATTTCTTGATGTCGTTAATACTTTGATATTGTTGATCGTATTTTTATACTAAGCTATTAAACAAGTGCTTTTGTGATTTTTTTTGAAGCTGATTATTATTTGGTATAATATGTTTTTATATTTTTGAGATGTTGATTTGTGAAATATATCTAAAATTATGATAATAATAACATTTTGTTTTATTTTCAAGTTCAACCATAAAATATTAAACGTTTCTTAAAAAGGATTTTTGTAGCTGACTGTACATAGTTACCTCACATTTTTATGGTCGGGCGAGTTGACGACAGAAATTTTAATAAATTCTAAAGGTGCCAAGTCGCCCGATCGGGCCAGTTTAATTCGGGCGAGATGACGAATAACTCTCTAAACCGATAGACTCCCATTTCCTTAATTCGAAGTGATGTACAGATATAATTTATCAAAATAACTATACAGGGTTATTGGTAATGTGTCTTGATCCTTTCAAGGGCATGTAGAGGAGGTCCCCAGCTAGCAATTGACCCATTAAAGTGCAGGTCAAAAGTGAACCAATAATGAGATATTTTTTTTTAAATATTTTTTCGGAAAATTCGGGATTCACAACTTTAAAAATTTATTAAAAAAAAACTACAACATATTTTAATATAATTATTTATGATTAAGTTAGAGCTTAGTCTAGTACATAATAAAACACACTAGGATAACTGAAAGTTTTGTTAATTTTGAAATAAGAGATCAAAAACTAGAATTTTTTTACGACGCTTATTATTTTGTTTACAATAAAGTATCATTTTCTTCAAAAAATCACCTAATTACTTGGACGGCGGAACATTTCAAAAACATCTTCATATCAATGGCTATCCAACAAGATACAATGTACACTTAAAAAATTGATAACAACTGTAAAAACAACTAACGAGCATAAAAGGGTAATAAATCTCTATACACATGTTTTCGCTATATCGGTGTATTTTTCAACCAGATGACAATCAATAGACAAACGACACTTGATTAAACCATGAATGGATGAAAGAGACCGGACAAGAGATGACTTATCATCAAAAAAAATAATTCCGGGAATTAGTTTCATATCTGCTTTTGTTATGTCAAAACGTTTTATTCCAAGACACTCACTTGAAATTTTGCAATGCACCTAAAGAAGGTTTCTTCCCGCCTGACCCCACCAATTCTGCCTTTAGTGGGGGCAGTCGAAACTTTTTAGTTTTGCCTGCCCCCCCCCCCCCCCACTAGGGGCAGACGAAACTCAAAAGAAGGAACCGAAATTAGTAGTTGGTTTAAACTAAAAAGTTTCAACTGCCCCCACTGGTGGCAGAATTAGTGGGGTCAGGTGGGAATGAACCTTCTTTAAGTGCATTGAAAAATTTTAGTTTGTGCCAGTGGGGGCAGTCGAAACTTTTTAGTTTAAACTAACTACTAATTTAGGTTCCGTCTTTTTTGTTTCGTCTGCCCCTAGGGTGGGGGGGGGGGCAAGCAAAACTAAAAGTTTCGACTGCCCCCACTAAAGGCAGAATTGGTGGGGTCAGGCGGGAAGAAACCTTCTTTAGGTGCATTGCAAAATTTCAAGTGAGTGTCCTTAAGACATCATTGGAATTAAACGTTTTGACATAACAAAAGCAGATATGAAACTAATTCCCGGATTTTTTTTTTTTGATGATAAGTCATCTTTTGACCTGTCTCTTTTATCCATTCATGGTTTAATCAAGTGTCGTTTGTCTATTGATTGTCATCTGGTTGAAAAATACACCGATATAGCGAAAACATGTGTATAGAGATTTATTACCCTTTTATGCTCGTTAGTTGTTTTTACAGTTGTTATCAATTTTTTAAGTGTACATTGTATCTTGTTGGATAGCCATTGATATGAAGATGTTTTTGAAATGTTCCGCCGTCCAAGTAATAAGGTGATTTTTTGAAGAAAATGATACTTTATTGTAAACAAAATTATAAGCGTCGTAAAAAAATTCTAGTTTTTGATCTCTTATTTCAAAATTAACAAAACTTTCAGTTATCCTAGTGTGTTTTATTATGTACTAGACTAAGCTCTAACTTAATCATAAATAATTACATTAAAATATGTTGTAGTTTTTTTTTAAAAAATTTTTAAAGTTGTGAATCCCGAATTTTCCGAAAAAATATTTAAAAAAAAATATCTCATTATTGGTTCACTTTTGACCTGCACTTTAATGGGTCAATTGCTAGCTGGGGACCTCCTCTACATGCCCTTAAAAGGATCAAGACACATTACCAATAACCCTGTATATAAGCCGGGTATAAGTAGAGGTTTATTTATCTTGTTGAAGATTATTTATCAATAACAAGTGCTTCAAATCTTTTTATACAGGGTGAACGAAAATTGTATTTTGACAAAATATGTGGTTTAATTATATATGTGACTTCTTATTTATTATTGTAAAATAAAAATCCATACTTATATCATAAATGTGTCAGTAGCTCTGTCTCTCTGGTAAGCTCTTACACCTAAACCACTGAATCAATTTTGATGAAAGATACCTACAGGCAATGTCAAAAGGGCATAATATTATTATTATGCTACTTCTCATATTATCTCAGTTTCCATGTGATAACAGAAAAAAAAGTTTATGATCGACCGATCGACGTGATTTTTGGTATCCAAGAACGTGATTGATATAAGCTGTTTTTAACACGTTTAACAATTAATTAATTTGCAGCGCATTTGCATTTTGCAGATGTCTATCGGCAGCGGTAGTCACTTACCATCAGGAGTGCCGCTTGCTCGTCTGCTCGCTGTCTAAAAAAGAGACATTGGAAGGCAACGTATTGTATCACATAAACGTTGGAAACACCCTGTATAGCAATATTTAGTAGTGAAATTCTTACGGTCGTTTGATGTGGACCGTTAATGAGAACTGGTCGGTTCCCATGCACTTATCGTGTTACCGTCGCGCGGCGAATGTCAAACTGATCAAACATCGAAGTGTTTGTACGAATGCGTTTTACATCATCGATCCGCTAATTAGTGTATTGACGAATCTTACGCAATATCATTTTTGACAGGTACAGTCAAGCTGCAAATTTGATGAGCATCAAATAGGCCAATTCCTTATTGAAAAAGGAGCTGTGGTTACATAATTTAATCATTGCAAAATAAATTTATATAAATTTAATCACGCAAAAGTTTTTTTTAAAATTTAAGTATGTATTATTTTATTTCCTACATTACATACACTACATTTATTCTTGCCATATTATCGTGTTAAAACTTACTCACACAGTGAAAATGTGGATGGATGTGACTGTACCTGTTAAATGATATTATTTGTCCGAATTAGTGTCGACATTGATATGAGTTTAATCAATTATGAACGATGAAGTGTTGAATTGTTAGTTAATTGATTTGTTTAAAATGTGTGATTTGTTAGTGACCCGGCCTAAGGGCGTCGCCAAGGGGGGGCAGGGGGGGCAGTTGTCCCCCCCTGTGAGTGGAAACGCTTCATGTCCTCGGCGTTCATATTTTTTCTCCTAAATAATATTGCCCCCTTAAGCTGGCGAAGCCCTTGACCCGGCCCATGTGTACTACAGTAGTAACTCTTTGAATATTATCTCTCTATTTTCTTCAACGCACAACCAAGCTGTGAAATAAATAACCTTCAGTTTTCCATTAGAGACAACCTAGTAAACTTCAAGAAAAGAGCCTATTCCTTCCTTAACGCATAAGTAATGCTTCTGGTGTTGCAAATGTCCACTGGCACATCACTTACTATCAAGTGATCTGTATTCTCATTTGCCTCCTTTTTTAATAATAAAAAAATGCTTGAACCATAGTTGTACCCAGGGTCTGAATCCACAGATCTAAGCATCTTGATCACCGAGATAATCAAAACTTTACACTTTTGATCAATCGCCAATCAGCACATTTTCAAAAAAATATATACTCTATCATTTTGTAACCTGAAATTGAAGAATCCCTTGACAATCCATTTTGAACTGTTAAATAGCCAATTAGGTCTTGAAAACTTTACGACCCATCTTGACAAAGCAGGTAAGATGCTGTGTTGATTGGTGAATGCAGGATTACGTTGACAGATCAAAGGGAGAATCGCACATAGGTCAAGTATTAGTGTCCTGGGCACGAGAGATGCGAGTATTCTATTGCGACCTACGTGGATTGTAATGTTGGCTAAAGGACACGGGCGAACATCCATAGAACGTTGGGCCTTGATTTTTTATGAATTACACTTACCGATTTACTATTATTATGTAGAAAATGAAGTTATATTCCAAATACTCTACAATTTATAAATCCACTCCCTGGGAAAAAATAGTTATAGGATGATTTTGATTTCTACAAAAATAACCCCAATTGTTGAGTTCACTGGATCCGTTGTAAGAAAAGCTTAGGTCGTTTGTTTTAGCTGAAACCGTCATTTAAACGTAGCGAAAGTCAGCAAATATTAAACCAAGCATTCCAACAATAACGACAAAACAAAATAATTCACATATGTTTTATATAATATCATGGCATATGTTATTCAAAACAAACAGTATCTTAACTAGCAACATTATTATTATTCTACCGGACGTACTATGCACTATGCACATAACACACCGGATGCACTACAAAACCAATAGTATTTTCATTTTTTAGATTATTTTTTTATCCCTTGGTAAAAATATAATAAAATTGTATTTAACTAGTTAAAAATTTGTGACGAATATTAAATATATTTTGAATTGTGTAACGAACACCTAAAATAAGGCCCAATTTCGCCGGTCTTCTTTACTACTAGTGGCGCTGTAATTGTAAAGTTAAGCGCCTTTTTGTACGGACAATACTAAGATGGGTGGCCGAATTTTTTTATATGACGAGGGTCATGCTCAATCCTACGGCCTTTCTATAGTATCTAGTAAGAGACAGAGTCTGATCGTAGTTGCTTCAATGCAAATATTGGACTTGACAAATCGTTGATCATCAGAGAAAGATTTTGTCGAAATCAGCTAATGAACCCAAGTCCTTGAGATTTCAACCATGATTCTACAAGGTCGAAAACAACGTTCATTATTTTTATTATTGTATCAGAGAGGCCTCTCAAACAACCTAACTAGAAACAAGTTTACAATTAATATCAACGTAGATCTAATGTTTATTAAGAAAATCCAATAAATCATTACTGTTATCGCTTTTTTTTATACCAGATCAGTTGGCAGACAGGCACGTAGCCCACCTGATCGTAAGCGGTCACTGCGGCCTATTCCATTTAGGGACACTTCACCAGGAAGCGTCCGCTCAGTGAGCTGCCAGACTGTAGGCTCATCTGATCTTCGAGCCTTCGATTTTAAGTGCACTGGCTCCCACATTAATTTTGCCGGAACACAGCCAGAGCTGTTATGGCGGCAGATTTCACCTGTGGGGTTGGTAGCTAGCCAGTCGGTCTCTGAAAAAGCCCTACCACCAACCAGACCCAAGACGGGAATCGAACCCACGACCTCCGCGTTATATACCCGAACGGATTAGCCACTGTTCCACGGAGGCGGTCGCTATATTTGAATAAGTACTGCTTCGAAAAACTTATTGGATCATGTTCTTAACTGTTCTTTACTTGATTCTTGATAGGAACAAGTCAGATATGTAGTACTTGATACTGAATACTGATTTTACTTCCAGACTTGAAAAACAATCTGAGGATTCAGGCGACTGGGACCACTACATAGCTGGGACCGCGGTTCCAGTTGCCTGATTAGTTTTTATTTATTTATTTCGTCAGGCGAGTGGGACCACCCGTAATTTTAATCACAAATCCATTGTTGAAATACAAGATTTAGTACAGTTAGCACAAAAGGTGTCATAAATAAAACAAAGTTATGGTCCCAGTCGACCGATTCAAAAATGTTAACAGGTAACTGGAACCGCGGTCCCAGTTTCATATGGTCCCAGTCGCCTGAATCTTCAGCAATCTTGGGGGTAACCATGTCTATAGAAAATCATAGAAATACTTGAATTGTGATTGATTTCTCGAGAGTTTGTCAAAAATAGCGTAATTTCTATTAATTAATCGATTGAGTGTTTGAGAAGTTGGCTACTAAGCAGGGTTAGGGTTTATTATCGCGCAGTAAATAAACTGACAGATAGACATGCCCATGGATAGGTATGTCAATTTTCAGCTTAATGTCTACTATTCCTGATCGATACATATTTTAATTGAGACTTTTTGACAAATTAAGGCAAGTTTATCGACTGTAGTTATATTTTAAAATAAAATGTTTATCAGGACCTATCATAAAGCATTAAACCAGTACTCTAAATCATTTGGATAAGATATATCTAAGATTTATCCGAAAAAAAATCAAGCTGTATGCGTTTTTTACAACATTAATATTTTTCTTCATAAAAAACTTTTATTTTCTCTGTGAACATGTTTATGCTCATTGAGAAAATATCGTCAAATATTATCATCATCATTCACAAACATGTTCTAACCTAAGCTGTCTCGGTAGCGATAGCGTTCGAAAACTTTCGCGACTCGACCGCCCAGTCTCGAAATCCCAGTCCGTCCCGATATAGACGCGTTGAGTGAAGACTATCAGGGCTTGTACAACATGGGAGTAACACTGGCAGGCTAATCTATAAGTAATTAAGACTTTATTCATACTAAACATGATGTTTTAGGGCATTTACTTATAGTAAAATATTTAGGCAACTCGGTTTATTGCATACATTTCTGAGGCTGATTCACTGGAGCAGGCAGGTAGTGTGTTGTTTTCGCATAATTTTTAAAAAAAGGCTATCTTACGGGTATCTGTTGAGTTTCATGCGGCACTTCTTCTCAACAGGCCATTCACGTCGAAGTGCTGGTAGAATAAAAA
Organism: Mecyna flavalis; assembly: GCA_949319885.1. Taxonomy (NCBI): domain Eukaryota; kingdom Metazoa; phylum Arthropoda; class Insecta; order Lepidoptera; family Crambidae; genus Mecyna; species Mecyna flavalis. The sequence continues at coordinate 3,198,818 of OX439413.1, forward strand.
AGTTGACGTGCAAAAGAATTTCATGGTAAATCAAATTGCAACATATATACTTTGACTTTTTTTTTTAAATAGCATTGGTAATAACTTACAGATAACGAAGAACTTATGTGACATACGTAAGTGCCAATTTTACTACTAACATATAAGTTCGTTATTATTTATCTGTCGTAAAAATGGCGCAGTCTTCTTTTTACAAATCTGAAAGACAAATTATGAGTAATATTTCCAATACTTTTATATATTTTTTTATTAAATATTGTTCAATACTATAAAAAGTCCTTAACTTTTTGCATCCGATTATAAACTCACTATAAAATAAATAAAAATGTAAATCATAAATAATCCATAGCAAATTAGCACCAATCATTTTAATATTCATTATTATTTACCATCGACTAAATATGGACTACGAAACTGATGTAAAAATATTTATAAGGGAAAAATATTAATGAACGTTGTAAAGACACTTCGGTGATGACGGGAATTTATGATTTTTCTTACTCCTTTGGCAGTTAATTTTCAATCTTATTTTTAGGGGCTAAGGATGTTTTTAAAGAAGTTCTTGAGATGCAATACATATGCAGTATGCATGTCAGATGCTTGCGCGGGAGAATCTTGGAGACACAGTTTAATCATCAACAGTAATATAAGTCCACCCCGACAGTTTATTTCAGACATAAGATATTGTATATACATAAAATCATTCATCTTTTTTCCGATTAACCCTAATGTAAATAACTGAACCTAATAATTAATGTCGCCTTAAGAGAAGACGGGCAATGCGCCTGTGACCCCAAGGGGGTCTCGGGTGCTTATGGGCGGCGGTGATCACTTATCATCAGGTGACCCACTCGCTCGTTTGCCCCCCTATAATATAAAAAAAATGTGTTTTTTTATGTGAAGCAAAACGTTTAGTGACGTTTAGTTAGTATGACTGATTATGTGATGGAGAAATCAAATCAAAAATAGAGCTTTAAAAGCATCACTGTACCGATCACTTGTACTGTGCCTGCGACAGAGAGATTGATCGCAGGCTCTTTAATACAGCAATTTACACCTGTTAACATCGTAACAGCTTCCGTAACCTTACGCAAGCGCAACATCTTCATTGCTTTGAGGTATTTTAATAGCTTTCCGAAGAAAATTGTTCATGCTAAGAGGATTCGCTGAAAGGGACCGTTGGTAAAGCTATCTCAAGTGGGATCGTACTGCAAGGTAAGTGCTATGCGTTGTCATGCTTGCAGATTTTGACTTATTCTAGTAATCATCTCTTAATGCCTATTTAGCGGTTAATAGGCGCCCCAATGAGGGGGCATCATATCATAGTAACAGAAATACACAATTTAGCTTTTTATTTATAATTATAATACACTTTTACAATATACATCGAAAGCGCGGTAATTCCATCTGTCAAAATCTTTATTCATATAGACATTCACAGAAGCATTTACGAATCGTCAGAAACTAAAATATTTAAGTATAATAGTAGATTACATTTAGTGCGACTCTCTACCTCGACAGTATATCAATTGAACCAATAAACCGTCTAATAATAGCATAAAATAATGAAAGAAAATATCAAATTAATCCAAAGAATTCTACGATCCGTTTGTTATCAATCACATTTATCCCCTCCGTAAAGGGACACCTAAACCAAAATTCAAAACTGTTCGCATTGAAGCCAAAATACAAAAAACTCAGAAATAACTTTCTAATAAATTAAAAAGTTGTGTCATGTGTGTGTTACTTGCTGCAATTAATTTTAGTTGTTTCGTAATGGTTTACATTCGTTAATTAAATCAACTCTGTTTTATCTTATTTTCTGACATTGAAAACGTCACCACGTTTTGGACTGCTACATGTTAAGGTCAAAGAATATTTTCTTTACCGTGTAGGTAGAAACTAAAATGCCTAGTTATGTATATTATAAATGCAAAACTAACCCGCTTAAAACTTAATAATTTTCTTCAATATAGGTACATTATTCAACATTGTATTTATCGTAAATTTCCTTTCATTAAAAGATAAAAAGATCATTCATTACTTCTTTTTAAAAGAATTTTATCAATCTCAGTTTAAAAACAACACACATGATTAAGACATTGAAATGCTGTTTATTTTTTCTTAGTTGAGACTGATTGCGGATCGCTACGCTACTGACAAAACCAATTTATAAAAACCGCTGCAAAAGTTCCCTTCACTTCCAAATTGGACCTTCTTACTTAGCAATAAATACGATGATCATTTTTATAAAGAATTAGTAATTGTAAATGCTGCTTTGTTATTGTGGATATTAATCACATATGTCATCGTAATAGCGGCTTATTAATTGAATAACGCATATGACATTTTGTACGCGATAGGCTATCAAATCAACATTGTATTTGGGTTGAACGATCGGACAGCCGATAGGCGTACAGCGGAATCATCGCATCGATTAATTGAGATAATATGCGAAATTGGAGCAATTTATGTTATTATCTTGAATGTAACTTTAACACACTTAGACGAATGGTAAACATGCCCAAGTCTGACAATATAGACCGTATCGATCTAAATGACGTAAACTGCATATTTAAATGTGTTGTAATAATTATTTGTTTACGCAAAAATCAATTGTTCTAGAAACTATCTCGACTAAATCATATCCCTTACAATAAGGACGTTTAAATTAATATATTTCTCATGTTCTTTAATATTATTCCAAGGAGTGAGAGTGAGAGAATGTTTTATTAAAAAACTATTGGTACCTCTATGCAAAACACTAATTAATAATCAACAACCTTAACATTAAGTTTTTCACGTAAAATTTTTTTCCTAAATAACAAACATAATAAATCACAACTAACATTTTGTTTGAGTGACATCTACTATAGAGCATGGTCCGGTGAAATATTTTAGTGCATTGCTAACATCGTTTTTCGGTTCTGTATCTGGCTAGTCTTTGTCGCTTATTAGCACAGGTGCATCGACACGCCCAAACTGGTCGGTCGGGTGGTGTCGGCGTAGACTCACTTACCGAAAATGATGTACCGCCAAATTGTGTGGCGAAAAAATTATTCCACCCCTACCATCAGTTCTCGAAGATGAAGGAAAAATTAGTCTTTTCAAATGGGCGTTGGCTAATTTACCCATCTATCCTTGTAATAACGACATTATTTGATTTCTCATCCTTTTATCTTAGCCTCAATGCCTATATTTGTGTTATAATTTTTGTACACAGCTCGGGTGTGAGATCATCAATCTGCATTTGGCAAACTTGGTGATTACACAGATACCCATCATGGTGCCCATGACTTTGTTTGTAATAATGGAGGCTTTAAGAGCCTCTCCTAACCATCTATGTCTCTTTTAAGTTAAACAGTCTTTGCACCACTTACTGATATTCTATTCAAGAAGAAATGTGTATCCTGTGCTCCGTATGTCTCTAAAGTTTTTGGTGTAACGTATACTTATTATTACGTATATCAACATTTTTAGGACGTTAGATAAACTTTTTAGTAAAGATGTATTAAATTCGGAGGTGTTTGGGTTTACGAACCTTCGCCAAAAATGCCATTTGAATCGAGAATTTTTTTTTTTTTTTTTTTTTTTTTATAAAGAGGCAGTCAGGATGACCTCACTCCACCTGATGGTAAGCGGAAGTGAGGTCCAAATGTAAGGTTGACTGGCTCAATAGATCATACCAATTGAGCCAGTCACCCTCACCCCGAAGGCCTGCATAGATGCCGCTTCACGCCCCGCCTGAAAAGCCCAGGATTATAGGAGGAAGGAAACACGTGAGCCGGAAGGGCATTCCATGCCCTAATGGCACGGGGCAAAAAAGAGGAACTATACCTCTTGGTACGGGCCACCAGTGTCTGGATGGTATGGGGATGGCAACGCAGTCCGGCGCGTGTTGTTCGGGAGTGGAAAGGGGAGGACGGGATGAGTTGGAATAACTCTTCAGAGCATTCCCCATTATAGAGACGGTAGAGAACACTAAGACTGGCAACGTCTCTACGTAACTGAAGAGGTTCTAGGGTCTTAGTCACCTCTTGATCACCGATAATACGGATAGCACGTCGCTGCAACCTGTCGAGAGCCTCCAATAAGTACTTTGCGGAACCATCCCAGAGATGAGAGCAATATTCCACACACGGGCGAACCTGTGCCTTGTATAAGAGACAAAGCTGCACCGGAGTGAAAAATCGTCTCACTCTGTTCAGGATTCCGAGTTTACGGGAAGCTGTTCTGATGACGCTCTCGATATATTCCCGTTGGTTCAAGTTGCTACGAACATCGATGCCAAGGATGCTTAGGCTATCTTGTATTGGTAAGGGCGTGCTCCGAAGAGTGGGATGGGAAAGGAAAGGAGAAGCTTTCGCAGAAAACACACACACCTGTGTTTTCTTGGCATTGAACTCGACGAGATTGCTGGCACCCCATTTGGCAATGCAGTCCAGGACCCCGTCAAGCTCGGCGACAAGAAGATTCCTCTTTTCCTCGGTTTCGGTCTGTTTAGCCGCAGGTCTTCCGAAATAACGTGCGTGGACAGTGCTGTCATCCGCATAGCAATGAATATTACCTAGTGATAACATGTCATTGATATGCAGAAGAAACAAAGTCGGCGACAGTACGGAACCTTGAGGCACTCCGGAATTTATTGGGAGGAAGCGAGAAGCGCGTCCATCACAGAGGACACGAATCCTGCGACCCTCCAGAAATCCCGCAATCCAGACGCATAAGCGAGTTGGCAGACCATATGCCGGAAGCTTGGAAAGAAGCGAGCGATGCCAAACACGGTCAAAAGCCTTGGCAATATCCAGGCCAACAGCCATAGATTCACCATGCTTCTCCATAGCCTCCCCCCAGAGGTGCGTTACGTACGCTAGAAGATCACCCGTGGACCGTTTTTGTCTGAAACCATACTGTCGGTCATGTAGCAGCGAGTGATCTTCTAGGTAGCGGACAAGTTGGGAGTTGATTATCCGCTCAAACACCTTTCCAAGTACAGAGGTTATGGCTATGGGCCGGTAGTTAGCAGGGTCGGACCTATCCCCCTTCTTGGGAACAGGTTGAACGTTCGCCTCTTTCCAAGCCTGGGGCACAATACCAGTGGTGTACGAGAGGCGGTACAGGCGTGTGAGTACTGGAGACAACTCCGCTGCGCATATTTTGAGAACCAACGCTGGAATACCGTCAGGGCCACTGGCTTTCCTAACATCGAGTGACTGCAACTCAGCACGGACATCACATTGCCTGATTCGAATTTCAGGCATTGTGGTACCGCAGTCAGGAATTTTAGGCGGCTCTGCTCCACAATCATCGATGCAGGAATTAGCGGCAAAGAGGTTGGCTAGCAGATCAGCCTTCTCCTGCGGCTGATGGGCCAGCGATCCATCGGGATATTTCAGCGGGGGCAGCGAAGGCTGGCAGAAATTGGATTGCACATGTTTAGCCAGGCGCCAGTAGGAACGGCTACCCGTGGGGTGCGTGATGAGGTCCTGGCCAACACGTGCAACTCGCTGGGCATCTGCTCTGATGTAGGCCCTCTTGGCGGACTTGGTGGCTTTGTTGTAGGCAGCTTTAAGGGAGGCTATATTAGGATCCCGCAAGGCATGAGCTCTGGCCCAAGCGCCGTACGCTGCCCGTTTCAGTTCAACGGCTGCAGCACACTCACGATTAAACCAGAGATCATCTTTGCGACCGCTGGTGACATCAGTAAAAGGAATGTAGTATTCCATTCCAATACTGATCTCACCCGCAATAGCCGCTGCACACTTAGAGGGATCCTTTTCTCCAAAGCACCTCTGCCCCCAAGGGACGGACGCGAAGTATTCCCGCATACCGTCCCAATCTGCCGACGAGTAGCGCCATAGTCTCCGCGTCACCTCCACAGGTTGTGGGGGAGCAGTGTAAGGCGCTTTTGCGCCAACCAGGCAGTGATCGGAAGACCCTAGTGGGGCGCAAACCGACACTTGATACCCAGATGGGTGACTCGTCAGCAAAAGGTCCAGCAAGGAGGGCGCATGACCGACGATGTCTGGTATCCGAGTGGGCTGAAGTACCAGTTGGGTCAGGTCGTGCGTAAGAGCAAATGCGTGGGCGGTCCTGCCAGCATGGTCAGTTTTAGGGGAACCCAACCAGGTATCGTGGTGAGCATTGAAGTCCCCTAGAAACACCATTTCGCTATCAGGGAACCGCGCCTGAGCGAAATCTGCCGCCTGACTCAGGTGGTCGAAGAGTCGAGTGGTCTCGGCGTCTCCTTTATGGGATCGGTATATGCACACGTAGATTCTGCTCGTAGAGCCAAGATCCACGTGCACACAGAGGATGGAGAAGGATGGGTCTTCAAGGCAGCGAAGACGGGCACAGCAGACGTCCGCCCTGACGAAAAGGCATACCCCGGCCTTGGGCTGGAAGGACTCTTCCAGTACATAGCCGGGATAGTTCAAGTATGCCGTGTCCGCCGGGCAGCCAATCTGTGTTTCCGTCAGAAACAGCATCGCAGGCCCCGCCGTCTCGAGGTGTTGGTGGACGGCGTTGAGGTTTGCATGGAGTCCACGGATGTTAGTGAACTCCACCTCAAACAGCGAGTTGGTGGGGGATAAGGATGCCGCTGTAGGACGAGTGCGATGTCGTGTTCGTGCCATTGAAGTAAAAAGGGGGGGAAGGGAGGGCGCGAAAAAGGTGACTGCTACCGCGGCAAAAACGAGACAAAGCGAGGAGCCTTGCTTTGGTATTGGACAGTACGGTACAAAGGAAGCCGGCCCGCCGGACGGAAGGGCCCCCGTACCCCCCCGGAGATGGTCGCCGGGCCCCACTCTGACCGGGCACCACCCGGCACGACGAGCCACCCCGGGATTATGCGCGACCTGGTGGGGCAGCCTTCGGAGATGGTTAGCCACCGTCGGGCCCCTGTACTATGCCGCGGGCGGCCAGCGGCACCACCGTTTCTACGGGTCTCCCTGGCCGGCGGGCCGACCCACTCTGTCCGCACAATACCGCCGCTAAGGCTCCACTGGTCCGGCATCTGCCGCGCCAACAGTCCCCCTGGCTCCGGTTAGTACAGTGCTGAACCTGGAACGCGACCCGACCGAGACAGGTCAGAGTCACTTGGCAGGTTTTTCGCAGCTGTATGGTGGTAACAGCAACCGGTCGACAATGTCTTCCACCTGAAGAGCAGATGTTCTGCTAAAGTAGAAATCCCTTAGTCGCCTCTTACGACACCCACGGGCAAGAGATGGGGCGGGAGTTGGTATTCTTTAGTGCCGCTCCCGCACGGCACAATCATGCGTAGTTTTCTTTACCGAAAAGGTAACAGGGAATCCAGCGGTCTTGAAAGCTTTTTACCAGCCGATTGTACCTCTCGACCTTAGTAAATTGAGTTAGTGGAAACAGAATTTGGTAACTTCATGTATTATTCATGTTGTCCGATTGAAATCATTGTGAACTCTTAATGGAAGAAATAGGGTTTATATTTGATTTTTCGTTTTTCGTTAAGGGATATAAGAATACGACGATGCAATTATAATTAGTGAGTTGAAATGTAATCGAAGAGAAAAAGAGTTAGCAAGAAGCGTGTAAATTTTTGTAGCTTGTTTGCTAATTGACAAACAGTACTGTGTAGAATATAAAATATGTCCTATTTTACAAGACAAATACCATTTTTAGATTTTTTTCTACCAAGGTCTGATTTTGTGATTTCAGAATTAAATATTTTGCTATAGGTATTAAACATGTTGATTAAACTGACCAACTTGATTGTAGTGAAGTATTGCAATGATAAACTGGCACTTCTCCAGTTCTCCAGGTAAGCGCATAATGAGGACAAAAACGACATGAAAAAAATATATTATCGAGTAACGGAAAGTCAGGTATATTTCTCTTTCAGGCTTCTTTGACCTTGTTCCTCATTATAATTCCCAGAATTGACACATAATTTCCTAGTGTTAAAATTAACAGTAATTACGAGGTGGCTTCTACTTTTACGATGGCATCCTTCGCTCTACTTGGGTGTTTTGCATTGTTCGCTGGTCATCTCTCGACATGTGTTCAATCATAAAATTTGTGACTAAATCATAATGATTTAAGATGCTTAGCAGCAATTACCGGCTTTCTAATACACAGCATAAAGTTATTACAGTGAAGAAAAAGTGGACAGACAAATATAGATAAAATGTGAATGCTACAAGTTTCCAGAAAACATTACAGTTTTTTAATTGTGAAGTAAGTCATCCTTGTACAATATGGGCGATAGAACATGAAATTACAGTACATTGTTCTAATCCCAAAATGGCTGTTTTATTGTTTTATTTCCGTATAAGCAAGGCATTCCTTAAACATGATATGTTCATCAAACAAACAAATCAATGTCAGAATCAAGCCGATACTATACCATGATACATTCCTACTGGTGTCCCTTTTATTGCGCCTATAGGTAGTTACAGGAACGTACATCAAAAGCGACATAAACTTCAAACCCCCATGTCACATTTCTGTCTTCCGCATTCCTCGGCGATTGTAACGAACATAAAATACCTCCAAGGATCGGGGAGACAACTTGTTAACGAACCTCATCTGGAAGATGTAAAGGAGGGATATAGTGTCGTTATTTCTCGCTTTTTGGAAAATATAGCATCTCTCATCATCACTTACTTACATACACTTGTGTTGGACAATATTGCCCCAGAAACTTATTTGATGTATGCTGCTTATTGTAATTTCGTTGCCTTAATTTACTTCAGCGAAGTTTGACAAAGTTATTAAGGTTTTGAATTGAGTTCGATTTATTTGCTTTCGCTCTTTTACTACTTCTTGCGTTCCTTATTTGTAATATCCGCATTAATTGCACTTAAGTTGAAAGAAAGTAAATACTATTTTATCATATTCGAAAATGTTTCTTACTTTATCGTCTGTTATAGCAACGTTTGAAGAGGGCTACCCAAGGTGCTAACCTAGGTCCAACTTTCTAAAATTTCTAACCACGTATGACTGTGCCTTTACCTAGGCTGTATCTATCACGCAGGTCTTTATCACCGCTAGATCTCTTTGTCGGTCCGTCCGCGCGTCCATAAACTGCAGTCTAAGTACGAGTACTATAGTTTATTATAGTTTAAGTGTATTACGTTCGTTTAGCCGATTTGCACGCCTGGGGTGATAATGCGTTTACGCATGTGTAGGGTTGGCATTGTTTCTTAATGTATGGTGTTGCGTTTACCTCCTCCGTTCTTATTTTCAATGACTATTTTTGCAAATAAACAAAATATTCGTTAAATTATTTTGACATGCTGTGTACTCGCTGAACTTGCTCTATGAGGACTTTGCAATTTATTTAGAAACTTTCATTTGCTTGTCTGTCAAGCGGCTACCACAGGCTTTTCTGTTAAGGGTCTCTTTATAAGGAAGCGTTGTTTAATAATATTATGCTACCATGAAAATCTGAACCAAGATATTTAGTTGAATATACTGGGAAAAAAAACAATGCAGCCCTACCAGTAACGAGTGCGACAGCAGCCGTGATTTATGACACCGTCGATTGCGCCCGCGCAGGTTTTGTTCTAAAATGATTTGTTGGACGTAATGGCTTCACTTTTGTGCAATAATGATACAAGATGTGCTGTCGCTTTTAGAAATGCAGATTTATTTATGGAAACGAAGATACCTTTATGTGATACCTTATGATAAATCATGAATGCTGATTTCCTTATTGCTGACAATTAGGTTTCTGTTAATGAAAGTAAGTCAAACTAAATGTTTAGTCTAATTGTAATTTCTGACAGCAGATATTTACTGACAGCTAAGCGAAAACTAGCGATGGGGGGATCTTTTTGAAAATTTAAGAGGAAGCCACCTTTTGTCGCTCTCTGAAGGACTGGTAGAAACCAGGTAATAAAGAATTTCCCTTAATACACTAGTGATTTGAAAGACCAAGCAGTCCGTGCTATGTGACAAATATATCAATATCAAAAGAAAAAACACGCCAATTAACGAGTATATATATCACAGTTTTATAGGCAGCGTTGAAACATAGTTTTCATTTATAAACACGTTTATTTTACTAATTGGATCACAGGAGACATTTATGATTGTCTTTATAAATTTAAGGATGAACCGTCCGAAAGATGGATGCGTCTGGTTCTTATCTAAGGATCTAATCTGTGATAGTAGTTCGCTTTATGGCCTTTATAAATAAGGTTAATTGATACGTCCACGTATTTTGAGTTTTGTTGACGAGTTTATTTGTTATGAATATAAAATAAAACAAAAATAGGGCTAGGAAGGGGCTAGTAAAGATCGTAGCAATTTAAAAGATCTGTTAGTCGGTCAAAATTCTATTTCTGTTTCGCGATTCATTTCGTAGTGACCCAGTTCTATGCGCCATACGTGGGCCCAAAACCTATTTAGAACATTCATGTCGTTATGGAAATATCTCATTTATCTAGTGGTAGCCATTTCCTGAAAAAGATTCCCTGTCCGATCTCTAAATCAAACAGATATTCCATATAATACTTTTTTATTCATCGTGCTAAAGTGATAACGAAATTTTAAGCATTTGTGTATGAAACAAGAATTATATTTATAGTCTTTAATGAATTAGCGCATTATGTGACTTTGTGTCTTAATGACCATCTTAAATCAGATCAAATTAACTTGTAATCAGTATATAAATTACGAAAATCTTTTGCTAGATGTTAACTCATACTAAATTTTGTCGCGTGAGTAGTGGCCTTTCTTCGGCCACTGCGGTCTATTCTATCAACAGGATTCTAATAAGTACTGCGGTTTATTCTATTAAGTATCTGTTCTGTACTGTCTGTCTGTCTGTACTGTAGGCCCTACAGTATGCATAAGCCTTCTCTGGTCTCCAATCCTGATGTCAAATTTTCCAAATAATGATATTTGTGTCAATCGTCTTCTAAGTATAAATCAATTGACCACTTCCCTCAAAGCCCACTATTCCACTGAATCGATCTAAAACAAATCGATTTCACATATCACAGATGACAAAGGAACGGCACTTTCACCGAAACAATAGATCATTGACAGGTCCCCGCACAATGCAACTGCGACCGGCGTTAAGTTACTGGGTTAATTTGTTTACGTGATGAGCTAAGCGAGCGGTGTGCGACTGTTGATGAGCGGAGCGGTTTGAAAAACCTGCCATTGATGACAGGCTGTTTAGATACCCCAATGAATGTGGAAAGACAATGTGGCTTGTGTGGCTTTTTAGATGCCAAGCTTGAGATTTTTCTATTATTTATTCGGGTTAATTTTATTGAAAACAATCGTAATGCTTTCATACAGTTCACATCTACTTATGTTTTTAATTTCTATTTTCATGTCAAAACGTTGATATTAGTAGCGAGAGGAGTATGGAAGCAGTTTGAGGCCCTAAAGATAATTTAAAGTTTCTATCCATAAAATCATGATAACTCAAAATGGACCAGATACTCGCTAACTTAGTCGTTGGATAAAAAAACTACGACCTTGGATAGTAGTTTATATCAATTAAAATACGTATATGTGGCTGTCTGTATTTAATTTTTATGATTTTTGTTCAGAAACTAAGGTCAATGTTATGATATCTGATGTTTATTAAATAGTGTTTATTATCTGTTGGTAAATGTTAAGCCTAAGCTATTAACAAACGATCAACACGTGATAATTAACCCAGTAAACCTGTTAATAGTTATAGCAAATTTGTTTACGTGATGAGCTGAGCGGTTAGAGCAAGTTAATGAGTGTAGTTAAAAATATACGTAAATGCGTTCATACCGTTATCTTAACTGTTAAACGTTTTTGTAAAAAAAAATTAATTATTCGTTATCATGCACGTCAGATAGTGATAGACCGACACAATAGTGATTATTTACTTTTATTTGTAAACAACGCGTACTGTTCCATTTTTTATTCCATTAAATAGTCATTTAGACTTATTTTTGTTTTCCTGTTAAGTTTATAATGTGTCGTGTAAAATACAATTATGATTGATTTTGTTATACTATCAATTTAAGTTGGCAGACAGACTCACAGCCTATTTGATGCTAAGCCGCCACTTCGCTCTATTTTATTGGAGGTTATTTAACCAGGAAGCGTCACTCAATGTGGGTTAAAAATTGAGTCATAATTTCGACGTCCTGGCTTCGATTCCCTAGTCGAGCAAAATTTGTGGCAGAATGTTTTTGAACAAAGCTCGGGTATGTGATCACCAATACGCATTTGGCAAGCGTGGTGATGACACCAGGACGAGGTGTCGATGCTTGATTTCAATGATAGACGCCTTTGCCCTGCAGTATGTTTAATATGCTGTTACTTCCCGGGGGTCGTGAGTTCGATTCCCACCTAGGGTCTGGTTGGTGGTAGGGCTTTTTCAGAGTCCGACTGGCTTGCTACCACCCCCTCAGGTGAAATCTGCCGCCATAATAGCTTTGGCTGTGTTCCGGCAGTACTAATGTGGAAACCAGTACACTTGAAATCAAAGGCTCGAATATCAGATGATGAATGATGATCAGATGAGTCTACAGTCTGACAGCACATTGAGCGACGCTTCCTGGTGAAGTGTCCCTCAATGGAATAGGCCGCAGTGGCCGCTTAACATCAGGTGGGCTGCGTGTCTGTCTGCCAACTGACTTAGAATAAAAAAAAAACTTTACTTTATTCGATAATTAATCGCTCAAAGTAAAGCCACATCTTTACTCACAGTCCATGTTGCACTTTCAATGCGTTGTTGCATTCGTTACTTCAGATTACGCAATATACGTCTAAGAAGTACCTATGTTTATTTAAATAAGACCATTGTCTGGAGAAAATATTATTTATTCTAATGGTAAAGACAGGTTGAGCTACCAAAATATTATGGGTTACAAGAAGTGACAAGTAGACGGGTCTTCAACGGGAATTATATTTTTAAGCTTCTTAGTTTGGTATCAATGTATGAAATGGTGTCTGATTTTTAAGCTTTTTTAAAACTACTAGGGTGGCGGTTACGTTGCCTGTGGACGCTTCTACTCGTAATACCAGGTGGTAGGTTCCTGTACTGAGCCGTCTAGGTGGGCGGTGCCAGACAGTAACTGCTTAGTTACTGTTTGGCACTGAACTGTCTAAGGGCAGACGTGGCGCTTACCGCTTACGCTTAGGTGTACGATCTGCTCTTGTTACAAATTGCAATAAAAAAAAATACCAGTGGCATTAGGTACTCACTCGTCGCCGAACCTGTAATTTGAAGGGAAAACAAACTGTTGGCAGCAAAAAAAATGTTCGTTCCACTGCAAAGACCATACCCTTTCTAATTGAGCTCTGAAGACCTTCACCGACAGAAACATAGCACAATTATGACGCTTCTTCAATGTGGTCTTCCATAAAGTTGAGGTACTATCGAGGACACGCGCGCCTGATCACCCTTAAGGCTAAAATCCTGTGCAGTATTTTCACGTCTACCAGTGCCGCTCCTAAGAAGTCATGATGCGCGTGCACGGTATATTTTTCCAAAAGTGATCAGGCACACGTCCGCCACGTTACTTCCCAATACGACCGGCTCATTCGCGTAAGAGACCTACTATGCTCTACTTTTTTTACCTACTTACCGACACGGGTGTTATCTATACTAATGTACTTACCGATACTAATATTATAAAGATTTGATTGTTTGTTTGTTTGTATTTTTGTATTGAATAGGCTCCGAAACGACTAAACCGATTTGAATAATTCTTTCACTGTTTTAAAGCTACACTATCCCCGGTGAACATAGGTTACTTTTGATCCCGGAAATATGGGGGAAGGGGGGATATTTGAAAAAAGAAATGACGCGCGGGTGACACACAATAATTTATAGTATAATTTATAGTCACGAATCTTGCTTCCACGATATTTTGTCGTAAAAAACTAAAAGGAAACACATGTTTTGAGAGCGCAGTCATAATTTCAAACATCTTAAGTGCATGTAAGACAAATCAATCGGCTCATTTCCTCAATAACCTAACAGAATCAGTTTATACGCCCAATAAACAACTACAAAAGTTAACGTACAGTCAAAAGCACGTCAGACGTAACACTTTGGACTTTGTACCGCTCTTATGTCGGGGGCATAAGCGCTATTATCGAACTGCAAGTGTATACCGTGATGTGCTGTTGACTGTACAACAGTAATGAAAGCAGTAAACTGGTGAACCTCTTGATTCAACAGCTAACAAGCTGGTTTGTGAGCCGCCATTTCACGTTTATTGATTGTGTAAATTAAGAAACTGACTTTACGATCGAATGGAGGAATGATAAAAATAAATTGTAACAAACTTTTGGTATAGATAAGGTTTGGTGGTGCAGGTGCATATTCAACCTATTTTTGCGGAGGAGTTACGCTTACGCTAGCATATAAACACATTCGCTATCAAAACAGGATCCTGCAGAAAACGGGATCCAGCACTGCCGTGTGAAAGGGGCGTTAGTTGAAGCACCATAACCGCAGGCTAGCAAGACCTCACCATGGCCCTCCTTGATCTCGTGGCGACGGTGAGGAAGTACTGGGAGTTTTGTGGGTAGTTCTCCAGCCGCTGCATCATCCAGCCTAAGGCCTGAGTGGGGCAGCGGGAGGGACGGAGAGTTCCACATATCCTAATCTCAACCACTGACGGGGTGGGTAGCAATGTGTAAATGAATTCTCCCATTATAAATAAAGCTAGCAAGACCTGCGTCCGTTTCTGGGACTAAGGAATACGTAGTCACACTACCCGCTAAAATATCCCTTCTCACCCGTAGATCAGGGACGAGCCAGTGCCTACATTGGGGCGATTAACGGGGAAATATTTTTCTCGTGAAAGTTTGATTTCTGGTTTTAGCCGGTCCAGAAATGCATTTCCAATTTTTCTGGGAATCTGGCTATGTTCCGGCAATATCAATGGGGGAGCCAGTACACTTGAAATAAACGGCTCGAAGATCAGATATGCCTACAGTCTGGCAGCATATTGAACGACGCTTCCAGATGGAGTGTCCCTCAATCGCATAGGCCGTAGTGACCGCTTACCATCAGGTGGGCTGAGTCATGAGTGTCTGCCTTCCAACTGACTTGGTATACTATAAAAAAAAGAATTACCCAGATGTCTATGAAAGCCATCTTACGATCTTCAACATTATTTTAATGTAAACACTAATCTAAAGCTTTTGCGAACCAAATACAAATTGTTTCAAAATCGTTCAACCCTATAATTAAACATTCACTTAAACCTGAATTGCAATCATGACGGTTCCGTGCCATCTGATCTGTTAACTGGTTACTGATTAATTATCTTGTAGAGTACCATTCATCATCGAGATCATTTGTAGGGCCGAGACGTGACCTAAATTAGTTCTAGATGGGACTAGGTATCAGCATATAATAGACACCTTGACACCGTGTTCTTGACTTGTTAGCATAACGCGTGTGACATATATGAATGCAAATACTACCACTTATTTGTTACTAGCCTTCCGCCCGCGGTTTCACCCGCGTGTAATCTCTTTTTTCAAATATCCTCCCCTTCCCTCCACATTTGCGGGATCAAAAGTACCCTATGTTCACCGGGGATAGTGTAGCTTTCCAACAGTGAAAGAATTATTCAAATCGGTTCAGTTGTTTCAAAATTGTTTTTCCCATGGGAATGAGACGTTTCCCGTAGGAATTTTATAGCCTATGTCCTAATCCGGGTTATAAACTATACGTGTGCCAAATTTCACCTAAATCCGTTCAGCCGTTTAGGCGTGATTGAGGAACAAACAAACATCCGAACATCCAAACATCCAGACTTTCGCATTTATAATATTAGTAGGATTAGTTTGACGAGATCGTCAAAACGAGAAGTAAAATTGTTCTATTTATACCCGTTTTTTATACCACGAGGTTGGCGCTCAAGCCTACCTGATGGTAAGCGGATGAAGTCGCCTATAACATCGGAGGCATCACTCGCGCATCACCGACCCTGGCATTTAAAGAAAAACAACTTTGGCAGCCAAAAAAGGTTGTTGCCGCTGCCAATACCTTCCCTTATTGAGCTCTGTGGACAACCTATACGAGAGCCTAAGCCGTAGAGTAGTTTTGCGAGAAAGAGTAACAAACATCCATCATCCATTAATCCTGATAAACATAAACTTTATATGTAGTTTATTTTATAGTTATTAATTAAAAAAAAAAACGTGTACCGATCGAGTCAAGTCACATTGACATTATATTAGGCTAAATACTTTTTTTTTAATATTCAAGATGCAACGTAGGTATCTAAATGTACAGTTAATTAATTAAAAGTGTTAAATATTTTTCCATTTTGATGGCGAAGTGTTCAATCTACGGCCTAGTCAATTATTCAATTATTTTAATATTTAATTAACGAATGAAGTGATCGAGAGACGGATGGGCCGACTCGTGACGAATCCGTAATCTGGGAAGTGGGCGTGAAACGTGCCGAAACGACCCAATACGCGTAGTGGTTAAGATAGAATCGTCAAAGTGAACAAGGTTCTAAAGTAAATATCTAAACAAATAAATAAATATCTCTGGACATTATTCACACAGCGCAATCTAGCCCCAAACTAAGCATTATATAGCTTCTGCTATGGGTGCCAGACAACGGCTAAACATTACTTTTATACTTTTTTTTTTGTGAAACACCCAGGCCGATGCAAACAGACATGTTCATGCACACTAATGTTTGTAACGTGCGGGGATCGAACCCGCGACCTCTAGTGTGATAACCGACTTCTCGACCATTACACCAAATGGCTCGTCAAAAAAAAAATCGTAAAAAGTGTTTGTTTTAACACTTTCTTGGTCTCGTGGTAACCCATTGCCATAACGCTGAACAAATAAAGCCGTCATTAGAGTTATGTATAAATGTCGTAGATTTCTTAAGTCGAAAACTAAACAAAATATTAAACATTATCAGTTAGGTATATTATTTAACTGACACTTAAAATCTGTCTGATTGTAACATTTTATTTATTAGCGAAATATTTTGAAGGATCCCTAAAAAAAATAATACATATTGATTCCTTTGCTAAAACACGTATTAACACCCACATTCATTGATATTATACTCGATGACAACAAAAAGTAATCATTTATTAATTCATTAGGTATGTTTGTTAACCCAGCCTATTTGGTTAATCATTTAAATATTTGATTGGACAACGATTTTACGCAAACGTTTCTTAGCAAAACAATATTTTAAACATTAAAAATGATTACTTTTTTCAAACGTTGCTTAAAAAATTAATAGGTTAAGGAAACAAAACATCATAAAATTTAATAGTTAACAACATTAAATGCTTGCAAATATCTAAAAACCAAGGTCAACTTAGGCTTACCTATAACTGCTTAAGTCTTTTCTAACTTTTGCATCTAACTGTACCATACTAAAAATATCAATCAAAAAACAAAATAATGCATGGAGGAAGTAAAGTAGGGAACGTCACTTTTATGTAAGTATTAAATGGGAGTAACGGGAAACGGGAAGGTGTACTTATGGGAAGAACTAATTTTTTGAGGCTGAATGGCGCTGTATGAAAAATATGAAAGGAACTTATATACCTATAATATAATTTTTAGTTAGCTGCGTATACAGAATGTCATCGAAGTAGTCAACAACAAAAAAAGTAACATGACTTATGAATAACACAGAAAAGCAAACTAATATTTTTCTAAAAAGCAAAGAGAAATGAGGTTTTAATAATACACTCCACGCTTCATCCACAGATTACAAATTGGCGCGAACACAACCACAGATTATAAATTGGCGCGAATAAGTCACGTACAGATGGCGTTGGATGATGATGACTGGTAATTAATGGGCTTCTCATAAACTGATGAGACCACCTGGTAGGGCTTCTTATGAAGATAATTTGTATGGGAATTATAGTGATTTTACCTTTTTCGTACTCACCTATTTGATTTTATCTTCATTTCCATAATATTATGCTTATTTTAGATTTTTTAACGGCAATCATATTATAATACCAAATAATTTTAATATTTGTATTTGCATGTTATTTATTTGTATCGTTTAACATCTTATGATTAGAAATTATTGCTAACTATTACTAATTAATGTAATTATAATGTAAAGTTTCTTTAGGTGTTTTTTTATGGATGGCCCCCAGGTTTTTTTGGGTTTTACTAGGCAAATTTTACCTAGTTTACGAATAATAATTATGTATAAGACTAAATGCCCCGTTGCGTGTCGCAAGGGTGGTGGTAGAGATGATTAAATAAAAAAAAATATCTTTACTTACCCAGATATAATATAATAGACAGAACGTTATCTTATTTGATAAGGTCGTTGTGGAGTAATGCGCGTATTTTGTCAATTTAATTGTAATTCAATATGATAGGCGATGCTGTATGCGTCATTAATTTTATTTAAAAAATAAAAAATCGGATCTATCTATTAATACTAATAATAACACACAAAAATATATCTGTCAGATAACTAAGATGTTGTCTCTTCTGTAAATTTTCAATAAAAGAAGACAGCATATTTGTATCTGACACATTAATTATCACGTATCATTCAGGATATTACAGACCTGAGTTACAGACAATGTAAAGATCTGCCTCATCAAAATGTACGAAACGTCAAAACTCCCGCCTTTTATCGCCATATTGGATAGTGTGCATTCGAAAACTAGATGTCAAATTAAGAACAAGATGACCAAAGAATATTAGTCTGACACGGTCGTAAATAGAGAAAATACGTATTCCGAACGCTTTTATGTGTGATTCTCTGAACCGGTTGTGGTCTGTATAAATAAAGTAGTAATTATGAGTATAAGCGCTAAGCATTAGATATTAGTGGAAATTAAAACTTATTAAGAATTCATGGAATGTTAAGTAATAGGTGATAAGTTGTAAATATTGGTTCAAGGTCAATTTAGTTCTCATTTTGCGATATAATATGAGCTATGAGTATGACGATTCTTGTAAGTATTTAGAATATATAAAAAAGGTTTATACAGGTATGTTGAAACTCGGTGATCGTGGGCACCTTGGTTCCTAGAGCCATAATAAGTAAGTACAAAAAATTAGTAGAAAGTAGAATTTTTTTTAACGTGACAACGTCTTATAAATTGATGGAGCCGGCTGCAAGAACAAAAACCATGACCTACGCAATGTTTTTACTTATTACAAACATAATAATTAGAAATGCGATCCCATTTTTATTAACAATCAGATTATGACATAAACGTCCAATTCCACTTATTTCGAACGCACAATGACACATATTAAATTATTTGACTTAAAAAAATAATAAAGATAAAACGAAATAAAAACTCACAAAAAAATTACGAATTTTTCAATTATTTGACAACGATTATTTAAAAAAATACATAGATATTCCCGCGTAATTTAAACGCGTTAAAACATGTCATTTAAAAACTAACTTTAACATGAAGTGTTGAAGTGTATTCTCCCATGTCAAGTGTGACCACCCAAGCCGTTCTCAGGCTGTTCGTTTAGCACCTAACCGATAACATTGTAGACTTACTGATAACTTATCGCTAACACAGATTCGGGTTTTGCATAACGGTGTTGTTATATAATACTCTCACACTACAGAATGATTTAATTAATAAACATAATAAAATCACTCCAATTTAGACCTAACAAAAATAATTAGCGATAACAGAAGTGCTGCGATAAATCCAAGAGTTCTTATTTCTGTTGTCACAGCAGTAGAAAAGTTGGAAATCTTTTGGGTATATTTGAAAGTCTATATTAGGTAAAGCGTTGAATAGAATTAGAAATTCAAGTTCGACTAAATAAAGATTGATGATTTAATAATTTTTGAAATTAATTTCATAGTAAGCGTTCGATTAATTACCTCAATTTTTTTAATATAAAATAGCAGGCAGGTTACCTTGTGTTGTGGTACACCTGATGGTAAGTGCCGATGGACATAAGCAACACCGAAGGTACCACAAATGCGCTGCCGGCATAATGCGCTCTTGTCTTGAAGATTTACATGTTCAGAATTATACCAATGAATGAATTACCTGCTTGATCGGCACTCAGAGACATAATGGTTTGCCCTGCAGTGAGTCACTAAAAGACCAATACTGATTATGATTCACGAATCACAATTCTCATTCACAAACAAGGTCTGCGCACTTCTCTTTACGGAGGTGGTTATTTAAGACACCCTGACCGTCATAAGTTCCTGAAACAATTTTGAAAATGACAGCCCACGCTGCCGTGTCCAATAATTCAAATTCAACGACCGTTTATCAACTGAAAGGCGTGAAATTACCCTATCGAAACTTTCCCGGCACAGTATCGTAAATCGGGTGACGGAGTTAACAAATATCGAACGACACGACTGGAAGACAGTCCACGCATAAATGTTCAGTTTGATTCTGCTTACTATATCATAACTGGGGGCTTTACACGAGATGACTTTTATGGCTAAAGTTGAGTGGTGCAAACTCTGTTGAATTAAGATGAAAGAAAGAAAGAAAGAAAAACATTTATTGATGAATAATCTTGTTTGGATTTCGGGTGCAGTAGCAGGCAGGTACACACCTCACATGATGGTAAATGCATCCTTTGAAGGGCACTTAATCAGGAAGCATTGTTAAGTGCGCTGCCAAACTGTAGGTTCGTCTGATCTTCGAGCCTTTAATTTCTAATGTACTAGTTCTAAATTGCCAAAAGATACGATATGCTAGCTAGTCTGACTGTGACAGCTAACTACCTAATCTCAACAAAGTTAAATAATTTATCTTGTAAAATGGAAATAGAAAGCTAATGAAAATGATTTACTTATCAAGAAGCTACTTTAACAAATGTTAAGCGTGTTTGTTAAAGAGCACCAATTCAATAAATTCAGTGCATATTCGTTATCATTGCCCTATGGCAAAGCGTTAAGTAATGGTTCCGTACAGTATAAATCCCTTAAGAGCTTTCCAGACAGCATCCGTGAGACAGTAGTAAAATGGGTTAAGACAGTACGTCAATACGGACAGATCCTGTAGGGCTGGTGATCGCAGGAGACAAATATTTAACAGGACAAAGGAAAAAAATCATGTAAACACACATTATAACACTATTTCAACAAAGCTACTACTTTTTTAACTCCATGGTATCATTTAATTTCAATGGATGTGGAAATCCATAAGGTATAGGCCACATTTGGCTATGTACAGTACAGTCAGTACACAGAAGACGAAATAAACAAAACAGTGGAACGGATTGTAAAAATGTTGCCAAAATTTAAAATTTTAAGGACGAAGGCGACAACAAAGTGTTAAAAGACCTACAGCTACTTCTACATTCTATACAAGCTAAAACTGTAAACGCAGATAAAGCGAAAGCAGTTGACGACCCTAGCATCAAAGCAAGTGCTATAAATCGCAAAGCACAGACAGATTATCTCTCCGCAAACACGAGATAAGGTGATGGATGCAGTGCATGTAGGCCAGAGCGATACACCCCACCTGTAGCTGAGGATATATCCACTTAGGAGAATTTAGTGACAATGCCGTGACAAGAGTTTACTTGACGAAAGAAAATTGTTTATGGTCAAACTAAAAAGAAAAAGTCCAAGGGACTACTCAGTCGTCAAGAAAATATCTTAATCACTGGAGGCAAGAATAGCAATCCTTAAATTGGTAAACGTAATAACAGAAAAATACGTGTTCCATATATATAAGGAAGAGGACAATAATAACTACATTTTAGACTACTACGTGTTTTTACCAAAAGTAGGACCAGAAAAACATGTGTTTTACATATGCAAAAGAACTCAGGATAAGGAGGTATACAAATCACATACTCGTAAAGACTGTGCTGCAAACTGCTCCAAATCTTTGGCTAAATCAATTATCTGCCATTACCATTGATTGGAAACATGCTATACGTCTGTTAGAATCAACATAAATTATACTACATTCAAACCTACATTATGACTACGAAATATACCTCTTAAATTATTTTGATGCCCATTGTCAAATACGTTCAAATACGTTTTAAGATGATGTTTAAAATTTATGAGATTTAGGGTTCCGTTTCACATTAGCATTCCAAACATATGTCTTTACAAGTTTCGTACATTAAAGTTAGTTATTAATTTAATTGACTATTAATGTCTCATTTTTACTGTGATAACTATTTGAGCCACTTCTGTTTTTTTGTTTATTTAACTTGCCTTTGAATAGAAAAATAAATAATTTTCAGATTTTCCTTTACAAGTTTTTAGAATTATCTCAAAATCTTGAAAGTTGTTTTCACTTTCTCTAGTAGAGAGAAATGCAAACATTTTTATCAGTACTACTAATTGTATATCACTTTATTATCTAGATTAGCACTGTTAACTTGTAAGGTAATCTTAAACCATTTTGATATGATATACATTTTACAGATTATCTCACAGTTAACACTTCCACATGTTTTGATACAAACATAAATCCAAAAAGGTTGAGTCCTCAGTCTGCAGTACATATATTCGAATCTTTACGATCATTTTGCTGTGAAAGCATAATAAAACAGTTACGTCGTATGAAAAATAAAATAAAAACATGAGATTCACAGCCAAAACAAAATAGATTCATTAGAACCTTCAGCAAACATGTCATTTCTCACTTGACCGCGTTTGTTTGCAGCCGTCGCTGGACAGTTTTATTACAATTGACAAGTGTATCTGTACAATATAGTGAATAAGAGCAAGGAATATACCAAATGAAGCATTAAACGTTTTTGCTCCAGATAAGATTGTACATTTTGTTTTCAAAAGAGTCCATGAGGATGATGTATTTTATATAGGTATATATTCTATTGTTAGGTATGACTTTGGATTGCCTATTCAGTGTTGATATTGTGTGTAAGTGCAAAATGTAGAGTTTACCTACGAAAGCCTTGGTTTGCTTAAAAAATATGGCAAAATGGTTGCTTTTAAAATGCTGATTTCCATAATTTTTGCTAGTCAATTATGGTTTGGTTGGATTTGGTTGTTAGTTAAATTTTATAAAAGTCATAGATTCTTAAAATATGACGAATTGTGCTCTCTGTTTTAGACTTTTAGTCCATAATTATCAGATAAATAAATAAGAACATCTGACAGGAGAAAAACCGGCTCTTTATATTTTCGTGGTCACGATTGCTATTAACGAAACCTAATGAAATTCTGTTTAATTCAGTGTGTAGAAATTGCTTGAATATCGAATGCACTTTGTAAAGGTCAAATTTATTAACATCATAATCAATCTATCTCCACTGTAATAGCTATACTGTACCAATGTCGCCTCGCTCATAACTTTCAATGACTTTATATGCTTTATTCAAATCGCAAGTGTAAGTAGTTTATATTCACGTGTTGTCATTATTCGCCCTAAAGTTCAGGATTATACTTCCATCTTATATGGAAAAGTGACTTTTATTGTCCCTGACAAGTTATGGGTCATTAATGATTTCCATATACACGATAATCGATTAAATGTGACATAAATATTTTTTGGAAGCTGCGGTGTTCATATCCAAAGTTATTTATGATATCGTTGATATCCCTAAGTATATTTGGTTTTCTTTAATTCAATTTGTAAGCAAATTCTGACATATTTATTTGATAATATGTATTCTAAAAACGAAGCCGTTTTTATGTTTGTATTTTGTTAGTTTGCTAACTCATGACTCAATCTTGTTTAAAAGTTTTCATGTGAGAAAAAATGTTTATCTGCCGATTTATAAATACAATCTCAAATCCGCGGATTTAATCACCACTCTGTACCAAATTTAATTATTCACAATAAGAATCTCTAAATTCCCAACACGCATATCTTTATCAACCTTCACAAAAATAAACAAATTCACAACGTTTACTGCAAACCTATCTCCAAGGTGTCCATTGAATTCCTTGCTATCGTTCGCCATAAAGACCACCATAACATGATCAAATTACGAAGCGGAATGGACTGTCTGTCGCCTGTCTGCCACTCTGTCACTTGATATCTTACCGGTCTCATTTTTTACATCTCTAAAGAAATCAATGGAGTAACTGAGACTCGTTGAGAATACGTGAATAGCATTAACCATATTCGTATAACAGAGTAGTAATGGCATAGTTTTGCGACTTGCACTATGAAATAAACAGTACCTTAATATCCTAGTAATATTTTGAGTGGTATATGAGTGTTTAGTAATAAGTTGCTTCAGCCATTCCTTTGAACAAAATAATTAATATTACTAACTGAATACAGATGTTAATGCTAACTTATTAATCTTTAAAGTTCAATGCATTTTAACAAAATTGGTATATTATTTTATCGTTGTGAAAATACTTTTCTTTATTCAGCAAGACCCTTTGTTTATCTTTAGCCCTCACGCCTTGACAGAAGAAGCATGATTATTAATTTGTAAAAATAAATTCGTTTATTAAATATTTACATAGAAGAAAATTACAAGAAAAATAATATCTTGAACATGTGATTGATATGTCCGCACGTTTACTTTAACGATATCAAGAAATTCAAGAAATTGAATAGTGGAAATCGTAAACTAAGATTTACTATCATAAACAATGTATTGGTAAACTCCTGTCCAAACTGGATCTAACAACTCACTTTGATTGAAACGAGAATGTCAATCACGTGAAAGCACGATTGGACGCCCACATTAGACTAATTAAATGAATATAAACAGCTAATTCCGTAATCTGCTCGCGTATCGTAAGAACATACATATATCAGTGTACGCGGACATTGAATCAATTACTAGATTATGCTTAAGTGATAAGGTTTTAGCGATGTAATTAAAATCTCAATCAATGCTATGATGCCATATCAAGTATTTACTATAGACTGTCATAACAATTAACATTTTATTGTACAACGTTTGATTGGAAAAGTCAGATTTTATAATTATGGTACAATATTGGCTCAAAAACATAATTTATAGAATGTTAGACTTATGCGTCAATTTTTATCACTGCTTGGGTTGAAAGAAATATTTAAGGTGTTCATAGATATTACAATTCTTGTAACATGAGGAAAAGTAAAGTAGAGTTTATTATCATTAATGCTATTTTGAATAAACATGTTATAAAAGTTAAATTGTAAGTAGGCCTGTATGGGCTACTTACAATTTAACTTTTATAACTATAAAATATAGTTTGCCCATAGCACTAAATAACTTAACCATAAACAGTACAAAAACTCGAAACATTTAACTTGCACCACTCATCGCATGCCTGTGGTTGTGTAGGCGCATCTTCCTGACATCCCACAGAGGTAATTTTCCTTCAAAATATACTTCTTACAATTTATTGTGTAAAGAAACGTGACTGAAACCTAATATATTTGGTATAAAAAGGAGTTCCGCAGGGATCTCTTTTAAGTCCACTCTTATTCTTTATGAATAAAAATTTAAGTTTCAATTATGAACTGGAAGCATTAAACTTGCACCAAACATTGCGTGTCTTGTGCGTAGGCGCAGCTTCCTGACAGCCGACAGAGGCGGCCTCTGAGCGACACTAGCGCTCAACTACAATGCTACTCGTGTTCTAGCTTGCTATTAGGACGTCTGCGCAAGAACTGACTTAATAGACAGCTATGGTCGGGAAGATAACTAGAGATTTATGTCTGTGAGTCACGGATGTTCACCGTTCATATCAAATATCTAGATGGAGATAAAATACAGTTAGTGAAAGCTCAATGAAGGTTCTATTGTAAAAAGATTTCATTATGGCAGTGAGTTTAGAGATGTCAAAGTTTTCTAATATAGCCTCATTATTGCTTGGGTAGGGCTTGTCTTGTGATTGCTTACGCGGGATCATCGATTTCATTGTCCATATTTATTTAACTATAGTGAATGACCTAAATGACCTTCTTTTCTTCTCAACTGATATTTGATATTATTGGTCGGTATTTAATTAAGTAATTACAACTGGCAAAACTTATAATTAGAGGTCATCCTTCTGCATTCATCAATTTTCTTATAACAAATTTTATATGAATTTGTTCGTTTCATTATAGTCTAATAAGTTTTGTTTTGGTTTTAATTAATTTTGTTACTTCATTAATATTACTTTAATCTCGAAATTTCGTATTTTTATCACCGTTTTAGCTATCTTCGTCGTAGTTATAATATTTTGATTCCATATTATCTATTCATTCGTATCAATATTATGCACCGCTTCCTTTTAAGCCCAACTCCAATTAAAATGTCAGCGGGCAATCACCGCTCCAAGATCAATATTATTTAGATTGTGTCTAAATCCAGTGCCGGAGCTATATCGAGATAATTTTCAAACCCGCCGTAAGTTCTGCCCAATTTGCGGACTGATTTATAACTTTGGTACATTTCCGTGCGACCTGAATACCGGTCTGTGTTCGTTTCTAAATGAACTCAAAATTCTGGAACCACTCAATGTTTCAAAATCTAGGTATGTGAGTATCAGAGATGTTATGGATATGAAATTTCGGATACGGAAGTAATGATTGTTATACCGGATACGGATACGGTTACGGATATGAAATTATTTTGAATAATTTCGGTTATGGATATTAAATAAAGAATTTCAAAAGTTAAATTCCCTAACACAACACTTTCGTTTCAATTTGTCGAACTATTCTGGAATGTAAAAAAGCTCACAAGTTAGTTACGAGTCTGATAAGACAACAATTAGGTCTCAATCAGGCTCCGCCCCTATTCGATACTATCCGAAACTTTTATTTCGGATTCGGTTACGGATAATTTTTTATATCGGATATCCAATAGTTTCGGTTTCGGTTACGGAGCTCCCTTACATCCCAAGTGAGTATTGTGACATGGTCTTAGGTTCGATCTTTACCCGTATGGTGTACTCTCAACCACACCAATTCGGTCGTCATTAGTTAAATGTAGTCTTAAATTACGTAATAACAAAAGAAGTCGATAGCTATAAGATTTAAGTCATGTGTAGCCTTGTATTTGGCTATTCGTTCACACAGAATGTTTGCACAAGTGTACGGACGTGCCATATGAGTCAAACAGTCTGATGATCACGACAACAATGTGTGAAGGCTTCTCTTTTGTAAATAATTTTAACCTGATTAATTTGGTAAATTTTTATTTCCATAGCAACCATTACCTATGTTCTAGCTTAGTCATTTCCCAATACAGTTCTAAATTGTTAAGAATAAGGGCTTTACATTTACAATGGTAATTCATTTTGATATTCTTGCATAATTTCACACGATATCAAACCACGAACGAAAGAAAACTTAACAACTACTTAGCTAAACTTTCATCTTATCTCATTATCAATACTGTGTTTCATTCAAAAACTACGGATTTAGATGAAAATTTAGCTTTATTCATATACCTGGAATACTGCTAGCTAGTTGCTGCCGGAAGCTAGTTATTGTAAATTGTATGTTTTTGTTGAATACTTATACATATTTTACTAAGGAGAATGTTGTTCGACTGCAACTCCATCCGCTAAAAAAATCTGTTTTACTTATGCATATGACTGTGTTGAATAGTTTCCTACAACTTCGAAAAACCGGGTTATTTTCGTATCCATGGCCGTAAAACATTTGAATACAATGATGTAGAATGTGGTCTGAAATCTAAGCGTGGATGTTCCTTGTAACCTTGATACATTTAGCCTTTTCATTTGTACCAGTTTACCCATTGTGCAGGCTCTATTCAAAGATTTTGTTTATTTGCGTGACAAGGCTGGACTCGAGAACAAGTGTGCGTAATAGTTTTGAAGCATGCGCGGAATGTACTTCCTTCCTTGATTCATTTGTTGAAGAAACATGTTCCAAAAACATACAAACATCAGCTTCACTAAGATAATAGTAATACGAGTACAATACTTAAGATGCAATGAAACCTATTGAATCAGACAGCGATCTCTGCACTAGGCTCTAGGCCTGTGTCGGAGAACCAAATACCACTAAAATAGGTACATTTATCGGCAGGTTCGGATATTTCTGATTTTTGGAGCAATATGGAACACTACGTAGGTAGGTAGGTATACGAATATTATAAATATCTCCGGACATTATTCACACAGCGCCATCTAGCCCCAAACTAAGCAATAGCTTGTACTATGGGTGCCAGACACGGATAAACATTACTTATATACTTTTTTTTTTGTAAATACATACATATTATACATAGAAACACCCAGACCGATACAAACAGACATGTTCATGCACACAAATGTTTGTACCGTGCGGGGATCGAACCCGCGACCTCTGGTGTAATAGCCGACTTCTCGACCATTACACCAAATGGCTCGTCAAGTTCATGGTCATATTAAAAAAGAAATTACTATATTTAACTGAAAAACAATAGTCACCATACTCGTAAATTATACCGTAATTAAGTACTAGTAATATCAGCGGTGAAACTGTGTGCAGTGGAATATTGCGTGGTTCTGTTTCAATAAAGCCGTTGCCGCGATGCTTCTGTGTCGGTTTCTCCCAAGTTTAAAGATACGACAAAGGCACTTCTCTCGTGTAAAATGGTACAAAACGTATTCTATATCCCTTCTGTAAAATATTAAGCACTTTGTATTACAAGTCTCTCAGTTTGTATTTTAATGATAATTGAGTGTTTATAATAATACTGAGATAATGTTAGATTTTAATCAGCTGAGCGCAGAAAGCTGAGCTTGTTTGAATAGGGTCCATGTTTCCTATAAAACAGGTGAGAAGAGACTGTATTTATCCAACTAATTTAAAACAAACTACAGTGTATGAAGAGTAACATTTTCATAGATTTACAGATGTCTTTTAAGACATGCATATTTCGAACAAGTCATTCAGCCATAAACTAACTAGAGTGTTCTGAGAACCACAATATTATGAACGATTTTTTTTTAGTATTTTAAATGAAGTCATTCTTAATGAATTTAATTCTTCTTAAGTTTAGTATCTAAGTCTTTGTATCTAGTCTCGCCAGTCTCAGGGTTCTGCGTCCCATTCCCAAAGTTATTGATTATTATTTTCAAAAGAGCTCTAGTTTACAATAACCCACGTATGCCTTAGATGTTGCTTTACTCGTATATTGCACTTTCACTACTGTTTTGTTCTTTCTATCTTTGAAAACAAAATTAACTTGTTGTAATCCCTTTTCAAACCGTAGACAACAATAATCTCAAATCCCAAGCTCATAATCACATCCAATAAAATCTTATGATCAAACTGCGACCGAAGCGTTGGGATCAATAAAGATTCATTATGACGCACCGAACGCTTTATGACTTCTATATGACAATCGTATAATCTCCCAATTACGCGCTTCGAGGTAACTAACGCGTAACCCAATAACCTTGGCTCGGGACGTTAATTTACGTGTCAAGGGAGTGTTGAGGTAGGTTGTGTATACAACACCTACAAAGTTTGGGCCAGGAAAGCAAGCAATGTATAGAGTTTTACTTTACAGCAGCGAAATCGAATCGTTTAGTAGTCACTAGGCTTTTAATGAAAAAGCCCATGTGAAAACCAAAAAAATTTTATCGGCAAAAAGAAGACAGCACTTATTTCAGCAGTAGTATAAATAAGCCAACAAAAATATTAAAACGGTTGTATGTGAGCTGTGATAACTTTACACTACAATATGACACTTTGATGAAAATTCAAAGGCAAATTGAAAGGTCTGAATTTGAAGCAAGATTTAACTTATGGTGAGGAAAAAATAAACATTGCCTCCATTGACAGGTTGCTCTCACCCGCTGATATCGTGGCCACACCATAAGTAATAAAAGGGTCGTATAACAGATTCCTTGAAAGGCCCCGTCACACTTGATATTAATGTTGCGTCAACTGCGTGTACAAATATGATATTTTAATTAACCCATATACACTTCTTTGAATTAGAGAACTTGAAATTGGTGTGAAAAGTGTTTTTAAGGAATTTCATGTATGTGTTAGTGATTACAATACCCAGTAAATAATTTTCCCATTTCAATTAAATTTGAATAATTTTGTATTAATTTGAAGTCACTCCGGCTTTTCAGTTAATCCTGTTGCCTGCCTGTAGGATCCTCAGATATTCTAGCATTTAATGTTCATATTTCCAGAACACAATCAAAACTATTATGGCTGCAGATTTCACCACGACTGGATAACTAATGAATATTGGTCATCAATGTGCATTTTTAAAAATTATAAAATATACCAATAAGCAGATTTTGCAATGACATTCTATCCTGAAGATGACGTTTGTCCGAGCAATAAAAATTGAAGCCATTTTTATCTATTGTGTGATGTGTCGCATTTTTTTCTCTCTACTCATTAGTTAAGGTGCCGATGTACGTCAGTTTTATGATCGACAAAGATTTTGACACAAATTAATATAGACGTAAATCTATCGTAGAGTATAAGCCTATTAATTTCCCACTGCAGAGCAAAAGCCTCCATCCTTGAAATTATGGTTACAATTATGGGTACTAGCTTTATCACCATTCTTGCCAAATGCGGATCGGTGATCACAAACCGACCCAATGTTAGCCCGACCCGGGAATTGAACCGCTAGATCATCAAGGCGAATCTATCGTGCAAAACATCATTGACAGAGGTATCCTTTTTTTTCAGCTATTTTAGTCTCTTTAGTAGCTCCTTCCTACTATGTCAGGGCTAGGTACAGGATGCCCTGTATCACCAGTGCGTGCAGACATGTTACACACATGTCCTTATTTAACTAGCGGAGCGGTGGTCCTTTCCCAGTTCTAATGAAGGGACTTTATGTTTTGTAAACTGCATGAAAAGAGTAAGGGTTTGTTCTCATTGTTTGATTATACGATATTATCCAACGGCCATTGAATTAGTTCAACGATTTTCTATTTTCTTTTTGTTCTTACCTTTTATCTTTTGTTTTTTGACTTACATTATATTGTAATTTATACATAGCTCTATATTTTTTCTTATAGTTAGTTTATCCACAACGACACCATCAAGAAGTATTTTTAAATCTTGCTTCAAAACAAGCAAGCAAGATTTAAAAAGTACGAAATCTTGGCTCACTGGTTTAGCTGAGTCGTGGCGAAAGAACTATAATGTACTATAATGGTTAACCTTAAAACATAAATACCGAATTAACTTAGCTTTTTTAACTTATTACCAAATTCCCGATGATTTACAAACCTTAACACTTAAACTAATATTAGTTGTAGTATGCCCACGTGAAAAGCTTTATCAGTTCAATTGTGTGTTTAGTGTGCCCTCTGACTTCCGTATCGATAAGCGATAAGCCCGATAAAGCCAACCTTCCTCATTTTTAGTAAATTTAAACTCTTACTAACTAACCAAGTATAACTGACGTGTTATCTATGGATTTACAAAAGATCAATGGAGATTTCGAACAATACTAATGCAGTGCGCAAAAGTAATGAGTGAGTAAACCACGGCACTCTTAAAGCTCGGTGAAACAACAACCCAATAACTTTAATTACTTTACGTGCAGAAAACTCAGTTATGCAATCTCGACCCTGAAAAGGTCGACAGACCTTGAAACTTAACTTTTGATTCTTGGGGCAGAGCGATCTTATATCGTACCCCATCTAATAAATCTCTCCCCCAAAAATATATCATTAACCTATCACAGACCACTGCTGGACACAGGCCTCTCTAAACTCTCGCCACTTTGTCCGATCCTCGGCTACAGCTCCGTACATACTCCATATTTTGACCCAGAAATTGTCATTATGTGTATATTAATTCATGGAAGAACGCCTACATCTGATGAGAAGACGAAGAATGGAAACAGAGTGCGCGCGTTGCAGAAACCAAGCAATGGTGGCTGTTGTCAGTATCCCACTGGTTAAGTAAGTCTTCTGTTTAATATATTATCCACGCTGCCTGACAGCCGTCCATGCGATGAGCTTTAGCGGAACAGATAAATATTGTCCAATTTATTATAGTCAGTAACAATTTCCACTCAAGAGATTAAAATGATACTATATAAAACAAAACAACAAATTCATATGATAAATATATTTCTATTCTACATATTTTGATTTCCTTACCGATCATCACAATATAAAGTTTTGTCGGTTCTGATTAGCTTATAACTTTTTGTGGAGTGCGACATTTCTTCAAGAAGACGAGGAGAATAGTGAACTACTTATCAAACTTAACTTTTCGGACAATAATATAATTAGGAAGTAATCGGACTTGTGTCGTACTGTACGTATGTCTTGCATCCTGCTTAACAATATGCCGATTTCTATTTTACATAGCAGAAAAGACACGTTTGCCCCGATATAGCATAATGTACCTTGCCTCTCTCTCTCACAAGTAAATTAAAGGTGGCATACACCTTTAATTTACTTGTGAGAGAGAACAGAGACGACAGACGAGAATTACTTTCAAAATTATATTATTGTCCTTATAGCTTAAGACACAAGTAAAGGATATTGCCAAATCATCGCTCATCGCGTATAACTTGGTTCTCGCTAGATAAGATGTCTTCCATTTTGCATTGTGTCGCGCCACGCGGTAAAACAGCGTCGACACGGTTGCCCCGATGTTGCAAACCTTGTCTTATGCTAAATGCTTACATTCTGCGGAATCGACTACGCGGGTTGTATTTTGACGTCATTGTTATATTTTCAATGTGAAAATTTTTTTAGTTGGTAGTTTTAAGTAATACAAAGATCTCGTATGACGTATGAATACGATTTATGTAAAATATGTATTTCAGTATAGTCATAATATGAGTAGTAGTAATACCACTTTACTCTAAGGTCTAAATTTTCCCTGGACATAAATCGCACAGCGCTATCTAACCCCAAACTAGGCATAACTTGATCTCGTACTATCAGTGCAGTGCTAATGTATAAATAAACATTACATATATATTTTTTGTAAATGATATATACACGGTATACATAAGATCACCTAGTCCGATACAAACAGACGTCATGTTCATGGACAATGCTTGTACCGTGCGGAGATCGATCCCGCGACTTTTTATTTAATAGCCGACGTCTCAAAAATTACACCTAATTGGTCATCGAAAGACTAAAAGACTTTAAATATTTAATTGATATACACATTTATGTAGCTTTCGATTTCTGACTATGATACAATGCACTTAATTCTCGTAATAATTACAATTGATATGTTAAACGTATCACTTCACACGTAAAAAAAGTATTTTAATTATCAGATTATTTCCAGTAATTACCAGTGTAACTTGATCTCGCTTCTAAATTACACTTAATCTGTCTTGAGTTCAAATAAAATTTGACAATGTTTTACGCCCATAATTACATCTGCCATAACCAATTAAAATACGCATATGATATGTATTAAATAGACCGCTCTAAACATTAACAGAGTTATTGCAAAAGAATGTAATAAGTTGTCCGAAAAACTAATTGCCCAAAATTAGGCCCAACGGGACCGAAGCCACTAATTATGCCGGGTAATTGCCCATCACATTGTAACGGTGGGCCAATTATCGTCAAATTAAAACTAGATGGCAATAGTAGAACACCATGTATGTGCAAGGTTGGCTCAAACCATATTAGATATGAATGCGAAAGTTATAATAAAATTATGAGACTTGAAAGATGGGGCATATTTATTTGATTTCATTGATTACGAAATCTTACTTAAGGCGATCAGAGTCGTCTAAGTGGCGCCCTAATTGAATAAAAAATCATATCACATAATATATACATATTAATACAAATATTAAGGAATCCTATGTTGCGTTTGTAAAAAAGAGGATAAAGATTTTTACGTTACTTTATTAGAATTGAGTTAGATTGTGGAGAAAAATAAAGATATTTTATTGTTATATTATTTATTATTATAATTAAAACTCTTAGCACAAAAGGAGTCAACCCTAATACACTTTAAGCATTCGTAAGTAAACCATTATCTCTCTGATAATACCGTCAATTACTTCCGATTGTCTGTATGTTATTACTATTAACCACTGTTATTACAACCCACAATAAACTCGGCCTAATCAAGGCCTGTAGATATTTTGCCCCTCTCGGCAAATTAGGCCGTTCATCTTTTTACTAAAATGATCATAATTGTGTCGTCAGGCGTCCACAAAAGCCTGGGAAACTAGACTGATTTAAGCAATTTTTTATACTACTTCAGTTGGCAGACAGACAGGCAGCCCACCTGATGGTAAGCGACTACTGCGGCCTATTCCACTGAGGTACACTTCGCCTGGAAGCGTCGCTCAATGTGCTGCCAGACTTTAGGCTCATCTGATCTTCGTGTCTCTGATTTCGAGTGTACTGGTGCCCACATTAATATTGCCGGAACACAACCAGAGCTGTTATGGTTGGGAGCCAGCCAGTCGGAATCGTACTACTAAAGATATTCCTGTAAAAACGCAGTCAAACCTGCGGGCACCGCTTTTGTAAGATACGATTAAAACGCGCAAAAGTCCGAAATTCGGAGGCGTTCCCGATACTAACAAGCGATAATGTTTATGATAAACGGTACAAATACTCAGAAGTGAGCCGTCGTTATCTGCCGCGATCTGCGCGCTATCTGACGAGCGATCGCGGTGTCCTCCCGACTCGAGAATTTCATTGCATGATCTTTTTTACCACACTTGAGTATTAAGTTTCGCTGTTGTTAAGTATAATGAATTATATGAGTTGCTATCTCATTCAACTGATGTTGAAACTTAATTCGTTAGATTGCTTAAACACCACTATAAAAGCCACTGGAATAAGCTAGGTAGGTAATCTGGGTAGGTAACATAATACATATTATACAGCTACAAAAAATTCCAAATGCGGATTAGTGGTCATAAACCCGAGCTATATTAGGAAAATTCGACACATTGCCCGACCAGGGAACTGAACTCAGGACCTCGAAATACCTCGGTACTTCAATCAATAGACCATAGAGTGCTATTTGAGAAAATTTTCTACCAAACCGCGCTATAGAAAATCGGCAAACAGGACGGCACCGGGCACCTGCGCTCGCGCAGGTCACACGCGAAGAAAAACACAAAACAAATGTCATTATTAACGGCTTAATTGGCTCATTGCCTGGCTCGGGGCCAAGAGGTCCTGCCTTCGATTTCCGGATTGCTCTTTGCGTTGTTCTTATATTAGAACGGTGTGAATGTGGTTGCGTCGTAAGGTCTAATGTGACTTTATTGTGGTTGTTTTGTTTCTTGTGGTTAAGTCTGCGTTTATAGTTTTTAATTGTAGAACGGAATAGGTACATTAAAGGAAATACATTTCCCACATTCCGGCTTGGCATTCCTTCTCAATTCCGCCGTCCAAAGCATTATCAAAGTTTTTTTTTGTTAGTTTTGCAATACCTATAAAGTAAAGTCTCCAGAGTTTAGTTAGAGAGACAGCGAGAACAATCTTTTTTATGCTGGCAACGTTATGTTTCCCTTCAAATTAAACGTTTGGCGACGCGCGAGTGATGCCTCCGGTGTTACAGCGTCCATAGGTGACGGTCACCGCTTACAATCAGGCGGACCGTAAACTTAAGGTCTCGGCCTCGAATATCGCGGGCAGCGGGGCGGCAGCGGGAGTGGCAGCGGCGAGATGTTTTGTATGGAATCCCATAGACCCATTATCAAACACAGCAGGGCGGCAGCGGGAGCGGTGGTGCACGCAGGCGCACTGCGGTTCACCGCTTGACAGCATCGTACCGCTCTTGACGGCCCGCTTCAAGCGGTGCGCAGCGGTGTGCAGAGCGCCTGCGTGCGCTGCTGCTCCCGCTGCCGCGAAATTCGAGGCCGAGGCCTACGAGCCACCCTCGTGAAATAGAAGAAGAATATGATAGGTATTGCAAAAATATACTGTAAAACTAACAGTAGTATAAAAGATCCGTAGTCATAGCTGTAAATAGAGCCGTCGGCACAAGCAGAAACGCAGGCAGAAGGCAAATATTTGTGGATAACTAGCAAAGCACGCGGCTTCTAAACAAAGGTTAAGGCTGAACGTAAACTGAACTTTATTTTATTTAGATCAACGCTATAATCACTATTAACTGAGATAAGTTAATATCGATTTTCTATCTTTAGTAGAGATAGGTGTAATATACACAATTCGGGGATCTAACCTTGGATCCCTTATCTGAATTGGTTTAAATACAAAAAAGGAAAAGACGCTATAAGTGTCAGGAAGGATAGGCGTGCAAAATATTGGCATATTTATCGGTTGATCGAATGATTTTTATTCCTCTATGGATTTAAACTAGCAACGCATTAGGCGAATCGAATATAAAGGCAGAAAAAGTGGTAGACAAATAAAACACTTTTATTAATAATGAAAAAATAATGTCACAAAGGAATATAAACGACAGGCGAAATGTAAAGTAAAATATAAAATAGAGTCTAAAGGCAATAGATTAACAGAGCGTTAGGCGAACCAAGCAATAGGAGAAAAAGTAAAGGCCCCGGCAAACTTCTTCAATATCGGGTTGGGATTGCGCAGAACCCGAAATTTGACGTGCCTGCGCGCTATTGGTCATGCGCAAGTGCACATGCGCGAAATTTCCCCTACTCCGTCGACTGATGGTTAAGAAGTTTGCCGGTACCAATACTAGTCACTACACCTCGGAAACAGTCAAATGGGAATAATATCATGGCATTGAGTGTATATATTTTTTTATACTAAGTCAGTTGGCAGACAGACACGCAGCCCCCCTGATGGTAAGCGGCCACTACGGCCTATTCCATTGAGGCACACTTCACCAGGAAGCGTCGCTCAATGTGCTGCCAGACTGTAGGCTCATCTGATCTGGTGTATTCTCTCGTAGAAATAAGCTTAGTAATCCAGTAATCGTCCAGCCTAAGGTCGACGCACCTGTTGCATAAGCGCTGGCGTCAAACTCGATCAAGGTGATTCGTCATCTCGACGCGAATGTGCATCGCGTGCGCTCGCAAAAACAACTATGTACGTGTTATGTAACTCAATACGCATTCGCTGATTTGAGGTCGATGACCTGATATTACTTTTTATAAATCGTGTTTGCGGAAGGAAGTTGTTAGTCTAATTCTTAGGGTGGGTAATTTTTACAATTTATCGCAGGTAACAAGAGCACACAAAGATACTTTTACGTCAATGACGTTCAATATACAACTAGACACCCAATCTCTAAGAAAAATCGTCTCACCTCAAAAAACGTCTGAGCGGCGTTGACACAGATGACATTAACACATTCGTTCAAATTAACACCTTATCTCGTGGCAGTTAGTGTTTAATGTCAATTGTATACAACTAAACGGAAACTCTGCCCAATAGTTGCGTGGGCAGACTTTTGCTTCGGACAATATTTGAGCGTGAATGGGGGTCTAGTTGTATATTAAACGTCATTGTTTTACGTAGATACTTTAGATTGGCACAAAGGCCTATCTTTTTCTTTCCGGATTAGAATGTATTTGGGCATGTGACAAGTCCTTCATGGAACAGTAGCTGAGCCGCTCGGATATAAAACCCGGAGATTGTTCAATTCCCGCCTTGGGTCTGGTAGGGCTTTTCCAGAGTCCGACAGGCTAGCTATCACCACAGGTAAACTGTTACCATAACAGTTCTGGCTGTGATCCGGGAATATCAATGTTGGTACTGACACTTAAAATCAAAGGCTCGAAGACTAGATGGGTCTGAGTGGCAGAAGAGATATCTGATTGATTAATTTCAATTAACTTATCGGACCGGTGAAAGTGGCCGTAAGATTTTTGAGATCGCCTATAGATTTTCTTCGTTTTATTTCAGAAAGTGCGTGGGCGCATAATTTGGCAGTTTTTTGTTCTTGCTCCGATTCCAAATTTAAGAATCAAACGTTAGAGCCACGTGACAATTTGTGAGAAAGAAATTCTAATTTGACAAGTGTTTTGACGATTGCGTGATTTCTTAATGCGGCGATTTATTAGCTTGTTTAATTACTTTGTTCTTCTTCTTCGTAGCGTGTCGATGCCAGTATCCTAGATTTTTGATTCCCAATATTGAGCTACACGGATTGCACTCTCGGCAGACATAAGCTCATTTTTCTTTTAACTCAACCAATTAGCTGTCAATTCTACATTCACTTCTTTCATCCATATCATACTTCACACAATCCATCCATCTCTTTTTCGGTTTTCTGCTTACATCTTCGTCAACAAACATATACATTATGCTTTTGGTAACGTGTGTCTTACCTCATTTAATGGAAAAATACTACCTAATATTATATATCATTATTAATTTGTCTGCGATGAACCAACGGCTCCTTGATGGTATTAGACTATACCAATATATCAGGATAATACCGAAGGAGCGGGGATTAATCAAAATTACTTTGATTTATATATTGATCGTAATACGGAGAGGTCACGCGATGGGTACAAATTGAATGCATTTCCTTAATAAACTCGCTTGTTTATTGACTTTGTTAATACATTGTTTTGAGTAAATTGGTTTTCATTAGTGGTATGATCTTAGTGAGAATTCGTCGTTCGATCCCCATACAGTTCAATTCTTTGTACGAGTCCTGTGTCGGGATCATCGATCACTAATAAAGAACTAGATACACAATGCCATGCAAAAGTCGCCTCAAAACGGTCGAAAATCTCACACAAAACATCATTCTCTTTCTCGCCAAATTCTAGATGGAATAATGTAAACTTAACCTTACGTGCAATGCGTGAAGTTGTATTTCGCAAAGCTATTACGAGTGCTCGTGCTCGACGAATCACAGTGCGCCAAATACCATAAAAATTTTACGACCTAGGCTCGCCGCAAGGACAGGGAACGGGGTGGAGTCGAATTGTTCAAAAGTTTTTTTTTGTTTTTATTGTAAATATTGGTATGGGATTTTTGGAATGGGTTTATTTTAGTTTTAGTTACACGGTCACAACATTTATTTATTAATGAAATAAATATACACAGATATCATTAATTATGTATTTATATTAAAAATTGAAAAAAAATAATAACATTAAGTGAGTCACACTCACAGGTCGCACTTATACTATTTTCACACCTTTATATAAATTATATTATAATAAATTTATTTCAGAACTTTAAGCTAAGCACCACAACATAAATTAATACAATGATGAACATTTGTAACATCATCCTTTGTATTTCCCCTCCTCATTAAAATTTCTATAAGGAGGGCCTCTTATATCGACTCATATGGGATAAACTCCAATAAAATCTCACATGTAAAATTTATTACATCCACTAAAAATTTAATTTATTATAATGTTTGTATAATATTTACTTTTAAAGGGTACCAAAGTCTTATTAAACAAAAAAACAATACAGTTGTATTTTAATAATAAAAAATTTTACAAACAATAGCGTCTCCACGGATTAATGGAACCGAGTAACCCAAACAATTTAAGTGGGCTTGAGTCTTTACAATTGAGTTGCGTTATAACTACCGGAATTTATTTCAATTTAATTTTTAAAAATGATATTACGATGATTTTTTAATAAAAGTGATAATAATAATTAATGATAATATTAATACTTCCCGAAAATATGAAAGTCCATCCTTTTTTTCGTCTTGGATGGGTGATTTTTGCACTTTTAAAAGGAGCATTTAGGCATGTTTATTGTCGGAGCGTTCGAATGCTACTAAGATAAAAGTCCACCTAAATGTTGATTTTAGGAGCTCTTTCGGTGAGGACACTTTTGGCCGCTGATTGTGTATCTAGTTCTTATTAGTGATCGAAGGTCGGGATCGATATCCTACTAATAATATTATAAATGCGAAAGTCAGGATGTTTGTTACTCAATCACGCCTAAACGGCTGAAAGGATGTAGATGAACTTTGGCACACGTATAGTTTATAACGCGGATTATTTTCTGAATAGGTACTTGTTGCTTTAACAATTATAATTGTCAAGATTTTTATTGTCAAGATTTTTATTTTATAATTGTCAAGATTTTTATTTATAATAGGTTATATAATATCCTATTGTAGGCAGTTCTCGTCACAATTGGTATGCAGACAAAAACTTTTTTTCTGTGCTAAAAAATGACCAATTTACTAACATGATTTCGCTTTGCTTGAACCGGTTGGTCAGATAAATCGCGTTATCGCCAGATTGCATCTAAACGTCACTATAATTGGCATTAATCGGGGTCGTTAGATTTGCGAGATATGCTAATGGCCAATAAGATACAGCGATTGTTGTTTATTTCATATTCGGCGCGAAGATGACATATTTTTGTAATTAACGTTTTGTTACTTTTTTTTGTGGGGAATTTTGTCTATACCAAACTAATTTATTACGCTATTAAATGTAAGGTATTTGCTAATGGATGTAAATGATGCAATATTAAATTATATCAACTGTTTATCATGTTATCTCATTTTAAGTGAAATTCATGTAAACAAGCTTATGAGAATTTTTGATTTAATCCTAATTAGTTTCAAAGCCAAAAATTCATGCAAATAACAGCCTATTGTATTTGTGAGCCAGTACTCATCATTTGGGCCGGTCAATACTCAATGACCACAAGGCGGGCACGGTCCTCGCCCCTTTCGGGTGTGAAGGCAAAACCGGGGTAGTTTATAGGATAGTCGGATGAACGTTTTTGGCCCCGAGTACAGCCATACAGCAAGTCGCGCTATCCTGCGCCTCCGAAAAAAAGTAAACTTTAAAGTAAAAGATCAGAGTAATCTTAATTTTGACAGCAAATAAAAAAAAGTTCCTGGTTATAAGCCACAAAGGCCGCTTACAATCAGGTGGGCTGCATACTTTTCTGGCAGCTGAACACACATAAAAAGTCACCAAATCACAAAAAAAGATCCTCTAGTAACATAGATCTACTTTTACTTTGTATTTTAATCAACTAAAAAACCTATTGAGAAAAGTCTTAAGATCCTTGTTGATAAATTTTCCGGTCGTAAAGTTTTGTTTAGTGAAGTGTTATCATGGTGTCTGTCAATAAACGATGGGAACCCATCCTATGGCTGGACTCTGCTCTAAATTCGTTGGAACCTTTATTTTGGGGCTCGTAAAAATTTAATACCCTTAAGAAATTAGGCCTGCTGCAAATGGAACGACAGAATATTACGACAAAATTTATTTGTGAACAATTTACTTGTAATCGAACTTGTTTTGTACTGTTTACGATGATTTTTCTATGCTGGTAACTGTAAAATGAATATGTACATTTATCATTTAGTAATTGTAATTTTATCAACTCTCGTTACTTATAAATGTATCTTTATACCTAACTAAAATCTGAGATATTATCCCAATATAAACTATCCTATATAATAGTTTTAAAGATGATTCGAATTTTACTATGATAAATCTTTTTAGTATATTTTCCGTTTTTTTACATAATTATGCTATGAACGCCTCGATCGCAAATAACATTAGGGTTTGTGATTTTATCAATACACATTTGGCAAGCGTGGTCATAACCCCAGTACCTATCATTGAGAATCTGACTTCATTTCCAAGATCGAAGGACTTTGCCTTCAGTGGGAATTTAAATAGGATGATACATATTATATGTATCCTTCTAAAAATAATCTTGCGACTAATCGCACCGTTCAAAACCGGCCTATCCCTACCCCATCGGCGAATCTCAGCGAAATTTCAGATTAGGCAGTAGTAAAAACTTTTATGTACAATTTGATGGGACTCACTCGGGTCGAGAGGTGCAGATAAATATGTAGTTAATCGTTATCTTCCGTCTGTCGGTTTGTTTTTATGTTTCTCTTGATCGTCGATACTGTTGATTTAATGGCGAATTAATTTGGGTTTATGTCGCTCTATTAATGGACTTATTAATTGGTCTGAAGTGTTGTGGTTGCTTGGCTTTCGCATCGTGTTTATGAGGTTAACGGCTTCATTTGTGCCTGTGAAAAATGTTTGACAGATTTAATGTATATTATATTCTGCCCGCGGCTTTGCCCGCGTATTTGGTTGATAAAACCTTTAACAACGAAACTTTTGACACACATTTGATTTGACTAGTTACCACTAATAAATTCATCAATTACAAGATTTACAAGTGATTGCACTACTAACATTAGGGTCAGATAAGTTTATGTGATCCAATATTTATTATTATTATTTTCATCAAATTTATCTCGTTGATCTTAGAAAGACCGCAGAAATCCACGGGATGCGTGTGACGTAGAACCGGTCGTCGGACGTCTTTCGGCTGAAATAATGATGGTAACATCAAACTAACTAACTATTAACTAAATTATTATGAATAACTGTTTGTGTATAGTGCATATTGACCACTAGCAAATAAAATTTGAGAAAACCTGCACAGTCAAATGGCTGTGTAACTATGATCTCATTTATATATATTTTTTATGCTAGGTCAGTTGGCAGACATGCACGCAGCCCACCTGATGGTAAGCGGCCACTGCGGCCTATTCCATTGAGGGACACTTCGCCTGGCAATGTGCTGCCGATACCAGGCTCATCTGATCTTCGAGCCTCTAATATACATAGTTCGCTTCAATATATAAACTAGACTTGCCAAATCAAATCCTCGTTTTTTTGGCATTTTGTACTGGACTGGATCAAGACAAAACTCGGAGAAAGAACACTGTTGATAACTCAAATAAGCATCGCTATTTGAGTTATTCAGTTCCAAGTTCCAACGGAGCATCGAACCTACGACTGGGCTAATAACAACAAACTGTGACGGCGATCGATTAGGACTATTTGTTTTAGTTACAGGCTGTTACACACCGGTGTATCAAAAGGAATAACTGTGTATGTTGTTCAATGTGTACAGGTTGCTCCAAAATTTTTATTGTTTTTTGCTAAACTTTCTGTTATAAAGGTATGTATATTACTCATCATAATGAGCGGCACTATAGCCTATGATGTTCACATGTGGTTATGGGTTTATTACAAAAATATCTCTTTCTGCTCGTTACTTTGCCTTCCCATCCAGTCTGTATTATTGTGTGGGAAAGCGTGTACGTAACACATATTATCACTTGTGAACTTTAATATCTCTTTAGGTACTCTGTTACGTTCTGGTTAAAAATGTCACTTTCCACCGAAAAATGCGCAATTAAATGGAATAGACTGCAGTGGCCGCATACCAATTACCACCAGGATTCTTCAAGAAAAAATTTATTTTTCCTAAAAATTTTCTATTTTGCAATTAGCCGCTGCAAATATCAAATGCTTCTCTTTCTGAATTTATTCGAAACCACCTGTATAACCGCCTCGGAGCTGAATGAAGGGTGGCGTAGTTACTCCGCTCCCGATATCGATTAGTCGTAATTCCTGCGCCCGCGCCTAACGGGCCGGGATGCGCCTCCTCGTAAACAAACTCTACCGATTTTAATTTCTATTCACTATTTCGACGACGATATTAGCGTGGACATGACCTTGATGAAATGAGATTATAAGGTATAAGTGAAATTAAAGCGGCTGTTTGTAATGGCAAATAATTTAGTTTGTATTAATTATGCTATTTTACAATATTTTTTATGCATTGAACAAGGTAGTCCTAACTGTGGTTTAGTTACGGGTAAACACCAGATACAGCGCATTTTTGGTTTAGGATAAAAGATGACTGATGTAACAAGACGTAAGTTAAGCTAATCATACCATTACATAGTACAAATATTATTAATACTACTTCTGTTTCCACTATAATATTATACTCGTATTTTACAAACTCAACAAAGTCTGCATTGATAAAAAAAGCAAAACATATCTGATGACAGTACCTAAAAATTAAAGATCAAAATCATTACTAATTCCTCTACTCTACTTTTGAAATCGGCAATTTATGAAGGCGCCATTTTGTCGTCGGTATAAATTAAACGCGAAATCTCAAGTAGGTGTCAATCACAGGTCTGCAAAAACTAAGCTAGAATCAGATCGAGACATAATTACCTGTTGTTGATTTAATTTGGTACTTCTTGTTTCTAGTACGTATTTAGTATCGATTTAATAAATCTGTGTTGACTGTGATACGATCTTGTAGTTTAAATATTTTGAAATAAAATTGCGATATCTTAAAAGGCGTTTATTTAATTGAAAAGATTGGTTTACATAAGATATTATTTTTTTATATTTTCTCTTTTTAAGTCCCTACTACATATTTCTGTAGCAATTTAATGGGGGCACTTGTTTGTTTGAAGCTCAATTGTGTGCCAGACTTCCATACTTTTGGTTTCTATGAAGTTCATTCGAGGATTCAGGCGACTGGGACCAAATAAAACTGGGACCGCGGTCCCAGTTACCTGATAACATTTTTGAATCG
Organism: Mecyna flavalis; assembly: GCA_949319885.1. Taxonomy (NCBI): domain Eukaryota; kingdom Metazoa; phylum Arthropoda; class Insecta; order Lepidoptera; family Crambidae; genus Mecyna; species Mecyna flavalis. The sequence continues at coordinate 3,242,950 of OX439413.1, forward strand.
GTCGACTGGGACCATATACCTAATTTCCTTTAATGTACAGTTAACAGAAAAATCAAGTTATAACTCAGGATTTTATTTTATTTAGTATTACGGTCAAGTATTTTTGAAGTGAAAACTTCTTTAGCGGCGTTGTACACTTTTTTATGGGGAAAAAATGTTAAACTCGCGACAGATTAGTAAGATTGATTCGCCATGCTCGTCGAAGTTATAGGCGCCCAGAAACACCAAAGAGTTTAAGTCACACGGAATATCTGATGGCGGAGTAGAATTTCATGGAAATAAAAGCGAGTGATGCAAAACTTCTATTTGAAGTACCAGGCGCCCATAAGTACCGAAGAGTAATCAAACGGAATATTTCATCCTAAAATGGCAGCGTGGTGAATAAAATTCATGTAAAATAAAAGCGAAGTGATGCAAAACTTCTATTTGAAGTACCAGGCGCCCATAAACACCAAAGAGTAGATCGAAAATTCGTAAGACGGATGGAGAGTAGACAGCCGGTGCGGCGTTGTGTCAGTATGGATTTGTCATAAAAGTGACATTCGGTTGCTAAGTAACATTGTTATTAGGAGATGATTGTCATTGCAAATAAATATTACACCACGATATGTGCATCTTCTGACTTTATTATAAATATATAATATGAGTAATGAGTACTTACTTTATGGTGTATAAAGTTAAGAGACATTAAGACTGATTTTTATATTATTGTTTTGAGGAGATTTCTGTTGAATATTTACTTAGAATTACTAGATGTAGGCATATGAGCCAACGTGATTTTTAAAACATAATTAAGACCAATGATATTAAGACTGTTATACTGTTTATGTAGGTAATACAAAAACTAACTTACCTTTGCAAAAATTAACTTTGTTTTATTTGTGACACCTTTTCTGCTAACTGTACTAAATCTTGTTAAAATTACGGGTGGTCCCACTCGCCTGACAAAATAAACAAATAAAAACTAATCAGGCAACTGGGACCGCGGTCCCAGTTATATAGTGGTCCCAGTCGCCTGAATCCTCGTTCATTCTACGAGTATAATCGAAAAAAAAACAAATATTTGGACGTAGCATTTTAAGTCACTAGTAAATAGTAAGAGCACGGTAATAGTTGATATTATCATGGTAAGAGGGTTTATCCATGCTAAGCTAGCCATACCCCAAAGTCGCCTATTAAATCACAATAACTACAATATTTATATTTATTAGAACTATTTAACTATCGGGAGTGAGTTATATTGTTAATGCACCCATAAACATGGATTTAGTCATATCGTATGTTCGTTTAGTTGTTTAACAGGCCACCCGGTAGCAACCCTTTGATATACCAGATACCGTGGGCGGAACTAAAAAACTAATATTGTTATGTGTAGATTTATTTAAATAAGGACTTCCTTATGGACTGATTAAAGGATAAGAACCATTATATGCGTTAAAACGTGAGTTAATATTTTCGACTTTCGTGGACCTGTCTCATCTTGTATTGGCTATCGGAATGCGCTACATACGATAGACCAAAGACACTAGCGCAAGGTTGCAAGTCAGCGAAAAGTGCACGTGCACTTACACGCACGTCACTGAGACAGCCAATCAGATATGCGGTCCTGGTCTGCGCTAGCAAACTAATGGTAACGGAGGTTAGCATATATACCAAACACTAAGGTACCTGTACACAGACATCTAGCTCAAAGGGAGATCTTATCTCTGTGTTGACATTATCATGCATACCTAACATAGGCTAAGAAAGTATATTTTAATTCTTAAAAATATCACAAAACAAATCTATTTCAATAACAATCTTGCTAAGCGACGTGGTATTGATATATGCACCTCCACCGAGAATCCTGGCTTTTGCCAACCAGACATCTTCAACTTGCCCTAACCTCTGTTCCTAATTTATTTGGGGTCAGCGCAATATGTTTTACGCTTCCATTTATCCCTGTCACTCGTCAACGTGTCATCCATCCCCCCCTCTTTTACTCATATGATCCTTAACGAAATCGATCCATCTATCTTGCTTACCATACAATCAGTACAATTTCATCGGCCGCAGCCCTAAGCAATTTGAACCGCGCGACGAATTCTTCGAAAGCGATATAATTTCGCCCCATTCATTTCTGCCAAAAATTGCAGCTCACAATGTAAACGGCGTCAGTTGAAATGCGCGGGCGCTTGGACCTTACAATAAGTCTGTCACACACGCGCGTAAAGCTAGGTGCACACTTGAAATAGTTTAGTTTTTTTAGATGTCACATAGATTTATGTTTCATTGGAATCGTGTATACTCAGCCTATTGATGTCCAATTGCAGGGCAAATTCTCCACTATTGATAAATGAATCGTCACAATGTTATAACGTATCGTACTTACAAAATGCGGATTTGTGATCACAACCATGTGTTCGAAAAAACCGAAACACAGCAAACTCGAGCGGAATTGAACCCAGGAGCGCGAGAACACGGCCCGCTTCTTAAACAAGACCATGGAGACGATTCGTATTACGAACTTTTAAGTTTCCAATGTATATGAAAGACTTAGTAATAATAAATAAATCATCAGTTTTCTCTGACAAATAAATTATCACGAATTTATTACGACTCTAAAAGTGTTAAATCTAAATATAAACAGCGACAATCATAACGCAAACATTCGCAAAACTTGTCACATAACTCTGTCAATGGACATGTAAGGGCGCGGATACACGGGTGAAAGCGGAGAAACTTACATCTCGGAATGTCTATTGCGTCCAAACAAGGATAATTTTACCTGTAACTTAAGCATAATTGAATAACAAATTATTTACGCAAATAAAGAAGTAATTAATATTCACAGTTAACAGAATTTCTAAAGTGTTCTGAATGACCTATTCCACTTTTCGCGTGAATTTCATGAATATATTTGCTGAAATGACGACAGATTTGATGTTCCTTTTATTATTATTTCTTTTAGTTTTGTGTCGAACTAGAAATGTTTAATCTTAGAAATATGTGTGAGACGTGCGGCATTAAATAAAATTAAACAAATATTGCTGAAATGTTTTGCTTCCACCACTCTGTAAAGAAACATTAACCTTGGATTTGGTTTTAGAATAGAGTATGTTGAATAGTGTTGACTTACACTAAAGGATATACTTACATTCATCATACCTAAAAGGTTTTCGCTCAGCATGTGCTTAGGCATGTATTTGTTTTGTGACTATAATTTAATTTATTTTTTAAATTTCTACAGCGGGAGCAAAGTTGCTGTTTTATTTTTGACTATAATATTTTAATTTGTATAAGAAAACCAATTCAGACATATTTTATGTCATTTTTTTTTCTACACATCGTTATGTTGTACTGTACTTAATTCTAGCAGTCAACAATGAAATCTTTAAATTTCCTACCTTACCGTGAGCACATTAATGTGTACTCAGCTTTACACGAATCGTCCGCATGCAGATCGGCCCTAATGAGAGCGGTGCCTTTTCGAACGGAGGCAGATAACAACCTGATGATGAAGAGGATTTGTGAGGACATGCCTTCGGCTGAGTATCGGCATATTGACGATACAATACAAGAAAAAGTTACTATAATCCAATTGTGAATATTATTATTAAGGTAGTATCGTATAGTTACTTAGTTATGCAATGATTTTTTTCCTAAACGTATCCATATTAGAATGAAGATAACAAAATAAATTCATACTAAAAATACAGTTGCAATTTCATTAATATATAAGAAATGTGCCTGGAATTGACCGTACAATCCTTCATCATCATCATCATCATCAGCCTGTGACAGTCCACTGCTGGACATAGGCCTCTACATATGCTCGCCACGCTGATCGATCCTCGGCCACTCGCATCCAGCTCCTGCCAGCCATCTTGCGCAGATCATCGCTCCACCTGGCCTGAGGGCGTCCTACACTACGTTTACCGAGACGCGGTCTCCACTCTAGAACCCGTTTACCCCAACGGTTATCGGTTCTACGGCTGATATGGCCAGCCCACTGCCACTTCAGCTGGCTAATCCGGCGAGCTATGTCGGTGACTTTGGTTCTCTGCCGAATCACATCATTTCGGATGCGATCCCGCAGAGAGACGCCGAGCATAGCTCTTTCCATAGCCCGCTGAGCGACTTTAAATTTGTGGACTAGCCGTGCCGTAAGTGTCCACGTTTCGGCTCCGTATGTCATGACGGGTAGGACGCACTGATTGAAGACTTTCGTCTTTAGGCATTGTGGAATCGGCGATGAGAAGACTCGACGTAGTTTTCCAAACGCTGCCCAACCCAACTGAATTCTTCTATTTACCTCGTCCTCAAAGTTGTTTCGACCCAACTGCAATGACTGCCCAAGGTACACATATTTTTGAACAACTTCGAGGACGGCGCCGTGAATCGCAATCGGTTCCGGTAGAACATGTTCATTGAACATGACCTTGGTTTTGTCCAAGTTCATCCGTAGGCCGATGCGTAAAGAAGAATCAGCCAGGTCATTCAGCATCTGTTGTAGGTCCTGCAGCGTCTCCGCCATTATAACAATGTCATCTGCAAATCGCAAGTGAGAGATGTATTCGCCATTTATGTTGATGCCACGTCCTTTCCAGTTCAGCGTCTTAAACATATCCTCCATTGCATTTGTGAACAATTTCGGGGAGATGACGTCCCCTTGTCTCACTCCTCGATGCAATGGTATAGGATTTGTCTGCTGATTTTGTACTTGGACGGACATGGTGGCTGCTTCGTACAGACATCTCATCACTTGGATATATCGCCAATCTACTTGGCAACGCTGCAGGGACTCCAGAACAGACCAGATTTCAACCGAGTCGAAGGCCTTCTCATAGTCCACGAATGCTAGACACAGGGGTTGATTATACTCTTCGGTCTTCTGTATAATCTGCCGCACAGTGTGAATGTGGTCTATGGTGCCGTATCCGCTCCGAAACCCAGCCTGTTCCGGTGGTTGAAACTCGTCGAGTCTTCGCGCAAGACGGTTCGTGATCACTCTTGAGAATAGCTTATAGACGTGGCTTAGAAGGGAAATGGGTCGATAGTTCTTCAACAGGCTTTTGTCACCCTTTTTGAAGAACAGGACGACCACACTCCTACTCCACGCCTTTGGAGTTCTCCCTTCGAACAGGACAGCGTTAAAAAGCTTTTGGAGCTCCCTCAGTACGGGTTTACCTCCAGCCTTTAACAGCTCTGTAGTAATGCCGTCCTCTCCAGGGGCTTTTCCATTTTTAAGCTGCCCAAGAGCAATCTCGATTTCGCCAACGCTGACTTCTGGCAGGTCTTCAGTGTAATGGCGAGTTAACGTGGCTCTAGAGTCCTCATTTCCGGGATCAGGTCGAGATGCATGCGAAGCGTATAACCGGCCATAGAAGTCTTCTACCTCCGAAAGAACTGCCGGCTTTGAGGCGACAACTTCTCCACTTGCTGTGGTCAGCTTCGTCAGGTGGCTTCTTCCGAGAGATTGTACGAACACCTTAGACCCCCGATTTTGCTCTATAGCTCTTTCGATTGAAAGAGTATTAAAGCACCGGAGGTCGTGACGCACACGTTTATTTATCTCCCGGTTAAGAGCTCTTTTTCCGGACGAAGTGGTGGGTGGGTCTTCACGTCGTTGCCTCATTAGCCCTAAAGTCCCTTCGGAAAGTTTCGACTTCCTGCCATTGCGCCGCATGTTACAAAATCTCTTACCTTCCTCCCTGAGGACTCGAACCACATTTTCTAGGTTTCGGTCAACGTCAATTGTGGTTTCCAAGGCAGCAAATTGGTTCTCCAGGTTTGACTGGAACGTTTCAGATCCTATCAAGGTTTGGAGCAGGGTTGGCCGGAGTCTGGACTTCACCAAACGGACTCGTTCGGCTCTAAAGTCGATATTCAGAGTGCCTCGGACAAGTCTGTGATCGCTGCCGGTATTAAACCTGTTGATCACGGAGACATCTCTGAATATGTGCCGCTTGTCCGCCAAGATGAAGTCGATCTCGTTTTTCGTCATAGTGTCGGGGCTCTGCCACGTCCACTTCCTTTGGGGCTGCTTCTTGAAGAAAGAGTTCATCAAGAAGAGCCCCTCCCGTTCGAGAAAGTTGACGAGCATCTGCCCCCTATGATTCCTGGCTCCAAATCCATGGGATCCTACTACCGATTCGCTGCAATTTTGTACTCCCACTTTAGCGTTGAAGTCCCCCATGACAACACTGTAGTGGGTCTTGGTAGTGAGGTGGAGGGCCCTTGATATATCATCAAACATTTCCTCCACCTCATCGTCCGAGTGCGTCGAGGTCGGCGCGTACACTTGCACCACCTTGAGACTATATCTCTCAGTGAGCTTGACGATCAGGTACGCGACCCTGTTCGACACACTGGAGATCTCCACAATGTTGTCGGAGAGGGACTTATTGACCAGAAACCCGACGCCACCTTGGGATTGTTGGTCACCTCCACGGAAGTACATTAGGTGGCCTGACTCAAGGGTTACGGTGTCCTCCCCCTCTCTTCGGACTTCGCATAAACCCAGAATGTGCCACCTAATCTTCCCAAGTTCCACCTCAAGTTGCGCCAGATGCGAGTCAAGCCGTAGCGTGCGCCCGTTATACGTCGCCAGGGTCAGTTTTTGATGGTGGCCTCCCGTAGCCCGGAGATTCTTAGCACCCCCCGCCCCGCCGTTACCATGGTCGCCACCATGACCAGGAATAGCGGGACTGCCGGGAACTGGGGGCCGTGGCCTATAGTTCCTGTCCATATGTAGGTTTTGCCCGTAATCGCCACGCTGGGCAGGCGTGTTGGCGATCGCAGGGTGCAGCTCTCGCACCGGTGACGCTGCTGCCCGTCACCGGCCTCTAATTTTTAGCTGCACCATATACCAGATGTTCTGCTAAAGTAGAAATCCCTTAGTCGCCTCTTACGACACCCACGGGCAAGAGATGGGGCGGGAGTTGGTATTCTTTAGTGCCGCTCCCGCACGGCACGGTACAATCCTTGTCTGTTTGTAATTTGAAGTTATATTAACAAAATTACACCCTATTGGCATCAGAGTAGACGTCATGTCATATACATTTCGTTGCACTTATCGGCATAAAAGTAAGCGAGTTCATATTTCCCACAGATTTTTCAATAATAGCTTCGTTTATTTTTATTACTTTTTACAAGCTGCAATTTAATAACTGACATTTTATCACGTAGCCACAAGCAATCAAACAAACGACAAACTAAATTGCACACAGCAAGATAACAAATGCGAATGCATCGCTTGAGTGGAACTATGCAGAGTCATGTCCACACAAAACGAACGTCGAAATTATAACAAAATTTGTTTGCCAAGTGGGACACAGCTGAGTTGTTTATAGCCAAAATGCTGGAACAGCTGATAACATGTCCAGAATGTTCGCCACCCTTTTTATTGGCACTTTTGTCACTGCCAATATGTGCCTTATTGTTTAAGCGAGAGAGGTCATGGCTGGCGTTGCAAGTGATGCAAATTTGGATTTTAAGCTTTGTTTGAGTTACTGCGTGTTGCTAATGAGAGATTTCGTTTATTTATCGGCGGCAGTATGAGGTAGGGCTGATGGGTTTTGGACTCGTTAAGGCCAAATAATTGTTATTTTTTTAATACATAGTTGCGTTTTTACCACTATCAAGCTATTTCATTTACTACTTATTTACTACTTATTTACTACGGGTGCCAGACAACTAATAAACATACTTTAATACCTTATGTTTTTTAAACTTTAGAAAACAAAAACATAATACAGACATATTCATGCACACAAATGTGGTAAAGGGATCGAACTCATGGCTTTTGGTTTGATATCCAGCTTACACATTACCCCAAATTAGTCTCCGAAACACCCTTAGCTAAATTCACATAGAGCTCATAAGCCATTTAGTTCATATATAGGGACAACTTTTATAAGATCTGGCAACCCTAAAACGGATGGGCTGTCGTTTCTCAAACCGTTTAAATCCTTATTAAAGACGTTCCGGAGATCGTAACTCAACCAGGTGTCGGCGAAGGGTTATCGGTTGCCAATTGATTTCAGAAAGTGATCCTTGTTCCATCGTTGAAAGTGAAAAGGGTTTATCAATGTTATTCCATTCGCATTCTTCACTGGAGCTCGAGAAAGATTTGTTAAACGCAGTTTTTTCCATACTTTAAAAAAGGAGGAGGAACTCAATTCGGGTGGTATGTTTTTGTTTTATTTTTAGTTTTTCCGCTTCGAGACAAAGTTCTTGTAATTTAAATGTCAAATACCTACCAATAACGCAGTCTTTCTTTTTGGAAATTCACATAACAGACGTCATTTCGGATAACTAGCAGATAAGTAACGAGTAACTTCACTGATAGTAATAAATAAATAATAATAAATAAATATCCCTGGGCAATATTGGTAAAACTCATCCTATTGATATATCGTCCCACTAAAAAGAGTAAAAAGCAAACGTCTAAATTATTAAAAGCAAGACATTGTCATCATGTTATGTAACTAGTCCATTCATGCTTGCAAAATCTATAAAAAAGATAGTATAACTAAGGTTTGTATAAATAAACAATCACAAACATGTTAAGACTGCACTTCGGAAACTGCAATCCACCTGTCAAACAACAATAACAAAATTAAAACAACAGGAACACGGTTGGCTGTCAAAACTGACAACCGCGGCGATTCGGTGTCAGGTTTCCTTCCTAAAGCGAATCAACCGTGAATTCACCACAAAAAAGGGATCATGCTTATACGTCTAATTAAGGTACAACACGATCTTGAAAATCGTAAACTCGTTAAATTCTGAACGGAACACTTGTAAAATGACTTTTTTTTATACTAGGTCAGTTGGCAGACAGACACGCAACCCACCTGATGGTAAGCGGCCACTGCGGCCTATTCCACTGAGGGGCACTTCGCCTGCAGGCGTCGCTCAATGTGCTGCCAGACTGTAGGCTCATCTGATCTTCGAGCCTCTGATTTCAAGTGTACTGGCTCCCACATTAATATTGCCGGACGGAACACAGCCAGAGCTGTTATGGCGACAGATTTCACCTGTGGAGGTGGTAGCTAGTCAGTCGGACTCTGAAAAAGCCCTACCTCTATCCAGACCCAAGGCGGGAATCGAACCTATAACCATGACTAGTTTTATGTTAAAAGACTGATATTTTTACACAGCCAAAACTAAGCTAACTGTGTATCTCTTTCTCCGAGCGCTGTGTTTCACTAGTCGAGGTACCCTTACACCATGTTCCAGTACTTTTCAAGTCCAATTCATTGGAGCGACTGGTTGCTAGCCAGGTGTATTCTGTAAAAGTCCCACCGCTAACCAAAAGATTAAAGGGACGAAGTTTCCTCTTTCTAGATTTTTACAGTTATTCAATCGGATAAACGTAGAAAGGCTTGTTTAACTTTGGGTTCTGTAACCAAACATGAGATAAGGATGCTTCCTGCATTTTAGAATTTCAACGATGCTACTATCTCAAGTAATGATATACTACTAGGTCTCGTTGATTTCAGGTCAGGAAAATTGTTTCGCATGTTTAGAACAAATCACCATAATTGTTTTAGTCACTTTTCCAGAATTAGCAAGCGTACTTTGCATGTCAGTACTTATCCTTGTAACGATGAATTTTAGCTTTGTATTAAACCTAGCTTATTGAAGGCTGATTCTTTAATCTACTATGCCAACGAAATAATATGGAGGGGTGTCAGGTGAAGGACTATCGGAAAAATGGAAGGGGGCGTCGGGCCTCCTACTTACCCTATCTCCTCCATACATCCATTTTCTGCGACATAATGAAAAATATTAGAATTTGACTAGAAGACCGCATTACCGTTCCAACGGTCAGAACAAATAAAAATTAACCTTGTCGGAAAATAGACTGCACATGTCAAATTGATGTTCTAACAGCAAATGCAATGCAAATGCGACTTACATCAAAGAATTTATTCCGTTAAACTATGCGCTAATTGTTATCACCTAACCTTGGAGCACGCCTGTATCTACCGCAGACTATTTAAGTTTCCACGCGGAGATAAAACAATGTCAAATTAGATTACTGTTATAACTTCTTTTATTGCTCCAGCTGGTAGAGAAACACGTGGCTGCCAAGGTCTATTCCATGAAGAAAGAAAACTTTCATCTGATAGCATTTCAAATGGAGTATACATTGTTAGCAGGCATATTTGATTTTGATTTTGACTGGCTGGATGGCGCATCTTCACTGACTGATTTAACTTTGTTGTCCTATGCGCCCGAGGGCAAGGACCATTTGAACAAAAAGTATCCCTGCTATACAGAAAATGTGCCGCCCTGATCTTCAAGCCTTTAATTGTGATATGAAGTTGTCTGTTTATAATAATTTTCGTAACATAATTTAAGATGTTGATGCTCAACCGGACCTTGTCATACAACATTTAAAATTCACGGACGACTTAATAACGCCTAATAAAATTATACAGCCCACGAAAAGTAAACATGAAAGCGAGAGTCGAAAAACCCTCAATTTTCTGTTTCAAAATTTGATAACTTCATCTCATATAATAATAGTGTAGCGACGGAAATTGCGGCCACCAATCACGTGCGCCCGTTTGATTTTCGAACGTATTTGTTCAGATGCCGCCCGACCGCCGTAGGAGTCAGACGTGTGTTTAGCGTAATTCACTGAATAATTTGGCAAATTAGACGTCGTTGGCGATTTTTAAAATGTAATTTTTCGTTCGGCTTTCGATCAGTGAACTCCGAGGGGAAAGTACTTGACCGGTTGATTGAAAATTTTATCTGTGGGCCGGTAATAAGTTGCAGAGGGTCACACCTCATGAATAAAAGGCCTTTACGTACATTTCGTTAGGCCGATGAAACTGAAACAGTTTGTTGAACTTTCACTCTTCTGCTAAGTCAAGCGTGGTTTTATTACCTACTGAAAATGACTATACCATTATTTTCCACAGAAGAAATTGATTTTTTTTTCCTTTAATCTAAATATATCGATGTGTGAAAAACAAGCTAAGTCGTAAACACTTTTGTGTTTATGCCATTTTTTATTATTCTTTAGTTATTTTGTAGTCAAGGAATCTAAATGTGAAAGAAATGCCTCATACATATCTTCCTATTGCCTAGCCATCATATCAAAAATTGTAGCTTAGATTATTAGCTCATCCACAGTTAAAGCAAAATTGGCGAGTAGATGACACGGTGTTTAAAAAAGATCCAAAGATTTATTGAATAAAGTTTATTAATATTTACTTGTATTTTGTAAAACATTTAAAATTTAATAAAATATAATTATTATAAGTAAGAGTGAAAAGTAAAATTCCTCTTCTCGCACGTAGACATCCGCACATTTGATTTCCACTGCTGTCTTCTAATGCATCTACAGGTTATATTATTTATTATAGATGGCATTGTAAATAATACTTCGTCGAATGGTCGGGCGGGAGTTATAATAGCTTTGTTTATCACTCCATAATGGAGGTGGGGTGTAATTGGGGTCACCCGGGGCGTAATAAGTCAAACGCTCTGCCATTCACTTGGCGACAAGTTGTTTATAATTAAAACTCTTGCAAAATAAAGTACCATATTTAGCATACATGTGTTGATTTTGTAGCAACTTATTATTATTACTCACATCATTATGGGTGATCTAGTGGGTTAAGTAAATGGTCGGGATCTTGGCATCTTCAAGGCCAGTTAGCTCGCGGATAAAGTATCAGCCTATTAATGTCCCTCTGCAGGGCAAAGGCCTCCATCATTGAAATCAAGTTATCGCTACAATGATGGGTACTGGCTTAATCACCACGTTGCCAAATGCGGATTGGTGATCACAAACCCGAGTTGTGTCCGAAAAAACCGACACAAAGTTAGCTCGACCCGGTAATTGAACCCAGGGCCCCCGGGATCTTGGCCCGGTTCTTCAACCACTAGACCATCGAGGCGTCCTAGACCACCGAGGCTAGCAAATAAGTTCACAGTAATTTATTGGTCAGATAACTTTGAATGTGTGTGCTTTCTACATTTTCTAAACGAAAACAGCATCAGTGTCATCTGACAGATTAATAAAATATTCGGAGATTTTATTGAAGGGCATCTATACAAAGGTTAATATTTTTTCTGCATATTTTAAAAAACTTATCACACTTGTTTCATGCTGCTCGGCTACCACAGCTTTTCAACTGTCATAGAATAAATAAATAAAATGTCAAATATAATTTTATTCTAAGCCCCTTTTCCTTCGCTTGCGCGCGTCTCATTATTTCACATTCAGCACAGTTTATTGCATCTAATGAAGGTACAGGCTCGTCCGTATGTGGCACCGGTCACATGTGCAGTGATATGACACGCGTCCGAACAGTCTGCTGTTCTAGGGTAAAGTTTCAATTTTAAGTTGGCGCTTAGTGTTGCTAGATTGGCGTTTCAACAACAACGCCATTAGCATCCCAACTTAACGAAACATTATGTACTATGGCTGCTATTCCATGGTTTTAATCGCTGAAGATGTAAGTTTAAATGTGATAATACGAATTAAATAAAAATTATTCCTGGACAATTATAGGGTTATAGCAGCTAATCTTAACAATTAACCAATTAAGTACGTTGCATATTTTCTGTGGAAGAGCCATATGCTGCTCCTGACTTTCGAACGAAATAAGTTGGTTCCACGTATAGTAGTATCGAAATAGTATAGTAGTAATAGTTTTATTTTGACGCTTCGTTTGGCTAAGTGGGAGCTCCTTCTGCCTTCTTTCTCATAGCCCAGTAGGACAATATCTTAACACGATTTTATACCATCAACTGAAAAAAAATTAAACACAAAAATTCAAATCCCGTGTTTGGGGTGCAGTTATTACAATGTCTACAAACAATTACGCTGCGTTGGCAGAAGATAGTAAAACATTAAACTTTTTTCATCAAGATTAAAGTGAAAATCCGCTTCTCTTATAAATGAAGCATGAGCCTATGGTGTAAGGTAACATAAGACTTCTGCGTGCTTGCACGCGATCACTTTCCTTGGCTTTGTTAGACGAGATTCTCTTAACGCACCATCCGAGATTGTATCGTCTTGGCAATTTATTATATTAGTGCCTTCTTAAATACGATCTATTTATACGGGCTTGTCTAGTGGAATCCTAATAAGGCAGACAGAGACTAAGGTTTCGAATGCTTTTTTTTCTTTAGGATTGAGTTTGGATGCTCTAAATTTACCGGAATTTAGTACATCTGTGATTGCACAGAATATTTTGTTACTTGTAATGTCCCTTTTAAATAATAAGGTTACGCTCGCTATCCCATAAATATGTATATCCCCGTCTTTTCCGTAAATCTACAAGAGATACAACTTGAGAGTTTTAAACAATCTAATTTAGTTTTTCGGCTCCGAAGCTCTCTGCTACCAAAAAATTCTGAGCCTATAAATTGTTAGTGTTGACACGTTTTGGAAATCAAGTAAAGTCCTACGTTCGTACGTATACGTTGCCAATTTTTAAGAAAAGAATACGCTCGCTCCTAACACGTTCCCAAGTCGTATTTGTTTGGAAACACGGCGGACGGAAGCTCCTACTATTTCCGTGGCAAAAAAGTACGATACTAGACTGCCACTCATGCACGCTTAACCTCTGTTATATTACAGTGCCATTTCCTCGACCAGTATGAATAACATAGTTATTTATCGATGCACTATTAGTTAATAGGCACTACGTAGCGCAGATATCGGTCCGGTGACACAGATTACGTGACATTCTGCACATTACCCAGTTAGCGCCGAGCTACTTAAGTTTATCGATTCTGTTGGCCTGTTCGGACGCCCTCACTTTTACTGCCGTCATTGCATTATCAGCTGATGTATCTATTTGCATTTTGCACATGGTTGTGTCATGGCTAGTAAGGCACACTTTAACGCAACTACTGAACTGTGTCGGACCAAACATTATTATGTCAAATTACTCATCAACCTCCCTAAATCTATCTAAATAAATATTAATTGAAATCTTTGAGTACAGAAATGGTAACGAATATTTGACAGATCAGGGTAAGTTAAAAAAAGAGCATTTTTCATCCATAAGGGCCTGCGACTCATAATTATATAATGCATCTAGCAACATGTCTTTCAAAATTTTATTAATAGTTTACCAATTTTATTAATATTCACTTTTTACAACATTAAAAATATATACAAAAAAGAACTAAACATAATTATAAATAAAAAATTTGGCCGAGGTCTCCGTCCATGGGAAAAGTACCCAGGACACTAGCAACGTTTCCACGCTGGATGGCTAGGCTGATACGCTGCCCTAGGTACAGACCAGCTTTGGGATCGTGAGATGACTCCAGCAAACGCTTAGATATCTCACGATACACCCTGCGAGCGCTTGGACCCCAGGGCCCCAGCGTTTCAACCCCAAAAGGCTCAAATATATAGGCATCACTGATGACAGAATATTTGCGCCTTTTGAGGTCTTCAGCCGAACCAGCCGCAGAACCAGCCCTGCCAACCGACAAAGGAAGATGAGACGGCGCCAAAGTATCAACACAAGTCGCGTCCCAAACAAGGGGCCGCCCCATCTTCCAGGGGACCAGGGTCATTCCATCCGGGCGCTTACCATCGCTGCGTGACAAACCATTAGGTTCTAAGACAGCTGGGATACGAGCGCTGGCAAGAGCACGGCGGATAATGTCGTTAAGGCTGGCATGACGGGAAAAGCGGCCGGCACTTCTGCCGCAGGACAGCCCGTGGTGCCCGAGCTGGTTAACGTCTTTCCCGCATGGACAGAGATGAGGAACTGTGCAATATGCGCCCAAACGCAGACAAACAGAAATTTGGAATGAAATATTATCAAGAAGAGTTCCGAGGTTGGTAGATGGAAGCGCTTGAAGCCACAGACCTGACTCCCACTCTCCCACAGCCAGCAAGCGAGCGCGCTCAGCAGAGCTGATAGGCGTGTCAAGAAGGTTATTACGCACAACTCTACAAAGCGGCCCGTCCCACTGGCGCTGGGAGGAGAGGTCATGAGGAAGGTCGGCTGAGCTTAAACTCTTCCACGACTCAATAGCCTCTGGTAAAAAAGGAATAGTAAAATGAGCGAGAGATTTGGACAAAATTTTGGATGTAAGATCGCGGGTACCATGAACCGATGAAAGGAAAGCCGGAAGAGCTACACTAGAAATTTTCCTGATACCCAGGCCCCCAAGGCGAATTGGCAAGGAGGCTTGGGTCCATATGCGGCCTTCAAATCTAACGTTGAAACAAACCGAAAGAGTATCCCTAATTAAATCGTCCAATTTTGACGTTAGATGAGAATGCTTCCAGAAAGGAGATGAACGGAGTGAGTACGTGAATTGTGGTATGAATAAACAATGACGAATTATCGTGTAGGACATATGATTGTTAATTTTGATAAGCCGCTCCGAAACTGAATTAAAGTGTCTAATTTTGTCCTCGACAAAAGCCGGAAAAGACTCGTCTAAGATAGGGGACCCAAGAAGGCGAAGTGTGGACCGATCTATTATCTTGATGTTGGGAGCCAAAGCGTTGAATTTGGATATCGTATTAGCCAGGTCATTTTTTGAGGGTAAATATAATTCACATTTATTAAAATTTAAATCGAGTCCTGAAGACTTGAACTCATCAACCAAAAGGGTCAAATCCTCTAGGACCTCATTTACTTCGCCTCCGAGGGTTCCATCGTCCAAATACCATAGGTTAAATTTAGATTTTAATTTTGAAATTGTGGGATGTATGGCAAGACTGAAAATCGCGGGACCGAGGGGGTCGCCCTGCTGGCAACCGACAGCGGAGGAAAGAAGATTATCCCTGTACAGTAACTTAGTGGGAGCACTATAGCACTGCCATAAAAAACCATACAGGGACGGTACTACCTTCTTTATCTCGCGCAGCAGGACGCCCCTATCGATAGAATTAAAAGCGTTTTTTACATCCACCTTCAACAGTATATCCTGGGGGCGATTTATAAGAAAAGTTCGGAGGGAGTGAATGGCAGCTTCACACCCACCTCGGGCGCCGAAACCTAGCTGAGTAGGCTGAAAATAATTGCCTAAGGTTTCAGCTACGGCCTTGCAGCAGAGCTTAGCCACGAGGCGGCGGTAGGTAGTTCCTACGGCGATAGGGCGAACTCCGCCATCTTTTTTATTTAGGGCGCAAAGATTGGCACCGTACAAAATATCTGATATGCTGCAATTCACTCTCCCGGAAAGCATCAGGTTGGCTAAGCTGGTCAGCTCTTCAAGAAGGGTATCGCCAGCCTCGCCGCAGCCCACGAGATCTTTCAGGTGCTGCGCCGAGAGGCCATCAAGGCCAGCAGCAGTTCCACTTCTAAAAGAGCCGACCGCAGTACGTACATCTGCAGAACAAACGGAAAAAGCATTTTCAGGAGTTGGTGGATCTGGAAGCTTTGAGTCTACTGCTGGGGATGGATGCTTAGACTGAAGGGCAGAAAGGGTGTCAGGCGAATTTGGAGCCATTGAGTCTTCAGAAAAGAGAAGCCGGGAGGCGCCTTTAATGTCACCATCATTGATTTTGGTTTCAATTAATTTAACTACTGATTTATTATTTAAGGTACAGGGATTGGGTTGCAAAACAAAGGGATCGAAATCACCGTGTTGTTGGATACAGTTTTCTTTAATGCGGTTGGTAAGAGAGGTACCTACACGGGTATCGGTGGGTTTTACGTGTAGAATTCGAAAAGAAAAGGTAAGTAAATTTTGCCAAGCCTGAAGAGAATTTTGTTGAACTGTGAATTTTATATCTTGGGTAAGTTTTTTAGCCACGGCGATGCGAGCACCACGGGGAATACGCTTAACAACAGGTACGGATTGTTTAAGCCGAGACAATTTCTGCCAAAAGGGTTGTAAAGGGGTAGAGGGAACAATGGGAACAGACAAAACAGGTACACTTGCCGCGGAAGATGATGGCTGACTTAAGGCGTGCGATTTGCCTATGTGGATTTGGAGACCCCTCTTACCTTTGAAGAAGCGCGGTTGGGGGCAGTGAGGACACCGAACATCCCTGACCGAAGACTCCGGCTGAGAAGCGCTTGGTCGCACAGCACAATTCATTTCACCAAAAACTGCTTAAAACTAAACAAACAACTCAATAAAACTTAAACTTATAAATAAGGAAAACACAAATAATAATAAATAAAAGTCAGTTGTGATGACACTGTCGATGTCGGGACGACACAGGCGCGCGCAGTCCGGTAAGCCACGCAGCCATAGATTTAGTATATCACGCAGCAGACCCTATGCGCAGACCGCTCGCTCGGGGCATCTTATTTGGCCGGAGCTGGACGCATGGAATTAATATTATCTATGTAACGCTGGACGTTGCCCAGGGACCGGCAGCGTCTATGGCGTCCTGGAAGCGTTCTCTTGTCTGGAGAAATTTCTATCTGCTCATTGTATCGTATGAAATATCAGCAATGTCTCTTGAGGGTTGTTTTATTTAGTTAGTAAATACGGAATTTGGGATTTTGCCCTTTTTATTTACTAAAAATTGAACATTTTTTTGATTAAAAGCTCAAAAAAAAATTATTAAAAGATTTTGAAATGTCTAGTCTCTTTGTGACATCTATTGAAAGCCGACAGTAAAAAAAAACAATATTAGATGGCCACTTGAAAAAATGCGATTTTTTTGTTTACCTATTTCAATCTAGTTCTATGATTTAGCACTTATCTCTTCAAGAGCTTAATTTCTGACATTTTCATGATGTATTGCTAACCCACATTATTTCAACTAGGACTATCATTGAATTGAAGATTGATGATACTGATCACTATTTGGGTTGAGATAAATTTGTACTAGAAAGGTCGTCGCTACAAGTTTTTCCCTTCCATTCACTCTTTTCAGCCAATTAATTCTACAATCACTTCTTTCAAGTCCATAACATTCTTCATGAAATTCATCTCTTTTTCGACCTTCTTCCACTTACCTCTCCACCACCTCTTTCTCTCAACCTCTGTCTACATACATATTATCATCCTTGGTGACGATGATGTATTTTCTCCTCAAGACATGCCTATTATCAACTCTTATTAGAAAAGGTTTTTTTAAACAAAACAAAAAAGGTTACATTTTGAATTACTCTCAGTTACTTATATTTTTTAACTAACATTGAATTAAAAATAGATTCTACTGGCATTTTAATTATCACCCTGTAATGTCAAATCGTCAATTATTTATTTCATATTGATTCGCAATAACGGTTTATCAATCTTATCGCCAAAAACGAATTGCGTAACAGTCATTATCAACTGCTGTGATTGTACCGCGTCAGATTCGCGGGGTCATCGCCCCCTTATCACTGGATGAAACATCTTTATCTTCAGTACAATATGCACTAACTACACCCCATCTTACGAGTATTTTTAATTGTTTAACTATTCTTCTTATTTTAACAGCTATAAGGTTTAGTCTTGCGTGTGAAATAGTAATGAAGTGACCATTTGTTGAAGGATCTCTTTCATCGCCGCCGGAAATGTGATATGCTTAAGACTTGTTTGTTGTGGTGTTTAAATTCTTTGAAATTATTTTATAAAGTTTATCATCTAAATGGTGTAAGGATACGAGGCCGACGTCTCTGTTCTAGAGGACTTGTAATACTTTGGTCAGTGTTTTATCAAATGTATCTTATGTTATTATATTACTATCTTTACTGGTTTAAGTATCTTTATAAATATAGGTTACTAGTCTATCGCTCGCAGCTATGCGCGAGGACTTTACGACTTTATCCTGAAGAAATGTTATGTTTTTGTAAAAAAAAAAAGGAAATAATGTCACTCTTCTGCTCCCAAATAATGCCTACACCAGAAATCACGTCGATCAACGTAAAACAAGTACAAACGCGCTTCAGTGTGTTGCAATTATTATTGTTTAAAAACACTTCCATTACCGTTATTACGTGGGAAAAAGTATCTTGCACCTTGATCCATGATTTAGTATAGAGCAAGTGTACCAGGGGGCCTAGACAAAGTAACAGTTTGACAGCGATAGCGAAATTCGCTAACTTTAAATTGTATGGATTTGACAGGTGTCTTAGAAAAGTCACGTGGTCAATCGATATTGAAAGTACGGGTTTTGACATCCGTTATCGCAAATTGAGCGATAACAAATATCATAAATGCCGCTTGTCTAGAGCCTCAGGACCAAATCGGGGCAAACGCTCTAAGAAAAAAATCACTCATAAACAAAATAACACGTGATAATCAAATTGTAGAATTCTACGCAGTTACTATAATAAAAGTTGTCACGCAGATATAAATATCTTGGGAGTGATTGTGAGCTAGAACTCTAGTATTTCGTCTTTGAGTCTAGATTTTGGTGGAATGCCAATTTTATTTAAGTTTAGGTCAAAAACCTTGAGCACTAGACTCACTGTCTAGTACGTTTTCTAAACTTAGGTATGCATATTTATAACATTATTCTTTTGCAGCTTGATAAATCGTTGAATTAACTCATACCAGCGTAAAAAATAATTTCGCACAAATTCTAACATGGTGGATGTCACTTCAGTTAGCAGACAGACAGACAGCCCACCTGATGGTAAGCTGCCTATAACAATAAGGGATATTTCACCAGGAAGCATCGCTCACCTTTTGTGTATGAGCAGACACCAGGTGGTAGGTTCCTGTACTGGGCCGTCTAGGTGGGTATCACCGCAGTGCCAGATATTTTCCCGAGAAATAGAAGTGTGTCAAGCACTTCTGTGTTTCGGGGAAAGGGCACTGAAGCTAGTGAAATTACTGGGTATATGAGACCTAATAACTGTCGTCTCGGTGTAGCGAGCGCAGGGCGGTGCCATACAGTAACTGCTTAGTAACTGTTTGGCACTGAACTGTCTAAGGGCAGACGTACCGCTTTCCATCAGGTGTACGATCTTCGCCGTAAACTTCAACTAGCTTAATCATCACGTCTATCAAATGCCAATTAGTAATCAAATCTCGAGCTGTATTTGATAAATTCCAGCCCAATATTTGAACCCACTGCCCTGAGATCATGGCCAGGTCACTTGAATCACTTAACTAGACAAACAGACATTTTAATTTTATTTATCTAAATGGATTATAAAGTATAAACCTTTGTGATATATTCAATGCGTTATCTATTTCCTCACTAATTGACCATAATGGTTATTGCTCAGATTGGGAATAGAAGCCTGGACCGTTCTCATGTATATTCATGACTGTGTCACAATGGAATGAGGATGTTGGTATTGACACCGTAAAGTAATGGTGTTATTATAAATTATTATGATATTATGATTAAATTTATTTATGCAATTGGATTCACTTGTAATATTTAAATTAACGAGATATTAAAAATAATCTGTTTCTGATTAGTAATAGTCGTGATTAACAATGAAATTATTATGGAGTGATTATTTAAGGGAATACAGGAAATATAAAAGACATTATGATTAATATTTATTATTAAGTGTAGGATTTATTTTATTATTTAAAATAAACACAGTGAGATGCAAAGTATGGATACTGAGAACATTATTCACACAGTGCTACGCAGTCCGAAATTAATCATAGCTTGTACTATAGATGTTAGACATTACAATGATGGGTGCTGGGTCAATCATAATGCTTGCCCTATGCAAAAAATTGCAAAGAACCCAGAAAGTCCATAAACCCAAGATTATTGGTACTTAAAATTAAGCCACTCGACCGTCAAGACAATGTTTAAATAAACATTGTTCCAAGGTTTTCGGTAATTGTAAAGTGTAACTATGTATTAAGTTTTTACCGATTATTCTTGTTTTGCAAAATCCGAATCCGGTGTAGAGTAATTCTATAACATTTAATAATTTAAGATTCATTAGTGCATAAGTCTCTGAAGCCTTATTTAAATAAATATTGGACAACATCTTATACACTGATCTGACCCCAAAGTAAGTAGCGTAAGCACAAATGTCATGGGTGCCAGAAAAGAAGAAGGTACCACAAATATAATATACTTAAATACCAATAAACATCCAGACTCAGAACAAACACAATTAGTGTTTGTCCTGGGTGGGATTCGAACCCACGACTTCTGGCACATAAGGCGGGGTCACTACTAAAATGCGCCATCGGGCCAGTTATAATTGAAGGTTCCCGCAATTCGCACGCATCGTAGCATGAACCCAATTGACGTAATGAAAACTGCTAAAATGTAATGAAAATATATGTTCGCTCATTATAAACATAACAGTTGCTATTATTACGAATATTTATGTATTCAAATTCATACTTGTCCGGCTGTTCACCTCTGGCAAGGCCGGGGTGAATGAGATGAAATAGAAAATGATAATACGAGGGAAAGGGACAGTGTTATCGCAGATGAAGCGATGAGAGACATTACCGGGATGATTTACGTTCTCAACACCGCCAACTAACAGGTGTACAGTTTTTTCTAAGTGTACCAAAGACCAGATGATTGCTGGATCAAAGACATCAGTGTGGCCCTGACGTGATTATTTTATTGGCATCTTGATCTGTATTATTAATGGGCTGTTAATTTTTTTCAACTTTTTCGGTCACGTAGGCATTTGGAATATTTCTGATGACATAATTTAGTCTCATAATAACTGTCGCAATAAAACGAATCCTATAAATTCATCTGACAACCCAATCATACTCGTATCAACTGTAACTAAAATCAGTATAATTATTTTTATAATTGGTTCGATTGGAAATCTGGTTTTACTTGAACAACCAAAGCATAAATTTGCAAAGGATTATTTAACTGTAAATTTTGAGCGACGCTTCCTGGTAAAGTGTCCCTCAATGGAATAGGCCGCATTGGCCGCTTACTATCAGGTGGGCTGCGTGTCTGTCTGCCAACTGACATAGAATAGAAAAAAAAACAGAATTGTAAGATAAGTTCCGAATACTTTATTTGATAATTATCATAATCAATGTTCAAGAAGTAAGGCATCGCCAATTATTTCTGACAGATTTACATATATGAAACTTATTTGACAGTAGTGAAACAGGTCCTTCCTAAAATGTATTACAACATTAATATCCCGTCTGGTATCACTACGAAGAGCTAAACATTAGATAATTCCTATGCAGATTATACCAACAATGTAACAAAACAAGACTAAAACGTGTTCGAGGATATATCTGGACCTCCCAAGGAACCCATAATTAGTGCAGAAAATTTGCCGGGCGTGGTCATACTAGAAATGGGCAGGACCGCCGAAGTGAGGACTACGGAAGCAACGGACCAAAATAAGAGCCCTGAGGCACACCATTAAGTTAGCCTGTTAGTCCTTTTATGTCCTTAGTTAAAATAGGTGTGTTCTTTATGATTGATGGGCCATGGTTATAGAATCGTCGACTTTGAAATGTGAATTGTTTTGGACGTTTGAAACTAGACGGTGCGGAAATATGAATAAATTATTGTCACTTTCAAGAATGATTAGAACATTAGTGCTAAGATGTAAAAATGTGTGTTTTAGTACTGTAGTACTTTTTTCATATGAACTACACTTATTATAGTTTTTTATAGTTTATTTTAAGATTACAGTTTTATATCCTTTTTTATTATGTTCTTGATATAAAATGGCTGATTATTTTCATAATATCAAAATCCATACTATTACGTATTGTCATCATCTTGTTATTTTGTTTATGTTAATGGTATTTCTTATTTTGTTACAGGTAAGTTCGTATGCAGTTTTATCTATTACGCTCTTAAGATAAGTATTGTCAGTGATTACTTTCATTCTTAAAGCATTCTGAAATCCGTATTTAGCACTTGTTGTAGAAGATTATAAACGAGGTATGTATTAGTATTACTTTTGGCTTTGTGGTTGTAAATTATCCTTTTCAAACCTAGTTAAATACCGAAGTCATTTTGTGTGCATACATTTCGAAAAGGTCCGAGACTAGAATTGAAAAATGGTATTTAATAATTAAAGATTGACTAAAATCATTAGATTAAGATACTATACGCCACTGAATGCACGACAGAAATTATTTAATTTTATGGCATAATTATGTGCATATTTCTCTGGAGTAGATGATTCAGAAAATAATTGGGGTCATTAAACTTATGTAGCTATTATCACAATGATTAACGACAAACAACAGTTATTGGCTAAGCTAAAGCCATCATGTCTATGAAAATAAAAATAAAAGTGGAGCTAAGCCATTTGAAATTTATATTGCACAAAAGAACGCATGAATGTGTAAACAATCGTCCACTTTAAAAGTCTCACGCTTCGGAAATAGATATTAAAATTACAATTTAAAGGTTCGGAGATGGCGAGATTAAAATTAGGTGAATACACGTCATATTGAGCTATTTGAAGGGAGACGTCAAAGTTTATCGCCCTGAGTGATTCACTTAAAGTATTTAGGTTGTCTATAAAAGATAACGTATCTATTTCAGTAATCTGCGATAGATAACTAAGAATGAAAAAAGGGACAATAAACTCGAACCTGAATATAAAGCTATCTCTAACAGATCAATTTGTTTCACTGTTAATAAGATTAGTTAACATTGGTACAACCATGAACCTACAAAAAAAGGTTTTTTTGTAGGTTCATGGGTACAACTTATCATTGCTTATGAATCATCTTTCTGGAAAAGGGTTAGACAGGGTTTGTAAACCGTATAAGTATCATAGTACAGAGAACAGTGAGTAATACAATTAGTATGTTCCAAAGGTATAAATGTAATACAATTTTTGTAGATCTGAGCCTGCACACATGTGAGCAGAAATACACCATAACTTTTGTCGGCTCGCCCCTTTCAGGTGTGAAATGGAAACTGGGTCAGAATTGTGCGTCGTAGAGAAAATTTTAGACCCAAGTCCTACGTACGGCCTCAAGGCTCGCTAGCCTGCAATAATGGTGCATCAAGGCATTCTCCTCAAAAAAAAAAAGGTTGCGACTTGTAAACAGGCAATTCATTGGACCGGACTGTTAAATGTTTTGTCATCGACACGAAAAGAAGAAGAAGATTGGAGCGGGCAGTCCATTATAGTCAACATATAAGTAGCAAGCGTGGCCCACGAATGAAGTTAGATTAATGCTTTGTGAACTACTTACACATCACGCCCTAATTTCTAGTTCCAAGCCATTAATCTCGAACCAATCTATGGCTTTCCCTTCGAAATAAATAAATTAGAAACCAACTGCCAACCAGTGCAGTGAAAACGCACATAACCCTTATCACCGTTTAGCATAGCCATAAACACTCCAAGGCTAATCCTATTAAAATCGCTACAATAAAAAAAACTCGGTCACCGTGCCCCGAAAACAGTAAAAACCTGTGAAGTTTCACAAGTGCTTATTGTACCATAATAATGGGTAAAGAAATGCACTGACACGTTAATAGTTACACAATAGGGTCATTGTGGACCTTACACTGCAGTATGGGAAGGATTGTTCCGCCATAGTCGAAATAGTACACACACAGTATGTTCTTCATACATCGCACCGCACGGGACTCCGCACGCATACTCGAACAAGATCTCGACCCGTTTCTCAGTGCAAACAAAGAAATATTGGAGTCATATGTCTTTTAAGTACCTTTTCCGAAAACATTATCTTAAGACTTCCCTATCATCGTCATCCACCTGTCCCAATCATTCACCAGCGTCAGCTTTTGTTTTTTTTTGTGTTTTATTATAATATTATTATTATTTGTATTTATTAAATAAAACAACTTTAAACGGATGAAAACTTGCGTATATTCTACATTTAAAAAAAATTAAACCTTAAAATTAAATTTAACCTGAAAAGTAGTCGAAACGTCGGGTTTAATTTTTTTTTATGTAGAATATACGCGAGTTTTCATCCGTTTAAAGTTGTTTTATTTAATGAGTAGTAACCGTGTAAATATTAGAAATCATTTGTATTTATGTTATATTAATTTGTTTAGGATTTAGTTTTTGTTTTCTTTTTTTTCTCTCTCTTTTGCCCGCTAGCACTGCCTGCTAATTTTTTGTGTGGCACCAGCCTAAGGCAGTGAATTAGTGCTCTAATGGCGCACACATACAAGTCGCGTGGTGCGTCTGTATGAAGATAACGTACTGTGTACTTTTTCTACTAAGGTTCCGCTGCCCACGTTCTATGAATGATTCATTCATTCATTCGTTCAGTTTTGAGGAATGAGATAACGGTGTTTGCTTGCACTGTGTGGCTTGCACTTGTGAAGTGCAACAGGAGTTCTCGCAATTCTTGAATTAGCGTGGACTTTAGATTATTGTTCGCATGGTTTCATTATGATTTGATAGGAATTGTATTATCTTGATTGACCTTAAGAAATGTACACGGAGTCTATTTTACAAAAAAATAGGTAAATAATTTGAAAATTGACGTCAAATTTTAAAGTAAATAAATATTATGCATCGTTAAAGCCTAAAATAGAAACGTATCGTACCCTTATCGTACCTAAAATAAAAAGGGAACAAATTAAATGACCACCAAAAAACACAATCGTTACCCAAACAGCCTCATCCAAAATAAATATAATATGTACAAATAAACGAAACCTGTACCAAAATATTTCGGGCTATTTAAGTCATGCCTGCACTACAAAAACTTTTCGTAACCCAAAAAGGCCACGCGTGCACCAAATTTTAACTAGCAAAGTTTTGTGTCATTCTTACCCAAATATATCATTACGTTTGCCATAAAATGTATTCATATAACCAAGTATATTAAATTGATTGATAAGATTTGTGTTAGGTTAGGTTAGAACTGCGACCACTAAACGCACGAGCCGAGCGAGCGTAGCGAGCGTGCTGCGGCAGCGGCCGGCGAGTGCCAGAACTGAATTCTACCCATTTTACTTGGTCGGGACAGAGAGAAAAAGATTTTGTTTATTTACTATCAATCGTCAAATGGTATATAGTATCGGTAAATCTTTAGAACTTCATTTATATTTTTTGGGTATACAATGATTTTTGTACGCATTACTTTAATTTATTAGGATAAAAATATGTAACATATTTGGATGAAATTTTTAAATACAATGCGAGTACAAATTTGGTGCACGCGTGGCCTTTTTGGGTAGCTCAGCGATTATTCTGACGATACTTACGTTTTTTAGGTTAGCAGACTTAACGTTTATTGGTGATCATTTCATAATAAAATGGGGATTAAATTCTGGTAAGTACTTAGGATTTTTTGGGCGTTATATTTCATTATATCTGGTGGTTGCTTAAACCTAAGCCAAATAAAAATATTTTGACATCTAGTAACTAAATCATGTTCGATATGTCCTGGAAATTCCACTATTTACTCCTAAGGAATTCGTGAGTCTTTTAATTTATTCTTTTACTTAAATGATTTAACAACTTTTAGGAAATTGCGATATGTTTTCCTCAATACCAGAGATTATTTTCTCCTACAGAATATTAAGTCTAAATTAAAAGCTTACAAGAATATTTTAGCTAACCTCAAGAATGATGATAATTAGTCCTAAACAATTGCTAGAAACACGTTCGCGCCCGCGCAGCGCGTGTTAGTCCGATCTCAGCGTCACGCTGGAAATGTAAACTCTCTGAATTATTGGACCACACAACTAGCCGGCAATTACAACTTAAGAAGAAGTGTTTCCTTAACTTTTGATTATTTTATGTTATTATTTATTATATCAACTTAAATATTTTCACAAAATAATGCATTTAATGAAGAATTGTAAACGAAGATTTTATTCCCAAAAGCTTTGGTGCAGTTGTTTTGAAGTTAAAAGCGCACACATTACCTATTGTTATTTTATCTTTGGTTCGCACTACTAAAATTTAAAGGTTATTTCATCATACAAGTACCAGTAACAATTATGTGGGAGTCAGTACATTTGTAATTATAGGTTGGACCTGGAAGACTTGAAAAAAAACCTCTTTGTCACATCAAATGACGTTGACCGTAAACGTTCATTAATGGTCAAAATATGTGTTTACTTCAATGATTTTTACCCTGCCGTTGCAAAAATTTCACGATCTATTATCACCAAAACTAGCACATTCCCCTTAACACGAACTGTCGAAAACCGCACCTGGCTCGAAGCCAAAGCTGACAAATAAAACGCGAAAAAAATGGCGCTCTTGAACGTGGACACTGATACAAATTGCGAGCCGGCGTACAACATAGCAATTATTTACTTTTACGTTGCGTGCTGTTTCTTGGATTAGCCTTTAGCAGATCCCGATGAGCGACTAATGTTTGCTTGGTTTAAGATTCCCTAAATCAGTGCCCTTGGTAAAATACTTGGCTTAAAGAGCACTAGTGTGTTTACGTACTAGGGTGTTCAAAATATTTTAAGCAGACTAAACAATTGGTCCTGGGTCAGGGATTTTGGAGAGCTTGAGTTAGTGCTCACTAATCCGCATTTGGCAAGCGTGGTGATTAAGCCAGCACCCATCATTATGACGATTACTGAAGTAATGGAGGCCTTTGACCTGCAGCAGCAGTGGGATATTAAATAGGCTGATACTTTTTTTTCATGATTGCACCCAACAAGATTCCAGAGGACTAAATTCTTTCTTTTAAATTTCATTTGCATCTTTGGAACATTTTTTTTTTATTTAAAAGTACGAGGAAAATATATGCGATAGTATCTTTTCCTAATTTAATAAAATCAAAATACTTCATGTCAAGGGGGAAGGACGATTAAATTCCAACCCGTTCATAACATTTCTAAGTATGTACTGTGTTGATTTCCAAGTATGGTTGGCGAATGATATTTAGTGACAAAGTGTGATAATTCGAGGCGCCCGCGCAGCCGCAACACATTCGTGTCACCTAATTGTCCAACTTGCTGTGCGACGACTGACGAATACATGGAGTGTCAGTACGCAATAAAATAACATAATATTGATTGAAAATATCAAAATTAGTCTTTTCCTGGATAAGGTACCGACGTAACCAACACCAAAACTGACTCCAAAAATGACATCAGTTGATAATATTTAACTAAGTATTGTAATAAAATTATTTTTAGGTTATTATTTTATACTTTTGAGTTCAGTAATTTCTTGAAGCCGGGTTGTTTTTCTTTATGACTACTTGTCTGATCTCGTTCAAATTTAAATAGGACTACATCACATAGACCAGCTTTTAGATAAAATAACAATCTTCTAAATCGGTTCACCTAGTAAAAACTGATGACATGAAACACAAAAAAAGAGTTGAAAAGAAAGAAAAAGAGTTGAGTTTTTTGAAGTCTGTTAAAAAGAAACTTACTAAATGTACTTTTTTATTTTTATTTTTTTACAATTAAAAATTCAAAGCACAATCGGCTCCATAGCAATGCATTTAGTACTGTCCGCAGGCTAGATGCATTCTAGTCGACCGCATGTTCGCGGTGTAACGCTACGCCACACCACCGGAATTGTTTTTTGAACATTACGCACTCGCTTACTTGTTTGGTTGGTTTACTAGCCTTTGCCTGCGAGTCCTGCGACTTTGATTGCTTGAACTTTCTGGCTGTGAAACTGAAAGCTTTTACGCATTTCCACGTATCATCTAAATGCTGCTTGTATCTGAACTAATATACCTGTCCACTATAATTATAATCACAAAACAAATATTGATAAGAGTTGTCACATAGTCTATGCAATGTAGTGTACTTTTGAGTGTTGTCACAACATCATTGCGGAGAGTTTTATCATCAATAATTCTAGTATCTATTAAATAGAAGGAAGAAAGAAAGATAAACATCTATTAGTACCAATCAGTAGTTAGTCGTATAAAGCATCCAACTGACATCAGTCACCAGACTGGTGACGTATTCACGCACAATGGCCCGTCCTGAGGCAAGTACGTAAAACCCCCATGAAAAAGCTGTAAACATGCCCGTAGGACAGATAGGAAAATTGTTAGTAGTTTAATTCATTGCCTACATTCACAGTAATTTTTATATTAATCAAAATTCGGCAACTATACTTAGTAATCGATACTTAGTAGGAGTACTTGGTGATCAGAATTTTCACCTAAAATACAGAACTTACTCGTTGACTAATCCCTGCCGCTCAGAAGTTCTATACGTGAATGCGTCAATCAAATTTTATTAGACTATTAGAAACCCGTTTATTATGAAATCATTAATTCAAGATCAAGTTGGTTTCATAAATATTATCCTAAATAGGCCGCACCTAATAAGGCTTGTTACCACTAAATTACAGCTTTGAAAAAGTTTGTCAAGCAATATTTCCATATATAGAGCCGCAACCGATACATTTTCGCACCTATCGATAATTATAATCGATTTGTATGTAAATCGGTTAGAATCGAGTAATTACTCGATAATTACCGATGGTGATAACTTAGAGTATATAGTAAGTAGTTTATAAATGAGTAAAATGGCTGCACTTAGGTTGCGCTATAGCTAAATATAGAGGTCGGACCATCTTGTGACAGATAAAGAAGGTAATTGGTATTGCAGCATGTATACTTATAGGCTCTTCATTGCTTGTCTTTTTCAACTAACTTGAAAACGAAGGAGATTCTCAATTCAGGTGGGCCGTTTTTAGGGTTCCGTAGCCAAATGGCAAAAAACGGAACCCTTATGGATTCGTCATGTCTGTCTGTCTGTCTGTCTGTCTGTCTGTCCGTCCGTATGTCACAGCCACTTTTTACCGAATCTATAAGAGCTATACTGTTGAAAATTGGTAAGTAGATGTATTCTGTGAACCGCATTAAGATTTTTATACAAAAATACAAAAAAAAATAAGAAATTTTGGGGGCTCCCCATACTTAGAACTGAAACTCAAATTTTTTTTTTCATCAAACCCTTACGTGTGAGGTATCTTTGGATAGGTCTTTAAAAATGATAATAAGGTTTCTCATATCATTTTTTTCTAAACTGAATACTTTGCGCGAGAGACACTTCCAAAGTGGTAAAATGTTGGTCCCCCCCCCCCTCTAACTTCTAAAATAAGAGAATGATAAAAGTAAAAAAAATATATGATGTACATTACCATGCAAACTTCCATTGAAAATTGGTTTGAACGAGATCGAGTAATTAGTTTTTTTTAATACGTCATAAATCGTAATTTTTTAAAAAATACGCTATTATTAAAACATCGATGAAACTTACAAAGAACTACAAGAACTTTTATATTATGATGATACTTGCTGCTACGGAACCCTTCATGGGCGAGTCCGACTCGTACTTGGCCGGTTTTTTATGAAGAACTTCAGTTGGCAAACCAACATTTAATCATTATTAGCATTACGACCTCATCCATTGAAGGACACTTCACAAGAATTCATCCAAAATTATCTTGATGACGTCTGAACTATCACTTTCTTCACCTTTTTTATCATAATCACCGTCATGATCATCACCACCACATTAATCGTCAAAATCACCGTCGCTTTTATCATCATCATCATCACATATCAGCCGAAAACTTTGTAAAAGCTTTACTCTTTGATTGAGTAAGAATGCTTTCCAACCGAGTTTTGAGATTTTGGGAATTAAGAGGCACTTGTGCACTTGTTAATGTAAATATTTAAACAATTCTTATGGTTACTCAGTCTCGTGGATCAAACCATCTGAGTAGATCAAACTAGAAATACTCGTATCTGTAAATAGGCACATAAAGTTTAATTGATAACTTATGTTGTACTGTTCATACTTAATAAAATGTGTTTTCGCAATAATTTATGCTGCTGTGTCTTATAATTAATTCTGTCGTTTAACTACTGGTATACATTTCAAATAATGCAATTGTGACGGATCAGAAGGACGTTAAATCTGGCGACATTACTCAAAATGAATGGTAAGTTTCTGTGAGGTAAAACCATGTTGCAGACAGTTGTTATCTGTCAAATTGGACCTATTAAACAATTTTTTTATAGATATCGTAATTTTCATATAAATATTGCTATTATTGTCATATCTTATTATCTAAGAGTGACGTTATATTTATGCTTGCCTTTCGATTTTAATTAATCCACCTGAACCCACGATGTCCAGTAAACTTATGTATGGCGGTATATTATACTACTACGGGAAACGTCTCATTCCCGCAGGATATTGAAAAAAGAAATTACGCGCGGGTGAAACCGCGGGCGTAAAGCTGTTTAAAATAATAATAGAGAAGTGCCTAAATACATATATCAAGATTACTGCAATAATACTCAATATTATTCTACGAAGAAGATTCCGGCATTTTCGATCACGAAATTTTTACAATATATTCGGTACTAGCTTTCCGCCCGCGGTTTAACCCGCGCGTAATTTCTTTTTTTAAATATCCCGCGGGAATGAGACGTTTCCCGTAGGTATTTTATAGACTATGTCCTAATCCGGGTTATAAACTATACGTGTGCCAAATTTCATCTAAATTAGTTCAGCCGTTTAGGCGTGATTGAGTAACAAACATCCAGACTTTCGCATTTATAATATTAGTAAGATTATGTTTTCTATCTGATACGTGATGGGTTTGTAAAACACTAAACTATTACTCCTTTTACGCTTCAGATTAAATTAGTAACTAATTGAAAACAGCCCAGCTATTATAAAACAAGTTATTTCTATAACTAACAGTCGAACGAAAACGAAAGTCGGATCCTAAATGACCGGGTTATTACCTAGATAAGATCTAGGCTGAACACTAGATAAGTTAGCAGTTTATCAACCCGATGGATCTGATAGTGAGAAACAGCCTATTAATGTCATATAAATTGAAGGCTCTTGCGGAAATTAAATACTCGATAAATATTATTCAATTGACTGGAGGAAATGATTGGAGAGATTGAGAAACTAACCACTGACTGAGGAACAGTGGTTAAGCACGCACCAGCCTAAAAGGGGGTCGTCGTAGGTTCAATGTTTGCCTTAAGTCTTATTTAGTCTGTCAGTTCAACAGCTCAGTCTGTGGTCCAGAAATTTTAATTTTTTGTTTTAAGTGTATTAGCTCTTGAAATAAGGCCGGCTAAGTGTCACTGAACCGGCACCGTCTCGTCCTGTTAAAGTCTGAAAGGAAAACCGAAGGTTTAAGTGGGTAGTGGAACGAACATCTTAAGTGCCGAGTTTCACACACGGTACCAGGTGCAATCATGGTGCAAAAACGAATTAAACACAGCACAAAATAGCGTTAATACCATTTTTTCAATGTGGCCGCTATGCGTCCTTCTCGCTTTACGGGCCCTTAGTACTTTCAAAGCACGAAGTGCAATCCAACTGCAATTCCTAAGCCACAGACGTTATCAATAGTGATTGCATCAACAAGACGATACAAATAAAAGACCAGATATGCTAAGTATCTATTTCTACAGTTAGTGGGAAGCGGCTGAGTTATGTTACGCCTGCCGTTTTGTCTGTCGAGCCGTTGCGAATCGCTTAATCGAACTAGCGGTATACTCCACTGTCGAACTGAATACGAGTGGGTATTTTAATCGTGCCTGGTAATGCCGTATTACGATTGTAAAGGTGTTTGTTATCTACTAAACAAATGAAAAAAAGATTATAAAATATGGGACTTCATTAAGGGCCGGTATTTCAATGTAACCTTATCTTATTGCTTAAGTTAAGTATAACATTTAAGATAAGTATTACTTTTGACAGGTAAAAGTGTATGACTTTAGTGCCGCTTAACTTTAATCCTATAATGAAAATACATTTAAGTCATACTTATTATTAATCCCGGATTAAGATCAAGATAAGTATATATTGAAATACCGGCCCTAAGCTGACCACAAAGTAAGTAGCGTTTGCACTTCTATTTTGGTTATCAGAATCAATCGGGTTACCGATCTACATTTAAGTTAGTACTTTTCATTGTAGCGATGACTTAATTTCAATTATTATGGAGGCTTCAGTCCTGTAATGGGACATTAAGAGGCTGATACTTTTCATCATTATCTGCCTGTCGCAGTCCAATTCTTCACTTAGGCCTCTCCTAATGCTCACCACTCTGGTAGATACTCGGCTACTATTTTACTGACACTGTAACTGATCAACCGTGTACCAAACCATAGTTTCATGCTGATAGACAGGAACAGTCCAATGGTAGAGTCACGTCAGACGATACATAATATATGCTTCTATGAAGTCTATAACAATATTTTGATTTGAATTTTTACTATATCTAACGTGCTGAGTATAGCCCATCCCACGGGCCATTAGCAGGCTATCCCGGGACTACCGGGCGTCTGTCCGAGTCTTATTATACTCGAGATGATATACGCTTCTTGCGAGTTCATAGCGAATCAACGAGCGGCGATGAAGGCGTGACGCTCGTCACATCTCACTCGGAATTAGCTTGACGACGTGAAGGTCTTTTTTGATGCGCATAACTTGAGAAGGAATAATCTACAAAAAGGCTAATTTATGGAAGTGGGTGGAGAGATGCTAAGGAATAAATAGACAGGACTCGAAGGCATCAAAAGTATTTTCTTGGCTTGAGTTGAAACCAACGGTTAATTTTGCTTCGACGTCATTTCTGGAGTAGAATGCTTTTAAGCTCTGTGCAGCCGTGTGTAGGACTAAAAACCTTCGTCCCATTAACCACTAAGCTCCCCCCGTTTTCCTTCACACCAGTCCATAAGCAGGGCAGTGGGTCTATAATAATTCAGCCAACTTTTTGAGTATTTTTCGAACTAAAAACCCCAATCACTAAATTTTGATCTGACCCCGTATTTTAACTCATGGTTCGTCGCATGGCCGACACTTTTTATAGTAGTACCTACTAATAATCACTTCGCATACATAGACTAAACACTAATGCAGATTAGCAGGAACATATGTTACTTAGATACTTAGTGGCAATCACATCAATATTCATCGGACAGCTCAAATCACATTTCAACTTAAGAGCAATCATGTCTACGCAAAAACTGCATGATCCCGATCGTACAAAGAGCGTTAATTGGACCAACTTCACACGTGTGAGCACTGACTCATGTTTGCTCAAATTGATTTTTTGTATAGGTAATATGTAAAAAAGTCATTACGCGATCGATTACAGTAAGTAATGTAGCAGTGAGGTAAAATTATTCAAGTTGATGCGTTTACTTCATTTCAATTACTGGTGCATACTCATTCATATTTACATACGTGGTACAGGGTACTGTATTAAACTATTTACTGTATCTAAGAAAGAGCGGGGTCTTCAAACAAGGTAACAGCTTTTTATCAGGAGGACCGTAGCTTGAGCACTACCTTTATATCACAAAAAAGCAAATTAGAACATCTTCTTTTAAAATTTGTAAAGTACTACAAACAAATTACAATTTATATTACAATTGAGATTCATCACTGACGTTGAGTAAGTTGTGTCCTAGTTCACACTTTGTAATAGCGGAAGACGCTTTTAAGTTCAGTGTAACTGCACTTTTTATTTTATTGCTTCCAATTTAAAAAATGGGTTATTTGCGGTCCAAATAATATACAAATAGTTTCTAGGAATTATAACAATATTTTTTATATAGGTTTACTTATGAACACTGCACTTAAGATAAAGTGAGCTTCATTTTTGCATAACAACACCAGTTGGCATATTTTACTAAAGTTACTTTTAATTAAAGCGTAAACCTATGCAATAATATTACCGCTCAAAAAAAATATGTAAGCTACTGCAGACAGCTCCTATTTGTCAGTTAAAAAAAATGTATTATGTTAAAGTCAGGTAGCAACTTTAAAATACTCATACAATTATCTTAATCTTGACGTATCAACTCAACATAGACAACATTTCACCTATTGACATTTAAGATAATTCTGTTAAGTAGCTACTTGTATTTTAATCCGAAACAAGCAGAGTATTAGCAGCAAATCTCTTTATCCCGCCATCATGGGAGGGTCCGCAAAAAAACCTCTAATACCCAGATTGAGTCGTCTCTTTGATTTGTTTGCCGACTCGAGCTGATTAGTTGTTTTTGCTGGTAGTAATGTTATTAATACTGCTATTTTTACACTGCTAATTATAGCTGGAAAAAGCACCGTGGGAGTTTTTGAAATCGAAGAATCGCGCATTCGGTAGTGTAGTGACCCTGCCCTATGCGCCAGGGGTCGTTGGTTTGAATCCCATCCAGGACAAACACATAAGTGAATAACATGTTGTGTTTCTTCTGTCTGGATGTTTATTTGTATTTAAGTGTGTACAACATCTATTTTGTAGGTATACCTTCGTTTTTCTAATAAATGCGTTCTGAACGTGTTTTATTTTTTTTCAATGCGCTTCTTAGTTAAGTGGTTATAGAAAAATTTATTCAGAAGGCCTTCAAACTTTTCAATTTTAGAAGCTGCTTTTCTCTTTTCATTTGGTCTGAAATTCTGAATGCCGCTAAGTAGAAAAATCTTAGAATCCTATAGTGGTTTTCTTTTTTGTTCTGACAATAAAATTTATATTAAGTAACTAATTATACTTTTTTGATCAGCTGTCGATGTTTTTCATGCATTATCATGTTGGTATTTGACTGTGGTCATCATGTCGGTACGTGAATAATCCGTTTCACCACAGCTTAAATTGATTCGTCAGCAAAATGACTCGACTGACTGAAAGCAAACACACCCGTTTCGAAACAGCAGTAAAACAGAAATAGATGGCGCTCAAGTCACACTCGGCCTATTTCCCCGCCGCTGTTTAGATTCCGAAGTTATTCTCAACGATATTTGTTAAATTGTTCCCGGTGCAACTATAAACATGTTTATTAAACGATTAGTTAGTACGGCTTGTTTTAAGTTAGGCACTAAAATATCTGCGCGTTAGTTAAACAAGGGCTAAAGAAAGCTGCTTGTAATGGGGCAATTGCCACAAGCCGGGCTAAGGCGCGTCCCTTTTGGGTGTGGGACAAATAGAGGAGTTGAGTGGGTACTGGGACGAAATCTTTAGTCCCAAACACGGCTACAGGTCTCACTTCGGTCGTTCTTGACTAGTTATAATATGCCCAAGTGCATATGCGCGAAATTTCCCCCACTCCGTCTACCGATGGTCAAGAACTTTGCCGGTCACAATACATGTGCTTACCGCACTGACCTGTGCGGTATATACGGTATAATATTTATATCCTACGACGTTGGTTTAACATAAAGATTGGCAGCCCTAATCGAAATTCGGCTAGGAGGATATTTTCATTATACAATCTCAAATGTAGAAGAAATTCCGCATAAAGATTGTGAAAAATATGGTAAGGACATCTATAAGTAGGTTAGTAGTTCTTATCCCAAATAATTTCAATGCTTGTTGATATACTTTCTTTGCACCATGCAAGCGAAGCCACGGATCAAGCTACTTGTAACTAAGAGATATTTACAATTAATACATTCTAATCAAAATAAAAAAATCTCAAAATGAAACGTCAACTAATGACACACATCGCGTGCTGCGTAACGAGCCGCGCCGGGAGTCGAACGGGCGCTTGATTGCCGCGACGAGCGTCGAACCCGCACTATCGCGGCAATCCGTCTCACTGACGCTGATTAGACGGATGCCCGACTGACGGGGCTGGTTGCATAACGGGCATTTGGGATGCGTCGGATAAGATAGATATTATGCTCTTCTTTCTCAGAGCTTTTTGTCCCGATTTAGTCAAGATCCAGGATTTCACTAGTTCGCCGTCCGTTGAAAAGTGACTTAGCCACTTGCGTGTCAAATTTAGAGGTCGTTGGTTCGATTCCCTCCTTGGGTCTGGTTGGTGGTGGAACTTTTTTAGAGAGGCTGGCTAGGTTTTGAAGTGGTAGAGCCATGCTGTTTTACAGTACGAATAGGCCGGCTCGTCCGGGGAAGTACCGCCCTCTCACATAACACCAGCGTGAAATAATAGTGACCACTATTGTGTTTCGTCTGGTTTGTGAGAATACCGGAGGCCCACACCCTTAAAATGCCGGCATCGCATCAGCGATCCCTCTGGTGTTGCAGATGTCCATGGGCGGCGGTGATTGCTTACCACCAGGCGACCCGCTGGCTCGTTTGCCGCCTCTGAGGCTCTGACATAAAAAAAGACTGCCATCTGACTGAAAACTAAAAAATTTGGATCATGGCTTCACAGCCCTTCTGCTTTGCAGGTTTCCCTATCTTCGTCACTGAGATAAATTGATTCAGTTTCGAATGGAAAGCCATCAATAGATTAACTTTTTGTCTGTGTAGAATCGACCGCTATCTCTGTTCCGCAACGCTTTCGGTTCGGTTCCTGGACTGGTAAGAAACTTGCCCTGTGAGCTGAGGTTTTTACAACTTGTAGTTTTATTACATCAGGCCTTATATTTTAGAGTTCAACTAAGTAATGAAATTGTCACCAATCATTTGATGTTAAATACGGCAACCTTTACTTTGGTGGTTAAAGCAACACTGAAAGTCCAAAATACAATTCCTGGTCATGTCACTGACCGCTTATTAAAGCATGGGAAATGGCTCATTTGATGGTAATGAATTACCACGCGTCCTTATGATCACAAACCATAATATTTATATATCTGTTGAGGTTTCAACGAACACTTCTTCTTAACATACAAGTCGCGTCGAAATGCTGGTAAGAAAAAAAAAGTTAAGACATGCAAGGGAGTTTAATTGTTGCAAATTATAAAATTAATTTTAAAAAATCGGAAATTCTGGAACTGATTTAACCCTAACCGGCCATTAAATCTTAAACTTCGAGATCATCCTTGACCGCTAGGCAAAAACACAATACACCAAATCACATTAAACCAATAATAAAAAATCCAAAGTACGTACAGAACCATATTCTATTATACGCAATTCACTATAAAATTATTTACTAAGTATAGAATAGTTAATTAACCACCTTCGCAGTAGACATTAGACTTTATAATGTGTGCTTAGCAACCGCATCCGCGGTATCAACTATGTAAGCTGCTTATGAAAGTTACAGGCGGTGTAAGGAAAGCCGCATGATTATATGTAGTCTAGATAGTGGCGGTATCATTAAGATTATATAACAAAAACCGACGTAAATAAATAAATGAAATTATAAGAACGAACATATTCAACAAAAATAACCATCTTTAAACAAATATAAAGTCGGTTAAAAATATCGGCAACATCGAAGTCACTTTAGTACACATTTTTAGACATAATAAAAAAATACTCTTCAAAATTAATTTATTAAAAAAAAAGAATTAACAGCCTCCTTTTTTGAAGTCGGTTAAAAATAAGACTCCCTTGGACGTTATGTTCTTCAGTTGGCAGCCAGCCACGTAGTCTCGATGGTACGCAGCCACTGCCACCTCTTCCATTAAGGGACACTTAAACAGAAACTTCGCTCAATGTCAGGCCCCACTATTAGCTCTTCTGGAAACTGAATTTGAAGATACTGGCTTCCACATTAATATTGCACACAACTAAAGTTTCTACGGCGGCAGATTTTACCTTTAACTACATAGCAGGGTGGTAGCTAAATAAACAAAAGTCCTACCACTAACAGACCCAAGAAGGGAATCAAACCCACAACCTCCAGGATTCTAATCTAGCTTTACCACTGTTCCCTAGAGGTGGTCAATCCATTATTGTGACCGACAAACCACCTTTGAAACGCACAACTTAGATCGATGTCTTTATCTCCTTAGAAATCCTTATCCTTTAATACCCTACCACCGTATTAACTGCACTGTAAGGTTCACAATGGCATTGCTGCACTTGACACAGTAAACGAAGCCAGGCTCATAAATCAAGTATCGCATGCCAGCGCAGCATAAATTGAAAAGTGCGAACTATGTAAACAGCGGCGATCTACAACGTCATACTAAGTAGGGCTGTTAAAATATAATAATCCTTTTTTACACTATTTCCGAAGATTTAAAATTAATGATAACTGGAAAATAAATAGAATCAAACAATGCATAATGCGACCTCGTCTTGACCTTTGTCAACCTTTGTTTGTAACTCTTACGCCCTGTTGCAGAAAGCTCCATTAAAGTTAATGCTTCATTAAATCTAATGCTGTCACTTTTCGTTGTCATGAAATAAAAAGTGACAGCAATAGCTTTAATGAAACATTAACTTTAATGGACGTTTCTGCAACTGAGTGTTAAACTGCTAAAACTAATGCGAAGAACAAGGCGTTTGATTTATAAAACCGCACTCAAATCGGTTCATTCATTTAGGAGCTACAGATACAGACAAGTTAAGAGTGTTACTGCTACACTCTTTTTTGCGACAGAGGTTTTGTCTGTCTGCCAACTGATGTAGTATAAAAAATGTATGTTTAAAAAAAAGCCTTTTTTAAACATACTAGGAAAAGCCTTTGCCCTGTTACAGGCACTACAGTAGGCTGATACTCATACTCAAACAAAATTTTATATTTGCTCAAAAGATTACAACATAAATGCTTATTTTGCTGGTCGATTTTCAGACACCTAACGCAAGGAGCAGATTTGTGCCAATTTTAATGTAAAAATTTGAAATTTAATCTGACAATAAGAAGCGGCAACCCTATAGGTCTGATCGATAAACTGCCATTTGCAATTCATAACACAAGTAATGCGCGATATTTATAAGGATTGCGACGGCGCCGGACTAAATGTACAAACATTAGTACATTCTTGTTTGACAATCATAGACAAAACTAGATCAGGATTTCTATAAACAATCAAGCCACAATTTCTACCAATTAAAAGGGTTTAAAGTATCAGACAAAATATGACAACCATTTATGTTATTCCAAAGCAAAAATTCACAGATCTCGTGCCTTTCACGACCTTCTGGTACATTGGAAATGCACTTAGATAGAATAGAATAGAATTTTATAGAATAGAATAGAATAGAGTAGAGTAGAGTAGAGTAGAGTAGAGTAGAGTAGAGTAGAGTAGAGTAGAGTAGAGTAGAGTAGAGTAGAGTAGAGTAGAGTAGAGTAGAGTAGAGTAGAGTAGAGTAGAGTAGAGTAGAGTAGAGTAGAGTAGAGTAGAGTAGAGTAGAGTAGAGTAGAGTAGAGTAGAGTAGAGTAGAGTAGAGTAGAGTAGAGTAGAGTAGAGTAGAGTAGAGTAGAGTAGAGTAGAGTAGAGTAGAGTAGAGTAGAGTAGAGTAGAGTAGAGTAGAGTAGAGTAGAGTAGAGCAGAGCAGAGCAGAGCAGAGCAGAGCAGAGCAGAGTAGAGTAGAGTAGAGTAGAGTAGAATAGAATAGAATAGAATAGAATAGAATAGAATAACATTTATTGACCATAATATAGACACAGTAATTAACAGACATTATAAACACATAGATAGGGCAAACTATAATGAAAACAACTCTTTGCGCAAGAGATACACAAGGGTTAGTAGCAGGTACCGTCGAGTAACGTTATTTTTTATAAGCGGACGCCCTTTAACAATGCTAAGTTTTTTTCGCCTTTTGCACACACGCTTTCGTCCGCCAGATGTGGAATTATCAGCATTACCCAAGCCACGCTCGGCTGCCCAAATTCAAACCCAATTTTATATGTAATTTTAAAGATTTTGTTTAGCAAGTCTAAGCAATTTGTTATGACGATGAAAATTTCCCTGAAGTACAAATTTTAAACATAGTATGTTTGAATACAAGGTCGTCTCGATGTGTTTTATGCCGATACTGCCATTAACGATGCGATCGCAGGTGTCCGAGTTCTGCGTGACCAACCCGAGACATTGACGCCTCGGAAGATAGCCGGTAGCCGTATTCTCCATCTTGTGCAATTTCTGCAACCTACTCGTGCGCTGATGAATATTAGCGCAACCGGTGATCATAATATTAACCTCCGCCAAGACGTAGCCAGGCAAACGTCGTCCCTTACACACATTTTACTAGCACATGTGCTTCATTTGGTGACCTACTATTGAGTTATTTTCACAACGTTACGTTATTGTTGATCACAACTGAAAAAATATAACGAATATTTTATTAATAATATTAACTTCATTTTGCCTTATTCCTATTAAAAAAATCAAACTTATACACATAATAGTCATTAATATTAATCTTCCAACCGTTATCAACACTTTACGTGACTTATCAGTCCACGCGCCGGACAACTCCGATAGAAAGGGCGCTACTACCACCTAAGCGGTTATAGATAGCGAGGTCTCGTTTTTTGTAAACTGTAGCCCAACTAATTATCCCGATACCTTTTTTTTATTTTGTCTCTATCTTTTTTCGTTTTTGAGAAATCGTTGATTCAAGTTGAGAAAACCGTAAAAAATCACAACATTTTTCGACATTTTTGCACTTTTTCGAAAAAGTTTTTGAATTTTTCAAAAAAAAAATTCACCATCTTATAGACCTTGTCCAGACGCGTCTTTTGACACCTTGTTTACCCACGTAACCCCAGAATTGACGACACCAGAGCGATGTCGCACTTTCGCTGAAATTGGCCCCCTACCAACGCGATCGAAAAAACATTTCCAATGTTAAAAGAAGACCCACTAAACTCCCCCAATTTCCCCTTCATACATGAACTTAGGCCATTCGCACCGA
Source organism: Mecyna flavalis (assembly GCA_949319885.1). Taxonomy (NCBI): domain Eukaryota; kingdom Metazoa; phylum Arthropoda; class Insecta; order Lepidoptera; family Crambidae; genus Mecyna; species Mecyna flavalis. The sequence continues at coordinate 3,284,271 of OX439413.1, forward strand.
TGTAACCATTGCGGTGCGAATGGCCCCATTCAAAAAGAGCTCTTGGGCGATTCGCTCCGCGGGTCGAATAACTTGTGGTGCGAAAGGCCCCACGACCCGAAAGGACGAGCCGGTGCCCAGCAAACATTTTAAGTGTTTTGGTCCAAGACTAAAGAATATATTACCAATTTAAGTAAAAATAACGTCCCACGCAACATTTTTTTTCACTTAATACACACTTTAACTGCTACGTCGAAATATATAGTAATTAAAACGTTATTTTCACTGAATTTGGTAGAAAACTAAAAGTCGAAAGTAAGTCGAAAAAAATGGTAGAATTGACGGTTGAAAGCTTGACCAATAAGTCATAAATACTTGTAAGTGATTGCTTGGTATTTGCGATGTAATTCTTTCTTATTCATTGACCATTAAGGTCATCGATTCTAAGTTGAATATGACACCAAATGTGAAGTAAATCTCACCAATAGTAAATACCTAAGTACGACAATCAAGTGAGAGATACTTGTAATGTATTTGCAACACCGTTAGGTTATGTTCTGATAACTTTAAAGTTAGATTTACTCAGTAATTTAACTTATAAGTCTTAGTGATGTTGGCGACTTGACGTTTATCGTGGTTTAGTTAAAAGTAAGTCAGTATTTGGCAAACTACGACGTATTACATGTAACCTATCTTTTATCATTAAAGTTTTACTTACTGTCCAATGGGCAAAGATAAAAAACCGTACAGATATTCCACTTCCTACTATACTGCCCTACTAACTTCGATCACTAATAAAGAACCTACTAAGGACAAAAGCGGTACCTCAGTGAAGGCAAGTTTAGAGATAATTGATGTTTTGTAAAATTAGGTTTTTTGTTCATTTAGCGATTGTTATTTTTAGTTATTAAATGTAGTGTATGCAAGTATAATATTAGGTATATTTTCTATCACAATAGTTAAAATATGTAAAATATACATGGAAATGCAATAACCGTGAGTTACTGCTACACCGCTTAGATATTACAAACGGTAAACTGTAAAAAATTTAAACTGTAGAAACAGAGCGAGCGAAGCGAGCGTGCCGCCGTAGCGGGCCGGCGAGTGCCAGAACCGAATCCTCAGTCAATATCGATATTGACTGGTTTTAGGTTTTGACTGTAACATGTATACATATGTGGTACTGTGTGTTGCAATGTTGAAAGGATTGCGCCTTAAGCCCGCTCTACACTTAGCCCGCGGATCGCGCGCGATGGCTGTGAAACGGCGTGAACGTTAAGTGTGGAGCTGATCCCCAATTTTTGTCGGTTTTTTGTTCGCGACGCGAACGTGCATGACTCCACACTCGCAGTCCACGACGGTCAGTATTGTTCATAGAGTAACTTATTATGGGGGAATAGAGTCATCAGCTTTATCGCCGATCAGCGCCATCACGTGAAACCGAAAGAAATTAAATTTTTCTATATCTCATAATTAAAGTACGCTAACGCGCATATTGTTAGGGTCGCAGCAACAGCTACTTCGACGTCCATTTCATTCAACGTTGCGAACTTAACTGTGAAAATACCGCGAACCATTGCGAGTGTAGAGTTATTGTTGAATTCGCGGCAAGTTTGCGGCGCGAAATCGCGCCCTTTACAAGCGCCAGAGAGCGTATCACAGTTTAATATAATATTTATTATATTATTGAAAATCAATAAATTGGTAAAACTGTTTTGCTTATAACTTTCTTCTTCCATACACTACAATTAAAAGAAAAATAGTTAAATCAAACCTAAGCCTTTAAATCAAACCACATTTCAATACTGTTCGTGAACTTTGAGGTACCGGGGCAAAAACGCCCGACGGTCTTTATTAGCATCCGATGCTCATCCATCAGCTTCCACACCATCTTTTCATGAAAATTCATCTTCAAGTCAGTTTATAAAATCAAACTGATGATGACAATGTACAGTCAACAGCACGTCAGACGTAACACTTTGGACTTTGTACCGATCTTATGTCGGGGGCATAAGCTCTATTATCGAACTGCAAGTGTATACCGTGATGTGCTGTTGACTGTACAGAAAAATAATAATGAAGAATCAGAAAAGGAAAATTTCGAAATGAAAGACTCAGGAAATAGGTAGGTACTTTTCTGTCCTTGTTGTTCTATGTCGGTGCACGACACAATTTAAAAAAAGTGGTTGGAATTATTGACTTAATTAGGTAACCTGATACCATTTAGTCGCAAATATTATGTCACATTGACCTAAAATAATTACCAGATACTTATAGGTCAATATTTAGGTAAAGATAACATTTTAGTAAAACCACCATTTTATTTTAGTAATCCGTAGAAGTGATAATTCATAACGCATATTTTTGTTGTTATTTCTGGGATAATACCGTTAAACGTCACATCTACTCGCTTATATTCTGGTAATTAGTTGGGTTTATTTAACTAAATACTGCTAAAGCAAGATAATGACCACTATTATTAAATAAAATATTCATCTTGACATTAAAAAATAATAATTCTTCACTATATTAGTAGATTTCAACGTTAAATCAATAAATGCACGAAGAAATTTTCATCGCACAAGATTTTGTCGTAATATGGCGTTGTAATCAAGCGCGATAATTTGGAAACTTAGCAAGCCGCCATTATTATATCAATGTTAAAGAGGTTAGCTTTTTGGTTAGACATTTTGTTTGTGTAAAGGTAATATATTTTTGTCTCTTTTACTCTCCATCGCTACCGATATAAACTTCACCTAAATATGTAATTAAATAGTAAAAAATACGTTGGATCCACGTTTAAAAGAGGTAAATGATTACCAAAATAGTAATTGCGACTACAAGGCACGTCGTGGTAACGTCGAGTTTACGTCGAAAATATGACCTATCCGTTGACCTGTTGGTTGCAATTACTAGAGTTACGTGGAATCCACGTAGCCCGCACGTGCCTTTTTTCCCCAAATAGGTAGATTCCACGTGGATTCCACGTCGATTCGAGGTGCCTCATTTTGGTCTCCGTAAAAATTGCCACTTAATATTGGTATTTTTATTGTTATTTTGACCTATAATGTTTGCTGGGTGCCGCCTTGTAACAAATAACCCAAAAAAAATATCAGCCTATTTAATAACACATACCTACTGCAGAACAAAGGCCTCCATTATTAAAATCGAGCTATCGTAACAATATACTGGTTTCATTATCACGATTGTCAAAGACGGATTAGTAATCACAAACTCGAACTGTGTTCAAAAAATCAGACTAATTTTGCCAGACCCGGGAATTGAACTCAGGACCAAGAGATCATAGCCTGAAACTTAAACCACTTGGCCATCAAGTCGTTTTATACCCATACATATTCAAAAAGTAATATAAAGGAAGGTGGAAAAGAAAATGGAAAAACAGAATAAAATACATACTGTATATTTAATAAATACCCTTAGACGTCTAATTGCAATGCTAATGTATGGTCAATAACCATTAATTCATAATTCTTAATCTAAAAGTGTCCGTTGATATAATAGGTAGGATTTATGCAGTAAATATAGAATAATTTGCAATAACATCGGATTATGGTTCGTTAAGAATGTTGTCCCCAGACGCATCGTAATCAATGTGTTATTTAAATATTTATATATGTGAATTTAACCTGCATGCATATACAGAGTGTTGTATGTAAAAACCATATTCGTACCTGACATTATTATTCGATAAAATAGAGGACGGAAAAAAGCTCTACATACTTAAAATAAAGTATCAGCCTATTATTGACCCACTTCAGGACAAAGATCTTCATCATTGAAATCAAGAAATGTACAATGATAGGTAGGCTTGCCTAATGCGGATTGGTGACCACAAACCCGAGCTGTGTCCGAAAAAATCTCACATAATTTAGCTCGACCCGGGAATTGAACCTCCGAGGTCACTGCCCGGTACTTAAACCACTTCACCATCGAGGGACTGGCGTAGAAACATCACTTCGAGGAACCTATTCGAAAAGTTATTTAAATGGAGTTGGAAAAGGAATTGGAAAATCAAAATAAAATACATACTGTATATTTAATTTTACAAAAGAACCTTCGTAATCCTGATAAGGTGAGCCAATTTTTGCCAGACTAGACACGCAGAGCATTTATTACTGTGATTAGAGCTGACGCCTCCGACCTGTAATAATTGCTCGTTACGAGTAATTAAAATGCCTTCGTCCTGTAATTGATAGGTCTAATTGAATGACACACATGTCAGGCTTACATTCATTAGTCGTTTATGTAATTGTATCAATTAAATATGTAACGTTTATATTAATATATCGGGCTACACATATTATGTACAGTCAACAGCACATCACGATATACACTTGCAGTTCGATAATAGCGCTTATGCCCCCGACATAAGAGGTACAAAGTCCAAAGTGTTACGTCTAACGTGCTTTTGACTGTACGTTGATCTGACCCCAAAGTACATATGTAGCGTAAACACTTGTGTCATAGATATCAGAAACAATTAAGTGAACTATAGCTTTTGAAGTTTTGGTGCGCTTTAATGAATATATTTTATGTATAAAAAAATGTTACACTTTTAATTTCGTTTTATTGTTTCAGGTAAGTATTCTCCAAAGTTTACAAATATTGATATTGAAGAAAAGTGAAACAAAGTACAAAAAAGTATTTTAATTTTTTCAACAGCATTACCAAATATTGTGTTTGCTGAGTATGCCTGTAATTGGTTAGTAGTTCGTAGCATATTTGATCAACTACCGGTTTGAGCAAAGGTTACAGATTTTTCGAATTTAGTTCGGCAGCGTGATGATTAAGTGACGATGACTTAATTTCACTGATTATACCTTGCCGTTCAATAAAGTAACAATAAAATTCCTCTGAAAAATTAAAGTAGGTAATTACAAAAGAAAATCACATATACTTACCGGTTACTTCCTTAAACCATGGCCCTGCAATTACCCGGTCATTACAACAGATGTCTCTGTAATCCTCAAACATTAACACCATTCGATTCCCATACAAGGCGAGAAGGCGGCCATTTATCAGGAATTACCTTAAAAACCGTCGATATGCCGCAATTGCCGTCATTTAACGTCGAATCGACGGCGCGTAAAGGCAACGTATTAATTTTGACCGCGCGATTGCCAGAATTCGAGGCCATGACAACAGCGGTGTCCCAAAAAATTGCTGTGCACTAACGACAAACATAAATGTATAGGAATAGTGGTTCGGCAGCTTGATTTCAACCTTAGAGGACGCGGATTCGATTCTGGACTGTTCCGATGTTTCTAAGATTTTTAGGGCTAAATTAATATCAATATTCAATACCCATACACTTGAAATCAAAGACCGAAATGTAGCTATTGTTACCCCAGAAGCTATTATCTTGCTGAAACACACCAGATGTATTGGAAAACTGTCATTAAGCGTTGTACAACGACAATAAGACGTAATTATTTTAGCCTTTATTATTATTTTAATTATTTATTTCTTATAAATACTTTATTAACAGCGAAACTGTTCACGAGTCTGCCAGACAATGTAATTAATACCTTACATTACTGACCTATTTCACTGTTCACACATTTCACACTCATCCATTCATACCAGCTAGTCCATTCATTGTAAATAATTAACACACTTACACCCACTTAGCATTCATACAGACGATATCTATGAATAGGCAGACATTTAGGCACCAGTTAGCGGGAGGAATTTACTTCCTGAACTATCCCGTACCAGTTAGTAATGGCGATGATTTCCTTAATTCAATTAATTAATTATCTGACGAACACGCCTACAAACGTTGGGCGATTGTACAAATCTGCAACGTAATTTCCTTTTAAGTGTCCTCAATAAATACTCGCATTTTGGAATTAAATTAGGGTTAGCAGTGATTTTTTTATTTAGCAGCTTTTTAAAATTTATGTCTCGAAATTCTAATTTAACCTGAGCTGGCCATGTTAATATGCACATTAGTGCACAATTAAATATTCTAGAGTTTGAGCCAATTTAATTTCCCACAGTCACAATAATTATGGGTACTGTTTTAAACTACTAACATCACGCTTAAAAAATGTTGGTTTGTTATGTTTTTTTATACTACATCAGTGGGCAGACAAACACACAACAAATTAGCTCAAGTCGGGTATCACAAACCTCATCATCATGTCATGGTCATGGTCTTTCATGGTTTAAATTATGATTAAATAGCAAAAAATAATAGATTCATTTGTACACACATTTTCCCCAACCTAAATGTTACTAGACGTTTACGCCATCATACAACCTATATGGTAGCAGCCCTGTTTCTGATGGAAGCGATTAGCCGAGCACCGCTCATTTCCTGGCCTCGCGCTAACGACCGCTTCGCATGCGCGGGCGCCGATCGCGATTCGCGACTTATCCGATGCGAGGGAGTAAACTGTGACGTCACGGGATGGACTCGCGTGGACTTGAGCTTTGCAGAGATTTTTAAACTGCGTGAGAGATGATAATTTTGTAATTTTAAGTAAACTTTACAAAGATGATTACTTAGAAATACAAAACGGAAAAAGAAAAGCACGTATGTTTGACTGAAAGGAAGTGGCACTGATTGTTATCGTCACGACCATGTGTAACTTGGTCATCACCCCCATTTATTATTCATCATCTTCAACATCGTCTGCTGGTTTCATTATTGGGCAATGATCTCGGGGTAATGGGATCAATTCAATATATTATCGTCTGTTCGGACTTCGGTTACTATGGACCACTGGTCCACTATATCTTGCTGTCATCAGTCCATCGTATGCCGCTACTGTATGGGCCACTATAGTCCACTGGGCTATGTACCCTTCATTGAAACGAGAAAACCTTATTTCAATGATGTAGGCCTTTGCCCTGTAGTGGGACGTCAAATAGTCTGGTAGCACATTGACGGACGCTTCTAGGTGAAGCGACCCTCAATGGAATAGGCCGCAGTGGCCGCTTACCATCAGGTGGGCTGCGTGCCTGTCTGCCAACTGACCTAAGTATAAAAAAAAAATAGACTGATACTTTATTTTTATTGTGAGAAATATTCATAAAATGTAAGTTTGGATATGACTAAGGGGATGAAGATTAACGTGAATGTAATTTGTCATATTACCCAAACACCATGAGACATTGATACCATAGCTACATGATCTTAATATGCAATAACATTGCCTATAACTCATGGAATGCCTTCTAAACAGTGTTTCATAAATATCTTCGGAGGAGGGCTCCGCAAATCAAATCAAATATTTCCGTAATTAACGCGTTTGGTATAAAATATTATGCTAATTCATTCATGATTTGCATTGGACTATAAATTGGGTCAGAGAATAGTTATGGGAAGAGGGGTCGGTTTGGTATCGGTATTTGTTTTGTGCCTATATAGCGAGATTTTGTATAGGTGTTGCAGTAGTTCATGGTAATATTAAAAAAGAAATTACTATATTTAACTGAAAAACAATAGTCACCATAAATTATACCGTAATTAAGTACTAGTAATATCAGCGGTGAAACTGTGTGCAGTGAAATATTGCGCGGTTCTGTTTCAATAAAGCCGTTAGTTCTGTGTCGGTTTCTCTCAAGTTTAAAGATACGGCAAAGGCACTTCTCTCGTGTAAAATGGTACAAAACGTATTCTATATCCCTTCTGTAAATTATTAAGCACTTTGTATTACAAGTCTCTCAGTTTGTATTTTAATGATAATTGAGTGTTTATAATAATACTAAGATAAAATGTTTAGATTTTAATCAGCTGAGCGCAGAAAGCTGAGCTTGTTCGAAAAGGGTCCATGTTTCCTATAAAACCGTTATAATTAACTCTGAGTATATTGTGAAGATCACCGATATAAATGTGGGCTTCTTGTAAACGTTTCAGGTTCGACATGTTTGGAATGTAGATAATAGGGTCCAGTTTTAGAACTTAGAATGTCTCGTTGAAGTAGTGGCTAGTGAGTCAAAGTATTGACAAGCCATTTGGTGTAATGGTCGAGAAGTCGGCTACTGTACCAGAGGTCGCGGGTTCGATCCCCGCACGGTACAAACATTTGTGTGCATGAACATGTCTCTTTGTATCGGTCTGGGTGTTTCTGTTTCTATGTATAATATGTATGTATTTATAAAAAAAAGTATATGTATAAGTAATGTTTATCCGTTGTCTAGCACTCATAGCACCAGCAAATGCTTAGTTTGGGGCTAGGTGGCACTGTGTGAATAATGTCCAGATAAAATTATTTATTTATTACTAGCGGCCCGCCCGCGGCTCCGCCCGCGTGAACTATAGGACGTTATCTACTATATTATGCATGTATTATACATATAAACCTTCCTCTTGAATCAGTCTATCTATTAAAAAAACCGCATCAAAATCCGTTGCGTAGTTTAAAAGATTTAAGCATACATACATAGGGACAGAAAAAGCGACTTTGTTTTATACTATGTAGTGATTATTTTATTTTTTAGTAAGTAGTGGCTAGTGAGTCGAAGTTTAAAACTGGTGATTTGAGACCCAGATTTGACTCACGGGGCACAAGTTTGTAATCGTCTGTCGTGTCAAACGGTGCAGTGGGAACCACATTCCTTCCTCAAAGGCAAGCAACGCATTTGTGATTCCTCCGGTGTTGCAGAAATGGGCCACATCGCTGTCTTTCCACAAAAAAAAATCGGCTAAGAGAAAATTATTATTAAGATAAGAGACGATATTAAATTACAATTTTCTTTTCTTCATTAGAGTCTCTAGATCAGGTAAACAGGTCATCTTACTGCCATCCTTGAGCACAGAATACTAAATCTAACTAATCCACTTTTACCGACACCGAACGCTTGCACCACTCAAAACTAACCATAATAAAGTTGGAAATCATTTAAATGAGCTAAGCTAGTATTAACTGAGATGGTAGGCCTACTTTTGAAATTGAAAACTAAGTAGTAACGAGGATGTTACGTATTTATATACCGTACTTATTCGTCAGATAGCCGTGGGATTACACAAATTGAATTTTAGACATACACGTTTAAACTACTTAGAGCTGTAGCAGTGGTTTCTAACGCCGCTACACATGGTTTTTACATTTCAATTTACCACTTTTTACTTTATACCTAATACTAGTTTTCCGCCCGCGGTTTCAGCCGCGCGTAAATTTTCTTTTTCAAATATCCCCCTTTCCCCCTACATTTCCGGGATCAAAAGCACACTATGTCACCCGGGGATAGTGTAGCTTTCCAACAGTGAAAGAATTATTCAAATCGGTTTAGTAGTTTCAGAGTCTATTCAATAAAAACAAACAAACAATCAAATCTTTCCTCTTTATAATATTAGTGTAGATTAGTTGGCAGACAGGCACACAGCTCAGATTATAGTAAGTGATCACTGATGTCTACTTTATTCAGGGACTAATACTGCCGGAACACAGCCACCCCCCAGATTACACCTGTGGGGTTTTTATTTAACCAGTCGGACTCCGGAAAGGCCCTACCTAGGTAGATATTAAAATAAAATTAAGTGACATTAAAACACGAGCAAAGCAGCGCGTGGATCTAGTATAACAAAAATAGGTCAAGTATCATCTCAGATGGTACTAAGTACTTCTGAAGTTGCATACTTAATGCGCCAATAATTTTCAAGTTCATTTGCGCGACTCGCAATAGAGTCGAGTAATGTGAGTGATAAATCTGCGCCTGCGACGAATACACGTTAACCCATTTGTTCTAATGAGATTCTTGTTTATTATGATTGTGATACAATAACTAGGTTATACTGGCCATTTGTTTATTTTTATTTTAATCATCTTTAGTTAAGACGTAATAAAACCTTTTAATTTTTGCTGTAAGGGAAGAGAGACTTGCAATCATAATTATGTGGTATTCGGGACTAAAGACATTCGCGATCGTCTGACAACCCGTTAAACTCCCCTTTACATCGATGCAGGTACCGGCAAATTAATTATTGATGACATATAGTAATGAACGGTTTCAGTTTATTAGATTATAATCTAATGAAAAATAATGCGTTTAATGTGACCGTACTGTTCGGACCACAATGTATCTATCGCTACCCCTTCCGCTGGCCAAAGTTATAGATCAGCGTGAAAATATTATCAGTATTTAGTACTGATTTGGTACTATTTGGTACCTATGTTTAATTATTTGGTACCTAATCAATCACAAAAATTTTTTTTAATGTGGCCAGCCATTCTGACGTCAGGTTGGCTGGCCACTTTGTGATTTCAACATGGGGAGTTCCATTTGCTTTTTTTAGTATACATTATTAAGTACCTATTTGGTACCTATACATATATTTTTCCTACATTTCTAACACAAGTATTAGAGACTATACTTAGGCAAAAGAAGATTACATCGAACTAAACAGGGTGTCCCAAAAATGACACGTTACAGTGACACTGGATGTAGGCCAGCACAAGAGGCATCGAACAAGCCTAACATGACCTCAGTAAAAGTACACATTAGTTAACGTGTCATCTTTTCTAAACTTAGTATCGACTCTATAATTATTATGATAATATAACCGTTAAGTCTGTCTGTCAATTTGTATCGAACATCTAGACCAGAGCCAGTTGTACAGGCTTCATCATTAGAACATTCCTGGGGCGATGTCGGCGATTGTATGTGCTAAGTCGATGACACCTAGTTCTAGGTTACAAAGCAGATAAATTAACAAGTTTCTTAACTTTTGTAAGATATACTATAATATATGTTAAAAAAGAAAAGTGGTGGACCGATGATCCTATAAAGATCGCAAAGCGACTTACGGATTGTTTTGAGATCCTTGGGGGAGGCCTATGTCCTGAAATGATGTTAACCTTTTCCACGCCAATGTCTGATATATCAGACAAACCATTTTCGTGCCCACCACGCCAATGTCTGATATATCAGACAAAAAAACATGATCAAGAAACGTTGTATTTTTACTTGCTGAATGAGTTGAGTATAACCTAATAATTTTTTGGATTTTTTTTTTTAATGGTCGTGGCGTGTGGGGCACCATTTTCGGAAAAAAGCGTGGTGGGGAAAGGGTTAATTATGGAAAAGTTAAGCAATTCGCACTGAATCTAGTGTATTTTTTTATTTCTGTGGCGTTATCGAAAATAACGTGACGACATATTGTGTAATTATTTGCTTAATAAAAAAAGAAGGTAAAAGACCAATCATTTGATAGTAAGTTATAACCGTCGCCTATAGACATTTGCGACACCAGAAGCATTGCGTAATAAAATGTGCAGAAATATGCTCTTTTCTTGAAAGTAACTTAAATTTCATATGTTAGATTGTGAATCAAAGCTGTGTTATTGTTATTTATTTGCTTATTTCTTGCGTTTTAACATTAGCCGTTATAGCAAACATTCAACCTTATTACTAGTAAGTATGTACTGGAAATTATCTGAAAGTCGACGTTAAATACTAGAATAATATCTCCAAATGGATACTCATTAAAACCAGTAACAACATCTTATTATTCCAATCTAAATATACCAAGTATCTCAATTTCTCTTTATAATTAACCTGAGATGGCTTTCTTTTGTTAAACCATTAATAAATTAAAATGCAATAACAACACGAAACATAGATTTAACTGATTGTGTCTATTATATATTTATAATGCGGATAAAAATGCACATATTGTGGTGTAGTATTTATTTTCAATGACAACCATTGTTCAATAACAATGTTACATAGCAACGTGAATGTCACGATATGACACGCCTCTGCCGCGAATCTTGGCTACCACTAGGGGCGTATCCCGGGCGCCGGCAGTAGCTGGTCCAGGTGGCGGCGCCAGAGCGTGCCGTCCTCGGTGCGTACTTCATAGTGCAGCCGACCCAGGCGGCGCACTACAGTGCCGAACTCCCACTTGCTGGAAGGGTGGGAGTAACTTCTGGCTTGGACCTTCTGTCCTATCTCGAACTGTCTCGACGGCTCGTTCTGAAGAGGCCGCTGTTCTGAGGCCGACGGAGCCGTAGTTGACCTGAACATTACATGTAGTAATGTCCGGATATCTCTCCCGAACATCACTTGATACGGCGTCAGGCCGTTGCTCTTGGGCGTGCGCCGTAACCTGGTCTTCACCGTTAGGATTTTGTCCTCAAGATCGCCCCTCTCGCCCGTAATTTTCAATCCTCGTGATGTTTCCTTTAAGGGAGGAACGTACCCTTCGTAATTTTTCGTTTTCGTTAGGCATCCTCGTCGCCAGTTATTATATATTTATAATGCGGATAAAAATGCACATATTGTGGTGTAGTATTTATTTTCAATGACAACCATTGTTCAATAACAATGTTACATAGCAACGTGAATGTCACGATATGACAGTGTCTATAGCTAAAACGATAAAGCTATTGGTATAAAATTATAATAATAAGGCATAAAGCTTAAATATTATTTCTGCAAAGACATAGTTTAGACCTTAGGAAATAAAAGAGACATTGTTTTATGCCGGGATAATTCTGGCTGATTTCCTATGGAATAACAGAAATTGTTTTATTTGTTCTTCTTTCACGTATTGACCTAATTTTTAGTAGTGTAGATAGTTTGGGAACTATAATGTAACATAGGCTTCAATAAACGAGCGTATTCTCTCTTAAATTGCCGGCAACGCATCAGCGATCCCTCTGGTGTTGCGGATGTCCATGCGCGGCGGTGATTGCTTACCATCAGGCGACCCGCTGGCTCGTTTGCCGCCTCTTGCATAAAAAAAGGCTTTTAATCACGAAATTATCACATACCTACGAATTAACGTAGTAAAATAATTAAGTCGGCCATTTCTAACTGGATTTCACTCGGAACATCTCACTATCTTGCCGATCTACTCCGATCTGCGAGGCTGAATAATCGTAAGCTAGTATCCGATTCACAAAATCGATTCAATTATACCAACTCTACAATAATGAACTCGGTTATCTTTCGGCGTGATCAGGATCATTACACTATAGGCCCTAAGAGGGCCCTTCCCTCTTTACATTAGCAGGGCTGCCGATTCAAAGGTTCGTTGACACTAGTTCCATGATACAGTTCCATGATGGAACTACTGGTAATTTTTTTATCGCTAGTTCCATTATTTTCAAAATTTGAAATAATGGAACTAGCGTCAACTTTTGAGTTGACGCTAGTACCATTCAGTTCCATGATGGAACTACTGTTAATATTTTTTAACATTAGTTCCATGAGATAGTACTTATTTTAAGGTCGTAAAACATAACACGTAGCGGACACGTGGCTAGTGTCTTAAGAACTTACTTATAAACAAGAGCCGATTTTGATGGAACAATATTTTATTAAAGACGTAACGTAGCATACTTTATGTTTTACAAAATATTGACTATTTCGTTTCTGTCCCGAGTCCATTACAATTAAAAGTTTATTGCAATATTCGTACTTTAATCTTGACACATGGTGCAAATCTTAGTGAGGAGCCAGTAACCGTAAACATCTTTCGATTTTAATATTTTGACACAGAGAACTAGATGTTTGTATGTTTGTTTGTTTGAATTGAATAGGCTCCGAAACTACTGAACCGATTTGGATAATTCTTTCACTGTTGGATAGCTACAGTATCCCCGGTGAACATAGGGTACTTTTGATCCCGGAAATGTAGGGGGAAGAGGGGGATATTTGAAAAAAAGAGATTACGCGCGGGTGAAACCGCGGGCGGAAGGCTAGTATATTATAATATTTCAGCTACTTCAGCAAACATCCAAAAAGTTTGTTGGTATTTATAATTAAATCTTTAAAAATAGCCCAAACTTACGACAGCCCTAAATATTAGCATAATCTGTGCTCTTGAACCTACCATGTGAATTCAATTAAATTCACTATTACGAAACGAATCCCACTTCTTGTATCCCACTATATCAGAACTGATCTATGCAATTAATGCATCGTAAAACAAACATGAGGTTATTGATTGAAATATCTATTGCATCGGAATTTAGAAGTCCCATCATTAATTATTGTGAATTAATGGAGTATTTTAAGCAGCTTACAAGTTATATTAAGATCAAGTTTATGCTCAGACTGATACAAATGGAATGACTAAATACTTATTTGAAATGCCGGATGTTATATCAAATTCTTTAGTAATTAATGCATTTTCAACGGATGCAGAACTTGGGAAAAAATACAAAGTAACAGTTATTTTAAGTATTTTAACACTTTGTATAATTATTATTAATTGATTACTAAGTGCCTCGTTGGGCTTGTGTTTTAAGTACCTAGCCGTGAACCTGGGGTTCTGAATAAAATTTGAGTCTGTTTTGGGCTCATCTCGGTTTTGTGATCACTAATCCGCACATTTAGCAACCGTGATGATTAGGTCAGTACCTGTCATTGTTGTGATGACTTGATTTAAAAGCATTTGCCCGTTATCGTCATGTTTAGCAAGTTTGGTGAATTGGGTTGGTTTACTTGATTTAAATTATGGAGACTTATTAATTAATAATATAAATGCCGTGATATCCCGTAGGAGAGATACAATATAAATAATAAATAAATATTGGACAACATCACATACATTGATCTGACCCTAAAGTAAGCTTGTAGCGTAAGCACTTGTGTTATGGGTGTCAGAAACAACGAAGGTACCACAAATAGGTATATACTTAAATATACAAAAATAAACATCCAGACACAGAAAAAACATACAAATGTTCATGACATACCACTCAGGACTCGAACCCACGACCCCTGGCGCATAGGATTTTTTTTTATATCTGACAGCTTAATTATCAGGAACATATCTGCCATTGCTAAAACGAACCTTGTACTTTAAATGTGACTTCCCATAGTAAGTCCATTAACAAGGAAAGCAACTTGCGCACGCGCTTGACGTGTAGGCGTAATCTAATTCGCGGACATTAAGTTAGTTCCACAATGTCGTAATTAAGCTCAATTAGATCGCGGCCGCCGATTAGACGAGATTTACGAGATTGCCATTGAAGAGGTGTCATCAGTGTTGCCAGCCTAACAAATTATCTAAAAAATATTGTTTCGTAGGATAATACTTTTACAAACGATATCTGCTGGATAGCGATCGCTCTACTCGTATTGAAATAACCAGGCTTGTCAAATCTAGGATCATAGTCGAAGCGGACCCTGAGCTTCATACTGGATGCAATCGGGAGTACCTACGCTGGGATGATGAACCGCTGGCTAGCGAGACCTAGAGATTTTAGGAATTTTGGGAACCAGTGTGCACAATCCCTGTGTAATAAATGTAGGTATACCTCTATATTGAAAAATATTTATTTGAAATTACCAATCCCAATTTGGCAAAAGCGTTAAAACTATGGCTTGATATCAATAAATATTGCTAATAAATACACTTACTACCTAGCAGTAAAATAGCCACTTTACTATACTTCACTTGCCCATTGAAAATAAATAACAATAAATCGTTTATTTAAATTATTTAATAGCTATCAAATAAAAATGGGGGCTTCGTCGTTTGACCCCGGTCCCGAATACACCGCGGTGTCAAATGCACAAGGACTCTTTTTGAATTGGCCGTTTGACACCGTTAATAACATCGCGGTGTCAAGCGGGGAATAACGTTTTTCGACTTCGTCATTTGACACCGCCAATAAAAATCTTATTTTTGATTTTTGTACAGTTGAGTACACAAGTAAGTTGTAGATTTGAAGGATCCTTTAGTGAGTAGATACTTAATATTATTAATAATTTAATCTAATGAAATAAACAGAATGTTAATAAGATCATACTATTACAAATCGCAGATTGATTAGAGTTAAGAGTTGTACAAGCACAGTTTGATTTGGCTTGTTATTTTAAATCTCAGTTTAATCATATGCATTAATAAATTCCAAACAAGCATTACTCTTTTTATAAAAAAAATAAGAAGATGTACTTAACATTTTTTTACAATCACAGTAAGAGTACAGACTATTTAAAAAAAATCTTTTTAACTAAATCACAGATTGATTTGGTTTGTTATTTTAAATCGAGTTCAACGTCTTATAATAAATAATAATATTGTACTAAGTCATTTAAAATGGTTATTTGTCTTTTTATGAAATGCCATAATAATATTGAAACTAGTGCCAAGTCTGTTGGTGGGTGGGGACAGAGCCCAAATAATTTCATGCATTGTCCTTTATGTGTATAATAATATGAACGAATTTAATGTTTCAATAAATGAATTACTTGTCGCTTTGTGTATTAACGAAAATTTAACTATCTATATTATCTATGTATAAATAGCTAATAAATACAATATAAAAGCATAAAAAGCATTAATCGATGGTGTGTGCGGCCACACGCGAAGCGGCTGCCTTGAACGCACTTTTTGTGTTGGGCCGCACAGTCTTATGGATATTTTTGCGCTCGCGTCGAACGTGTAATGCCGCACTGGAATTGCAATTTTAAAAACACAAGGGTGTGTGTTTGCCGCAGTCAACGTGTTAACAAGCTTAAATGAAGCTGGATGAAGTGACCATATCCGCAAAGTGGCTGATAGTGATTGGAAGTGAAGAGCTAAAATACGAGCGTTCTATTGGTGCGGCCTATGGGACAAAGTTGTCATGACATAAAACGGATACTTATATTGGGATATTTGTTTCGATGCAATTTTGTCTTTAACTGTACATCAATAATAACAGCGGTGTCAAGTGACGAAGTCGAAAAAAGTTGTTCACCGCTTGACACCGCGGTGTCAAACGGCCAATTCAAAAAGAGTCCTTGTGCGTTTGACACCGCGGTGTATTCGGGACCGGGGTCAAACGACGAAGCCCCCATAAAAATTACCCTGTCATTTACGACAAAATAACAATGAAGTTTCTCATTCAAAGGCAATAAACTGGCGAACAAAAATCCACAAACACATAATCGAGAGAATAAAAATTGTCGTGTAAATTTAAAATTCTTGTCTGGCAACACCGCATCGGCCACGATTGGGAACCAATGAGTTTGCCCTTTGACACTACAAACGCCGGTAAATGACCAAGCATGACGGTTAGTATAAATCACTCTCGCTAATGTACTGTTAAACAAACAGTACTATAGTGTAACCAGTGAGTACAATTCACAAACAGTACCTTACCTGTGAGTACAATTCATTCGATACCTTTTTTTTTTTCAGAGTAGAAAGCGTTTTATTACTGGCTAGTAAAACTTGCCGCCTTGTGTCGAACGAGCCAGTGCCTTGTGACGATTGACCGGCACAAAAATGATGGAATTAAAGTTCATAGCGAGATGAATTATTTAGCTCTTTTTATAAAATGAAAGTAAACCTTCTTCTACCGACAACACAATGTTAAGTTGTAATGAGAACGATTTTTCCGTCACCGCTGAGCTCTTAAATGCGCACGTAGAAAATCCAAAGTTGCACACCGGCACTTGATCAACCTCACTAATTTAATGTGAAGCGACGCTTGGAATTACTCACAAAGCTCAAGCCGTTTCTCAAATTTTTTGACTAATAAATTACAAGGAATTTAAAATACCAACGTTATGAGACAAAGATATCGTTAACATCTATGGGAAAACGTAGTGGCAAACAGTCGGACGTG
The DNA here is from genome assembly GCA_949319885.1 of Mecyna flavalis. Taxonomy (NCBI): domain Eukaryota; kingdom Metazoa; phylum Arthropoda; class Insecta; order Lepidoptera; family Crambidae; genus Mecyna; species Mecyna flavalis. Next base: position 3,301,796 of record OX439413.1, read on the forward strand.
CCAGATCCGTGATGGGTCCAATTAGCAGCTGTTTCGTACGTCGAGACATTTGGGAATGTCAACAACTTTATAGGCTAAAAGATTGTTTAACTTCGCCTTATGTAGACCGTGCGAGTGACACTCGTAATTTTAGAAGTGTTTGTAAATCTACGAGCTAGTTCATCACTGTCAGATACGTTTCAGATGATTTAACTGTCCGATTTATTTAGAGCTAAGGCTAAGTGCTCGCCATAATGCCACAGGCGCCCATCGTATTACCGGTAACATATGATGACGCAATCGGTAAGTAGCAGCTTGGATGAACATGCAAAGAGGTTGTTTTATAGACGACTGCCTGTAATAGCTTTACGGTAAGCCTGTCCTTGATTCATGGCGCTATTAAGGTGTATATTGGTCGTGTGTGCGATTTTCTTGTATATCTAATGTTTTATTAAAATTGGAAGATCTTCTTTAGATCTAGATGGAGACCAATAATACCATCTTTGGTGTGTCAAATTATATGTGTCTCCAATAAGGTCATGTTGCCCTAGTACATCTTTAAATTATTTCCTTATTTTTTTTATGAGATGTGATGTTGTGCGATTATCATTTTATTATTATTTATCTTTATCTGGTTCATTGCTAGACTTAAAGCCTGAACACTTATCATCATCAAGTGGCATATTATCCTCTTTAATAAAATACATACAAACGTTCAATATTATATTAATCTATTTACTTTCCTTATTACATTAATGAATTCAAATTTTTAGCACAAACACTAAAACGACCACGGGTCGAGTTACTATAATAGATTTTATTTGCTCTTAAAACAACAATAACATGTAAAAATATCAAAGAGTTTTTATTGTGAACCAGTTTTATGGAACCGACGGAATAGGTGTAGAAATTTTCCTATGGGAAACAGTTTATCATGGCATTTAGCCAAAACAATTATATGACGAACTGATCATCAACCTCTACATCTAAGTGATTCATCACTACAATATCTTTTAACAAAATAATATGATAATAAGTCAATTATATAAAAGAAGATAATTTTTTATAGAGTGAGGAGCTGTGCAGACGTAGATACTGTTGTGTCTTACATATCTACCACTGCTGAGAGTAGGCCTCTTATCACCAATGGGGTGAATTACACCATGGCCCCCCATGATCTCGTGGCGACGGTGAGGAAGTACTGGGTGTTTAGTGGGTAGTTCCCCCGCCGGTGCCTCATCCAACCTAAGGCTGGATGGGGCAGCGGGAGAGACGGAGAGTCCCACATATCCAAACTCTCCTCATCCAATCACTGCCAGCAGTCCTCTTAAGGTCATCAGCCCAACGAGGGACACACTTCAAACAAAAAGGCACATAGCAACGGTCTTACACTACTCTTACACACGCTTTTTTGCGGAGGAGAACGCTAGTTGGCTAGCGACTTCCTTTCACTACCCACTAAATTTCTGCGATTTCCCATTTTCCACTCTATAGGTTCGAGCTGGTTCCAGCCTTATAGCTATTAACCAGCCCACTCTAAGACACGCCTGCTCCAACAATTGTCGGATCAACGGGAGACGTGAACACTTGAACAGCCCCCTGCCACTTCAGCGTGCTACGACAGCAATTATATCTCCCGATTTTATTTCATTTTTAGGATAGGATTACCCAAAAAGGTTCACACCTCCAAAGACCCCCAAAACCCCTTTATCAGACATCATTATCTCGTAACGGCGGGCTCCTCCGTAAATTGCCTGTATCATCGGTTACATCTTAATAAATTATCATTTTTCTATACGCAGCCGAGGGCCGCCGTAATTTATTCGGCCGCACCTTCCTTTGTGGCCCGAAATTATCAGATGTCATAAGGACATAATTTTAACTTTGAACTTGTCACCCCTTTTAACAAGTTCTGTAGGGTTGGCGACTGTACTCACATATGTGAAGCCAGCACATCAACCTACTCTAATATGACAAACAACACAACAGGTTAGCGTTTTGTCTATTGAACAGATTTCTTTTTAAAAAAAAATATTAATTTCTCGTTTTTTGGTGTTGCGAATGTGGTTTGACCCTATTAAATGTAATGATGAAGGATAACTCAAAATGAAATTGTCCAATCTCGTTTAAAATCGACTTACTTTACATGGACTAGCTTTTGATAATAGCACCGATTTACCGAATCGATTAACTCAGTAAAGATTTATTTATGGACTTACTAACAACACACATCAAAAATGCAGTTGAATTGAGAACCTTTTCCTTTTTTGTGGATTCGGTTAACAACACATGTTACTCGTATTAATAGCAAACTAATACAAAATTAAACTAATATCTATATATATAAAACTCAAAGGTGACTGACTGACTGACTGACTGACTGACTGACATAGATAGATATCAACGCACAGCCCAAACCACTGGACGGATCGCGCTGAAATTTGGCATGCAGGTAGATGTTATGACGTAGGCATCCGCTAAGAAAGGATATCTCGATATTCCCACGGGAACGGGAACCACGCGGGTGAAACCGTGGGCGCCCGCTAGTCTTTAACATAAAGCTTGCAGTGACAGCCCTTACCAACAGAAGTCCTGATTCGTTCCGAATAATGTTGCTTATGAATTTATTCGTGGATGAAATCCTAACGGTTACAATTTGTATAAAAAGTATTAACTTTGTTAATGGAATTATCATATTTTTAATCTTATGTATGAGCGTTTGACATTCCTTAAAACCTTCAAATGATGTTGTAATCCACTGGTTTAAATACTGTCTTCTTTTTTTATATAGGCGTACGTTTTAAATATCTTTTCTGAAACAGAGTGTCTATTTGATGTCAAAAAAAGCCATCAGGACCGCTGTGCTCAGCCAGGGCGCTGGTTAAGGTAGCTAGTCTTAAATAAAAATTAATTAATTATAAAAATGTTCGTCCCATGAATGTTTGCCCTGGGTGGGATTCAAACCCCCGACCCCTGAAGACAGAGTCATTACCAAACGCGCCATCATCGGTTGAATAAAACAATAGAATATTATAATACCTACTAGTGAGATTTCACTGTCAGGACAAGGTTTGTAAACAATAAAGACCTGAAATTTATCGGAGCATTCAGCTGTATTTTTAAATGTCTAATAAAATACATTTCGCTATTTTAACAAATAGGAGTTCCCATTTATCTATCAAAATGCGAGACTGTATTGTATATTTTTATAGGACTGTATGACGCATACGATATTTATTTTACGATTGCTGCTTGGTCTACATCAAACTGTCTTTTATTAAATCCCAAAAAAACAAAGTTTTTACTAGTGGGAACAGAGAGACAAATAAAAAAACTCAATAATGCTTCACTTACGCTTTGTATAGATGGGGAAGCTATTGAGCGCGTGAACAAGGTCAGGAATCTGGGAGTCATCTTCGATAGCAGCTTAAGATTTCATAACCACATTGCCGAGTGTGCCCGCAGTTGTTTCTATAGATTAAAATTACTTTATAAGATAAGGCCATATTTAAACGTAGATCTGAGAGTACTATTGTGTGAGTCTCTTGTGCTATCTAAATTTAATTATTGTGATACTATGTATGGACCATGTCTGTTAACTAAAACAAGCAAGCTTATACAGCGGGTTCAGAATGCTTGTGCCCGTTTTTGCTTCCATGTACCCCCACAGTCACATATCACCCCCTTTTTAAATGCTTCGCGATCGCTGAACATGGAGGCGAGAAGGAAACTGCATCTGGCTACGCTTATGTTTGGAGTCACTAGGACAGGGAAGCCACATTACCTCTTTGAGAAATTGATTTGGGCACAGACTCATAGCAGGTTTACTAAGAGGAAATGCACAAAAACCTTTTTGACTGCTTCGCACCGAACTACAGCCTTTAGAGGCTCTTTCCGATACGCAGCTTCGAGGTGCTGGAACGACCTGCCGCCGCCGTTGCATGATCTGCAAACAGTTTATACTTTTAAGAAAAAGCTAAAGGAATATCTGATCTCAGCACAGCGGACAACTACTGAACTCACTTTCAGGTCCATCATGTCAAACTTTAGTTTGGTCGGGCCGTCCCGGCGCCTGCCTGTGTCTGCGTCTGTGCCGTAATCTTTTTCTCTCCTTGCATCCCAAGTTTAGGCCTGTCGAAGTATACGTGCTCCTCCACGTCACCATTTTTACACACGTGGCTGCCATTGCCACGTCATTTGCCATTTTATTTTTATCAAATTTTATCTCAGTTATGCCGGTACTTTAAAATAATTTCCGCTGTGTTTATTGTCAGTGTCAAGTGTCAATGTCATGTTGTTATTTTAATTATTTTTTGTTTTTCTTTTTTCTTGGCTCTGCACGGTTTGTGACTTTGTGCTATGCATGAAATTAAATTATCTACAGACCTACAAACTTGTCTGTTCCGGTGGCCAAAATTGGAACTACGTGAAATGCAATGCAAAAACGATATTTAATGACAGTTTTAAATAGACAGTAGCAGCGCCGCCACCGGAACGGATAAGTTTGTCGGTCTATTATGTTTAATGTTCCCGTATCATTGTTTGTTTTTGTTTTTCTCGTGGGTTTTTCTGTACTTCTTCTTTTTTTTTTTTTTTGTGTGTTTTTTAGGCTCATGTTTACTTTAATTTTCTTTTGGTTTTAGTTTTTGTATGTAGTATGTATGTTATGTTTTGTGGTTTGAATTTTGTTTTGTTATTGTATTAATTTATTAATTTAAATTTTATAAAAAGTCACTCTGGCTCCGCCAGAATACCAGCGCTGTCGCGACATTGTAACCAATGACGTGGCAGCTCAAGCTGAGGCGGATCCAATTGGCCATCTGCCATTATTTTTATAAATCTATTGGTTACATACCTACTTAGTACCTGTATTTTTTTTATTTTTTTATTGTGTAATGTTTTAATTGTAGCCATTTATGTAACAGCCGATATTATGATGGCTAATAAATGTTTTTCTTTCTTCTTCTTTCTTTCTTTCTATTTTACACGTTGAATTCAAGGGCCACATTATATTAGGTATATGAGATGATCGTAAATATGTCTTTTTATTTCTCTTTGATCTGACTTTTAAATTAGAATTTTATTATTTGATTTATTTCAAGGAAATTACCTATGATTGATGTTGATTTTATTTTAATACGAGTATGTTTTAGTGATGAGGAATTGCAGGGATTGTGGGTGAAACGTTCGTCAAAAATGAGTCACAGATTTTTTTTTCTGCTAAGGTGGTTTTCCCTTCATGTAATTGGGTCGGCGACATGCGAGTGATGTCTCTAATGTAACAAGCTACTATCTGGTTCAAATGCTATTAGGATACGACCTTTTGGAGTTGCGTTTCGCGACAGTGATGACTCAAACACACACAGATAAATAATTCTATTGGTTGCTAACGTTATACGGACAAGCGCAGTTGACGTCATTTTTTCGCTCAATTCTCTATTATCCTACAGTCTGTTCACCATAAGTTGTCCTTTAGCCGCTATATTGGCAGCATTGCCTTCGCTTTGTAAATCTGTCAAAAAACAGATTGAAAGTATTGAAACAGTAGCACCAATATAGCGGCTAGAGGACTTCTTATCGTGAACGATCTGTAATAGCATTTGCATCGGATATGTGTCAATAGACGACTGTAACCGTATTTATTGGCTTGGCCGCAACACTCGTGATTTAAAATATATAATAAAGTAGGATTATGAATCCATCCATCTCCACTTTATTTGTGTTGATGTGATCAGAAAGCCAATTAATTACCATTACCACCCATCCACTCTTTGTAACGATGACTTGATTTCAATGATGAAGGCATTTACCCTGCAGTGGATTATATAGGCTGGCGTATACATTTTATCATTACAATAAATCCGCCTGCAACAACCGAGTAAAAGTTCACTAGCCAGCTCCGTAGAATCAATTGTTATTGTTAGCGCAATTGTAAATACTTACGATCGGTCTATTTAACGGAAGTCTATTCGCAGTTAGATGCGGCCGCACATTAGCGATTAATAGCAGTTGAGCGAATTATAACAAAAATCATCCGAATATATAATTTGAGAAGAAATAGAGCATGTACATTCTCTATTAAGAATACCTAGAGTTAGAAGTAGAACTAAAGGTATTACGAAATAAAAGTAATACTTGTAAATATGAAAAAATGTGCCACCGCATGACGCACACTTCGTCAATACAAATAGTATCTGCAGTCATAAACCTTGGAAAAAATTAAAATAAATAGGTAAATAAGCTAAAAATATCACCACACGACCTAGAAAAAAGTACCATTCGTCAGAACAATTCTTAAAAGTGTTTTCTTGTCTTTGAATACCTACTGTTGAGAAATTGTCTTAACTAGCAAAATCAGATGTTATTAAAACTACATTATTCTTATAACATCTTTATTTAGTGTTGAGAACTCAATGCAATTAAAATAGAGTAATTAGTCCTTAATTTTTTTTCTTACTACATATCCTACTGCTATCGTAGACGTTAAAAAAGTTTATGACGTGCAAAAGAATTTCGTGGTAAATCAAATTGCAAAATAAATACTTTGACTTTGACTCGTACATATAATCGCAAATGTGCGTTTATGCCTAACGGCTAAAATAGAAGCACAATTAACGCTTATAGGACGCTTCTAACGGTTGTCGGCCAACAATACCTTAATCTCAAGCACAGGTTCTCTAACATTTGTTTTTAGTAGAAATAAGACTTTATTAATAATAAGTTTGATTTTAAATTATAAGCTTGAAGATACTCATCCTCGTGGTTGCACATTAGGTAATCCGATTCAAATGCTGTTAGGATAATGTAACGCAACTCCATAAAGTATTATCCTAATAGCATTTGAATCAGATAGTACTCTATGGCGATGTTCCCTTTAATGGAATAGGCCGTGTCTGATGAACTTCGAGTTGAGAAGAAGAGAGTTCTTTACTGCCTTATCGAGTTTATGATCACCAATCGGCATTTAACTGGCGTGGTGTTTTAAACCAGTACCACCAAGATGACTTAATTTACCTATGGAAACCTTTGCAGCCAGATATAAAAAAGGCTGATACTTTATTTCTTTCGACTGTACCAATCAATTTTACCGCGTGCCCACTTTGTCGCTCTAGTAATTTAGTAATAGAAAAGGAAAGAAACAGGAAACTTGTTGTTTGCCCACCAGAGGTCAATATAGACTAGTTTGAGCACCAACGAGCTTAGACCTCGAGGACCCGCTAACTGCGGGCTGAGTCATTCTTACGGGAGCGCATATTAATGGCTCCATTACGATCCTTCGCGGCATAACTATGCCTTGTAGCTTTAATAGTATTTGAGTTATCGGCAACTGTGCTGCGGTCTTGATTTCTCTTTGTTACACTTGTTTTGATATTTCAATTAAATAAATCAATATGCTTTGGCATTATTGATACGGCGCCGTCAAGAACTGATCAAAGCTTGTACATTAATGAGACAACGGATCAACATTAGTTAAGTACTGTCTTTTCAATCATTATTTGTTATTAATACACACCCACATACATACACATAGAAAAACTTCTACTGCGTGTTTTTTTAGTCGTTGTTTTCCCGCAGCAGAACGCTTCACCTTCAGTAGTACTATCGATTTTTGCAAGATTTAAAAAAAAAATTTTTTTTGGTAATTTTTTTTTTACTTTTTTTTGAATTTTTTTTAGGGTTTGATGGGAAAATGGAAACCAAATGTTACTAAATAGTAAATTATCATTTTTTTGATAAACGCGAAGTGCAATGACCCCTGCCGGTGACCCTCCGCAACGCAGCTAGTACTATTGGTTCGAGTTTCGTCTATCATAATAGTAAAACTTTTGATTTAACTAAAAAAGAAAACTTTATTAATCTATTTTACTACTAAGATAGAATCATTTTACTGCGGGAAAACAACGACTAAAATTCCACGCTGTATAATTCGTTATTTAGGTTTAGTGTAAAATACGTTATGTAACAGAATGTATTTGTAAAAAATATAGCTTTTACAATTAGATACATAATAGTGGTGTATTTGTACCTTAAAAAAGGTTATTTTTATATAATAGACTCGCCTAGGTATGTATTTCCTCATAAAAATCAAATAGTTACGTTTACACAACATTAATATGGGCAGTTCATTTAGTTAAAGTTGCTGTAAAAACGTTGTAAAAGAATGTGATGCGTGTAAGCGTTAGCGATTAGTATACAAATTATTTAATTTAGAGGTTGCGTGGTTTACGTTAGCGGCACGCGCGGTGCGCAGGAGTCGGATCTGTACACGCCGACTTACAGTTATTGACCGTTTTCCTGAATGAACTACTGTCATTTCTAGTTTAGTAAGAGAAAAATAGTGCCAGAAGAAAAATAAAATACTTTTTTTTCATCTGGCTCATGATCATTTAAAGTGCACTTTAATGCGCTTACAGATAGAATTTATAATTTTAAATTGAACACAAAGTATTCCTCCCCATATTTGTTTATTCAAACAACTAAATAGGGTGAAAAAATCCATATATTTTTAGACATTATTTTAAAAGACTAATAAAACTGAATTGGCTAAGTATTTATTTGCATCTATTTAACTTAAAGACTCAAAATATATCGTTTTTTAATTTGACTGTTTGTTGAAGTTTTAATGTTCACTAAACCTCAGAAGTGCAGCCATCAAAAGTATCAAACTAATAAGTCGCGGTATAATTGAGGTGTTGAATGGCTGAAGTGGGCGCAGATAATTTTAACCTGCGCAAGCGAGCCCTACGGGATCATTAGCCACCCACTCATTACGCTCATTAGTTGGCGTACTTTTATCTGTTTAGACTGTTACTACTTAATGAAATGGGAACTAATGTTTAATAATGGCTATCGATATTCATTGATCTTCATAATTTACTTTTAACTAAGGTATATTTAAAATTGAGTTTTGTCACAACTGAAATTTTTTTTAAGTAGAGTCGTTCGCAATATTTAACAAATGATAGAGGACAGCACTTAATTTAATCACTACGCGTTAAATTTTGCTGTCACCTGGAAGATAAGGCTAAGTTAACCTTGAAAACCTTATTCTTAGTGGATCGTCCAGGAATATTTATAATGTGAATTGGCAACGATTTTATTTTAATTTAGATATTTCGTCAGATAAGGGTTGGTTGATGTGATATTCTAAGAACATGACATGGCTAAATTCTGTGTTATTTGCTGCCTGCAAATTGGCAAGTACAAAAGGACAACGCTGTTATTGTCAGTTGGTTGATGTTTGAAGCTAAAATAACAAATACGATCGGACCTGTAGATTTCATACTAACATGTCAATTTAATTAAAATTTGATTATTTGCTCCTCTTCTGCTTGCCATTTTTATCAGAGAAGTCGTTATAATAAGAAGAATACAATGTAGTTGTTTTTATGGTGGCCATTTTAATAATTTATAATGTCTCTACATTAAAATTGAAAGAAAATGTTAATACAAGTACGTCCATAGTTTCCATTTTCACGTCAAAATGATTAGTAAGTAATGATAGACGTCAAACCAGTGGTAGAGACACTTTGTAAAATTGATACTTGACGATCCATATTCATATCCATAGTCCATAGTTCATTTGTAAAGCCTACATGATTATAGAATAGTTTAATTTGAAATAAAATTTCACATTAACATCTTTTGAAGTCCTGAATATGTTTATGGTTATTATCCCAGAAAACGTGATAGTTACTCGATTTACATAAAATTAACATTACAAAGCGGTTTAACCAGTGCAGAATAAAATATTATTGAACTTAGCTTTCATAACCACTAAATCACCGGAGTTGTGTCACCTTTACTCCACAACATCGCAGGTTTCTTTTGCCTTTACACCAAACATCGCCCTATAAATGCATAAACACTTTCACTGGGAATAAGTAAGCAAATCGTGGTAACTTCGAACCATGTTCAACATGTTGTACACATCCATAAAATCCGCCAACATAAAGCGAAAGGTTGGCGTTAGATAAAATGTCACTACGAGAACAGGAACATAAACAAGAGAAACTGCGGGAGACACCTTGGACATAAACCAATTATAATGACTAATAAAAATATCCAACCATTTAAACCAACATATTTATTGCAAGCCAATAATTCAGTTAGCGCAACGCAATGATAAAAATCTGTATTGAAATCAATTTATACGCTCCTACAAAGCAGGGATGTAATGGAATTTTTTGAATTTGATTTATCGGAATCGGAACCGGAGTCGGAACCGGAATCGGAGTCGGAGTCGTAGTGGCAAGAGATACATTTTCATTTAAGGACAAATAAAAACATGATTTACACCCTGTTGCAGAAAGCTCCATTAAAGTTAATGCTTCATTAAATCTAATGCTGTCACTTTTTGTTGTCATGAAATAAAAAGTGACAGCAATAGCTTTAATGAAACATTAACTTTAATGGACGTTTCTGCAACTGACCGTTAGTCTATTTTTTTTCATTTTAATTACATGAAAAAATTAACACAGACAATCGAAAAAAATCAACATGTTTCTAATCAAACAAAAAATTAAATGAAATTCATTGACTCCAAAAGTAGTGTATTGCTGTGATTCGACCTCCAATTAAAAAGTTTCGAAATCGAAATCGGAAACGAAAGTGTAAAAATCGGAAGTTACTTAGACCGACTTAACGGAATCGGAATTGAAGCTCCGCGTAACATCCCTGCTACAAACAAAGTGATTTGTATCTCAATATTAAATTTATTCGCCGATCAGATTCATTGTCGATACAACATCAATGGAGGTGCCTTTGATTTGTTATTTCTAAGTAGGACGGGTTAGTTATCGTTAATAAAGGCCTTAAGTTGTTTGCGTATTGAATGAGTAATATGAATTGACTCCTTATACTTGTTCGAAGAAGTAGCCATGTTTTTATTTTATTACTGAAGATACGAATGGTATTGCAATATAATTTAAGTGCTAAAGTAGAGGTGGAAGACCTCCATCATTGAATTGATGTTATAGTAAATATCTGTATGGATTATTTTTAATAACGTGTAGTAGGGGCAGAGAAAAACTTCTCGGCTCTAAGAGAAACCAACCTCTCATAGAAGTCCGAGTTATAAGTAAAAGCTTTGCTTTATTTTCTTCTTCGCTTTTGTACTAGAATCAGTTCGCAGTGCCAAGTTTTTTTTTGGTAAATATTTGTGATTTGCACTATAAATATTGGATAAAGGATGAGTCAAAATCGTATTTTTAAAAAAAAGTGTGCATTCAGGTGCACATCGTCAGGTATAGGGTTAAGTTAGGTCTTCCTTGAGAGAACTAGACTAATAAATGTTTTTGGACCTGGTCTCTCAATTAGCGACTTTGGTCGTGCAGGAGTTTTATTAGTGATAAATTCGAATTTTCAAAGTATTCGAAGGGTGAATTTTAACTATTCTTTATACAATGGCGTCAAACAAAATAAATCACATATTATAGTTATTTTCACTTCCACCACGAGTTAGTGATAATTTATCAGAAATTTCAAAAAACATTGATGATGTCCTCTTTTTGGCAAATAAACTAAAAAGACAGATCTTAGTTATTTAGATGAATGATCTTAAACCTATCTATTAGTGTTTAAACTGTCCCTGAAATTGACGTAAGCAATCTGTCTTTAATCCAGAAGAAAACCAGTTATTAATTTTGGTAGCAATAATCCGTAAAATCGACACAATTAAGAAGTGCGCATGCGTGAAGACGCCAGCGCCATCGCGTGGGGTCCGGCGTCAACCTAATCCGTCCATCTTCTGTCAACCTGACAGCCAACTGTCAACGCTGTCAAAACGGTAACAATAATTGGACGTGTGCGGCCGACCTGGATTCACTGGAGGGTAGGCGATGGGTCCACGCGTCTTTTAGTTTTAAATCTTTTTATTTGTGATCTAGTGCAGTTTGGTGTTGAAAAGTGGTGTGATTTTCATTCAGTAAAGTGTAACGAAGTGTCATAAATAAGAAAATTGAAACAAATTGACTGAATGGACGGGTATTGCGTGTAGTGTGTCTCATCGGTAGATGAGACGCTCTTACCGCAATGGCGTCCATTCCCCCGTGACCTTGAGAGTATCCTCCAGTGTTTCCATGAAGCGTTAAAACATCTTAACACCAATGTTTTAACGCAAGGAGAATCTCCCTTATTTTCACTTGACATTGGCAGAATCACCGCGCCGCAAACAGGCGCGGGATAGAGTCCATTCAAAAAAAAGTGCGGCCGACCCTTAAATCATTTGATTGATATTATGGAGTATGACTCTTTATAAATATGGTTGTGACTTGGCTAAAATCTACTATCTGACCAGGACTTTGAATCTTAATTTTTAAAAATTTGATCTTTTATTTGTTATTCATATAGTAGACTAGAAACTAAACTATATAGGCGCATTAATTGTTCTAGTGAGCCGACGCACGATGTCTCTTGTTGGTCATTCTTGTTTGTCAGTTGCTATTGCGCTATTTGCGCTTCGCTTGCTGAGTGGGTTTGTTGTGTTCATACACAACACACCCATCACAACAATACTGTCATCAGTATGAGCCTCCCATTTTTTCCTCCCTCCTTCTCATCTCGTTCTTCATAGCCCTTTCCTTTTCCCCTCCCCGTATTATTGTGTCAAAGGCGGGTAACTCATTTCAAACCCTTGTTGCATTTTAATAGGCTGTTGTAATTTTTTTTTTTTTTTTAATAAATAATAATAAATCTTTTATTTCCAATCACAATGGCTTGCTAAAACTACATAACAGTGTAATATAATGATTGTCTTACTTTTCTAATCTAATCTGAGTTATAAAGCCAAAGTGAGAGAGCGGAACCTATACTAGGACATTAATCATCAACATGTGTCGTCCTCGTCACTCTAGCTGATTTAAGAACACTTGTTTCGTACATAAAAATGGCAGTCGTAATCATTATAAGAGTAATTCGGTGCCAGCTAAAATACAAGAAGTATAGCCTGACCAAGAAAATAAAAAACCTGCTCTGGAGGCGCCACATTAGCTATGGTTATAGCAACCCTTGGTTGCTATGGTTAAACTCACAAATAACTCACAATATCCAAGAAATAAAAGGCACGGTTGACAATTGACAGACAGCAATAATGAATGACATCTTATTGTTTTTTTATTTTAATGTTGCCACTTGAAGAAATGAGTTCCAATATTTTTCCGCAATATGGAGAGGTTTTTTATTTTAATGGTCGGGCTATAACCCTACATCCCTTTCACACGGCATCCAGTTTTGCAGGACCGGCTTTTTACTGTATCCTGCAAAACAGGACGGTGTGTTCACATGGCAGCTCAGTTTTGCGGGATCCAGTAAAAAACTGTGGACTAAACGGTCCTGCAAAACTGGACTGCCGTGTGAAAGGGCCGTGAACACTGCTATATAAATATTTGTGCGACTAAACGGGATCCCGCTTTTTACTGGACGACGGATCCAGTTTCTAGTGACAAAACCAAATGCCGGATCGGGTTTTTGCAGTATCCCGCATGCGGGATGCTCGTGTGAACGCTAGCATATAAACACATTCGCCATCAAACGGGATCCTGCAGAAAACGGGATCCTGCAAAAAACTGGACTGCCCGTGTGAAAGCGCTGTAGTCACAAAGTGCCTTGATCTTTGCATTTTCTTATCATGAAGACGAATAGGTTTAAACCCAGTGGCCCGCTGACCGTATTTTTTATCAACGGTCAACCGTTTCGTTGTTTATTAATTGAGGAAGCAGTTACTTAATTCGACAGTGACCTTGAAATTTGTGGATTTTTATCGCAAAGAACACTAGTGGTCTTGTTAATGGATAATAGTAGTTTTATCTTTATTAGCTGTTACACGTGTAATTAGGTTTATAAGACTTATAATCGACGTATAATCTACGATTTGTATCCTTATTAGGTATTTACATTTACGGACCAGCTTGGGGGCCGTCCATATATTACGTCATTCTAAATTAGGGGGGGGGGGGTTGGTCTGCGGATGACGGCAAATGATAGATGGGGGGGGGGGGGGTGTTTCAAAATTGACGTCATTCTTATTTATTTATTTATAGTTTATTGTTCACGTACAAAAAGATTATTTCTAAAAAGAAATTTCTTCCAGCACACCTAGTAAGTGAGACTGCAAATGTGAGAGGCGGCTAAGGCGCGTACAGTACTAAAATAACTGATAATAAACATACATAATGCAACATAGATGTACACAAATACAGTAATAACTACAGATAAAATACTCTAACAATAATATTACATATAATACTAGCTGCCCGCCCCGGCTTCGCCCGTGGTACTTACATGTATTATACATATAAACCTTCCTTAAGAATCACTCTATCTATTAAAAAAAACCGCATCAAAATCCGTTGCGTAGTTTTAAAGATCCAAGCATACATAGGGACAGACAGCAAAAGCGACTTAATTTGTTTTATACTATGTATTGATAATAAACACAATACTTAAATAATAACTACAACATTACATAATTAATAAAAGTACATAAATACTATACTTATACTTAAATACATATCTCATACTAAGAAAAGATAGTGTTGTGTGTGATAGTGATGACGTCAATTTTGGGAGAAGGGGGGGGGGGGGGTCATTAAGAAATGACGATAGGATGATTGTAGGGGGGGGGGGGGTCTAAAATCTGAAAAAATCGATGACGTAATTTATGGACGGCCCCTTGTGCGTGTAAGGTTTTTTCTTTTTTATGCTATATTACTTATTATACCATGGAAACTGAGTACAAAAATAGCCTAGCCTGTCACTGTACCAAATTTTATCAAGATCGGTTCAGCAGTTTTGACGTGAAAGAATAACAGTTACTTTTACATTTATATATTAGTGTAAATGTGTTCCGATATATCAGGTGATAAAACGGTCGTAAATATTGAAAGATACTCTATTTCTATTACCCTTCGCCACATTTGTTTTATAGCTTGGAAATATTTTAATATACCATCTATTTTGGTATTTGATGTCAGCGATTTAGTTTTATTACCACGGTCAAGTTGAGATTGTTATAGGAAGGGATTGAAGTGCTGTCCAGGCGAATATTTTACTATGGAGAAATGGTAGATGTAAAAATTTTAGTAATATTTTATTGTTGTCTTTATGGAGTTACTACGGCGTTGTGGCGCCATGGAAATGCAGGAGAGCAATGGTTTTTCAATATAGAACTGTTAGTTTGAGTTATTATCGTAAAGTAAAAAAATTAAAGTATCACTTTATTAATGTCCCACTGCAGGGCAAAGGCCTCCTCCTTGGAATCAAGTTATCGTTACAATGATGGGTACTGGCTTAATCACCACGCTTGCCAATTGCAGGTTGATGATCACAAACCCGAGCTGTAACCGAAAAAAACCGACATAAAGTTAGCTCGACCCGGGAATTGAACCCAGGACCCCAAGATCTCTATACCACTAGACCATCGAGGCGTGCTATTATCGTGTAAGTAGTAAGATATTACTCTTGAGTCTTGGAACGTTTTTTTGTCCCAATCTCTAAGATCCTCTCCATTCAAGAGATTATTCCCACCTTGGGCTTATGATAGGTCTTTTTCGGATTCCGACTGGCAACCACCCGTTCAGATAAAATCTGATGCCAGCTCTGGCTGTGTATATTTAACACGTTCCATGCGTCATGACCAATATAGGGCCATGCTTGACTTTACCAGCGTGCGGTGCAGAAAAATGTGTTTCTCACCACGGTGCGGGGGGGTTTTTCATATGTTGTTCTATGAGTAAGAAAGAAACAAATAGATATTTCCGAGTGTTTTTTTAAAAAGGTTCTAAATTTATCAAGAACAGACATGGCAAAATAATGTTCACGTCGCACAGAGTTTTGTACTTTTGCGCTGTGTGCGGCATGGCCAGTATATGGTCACGCCCCTGCACCTCATGCCGCACCGAATGCGGGCGCGCCATTCTCGCCAGTCGCGCATAGTGATGCACAACGTCCGCACACAAATCAAATCAAACGCAAATGTGATGATTAATATTTCATTGTTGGTTTTAATTTTAGTTCCATAATGACTGTGATATAAGAGACATATTTCATTTAAGTTAACTTTAAATTTAAATAATGTTAAATTTAAGTTAATAATATATATATATAATAAATTTATTTATTTAGTTATGATGATGATTAGCATTTAATTGTTGATTTTGATTGTAGTTCCTTAATTACTGCGATTTTAGAGACATTTCATTTAAGTTAAGCATACTGGGCTGTTACACTGTAATGATTATGATGAATTGTTGATTTGTATTGTTGGTTTTTATTGCTTGCCCATCACTATTACTCGTTAGGCGTCTCATTAACACAGTGCGGCATGGCAAAATGTTTCTCATGAAATCAGGGTAGTACATTTTCTCCTAAATCTGGGGAAGTACAAATCAGAATTAAAAACGATTTATGCTGTAGAAACTACTACATATTACCTACATTTAAAAAAAAAGAACACACAAAAATGTTTTAATTTCAAATAGTTATGACCTCTTGAATCTATTAACTAATGTGAACAAATGATGTTCATGACGCACCGCAGTGGAGTCCTGCGTGAGAATCATGGAGTTCATGTCGCACCCTGGGTAAGTTCAGTAAATTTGGTGCCGCAATCAACGTGTTAAAGAATCACTCAACTCAAATCGCTAGCCAGTCCCCATTATCGGCCACAATAGGCTATACAGGCTATTGTCAAAGATTTCACGAAGTAAGCTAGAACAAGAGCGTGACAGAGCCGTGACGTATGCGACGGCACGAATGACGATTTCTTGGGAAAATTGCAGAATTGACCCGTTATGCTCACAGTACTATTGACAGTATTGACACTATCGACGCGTTTTAAAAAAAAGTTTGAACGTGCAAAAGAATTACTTGGTAAATCAAATTGCAACATAAATACTTTGACTTGACTTTTCAATTTATTAATATTATGAGCAAATGACAAGACCTGGTCAATGCTCAGTTTGCATGGGATAACGGAAATATAATTAATGTTATTTTTTACTTTTTCACGTCTCGATTTGAATTTGTTCCTGGAGCACCAAAACTGAATTTCAATGACGGATAGAAAAAGTTCTGCAATGGGACACTAACAAATAATAAAGTAGATATAATTTACCTACCTGCATCTGTAGGAGGGGTAAAATTCCATCAAGAACAATGTATTAACATAGTTGCATAATTAATTATGTTTAGCATAATGATTACATAAAATTCTGCAATTTTAAAACGAACACCTAGCTAAAATAATGTTAGTGTAATGAAAAATTATAATTATCAATGAATTAGACGATCGATAAGAATTATTTTATCGTCTAAACGAAATATCATTGTTAACAATGTTAAACCGATTATAAATACTTTCTCCTTATTTATTTATTAAGGAGTATGATCCACACTGGACATACAACACAAAAATAAAAACTAAATTAGTAGCATGCCAGAAAGCAATGGAGAGAAGTATACTAAAGATAAGAAGAATACAAAAAATAAAAAGCGAAAAAATAAGACAAAAAACTAAAGTTATAGATGCCTTAGAACATGCACTGAAGCAAAAATGGCAATGGGCAGGACATATAGCGAGATACACAGACAATAGATGGACAATAGAGACAACGATATGGAAAGGACCCAGGGAAAAAAGGAAAAGAGGGCGCCCCAGAAAAAGGTGGATAGACGATATAAAAGCGATAGCAGGGGTTGAATGGAGAAGGAAAGCTAGGGATAGAGAGGTCTGGAAAAAGCTGGAGGAGGCCTTTACTCGAGAAGGGGTTTCGATCAATAATATTGAAGAAACTAATAATAACGAATAAAATAAAATAAAAAAATAATAAAAAAACAAAAACAAAAAAAAATATGCGTAATTAACTTATATTTAAAAGCATTACTTTGTATTAAGTCATAATTGTAACAAAAAAAAATTGTAGATCGGAAATAAATGGGGTTTATTATTATTATTATTATTATTATTATGATCCACACTATCTCACAATTGAGATAAGGCCTGTGTCCCAGCAGTCGGAACGTAAGGCTGATGGTGATGATTTATTTATGATACAAAATCTGTCCTGATCTCTGATTCCCTAATTGTTTTGTCGTCGCCATCAACACAATTGAGAGTGATGAATGATCGATTAAATTAAATTAAAAAAATTAAAAATTGTTTTATTACTCAATATACCTTTAACATGTTGTGGTGAGACAGCTCCAGAAAGTTATAAAATTATACTTGTGTTGGAGTGCCTCGCTCTTGCCTTAGATTCGACATTGCATTGCATTACTCATCTGCAGTCGCGTATCACCTTCGCGACGTATCATTGACCTTACAACCTGCAGCGAGTGTCGATAAATTTGTCTCTAGTTTGTTGATTGGCGTAAACTTATGTTTACTATAGGTTTATTGTAGGACTGTTGGTTCAACTATAACCGAAAATAATCAGCTCCCTTTTCTACGTCTGCTATTAGCAACATTCAAATGCCGTGAACAATATGATACTAAAAATCAAATGAAATATCTTCGTATTGTCAATTCCCAGCTGCATCTCTATTATTTTGAATTTTTGATGAAATCGCTATCAAAGGTTTATTGTGCAAATATTATGTTTCATAATTTTAGCATGAATTTGAATAAAAAGTATGAAAATCATATGAGCCTAAACGATATTCTGAAACGACGTAAGATGGAAATAACTGCAGTGACGTAAATTAAAACAACAATGTATTGAGTCATTATCACAGTTTGTTGGTAATATTAGATCCGCAACAACCTTGTCGTCTTGCTAACACATATAATTGTTACAGTTATCTTGTTTTGCTATAAAATTGTTGCTTTATGTCCGGACGTTGAACTCTCAATCAGAGTGAGCTAATATTTTAAGTTTCTTATGCGTTTCCCGATTACGCTGACGTTTTGTTAATGATGGCACGTTTTACAATTAAGTGCTCTATTTAATTCTTCCTTGAGACCCACATTGCATTAACAATATCGTAATAATTTACGTGTACGTTACTGTAGGACACATTTTGAGGAGGTTTTAGCTCATAAACCGCTGACTATCGAGACCTAAGGCTGTGGGTAGAACTCGGTACTAAACTCCCCCAGTTTCCCCTTCACGCCTGAAAGGGGCGAACCGGTGCACTCTTTGCGGCCACTTACCGCCCATCAAGGATGTGTGATTCTGCCTTACTACAGACACAGTCTATTTGTCAAAATGGGGAACTTCTTTTTATAATAGCTCGAGACATTGGCTCCACTTAGCCTGATGAGGGAAATCCAAATTACCATGACAACGGACGCAGCACCGAGGCGTTCTATCCGTTGGCATCGCAGTACATGGCCCGCAAGGTGCTTCCTCACGCTTCGTTTAAAGGAACCCATGTAGGTAATAGGAAGGAAGAAATACATGAGCCGGCAAAGAGTTTTACTTCTTTATGGTTCGACAAAGAAAGGAATCATCGAACTTTTTTGTACGCGATGGAATACTTTCCACGGTGAAGCGATGACAACGCTGACTGAGCGAGTGCATGGTTCTAAGCCGAAACGGAAAGGGAGGAATAAGGGAAAAGAGTTCCTCAGAGCATTCAGCATGATAGAGGTGGTAGAAGACACTTAGTGAACCAACGCACAACTAAAACAATTTCACAGAAAACCGACGTAGGTATGAGTAGCTATGCTCTTACGCTTCTCGCTTCAGATTCTTTAATTAAATGTGGGCACGGCATCTGATACTTTAAAGAGCAGTAGTAATCACTGACCATCACTTGTCACAATTACTTGTTTTCCACCCTCTATCATAAAACTTTGGGTAAAGTACATATTTACTTTCACCTTCAAAATACAACATAGTTATTTGCACTTCATTAGCTCTATGTTTCTGTCGGAGAGTTTTTGCTGCTAACTTTATGTTTTATTCGCATCAGGTGAATTTCACTCACAATAATGGTAAACCTAAACCTTTTTACAAAAACACGGCTTGACAAAACTAGTAGAGATTCATTTCTCTGGAAAGAATCGGAAAAGGTCAACAGATACCCGATAACATAAATAGTGCAAATAACAGTGACGACATGTAACAGTTCCGCTATCGATCGTCGTCACTAGCGTGTGGTACGTGCGCGGGCGCACGTCTGCCGGTGACGTCACGCGCGAAACCGAGCAAGGCCGAGCGACGACCTCGCGGCAACGTGACGTTTTCACACGCCATCTGACTTACTCCCACGGTACATAAACAGCCTGATACTGTCTATCATAGACTAGTTATCAAAAGTTATTTTAATTTTTATTCGATGTCGGCAATAAAATGTGCCATATTGCCAGAGGATAGCTGTTTTTTTTTATTGCATTACATTAAATCGTGAAAGAATCGAGTACAAAAGGCGGACTTATGCCTCATGGCGCTATGAAACCTGTAATGAAAGTTGCTTTTATTTGAATATGATGAAAGTCACTTTTACATTAGTATCAGTCAGTTTAGTGAGTACTGAGAGTAGGTAAGTTACAAGTCACACACACAGCCACAAAAATTACAGTATTTTTTCATTTATGGTACCTACTCAGTTTCTCCTTCGTTAGACACTTTAGACAGTCTTTGGAGTCCCAGGATCGACCGCCAGGTTCAAGTCATAAAAAGATTAGGTGCTATAATAGTAACTTAGCTCAAAACCATAATAATTATTATAGAAAGGTTATTATATCACCGAAATGAGTGACACAACAGTCTCAATAAGATTGTCCGTATATTTTCTGGAATTTCGTATCCATTAAGCAAACATCGCTCAATCAGAGTTTTTCTGCTTTGATTTTTGCGACTGTTATTTCAAGTGCAGTGGCTCCCACATTTTTATTAATAAGGCCAATGCTATTATAGCCGATTTCATCTCTTAAGATGGTAATTAAAACTAAACAAATACATGATGACAATCCTATGCAAGTCTTGAAAGAATATGGATTTCACAAACTAAAAATACTTTCTTAGTTAAGTTCAAAACTATACATTATTTTAATTTAAATCCAAAGCATTTGACCTGACGCGATGTTAAATAATGTAAATAGATTAAGTTTCTAGTCTATTGACATCATGAAATTGTTAATATCTACTTGATTATGAACTATTATCGTGGCTACGAATTGAGCCGGATAGTTCTGAACTGAAAAAGGAAATAAAAGTAGTTTTATTAATAAGACTAGTCCAAAGCTTACTTCTTATTTCAAAAGTAGAGTATGGAAATCAGTTTTTACACCTACAATATAATTATTTATATGCTTAGAAACAACTCATACGTAAATACTTAAATAAAAATTCCCTAGCTTCCGATGTCCAAAATAAAAACACTATTATCTTAAAAATATATTAGTCATTGATGTAGATCTCTCATTTTGCTCGCGTAATGACACTCTATCATCGCACCAATGTAAAATTTAATGACGTTAATAAATGTGGCAACATAGCCATAATGTTGCCGTAAACCATATTCCCTGAAGTGATGTCGCCACTCTCATGCCTCTAGAAATATGCGCCTCTAATGAAATTAATTATTACCAAAATATACAGTTAAAATAAGGCCAAGTTCTGCTTTACCTTGTGTTTTCTCTAGACACGTCGATTTGTTAATTTGTTGACTACATATTGAAAATCACCAACGCTTGCGGGACAAAGTGTCTATCAATTAAAACAAGTTCAAATTGAGCTATGGCCATCTCGATTGAACAAACGTAGCTAGACACCTGTAAAAAAAAAGAATCAGCCTATTTAATGTCCCACTTCAGGGCAAAAGCTTCTGTCATTAAAATTAAGTGCTTACCACATACGGCTTGATGATCACAAACCCGAGATGTATTCGAAAATTACATAAATTTTGCCCAAACCAGGAATTGAATCCAGATCCCCGAGATCATAGCTCGGCACGTAAACCACTAGACCATTTGAGGCTTTACTAGAAAGATCTCACACCTCGATGGTCTAGTAATCATGCGCGTGAATATGGGTGATGTTCTCACGCATGCTTCAATTCGAATGAACTTGGCCCATGTCACTACGTGCGCCTCGATAAGTAGAGATAAGGTCAAGCCGGGTCCAGTGTATAAATAATAATTATGGTGAAAGTTAGCTGTCAAAATTAGACCGGCCACCGGGAGATTAGAACAGAAATATTTGGTCAGAAATTATTTGGACAGACATTTTCAACTATCTTGTTCGGGATTGAATATTAAAATTTAATCTTCCACCTGCCCTGTTTGATTGTAAAATTCGTTTTGTAATTGAATATTTTATTGGTCTAATTTTGTTTATCTTATTGTGTGGGAGCAATGTGTGTCGTCCCATAGATTTCATTATATATAAATGGACAAGATTAAATTCATTGATCTGAACCCAAAGTAAAGTAAGTTGAGCACTTGTGATATGGGTATCAAAAACAACGAATGCACCATAAATAGGCATCCACAGACACAAGACAAAGATTAATGTTCATCACTGTATATGTATACTAGCCTTCCGCCCGCGGCTTCGCCCGCGTGAACTATAGGACGTTATCCCGCGGGAATATGTTGTAAATTGTAGCCTATGTATTATTCTGATGTATAAGCTATATTATTGTAAAGTTTCATTAAAATCAATTCAGTAGTTTTTACGTGAAAGAATAACAAACGTTCATGAATCCATCCGCTCCCCGGCCGGTACCGCCGCAACCGCTATGACGTCCCTGCATTTTAAATCTGTAATATCTTCAAAACTATTCATTTAAATTACATGATGTAAAGGGCCATATTGATCGATATTACATGCACAATTTATTTATGGTACTTTATTGGATAAGGATTAATACTGTATTGCTTAAAATCACTTTTTCGTAAATAAGCCATTATATTTTTATCGTAATAAAGTAAAGGAAAATGGTTATTGTGGGCTATCCCTAAGAGATAGACATATACCATCGCGGACTTTTTTGTAAAACTTTTTAAGGTGTACAATAGTGTAGTACATTATTTTGATCTATCTCGTACGATTCAGCCAGCGTTTGCAATGTAAGCGCAAAAAAATGTGATTATTTACGACCTTCAATTAAAAACCTCTAAAATTATCAGTGTTTCTCTACTATATTATGCATTTATTATACATATGAACCTTCCTCTTGAATCAGTCTATCTAATAAAAAAAACCGCATCAAAATCCGTTGCGTAGTTTCAAAGATTTAAGCATACAAAGGGACATAGGGACAGAGAAAGCGACTTTGTTTTATACTATGTAGTGATTTGTCCCGGGCGTGGTGGGTGTAAATCATTTTGTAACAAAAATTGCTATTAATTAATAAGATTCGAACTTCAGAAGGCGGATTTTTGTCATAAAATATTGCCTGACCCGGAAATAAAGGAAACATTCCGAGGTCATTATTAAATTGATATTTACGCCAATATTTCATTGTGGCGTTCATTAGGCATTAGCTTCCTAAATTAGGCCCGCCAGTGGGACAATCAATTACAAAGACCCACTATTACTACCCTTATTAGCAATGTTAACAGGATCTTAAGGCAAGTTAACCAAACTAGGAGTAGTATGGTTTGCTGAATTAACTATTGTATTGTAATTGCTGTTATCACGACGACTATCTAGAATGCTATCTGTTTAGCAGTTTGTATTACTAATCCACGTTTCCTGGTTGGGGTTTATTCACTTAAATTCTAATATTCTTGGTAAATTAAAAATAATTCTAGATGCTCGACCCGTTTAACTTTTTAATACCTTGTCCTGAAAATAACAAGACAAAAAAGTAAGTACGAAAACATTTAAGTTTGGATGTCAAACCACGCATAAACCAACATTTTTTTCTAACTGGTTTTAACCAAGAGCTGCGGTAGCCCAAGGCCCGAATCTCTGCGCGAAGGTATGGAATATTATTATGGAAGCCACTTTACTCGAAGATCAAGGGACACTACATTTTTTTTTATGATCTCTGGCTTTTGCCGCCCAGAGTACGGCGGATTAGTTTTTTTTTTTTAATATGCGTTCTGTTTTTTTTTTTAAGATTAATTGGGGATAGCCTTTCGCTAATGGATACGAATCGGCGGAAAAGCGATGAATTTTATGAGAATATTTACATGTGTAAGGACACTACATTGTGGCTGTACATTGAACGCCTGATCTCTCTTCGGTCGTATCAGACTGCTGTCCCACCGTGATAAGAGAGTGAGGGAATAGGGAGTGCACCTGTGCTTGCGCCCTCACTTGTGCACTATAATATATCCTGCGTAGTTGGCTGATCGTGAAAGATCGGCCGCCTTAGCCGAAAACTGGGCTAGGAGGACATTATTATTATCAGCGAATGTCAAAACCCGTAGTTTCAATATCAATTTACCACGTGACTTTTCTAAGGCACCTGTCAAATCCATACAATTGAAAGTTGGCGAATTTCGCTATCACTATCAAATAATGTCACTTTGTCTAGGCCCCCAGTTCAGTTTATTTAATCGATTCGCGACACCATTTGTCTCGTTCTATAAGGATAAATCAGTTTATCATCTCGTCTTCCTGCCCCATCCGAACTCTCGGCCGTGATCAAAATAAAGTTTTTACGGCGTCGAATGATCGCTGATTGTTTTATGTTCTGTCTGACTTATGAATTGGTTCTTGCGATTGGTCCATTTCGTTGAATGTCTCTTTGTTTAGAAACTTCTTGGATGTTTTTATTATAATTTACTAGACTACATACAATACAATGTCTGTGATTTATATCTTTGTGACGAATATACAATAAATAACCCCGAGATTTTTTCACCCGTTTGATACTTAATTTGAGTAAGTATTTTGATTGGCAATATAATAAAACATTTAAAAAAATGCAGAGCTCATAAAATGATTTTACGTGCTTACGGTAAGTTCACCAATTAGTCTCCAATGATTTTAATTTGTTGTAAACGTGGTGCTTAGGGTAAGTTCACCAATAGTCTCCACATAATGTAGCCCACCAGTTCGCATTCATATAAGTCAAGCGTCCGCGTTTCGGGTAAACGTATACTATAAAATCAAATAAACTAATTTAGATTTCATTGGTATAATTATTCATGTCGAATGGATGCATCATATTGGCGGACAAACCGTTGAGATAAGCTAAAACCGAAATTCAGTTACCAACCACAGTTACAGATAAATAACTTTGTTCGATATAGGACCAGAAAGATAACTTTAGTCCCTACTATAAACAAAACCAATTAGACTAATATTTCTACTTGAAAACTGCAAGATTTGTGATCAGCGTGATTCGTATCACATGGCAAATATTAGATTCATTTAAACGTAACATTTTGTGACAAAAAGAACACAATTTATTTAGTAAAACAAGCTGTACTTGCAAGCCTGTGTCAAAATTTAAATTCATTTACTTATTTCAAATAAAGGTTCATAAGGTGGACTTATTGCTTCATCCATTCTCTACCAGTCAACTTTTGGATTCAGCATAAAGGAATAGTGGGTAATGCTAATAAACAAAGATAAAGCGAAATAATACTGTATAACAAATACAAGCAGCGGCCGGCGAGTGCCAGAACCGAATTCTACCCATGTTACTTCGTCAGGGCAGAGAGATAGTATTTTGTTTATTTACTACAAATCATCAAATGGTCTATATGTTACGCTCAAAGATCGAAAACGCTCATTGAGCGGTAAAATAGCTCACAAGGCGTTGTGGTCACAAAAGTTTTTTTCAGGTTTAAAAAAAAATAACCACGAAAGCCAAGGCGGGAGCTCCGCTTCGCTCCGCTCCCGCCGTAGCCTTCTAACCTATATCCATCAGAGTCGATTTTCGCCTCCGACGTTGTTTTTGTTCAAAATATAGTCTCCTCTGTGTGTCAGTTATGTTGGATGTTTTACTGTGACCGCAATGCGTTGTAAGCTATTTTTCCGCTCAATGAGCGTTTTTGATCTTTGAGCGTAACATATACATAGTTTGTACAACTATTCATACACTTTATATGTCAGTAACGTACGTATTGATCACTTTGGCTCACTTGGACCAGCTATTATAAATAATATCCGGATAAAGTGATCAATTTATCACATTGTCTAGTCAATTTGGTTATTATATATAATGACCAGTCATTATATATAATAGCTAATTGATCACTTTGACTGTAACATATCGATACCAGAAATATGAATTAACGTAAGGGACATTTTGGCGAAAATGAGTTATATATATCATTGGATTCAGAATTTTCTGCTCTATCGTTTGGTGTTATTAAAAAAGTTCTATCGTTAAAAAAATGTCCCTTACAGTAAGATTTTTTGGCCTGCGTAAAACGTTTTATGCCAAAAAAAATGATGTAACAGACGTTTACATTTTTTTTTCTCTGAAAAATAAAGTAAGTCAATTGTGTTAAATAATTTACACCCTTACCTTGTCCCTTACTTTAATTCGTGATTAGAGTTTTTTAAGAATATAATTTAACCCCAGTTAAAGATACCCTAAATGACACCGACGAACGGTGAAGATGGTGAGGACAGCTGATAATGATAACTAGCTAAATTTATAACTCAAGAACGGATGAACCGATTTGGCTGAAAATTTGGTAAAGAGGTAGCTTCAGACCAGGATACGGACATAGGATCCTTTAATGGGGGAAAGGGGGGGATAATTGAAAAAAATAAATACGCGCTGGTGAAAACGCGATGGCGACCCTAGTAATATACAGGGTGTTCGGAAGAACGTTGAACATACGATAATGGGGGGTAGTTGGGGTGGTCTGTTAACTAACTAGCTCAAAAGATTTCACCTAGGTCTCAAGATTTTTTTTAATTATTTTTTTTTATAAATTTCTATAATTTTTCGGTTTTGTACCTTTAAACCCGTCTAACTTTTTTTTTAATGACCAGATCCAAATAATTTTTTCAGTATTGGAATCTTAGTGATTGGTAGGTCCCTTTAAATAAAAAGTTGGAAATTGCACATTGCTAGAAACAAAGTTATGGGCCCTCAAACATAAAATAAGAGTTGAAACAAATTTTGAATCTCAACTTCGCGTAGCATTTAAAAAATAAATAAAAGGGATGGATGACTTCTGATTTGTTAAAAACATCTCCAAAGTGTGAGCTTTCTAACGATATGTCGTTTGTTTTGATATCTGTTTTGTAACCAAAATTATTCGATGTTTTCTACCCAGGCGGACCATTTCGACGAAAATCTACATAAGTGAAAACTTAAATGTTTTGCGAAATTTGTCAATGCAAAGGTCAAAATAACAAATTAGTGGGATAGTGACATAAAGAATGTAGATTTTTTCTCACTTTTGCACACATAAAGGCTATCTTTTCTCTCTTTTTGTCTTTTTTCCCTTTGTTACTGAGTTGTCAGCTTGTTTTGTATGTATGTGTGTCCTTTGTTGCAAATAAATTGTTTATCTATCTATCTTCCACTCTGTGTGGAATGCGCGGCGAGTGACGCTTCCCGAAAAGGTAATAATAATAATGTTTCACTCTAGTACATTTACATCGTATCTTCCCTCTCTTTCGCTTTCCGAACAGGCGACACAGTGTAAGTATCAGAACTCTTAGTCAAGACTTAACTGTCTCTGCGATCATACGTGCCCTTTGTGCCTACTCTTGTTACAGTTATCTTCGTTCTTGATAAATTCTACGCGCTTCACGCGTATTGGAGTTAACCTCTTCCATATGCCATTAAAATGTCCGCATATTCCTCATTGGTAAATGAAGTCATTTTACCGATTAACAAACGTAACAGAAATAACAAAACAACTGATAACAATAATACAAAACGAAGATAACTGTAACAAGAGTAGGCACAAAGGGCACGTATGATCGCTGAGGCAGTTAAGTCTCGACTAAGAGTTCTGTCCTCTTTGGTTCTGTCACTTACACTGAGTCGCCTGTTCCGCGCATTCCACAGAGAGTGGAAGATAGATAGATTAACAATTTATTTGCAACAAAGGACACACATACACACAAAACAAGCTGACAACTCAGTAACAAAGGGAAAAAAGACAAAAAGAGAGAAAAGATAGTCGTTATTTGTGCAAGAGTGAGAAAAAATCTACCTGCTTTATGTCACTATCCCAGTAATTCGTTATTTTGACCTTTGCATTGATAAATTTTGCAAAACATTTAAGTTTTCACGTATGTAGATTTTCGTCAAAATGGTCCGCCTGGGTAAAAAACATCGAATAATTTTGGTAACAAAAAAGATATCAAAACAAACGACATATCGTTAGAAAGCTCACACTTTGGAGATGTTTTTAACAAATCAGAAGGCATCCATCCCTTTTATTTATTTTTTAAATGCTACGCGAAGTTGAGATTCAAAATTTGTTTCAACTCTTATTTTATGTTTGAGGGCCCATAACTTTGTTTCTAGCAATGTGCAATTTCCAAGTTTTTATTTAAAGGGACCTACCAATCACTAAGATTCCAATACTGAAAAAATTATTTGGATCTGGTCATTAAAAAAAAAGTTAGACGGGTTTAAAGGTACAAAACCGAAAAACTATAGAAATTTATAAAAAAAAATAATTAAAAAAAATCTTGAGACCTAGGTGAAATCTTTTGAGCTAGTTAGTTAACAGACCACCCCAACTACCCCCCATTTTCGTATGTTCAACGTTCTTCCGAACACCCTGTATATTTCTAATATTAATATGAATATCACTTATATTTTTTTATTCATTCATCTTTCAGATAAATAATATTTTTTCATCTGTCTTTCGTTTTCAGTACATTCATTCAGTTACTCAATAAAAAGACTGTTTGATTAAGCCTCAGATTTTTTTTTAAATTTAATTTCTGATTTTAAAGCCAATGATACGCAATTATTAAAACTACAGAGTTTGTTATAGGACTCTTAATTAAAAGAGATCATAAAGTCAAATTATTATTTTTAATTGATAAGTAAAAGGTGTCTAAAACTGCTAATAATTTAGGACATTTATTTAAACATTGTTACTTTTAGAACATTTATTTAAACTCAACAAAAAGTTTAATAGACTGATAAGTGTGTTGAATTTATAATAATTACGCAGACATAAAAGTCGAACATAAAAAAATAAATATTAATAATAAATCGTTTTATTTTTGTCTCCCTAAATTTCATTTAAATCTGCGATAGCTAGGCTGAAACTAACATTTAATCTATTATAATACTCTAAATTTAGTTTAATATAATCTATAGTTACATCAAATTGCAACACTGTAAAGTCCTTTACAATAGAATTTCGTATAATTTTCTATTTCTCTTGCTGCTTACGTTATGCTTGACTGTTTACAAAAAAAATATTAGCAACGTAAGGTACAACAAAACGCCTTTTTTTAATGTAAGGGACATGCTATTTCTTAAACCACTGAGTATTTCTAAATTATTCGTTCATAACATGAAAGAAGAGAAAATTCTAAGAAACTTTGCTCTAGACACAATTAAAATTGAAGCAGACAGTAAAAAGTTATAGAGAGATTTAATTTTTTTTTATCGTTTTTTGGCTCTCCTGAAAAACAGTGTTTTGTCCCTTACGTTAATTCATATTTCTGGTATCGATATATTCATAGTAAGATACATAAATTACTTAGCTATGACAAGTTAGGTGTAAATTCAACGTTTACCTTTTTAAATTTTGTTAATTATTTAAACTAAGACACTTTATTCTATTGTATTAATTGTGTATTTATATTCTGCGATCTCCAGGTAGGTACTTAAATGTTAATGACAGATAAATTTTCCGATGACAATGTCTAATTAATTATTCATTAATATGTGTTTATTAGTCATGAATGTTAGAGACCTACCTCAACAGGAATAAGATAATGATATGGGCATTACTGTTATTTTAATGACAAAAACGGATTCACGTCACTTTCGTTAAATGATAGGTGAGGAATGTGAGATCGATAAAATTCCAATGTTTTTAATTACTACCTATAAAGATGTCCTCATACTAAGATATAATATTTTTTTTATTGCAATGTGTAACAAGACGAGCAGATCGTACACCTGATGGTAAGCGCCACGTCTGCCCTTAGACAGTTCAGTGCCAAACAGTAACTAAGCAGTGTTACTGTATCCGCCCTGCGACTGCTACACCGAGACGACAGTTATTAGGTCTCATAATTATATCCAGTAATATACATATTTTAATTTTTTTCATAGTTATAAGACTTTTTAGTTTCTGCTTTTTCTGATGTTGTTCGATGTACGACTAAAGTAATCTGTCCTCAGAGTTTTCCAAGCCGGCTGTGGCGACTTTAACTTCATCAGGAATCACCAAGTACCCTCGCTATTCCAATCACAGGGCGCACCTATGGAGTTTTCTAAGTCATCATCAGCCTATTGCACTTAACTGCTGAACAAAGGCCTCTCCAAACGCTATTTGCCCATAATCGCCACGCTGAGCAAGCGGGTTGGCTATCTAAGAACGCACCGGTGCCGGTGACGTGACATTCCATCACCGGTCTGTTAAATTTAGTTAAGCCTTTGTATTTGGATAGTTTTACCACATCAGACATCAGAGGCGCTCGTGGCGCAGCTGTGACAGTGGTTCGTTAGCGATAACGAAAGTCAAGCTACTTATGCCGCAGTCAGTATGGATGGGTGACCATTCTGACCACATTTAGTGACATTTATTTCGAGCGTTTCCGTGCTTCGGAAGGCACGTTAAGCTGTTGGTCCCGGCTGATATTTACTATAGTGTAGATATTTGTCGTTAAGCCTAGTTAGAAGCCATTTGGCGGCTTGACAACATCTGACATTAAGGTTGGTCACTTGCCTTACGCACCCCTCCACCAACCCGCACTAGGCCAGCGTGGTGGAGTATGGCCCACACTATCTCACAATTGAGATAAGGCCTCTGTCCCAGCAGTGAGAACGTATAGGCTGATGATGACGACCGACATCAGCTTGTCGCCAGAGCCTCATTTGCTGTTCGGGAGGATGCACTGCAGGCAGGAGAGGTTGCTTTGGAGCAAAAGGATAATGGTTTACTCCCTTACATCCCTCAGATGGCATTCGCTTAAACTTGGCTTAGCTTGGCAAACCGGGATTATGGTGTTAACGTACCCAGACTAGTTGGGTACAAAAAGCTCAGAGAAAGAGAAGAGGTAGAAGGGTACCTTAGGCGCCGCTTCTGGTTTCCATCAGGCTCAACAATTTCCCAGTTCGTGTGGTACGCACTAATGAGATAAACGTTAATAATTAGGTGTTAGGCACGTCCGACCGCGTGTGTGGCCGTCGCGTGACTGAGCACTATTATGCGCCGGCGCAGCTTAACGCCATTTTGGATCTGCGGTGGCCTATGACAGACATTTATCTAGGTGCTAAGTACATGCATTATATTATTACCCCGATTTCACTCACTCTGCAGATATGCTGAATGCAAATTAGTAATTGCGAACGTTTACACAATTTGAGGTAATTTAAGAATTAAGTGTGTAGAGTTTACGTGTTAAGCAATGAATATTTTTCAACTGTAACGGTTTCATTTCTGGATGTTATCAATTAAAGCAGTTTTTGGCACTCATTTTAAGACGAGAGGAATCCACACTTCAGTTAGCATACACGCTCACATTCCACCTGTTGATAAGCGGCAACTAAAGCCTATTCCATTGAAGGATTAGTGATGCCATATTATCCAATAAGAGAGCTCAACTGAAAAAAAATCGGCAAAATTCCAATTAAAAACGTTGAATATCACTCGTCAGGACTAAATCCCCTATTTACAAAGAGGTAGTAATCGTGACAATAAAATAAATTGTGAATAACATAAATAAATAATTTCTTCCTTTTTTGGTGATTATGTTGCAACCACTTCGGTGTAATTAACAGAACTATAAGAAAAACAAATATCAGGACTATCCATTCACCGCAAGCCGTTCATATCCATTACAAGGGTATCGTATTCCCTAGACGCAATCTAAATTGACCTCTAACCCTGCGCTCTAAAATTTAATATCGTTAAACATGGTATTTATTGTTAGCCCACAGTTATACTAGTGAATTTAAGCTTTAGTGTCTAAAGGTTTAGGTGTATTATCGTTTGTAGTGGGGTGTTAGAGCTGTCTCCCCTGGTATTAAGTCGATGTCGAGTGTTTTATTTTCACTTAACGTTTGGGTGATGGGTATTATTTGCGGGTGTCGGATCGACACTCTTGTAGCCATTTAGCGCGGTTTCGAAACAATTTTCTCGTTATCGCCTCAGGGTAGATGGGTAAAGGGATGTGCGATGAAGTAAGTTTGTGTTCAGTTGTGGTGAAGTAATTATGGTACTAACTAAAACTAACTATTTTAAAGGTTTTCTTAAGGTTATATACATCAGTTATACAAGCAGCAGTCAAAAAAAGTTTTAAGAATTAGAATATAAGGTTGTTTAATTAATTGCATCTTATTGTGTCATATAAAATATCATTAGTTTCTTTAATAAAAATGGCAGAAATGTGATTTTTATTTCTTCCTTTTTCCTCAACCTATATTATATCTACTCGTTAATGAGTTAATTACTTGAAAATTAATAGTAAGATGCTACCACACATTTAATGTTTCTTAAAAGCATAAATTTGTTACAGTCAGAATATAATTCCAATTAATCGCATCATATTCTTTTATTTTTGTCTTAAAAAACATGCGATTATACCTAAATATAAAAATAAACTGCAGTTAAATAATATCGATAACTTTACATCACTACACGCCAAAACCCCATCATTACCGGGCAGTCACCGCGCGGGTGCGACTGTCGGCAAATTGCTCAACCTGCTTCATTCACAGCTTTTCAACGGAATTAGCGTATCGATAGCGCTCATCGACTGGGGTGCATCCCTAGCGCGCGGGCGCAGGACACGATTAAAAGGACCGATTGGAAAATCGTTAGGGAGGAAGCAATTAGCAAAGATGATAGTTAGGATACTATTTCACTGGGGAGCTATAGGCTTATTTTAGTGTAATATTTATAGCCCGACCAATAAAATAACAAACCTCGCCATATTGCGGTAAATATTTGAACTAATTTCTTCAAGTGGCAAGAATCAAATAAAAAAATAAGATGTCATTCATTCATTCATCAATAAGATGTCATTCATTATTTCTGTCTGTCAAAGTGTGACGTCAACAACGATTTTAAATTCGTTGGACGTCAAATTGTCACCGTGCCTTGTTACTGTTGAATATTGTAAGTTTTTTTGTGAGTATAACCAAAGCAACCAAGTGTTGCTATAACCAGAGCTAATGTGGCGCCTCCAGAGCAGGTTTTTTATTTTCTTTTTATAACAGTTTAATACACATAAGATAAAAAGCTGTTGTAGCCCAATGGTAAGGTCAGTTGTTCAAATCTCGGCACGGCCCTTTTCTATGTGAGTATTTACCACTAGCTGCGCTATGACGGAAATTATCGTGTGGAAACCTGGGTGTGCTTTGTATCCATGATTCAAAAGGTCCTGTTCTCGTGTTAAGGGTTACAGTGGTCAGATGATAGTCGCTGGAATGTAATAACATGGTGCAAGACTGCATGCGTGCTCCGACTTGATAAAAAAGCGTTCTGAGCATGTTGAAGCCTTTTTGCTCAAACCTTAGAATTAGCTTTATAATAAAGAATGAATTTGCAATCTTGTCGTTTTGTATCATAGATTTAGTTAGTATATTTTTTGTTTTGTATATTTTTACAGAATGTCAAAAAAAAAGAACATCGCCGCGCGCCTCTTCTGTGCGGCGCGCGGAGGTTTGAGCAAAAAGGCTTCAACAGAGAACGAAGGAAAAAAGGCTACAAAAATAAAGCCGCGTTAAGGGAAAATAATAATTGTGAAATAGAAAACGACTATTTACCATAGGCTTTCGTGATCTGAGTAGTTGTTATCTTGGGATGCTAGGTCCGTTTCCCGTATCGGCCACTTTTAAAAAGTTCCGGTTTATGATTTAAGTACGGACGGCAGCAGATCAACCTACCCTAATCTGTCAAAAAATCTCAATTGAAAGAGAACTCTATGTGAAGTGAATAAAGCTAAAAATTGGTTGTAAAAATTTGACAGATTGGGGTAGTCTGATGTGCTGGCGACTGTACATAAGATTGGTGATTAAGCTTGTAGTTCATCACTTTTGAAATTAGGTACTTTTCCCGGCACTGGGAAATTAGTATCTATAAGTAAGATTACATTTTAATTTTAGTATCCTGTTGTAAGAGGACCCCAATAAATTAGTTATAATCGCTCTATTAGGAGATAGCAGAATAACTTTCTGTTGAGATTAAACCATTAGCTTATCGGCTCGTACTGTAAATCATCAGTTATTTCTCTGCTCGGATATCTGCTCGTAGATTTAGGTTAGGTTGCGGAAGAAATTGCACAGATCTGGAACATTTGTAGTTTTATCAATGAAAATAATATTGGACGGGTAGATGTTAACTTGCAGGGGGCAATTTTTTATGTACACTCAAGCCACCCTCTTTCTGTACTTGCTATTTTTTGACTTAGGTGGGCTAATAACCATTATTATTGTATGTTTTACAAATGGAACTGAACAGTGAATGGACTAGGTAAATAATCAAAATGCTATGTGGTTCCTTAAATCTCCAAGCCCTTAATTTCACCTGATCACGAAGACAAGAAAATTAAGCTAACGAGTATTGTGAGGGTTTTAGTGGTTCGTTGGACGACCGTCGGAAGTAACTTAATCTATCACGTAGTCATACCAACCGGCCCCCGACAGAATTGTCAAAAATAGGCTTCTGTATCTTGATGCGCACTGAAAGTAAAAGTAAAGTATCGGCCTATTAATGTCCCACTGCAGGGCAAAGGCCTCCATCCTTGAAATCAAGTTATCGCTACAATGATGGGTATTGGCTAAATCACCGCGCTTGCCAAATGCAGATTGGTGATCAAACCCGAGCAGTGTCCGAAAAAACCGACACAAAGTTAGCTCGACCCGGGTATTGAACCCAGAAACTGAAAGCGCACTGAAAGGTTCAATGAAAATATGTACCCTCTGAGTGGAGACACACATATCCCTCGGTCTTTTGATACCAAGTAAAATTAGGTCTGTCCGTCAGCTACGCAAGTCGGCTGGCCACTCTGCTCGTCGAGTAGCCGCGGGCGCCGGCGCGAGACACACGTGGTTGCACTTGCTCCCTTTCCACCCTTATGCATGAAATACGTAGGTACTTAACATTGTATTACGCAAGATACTATAGTATTACAAGCATCTACTTCGCCTTAAAGTTTTTTTTACGAAACAGTGTTCAAGTAACTTTTTTTAACAGCGCGTTAAGTTAGTTAAGGTAGACATAGTTTTTGTTTTGCTTTTCTGGAACAGTCGTAAATAAGCTGCTTGAATCCTCAATTTCGAAGGGGAATATAATTCTTCTAATGTATTTTAACTTGGCCAATACTTTTGAAATCAAAATAGCGATGCTTTAGTTTAGCAATGGCATCAGTCTCAGTGTTCACATGGGCCAGACCTTCTTTGAAATTGCTTAATTTACCCTACTTAAAGTAGACTAAGTGGTTCCATTGTACTCAGCTATTATAGAAAAAATATGATGTAAAGAAACTCCATAAGTATTAATCCTCATGAAAACATATATAAAGAGAACAACGTCTACAATCGGAAGAGCATTTCCCATTCATATTTACAAACTACATACAGTTGTATGGCTCTATTACCCGTGGGTACAATACTGCATGGTTTAAGGATGCAGGCGGGTGCAACAAATCGCCGTGGTTTATGGGCGCAGGGTCAGAGATGCACCGCTAAAGTGCTGCGCTAAAGAGGTACAGTCAGCAAAGACCGTAACTGCGAGTGGATATTTATATATTTTTATTTATCTTATCTTTAATGCACAACTAAAGAAAAGCACAGAAGGCGAACTCAATGCCACATGGCATTGTCTGCCAGTTAGCTTTTGGGCTAAGCGGAAAGAAATTATTTCTTATTGCATTCTAGTGATTCGTAGTTTCGTCAGAGAAATTAAGAGCCAGCTCGCCAAAAAATTCTATTAGGTAATTAGGAACTAAGAAATAGTAAACAAATTGTTGTACTTTTTCAAAAAAAAGTGCCAAGCTGAAGTGGAACTGAGCAGATCTTGTGTGCCGGATGGGCCCGGAACAGAACGGTGGACTAGGATTGACACTTATTAGCAGGTGAAAGTCTAGAAGTCGAAGAAGGAGCCGGCCCAAAGAGTAATGGCATGACGGTCTTGACGGGTATATCCAGAATTGACCAGAATAATATAAAGATCGAGTACTGTATTCTATTGACAAATGTGTAAATTAGCATGCTGATGTTTTGGAAAACTGTAAGTTAGCATGTTCACTGATGTAATAAATAAACAATTGTGGTCCAAAAAAGTATTAATTAAATTATTTAATATATTTTTTGCTGTCGGTACCGCGCGTAGTCTGCCTAGGCAATATCCTAGGACGTTTAGTTTATCTGTTAATTAGCTGGCCTAGCAGCCGGCGCGATAGCTAAAGCATCTCATTAATAACCAATAAATCCTTGAGGACGATTGTTACGTCCCTACAGGGTGTTCTGTGTTTTATTACGTAATATTTCGTATAAGTTGTTGCGGGCTTTCGACTGTTCCTGGTTTTCTTGATGTTTTATGAATGAGCATGCTGGAATAAATTTATGCGTGTGAATTGAATTGGGAGTGGAAAGATGTAGTTTATTTTTTGAAGCTGTGTTTTAGAGAGATCTAAGATCTAATAAGGTAGGATTAATAAGTAATGGTCATTTGACCTCGCGACCTATGGTTGTCCTGGGTGTGATTCGAACCCACGACCTCTGGCACATAGTACCTACAGAGGGGCACTACCAAATACGACAATTGGCCAGTCAAATAAACTTAAGGACGGAATACGCACTTTTATTGAAGGTCGCTCGGTGGGATCATAATTATTAATACTTTTTCTTATAATTCCTCCTGTATACCATTTACCTGCGTGCAGATCTCATCTCGGATTAGCTAAACCTCTTTATATCTGACTACGCTCTATTAATTAATACTGCGGCCACTTTGTTTTATTTCCCGTTCAATAGCTTTGATTTAATGGCGGCCATTTGCTTACAAATGCGTTTCAAAATGGCGCTTGCTGTTCAACGGCGATCGTAATCTTCGACATTCATTACCAATTATGTATCTAATAAATCCTAATAATTAATATTATATATTTTTAAATAATATTGGAAAACATCGCAAAGGTTGGTCTGACCCCAAAGTAAAGAAACACCATACTTATAGTGTAGATAGATACTCTTTATTGCACAAAACACATGTAACATAATAGCTGTACAATATAGGCGGACTTATCGCTAATAACGATCTTTCCCAGTCAATAATAATAGTAATAGATACCACAGACAATATAAATACAAATAAGTATTCATTATTTAAAATTCCTAACATTGTAATTTATAACTCGTGTGGGAGGACGATGGCTGTAGCGGCCTTTATTTAAGATCAACCAACTACGCAGGATATACTAAAATTCACAAGTTACCTAAGTGCGCAAGCCACAGAGATAGAATGTACTTCTATCTCTGTGGCGCAAGCACAGGAGCACTCTTTATACCTCACTCGCATAACACGGTGGAAGAGCAGTCTTGTTTTTACCAACTGTTTTACGTGTTTTTGGTAGTAGTTAGCTCAGTATATTTGCTCCACTTATCCTGATGGTAAGCAAAAGGGGAACCCAAATTACGATGACAACGGACGCAACACCGAGGCGTTCTATCCGCTGGCATCGCAGTACTGGTTCGCAAGGTGCTTCTTCACACTTGGTTCGGTTTATTAGGCACAGCTTAGGAGTGTTTTACACCATCCATTTCCAGACTGTAGCGAAGTATTTTCTGATCAAAAATACCCAATCTCAAATACCTAACGTTACTCCTAGCATGGTGTGCACTTCCACATTCCCACACGCTGTTCAAAACTAACCGTTCAAACTAATAAGTTATCTCTTTCACGGCGTCGTTTACACCATGTATGGCGAAACCTCTTAGCCGAACTATTTGCATGACAACTCGTTTCAATGGTAAAGACATCAGACATCAGTCTTGGTGTTCTTTAGTGTTTGGAATTTCAGCCTTGTCAGCTGTGAGTGATGCTTGTGTATCATGTAAAATTATAAACAAGCTGACCCGGCGAATTTGACGCCGAATAAATTCGGTGCATCCCAGTAGTCCCCTGATTTTTTTAAAATGTCCCGATTGTCTCCTGTGTCGCCTGTGGAGGGGACAGTTGGGACTAATTTTACATGATCCCTACCCTATAATGTTGCTAGAAGTGACAAAAAATAAAGCATTTGTTTAGACATCCTATAGGTAGGTATCTACTGTGGTTCGGATGACGAATAAAATTTAGTGACATACCAACAGCGGAATTATCTATGGGCAAACTATCTAATTTTAAACCATCCATCTTGAGGGAACCTGCACAGTTGAATAGCTGTCCTTAGCATGATCCAATTGATCTATTTCCCCTGTCAAGGGTTATAGACCGACAAACTTATCTGTTCCGGTGGCCAAAATTGGAACTACGTGAAATGCAATGCAAAAACGATATTTAATGTCAGTTCTAAATCGACAGTAGCGACGCCGCCACCGGAACAGATAAGTTTGTCGGTCTATACGTTGTTTAAAGGCAAGGGTACACAGACCCGCATCGCACGTATCAGACGGATTGCATCAAACTGATTAATAACTATCACGGTGCGGATCAGTGGACGTATGAGTTTTTATACAAGGCAAACTAAAATCCGTTACGTGCGATGCGTCCGATGCGTGCGGTGCGGGCCTGGTGGACGCTTACCTATAAGTGCGATGCGTGCGTCCGATGCGTGCGATGCGGGCGTCCAAGTGTGGACGCTTACCTTTAGGCTGCGTCCCCAGTAGGCAAACTGTTAG
Source organism: Mecyna flavalis (assembly GCA_949319885.1). Classification (NCBI taxonomy): domain Eukaryota; kingdom Metazoa; phylum Arthropoda; class Insecta; order Lepidoptera; family Crambidae; genus Mecyna; species Mecyna flavalis. Next base: position 3,340,643 of record OX439413.1, read on the forward strand.
CGGCAGACTGAGTTAGCCGCAAATTTGTGGAGAACTGAAATTTGAGTTAGCTGCAAACTCAGGCGAACAGTCATACCGCCGCCGCCAACTGGAACCGGTTTTACTGGGAGTCGGCCGCTCACTGAGATAGTCGGCGCGCGTAACGCTGCAAACTGCGTACAGTGAGCGTAAAACTAGCAAACTGTGGACACTCCATTTCTAATATATGGAAAGGCGTACTAAAGCGATAAGCCGCAAACTCAGTCTGCCGCTAACAGTTTGCATATTGGGGACGCAGCCTTAATGGCAGCCGCTCCAATGTAATAAATAACTGGCCCTGCCAAATCCTGCATCATGGTACAACTTGCCCTTAATATTTGTTTTATGATGACACTATCTTTGGAAATGTGTTAATTGTTGTATGTCTGTTTGTTGCAGCGATACTTCAACGTGCGACGTACAAAATTGGCCTCCTGACGATCCAGGGGGCAGCGACCTGCATGTACCTCTGCATGGACGCCTGCGGGTATCAGTACGCACATGTAAGTACCTAACGCATTTCATAATATAAAATTATTAGCTTAAAATCCCACTGAATCATTGAGGATTGTGTCTTGTGTCGGATACTAGCCTGGTAAAATCAGCCCTCCCTGTGCAGGCGTAGAACTAATTTGTGTGTCCATTTAATTTGAAACAAGTGTTTGCTGCATGCAATAAAAAGTGTCGCCTAATTAAGGTGACTTTTCAAACAGGATTCCATATTAATCAATTCGGGAATCGAACTTAGTACCTACCTACGCCGCTGGGCATTTCTACATGTGCCAACACAGTAAATAAAAAAAAAAACAAACAAAATCCGTCTGCATTTCTCTCTTCGCCTGATATTAAGCATTATTTTAAATTTGAATTTAGAACAATATCATGGCGCCTGTTCTTCCCGCCATGTTTTGATCCCCCACACAATAGACGAAATATTTAAATATCTATGAATAATAAATACATTTCCCCGCTTTAAGACGCGGAAACAAAGTGTAGCGCTTCAAGGCGATCAAATAAACATCGTTTCATCACTTTCTGCTCAGCGGGCGTCGTCGCTAACTAAACGTATACAAAGAGGTTCAATTATAAACTATTAAACGATCACGTACTACACTTTATTGATTAATTATTCGAAATTTTTATACAAATTAACAAGAATATTTTATTAAAACTGTTTTGGTTTTCTTAAAACTGTTAGTACTCTACTATTTAAACTGATTACTAGATTAATAATTTTATTAAAGAAGGTGATTATTATTAGTTATTGTAGAGCAGTTGAAAAGACATTTGCGTTTATGTTTGGAACACCTGTTTTTTTGCTTGTCAAATCGAATCAAATCTAAATAAGATATATTCTCATGCATTGTGTTTGTATTACATAAATCGAATCTAACAAGACTAAGAAGAAATCGAATTTAATAAGACCAAAAAGCGTTAAACCTAAATAAAGTAAATTTTCTATAGATAGGCGACAGAGAAAGTCTAAAATCGATACGTCCTAATGAATTGTCCATCAATTAAATAATTATAGGCCGCTGTACACATCAGGCCCGTGCCTGGCTGCCAATTGAAGTTGTGTACCGTACCTATTATTATTGGAAAATGGATTCAATTGACCTTGACTAAACAATACACCATCCCACTTTCTCCTCACACGCATCCTGCGCCGATAGATCCATCATAGACCATTATAACAAAAAAGTACCATTCAAGTATGGTCCTTCACACAAAGCAGCCATTTTGTTTCTTTCGAAATTGATGACACTTACAAATATTTCCTACAAACTCATTTTGCACTTTGATATGCGTTTTGAAACGTTATATCTGAGCTATACGGTATAATATACGGTATAATATAAAACTGTAATATTTAGTTTATAATGTTAGCGGCGTTTTCAATTGCTCCTTTTATCAATGGAAAAGCTATTGTTAATTGAAATGTTTGACGTATGATCCATTTCAAAGTAGATGTCGATATTCGTGCTGTGGGTGGTACAATGGTAGCTATCAATTTTAATTTATTATTTTCTTTATCCGTTTGTAACAAGATGTGTACAAAAAACGTTACTTAAGTAACGACAAACTACATTAAAATAATTATTATGCCCAATTAAGTGATTGATTCAAGTTTGTCGTCGGGCGGCCTAGTAGTAATAACAGAAGACGAAAAAAAATCGTCGAAACTTTTTTCTTCGTGGCTCAATACTGGCAGGAAAGAGTAAACATGTGTAAGGTTAAAAGAAAAACAAACTCATTCATTATTTCGCTGCAATGGCTGCACAATCCCCTGACATTGACAAATGGCGCGCTAAACGATGCTCGCGCCATTGATGTGTCATTTAGAACTGTCAAAAGGGAGAGTTTCATTTGTTTTAATAAAGTCATACGATTGATGATTTTATCGCAGCGATTTGCATTTTGTTATGATTTTTAATGCTTTGACTCGAATAAAAGTGATGTATTTTATTGTTTCCTTTGATAAATTTTTCAACACACATTTTTCATTTTAGTTGCTTCTGTAAATCATTTGCATGCATATTTTTCGTTCATTAAATTATAAATATGATGCCAATCGCCTCGATTTAGCAGGGCATACAAAACGCAAATATTTTTTTGTTTGTGCATTTTTTAGACCTTACTTAAGAACTATCAATCAGGGGTGCCCCGTGTAAAAAGTAAAATATTAAAAATATGGCCCCTAAAGCTAATACCTACTTTTATTTTAATTTAAGCTACAGTCTGTGTTGTGTTTATCCTCGGACAGTAGGTAAATACTTAGACACCACGGGCCCCTGTGGGGTTGTAGAAAACAATCGCTTAGTGGCCCCTGATAGAGATCAGTCGGTGTGTTAGTTTGTCCACATAATTTGTCGCCTCCACTCGGCGGGACTGCGCCTCACGGCAAATAAGATGGAGACAGCTTTTGTTTTGAAAATAGTGATTAAGTTGATATTTAATCTTTAGTTTAGTGATTTATTTTTACAGGTACCACTACTAAAGTTTGGCTCTCTCTGAATAGTTTTTGTTATTCGATCACCATTGTTTATGTTTGTTTTGATCAGACTATTGCGGTACTTTTTAAGTTAGGTAGGTACATAATTATAAATAAAATGTTGACAAAAATTAATAATGTTAGCTCTTGGCTAAAACATTTAAAAAAAAATTAAACCGACTTCAAAAAAAAACAAAAAAAAACTACCTAAAAACACTGAAAAGCAAAAAATAATTTTAATAAGACATTCATCAAATGCGCTTATTGCCTAAGCCTTTTAATAACATTAAATTGTATTTACGTGCTAGGTAGAGTACCTACTAATCTGTTTGAAGTCGGTGCCAAGCTAAATAGAAGGTACCCAGACTACGTACCTACGTCCGCGGATTATTTGTAACCCTGTATAATACATAAATTATTAGGTATGTATCATTTTTTATTACCTTTGGCTTGGCACCGACTTCAAACAGATTAGTAGGTACCTACCTAGCACGTAAATACAATTTAATGTTATTAAAAGGCTTAGACGATAAGCGCATTTGATGAATGTCTTATTAAAATTATTTTTTGCTTTTCAGTGTTTTTAGGTAGTTTTTTTTTTGTTTTTTTTTTTTGAAGTCGGTCTAATTATTTTTTTTTAAAGTTTGTTTATTTTTCTATTTTTAGTGTGAATAATACGTAGGAAGTGAGTAAAACTCTCTCATAATAATGATAACGAAAATACGAGTAAAATAGTAGAATTGTATTATTTGACAATATTAGGTATTCATTAAGTGTTCAGCACCATTCAGTAGACCAACTAAAGATGCAGCCCGCAAGAGGGACATAAGAATTAAGAAGTCGTACCCTTTAGCTTCCATCATCATAGTTGTACCTTCCATCATCAGCTTAGCTGCAAAAGTACATGAAATACAACTAACGGTCCACATATTCCTACAACACTGAAATAATTATCCCCTAACTCCTAACCGTTAAGGAGTTGTACCTTCCATCATCAGCTTAGCTGCAAAAGTACATGAAATACAAATAACGGTCCACATATTCTTACAATACTGAAAGAATTATCCCCTAACTCCTAACCGTTAAGGAGTTGTACCTTCCATCATCAGCTCATCAACATAAAGTGATGTCTATAGGACGCAAAAACTTAAATGGCTTCAGAAAAAACAAGTAACGCGTAGTGTGCGCCTATAAAATTTTAGGTTTGCCCTTGATTTTCCCGGGATCCCATCATCAGATCCTGACATGGTGACAATGGGACCATCTCGGAACTATGCACTTTCAAATAAAAAAAGAATTATTTAAATCGGTCCACAATTGACGGAGAAATCGACGGACATACATAAAAAAAAAATACATACAGTCGAACATAGAACCTCCTCCTTTTTTGAAGTCGGTTAATAAATTATTATTAATATCAATTAATAATTATTATGTTTTTTCAGCACACACATTGTTTAGAGTTTTTAATAGATATACAAATCAGAACAAGCCCAAACGCTTCCATACTCTCATAGCTCTCCCTAAAACACAGGTTGTTATTATCGACCGAGCTCATAGATCATCGGCTCAACCCTCAGCTCGATGTTGCCACCAAGCAAAAACAAACATTAAGACATAAATCCAATTCGGACCTACCAATATTCAAGCGACGCTCGTTTAAAATATTTATGGCCAGGATCTAAGCAGTTTTGGTTGTAATAAAAACTCTTTCGATAAAAAATTGCTTGAATATCGAACACGCAACGACACGCGAACTGTGATTTATAATTTCGATTTGATTAAAATTTAAAATATTTGAAAACGCCTTTTATTGGATTAGCATTATATGGAATATTATTTATTATGTTGTGATTGTCATCATAGCGGAAAAATGTAAGAACTTTTAATATATATTTTTAAATAACTTACTTAACACACTCGTTTATGGGCTATAAAAGTCCAGTCAGAAATTAGATTACATATTTACAGTATATTATTAATTAACCGATTTTGATTTGTCTGCTTTAAACAAACAAAATTATTTATCGAAATAAATCTTCACCAAACAAACTACATATTTGTTTTAACAAACAATAATTCTGTATTATTTTCCTCATTAGACGATTAAAATGTCTTAAAAATGCAGGCTTTTTATTAATCTTTCTGTTAACTTAGGTACCTCCCTTAACGATTTAAAAACATTCACATTTAAACTGCCCCCAATCAGATCGAACGGAATCCACGATTTGAAAAATGGAACGCAATTTGAAAATCGAACACGACACCCGCTAATCGCAAAGGCGGGAGTACACCTATCAATGCCAGTTTAAATAGACCCGCGAGACTTAGTAACTTGTACCAGTAGGGGTATTTTTGTCTGGTCGGTTAGGCGAGCTAGGGTGATCCCATTAAGGAGGCGCTATGGGGAGATAAGGATGTAGTGACACCATTAATCAGGAAGTCTTCGATTCATTAGGGCGAGCGCGAGAATCGATTTGTCATAGATGTGTGGCCGAGTGGTACTCTGATGGGCGGAAGAGTGATCGTGTTTTGTTTTTATCTGAATTACGAGCCTTATTCGTCAATGGAATCACGTAGACTAAGTAAGAGTTATGGCAGCAGAGAGATTCCAATCGCATCTCCCACAGGTGAAATCTGCCGCCATAATAGCCCTGGCTGTGTTCCGGAATCAAATGCTTGAAGATCAGATGAGTGAGTCTACAGTCTGGCGGCACATTAAGCGATGATTCCTGGTGAAATGTCCCTGAATGGAATAGGCCGCAGTGGCCGCTTACAATCAAGTGGGATGTGTGTCTGTATGCCAACTGACTTAGTATCTATAAAAAAAAAATTCATGAATCTTGGGCCTATACATTATCTAGTTCAAACTTTGTTGACCTGGGTAAATTATCCCAGGTGATTTGATGCAGAGGTTAGAACAAATCTCACTTGTTAACTCCACTTATCCTTCCTGGGTCATTACTTCGGATTCGATTCCGAAGTGAACAAAGTACTTATCCACTTTATCATAAGATTGGAACAAAACCGTCATTGGTCAAATCGACAATATTGAAATGATGAACATCCCGAAATAAGCAAATAAAGCACCAGTTTGAATAGTTTTAATAATTCCGTTGTGAGTGATCAAACTAACCCTTGAATAGTTTGACGGCATTCCCAACAAAGCAAATTAAACAAAGGAACGCTTCAGGGCACTCCAGGTATTCCAATTGTCTCACCCTTTGCCTTCGTCAAATGGAAAGGGTTTTTGAAAAGGGAAATTCGGGAACTTTCTGGAAAACTGATTTTTTGCTGACGGTCTTTATTGGTTTACTAAGTTTTGACAATTTATACTAATTTATACTAGATAAGGTAAATGTGCCAGTTTTCGACCACAGCTAAAGACTATCGCTAATCCTGACCAGTTAAAGGCCCTCTCTTGTAAAATGACCAAAAACACTGATGTACTTTTACTTGGGTCACTACAACTTTCCCTCTCTTTTTTTGTCGTTTTTGGTCATTTTAAAAGGGAGGTCCTTTAACTGGTTGGGCACTGACGGTTGTCGAAAAACTGGCACATAAACCTTATTACGTATGAGTATGTTTGATAGTTTGAAAGTTACGAATAATTACTTTCTTTTTTCTGTGTAGGACTATATTGATACGTGCTAAAATGTTACAAAATAAACGTATTCTTTTATTTTGTAATATTTTAGCCCTTCCTTTCCCTTAGTTCCTTAAAGTAACCGTGTTTGTGAACTAGTTGCGTCCTGCGCGCATCCATCACGCGTATCTTGCGTCGTCGTCGCGTGTCGTCGGCCAAATGAGCTACCGATACCGGGTTGAGACAGATGTACACCCAGAGACTAAGAAGACAAAGAAACTTTTAGTAAACTTACTGGATATATGAGACCTAATAACTGTCGCCTCGGTGTAGCGGGCGCAGGGCGGTGCCATACAGTAACTGCTTGGTTACTGATTAGCACTGAACTGTCTAAGGGCAGACGTGACGCTTACCATAAGGTGTACGATCTGCTCGTCTTGTTACACATTGCAATAAAAAAAAAGGAAACGTGTATTCAAATTAAACATCGGAAGCAATCGTAAAGAAATGTGACCGTTAATGTGCGAAAATCCGTAAGCGTGCAGATTAACTAATCACGAGCTCAATATTGTCAGTTGTGAAACGGGTCCCTTTTAGATATTTTGTTTTGTCCCTATTTGACGACCAATTTTTAAATCGTCACAGTCGAAACTGCGAACGACTTAAAGTTAAAGACAATATTTATTTTGAAATATCCACTTTAAGCTAAGTGTGTCACAGGTTTTATCCTGGGCCCGGCTAACGGTTCCGTGGGATCTTGTCCAATCACTCTCCGGGATTACTCCATAGCTCATCCTCCATTTCCTTCTTTGCATTACGTTTAATTGTGACATTCAAAAATAATATTTATTTTCAGGGGCTTAAAAAAAGTGGTTACAGTACGAGTAATGTCCTACTGCAGGGCAACTTGACCTGACCTGAAATCAAACTTATCGTCCCAATTTGAACGATTAGTTAAAACAAGTTACCTATTTATTTGATGATGATTGATTTTAAAATTCAAATACAAGTATAGTAGGTACTCCTAGCTCTAATTTATTGATTGGAGATAAAAACCAAACCAAAAATAATCATAAAAAACCTACTCCAAGAATTTTATATTAAATTCATTCATTCATTCATTCTTAATATTCTATTAACACAGTCTTTGGCGCAATATTTTCAAAGATGATAAAATTAATGAAGCAGCACCCATTATAAACGCCGTATGTTTAATATGGGCCACAAAACAGTAAAAAAGAATACATTTAGTAATCAAAATGCCAAGCTACCAATGACGAAAGAACAATAGTTTCAACGAAATAAAGCGCTTCGAGATAATGGCGGGAAAAGGATTAATATCCACAGATAGCGCAGAACAAACGAAATTTTAAAAGTTAAATTTCAAGAACTAAAGGGGTTACCGCTCCACAGGCGCCGCTTATGTGACAGGCCACAAAAAATTAAGGATCGAAAAAAGCGATCACAAAAATTAAGGATTTAGAAAAAAGTGTAAAACGGACCACAAAATAGACATAATTTATACTTGAATTAACGATCACATTGTGTGTTTTCGTTGTAATTTTTATTTACGATTGTTTAACCTATTTTATGTTTTAATATGACGGTTTATTTATGGCCTTTCGATTTTTATTGGGTGGAATTTGACCTTTTCGTAAGGGTTGTTTTAATTTATTGGTCTCTTTCTAAAGTTGTGACTTTAGTGGACGGTGAATGGGTTTCCTTTGTGAACAGAGATTTAGTGCTTTTTAAACTATTTTATTATTCCTATGTCTAGTCCTTAATAGTTTTATTAATTAATAGTATTCAAAAATAATGTCATAATCATAAAATAAAATTTAAAGTTTTAGTTTATTACGAGTATACGTTACGTTTATTTACGTCATAACAATATCATTGAAAGTTCTTTACCATTGCTAGTACGTAAAGTTTTTAGTTCTTCCGAAGTACACAACATCTTTTTAACTTAAAACTTAAATCAGCGATATTCCGTAACATTGTATACAATTATTAAGTCTTCCTCGATCTCGTTTGTCACCAAAATCTCTGTTTAATAAACATTTACGTCTATAAAAACACAATTTGTCGATACATTCTCAAATCGATACGATCGAGTACGTAATAAGGACAGTTCCCTTTGACATAAAACCGTATCGCGATCCAAAAACCCTGTGACCGCTCATTAAATATAACCTCAGTATGACGCTACATTAAAGCTTTGAACAACCTTATTGTTAATAGTAATAAAACTGAAAATTCCTTGTGATATAATGTAATGTCAAATACTCACTAGTTGCGGCCGAGTGTATTGGGCCATCAAATATTTCACCTCGTTTTTATTGCTAGGACGAAAGGGGCCGCGTCGTCGCCTAGATTACCAGATTATAATTCGATATAAATTTATTAATGATTAATAATGATATCGAATTTTTGAATATCATGATCGTGTGGACTCGTTTCGGTCCTGTGGAGTGGGTTGGGGCATTCCTTGAAACATTCTTTGTGTCGTGTTTATTTACATACAAAATAATATTTAAAACTATATAAAAGTGAGAATCTTTCTCAAAATAATTTTAATAAAAAAGTTTGTTGGAATACCTATATAAATTTAAAAAAAAGTTAATTGGTCTAATCAAGTAATAATAATATCTAAGTAATATAATAAATAAATGGTCAAGTCTGCAATATAATAATTTTAAGTTTTACTTACATTTATTATATTGCCGACTTCGATTAAAATTCTTCAAAAAAGATTTCATCGGGAAAACAAGAATTTTCCCAACAATCACAGTAGGTATAATAGACCTATTTCTATTATTTTATACTACTAGCCTTCCGCCCGCGGTTTCACCCGCGCGTTATCCGTTTTTCAAATATCCCCCCTTCCCCCACATTTCCGGGATCAAAAGTACCCTATGTTCATCGGGGATAGTGTAGCTTTCCAACAGTGAAAGAATTATTCAAATCGGTTCAGTAGTTTCAAAATTGTTATTATCGCGGGAATTAGACTTTTCCGTAGGAATTTTATAGCCTATGTCCTAATCCGGGTTTTAGATTATACGTGTGCCAAATTTCATCTAAATCCGTTCAGCCGTTTAGGCGTGATTGAGGAACAAAGAAACATCCAGACTTTCGCATTCTCGTATAATATTAGTAGGATATTTGGACTAAGCTAGCACTTGACCACAAAGTTGCCTGATGTTAAACAACTATGCGGTCTACGATGGAGCGCGCTTGCTTAGGAAAAGCCCGTTAATTCTGGCCTTGAAGAGCCCCAAGTTGTATTGTGTAGGAAAGATAGATCCCGGCAGAGAATTCCACTCCCGCGCAGTCCGTACCAAGAAAGATGAAGCAAAATTTTAATATGAGATTTAATAAAATTTCGTCGATGCAAAATTATAATATTCTAGCCATCGCAACCGACTCTCTCAACTCCTGTTCCTGAGATGGGAACCTAATACGCTGGGTTTAAATTCCCATAAACTGTTCACGGCGACACCATATCGGTGATATTGGCTCGTAAACTTTTTATCACTTCATTTCCTTTCTTTTTACACCTTTGTTCTAGAATAGGTGACGATCTGATACGAATACTTCGAGTCCTTTGACGGTTACGTGTGAATTTAAATGATGTTTTTACCGGTATTTTTTCTCTCCATTTTGCCATATCGAAATTTATAACTTCACCGAACGAAACTTTGAATCACATGGCAAAAGAAAAAAAAAGAGTTGGAATAAACGAACCATTTTAAAAGCTCTTTTGGATATTTTAAAATTAATAAAACAAACTTGGCAGTACAAATTTCGATGTCGTCGAATCTCCGTAAAAAAGTAAAAATTAAGAAATAAACATTAGCAAAGCATGCAACATTCTGCTTTTAAAAAACTTTTATTTACCTTGTTATCACCAAATAAACAACAGACCCAAAAAATAATACATACAACAGCAATTCGTAATTTGTATTATGATCGAATCGAATAAAACATTATTGAAATCAAAATATCGTCAAAATTATGGAACACTTAGAAAATTGAATCCACCACCCCGAGTCCAAGCTATCTAGACTTCCTAGCCGAATCATCATCATCATCATCATCATAATCAGCCTATATACGTTCCCACTCAATAATTGTGAGATAGTGTGGGCCATACTCCTATAGACTAGTTAGTTAGTTAGTGTAGTAGGTATAGTAATTGCCTACACACAAAGAGTTGCATAATCTATAAATAAATAAATAGTTCTTTGTGTTAGAATCTATTTTTTATAAACACAACATTAAAATTAACCCGATAAGATTATAATCTCGGGATCGTTTGTGCGCCAATTATGTCTTCTTAAAAAAATAAAGCCCAGTTTTTATTGCCCGTTGCAATATCTTAACATCTTAATCATGCATCTTAGCTATTAATCACCGACATTTAACTAAAACTTCCTATTTAGTCAGTTGATTATAGTAATATTGCAACAATGAGATCGGCTTTGCCTATAATCATAGGCTGTACGGTCAAAGTTTTTGCTATCTGTCCGGACTAGATTATTAATGTTGTTAAATAAATCTTCCAGTTTCGTTTCACGCGGCTTATTTTATTTGCATGCCACTTAATACGTTAATCTAGAACTTAGGATTTAAGTTATTAGCCTATAATTTAAATGTCATGGTTATCTGTCGCTCTAGAATCTCTTCGTGCGATTTTTTTCGTTAATTCTAAATGTGCTACCTGCAAAAAATGTGCTATTTTTAATGCTTAATATACCTATTAACTAACCAAAACGAAACTAAAAGAGACGCCTTTATGCTACATTATAAGTAAGTTGACGTCAATTTTCCTAACATAAAGCATCAATTTTAATAGTCTCATAACAATTCGTCACTTTTAGAATGATTGATAAAATAGGAATATTAAAATGGCGTTTTAACACATAAAAAGAATTTATGAGCAAATTAAAAACTATTTTCATGCATAATAATCGATTAGGCAGTTCCTCGCCCATCGATCCTTTGGAAGTTTGGAACCATTCAGACGTTTAACTTTATTTGTCATAAATTATTACTAGATTCACAGACAGTCAAAGGAATGCGAAAACTCCTGGATACAGCCTATTTTCGGGAAGGTTGACGAAATCCCATCAGAAAAGGGATAATACTCGGAACTGACGCGAGCCGATCACATCGATCTTTTAACCGATCGCATTTCTTGGAACCGTGGCAGCCAGTCCTGTGAATGTGTCACGTATTGGATTTGTTTGGGCGCCGCCGCCGACGGTCGCCATTTGCTTTTTTATTGCTCTTTAAAAAATAAGAACAGGTTAGGGAAACAAGTGTTCGATTTTTGATTTCTTTTTCGAGGATTCGTTTACGTATGTAATAAAATGTGTTTTGTTTCCTCGTGTCATTTGTTGTTACTGGATATTTATTTGGACCTTTTTTGGTTTTGGTGGAGTATTTTGTTTACCTTCTTAAAGAAATTTTTTTTCTTTATTATTTATGTGCAGCGAAACTCATTAAGCGTATACCAGTCGGGATCACACCTGTTGGAGGACTGAGAGGTGTGTAAAGCTATTAACCATTCCACTCAATCAGTGGTCAATAAACAATTTCAGCTCAAACTACGCTTCTAGCACATTTATTCCTTCCATAAATCAATTTCCATTATTAGAAGCGATGTTGGAACGTTTTCATTTGTAGATCTAACTGCCACCATGAATATTTTTCAAGCGACAGTAAGCGAGGTGGATAAATCTGTCCCTTGCCGTGTAATTGACATGTTTACTGACTTATAACGTCTTATAAATAACTAAGGGACGCGTATATTATGACCGGCTTTCTAATTTAGCACAACGTCTTATTTGGTGCCATTGGACAGCTAAAGGTGTCTGAAGTGAGCCTTTCACGTCATACTTGTGATCAGATGCCACCTTAGGGAAATCTGCTGGGACACAATCTGTTCTTAAAATATTAATAATTTTATAATATGACCCTAACTCAGAAAACTGTATGATTTACTCGTAGTATTCAAACATGGAGCTACTCAGTACATTATATTTCTATGAATTAAAATGGAGATTTCACAAAGTGCCGTCTAGCTCCAAACTAAACATAGCTTAGCTACTTTGGGTGCCAGACAATATACCTATTCACATTAATTATTTTGTGTAAATACTTGTACAAAAAATTGACTGGTACAAGAGCCATGTTCATGCAAATAAATGTTTGCATCAAATCCGCGACCTTTGGTGTAATAGCCGACTTTTCAAATCGGTCATCATGTGTTAGAATTTGATTCATAAATCTAAGATATTGTTTATTTGCAGTAAGTGCAACACTGCCATGCCAATTTATAATAAAAATATTTATCAGACATCACATACATTGTTCTTTGATCTGATTCTAAAGGAAGTTAGTTAAGCAATGTGCTGTAGGTGTCACTAAGATCTTCTTCATCTTCATCCTAGCGTATTCCCGATTGCATCCAGTATGGAGCTCAGGGTCCGCTTCGACTATGATCCTAGATTTGACAAGCCTGGTTATTACAATGGAGCGATTGCCATCTGACCTCCGTAACCCTACAAGGGAAACCAGACCTACTTGGAACATAGTCGGGACTAACTGCTTAACGTGCCTTCCGAAGCACGGAATCATCATTCTTTTCAGACATTCAGGTGATACAAGCCTGCAATGTCCTAACCAAACTGGAAACATTCACACAAAGTGATGCTCCCCGCGGGATTCGAACCCACGACCTCCGGGTATTAGAGCCCAACGCTCTTACCACTGTACCACGGAAGCAGTAGGTGTCACTAAGATAATACTTAAAATATAGTCAGAAAAAATATCCACATACAACAAAACATCACACCGAGTGTGCCTGTAAAGTAGGGTCACTACGGAAAATAACAGTTAAATAAAACTAAGACGAGATAGGTACAAAGAACTGCACATCGCTCAATACATTTTAACCCGACCGAAAATTTAACCTATAATATTATATTTCTGGCGCAAAGAGCATGGTCAACCAAATGCACGTAAAAAACGAAAGTGTTAAAAATGCCTATATATGACGATAACGCACTTGTCTTGAAGACAGTAAAATTTAATCCCTTCATATTGAATCCTTTGACATCAACAGGACTGTATCAATTTATTTCTACCCCATAAAGATTCTAGCGATAACCCTGCCCTAGTGGCGCATCCTTATCGATACCGATATCGATGAGTAGCCCATTTATCGATACGAGTTATCTGTCGATAAGATCGCGCGCTGAAACTTTTGACCTACGGCTGGCTTGATTTATAGATGCGAGAGAGAATGCAAATAGTATGGGAAAGGGAAACCGTGTGTGCGATGGATTGCAAAATCGTGCATAAGATACAGTCAAAAGCACGTCAGGCGTAACACTTTGGACTTTGTACCGCTCTTATGTCGGGGGCATAAGTGCTATTATCGAACTGCAAGTGTTAACCGTGATGTGCTGTTGACTGTACATTTAAGGAATAAGAATCTTTAAACCTGTCTTAGATTCGGATCTTCTTGAGACGAATATTCGGATGATTACTTTTGCGGACTTAATCAGAAATATGGATGTTTATTATGTTTTAAATATATTTTTAGTAACGTCGTTCTTAATCATGATTTCCTTACAGCTCTGGCTGTTTCTATAAACATTGTATATGGGAGCAAGAAATGTACTTGAAATATTGAGTTAAAAGATCTGAAAAACCTAGCGTGGATGCACTTTCAGCGACGCTTTATAGTTAAGACTCTCGTTTGAATAGGCCGCAGTAGCCGCTTACCGTCAGGTGGGCTGCGTGTCTGTCTGCCGGATGAAATAAAAAATGCTACTTTTAGGATCAGATCAACTTAGTGGTCCAATGTTCCCAATATGCGCCGCATTTTTAAACTGGCGCATTTGGTGTTTTTTTTAAACAACAGCAGTTGGCAGACAGGCACGCAGCCCACCTGATAATAAGCGGTCACTGCGGCCTATTCCATTGAGGGACACTTCACCAGGAAGTGCTGCCAGGCTGTAGGCTCATCTGATCTTCGAGTCTTAGATTTCAATTGTACTGGCTCCGGAACACAGCCATAGCGGTTATGGCGGCAGATTTCACCTGTGGGGGTGTTAGCTAGCCAGTCGGACTCTGAAAAAGCGCTACCACCAACTAGACCGAAGGAAGGAAATCGAACCCACGACCTCCGGGTTTTATACCCGAGCGGGTTAGCCATTATTCCACGGAGGCGGTCAACAGGCGCGTAGTAGCCCTATAGTATACACCAGGGGTAGTATGTCGTATCTTACCTAAGACAAACTTCTTTTTGGCTCAGAAGCGATGTTACATACTAAACTACACCGCAGCTATTTATTTGAATAGATAAGTAAGACACTTCATCTGCAATTTGTAGGAAAGTGCTTACTTAAGTAAAACACTGATTTAAAGCACTAGTTTAAATTTTAATTGGTAACAAGCTGTATTATTTGCATTCAAGTAGAGAGTAGAAATCTTTGTTGGTATTGGGCAAGTTGTGGCGTAATTTTGTTTATTGTCCGTGTACTTTTATTATTAACCAAGACTTATGTTACAAAGATACGGATATTTTAAACCGGGAACCAGTACTCTCAATACTAAAGACTAGAAGATCAGAAAAGGTCGGCAGCGTATTGTTTTCTTCAATAAAATAATATGTCTTATAACTTTCAATCGGGATTTCATGGGATTCGCGGTGTCTTGGTTTATCTGCAAGCTAAAGGAATACAAAAAATGTCTGGTCATTGTCAGATGATTTGTTTTACCATCCTTAAAAAGTCAGTATGAAAAATCACTCTTAGTTTTACTCAGGTAAAAAATTATCTAAACGTCATAACTATTATCGATATCTATGAATGAACCTCCTCCAGCGACGATCCCTATCGCTTATGGCCCAATTCACGCCATTCGCTCCTTCGCCCATTCGCCCACGACGATCGGAAGTGGGGCCTAATATCCTCAGATAAGATACCGGCGCGGGCGCAGTTGCAACTTCATTATCTGCCTTAATTTATCTATCAATAACAACGGCTAATTTGGATCCTTAAAATGTAAATAGGCTTGAAAGGTTTACGGAGTAAACAACCTATTAAGTTTATTTTAAAGTAATATGTGTTTACTATGTAGTAGATCCTCCGCTTTAGTCCCGTTGGTCCGGTAGGTACCTGTCTGAGATATTGAGGTACTGAAATGGACACCAAAAAAACTGAAATGCTAACCGAACCTAACCTTTGGTGTGCAATTAGTTATTTTGAGGATTATATTAGAATTTGTTTGACTTAAAAAAATCTAAAAACCAATGTGTTACACATGAGATATTTAGGTATATTTTAGTAACACGTATGTTTTGTCATTCCGTATTTTACCGTTCCTATCTACCGACCGATTTGTCATTAAAAAACTTTATTATCTAATTGTGAATTTTCCAATTTAAAAGCAATTATCATAAACTGAGTCACAGTGGTATCTTTTGCGTCTTTGTCATTTATTAATAAACTGTTGTACTTGTAACATTTTAATAAACAAAATTTAATTACCTACGGTGGCATATCAGACTGGGAAAGTAACGGTCGGAGCCATTTATTTCTTTACAAAGTCATTGAGGTATTGTCATCAGTTTAGTCATAGTTGCATGTCATGTCATAGTTAAATATATACATACTCGTATACACCATCTTACACTTTTTTGTAAGTTAGCTGTTTTGGTACCTAATTATAGAACTGGTCATAAGTGCACTGTCATTACAAAACTAATAGCAAATCAAGAAACCTTTCAAAATCTCATTCCTACTGTGTATCTTCACCCTAACTTTGTCCAAACGAACAAACATTCCAAACGATGTCATTTCGCATAGTTCACCGCGAGTTTATTCCCCCTAAGTCAAGAGCAGACCGCCTCCTGCGTCCAACGGCACAATGGCAAAACTAAACACCACCCGTTTATACTTAGCATGAATCCTTGACGTTCCATTCTACGGGCAATCAAGTTGTCTCCTGCGATTAACACTAGGCACAGTTATAAGAACTCCTTGGAGTATAAAATTAATTTTCGCACTGAAAGCCTCGGGCTACGAGACTCTGTTGGCCGATTATGAAGTCGCATTTCGCTAATACGCCCAGCGGGGCCGCGCCATGGGTGGCTGCCTCCAACAGGGATAGAAGCTCCATATAATTAGGACTAGGAAGTAGCGCGAAAGGGGTTATGGAGTAAAAGTTAATTTCGCCGTGTCGTTACGTTTAATGCCGCGTTTAATGAAATTTAAGAGATTCGCACCGCGGGGGAATGTTTAGGAAAGCTGCTCCGTGTCGTACTTGGTTCTCAAAGGAATTCAAATCCATTGCGGAAATGTTTACGACGCTGAATTTAAAAAAGAAAGGCATTTGCTGTGAACCGTTGTAGCAATAAATCAATGAAGTTCTGAAACTGTTGCTTTGATTTATTATGACTTTCACTTGAATTGGCTTCAGGCTAGTTTTAAACATTGTAACTAAGTACGTCCTGATGAGACACATCGCGATGCCTAACTCGAGTGTCATGTAGTCGTAATGGTTATTCATAGGCGCCTCTTGTTGCAATCTAAAGAAGTTCCTATAGTTCAAATTGGCACTGTCATAAATCACGAAGGCAATATTTCTCACCCACAGCAGCGAGCAGCAAACTATCTCGGATTGAATTTAATGTCCTCGAATTGCTAATGTCCGACTCTTGGGACAATTTAAGAGGCATTAGACCCACCGGCGGTACACTTATACATATTTATGAATAAAATAGCCAATCTGTTTGTCCAGTAAGCTCACCTGGTTGTTAGAGCATAACGGGCCTGTCTTGAGGCAATGTTGTGTCTAAAAAGGGAACTTCCAATTTGAATTTTGCGATTGTCTGGCCTTTAGTGTACGGAAATATGATGAGGCTTTTACAGAAATATATGACAATAGAGGAAAAGATAATATTACGGATCGTAATAATCGCGACCCGTACTAAAGTAGAAATAATGTATAATTTGAGTGGGTAGAGCCGTTTTGCAGGAAACATTGTGGTACACTGTAATGCTGTTGTTTCTGACAGACAATCAAATGAAAAGTCTATTATAAGATTTGTGTTAATATAGATTTATCCATTTTGTATCAGAATATTTATAATAATCGAGTTAGCAAAAAACCTCTAAGTTTGTTTAATATTTATGAACATAATTAATTCTTATTATCTCTATTGTTTCAGAAGTATCTCACGGACGACTGCGTGTTCGAAGAGCACATAGAAGAGAATAACTACAATACGTACTCACGAGTACGAAACGGGAAGAAGACATACCTAGCGTTAAACAACCAGGGAAAAGCGCGCCGGACCCAGATCCCGGTCACGCGGCAGCTTGGCAACCTCTCCTGGTACGCTTTGACGCTCACAAGGAGATGGGAGGACCACGGGGTCAAACTCACGCAATGCGCAACGAGACGACACCACGGGAAGCTGAGGAGGCCACCCAAGAAACACACGACGAAGGTCTGCATGGCAACCGTCCATCGGCAGAACATGCGACAGAAACGAAAGCACAAGAAGGCTAACAATCCGAAGAAAAAGCGGCATCCGAAGGCGCGGAGAAGACACGGGAACGGGACGACTACGACGACCGAAGTGAGCTGGGACGAGTCGACGATGTCGACGATGTCTACGACGACGGACGTGGAGTTTTTTCGTTCACCGACCGCGCAGGAGGCGGTCGGACGCGCCTGAGCGCACTGGTCGCGGTCGGGGCAGCCGTTGCGCTGGCACACTAGCACGGTTCCACTTGCGTCTATGAATCTCTTTACCATTCCTGTTCAGATGCGTCCGCGGTACGCTTAGCTACTCCCACGTAGCTGCAGGCTAAATATCTAGTCATTGAATAGGTGTTCTTTCCACTATATTGAGCGTTACCACATCCTAGGTGTTTCATCTTCGATGCCTTTTCTGACATAACTGTCATTAATTTTTATTTTAGTCTAAATGTCTTTTTTTTCTGTAATAAATATTTTGGACTTTTGGAGAAGTAAATAAATAAAAATGTCTTACTACCTCTGTTCAACACTAGATTTTAGCCTTAGCCTACGTGGTATTGGTATAAATATGCATACTTGGCATTTCAACAATAGTGCTCTCATCGACTTCGCCAGTTCTGGAGTCAGCTGTTTTCAGAAAGAGCTCTTAATTGGCTCAGCGTTGTCTTCTCTTTTACTTCATACCTTTCCTTAATTTGTAGTCATGTAATTATTTAATACTCAGTTATTAACGAGTCAATATGTAAAAACGGCCTCAGGGCAGCTCGTAACAAAACAAATGATATTACTCTACCAAAGCTACTGAAATTATCTATCTCAATTTATATTCCTAGTTCGCTTTAAACGTAGGCTTATCGGCAAATTCCAATTGTCTTAGCATTATGAGTAAGGAACTCGCAAAGGGAAACCTTCAAAGGATGTACGGGGTCTTATCAATATCGACTCGATCGAACTAAGGCTATTTTATTAAGTTTACCTCAAACTTGATTTTAGCATGTATTCCAATTCAGTGACATTTAGAATGGACCTTAGTCACCTTAGAAGCTTTCTCGTAGCACGATTCTTAGTCATGTGATCTTAGTTACTGTTACTTAACATGAAATTATTATTGTAGATTACTTGTAATTCGGTAATGGTTAAATTATTGTGTTTCGAAGTGTTGAGATTACCGTTATTGTAAGGTGGAACTGTGTTAGGAGTTGGCAAGTTATTGCCAGTGACAACCCTACTCAATTTTTCGTAAATTATCTTTAAAGAAGCTCGTAACAGAACTTAGGCCTGCATAGATCTTTAAATTCCTTAAAGTTCAGAATGTCCAATTTCCAAAATATCCAATATCACTGTCGCTTGATTATTACATCTCAAAATACACTGCGGTTACGAGTATAGTCGGAATTTACCGGGTATTAGAACTACACGACGTACACTATAAGAGATTTACTCCCGAATATTTCTTCAATAACATTGATTATTTCTTCCACATCTATTTGTGTTTATTGCCTTCTGATCTTAATGGACCGTATCATATGGCCCCCTGTTTATTAGTGTATCATCCGCTTCCATTTCGTTCCCTATAAGATTTCTATTTAATTATGTATAAGTGATCCGTTAATGGACCGATAGGTAACTATGAGATTCCGTTATAACTAAAATCCAATTTGGTGCCACCAAAATATCTAAAATGGTCGTATTTCACCAAATTTCAAAGTGCTTTCGCGGGTCTTATTCAAATTGAGAAATTATCACTAATTCTTCTGATAAATTCGATTTGAACATGAATTTTAATGTCAGCAATTTGCTTAATCTTTTACCTATTTCGTGTGTTTTCAACGCCCCGCTCATTCAGAAGTTTAAATAATCACTAAGTGTTAACGTTTCTAGTTTCGATTTCCGGGTTTATTAAAATCTTTTCTTTGGAAATGGATATTGATAGGGTATCAATAGAACAAAAAAGAAGAGGAAGGAGGAAAAACAATCTTTTCTGCAAAAGTTACATGTAAAGTCGCAACCGGGTCAATGCAAGTAATACTCAATTAAAGAAATAAGAGATACGACTAGGTCTGTCACTGGCAATAATACCGAAACACTAATGTACTTAGACGGATGTCGAGATGTAATTTCTTAAGACAATGACTGAAAATTGGACTGAGTAATGTAGTTAATGTTGGTTTCGGTCTAGGCTATGATAGGATAAAGTGTAGCGCGGCGTGACGGCATGCTTCCGAACTCTAATATAAGTAATACGGACTTTGGGGACGAGTGGCTTTGTAAATCATCACTTGATCAAATGTTTCAATGTGTCTTATCAAGCAGAAATGTTGCATTTTCCATTTATAAAATGTGAAAAGTTGTAATGTGTCGAAAACTAAATTATAGATTGTCATAACTGAGTCTGGAACTAATAAAATGAATATAAAGCTAATGAATGCTAGTGAGAGTAACTCACTTTATTTGTTTCTTAATTTACCAGTTTTGGGAAATTCGCCAATCACGTAAGAACAAGAAAACTCGCGGTAATTGACATAGTATTTTCTTTATTTATTTCTAGATTATTTTGAGTAGCAATTACAAAAAGATAAAGAAGGATACCTAGAAACTTTTTCTGCCTATATTAAAAATAGTTACCAAGTGCCTTACAAATTTTGTCGCGACATTACTGTTTATTCGATTAAAGGTTTTCCTTGCAACCTATACCAAATCAAATCTACAAGCAGTTTTTAAACCGCGTAGTATTTTCTCAAACAGATTAGCGGTTGATGGCATTGGTTTAAAGTAGACAAACTATTTGGTCAAAACGTACAGTTACAGAACCACTCGGGCGCACTAGTCCTCTCGAACTTAGTGATAAAACATTAACGGCGGAGAAGTGACTATTAGTAAGTAGTTCTAAAACGTGTATCTAATTTGTAAATTTATTTATTTTCCATAGAGAAAGTGTATTTTGTTAACGTTTTAGTTGATGTTTTTTATTCTCTTTCCCCCTTTAGTTCCACAGATTGTAGATATGTAGGATTTCATACGCTTGTACTTTTAGTGAGCCAATTTATTTGTATTATAATGTTAATTCAGCTCGATAACAATATGCGCGTTTTATGCAATTTGTAAAGTATGTATGGATGCACTTGCAGTTATTGTGATTGAATGGATTTCTGCGTTTGGGAAGATGCAATTATGGGTATAAATCGTACAGTTGCTGATTGAGTACATCAGCAGTTTTGTATACATTGATTGCTTTCATTTCATTGAGTCATTGTTGCCTCCTGTTGCAATGAAGCTATGTTCATGACTGCTTTAACAAAAAAGATCTTCGTAAAATGTTATTCCACAAATCTAAATTTGTTCACGGAAATTGCGGAACTGTTATTTCTTATCTACAGTCAGCAGTTTGTGCTATCCAATCTCCGAATTGCTGGGATATTCAGATTGCAACTTGATTTTATGTTCGGAATTGTGTCTTTACAGAGAGGTCTATTCAAGAATTCAAGTTATGCGTAGATATTATTATAGCAGGAACCAATGGCGTCATCAGCGCAATGTTTTATTCTTCATGAACGTATACGAATGATGATCTCAATGGATGATCTAGATAATCTGCGCTAACGAAATTAAGTGGACTTGCTGATTAGTAATTACATTGTTGTTAATTATTAATTTTGTACCCAAAATAAACTCGAAATAAATAGAATGTCAAGAGCATAATGTAAATATACGTATGGTAAATATACTCGCTGATGGCGTCCGCAAAGTTTCGTGAATAAATTCAGCAAGCTTTATGAATGTACCTACGTATGTTAGATGGATGATATTTTGAATTATTTATGTATGTATGTACGTAACGTTTTAGTCTTCAACGAAAGCGGCTGGGGATTGGCACGAACAAGCATTTACTCATCTTGTAAACTTTTGTATCAGTGTAAACTATGGAGTGCCAAATCCTCCGCCGTTTTCGTGAACAATAAATTATTGGAAACATCGTGACTCGTTATTATATTGTAAATTATACCGATTATTTTAGATTAGAAGCAGTATTTTGGTATTGTGAAAAGAGTTCTCCGTTACAGTATCTAGTTTTGTAGTTTTATATCGAATAGAGATTGTAAGAAATATCAACGCGTATCGTTGTATCGTATGTTCTCCCATCCATGTGGTTACTTCACTGGCAGGCAATGTGTGATACGGTGCTGTGTTAGCAAATTCATTACTTCTTTCAAATTAATAAACCCTTAAAGATATATTTTTTGGAAAATATACTGTCTCATTAAACCCCGGGAAATAGTTGTCAAACTATTTTGTACAAATCTGAAAATAAATGGAGGATTTAGTGAGTTTGCTGACAACACTATCACCTAACCATAGACATTGAAGATATTTTTTAAGTCTAAGTAAATTCATGCAACGAAGCGGGCCTCAAAAGATTAAATTATTTTTGAAATCTATCTTCATTGTGTATGATGAAACGAATGTGTAAAAATATGAATCGTACGTTTATGTTATGCACATGTGCCATACGCCCGCTCGGGTTTCCTACCGATTCCATAGACATTTACTTCTTTTACATTATTTTCCAATTACATACCTAATTTCGATAAAAAGGGGAAGATTATGGAGACCAGGCTGAAAATCAAAATAATATCTAGTAGTTAAATTACTTCTTTAATGTTGTCTTAAAATCACGAATGTATTTCATTATACCGACGATCATAATAATATGAAGCATTATTGCTTCATAAACGAAACATTGTGTGACTGATCATATATTACGGATATAAATACGCACAAAAGATGGACGGCATATCGTAGAAGCGTGATTATGGCAAGATTGTTGCAGCGATAAACATAGAAAATCTACTCACATCACAGTTAGCGGCCTTAGCCCTTAGGCCTTTAAAAAAAACAAAATCTTAGTGATGGCCTTACTCAATAACAGCGCAACATTTCTTGATTCGATAATTTTATTTACAATTTTATTGTTATTTAAATTAATATTTAATTGAACGACCAATTTGATGCCGTCTTCTACTACACTAGAGATCGTGTGTTTGATTCTGTGAGGGCACAGAACAAGCCATTCTAAATGTGGTTACATTTTTTTATTGGTTTAAAATTTTCTATGAATGTTGGTATACAATACATATTGTAAAACAATGATATAATAATTTACGAAGTCAAAGTATCAAGAATTCCATGCGTGAAAACTTTATTGTTAGATTTTATAGACAAACAAGTTATTATACTATTAGCCTGTCTCCTGATACTCCCTTAAAATATACATTATTTATGAAGGACAAGAGGAGTCAAACAGTATTAATAAATTAATTTCGATACATTTACAATTATTGTGAAATAAATTAATTGTTGTAACATTTTGAGACGTTCGCTTAGTGCATTTAATTATGTACGTAAAAAAACTCGTTTTATAAAAGTTTTTAATAATCTTTAGATGTTTCTAAAGTAGATTTTTAATCGAATTTTTACCTACCTACGTAGTCTTATCAAAAGATTTTTCGGCGACAAACAAGCCACGCGGATTAAAACAATCTAATGATTGAAACTTTTTAGACAATAACTTTTTACAGCCTCTTATACCGACAAATAAATAAAAATGATTCTATAAATGCTACCATGTTGTTTCATTTCCCTCAAATTAGTATCACTCATAGAAAAAATATGTCCGTGGTACAGTGGTTAGAGCGTTGGGCTCTATTATCCGGAGGCCGTGGGTTCAAATCCCGCATGGAGCATCACTTTGTGTGAATGTTTCCTAGTTGGCTGATCGTAAAAGATTGGCCGCCGTAGCCGAAAACTCGGCTAGGGGGACATTATTATTCTGATAGTTGCTCAATGGTATCACTACATTATTTTCACAATAAACAACGACAACAACGTTACAGATAAATTTTATATCATAAAGCATCAAAAATACTATATTAAATAGTGTTCAGCCTAGGATCTTACAGCGAAATGAAAAAGAAAGATACATTAGGTAACTAACAGTCAAGTGGCTAAAATACAAGGAATTACTAGAATAACCATATTGTAATTTCAACTACTTACTTTTGAGTAGCCTAAAATACCCCTGTGCTACTGGTACGGCCATTTTAGTTCAAACCTGTAAGCAGTGGATTCGATTCCCACCCCACCTGTGTCACAGAATATATACTAAAGTAAAGAAGCGACACTCAAGCATGTGTGCTCGTAAAATCGCTCGGGGCTATGTGTGCGCGCGCGGGGGTGCGCGCGGCGCGCGGTGTGTGCAGCCGTCAGTCCCTGGACTGTACCGGCTAAGGGTTTCGGCCGGTACCACCGCAACCGCTATGTCCCTGCATTTTAAATCTATAATAACTTCGAAAATATTCATTTAAATTACATGTTGTAAATGGCCATATTGATCTATATTACATGCACAATGTATTTAAGGTACTTAATTGGATAAGGATTAATACTGTATTGCTTAAAATCGCTTTTTCGTAAATAAGCCTTTTCTCGTAATAAGTAAAGGATAAAAAATGGTTATTGTGGGTTAGATAGTAATCTGCGCTTTTAATTAAAAATTAAAATTAATACCATATTATGACTAGATGATTGTGATTATTTGTGATAAACTGATTATAACTAAGAGTAAATATAGTACCTACCTAATATAAGTAATTTAAAGATTACAAAAACTTATTATAAATCAAACCTACTTTCATTAACATGTCCTTGCACAAGTTTAAATTTCTGTAGCAACCCTAGCGTTTACACGCTCGGCTCAAGGTCACTGGCGCTCGAACTCTCACGTACAGAGAGTGTCACGGGTATGCCTGTGTTGTAATGTAATACTTTACCGATTTGATTGGTTAGTTAAACACTAACAAATAAAAATAATGGGTGCTATCAACTATAATGCATGAAAATCGCAGGAGCCTCTAAAGCAAAATTATTAAGTAGGTATGAAACATCCATAAATAAAATTATATTTTAAAAATCCAATCAAAGTAATGTAAGAAAGGCTTAGGGGGCTACTCGGGCAATTTATAACTCGGGCTCGCTCGAAAATATATATGTACAAACTCACAGATTTATACAAAAATATATTACTTTTAGAATACCTTCAAGCGTAAAACAGAATATTTTTTTAAAAATCGAACGAGTATTATTATTATACGAGTAGAGAGCGGCGTAATCAGAAAACATCGGAACATATCAAATGATAGGCATGAGACGAGTAGCCGAGTAGCGACATGAAGTTGATAAATGGAACACACTTTATAATCGATCGCAATTTTCTTTCGGTTGGCAGCGTTGTAAGCTGACGTATCATGGACCAATCACAAACAACTCGAGGGAGACAGACATATATATAATGTCAGTAAGTCTGAAAGAGAAAGGAAGAATATATCAGATTAAAACTAAATGTGGACCAACTAATAAAGCGGTTGTTAAAGTCCGTATTTCAATAACAATAAAGCTCAAATTTAACTCAAAAGGCAGAAGAAATTATTTGTCCGCTAGGCGAATCATCGCATCGAGTGAAGGTCGCTCCGCTCGTCTTGCTCGATGCCGCGACGCGATGCATTCGATCGCCATTTTGTGAACAAATAGTCGTGTTAACTTTCGATTCGATACGCACTCATAATCGTTGGAGAAGATCAGTTTCGGCGGCGAATATTTAAGCTATCAATCGGGAATCGATAAATAATCACCTCACCATGAAGAAATCATCGGTAGTGTGGCGATTTTTTGATCGGATTGAAAACGAGGATCAAAGATGTTTTGCGGTGTTGTGCAAGTTATGTGATACGCAGTACAAGTTTTTCGGAAATACAACCAATCTCAGATCGCATTTGATAAACAAGCACCCGCTTCAGTGGGAGTTATCGCAGAACGGGACGTTTGACGAGTCAAGTTTTCGAGTTGAAGATGATGAGTCAAATCAGTCGGCAACTGTATCACCTAATCGAAGAAAGTCTAGAACCTACAAAGACAAAAACGTACGTTATTCAGTATCAGTTGATAATGCAAGAACTTCAGCTGGAGGGCGAATCCCCAAAATTGAAATTCAAAGGGTATTTATTTATGATGTTATGTTTGGGTCGTATAGGTTATAACAGTACTGGGACACGGATTGAATACTGATAACTGTTTTATCGATGTTGATTGATGACATTTACTTGCCTCAATTGTTCAATCTTATCTAATCGGAAAGTCACCCAGTTCTGTTGTGTTTTAGCTTTGCTTTGCTTTTCAAGTAGGTTTCGATGTTATCAGTAATCCACCCTTTCAGAGTGATAATTAGAAACCTTATTTTGTTATTGCAAGTATTGATTTCAGATTTTATGTTCCAGGTTGATGTTTTAGAAACCCCTGGAATTGACCTTGAGCACAATGATACTGAAGACAATGAAGCTACTTACAATTTAGTTAGGCAACTACATGACTCTAGAGGTTCAGATGAGGAGTGGTTAGAAGAGGACTACAATATTAACACATACGAGCCAAAACGTAAAAGAATGTACAGGAAAATCAAGCGTGAAGTCCAGTCGCCTCCGAGGAGGAGTTCAGCATTCAAACCTACGATACAATATGACAAACCTCCAATAATTATTGACCAAAGTAGTCCTAAGGATGAGTACTCTGTGTTTGGTGAATATGTTGCAAATAAACTAAGGAAGTTTAAAGCCCCTCGGACTAGAGGCAATTTACAACAGCTAATTACGACAATCCTCTGGCAAGCAGAATATGGTACGTATGACAATGCCGAAGCTGTGAAACGGGTGTTGATGTACACAGTACACGAGCCCGAGCAGCACACTGAAGTTGAAGCGCATATTCAAACGGAGGAGGTAGTTGAGCAGAGAGATGACGAACCAAACCAAAGTATGGAGTCAGAAACTTTAGTTACTATGAATGAATAGTAAATTGGAGATAAAAAAGGTTTTATAATAAAGTGTAATAAATTTACTTCTTAGTTTTAGTGTTAAAAGTTATAAGTAAACAGAGCTAAAGGTTTTGGACCTGTAAGTCATTTAGATTATTGAAGAAGTGTGATCGTTAATTTTAAAGATGGGAGTTAGTATAAATATTCTGGATGGATGTTATTAAAAGGCTTGAATTTATAAATTATTGTTTTCTTTGATTCCAATTATATCTAATTTGACTATTCAGTTTAATTAATCTATATTGCTTATTACTGTAGATGTATGATTTATCTTATCTAAGCCCTGCAGTGGGATATTAGATAGGCTAATGCTTTGCTTTTTAGCCTGAAATTGTAATTTTTTTTCTTTATCCAACAAACTTAATGATGATAATATTTTATGTTAATATGTAGGTAGTTCATTTCCCTTTTTATATAATATTATAAATGAATTTAAAAACAAAAATAAAATGCACTGGCCTAACTAGTTTCCACTACTAAGTTTTAGAATAAATTTGATGAGAAAACTCCTGTGATTGTTAAGTTCATATTTAAATGGTTTAATACATAGCTTTTTTAACATCATGCCTTGTGAAGATTAACAAAATTAAAGAGAATCATAATGATATTCATACAAATCTATATACAGAGTGTCCCAAAAAGAGCGTACCAAACTTAAGGAGATGATAGACTAATGGATGACCATTTATACAAAAAAAAAATCAGTAGTAAAAGTACCACCATTTCAGAGATATGATTTTTTTTAAATTTTTTTTTTAAAATGCCCAATTTTGAGCCTACCTCTTGTTGCTGTGTGTACAAATGAGCAGATATTTTACTTATTCCTCTTGTCAAATATTCTCGAAGAATTGATCTATCACAGGAAAGTTAAATTTTCTTAATTATTTTAAGGGAAACTAAAATATTTTTTTTTGTATAAAATATGGTCATCCATTAGTCTATCATCTCCTTAAGTTTGGCACGCTCTTTTTGGGACACCCTGTATATAAAACTCAAAGGTGACTGACTAATTGACTGACATAGATATCTATCAACCACTGGATTGATCGGGCTGAAATTTGGCATGCAGGTAGATGTTATGACGTAGGCATCCGCTATGAAAGGATTTTGATCAATTCCCACGGGAACGGGAACCACGCGGGCGGCCGCCGCGCTGTAAAGAACACCAGATAATATACATACATTACCGGTAAGAGCTGAGCTGGTATATACTGTAGGTACAGTCACCAACAGATCTAAACGTCATGTGAAAATGTGGATGGCTGATCAAAGACCCGAGCGAGCTGTATTCTAAAAATCCGACATAAATTTAGCCTAAACCGGGATTGAACCCAGGACCCCCCTAGACCGTGTTGACGGTTTTTTTAGACCCTTAATGAATTCAGCATGCAGTAGGTATTTTTAAGAAATGGACGAACCCACAATATAGTACCTAATATGAGTGCACACATAATATGCACAATTATATACAGCATTGTCAGCAAAATTTAAATTAAATGCAGTGCGAATAATAGACGGGAATTTAGGTCAGCTGTCGACTGAAACTCAGGATGCTGCTTAATTGCAGTTTGTGCTTCCACAGGACACTCAATTCATATTTATGTATACTTAGGTATCCTAAGATAGGTATACTATCGTTTAGTAAATTGGGAGCCGCATAAATTACCTATACGTACTTAGGTTATACCTACTTAAGTAAATTATTTTTAAACTTGCTGAGCTACTATAATTAAATATTTTCTTTTACATTTCTAAAATTAGGTAAGTACCTGTAGATAGATATGGTCGGTGTTGCATTCTCTTTTTCCTGTAAAAAAAAAACTTCTTTCACGCCTTCACTATTAAATTACTGAATCGATTTTGATAAAACATGGTGCATATCATCATTGAGCTATTACTATGTACGTCAGTATAATATTTCTATGACCAACATACTACTAGATCTCGTAAAAGAACATAGAATACTTTTCATCCCGGAATAAGACCTAGTCAGTTCCCATGGGATAACAGAAATAGAAGAGTTTGTTGGCTGACCCTTCTTTCACGTCGGAACGACGTGAATTTCGGACTGGGAATAGTTTCTGAGATGGAGAATGACCTAGACTAAGTATTTATCCTAAAAAATAACACATTTCTATGGGATAATGTGGTAGGTATTATGTAATTACTAATTCTATGCCTATTTTATCCATGCGGGCGGAAGATTAGATAAATTTAATAAAATGAAGGATCCGTCATTATAGGAACGAAACTTTGTACGTAGGAAGGACGTACATCTTAGAATATTATTCTAAGAGTTCTATGTACGTAAGTCAACGAATTTAAATACAATATCGTTGACGTGCCTAATTTGGTTGTTTACATCATAGGTTGCACCACGTTATGTCATAACATAATTAATTAGCTAAATAAATAAAATAAAAATAAAATAAAAGCGAAAGCATGCGGGAATGTTAGTAATGAAGACTAGAGAGATAGAGATAATTTAACTGTAATTTAGTCATTATGAAATGAAACTAAACGTCTTGTATTGTTAAAATGAAAACAGCATGAAAAGAAAATAATCTGAAAGAGGAAACAACACCGCGCATGCGCAGCGTGTTTGACGTTTAATTCGCCTAGCTTTGTCTCGCTCCCACACGTCAATCAGCTGTTCTGCCAACATGGCCACGTTAGGACGTAGCTCGACAAAATTATTGAAGAAAGTTCAATTTTCTCCTGTTTTCTCTCGAAATTATAGTAATGTGAAGTGTGGGAATGTGTGTAAAAATGTGCTGGCTACGTGTGCTTGTGTTTTCGGCGGCAGTTTGGTCTATTACGCGGCAAAAAGCTATGGAAACAGGAACACTGTCTACGCTCTCAAGGCAAAGGTAAGTCGGTGTTTTTACGACTTTTCGATGTGTTTTCGTCACGAATTGATCTTGTTTTAGTATGAACATGTTATTATATACGTAAATTGGAGGCCGTATCAATGTTAAGGCGTCGTTATGTCATTTTAACCGTAAATCACGCAGCCGCAGTGCTTGTTTATAAATAGCACCGAAATTTTTTGACGTTTCATTAGCCGTTCGGAAACCAAAGGCAAATAACTCAATAGAAAGAAAATACCTACCTAGTCTACTCAATGCAGAAAGAGAGGATATCGAAATAAAAAACTGGTTTGTACTTTTTTTGTGATTAATAAATGATTAGTACAATTTTTTGATTAGAAAATATGGATTACCTACTTAATAATATTGCTGGAATTTCCTTAATTGAAATCGAAAATCATTTCATTTAATTTTCATTGCATTCGGTTTTTGTACTCGATACGGAATTTAATTTTCATTGAGTCGATTTTGGTTTAAAAGTTACCGTTATTGTGCGGCGGAAATCAGAGTGCAGATTACCGGGCTGAGTCAGTTTAAGTAGAAAAAATTGATTGAGTTCTTAGAAAAACTAGATTAACCTAGACTAAACTAGACTAAGAATAGATAATCTGCAGACTGACGACCAGGCATACGGTAAATTTCATAAAACAG
Organism: Mecyna flavalis; assembly: GCA_949319885.1. Taxonomy (NCBI): domain Eukaryota; kingdom Metazoa; phylum Arthropoda; class Insecta; order Lepidoptera; family Crambidae; genus Mecyna; species Mecyna flavalis. The sequence continues at coordinate 3,371,242 of OX439413.1, forward strand.
GTTCTTGTTTTATTAAGAAAGAAAAGAAAACAAGAACGATCGGAGGCGGAAATCGACTTGGATAAAGGTTTGTGGTTTTTTTTGACACCAATTCCCCAACTACACGATTTACCATTTGTTACTGTGCAGACTAATTAATTGAATTATTGAAGTGCAATAATGAGCTTGTTTAATGAAAAATTTACACTTTATCGGATCATATACGGTATTCTGCAGATTACCTAGTTAATGTGCAATCAACGGATTCCACACTCTAACGGTCAAATAAATACTAATCTTTACACTGCGCCATCTAGTAGGTAGGTATAGTCAGGTATAGTCCGCGTCAACTTAATTGGCTCGTCTGAAGTTAGCTATGAGCGTGACGTGTTTTGCGCAGGTAGGTACTCGCACGATGTTCAGACAAGCCAGCTGAGTTGGTCCAGATTATCCTTTAGAGATTTTGGTAGGTATTTTTGAGATTGCTGACTTTGGGGGGATTAAGATTCTAAAGTCCCACGCACGTCTTAAAATAAACTTCACGGGATTGCGTTTGATTACTACCTACCTACCATTATGATATCCAATCCCGCATTTTATTTGTGATCAGTATCACGGAATTTGCGAAATCTCGCAAGTGTATTTTTTTGAGCTCGCAATCCCAACAAAAGAATTTTTCACGTCGTTATTCTATTCATCAACATTGTCAGAAGGTACGCTTATAAAATAGTTCCTTTGAACAAATTCTTCCAATGATGCAGGATCTCGATAATTCAAGATCTCGAAATACTGAGATTACATACCACAAAAATATTGAACTTAAATGCAAGTAAACTTACGGAGACAAGACAAACACTATGTCCATAACATGAAAGTTTGTCCTGGGTGGGATTCGAACCCGCACCCAGTCCCTGGTGTATAGAGCGAGGTTAAAGGTACCGAGCTACTCTTAGTTTACCGGTTCTTCTCCATAGATAGCAACATTCCGAAGTGGTAGGGACGCTGCCGACGGCGATGCAGGAGCGCGGTGGTGTTTAGTGAGTATTCTTCCTTGCACCGGTCTTTATAAAGACTGGAGCGCGAGCGTGCTGAGCATGGGGTTGCACTGAGTCCTGCTCACAGCTCGTCTACCCCATGCTTATGTTAAGCAGGGTTTCCATTCCACCGCGAGCGGATCAGACACATTAATGACTTCGTTAAACTCGCAAGCGCAACCTGCATACTTGTATTTACGAATAGTACACAAGTATGCAGTTTGCGCTTGCGAGCCCAACAAAGTCATTAATAGGTCCGTTCCGCTCGCGGTGGAAACCCTACTTTAGGCTTGGGTTATGGTTATGCTATGGCCTTAAAGCAGTCCCCTTCTCAAAAAATAGAGTCACTCCGTACCGTATTGACATTTACTATTGACGATTCATGAGAGCCTACAAAGAATATTTCGATTTTGATTTAAAAACAGTTCAGTGGAGCACAGGAAGCCACGATGCCATTGCCACCCCATAACTTATGCATAGAGCCCAAGTGTGGCATTAACACCACATTAACACCATCGCCTTAGTTAATGTACACCGATTAATTTAATCAGTGCCTCATGAGAATGCCTGTGATCAAGCGCGCTCTTTTTGACTTAGGAGAGATCCGTGGGTAAATTGAAAAACGCAAATAATATACAGTTTTTTTTTTAATTTTGAAAGAGTTTGGCAACTTTTTGAACACCTCATTAGGTAAGTAGGTACAGGTACCGGCAATCTTCTTGAATATCGGGTAGGGATTGCGCAGAACACGAATTTTGACACGCCTGCGCGCTATTGGTCAGAAGCATACATCTGACCAATAGCGCGCGCGGGCGTTCGGAAGATTCGCGCGCGCTATTGGTCACGCGCAAGTGCACATGCGCGAACTTTCCGTCTCTCCGTCGACCGATATTTAACAAGTTTGCCGGTACCTGTACCCACAGATGAAATATAGCAAAACCTATATAATCGTGATGATAAGTCTGATTAACTAAGCTAAACTTCAGACCCCGGACACAGAAAAATCCTACGACACATTTTGGGTTTGACCCGGTATTTGAACCTAGGATCCGCAAGCATCTCTTTACTGGCTACTATGTACTAACAACTTTGCTAGAGGCAGTCAAGCATACGATTTAGATAAGCAAGTAGGTCTCATCGCGGCTCTAGGCGCAGTTCTAGCACGCATTATCCTACATTTGCATACTCTTAATGTGCATTATCTTACATTTGCATACAAATTGCGCCGTATTTCGTGTGCTCCTTAAATTCAGTTGGTTTAAGAGAGGATAGTCCATCTTACACTTCAATGATTCACTCGTATCGGGAAGTATCTCCACCTCACTGAAAACTACAGTAAAGTAGTACAGTAAGCTCTGGAGAATATTGATTTGATGATGATGATTATGGTGTTGAAAGCGGGAACTATGTATCTTGCTAGCAACATCTGGTTTACCTTGAGGCTGGTTCTAAAATCACGCTGACGCGCGCGCGTAGCGTAATACATTGCCGGTTTTCTTTGCAGATCATATCCTCGCTATATTACAATAACAGTGATACTTGCTGATCCGCGCGCTGACTTGTTTGTCAGCATGTGGTTATTCGCCCTTATGAGGGGCATCTGCGGGCCTCGAGCTTACGCTCATTACCCGGGCTGCTTCTCAAGCACCTTGCGGTGCCCGGTGGAGGTGTGTCCGGCCTCGTAACGAGGCCGATCTTTGCCCCTCCCTATAACGCTGCGTTCCCCTGTGCGGATGGGCACACCAGGTGAGACCCTTGCGGGAGGCCCAGCGAGCTTACCAGCAAACGGGGGACGGCTTACCGCGTGATCTGACAGGGAGGGGTGGGAGACAGGGATGGAATGCAGGGACCAGGGGAAGGCAACTACATTAACTATTTAGTTAAACAGTTGCCTGAGGGGGGCGGGAGGATTGTTGCTAATCTGCCTGTCTGTGTCCGTCTGTCTGTGCCCTCATTTCGTGTCTCGTCGGGTCTAGGGACGAGAAACATGGCGGACGGGATGCGCCGGGCAAGACGCGGATCACGGGTACAACGGGAAGGGGTCGGGTGGGCTGTGGGTGGGAGTGTGGTGTCGAGTGTAGCTGTGGCGGGGTGTGTCGGTGTGTAGTGGCGTGTGCGGCTCTCTCTGTCGCGTCACTGGCGAGCAGGAGCTCGCGGGGCAGGGCTCGCCCCGACGCATCGGGCGGCCGGGCGTGGAGGGGGGCCATGTCACGGAGGTGACTGTGTGGCCCATTGTCGGCTCGGTCGAACATACGCCGCGCCGACCTGATCACAAAGTCCTCTAGTGGCTGCATCTTCACGTCCCGGGCGATTACGTCGTTCCGGACATATCGCCCCGCCCCGGTAATGACGCGAAGGGAGATGCTCTGTTGGGCTTCTAGACGAGCGCGAGTCGTGCGTGTGCATAGGCCATACCACGCGGGCATGGCATAAGTCAGGCGCGACCTGATGTAGGTTTTGTAGATGCCCAGTTTTGTGCGTAGGGGTAGCTTGGATGCAAGGACCGGTCGCAGTACCGCTCGCGCCGCCTTCGCCATGTTAATGGCGTGGGTGGCCTGAGGGACCATGCGCAGCGTGCGGTCGATCCTGCAGCCCAGGTACTTAACAGTGGGTTTCCACTCGATCTCCTGCCCTCGGAGCACGAGTGGGGCTGTCACCTTGCGCCCGCGGCCGATACGTAGCGCCTCCGTCTTTCCCACATTGACGGTCATGCGCCATCGGTCAAGCCTAGGGCTTCCAAAATTACGGAAATATCAATTACGTAACTGGTTACGCATTTTACGGGTCAGTTACGGAATTACGTAATAATTACGTAATTGATGTATTTTATGAAAAACATAGAACGACTAAAACTATCTATTCTTCTGGCTCGACTATTTAAATGTCTGTAATTATAGAATAAGATGGAATCGTTTTATACAAACTTTTGTATCAAAATCAATTGAAACGATTTAAAATTGACAACATACAATAAATTGAGAAGCACCGTGGGCGATCAGAGTTCAGAACTTCAGACCCTAAATTCGTTATTATTCTTGAAATCACATCATCAACAAGGACATTGTTATATTTGTCAAAAAACAATTACGCCCCTTTCACACGGCATCCAGTTTTGCGGGACCGGCTTTTTACTGTATCCTGCAAAACTGGACGGTGTGTTCACATGGCAGTGCAGTTTTGCGGGATCCAGTAAAAAGCCGGTCCTGCAAAACTGGACTGCCGTGTGAAGTGAACACGAGCGCGGGGCGGGGGCTGCCACCACTTCACTATCCCGCAAAAAACAGTGTCCCGAAAAAAACCGCACGCGGGAAGCCGTGTGAACACTGCTATATAAATATTTGTGCGACTAAACGGGATCCCGCTTTTTACTGGACGACGGATCCAGTTTCTAGTGACAAAACCGAATGCCGGATCGGGTTTTTGCAGTATCCCGCATGCGGGATGCTCGTGTGAACGCTACCATATAAACACATTCGCCATCAAACGGGATCCTGCAGAAAACGGGATCCTGCAAAAAACTGGACTGCCCGTGTGAAAGGGGCGTTATTAGATAAACAAACCATTATTTGATGATATTTTTTTAATTTTGTTATTCTTGAAATAACGACGAATTTTAATTTGCCGCCATAACAGCTCTGGCTGTGTCGAGCAATATTAATGTGGGAGCCAGTAGACTTATAATCTTAGGCTCGCTCGCAGATCAGAGGAGCATACAGTCTGGCAGCACGTTGAGCGATGCTTCCTGGTAAAGTGTCCCTCAATGGAATAGGCCGCAATGACCGCTTACCATCAGGTGGGTTGCGTGCCTGTCTGCCAACTGACCTAGTAAAAGAAAAAAAGTATAAAAAAAGCTCTGATCGCCTAAGGAGCTTCTTAATTTATTGCAAAATTACCAGCAGATGAGAAAGCCTGCTCAGCCTCTAAACTGGTGGGTATGATCAAGAGCAAATAATTGTAAGCGGCTGTTAAAAAACTTCTGGATCGCCACCAGCAATTTCGTAACATACATAATTACATTCATTCAACACTAATGTCAATCGCACAATGAGACCTAATTTTTAAGGGTTCTTTCAAATTAGACGTTTTGTGTCGGACGGCTGCGGTGCGTTAGCCGCGCGTTTGCCGCACCGCGAACGGACGTTCGGTATTTTTCATACAAAACACGCGGAGCGGCAGCAGTACGGTTGACGTCTTGCTGTCGTGTGTTCGCGGTACGGTTGCCGCACCGCGTGTTTTGTATGAAAAATACCGAACGTCCGTTCGCGGTGCGGCAAACGCACGGCTAACGCACCGCAGCCGTCTGATACAAAACGTCTAATTTGAAAGAACCCTACGAGTCCGTTTAAGGTGTACTTTCTTGAACATACAAATCGTAGGGATAAGTTACTGACCACACGCACGTAGCTATCTGCAACTGACGCAGTTAAGGGAATCTCCTTCTTTTGAAAATCTTTCAATAATAATGACTCTTATTTTTCATTGCTGATAAACTAAATTCACTTGTCCACGCGAGGAATCAACAAAATTAGTTACAGACGGGGAATTACTTCTTCGCTTTAGATAGTTTCATAATAGTAGGTGTTGCCCTGACATGTAATTCAATTTGCATATGTAATTTTTGTAAAAATTATAATTTACGTAATTCCGTAATTCGTGCATTCAGTTACGTACTTTTAAAATGCCACATTTTACCCCTAATTACGTATTTGCGTAATTACGTAATTACGGATTTGGAAGCCCTATCAAGCCAGTCCGGGATCAGGTCGAGCACTCCCTGCAGTTTAGCCAATGTAACCTCCAACTTCCTCGAGGACGCGAAGAATGCGCTGTCGTCAGCGAAGAGAGCGAGTGTGATGTCTCGCTCTCCCTCCCTCAAGCGTCCTCTAAGAGTTGGAATGTCATTGGTGTAAACCGCATAGAGAATTGGGCTCATACAGCTTCCCTGGGGTACCCCAGCGCGGATGGGGCGTGGTAGTGTCGTGTGGTTCTCTACTAGGACTCGAAAAGTGCGTCCTTCCAGGAAGGACGCTATGAGTCGTACGTAGAGGGGCGGCAAGTTGTTTGTGATAAGCTTGTACAACACGCCGGGGTGCCATGCGCGATCGAAGGCCTGCTCGATATCGAGAAAGACCCCCGCGGCGTTGTGCCCCCGGTTCATTGCACTAGCCAGCATGTGAAGTACTCGCGTGAGCTGGAGCGTGGTGGAGTGGTCGCCGCGAAAGCCAAACTGCTCCTCCCGGAGGCTTAGCAATGGGCGCACCCTGCACAGCAACAATCGCTCGAACAGCTTTGCGATGTGTGAGAGCAGTGTTATTGGCCGATAGCTCGCAGGGAGTCTGCGATCTTTACCCGGCTTGGGCAGAACAATGACGTCGCCGGTCTTCCACGCCGATGGGAAGTGACCAGTCCTCAAGATGCCGTTGAATAGTCCAGTAATAGCTACAAGACACTTCCTCGGCATCCTGGTTAGCATTGTGGAGGTAACATTGTCGGGTCCCGGGGCCTTGCGCTTGGGCAAGCGCAGGATTTGCTTCTTCACCTCTGAGGGAGAGATGAAGTCGCCGCCCGGAAGGGGTGGCATAGGGCCCGACAAGAATTCCTCCACCGTGCGTTCGACATCGGCGTGGTGTTGCAGGACGTCTTGAGTCACCTGATCGGGCAGGGGGTGCGGGGAGAATTGTGTCTCCAAGTGATCGGCCAATAACAGTGCTCTCTCCGGTGCAGTGTAGTGGAGTTTGCCGGAGGAATCCCTGAGGGGGTGAACGGGGGGAGCTGTCTGTGAGAGCTGTCTAACGAGTCTAAAGAGGTCAGCGGCGTCGTCGGTCGCACTTTCGATACGACTATCCCACGACGCGCCGCGCCATGCCTTTATCTCGTCAGACAGCTCTGTCGTCAGTCTGTTTAGTTCGGTCTTGAGAAGGGGACAGCGGGTGGAAGCCCATAGCTTGCGCAGCTTCCTTTTCTTGGCGTGTTTTTTTGCTAGTCTGGGTGGTAGTTCAGCCCGTCTGTGGGAAGGGGCGGGTTGGGGCGGTAGGGTGGCCGCCTCTAGTGCGCTTAAAATACGCTCCGCGATGCGCCCCTCGGCCGCCTCGACCTCCTCCGGGGAAGAGATCGGGCCGGCGAGGGACACATCGCGCAGCGCGCGTTCATAGAGTTGCCAGTCTACACGAGGACGAGGGGTTCGGGCGGGGACGAATGTGGCACACAGACCGACAGTGATCAGCACTGGTAAGTGCTGTGTGCAGGTGTCGTACAGCACCTCCACGGTGATGGGGTATGGGACCCCCTGTGCCAGTACGATGTCTAGCACGTCGGGCCTGTGATCTGTGTTAGTAGGATAGTGGGTTGGGGTGTTTGGACCTAGGATTTCGATGCCTCTTGCTTCGGCGGCGTCGTGCAATGCCTTGCCGGCCGGCGTACTCGTGTGCGACCCCCAAAGGGGGTGTTTCGCATTCAAGTCGCCCGCCAACAAGGTCGGTGCCCCGTTGAAGACCCCATCGAGGTCTCCAGCGCAAAAGGCAATCGAGGGAGGACGATAGGCAGCAAAGACGCGCAGCTCGTGCTCGCCGTAGCCCACCTTCACACCACAAGACCGTGTTGCCTCATAGTCTGGGTCTCCAACTACGTCATGTACCACGTCACGCCTGACAAGAGCGGCTACGCCTCTGAAGGCTCGGCCCGCAGTCGTTAGCTCGTCTCGTCTGTACACGTAATAGTTGGGGACCTTCAGCGTCTGAGACGGTCTTAGGAATGTTTCGCCCAGCAGGATGATGTGGGCATCTTGCTGCTGGGCGATCATCCTCAGGTCGTGGATGTGTCCTAGAACCCCACCGGGGTTCCAGTACACCACCCTTAAAACCCGGGGGGTGAAGGTAAACGTGCCGCTCTGGCGGCTCCTATGCGGCCTAAGGCTGTGTAGATGGTCTCTCTAGGGTCGGAACCCTTAGACAGACCGTCCAGGAGCGTCAGGAGCACGGTTATAAACATCTCCTCTAGGTCCCACAGCGACTGGGCTAGTGCTGTGGCATCCAGTTGAGATGTTCTGGGGTCCGGCTGCTGCGTCTGTACCCGAGGGGTGGGGTGGGTGGGAGCGGGCTTCGGGGCGGGCTTGTGGCCCTGTGGCACCTTCTGTGCTCCTTGTGGTGCTTTCTGTACCTCCTGAGTTGGTACAGAGGGGGCGGCTTTTGCGGCCAGAAGCGGCCATTGGGTAAGGCTCTCGCGGGCCGGCGGCGTGTCGCTTTGTTGCGACGGGCGGTCCGGGAATCGAACCCGTTTTGCCGTGGGTGGCCTGGTGCCTTGCGCGGGGATGGGTTGGGATGTTATTTGGGACGGTTGGGGTGCTGGAGGAACGGTGGACTTTCCCGCGGCGTTGGAAGAGGATGGGGTGCGTCGGCCTCGCTTCTTTCGGCGCTTGTTGCGCGCTTGGGCAACCGATCCCCTAGGTACGGGATCGTTAGCTGGAGGGGCGAGGGATTGGCCTGAGCTACACTCCGGCATGTCCACCGTGGGGACGGGAGTTGGGAGCAACGGGGGTTTGGGAGACGCAGGTTTCTGCGGAATTGGAGGCGGGACGCGCATCCCCCTTCTGCGCGCCTCCTGGCGGAAGAGGGGGCAGCGGCGATCGTTCGCCGCGTGCGCCCTTCCGCAGTTGGCGCAGGTCGGGGCCTCCTCACGGGGGCGGGGGCAGTCTGCTGCCAGGTGGGTTCCCGCGCACCTGACGCATTTAATTGCCCTGTGGCAGTTAACCGATGCGTGCCCGTACGCCTGGCAGCGGTGGCATTGCGCAGGGCCTTGGTGTTTGTCAGCGTGACTCTAAAACCAGCCTCAGATTAAAGGGTGGACGACGCGCAAGTGATCTGAAAGGCCTCCGTCCACTTGGCTACTTACCATCAGGCGTGCCGTTGGCTTCATCACTGTTGGAATAACTAGTTACAGAAATGAACATAGAAAAACCTTATACAGAGAACTTTTATTTTCATAAAGACGGAACCATAGGGTTAATCCTCTCTTTATCCTTTTAACACGTGTTAACAGAGCTAATGAGCCTCCGGGTGGCGGGGTCCTAATAGGACAGCTGAGTAATTGCTCCAATGGAGCCCAGAGTACAAGTTTTAGTCGCTTTTTACTGATTACACTACAAAGGACACGGAATTGGGGCGACGATGAAGTATGCTTTACACTTAATAATGACCTGTTGTTGTTATAAGAGTGCTTCGGGGTTTTTAAGTATCACCAGATGTATTCATGGATATTATTATCCGGGATTTTTGAGTTCTAATACTGATCATATAAAATTTATGACTTTTTTTTTAAATAAAATTATTGTTTTTATAAATGCCCTCAAAAACTATTGATCAAATTGTGCATCAAAATCCGTCCAGCTGTGTAGACGTGAAAGCGTAACAGGCAGATTAATTATCAGATTAATAATAATTATTATGAATTTACAGGTCAAAAAACTATTTTTAATTATTGACTAGTACAGAATGACATAAAACATTTACTAACATGTCTGACAAGACAAGATAAAATTAAATCACCTGTATCGATCATGTCAATCGGTTTATTCACGATGAGATCGATCCTGTATCCATTTTTAATTCCTTTTAAGGTCGTTGTAGTTGTAGCAAAATATCAGTGTTTATTCAATAATCGCTGTTTTATCTTTGGAATGTATCTAGGATGTCATCTGTGGTGAACGAAGCGCGTATTGCAGTGACGTTATCTGTGGTACGTCGAATATGATGGAGCGATTGGCCATTTACCTTTTTTTTTAATTGGCGACTGTTGTAAACTTTTTCGCCGGGAGTTCAAAACCTTATGATATAAATACTTTCTCTCGCCCTTATAGATTTTACCCATTAAATCTTTAATCTTGATTACTTGCACACTCAAATCAATATAACGAAGAAACAAAAAACATTACGTTTCATTAAACTGCTAAGTTTTCAGGAGAGCATTTTGAACTTTTAATAATAATTACACCACGTTTTAAATAAAACGATTCTGTAGATTTTGTGTAGTCCTGTCAAAAATTTTCAAAATGCTCTTCTGAAAACTTAGCAGTCATAGATATTACCTACAATTACTCATTGTTAAGGGGCACGTAGGTAGGTACTAATGTTTCAAAACAACACGAACCTTAACAGGAAAATATTTTAGTCTTGTGACTTAGAGCAATAAATAATTCATATCTAGACGATTCCTGCGGTGGTCCTAGTTCCTGAGGCTATCTCGAGACACGTACAAATTTGGTTCACCATTGAAACAATAGCCCTGACTCAACTTATCCATGGGGCTAGGTGAATCATCATCGAAGAATCCTTGGGTGCTTTTGTAAAAGTATCTGACATATATTTTGTCAACAGAATTCTATATTTGGACAAGGAAAAAATGTTTTGGTAAGCTGAGTAACTCAACAATGTAAGGGACGATATTTGCAACCGTACTTTTTATATGGAGTAGCAAGTTTATGTTTAATCCATCTAGCCCCGGAAAACCAGACACAATAGAAAATCTATTGTTTACGCGACACCCGGCTTTCGGTCGGGTGTTTAAGAGTTAAACATATTGGGCAATATCTAATATTTGACTGACAAGCCGCGAACTCTCGACCTCAGGAATTTATAGCCGCGCTATAAAATCCTGAGGTCGAAGTCCGTGAATTCAGTTACCTAGGTTTGTATCAAAACCTGAAACCAATATTAGAGATAATGTGCGAATAGCCTTATATTATCGGCGCAAGCGCAGACGATCACGTACGAAGCTGTAGTGGGTCTTCCCTGACATCCCATTCATGGTGAAGGTCAACGAACTAATACACCAAAATAATATTGAAAGGAAACTGAATAGGCAGACTATAGGTTCTTGTGGTCGAAGTTTGGAAATCGATTATGTAATATTTAGGTGCTATGTGTCATTCATAACTTATTGTTTTAATTGATGATCGTTTTATGACGATATGAGTTTAAAATCTTATGATGAATCATAATAGAAGTGTTTATAGGTAGGACCTATTTCCGCAATTAGAATTGAAGTATAGACACATGATTGGCGGTGCGGTTTCCGCACACAGAAAACAGTCCGATTACTCTGGCTTTGTGCCAATCTAATTACCAGACTTGCCAAATCTTAGACCAAGCTTAAGCATGCTTTGATCGAATTGAAAATATCTGAAGAAATGCATAAAAGTTGATTTGGCAAGAGCATTACATAATGAAAGTATGACAAATTCTGATTAGAATCGAAAGGAGTATAAACCTAAGGAAAAGACTATACTCAAAACAAATATTCAAAAAGTCCCTGGAGTTTATAGTTCTAAACGAGGATCATCTCATAACGCTTAAATCTTTGTTGATCTATTTTGGATCCCAATCGGTAATGCATCCTTCGTTCAAAGTAATAGCTTGTTAAGGCGCTCCTTTACGTCAAGTTTTGGTATTTGAGGGGGTGAAGCAGACGCAACAAGCGAGGGGGCCCCGCGCGTCCCGCGCGCGTTCTTATTTTGACACCATCCTTATGCTAGGGTCACACTATCGCGAAATATTCGTGGCGACCTACGACGAAGTGCTTGGCCATATCAAATCGCTATGTGATGAACATTTTTTTTTGTTCTGTGTCTGGATGTTTATTTGTATTTAAGTATATATTTGTGGTACCTTCGTTGTTTCTGATACCCATAACACAGTGCTTACGCTACTTACTTTGGGGTCAGATCAATGTATGTGATGTTGTCCAATTTTATGAATTTTATTTAATTTTGTATGAATTCTAATATCTCAAAAGTTTAAACACGTTCAAAGTCAAACAGCTCGACGTCTTGCAATGAACTAAAGCGCGCAAAGTGTAGCCAGCCAACCGCACGAACTTTGTCGCGATAAAACCCTTTGATGTGCGGCAAAATACCCACAGCGTCGCTATAGGCGTTTGTTGTCGCGACTAGCACGAACTATTTGGCCAGACGTGTCGCGACAACGCGTTATCGCAAAACTGTGGCCCCAGCATTATTCTGATGCAAGGATATAAAAGGGTATATTAAGCCGAATACTATGTAATCAGACCATTATTCTGAACAACTAGTACGAAATCTTATTTTCGAAAACGAGAAAAAAACAACCTTTCATTCAAATGTCAGTTTCTATGAAAAAGATTTTTTTTCTCGACAAGGAAAAAAATATAGTGTAGTGACACCGGTTTGCTGGCCAGCACCGGTTTCTGACCACTTCACATGTTTTTTTGAATAATTAATAGATAGTCTATAGACAGCTCATTTCTAATTTCGCGCCAGTCGACCTTGACTAACTCCACGGTTCTTAATCCAACAGCATGGCTTTATAATTTGCGAACTGAGCCCTCAGTCGCCATTTCAAAAGGGTTTCTGCCAAACTTAGAAAAAAATCCCAGTCCCGGCGCAAAAGAATTGAATCTCAGATTTTAGATAATTATTATTAGTAGAAACAATAATCAAGTGTCACTATTTCCTGATTCGAGATTATTCCCGACTGCCCCTACTAAATCTGCCACCAGTAGGGGCAGACGGAACTAAAAAGTCTCGACTGCCCCTACTGGTTATTTAGATAGGTAGGTAGCTACCCCAGTAGATGCCTATTATAGTGCCGTACGAATGCGGACTCGTTTTGCGGGAGTTTTTTTTTTGCGCGACAAGACGCAACGACGCGACGATTTGAAGAGTAGCTGTCCAATTACCATTAAATGCAAATATCTGAAGTAGCTCTTTATAATGTATTTAATTTACATTAAACATACATATTTCAAAAAAGAGCAATACATTTATATTAAAATGTGTGAATATTTCGAAAAACAAATGAATGTCGTGAAAACAAATGAATTTCGGGAAAAACAATGTTTATTAATCTGAAGTAAAAAAAACAGGTGAACGCGATTTTCGACCTTATCGACATTTACCAAATTAACGGATTTTAATAAACCAGCAAAGATAGTCAACAAGCGTTTGCGAAAAAGCAACAAAACTTTGAATGTCAATAAGGTTGAAAATCGCTTGCACTTATTTTTTTAACTTCAGATCAATAGATTAACAAAAAAAACAGGTGCAAGCGATTTTCGACCTTATCGACATTTACCAAAATAACTGATTTTAATGAACCAGCAAAGATAGTCAACAAGCGTTTGCGAAAAAGCAACAAAACTTTGAATGTCAATAAGGTTGAAAATCGCTTGCACTTGTTTTTTTAACTTCAGATCAATAGATTAACAAAAAAAACAGGTGCAAGCGATTTTCGACCTTATCGACATTTACCAAAATAACGGATTTTAATGAACCAGCAAAGATAGTCAACAAGCGTTTGCGAAAAAGCAACAAAATTTTTAATGTCAATAAGGTTGAAAATCGCTTGCACCTGTTTTTTTTTATTTTAGATCAATAAACTATGTTTTCCCTACATTCATTTGTTTTCCCGACATTCATTTGTTTTCCCGATTCATTTTGTTTTCGAGACATTCATTTGTTTTCCGAAATTTTCACACATTTTATTAAATGTATTGGTCTTTTTTGAAATACAAGTGTAAGTTAAATACATAGCGATAGTTACCCTTAGGCCGCGTGGTCCGATCGGCTTGTCCGATCGATCGGACCACTATGTTTTTTATTTCCTGTTGGTTCGATTGATCGAACTCTAAAGTTCTCGTAGTCCGATTATCGAATTACTGGGACTATTCATTTCCTTTATCGCGATAGTGTGGCCGTAGCATTAGGAATATAAATTACGAAATGTCAAAAGTGCAGCGCGCCGGAGCGACGTGCACAGGTCCGACGTTGCCAGTGGGCACAGGCGTACTGACGTGAGAATGGATGTGCGCTGAGTAATTGCGTGGGGCCTATTTTGTAGTTAAAATTCAATTAAAAATTAAATAATAAACGTATCGCTATAATATTCTGTCATGCAATCAGTTTAACGGAGAAGTATCGAATACAGCATTTAAATTGCTTAGTTTTGGCATAGTTTTGCAAATATTTGCTTTTAAAAATAGCAAAAAGCACTTTTTCAAAATAAAAAACTATCGAGAAAAGTATTACCAATCGTGTTTCTGTTCTGCATATACTTAGTTAAAGGACTGAAGTTACATATACTAAAATATAACGAAGGAAATCTTTTTAGAAGTCCGGTACTATGCTTTCAAAAAAAAACATTTCACTACCCACCGCGCCTTAAGGATATTGTCTACCCTCCGCCCCTAACAGATTTGTTTCAATGACCGACGTAACCTATTGTATGCGCCATTTCACCTTTTTTTCCTCCTTTGGAATCTTCTACTTCAATTTCAAACCTAAATACTATTAGAACTAGAGTTTCATTTGGCTCGTGTTGATCTTTATCAGGAGTGTTCTCATGCGGTCCAACTGTGAACGTATTATGAAGTCACATGTATGCGGTTGATTGAAAAATTCCAAAAGAAGGGGATTATGTGGACAGTTTGTTTGTGACATCTCCGAGGGTTGATTCCCTTGCGATTTATGTGATGTGAGGCTATTTCCGGCGCTTGTTTAGTTTCCAATTTTGGACGTGAAGTACAAATGCTCGTTGTTCTAATGAGTTGTTTTTCTTTTTAATTTTTATCTTATTGGTGGGCTACTGGATATGGAAGAATTTTGCAACCCAAATTATTTCAGAATAACTGCTCCCATGGAACTGTTCCATGGGAGCAGTTATTCTGAAATAATAGCCACTGGGCTAGTAGGTTGCATAATAATATAAGTAGCGATAGAGCCTGGTAATATAGGTTCGATCTCTGTCGAACAAATTTTTAATTTTGTTTTATTTGGAAACTAGGTACTACTGTGTCACATCCTGGAGTAGGGTTCCATACTATCCACTAGGATAGTGTAAAATCCTCGTACCTTCGAAAGCACAAAAAGCCGTTCAAAGCGGCAGAACCAATCTACCTAAACATGTTTGGATCGCCTTGATAGACGTCTTCGAGGAAGTAAACATCCGAATTCTGTCCATCTTCATAAATCACTTTCGCGTATCACAGGTCCCTTCTCCCCAATCCAATAAGCAGCAGTGTCGTGTCTAATTCGGCCGATTCACGAGCGATTAGCTCATCGCTAATTGATTGTTCCCCGTCTGTTGGTAAGTGGCTGCTCCCATTACTGTCAGAGGGGTGTGCTGGATTCTAATACTACTGATATAGTTTGACTGTTAGTGCTGTTAAGATTTGATCCTTCTGGGATTTTTTTCACACAAAAGTGTAAGCCAGATTCAAGTCCCTGGGTTTTTATAAAAAAATAATTTTTATAGAAGTTAAAAAACAAACAAATAAAACATAATGTATCTTGTTGATCTGTATATTTGTCTATTAATTTTGCAGTTCAGTATTTTTTTTCTACATTATTTTCTAATTGAGACCGTTTTTAAGTTATCGTTTATAATAGTTTAAATATGTATATTAGTTAATTTTCCTGCCAGAATTCTTCTTCTTAAGGTGCCTCTTCAGTTCTAAAGGTTGGCCGTCAGCTTTCCATACTCCTCTCTGTCCATCGCGAGCCGAAACAACTGCTCGACGGATGCTATTCCAATCCACTCCCTAATGTTCCGCAGCCACGACTTTTTCCTTCTTCCAACGCGTCGCCTACCCTGCCAGAATAGCCACATTATTTTGTAGACATTCATAAGAATCACATCGTTTATCTAACCCATTCAAAACCATTTTGAAGGAACAACAAAACGTTAACGTTTTTTAACCCCATTTGATGAAGAGCTACTTCACAAAAGAGTTTGACAACAAATTACAAGTGAAACGTATATGCCAACAAAACTTGACCACGGAATTGGATCAATGGTCGTCTTGTGTGGTCCATTCTTCGAACACCCTTAATGTGTTTAGGGGACAATGTGGTGTAGGGGTTGGTACGATTTAGGACTGACCTGTGAATAGTCGACTGATTTACCTCAGGTTTAATCGTGACGGTAGATATTATCGGGTGTATAAGGTGCTTTGTTACAGGCAAGATGCGAGCGAGTTGGACTTTTTTTTTGCTCGGGAGTTGCGTTTACTGGCGCAGTGCAAGGGTACGGTTTGCCGGTAAAACAATGACAGTGAGTTGTCACGACTTTTGATGTATCGGTTTGAGAGAATTGAAATGTGAACTAAATAAATATCGGACAACATCACATAATAATATATACTGTTGGTATAAAGTAAATGTTTGAAGCACTTGTGTTATGTTTTGGGTACCTACAAGATCTGTCAATTTTTAATAGAGTGATTAAACGAGTTTTCTTTATTTAAAATTCGTTGTATTAATACAATTGATTTTCTCAAAGTAATGGCCTGTTTCACCAGTGTCGTATAAATTTCTACATTTAATTTTTAATTTGATACAGTGGTTAGAGCGCTGGGCTCTAATACCCGAAGGTCGTGGGTTCGAATCCCGCGGGGAGCATCAGTTTGTGTGAATGTTTCCAGTTTGGTTAGGACATTGCAGGCTTGAATCACCTGAATGTCTGAAAAGAATGATGATTCCGTGCTTCGGAAGGCACGTTAAGCCGTTGGTCCTGCGCCTGATCTCTCTTCGGTCGTGTCAGACTGCTGTCCCACCGTGTTACGGGAGTGAGGGAATAGGGAGTGCACCTGTGCTTGCGCACTCACTTGTGCACTAATATATATCCTGCGTAGTTGGCTGATCGTAAAAGATTGGCCGCCGTACCCGAAACTCGGCTAGGAGGACATTATTATTATTATTATAAATTTCTGATAATTTATCTATAAGATGTCGTAGGTGGTGTACCTTTTTGTTAATTTACAATAAAGAAGACAGCGACATTGATATCTTACAGATTAATTATCAGAAACTTTATCTGACTGTGGTGAAAGTGTGAAACGGCCTCTGTGTATGTGTCTTAATTTGAAGTGACCCTTCGGCAATGCTATAGGTTACGAATTGGATCTAGGTCTATGCTAACTAATTGTGTCACCCCCTGTAATTTAAGTTATTGCACTTTGCAGTTCAATGAACTTTAAATCTTTATCATTATAACACGTTCGTTCTTAAATGATTTAGGATATTTAATAACGTTTCATTGTCTATAATAAAATTAATAAATATGATTCTAATAGCAGCATTAACACTGTGGTCAATATACACCTTGTTAATTTTGTTTTGACGATTATAAGTTTTGTTGTACATCATAACGAGACAAAGTATCCAACGGCTATTATTGATCATTAAGCGTATAATGGATTTAAGATTATACCAATCGTAAATATTGTGTTGCGAGTTGATAAAATAGTACATCACGATTCGAGATTAACGATTCGTAAATCAACAAGTGTTGAACAATTATAGTTTCCTCGTGCGTCTCGAATTCTGATTCGGTTCAGGTCTCGAAATGGTGGTAATAGTAACATAGTAGAAAGAGTAAACAGTATGTAAACTTCATACACCGCACTGATACCAGTATAAACAAATAAATAAATATCTCTGGACAATATTCACACAGCGCCATCTAGCCCCAAACTAAGCATTAGCTTGTGCTATGGGTGCTAGACAACTGATAAACATTACTTATATACATTTTTTTTGTAAATACATACATATTATACATAGAAACACCCAGGCCGATACAAATACAAACAGAAATGTTCATGCACTCGAATGTTTGTACCGTGCGGTGATCGAACCCGCGACCTGTGGTGTAATAGCCGACTTCTCGACCATTGCACTGAGGAACGGGTTGATATTTTGTTTGAGTGTGCATGCGGCAACGAATAGATACTATTGCGCACATTATACACTCCGCGCTCCTGCAACCATTCCACATACGAGGATAAGTTCGCGGGAACATGTCCACCATGCGGAGCGGAGAAGTTTGCGAACATACTGGATGCCCATTGTATACTGTGTACTCATTCTACTATGTATCACTATCAAGTCTCGGAATGGCAGTAAGGAACTGATCGTTCACGCGACAGAAGCATTAATTAATATATATTTGCTCAGTCGTAACTTATAATACTTGGAGCCAACTTCGGATTACATTGTAGGACCGATTTGGCCAATCTTGCGTTGAGCCAATGCTTGGCAGCTAGTATCGTGTTGCTGTCACAGTCTAGTGAAAAGCAGAGTGGAGTATTTTGCTCTAATTTATGTTTCGTATTTGATAAAAATCAGATTCAGAAAGAAAACTTGTGCAATATAATGATACTAGATTTCGTGGGAAGTAGGGAATGCAAATCTCGCGAGATTAGGGCTCAAGCGAGATCTCGCGAGATTATAAATATCAGTGCTGCGAGATCTCGGTAAAATCGAGATCTCGCGAGATTGGCAGTTTTGCGTGTTTTTTTGCAAATAATCACAATATTTGATTACATTATGCATTTCCTCCCACTATAAAAAAAAAAAAAAAAAAAAAAAAAAAAAAATTATAATAAAAATCATAAGTATTATAAGATAAACATTTATTTTCACGAAATAAAACAACTTAAAACGGATATAAACTAGCGATAAATTCTACATTTAAAATCCGTGATCACGACTGTTGAAAAGTAGTCGAAACGTCGGGTTTTTAATTAAAAATGTAGAATATATCGCGAGTTTTTATCCGTTTTAAGTTGTTTTATTTAATAATTAGTAACCGCGTAAACATCAGAAACCAGTATTTATTTTTACGATTTTATTCAATATAATTTTTTTTTATGTTTGAATTAAGCCAGCACTAGACCACACAGTTGCCTGATGTTAAACAACTATGCGGTCTACAATAGAGCGCACTTGCTCAGGAAAAGCCCCTTAATTCTGGCTTTGAAGAGCCCCAAGTTATAATGGATAGGTAGGTAAGACTGACCCAGGCAGAGAGTTCCACTCCTGCGCAGTCCGTGTCAAAAAAGACGAAGCAAATCGCTTAGTCCGTGGTCTTGACTCACTCTCGACTGCATACGGATGGAGTCTCTCAGTCTAGTCGTTCAGTGATGGAAAGGAGCTGGCGAAATTAAGTCGTGCAGTTGAGAAAAACACTACAAAGTGGAGTCTGTAAAAGACAGAGAGGCAAGCAATCCTCCTTCGATGATCAAGGCTCAAACATTGTCTGAGCCTCATTGTTGCACGCCCGACACGAACGAAACTGAGAGACACCTCCCACGACCACTATCTCAAGTCGCCACCTCACCCGCACCAAACGAAACCGACAGATCGCAAGTCCGACCGTGTCAGTTCGGGATTTGAAGAGGTTTTTGTGCACGAGTGCAATCTCGTTAATCTCGCGAGATCTCGTCCTGTTTTCGACCGAGATTCAATCTCGCAAAAAAAGGCCGAGATCTCGCAAAAACGAGATCTCGCGAGATCGAGATTGCATTCCCTAGTGGGAAGTGACTAGTGAGAACTATTGAGATGCAAAAAAGCTCAAGTTCCTTTCCAAGTTCTAAATTACATCAACATCAGAATCTGTTCAGCGGGTCTATCATATCTTAGATTGTGTCAAATTTCTAAAGTACTCTTGACTTGCTAATCGCTCTCACCAAGATTTGTTAAAGATAAATATACAAATTCAAAATAACCGTTTAACCGTTTTATCATGTTGACCACGTGTTCTTAAGAGCTCATTTGTCCTTTAAACGGAGTCTCCGGCTGCAAACGTTTATAAGCATATAAACTTTCGCGTTCATTGTGGTTGAAAGTTATGGAGCCGTTAACACACTAATTTGCTAACTAATGGTTCAAGATGCCTTTGTATTTGGAGTTAGTACACATAATTATAATGGTACTACGATATAATTTAGTAAAAAGAAACTAAATACTATTAATTTATTTAGAAGATCATATTTATTGTTTCTATTATAAAATTAATTTTCAGTGTAGAACAGCTTCTTGCTACTAAGAGAAACCACTATGCTAACTATAGTTGCTCCTTTTTTATACTTGATCAGTTGGCAGACGGGCACGCATCCTACCTGATGTTAAGCGGCCACTGCTGCCTATTCCATTGAGGGACGCTTAACTTGGAAGCGAACCTCCATGTGCTGCCAGACTGTAGACTCATCTGATCTGCGAGCTCTTAATTTAAGTGTACGTAGTGTGTGTGTTTGTCCTTTTCATTTGATGGATGCATGTTGGCAGCGGGAAAAACCTTCTCTTTTTGCTGCCGATGTAATGTTTCCCCCTTTAATGACGACGAATAGGCAACGGTAACCGCTTATCATCAACTTGGCCGTAGGTTTGAGCGCCACACACACTCGTCGTACCTTTGCCAAAGTGTGAGTATTTTCTAAAAGACGAAGATCGCACTTGTTTGGCTTGTATTTTTCTTGAGTTGGACCTTTTCTTGAGTTGGACCTTTTTCACATATTATACTACTGTTGCTTCTGTACCTACTTTGTTGTTCTCTCTGTTTACACTGGTCCAGGGAAGCCGTTTTGGTCATACCAATCCCGGTAAGCAATTTGGCGAGGTTAGGGCCGTAAATCTTACGAGACTTGGCTCGACTTCCCTTGCATTGTAGCTTAGTCAATGATCGATTAAGCACAATATGTTCCAGAGAGTTTATATGCGTCGGATTTGTTTAATCATCTGCCTTTCTAGCTTAGAGTGCTGAAAGAAATTCGTGTTGATCCTTGTCTTGATAAGTTTGTTATGATTGTCAGTTGGTTACGACAATCAAAGATTTGTTTGCTTATTGGACACCTTCGCTGTTTAATTACCGTGATATAAATGGTGTATTTACAATACATAATAACACTGACCAGTCAGTGGTCATAGAACGTTGGAAGATAGGCCGAAAAATTATTGACATAATATAAATAAATAAATGATTATATTGTCAGCCATCATTTTACTCGACTACCAGTAGAGACAATATTTTCATAAATAGAGTTATTTACAAATTCGAATGTTACAAATAGTTCTGGTGCGAAAGAATGCAAAAATGCCATTTGTTTTAGCAACACAAGTGCTTCGTCAGCTAGTTTTATTTTTCAAACTGTCCGAGCTTGTATCTCAAACGGCGCTTTTTTCTTGTACGTAACACAATCTGGACACACCGGACGCGGGAACACGTTTGAGTCGTGTTCCATTCGAAATTATTGTAGGAGGCTTAGTTTTATTTTATTGGATCATGTTTGCTCACCGATTTGTGTTGCGTCTCGGATTTTATTGCGTATCGCAAGTTGTTTTGATTGCTGCTGATTTAGAGCAACTAATTAAAATGGAGATAACGTGCGTTTTCGTAACTATGCAGGTACGATTCCCTCACTTAAGTGGTCCTATGGAACTGTAATGTAAAGCCATAGCTAAGGTGCAGGATCAACAGTAAAACTTTTCAAACTTTGGAAATGACGAGGATGAGCATTGCTCTATATTTTCAAATTCTACAACTGAAAAATCAAGTGTGTTAAAATGTTTTGATTCTAGTTATGATCCTGTGCGCGTAATATTGAAACAGGTGCTCTGGGACTGTCAGAATAAATAAAAGAAACGTAAATAATAAAATAGAAATTACATACAAAACAAGCTGAAGCGAACTTGTTTTAAAAATGGATTAAAAACAACCGAAGCAAGAATTCTGAAGCTGATTGTGCACTTGTGCAGCCTATTTATTTGTTTATAGCTCATAAAACGCCCAACCATTCAAATATTATGTTAAACTAAACAGAACTTGTCGCCACTAGATGTTCAATTTTCAATGACAGCCATAAATTATAAGCATTAATCGAAGTAATTTACGATCTAGTTCTTAAAAGATTGGGTTCAATATCGTTTGGGAGGATGTAGGTGATTCGAGAGGGTTGGTGGTTGGTGATTGACAAAGGAGATCTTTATCGGGAGACAATGTGTGTGGCGTAGGTCAACACGCTACGGATGAACTATCGATGCATGAGATGAGCTTGCGCTGACGATGTATCGTTGAGTGAGTGGGAACGTGCTTGGAATTAATTTAATCCTTCTAGCCCCGGATTACTAGACACAATAGAAAATCTATTGTTATGCGGCACCCGAGTGCCGGTTCGGCGTTGAGTGGTTAATAAATATTTCATATTGTTATTCCAGAAAAATTTAACAGGCGGTGGGTTAGACAATCGACACTATGCTAGACACCTGCTGGTCTATTTCGAGTGTAAAGGGAAATGGGGCGAGTTTAGTGGGTAGTGTGGTGTGTGAGGAGTGTGGTTATGGTGCTTGACACCTTATTATTAAAAAATCAGGTGTCAGGATTCTCGAGCAAGTGGTTTTTTTGCTGATAAAACAATATAATTATTTTAGCATTAAGTAGATTAAAGCCTGAAACCATAAATTATACATTTATTTATACATTTTATT
This sequence comes from Mecyna flavalis, assembly GCA_949319885.1. Lineage (NCBI taxonomy): Eukaryota > Metazoa > Arthropoda > Insecta > Lepidoptera > Crambidae > Mecyna > Mecyna flavalis. The sequence goes on from OX439413.1 coordinate 3,393,544, forward strand.
ATGCGGCATTTGATTCCGATTATTGTAATATCATTAAATCATGTTTGTGCAATCATTGCGGTTATTAAGTTAATTTGAATAAATGAGTATTATGTTTAGTGGAGCAAAATTAACATGTTTACAAATTCCTGCCTGTGAAATACATAGTCCCAACTTTGTAGTGTTTATTAGGCCGATATTTATGTGTGACTTAAAGTTCTGGGGTCAGTTGGTGACATGTTGTGGCAAATATTGGTATGACGTTTCTCATAGTATGGTAAAGAAGAGATTAATCACTTAGCTTATATTTATAAAGGTTAAAGTTTACAAGCTATGTTGGAGCTGAAGAGGCGAGATTACCAAGCAAGTTTTTATATCAGAGAACAACATACAATACAATGATGCACGAAAAAAGAAACAAATTAGGTATATCTTAGATATTTTCATTCTTTGTATTGGTATGGGTCTCTACATTGTAGACAAATTTAAATTTACCCGCCTTGTTTGTTGAGTAGGTACAAGTAACACAAAATCACAATGTTAGACACATATTTTAAGAAAAATATTTACATGCCACATCTAGGCTTAATGAAATAAGGAACGGTTGGATATCGGTTAAATTAACATAAATAATGTTTATGGGCAAATATTTAATTACTCAAACCATTAATAGAAAATGATAGAGCCAGCCCGCGATGAAATTCTGTAGAAATTGCACTGGTTGTAATATATTTTGTTGGTCTGACAGCCCAATAAGCGGAGAAAGGGAATTCGCTGAGAAAATTATTCACGTCGAAGTGACAACGATCTGTCATAATACCATCGTCGTGGGAAAGATTTGAATTCAGGAGTTTTGCGGAGAAAGAAAAAAATAGGCACAGTACCTCATCTTATTTAAAAAAATTATTACCTTGGTAAAGTCCTAAATAAGCGGCATGGATAAATACGAACTAGACTTACACGACGATAGTAGAAGAATAAGACTTTAAATCGAAAGGCACTCGTGATGTTAGTAGAACTTTTTCAAGACCCGTAAAAGTAACTATAGTATTAGCGGCATAGTAGAATTTTAAATATAGTTTTCCTTGATTTTCATTTATTAGAGAGATAGGAACATATTAATTTACTTGAGATCAGCCTATCGATGTGAATATATTAATTATTAAGTCTTACCTGCCGGATATTGTCTGTTTTGCTTTATCTTGAATTTCACGGAACCCCTGATTCCATGATTTCCCCGCAACATCGCCAACCGGATTGAGTCGTGGCAGATCAGATCGACGACAGTTGTAATGTAGAATGCAAATACTATCTAAATCTAGATTTAGATACTTGAGGACAGGTTGTAAAGGCAGGAATCGTAAAGTGTCTCGCTAGGGAAACGTTCCGAGTGTGCCAGTATTTTGTCAATGGTTTTACAAGGTATGCTTGGAGCTGATTTCTCTTGATGCCTATTCAATCACATAGTTGTAGGATAAGCTTATTTAACCGGAATTTCAAAGGATATATCTTATTCGTCTTGTCTAAGGTTGTTTGGTTCTCTTATGTGGCCCTTTAGGATATCTGTTCTCTCTTTTCTTCGGGTACAAAAGAATGAACGATCTACCCATTATCTATGCATGCACAAGGGATTAGCCATTTCATGACTGTCTTTCGTGTGATTTATTAATTTTTATTTGTTTCTGTTTAATCTCATATCAGATAGAAATATATCTGTCCTGCTTGGTGTAAAACTACTTTATTATTAGTGAGACGCATCGCTTATTCCTACAACTAACCGGTCAGTCTTCCTCTTATCGTTCATATCAACTACCGAGTATAACGAAATCCCAATTCGGCTTCGGACGCAATAGAAATGGGAGATTCATCAATAAAACATTGGACGTGACTTAAGTAACAAGCGTCAATGTTTCTCTATTGTTGAACGAGATCGCTTCAAATGCTATTCTCATTAATTATGAATTAGAACTCGTTTGACACTCGCTGGTGAGTTAGTGTTCACTCTTGTGCTCAATTGACGAATAGGCCTGAATGAATTGGACGCCGGTCGAGTCACACGTCTGTACAATTAAATAGTACGCAATTTATATGCGTGGTCATATTTGACAGCCTGATTCATTGCGATATTGTAAAACGTGTCACGTTGGTAGCATCATATAAGATTTTGACTTATGTGGTCATTTGTGTCGAACATTACACTAACCATTTATTCATTGATACAAATTAGGTAACTAATCTTTTCAAAGCACTAGATAAGACTAGGTAGAGGCATCTGTGTAAAAAAAAAATTGTAAACAAACATGGCGATGAAAAAGAGTAACTGTCGAGTTTCTTGCCGGTTCTTCTCGGCAGATGACTGCATTCCGAAGCCGGTGGTAGAGTCACTCTGTAATTGACGATTCATAAATACTTGATACAAGTTTACATGAATAAAGAATATTTTGATTTTGATTTTGATTTTGTGATCAAGTTTTATCAGATTCACAATTAACTTATTTCAACGTGTGTAAAGTACCAAGAGGGAAAACACGTAGACGCATCTACTGGTATGCGGCTTGGTAATGCGTTACCGCCTGGCACATATTATAGTACAAACTATGTTTAGTTTTGGGATAAACGTCGCTACAAATAATGTTTTTTTTTTCTCTATTAACCAATCATAAACAAAAAATTATAATAATGGCAAAGATGATGATGTCGTAATGCTTTACGTACATACGAGTATCATTGCCTAACAAAGCTCCCAAGCAGCATTTTAAAATTGTGTCAATCGATCCCACAAACAGTTACCCCAAGGACGTTAAACATTGCTAAACCGGTTATTCAATCGTGGGTAATTTCTAAAAGAAATTATCACTAGATGACCAGGTATTAAAAACAAGATTCTGTGATAAAGGAGCCTCTTAGTGTTAAACATCAGCCATCGATCATGTTAACTGCTGGATTATTGATTGTGATAGCTCTTTGGAAAGTTAGGGACCTGTTTCATTAGAATACCCCATGATATAAAAAATGAATACCTACGTCACGGCCATAATTTGTGTCGAAATCTGTTCTGAGTAAACTGCGTGTACGTACAGTCGAAAGCACGTCAGACGTAACACTTTGGACTTTGTACCGCTCTTATGTCGGGGGCATAAGTGCTATTATCGAATTCCAAGTGTTAACCATGATGTGCTCTTGACCGTACATATGACAGTTTCACATGTGAATAGAGAGAGATACGATCCATCATGCTTCAAGATAAAGAGATTAAGAGATAGCTATAATTTTCATGAATGGTTATATATGTTATTTTGCGAATAGAATGGCATTGCTAAAAACACCAAACGGCGAATTTTCGGGTTTTCAAAATAAATACATTATGTAGATCTACATGGTAAACGAATTATAGACTATAAAGCCAGTGATAATTAATGTAAATTGGTGTGATGAGATTGAATAAGGAGAATATTCATACCACGGTTACACACACGGTTTTGAATATGAAGGAACTAAATATTTCAAACAATTAATAAAAAAAAATGAACTATGCATAGAATTCACTCCTTTAGTGTTACGATTTTTGTATCGGTACGTGAATGTCAGGATTTAAGTTCGTTCCCGGTTCGGACGAAAATAATGGTTTTTTCGCACACGGAAATTCAAGTTTTCGCAGCATCTCGCTACAACAGGGCCCGCTTAAGATTCAAGTTCACAGCTGACCATTAGTTAAACCGGCAATTACCGGCCATTAATAACGTGGTTTATGTCGCGTTTGCGGTCCGCTCCTCTGACGGGACACAAATCAGGGCGGGAGGAGCGTTAACGAATCGTCAAAACAAATCACCGATGATTCGGTTTACAAACCGGAAAGATACGGTGCTAGTAGGGTTGGCGATGTTACGTCATCACATTTTATCAAATTATCAAGGACGCCTTGTTTTCAGTTGGAAGGCACGCAGCCCACCTAATGGTAAGCGGCCACTGCGGCCTATTATTCCATTGAGGGACGCTTCGCCTGGAAGCGTCTTCGAGCCTCTGATTTCAAGTGAACTGGCTTTCACAACAATTTTGCCGGAACACAGCCAGAGCTGTTATGTTAAATATGTTTGACTTGGCTTTTGTTACGAAGATAATAGTTATTTGTTATACAAGAGTGCAAAGTTGCTTTTTTAACCGCGTGTTCAATTTTGATGACCGAGCAAGCGAAGGATTCTAAAATCAAAATTAGAATCCTGAGCGTTAGCGAGGGAATCAAAAAAGCACGAGGTGAAAAATCTTTGCACTCGAGTGCAACACGTAACTTTTCATTCCACCTCAGCGAGGAAATGACTAAATGCAAAAAAAAAGCAAATTGAAAAAGAACACCAAGAAGGTTCCGAGTCTGAGTTTTTAACAAATTAAAAAAAAGTTGTATTTCGTTTCCCTACCTTATCCTTTGTAAACAAAATAAACACATGTCAGTGGCTGATGCATAAGCCGTGCAAGCCAAGAAACGAAGAAAAAAAAAAAAAAAAAAACAAATTAAAAAAAAGTTGTATGATATATTCGGCACCATAGAGGTAGCAGTAAATAGGTTTAATGTTTTTTTTAATTCACAAACTTAGTGCACACGATGTTCTAAATTCAATTTACTTTATCCTCTAGAGAATAAAAACGGCTTTTCCACTCAGATATTGAAGATTAAAAATACTCTTTCCGAGATAGTGGGATGAAAAAATATTAATTATCAAATCAAAATAATTTAGTAACTTCAGGGTAATTTTATTTATAATGGAAACGTTGTTGTATCACCCTTTATTTAGCTGTCATCTTCTTATTAACCGTCCCATGTAAAGACAAGGTTCAAATATAACACTTACTCATATCATAGCTTTAGTAGCGCCACTATTATTGATCGGTTTAACATGTGTGGCAATGACAGCCCTAGCTAAATCATCATTGCCAAGAAGACATTACCGTCAGTCAACGCAGTGGTTTGATATTTTGAGTCGTATTTCAGAGGATGCAAGCGATACTAATATGTCTGTGAATGGACTAGGATGGAAGGTAGTGTTGCTTGGAGCAAAACGCTGATTTATATGGAGCGTGGTAGGGTTGTCAATTTGGTGATAAATAAATCAATAAAATAAAACAAAATAAAAAGTTTATTGCCAAAAATATTACACAACATCAGTTTTTACGAAGTAACATTTATCATCAAGTGTTCGTTTGCTCTGTGCCTCCTGTTTATATTAAAAAATAATTAAATGAGAGCAGACATCTTAGTGTATAGCATTTTGAAAATAAAATGTAATTTTTTTTTATCACGCGATTATAATTTTTTTTATTCAAATTCCGTCACAACCATCAGCAGATCAGGTAAACGTTTGAGGATATGGTATAGATAGATAGGGCAAAAATAATCACATCCTTAACACAAGTTACAACACCAATATTATGTTCTTCAGTAATTGAATAATTGGTTGTGCTTATATCCGTATTATATAGTAATACTTTTTTCAATATCACTCAAAATTCATACATTTTTGAAAAACTATTTTGAAGTGAGTAAAACATTTCCGCAGTTATTGATATCTTTTCAAAAACTAACAAAATAATTAAATTTTTTTTTACTTATTGGTTTCCTAGACAAAATCGTTGACGGCCAACCCTGTGCCAGGGCGAGTCAGTCGATGTGCCCAATAAATCTCAATCAAGATCACAGATAGGATGTGATTGGCCGCTGTGTCGGCGCCGGCGTGGATGCTTACATAACTAGATTTGCGTTGTAATCAACGGATACTTAGGGACCCGTGCATCAGTGCAACAGTTTTGACCATCATTCATCTGATTACTTCTGGCCACCTCAGGAATGCTCCCATCCTTCTCCCAGGTTGGCCTGAGCAAAAGAAACAGATAGATTTAGGCCGGGACTCCACCAAAGCGGAGACGAGCCGTGCGAAGAGATGTTTTTTAAACAACCAATAGAATTGCGTTATTACAATAGAATAAATCAAACAACCAATAGAACTGCGTTAAAACACATCGCACAGCACACCGCACACATCTCCGCTTCGGTGGAGTCCCAGCCTTAGGTGGGGATCACTGAAGAGATTTTGTAGAAGTTCAAATTATGATAATAAAGCAACAATTACTTATTCATAAATAAAATACATAAACAAAAACAAGCTGTTTAATTTTAATTTGTTTTTGACTAAAACTAAAGGAACAGCTACCACTCGTGAAATCTACTGCCATTATAATATTGCTTTGGCTATATTTTAGCAATATAATCGTGTGAGCCAGTACAATTGAAATCAAAGGTTCGAAGATCAACTCTGATCTTCTAATTCTAATTGTATTGTAGGTACTCACCTACATTAGCCCATTTGCTCCCTAACGAGGTATATACTTCAATGAAATAGGCCGCGTTGATTTCTTACCATCAGGTGGTATGAGTGCCTAGTTAGGTGACATAAATGAGTTGGTAAAAAAGTATGCTTTTGTTAGGCAAAGTAAATTACGCTTTCTGTTTGTTTGTCCTATTAATAATTTTTTCCTGTGTTGTTTAATAAAGAACAAGAATGAATTAAAATTGTTGACAAATAGATTAAAAGCACTCGGTGATCTATTACGACTGTTAAGTCGACGTTACAATACAAATGATCTATTGCGGGGTCGATATTTCCATTATAAATCAGTCCTTTAGATTAATGTGTGGACCAGTTGGACACATTGAGCCTTATCAAAACAATACATGTTAATAAATCGTTTTTCTCAGAACGATCGATCGATTTTTAACTACACAATAAATTAAGTTTTGCTGTGAGGCCTATCTATGAAAAAGGTGATGAGATAAAATTAGGTTGTATTTGATGTCATTCTTTAAATATGTAAAATAAAAATATACTCAGAGTTTCCTACACAGCGTCACCTAGACCCAAGTTAAGTGAAGGACAAGGCGAACAAGAAGTTTATCTTAATACTAAATATAATGTTATAAATGCAAAGGTGACTCTATCTGTCTGTCACGCTTTCACACCGAAATCACTAAGCCGATTTCAATGTTTGGTGCAATTTTATTTTAATTTTTATTTATTCATTGATTTACTAGGTAACGTTTGTTATACGGATACATTCTATAAATATTATAAATGCGAAAGTCTGTGAGGATGTATGGATTTTTGTTACTCTTTCACACGACTACTGAATGGATGAAACTTTACAATAATATAGCTTATACATCCGAATAACACATAGGCCACAAATTAATAAAGATATTCCCGCGGGATAACGTCCTATAGTTTACGCGGGCGAAGTCGCGGGTTAAAGGCTAGTTACTGTAGGTAAGATTTATGTAGTCTAGGTTTTATATAACAAACAATCACAAGTAAATACAGCTTGGTACAAAGTATGTATGTATATAAATATGAAGTAAGTGCAGTTTCCTTACTAATATTAATTTATATTATCCATATCTTAATACTGTTAATAGGTACTCAGTTTTAGCATAGTATTTTGTCGTTGATGAATTAATGCACAGACTAAGCCGCCACAATAACCACAAAGTGCGCAATCGATTATAATTATCGTCTATACATATTCATAGTGTATAAGCTATTTGTTGTCATTTTACACATAAGGTTTTGTAATTGGTTTGTATTGCTATATGAACCATTCATTAGAAGCAAGTGTTGTAGTAGTTCTTAAAGTTGCCAATAGATGGCGTGCTTATATGATCAATCGCGGTAGCGTTTGGATTTTTAGATTATATAAGTATCCGGGTTAATTTATATTAAAGGCGATCTCTCTCATATATTTTGTGGATTTATTTCGCAAGCCCTTTCCGAGTGCCCAATAAAAGCGGGTTCGAATCTAGGTGGTTCGTGACTCGTACATTTGGTCCTTCGAGTAGCCGGATATTATCGGCAGGGGGCACTTTGGAGAGTGCAGGATTTTTGGGGAGTTTCGTCCGTCGCGGATAGTGGATCGCTATCTAAACGCGACGTTTGGTGGCTGAACAAAGCGTCAGTCACTCAGCGCGGAAGTGACGCTGAAGGAAGGAGCAGTGGCAGTTTTGTGAGCAGCGCGGTTGCTAAGTGGCGCCATCTGGTGAATGGATTTGGAATCATCGCAACAAGGTCGTGAGTGAACATTTTTATTATTTTGAAGACATTTGGAGCTAATTTGAACTCTATTAACTTTAACTTTTAAATAGTGAAAAGTGATAGTGAAGTTTCGTAGTGAAGATTTGCCAAGCTAATTTGAACTTTATTTCCTTAGAGACTTTAACTTTGAAAAATTTGTGTTAACGTAAAGATAGTTTGTAGTAATTTTAGGACTTAGAATAATTTTAATAAAACGGTTGGAACGGGGAACCTATGCCCGATTTTGGTCAGAATTTTAAGTGCAAAACACTTAGAAAATTTTATGCCAATTTCAACTTGTAATTTTCTTGGAAAATTTAACTTGTATATTTTTGTGTAGTCATTTTAATTTGGACTGCCCGGAAAGTTGAACTTGTGTTTTTGTTACATACTTTGTATGTGTTGGAATTTTAATTTTGTGTTATATTGTGTTTTAACATATAAATGAGTTTAATTAATAATTTTGTAAAACGTAATTAGATTGCCAGTGTTAATTGTGAATTTTACCGGTTGTTTTAATTGATTTAAATTTGTTTGTAAAAATGGAGTCCTTAATTAATTTTCAAGAAAACGTGTACAGTAATTTGGTAAAATCAAAAACGAATTTCAATCAGTATCCTAAAGATCGTTTAACTTTATTGTATGTTGAAGGAAGATTGGAATTATTGGAACAAAAATGGTCTGAGTTTGTTTCTGGACATAGAACTTTAATGCTAAGTGTGACTCCACGGGAAATTGCAGAAACTAAAAGTAATTATTTTAAAGGTGAGGTTTATGATCAGGCTGAGGAAATTTATTTTGAATTTAAATTGGAATTAAAAACTATTTTAAAATCTTTAAGCGGCCAATCAAACCCTACTTCTGCGAGTCATTTTAATAATTTAAAATTGCCTAAAATTAATATACCATTTTTTTCTGGAAAATATACTGAATGGAGTACATTTCGAGATTTGTTTACTTCATTAATCCATTCAAATAATGATTTAGATAATGTCCAAAAGTTATTGTATTTAAAGGGTTATGTCTGTGGTGAAGCGGAACAATTACTGTCTAATATACCTACTACCGAAAATAATTATACACGGTGTTGGAAATTGTTAGAGGAGCGTTATGATAATAAGAGGTATATTAGTCATCATATTTTAAAGAGGTTATTAAGCCAGGAAAATATTGTTAATGAGTCCGCCCACAGGTTAAAGAATTTAATGGACACTACAAATGACTGTTTGGCTGCATTGTCTAATATTGGTATTAATGTAAACAGTTGGGATATAATTATTATATATATTTTGACACTAAAATTGGACCCGGAGTCGAGACGACAGTGGGAATTTAAAGCTACGGATTGCAACTCGTCCGACGAGTTGCCTACTTTTGATCAATTCAAAGATTTTCTAACGAAAAGGTATCGTGCTTTGGAGTTTCTCGATTCCAAGTCCAATTATGTAAATACAATTAATGTTCATGTAAATAAAACTAAGTCAATGCATGTTGCTAAAGTAAAATGTCCTTTTTGTTCTGAGGCACATAGACTGCATTTATGTAAAAAGTTTATTGGTGATTCCATTGACAATCGGCGTAATTTTGTACAAACACATAATATTTGTTTTTGTTGTTTGGGAAGCAACCATTCTGCCCGGAACTGCCACAGTAATTCGAGATGTCGGATTTGTCGAAAACGACATCATTATTTGCTGCATCCTACGACCCAAAGTGTGTCAGATGTTCAGTTGGTGGATAAATCCAATGTTGAGCCACGAGTTCGGGAATCATCCTCTCGCGTAAAAAGGGTAGATCAGGTGGTTTCTTGTTTTTCTTCGGAGAAGTATAAGGTCAGTCAGGCACTACTTCCCACGGCACTTGTAGAATCCTCGTCTAAAAATGGTAAAAGGTGTTTAATACGCGCGATGTTAGATCAGGGTTCACAATCGTCCTTTGTAACGGAAGCATTGGTTCAACGACTAGGTTTAAGGAAAATTCCTGTCAAGAGTGTAATCTCTGGTGTAGGTGGAGAAAACGGTTTAATCTCCAAGGCGATGGTTCACATCGAAATTAAGTCACGTGTTGACCCAAAGGTGGTCCTCACAGTGAAGGCGTATGTCTTACGGTCCATTACCACACTTCAACCAACTGAGAAGGTAAAGTTGATGGAATGGAAGGAACTCAATAAAATTTATCTTGCAGATCCTGGGTATCACACGCCTAGCCGTGTTGATTTATTATTAGGTGCAGAGGTGTATTGTAAAATCCTTCAAGGTGAGGTGAAAAAGAGTCCACTTGGGGGATTAGTTGCGCAGGCAACTTCACTCGGCTGGATATTATCAGGAACTGTTGAATCGGCGTGCGGTTTATCTGAAAAAGTAAGCAGTTTATACTGTCGGGTAACTGATAATAGTCAGTCGTTTGATGAGTGTGTTCAAATGCCTAAGAAAAGGTTATTAGCTAAAGGGAAATTTGATTTACAAAAGTGGAAAGGCAATAGTAAAGAGTTATCTAAAGCAAAGGGGAAGATAGAAGTAAAAGATGCACCTAAAATACAATAGATATTATTATATATTATATTATTATATTAATAGATATTCGTAGTACTTACCTGGCACAGAAGCGATGTCTTCTTCCGCTGCAAAATGGATATGCACGCATTACAGGAACCTGCAATAAAAAGGTTAAGATTTTGTAATAATTTAGAATTGCAAATAGCTCAGAATATATTGCATACATGTCGGAAAGAACTTTTGAAGGAATAAATAGTAATAATAGGTAAAAACAAACTTACCTAAAAGTAGGCTTGATAACACAACAGTGCCAATATCTGGGAATTTCTTAGTTAGTAATTTTCTTTGCTTGAGTGACAATACACTCAGGGGTGTTTCAATATTGTTAGAAAAATAGTTTTGCTTTTGTTTTTTTTTTTTGTCGCTAGTAAAACGGCTGAGTGGTTGCTACTCATCCAGGGGCAGGATAATTTTACTACTGTTGTGTTACTTATGTGTAAAGACTGGTACTAGGTATTAAGAAATGTATAATTATCATAAATTTGTGTTTTCCTCTCTGACTGTATGTAAGGTATTATAAAATAATTGTTTAGGTTCTGTGTTATGTTTCAATTGTTAGCATTATGTTGCATATGTTTCATATGATTTGTCGTCCTGATATTGTGTCTAGAGTGACATAAAGTTGCCCACATTTTTTTGTATTTGTTATGTGATAACAGTATTTTATTTTTGTTGGATTTATATATTATAATGTCAAGCCTATGGTGTTCAAAAGAACAAGGTTAGGTTGCCCATGGTGGGCGATGTTTGTAGAAGAACAAAGCGGAGTTTGTTCTTGGTGGGCGATATGTATAAGCTATTTGTTGTCATTTTACACATAAGGTTTTGTAATTGGTTTGTATTGCTATATGAACCATTCATTAGAAGCAAGTGTTGTAGTAGTTCTTAAAGTTGCCAATAGATGGCGTGCTTATATGATCAATCGCGGTAGCGTTTGGATTTTTAGATTATATAAGTATCCGGGTTAATTTATATTAAAGGCGATCTCTCTCATATATTTTGTGGATTTATTTCGCAAGCCCTTTCCGAGTGCCCAATAAAAGCGGGTTCGAATCTAGGTGGTTCGTGACTCGTACACATAGAACAGAACAATAGTCATTGGTTGCGTTAGAAGTGAACTTGAACTTAGAATTTGCACTATATTATCAATTGAATATTTCGGTTGCAGCGCCGATGGTTTCCTAGAAATAAATATTTAAGCGTCTGTAATTTTTAGACACGGTTATTATACATAGAAAAATATCCGAGGAATGAAAACTCTTTTTTTTTTCATAAACACCTCCATTCGTGGGTTGTTGCTTTCAGCCTTTAATCTTGAGGTTACCACCCTTTATTCCAATTTTTCGGGCACGTTACGCAAGTGTTCAATTCTTAAACCATTAGAGAATAATGGTCGCATAGATTCCCTTCATAACCTCATATATTTTAAAACAAAGCACAAGGTATTTTGACCTAGACGAATATTTCGAACTCTTAAGCCTAACCTTGAAAGCCCAGATCGACTTCTTTAACATTCCCGATGTTTTGAGCGATTTATAGTACCCACATCTTTTATTTTTTGTTGTGTTTCGTCTTCCGTCTCCAAGGTCGGTTTTGCGTTTTGCCCTATTTAAAATTTGTCACGTCAACTCATGCCATAGTTATATTTTATTTTGCTGGTCATAATAATCGAATCAAAAGTAAGATTTTTTTATATCCAAAATAGTAGCGCTCAATCCTATTTGTTCGCCTAATGTTAAGCGGTAGCCGTAACCGTCGCTTTAAAACGCTTGCAGCACCAGAGGCAACATTTCTTAGACTAAACCCATGCTATAGAATACAGAAGTGTATAGTGTAAGCAAGAAAATAAAGTCACCATTATTTGCGATAGTAAGAAACGTGTATAAATATGAAGATGTAAGTGGCATCGGCATCACAGACTGAGTTACGACGTCGGGACGGTCACGCGCGCGTCGCTGGAGGACCTCCGACTAAGAGGGATTATTTTTGAACGAATATTCTTATGCGATAGTAGAGCTATTGTTTGTTGTTCGAGAGAAGTTCACTGAGATGCAACATTGTAGAATTAGTATGAAATAGTGGCACAAATTCGAATTTGGTAATAATCTGAATTTTCAATAGTGCGTTACACTATGAAAATTTTAATTTTTTACTGAAAAAAAATACTGAATTTTAACTATATATTATTCGTCGTCTTATTCATCCCAATGTAGTTATAGTACGCCTGCACCACCAAGATTAAGCAAGTCCAATTATTACATTTGTTCAGTGGGTCGATTGGATCATGGGTACAATTAGACTTAGGCAGCTTTTTACACGATTTTTCTGTTACCGCCGAGCCTCTAAACAGCACATAGTAAAAAAAATCTTAGGTGTTCGCTGAGATTTGAGCGGTCGATCTCATATAATGATAAAACGCATGCATTCAATATTTTTTATTATTTGTTAGTTTGTTACATTCACTTTTCATTATTGTTAAGATTATAATAGAAGGCGGCTTCAGAACTGTCTAAACAACGTTATTACCCGCCTATTTATTTGCCCGTCAAAGGATAAAAGCAACGCCTCCAAAGCTAACCTATTATTAGCTCTCGCGTCAAAACACGTCACGCGTCAAACACAAACAATTGATCGATTGTTCCGAGCACAGTCTCTGATTAGCCTCCTTCGGTGCAGATTCCCAACTGTCACAAATAAAAGGAATCCTCATCAAAAGTTGGACGAATTTCGTGTTGCCCGGTCCTTGTTGGAATAAATCCATCTCAATTAGGGCTGGGCAAAAAGTGAATTTTGATCTTCGCTAAGTCTTCGCTAAATATTGACCTCGAAGATGGGGTTCATCAAAGTTAATTCAAAACTTCTTAATGAGTCCTATAGGGATATTCATAGTTGGTAACAGATTTGATTATATTGAAAACTTCCAGGTTGGAACTTTTTATCTTCTATTATAATTATAGTTCTATAGAAAGTATTTAATATTTATTGTTATCATTAATATTTACCTATAATTGTTTTTAATTTCAGTTACGTAAAGAAGGTCTTATTAAAATTTTCTATCCTGTCGATTCAACGCAGTTAATCGTTGCCTCAAAACTACTACTAACATTTAAAGTGATGAACACAATTTAACTAATCAAAGAGATATTTTCATATACCAAAAATGCACATAGTTAAGAAAAGCTACAGAGAAAAGGTGCAGCTGTTTATTACTTACAAATCGCAATACGCACTGATAATCGACATCCCTAAGAAGAAAAGATATGTCAATAGGAGCAAGTGGCCGCGACATGTTCCAAAATGGCGGGCACTTTGTTGCGCTGTCAGAGCGCGCCGATCGATCAAATGAGCGCGTCTCGTGCGCACGCGCACCTGCCGAATTTGGCGCGCCGCAACTGTCAAAACTTGCTGCATAGTAAGTAAGGTTCTCTGTGCAATAAAAAGAGAATATTGCCCTGAAATATAATACCTGAAGATAGTTTCCTGAAACGGAATGCAGGTATAGAAAGAGATGGATCTCTAAGCTTCACAAAAGCTCCTCGATGACTAGTTAATAATACAAGCGAATGTATCGAGCATTACGTAATTCTGCCCTGAAAGCTAGTGTTAACCAATAGAGTGAATGCATTTGCATTTTTTGTCTACTAGGTCCCACCTAGCGCAGTCCTTCTCGGCACTCCCGGAATGTCTCAGTGGACGATGCGGCAGCTTGCTAGCGGCATCCAGGCTAGAATTCACACCACTGCATTTATTGGCAAGGCCACACGTGGCGAATGCGGCAGCCGTCGTATTATGCAAAAGTTTAAACTGTTGGTTGGTCTTACACAAGATAAACTTTCAAGTGCTGAAGTGTTTGTCGTGTTAGGTGTTAAATACCTCTGTTACATTACCTACTAATTTGTGTTTTGAATGTGTGTAATATAAAGTTAAGAATAGTTTTGTGATGTCTTATGAAATTAATTATGAAATGTACGAGTACGATCTCCACTGGTTCGCCCCCAAAAATAAATTAAAACAGTTAAGCTTGTGAAATTAAACCACTATATTTGATGAGACAGAGAGAGAGCTTAAATTAAAACTTATCAGGTTACTTATTTGTTCCTAATATTCGAACACTACCGCGATTTATCATCTACCAACGCCATCTATTGGCCACTTTATGAATATGGGTTTTACAGGTCAACCACGCGGGCGGGGTTTTCACGATGTGTATGAATTGTAATAATGCTAATTAATGCTTTGATTCGATTTCGGAGACATTTGACCCGTAATAAGATGTTAATCGGCTGATGCATTTACCTCCACTTATTTTAAATTTTATTCAGCGTAACATTATGTAACGTTTTCGATCTAGAAAATGTTTGAAAGTACCTGCGACTAATAATTGTTCATGTAGCTCACGAATCGCCCTCGGGCTGTTTCGTTTTATGCCATATTATGTTTACAAAACGTAATGATTGTTATTAACTTAGTGCTGGGTAGCATTTAATGGTTTTTACATTCCAATTTCCGCCATAGAAGAATAACACCAAACAACCAACAAACTTTTTTATAATCTAGATCAAAAATAGTTAGTGAATTGAGAACAATTGACGACGTTAGAACCATAGTGATCCAAGTGACATTTTTGTCAAAATTGATATTTTGTTATAAACATCCCAAAAAAAGACATATTTTTCATGCCACACTGATCCAAGTGCTTATAATAGCAATTTTCATAAGCAAACTCATATCGGTCACTTTGGAATAGGACAATTTCAGGAACAAGTTCAAACACGTTTTCCTCATTTTCTCAAAAAGTTGAAAATGTGACTTGGATCACTATGGTTCTAACGTCGCTAATTATACTCCTAGCCTGACCAAGAAAATTAAAACCTGCTCTGGAGGCTCCACATTAGTTATGTTTATAACAACACTTGGTTGCTATGGTTATATTCACTAATAACTAACTCACAATATCCAATAGTAACAAGCCACGGTTGACAATTGACATCAAACTTTGACAGATGAGGTTAAGTTATATCTCTGAATACGATACAGGAACCCCCAAGAAGACCTACATAACTATTTGCTAAATGCTAGATATCCACTTATTTATGACATTGTCGTATATCCCCGAGCTCCGAAAGGCCAACGAATAAAGTCACGCTTGTTCAATTAATTCGACCGCTTGACAAAATGCGAATTTGACAATTTGCGCCTAAACCAATTAATTTCATGCCGTATTGGTACTAGATTGGCAAAAATATAGTCGAATAACTGCATAAACCTCACGACTGCATGAGTTTTAACTAATCCTGGTGAGTCAGAGTGGTAGCTGAGATTATCTAGATTTTTAAAATCAACATATCCTACCACTTCTGATTTGTATTTGTAACATCATGCAATGTCTGGAAATTCTGTGTAGTTTGTGGTTTCAATAGATACTTCAAATTCTTAGGCTTGAAGAGGATAGATCGAATTTCAGCACGGGAATATGAATGGATTCTATACGCCAATGCAAGATCAGTTAAAGGAATAATTTTCCTAGGCACACGAGAATTTACAACCAATTGGCGGTTGTTAAAACTCCAAATTGTGACTGAGTATTTTCCGGACAGTAATACCCAATCAGAAAATTTCGGTTCCGATTCTGTCAATACAAAATGCATCATTAACCAAATATAGATTCCACTTTTATGATTTCATTCACCGCACTTATCGTAATGTACAAGTTATGATCTCAAGTTCAAGTTGCAATGATATAAATATATTGTCTTAGTCATCTAAAAGCACTGCAGCATTATTACGAACCGATTTTCCTTAAACTAAGTGTCCGTTGTGTTCCGAACCAAATCTTGTTTGATATCTTAAATAGATTCTGAATGAATCCAATCACAGTTTATAAAAATGAACATTTGGACACAGGTCTGACAGGTCCAACCACGTATAGACGTTAATATCGAACTTATGCGTAAATACTCATTGTGACTAACTGTAGTTTCGGACACATTTTATTCGGACACAGTGTCCGAATTGACACTTTTTAATTTTAACATTTTTTCACTGTCGATTCGGACACCGCGATATAAATAGCTGTTTTGTACAGTCAGATAAAAAATCTTCCTAAGATTTCTTTACGTTATAAAAATAAAGTCTCAACGAAGCCTTCTACACGAAGCTATCGGTAGTGTTTCTAAAGATGACTGGGTCAAATGTGTGATGCATGCAGAGGAATTACAGGATCAGGATTTAGCCAAGGCAATTTTAAAAGATCAGAGAATACAGCCTCTGGTAATAAATTTACTCGAAGATGACAGCGCTCCTCACCCGTGGTACAACTGCGATGTCCAACTAGTTGTACCACGGGGAAGTAAAGTTACCTATGGTTCAACTGGTTGTTCTATGGGGAAAAATCTTTACCAATAGTTCAACTCGAGTGAGTTGTTCTTTCCTTGGTCCAACTAGTTGTACCTACTACTGGGAATCGCTCCCGACCCGTGGTCCAACTGCTGAAATAAAGTGACCCATGGTTCAACTGGTTGTTCTATGATTGTTGTGGTTGTCCCCCTTTAATCCTTGATTCAGAATACTCAGCAAAGGGTACCAGGACAACATGACCTTAGTGGAGTTATAAAATGCGCTCCCGACCCGTGGTCCAACTGCGATGTTCAACTGGTTGTACTACGGGGAAGTAAAGTTACCCATGGTTAAACTGTTTGTTCTATGATTGTTGTGGTTGTCCCCCTTTAATCCTTGATTTAGAATTCTCCGCAAAGGGTACCAGGGCAACATGACCTTAGTGGAGTTATTTAAAAAGTTTACGTTATCCAGAAAAGTTATGTTTGATGAAAGAAGATTGCATTTGTCCGCCATTCCTTAATAGATTTTCAGACACGCATTAGTTCAAAAAAATCCACTTTGCTGAGAATTTTGAATCAAGAGTGAGTTGTTTTTTCCTTGGTCCAACTCCCTGTAATACATATCATGTATATCAGGGATATGGATCATGGGGACGCACAACAATCATAGAACAACCAGTTGAACCATGGGTAACTTTACTTCCCCGTGGTACAACCAATTGAACATCGCAGTTGTATCACGGGTCGGGAGCGGGTCCCCGTGGTCCAACCAGTTGGACATAATTCATCCGTTTTACCACGGGTCATAATCATAAATATCAATAAAAAGGGGTGAACCATGGGTAACTTAACTTCCCCGTGGTACAACCAGTTGGACATCGCAGTTGTACCACGGGTCAGGAGCGCTGTCATCTTCGTGTAAATTTATTACCAGAGACTGTATTCTCTTATCTTTTAAAATTGCCTTTGCTAGATCCTGATCCTGTAATTCCTCTGCATGCCTCACACATTTGACCCAGTCATCTTTAGAAACATTACCGATAGCTTCGTGTAGAAGGCTTCGTTGAGACTTTATTTTTATAATGAAAAGAAATCGTAGGAAGATTTTTTATCTGACTGTACAAAACAGCTATTTATATCGCGGTGTCCGAATCGACAGTAAAAAAATATTAAAATTAAAAAGTGTCAATTCGGACACTGTGTCCGAATAAAATGTGTCCGAAACGACAGTTAGTCCTCATTGTTAAGTAAGAGAATTAAAATTTATCTCTTTTTGAACTGAAGCTAAAATACCAGAGGCAAAAAAAGTCGCACTGTCGTCAAAAAACCCTAGTCGCAGATGTCCAAGGGCGGTAGTGATCACCTACCATCAGGTGTCACTGCCTCACTTTTTTTAAAATACATTTTCGGTCTACCCAGAGATCAAATGAACTGATACTAATAACCGCATCAAGTCTTATTTGTTTGATATCAAGAAGGTCAAATATAATCTCGGAAGATCAACAAAACGTTCAAAGGTGCGGACGTCGTCAAATCAAACGGCAATTTATATATCAGGAGCCATAAAACAATTTGCGAGTCGGCACTACAAAAGGCAGAGTCCCACAGGACGTGTTACACCGAATAATTTGGGTTCGTGAACTTGAACTTGACAATTGTATGCACTTATAGTTTAATGATATTGGGACGGGAGGTCTGGTAGCCGAAATATGCGTATGTTAGAGCGTGAAGTTATGTTTTTATCTCCACACTAATGTATTAACCATTAGGTACCGTTTAGCAGGGAGTAAAGGCTGTATGCATAGACTGTCGGTGTTTATCAATTCTACTATAACTTCTTTCATGTCCATATCATATACTTCAAGCAATGCATCCTTCTCGTTTTTGTTAAACCTTTGAATAAAGTCTTCTTTCTCGGCAGATTTGGGATCACATGCATCAATCTCTTTAGTATCGAAAGTGATAATATCGAATCTAAAATCAGTCTGACAGTGGCAAAAACCATGAGCTCGCGATCCACTGCACTATAACCTAAATATAAACCGTTAGTTTGTTAAAGGGATGCCTTACACTACACGATGCTACATAACGTAATAATGCAACTGTGATTGTTCGAGTAGGTTATGTAGCGGTTAAGGGTAAGTTCAGTGATGATGATGATGTCAGAGACAAATACATAAGCTATGCTCTTTTGGAGTCTAATTTGAAAGTCCAATGTCTATTAACATGATTGTAACGAACTTAGTTCTTTACCATTTAAAATTAGTAGAATTGTGACCTGTTTTTACTGAAAGAAAATGCTTCACGACCAAGTGGTGTTGGCGACAATACGACCCAGCCAATTGTTATGTAGGGCTGATCCACCGAAGCGCAGATATGCCAACTGATCCCCACACCGCCCACACGCTCACAGGCGTCTTGGTGAAAGTGTCATAAGAACCAACGTAGCCTATGTGACACTGCCGAAAATAAGATTACGACCATAATATTATGACTAACAATGTTTACATGAAGATGCGGATCGTATCGCCAATTGTAAAGGAGCCAGTTGCCGAAATGAATTAGTAAATCGCCGTCGACATTCCCGATGCGTCCCGTCGCACGAGCAAAAAGATCGGCGACAATCCCTAATTTATTTATGAGAAACACCAGCCCCTTACAATGCCAGTTAGAACTGATCAGAGCGATAATAAATGTCAAAAAGGCGCCAAGCTCTTTTAAGAAGTGTAGGTATGATCAACTGAGATGCTTTTTCTCGAGAAGGTAAAGTAAAAGTCGCGGATTCCTTATTATTGGAAGTGTGTAGAGTAGTAATGACGTTGTCAATAATCAAAGTTAGAATTCATAGAAACAGAATAGAACATGTTGTTTTCAGAAGATTTTCTTTTTGTATTCAAAATATACCTTTCTTTGTTACAGGTACTGTATTCAACATACGAGTTTTACAATCATGGCAACACATACAGAAGTTAAGAATTAATTCAACAACAATGAAGTCTACATAAGCAAGTATTTTATATTTTATTCATGTATAAATTAAAGCTACATGAATATAGTATGCCACTCTCTGCTTTCTGGCCTTGAACGGGAGGGATATCTCTCTATTTTTTTTTATGGATATTTTTTAATCATACTAATAGATATATTATGTATAATAAGATAGGCAATAATTAGCTTAATGGATCGTCCATCCGAATGAGCCGTTCATCTGGTGAGTAAGGTCTCCAGAGCTACATTGGTGAATACAGGGTATTGGCAGAAGGAAGCTTTTAATTTGTTGCCAACGTTGTTTTCCTTTCAAATTACAAGGTTGGCGACGAGCGAATGATGCCTCTAGTGTTACAAGCGTCTACAGGTGTAAGGTGACAAAGCACTTGGCTTACACACTACCGTGAACTTAAATCTCGACGAATGGGTAAACAAAGATTGCTCCAATCCTTAGCCAAGGATTTTCTTAGATTAATAAACGAGGGGAGAAAACAATGCTAGAAGATAAATCTTGCCGTCAAAAATTGTTTATCCATTGTTACGTTGTTTTTGAGTATTTTCTTTTTTGTATTTATTGGGGAGCACAGTGGTGTAGAAAATAGTAATTTATAAATATTTGTACATTCCTTATTAAAATGAGTATTACTATGAATTGTTTCTATATAATAAAATAAGATTGTGATAAGTACATATCGACGGTTAAAAGGAAATAGGGGATAAGCGACAAAAGATGAAATGTTCAGGAGAGCCGTTCAAAGTTTTAAATTTTAGAAAAACTGACGTATTTTTGTCATTTATTAAGATATTGTGAAAAGTGAAACAGATATAAAATCAGATAGACATGGTACAGTTACTGGTATTCTTAGTTTTAGTGATTTGATGTTATTTAAAGTAGTTTTTGTCGCTTATAACCACAGCTGACCACAGCTTTTAATTTTTGAGTGAGGAAATATGGCATAAGATACAAATGACAAAATCAAATAATAAAGGATAAGAAGCATATTATGCGACATTTCAACTTATCATTTCACAAGGTAAAAGGGTATAAGCGACTAGACCGTTCAATCAATATTATAGGAAAAGAAGGATAAGGTACTTTTCATAGTGGTTGTATAAAAGATAATAGGGCACAAGAAACAGTCGGCATTCAAAACAATACCAGGATATAAGACATAAGTTACACACAATGTCGCTAATGAAGTAGCGCAACCAACACAATCCTTCATGAAATATATCTAAAACAGATATTTCACGACACCGTTATTGAGTCTCTAACTTCTAAAGTAGGGTGAAATTGCTTGGGAGTAAAATTTCACAGAAACATACTAAGGATCTATCTTATTAAGAGGCCTATTACAGTGTACCATGCTATAATTTTACACTAAATGGTAGATTTAAAAGATAATAGCTCGTCATTTCATAGGTATTTACTAACGAGCAGATAGTACGATTTTTATTGAAATAAAAAAGAAGTTTTTGTTACCTACTACTTTTTAATCAAGAAAATCAAAATTAACACCCTTACTAATAAAAACACGAATCGCATGTTTCCTGAAACGTTGTTGTTTTACAAAGATACCATGTTTTGTTTAACAGTGCCTTTTCATTTTAAGTTGCGAAGCTATCTTTATTTTGTATAATGTTTATTACTTTTTTAAATGTTTACTCTTTCTGTCAAATGTTGACAGCGTTATGAAAGAAAGAGACAAAACAGTGTTTTAGCTAAAATAGGTCTTTTGTTCCCACAAAGGACTATAAAAAAACATTGTTTTCTCTTACAACTAAGAACGCTTACTATCTATTAAGGCATCGAAACTCGGTTCAATTTTGAAAACCCGGGTTTTTGGGTAGAGTAATCAAAATCCGGGTAGGCCGGTTTTTTCGAGCATTTCGAGCTTTTATTGTAATTATTTAAAATACACTAATCTTCGTTTATATATCGATATCCTGCAATGAGTACAAAATATAAAGGATGAGGAAGAATTTAAATAAATTAAACAGTCTTTACAAATTACAAATACAGTTTTAATGTTTAAAAAAGTGATGAAGATTTATTTTTTCTTCAGAATATCTTAAAACTTAGTAAGTACTTAATCTAGTCGTTTTTAAATTACAGGCTTGCAGAGATTATTTTGGTATCATTCTCTTCTATCTATCTATCTAATCAGCCCGTATACACCCACTGTTGAGTATAGGCCTCCTCTTTGTCACGCCAAGCATTCCGGTCTTGTGCAAGATTCATCCAGTTGACACCGACGAACCTGACTATATCATCCGACCAAACGGTTTGGTTTTTCTGTCACTTATTGTATTTAAAAAGCTAATAAAAATAATATCTTTCAAAGACATTTTTGTATTATCACAATCTGTGGGATCAGTTCCGAAATCCTGGAAACTTGCTAACGTGCAGCCTTTGTTCAAAAAAGGCAGCCGTACAGCTGTCCCTCAAATTACTGACCAATAGCCATAAACTCCATTCTCTGTAAGGTAATGGAGCGTACAATCAATAACCGCTTGCTTGCGTATTTAGAAGGTAACGATCTCCTCAGTAATTCACAATTCGGGCTTCGAAAAGGTAGGTCCACTGGGGACCTTCTTATATACGCAACGCATTTATGGAGTGAGGCTATTGAAAACCATGGTGAGGCCATTGCTGTGTCCTTGGACTTGGTCTTTGACAAGGTCTGCCACGATGCCCTTATTGGCAAGCTTCCCTCCTATGGGATCCCCGCTGCAGTTTGTGCTTGGATAAAAGATTTTCTGACTGGACGTTGCATCAGAGTAGTTGTTGATGGGTTCTCCTCCGGCTCGCGAAAAAAAAATGCTGGCGTCCCTCAGGGATCTGTACTCTCGGCTACACTCTTTCTGCTGCACATTAATGATATTTTGGCTACTCCCGGAATTCAGGGGTATGCTGACGATAGGGCGGTAGTCGAGAGATACTTGTCTTATGTACATACAGGTAGCGGTGAAACTGAGGCCTTAAGATCAGACATGGTGAACAAGTTGAATCAGTCTCTCCAAGTTGTCTCAGTCTGGGGAGATGCCAATTTGATCAGTTTGAACCCCACCAAAACGCAGGCGTGTCTTTTTTCCACCAAAAGAAGCGCATTTGAGATGGCTCCCTCTTTTCGTGACGTATCTGTCCCTCGATCTGACCGATTCTCTCTGATATTTGGTATGGAATTATCTTCCAGCCTAAAGTTTGGGAGCTACATAGAGTCTGTAGCAGCATCTTCCTATAAAAAGCTCGGAATCCTTTCCAGAGACAGGCGCTAATTCTCTGCGGAACAGCTCCTAAATCTCTAAAGAGCTCAAGTTCGTTCCTGCATGGAATATTGCTGCCATCTTTGGGATGGTTCTGCTCGATACCAGCTGGCTGCTTTGGACTCTATTGAGCGGCGTGCGAAGAGGCTTATCAGTGGCGATACTTTGGTCGAGAGCTTGAAGAGCCTCGATCATCGTAAGAAGATTGCTTGCCTCTCCGTATTTTACAGACTCCACATTGGTACTCTCCAAAGTGGAGTCTGTAAAATACGGAGATATCACACTCGTGCTGCTGAGCTGCACGATTTGGTTCGACCAGCTCCGTTCCATCATCGAACTACTAAACTAAGCGATTTGCTTTATCTTTCTTGATACGGTGCGTGGGAGTGGAATTCTCTGCCAGGATCTATCTTTCCTACACATTACAACTTGGGACTCTTCAAAGCCAGAATTAACGGGCTTTTTCTAAGCAAGCGCGCTCCATCGTAAACCGCATACCAATCCTGTGGGTCCCGATATTATTAAATATAGGAGCGCACGAGTCACGCTTGTTCACGCTGTCACAGCGCGCGGCTGAGTGTTGCGGGGGGACAAGCGACGCGTTTAAAACTGGTTTTTGTGGTATCCAATAGCATAAGCCCCGACTCGGTATTAAATCCTTATTTGGTATTGCGGTATAAGCGACGTATACGTATGATTGTAGAACGTGGAAATATGTTATAATCGACACCATGATACCAAATCTAATTTAAGTAATATGGAATTAGCGACAATCGTTTTTATATTAGTAAACGGAAGTAAGGTATAACCACCAGTGTCATTTGAAAATCAATTTAGGTAATAGGGCATAACCGACTTGGCTGTCATTAAGAACTGAATGGAAATAGGGGATAACCGCCAGAGTAATATAAGTACGCAGTGTGTATATAGGGCACAAGCGCCATAGCTTCTTGGCACCCTTGTGAAGTAAAAAGGTATTACCGACAACAAACCCAAATTAAATCATTTTTGTAGGGGTACAATCACCTTTATAGCAAAAATGACCAGAATTTTCGTCGGTTAGCAAAAATAACACCATGAAAATGTATTTTTTTGCTTGGGCATAAACGCCAAAAAAGTCATCGTAGAGCCATGGGAGTAAGCGCATTCGAAAGAGCAGAAAATTTTAAGTCCAATGGCATATATAACTCATTTTTGACCAAAATGTCGCTTATGCCCTATTTCCTTTTAACCGTCGATATTTATTTGTAAGATGCTACATATTTGTATTGTTAAAAATTTTAGTAAATAGATTTAATTTGAAGCTGTCTTTGATATAAGAGGTTATGAGATGTAAAAATAACTTATTAGCCATTACACCACATCGGTCAAAATCTTAAATTCATATAAAGTTTTAGATGCAACAAACTGATCACAAATATTACACATTTGGCCTTAAAACTAGATCAAGCTGTGAAGAATAACAGAACCATTACTGAAGAAACGATATGTAAGATTTATACAGCAATAACATTGATGTAGTTCTTATTAATAAATCTAATTTAACTAGTTCGTATTCAAACAAGTTCTAGGACGAGCGGTTCTTCCAGTCTTTCTAATTAAGTGGACGGGAAGACACAATTTCCTGTTAAAATTGCAACTTTTTCGCCTAACGAAAATGCCAGAGAAATTCCTATAAACCCTATTAAATAGGATACCTAGAACAGACTCAGCGGCCTGTTTGCAGACATTTTAATGGCTGTATTAATAGGTAATAAATCTTTACTCTGTCTAACTGATAGATTAATGGGGTCGAAAGTCTAAATTAATATTTAAATGTGCCTACGTTTAATTTATTCGTTCCGTCTTCACACAAACAGTGGACAGTCGTATCGTCAAAATAAACTCAGACAATAATGTCCAAAGATGATCACTAATTTAAATCAGTTTTACGTGATTCGAAAAACAGGGGATTTAATAGGTAGTGGGACGAACGTTCGTTACGATTCCCACAAATGGCCGCCGGTCCCGCCAGCCTACATTATGACGCTTTTATGCAATTCAACTCCGCAAAAAATATTATTTACAGATATAATCCATGTAACGTATTATAGGCCGCAGTGGCCGCTTACCATCTGGTCGTCTGCGTGCCAGTCTGCCAACTAAACTAGCTTAAAAAAGGTATACTTTTTCTCCAATCCTACTAATTGCAAATAGATAGATATGTGTTATTCCTGTGTCAACACTAAACAAGAAGTAGCAAGCACCGTTTGTTCAACACACGCACCATGAGCCGATGATAAGATTATCGTCGTACGGTAATCGATAAGCATGTCGCCTGCTAATTGCCTGGCTCTAGGCGATCTTGTTTAGCACCTGCAAACGATTCTCGCACATGCTTACATATAAATAAAGCTACAAATCGTATTCCAGTTTAATTGAAAGGATGCTAAGGAATTACAGAAGTGTTATGTCAGTTATAATCGGATTATTCCACTGGTCTCTGGATGAAAAACTGGGGTCAATAAGTTCCACTTGCATTTAATTTATTTACCCGTTTGGTTTCCTTGACTATCAGCTGTGCCCGTGGGATCACATTATGTACATCCTTCCGACCTCTGTGCTGAAGTTTGTCTGTACGCGTTTATAATATTACTATTAGTATGAATGCATGCATACACGGAGGGTTCATCGTTAATTGCATAATCTACGCCTGTCAACCGAAATGGGCCTTCTTGACCGGGGAAGCATCACTCTCACACTCGCAGAAGATCGACGTTTGGTGAATTATAGTGCCGGAGACCTAAACCCCTTTTCCCCTTTTTCCCCTTACATAAAAATTTTATCTTTGTTTCGTAGGTATATGCTGTAGTTGCTGTCTAATGTGAATCCTAAAACAAAAGACGATTAGATTACAATAATCTAAGGGTTACTTCTATCTAATCACGTTACGTATTGTTTTATCTTCCCATGTGAGTTGATCATTCTGGCGTAAACATAAAATGTTTATTTAATCAAATGTATCCGACATGGCATACACAATCTAAGTTCCCCTCATG
Organism: Mecyna flavalis; assembly: GCA_949319885.1. NCBI lineage: Eukaryota > Metazoa > Arthropoda > Insecta > Lepidoptera > Crambidae > Mecyna > Mecyna flavalis. The sequence continues at coordinate 3,419,820 of OX439413.1, forward strand.
TACCCGTTCAGCGTTAGAACTGATTTCTTCATGAATAACATTATCTGAGCTCGTTCTGATTGCGGCTATTTGCGTATTCATTTATACTTACAGAACCGAACCAATTGCCGGTTAGGGAAAACATGGTTTCACTTGTTTTTCTTTATTAACATCGGGTCAACCCATACCACTGAATTTCACTGTCCGACTAGAATATAAGGTGAAACGGTTGAAGCCAAGAATAAATTGTCCCGAAGGAGCATTTGGTAGTAACCGACTCTACGCGCCAGGGGTCGTGGCTTCGAACAGTGTTTGTCTTGTGTACCTTTGTGGTACCTTCGTTGTTTCTAATATAGTCCTCCTTGATGTGTCCGACAACGGCGACCTCAGACTAATCTATCGCGAGCACGAATGTGGCTGGCGAAGCCCAACTTTGATTTGAACACCCGGTCACATTTGGGGGCAAAATAGCTGTCCAGCCGCGTTAAAGGTGTACCATTACCCAAATAAAGCTACAACAACAAAATCACATTATATTGATCTGACCCCAAAGTAAGTCGGGGTCAGATCAATCAATATACATAATGTAATTTTGTCTTTAGTTTTTGAAAAGTTAATTAGTCCAGTTCATTTGTACTTATTAATTTAGTCGGTACAAACCACCCACCCACTCGATTCGTTAATATGTTAATTGTTGCCGCATCCTGTGATCACCTTTTTTGAGACGATTTGAATAATAGCCCATTAAAATTGCATGAGCGCGAAATTTACAGCATCTGAGAGTAGAGAGCGCCGCCTGAGTGGTATGACATCCTATCTTATATTTTGTGGTTTTAAAGCGTGCACCAAAAATATATGATAACACAAATAAAGCACCAAAAAAAATTGTTCAAGAAGGCTAAATAGGCAGGCCAGAGGCACAAATTGACAGCGGGAAGAATATAAAATTCGATATCATTAGTGATGTTTCCTTGCGTCGACTGCTATGATTTTGAGCTGTATTATCCGGTTCAAATGCTAGTAGGATAATACCTTTTGAAATTAAGCCACAAATGATGTCAACTGCGCATGTCCGTAACGTTAGCAACTCATTATTTTGTCAGTGTGTGTGTCAGTCATCATCACTGTCGCGTAACGCAACTCTAAAATGTCTCCAAAACAGCATCTGAACCAGATAGTACAAGCGATTGCTACTTTTTGTCAAGACTACAGACTACTTAGAATAAGATGAGATTACATAATTACAACGAATTCTTCTTAAAATACCTATAGTTTGAACTTGGTAGAAAAAAACAACATAATAGCCGTGGGTTTTGAAATACAAATGAATACTAAACAATGGTACCTAGTATAGTCTCATTGAGGAGAATAACCTTTTTGGTGCCCTACATACAAGATTGATGCGTGTGTGGTTTAGCGGTCAACCAATAAAAACGGCTTAGGTTTTATTTCTAATTAATTACGATGGTTTTATGCAAAATACAACTTAAGGTAGTTTCCGCATCGGCCGTCGCTTGGCAATTTCACATTGATCAGCTAAGTCGCGTTTCGCCGTCGGTTTCTATGTCCCAGGCCGGATAATTGGATTTATGGATAACTGTGATCGACACTGATTTTAACAGAATTGGTACAGCCCTCTGATATACTAGCGCGCCGCACGACACCGCCTGCTAATAATGTTAGTTTATTGACGGTTAGTTCTCACGGAGTTGGTTTAATCGGGTTTTGATTTACGTTTGCTGTGAAACATCTGTTGGGATTAGGTATTACGTTACAAGCTAGGGATCTTTCAAGGATAGGTTGTGGACTAAGTTCCGAATTCGAGTCTTGGTCTTATCTTGTATTTAAACTTTCCAAAATTCGTGGAAGCTAGCAAATTATTAAGTGAATATTAAATGCTGGTCTTAAAATTCTAGGAGTTTTTAAATTAAGTATTTTTCATTGACACCATAAAGCTATAAACCACAAGCCGTAGACTCTTTTGGATGTCTTATTTTTATGAAAAGTTTCCCGTTCGCGTTATTGCATCGATAATATTAAACGTTTCAACCAATACCCTCACAAATCTCTCCAAATAAAGCCATCAAAACAAGTGCGGGAACACTCAATATTGTAAACATCTTCATCTAAAATAAAATTCGCATTATCAATTTGCGGTGATAGAGTGATCATCTCAAACGCTTACACAGACGTGCTCGCAAAAACCGGCGTAAAACAAACAGCACATGCCTAACAAAAACGATAATGAGATAGCAGGACCACCTGTAATTCCGTTGAAGCCCACCGGCCTAATGGCTGAATTAACATAATATCTCTGTTTTGCAACTACATGAGCTATTAAGTTTTTAGAGTTCCGTAATAAATTTGTGCATTTATTCAAACGTGTTATTACGTATATTATTTTATCAAAGACTCGAAGATCTGAGGAACCTACAGTGTGGTATTGAGAAATGCTTTCTGGTTACAGCCCGTTTACACTAGTCGTAAGTCGCATAAGACTAAAAGTCGAATGCTCTGGTCACCATACACTTTATATGGAGCTGTTCACATTGGATGAGACGCGATTTTTAGTCTAAGTGTATGGTGACCAGAGCATTCGACTTTTAGTCTAATGCGACTTACGACTAGTGTGAACGGGCTCTTATGCGTTCCTCAATGAAATAGGCCGCAGTCGCCGCTTACCATCAGATTAACTGCTAGTGTTAACATAAAATGTTTAACTTTTATTGTGATTTTGAAAAGTACCAAAAACAAAACAGTCTACGGTCTTTACTCAGAAGTTCTACTACGTGCTTAAAAAATGATGCTTACCGAAGATCCTGTATCGCGCAAACAAAGTTATTGCGATCGCTTTGATAAACAGAACAGACCAAATCTCCAAGTACAATGAATAAATCATTTAAATATATTTGTCATAATACCGCATTTTTTATTTCCAATATTTAAACTGTAGTCTTTCGTGACGTTTGTAATCAATCAATCTTTTGTTTAACAATCAATCCTTAACCATGAAGGCGTATCAAACCATTCATTAAAATATCAATTAGCCAAGCCCCTTTATATTAAATGGGCGTTGATAAGCCTCCGTTTGTAATAGAATCATCAGTCAAAGTCGACAAACAGACGTACTTGTGAACAATTGCGATTAGGACTGTTGCGGCAACTTGTCTAAAAGCAATCTAAGCTATTGAGATAAGGATAAGACTAAAGCGGTCGGTGGCAAAAAATAATGAGCGAATTCAAATTAGTCGGAAGCCCAAGGCGGTACAAGACCGAAAATGACTCCTATGTGGTGTAGGGTCACCACGAGCTGTTATAAAGATATCGTTCATTTGGTCTACATTATAGACATGTATGAAGAACAGGCTCTTCCGGTTTAATACTAAAATCCTAATTGAAGAAGAAGCCATTTTTAACTGACCCTGCGTGACCAGGGCAGGGCCTATTTCCGGATTGATTTTTCTCATTTATTTTAAGTCTGATAACAAAAGACGAATTAATTTACAAATAAGACAAATAAGTTTTAAGTCTGATAACAAAGTATTTATAGCGACAAATCATATCCAATGTGAGATATGGCATAACTATAACTACTAAATATCAATGCATTCGAATTCGATGATTCTGGAAGCGGAAACTTGTAATTGGCCTTGTTTTGATACATTTAGTACTAGTAAGTTTCTAGCTGTAAGATTCCCTAAAATTGTAAAATAAAATAAATAAAATTGTAGCCATCTCCTTCAATAGATTATATCTTCGTCAGAAAGAAGCGCACTAAAATATCTTACTTGAACTTTTTGACAACAATAATGTCAGAAAGTTTCAAGTTGAAGCAGAAGTGACATTGACAGCCCTACCCAGAAGTTTACAACCACGTGTTTACGATGCGTGGTCTCAAAGAGTGTTTATTTTAATGCGGACCAGCAAATTTAGTGGGTGGCACGCCGTCTGATTTGCGACGATGCTTCAACAAACTGTTGTTTATCACTGGCGTATTGGGGGGTTCGCGCGCGCCTTTTTAATTATTTATTTGATTTACTTGGACTTGTATTACTTCAGTTATAACATAGAGACTTAGAGGACTAGTGTTCATATTCTTAACTTTAATTAACCTTCGGGCCTTAAGGACGAATATTTCCGTCTAGTGATACGAGTACGCATTTAAGTAAATACATATTTGTGGTACCTTTCGTGATTCCGACACCACAAATGCTTTAAGCTGCTTCTTAGCGAATAGATTAATATTTGAGAAGATTTTCAAATTTAAGAAGGCTTTGCAACCTAATCTTTTCCCTCTTCTTCTTCTATTCTTTTCGGCGGCGAAATATATATTAAGAGGTTTTGGTATTTGTTAAAATTATTGTTTGTCTATTTGACAAGCGCTATTACGTGGCTGCAATGAAGATACAGGTTCAACTACTAAGTATAAAAGCTTCGTAATTGCCCAGCTCTTTGTTTTATGCAAGCCATTAACCACAGGAATAACGCTGTAACCTGCAGAGGCACAGAACCGTTAAACCTTCACCACTACACGGCGTTAAATTCCGTCTGTACATAGGTTTCCTCTCTGCCAGTGAGCAGTTCTTATTTATGCCAGTGATTGACACACTGGCACTATTTTCACTATGTTTGCTTATAGGAATTGATAGACGCCGATCTAGGGGAGATTTTGAACAAGCGTTGTCTACGCCGTATGGAAGTCGAGTTTCATGGTTACTCGATCGAAATGTCACAAACCCATAGAACTTTGGGGTAAAGTGAAGTAAATGATAGTGTAGCATCTCTTCTTCTCCTTCTTAGTTGATCATAAAGTATTGTAGCCAATCATAATTATGATTGACTACAAGCGCGGTGATTAAGCCATTACCCATTGTAACGATAACTCGATTTGATGATAGAGGCCGTTTCCCTGTAGTGTGACATAAATAGGCTGTTATACTTTATGATCTAAGAAGGAGAGGAAGAGATGTTCTACACTACCATTTACTATAGAATTTAATAAAGGATTTTTAAATCTTGTGCCACAATTTATAAGTTGCTTATGCAGATATCCACACCCTTTGATCTGTATTTATTTTAACGGGTAGCGTCTACATCTTCTTTCATTAAGCATCCTGTGTTAACAATCAACGCCTCTATGCATTAACTTATTGTAAACAAACCCTCCAAACATCTTTCAGGTGGTCCAGCCATCAATAATACCTACTAGGAAATCCAAAATACGTCACAATAACAATGATAGACCAATCGAGGCCTAACAATAAATATCATTGATGGACGGTCTTATTGTTCTTTACGGCCGCCGTTCAATTTGCATTGACACGGTTTGGTAAGTGTTATTTACGAGTTTCATTGATATTTACAACATGCCAAAATTTTATTAACTGGGTTCAAGGCCTGCTCGCTTCTGACGTCGCAGAATCTGGTGTTTCAACTTAAAAGGGCCTCAGGATATGTTTATTTTATTTTAAACAATTTTACAAGTAGCTTATCGATAAATGTAATGATACTTTAGCAATTAAAGATTTAAACTTTAGTTAACACAATATACAATATTGATTGAACACCAAAGAAGAAGCTAGCCATACAGTTAAAAGAAATAAAGCTTTCGGCTGTGTTTAAAGATGTCCTTTTCTGTGAAGGAGGCTTAGGCGCCTTAAGTTTTTTTTAGTACCACGAGCCTACGAATAGCTTGATGACTAAAATGACATGAATAACGTTTTTTACTGGCTGAATATTGTATTTAGTTTTTTATGGTACCTTCGTTGTTCCCGATACAAATAACACAAGTGAATAATCTTCTTTTGTAAGAACTTTTTGAATAATGTTCTACCTACGGCATAATATAAAGCAAAATATAACGCGGATTCCTCAGGACTATCTGGTGACATGTATGCCGCATTTCTGTATGAATGATATGGATATACATATAATTGACATCGAAAAAACCGGACTATCAATGATTTATTTCATGTAACTTTATTCTGCTTGCTTCCCGTAAATCTTTCTTCTTCGTCTGTCCCGACTTGTGTTCGAAAGCTGGAAACCCTAGTTACTCGAAGCAGATTCGATGCCCGGTTGTAAATCTGAGCCGAGATTTAAATAAGTAAGGCCTCCGTGATTCAATGAATCAACTGATGTTATAAAAATTCCGACGTTATAATATGACATATCTAATCAATGTAGAATGGGCGGAATGGATGAAATTGATATTTTATTTAATGACATAATTGTTCATTTTCGTTATGCGTGAACGTTTATGATAATAACAAACTGCGTTCAAAATTATTTAATTTGGAAGAAGAACGAAGTAGAAAGCTTTGTTTTTTATATTAAAAAAACGGACAAAACAAGCAAAATCCTACGCAAATAATAATGATTAGATATGATTAAATCTAAACAATTTGCGTCGGATTTCCAGGAAAGGAGATTCTTGATGTTTTGATTGAGCCGTTAAAATCACTTTTGTTTGTTCTAATAATTATTGGTTATAGCGATGGGTTAAAAAAGGATTTCTTAGAATACCTAAACACTTTAATGAAAAAAAATTAAAGTTTTTGCTAGATATGGGTTCCTCAGTGTTGCCTGCCAGTCACCAAGAGTAAAATGACATATTATTATGAGAAAGTTAAAAAAAGCACTTCCATGGTAAAAGCAGCATTCACTCACACTACTGAGGAGCAAAAAAAAGTTTGTCAACTATTACTGATTTCTTGCAAGTGCGCTAACATTGCTACCTACCTAAGTATTTATGTTTGCTTGGTGCTTTATTGAAAATAAAACGTAAAAGTAACATTTTAAGTAATGTAGGATATAGGTAACTAACATGGGATTATATTATTTTATACGTTCGAAGTGAAATAAATCCTGATTTTGAAAGTAAAAATGTTTAATAGCGTTTATTGTAAGTCACATCAACTCACATCCCTAACCACGAAGCGCGTGCGCAATTTGCCTACTTTACCGGGTCGCCGGTCTGGCGTTAGTTTATTGCAATTATAACTAGAGAACAAATAATAACACGGTAATAACTTACGAGCACATTGATTATGCGTGATACGGCGCCTGCTTTCAGTGCGTGGGGGAATTCCTGGGCAATCGTTAAGTAGTCTTTACTTACTTACTTACTCCTATGGCTCGGCGACCCGTAGTGAGTCTTGGCCTCCAGAATGAGTAGTCTTTAAGTACTATCATTTCATACTGGTTAAACTGATTGATAGTATAGCAGCGAATAGGACTTGGAGAAAGCTTAGTCAACTGACTCGCAACTGCGAGTTCAGTTCTCGGTTAAGACAAAGTAAGTCTCAGAATCATAAAATATGCTTCCACAATCAATGATTGTTTTGGCAAACTTAGTGATGCACTTCAATTGTGCAAAGAAATGTTTAAGTAGGTATAGCGTGCGCGCATCAAACTTTTTTACCATCACATGAAATGGGTCAAGGAGTAACCCAAAATGTACCAAAATTTCACTTCAAATCCAGTAGTGGCCAGTAGTGGCGTAGCGTGGGTGTCAGCCGCCCGGGGCGGAAGACAATTCTGCCGCCCTTTTTTACAATTCTGCCGCCCCTTTTTCTTCTTTTTTTGCTCCTCCAGGAAATTTTGCCGCCCCCTAAAAAGTGCCGCCCGGTGCGGACCGCCCCCCCCCCCCCATCGCTACGCTACTGAAATCCAGTTCATAACCCTATCATGTGTTGTGGCGTTGACATTGTTTATTATTATTGAGAGCCATCATTCCATTGTTTCCTGAACAAACAAACTGACTTCGCGAGTCGGAATGAACAATCATGGAGGTTGTGTGGCCGCGTCGGCCGGTGCGATGATTTAGAAGTTTACCGGCCCCTTAATTAGTGGAGCGCGTGGTCTGCTAATTAGCGAACGGATTGGACCCCAGGGGCGGATCTGACAGGGCTCGCCTGATCAACTATGGTCGCGAACTATTTCTTTTGTTTTACCTCGTTACTCCACCAAAGCGGAGATGCGGTGCGGTGTGCAGTGTGCTGTGCGCGAAGAGATGTGTTTAACGAAATTCTATTGGTTGTTTGTTTTCTTCTATTGATAGATAGATAGATAGATAAATAGTTTATTTGCAAAAAAGGACACACATACACACAAAACAAGCTGGTCACTTAGTAACAAAGGGAAAAAAGACAAAAAACATTACCTTACATTATTATTATGATTTATTATCATAGCTGGGCATTAACTCGTTAATCCGTTAATCGTTAATTAACGAAGTTAACATTTCCAGTAACGGATTAACTTTTAAGTTAACTTAAAAAAATGTTAACGGACTCGTTAACTTCCGTTACATTTTTCCAAGTCCGTTAATCCGTTACTTACTATTGTCCCACCGTATGAGAGTGAGGGAATAGAGAGTGCACCTGTGCTTGCGAACTCACTTGTGCACTTAAATATATCCTGCGTAGTTTGCTAATCGTAAAAAGATAGGCCGCCGTAGTTGAAAAACTCGGCTAGGAGGATGGTTTACCGCACCGTGCCATTAAACACTCTAAATATACACTCTTTTTAGGGTTCCGTAGCCAAATGGCAAAAAACGGAACCCTTATAGATTCGTCATGTCTGTCTGTCTGTCTGTCTGTCCGTCCGTATGTCACAGCCACTTTTTACCGAAACTATAAGAGCTATACTGTTGAAAATTAGTAAGTAGATGTATTCTGTGAACCGCATTAAGATTTTCATACAAAAATAGAAAAATAATAATAAATTTTGGGGGCTCTCCATACTTAGAACTGAAACTCAAAATAATTTTTTTCATCCAATCCTTACGTGTGGGGTATCTATGGATAGGTCTTTTAAAATGATAATAAGGTTTCTTATATCATTTTTTTCTAAACTGAATAGTTTGCGCGAGAGACACTTCCAAAGTGGTAAAATGTTGGTCCCCCCCCCCTGTAACTTCTAAAATAAGAGAACGATAAATCTAAAAAAAATATAATATGATGTACATTATTATGCAAACTTTCATTGAAAATTGGTTTGAACGAGATCAAGTAATTAGTTTATAAATTTTTGGGGCTTCCCATACTTAGAACTGAAACTCAAAAAAATTTTTTTCTTCAAACCCTTACGTGTGGGGTATCTATAGATAGGTCTTTAAAAATGATAATAAGGTTTCTTATATCATTTTTTTCTAAACGGAATAGTTTGCGCGAGAGACACTTCCAAAGTGGTAAAATGTTGGTCACCCCCCCTCTAACTTCTAAAATAAGAGAACGATAAAACTAAAAAATATATATGATGTACATTACCATGCAAACTTCCATTGAAAATTGGTTTGAACGAGATTAAGTAATTAGTGTTTTTTTTAAACGTCATAAATCGTAAACCGCAATTTTCCTCTCATTCAATCAACTCAAATATAAAAACGTCGATCAAACTTACGAACTACAAGAACTTTTATATTATGATGATACTTGCTGCTACGGAACCCTTCATGGGCGAGTCCGACTCGCACTTGGCCGGTTTTTTTGTTTGTGTCAATTAATTTAAATTTTCTATCATTTATTACTATGTCATCTCGACACGTGTCCACTTAAGAAAACTTAAAATAAATCACTTTCATGTTTTCGTCAACTGAACACGTTTGATAAAATAAGAACATTATTATGGTGAAGTAAGTACAAAACATTGAACGAACAGCATAGCATGGAACGGGACGTGCAGAATAGAATGAATGCAGCATGGATGAAGTGGCGACAGATCTCGGGAACAACATGTGACCCACGGATGCCCCTTAAGCTTAAGGGAAAAAATTACAAAACGGTCATCAGACCTGTCGCAATGTATGGATCGAAAGAAAGGTACATGCAACTGAGATGCGCATGCTAAGATGGATGTTTCAAAGTCAAAGTCAAAGTATTTATTTTGCAATTTGATTTACCAAGAAATTCTTTTGCACGTCATAAACTTTTTTTCCTACCAGCACTTCGACGTGAATGAATGGCCTGCTGTTGAGAAGAAGTGCCGCAAGAAACTCAACAGTTACATATGATAGCCTTTTTTAAAACATTTTGTGTTGTACAATAATAACTTAATAATAATATAATGTCAAATTAATAACAATATAATGTCAACTTAATAATAATATATGTAATAAGTACAATAAATAAGCATAAGAGTAGATGTGCAGAGAAGCAAATGTGTTTCATGTCCACAGAGTCTTGTCATTTAAGTAATCTTCTACTTTATAGTAACCTTTCCTCATAAGGTAATCTTTAATTATGACTTTAAATTTATTTAAAGGTAATTCTACAAGACGTTGTGGTACTTTGTTAAATAGTTTAATGCTCAGTCCAACAAATGACTTTCCTGTTTTATGAAGCCTGACATTAGGAACGGCAAGTCTGTGCTTATTCCTTGTGTTAAATTTGTGACAGTCGGATTTTTTTAGAAAATTATTGTAATTCTTCCGAACATACATTAAACAATCAAAAATGTATTGCGAAGGAACGGTTAAAATGTTAATTTGTGTAAATAGACCTCTGAGCGAGTCACGAGGTCTAAGGTTGTAGATTGCACGAATAGCTCTTTTCTGTAATATAAATATAGACTCGATGTCAGCAGCAGAGCCCCACAACAGTAGACCATATGACATGACACTATGAAAATAACTAAAATAAACCAATCTTGCCGTTTCAACATCAGTGATATATCTTATTCTTCTTACTGCATAAGCAGCTGAGCTAAGTCTTGCTGCTAATGCAGTAATATGAGGACCCCATTGAAGTTTGGAATCAATATTAATTCCTAAAAACAAAGTATCATTAACTATTTCTAATTGCTCATCATTCATAGTAATGAATGTATCCATCTGTTTTACATTAGGCATCATAAATTTAACACATTTCGTTTTCTTTGCATTTAGTGATAAGTTGTTTGTGTTAAACCATTGTGACACTCGCGACAGAGCCCTGTTTACCTTGTCAAATGTTTTTTCATTTCTATCTGTTTTAAATATCAAAGAAGTATCATCAGCAAACAGAACTATCTCACAGAGGTCCCCGGTGTAGTATGGTAGATCGTTTATATAAATCAAAAATAGCAAAGGGCCCAGTATAGAGCCTTGTGGCACGCCCATTCTCAGTTTAGCACCACACGAATTAATATTGTTGATATTGACTCTTTGTATCCTGTCAGTGAGATACGATTCAATTAGTTTCATGGCAGCGTTGGAGACACCGTAATGTTTTAATTTATCAAGTAATATTGTATGGTCAACACAATCAAATGCCTTTGATAAATCACAAAAAATACCTATTGCGTTCTGTTTACCTTCCCAAGCATCAAGGATATGTTTAATAAGTTCAATTCCCGCATCGGTTGTACTTTTGTTCTTAGTAAAACCATATTGCTTTTTATGAAGTAAATTATTGATGTTGAAATGTTCAAGTAATTGATTAAACATAATTTTTTCAAAAATTTTACTTAAAGATGGTAAAATAGAAATTGGCCTGAAGTTGGATGGGTCACTTTTATTGCCCGATTTAAATAAAGGTATTATTTTACTGTACTTCATCAAATTGGGAAATTGACTTTCATCAATGCATTTGTTAAAAATGAATGCTAAATGGGGTGAAATAACATCAATTACTGTTTTCATTATATCAGTAGAGATGCCCCATAAGTCTTCGGTTTTTTTCATGTTCAGTTCTTTGAACGTTTTCAAAATTGTGTTTGGGTTTATATAATCAAATTTAAACGGAATCTGACATTCAGCTACACTCGAAGCTAATAAAATTTGAGCTTGGTGTGAGCTAGAATTTAATTGACTAGTTGTTATAATAGGTATATTTGAGAAAAAAGTTTCAAAGGCATTAGCGACTTCTATATCAGATTTAAGAATTTCATTGTTAACTTTTAAGGAATAGTCGCTTTCGTATGGCTTTAATTTACATGTCTCTTTATTAATTATATTCCAAGTAGCTTTGACTTTGTTACTTGACTTATTTATTTTGTTACGCAAGTAAATAGATTTTGCTTTATAACATACTTTCTTAAAAATCTTGGAATAGTTTTTAACATATTCTATGACCTTTGGATCTTTAGAACATGCTTTTAAACCATACAGTTCATATAATCTATGTCTACTCTTATAAATACCTTTAGTTGCCCAGTCATTGAATGAAGCTTTAGAATTATTAGTTTTTATTGTCTTTTTAGTAAATATTGAGTCAAACTCAGAAGTTAGCAAGCCAAATAAATTTTCATAAAGAGTATCTACATCACCACCACGAAGAGAAATATCAGATATTTTTCTATCAATGTTGCTTTTAAATTTATCTTTACGTCTCTCAGTGACAGGCCTACAAATGATGTCTACAGATTTAGAGGCAGCACAGTGTTCAAATTTAACTTGCTGGCCACTATGATCTGATTGGATACAGTTAATAATTTTCTTATCAATTACCTTATTATTACAAAATATATTATCTAAGCAGGTGGCAGAAGTGGGTGTGATCCTGGTAGGTTCAGTAAAGAGATTTACTAAATTAAATGACTTAAACAGGTTAACAAATCTTACGGCCAATTGTGAACCTTCCAGAATATTTACATTAAAATCTCCACATACAACAACTTTTTTATTTGACATACAGGTTTTCTTGAGTATCTCCTCCATTGTGGTTTCAAATATACTATAATCTGAAGCCGGGGGTCTATACACACAAACTATAATATATTGTTCTAGCTCTGCACATGCTACTTCTATAGTTCGCTCAATTGAAAGTGCTACTATATCTTTACGTTCTTTACATTTTAACTTGTTATGTACCAATAAAAGTGACCCACCACGAATAGCAGATTTTCTCATGAACGAACTAATTAGCCTAAAATTATCTATACTTATTAAACAATTTTCTTGTCTTAACCAGTGTTCGGTTAAACATAAGACATGTATATTCATACAGTCTAAGAATAAACCTATTTCAAGTTCCTTACCAGAGAAGCCTTGTATATTTTGATGAACTAAATTAAAAAAATTACAAGACTTATCCTTCGTCACTGTAATAGGTTTGCAAGAGATGTCCTCTTTTGTCTTATGATTTAATTTAAATTACTTGGATTAAAATCCAAAGTCTGATTGATGTCAGATCTACTGCTCTGCTCAATAGAAGCAGGCTTGTTAGCCAAGTTCTTGGCTGAATTAATAATAAAATAAGATAGCGACACAGCTATCTGTCGTTTACAATAATTACTAGGATAGTATTTATCCTTTGTCGCATGTATACTATAGTTTTTAATTATTTTATTTATGTCAATTAAATGAAATTTTTCATTAGAAAATGTCATAGTGTCAAGGCACATATTTAATTTATATCTTAGGTCGTTTTCTACTTGTGGCACACCTGATAAATAAGGTAATGTGAACAAGATAATTTTCTTTACATTTAGAGAACATAAGTTATTAAAATGATTTATTAATTTTCCTTTGTTCAGATTACCCCTGTTACCAATTAATATTATTAAGGTTGTATTAGGATTAAATTTATAATTAATAATTTTATCAATAATATAATCATATGAAGATTCTGGTGAGCAGTAATTGATAACAGGCTCAATTAATTGGGTACTTAAAAATTGGCCCATATGTTTACCAACGTCATCACTAAACATAACATAATTGGATTTATTACTATCCAAGTTAAATGGATAGTGAGAGGATGATGACTCATTTTCTGACCGAGTACTCAGTGGACAATTGTTTTTACTAATATTATGATGGTTTGAATCTGAATTGTCCATGAGCTTCTTCAAGGCCAAAACATGTTCCTCATACTCTTTTTTATTATAATTATATCTACTTGTAATTGTTTCTAATTTTTCCTGAAGGCTGTATATTTCTTGTTGGAACAATTTTACACTTTCTTCATGTGACACTTTATTATTCTCTAACATTATAGAATAAACATCTAATTCATCACCTAAACGCCTCCTCTCATTAATATATTTTACACTTTTAAACATACATTTTTGTTTCTTGATTAATTTTTGTGTTCTTTTTATAAACTTATTGATTTTTACATATTTTTTATACTTGTTTTTGCTGCATTTGACTATTCCTACTGAGGGCAAGGAATTTAGTTTTGATTCATTTGTTAAATCAATTGTAGGTATGTCAGTAGCAGCAGAAACCAGGCTGGGTGCACTGTTAACTAATTCGCTGAATAGGCTCTGGCTTTGGTCGACCAGGGCGTCTGTCTTCTCGGACTCCATGTGCGATATGTGGTGGTGGGCCTCCTGTAGCTCATGCTCCAGCATGGTGATGCGCCTGAGGCCACGCACGTAGTCCTCGCTGCACTCGCCAAATTCGTCAACTATGCCTTGTAACCTATCCCGGTCGTCAATAGTTAGAATGTACTGTGTGTGCAACTCAGCCATCTCTTTTTTTAAAACAGTATTTCTGTTCAAAACCTCTAACATTTCTTTCTCATTATCGTCTCTTTCCTGGTGAAATTGGTCGATCAACTCCTTAGACACCTTTAATTCTTTTAAAGCTAGGTCAAGTTGGCGAGCTAAGGCACTGCGGGTCTGCATTTTGGTATTTATTTACGTTAAAACGAATCGCAAAGCGGAATGTAAACAAAGATTCCAAAAGCGTCGATCGAACAACTTATGAAGGTATTTTGTAATAAAATTAACCTTTGCGCGTACGACTATCTGAGATTTAACGAAATATATTGATCTATAATATTTTATTTTAGTAATAATATACAATGTTTACCTGAAGAGAAGATAATGATTAACAATTTTCAAAGTGTCGAAATAACCGTTAGGAAATTTCGTCACCTTTATTACACTGGTTTAGTAGCACTGACACTCAACTTACGCACTAATTAACATGTATTATAATTAGTTATACACTTAGTTATGTTTAGTGAGCGTTATTTAGCCGTAAATATGCGAAAAATCTAATTATTATTTAATTTAAATACGGGAGCACAGCAGATCAGCTGTCAACCCGAGTGTTGCCACAAGCGAAAAAAAAAAAAGGAGGATGAGGATGAGGATTTGGAGGTTGGATACGATTAGGAATGAGTAGGTATATAAGAGGAAGTTTGAAAGTTGCACCGGTAGTGGATAAAGTAAGGAGTGCAAGGTTAATATGGAATGAGAAGAGAAGACACACATGTCGCCAAAAGAATGATAGATATATATGTGCGTAGACGGAGATTTAAGCAGAGGAGGACCGAAAAAGAGATGGATGGATTGCGTGAAGTATGATTTGAAAATAAAAGGAGAGAATGTAGAATTGACGGCTAATAGGAGTGTGTGGAAGGAAAAAACATGTTGCGCCGACCCTACATAACGTGGGATAAGGGCAAGGAAATGATGATGATGGTAAAGTGCCTGAGATCACGTAGATTAATGCCACGTAAATAGACCATCGTCTGACTAAACGATTTGGCAACTATAAAGAATCAAAGTTACGGAAATATAAGTATCGGTGTTGAAAAATATAATAAGTAGAACTCAAATTTTGCGTTTTTTTAATGTACCTACCCGATGGTAAGCAATCACCGCCGCTCATAGATACCTGCAACACCGGAGGAGTCACAAGTAAGTTGCCGGCCTTTGAGAAAGAAATTAATTGCCCGAATAACAACCTTACTTCATTTGGATTATTCCCAAGGTCCACCAAGCAACGTTGCGACAACTTTTAAGTTTTGTTCGCAAAGTTCACCAACAGGGCACGTTAGGAACAATAACAGCGAAAAAGAGATAAATATATTATTCTGAACTTCCACCTCAGAAAACGTCCACCAGTCGTGGACCTGGAATGAAATGAAGAAGAAATTGTAAAAGCACTATTCTCAACCGGTATCTTTGAATTAGTTCTTCTCTTGTCTTTTATTATCATTGAATATCATAAAGATTACCTCCTTACAGTGTAACTGGAGATTCAATATTTTTTGTTGTAGATTGAAATATTGAATGAGTGTGACTGGTTGGGAATACGCTACGCCACTGCTCCCAACGGGTTACAGTCAAGTGTGACTCTGTGTGACTAGTTGGAAATCATTTTACAAAGTTATCCCAACGAGTCACACTGTAACCTGAAACAAAGTAAATCTTTTCGTGACGAGATAACAAAGTAATAAATGATACAAATTTTAATTTCACTAAATGGACCCACCTTGTCTAGTCTCGTGTGTCCAGTTGGTAAATAACCCCTTTAATTTCTGATTTTTTTAAGCATTATTTACCATGTGTTAACGGATTAACGATTAACGTTAACTTGCGTTAATTCGTCCCAAAAGAAGCGCTTTAACGTTTAACGAAGTTAACTTTTTTAGTAACGGATTAGCGATTAACGAAGTTAACTATTTGATTAACGATGCCCAGCTATGTTTATTATATTACCTATACACTATTGTTATAACGCAATTCTATTGGTTGTTTAAAAAACATCTCCTGCCCACTCGACTCGTCTCCGCTTTGACTCCAGTCCTGGCCTAAGAACCGGGCTTTGACTGCCTCCGTGGAACCGTGGCTAAGACGCTCGGGTATAAAAACACTGAGGTCGTGGGTTCGATTCCCGCCTGGGGTCTGGTTGGTGGTAGGGCTTTTTCAGAGTGCGACTGACTAACTACCACCCCCGCAGGTGAAATCTGGCGCCATAACAGCCCTGGCTGTGTTCCGGTAATATTTATGTGGGAGCCAGTAAACTTGAAATCAGACTCGAATATCAGATGAGTCTACAGTCTGGCAGCACATTGAGATACGCTTCCAGATAAAGCGTCCCTCATTGGAATAGGTCGCAGTGACCGCTTACCATCAATCAGGTGGGCTGCATGCCTGTCTGCCTTCTGAGATTTCTAGGTCCTGGGTTCGATTCTCAGATGGGGCAAAATTTTTGTCGGACACAGCACTAGGTTTCTGAACACCAATCCTTTTTTGGCAAGCGTAGTGATTAAGCCAGTACTCATAATTGTAACGATAATTTCATTTTGATGTTGGAGTTTTTTGTCCTAGGCTGGTAATTTACGTGGCTACGCTTTATATATCTCTATCCTGTGAAAATTCAAATGTTAATTGGCAGGAGCTTAGACATAAAATACGAAAATCGTTAAAAAAAAGGGGTAACTTTGGGATTTTTTTCTATCGAGTGAAGTTTATAAAAACATGTAATTGAATGCGATTTTAACTAGATCAGATCCTTAACTGATACATATATTTTTTTTAGAATTGAAAACACTGATTTGTATGTCTCAGGTGGCTTTTAAAAACCATACGCGCGGCATCTGCGGAACTACACAGCCTTAATATGTTTAATGACATTATCGTAACACTACTGTAGATTATACAAACTATTATAAATAATTACGAAATATAATTTGATATTGCGTGCGCGTGCGCGGCATTGTCGCGAAAGTGTTTATCGTCGCAATATCTCTTTAGTTCGCAATTATGAACACCAATTAGTTTAGTTGACTTTTAGGTCATAAGCCCTTATGCTTCCTCAATACTTATCTGGTGCCTGCCTTTTATAGACTTAGGTACAAGACAATGCTGGTCTAGATTTCTCTAAGACCGGAGGTAAACCAGTAATTTGTACTTGCGAAACATCGGGATGAGATCCAGTGAAAGTAATTAGATACCGTTTACAACTTGTACTGAGACTGGAATCACTAGAAACTTGATATTAAATTCATGTCTGGTCTAGTAGACACGGTGCAAGCTTATCTAGCATTCAAATCCTAGGAATATAACTATTTCTAGGCGGTTGGCTACCACCTTTACAAGGGACCTATTGGCTGACTACAATCCTCTAAGCAGAGCTAATGCATGTGCATGTGAATACTAGTACACCCCCACTACAGGAAAGACATTTTTGTAGTGGTAGAGCCATGCTGTTTTACAGTACGAATGGGCCGGCTCGTCCTGGGAAGTACCACCCTCTCACATAACACCAGCGTGAAATAATAGTGACTACTATTGTGTTTCGTCTGGTTTGTGAGAGTACCGGAGTCCCACACACCCCATACCCCCATAGGGCGGCAACGCATCAGCGATCCCTCTGGTGTTGCAGATGTCCATGGGCGGCGGTGATTGCTTACTATCAGGCGACCTGCTGGCTCGTTTGCCGCCTCTGACATAAAAAAAGACTTAGCATATTAAGCTACTTTTATCCCGGAATGGAGCAAAGTTTTCATGGGATTACAGAAGTAAAAGAGTATATTAGTTTGGCCTTCTTTCAAGTCGCAATGAGTTGCTCCAATGCGACTAGAGAGAAGTACAAAGGGTTTACTTGATTTTTGGTAAAGGCATTGTTTGGGAGCTGTAGAGTGATAATATGAGCTATCCCGGGAAAATATCATATTTTTGTCATAAAGTCTACCACGCGGGCAGAAGGCTAGTCCTACTATAATATTATAAATGCGAAAGTCTGGATGTTTGTTACTCAATCACGCCTAAACGGATGAACGGATTTAGATGAAATTTGGCACACGTATAGTTTATAATCCGGATTAGGACATAGGCTATAAAACTCCTACGGGAATTGTCTTATTCCCGCGGGATATTTGAAAAAAGAAATTACGCGCCGGTGAAACCGCGGGCGGAAAGCTTGTTTTAAATAAGTAATATCATAATTTAGAAACTTCATGGGTGGACTATGCTCGACGATGTTTATTCATAATTACTCCTAACAACTATTATGAATGGAGAAATCAGACCACTATATCATTTCTAATGTCCGGATAATAAAAATAGACAACAGCAAATCAAAGTAAAAACTTGTCCATTCCCATTTATAAATACATCGAACAACCGCGTCAGACGTGGAACAGAACCCAGGACCCCCCGCTGTGTCGCCCTGAGCGATTCCGTTCACACTGTCACACCTAATGTTTGTTTATGTTTATGGTTCATTCTGGCCCGTGTCGCGCATCCTCTGTTATTTATGGCTCGCTGGTGCCTAATTGGTGTTCTGTGGTAACTGTGGTATAGGAATGGAGATGTCAGACATGTGACCATGTGGTGTGTCCTTACTGGTGACAATTTTTAGAAGTGTGTCAAGCACTTCTGTGTTTCGGAGAAAGGGCACTGAAGCTAGTGAAATTACTGGGTATAGGTATGAGACCTAATAACTGTCGTCTCGGTGTAGCGGGCGCAGGGCGGTGCCAGACAGTAACTGCTTAGTTACTGTTTGGCACTGAACTGTCTAAGGGCATACGTGGCGCTTTCCATCAGGTGTACGATCTGCTCGTCTTGTTACACATTGCAATAAAAAAAACCTCACTTGTTACTTCAACTGGCTTCGTCATCAGTGGGTGACAAAGCCAGTTGCTACTTAAAAGGGACCGTCCATTTATCACGAGATGTTTTTTGGGCATTTTTAAACTCAGGGTTCAAGGTCAGTTGCCAGGCAGACAGACAGGCAGAGGCTGCCTCTTGGGGACATTCATTGCTATGCAGATGACAGTACGGTTCACGGGCGCTATCTGGGTAGGCCAAGTGCTGGCAGGGCGATGGTTGATGAGATGCGGGAGAATCTTGTCACTGAATTGAACCGAGTTCTGAATCTCATTAGTGAATGGGGTTCCAACAATTTGGTTCAATTCAATGCCAAGAAAACTCAAGTATGCGCGTTCTCCTCAAAAACATCCCAATTTTTCCCACTCCCCGTTCTTCAGGGCACCCCTCTCAATCTGCAGAAAAGCCTAAGCATGCTTGGCATGGAAATCCGCTGCAATCTAAATCAGGCTCAGTACATCGAGCATCTTATCTCAACGGCATCCAAAAAACTGGGTATCCTGAACAGAGTGCGTCGGTTCTTTACACCGGATCAACTATGTCTTTTATATAAGACTCAGGTTCGGTCCTGTGTGGAGTACTGTTCGCATCTTTGGGATGGATCTGCCAGATACCTCTTGGATGCCCTTGATAGATTGCAGCGACGGGCTTTGCGCATTATAGGTGATGAGGAGGTCGCCAAAACCCTCGAACCTCTTCAATTGCGAAGAGACGTTGGTTCACTAAGTGTATTCTACCGCCTCTATCATGGTGAATGCTCTGAGGAACTCTTCTCCCTTATACCTCCCTCTCCGTTCCGGCTTAGAACCACTCGCTCTAGCCAGCGTTGTCATCGCTTTACCGTGGAAAGTATTCCATCGCGTACAAAAAAGTTCGATGATTCCTTTCTTTGTCGAACCATAAAGAAGTGGAACTCTCTGCCGGCTCATGTATTTCCCCCTTCCTATGACATGAGCTCCTTTAAACGAAGCGTGAAGAAGCACCTTGTGAGCCAGTACTGCGATGCCAACGGATAGAACACCACGGTGTTGCGTCCGTTGTCGTGGTAATTTGGGTTCCCCTTTTGCTTACCATCAGGCTAAGTGGAGCCAATGTACTGAGATAATATAAAAAAAAAAAAAAAAAAAAAAAAAAAGACAGGCACGCAGCCCACCTGAACGTCAAAAGCGTCAAACTCACTGCTTTCCGAGTCAGTACAGTAAATAGAAATAAATGAGTTATTAAACATCCTGGGACCTTATTTCCCAAACGCATGACCATAGCTTATATTATGGGTACCAGTCAAAGGACTTTTTTGTTAAAACAATTTTATGCAAAGAAACAAGCAAACAA
This sequence comes from Mecyna flavalis, assembly GCA_949319885.1. Lineage (NCBI taxonomy): Eukaryota > Metazoa > Arthropoda > Insecta > Lepidoptera > Crambidae > Mecyna > Mecyna flavalis. Next base: position 3,440,409 of record OX439413.1, read on the forward strand.
ATAGTATTTTATTTTAATACTACTTAAAAAAATATTGTGAATTCACCAACAGGACATCTAAAAGTATTTTCCGGGTATTTTTCGTCGGAATTATAATAAAATGATCAAATCACGATCTTCAATGACTGGAACGACTCAAGTCGAATCACTTCCCTGTTGAGGACATTTACATTTTAATGCGGGATAATAAAGCCATCATAACTGCCCTTTATGCCGTCATGTTACTAGTTCTCACTGTGCTCTAGTGTGGGGTAACAACCGGTAGGTACTATCGGAAAATCGGTTAACAAAAATTTGGATAAACCTGTAACTGTATGTATTTACTTAGTTTTTTATTTCTGCTGACGTTTTTTTTGCGAAACTTTCGAGAAAAAATTAATCCTAGCCCATTAATGTTCATATGAACATTTATGACAGTTATTACGGACAGGAAAAAGATGATATTTTTATGTATATTTTTATGACCATATAATATGTACGTGTGTGTTTGCAGACAAAAGATTTAAATATGAAAAAAGACATAGGAATTATATTTAATCCATTTTATTTTACGAAATGTCAGCTTAAAAATGAAATCACTAAATAGGAAAGTAAAAAACAACAAACCTGATGAGAAGTTGGTATACCTAATAGAATTTCCTTTAAAATTACTCGATTCATCAATTATTAATTGTTGTCCGTGATACCCCTCCCTTCAAATGTAAGAGTTGTCACTTATTAAACTACCGGTAAAGTACAACCGGTATTGCATATCCCTCTGCTATCGTTTTGATGTCCCTTAAAAGCACCACTCTCGATTTACTTTTGTCTATAATTTGAATTTAGATGCTGGTTTATTCAAATTCGGGTCAGCATGTTTTGTTTTGAGCTCTGCAGGAATATGAATATGGTACTGAGAAATGTTTATGATATTGATGTTATTTAAGAACGAAATGCAAGGTTGGAAACTGTTTTGAATGTCATTTGATTGTCATTAATTTGTGGGCTATGCCCACGGTTTTAGGAACAAGGGATTATTCGGAAACACGTGTTTTAATATGGAACATTTTTAGTGCCTTGTTGGTTAACTAAGCAAAGCTTCTACTATGGGAACTGCATATAATATATTTTTTATAAGTATCTATGTGCACATTTTATAAGAAACACTTAGGCCAATACAAATAGATCTGTATGTTCATGACACAAATGTTTGTTCTATCTATATGACTGAGGACCACTTCTCAAATATGTATTTCGTCAGTTGAGATGAAGGTTTTTTTATTAATCGGTAAGATCGTCCTGTTTTCTACTCACAATCCCAAGATGAAATTTTGGTGTATTGAAGGTGTTGTATTGGTACTAGTGAAGTTAGGCGCGAAAAAATGTAGGTACTAATATATGTATATTTTATTTATTTTTCACCCATACTCGTATGTACCATCCTTACCTCTCACCCTACTTGTACTTCAATAATCTCCAGCTAAGTTGGGCCAGATACTTATTAAGGTAATGGTAAGCCGATGCGATCTCCGTCATAGAGACATTCTCGAGGCTCCTTGCAAGCGATGAATGCTATCACAATGGCGACATTATCAGTGAAAGTGGTTTGCGGCACAGGAGCAATGCAGCTCCTTTCATCTTGTGATATTTTGTAATGATTTGTTATAATATACTTACATGCTTGGTAAGCTAGACCGCCCGCCTCGATGGGATGGCTTAAGTGCGGCTGTGATCTCAGGCACTTGGGTTTTTCTGGTTCGGGCTAAATTTTGCTGTTCTTCAATGGAATCGGTCGCAGTGGCTGTTTACAATCAGGTTGGTTGCGTTCTGCTAACTGAAATAATATAAAAAAGCTTGAGAGAGCTAGTACACTTAAAATTGTTGGTTCGATCATTTAAAAGAATATTGAGGGATGCTTCCATTGTAATAAGGACCAGGCTTGTTGAATCTAGAATCATAGTCGAAGCGGACCCTGAGATGATGATGATTATGATTGAGGGATGCTTCGTTTTGAAGCTTTAAAAAATCGCTTTTTATGTCATCGGGTGACACTTAAAGTAAAATAATGCTACCAAATCTCTGTCTTCATAATCAACTCCACTTATCCGCTGTCCTGCAAGATGCAGTGGAAAACGATTCGATTAGCCGCGACCAAGCCCATTATCAGCTCAGTATGATGAATGGCAATGCTGTTATCCGTGTGTTGTAAGGATGTATTTCATAGCCGGTTTGTGAAGATCAGACGTATACACTGTCTTTTGATTTGAATTCTAGGACAATAATGAAACGAATGAATTCGAACGTCGTATATTTGTTCAATATGGTGGCAGTTAACGAAATTCACGGCCGGAAAGCCGAAGATTGATGATCACAAACCCTGTGTCCGAAAAAACCCGACATAAATTTTGCTCGACCCATGAATCGAACCCAGGACCCCGAGATCACGGCCAGCTACTTCAAATCACAAGACCAACTGCTACTTTATTAATTTCTTTTTTTAAATCAATTTATACTAATATTTTAAAGAGTAAAGATTTAATTATTTGTTTGTTTGTATTGAATAGGCTCCGAAACTACAGAACCGATTTGAATAATTATTTCACTGTTAGAAAGGGTAAAGCTACACTATCACCAGGTGACATGGGGTACTTTTGATCCTGGAAATATGGGGGAAGGGGGAATATTTGAAAAAAGAATTACACGCGGGTGAAACCGCGGGCGGAAGGCTAGTAAATAATAAAATTAAGTGCAAAATGTATTTTAATCTAAAAGTTGTACCACCATAACTATAATATGGGATCGTAAATATTGTCGCGTGAATTACCCAAAACAATTAACATTTATGACGCAATAAACTAATTTTTTATCAGAATCAATTTCCAATTATGCTAATACGCGATTATCGATTCTGACGTGATCGGACATAAATCGTTTTATCGATATCTCGATATCGATAACGTGGGCGTTACATCCAAAACAAAAATGGGTTTATTTTTAAATTCTTTGCTAACGTAATAAGAATCAAAGTTGCTTTAAAATGTATTTTGTTTTACTTGTCTTGTGAAGTTATCAACAGATATTATGTAATAATGATGGATGTCGTGTTTTTGGTAACATAATAAGTTGTTAATTAAACTATGACTGGGAAGATAGCGGTTATTTTATTTTATTTTATGTAGCCACGCGAAGTTGTGTAATTTTAAGTTAGAAGACAGTTGGTGCAATAAAATAAAAACTGTTGTGATGGCCGTATTTTTTTTTAGATACATTGAATTCAAAGAAGATTCTTCAGAGGGGACATCGCGCATTAAACCAATTATCAATTTTATAATCTAGTGCTCCTGACATTTACTTTAATTTATCATTGTCTATTATTGAAATGTTTTTTCTTTCTAAGTAATTTACTTCACTCCACTTCCGCAAAATATCTCCAGGTAGTTGTTGGTTCCACCCCGCACGCGCGGTTAAATACTTTATTTACCTATACTTAATTGCACAAATAAGTTAGTTGGCTAACTTATTGTCACAAAGCATTTTCTATCAGTCATCATTGGACGGTACGGAAAATTTGAATGTCTGTCCTTGTTATAAAAAGTAAGTTGTAAATTCGCACAATGATTAGTTATATAGGAAATTAAAAACTTATCCGGGGCATTCCCAATGTCAGAACCTACGTGATCACGGCACGTATGCACATGCCTATTAAGACAATGTAACATTTATGACTGTGCTGAAACGAGACCACAAGTCATTGAGATGGTCATTACGACAACACCTAGATCGCTTTAGGTACCTAGAATTTCAAATGACTCCATCATTAACCCTTTCCCCGCCACGTTTTTTTCCGAAAATGGTGCCCCACTCGCCACGACCATAAAAAAAAATCCAAAAAATTATTAGGTTATACTCAACTCATTCAGGCAAGTAAAAATACAACGTTTCTTGATCATGTTTTTTTGTCTGATATATCAGACATTGGCGTGGTGGGCACGAAAATGGTTTGTCTGATATATCAGACATTGGCGTTGAAAAGGTTAAAATGAAGTCAATGTCTCAATGACGGGTACTGGCTAAATCACTACGATTGCCAAAATGGGGATTGGTGATCGCAAACCCAAGCTGTGTTCGAAAAATCCGACTCTTTTGCACGACCCGGGGTTTGAACCCAGGACCCCAAGATAGAACTTAAAACTAATGTTGGTAAATCATTATTTTTCATTTAATGCCACCTTAACACAGAAAACTGTATTACTGAGTAAAAAAAATGTTTTGATAAAATTAAATGTACTTATTTTGACTATGGAAAGAGTACCTAAATCAGGTTCCCTACCGGTTTTTCTCGATAGATGAATAGGAAATTGAATAGGCCGCAGTGGCCGCTCACGATCAGCTTTTTGTCTGCATGCCGTTTTGTCAACATGACATAAAATAAAATACACATTGATATTGACATCTTTGATCTTGGCATCATTGAATCCTACGAGTACATGCATAGTTGATTTGATTTCCATTTTGATTAAAATGGTCCATCAAAATGATTCATAAATGTATAGGAAATTCGGTACACGGGGCATTCCCAATGTATCGACATACGTGATCGCGGCACGTATACACCTTCATATTTAGACAATGTAGCATACGACTGTGTCTGAAATGAGACCACAACTTATTAAGAAGATTGGTTGATGACTTCAACATCTATGATCGATGCGTACCTAGAATTTTAAAACGTAAACGTGACAGATATCAATTAGCACATCTGTTTATAGGACGCTACCTATGATTTAGTATTCCTCTGCAATAACATTTTATGTTTCTGTGTAAAAACCGTTCAGGCAAAACAATATACCTAGTCTAATGTTAATAAAAGCAACACATAAGTTAATGGGAGAATTCGTTGTCTAGCAATATTCTCCCATTTGTAACCATGGTTGTAAATTATTACACAAAGACAAATACATTTTTAACCTCATTTGTTAGACAAACACAATTATCTAATGGTAAGCCAAAGTTGCTCTCGTTTTCTTCTTTGCGAGGCAGCGGGCATAGTCAATCTATCTATTCTATATTACTAATATATTAATAATAGCTTAGGATTATAAAGAGGAGATTTGATTATTTGTTTGTTTGTATTGAATAGGCTCCGAAACAAAATTCTTTCACTGTTGAAAAGGTACACTATCCCCGGGTGACATATAGGGTACTTTTATTCCCGAAAAAGTGGGGGGCAGGGGGGGGATATTTGAAAAAATAAATTAGGCGCGGGTGAAACCGCGGAGGCCTCCGCTAGTTTCATAATAAAAATAAGTTTTTTAATCATCTTCAGGACATTAAATCTTAAAATTATCTTTGCTCTTAAAGGTTCGAGATGTTCCTTTTAGATGCCCGGCAAAGTTTCTTTGGCAGGGGAATGCGTTAACCGTTCGATCCCCGAAACCATAATCAGGTTAAATACTAAACCAATGCCGATTGGCAATCAGTGTTGCCATTAAATATCGCGACCGTTGGGTATATGCGCGCGCGCCAAAAATTTCGGCTTGCGTATTTACGAAATCTACTTGTCTTGTAGCCTGCTGTAATGTCAAATACTTATGTAAATGCTTAAGCAATATGTAAATGCGGTATGCACTGGTGCACTTTAATAATGTTCTGCGGATAAGTATGTATATAAGTTTCACTTTCATTTGTTAAAGGATGGTATAATGGGGAAAATGGGGAGTTAACGCCTTCTTAATAAACATAAAGTCATTGATAGTTTCAACATTCAGAATCTATCCTAATATTTTAAATGTGAAAGTAACTCTGTCCGTCTATCTGTCTGTTACAGTTTTGATAAATTTGGTACAAATGTAAACTTAACCATTTAAAAGGACACACAAGGTGTAAAAGATTTTAATACATAAAAATATTTTTCAGTAGCTAGTATAACCAGGAGCATCTTCTTATGCTTACAGGAATCCAGATTCATGTGACTGCAACGATATTAAATACCCTAGATACACTGACAGCGCTCAAAAAATGTCCCGCAAAACAAGTGCTTAAACACGGTTTAAGCACTTGTGCGCTCCCAGTCGCGCGCGAACCGGCCCTAGCGTCACTATGCCGAAGTGCTCCGTAAAAAAGTGCAAGAACAACACTTTAACCACTCAAAAAAAGGATGGAGTTTCGTATTTCCGGTAAGTAATAAATCCATCTTTGATAATAGAATGCATTAATGGTAAAAATTATCCTAAAACGTGCTAAAATTGTAATTTTCTAAAAAAAATCGGAAGAAATCAGACACGTGGCTGGCTGTATAGTTGTCCCTTTCCCACGCGCTGCGGTATTAATGCTTCTAACACTTTCACACAGAGTAATATTTGGAACATAGTAGGTTTTGTAGAGGAATGGAGTCGCGTAGTACTAAAATTTACTATGGTATTTTTTTTATTTTGTCCAATATTACAACCAATATTTACACATCTTTTTACAAAAAAATCTGTATAACAATCAAAGAACTGTAAGAATAAAAAAGAATTTGATGTTTAATGATTAATTACACTAGTAGATTACCATTTTGTTTTTATATTTATGAATAATTTCATTAAAAAAGAATATAAAGATTGTTTACAATATTTGACAACAAAGAATATATTTTTTTTGTAAAATTATAAGTATTCATTTTTATTAGTAGGTATCGTTATAATAAATATTTAATTTTTATTAGGTATCGTTATAATAAGTAATAAGTAAGATAATATAGTAAAGCCAATTACAAGTTTCCACCTTTAGACAGACATTTTATCTAACAGTGGGCAAAAAGCTATAGTAATAATAAATAAATAATAAATAAATATCTCTGGACAGTATCCACACAGCGTCATCTAGCCCCAAACTAAGCATGAGCTTGTGCTAGGTAGACAACGGATAAACATTACTTATATACTTTTTTTTTGTAAATACATACATATTATACATAGAAACACCCAGACCGATACAAACAGACATGTTCAAGCACACAAATGTTTGTACCGTGCGGGGATCGAACCCGCGACCTCTGGTGTAATAGCCGACTTCTCGACCATTACACCAAATGGCTCGTCGCTAATAATAAATCATTATGAGTTTAAATTTAATAAAAAATCGTTCCTTCGGTAGATAAAATTTAGTTAGTCATTTAACAAATAAATTTGTTTTTTATTCTAATACATTATAAATAAAAAAATAACATCGACGACTACTCCTCTACTAACTCTGTTCTAAATGCATCGATTTTATGATTTTCAAACAGCGCAAACTGAACTAGACCTTATTTCTATTGATTTACAGCCTACATTCGTATTTACAGCAATAAAGCAATAAAAATTTTACGAGCTTGCTGCCTGCGTACATTCTAAATGTCGTAACTCTCGGACGTCTGCATTTAAAGTGAGATCGTATACCTGTGCATTAAGGTCAACTTTTGAATATTGAAATTAGAGTTGATATTATTTTCGTCCTTAGCGCACCCCCCACCGTTGCTATGTACTTTCGGGACACTTTTTGAAGGCGGTTTTATAGGCAATGTTGCTTCTAGGGTATTTAAATTCGTTGTGTGACTGTCATATTAATGAATCGGACAAAATGTATGTATATTTCGGAGTAACAGTGGAGGTGTTTGTAAACGCGCGGCCGGCGGCAAAGCTCAAAGCTGATTAATTACTGGCAAAACGTTAATTGTGGGCCCTTACTTCTGCCTGTCGCTAATTCGTGTGACGGACTCGGCCCGAGTTTTCACACGTAACGGTCCTGGGTGACCTTAAGCATTACTTTTTAACTTAAAGATTATGTCTTCTTCTTTCTCCTGCCCTGTTCCCAATTTATTTGGGGTCGGCGCAATATATTCTTCTCTTCCATTCATCCCTGTCCCTGTCAACGAGGTATCCAATCCGTTTTCACTCATATCATCTTTCACGCAATCCATCCACCTCTTTTTCGGACGTCCTCTTTCTCCATCCACTAACATTCATATTCATCGTTCTTTTCGTAACGTGCCTTTCATCCCTTCTCGTCACATGCCCATACCAAGATAAACGACTCCCTTTCATCTTTTCTGTCACAGGCGCTACTTTCATACTTCCTCTTATGTACTCGTTTTTTTTTAACTTAAAGATTATGTACATATGTTGAAAATAATATGTCATTAGAAACTACTTCGTAGCTTCATACAAAGCTTTAAGGCAAATCAAACATAATTCTTATAAATAAAAATACCAAAGGACACCTTAATTCAATACGTTTTCCATATAGGTACATTATTTAATTGAAGTTTTATATATTTTTACAACCCCCTTTTTTGCGGATGACAATTTACTGAGGCGACATATTATTATAAGAAGCAGTCCTGTGAGGAAATCAGGAATTAAGTAGTTTTTGACTATCGTAGTAATAATCATGTACTTACTGTTAATTACTGGGGAACCCTTTTATTGAAGTTCTTAAATAGCTACCATCCCGCGTCGTATAAGTTTTGTTTATGTCCCGAAATAACAACAACAATGCATAGTCCAGTACTCGACAACCCTTTAATTGGAGTTATTAAAAGCTCATTTTCCAGTTGTGATTGACTCTAGCCAGCGTATTTATACCGAAGGGGGGACACTTAGGTTAATCTCGGCCATACATCACACAGTAGGCTTGTAATTTGCGACCATACACGGTGCACTCGCTAATTGAGACCTCTCGATAAACTCCGGTTAATTGCCCGCTCGCTAACCGATACTTATCACCGGTTTAATCACAGCCCCGGGCTTGTAATTCTACACACTTTTAAAGCGATTTTTTCACGCCGTTCTAGTTTAAGGATGATGTATGTGTCAGTTGCATTGGTTTTTGTGCAAAGTAACTGTTAGGTTATTTACAAGAAAATCGGGAAAGGAAGTTTTCGATTTAAGGTTTATCCTGCCTTATTTATGCTTAAATTGTTGGAGATTTTTATTAAGTGATAATATTGAGTGTGTGTTTAAGTTTGTTTTATTTTTTGTTTCAGGTATAGGAGATAATGGTATTATTTTTGCAACTAAAACAACTTTACAAAAGTAAGAAGAGTTATTTAATTTTTAACGTATACATTTTATTTTTGGAAGTTATTATAACGTAACATAAAGTATTGAACATAATAATATGGGTTTTAGAAATAATAATTTATAGAACACTAACTTGAATAACTAGGGAATTTGTCGCCGACTATTATGTGTTAAATTTTTCGTATAAACAATTGTTACTAATTATAACTTGTACGCATATGAAACCTCGCGTGAACATTGAAATAAAGCTGATACAAACAGACGTCACAAAATTATTTTTGTTACTGGATCTTTATTCGTTGACTCTGTAGACGGACTATCATATGGACACAGGGCCCCATAAATGCTTGTTCAAACACTGGTTATGTGCAAAGGCACGTATCATTATTCAACACTGTGTGCGGACACAAATTGTGCTCGGTACATCAGGGTAGGGTCGCGAAATACTCCGATTTATACAACTCGTAAAAAAGGTCAGCAAACAATACCCTTTCATACTAGATTTTTTATGAACATTTTCGATTAAACTTGTATACAAGTTTTATCTAGTGTTACAAATGTCCATGTTGATTTTCCATCCCTTATAACATGGTGAGACAGTACTCTGACACAACCGAAGAGAGATCAGGCGCAGAACCAACGGCTTTATGAGCTTTCCGGGGCACGGGTGTTTCACACCACCAACTTCCAGACTCAGAACCATGACTATTTTCTGAAACACCACCATAAATTACTTGGTCCGACCCGGGATTTGAACCCAGGACCCCTGGTAACCCTCTAGCCACACAAAGTAACCCAGTGACCAGTAACCCTACTGTCTCCTGAGCTGTTGCATAGTATTATTTAAACTTCGTGAGACAATGAAAGTCGTTAATCGGGAAACAATAGGTATTCTTGATTAAGCAATAAATCGCAAACATAGAGAGTGCAATAAGGCAACGCGTAACCGATGCGTTTGTTGCATGCCAGTGCATGCGTTGTGTTAAGGTGACGTATCTGTAACCCTTGTATGTTTTGCCGTCATTAAAAAAAACGATTTTTTTTTTAATTTTAAAAATTGCTTAATTACGATTCCTTTCGACTGCCATAACACACACACATGTAGGTACCAATAAAAATCACTTCTTTGTCACTTCTAGTCAATGCAGAGGTTTACCGCAACCATTATAATATTATCGTCCTAAGTGTGAAAGTAAAATCACTATTGTGTTAAGGACTAGATGGCGCTGTGTCAATAGAATTCGAGGATATTTAAGACCAGTTTCACTACCGAATGTTTATCTGTCAGATAACCTGCTGTCTCTGTTGACAATTTACAAATAGAAGATAGCACCTGACAAATCCACGACTTATCTATTGGTGGTGAAACCGCCCCTTAAAACTCCTATTTATTGTTAAAAACCACACCTTTTTATTGCGTCAATTATATTCCGTGTATTAATTGTGATAGGTATTATATCATTAACAGAATTCATTTTAACTATAATTTGCTATGGTTGTTAACTATCAATCTTAAGCTTAATATTCGCAATAAACTTAAGATTTCTTAATTGAAATTAAATCTTAAGATTAATTTCAATTAAGATAAGATTTATTGCGAATATAATATGTTACGACAATTACCTAAATACCGCACGGTATGTACAAACATTTGTATGCATGGACATGTTTTTTGTATCGGTCTGGGTATTTCTATGTATAATATGAGTGTATTTACAAAAAAAAGTATAATAGTAATGTTTATCCGTCATCTGGCACCCAAAGCACAAGCTAATGCTTAGTTTGGGGCTTGATGGCGCTGTGTGGATAATGTCATGAGATATTTATGTATTTATTATATTAATAATGTACTGTTTGCATAAGCTGTGTGTATGATTTTGGCGCTAAAATAATTTGCTTTGTTTACAATTAAACTACATAGGAAAATTGCCGTTTCCTGTGAGGATCATTTATAACAATTTAATGCTTGTAGGATTATTCTCTTTCTTCGTCCCTAAACTTCTTAGAATAGAGAACCACTATGTCAAAGGAGAAGACACCATGTTTGCCAAGTATAACAGCATTGGGCCAGTCAATCGCCACAAGGTTGGCATCGTCCCTTCCGGGTGTGAAGGGGAAACCAGAGGAGTTAAGAGGGTAGTAGAATGGACGTCTTAAAGGTGCTCCCTCACCGGGAGCATTCGCGTGTAATGTAACATTATAGATTCGTCTTCCGAGCATTACATTACAACTACCTCCCTGACTGACGAGCGTTCGCGTGTAATGTAACATTATAGACTGTGCTGAGTGATTGATTACACATTGTATCATTACAAGTTGCGCATTGTAATGTAATGCTCGGTTCTCCTCCTTCACTGTTGTAATGCTCGAGTCTGTAACGTCACATTACACGCGAATGCTCCCGATGAGGGAGCACCTTTAGTCGCAAATCCTAAAACAGCGGTATTCCTAGCCTGCGGTTACTTCTACTCCAAAAATAGAAAAAGGCAACACAAATCTATACATATAATAAATTTGTAGAAAAGTGGTGTCTGTACAATGGAAATATATTAAAAAAAAGTAGCAGGGGTTGTTATTATATCGATACCGAACCCGAAATTGTAATTAAAAAATTTTTTGTCTGTTTGTCTGTTTGTCTGTTTGTCTGTTTGTCTGTGTGTTTGTGCACGCTAATATCAGAAACGGCTTATTCGATTGAGATGCGGTTTTCACTAATATATTGTGGTAAGCTTCACTTAACATTTAGTGTTTATTTCATGTCAATCGGTTCATAAATAAAAAAGTTATGTCAATATAAAGGTACACGCCTCGCGCCTGAGCTGCGCGTCCGTATATAAAGCGCGCTGAGAGTATGGCGAATAGGTAGTTGCATTCGATTATTGCGATTTACTTGAATACTGACAGTTTGAATATTTCATTTATTTATATTTAAGAGTTTGTAGGTTAGGTTGGCTTTCTTAATTTTTTTTAAAAATTTGTAAATAAATATTGTCAGCATTTGTTATAGGTTAGGCATTTCTTTCCTTGATTTTTGGTATACTTATCTTAATTTTTTATTTAGGGTTTGTATATATGAATAATTTATAAGTATTTGGTATAGGTTAGGCAATTCTTTTCTTGATTTTCTTTATTTAAGTACAAGTTTATAAGCTCAGGTTATTAATTAATTTTTCTAGCAATTCTTTTGTTTCATAAAATTTGTACGTTTAGTTTACACATCTTAACACTTTTTGCAGTCAGCCTATGTTTTGCGATGACAAATAATAAAGCCCAAGGTCAGACGATGAAAGTTGTGGGTGTAGATCTAAGTATCAGCTGTTTCTCGCACGGTCAGTTGTATGTGGCTCTGACACGGGTTAGCAATCCTAGGAGCCTGTATGCTTTCATTCCCGATGGCCATGCGTCACATATCGTATACCTACAGAGAAGCATACTGTAAAGTTTTGTGTTTAACTGTTTTTATTTTCTATCGATAAAATCATAAGACCGGAAAGCAATCCCTGATGCAATGGGACCACGGGGAATGAAAATTACCCGTGGACCCGTTAATGGGTCGACCCAACGGAACCACGGGTAAACACTCAAATTTTTAGCTACCCAAAGGACGGTATTTGTTATTTAAAATATGCTGCCCGAAAAGTCACTATTCCACGCGGACGAAGTCGCGGGCACAGCTAGTTATAACTATATCCTTCGCTCTACATAGCAGCAGTGAAAGATGTCAAGTTCGTCAGTTTGAAGCTGACGGGAATTCACGGTGTGCATGCATGCACATAAAACAGCGGCACGCCTCTTTTTAGATTAAAAACCTTGTTATAAAAATCCTTGTATATAGGTAGCCAATTAGCCATCGTTCAGCAAATAGTTTTGACGTGTCTAAATAGTTTTGACGTGACAAGTGATCGGTGTGCATCGTTTGGCGCGTTTATTAAATTAAAAAGGGATGGATGGGTGTGCCGGCCCGCACAGCAGGGGGCAATTATATCCCGGCCCGTAATAAAAGGGCTGCGCACAGAGATAGAACTCTGTGGGGCTGCGGACTAGCGTCTTCATTGCATCGGTTGACCTACTTACGAATGTACACTGAGAAAAAATTATTGTCAATTAGACAAGAAAACATTAACCACACACAACCCTTTAAATAACTTATTCAATAAGTCAACGTTTTTATTGTCAGATTTTTGTTGCCGAATTAACAACATTCATCGACAACGTTATACTTGGTCAGAAGTACATAGTTTACAAACAATGTTTAACGTTGTCATAAAGTCACAGCGTAACGTTGTTAATCTGAAAACTTTAATATTGTCCCATTGACAATTGTGCGTTGTCTCTGTAGCAATGTAACCTTACCTATCTAACAACTCTTATTTTATCCTTTTGACGACTGAGCTTTGTCTCTGTAGCAATATAACTTAACGAAACCTTCTCTTAAACGTTGTTAATCTGAAAACTCTAATATTGTCCCATTGACAATTGTGCGTTGTCTCTGTAGCAATCTAACCTTGCCTATCCAACTATTTAATGTGGGCAATCTAACAACTCTTTTATTGTCATTTTGACGACTGAGCTTTGTCTCTGGAGCAATGTTCCTCCAATGTTGTTAAACGAACAACTCTAAAAGAGCAAATTTCTTTTTAATGATATTTGCGAAATTATTGTTTTTGTCAGAAAATTTAAACAACAGTGTAGTTGTTGTTGTTTAAATTTTCTGACAACAACAATAATTTCGCAAATATCATTAAAAAGAAATTTGCTCTTTTAGAGAGTTGTCCGTTTAACAACATTGGAGGTTTGATTAATACTGTTAGCAGTTGAGGGGTTTTAAATATTAAATAAAACACTTGATTTATTATTACACATCATATAATAAAGAACTAAGTATTAACACAGAGAAAAAAAAATGGTTGCCTTCTTGCCTTGGCACTTGTCATCCCTTGACAACCTACATACTTTCTTTTTCGGTACAGCTATGATGGGCATCTGTCGGAGTAGGGCAACGATCCCCAGCAACGCGGCTACGTTTGCTTGTTCTTCGCCAACTGTATAACAATCACATAGACTATATTGATTTGGCTAGTCGATTGGTACGATAGGTAGCGACCCTGATTGTAAAGTCAGCAAAGGAGATATCTGGGCAGGCCCGCTCGAAACGGATGAAATTATTTCATGAAATTACTATTTTTAAAAAAACATTGTCAGGTTGGCGCGCTTGGCAACACAAGAAACTTACAACATATCTACTGAGACTAAAGAACTTTGTTGGTAGTACCAAGTAACATTGTGATAGTGAGGGTCTGCCAGACAGAAGGCCACGCCGCCGCAGCGCGCAATCGACAACCGTTAGGTATTTTCTATAAAGACACACAAACAGTACTAATTTATAGCGATAGATAGACCCGAATAGCATTAAAGCCGTGGCGTGCCGAATGTGTCTCGCTGCCTCTTCTTATAAAATGTTTGGGAGGGACGCCTTTTCTGTCTGGCCTGCGCCTAAGATCAGGCATGCATCACACATACGTCTATCACTACATTGGTCATACATATCATATCATAGCAAATACTTAATACGTAATTTAAACTTAACACCACCGCTGGCCAACAACTGTCATTAGATGTAGGTACCTAGGCAACTGGCCCTAACTTGTTGGCCTAGAGTAACGATCTACGTAGATATATGAAATTCCTGGCTACATACACAACTAAGGATGCCCTCTCTTTATTGAACCTACTTTAAGGCAAATAGAATAGAAATAATAATGGGAAACTATACTTACATGCACACACATAAAACAACAGAAGTAAAACTTTATACGAAACAACACAGATTTACCTCGTTAATCTAGTAGGTATAAAGAGGTGAACTTACCCGACATATTGTCTATGAGGTGGGCCAACCTCGCCTTAGCCAGAAATTCCTCTATTTTAATATCACACTGCGCAGTGTGCACACGTTCACTTGTCGCGATACTGTTAATAGGTTTACTGGTATGGTATTACAAAGAAAGGCAATGTCCAATGGGACGGAGCCGCGGACCCGCGGCGCGTGCGTGCAGTTCGTCCGGTGGTCGGATGGGGAAGAGGGCGATGCGAGCGCTCGGCGCGGCGCGTGGGCTCCCTGCCCCCGCGCCCCGCGCGGGATAGACAGTCGTCATCCCCCCTCACGCCTCATACCCCGCGTATTGTGCCTCTATTAATATTCAGTAGTAAACTTTGTCAATTTATTAAGTTTGTTGTACAAGTACAATTTCTTCTTCTGTCAATTTCTATATGTTTACTTTGTTAACTTGTTTTTTTTTTCGACACAACGTTAAACATTAACGAATTAACAATGTTTTTTGCTTGAACGGCAATATGGTAAAGTTCTCTTGAAATTGACAACATTCAAATTGAGTGTAGCACAACATTAGTCTGACAACATTAGAATTGACACTATAACTATGTAAATATTGACTCACAAACAACAAACAATCGACAACGCTTATTTTGTACGTTGTGGGCTATATTTTTTCTCAGTGTATGGGTGGTTCTTGATGAACAAACTATAACCTACTTTTTAACCGATATTTTTACGTTGTTTTAGGGTACGTTTGAAGCATGACCCTTACGGGATTTGGCAAGGGCTATTAATAAAATGAAGCGTTTTGATGACAGCTGCGATATTGCAGAAGTTAAACAACTCAGCCCAAGTCCCTACTAAATGTTCTACCAATTTTTAAGTATTGTTTAAGCACCTTGTTGATAGTTCAGTTTCTAAAACAAGGAATAAGGACGGAACAAATATATCGGACAAAATAGACAGGCCTAATATTTTGTTATTTTAATTTTTAACTTAGCAAATTCACGGAATAACAACCAGAGACTTCCAATATTGATCAGGAAAATATGTATAAAGATGAAAATAATAATATGCTTTATTCCTATGACACTAAGGTACTTGCTTCAACTTATGTACATTGTCTTTTGCTCGTATTAACGTCACGAATGTTCAACATGCACTTGACACGACCTCTGCACTCGAGCGCATAAAATAACTTGTCTAACGATGTCCTTTACACATATTGAGAATGCTTGTTATACTACTTTATGATGGGTATAAACGAGAAAAATATCCCACGATCTAAAATCGGCGTGCTTTCGGTGTAAAACCTCATTCTCATTCGATTATCTAGTGAGCTGACCAAGGCTATAAAGCGCTAAAAGTGCCTCCTCGAAAAAAAATTGACCTCAGAAATACAAGCTCTTCTATTGGCTCAAGTACAATGTCGAGTACACTTAGCTGATGATAAGTAAAACAGGAGTCCACGGTCTCGTTGACACCTGGCCCATCAATCGCCTCAAGGCGGGCACTAGATTTTTCTTCTAGAGTGTGAAGGCTTAACCGTTGAGGGCTTTCCTGGGAATAAGGTCTTTAGTCCCAAATCCGACGTCTCACTTGCGCGGTGATGGTGCATATATGCATTTTTCACCTGCATCTATGCATGCACTATGTAATAACAAAGACTGCTGCCTGTTGCGGGAGTAGACTAAACCTCCGGATTTTGTTGGATCTTAAAAGATCTAATAATCCTTATCATACACTGTTTCCTCGAGATGCAGTGAGCTGTCTTATCAAGTCCACTGTTTCGTAAAAGTGATCGCACACATGTAGATAAGGTTTTTTTCATTGCAATGTGTAACAAGACGAGCAGATCGTACACCTGATGGTAAGCGCCACGTCTGCCCTTAGACAGTTCAGTGCCAAACAGTAACTAAGCAGTTACTGTCTGGCACTGCCCTGCGCCCGCTACACCGAGTTATTCCCAACTAACATTGTACCGTCAGTTACAGCTATTATTATAACTTTAATCTGTTTAACGGTGTAACAACTATCTCAGTTCTAACATTAAGCTATATAAAGGAGTTAAAAAATGACATTAGTGTCAACAGAACTTTAAAATACGACGTTATGCAGCTTTAAGGGTCATAGTAGTGTTAGTAAAAGCAATTATACTTAAGATGTTATAGGCTTAACCTGTTTCTAATACCTAAAGCTACACAACAGTGTTCACTAAATCCGCTAATCCGTTTCCTTTATTACTCATATAAATCAATAGTTCTCAAATTGACTTCAGATGCAGGAACTGGTGTCAAAAGAGATTTTGGCAAGAGTGCAATAAGAATAGATTCTAAAAGCGTTGGGAAACTCGTCAATACAGGTTTAATCTTTAAGATTAACTTTACACAATGCCTATTGTGTTAGGCAAGTAGACTTTAAAGTCATTGTAAGAGTGACAGTGTTAAGCAAGCGTTGGCCAAGGGTATTTTACCTCAAAAAGTGTAATAGATGACTTAGCTGAGTTTATAAGTCTTAATGTAAATTCGCCATTTGCATTGGCGACCTTGAGGCGCTCGTGGCGCAGCTGTGACAGTGGTTCGTTAGCGATAACGAAAGTCAAGCTACCTACGCCGCGGTCGGTTAATGGATGGGTGACCATTCTGACCATATTTAGTGACATTAATTTCGAGCGTCTCCGTGCTTCGGAAGGCACGTTAAGCTGTTGGTCCCGGCTGATATTTACTATAATGTAAATATTAGTCGTCAAGCCTAGTCAGAGGCCATTTGGCGGCTTGATAACATCTGACATTAAGGTTGGTCACTTGCCTTACGCACCCCTCCACCAAGCCGCACTAGGCCAGCGTGGTGGAGTATGGCCCTCACTATCTCACAATTGAGATAAGGCCTGTGTCCCAGCAGTGGGAACGTATATAGGCTGATGATGATGATTGGCGACCTTAACTTATAAATTAACAGGATAATCAATATTTCGAAGTAAAGTATTAACTATCTATGTGAATTTTATCACTCCACACATTCCAATCAATTTATCGTACTAAGGGTCACAAAGCAAGGTTAAAGAATAAAACAAAATTTTGTCGTTTATAACATAATTCACTTGTGTTTTATTAGAAATCCTTAATAATTTCCAAGCGCATTGAAATTGAGATGCGAAATACGGTATACACTACGATAAAATTGCAATGGCATATTGTTTTTACTTCACATAACATGCATAACTTTAAATTATAATACTTTATATTCACAAACTCCGATCACTTGACAAGCACTTTGCGTACGTCACTGCGATTCCAAATTGTATTACATATTTTCAAACGATCCGGCAAAACGTACTCAACAAAGCAATTGTATAGGTAAAAGTTATAGCTGAGAGTGAACAAACGCTCAGCAGTAACTTTAGCACTTCACTGACACCGCTCTATAGGCTTTCTATAACTTAAGCACTTCGATGACACCACTTTTTACGCTTAACTAAAGCTTTTACTCTCAAAGTCGTGGGCCTTTTTCGTGGTTATAAGGGTGTTAGAGGACTCTATAACGCTTCTTTTACAGGTAATCTTAAGTATTTAATTCTCAACGAACACCTATATACAACTGATGTGAGAGTCTTTTTAACGCTACGGTGCTAGTTGGGATTAGGTCTCATATACCTAGTAACTAGCTTCAGTGCCCTTTCCCCGAAACACAGAAGTGGTTGTGTTTTACTCGTAATCATTTTCCATCTAGCTGTCTCTACCAGTGGGCTCATCCAGCAGTTGCCGGCTGTTCGTAGAAGCGACTCACACGGAGCGTTAACACGCGCGGCGAGCTCGTAACTCGGCGCGCGACACGCGTGAGCGCGAGCGCAGCCTGCGCAGGCGCGCAGGGCTCCGCAAGCGCTCTGCTAGGGTTACTGCTGACAACCCTGCTTTTTGAGATCCTATCGTCAGGTTTTCTGATAACTTTTTGATTTTTATAAAGCGTCAGATTCTCGGAAGTAGGGTGCAGATCGTTCCTGTCTATGAGTCAAAATGGGGCGGCTCGACCGGGAAAGTACCATCCTTTCACAAAAGATTAGTAATAAGCTTTGTCGTTCTAATGTATAATAAGATCAATATAAAATTTCGAATATGAATATAGGAAAGAGAACAGGGAGAGATCATACCTTTCTGAACATCTTTTTGGGCTGTATAAAGTCGTAGATAGTGCTAGCTCTAACAGATCCAACACCTCGGTTTTTTTAGTATTCTAAGATTACATCAGCTTTTCCAGAAAAAGACAAGTAGTGAGAACACGAACAAGCCTTCGCGTAAAAATACTACCAATAGCAAATGCATACTGAGTTAGCCCCCTAGAACTTCCACCACGCCACAATCCGCAGTATGGCCCCGCTTGGTACATAGGGAAGACGGCAACTTCGCACCGAAAAGGCACTAAAATGCTGCTGAAATTATTATTTTTGGGGATTAATTTGAGCAGCCTCTTAGCTGCGACTCGTGCTTGACCACACCGAGTCACACAGCCCTAGTGCAGACAGGAACACGAGCGCGGATCGGGAATTATGACGTCGTATATGTGTACCAGCCGTATAAATTTCGGCATTAAGATAGGGGATTAGGCCGGGTGATGGAGGGGACAATGCCGCACTACCGATGTCGGTACATGATCTTTGCCGTAGCCGATAACGTGGTTCCTCGCTGTATTCTCTTGAATGGATCGGGATTTACTATGAATAGAGATTGGAGTTCATGAATTTCGTAGTCCGGTTTTATTGATGGCGTATTGTTTTTACATTGACGGTAATTGATTCCTATCTGTTTATTTAGAGGGTAAGGTGAGTGAAGTAGGCGTCACTTAATCAAGACGGGAAAAATTTACCGTAAGCTTAATTGCCACCCTGGGGGATAGTACTATAATAAAATTGTATTCTGTGCTCGTGGTGTAAAATATAATAGAGAATTCATCGTAAGCGGTAACAACGGCCTATTCCATTGAGAGATCAGTGCAGTGTACATACATCGTAATATCTATATAATTATATAAAACTCAAAGGTTACTAAAAGACCATTTAATTTATTTACTTAACCAGGAAACGTCGTCCAATGTGCTGCCACAATGTAGCCTCCTGTGATCCATTTCCAAGTGTATAAAAGAAAGTCGACCTATATAATTTTTCTTCTTCTCAGTACCAGGCAATCACAGTTCCAACTGCTTCATTTGAACTGATGACTAACATTTCCGTAGGTGTAGGTCACTCGCCAACTCGCATCCACTAAGCATCAATGTTAATAAATCCTGACCACCATAATTTCACTGATAGCGCTTAAATTGATCAACAGCCACCATAAATACTGCCGACCTGAAACGGCGTCATTGAACATTGAAATATCAGTTCCTGGTGTCGAGGTCGCCTTAATAGGGTATCTTGAATTATAGTAATACTATTTATTTGTTTAGTAATCAGTGTACATTACACGGTTGAACTTTGCGACTGTTGATTTTGGATTGCAGTGAGTTGTCCAGTGCTACCATTTATGGGAGTTATATTTGGATCTCGGTGATGTGGGGTAGCGTTCGCACGATAATTGGTCGTATAAGACGTTTGGTAAGTAGGTAATGTGTGACATTTTGCGTAAATGAGAACGTGCAGCTTTCATCAGGTTTGCTTACAACTTATATTTCCTTGTGTCTTTTGGTGTCAGATATATAGTTTATTAATTGATAAGGTCAATTAAGGTCCCACATAGCGCATGTGTGATGTGGTGAAAAATTCTTCTCATTGGCCATAGTTTTCTTATGCTTATGGATTTCCTATATGAAGGCTAGTAAGTTTATTGGGCTAATAGTAGCCGCTTAGTCTATTCCATCGGAGAAAATTTCATTTTTGGGTTCGTCGATGCTTACCTGATAAATGTGAAGAAGACTGAGTATTTGTGCAACTACGAAATGCGTAATGGAGAATAGTCGAGTCCCATATAATTTTTCGACGAATATCTGAAGTTTAAAAACTATTGTTAAGACGACGAATTGAATATTTGTGTTGCAAGGATATCGATTTTTCTCAGCAATGACTTAAGCTAAGAAAATAAAATTAATTGGCAGGATTCATCATGTCTTTGACTTTGTTTAGTCCAATTGAATACACGATTGGTAAACTTTTGTAACACAGAATAATTAATCAAAAATACCTCTATAAAAACAGGGATTGTCATTTTTACGACAATCGGAAGCGACTTAAGCCTTCAAAATTACTAAATATAATCACGGAACCATACACTATAATTGGGCCATATATTATTTAAAATACATTTATAGTTTTTAAATCACACGGATAAAACCGTTTAGAGCGGGTTTTCTAAGAGCGTCTTGCGTCGCGCGGCCCCAGCAGTACGCTCCCGGCTATTGCCAGAGACGGTTCTATGTCAACTGCTCTCCGCCCACGCTCGCTTTTGTTTTTCGAATATTTATTCAAACCACTGACCTCCATCATATACATAGTACGCTGGACTGGCTATACAGTCTGTTTGCCCAACCTGAAATATGTGTGGCCATATTTAGCTTCTAAGATTCACCATCATGTTTATAATATTATTTTTTATTGTGAATAAGAATGATCTAAAAAGATAGCTGACTACGCACAATCACTATCCGTTGAACTCGAGTCTTCAGAAATGCCGTCTGGTCTGATTCAGTATCAGATTAATTTTTTAATTCTCTTATGAACTTGTACATTTAAGCATCCATTAAGTACCTACTTCTGTTTCGGACAATTGGTCTTCGATGTGGATAACATGTTCACATTGTTTTTGCCATTCATCTGTAGTAACAGTGAGTGACCGATTGGAATGCTTCTTCTGTTAATTTGACAATATTGTTTGCATCTTGTACCACATTTTAACTCTCAACTCGCCTTTTTACTAGACTCCACATAAATTAAAATCATCCAATACAATTTTCTTTTATTGATAACTGGTGCTATTTTTTTTTTGGATAGACCTAAAATAATGGAAAACGTTCATTTGAGTGGGTTAATTATAGCTTCGAACAATCGATACCTATGTCTTGTCTTTTATATATCACAACATTCTATCTCCATCACATTGGGGTAAAATGTTGCACACTGGTAAGGTAACCCTATTTGCTAACCAGTTATGGCGGCATTTTCAAATGGCGAACATTTCAAAATGGGATTAAACGGCCTATAATGTCTTTTTCTCTTTCAAAAATCACGTACTGATAACACAATATTATTACCACTACTCTGAATCCTTTTTGGCATAATACAAGATAAATTTATCATTTTTAAATAGAAAAATGCGAGGAGCTTCGTCAAACGACCGCATGGAATAAGACACTGACAGCTGTCAAAGGTAAAATAACTCTGAAGGAACTGTAGACATTAAAATGACAGCTATTTTTTGTGTCGATTTGAAGCGCCGCCAGTGAGTGTACTATAGTTTGTTAAATTTTGGATGATCTCTGCGACAGGTGTGGCAGTGACATTTCTAGAGGCGTAGTCTTACCATAAACGAATGTTAAAACTTCGATTCGTAAGTAATCGATTCCTCTATCGATCTACACTGAACGATTGAGGACCTCTAGTAAAAGTGATTTAAAACAAAGGACACATTTGTTTGGCATGCTCTATGACTATGCGAAAACATTTAGGTGATAAAGATTTGTGTTTGTCCTGTGTCTGGATGTTAATATTTAATTAAGTACCAATTTGGGGTAACTTCGTCATTTTTGATACTCGTAGCACATGTCATGTGCTCTTTTACACGAATTTCGGACTTTGATCATATTCAAATTGTTATATCCAAACCGACTTCTAATCAATTTGATTTTTTATTATAAAATTGTACGTTTAAAGAGAAAAAAAATAAAATCCGATGTGTTACAATTTCATAATCGATTATTAAGTGTAAGAGAATGATAATAGCAATGAATATCTCTAAGTGGGCTCTATACAATCATGAACGTTATTTCTCTTCATACATTTGACAGTCAAAAATTGTGAAATTTAACAGCTGTCAAATCGATGACAGCTGTCGCAGAGATTATCCAAGATTTAACAAACCATAGGAACTAGTTTAGGGATGTCTAAATTCATGTCGATATTATGTCATTTCTTAGTCGATAATTTTATTTTATTATTAAAGGGACATAGTGATCTCTTACAATAATAAACACTTGATATGACAACAAAATAGAAAAAAAAATGATTTGTGATGATTGTGTATAATTATGTTAAACCAGTCCGATGATTTTAAACCATAATTATTAAAAAAGATTACCAAAATAACACGTGCTAAGTACCTTTCAATTGTTGACCGGTGGGAAAGTTAGACATTTTTTGACTCTCAAATAATCTGGGCTAGACAATGAAATTTTATTCGTGCATTAATTCTAGAATATTTCGGAGCATTGTCTCATATTATCTCGAAACGTTGTTTTTAGACTAAAGCCCGTAGTTGTAGTTTTATCTAAAAATAATATTTCAAGAGCCATTAAATAAAACAACTGAAACGGATAAAACTCGCGATTAATCCGTTTAAGTTGTTTTATTTAATGAGTAGTAACTACTATTTTTATATTATTATCTGTGGTAGTAACCGCGTAAACATCAGAAACCACTATTTCAAGAGTCATCTTAAGATCGATCTCATAGTTGAGACCTGTCTAGAAATACGGGCCAATGACATTTGGAATTATCTAAAAGTTATAATCATTATTTGGGGTCTTTAAAAAATTAGAAATAACTTTTTTCTTTTATTTAAATATAATAAGTGACTTGAGAATACTTTCTTAAGGACCTATCCCTCCCCATAGAGAGTTAATAATAAGATACCTATGTACAGTCGCCAGCACATCAGACTACCCCAATCTGTCAAATTTCTACAACCAATTTTCAGCTTTATTCACTTCACATAGAGTTCTCTTTCAATTGAGATTTTTTGACAAATTAGGGTAGGTTGATCTGCTGCCGTCCGTACTTAGATTAGCTACACAAAGAGGGCACTTTATCTAAAAAAGTTTTTATCGATAACAAAATTCAGTCGTTGTATAGAACTAGTATTAGTTCCAAGTACACTCACTCACTAATTACTGCTCTCCAGCGAAGTTAGCGCCAATATGGCGATTTTCAAATCGGATCAAATAATTGGTAGCGATCGCCTGTCCAGCGTACTTGTATAATGGAGGTCAGTGGTTTCAGTGGACGCGCGGATCCAATGCGTCATACGTCAAATTATACCTATCTCTTTCATTTGCGTGCTATTTCGTATCTTTTGTCTCACTTATCTTTCAGTTATATTTGTCAATGTGTGCAATGGAACAGATTTAAATATGAACGTAACATATCTATAGCATAAAACATCATTGCGCGGATCTCTTTGCTCCGTGCTCGTCTCTCGTCATAAATGTGCGGGGTGGGGGGGCGGCACGCGCCGAATTTCAGACTTTTAGTTGAACGCGGCGTCACCTTAAATTGCCTAGTAAAACAAATAGAATAGTCTAAAACCCACACAAAAGGCTTCTTCCGTCGACATTCCAGACTACGCGGTAATTACGCTATCAAGGTTATATTTCGTCCGTCCATTTTCCCAGGCGTTAAGTGTTCAAATTCAGATGCGGAGACCGGTTGACCTAACCACAGAGTGCAATTTACATTGACATAGTAAAAATACACGGTACGTTATGTTCATACAAACTCACCGCGCGCGGTATGTGTGCGTGTTCGCAATGAGGATTTTTAAAATTGAAAATTCGCTAGGTGGCGTCACGTAGCCATAACGTCCAACTAAAACATTTATGTTGACAGAATATGCCAAATTGCCATCATGAATGTCAAAATTAACCAATCACGTTTTAGTTGGACCTTATTTTAGCTACGTAGCGCACTCTAGCGGATTTTCCATTCTAAAAAATCCTCATTAGTATCTATGCGTAGGAGCACGCACACTCAAACAAAATCTCGTTGCTTGCTCTGAGAAACAAGTCGAGATTTAGTTTGCGTGCGGCGATGCAAAGGTACACACAAGCCGTGTGCGGTGATTGAATGAAAATAGACATACTTTTTACTCCGTCAACTACGACGTTGGCCTCCGCTGGTACTCGGGAGAAATTTACGTACTTGGATTACGTATCTGCCACCTCGAGGTTATCACAGCGTAAGGTATGGCTGTGAGAAGCAACGGTCTGGTGATACCCCGGGCGGTTTGCTGTTTTGATGCGGTGATTAATAATTGTTTAATAGTAGTGTTGTTTGCTTATTGATTAGCGATTATTGATGTTTGGTTCTAGCTGTGTGGGCTTGGCAATCGACTTCCCATCGTTGCGAACATGGCTAAATTTAATAAATGGAGATATATTGTATTAATTATAATTATTTCTGCACACACTACGTATGATGATAAATGTTTGGGCCTTCGGCACTCTCACTCACCACATGAAACGCATGAGCAAAGCTCTTGTGGCGATCTTCTGTCTTCTTCTTCTTAGATCTTTCGTGAGAAGGTGATTCTTTACAGTCGAGTCGGCCTATTTCTAATGACAGACAAGGACTGTTTGCAGTATGGCTTTACCACACGAAAACATTTAAAAACCGAACTTCTTGCAGGACCAGCATAGGTGCACAGATTGAGTTTGACCGCCTGCTTGCAACGGCCAGTCTATGACACACAGAGATTAGCTTAATCTTAGTTCTTAAAAAATACGTGGTCTGCTGCAACCTTAAAGTTTACTTTAGTGAACAACTAAAGTAAGTCAGAACTTCTTCTAACTTGGATTGAGAACTCTTCAGAAATTATTTCAAGTAAAATGTCAACGTAAGATAATAGAAGCTTTGTTTTATGGATCAGGAAGTAATTCCGCGCGCCCCGAGGAACTCAAGGCCGATCCCGTGGGTCCACTTATCGCGTCTCTTTGTGTCCCGCGGCGCTAGGAACGGGGAATATCCCGGTTATTACACGACATCCAGTATTCTGAGTGAGATATTGTGGGAGTGCTATGGAACAATAGGAAATATGAAGTGTTTTCTTGTAATCATTTTGAAGTGAAACTTGTTCTGCAAATGTAGAAGTTATAAAAAACTAGCCCACCCCTAGACTATAAAACTAGATTTAAAAATGTAATTTTCTACCCTATTTAATATCACATAGCAGGGTAAAGCCCTTCATCATTGAAATTAAGTCAATGATTAACACCGCTGGACCACCAATGCTGTTTTCTAAACTTTTTAAAATACCAACGAGAGAACTGATTTAATTTAAACGAATCCAATCAAGTATTAACAGTTGGAGGAAACTTTCTACGGCGAATAGAGACAAGAGAGTAATCTGGTAATCTTAGGCGTTATTTGTCATCGAGATAGCGCCGGACCAAGGCGTCTGTTAATTACCGATGCACAGATAATGCGCGTACGCAGATGACCGATACGGCACCCAGAGCGCCGGCTTATGATGTTGCCACAACGCCGAGAGTTTGTCGGACACACTATATTTTTTTATGACTGTGCAATACATTGCGAAATCTCAATGAACTTAGATGTATTTTTCCGCGTTAAGACTGGTTAGGGGTGGAATAGCGAAACCTGGGTGGTCCTAGTGGGTAATAGTAGAACGAATGCCTCCCACATCCCACACATGGGGCTATCCCCATGCAGGCTCAAAAAAATAATAATGGAAAGCGAAAAGGTTTTAATTTGTGGCTCTGGCACTCTTACTTGCCAAAGGAACCGTAATTGCAAAGCTGTTTTTTATTCTTAAATGGTCGGTCTGTGAGAGGATTGTACTTCTTCGATCGAGCTGCCCCATTTCGACAGATTGACAAGAATATTAGAAATTTACTTTTCTAATTTCTCATATGACACACGTCATATTAGAAACAATTTTTCAAAACTCTTTCTTTGCTTTTAGATACATTTTCAATGTCCTGATGAAGCATCTTAACTTGGTGCCTCTACAGTGGGTTGCACCTGTCCATTTCCCAAATGGCGATCAGCTTTCACTTCCCTGGTGGCTGGTGAGAAGGTCGGGATCCGTCTTAACCTGATAGCGGAGGAATGCGCTCTGTCAGGGCGCGGACACAATCGTATCACGTATGACACGTGACGATGGCACGTATCAAGATTGTTCCATCTGTGTACTTTATAGAGTGGCGATAGTTACATGTCTTTGAACCAGTATACCGTTACTGGGACAGCATTTCATTAGCGTGCAGCAAATCTTCGCTTATGCAAGTATCGGGAAATGCATGGCAACACGACAGATGGGCCCTTTGCGTAAGTTTTCAGAGGGATCCACGTATCCTCAATTCTGTAGGTTGTCTTTACAGAGGCCAACATGAGTCCTTGTCTGGTTAGTAGGTTCTATCGCGGTCGGGTGTACTACCACTGAAATAGGAGAGGTACAGCATGGTAGATCATCCACTCAAATATTATGTCCTTCGTATGGGGAAGTACCTCTGCCTTATAAGAGACCAGAGTGAAGTAGAGCTTCATAACTGTTGTGCTTTCTTGGTGAGTAAGGTCTTCAGATATCAATTGGGCAGGGCATGATGTTATCAGCGCGAAGAACCGTTTTTTGCTGTCAACGTTAGGTTTCCTTTTAAATTACATATTATATAATAGGCGGTCTACTTGTAATCCGTATTTGGCAAGCGCCTTTGAAGCGCTATGATTTAACTATTTTTATGGCATATTAGCCGGGAACTTTTGTGAATTTAATTAATAAGTGCGTAACTTCTTTATAAAGACATTTTCATTCCATTCAAATCTCGTTACTGTTAGATTAGTTAATTATTAGAACATCACATATTCATATGAAAGCCAATAAAATAAGACCATTGCATCTTCAAGTAATTTTATCATGAACATTCCACTTCAACACCAGTGGCCGCCATCATCGTTGATTGAGTTACCACAATCTCTTTACAACAGAGAAATTTTGAAAAAATTACTTCTCGTTTTTTCCATATCTAAAACGACCTTGTGTAAAAGAGACAGCGTTATACATAAGAGGCGACATGCCGATGCATTTGATTAGAGATTTATAACTCATTGAGATAATGAAGAAACGATCAAAGCATCAGATGGCCCGTCTTACATGGTGTCGTAATCTGAATGTGATGGTGTAATTATTATAAAACAATGATGGAATGTCTCGAGGCGAGGTGTTACTTTAATGAATTGAGCTGTTATGGGAAGATGTTGCTGCATTAACAAGTTGATATTGCTTTGAACAAGTTTCCAAAGACCACTATAGTCCTCTTTATCGTATCTGACAACAGAGACCTATTGATGTTTAATATTTACCTTTATTCGCTTGGACCATAATATAACGAATATAATACCTATCTCTCTTGTCGGTGGAGCAACTTCCACTCTTCTCTGGACTCTGCCAGCACCTTAAGTTCCCTATACGTTTTAACATTAACTTTTTCCTGTAGCTGTTGAATGTAGTTTCTTCTTGGTCTTCCTCTTCCCCTTCTTCCTTCTATTTTACCTTCTAATATAGTTTTGATGTAACGGTCATGGCGTAAAAGATGTCCTATCATTTTCCCTCTCCTATTTTCAATGGTTTCCATTAGGCATCTTTTTTCCTTAACCATTCCCAATACCTCCTCGTTTGTTATTTTCTGCATCCAACTTATTCCCATTATCCTTCTCCAACACCACATCTCAAACGCCTCCAACCTCTCTCTATCCCTTTGTGTCATTGTCCATGTCTCGCAGCAGTATAAAGACCGACCACCGACAAGAGCGATGCTCTTAAATTAGATTAGATTAGATAATACCTATCTGAGATATTTTTTCGAGATAAAAAATGACCTATGTAGTGACAGATGGAGAGTGCTCCAGCTCCCAAAATGGTTAGACGTATGAGCGTAACAGACGGATAAACAGAGCTTTGGCATTTATAATATAAGTGTGAATTATTTTAAGACCTACATCTACACTATTCTTCGACAAAGGAGGCGCACAAATTAGAACACGGTTAAACATCCACATTTACTCGAGCAGCTAAATGCATGTTAAATTAATACCGGAATAGCTTAGTTATTTTATCAAAAATGTAACTTATTTGCCTCCTGTTTTAGTATATATTCTGTGCTCCTGTCTAGTCGGCCGGACGGACAGACAAGCAATTGATTTACAGTACGCACGCGACATTAATACGCGTACCAGAGTAATTAAACAATGCGCTACTGAAATATCACGAGGAACGAACAAATTGAACTTAAAAGCAGAAGAAGAAAAAAATCAACATTTGAAAATCTTTTTTGACCGACTTTAAATAAATAGGTTTAGTTAAATAAATACTTTTAGTTTTCTGCCAAATGCCTATAAAATATAGACAATGCTTTAGTAGCTACATTAGTTATTTAAAGCAAATTCCTTTTTATTAAGGCGGCTATCATATACCTATATAATTATGCACACGAATTTATAACCTTCTTTCCGGCAAAGAATTTCAGTAAAAATATCAATGCATTTTTGGTATCTTAAACCCATATACTCGTACATAACTTTTATCTCCCTAAACATTTGCTCCCAAAACCGCATTTTTACGACATATTTTACACCACAATTTAATTAATCACTCGATCGTACTCGTAACTATACAATTCTGATGCATACACTTGTTTACATTCTGTGGCGACACATCTTCTTTGCATAGGGTTGTCAGAAATTTCACTGACTTCAGTATTTCTAAGACTGTTTGTGACAAATAACAAAGTAAGGGAATTGTTCGCCAAAGAAGTTTAGGAACCTGAACGCTATAACGGGGGCCTGAGTCTTATTCCCGGATCGGGATAAACTTGTATCGGATTTTTTGAACACTGCTCGGGTGTGTGATGACCACTCTTAATTTGGCAAGATGGTGATTAAGCCAGTACCCAACATTGTAACGGCGACGTTTCGTAGCGCCTCGTTGATCTAGTGACTAAACCAACAGACGTAACAAACGAGATTTAAGAAATCTTTCCCGCTCCCTCGCCGCAAGCTAGTGACTTCGGATTATTCCCGACTGCCCCTACCAAATCTGCCCCCAGTCGGAAGTCGGGAATAATCCGTGACTTCTGTCTTTTGTGTTGGGGCTAAGTCACACCCACTAAAATCCCCGGTTCCCCCTTTTTACCCGAAATGAAGACGAGCTAGTACCAGCCTATTACCCGGGGTCACTATCAAATGCGCCATCTCATCAAATTCTTGGTAAGAATAACGTTGTCTGTTAACCCTGCGTGCGCCGACGCCGGTCCATCTCGACGCGTGTCGCAATCTCAACCTTTTATTTCTGCCCGCGATCCCTTAGCTTTTGATCGTGATTTGTCGCCCTTGTAATTGTCCGTGGGCGTTTTTTAACGTCTCCCTAATTTACTCTCTCGTGATTATTATTTATAGACGCGTTAAACAAATTAAATTATAATTCTTGCTGATTCTTGAGACGTTAATGGAGATAGTTATTAATGCGGAGATTTTTCGGGCAATTTACTTTTTATTACACTTATAATGATAGTTGTAATGATTGATTTTAATATAACAGGCATTTTCACACAAAGGTTGATACTTTATTATTTTTATCGACACACACCATTTCAGTTTCGATATACTAATTAATCCTTTAATATGAACATAGGTACATAAAATATTTGTACTCTAACGTAACGTGCCCCGCACAAGCTGGCAGGTTTTGACAGATATGTCCAATATCCAGTATAACGGCCCCCAATCCCGATAGATTTGTGAACTTAGAGAAACATTTGCATATGTACTATGCAGTCCCCAGGCAGAACCCACGACCCCTGACGCATACAGGGTCACTACGCAACTTGCCCTCGAGACTAATCTGTAACTTTACGATAAATGTAAAGTTATTTTAACGACCAACGTTTTGAGTTATATTGACCGGAATAGCCTGAAGAGATGCCATCTATGGAGAGCAGAAGTGCGATGAATGTGCGAGAATCAAAGCTAAATACACTACACAACAATGTGCCAAAATATGAATTTGAAGAGTTTGCTAGTTCCTGCAGTGATATGACGGACACTCTGCCTTCTTTTCTGTCTTCCTTGTTGCTTGTATCCGCCTCGAAGGACCATGAAAAATGTGCAAATATATATACTTACTTTATGTACTTATTAATATAATCAAATGAAAAACTAGCTAGAGCGATAAGAAAAAAAAGGGCTTCCTATATTTCTAAAGATATCTATAATTTCTCTGTTTCATATAGCTCAGCTCGTCTTATTGGCAACAATGAGTCGTGTTTGCAATGCTCTTAAGCAGTTTAGCGATGGTCTAGCAAGTGGCTAAGCAAACCTGGTCTCGAGTAAGACAATGCGGTGTTGTCGTGCGAGGTCGTTTGTTGAACTACTCGGTTGTGTAATGACAACATCGTTACGTTTGATGTAAAGCATCAGCCTATTCAAGTCTCGCAAAGGCCTCTAATAAACAACGATGTTGACGAACGCTTGACCACCGATTTGATGTAACGGTACGGCTATGTGACACTGTTGAAATTTTTTTGCAAAAAGTGTCCGCATCGACTGGGTAATTCTATGTATAAATCTATTTTGCCTCCTTTAAAAAAAGTCAGCTTCATCTGACCGATAAATTAACAAATAAAATTATCTGACAAAGGTAAAACCGGTCCTCGATATAAAAAAAAACTACATAGAACAATCCTCCAGCAGTGGTTTTAAATAATGTTAAAAACAATACACATACATAAGTAATGTAATCCATAATTACTATTTCGCAACATATGATTCACTCACCGCTAACCATGTAACGCGATTCATTTCTCAACAAATAAGTCAATCGTCAAAACACATACGTACTTACCAGAAGTCACACCCTTGTTTCCTTCTTTCTTCCCTAACTGGCAACCAATATAACTGCTCCCGAATGTCGAAGCAAATTGAAAGGGAGTTAAGATTATGGTATCGCCCATTGACGGCCGCCACACCTCGCCTTATTTATAAACACAAGCTTAGGGACTCCCGAGGGATGAAAGGGATAAATTGAAACAATATGGTTGACTTTAGTAGACGAGAAGTGGCGTTTGCAGTAAACTTCTTTTGTAATTGTGTTAGGGTGACTAAATGACAAGTCTAAAATTATATTAGTGAAGATGGTTGATGAATTGTTTACTTAATACGTATGTCTCTTTCAATATCAATTACCTCTTTAATACTCTTTGAACTAAAGTGGTTTAACATCTTGATTTCCCTGCCCAAGGAATTGAATCCAGAATCTCAAGATTTAGGCAGGTCCGTCCCAATCAAGTGGAAAGGGTTTCTACTTCCTAGAGTTCTATATGATTAAAGATAACGGACCACCGTCACTTCTAATGGCACAGTAGATCTATGTTACTAAGTACTTAATTAAACACCTACAAGCTAGCACCTTACGGTCATAAAAATATGACATAACAGTAACTTCAACGTTTCTGTGTCAAGAAAAGGCCTAGATTTGCGACGGCGGCCATACATCACCGCGCAGTTAGCCAGGCCTAATGACAAGCGCGTGTAGGACAAATTATGATTAGGCTGGTCTGACGTCTCCTGCTGTATGCGGATTACTCTTGGAACTCACTGGTTTTCTTATGAAAAATATTAGAAAATTTCTATTTTACGGACGCAGTGGACGAAGTGATTTATAAAAAACTATGTAGTTACTACACACGTGAATTATACAAAGTTATCCCTACAAGAATGTGATATTTCTCCGGGATGTAGGTATCTAGCCTATGTTACCTATTCCCATACCAAAAATCACGTCGCCACGTTAATTGCGACTTGAAAGAAGGACGAAAATACTTTTATTATTGTTATCCCATCTGAATGTTATTATTTCTCCAGGCTAAAAGTAGCCTTTGGGCTGGTCAATAGCCACAAGGCTGGCACTGGCTGGCTCGTCCCAATTTGGCTGTGAAGGGGAAACCGGCGGAGTTAAGTGGGTATGTAGTAGACTTTTTAGTTTTGAGTCCCACACACAGCCGCAGGTCTAGCTAACCTGCGGTTATGTTACTTCTTCGGAAAAAAAGGCTAAAAGTATAATCACGGAATAGAAAAAACCTATAAGTTTAGCCTATAACCTTTTCCAAGGTCCAGTCTATGTACGTAGAAAACTTCTTCAAAATCGGTTCTGTTTAGGCGTAACAGCTACCAAAATTTCCATCCTGCAAGTCAGACTGTTAAAAAGACCTTCCACTAACAAAAATCCCAATAAAACTTACCTACTCTCCTACAAGTAAGTTTGCAGGACATTATTTTATTATACACGCGTGCGCAAACGGTGATTTTCAGCATGAATGTGCAAGCGAAGATTTAGTGCCTGCGGTCATAAAGTGAGGACGGCCAATAAACCTGCAGTTAGCCTAAGCCAGATTTACGAGCTGTCGCAATAATGTTCATCGGTGGCGATATCAATCGTGTTTGCATTTATATAGCTGGAGCTTTCGTCTTTGCAACGGCTATTCTCCCTTTAGTTTGATCAGCACATATCAGCTTACTAAAAACTGTGTAAGCGTAAATATCGCTCGCAAGTACATAACCTCCTGAGACCCTCGGTATCACCTATGACACCAATGAAAATTATTTTTTTACACTGTCATCCCTTAAGATCTGGTTGAATAATGATCAAACATCATTAGATGAGATATCAAGCTATCATACTATGTAGCTACGACTTAGTTTCGTTAGAATGGGCCGTTTAGATTATTTGTTAAAATTGAAGGTGCGCGCAAATTCCGACATGGCGAATTTGAGAAGAGGTAAATATTACTTAATACTATTTTTTCGTGCCGTTTTGGCTCAAACTTTATAGAATTATGTTTAATCTTAGTATTTGTGAAGTTTAATTCCAAAATAAATGTAGTCTTATAACTTATTTTAGTAAATTTCTTTTCGTATCACAGGTGATACGTTGGGCACTCGCGTCAAAAAAGTTTATCTTGGTCAGGGTTGAGAGGTGCCGACATTTTGATGAATTTAGTCAACATATATGAATCAGTTTGAAGATATAAATGAAGAACAACTAAGTATTGTACTAAAAGACATCTTGGAGGTAGTGCCTAGACGCTGAATGGGATTCTTTTGAGGATGAGCCGCTTTCTTTCTTTGTAAGTGCTTATGTGACGAAAAGCTCAAGCAACCGTCCTATGTACTGGGACCATACGAATCAGTTTGTTATTAGTTTAAGTGATTGTGCGAAGTTCCACAAATGGTCCGGTTGGTGGTGAGACCGCGTCTTGGTAAACATAGTGTAGGACGCCCTTTGGCCAGTTAGGGTGACGATTTTAGCAGGTTGGCTGGCAGCAGCTGAACGGGAGTAGCCGAGAATCGAACAGAGTGACGAGCATTGGGAGAGGCCTAAATCCAGCAGTGGACTGTCACAGGCTGATGATGATGATGATAAGAAGTTAAAAACGGAAGAGAAACCTTAGACTGCGTCTTCAGACAAGAAAAAGTTGTAAATTGGTCAGATAGGAAGCCAATCCATCTTGCTTCAAGAGAAATGCAGTGGATGGAGCCTGTGGAAAGTTGCAGACGATGGAGCAGAAAATATCAACGTTTACCCGAAGAAACGATTCATTGGAGTTATTGACCTACTAGACCAAATAATCAGTAACATGTTCGACGGGTACCCAAAACAATCGATCTAAATGTAGATGAATGCTGCTAATTGACATTATTAAAATGTTTTTTGTGTTTTAATGTAAATTATTAATGTATTTTTTTATTTAATACCAAAAAATATTAATATTCAAAAGATTTCTTGAAACCAACATTCAGTATTTTTAATAAATTTTATTACGATTTTATCCCATAGTATCACCTGTGATACCCCCTATTTTGAGGTTTGTAGGGGGGGTAATTTTTTTTTAAATATTTTTTCTCTTATGTTAGTGCCAATATCATCCACTTTTCCAAAAATCACGTTGCTACTACAACTTTTTGGGTCCTGGGTCTCAGGAGGATATGTATACGACACAACAACATAATGGATTTTTAGCTCCGATTCAATAGGTCTAATTTCTCTGTTAATTTTTAATATCATTAAGTCATTGGGCTTGCAAATTCTGGATCACGCCAACTAGATTGAGACAAAACGCTCCGAGAAAAAAAAACAAGAGCAGATGATATCGACAAATTTAAAAGACAGTTAAATATAAAAAAAATTACTATCCGGTTCAGATGCTATAAGGATAGTACCTATCGCTCAATTACGATTAATATCTATGTATGTGTAAGTCATCATGCAGTTGACGTAATTTTTCGCTCAATTCCAAATGTATTATCCTAATAGCATTTGAATCTGATAGTACCAACAAACATCGAGTACGCTTTTCGGGAATTTCATGGCGTCCGACCAAATAAAAAGGAAATAACTGTTTCACATGGGCTATCGAATAAACATCACTCATGTGCCATATTGTACTCGTATGTCATAACGAATTCTTTTGATCTTCGTACCTTTTATTTCAAGAGCTAGCCCACAATACATCAGATGAAAGTAACCGCAGATGTTTGTTACGATTAATTTGAAATACATTTTGCTGAACCTCATAATAAATCAATCTGCTATCAGTTGATGGCAACTGGCTGTCGTATTTCCATCATAACCGCGTTAGACGCCGGTGGTACGGTGTAATCTAGCCAGTTCACACCAAACACGGAGACCGTTTACAGTGACTGATTGTGATGGTCGATTACTTGGTGTTTGAGCCTCTATTACGCCATGGAATTGAGAATCTTGTGGAGTTGTTTTATTTCTATGATTTGGCAAAGCATTTTCTGGGTGGTGTAAGAAAGAAGGGACTGTAAGTGCAGTGGTTAGATCTCTAACGATATGACCACCTAATTTCAAATTTCGTTACCTCGATTTGAATGACTTTCTTTGCCCTGCAGTGGGTTATTGGTTGCATCATTTAAAGAACTTAATCTTATGCCAACGAGCTCATGTCCACATAATGTGTAGTGGTTAAAAATACTATCAAGTTTATTACGAGTTTATTGGAAATTAAATATGACTTCAATGAATTTGAGTAAATTGAAACCACCAGTTTCCACAGACGCTTTACGTATCAAATGTTTTCAATCACCATCATAAAGTGTTGGCTACTGGCAAAAGTATTTGAATTCAAATAACATTTCGTGCATCCAAAGATTACATTTTACGTCCAGAATTATCGTAACTGAAACGCGTGGTGAATTAAGTTAGAGATAATTTTCTAATAAGTTTAGTGGTTGAAATTTATCGAAAATGCAGCATCGTGCGGAATTCCTGGCTATTCATAAATTTATGCTACGCAACGCCCCAGGAGTGGCAAGCTTTACGCGAATATTATGCCATAGATGGTAGAGGAACTAAATTTTATTAACATTGGAAATTCAAACCAAAAGATATTCAATTTACTGAAATTCGTTGCGAATGACCTCCAGTTACAACGTGGAACGAGTTCAAATTCAAGTTGAAGGTTTATTAGAACAGAGTTGAGTTATAATAAAATATACAATTTGCGCTTTGAAGGCGCCTTTCATTTGTAAAATACAAATAAATAAATTCAGCTGTTCTTGAACTTTTTAAAATATTTCTAAAACTGATGCCAGAAGACGCTGGCGTATGATTACGAATTAGTATGGATTCCTACATCGCACAAGCAAAGTAATTGTCACTTGCTAGCTAGCATACCTATAGACCACAAACCACATACATCGAGCCATGGACCCCGAGCACAATCGACCTTGTTTAGAAGAACTTGATTTATCCGAATATTCACTAAAAATATGCCATATCCACCTGGCAATGTTGCAGGTGCAAATGTATTTAGAGCGTAACTAGGGTGATTTATCTCACAATGCATAAACATAGCAGTTAGCCGTTTGTCGGCTAACGCGGCCATTTGCAAGGTCCACTTGCCCTCTGAGAGTTGTCGCGAAACAAACCACTCTTGCAATGAATAAAAATAAAAGTCGCGACGGAATTTTGGTAACAAACCAATTTTTCCGAGCGTTTTATTTTTTTTTATGTCAGAGGCGGCAATTTTATGTGTATTCTGATGTAGAAGCTATATCATTGTTAAGTTTCATTCAAATCCCTTCAGTAGTTTTTGTGTGAGAGTAACAAACTATTATAGTAAGCAAATATATCTTAAGGGAATTTCTCTATCAATAAATAACTTCTTAATGTGCAATATGTTGAAAGTTAACCTTTTATTGAATCAAGAGTGTCAAAGAAAAGTTTCAAGAACCTGCATACGTTAGTGTAAATCATTTATTAAATGTTTTCTTTCCGGTGATATCTCCTGCGGGTAAAGTCATGAGCAAATTGAAAACGATCGAACTCATTCAATATATGTGCTTTTTTTATAATGACGTTATGTTATGTGATTAAGTAGTACCTAACTACTTTATAACATAACACCATTGCCTATAGATGCTTAATTTTAACACCACAGGCATCACTCGTGCATCAACGACGAACGAGTTTTAAGAAAAAACAACGTTAGCATAAAAAAATAAGGTTCTTCCTGCTCTCAACACTATGCCCTCCCAATTATAGAACTCTGAACGAATGATTTTTATAGGTACATAAATATTAAATTTCTACTTGTTATAGCAGTATTCATTACCAAAAGACTTGTATTGATATGCGATAAAGTTTTCGTTTTAGGAAGCTATTGCCTCTAGTTGTTTGTTGGTATTTTTTTTCTATTGTCTTATTTTTTACTCTGTTTTATAGTCAAAGTTTATATTGTTACAACAACAGCCTTACAACGGCGCCGGTATGCGGTAAAGCTGAAAAGCTTATGTTATACCGTAAAAATACGTATTATGTTAATATTTTAGAAGAAATAAATATATAAATAAATAAATTGAGCTCTTACTCACCGGCAGAAACATAGCATAGTTAGTAGCATAGCCCTTTATTTATAGCATTGATCTCGAGATTTTCAAATGATGAAGCACTAAATGTACCGATACATTGTTTCTGATGATGGTGTCCTTTGCTTCGGAGCTTTGAAGGTTCCACACCTTAATGTCCTGATATTTTATTAAGCCTTGAAATATTAACAAATATTAATATCATATCGAAACATTATACACTCACTGACATTCAATGTGAACTACACCTCACCACGCCTTAACAAATTAAAACAACATATTTGTGTTTCATTACACCAATAACTATTGTCTTCAAGATCTTTAGTCAAAGGGAAACCGAATACGCTTTCGCAAAGAAAAAGTTAACGACTGTCACAGTTCTGCGTGATCTGTTACGCATAAATAGCACGCGAAATATCACATGACCGCCCAGTAGGGTTTTCAACTGTATGGTAAGGGCTACAAGGGCTGGAAGAGTCAAATAATTCTAGTATGATTCCTCTTTAGGTTCTGAATACTTGCTATAATGTAATTTTTTTCTATGGTACGTTTTTTATGCTAGACCAGTATACAGACAGGCACGCAGCCCACTTGATGTTATGCAGCCACCGCGGCCTATGCTTCTATATATTATTATATAAAACTCAAAGGTAACTGACTGACATAGATATCTATCAACGCACAGCCCAAACCACTGGACGGATCGGGCTGAAATTTGGCATGCAGGTAGATGCTATGACGTAGGCATCCGCTAAGAAAGGATTTTGATCAATTCCCACGGGAACGGGAACCACGCGGGTAAAACCGCGGGCGGCCGCTAGTTGAGGGATAGAAGGAAGAAGAGGAAGACCAAGACAGAGTTACGTGCAGCAGTTGACAGAAAAGTTAATGTCGTGCTTTAAGAGCATGATGTGCATAGTCGAGATAGAGGTGGAAATTGCTTTATCGACAAGAGCGGAGCGGAGCATGATGACGATAAAGCATCAAAAAAGTAGTTGCCAACCGCAGTGACCGTATCAAGTGCGTTTCACGCGCGTTATCCTTCGTTTATAACTTCATTCATATTTTTGTTCGTGCCGAGCAATAAACAACCTCTCGGCCTGAGGTCGCAGTAAACTTGCGCTCTCATAATGCCTGTATTTATCGTTCCCTGATCGCTTTATCATCGCTCACGATCTTTTTATTGGTGCTTTTTCTCGTTTTGTCGAACAGTAGATCAATAGGCCCGCGCTTGCAATTTGTTCTACATAAACCGTGAAGGTTGAGATCGTTTTGTATGGCTTGGCGTCAGATTTGCGCGTATTTTTCAAGTGTATTGGCCTGTTGTCTGTTATGTATGGCTTTTTTTATTAGCGCTGAGAATCATGGCTACTGGAAAAGCTTTATTACTTTACATTTGCTGCAATCAGCTAACTCTACTAGTCTTTAGTCAATCTTGGTAGTTTCTTTATAGTGTCTCTCTTTGTTTTTCTTGTGCTACATGTCTACCCTTTTTTTTTATCGGAGAAGAACACTTACATGCCTTGGCCGCAGACTAGCGAAGCCTGCGGCCGTGTGTGGGGCTCGGGACTAAAGACGTTCGTCCCACTACCCACTAAACTCCCCCGGTTTCCCCTTGTCACCCTTTGAGGACGAGCCGGTGCCAACCTTGTGGTTATTGACCAGCCCAACTACATGTCTACCCTAGCGTTTCTGAATCAGATGAAGATGGAAATGTATATGTATGATAGATAGATTACATAAATCCTTAACATTGCGTATTATCCCCCGTTTCATTAATTTTATTTTGCACATCAATAGCTTAACAGAATCGAATAGTGAAACTATGTGTACAGAAATAACTTTAGCAGAGAAAATCCAAATTTTCCCAGGCTTACCTTAACTTATCAATACGTTTAAACATTATGAAGGAAACACCGACTTCAAAGGTTTAACCTATTAACAGTCCTTTCCTAGCTTTCACACAGTGTTCAGACGAGGTAATAAAGTATTGAAAAACTAGTAAAGATTGGATAACGTGTCGTTTCTCTGATATCCTGCAAGCTCGCCATTAACCGCTTGATAGCCGATAAATCGGATAGCGTCCGATAGGCGGTAATGGCGGCGCAGTGATAGCTCTCGCCCGGTGGACGATACAGATCGCTAATGAAAGCGTAAGTGTTAACTTTAGCACTGTTTCTCCTTTGATTTATGGGGTGGGATGTGGGTGCGGCTTTAACTGAAGTTATCTAAGGTCTATAAATTGTTGCGTCTGTGAGCGTGTTTTGAACCGGATAACTATTAAATATAGTTTAAGTGTGGTAGAGCCATGACAGTTCCTGTCTGTCAATCGAAAAA
The DNA here is from genome assembly GCA_949319885.1 of Mecyna flavalis. NCBI lineage: Eukaryota > Metazoa > Arthropoda > Insecta > Lepidoptera > Crambidae > Mecyna > Mecyna flavalis. The sequence goes on from OX439413.1 coordinate 3,480,484, forward strand.
GGGTCGGCTTGACGGAGAAATTACTACCCTCTCACAGAAGAGAAGATACGTCAAAGAGAACAATTTGCGTATAACAGGGCTTTAAATACATATGTTAATGTTACAATGTATGTGTACGCGGTGGTCGGCGTGCGCGCATCGAATGACATTTTGTGTGCGAGAGATGGATTTGTGTAGACACGCGTGCGCACAATGCAATTTGCTAGAGGTTACTAAGCTACGCGTGACACGAGTACTTGGAACAATTTCTCAAGACCCGTACAATATCTTAGTTTATCAGGTTGATGCGAGGACGTGTATATCCGTTCTGGACCGCTATGTAACTAAGGCACTGATAACTAAATGGGACGCGCCCTGCTTATGAAGCTAAGACAGAGACGGAGCTTGCTGGAGTGTAGCTGTCTTCCTTGGTAATCAAAATGAGTTCAGTTTTTTAAATTCATAAATAAGATGAATTTTGTCCTGACAATAAGAGCTCAAAGTGGCTACAGAGCTGAGTGACACCGTATTTCCTTCAATGGAATAAGCCATTTCAGTTAACACTCGTTTTTTAGATATTTGATAGACTTAATATCTAATAGATTATACTCAATCTTTGACATTAAGAAGTTTATGTTGTAAAAACACATTTTACTGTTTTCTGGATAAGTCGACTGTCGCCAATTAAGGCTATGAGATAAATAAAAAAAATCCACAAAATAACAATCTTGCAATCAAATCTTCAATTCTAGAACCGAGACTATATACTCTCGAAAAGAATATAGGTCAAATCAACAAGTGACAGAACGAGTCACACAGGACGTATATACGACGCCCAGATCTAAATGTAAATGATGCTTTCCAGCCATAAACGAGTTAGCCTCGTAAATATGAATAATCGTTTAATGATGATCTCGGGGCAATGAAGGGAGATTCAGTGATCTATCATGCGTGTAAGATGGAGACCTGTGTAACCGTACGTGGAAATGTACGCGGGTGGCCAACAGTCAGGAACGGATATTTTATATAATATTGAAGTTAGTGTTCTATGCCATGAGTAAGTGCAATGGAGACACGGTGAGTCAGGGACTGTAGACGGATATAGTCGTCTTAATTTTTAAATTCAACAAGTTAACCGTCGCGATGAGTGCAAATAAAGAAATAAGAAGAATGAGGTTAAAATGGTATAAAAGAAACATACAAAACAGACAATTACCTATGGCAGCAGAACTATTAAACTGTTGTGTTCATATTTCTATCGATACGATTACGACTGATCCATATCGGTTTTTATAAAAAATTGCACAAATACCGCTAGGAAAACCAGAGCTTAGACAGGAATCAGACCTACTACCTCTCTGATCTGAACCAGATTGGTTGTTCTTTATGGATTCTTTCCTAGTCTTTACTCTTGCTAGAGACAATTATAACTTCTATTCTAGTCTATTAATACTTGGAGACTCTCTGGTCTCCCTACTTGAAACACGTTGCGTTGTGTTGTGATACGATGTTGCCCCATCTCGGTCTGAAAGCCACATGGTAATGTAGGCAACCTGTATTAGGTTAATTATTATTTAGTATTTACATATTTAGATAATTTCCATTTGTCTGTTTTTACTCCATCTGTCACTATAATGATTTAAAGTTTAAAACCTTTATGGACCTTTGTTTAATATGTGAATCTAACCTTCGATCCCTGATTTATAGGGTAGAGTCTTGGTAGAGTCACCAAAAATAGCGTCATCAAAGGAAAGAGAAGAAAACAACTAACTTTTAAAACCTGTGTAGCGTTAGTAGGCCAAAAGGTCATTTAATATTATGATGTTTCATTTCTTTTGTGTAAATGTCATTATATAATTTTTAAACAAATTATTAAGTTTCATCTTGTTTTAGATCTTGTGCAAATCTTATTTAAAACAGTAACTATAAATCGATGTTTTAAATATAAAGATAAATAGCGTTTGAAACTTCTTTGCTCTATGTCTAATGTTTCGCCATTAGATGTTTATTGGACACAACCTGTCAAGGTTAGCGTAATATTGTACGTAGCACGCAGATATCCCCATTATCTATTAATACATTTGCCCATTACAGACCGGACGATCTTTGTACACCACAGCATGAACTGAAAGTCAAACATTAAATGGCTTACCGAAGATAACGCATTTTATTTTACACTTACTCTGCACAACGGCTTTGCTTGCGACGCTAAAAATAAACGCCTTTTACATAAGGCTTTGGGTCAACCCTTGCTGTGTTCCGGTAACTTTAATGTGGGAGCCAATACACTTGAAATCAAAGGCTCAAAGATCAGAGCACTGTGACAGCACATTAAGCTATACTCTCTGTTAAGTTAAGTGTTAACAAGCATTAAAACAGGCTGAAAATTGTAATTTGTAACCTGTTTTTAATGCTTGTTATTCTGTATTTTTGGTAATAAAGTTTTTATTTATTTATTTATTATTTAAGTGTCTCTCAATGAAATAGGGCTCAGCTGCTGCTTATGATGGTAAGCTCACTTGATGAGGTGGGTTGCTTGCCGGGTGGTAACTAGCCAGCCGGACTCTGATAATGTCCTAATACCAAGCCGACCCAAGCCGAGAAATATTGTTGAAAAAGTGAGGTTAATAAGTTAAATGTTAGTTTAGCAAGAACAAACAGATAGACAGACAGACATTGTATTTAAATTATATGTAAGTAGTATTCCTACTACCATATACTTAAGTCATATGCATTTAGTAAAAACTTATTCTGACATCGCAGACGCTTAAATTTTATTTGTATGTATTTCCTTTACATCTGATACAAAGCGGTCATTTCTAATGATACTTTACGGTGTTCTACGGCAAGCTGTTGTATTTACACGCACGATGCGCGCGCGCCGATGTAATGGCTACCAGTTTTAGTAGAATTATTGCCATACATCGCGGCTACGTGTGATTTAATAACGCCTTAACATTCTTCAGTTTTATGGGAAAGCGGATTCTTTAAATTTGTTAATGTCTTGCGTTGGCTTTGGGCATTTGTAGTAAAGTGTAACTTAGGTCGATTTGTTACCGAGTAGTCAGAAATGAAATACGGCATTTATTTTTTTAAACAATGACTGCGAGAGTTCGAACCTTGCCAACAAAGAAAATGGACTCTGATCCCATGTTTTATGCAACACGACACACGACGGGTCCACAAAGAAGTATTTAGAATATGAGTCTAAAGTGTATATTGAAAGGTGAATGTCGTCTACATTTTTAGTATTATATCGAAAGATTTCATATTAATAGAAAACATTTAAACAAACAACTTTTTCTAGCATAAAGACTATAACAATTTTAAAAGCAAGAAGATTTTGATAGTTGATCGCCCAGAATTGTTTAACTCTAGAATCTTTGCAAAAATATCATAAAACTTTATATGTCACCGAATTTTCTAGATTTAACCTTACTGAACTTCATGAATGTACCTATATATAGACCTCGTTAAAATCTAAAACGAGCTGAAAGAAATAACTGATTACGAAAGTTGTTTTTGGGAGTGAAAGATGGAAATAACTTGGAACCACACATGAGGAGTTTCCTCAAATGTTTTGTTAACCTGAGAACTGGGAGTTGTTCCGTATATCGTGTTTCGAATGCTTTATAGAGCCCGACCGAATCTTCGGCTTCGGCATCGGCTGACGTTCGGCCAATTTAAAAGCCGAGTTTTGGACTGAAGTCGCAGGTTTCAAATTAGCAGTCCCATGCGGTCAAATTCGCACGACGAACAATCAAAAAATGTATTGTTCGTATTTCGTACGGCGAAACATTATATTTCGCTCTAACCTTTTGGATTGAAATATTATATTAAAAATATATTATTAACCCTCCCAATAAAAAAAATACAGATTTCTCAACCAGTTTTCTAGCTGGAATCGAATTGAAGGATACGATGAGAATTAAAGTTGAGTGTTTTCTCAAAAATGCCTTTATTCGTTTCGTCATTTCGATGTAAAGTGGCATCGAAATGACCACGATTTGTAACTTACTTCATGAAATATCCTAACTAAAACCCCTTAAACGAGATATAAAACTTCCGTTTTTGTAGGACTTATAAAAAATTGTTGCGAAACAGAAAAAGTGGGCCTTCAGCTTCGGCCAAAATCTCATCTTCGGTCGGCCACTAGCTGTATTGCTGGTAGAGTAACAACAGTTGTAATCCGAGCGTAGGTGCTGTTAATATTTCAATTGGTAGTAAATGATTCGTCTCAATATTAATCATGGGTGAGCATATTGCTCTCTTTGCTTGCGGAAACAGACAAAACTCGAATGGCATACATCTTCGGTCACGACTAATAAGAACACTATTATACTAGTTTCAAGCCAAGTTCTAAGTACTTATTTCAACCTTATCCTGTCCTTAAGGTGGAGGTAATTAGTCAGTCTCAGTCAAATCATAGACCACCAAACCTATAGTTACTAGTTTCTCGAAATGACAATCTCCAAGTTAGAAAGAACTACTGTTCCACGGAAACGTTTACCCCCTAATTTATGTCAAATATTTGCTACAATAAATCTATTATCCTCTAAGTAACCAGCAATGAACACGAATAGCTAAGTCAGTCAAAAACTAAGAGGGTTCGGGGATGGCGGCCTATACAAAAACTCTCCCAAAGTTAACCTCACCTAATAGATTTATTGCTGCCAGCATGCGCCGCGGACTAATTTATCGGCATATTTGTGACAAAACGGCCATAAAGGGTTGACCGACGCCATTTTGAAACGAGGATTTATTGGCGCGATAAAAGAATTATTTGTTTCATTTGCTCTTGGGATAGATGGCGGTGCGCTTGTCTGCATTGTGGTTCACGAAATGTAAGAGATTTATTGGCCATTATAAAATAGAATGGTACAATAGAATAGCATTACAATAGGACGTTTAAATATTGACCGTTTTATGAGAATGGATGAATATTTTGTTTTTGTAGAAAATATTAAAATTATTTATTTTGTAATTAAATTGATAAGTAAGTTATCCAGGATATAGTAAGTCTAGTTATTACATTGGAGCGACTGTCATCTGACCTCCGTAACCCTTAACATGGAAACCAAACCAATTGGATCATGGCTATACACAGCCATGCGCCTGTACATACAAGTTTCCTTACGATGTTTTCTGTAACCGCCGAGCTATTTGGTAATAACTAATAATGCTAATAGAAATATCCATAGCTGCTGTTTTATACCACTTGGCTACCACAACTCTTGCTGCTTCATATTGTGGTTAATTTTTTTTCTGAAATACTGAAGTTTATATGTTCTTTCTAGCCGGATGAACTGGCGAAGTCGGTAAAGCTGACGTCTCGTGAGAGGCGTTTCATCAAGTTCGCGAGCGTGGAGTACGATGGCCAGCTGTACATGACTCCTCAGGACTTTCTTGAGTCCGTCGTCGAGCAGGAGCCCCGCCGTGAGTATACTGCATATTTTTTTATGTCGCATGATGTACCCACCTAATGGAAAGCGGCCTCTGCGGCCTTTTCCATTGAGGGACACTTAATACTTAACCAGCAGCATCACGCTATGTGTTGTCACACTGCAGGCTCCTCTACTCTTCGAGCCTCTGATTAGTTTGATTTCAAGTGTTCTGCCTCCAATATTAATATTGCCGGAACACAGCCATATCTGTTATGGCGGCAGATTTAATCTGTGGGGTTGGTAGCTAGCCAGACACTGAAAAAATCCTACCACCAACCAAGGCGGAACCCAATCTTCGAGCATTTTGATTTCATGTGTACTGCCTCCCGCATTAATATTGCCGAACACCAGCCAGATCTGTTATGGCTGCAGATTTCATCTGTGGGGTTGATAGCCAGCCGCACTCTGAAAAAGTCTTAGACCCAAGACAGGAATCGAACTCCCAACTTCCGGGACATTTTGTTTCTTAACCTGTTGTGTACTACTTCCAGCTCGGCTGAAGCGTCGGGTGCTGACGCTGAAGGAGATCGAGTACCTGCGGGACCACACGCCGGCGCTGAAGAAGGGCTCCTCGCAGATGTTCCGCAGCATGAGGGATAAAGGTAGGTAGTCTTCAAATGAGAGAGTCATTCGGTCAAGCATTACCTTGCAGACAAGCACGTAAATAAGTCCGTTTATATTGCCATTAACAGCAAAGTAAAGTATGAGCCTTTTAATGTCCCACTGCAGGGCAAAGGCCTCCATCCTTGAAATCAAGTTGTCGTTACAATGATGGGCTTAATCACCACGCTTGCCAAATGCGGGTTGGTGATCACAAACCCGAGCAGTGTCAGAAAAAACCGACACAAAGTTAGCTCGACCCGGGAATTGAACCCAGGACTCCGAGATCTCGGCCCGGTACTTAAACCACTAAACCACCGAGGCGTTAACAGGAAGAAACATAATATTTCTTTTTTTTTCAGGAATAATATCTTATACGGAGTACTTATTCCTGCTCTCAATTTTAACCAGTAAGTACAACATTTAAGTTTTATTTTAGTCAAAAATAAACAAGAATACTCATCAGTTCTTTCGTAATCAAATTAAGAAGTCACTTATTGGGATAAATTATTGTCCTAAATTGATGCCTCAATTTTATGATAATATTTTATCTACACACGCACAATTATTTCTGTAATTTGATGCACATAAACTTTGTACACTCGTAATAGTCTAAGGTCAAACCATACTGGTTTGTGAGCGTCATTATACTTTTTTAATGCTGTAGATATGACAAATAAATAATAATATTTTATATTAAAATGGTCTAAGTTATACTTATAAAAAAATCTTGTAATATTTCAGAGCCAGCGTCGGGCTTCCAAATAGCGTTCAACATGTTCGACACCGACGGTAACCAAAGAGTTGATAAGAACGAATTTCTAGTCGTAAGTATTGAATATCTCCGAGTGTTTGCCTCAAACGGAAAGTGACTAGGGGATTTGTGGACATCATCCATGCGGCGATAAACATTACACTTTTAGCCAGTATATTTATAAATTGTGCACAATATAATTGCCAGTATAATTGTAATTTGCATTTTTTTGCCAAAACAAAAAATGTAAAGAAAACGCCGATAGACGCTCGATTGCCTAAAGCGTGGAGAAAAATAGATTTTTTAAAATGTTGGTCACCCGACACCTATCTTGGTACCTATAGAAATCTCACGAATTAAGAAAAGATGCAAAAATAAAACAATTATGGTATTTTTATGTAATTTTACTGACGAAACCCTGTATAAAAAGTTCTGTTCTAATAAAAAACCTGGTCACTTTTTGTTTGAACTTTATGTTAGAGTGAAAGTAGAACATGATACATTTTATAGCAGACACTACTATAATAATTGATCATTATCATAGTATTACAAAAGTAGTTTATTGGTATAAGGTTATTTAGTTATGATATCTAGTGTAATAAATAATTTTTGCAATAAATTTTTTTGGTAATAATATTTTTTGTCAAAATAATTTATTACGAAAAAACGATATCATACCTAAATTAATTTAAGTCACAGTAACATTACCCTATAGCTAAATACCTAGTATACCTGGAATGCAAAAACACAACCACAAGCACTTTTAACAAGCATAAAATAACTTCATGGGACAAGGAACTAAGAATACATTTATTTATTTATTTTAAATATTTTTTCCCCTTTTTAATTTTTTACTTTTTATTTCATTATGTTTTTTTTTCCTAAGCATGTTTTGTACCATACATTAGATTCAGCGCCTGCTCGGTGGAACTATGAAGGAGCGTAAAGACTTGGATGCGAAGAGCCGCCAGGCAGTGAGTTTTGAGTGCTTCTGTGAGGGATGTCTAGATAGCGAGAGATTTCGAATCGAACTATTAACAACTACGACCAGAGACAATAAACGTTACTATGGTTTATTGGTACTTACATTTATGCTGGATCAGTTGGCAGACCGGCACGCAGCCCACCTGATGGTAAGTGGCCACTGCGGCCTATTCCACTGAGGGACACTTAGGCAGGAGCAGTCACTCAGTGTGCTGCCACACAGTCGGCTTCTTTGATTTTTAAGCTTTTGATCCCAAGTGTACTGGCCTCCACATTAATATGGCCCGAACAAACCTTCTCAAAGGTAAACTTTGAATAGATTTATCTATAGTTTATTTAAGGTGCTTCCTCACCGGGAGCATTCGCGTGTAATGTAACGTTGCAGACTCGAACATTACAACAGTGAAGGAGGAAAACCGAGCATTACAATGCGCACCTTGTAATGATACAATGTTTAATCAATTTGACATTATGGAAACAAATAGATCAGAATGCTCGTCGGTCAGGGAGGTAGCATTGTAATGTAATCCTCAGAAGACGAATCTATAATGTTACATAACACGCGAATGCTCCCGGTGAGGGAGCACCTTTATGCTTCTCCCACTCAAGGCATAGGAACGCGGCAACCACTACTACTTTTGACATTTCCTCTCTTATTAATTTAGCTTTGTGGTTTCATAGCATAGTTCGATTCGAAATATTCGCTATTCTTCGATATAGAAGGTTGTGCCGCAATGTATATTGTATAAAACTGACTGTCCACGTCTTGTTTTATTTCTGTGTAAAGTTTTAAATATTTTTTCCGTCTGTCTGTTTCCTAGCCAAAGCATTTAGAGTGCGTCGTGTTGTGTTGTTATGTTTATATTTCTAGGATTTACGCCTTACGCCCCGTTTCTCCGGTGGTAGAAAATTAAAAATATCTGGTTTTTGGTCCAAAGTCATAGCTTCAATTCCTGAAAAGATATTTCAAATCATTCGAACATACTTCTGGTTTGTAACGCCTCGATGGTCTAATGGTTTAGGTGCCGGGCCTAGGCTGGGTTCAATTCCCGGGTCGAGCATTTGTGTCGGTTTTTTTTCGAGCATAGGACATAGGTCGGGTTTTTGATTACCAATCCGCACTTCGCAAGCGTTGTGATTAAGCCAGTACCTACCAATGATTGTAGCGATGACATGATTTCAATCAGGGATGTCAACATGTAAATTTTCTTTTATTAACGGTGTTAATAAAATAATAAATCTGGCTCTGCATCCGATTCCGGTTCCGACTCCGATTCCGACTCCGGTTCCGATTCCGATAAATCAAATTTAAAAACTGATTCCGGTTTCGGTTCTGATAAATTAACCTCCTGTTACCCTCCCTCATCCCTGATTTCAATGATGGAGGCCTTTGCCCTGCATTGTGCATTGAATATTAAGGTAGGTAGGTACTTCTGGTTTGTGGTTGCCAACTTGAAGTTGGCAAGGATAAGCTTTGCAAGGAGGCAATATTTTTGTAGGATATTGTCATTGAACTACAATTACTAGCGTATAGAACCGACACCGCAAACAAAATTTTTGCGCGATGCTTTGTTGCCGTTACCATGGTTACGGCAACAACTCATTCAAGATCTATGAGATAGGCATTTCGAACAAAACGCGTAAGACGTTTTGGTCGCTAGAAAAATATACTCTGTAAGCAATCTAGCGCGCTGCAAGTTTGGTTAGACGACATCCGCTGTAGCAAATACATCAGTCAGTCCAGTCATCATTTTGCGACACATTTTTTGTTCCGTATAGCCTCTCTATACGTAGTACTTGTAACTCAATGGATATTGTACATATTTTCAGGAGGGTTTAGGGTAAAGTTGTACATATTTTTCTGTAGATTTAGATGACTTTATAAGTACAACGGTTAATGATTATTCCATCTTTGTTTTATCTAGAAGCGGCACAACCAGACCCTAATGCTTTTTGATTTTTTTGTTTTAATAAAATAGATTTAAATATACTACCTTCTGACACTATTAAATTTTGTTTAAAGCCAATTTTTTTTTTACTTTTATAAATTTTAATTTTTAATGACAAAGTCGTTTATTAATTGAAAGATTTTTACTACTTTATCTTTTTGTTTTTTATTCTTATATATTATGTATATATGTGCTCACTACCTGGCATTTTGTAGCTTCTAGCTTTAGTCTCTTCAAGCGCGTTGAAGAGCCGGATGAACGAACAAAAAGAAAAGGTCTCTAAGCCGTCTCTAGTAAGTTGAAAATGCAATGACTCGCCTTTGAAGTTTTCTGTCACATGTTCGTCCTTAGAATAGAGAGAGACAGTTGCAATGTGATAATACTTTTGATAATTTATAATAAAATATGTGTTATGCTTTCTATTCGTTCTATGAATTGGATCTAAATTGGATCCTATCTGTAAGCCTACAAGTGTTTTATTTTTAATAAAGAGTTTAAAGAGTTTAATAAAGTATGAATATAAAGTATGCCTGAATCATGCTTTTAAGATTTTTAATGTTTATATTGTTAACTTTGTTATTTGTTATCATGTATATTTAAATGTTTTGGATTGTTTGTTAATGTATAAAGTCATTGTTTTGTATGTAACCCAATTAAATCTATATTCAGTGTTATTATTTGTGGCATTTTATTAAGTTGTGAATTTGATTATAATTATGAAACAATACTTGGTGAATTTTATTGTCACTAAGAGTACTCGAGCTGGCATAGGAGTTAAATTATTTGTTAACATTATTATTAACATCCATTTGACTCATCCACTTTAAAACTTTAATTACATTAAGATGTCTGACTAATATATTTCAGCATGAAGATTTTACTAAACTGTCACTAAACATATTTTGACTTAGGGCCAGTAGCACTTCTCTCAGATAAGTCCTGATAAAATATTTGGTAGCTACTAATGATGCTGTCTTTTGTCATTTGAAAAGCAAGACGGTTTAATTTACTTACTTACTTACTATGCTGCCTCAGCGATCCGAAATAGGTCTTGGCCTCCGACGTCAAAGCTCGCCATTTTCTTCGGTCCTGTGCCAATTCCGCCCAATCATGCACGTTTAGTGCCTTGAGGTCCTTGGCGACTTCGTCCCTCCAGCGATATCTCGGACGACCCACAGGACGGCGTCCTGTTGGTCGTCCCAGATAAGCTCTTTTGGCAGCTCGATCCTCCCCCATTCTCTCCACGTGTCCGAGCCAGCGTAGTCGGGATGATGTTATTTCCCCCATAATGTTCGGTTTAATTTAGCTTCCTTCAATTTATATAAATATATCTGAATAATTTTTAACAGGAACTTATCAGCCAGTCGGTGGAACTGGTCCTAAATCTGTTTGTCAATAAACATGCTTTTAAAATAACTACACTACACAAAACTCAATGTTGAGTGTTATAGAAATAGAACATATCTTATTGTGCTTAAAATTTTATTGAAAATCTAAATTTGATTAAGTAATGGAAAATTGGTCTGAATTTTGGCTCTTTATTTGTAATCTTATGCAGAAGTAAGCAGTTCTGAATAATTTTTGATATTTTGATACTAAAAATAATAAATAATTTGGTACAGGTACCGGCAAACTTGTTGAACATCGGTCGACGGAGAGGGGAAATTTTGCGCATGTGCCCTTACCGAAAGCCTGCGCGCGCTAATGGTCAGAGGTATGCTTCTGACCAATAGCGCGCAGGCGTGTCAAAATTCACTCGATTCACTGTTTTTTTTTTGATTTTTCGGTTAGGGACCCGATATTCAATAAGTTTGCCGGTACCTGTATAATTTCCCCAGTAGTGTCTCAGCTTTCATATAAACAAGACAAATCAAAGCACTCAGATAAAATTAATCAAACTACTTTGCTACTCCATTTTTATTAGATACTGCCATATAACCTAAATAAAGTATCTACATGTCTTTTATATTAATTTACTACAGATCAGAATAAGCAAATGTTAGAAGATGATTGTTGAAAAATTATATTACTAGATACAAGTAAAGTATTTTAAACAATATTTTTGGATTACCCAATGGTTGACTGGTATAGAATGCCATATTGCATTAAGTCCGCCAATTATACTTGCATTTGTACAGTAAAACATTAAATAAAAGTTTACCAAAATAATAGCACAATATTACATATCTGATTTCTACATATCAAAACCAGAATAAGACATGATGAGTTTCTTGCTAGATGGAGAAGATCTTCAGTTTCGCGTGGAAGGGGAAGCGCGGCATGAACGACGCTCCGGAGGGGAAGGAGGAGGGGGAGGCCGGCGCCGGCGCGGCGGAGGCGGGGGCGGGGGAGAAACCGCAGGACTCTTACGTCAACGACGACCAGGGACTGCAGAGGAGGCACAACGTCGACACCTTCCTGCAGGTATGCGAATCCAAGGAAGGTCTTATAGGGTTCATCTACGAGCTCATCGCTTTCACCTGTTTTTTTAACTTCAGATCAATAGACAATGTTTTCCCGACATTCATTTGTTTTCCCGACATTCACTTGTTTCCGCGTCTTTCATTTGTTTTCCAGAATTTACTTCGTATTACAATTGGAAAAAAAACAAATACAATAGTGGCATTTATTGGTTTCGTTGTCCCCCACTGGTGGACATAGCAACTTTTTTTTCCGATGTCCACCAGTGGTGGACCAGTAGGTAGTGGGCAATAAACGGTGCTATCTGCCCCGTTAAAAATCTTGCCGGGGTGGATGACACTTAATCAATGCTATCCACCCCGTTTGACTAACGGGGCAGTTCGACCGGAGTCGATGAAACAATTTTATCCCAACGACCCCGTTAACGGGGCGGGGCACCGGGGTGGTTGGTTGGTACCGACTCGTAATTATAGGGGTGTAATTATGTGATACATCCTTCTTTCTTAGAGCGGTTTGTCCGATCTAGTCTAAGCTTGTTTGGTCAAGGCTTATGTTTGCACCATGATCCAGGATTGGGGAAGTCCACTCGTGTTAGCACAGCTCTTCTATAACATTTCATTTTCCGCAGGTCCATTTCTTCGGGAAGAAAGGTAAAGACGACCTTAAGTTCGAAGGCTTCAAGCAGTTCATGGAGAACCTGCAAACTGAAGTATTAGAGCTCGAATTTCACGAATTTTCCAAAGGTGAGATCTTATGAATTCAGAATATACTTCAATATACATATCTACACTTCACTTACCTACATGAATATTAATGATTGTTCTCTGGACATTCATAATGCATCCTGTCGTCTTGCACAAATGCACACAATTCACCTGATCTTAAAATGACGAAGTTCCTATAAGCATAGGAACTATCAGAAAAAATAGGTATACATAAGCATACCTGATAGTAATGGAAACATCTTCAAAACCCTGAGGTTGAACTCAGTATCTTCCACGGTTCGAGAAATGAAATAATATCACATAGGTACATAATATTTATTTAAATGTATTCAATGGCATACAGACAGGAAGTTTCTGCAGAATAGCTATTGGCAACATAATATTTAAAAAATGTTTTTTTTTTTTGCCATTGGCAACATTGTGTCCTTCTTCTTCTCGCAACCGTGCAATGGGGGAAAAGGAGAAACCAAGAGTTGAATGGGTGATGAGATGCTTTAGGCCCGAGTCCCTCACACGGCCGCAAGTCTAGTTAGCCTGCAGTAATGGTGCTTAAACGCATTCTTCTTCGAGAAAAAAAAGCGTCTCTGCTATATCGTCAAATCAACTTTTAATCAGTGGTTTTGCGCCTGGGTGACACACTGCATGCAACTGAACTCATGAACTAAAATTTGGCATGCGTATTTGACAAGTAGTAAGTGGTTGAGACTGGCCGTTAAAGTACTCCACAATTAAATATTATTTAACCAGTGAAAAAATCTTGTTAATTTCAAGAAACCTAAAAATCACAGTTCCCACAATAGCTTCACCACACTGTGCACTTCTAAATCCAGGTCACGAAACGATATGCGAGGTGGACTTCGCGAAGATCCTCCTCCGCTACACGTACCTCGACACGGACGAGTACGACATGTACCTGGACCGGCTGCTGGACCGCGTGAAGGACGAGCGCGGGATCACCTTCGACGAGTTCAAGACCTTCTGCCAGTTCCTCAACAACCTCGAGGACTTCACCATCGCCATGCGCATGTACACGCTCGCCGACCATCCCATCTCGAAAGGTGAGTCCACTGGTGGTTTAGCGGATTAAGTGGACTGTAATTCTTAGCGGATCAGACCTGGTCTGATGTACAAAATACCAAAGCGAGTTGGTTGCGGTGCGGGTTATGCGATAGCAAAAAGATGGCGGTCGGTCGGTATTTTTCCAAAAATAGATAGCCTGACCATTAAAATAGTGAGTAGGTATAACCTAGCTAATGTGGCGCCTCCAGAGCAGGTTTTTTATTTTCTTGGTCAGGCTATACATATTAAACATATTTCAAACAATATTTACGCATCAGCCAATGGTTGACTGATAGAAAATACCATATGGCATTAAGTCCACCAATTTATACTTGCATTTGTACAGTAAAAAATAAAGTAAAAGTACCAAAATAAAAGCACAATAATACATACCTATCTGATTCCATCATAATATCAAAACCAGAATAAGACAGACGGTCTATACCACGTAATTATAATGCGGATGAAGCCGGGCTGGGGCGGGGAAAAAACAACAGAGAGACAGCCCGGGGAATAGGATAGGAAGTGCACGTACCTTTCCAAGCTGGATGCGGCGGATTGAAGCCAAGGTTCCTCATGCAGATGCGTGTGGGTCATGCACTCAAAGCACGTGCGCCGGCGCGGATGCGGAACAGCTATAATCTAGGTTGAAAACAGCAACTGTACTTCACTAACACTTATATTACGTGGTATTCCGATTTCAAAGTTCACCAACTCAATTAAAACATAAAATTCAAGGAGCCGTTACAAAAGCATGGCGTCCTGGCGATGTCCTTTTAGCAAGAGAGTGAGTCCGAACGCGGCCGAAACCACCTCGCGGCACAGCGCGAAAACATTCTCGTGGCGCCATTTTGTCCTTCTCTCACCGTACGTGCGGGAAAAGGATGGGACTAAGGAGGTGCATTGATTACGTAGATAGACCGATGCGAACAAATTATTTAGCAAGCGCGCGCGGGAAAAATGAACAATCAAAGTAGCTATTTATTTAAATAGGGCGCAACCAACTGGCTTCTGCAGGTAGCACCGTTATAGCTTATCTCCGTGTGCTGTGCTAGAATTTCTTCAGTGAAATATGGTTAAACACCTCTGCCAACTAGTTTAGCGGCTAGGATTATGCCAACTACCCCGTTCCTGGTGGAAAGTTTTTCTGCTAAAGTGTTCTTAGGCTATCTCAAGTATCTACAGCTAGCTGCTTGATTGTAGGCTGTAGCTTAGCCCTTTATAAGGCAGTGGCCAAATGGTAGAGTTGCCACTGTAATTTGAACTTTATATAGTTGTGATACCGGCAAAACCAATGAAAAAGTCAACCGCCTGTGCCCTAGAAAGGGTTAGCGTAGATTGGAAGCAGAGTCTAGAGACCTCGTTTTCCAACGTTCCACTGTTGGTCGACTTTCTTATAGTTCCTATAGTGCTACATCAGGCCCCTATCCTTTGCTAGGTTCCAGCTTAGCACACGTAGGAGGCACAGCAGGGCCGTATTCTCAATCCTTCAAGCGAGTACTGTAGTAACACACCCATTCTCTTATGTACAAAATGTTAGATATGTTAGGGGCGGATGTAAGGGGGAGGGCCCCACAGTGCAGAAGTGTTCGCTACGTCCTCGTCGTCTCCCCTGGCTCTCCCAGTCCTGACCCCGGTAACGCAGGTGGCAGGCTGGTGACCAAACGCGAACGCTTCGGGGCAACAAGGTGTATTCCCGGTAATACGCTTTCTTTGCACTAACTGTTTCCTTGCTAGTGTTTTCCCAGCTCCCTGGCCGTCGAGGTTCTCTCCGGTTTCAGGTTGAGCGGGCACCTAGCTGTCTGGTTGGAAGCAGTGGTTGTGTGTATCTGCACTTTTTGGCGGTGTGTGCTGACGTGTGTCTTGTCGTCGTCTCCCTGCCCGGTCGAGGTATCTCCCGGGATCTGGTTTGAGCGCACAAAGCTCCGTCTTAAGTACACTCGTGCAATTTCTGTGCTTGCACATTTTGTTTTGTCTTGTTTTTTATTGTTGTGTGTTTTTTTTATTGCACCATGTCGACTGACAGGGGTCAGTCACCAACTGGGTCGGAGGTCCAGAGGGCCGTTGTATGGTCCATGGACTTGGAGCGGTCTGACACGGATGTTGCCCGCTCCACTGCAAGAAAAGAGAGGACCGGTAGGGAGTTTTACACTCTTACCGCCCCTGTCCCTGTCGTAGGAGTTCAGACTAGAGCCAGTAGGCAGAGAGCTGCTAAGCGATCAGTGGACAGCAGTGCCGAGCGTGCGGACTTGGAGTCGGCCAGGACCAGCCCCGTGTTGGTGCCGCCTAAGATCCCTCGGTCGAGACAGGGGAGGGGAGGGTACCACCATTCCGTAGGGCTCTCCCAGGCTAAGCGGGAGCTAAAAAAAGGGCCGATGGCGTCGGATTCTGACTCTGATGAGTCGACCCTAACTGAGGCTGGCGATACGTCTCCGGTAGGTGATGGCCGAGCTAAGAAGGGGAAAAAGACACCCTTCTCACCGATTCTGTCGCGCGAGGAGATGGTAAGGGTGGCTGAGGACGGCACCCGCAAGATTGAGCAGGTCCTGAAAAGGTCACATAACCTGAAAGGGACCTGCTTGAAGGAGGTGAGGGACGCCCTCTATGGCGACCTCATGAGGGTAATCCGCTCCTTCACGAGCACGGACGAGGGGGAGGCAATGCGCCGCCTAAATGCCGACAATAAACGGCTGCGGGGCCAGCTATCGGCTCTCGAGACGGAGGTGGCGGCTCTCCGCCGTGCCTTTTCTGAAAGGGGAACTGCTTCGGAGAAGGCAGCCGAGCCGGCCTCACAAGAGCGTATGGCTCCGCGTCAGGAAGGAGGCATCGCAGAGGCTGTAGAAGTCCTTAGAGGGGACCTGACCAAGGCACTGGCTGGGCTACAGCGTGAGCTGATGACGCAAGTCAGTGCTGTTATTAGTGCTCGGCTGGATGGCTTGGAGGCGGACGGAAGGCTCCTGCCTGCCAAGGTCCATCGCCCACCGTTGGCGACGGATAAGACGGCGAACCGAACCGCGGCTCCAGCGTCGACCTCTTCGCAGCCCGCGGCTTCTAGAAAGGCTCGTGACACTACATCGGCTCCGGTTGTCCCCCGGTATGCTGATGTAGCAAGGAATAGGGTGGCTGCTCCAACCACTCTCACACCTGCGGCAAACCTCCCCAAAAGGGCGTTGCAGACGAAGGTGGCCAAGAAAACAGCCGCTCCAGCACGTCAGGAGGCAAGGGCGGAAGAGCAGTTGGCGGGTCCCTCCCGAGAGCTACAGCCCCTCGTTGTGAATAACGACCAGGGCTGGACCGTTGTCGGAGGCAGAAAAAAGGTGCGGGGGAAGAAGAGGAAGGCGGCAAAGGCTGCTAAGAAGTCCCCACTGCAGGCAACGCTTAAACTGCCAAAGCCGCCGAAGACTTTGGCTGTGGTGGTATCGTTGACGCCGGAGGCGGTAGCGAAGGGGGCCACGTACGGGCAGGCCCTCTTAAAGGCGAAGGCTGGTGTCGATCTCACTGAGATTGGCATCGGCGCCGGAAAGTTTCGCAGGTCCATGACGGGGGCCTGCGTTATGGAGCTTCCCAAAGAAGCTACTGCCTCCCAGGCGGATCGGCTGGCGGCTCGCATCGGGGAGGTCCTTGGAGAAGAGGCAAAAGTCACGCGACCTACCAAGACGGCCGATGCCAGGGTCTCGGGGCTGGACGACTCGGTCACAGTCGAGGAGCTGAAAGAGGCTCTGGCAGCGAAGGCGGGGTGCAGCTCGGGACAGTTCCGTGTCGGCGCCATCGCTTCGGGGCCCATGAGGATGGGCTCCGTTATTGTTTCCTGCCCAGTCGAAGCACTTCCTAAGGTCGTGGAGGGCCGACTTATTGTAGGGTGGTGCTCCGCAACCGTCCGGGCACTTGAGCAGCGCCCAATGCGCTGTCACAGGTGCCTTGAAAAGGGGCACACGGCGCAGCTCTGCCCCTCTACGAAGGACCGCAGCCAACTGTGTTATCGCTGCGGTCAGGGGGGGCACGTTTCGGCTAATTGCACGGCCCCCTATAAATGCGCAGTGTGTGCCGACAGAAGTTGTCCTTCGGAACACAGAATGGGGGGCCCTAAGTGCAACTCCCCGCCCGTAAAGGGCCTCACATACCCTGTTCCCGCTCGTCCCGCACCGGCATCAATCGCTAGTGCCGATGCCGTCAAGGAGGTCACCCCGATGGACTCCAATGCCCAGTAGGCCTACCGGGGAAATCCTTCAGGCGAACCTCAACCGCTCCGCCGCTTCACAAGACCTGTTGTGTCAAGCGATGGCGGAGTGGGGTATTGACCTGGCGCTGGTGGCTGAGCCCCACCATATCCCTACGTCGCGCAGATGGTTTGGCTCGACGGATGGGCTGGCGGCAATAGTGGGGGTGGCTTCCAGTGCAGCACCCCCTCTAATTTTTAGAGAGAGAGGGCCTGGCTTTGTGGCAGTGGATTGGGGCGGCATTGTTGCCGTGGCCACTTATTTCTCTCCCAACCGCAGGCGGACGGAATTCCAGACGTTCCTCGCTGCGGTGGAGGGAGTAGTGCGCAGGGCAGCTCCCCGTCCGGTACTGGTTGGCGGGGACCTCAACGCGAAACACATCGCATGGGGTTCCCCGTCCAACAATGCCTTTGGGGAGGAACTTATGCCCTGGACAGTCTGCCTGGGGCTAGAGGTGCTCAATAGGGGGAACACCGCGACTTGTGTGAGGTGGAATGGGGTGTCAATTGTTGACGTCACCCTAGCCACCTCCCAGTTGGCGTCCCGCGTGGTGGACTGGCGGGTGTTGACCGACGCGGAGACTTTATCTGACCACAGGTACGTCAGATTTAGTATCTCCGTGGGTGGTCCTGGGGCCCCAGTTCGGTTAGGTCCGGTGCCAGGATCTTCCTCGCCGTTTCCAAGGTGGTCGCTCGCCAAACTCCGCCGCGAAGTCGCAGAGGAAGCAGCGATATTCCGTTCGTGGGCGGAGCCGCCAGTTGGTCTGGAAGGCGATGCGGACGGAATGGCGGACCTTCTCGCGGACGACCTCAAAGTCGTCTGCGATGCCGCCATGCCGAGGTCAAGGGGCTACTCTAGACAGAGAGGGGTATACTGGTGGACGCCTGAAGTCTCACAATTGCGTGCCACCACCCTCGCCGCCAGACGTGCGCTTCAGCGTTGCCGCAGGCGCACTTATCGAGCACCCGGGAAGGAGGATGAGCTCCGCAGGGTGTTCCGAGAGGCGCAGAGGGCCCTGCGAACCGAAATCAGCAGGGCCAAAGGGGCCGCGGAGGAGGAATTTCTAAGCCTCCTCGACCGCGACCCCTGGGGGAGACCATACAGGATGGTGCGGGGGAAGTTCGCCGATGGAGCTCCCCCCACCTCCTCGTTGGATCCGGACCTCCTCAGAAGGGTCCTGGAAACATTGTTCCCGGATCCGGGACCCTTTACGCCTCCCGCAATGCCGGGCGGGGAAGTGGCCACCGAGGTGTGGTCAGATGGGCCTCCGGTGTCGGACTTGGAGTTCGAGACCGGCAAGTGGCGGCTCCGGGCTAAAAACAAGGCTCCGGGGCCAGATGGGGTGCCATCGAAGGTGATGGCCCTCGCGATGGGCCCCCTGGAGGAGCGGTTCCTTGCAGTGCTCAACACGAGTATCGCAGCGGCCCGCTTCCCCAAGAGATGGAAGGTGGGGCGGCTCGTCCTGCTCAGGAAAAGCAGCCGTCCGCCTGATTCCCCTTCCGGTTACCGGCCGGTGGTGCTCCTCGACGAATCCGGGAAGTTTTTCGAGAAAATTCTCGCTTCCCGGATCATGGAGCACCTCAGGAGTCATGGCCCGGACTTGGCTGAGTGCCAATATGGCTTTCGAACCGGCCGGTCCACGATGGACGCGGTGGCCCGCCTCAAGGGGTGGACTGAGGCGGCCACAGCACGAGGAGAGGCTGTTATTGCGGTGTCGTTAGATATCGCAAACGCTTTTAACAGCCTCCCCCATGAGTGCATAGAGGCGGCACTAGTATTTCATCAGGTGCCCCTCTACCTCCGCGTCCTCGTGATGGACTATCTGCGAGACAGGACGGTCCTATACGAGGACGCGGAGGGCCGCGTCCAATCGTGGCCAATGGCGGCGGGTGTGCCTCAGGGGTCCGTACTCGGACCTCTGCTATGGAACCTGGGGTACAACTGGGTCTTGCGGGGTAGGCTCTTGCCGCGGATGGATGTCGTCTGCTTTGCGGACGACACCCTGGTCGTGGCGAGGGCGAGCGAGTGGGAGGATGCGGTTCACCTTGCGTCGGTCGGCACTTCCCTTGTCGTCCGGCGCATCCGCTCCTTGGGGCTGAGGGTGGCCCTCGAAAAAACAAGGGCCATGCCCTTCCACGCCCCACGCCGCAGGACCCCACAGGGGCTCCAAGTCCGGGTTGAGGGGGTCCGGGTCCCGGTCGAGGCGCACCTAAAGTACCTCGGCCTAACCCTGGACCCCCGGTGGAGTTTCGAGGAGCACTTTAAGCTCCTCACTCCACGGCTGTGCGCCGCCGCTGCAGCCCTCGGACGGGTCCTCCCCAACGTGGGGGGTCCAGGACCCGGGTGCCGTCGACTCTACCATGGGGTGGTGAGGTCGATGGCACTTTACGGAGCCCCGGTTTGGGCGGAGAACCTCTCCCCCTCGTTGAAGGCCCTCTTGCGGAGACCGCAGAGGGTCATCGCGACCCGAGCTGTGCGGGCTTACCGCACAGTCTCCCACGGGGCTGCCTGCGTCTTAGCAGGCACAATCCCGTGGGAGTTCGATGCCCTGGTTCTGGCCCAGGTGCATCGAATCCGGGTGGCGGCAAGGATGCGGGGGGAACGACCCAGCTTAGAGGAGGTGACGCTGGGTCGTGTCCAGGCCAGGGAAGAGGCCCTGGCCAAATGGACGGAGGCTCTCCAAGCCCCAAGTGCCGGCCACTGGACGATTGAGGCCATTCGTCCGGTGTTGAGGGAGTGGGTGGAACGCCGGCATGGCTGCCTCACCTACCGGCTGTCGCAGGTTCTGTCCGCACACGGAAGTTTCGGACATTACCTGTACCGTGTCCCCCGTCGGGAGGAGACGCCGCAGTGTCATCACTGCGACGCTCCCGACGACACGGCCGAGCACACACTTATCGAGTGCCCGGCCTGGCGACACGAGCGCCGCGAACTGATCGCGGCGCTAGGCGGTGGACGCCTCTCGTTGGCGACCATGGTTCGTGCGATGGTCGCCAACAGGAGAGCGTGGGAGGCGGCCGCCTCCTTCTGCGAGCAAGTAATGTCGCAGAAGGAGGCAGCGGAGCGGGAGCGCGAGGAGGACCCCCTCGCTGCTCCCCTCCGGCGTAGACGGCCAGGCCGGAGAAGGCGAGCTCACTTAGCACGCTTTCTCCGGCCTGAGGGTTGACCTGCGGGCGGGGGTAGCCCCCCAACGCCCGCATTGCACAGGTCGCTCGAGCCAAGTCTGAGGGTCACCTAGTTTCTCGGGTGGCCCTCCCTAGGCGCCACCCTGACTTGAGGCCTCTCAAGTCGGGGTACCCGGGGATGGGCTGGTCAATAGCCATAAGGCTAGCACCGGCTCGTCCTAATCGGGTGTGAAGGAGAAACCGGGGGAGTTTAGTGGGTAGTGGACGCTTCAGTCTCGAGTCCCACACACGGCCGCGGGTCTAGCTCCTCCGAGAAAAAAAAAAAAAAAAAAAAAAAAAAAAAAAGGGGCGGATGTAAGGGCACTCCCATAGTGAGGGAAAAGCCAACTGCTCATGCCCGTAAAGCAATGTGTCGAATAGCGAACGAGACTCTAGTGAACGAGCATTTGGTGAAGCCATTGTCCAGCAGTGGAATCTGATCGGTTGATGATGTATAAAATGATATTACACAACGTGGATTATCCGTGCTTCTCAAAGGAAAGGAGGAATTGGCTTTTTCAGAGTCAGACTGCCTAGCTACCACCCCGACAGGTGAAATCTGCCGCCATAATAGCTCTGGGAATATTAATGTGGGAGCCAGTTCACTTGAAATCAGAGGCTCGAAGATCAGATGAGTCTAAAGTCTGGCAGCACATTGAGGGACGCTTCCAGGTGAAGCGTCAGGTGGGCTGCGTGTCTGTCAGCCAACTGATGTAGTATAAAAAAAGGAATGTATTTTCTGAGAAGTGTACCTTATGTTCCTTCCTTCAGACGAGTTCCACCGAGCGGTGAAGATCTGCACGGGCATCTCCCAGTCGGAGCACCTGGTGTCGACGGTGTTCGCGATCTTCGACGCGGACGGCGACGGGCTGCTCAGCTACAAGGAGTTCATCGCCATCATGAAGGACCGCCTGCACCGCGGGTTCAAGGTAACTGACTTTAAGTGGGAGTCAAACGAAATACAGTAAAGGAGACGGAAGGAGTATTGAAAACCTCTAACTAAAATATAACCTTAAGAGCGGTTACGCACTACGTCCGATCCGAATCCTATCCGTCTCCGTGAAATGACGGTCCGGAGTAGCCTTAGAACTATTACTAGGTGATTTACGCACTACATCCGTTACGCTTGTTGACTACAAGTTACAACAAGCGTTTACGAAAAAGCAACAAAATTTTAAATGTCAATAAGGTTGAAAATCGCTTGCACCTGTTTTTTTAACTTCAGATCAATAACCAATGTTTCCCCGACATTAATTTGTTTTCCTGACATTCACTTGTTTTTCCGACCTTCACTTGTTTTTGCGACATTCACTTGTTTTAATGTTATTAAAAAAAGTAGAATAGAATAGAATAGAATAGAATAGAATAGAATACCTTTATTGCATTAAATGTGGTTGACAAGAGTAATTATAATGAAAATTTTGGTTTCTCACACTTAACCAAACAATTGGCATGCAACATTGGAGAGGGATACAAGTTTAATATTTATACATAAATAATAGGTAGGTACAATGAACTAATTACAAATCAAATAAAAAATACAATGAATTAAAATAAAATTAATGAATTAATAAATAAGCGAGAATAAGATGTGTGATTAATTGTATTAAAAAATTTAAAATTTGCAATTAATAAATTCCTCAACACTATAAAAACATTTTTCACATAGAATATTATATATAATTTATATTTAAATTTTCTTAATGGTAATTCTTGTACATAATTTGGTAATTTATTATATAATTTTATTGACATGAAATAACAGTTTCTTTGGCAGCAGGTTGTTGAGCAAGACGGTATAACTAACCGATTAGGATATCTCGTTGGGAATTTACACACATCATTTTTACTTTTAAAAGAAGATAGATTAGTTTTAGTGAATACACACATTTCAAAAATGTACATAGATGGCAACGTTAATAAGTTTAATTGTTTGAAAAATGGTCGACAGGAATCCATGGGTCCAATATGACAAATAGCCCTGAGACATTTTTTCTGGATTAAAAAGGCCCTGTTAATATCTGTAGAGTTTCCCCATATGACAAGCCCATACCTCAAAACAGAGCAGACATATCCATGATAAGCAGTGAGTGCTGTTTTTATATTACTCAAGGTGGTCAGACGGTATAGGGCGTACGTAAATCTATTAATTTTTTGGCAGACACCCGATATGTGTTCCTTCCATGTCAAATAAGTATCTAATTCGATGCCTAGAAATTTAGCCGTAGTGCATTCTTCGATTAGTTTTCCGTCATAAGTTACTGTAACATTTTGACGATTCCCATTTTTATTAAAGAATTGTATATATTTAGTTTTAGATAAATTAATTGATAAATTATTGAATTTGAGCCATTTAATTACATTATCGATTGTATTATTAATTTCATATTCATAATTAATATTTGGATTTTTATTAATAATTATTGAGATGTCATCCGCAAACAATGTGCAATGATATTTAGTGATATGTGGCAGGTCATTTATATAAAGGATAAACAGCAAGGGACCAAGAATGCTTCCCTGTGGGACTCCGTGAGTAGTTTTAGAGTATTCAGACCGATATGTGGTTAAATGTAGCGTTTTATCAATTTTGTTTATTTCCACTCTCTGCTTCCTGTCCTGCAGGTACGAAGCAATCCAATCGTGTGCGATTCCTCGTATTCCATACCTTTCCAACTTCGTGAGTAAAGTTTTGTGACATACATGATCAAATGCTCTACTAAGATCAAAGAGTATCATTGAGACTGGAATGCGTTTATCCATAAGTAGTGAGATGTGTTTGACGATCCTGTAACATGCCAAAGTCGTGGATTTTGCTTTTTGAAATCCATATTGTTCAGGATGAATTATGTTGAATTTGGAACAAAAGGATGACAATCTCTTGTAAAATACTTTCTCAAAAATTTTGGAAATAATAGAGATTAGAGTTATAGGTCTGTAGTCACCCATATTATCCTTGTTTCCCTTTTTAAACAAAGGCTTCACTACGGAGTACTTAAGAGATGACGGAAACTTACCGGTGGCAAATGATAAATTTATCAAGTACGTTAACAAGGGGGACAGTTCAGGCACACACGCCTTTATTATTTTAGTACTTAAATCGTCATAACCAGTTGCTCCAGTGTTATTTAATGATTTTATTACATTTTTAGGGTTCCGTAGCCAAATGGCAAAAACGGAACCCTTATGGATTCGTCATGTCTGTCTGTCTGTCTGTCTGTCTGTCTGTCTGTCTGTCTGTCCGTCCGTATGTCACAGCCACTTTTTACCGAAACTATAAGAGCTATACTGTTGAAAATTAGTAAGTAGATGTATTCTGTAAACCGCATTAAGATTTTCATACAAAAATAGAAAAATAATAATAAATTTTGGGGGCTCTCCATACTTAGAACTGAAATTCAAAAAAAAAAAATTCATCCAACCCTTACGTGTGGGGTATCTATGGATAGGTCTTTAAAAATGATAATAAGGTTTCTTATATCATTTTTTTCTAAACTGAATAGTTTGCGCGAGAGACACTTCCAAAGTGGTAAAATGTTGGTCCCCCCCCCTGTAACTTCTAAAATAAGAGAACGATAAATTTAAAAAAAATATATGATGTACATTATTATGCAAACTTCCATTGAAAATTGGTTTGAACGAGATCAAGTAATTAGTTTATAAATTTTTGAGACTTCCCATACTTAGAACTGAAACTCAAAAAAATTTTTTTCTTCAAACCCTTACGTGTGGGGTATCTATAGATAGGTCTTTAAAAATGATAATAAGGTTTCCTTTATCATTTTTTTCTAAACGGAATATTTTGCGCGAGAGACACTTTCAAAGTGGTAAAATGTTGGTCACCCCCCCTCTAACTTCTAAAATAAGAGAACGATAAAACTAAAAAAAATATATGACGTACATTATTATGCAAACTTCCATTGAAAATTGGTTTGAACGAGATCAAGTTATTAGTTTTTTTTTAAAAACGTCATAAATCGTAAACCGCAATTTTCCTCTCATTCAATCAACTCAAATATAAAAACGTCGATCAAACTTACAAAGAACTACCAGAACTTTTATATTATGATGATACTTGCTGCTACGGAACCCTTCATGGGTGAGTCCGACTCGCACTTGGCCGGTTTTTCAACTCAAAGTCATCAGTAGGCGATAAGAAAAGTGATGCATTATTATTTTTGATGTTTGAATTATAATTTTCAGAATTTGAGTCGGGTAAATTTTTTTGAACATTGATAAAATGTTGATTAAAATAAGATGCAATTTTTTCAGGATCGTCAAGTATTTTATTATTGTTAGGTGTCAAATAATCTACAGTATTTATATTCATGTTGTTTTTACGATCGTTAATGATGTCCCAAGTAGCTTTACATTTATTTTTAGCTTGGCTAATATATTTACTATTGTTGGACTTTTGAGACAATTTTATACATTTTTTTAATAATGAAGAATATTTACGATATTTCTTCCTAATACTCTCCGTTTTGATTTTGTAGAAGGACATTCTCAATTTTCTTTTTGTGTTACATGATTTTCTCAACCCAGTAGTAAGCCATTTTGCCTTTGATTGTTCTTTATTTATTTTTACTCTATACTTTGGAAAACACAAATTATAAAGCAGACAAAGTTCGGTATGAAAATAATGAAATGCTCTATCAATGTCGTTACAGTTATACATGTCTGACCATGGATAAGTCAGTATATATTGCTTGAATTTAACTATATTTTCTGGACTAAAATCTCTTACAGTTTTAAAATAATACTGATTTTTTTCTATACGATTATGAACGGGTACTGTAAGTATTTGCGCGGTCTCATGATCGGATATAGCAACTGGTTCCGTGAATCCATACGCACTTTTGATATTGCTTGCGAAGTGATCAATGCAAGATTGGCGTCGCGTAGGCTTATCTATATGTAAATCAAAGTTGTAGCCCTCCAGTAACTCCCTCAAGTCTCGCGATGACCTAGTATTCTTTAACGTATCTATATTCCAATCTCCAGTAATGATAACAGATTTATTAGTTTTTCTTTTTAATTTAGATAGCAGGATAGATAATTTATCGAAAAATATTTGGGTATCTGCTCCAGGAATACGGTAAATACAAACCAGGATTATTTTATAATTTATCAGCTCTATACCACAGCACTCAAAAGTTAACTCACATGAGAAATCCTTTATAAATGGAAGTTCTTTAGCTTCAATAGAATTGTGATGTAGTATACAGACCCCTCCACGTTTCTGACTTTGCCTACAGAATACGGCACCGAGGTTATAATTCCTAAGCCTTATATTTAATTCTTGATCTTTTTTAATAAAAGTTTCTGACAAACATACAACGTCTATCGGACGTTTGTATTTTTTAAGTAATTCAAATAAAGCAATGTCCAACAGTTCCCGTTTGCTTAGGAAGCCCGCTATGTTTTGATGCATAACTGTCACCATATTACTTATAAAAAAGAATTATTGGCTGGTTGAACTGACTTGTTATATTGTAAATTGCACGTGCCATCTTGTACTTGAACAGAATTTATATAATTACAATCTTTTACAGAATGATTGGGTATATTAAGCGTTTGAGTATTGTAATACATATGAGAACAGTGCTTAATCTGTCTATACACTGCAAAGCAAAGATCCGATACAAAAAATTTGGATCCGTAACGGGACTTCTTGTAGTTCAATCCCACAAAAGATGTATGACTAAATCCTTGACATATCATTTTTATATCATAATTAACATAATAACTATTCAATTTTGCGTTACAAGGTAGGCCACTTATTATTACGTTGGTATTGACATTCAGACTAACCCACTCAAGCAAACTTCTCTTTAATTGTATTGGATTCTTATCATTAAAACCCCCTATTACAATAATATAGTCTAACTTTGTTAGTGTCTTCATTTCGTTAACGCAAGTATTTATAACATCGCAAAGGTTCGCTTGGCTTTTCCAATAGCAACACACTTCGTACTCTGTACCGACTAATTTTTGTAGTGCCTGCTGCGCCCCTCGTCCTTGCTGATCAGCTACTATAAATATTTTCTTTTTCCTTGTTAGAGAGGAAATAATGCTGTGATTTGTATTAGAATTTTCCTCTCTTTCTTCAGTATTTATATTATTTTCCGACGTGTCTTCTGCCATTGTGTTCGTCATGTTCTTGTTGAAAAAAGTACAATCTATTTTGCCGCTGCCCCCCTTCATTTTCCGTTTTTTACCCTTAATACCATTTTTTGTCTTCTTTAAGGTTTCATTTACTTTTGAGCCACCAGAGGAGCAAATTTCTAGCAATTTCTTAATTTTTTTATCTTGCTCATCGATTTTTCTTTGCATCGATAGTTTTTCCAAAGTTAAGTCCTCAATAAGATTATTCGCAGACATTAACTGTGTTTTAAGGTCTACTATTTCTTGTTTTAAGTCCTCAATTTCTTTGCTGTGCAGCGTAGACAAGTCTGGCAAACTCATGTGATTGCCGCTGGAATCCGATCCCGATAAAGGCAGTGAACATTCCATCTCAGGTAGAGAAGTGTGTGATGTATCTTCAGGACAACCAATTTGTCTCTTTCTTTGGGTGACGTAATCACAGCTTTTTTGTACCAAGCTGTCGGTGACGCAGCGCTGGTCCTGTGTTGGGGGTGATGCTTTGGTATTTGTTATTTTACTACTAGTCGGTGCTGCGTGTTTAGTTGTATTAAGATTACTACAGTATCAAATAATATTTAAAAAATTATGCTCCTTTTCAATTCCCACAACAGCCCACAACCCTATTTGTTCAGTGGTACGGTTTTAGACCCACCGTACCACTGGGGGTATGGGCGGTGGTACGGAGGGGAAGTGACGGGATTCGGATCGGACGTAGTGCGCAACCGCTCTAACTCTGCACACAACATAATTTACTTTTAACATAATTTCTTTTTTCAAATATCGCCCCCTTCCCCCCATATTTCCGGGATTAAAAGTACCCTATGTTCACCGGGGATAGTGTAGCTTTCCAACAGTGCAGTGAAAGAATTATTAAAATCGGTTTAGTAGTTTCGGAGCCTATTCAATACAAACAATCAAATCTTTCCTCTTTATAATATTAGTATAGATTTATATCCATTCTTATCCTATCCATTACACACCAAATACAAACTCGCCCACACATACACACAACCACACACACACACACCAATACACACGCACACACACACAAACACTCAAATAAACACATTTAAATAATATTATGTGTAAAAATATTAAACTAAAAAACATAATAATTTCTTAATTTTTAAATATGTTGCCATGTTTAGTTCGTAAATATTATATTAATAACAAAATGTATGTTATGGAAGAGCGGGGTCTTCTAACACAAGTATTGTATACTTAGAAAAAGATCCCAACCCTTATTTTAAGAAAACTGTAATTTTTTTTTTAAATAAAAAACAATTTTTTATTTATTTTATTTTTTGATACAGTCACGCCATTTCCATATCGTCTTAATACTCACTAAAGTCACTAAACTTCCCCAGTTGACATTCACACACATTGTTGGATTAAGTGTTGCTTTATTTAACAAATTACCTCAAGATGTTGTTCACTTACCAATACACAAGTTAAAGTTACACATCAAATAATGCCAACTTATCAAGAAGAGTTATTATAAAGTGGAAGACTATCTAAATGATAAAAGTCTGTAGATGTTGGTACTATTGTTGCCGCTCCTCTGGCCGCGCCTTTGTATTGTTATTTGTATTGACATGATCCTTTGTATTGACATTATTATTTACTGTGACATAAATTAATTTTGTGATGTTAAATTTTAAAATTTGTACTTTATAATTTGTAATATTTTTTAAAAAAAGGCAAAACTGTTGAGTTTCTTGCGGCACTTCTTTCCTCAACAGGCCATTGACGTCGAAGTGCTGGTAGGGAAAAAAAGATTGACGTGCGAAAGTATTTTTAAAAAATCTATTTGCAGAATAAATGATTACCCACTAACTGCCCCAGTTACGGTCACGCATTTTTCCCTAGCGTCCCACTACCCACTAAACTCCCCCAGTTTCTCCTTTCCACCCGATTGGGACGAGCTGGTTCCGGCCTTATGGCTATTAACCAGCCCATTTGCTACGATCCTTGGTCACTGGTAACGTTTCTAACAAAACCATTTTTTTACTCCCAAGTTTCACCGATAAACCTTCCCTTTCTATTCACAATCCTCCATAGGCCTTACCCCTCCCTCCAAGTTAATTTCTCAAAGGCTGGCATCGCATCTGAAACTAGTCACAGGTGCTCATAGGCGGTAGTTATCACTTACCATCAGGTCACTTAGGCTGGTTTTAGTGTTATGCAGACCGTCAGTACGGATCACTCCGCGTAGAGCCATCTGTATTAAGCTTCTAGGAGCGTTTTAGAGTAATGCGGACGGGTCGATACGGACGATCGTCCGCGCGGATAGCTCCGCAGCTGCTGGCATAACACTGAAACCAGCTTTAGGGTGGTGCCACACGGCCGTTGCGGCTGCGCTGCGTTAGCGCTGCGTCGACTGAGCGTTGACGTTCAGTCATTTTTCATATAAATCTGAACGACATGCCACACGATGCGTTGAAATGACGGACGGCGACGCAACGCACGCGC
The DNA here is from genome assembly GCA_949319885.1 of Mecyna flavalis. Classification (NCBI taxonomy): domain Eukaryota; kingdom Metazoa; phylum Arthropoda; class Insecta; order Lepidoptera; family Crambidae; genus Mecyna; species Mecyna flavalis. Next base: position 3,510,399 of record OX439413.1, read on the forward strand.
AACGCAAAGAAGAGGAGAGAGACGAGGTCGGGAAGGGAGCTGTATTGAAACGACGGAGTTGCAGCGCTGTATTTCACAGCATAATAGCTGCGTTGACGCAGCGCTTATGTGGCATCACTCTTAGGCTGTGTCCCCAGTAGGCAAACTGTTAGCGGCAGACTTTAGGCGGGGCGTGAAGCGGCATCTAAGCAGGCCTTCAGGGTGAGGGTGACTGGCTCAATAGGTACTATGTTCTATTGAGCCAGTCAACCTTATATTTCGACCTCACTTCCGCTTACCATCAGGTGGAGTGAGGTCATCCTAACTGCTTCCATATTATAAAAAAACAGTTTGCCTACTCAGACCTTAGTCAGTGTTACCTCTTCCTCTTCATAAAAATAATGTACAATGTCTACTTTTCTCAACAGTCGTACGCGAAGAACGAGGGCTGGGAGGCTTTCAAGTCTTGCGTCAAGCAGGAGATGAAGAGCTCCGTCTAAATAAAGAAATTGCCAATATTGCCGTTTTACACGTGTCGTAGTTAACATGCCAGGAGCCTATTAATATACATACAATGAATATAGTAATGTTATAGTTTCCAAAGGTCTTACTTACTTCAAAATAACAATCTCGAAAGCTACCCCTAATGTAAGGGTCTTATGTAATTCTTAGGATGTTTTGCAATGATTGATAAATGGAATCTATGACCTTATGGTACAGTTAGCCGCACATCAACATACTCTATTCTGTCTAAGATATAATTGGAATAAAAAATATTCGATGGATATTAAGTAATATCAACCTGACAAAAAATTGTTGTGGAAATTTGACAGATAAGGTTAGTTTGATGAGGCCCTTATACGTCGAAAACAGAAAAAAAGCAATCAAAATATGTTCCTGGCATGCTATCCTATGTACTAAGGCCTAAAACAAGTCAAGAGAATAAAATCGCCTATATTAGATATGCCATAATTAATTTATTCTAGCTAATTAAATTATGATGTTTTGATGTAACTTATTGTTATTAACTACATACTATTATGCGATTTGTTATTTTTCTATTTTAAAAATCACCATGTGAGTGCAAAGCATAAAATATAATCGATGATGATGATGATAATTGATATCATTAGTAAAAAAAATACCTTCAAATAGTATTTCTAGAAAAATTCTTAGGAAAATTAAATTAATCGCTTGTAAGTGTCTACTACTAAGTATTAGAAAAGCATTAACATGCTCCTATGAATTACTTATACCATAGGTAATTTCTCCTAAAATCACGTATTGCCAATGATTATAATTTAGTGTCTAAAATTATTAAGTTATTAATTTAAATAATTTACACTCAAAAAGGGGAAGAGCCGGTGTCCGCCCTTTGGCGATTGCCCAACGACAAAGATCATGTTTTAGATATTAAACAGCCATAATTTTTAAAGAGCGTCTTGTCAAAATTTATTAGGTGTTTTCAAAATATATTCTTGTCTTTATCGAATTTTGTGCCTCAATGTGAAGAAAATTTATAGTCGTCAAAAAATTTGGCTTGACTAGAATTTTTACTGTCTTTTTAGATAAATTTGAATAATCGCACAAAAAATAAGTGTGTTATTTGTGAAATTTGTTATTAACACAATTTTTAGATGTTTAATAGGATAAGAAATATATTAATACTTATTTATATTTATTTGGTTGTTGAACGACCTAGTCTTTTAACCAAGTTCTATCTTAATACTTGCACAATATATTTTAAAACAATACCGCTATCGGTAATTGAAGTAATAAAGATTTCAAATGTGTATTATTCTAATGTTGTATCCTCGTTTTATATGTTTTAAGCTTATCATAGTGTATTCATAAAACGCCTTTATTAACAATAATAATATTGTATATATTATATATTTGTCTCTTTCCCACTTATACATATTTTTGCTTTAATTATGTACGTACTAATGTATTTTTTTCGGAGGATATTTCTTTTTTAACTTTTCCACAGATCTAACTCACTTTTACTGTTGTCAAATTAGTAAATGTGTTTCTAAACGAAATCTAGTGAAGTCATTATAATAGGGTTGTCAAATAGTGAGATTTTTTTTTAATTTATTAAGATGACTCTACGCTTATTGTGTTTGTTCTAAGATAAACGTTTTTTAGAATTATTTTAGTTAAGTAAGTTTGTTATGTGTTGATTAAATCAATCTAATTTATGTGACTAAAAATTATCACTTGTTCAAAATAATTTTGTTTATAAATTCTATTTTACTTGGTACGTTTAAGAATGCATTAGAAAAATTATAATTATTCCGATTTACAATCCCGCAATTAAATATTGTAACTAAATTGTTAGAAAAATCCTTTTCCAGTGTTGTATACCATTTAGAAGCATTTTTTACCAAGTAATTAAGTATTAAGCTACATTTTGTTTCAGAGAATAATTATTGTTACTTAATTACAAATATTAAGTTGTCCCCCTCCTAGTCATTTGATATAAGTGTACAAAAATTTGTTTTGTAAGGCCGTGCCTTAACACTAGACATTTCATTCTTAGCGCAGAACCATAGATATTCTTATAAGTATTTTAATAACCAAAGATCTTTTAATATATTACAAGATTGCGCTTTTCACCAAAAACCGGGCTAAGCGAGAATAAATGGTGGACTTGCATACTTCTCTAAGTAATGCTTTTTCTCCACGGTAGCGCCTTATTTGATCTGACCCCAAAGGCCCAAATTAATTAGCGTAAGCACTTGTGTGGGCATAGAAAATAACGATACGACAAATACAATATGTTATAGGTAATGTATTTTAATCCCAACAAACCATCAGACATCCTGACACAGACAAAGATGTAAACAATCTTGTTCTTTATATAAGATCTTTGATTTGAACATTATTTCAGGGCACTATACTGAATCATACATTTAACTAAAAATACTTTCCTACCCTGAGAGAAATTTCTAGTGTTTAAAAGGCCTCATAGTTACCAGTGTTTTTTAATTTATCGTCGTATTTCTATTTATACACGAATTTTGATTGTAATCCAATAATTAAATATCTGAGGCAGACTTCATATTTTATTTTTTAACCCTTGTTTGTTTTTAAGTAGGTTGATATACTTTTATTTTGAAATGAGTTGTTTAAAAAATATTAAAAAAATTTAAATAAAATATGCATAGATTAAAGTACATAATTAAACAAAATAAAAAAAATTACACAAAATACTTGAAAAGTACCTTTATTTACTAAAGCTTCCGTATTTGGTCAATAAATTATGTGGGTAGATGAATAAATAAGGCGAAACCAAAAAAGTCTCCACTCAGTCACTTAAAGGCCGTAGCGCGTCACGGACATGGTAGGTAACGTTACGTGACGACCTGTACCTACCTACGGTTTTCTTTTATTCATGTTTTAAAACGGTGATTTCTGAATTTTACTTACATTAAAAGTTAATATTGTTTGGTGTTGTGATATTTAGAAAGTGTGGTTAGAAAGCTTTCTGCATTAAATGTTGCTTGGTGAAAATTAAACGATAAGGTAAGAGCTTCCTTTTACCTATTCATTTGGAGGATCTATGCTCAGGTAAAAATTCCACGTTACACATGTCTTTCCATCGTGTGTGTTTTTTTGCCTAAGTGTTTTTCCTTCTGTTTTTACTAATGTGTACGGCCAGGCCAGTAAGCATTTTTCCTATTTGGGCTAATTTTCCTAATCATCATCATCATGATGATTTTCCTAATATTTTTTGATATTATGTTTGCACCTTATAGGAATCGTTTACGGCCTATTATATCTAGCAAAAAACAGATACCTACCTATTAGGTATGTCCTAAATCTTATAATAATTAATATAGCTCGCTCTTCTGTCCATATCGTAGGGAGTTTAAATCAAACACGAGATATCTGATGAAATACTTTAATCAGACACTTATTCATTGTTTTATTAATATTTGAGACAAAAATAGTTTTTACAACACATTGAGAGAATAAGTTACACACTATGAACATTTAGGCCGTATACACATGCATTTGCCAAGTCATTGTGTTAAATACGTGTGTACACGACACTGGATAAATTATTCGAGTTTACTTAGGGTTCATACCTCAGATCAGCGAAAGTGCCAGGCAGTAACTAAGCAGTTACTGTCTGGCACCGCCCTGCGCCCGCTACACCGAGACGACAGTTATTAGGTCTCATATACCCAGTAATTTCACTAGCTTTAGTATTTCACGGGAAAATATTTGGCACTGCGGTGGTACCCACCTAGACGACCCAGTCACCCTTCTCTGATCTGAGGTTCATACTTTACCAATTCAGTCAATAACTTCGATTAGAAACCATATTTTTGGCTCCATAAACTAAAGTCACCCAAATTAATTCACATGGGTGTTTACTTTAAACTTCAAAAACATCATATTTATATAATGACAAAAGATATACCTATATTTAAACGCCTCAATGGTCTAGTAAAAAGTACTGGGTCGGGTAAAATTTGTCGGATTTCCCAACTCACCCCGACTCGAGAGGGCCCCGGTCCAAAATGCCGCGAGCCCAATAATAATAAAACATTTTTAACAAACTTTTATATCTAAGTACTACAAAATAGGATCCACGTCTAACGAATCCTCTGGCCTCGGGCCTCAGTAGGTAGGTAACCCTATTGTTTAGAGTCTAAATAATTGTTATCTGCCATTTTAAATCACAACATGCAGATCGAAAGTCCAGATTGTCTATGCTAGGGGACTATGGATTGTATAGCCCGACCATTTAAACAAAGAACCTCGCCACACTGCGGAAATATATTGGAACTAATTTCTTTAAGTGGCAACAATCAAATAAAAAAACAAATAACATGTCATTTAATAGTGCTGTCTGTCAAAGTGCGATGTCAATTGTCAACCGTGCCTTGTTATTATTGGATATTGTGAGTTATTTGTGAGTATAACCATAGCAACCAAGTGTTGCCATAACCATAGCTAATGTGGCGCCTCCAGAGCAGCTTTTTTATTTTATTGGTCAGACTATACAATATAATTGTATTATTTTATCTCCATCCCAGAGGTTTTTCTTCAACAGCAAGTCCAGTTATTAAATTTTCGAAACTGCCACCTGAGTTCCTTAACCCCTTATCAGGAGAACTAGAACAATTGGATAATGGCTACACAGCCATTCGACTGAGAAAGTCAAAGGTTATTAAATGATCTATAATTATAGTACACTTTAGAACACGCAGTTTAGAATCGTTATTACCAGTTTATGGATCTGCTTGTGGTAGGAGAAATACTCAATGTTGGTCGCCACAAACATTATTTTTTTAGTATGATAAACACTTATTTACTTTCCTAAATCTTTATTCGAGAACCCTAAGATACTCGCATACTCTATGTACAGTTAGCAGCATATCGAGCTAATCTAATCTAGTCTCAATCGAAATAAAACTCTGTACAATGGACGTTAAGCTAAAATTTGTGGGAATTTGACAGATAATGATAGTTTGATGCAGGGCTTTATAACGTTACCAAATTCACACTAAAAGTATCGTTATATAACGTTATTTTGATAAAGTTACCTTATTAACGGTAACACGGGTAGCGGTATTTTGGTATGGAAACGATTTAGTAACGTTATTTAATATCGTTAAAAGTATCGATACTTTTAACGTTACTTGTTGCACTTGTTGCCAACTCATGCGGCCATGTGCTTATAAAATAATAATTTACTGTCTTGACTTTTAATAACGCACATCTCCACATATTTTACAAGTAAAAAAGTAGTATTACTTCCTTTTATTGTAAAATTTTCCATTTCCGTTAATCAAAAATAACATTTAAAATTAAGACAAATTTGCCCATTAATGACTAAAAAAACAAGAAAACCAAAACACTATACTTAACATTATATTTTCTGATACGATACTTAAGGTATCGATTTGGTAACGTTATAAAGCACAAACTGATGGTAACATTATCATTTACCGTTAAATCACTGAATAACGTTATATAAATTAACCGGTAAAACGCCACCCAAGTATCGTTATCTCGCATATCGTTACCTTCTTCATAACGTTAATTTTGTAGAATGAAGGTAACGATACCTGAATTTTACCGGTATTCAAAGCCCTGGTTTGATGTGCTGCTGAATGTACGAACTGCAGCAGATCTAACTACCCTAATTTGTCAAAAAATCTCAATTGAAAGAGAACTCTATATGAAGTAAATAAAGTTAAAAATTGGTTGTAGAAATATGTCAGATTAGGGTACTCTGATGTGCTGGCGACTGTACGACCTTATACATAAGCCTGGGTCACTGGTTGGAAGTAAGGAGTCGCGGTAGACTTACAAAATAGCTGAACATTCAATATAACCAAAGTGATTCATTCAGTCTTGACAAGAAGATATCTTAACAACTTTAAGGCTGCGTCTCCAGTAGGCAAACTGTTAGCGGCAGACTGAGTTTGATATATCGATTTAGTACGCCTTTCTATGTATTAGAAATGAAGTGTCCACAGTTTACTAGTTTTGCTCTCACTGTACGCAGTTTGCAGCGTTACGCGCAAACAGTGGGCACTCCATCTATACTAATATTATAAAGGGGAAAGATTTAATTGTTTGTTTGTTTGTATAGAATAGGCTCCGAAACAACTGAATCGATTTAAATAATTCTTTCACTATTGGGAAGTTACACTATCTCCGGTGAACATAGGGTACTTTTGATCCCGGAAATGTGGGGGGAAGGGGGGGATATTAAAAAAAAAGGACGCGCGCGTAAAACCGCCGGCGGAAGGCTAGTATCTAATATATGGAAAGGCGTACTAAATCGATAAGCCGCAAACTCAGTCTGCCGCTAACAGTTTGCCTACTGGGGACGCAGCCTAAATGCTCAGCCACTATCTACCGAACATTAGATTCAAGTCAATTGCAGGGATCGAATGATTATCAAGATTTTTTCAATGATAAGATTGATGGGACCACTAACTCCAAGCTAGGGTTTTAAATGCAGCATTTAAATATGCATTCGGGTGCATCAAATATACACATAAATATCTATAGTAAACAGGTACTTCAATATGTCAATTACTTTGAAAATATTTCTTATTCGTTACCCTGGTCTTTGATACTTGCCAAGACAGTTTTTTATAATAATTAAGTAAATAATATAACTATGTTATAATAATACATATTTTTTTTACTTTTTTCTCGAGTTTTAATACCCTTTAATAGGGTAAATGCATAATGCATAACTTTTACTAAAATTAAAAAAGAATTTAAACGAAGAATCATATCAATTAAGCATTAGAATCAAGTAAGCTTATATCTTATTGAATAAAATATCCACTAGATGAATATATTTATAATGCAATTACCAAGTATCTATGATTATTTAAGTACTTCCTGTCAATCTAAGCGACATCATAATATCTACCTATCATAGTACACATACTAAATATTGGCGAAATAGTTGCTTAAAGTTGGATGCCCCCTTATCCGAACTGAATTGGCCGAAAGAATCGCACGAAACGAATTATTGGCCGAAAGAATCAAACGAAACGAATTATTGGCCGAAAGAATCAAACGAAACGAATTTTTGAGTTCTTAGTATGAAATTCTATGAAACCTCGCATATTTGACCGCGTCGAATCGTAATTTTTTTATTTCACTTTAATTGGCAGACAGGCACGCAGTCCACCTGACGGTAAGTCCTCATACAAATGCCTACTAATTCAGCCCGTTCGTTTCGGATCAATGTGCGTTCACCTTGAATCGGATGATAGTATTGAAGAATCGTACGTATCTATTAGACTAGTCTAACTACGTCAATCTAGATGTAGCCACGATACGCTTAGTCACCATCTAGTGGACATTTCATCAAATCCTATCAGTAGCGGACCAAACCTGTAAGCAACTCAGGACGGAATAACTAAATCCCTCTAAAATCTGTCTAAGCCTAGCTGTCCACTGAGCAGAGCTAGCGAGAAATAAGTCAAATAATAAATATAATGTCCCACTGAAGAATGAATTTATTACTATAATGAGGGATACTGGCTAAATCATCACGCTTTTAAAGTGCGGATTGATTCCACAGTTATAACAAAGATTCTTTTTTTGGAGAAACCCAGTAAATCTAAGATGATTTATTAAATTTACGTATTTGAACCTCAGTATTTTGCTCGAAAATCGTTGAACACTATCTCATTCAGTATCTCTGAAAGTATGAAATTAAAAAAAATTGGTTATCTTAATGTGTTAAAAAATTGGTTACCTTAATGTCTTCACAATAGACAGATAGCTCATTCTCTTCTTTTTTATTGTAATACCATTATCATTGATTAGCTAGCTCTACTCACTGGACACGCAGCCTTAGAAGTTTTCTCATCTAATAAGTTGACAATGCAGTAAGTGTTCGAAAGCATCGTGATAATCTCGATCCCTTAGCGCTTGTGTCGCGCCTAGCAGCCGGGCGCGGCCACCAGGTTCATGTTGAGTCCGTTCTCCGTGGCCGTGGTGAGCCGGTGCCTGAGCGCGAAGGCTGCTACCACTCGCGCTACCTGGAATGACAATAAAGCTTTATACAACTTGCAAATCGCGTATGAGAGCGTAAAATAAAGTTTGTGTTATGTTGCTAGACACGGGAGTATCAAATTTAAATCGATTTTTTAAATAATAAAATATGCATTTGATTTGATTTTATTCTTGCAATTTTTGACACAACATACGCAACTTTGTACTTCGATCGTAGTCAGGTAAAAAAATTAAAATGTAAGTACTTAGGTGACGTTAAAAAAATGAAAAAGATTTTTCAATAAAAAGCAATAACATTCCGGCTATTAGAAATATTAGAATCAATAGTAATTCGTTTATCGACAAGCATTTTTGCATATATTTTGACCAAAAATGAATGAAAATGTATGAATGTCCTTTATTTTAGTTATTAATGAACAAACTAGTGCATCACCTCGTCGGGAGTGTCCTCGTGCACGGCGTGGCCGCATCTCGGCAGCACTTGCATCTGGAACTTGCCTGCAACAGTCAAATGAAATGAAATAATTTATTCTACAAATAGATTTAAAAAAAAATACTTTTGCACGTCAATCTTTTTTCCCTACCAGCACTTCGACGTCAATGGCCTGTTAAGGAAAGAAGTGCCGCAAGAAAATCAACAGTGTTGCTTTTTTTTAAAAAATATTATAAATTACAAGTTTAAAAATTTTACATTACAAAATTAATTTATGTCATAGTAAATAATAATGCCAATAAAAGGATCATCATCAATCAAATACACCTAACTTCTACTATGTTGATTTATTATACACAATACATTAAAATTAGTAATACAATTATATAAACAAAAATTAATTGCTGGTCGTTAGTCTCGCTAAAACTCGAGAACGGCTGAACCGATTTGACTAATTTTAGTCTTGAAATATTCGTGGAAGTCTAGGGAAGGTTTAAACGATGAGAAAATATAGAAAAATAGCGAGGAAAATATATAAAATGCCAATTTTATTATCCCATACAAACTGTTCTTACCTGTCAAACGTTTGATAGGGATACGAAGTTCAACGGGTCCGCTAATTCAAATTAAATGTGGTGAAACCAGGCATGAGACTGTTGTTGTAAAAAAACAACTACACCTTTTTTGGATCATCATCAGCCTATATACGTTCCCACTGCTGGGACACAGGCCTTATCTCAATTGTGAGATAGTGTGGGCCATACTCGACCACGCTGAAATAGTGTGGGTTGGTGGAGGGGTGCGTAAGGCAAGTGACCAACCTTCAATCTCAGATGTTATCAAGCCGCCAAATGGCATCGTGACTAGGCTTGACGACTTATATCTACATTTATCTCGATCCGCTGCCTCCGCGCTGCGAGATGACTTTCTCGCAACAAGAGGCGGCCGCCTCCCACGCACTCCTGCCGGCGACTACGGTGCGAGCCATGGAACCATGGCTGTACGCGTCAAGTCTATATTTAACTCACCCTGCATCTGTCCCACGGTGAGCTCGCGGTCGAGTCCGTCGATGGAGGCGAGCAGCAGAAGCCGCGGGGCCGGCGCGGTCAGCAGCAGCGCGGACAGGCCGCGGAACCAGCCCGCCCAGTGCTGCTCCGTCTTCGACAGGTCGATGCGCCACGCGTACCGTCTGATAAACAACACTAGTTAGAAATCATCCTACTAATATTATAAATGCGAAAGTCTGCTTGTTTGTTTGTTACTCAATCACGCCTAAACGGCTGAACGGATTTAGATGAAAGGCACACATATAGTTTATAACCCGGATTAGGACATAGACTATAAAATTCCTACGGGAAACGTCTCATTCCCACGGGAGTAACAATTTTGAAACGGCTAAACAGATTTGAATAATTATTTCACTGTTGGAAAGCTACACTATCCCTCCTGAACATAGGGTACTTTTGATCCCGAAAATGTGGGGGGAAGAGGGAATATTAAAAAAAGAAATTACGCGCGGATGAAACCGCGAGCGGAAGACTAGTGATAAAATAAACCTATTTATTCTTGAAATATCGGTAAACTTTATCATTAAGAACTATTATCCACGTAAACCGCACGTCAGACGCAAGCTTATCGTCAGACGAACGCTGAGCGGCCAACTTCTCGCCACGCGGTGCAAGTACCTACATTAGTTCAGAAAACACATCTAAAACCGCATAGACCTCTGCCTCGGATTTCGCGGCAGCGCCGTCACGAGCCATCACGAGTTACAGGTATCGGCAAACTTGTTGAACATCAGTCGAAGGAAAGGGGGGAAAGTCCGCGCATGTGCACATGCGCGTGACCAAAAGCGCTCGCGAATCTTCCGAACGCCCGCGCGCGCTATTGGTCAGAGGTATGCTTCTGACCAATAGCGCGCAGGTGTGCCAAATTCCTGTTCTGCGCAATCCCCACCCAATATTCAAGAAGTTTGCCGGGACCTATATACGCTCTTGACACGCTGTGACTACTCGTCCTTCTCGGCGATAGAGTCAGCTCATGTTATTAGCAGACTCACTTGAGATCCTCACTGGGCCGTGCGAAGATGGCTTCGTCGCTCTTAGGCGTGGGGGAAGTGGCAGGCTCCTCGCCAGGTTCGAGAGGCTCGTCCTCTTCAGCTATGGAGTCAGCTCGAGCCAGTGGAAGCGCTTCGTCGTCGTCGTCCGCGGCGGCGGCTGTCTCCAGTTCGTGGGTAGCGAGCAGACCCGTCTCACAGCTGAAAAGTAATAAATAAATAAATAATAAATAAATATCTCTGGACATTATTCACACAGCGCCATATAGCCCCAAACTAAGCATTAGCTTGTGCTATGGATGCCAGACAACGGATAAACATTACTTATACACTTTTTTTTTGTAAATACATACATATTATACATAGAAACACCCAGACCGATACCAACAGACATGTTCATGCACACAAATGTTTGTACCGTGCGGGGATCGAACCCGCGACCTTTGGTGTAATAGCCGACTTCTCGACCATTACACCAAATGGCTCGTCTTAAATAAAATAAATAAAAATAAAAAATTGCTTTATTTTTCACACATGTTAAAACAAGTTACAGTTTTGAGGTGAAGTAATAACAGTGCAACAGGTGACTGAGCCGTTTCTGAAATGTGCGAACTGGAGCCTAAACTACGGCGACCCTGTATTTCAGGCCTCTAGAGGTCCCACCCACGAAACGCCGTGCGTAACATTTGATGTATGAGTAGTAGTACATTTTGTTTACAGCATAAACAGTAACTATTGTAACACGAATAAATGGTTCAATCGATGTACAAATTAAATTACTATTGTCACCGCGTAATGTACGCCGCATTAGCCGGGCATTTTTTAACAGATGGAATAATCGGGCTTTCGAATGTAAATGTTACACTATTTGCAAGTGTACTTTCTGTGGCAATTTTTTTTTCCATTTTTGAATTATTATTTTTTTAAAAAACTTTACTACGTAGGGAACTTTAGGTGTTGGCAGAGTCCAGAGAATAATGGAAGTTGCTCAACAGACAAAAGCGATGCTCCTAAATTAGATTAGATTAGAAAAAAAACTACGTTATCGTCAACCGATTTATTTTTTATCTAGTTAAACGGCGCTTTGTAAATAATATTCAGATTTCAGAGATTTAGTTATTATTATGAAAAAAAAATTGGTATTAAAATCGACATTATTTTATACAAAAAGTGTCGAATAACATACAATTATTATAAAATCCAATCTATATACATTACTGAGACAACTGCCGAACTTATGGAATAAGATGAGGTGGAACTCAGACTTACTTTACAATCTGACTGGGCATGGAAACTCTTGCTGACGCGACATTCCTCACTTGACCACTCCGCACACTGAAAATATAATTTACGTCACATTTGAAATATATACAACACACATTAGTTATATAAGTTTTAGTCGGTTTTATTATTTTTTTAGCCCTACCAAGAAAATTAAAAAACCTGCTCTGGAGGCGCCACATTAGCCATGGTTATAGCAACACTTGGTTGCTATGGTTATACTCACAAATAGGAAGAAATAACAAGGCACGGTTGACAATTGACTTCACACTTTGACAGACAGCAATAATGAATGACATCTTATTGTTTTTTTTATTTGATTGTTGCCACTTCAAGGAATTAGTTTCAATATTTTTCCGCAATATGGCGAGGTTTTTTTTATTTGAAAGGTCGGGCTATATTTAATAGTTCTCAAATAGCAGCAACAGTATTTACCACCACTCTATGGCGTGTCGAATGCTCTTAAAGTGCGTCGGCCGGCCGCGCAGGAAGCTCTGCATGCTCGCCAGCGCCTCCATTGCTGTACCTGGTGGAGGAAAATTTTGGTCAAAGTAATCTTAACGACTAGTCAGCCATTTGCAACAATTAAAATGAAATATTATAATTTTTGCAAGTGAATGATTGGTGTAGGTCTCACAGTGTGATTTGTGTTATATTATTTATTTAGGAAAAATTATTATAGGTACAGAGTCTGACAAACATCATTACGCTCGCGTTCGTCCGACGTAGTGGGGTAAAGTTACGCATGTGCGCATGATCTATAGCACGCTCCCATCTCAAAATTCACGTTCTACGCAATCCCCACCCGATTTCAAGATGTTTGCCAGGGACTGTATATTTGAAAAAGTGCTCGTCGCCAAACAGCTTCTGAGCTACTTGCTCCACATCACCCGTACTCACCCTCGAGTCTCGACCAAGTCGATGACCACGAGTCCCTGCACGTAGGGCTGCAGCGACGGCAGGTGCGCCGCGCGGACGGCGACCGCACCGCCCATGGAGTGCCCCACCAGGATCGGCTTGTGCACCACTTGCTCCACATCGCCCGTACTCACCCTCGACCACGTCGATGACCACGAGTCCCTGCACGTAGGGCTGCAGCGACGGCAGGTGCGCCGCGCGGACGGCGACCGCGCCGCCCATGGAGTGCCCCACCAGGATCAGCTTGTGCACCACTTGCTCCACATCGCTCGTACTCACCCTCGACCACGTCGATGACCACGAGTCCCTGCACGTAGGGCTGCAGCGACGGCAGGTGCGCCGCGCGTACGGCGACCACGCCGCCCATGGAGTGCCCCACCAGGATCGGCTTGTGCACCACTTGCTCCACATCGCCCGTACTCACCCTCGACCACGTCGATGACCACGAGACCCTGCACGTAGGGCTGCAGCGACGGCAGGTGCGCCGCGCGGACGGCGACCGCGCCGCCCATGGAGTGCCCCACCAGGATCGGCTTGTGCACTACTTGCTCCACATCGCCCGTACTCACCCTCGACCACGTCGATGACCACGAGACCCTGCACGTAGGGCTGCAGCGACGGCAGGTGCGCCGCGCGGACGGCGACCGCACCACCCATGGAGTGCCCCACCAGGATTAGCGGCGGCAGCTCGTCGCCGAACAGCTTCTGGACCACTTGCTCCACATCTCTGAGCAAACATTGAATTAATAAAATAAATAAACATTCTTGGACACTATACACACAGCGCAATCTAGTCCCAAACTAAGCATTAGCTTGTGCTATGGGTGGGTCGTTCTTCTTTTTAACCTACAAAAAGGTGTCTTCACGTCTTCAGTGAAAAAAAAACAAGGAAATTACCATAAGTTTTTTTTTTATTGTATTTTCACAGGCACTGTCAACGATATTCAATTCGTTGGGCACTGTACTAAACATTAATGACTGTGCACGATTAAATAATAAATGTTTTTAATAATTTCACTGTAAAAAGTACGTTACAGAGTCGTAAATCCGCGTGACAGAAGTGTAAATCAAATTGTAGGTTAAAAAGAAGAACGACCCGGGTGCCAGACAACGGATAAACATTACTTATATACGTTTTTTTTAGTAAATACATACATATTATACATAGAAACACCCAGATCGATACAAACAGACATGTTCATGCACACAAATGTTTGTACCGTGCGGGGATCGAACCCGCGACCTCTGGTGCAATAGCCGACTTCTCGACCATTACACCAAATCGTCGTCTCTGAGAAAATTTTGAATTAATTAGGCACTCAATAGCCGCAAGACTGGCACCGGCTCGTCCCAATCGGGAGGAATGGGGAAACCGGGGGAGTTTAGCGGGTAGTGGGACTTAGTCCCGAGCCCTACACAACGGCCGCAGGCTTCGCTAGCCTGCGGTTATGTCGCGTAGATGCGTTCTCCTCCGACAAAGAAGGCACTTGCTTGAGTAGAATTGCTGTCTGTGATTTGGCAGGTCAATCCCTTCTGGGTGTGAAGGAGAACCAAGCGAGTTTAGTGGGTAGTCGGACAAACGTCTTTAATTCCGAATCCCCACACGGACGCAGGTCTCGCCAGCCTGAGTTTATTGTGCATCAACGCATTTCCCGCATATTTAATACGTATAAAAAATGCTACCTGCTCGCAGTTTCTCTCATATAAACGCTGTCCTAGGGGAATGTTATACTTTTTCGGGATAAAAAGTAGCTTATACATAAAAAGTAGCTTATACAATATATGTCATGTTTTTAAATGTATTTGCCTCCAATTATATTTTATTTTGTTAGTATAAAATCTCGATAATCAAGTAGTCAATAAACCAGGACATAATTTCAGGGTTCTGGATTACATTTCGCCATCCCAGGGATAAGTGCAGTAAGGTACTTCAATTATTGAAGTACCTTATTCATTAGTTAACAAAAGAACAATGTAATGAAACAGTAAATTATGTAATATTTATGAATTCATTGTGAGTACAGTAGCTTTGTAAATACTATTATCTACATTATCACAATGTTTTGAACTTGCTGATATGATATGAAGTAACCAATGTTCTTAAAAGTGCGTAAAACAGACTTACTTAACAAGTGTCTCTGCACTCATATCGTCAGGGTCCTTTGCTTGTGTTTCACCGTGACCTCTTATGTCCAGTGATATCACCTGGCAGTTTATCATGTATGTGATTTCTTCCTGTAAAACAAAAAATTGTGCTATAATCAGTTTTGGGCCAAATGGTGCTTTGTAAATTAAGACAAAGAATACAGGTGCCTACATATAGGCCTATTATAAAATATGATAATCATCAGCTCATTCTGATGCATTAGAATAAGCAGTGAACCATTTGGCAATGGTTGAATGGTGACAACTGCACATAAGGATTTGATTTGCAAACAATTCAAACATCTGTATTGATGATGAACAATGACGTTCAATTAAACAACTAGACACACAATCTCTAAGAAAAATTCCTCAAAAAACGTCCGAGCGGCGTTGACACAGATCACATTAACACATTTGTTCAAATTAACACCTTATTTCGTGGCAATTAGTGTTTAATGTCAATTGTATACAACTAAACGGAAACTCTGCCAAATAGTCGGGTGGGCAGACTTTTGCTTCGGACAATATTTAAGCGTGAATGGGAGTCTAGTTACATCATTGATGATGAAGCATGTTCCTTCCATTCTACAATATTTTAAGAAAATAGATAATAAATAGATATTTTACCACATTCCTACCTACATTGATCTTGTCACAAGGTAAGTTCCATACGTACTTGTGTTATGGGTATCAGAATCAAAAAAACAGCATCACCTGTGCTTGCACACTATATTTGGTAGATCGTAAAGATTGCCATAGCCAATATGTGGTACTAGCTTTCCGCGGTTTCACCCGCGTGTACTCTCTTTTCTAATATCCCCCCCTTCCCCCCACATTTCCGGGATCAAAAGTACCCTATGTTCACCAGGGATAGTGTAGCTTTCGAACAGGGAAAGAATTATTCAAATTGGTTCAGTAGTTTCAAAATTGTTATTCCCGTGGGAATGAGAGGTTTCCCGTAGGAATTTTAAAGCTTTTGTCCTATTCCGGGTTATAAACTATACGTGAGCCAAATTTCATCTAAATCCGTTCAGCCGTTAAGGCGTGATTGAGTAACAAACATCCAGACTTTCACATTAATAATATTAAATTAAAAGATTAAGATTAAGATAGGACACAATGTTTACACGTAATGATTACTTACTGTAAACAATGACCAGCTTAAGCCAGAATAACCGCCACCATGCAGTGTGATAATCCTCGGCCTGCTTGGATGGTCAGGTTCCGCCGACAGATACACTCGGAACGTGCCTCCTTCTGTTTCCACATCCTCATACTTCTCAAAGAACTTCTTCCATGACTCTGGTTGATAGTTCTTGCAGCGACTCTGGCCAAATGGAGCCAATTTTCTGAAATTTGTAAACCATAAATATTAATGAATTTATAAATAATATACTTTGCAGATATTATAATTATTACAAATAAGATATTGCTATTCAGAACCAGTAGTTCTAATAAGATACTCTTTTTTATTAGATTTAATCAAAAAAGTAAACATTGGTTTTAATATATAAAACATTTATTGGTGACATAGAAACTAAAAAGATACTTGTTTAAAAAGAATAATATTATCTCTCTTACAATTTATGCACACTTTTTCCATCCATTTTATATCAGTCACAAAATAACTCAATAATCTTCTCTGATACAGAAAAAAAAGCTAGAAGCCAAAGTTCTTCAAAGAAAAGTGCAAATAGACACAAAATCTGAAATAAGTATGTGATAAATAAAAATGCTGAATTAACAATAATACAAAATCTAAATTAGGCGTAAAACATTCTTTATTCTAACTGTAACATTGTGCATATCAACTTAATATTAATCAGTTTCATTGTTTGACATAAAGAGTGTGAAATTGAAACCAAGATTCTCTATAAAACAAATCAGATAAGTGCATGTTATTCAGAATACTAATTTACAAATAGGAAAAATATTAGTATTTAGAGTGAGTTTTTCTTACTTAAAGTAATTAAAAGGAATATGGATATGCAAATTTTAGAATTTATCCGACGATATTTCTACACGGAAATTTTATTCAAAACAACACATTGAATGATGTTCACTTGTTACAAATTTTACATATTATCACACGATCCACACAATATTGTATGGGTTTTAGCGACATCTTTTATTTGTACACATAAGCTGGCAATTAATGTAATTCATCCGCTACGGAAAATCTTAAGATAATGAAATAAATAAGAAAACTAACTGTTTAAAACTCCTGGGGCATCTTGGAGGCAACTTGCTTTTCATAATACTTTTCTGTAGAGCGGACATCTTTCTCAATTCACCTTTTCGTAAACTTGAATGAAATAGTTTAGAGACGATGAAGACAAATAATTTAATATTTATCTGTAATTTTATGATTACTTGTTGCGGACATTTTCTTTTCGGCAAACAAATAAATACAGAACAGAATGAAATATTTCTGTCAGGGTCTTTTCACTTCTATACTTTGTAGGGATGCCCGATCTGAATCGATCTTTTCGGAGATCGATTCACAGCAATACGATCTCCCGATTTTTTGAATCGATTCAACAGAATACGATTTTCACTCAGATCGGATCGTATAGTTGGAAAATCGTAAAGAAAAATCGTTTCAATAGGTACAATAAAATAAACAACACTACAATCATGTTTATGACTATAAACTCTGCCAACACTAGCATTTTGGTAAAAAAAAAACAGAATACTTATTTAACAACAAAATAAGATTGATCACAAACACCTACCTTCCTTTTTTGATATCGCAGTTTGAAATATGAAATGGTTTGAAATATAACCTATTAATATTTTGTTTATTTTATACCGCCAAGTATGATTATGTTTTGACTACTTCTGAGAGCGATCTCTAACTGTCATTTGTCTTTCATTATATTGGTGCTACGATACAAAATTTTTGATTTGTGTGCGCGGTTTAGATATTATTATAAACTACTGTTTTTAATATGACTGGTAATACTTTGGCTGATAACCGTAATAGACTAGATCCAGAACGATTGTCGAAATTAGTCTTTAGACACTTTGGCATCTGTAGCTTACAAAGCTATGGTGCCAGTTGTCATCATTTTTACTTTTTGTTTATATTATCATCCTAAAATAAGCACAAATATAAACAATTTTGCAAAATATTGTAAGTTTTTATTTTATTTAAAGATTACGAAACGATCTTCTGAGATCGAATGAAGATCGATTCAACGCAATACGATTCAGATCGTGGATCGATTCACGGGGTTGCGATCCATTACGATCCAGAAGATCGATTCAAACCTAAAGTTTGGGCATCCCTAATACTTTGAAGTTTTGTATGGAGGAGGATTAGCTCTCTTTAGTAGTTTCCTATTTCGCTAGATGGCGTTAGCGACAAATTTGCGAGACGTTTTACGCAATTTCTTATTTCATTATTATTCTCAAAACTTAAAAATAATAGATAAACTGAATTTACAGAACACATTGTATCGCATATTTTATTAATAATTGCTACTTTAAATTCTTTTGTTTCTGTTATTTTGACGTTTAATACAGCAACCCTAAATTTCTTTATCTGTAAAATAGGTATTCATCTTTTCTATGTTGTTGTCTTTGGCTCTCGTGTGTCTGTGGTTTTGTGTGAAAAAGCAAAGCAAGAAATTTGTAAGAAATATTATAAGAAATAAAAGAAACTAATAAGAACGGAGTTTTTTATTATATACAGAAGAAATAACCTTACATGGTTATGGGCCCAGGCTCAAATACTGCCTAAATTGAGAAGAAGAAAAAGTTGTATTGTAAGAACAAAATGGAATCCGACGCCGACGACAAGAAAAATAAATATGGCATCGTTCCGTTCGCTGGAAATAATTACAGTAACTGGCTGTTCCGGATAAAAATTGTTCTACGAGCAGAGAATGTTTATGAATATCTATTTAATGAGGACGCTAAGCCTGATGCTGCAACAGAGGTTAAATGTATGAACATTCTAGTACAGAGTATCAGCGACTCTCACTTGGAATTAATAAAAGAATGTCACACAGCACGAGGAATTTTGAAAAAACTCGAAGAAAGGTATTCTAGAAGTGGCATCACCTCACAATTAATATCCAGAAAAAGGTTACTGACTCTTAAATACGACGGAAACCAAGGGCTAGAAAACTTTTATATGAATTTTGACAAACTAACAAGGGAACTAAAAGAATCTGGAGCAAAACCTAGTGAAAGTGAAATTTGTTGTTATCTTCTGTTAGCCATGCCCTCCCAGTTTAGTCAAGTGGTTACAGCAATAGAAACTATGAATCAAGATATATCAGTAGAATTTATAAAGAAGCGTCTACTCGACGAAGAAATCAAAAGAAAAGGGTTTGATGTAGAAGAATCTGATGCGTTTTTAACAAAGAAAAAGAGATGGCCAACTGACCACAAGCCATTCCCGTTTGAATGTTATAATTGTGGAAGACGAGGCCATAAAAAGTCAGAATGTAAGTTTAAGAAACCTCAAAGCTTGACGGCAAATGTTGTTCAAGAAGAGAAAGAAGAAGAAGTCTGTTTTTTATCATCAAATGTAGAAGCTTTAATGAATAGCAGTTTAAAAACAATAGAATTTATAGTTGATTCTGGAGCAACAGACCATCTTGTTAATAAAAGAGAATATTTTACTGTGTTAAGAAAATTAGATGTGCCTATTAAAATAAATATAGCAAAAGATGGTGAATCGCTTGTCGCTAAAGAGTCAGGTATCATTGTTACAAAAGGTGTTACATTAAAAGAAGTTTTATTCGTGCCTGATCTACGTTGCAACCTGTTATCAGTAAATAAAATAGAAAGTTCTGGCCTTGGAGTTACTTTTAAAGATAACAGATTAACAATACATAAGGGAACAAAAACTATTAGAGAAGGAAAGAAAATAAATAACTTATACAAGATAAGTTTGATTCTGGAAAGTGAAGAAAGAAGTGCACAGAAAGCATATAGCATCCTTCAAACTCAAAGTGATTGGCACAGGAAATTAGGTCATGCATCAAAAGGGAAATTAGACGAACTTAAATCTAGAAATTTAATATCATTTGACAATTCGAACACAGAAATCTTATGCGAACCATGCATAAAGGGAAGACAAACAAGGTTGCCATTTAAAGAATATAATCACTTTAGTAAGAGAGTTTTAGAGGTCATTCATTCAGACTTATGCGGCCCGATGAATCCTGCAACATATAGTAATAAGAAATATATTCTAAGTTTTGTTGATGATTACAGTCACTTTGTAACAGTTTACTTGTTAGAGAGCAAGAATGAAGTACTAAATTATTTTAGAAAATATGTTAATCAAGTTGAAGCTCAATTTAAGAGTAAAATATCTAGATTCAGATGTGACAATGGAAAAGAGTATGACAATATTGAATTTAAAAAATTTTGTGAAGAAAAAGGAATTAAAATTGAATTTACAACATGCTACACACCACAGCAAAATGGAAAGTCAGAAAGATTTAACAGAACGGTCGTAGAAAAGGCAAGAACATTATTATCTGATACAAAGTTTGAGAAACAACTTTGGGGAGAAGCTGTGTATTGTGCAACCTATATTATCAATAGACTCCCAACTAGTAAAGGCATTATACCAGCTGAGATTTGGTATGAAAGAAGTCCTGACTATTCAAAATTAAAGGTTTTTGGTGCAGAGGCATATGTACATATTGGAAAAGAACTTAGAAATGGAAAGTTTGATGAAAAATCTAAGAAATACTACTTGGTTGGCTATTGTGACAATGGATATAGACTTTGGGACTGTGAAGAAAAGAAAATTATAAGAAGTAGAGATGTAATTTTTAATGAACATTCACAAATAAACCAAGAAAATGTTATAAGCACAGAAAAAGTATGTATAACAAATGAGAATGAAAATTTAAATTATGAAGACAAGGATACGGAAATTAACTCAAAAATTGAAACTTCATTAAATAACACAGAACAACAGGCAGAAGAGAAACATAATGAAGAAAATCAAGAAAGACAACAAAGATATAGAAGACCACCAGAATGGCTCCAAGATTATGAAACCTATCATACTGCATATATCTCATCACAAGAATATATAAATGAAGAACCAAAAACGTTACAGGAAGCTTTAAATAGTCCAGATAGTGACAAGTGGATGAAGGCGATTGATGAAGAATTAAAATCTCATGAAAAACATGGAACATGGACCGTTATCAAAAAACCAGAAAATGTCAAAATCATTGAGAGCAGGTGGGTGTTCAGAAAGAAATCTGATAGTAAATTTAAAGCGAGATTGGTAGCTAAAGGATTCCAAACAATACAATATGAAGATACCTATGCTCCTGTTGGAAGACTCACTACCTTAAGGTCATTGCTAGTGATTGCAAATAATGAGAATTATATAATAGAACAAATGGACGTTAAAACTGCATTTCTTCATGGTACCATTAAGGAGGAGATTTACATGAGCCTTCCAGGTGAACAAAACAGTGAAAAAGTGTGCAAACTAAATAAATCAATTTATGGTTTGAAGCAGAGTCCAAAATGTTGGAATCAGGTATTTCATGACTTCATGTGTGAGAATAACTACAAGTGTTCAGAATATGACAACTGTTTATATACACAGAAACTTGAAAGTGAAGTGATAAGTGTTCTTGTGTTTATTTATGTGGACGATATTTTGATTATTAGTGCCAGTAGAGAAAAAATTAGAGACCTTAAACTTAAATTAGAAAAACAGTTTGAAATGGTAAGCTTGGGACAAGTGCAAAAATTTCTTGGAATTGAAATAGAAAGAGATATAGTCAAAGGTGAAATTAAAATTCATCAAAAAAACTATATTGAGAAAATTCTCACTAAATTTAATATGAAAGATTGTAAAGGTGTATGTACACCATGTGAAGTTGGGCTTAAACTAGAAAAACCAGAAAATTACACTTGCACCAAGCCTTACCGTGAATTGATTGGTTGCTTAATATATTTAGTTATTTGTACTAGACCGGATCTATCATTTGCTGTCAGTTATTTTAGTAGATATCAAAATAATGCATCTGATGAACATTTTTCTCATCTGAAGAGAGTTCTTAGATATTTAAAGTTGACAGCAAATTATGGATTAGTGTATAAGAATAAGCAGTGTAAGAATATTGTTGAAGGTTACTGTGATTCAGATTGGGCAGCTGATATTAATGATAGAAAATCTGTATCAGGATTCTGTTTGTTACTGTATGGAAATATTGTGTCTTGGTCTACTCAAAAACAAAAGACAGTATCGCTGTCAACTGCCGAATCTGAATACATAGCTTTAAGTATGATAGCATGTGAATCAGTATGGTTCAAAGGACTTTTAAACAGTGTTGGAATTAATTGTAACAGTATAATAATATTTGAAGATAATCAGTCATGTATTCACATTGCTAAAAATAGAGAGAATAGCAAAAGAGTAAAACACATTGACATTAGACACCACTATGTAAGAAACTTGATTGAGGTAAATATAATTGTATTGGAGTATGTTCAAAGTACGCAACAAATTGCGGATGTATTGACTAAATCTTTACATAAGAATATTTTCAATTATTTTAGAACTCTTATGGGTGTAAAAGAATGTTAACTTTTAATGTGAATGTTTCTGATAACTGAAAAGTATTTTGTTTTTATTTTGAGAAGATCTTAATATTTTTAATGCGCTGAAATCAGCAAATTGTCATAGATTAAGTTAAGTATGTAGATGTTCCATAAAGCTGCATAGTTCCTATTAAAGAAGAAAACATTTAATTATTTTAGTTCCAAAGATAAAGAAATTAAGGATTGAGGAGGAGTGTTATTTTGACGTTTAATACAGCAACCCTAAATTTCTTTATCTGTAAAATAGGTATTCATCTTTTCTATGTTGTTGTCTTTGGCTCTCGTGTGTCTGTGGTTTTGTGTGAAAAAGCAAAGCAAGAAATTTGTAAGAAATATTATAAGAAATAAAAGAAACTAATAAGAACGGAGTTTTTTATTATATACAGAAGAAATAACCTTACAGTTTCCTTTAATACATAAGAAATTTCAGTAAATTTATTTAAATATGCAGAATCTGGGGGGAACGGAACGTACATAGCGGCAAAATCATGGATGGCTATCTGTCATTCTGTCAATAGTGTCAATGTCAATACCGTTTGTTTACGTTACGTGACACGAATGTGATATTTTGCTTTTTCTTGTGGTTTTTTTCTATTTAACGACCCTGCTTTTTCACCTGGACGCCGATTTATCTATTCCCTCGCTGACCAGTGCATTGAATTTAGGACTCCGATCTCTCCGGCGCCCCATACACTCTGACCCATCGCCTCGTTTTCCGGACTCCGATTTCTTTGCCTATCGACCTTTGCCTTGTGTTTTGAACTTAGATTCTTTGTTTTAAATAAATAAACATTATATTAGTTAGATGTGTTGTTTTATTTATGCCTATTTTAGTTTAAAATATAACAATAAAAATTAAATCATAAAATACGTATACCTATATACAGGCACGTAGGTATAGTATAGTTATATATATTAGTCAATAGTGTAGCTATAGTTATAGATATTGAAAAATGTAATTTCTTCCGGTTTCACGAGATGGCGCTGAACGGCGATCTAACTGATGGCTCTATAAGGTACTCTGTGATTTCTGTTCCAGAAGAAATCTGAACTGAAACGTCAAAATCAAATGACGTCACAGATGTAGAGATGCACTTTTTCATTTCTAAATATAAAATACCGGTTTTTTCTTGTTCTCTGATTTTTGTCCCTTTTGAAGTGTTCCACGAATACATTAATACATCAATCGTATCGTAATCACATCAAATTTTCATTGCTGTAATGGGTTGTCAACAGAATGTGATGTAATCTCAGCAATTGAACATTTGATCTATTTAATTGATTATCTCATGGTGCTACACTAGTCAATAACGTCAATCAACGTTTAACGTCAAAGTCAAATGTCAAACCTGTGTCAAATTTATCTTCTAACTATACTTGTTTAAATCTTAGATGATCTCTGCGACAGCTGTCATCGATTTGACAGCTGTTAAATTTCACAATTTTTGTCTGACAAATGTATGAAGAGAAATAACGTTCATGATTGTGGGTTCCCGCCCACTTAGAGATGTTCATTGCTTTTATCATTCGCTTACACGTAATAATCGATTATGAAATTTTAAAACATCGGAAAATTTTCATTTTGTTTATCTCTTAAAACGTACAATTTTATAATAAAAAATCAATTAATTTAATTAGAAGTAAGTCGGTTTGGATAAAACAATTTAAATATGATCGAAGTCCGAAATTCGAAAATAATAATTTCAGTATCTCCGACAAACAACCAAACTATATCACATACATTGAGCTGATCCCAAAGTTAGTGTAAAAGAGCACATGAGCATGACATGTGTTACGTACGAGTATCAAAAATAACGAAGTTACCACAAATTGGTACTTATTACACATTAACATCCAGACACAGGACAAACACAAATCTTTATCACCTAAATGTTTTCGCATAGTCATAGAGCATGCCAAATGTGTCCTTTGTTTAAAATCACTTTTATTAGAGGTCCTCAATCGTTCAGTGTAGATCGATAGAAGAATCGATTACTTACGAATCGAAGTTTTAACATTCGTTTATGGTAAGACTACGCCTCTAGAAATGTCACTGCGACACCTGTCGCAGAGATCATCAAAGATTTAATAAAGTATAGTCTGTGTGTCAAACCAACAACAACCTTCAGTGTAGGGATGGCGATTCTTTCCGAAAAAAATCGATTTTTTGAATCGATTCGAATCGTGACCCTATGAATCGATCCACAAAAAATCGAGGCCAAAAAGATCGATTTCTGAAAAATCGATCTTTTTTTCAAGTTGATTTATAATGTATTATAAATAAAGATCGGATATTCGGATGCATATTTACCTCAAATTGAGGTATTGTCATAACATGGAAAGCACTTTTGTATCGATAAAATCGACTCGATCGACAAATTTAGTTTTTTATTATTGAATCAAATCGGGTGTGCCGTGTGTAGCTATATTTACTTATTTTAAGGTGTTAATATGGTATCACTTTTGTATCAAAAAAATTTGGGGGTTTTGGATTTGACAAATAAAATTTTTTATAACAGAAATAAAGATTGCCTTATATTTTTTCTTTAATTTTCAAAAGATTTTTATCATACGAATTTACAGATGACGGAGAAATGGCCGGGCATATATAAAAAAAATACATCCAATCGGATATATACATAATTTTACCTCCTCCTATTTTGAAGTCGGTAAAAAAAATGCCACATGCTTAAGACGTCAATTCATTTATCTTCTAACTAGTCTGTGGTCAATTCCCACCGTGATATCGACTAGATTCGCATGTACTAATTTCCCGGAATCGCGGGATTAATAAGGAAAAAATATTTTTAAGAAGGCGCGTCCATAATATTGTAGCAAAAAATGAACTTTAGGTAAATAATTATGCATCCGAATATCCGACCTCTAATGATGACGCAACAAGAAATGTCAGTCACAGATACAGACAAAAGTCAAAGATTACAAACGTTACTTAAAGAAAGGCGCAGGAATCCAAACATTCAGCCATTCCGCGAGTTTTCGAATAATCCTTTAACCGGCAGCCGGCAGCACTCTTATAATACGCGTACTTACATTAAATTAATTGTAAATACTTTTTTGGTTTATACCAAAACATAAAATAAAATCGAATGTCGATTTTTAAGGGTGAAATATCGATTCACTGAATCGATTCAGTACTACATATCGATTTAAAAAATCGATCTTTTTGGCTCAAAAAATCGATTCTTCGATTAATCGATCTCAGATCGCCATCCCTACTTCAGTGTACGAAAATAGGAATATTTAATAATTTGCTTATTCTCAAGATATTGATTATTACTTGAATAAAAAAGTCAAACATTTTGATGACTTCTTAATTCAGTCATAATTGATCATAGATGTATGTAAAATCGTTACTATGGACTTCACAAAAATATGTCGAATCTGTCTGGACTCCGGAAAAGAAACATTCGATATTTACGCTTGTTATTACGTGAAGAGAAATATTCTATATTGCGACATGTTATCTAAATGCACTAAACTTAAGGTAAATAGTCAAAATTGTTTACAACAAAGTATAAGTGTAATTAAAATAAACGAATCGTCACGCAATAATAGTTGTTTACATTTTTCTTGGTTTATTTTTAGCCGAGCCAAGAAGACGGTCTACCTCGCTTAATCTGCAAGGAATGCTGCAGGCAGCTGAAGCGAACCTATTCCTTTAACCTACAGTGTGAATCAAGTGATGAAAAATTAAGATGTTATGAAAAAAATAAATGTATCTTTGATGTCAACGGGACCGGGCCAGTTGAGCTGAAAGATGAAAAAAGTGAAGACATCAAATATGATGTGTTATCAGAATATAAGGCAGTTAAGAATGAAGCTATTGGTTCATTGGCAGATTCAGAATTCCATTTTAAAGAAGATATAAAAGATGGTAAGCCTTGGACTAACAAACTTCAAAGTTTATTCTTTTATAAAGACTTTTTTGCATGGGATCGTGGACTACTCACTGGATTTATTCAATACTAGCGGTGTCCTATTTTTTTTAATATTACCCCCTTCCCCCCACATTTCCGGGATCAAAAGTATCACACGGGGATAGTGTAGCTTTCCAACAGTGAAAGAATTATTCAAATCGGTTCAGTAGTTTCAGATCCCATTCAATACTAACAAATAAAGAATCAAATCTTTTCTCTTTATAATATTAGTATAGAAAAAAGTCATATTTGTTTAGTATTAATTAGTATAATAAGAGAAATTCTGCTGCCTCCGTGGTACAGTGGTTAGAGCGTTCGGCTCTAATACCCGGAGGTCATGGGTTCGAATCCCACGGGGAACATCACTTTGTGTTTCCAGTTTGGTTAGGACATCGCAGGCTTGAATCACCTGAATGTCTGAAAAGAATGATGATTCCGTGCTTCGGAAGGCACGTTAAGCCGTTGGTCCCGACTATGTTCCAAGTAGGTCTGGTTTCCCTTGTAAGGGTTACGGAGGTCAGATGGCAATCGCTCCATTGTAATAACCAGGCTTGTCAAACCTAGGATCATAGTCGAAGCGGACCCTGAGCTCCATACTGGATGCAATCGGGAACACGCTGGGATGATGATGACGATAATAAGAGAAATTAACCACTATTTCACAAGTTGAGGTTTCAATCACAATTTTCCCAATAGTATTGTTGTTCTATTAGTCTACATAAATTATGTTTACTATCAATACCCCTTGTATTCCAGAATGTTTATTAGTGCTCTAATTTTTTTACATTATCATTGCTAAGTTATGAGCTAAACGTTCAAGGATATTTATGCATAAACTATTTGTTTATATAATGTCCTCCTAGCCGAGTTTTCGGCTACGGCGGCCAATCTTTTACGATCAGCCAATCATGCACACATAGTTTATTATTATAGTGCACAAGTGAGTGTGCAAGCACAGTTGCAACATGGTGGGACACTGAATGATATAAAAGGATTTTACATTCCTTTGAAATATGTTTCAGAACCAGATTACAATGACAATGATGATGGCTGGGATGTGGATGATAATGATCTTCTAGTAGATGTTAAAGTTAGAAAGGCAAAAGGTTTGTTTTACGTTTTAAATTTGCTTCACCTTGAAGTGCTAGAATTTTATGTTTAGACTATGACATACCTTTTTACTCTACAATTAATAAGTACCAAAATGATTTCAGAAGATAATCATATGTAGATTGCTTAACAAAACATTATATTTTACAGACCAAACCTACAGCAATGGTGAAGAACAACCAAAGAAGAAAAGAGGTCGAAAGAAAAAAGGTGTGTTGAATTACTTGCTATCTCTATTTATTATTTTCGTATTCCTGTACATAAGTAGGTCCTTTATATTATGAGAAGATTGTTAAGATAGTAGCCCATCTAAATCCTACTAATCCTACTTCCTACATATTATAAATGTGAGAGTCTGGATGTTTGGATGTTTGTTCCTCAATCACGCCTAAACGGCTGAACGGGTTTAGATGAAATTTGGCGCACGTTTAGTTTATAACCCGGAATAGGACATAGGCTATAAAATTCCTGCGGGAAACGTCTCATTCCCGCGGGAATATCAATTTTGAAACTACTGAACCGATTTGAATAATTCTTTCACTATTGGAAAGCTACACTATCCCCGGTGAACATAGGGTACTTTTGATCCTAGAAATGTGGGGGGAAGGGGGGATATTTGAAAAAAGAGATTACGCGCGGGTAAAACCGCGGGCGGAAGGCTAGTACTATAATAAAAAATCAAAGTCATTCATTAAATGTGAGTGGTTGACCAAAAAGGGACCTGGAGGGAATGGAAACCGTTTTTTTTTTTTTTGAATTTTTGAATTTGTTGTCTTTTAGCTTCGTTTTGGTCTAACCAGAATATTTTTAGGCGCCAGTTTTTCTTTTAATTTTTTTGTGAGCCGAGGCGTAATACGTCCTCTAACAAAACACGAAACTTCAAACGCGATTTACTCGAAATCAATTATTTTTCTTTGAGGTCTCTTTTTGGTCAACCACTCACAAATAATTGAATATCCATTGCTCTTAACAGCTATTGTGGTCGTGAAATTAGTAACAACAAAAAATATTTATATTATTTATAGTTCTTCCATCACTTACACAATAATTACTTGTTGCTCTCAAAATATGAGACTCCAAAAAAAAAAAACTACCTAAAAACACTGAAAAGCAAAAAATAATTTTAATAAGACATTCATCAAATGCGCTTATTGTCTAAGCCTATTAATAACATTAAATTGTATTTACGTGCTAGGTAGGTACCTACTAATCTGTTTGAAGTCGGTGCCAAGCCAAATAGTAGGTACCCAGACTACGTACCTACGTCCGCGGATTATTTGTAACCCTGTATAATACATAAATTATTAGGTATGTATCATTTTTCATTACTTTTGGCTTGGCACCGACTTCAAACAGATTAGTAGGTACCTACCTAGCACGTAAATACAATTTAATGTTATTAATAGGCTTAGACAATAAGCGCATTTGATGAATGTCTTATTAAAATTATTTTTTGCTTTTCAGTGTTTTTAGGTAGTTTTTTTTTTGTTTTTTTTTTTGAAGTCGGTTTAATTTTTTTAAAAAAAAGTTTGTTTATTTTTCTATTTTTAGTGTGAATAATACGTAGGAGTGAGTAAAACTCTCTCATAATATTGATAACGAAAATACGAGTAAAATAGTAGAATTGTATTATTTGACAATATTAGGTATTCATTAAGTGTTCAGCACCATTCAGTAGACCAACTAAAGATGCAGCCCGCAAGAGGGACATAAGAATTAAGAAGTCGTACCCTTTAGCTTCCATCATCATAGTTGTACCTTCCATCATCAGCTTAGCTCCAAAAGTACATGAAATACAACTAACGGTCCACATATTCCTACAACACTGAAATAATTATCCCCTAACTCCTAACCGTTAAGGAGTTGTACCTTCCATCATCAGCTTAGCTGCAAAAGTACATGAAATACAACTAACGGTCCACATATTTCTACAGCACTGAAATAATTATCCCCTAACTCCTAACCGTTAAGGAGTTGTACCTTCCATCATCAGCTTAGCTGCAAAAGTACATGAAATACAAATAACGGTCCACATATTCTTACAATACTGAAAGAATTATCCCCTAACTCCTAACCGTTAAGGAGTTGTACCTTCCATCATCAGCTCATCAACATAAAGTGATGTCTATAGGACGCAAAAACTTAAATGGCTTCAGAAAAAACAAGTAACGCGTAGTGTGCGCCTATAAAATTTGAGGTTTGCCCTTGATTTTCCCGGGATCCCATCATCAGATCCTGACATGGTGACAATGGGACCACCTCGGAACTATGCACTTTCAAATAAAAAAAGAATTATTTAAATCGGTCCACAATTGACGGAGAAATCGACGGACATACATAAAAAAAAAAAAAAAAAAAAAAAAAAAAATACATACAGTCGAACATAGAACCTCCTCCTTTTTTGAAGTCGGTTAAAAATAAGACAAACCTGCTCTGGAAGCGCCTCATTAGCTATGGTTATAGCAACACTTGGTTGCTATGGTTATACTCACAAATAACTCACAATATCCAATAATAACAAGGCACGGTTGACAAATTGACATCACACTTTGGCAGACAGCACTATTGAATTGAATGACATCTTATTTTTGTTATTTGATCATTGCCACTTAAAGAAATAAGTTCCAATATATTTCCGCAATATGGCGAGGTTTTTTATTTTAATGGTCCGACTATACTTACAATTAATTACATACAAAAGCAATGATATATTTTTTAACCGACTTCAAAAAAGGAGGAGGTTCTATGTTCGACTGTATGTATTTTTTTTTTTTTTTTTTTTTTTTTTTTATGTATGTCCGTCGATTTCTCCGTCAATTGTGGACCGATTTAAATAATTCTTTTTTTATTTGAAAGTGCATAGTTCCGAGGTGGTCCCATTGTCACCATGTCAGGATCTGATGATGGGATCCCGGGCAAATCAAGGGCAAACCTCAAATTTTATAGGCGCACACTACGCGTTACTTGTTTTTTCTGAAGCCATTTAAGTTTTTGCGTCCTATAGACATCACTTTATGTTGATGAGCTGATGATGGAAGGTACAACTCCTTAACGGTTAGGAGTTAGGGGATAATTCTTTCAGTATTGTAAGAATATGTGGACCGTTATTTGTATTTCATGTACTTTTGCAGCTAAGCTGATGATGGAAGGTACAACTCCTTAACGGTTAGGAGTTAGGGGATAATTATTTCAGTGTTGTAGGAATATGTGGACCGTTAGTTGTATTTCATGTACTTTTGCAGCTAAGCTGATGATGGAAGGTACAACTCCTTAACGGTTAGGAGTTAGGGGATAATTATTTCAGCGTTGTAGAAATATGTGGACCGTTAGTTGTATTTCATGTACTTTTGCAGCTAAGCTGATGATGGAAGGTACAACTATGATGATGGAAGCTAAAGGGTACGACTTCTTAATTCTTATGTCCCTCTTGCGGGCTGCATCTTTAGTTGGTCTACTGAATGGTGCTGAACACTTAATGAATACCTAATATTGTCAAATAATACAATTCTACTATTTTACTCGTATTTTCGTTATCAATATTATGAGAGAGTTTTACTCCTACGTATTATTCACACTAAAAATAGAAAAATAAACAAACTTTTTAAAAAAAAAATTAAACCGACTTCAAAAAAAAAAACAAAAAAAAACTACCTAAAAACACTGAAAAGCAAAAAATAATTTTAATATGACATTCATCAAATGCGCTTATTGTCTAAGCCTATTAATAACATTAAATTGTATTTACGTGCTAGGTAGGTACCTACTAATCTGTTTGAAGTCGGTGCCAAGCCAAAGGTAATGAAAAATGATACATACCTAATAATTTATGTATTATACAGGGTTACAAATAATCCGCGGACGTAGGTACGTAGTCTGGGTACCTACTATTTGGCTTGGCACCGACTTCAAACAGATTAGTAGGTACCTACCTAGCACGTAAATACAATTTAATGTTATTAATAGGCTTAGACAATAAGCGCATTTGATGAATGTCATATTAAAATTATTTTTTGCTTTTCAGTGTTTTTAGGTAGTTTTTTTTTGTTTTTTTTTTTGAAGTCGGTTTAATTTTTATCTTCAGTGGTCGACGACGACGGTCCAATGGTCCCGGAGAGCAAGCTGCCGCACCAGTGCGACGTCTGCGGCAAGTTCCTGAGCACCAAGAGCAACCTGAAGGCGCACAAGATCTGCCACACCGACCTCAGACCGTACAAGTGTGCAGACTGCCCGGCTACGTTTAGGTTTGAAGTTAATATTAATATTACGCTAGTAGTTCAAGTACGGTCAAACCAGATCTAGTTTTTGTTTCACCGCCAATTTTAAAAATTATGTTTTATGTTCTCGTAATAAATAAAAAATAAGACTCCCGCACAAGGTCGCGAGATTTTTTTTGTCCTTAAAAGTAGACAGTAAACCACCAGTCACCTACCCTTAACTTTAAGGGGGAGATGAAGTGTGTACACTACTTAAGACCAGAATCAAGTCAACGTTAGCAAAAATGGCTAATTAGGGCGCGCGTGTAACGTTTGGCTGAATAGACAAATTTGTTTTATTATTAAGGTAAAAATTAAATGTACATTTTCGGAATTTAATCAATATAGAAACATCGAACCATCAACATGTGTCTAATTTAACCACCTTCATCGTCACCTGGCTCCGGACACTCTACCCTGGTTTATTACAAAAGCTAAGGTAAATGTGTGTATTTGCAGAGGGCACAGCGCGCTGTTCCAGCACAAGAAGACCCACACGGGCGAGACGCCGTACCACTGCGAGTACTGCCCCAAGCAGTTCAGCCGGCGCACCGGCCTCGTCAACCACATACGCATGCACACTGGTACGTCAACAACCAGATTTGAATAATTTAAGCCTAAAAACTCTAGTTTATAAAAATTGTCCTGCACTGATTTGGCAAGCCCAATTGGCAAGAAGATGGCCGACTCTCCCATGTGATAACCCTTTAAAGCTAAGATCTCACGGAGTGGTTTTCACCCGCGCCCGCCGCGGTTGTCCGGGCGGGCGGCCCACAGACGCGGTGGGCTCTTACCCAAGGGAAACTCGACCAATTGGATTATAACTATGTATACAGAAGACAGACAAGCGGAAGGACAGCATAGTCCAATAAAGTCCTGTTTTGCAATTCGAATACAGAACCCTAAAATTTATTCAGTTTCATTTAAAAAATTACATTCTTATTATTTACATGACGCATAATATCAACTTAATAGGATTAAACCTATATTTACTTTCAGGGGAAAAGTTATACAGCTGCGATATCTGTTTTAAGAACTTCGTTCAAAGCGCGCAGCTTTCCATTCATATGAAGAGGCACAAAGGAGACAAATCATATCTTTGCCAGGATTGTGGAAAAGGTAACTTTAAAGACTAACTAGTAGAAAAAGTTTTCAAACTTGACGGTTATTCTGAAAATGATCGAGAAGTTGGTTATTTATTTATTTATTTTGCAGGATTCCCGATAAAAGCAGATCTGAAAGTTCACCAAAGAATCCATAATGGAGAAAAGCCATACGCTTGCCATCTCTGCGCCAAGACGTTCGCCACCTCCGGAAATCTCTCTATTCACGTACGCATCCACAACAAGGAAGTTAGGTTAGTGAATTTCGTGATTTATTTGATAAAATAATAACTTTATTTAGATCCATTTATAACGTAAGACGGTTTACCTACTACTAAACCCTCTCTATGCGTGATAGTTCGTAAGGTAATGTAAAAGTCCAAATTTGTAAAAATCGTAAATATAAATAATCATCATTTTCCAGATACAACTGCAAAATATGCCACCGAGGATTCGTCACATGCAGTGCCTACAATGTGCACCTGAAACGACACAAGGGCCAGAAAGACTACCATTGCGAGTGTGGCAAGACGTTTTATACATCTTCAGCTTTGAAACAGCACAAAGTGGTCCATACTGGAGAAAAGAAATATCAGTGTAAGATTTGTGAGAGAAAATTCACTCAAACCAGTCACTTGAGCCGACATTTCAAGAGAGATCACATGAAACCCAACGCTCCCGTGCCTTCCTCGGACTATTACAAAGTGGTTTTACATGAAGGTAGCAGGATATTGAATGTATTTGACGATGCGATGCAGAAGATATCCAGTATCAACCCTGGCGTTAAGTGTGAGGGAAGCTAGAATTAATTCTGGGTCTACAGCTATTTTAAGTGAGGCAGCAGATAATTTAAGAAGTTATTTATTTTAATAAGGAATTATTTTTGATGGGAATAATTCTGATGGATGTTATAGCAAGTTAAGTATAGTAATGTATATGTTACCAATATCACATTTAAATCATAAATACAATAATAATAATAATAATTTTGGAAGACTGGATTGTTAAAAAAATGTTACGCAATAAAAAAAAATACATGTTCGACACATTTGTTTGTAAATTACCATAGCTGGGCATCGTTAATCAAATAGTTAACTTCGTTATTCGCTAATCCGTTACTTAAAAAGTTAACTTCGTTAAACGTTAAAGCGCTTCTTTTGGGACGAATTAACGCAAGTTAACGTTAATCGTTAATCCGTTAACACATGGTAAATAATGCTTAAAAAAATCAGAAATTAAAGGGGTTATTTACCAACTGGACACACGAGACTAGACAAGGTGGGTCCATTTAGTGAAATTAAAATTTGTATCATTTATTACTTTGTTATCTCGTCACGAAAAGATTTACTTTGTTTCAGGTTACAGTGTGACTCGTTGGGATAACTTTGTAAAATGATTTCCAACTAGTCACACAGAGTCACACTTGACTGTAACCCATTGGGAGCAGTGGCGTAGCGTATTCCCAACCAGTCACACTCATTCAATATTTCAATCTACAACAAAAAATATTGAATCTCCAGTTACACTGTAAGGAGGTTATCTTTATGATATTCAATGATAATAAAAGACAAGAGAAGAACTAATTCAAAGATACCGGTTGAGAATAGTGCTTTTACAATTTCTTCTTCATTTCATTCCAGGTCCACGACTGGTGGACGTTTTCTGAGGTGGACGTTCAGAATAATATATTTATCTCTTTTTCGCTGTTATTGTTCCTAACGTGCCCTGTTGGTGAACTTTGCGAACAAAACTTAAAAGTTGTCGCAACGTTGCTTGGTGGACCTTGGGAATAATCCAAATGAAGTAAGGTTGTTATTCGGGCAATTAATTTCTTTCTCAAAGGCCGGCAACTTACTTGTGACTCCTCCGGTGTTGCAGGTATCTATGAGCGGCGGTGATTGCTTACCATCGGGTAGGTACATTAAAAAAACGCAAAATTTGAGTTCTACTTATTATATTTTTCAACACCGATACTTATATTTCCGTAACTTTGATTCTTTATAGTTGCCAAATCGTTTAGTCAGACGATGGTCTATTTACGTGGCATTAATCTACGTGATCTCAGGCACTTTACCATCATCATCATTTCCTTGCCCTTATCCCACGTTATGTAGGGTCGGCGCAACATGTTTTTTCCTTCCACACACTCCTATTAGCCGTCAATTCTACATTCTCTCCTTTTATTTTCAAATCATACTTCACGCAATCCATCCATCTCTTTTTCGGTCCTCCTCTGCTTAAATCTCCGTCTACGCACATATATATCTATCATTCTTTTGGCGACATGTGTGTCTTGTCTTCTCATTCCATATTAACCTTGCACTCCTTACTTTATCCACTACCGGGTGCAACTTTCAAACTTCCTCTTATATACCTACTCATTCCTAATCGTATCCAACCTCCACACATCCATCTTAGCATGCGCATCTCAGTTGCATGTACCTTTCTTTCGATCCATACATTGCGACAGGTCTGATGACCGTTTTGTAATTTTTTCCCTTAAGCTTAAGGGGCATCCGTGGGTCACATGTTGTTCCCGAGATCTGTCGCCACTTCATCCATGCTGCATTCATTCTATTCTGCACGTCCCGTTTCATGCTATCCTGTTCGTTCAATGTTTTGTACTTACTTCACCATAATAATGTTCTTATTTTATCAAACGTGTTCAGTTGACGAAAACATGAAAGTGATTTATTTTAAGTTTTCTTAAGTGGACACGTGTCGAGATGACATAGTAATAAATGATAGA
Source organism: Mecyna flavalis (assembly GCA_949319885.1). Lineage (NCBI taxonomy): Eukaryota > Metazoa > Arthropoda > Insecta > Lepidoptera > Crambidae > Mecyna > Mecyna flavalis. The sequence continues at coordinate 3,546,474 of OX439413.1, forward strand.
AAATTTAAATTAATTGACACAAACAAAAAAAGAGTGTATATTTAGAGTGTTTAATGGCACGGTGCGGTAAACCGTCCTCCTAGCCGAGTTTTTCAACTACGGCGGCCAATCTTTTTACGATCAGCAAACTACGCAGGATATATTTAAGTGCACAAGTGAGTTCGCAAGCACAGGTGCACTCTCTATTCCCTCACTCTCATACGGTGGGACAATAGTAAGTAACGGATTAACGGACTTGGAAAAATGTAACGGAAGTTAACGAGTCCGTTAACATTTTTTTAAGTTAACTTAAAAGTTAATCCGTTACTGGAAATGTTAACTTCGTTAATTAACGATTAACGGATTAACGAGTTAATGCCCAGCTATGTAAATTACCTAAGTTAATTTATTTTTTATAATAATAAAATGATGTGAACTATAAATAAAAACATAATTTTGTTTGTTTTACATATTGAAATAATTATCCCAGATTATTATCTAACATATAACCACAGTAATTACAACCATAATTATTGTAAAACTGTGATATAACCACCATGGGCGTACCCAGCTTCTGGCCTAGGGGGGGGCAAGTCCCCTTGAAAGCGGAGGGGGGGGGGTAGCGCGCGGCCTATTGCATTGAGGGACACTTCATCAGGAAGCGTCGCTCAATGTGCTGATGCATGATCTTCGAGCCTTTAGTTTCAAGTGTACTGGCTCAACAGTTCTTAAGCTAAAAGAACAACGCAAGAAGTTGTATGTGCTCTGTCCCCACCCACCAACAGACTTGGCACTAGTTTTAATATTATTATGACATTCCTTAAAAAGACAAATAACCATTTTTAATCCAAAAAATGACGGGGTATTCAAAAACAATAAAAACGTCCTTATGCCGTACGCCTAAGAATCAGAATTGCGCTGTAAGTGTCTAGCTTCAAGTAGACTCGACTGTAAAATATTTTTTAAGATTATATTTTATTGAACACTTTTATTAAGGCCAGGGGGGGTTACTCTTGATCGCCTGCACATTATTTTCACAATTTACTGTGTCAAAAAAATACTTGAAAAATACAACATTCAAATTCGATTTGCGTGAAATCCCCATTCCTACGGGGGATGTCGTCATACAAAAAAAAGATCAGTATGGCAAGAGGTATAAATAGAGATACGTTTGAAATCTGTTGGTGGGTGGGGACGCGCCTTTGCATGGTCCTTTAGACAGTAAGATAATATTGCAGAACAGTTTTAAATGCACTTGCTGTCATTACAATTTTTTTATGATTTTTTTCATCATTCCAACTTTTAACAGCTCTCCATAGAGTAAGCTACAAGTCGCTTTTTATTAGTCATTTATTTCTTTCAAGGGTCGATTTGGTTTTCGGGATTAGGTGAAGTCGACAAAATGTTGTGGATGGTGATTTGTGAAATATGCGGACGGGCGTTGTCGTGGAACAGGATCAGAAGTCGGTTGGGTTAGGCAGCGTTTGGAAAACTACGTCGAGTCTTCTCATCGCCGATTCCACAATGTCTAAAGACAAAGTCTTCAATCAGTGCGACCTACCCGTCATGACATAGGTACGGAGCCGAAAAGTTGACACTTACGGCACGGCTGGTGCACAAGTTTAGTCACTCAGCAGGCTATGGAAAGAGCTATGCTCGGCGTTTCTCTGCGGTATCGTATCTGAAATGAGGTGATCTGGCAGAGAACCAAAGTCACCGACATAGTTCGCCGGATTAGCCAGCTGAAGAGGCAGTGGCCATATCAGCCGTAAAATCGATAACCGTTGTAGTAAACAGGTTCTAGAGTGGAGACCGCGTCTCGGTAAACGTAGTGTAGGACGCCCTCAGGCCAGGTGGAGCGATGATCTGCGCGCAAGATGGCTGGCAGGAGCTGGATAGGAGTGGCCGAGGATCGATCAGCGTGGCTAGCATTCGGAGAGGCCTATGTCCCGCAGTGGACTGTTACGGGCTGATAATAATGATGATGAGGATCAGATGTCTTCTGTTGACCAGTGCCTGGCTGCTTCAGATGCAAGTTGCGGTGATTGTCTGACCAAAGTCGTTTTTGGTGGGTTTTTGCCTTTGGAAAGTGACTGACTCATAGTTCTTGTGCAATCCCTGGAGCTGTTTGCGATGGGTCAGACTTAGCTCCACCAGGGTCCTCAATTCGTCGTCCTAAAGTAATCTAGGTCAACCACTACGAAGTACATTTTCAACGCTGATACCTCCGGAACGAAATTTCATTGTTGAACGGTGCTTTCTTCAACGACAAATTACACTTTCAGATAGAGTGAAAATTATTTGTAAGAAAAGATGTCGAAACGCGAAATACGTTGATGATTATAATATATGATTAAAAAGCAGTATCAACAAACCCTGAGAACTGACCTAATAAAAAAAAAATTTAACTATGCATACATTTTTAATTTTATTTTATTTAAATCGCTTCTACATCAAAAGTGATTTTCGAGGATCTTCTGCAAAACGGTTGATAAGGTCTTCCGTGATTTCCGTGAAAGAATCGCCCATACTGTTTGCAAATTCAGTTTTATATGTAAGTACACTGAGCAAACAAAATTTAAAGGATGGAGCATAAGGCCCCGTTTTCACTTCGATTAGTAGTAATTAGGCGAGTTCATACATGTTCTGCGAGATTTCCAGGGGGGGGCAGCTGCACTTGTTACTTTGATTTGTAGTAATTAGACGAGTTCATACATGTACTGCGAGATTTCCAGGGGGGGGCAGCTGCCCCCCCCTGCCCCCCCCTCGGTACGCCCATGATAACCACTGACCTCCATAATGGAGAATGGAGGTCATATAACTCTGAGATAATTTAAAATATCATAGAATAGACCCCGATTCTACCCAGAGTAAAAAAAATAATTCCAGTCACCTTAAAATAAAGAATATACTAAATCTATGCCTTAAAACAATTTATAAATACTCAAATGTTTTTTTTTTTCAAGTATAAGTCAATTGAATATATCGATTAAGTGAAAAACCCGACTTTAGAAAAAAGGAAAACCGGTACTCATCTCATCCCTAACGAGCACTGGCTGGTATATAAAAAATTCGTTTTGTTTCACTTGTCAAATACTAAAAAATATTTAGTTATATGTTTGAATTTATCTAATAAAATAAATATAATAATTGAATTAAAAAGTCTGTATTTATTATAATAATATCAAGAAACAATTTTTATTTATATACATTATTTAAACGTACCTATGTTATCAAATTCTTTGAAATGGGCTTGTCATTATCATCGAATAACAAAACGAATCTCGAGTTGTTGAGTTGACTGATCTTGGTATTCGCATTTGTGTTACAATTTTTTTATTTTCACTTAGTTTTAAGTTCGTTTACCTAATGTTTTTGCTAGGACTGTAGTTTTAGGATGACAATGGAAAGGAGGATAAAATTAAGAACCCTCAACAGTCACATTACCTGCAAGATATGCCGTGGATACTTTATTGACGCCACCACCGTCACAGAATGCCTTCATACGTGTTAGTATTTACATTTGTTTATCTTAATTTACATTTAATGAACGATTTACTCTGATAAATCTTTATTTGCTTACGAAATCAGTTTATCGCCATATTATTTTAAATTTATATAATGATTGTATACTTTGGTAAATAGATATTATCTTTGTCGATTATTTATGATTTCAATTTGAATTCTAAGAAATCTACGCTTAAATTCATGTGTAAATCAAAAAACTAATACATTTTTAATCATTTTTTCATGCTATTTTGGCAATGAGATTTCTATAATTCTTATAGTTGGTTTCATCTCCTTTTTTTAATGTTTATTTATGATAAATGAATAATGTCAGATGGGTCGTTCTTCTTTTTAACCTACAAAAAGGTGTCTTTACCGCTCAGTGAAAAAAAAACAAGGAAATTACCATAAGTTTTTTTCTTAATTGTATTTTTACAGGCACTGTCAACGATATTAAATTCTTTGGGCACTGTACTAAACATTAATGACTGTGCACGATTAAATAATAAATGTTTTTAATAATTTCACTGTAAAAAGTATGTTACAGAGTCGTAAATCCGCATGACAGAAGTGTAAATCAAATTGTAGGTTAAAAAGAAGAACAACCCAGATAACATTATACTGTTTAGTTTGAGTTAGGACAATGTTGATTTAACCTAAAGTAAATTGCATAAGCACTTACAACATTCAAGACAAAAACCTGTATTAGATATAGTTTTAATAGCTTTTTACATTACAAGTTAATATTATCATGGTGCCAATAATATAAGCATGTGATGCATTCTGTTTAAGATAAGTAAGGTAAGTTTGCCGGTTTGTGTCCATGGCGTCCGTAATTCAAATTGACGCGAACTGGCAGACTTACTGTACTCATTATGTAGCATCCAATGCACATGCATTTTAATATCCACTACATACTCCATTATCTGATTATTGAGAGGCTAAAAGTAATAATTGTACTTTTTCCATTTTGAGTATGAAGTGAATTAGCAATTTATCATTATAAACTTGTTATGGTCTCATGATTGGAAAAAGATTCAAGCTGCAATAAAATCTTTTTATTTTTTAATGATGAACTGACATAAATACTACAGTTTAACTCATCAATAATTGTTTATCTCAAACCTTATTCCAAAAATGTAGATACACTTATTTGTTCTTTATTATCTAAAATATTTATTATAAAAAGCTTTATCTAATTTGTGTCACTGAATTAATGTAATGTGCTCATTTATTTTCAGTTTGCAAAAGTTGTCTAGTAAAGCACTTAGAAGAAAATAACACATGCCCAACATGTAACATTGTGATCCATCAGTCGCACCCACTCCAGTACATAAGCTTCGACAGGACTATGCAGGATATTGTCTACAAGCTTGTCCCAGATTTACAGGACAGTGAGTACAGTATATTTTATTTGTATGTCATAAATAAATCAAGAAACGTGCTAGGAGTTATAGATTCATATCCTGCACAAGGCATACATTTATTATTAAAATGGTCTCTTTTGTCCATTGGTAACCATACTCCAATGAATTGTCATGGACAATGTAATATTAAAGCGAATTTTGCATGACTTGCATGTTTTTAATGTTGCAAATGTAGGCTCAAGCCACATGTTAGTCCCTCAGCAGTATTCTCATTTCAATCTTAACACTTAGACAGTTAACAATGTTTAACACTTACATTTAGACGGTTTTAGTGAATTCATAAGGCAATTTTCTTACAAAATTAAATAAGTAAATACATTGAAAATTAAAAATGAAACAGAGCGATATAATAGAAAAAAAAAAAGAATATGTTTTGATTCAGTAATCAAACTTTTCCATGGCAGATGAGATCAAACGCGAACGCGACTTCTACCGAGCGCGCAACCTGCCGTGCCCGAAGGACGCGGCGCTGGCGGCCGACAAGCAGGGCGCGGGCGACGAGCCGGACCAGCCCGACAACACCGACTGCCACAGGAAGGATGAACAGGTGAGTATGAGATATTGTTCATCCACACCACAGATTATTTTAATGTGTTACTTATGCTGGCCATACCGCCATACTCCATCATTCTTATCGTCAAATCGGCATGACGCGATCGATTGGATCAAATCGAATTGACCTTATGTGGGCGTGGATTGGCATGATAAAAAGAATGCCAATCCACGCCCACACACAGTCAGTTCGATTCAATCCAATCGATCACGTCATGCCGATTTGACGATAGGAAGGATGGTGTATGGCCAGCACTAGCAACATGTGATAGGCAAAAAATTCTTATATTGTTAATAAATGCTGCCTTAAAGGCTACTTGTACAAAGTAGCCTTTAAATCTGCAAAACTCATCTGAATTATTCCCTTCCCCATTCATCTGTAACTTATTTAAACATTCAATTTACGCGGATGAAGTTGCAGGCAAAGTAGTGTAACATATTGCTTGTACTGTTTCAGGTGAATGTATGCCTGGAGTGCATCTCGACGTCGCTGCGGACGCTGAAAAGGAGCTTCATCCGCTGCTCCGCGCAGGCCACTATCACGCACCTCAAGAAATTTGTAGCTAAGAAAGTATTAAACGGGATGGAGAAGTATAGAGAAGTAAGTACTAGTACAATTAAATAATAATAGTCATCATCATCATCCCAGCGTATTCCCGATTGCATCCAGTATGGAGCTCAGGGTCCGCTTCGACTATGATCCTAGATTTGACAAGCCTGGTTATTACAATGGAGTGATTGCCATCTGACCTCCGTAACCCTTACAAGGGAAACCAGACCCACTTGGAACATAGTCGGGACCAACTGCTTAACGTGCCTTCCGAAGCACGGAATCATCATTCTTTTCAGACATTCAGGTGATTCAAGCCTGCAATGTCCTAACCAAACTGGAAACAATCACACAAAGTTATGTTTCCCCGTGGGATTCGAACCCACGACCTCCGGGTATGAGAGCCGAACGCTCTTACCACTGTACCACGGAGGCAGTTAATTATAAAATTAAATAATAATAGTATAGTCTTTATTCTAAGTAAGAAAGAGTTACATGTTTTTTTTTATAAGTTACATTTAAAGTTTTTTATAGTATGTCTCTTTGCACAGATTGCCTGTATAGGCCTCCTCCAATCATCTCTAATGCCGTCTTTCTCTCAGTACTTTCAATTACTTGTTTTTTATTTGTTGAGACCATAGTAGGGATGAAGCTGTTAACAGGCTTAATATACATGACCTTCAATCAAAAATGTTTAGAAGGTGCTCTTTAACCTGCTTTAAGTTTGTTATAAAAATAAGATTTTCTACAAAATTAATCATACAGAACATTGCGCACATTACTGTTACTATAGTTATAAATAGTATCAAGTATGTGTTTATTTTATTTTGAGAGAGAGATTAAACTGCTGGCTAGCAAAATCAACGGCTGCGTGTGAGACTTAGGTTTTAAGCGTCATGTGGCATAATTAGTTCATGAAAAAGTTGATTAGAGCACAAAATTGTCTATCCAAGTTATTTAAACAATTTCAGTTAATTTTGCTAAACTATAGTTTGACTATCGAATATATAAAGAATGCACATTAAAATTTACTCCTCTCATCCCCAGATTGACATCCTATGCAACGATGAGCTGTTAGGAAAGGACCACACACTGAAGTTCGTGTACGTCACCCGGTGGAGGTTCCGCGACCCTCCCCTGCGGCTGCAGTACCGCCCCAAAATAGACCTATAAGCACTCACTACACTAGATAACTGTCGTGGCTGCCACCCTGCCATAGTACACATAAAGGAAAGTAGACCATAATGCGTAGACAAGCGGAACTTGTGACGTTCGTTATCATTCAATTTGCGATCTTCCAATATCGAATGACCACGTGACTTTGTTAAGGCACCTGTCAAATCCATACAATTTGGAGTTAGCGAATTTCGCTATCGCTTTCAAAATGTTACTTTGTCTAGGCCTTCAGTTATTGAACCTACATTTGTTCCTCCACATTGTAATCTCTGGCTGTATTTTTAGTATTTATCTGGAACAATTAATTTACAATAATCACAAAAATAAGTTGCCTAAAATAACAGTACTAGTTTAGGTAATAAAGTCAGTGTAATATAACAACAAGTTAATGTTTAGAAGGTGATGTCCTTTGTGTATCAGGTTGGTGGCCGTTAATATTATAAATATAGATAGCGACACAAGTCATCCATGAAATTAAATAACAATTTTATAGATTTGTAAAAGAAAAAGTTATCGAATTTATGGTTAAAAAATACATTTTGATATGAAATTGGATATTCAATTCAAGAAAGTTACTGGTATATAATATTATGTGTACTTATAAAGTTCACTTTGTGTAGAGAAATTTGTAATTCAGATTTTAATTCCATCTACTTAAAAGAGCACATACCAACAATTTAATTTTAAGTTTTGAATTGAACTTTCGTGGTCTGAAGAAGAACAGTCTTTTTTCACTTTTTATTTTTAATGAATTCTTAACCCCAACATTTTTTGTATGATTATTGAAAAATCTCAAAAAATTGCTTAGTGTTTTTAGGGTTCCGTAGCCAAATGGCAAAAAACGGAACCCTTATGGATTCGTCATGTCTGTCTGTCTGTCTGTCTGTCCGTCCGTATGTCACAGCCACTTTTTACCGAAACTATAAGAGCTATACTGTTGAAAATTAGTAAGTAGATGTATTCTGTGAACCGCATTAAGATTTTTATACAAAAATAGAAAAATAATAATAAATTTTGGGGGCTCTCCATACTTAGAACTGAAACTCAAAAAAAAATTTTTCATCTAATCCTTACGTGTGGGGTATCTATGGATAGGTCTTTTAAAATGATAATAAGGTTTCATATATCATTTTTTTCTAAACTGAATAGTTTGCGCGAGAGACACTTCCAAAGTGGTAAAATGTTGGTCCCCCCCCCTGTAACTTCTAAAATAAGAGAACGATATATCTATAAAAAATATATGATGTACATTATTATGCAAACTTCCATTGAAAATTGGTTTGAACGAGATCAAGTAATTAGTTTATAAATTTTTGGGGCTTCCCATACTTCGAACTGAAACTTAAAAAATTTTTTTTCTTCAAACCCTTGCGTGTGTGGTATCTATAGATAGGTCTTTAAAAATGATAATAAAGTTTCTTATATCATTTTTTTCTAAACGGAATAGTTTGCGCGAGAGACACTTCCAAAGTGGTAAAATGTTGGTCACCCCCCCTCTAACTTCTAAAATAAGAGAACGATAAAACTAAAAAATATATATTATGATGTAGATTACCATGCAAACTTCCATTGAAAATTGGTTTGAACGAGATCAAGTAATTAGTTTTTTTTTAAAACGTCATAAATCGTAAACCGCAATTTTCGTCTCATTCAATCAACTCAAATATAAAAACGTCGATCAAACTTACAAAGAACTACAAGAACTTTTATATTATGATGATACTTGCTGCTACGGAACCCTTCATGGGCGAGTCCGACTCGCACTTGGCCGGTTTTTGAGTGTTATGTTTTTGGGGTAAAATTTTAAATTACAAATTAACTCAATATAATAACATAAAATTGTTTAAATACAATGTTTTTATTAGGATTGAGAGTATTATTTTATTTTTTTATGTAGACCAATTGAAATAGTTTTATAACAATTAATAATTATTGAAGTATTCTGTTTTATTATTTTTAATTTTGTTAATTTCGTTTGTAGAAATGCATTTTTGTTACCGTTTTAAAGATCTAGACTTTCTGCAAAGTAAATAGGATAAGTAAGTTTCTTTATGTATTTTTGTTTTTAACTCAAACTATCGGAAATTCTGCATGATATGCATACTGAGTTTTAACATAAAGTTTGCTTACTTTAAGTATTTACTATGCTACCAGTGAGCAATGCTCAGTGTTTTAGTTTGAATATTATCGTATGTGACTCAAGATTTAGTTATTCTCAAATATTTTAGCTAATTAAATAAGATTATCTTTTAATTTTAATTAGTAATTTGGTTGTGTAAGTGGAATTTATTTAATAGGTAAAGGAACTAAATAAAATTTATTTCGGCACATGTAAATTAGAATGTTTTTAATTTTACCCTTTGGGTAGTTTATACCCACTAAACCCCATTGCACGGTGCCAGTCAGACACCTTTATGGTAGTGTCAAAAAATCGGCAAAGCCTTGCATCTGCGACACTACCAATGCATCTATCGCGACCACTTTGCTTGAAGGGAGCAATACCTGGCTGCTTCCGCCAGAATGGGGGCATGGGGCCTACTGGCCCCCGCAATCTTGCCACATACCACAGGCGATAACCCAACCCAAGTTAGCTTGTGCGGCTAATTCAACGGTCGACTAACATTAGAATAAGACAGGCTAGATTTCATAAGGTTTTTTGTAATTATGTTTATTTTAACAACATTAGAAATATGATTAAAATTGTGGTCTCGGTTTATTGATGATAACCACATTATCGATAAAAATAATCGATATAAACATTCAATTGCTATTTGACAATTACCGGTTTTTAACAAAAGTCTCATCCCTATTTTTGCGCATGGACAGGTACAATACTGCACCGCACTGACCGCACCTGTCATTTTTTGTTTGCGAAATGCGAGTGTGAATTTATTTTAATCTGTGTGCGCGTGAAAAAATGGAAATGGACGGCTGATAGTTTCCCGTTTGGCACGTGAAAAGTTATTTTTTATTATTTTATTGCAAATAAATAAATCGCCGTCAAACTGGGTGCCAAAACGGTTGAGCGATTCCTTAGCTTAGCGGACGATAATTTTGTGGACGATGTAAACGACGACCTGAAATGTTTTCTGTCGGAACGAAAAGTTGACAGGTAGGTAAACAATTTTTATTTATCCCCATTTTCAAGTGAATTATTAAGGTTTTGTTTATTTTTCCAAGTTTAGCGACAGATGTTTTGTTATTGTTAGCCCGGGGTGAAGTCTGCAGTCTGTCCTGTGGTTATTATTTTCAAGGTTAAAGTGAGTCAACAAGCAGCGTAGGTTGGATCAAATAGAGCGAATCGAGATGACACTGAGCTAATAAATATTCATGAAGCGCTAAAAAGTTACATGACTTGCCGGTAGACACCCGGTGCTTCCGTGGCTGTCTGTTGGTTTCTTATTGGTTTTACACGAAAATTTACCTTTCTAGTAGGCCAATAATTCGAAGATATATTGCACTAAAGACTTGTTAGTTACCCAATACGGAGTGGTCATGCCTGAGGAGCTCCCATTTGTTTAAAAATGTATTCTTACAAAGTACCTACTACACACTAGCTCAAGATATTTTTTTCAAGGTAACTTGTTTAACCTCGTGGCGCCCACGAGCCTTTTGAAAGGACAAAATAAACATGGCGACTCCGGCCCAGACATTTTTTCCACAATCTATTAATAACCGCCCACGCGCCTTTCAGAAGGACATATTAAAAAAGTCTGTGTAGATTTTTGAAATTACGCGGGCTGTCGAAACAATTTTATTAAATTTGTAAACGAAACACTATGGAACAATTTCCGGTATGCTACCATTGGCTGTAACAGTTGACAGACGTCATTTCTAAGGAAATGGACAGCGCTATGGCTGGCTCATGAGGACGTGTAAGTAAATCGTACTTTTTATGATAAATCCGTGTCTATTAGGTTTGTTTTTGTGCAAAAAGTTGATAATTATTAAGTAACACATATATGGAATCAATTACATAGCATTTTCAGAGCTTTAATTCGGCGAAATCTTGTGTTGAAATATTATGACCTTTGTAAAGCCCATTGGGCCGAAGTTAGTATAAAAAAAATAATTACCTTATGATTTAATTTGTTTTTATGTTTGGTTGGTTCGTGAAATATTGATAAGAATTAAAAGAATGAAAGAATTTAATGAGGAGAAGTTAATATAAAGAAGAAAATGTATATTATGAACTAACCTTACGCCCGCCGCGGTTTCAACCGCGTGTTATTTCTTTTTTCAAATATCCCCCCTTTCCCTCAAATTTCAGGGATCAAAGTACCCTATATCACCCGGGAATAATGTAGCTTTCCAACAGTGAAAGAATTATTCAAATCGGTTCAGTAGTTACGGAGCCTATTCAATACAAACAAACAACAATTAAATCTTTCCTCTTTATATTGATGACTGATTATAAAAAAAAAAACTGTAATAGATGTAAGGAAATTACTTTTATTTCATTAAAAAGAACTGAAATAAACATAATAATATTAATGATACTAATTTTGTATTATTTTACATCATTTAATCATTTATTTTGGTATAGTAACTGTGGCCCAGAGACCTTTGTAAAGGACAAAAGATAAACGAGCAATTGAAATTAAAAACATTTGCTAATATAATCATAACTATACCCTGAAAGTTTCATTTCAAACCGATAACTATAACACATACAATTTTCAACTCAAAACCCTGGGCGGATAGGACTATAACAATTATGTCCTTTATGAAGGACAGTCGGGCCGTAGTCAAGGAAGAGCCAAAAAATCTCTGGGCGCCACGAGGTTAAAAGATATCATAAATGTTTAATAATTATAATTTAATTCCATAAATAAATTTTAATGGTTTTGTAGTAACAATGCTCTGTAATACAGAGTCTGTATGGATAAGAAGTCAGATAAGTTGTAAAGGATAAGTTTCTAATATAATAATATCACCTACATATTTGTTTTTAGAATTTATTAAACAATTTACCAAAAAACTATTATACACACAACTATAATAATAAGTGCATAATGTCTTGGTCAGATTTTCCTGTACTCAAAGATCCTTTTAGAGGATTAGGTTATTTAACTCCACAGCTGTCTAAATAGATCATAATCATTAAATTTAGAATTTGCAAACATGGAATTTTTGAAGTTTAAAAAATGATACCTTGATTATACACCATTATAACATTTCTGTCTATTTCATAGCGTCCTGGTGTTTCCGCCAGTGAGCAACTATCGCCGTTTCCTAATCCACCGGTGTGTGGAAGAACTAAGCCGTCCGGAGTTGGCCACCTTCTCCATCGGGCTCAGTGACGAGCGGCGTACAGTGGTGTGCTTCAAAGAGAACTTGCTGAGGTAATTTTTAAACTACAAATTGTCATCAGGCCAGTTTAAAGTAATAAACTCTTAGTTTAAAGTAATAAACTCTTAGTTTAAAGTAATAAACTCTTAGTTTAAAGTAATAAACTCTTAGTTTAAAGTAATAAACTCTTAGAAATTTATATATGGGTTTTCCCAATTATTTACCTTTTTTTATTTTATATAGATAAACATATTCTTCATTGCACAAAACATTACACAGAAAAACACATTATTTAATTTAGTGGTACAATATAGGTAGGTGGACTTATCGTTATTAAGCGATCTCTTCCAGTCTTCTTCTTCTTCAGTTAACCAGTGTAATTAAATAAAGCAAAGAATGTGTTTGTTAATAAGTATATTAAAAATTATATTACAAAAGCACAGTCATTAGACTGCAGTATTTGTTTTGCCTAACAACTTCAGACAAGACTACTTATTTTATGAAATTCTTTGAAAATATTTATAGTGCAGTCATTGAAGCATTATAGCTCCGAATTTTTTTACTGTGAACCGAATTGCATACAATTTTGGAATTAGGTTCATCTTACCCTTAACTTCAAAAGTGAAAATGATTTGAACTCCGCAACCACCATGGGGGTGGTTGCCACCCCTTCTCGGGGGTGAATTATTTTTTTATCAAAATAACCTCGGATATCGATAAAAGGCCTAATTTTAAGCAAAAAATCATCTATACAGTTTTTTAAAAAATTCAATACTTTTCAAGTTATTGGCAATTGAAAATTCGCAATTTTTTCACGTATTTCATCGGTTTTTTGCAAATATCTCCAAAAATATACGTTTTATCGAAAATTTTATAAAGACCAAAATTGTAGCAGGTAAAACAATGAACAATTTGAATTTTTATAAAGTATTCTAAGTGCAATATTAAGCTAGATATTAAAGATCAAAGCCGTTTTTAGTTTGTCTGAAATTTAATCGATGTGGTCAATGCCATCTAGCGGCGAGCAGATGCATTTTATGCATTCTAATACAAAAAGGTTTTGTAGTGCTTGAAATAAGCTTTAAAATAAACACTATTAAAAGTATTTTGCACGTAAAATAAGTGAGCTGTATTGCAAATAAGGGGAGCATCTAATGTTTTTTCTTTAAAGTCAATGGGTTTCATAAGTGCCATTTCCACCAAAATTAAAATTAATCGTATTCCGCCTAGAAATAACTTTATTATGAAGAGTTTGATAGATAGTATCAGTTTGGCTGCTTCAGGACACATATTTTTCAAAAAAGTCACGATTTAATAAAAAATCAAAATTTCAAATTTTTAAAAAACCCACTTTCTTTTCATAATATCTCAAAAATGACGACAGATACGTATAAAAGTGTATGGATTAAAAATTTAGGTATTTTTCTGACAAACAATTTGGTTTTTTTGTTTTTTCTGTCAAACAAAAATTGACGGAGATATGATTGTTTAAAGAGCGCGTGGCAGCGCAATCACAGCCTCTCTTAAGCCCTTTAACCCTTCACCGTTTTAGAAAAAGGTTTTTTACTATATATTGCAATATAGGATGTTGTAGCTCTCTTAATTACCTTTACAATGGTTTTTTATAAATTGTGATAGCATGAAAATTGAAGTAGTTATGGTCCAAAAACTTATCATTTTCTAGCGATAAAATGGCTCAATGTAAATTTTTCCATTAAGGGGTTGTTTACAACCCTTAAAAATAATAGGCGGAGTTCAGATCATTTTCACTTTTGAAGTTAAGGGTAAGATGAGCCTAATTCCAAAATTTCATGCAAATCGGTTCACAGTAAAAAAATTCGGAGGTAAGACCGTATTTTTCGCTTCAATGACTGCACTATTAATTAAACTGGTGGTAATAATATGTAGATATTTATTTCAATATTATCAGACCTGGTTTAGTACAAATCCATAATGTGAGTTGATTCCTCATTTAGTGATCTGTGTTTGTTATCCTGAACATAGTTGAAAATGGATAATATCTTATTACTTTTATGAAATGAAGTTAATATATTTTGTTATTTTCAGTGATGAAGCTTGTGCTCGACCAGCCATGGGCCTGACACAGAATGACCGAGAGGATGCCACCATATCACACTCTGGTAAGTTTTGTTTACACATTAATGTTGAATTAAGTAGGAATTGAATAACTAAACTTTATTATCTTAAGTATTGCGCTTCAAAGCCTTTTGATCCCTAGATTTATTTTTACATTACAACGATACAACATATCGTGACAGAACGTGATATTTTGTAAAAGTATAATTCGGAAGCTAGAGGTACAGTCAACAGCACATCAATCTATACACTTTAGTCTTTGCACCGCCCTTATGTCAGGGGGGCGTAAGCGCTAATATCGAACTGCGAGTGTATAGGTTGATGTGCTGTTGACTGTACACAAATACTTCTTTATATCCCAGAAAAATGACTAATAAATGGGGGAAAACAATAAAGTCCACGCAGGCAGCAAAACCGCGAATTCGTCAATTTAAAAAAAAATACGAGGTTTTGCCGACGATATCAACCGTGTCGGGCCAAACGACAGTAATATTAAATTATATTGCTATTCATAAAGCATATACAATTTGAGGTGGAGTGTAATAGACCCTAATACAGATCAATGTCGTGCTGCTAAATTCTTTATCTGTAGTAAACAATTATGTTTAAAGTTTATTCGACCTCAACTAACTTTAATGTTAACACGTGAACTGCGAGACGTCATGTAAGTTGCAATCGGTTTGCTAGTAACGACTCTACATAGTAGGTAATTGAAAGTTGTCCTGAAGTTCACTTGACTCCAATAGTCCAATACAATTCTTATTTGAATGATGATTCCGCATAGAAACGAAAATCTTACTCGTTTAAACATTAGCAAGAAAACAAAACATATAATTATTGAACCGAAACCATTTTCATCGTATAAACTCGCGTTTTATTGCAAAACGATTCCATGGTCACGAATACGATCGCTGTAAAGTAATATCGATAAATCAAGATAAGTTTACACACATTTATAAAACCGCGAATTCCTCTGTAAATATTGTTTTGTTTTTTATTTATTTAGTTTATACTAGCCTTCCGCACGCGGTTTTACCCGCGCGTATTTTTTCTTGGTCAATTATCCCCCCCCCATCCCCCACATTTTCGGGATCAAAAGTACCCTATGTTCACCGGGGATAGTGTAGCTATCCAACAGTGAGAGTATTATTCAAATCGGTTCAGTAGTTTCGGAGCCTATTCAATACATGCAAACAAACAAACAAACAATCAAATCTTTCCTTTAATTTTATAATATTAGTACAATAGAAGATTTAATTTTAATGTGTTTTTTCTTGCGAGACAGACATCACATGCATTATACATTGATTACGGAATAGGTGGGTGACAAACATAATATATCTCCGGAAATTATTTACAATAAATATAAATAAACAATAAACTTTTTGTCTGAACTTGCTTGAGACTACGAAACTGAAAAACGAAACAAGAAAAACTGTTCTTCTTGCGAATTCCTAAAGTTATGATAAATTGATACTAATTAAGCACCTACACATTACACTTTCACATGATCTGATGACTGTCATCAGACGACTAAGGTTGAGGCGACGTCACTCTATTCATGAACGACAAAACAATGCGAAACTGGATCGGCAAACAAATAGCACAATTTATCTTTCAATCCATTGACAATTGGAGTTGTAAATCTGTTTAATTTGTGGACATATCCTGTTGCTAGCTCTCATTCTTTGACTTGCATTCGATAAAGGGTTAAAAATACATACTGCCTTTATAGTTTTAGTAACCGAGTTTGAGTTAGAGCGTTCGGCAGTTTGACTAACTTACCCAGACTTCTACTCATACATGTATCGTATCTATCTTCTTACTTGATTGAGCCGTTCTATTTTAACTGCCAGACAAAAACTACCCGCAGCATGGCTCTACCACACTTTCATAAACTTTTTGGTGTCTAAATTTTGGACACCTATTGCGTAGAATGATGACATGTCCCTAATTCTTCAGATTAGCTCCCAATTCAGAGTAATAGCATAGTAAGTAACAGCTCCAGAGACAGAATTACGCTTGATATGCGATTTGCTGATCAAAGCCTGCTATTAAACTATCAAGTACAATTATCTCGATCACATATAATTTTTGTTAATGATAGATATCTGTCTAGAAGACTTATCGTATTATGTCTTACTTTCTTAAGTAACTCAACGTAATAAATAAAACAACCCAATTTTCTTGTCTGGTTCAGAGTCAGACATTCCAAACAGTTTTGTTGAGGCTATCGAACAATCGCGTCACGACTTGCAACAAACAGTATCTCTGACAGGCAGACATGATTACCGCAATGTGAGCTCGCCAATCATCTAACAATGAGCTTGTGTCTACTGCGGATATGTCGTGGGAAAATTGTTGGATAAGGCATTTTGTGATATGCCCAGGCAGATCGTGATACGTTGATATTTCATGATATGGCTCGCCGTATATAATAATTTGATTAACGCTGGGGGATCGAAAATACCGATATACATATTTAATTTGGTCGATATACCCAGGTAAACAAGGTACAAAGAAATGTAGCCATTTTTTTAATACTTCACGATTTAGGTTAGATAAGAACTGCATCCACAACGCCTAAATCTATAGGTTGCGATAATCCGCAATAGCAAAAAATTATCTAAAGTTCAGCAATAAATGAACCTTGGATATAATTCACCGTCTTACTGCCCATACTAATCAAGCTTGTACAGCATCACGGTATACACTTGCAGTTCGATAATAGCGCTTATGCCCCCGACATAAGAGCGGTACAAAGTCCAAAGTGTTACGTCTGACGTGCTTTTGACTGTACAAACAGGCCACGGACCGGTCCCTTTTTTGTGTGTGAAGAGGAAACCGGGGTAGTTGCCACTTACTCTCACGCTTTAACCCCATGTCCGACACGGCTGCAGATCTCGGTAGCGGTATACAGTGGTGGAAAGTTTCAATGGGGCAGCCAAGGGAGGTAGCTTAATCGTTGCAGCTACAAGAAATTGGTCTTAGGAGACTATCCATAATTTTTCAAAAAAAATTCATTCCCATTCACAGATTTAAAAATTTTTTTACGGTTAGCAAGAAAATTACAATTTCTCACAAAAAAATTTTTTGATGCTAATCGGTCCAATTTTGTACGCTGATCAAAATCTTCTATGGGACCAACTGAGGTTTCAGTACTAGAAAAGTCACAAATCAAAAAAAACTTTTCCCATACATCAGTCAATTAATTTTGTTTCACTTGGAACTTACGTAACCTCGAAAGTTTTCTGAAACCTACCTAGTTCAAATTCAAATAAGATTTAAATTTCGAACTTTGTTTTCTTTCTATAATGCGTACTTTTTTTAATAATAATTATAATAATTTATTTATTTAATTAGACATCGATGATCCATTTGTGTTAGTGTGACTTATAAATAGGTTAGTAAAAATTAATAATTCACATAATAAATAATTTACATAAAAATAAATAATTTTTTGTTGCTTATGTCAAAATCTTATTGCGTGTGGTGTGCTTTTGCGAGTAGATGCTTTTAGTAGTAGTAGTAGTAAGTAGAGCTATTCTTTTTTGCAAAAATGAGCTCAAATCCTGAGCGATTAGACTTGCTGGAAGCTTATTTTGTAAAGTAAAGTATCAGCCTATTAATGTCCCACTGCAGGGCAAAGGCCTCCATCCTTGAAATCAAGTTATCGCCACAACGATAGTTACTGGCTTAATCACCACGCTAGCCAAATGCGGATTGGTGATCACAAACCCGAGCAATGTCCGAAAAAACCGACACAAAGTTAGCTCGACCCGGTAATTGAACCCAGGACCCCGAGATCTCGGCCCGGTACTTAAACCACTAGACCATCGAGGCGTTCTTAGGCTTATTTTGTAAATAATAAAAATTCATTTGCTGCGTTGCAATGGTACAGGAGGAGATATCCAAATCGACATGTACCAACCAGAAAGGCTTTACAAACTTATATGAAACTTAGCCGAAGGTGGTTCTTTTAAGAAGAAAGTACGTCAACCATTTGAAAATTTCCATTTTAACATTAGTAGTAGTAAAATGTATGGGAAAAGTTTTTTTTGATTTGTGACTTTTCTAGTACTGAAACCTCCGTTGGTCCCATAGAAGATTTTGATCAGCGTACTAAATTGGACCGATTAGTATCAAAAAATCTTTTTGTGAAAAATGGTAATTTTCTTGCCAACCGTACATTTTTTTTAAAATCTGTGAATGGGAATGAAATTTTTTTGAGAAATTATGGATAGTCTCCTAAGACCAATTTCTTGTAGCTGCAACGATTAAGGTACCTCCCTTGGCTGCCCCATTGAAACTTTCCACCATTATTACGATGATGTGTATCACGATGTTTCCGGGCATTTGCCGATATGACCAATTTCACGATCGGACGACGACAATTACAAGATTAGGGGTTTACGTTTAAGAGTCATATGACATCTCGACTGTGATTTTTGCATAAAATGGCCAACTTTGGCGTTATCGATCTCAGAAACAAAAATACATTAACAATAATGACTTATTAAATAGTGTAGAGTATCTATTGGAATAGTTTGTAGCGGCCTTGCTTTTTCGAAATTTTGCTTAACTTTTTAATTGAACCCAAAATTGCAGAGAAAGATTTTCATAAAATGCGCGAAGGCACATTTTTAAGCTCCTGGATTGAACTACTGTTCTGAGCAAATTAAATAAAAAAAATAGAATGTTATCTCTTATATAGTCGTATAGTTCTTAGCGGCCTGGGATTTTTAAATATCTTTGGTTTTATATATAAAAAAACATCTAGTCCTAAAGCAAAAATCTTCGAAAATCGCTTTAAGTTAACTGTGAATTTCTCCTTTCTACGACAACACAATTAGGCAAAATATATACCAAAATAATTGTTACATCATGAGGAATGAAGATTTTATAATTTTAAACCATTCATTTATTATCCTATTTTGATAATAACATTAATATAACTGCAAAATTACTACAAAATGCGATGCGCTGGCCGTCCGAACTCAGTACTGCGCGGAGCGCTCTCGGCGTTGGACCTATGTCGAATTTTTTCGCGCCAGTACGATCGAGCGAGCGTCAGTGTATACTGCGACTACCAAGTTTTCATCACGTAAGTATAATTATTTTTAGTGTTTGTTTTATATTGAATCTCCTACTCAAAACAAAATAAGGGCCTCCATAAAGTTTTACTCAAATGTTGATTTATAAACAACTCGTAAGTTGATCACTGACAAAATAAAGTACCCACTATCACTTAGTAGGGATTATTCCGGACTGCCTCTACTAAGTCTGCCACCAGTAGGGGCAGTCGAAACTTTTTAGTTCCGTCTGCCCCTAGTAGGGGCAAAGTTTCGACTGCCCCTACTGGTTATTTAGATAGGTAGGAAGGGCTACCCCAGTAGATGCCTATATTATGTACCGTACGAATGCGGACTTGTTTTTGAGAGTATTTTTTTGCGCGACAAGACGCGACGACGCGACGATTTGAAGAGTAGCTGTCCAATTATATTATCATTATTATTTCAAAAATTTCGGAAAACAAATGCATGTCGGGAAAACAAATGAATGTCGGGAAAACATTGTTTATTGATCTGAAGTAAGAAAAACAGGTGCAAGCGATTTTCGACCTTATCGACATTTACCAAAATAATGGATTTTAATGAACCAGCAAAGGTAGTCAACAAGCGGTTGCGAAAAAGCAACAAAATTTTAAATGTCAATAAGGTTGAAAATCGCTTGCATCTGTTTTTCTTGTTTGTCTATTTATTTGAAGTAAAAAAAACAGTCGCTTGCACCTGTTTTTTCTTTCTTCAGATCAATAAACAACGTTTTCCCGACATTCATTTGTTTTCCGAAATTTTCACACATTGTATTAAATGGATTGCTCTTTTTTGAAATAATAATAAGAAAGAGTTGATCTCTGAAAATAATAATAATTGGACAGCTACTCTTCAAATCGTCACGTCGCGTCGTCGCGTCTGGTCGCGTCTGTTGTTACCTCAGAACTCTGTAATTATAAACCGTTTTCTTTTTTTTTTTTCATTTAGAAACATTTAAGTCCATATTGGTCCCGTTGTCATTACAATCCAGTTATGATGACGGGATCCCCGAGGAACTAAGGGAACTTCTCAAACATTATAGGGGCACATACCTACAAAGATTTTAATATTTTTAGCTACAAATCAAGCATTTGCATTCAGAAAGTATCATTTGGTGTGGTAGAACTAAATAAGAAGACCGCAGATGGCCATCCGAACATATTCGGCAATATAGGCAGATATTATTTGATGACTGATTTGGAAAAACAAACAAATACCGCTTTCGGTAATTTTAATAACTATTCAAGCATTTACCAGTTAATATTATTATTGTAGTGGAAGTCCAAAAGTTTTTTTTTGTGCCAGATGTGCAATTTGAGGTCGGTTGTTTTGTCAAAATTATTTGAGTTTACAAAGCTTTTTATGTTGTTAAATTATTCTTAATATTCATTTCGTTATTTTCAGCATGGGTCGAAAAACACAAAACACAAAAAAAATTCAATTAATATAGACGAACCGCCAATAGCAGAACTTGAGGAGATAAATGCTAGGACGATAGAAACAGAATCTGAGAATGTAAGTATGAATGAACCCAAGAATTTTGAAGCTGTTATTCTATTTTCATATTTTATTAATAAATATAATTGTTTCAGGTGACAGATTACGTAGTTCTGCCTTTTTGCAGTTTGGACTGGTCCGGACTATTAATGAAAGTAGTTAGAGTTCCACGGAACGATAACTTTTGTAACATCGAGATGTTACCCAAATTGACACGCTTTTACTACGAGAGTGTCTGCTCCCAGAAATAGTCAACTCTCGAAAATCGATGCCATTTAGGCATATAGTATTCTAATCTAAACAAATGTTTGGCCTCGTTTGACTCTGTAATAAAAACACTGTCTTTTTAATGCTTTTTCACACCAAAATACCTAGTTACTTTAAGGTGTTTTATACTAACCATGTAAATTGTCATAAGTTTTATTCTAATCTAAGCTATAACTTTTATCTAAAACGAAAAACGTCCTTTGCTAGATAAATGACAAGGTAATAAAATAAATTTAATTTTTAACAAATATTATCTGTCTCATTTATGATATCATCTTCATATTATAATCTGTTTCTTCTTATAGATCCATGGCACAAATGTGCGGGTATAGCGATAACGATTATTCCATAGAAACAAAACAACAAAACTTGGGAAAAGTATCATAATGGTTTGGTCGTTATTTCAACACAGTATTGTGGTCACGTGACCAATGAGTTGTCAAAACATGTCAAATGCCTATTCTCGCAGAGTGGAAATTTGTAATAGCCCTCTTAATGAAAACGGTTGGTGACTTCAATACTGTAATGAAATAATGATCCTGAGATTTAGTTAGAGTTAGTTAGAATTATGTAATTTTTTTGCCAAATCCAGTTATTTATTAGTTTGGGCCGCTCAGCGGTTTCCAGGCGGGCACCACCGGTCTTGTCTCTCGTCGTGTGAAGTGAAACCTGGGGAGTTTAGTGGGTAGGAGGACGAACGTGTTTAGTTCCAAGTTCCAAACACGGCCGTGTTTAGTTCCAAGTTCCATACACGGCCGCAAGTCTCACTAGTAGTTACGGTGTTGTAAAGCAATCACCTTCGCAAAAAAGTCCTATTAAAGTAGTGTTTTTTTAATTTATATTAATTAAAAAATTGTAGGAAAAATAATACATTTATCTTACAGCTTTGTTGACCGATTTGTCATGATTATCCGACAGCTTTGGTACATACATATTTAAAAAAACAAAGGTGCAAAACACCCAAACCATTACGCCATCGAGGTCGTCCATATTTACAGTAGCATCGTCCTCGTTTCCACACAGCCACTCCCCGGTAAAACCCTCCGCATCAAATCCGATGTCAACACAGTCTAATTATGACCCACAGACTCGCTTCACGATCGTCCTTCACAATGCCGCGTTATCGTTGACCGGGCCAGTATGACATAAGCAGTGATGCAAGCGCGAGTGACGCCGGGGCCGCGTATGTAGCACGCTGGTGAAAGTGGCACGCCTTGATGTAGCCTCGATTATACTAGATCGGGATGATTGTCCCTTCGAGGTAGCGTCTTTGTATGTGCTTCCGTATAGGTGTGGCTGAGGTTGCTAGTAGTGTCCGTTCCCTACCACTCCCTTTTTGTTTGCACTAATAGAAGTTGCTACTACTGCCTTAACTTTAATATATATTCTGTGCTTAAGTCAAGTTATTTCTGTAGATAGCTTCCATGATAGAAATCGTATAATTTCACAAACCCTTTCAAAATCCCTTTTTCCCCAAGATTGTAAGTTTGTTTTGAGCAATTATGTTAATGTGGGAACCATAAGATCAGAGGAGTGTAAACATGTAACATAATTTTTGGTCTTGATCCTTTTGTATATTCAATTTATGTTGGATATTCGTTGATTTTTTTTAATAATGCGGAAATGTGCTTATGTGAGCCAACTGTGCATAAACCGCAATTATTTAAATATTGACATAATACTATATGGATGTAAGAGATGAGAGCTCAATTAACTCAGTTATTCGATAGAACGGAACGCACTAACGCAGACACTTATTTCCAAATCAAACTTGTTTCTTACAAGATGGGGCTAAGCCTTAGCTTTGAATTTAAATTAAACTTGATACATCATCCTTAGATGAAATAAGACTAAAAGCGTTCGTCAAAATCAGTACAGGTAATTCAGCAAAAGCTGTATCATCTTGTAAGGAAACAATAAAATCCCACCAAAAACATTTTCATGTAAAATATTGCCAAGACGAGACCATATGGCTCGTACTGTCTAAAAGTTAACAGATCTTATGTAGAGCCAAGCTTCTAACTCTACACGCCCTAACTCTCTACAAGACCTAACTTCACAAACTTTACATCTAAGACCTAAGTCAAAATTATGTGGCTTGTGGCCGTTCGTTACTGGAACAACGATTGTTTAATAGAAAAGAAATGAAAAACACACCTTATGCCTATGTGAATGTAGTAGAGTCCGACCGAAACTGGTTTTCCGGCCGAAACCGAAACCGAAACCGAATGTTCGGCCGTGGCTTCAGTTTCGGCCGAAACCGAAACCGAAACTCACGTGGTCAAGTATAAAATTCCTTATAATACTGAAATTTGGTGCATTTTACCCATTATTCTGCATTAATTTGGACATGAATTGGAATCACAGTATATTGATTTTGTTGTAATCATTTATTTAATACTAGACTTCCGCCCCTGGCTTCGCTGGCGTAGGCTACACGCTTTAAACCACTATGAAATGCCCCCGGTAACTTCCAAAACCCCCTTCTTAGTGGAAACTTACACATTATAAAGTACGTTTTTAAAAAATTTAAAGTAAAAAAATTAAGCCACTTTTTAACACCCCTTGAGGGGTGAAATATTAAAAAGCTTACACAAGGCTCTGTCCCTACCCTTTCCATAAAAAGACAAATAACCAGTTTTAATCCAAAAACTGACGGGGTATTAAAAAACAAAACCGTGCTTATGCCGCACGCCTAAGATGCAGAATTGCGCTGTAAGTGTCTAGCTTGAAGTAGACTTGACTGTACAATATTTTTTTAAGATTACATTTTGATTGTACACCTATATTTAGTCCAGGGGGGTCACTCTTGATCGCCTGCAAATTATTTTCACAATTAACTGTATCAAAAAAATACTTTTAAATATGAAAAAAAATACAACATTAAAATTCGATTTGCGTGAAATCCCCATTCCTACGGCGGATGTCATACAAAAAAAAGATTAGTACAGCGAGAGGTATTGACAAAGAATAGATACGTTCGAAATCTGTTGGTGGGTGGGGACGTTTTTTTGCATGGTCCTTAAATTTTTTATTTTTAAACCCCTTTTTAACCCCCACGGGGGTAAGTTTTCAAAAACACCTTTTTATTTGAAACTGATACCAAACTAAAAATATACTTTCCGAATTTTAAGGCTGTAACTTTTAAAATGACGAAGTTTCATACTAACTTCCAACCCTCTTTTTACCCCCTTGGGGGTTAATTTCGAAAAACCCCTTCTTAGTGAGAACTTACGCATTATAAAGAACCCTTGTACAAAATTTCAAGTTCCTGGGTCTTGTACTTTGGGCTGGTCGTAATTCCTTTTTGAAATATCCCTCCCTTCCCCCCCACATTTTCGGGTAAAAGTACTCTATGTCAGCCGGGGATAGTGTAGCTAACCAATAGTGAAAGATTATTCAAATCAGTTCAGTAGTTTCGGAGCTTATTCAATACAAACAAACAAACAAACAATCAAAATATCTTTTTAATATTTACAAGTATAGATAATACAAAAAAAAACATATTAATCATACTTTTATTATATTTTCAAATCAAGTTCTCATAGCAAAATGTTTATCAGTAAACAATAATCGAATCACTAATTGTTACTGTTTAACGCACTGACTATTGTGTTGCTTGTGTTGCTACTGTACAGAGCTATCCGAACGGCGCACGACAATAATTCCCAAACAGGTGCGCCGCCAAAGCATTGCTGCGAGAAACGAACGAGCGAACGGCGAGCGTGCACGACAACTTCCGAAATCAGTTTCGGTTTCGGCAAAAGTTTCGGCCAATTTTGGCCGAAACCGAAACTGCAGCCGAAACTTGATTTTTGGCCGAAACTCGGCCGAAACCGAAACCGAAACCGAACCTTCGGTCGGACACTAGAATGTAGTGTTTCGAATTCAATCGAAAAACGAGTGATGGTCCCGTTCGTAACTCTTGAATATTTTAAACCTTTGTCTGTTGTCGGTGGGTCCTAACTTTTAAAACTTTCATATAATTATAGCTTGACCAAGAAAATAAAAAAAAACCTGCTCTGGCAAAGGCGCCACATTAGCTATGGTTATAGCAACACTTGGTTGCTATGGTTATACTCACAAGTAGCTCACAATATCCAAAAAATAACAAGGCATGGTTGACAACTTACAACACACTTTAAAACACAACAATAATAAATGACATCTTATTGTTTTTTTATTTGATTTGTTGCCACTTGAAATATAATAATATCGTCGGGCTATACTAAAGAAAGGCATCTTATTGCGATTGTAGTTCGAACCTGATTATTGGCTCAGCTTTATGATGTAGGAGTAATAAAGTAGGTCTCCATTAAGCAACCTTTCAGTCTGCGTTAGTTCGTTTCATAATGTGGCTCGACCAGTTATTAGCCGGCTTGTGATAATAAGCGTTCATAATGTCTATGACATTAATACGCGCACCGGTTATTGGCTATAATGGCTTTATCAGACCTTTGTGTAGTTCTTAGCAGGGTCTATAAATATTAAAAGATGATAGAAAAACAAAATTGATGAACTGTTTAATTTTTATTGCTGACTAAAAAGGGAGTTCACATGTGCTTTTGCACTAGATTGATAGCCCATATTATTGACCGAGCCAAACCTCGTATAGGAATTTGAGTATACTAACATGGGCCCCTGTTCTTTGAGCCTTTTATTTAACTTCTGCTTCTCCTATTACTCGTATGTGAGTTTATAAGGGCTTAACCCCTAATATTAACCCCGCTCACGCAGATCCTTTCTGTTAATACAGTAAAATGACTCATAATTAACTCCAATAATAGCGCTTTAGTGCTCTCAAATTGTCTTACAACATCCACAGATAAGGGTGATGTAATTTCAGCAAATTACGAAGTACCGTGTTCTTACACCGCAATACGAGTTAGCCTTTGTCGGTATTACAGCATCGCGCACCCATTTCTTGTTTTAGTAACATTCACTCCGGCCTAGAACGGGCCCTTCCTGGCCACGGAACTTTCTAGATAGGACTCGTAGCTTGTTCAAACAGACATGTTGGCAGTATGGATGGCGTAACACGAGTGGAACGAGAACGATTTCCGTAAACAAAAACTAACAGGCGAAAAGGGCGTGTTTAAATGTTTCGAAATGTTAGATGGTGTGCACTTAGTTCGAGTTATGTCAGTCATAATTTCGTCATCTGACATTAAGAGAACTGTAGCACGGTGGGTCTTCCACTCGATTAAGCCGCTCGTCGTCGTCACCTTACGAGAAATAGTTGCTATGTTTCTGTCCATGAGTAAGGTCTCAACATCTCAATAAAGAATCAGTCCTCCTTCCTTTTACATGAAACTGACGCTTTCCCCTTTTCCCGATCACAGGATTAACTAAACCTCCATCGCCTCTTTGGAACTGGAATTACCAAAAGTAGTTTTTGGTTTCATACAAGTTTTCTACCCTTGCCTTAACAAATCGACTTTTTCTTATTGAATAAGCTTAGAGCAATATCCCCACAGCACTTTTCCGCCTGACACTGAAACATGAATAGGTTGATACTTTAATTTTTATAAAGTCGTGAGTGGTAAACGAGCGTGCATATCCTGGTCCTTATCGTGACTATAATAATTGGTCTTGCAGATAACCCTGAAATGTGTAACGTAGAGTAACCTCGCCACGTAACGTATACGAGCGTCTTAGCTAAACGCACAAACGTGATTGCAGCCGCGGCATGGGAACCACGTTCACTGCATTCATGTAATACTGGGGTGAACACACGATGCTTTAGGCCCGGGATATTATAGATTTTGGAACGTAGGTAGAAGGTTGATCAAATTACTAATTAAGTAAACTGGTTCTAAAGGGCTTGTTTGCATCAAAGCTTCGGAGATGTTAATTGATTCATGCAAACACACTGTTCTTATAAAAGTTAAAGTGTTCAGGTTGACTATTGGTTTATCGTAGCGGCTTTTGGTTGAATCGATCCGCAAAATCTATAATAGACATTGTTTCACACCCAGGCCCCACAGGATGGCTATTAAATGCTTTCTTTAAAATACGTACCCAATACTACAGCAAAAAGTTATAATTTCGAGCGAAGCTGGTAAAGTGTCCCTCAATGGAATAGGCCGCAGTGACCGCTTAAATACCATCAGGTGGGCTGCGTGTCTGTCAGCCAACTGATGTAGTATATAAAAAAATTGGGTTCATTCATCAAAACAAAAGTGCTATTACGGATAAATCAGATTTCTATTGATCTTGATATTACTCGCACATTGAACCCTAAATGCTATCTATCGTACGATAAATGAAGACTAAAAATTCAAAATATGAATAGGCTGCTAGAAACATAAAGTTAATCATTGACTGCAACAGTAGCGGTGGCTGATTAGATATCTACACAGACACCTTTATTCCTCTATCTGTAATCTCTTATATTATTGTCTAGGACGGGTTTTTAGATAAGACAATGTAACTTTAAATAGCGGCCACCACACATTGTTCTGGTTACTTGTAAATTACAGATAAAACAAATAAAAATGATTACATGAAAGTGTCCTGCCCTGGAGGTATACAGGGTGGAAAGTTTCAATGGGGCAGCCAAGGGAGGTACCTTAATCGTTGCAGCTACAAGAAATTGGTCTTAGGAGACTATCCATAATTTTTCAAAAAAATTACATTCCCATTCACAGATTTTAAAAAAAATGTACGGTTAGCAAGAAAATTACCATTTTTCACAAAAAAACTTTTTGATGCTAAACGGTCCAATTTTGTACGCTGATCAAAATCTTGTATGGGACCAACTGAGGTTTCAGTACTAGAAAACTCACAAATCAAAAAAAACTTTTCCCATACATCAGTCAATTAATTTTGTTTCGATTGGAACTTACGTAACCTCGATAGTTTTCTGAAAAAAGATTTAGTTACATACCTACCTGGTTCAAATTCAAATAAGATTTAAATTTCGAACTTTGTTTTCTTTTTATAATGCGTAGGTACTTCTTTTGCTGCTTATATCAAAATCTGATTGCGTGTGGTGTGCTTGTGCGAGTAGATGCTTTTAGTTATTCTTTTTTTGCACAAATGAGCTTGATTTCTTTCTGTGGGGCTATTTAAAAAATGAAATTTATGAAAAGAAATATGACAGTGTCGAAGAATTAAAAAACTTGCTCTGTACAATTTTATATGGAATTCATTCAAAGAATACATTTATGCATTAATCAAAATGGAGAACATTTTGAGCACCTTATAAAATATCATAAAGTAAAATTACTTAATAAAAATAATTATTATTTTTAAATAATTTTATTGTTTGATTGCATATGCATCATCTTAATTATTTTTTTGTAGCTACAACAAAAAGTTACCTCTTCTTATGGCCTCACAAAAAATCTAAGTACTATAAAATGTATGGGAAAGGTTTTTTTTGATTTGTGACTTTTCTAGTACTGAAACCTCAGTTGGTCCCATAGAAGATTTTGATCAGCGTACAAAATTGGACCGATTAGCATCAAAAAGTTTTTTTGTGAAAAATGGTAATTTTCTTGCCAACCGTACATTTTTTTAAAAATCTGTGAATGGGAATGTAATTTTTTTGAAAAATTATGGATAGTCTCCTAAGACCAATTTCTTGTAGCTGCAACGATTAAGGTACCTCCCTTGGCTGCCCCATTGAAACTTTCCACCCTGTATAGTGAGTAAAATGCACGGCTAAGCAGACTGGATATGGTTTATGGTCTTTACCATAGCTGGGCATCGTTAATCAAATAGTTAACTTCGTTATTCGCTAATCCGTTACTTAAAAAGTTAACTTCGTTAAACGTTAAAGCGCTTCTTTTGGGACGAATTAACGCAAGTTAACGTTAATCGTTAATCCGTTAACACATGGTAAATAATGCTTAAAAAAATCAGAAATTAAAGGGGTTATTTACCAACTGGACACACGAGACTAGACAAGGTGGGTCCATTTAGTGAAATTAAAATTTGTATCATTTATTACTTTGTTATCTCGTCACGAAAAGATTTACTTTGTTTCAGGTTACAGTGTGACTCGTTGGGATAACTTTGTAAAATGATTTCCAACTAGTCACACAGAGTCACACTTGACTGTAACCCATTGGGAGCAGTGGCGTAGCGTATTCCCAACCAGTCACACTCATTCAATATTTCAATCTACAACAAAAAATATTGAATCTCCAGTTACACTGTAAGGAGGTTATCTTTATGATATTCAATGATAATAAAAGACAAGAGAAGAACTAATTCAAAGATACCGGTTGAGAATAGTGCTTTTACAATTTCTTCTTCATTTCATTCCAGGTCCACGACTGGTGGACGTTTTCTGAGGTGGACGTTCAGAATAATATATTTATCTCTTTTTCGCTGTTATTGTTCCTAACGTGCCCTGTTGGTGAACTTTGCGAACAAAACTTAAAAGTTGTCGCAACGTTGCTTGGTGGACCTTGGGAATAATCCAAATGAAGTAAGGTTGTTATTCGGGCAATTAATTTCTTTCTCAAAGGCCGGCAACTTACTTGTGACTCCTCCGGTGTTGCAGGTATCTATGAGCGGCGGTGATTGCTTACCATCGGGTAGGTACATTAAAAAAACGCAAAATTTGAGTTCTACTTATTATATTTTTCAACACCGATACTTATATTTCCGTAACTTTGATTCTTTATAGTTGCCAAATCGTTTAGTCAGACGATGGTCTATTTACGTGGCATTAATCTACGTGATCTCAGGCACTTTACCATCATCATCATTTCCTTGCCCTTATCCCACGTTATGTAGGGTCGGCGCAACATGTTTTTTCCTTCCACACACTCCTATTAGCCGTCAATTCTACATTCTCTCCTTTTATTTTCAAATCATACTTCACGCAATCCATCCATCTCTTTTTCGGTCCTCCTCTGCTTAAATCTCCGTCTACGCACATATATATCTATCATTCTTTTGGCGACATGTGTGTCTTGTCTTCTCATTCCATATTAACCTTGCACTCCTTACTTTATCCACTACCGGGTGCAACTTTCAAACTTCCTCTTATATACCTACTCATTCCTAATCGTATCCAACCTCCACACATCCATCTTAGCATGCGCATCTCAGTTGCATGTACCTTTCTTTCGATCCATACATTGCGACAGGTCTGATGACCGTTTTGTAATTTTTTCCCTTAAGCTTAAGGGGCATCCGTGGGTCACATGTTGTTCCCGAGATCTGTCGCCACTTCATCCATGCTGCATTCATTCTATTCTGCACGTCCCGTTTCATGCTATCCTGTTCGTTCAATGTTTTGTACTTACTTCACCATAATAATGTTCTTATTTTATCAAACGTGTTCAGTTGACGAAAACATGAAAGTGATTTATTTTAAGTTTTCTTAAGTGGACACGTGTCGAGATGACATAGTAATAAATGATAGAAAATTTAAATTAATTGACACAAACAAAAAAAGAGTGTATATTTAGAGTGTTTAATGGCACGGTGCGGTAAACCGTCCTCCTAGCCGAGTTTTTCAACTACGGCGGCCAATCTTTTTACGATCAGCAAACTACGCAGGATATATTTAAGTGCACAAGTGAGTTCGCAAGCACAGGTGCACTCTCTATTCCCTCACTCTCATACGGTGGGACAATAGTAAGTAACGGATTAACGGACTTGGAAAAATGTAACGGAAGTTAACGAGTCCGTTAACATTTTTTTAAGTTAACTTAAAAGTTAATCCGTTACTGGAAATGTTAACTTCGTTAATTAACGATTAACGGATTAACGAGTTAATGCCCAGCTATGGTCTTTACTAAACGTGCCTTCGCACAATTTCATAATTTAAAATATCTCTGACCGTAATTTCTATAAACCTTTTGACAAACTTTACCTGAACTAAATTCTATCCGAATGACATTTAAACATAGCATAAAAACTGTCCCCGTCAATCATCGTTAACCGCATTCTTTTTTAAAACAACAACTTGAATTGGTAAATGGTACACTATAACTAAGTGCAGTCCGGATTCGGCGCCGCTCGACATGGTGACTTTATGTAACACTGTTTCGCAGACGCGGCGGTGGGAGGTTGCAAGAAGGCGCAAGCGCAACGCCGCGCGCAGCCTCAGGAAAAGATCAGGTTGGTATCAAAACATTTCCTACTTCATTTGTTATGTACACGCGGTATCGCGCGGACGCGTCACTTGTGTTATCAGTAGCGTGATTGTGACAATTGGTTATTAGTGATTGTGCGAGTGTACTGTGACAATTGTGACACGTTGGGTTTGCTGTGCTTGGTGCGCTCGCGCATGTCAAATTTGCTGACGACTGAATGCGAGATTGAGTAAGTTGTTTTGAATGCTAGTAGCTAATTACAATGGTGTTATTGTTGACACAAATAACACATCACTACAACCTTATCAGGTCCGATTCTGAAACCAGAATCTTTCACTAATTTTTATTCACACTGAATTTACATATAGGTTTACTTTACTATAATATGTAAATGATAGTTCTATTTTTACAGCTATTGCGACTGTAATAGTTTTACCTTCAATTACACAGTACTTAGATTAGTACTTCGCAATGCTATCGTCAATGACGTCATAAGCACGAGTATTGAAATTAACAAATCCACGTGATGTTAAGTGTAATTGTGTATACAGCGTTTAGAGGATCATGTTTACTTATTAACTTATTGTTTACTTGAAGCTGTTGTGTTATTATTACTCGTACTAGGGAAGACAAGTTTGCCCTAAACACAACACGGATTTCTACCCCTGAGTCACGTTTAGTGGAATATGTACAATCTGATAAAGAATTATACTTGATGGTAATATAATAAACACCCGCAGATATTGTTTGTTGTTATGCAAATTCTGTTTGTATTACAACAAGGAAAACATTGTGATTGACCCAAAGTCCTCAAAGTGTGTTTTCGTCGTCATTGTAAATGTCAACGTCATTAGCGAGCAATTTTCTTAGTGGTTTGTGTTCTGGCATTTATGAGCCCATTCTCTTTGCTTTGTTCCCGCATTAAGTTATCATTTAATATGATTTGCATTTTGTAAATGATCTACTATTTACAAATTAGTAAGAGGGTTGAAGTGATGTAGAGATAATTTAAAGTTATGACTCATGTTGATGATGACCCTGTTGAGATGAGGAGATTTAAAATGGAGTTTCAGGAAGTTAGTAGGATTGCGAATCTTGAGGTATGGCTAGTTGACATAAAACTTAAAGACCAATTTTGATGTAGATAAGGACGAATATGTCCTTTCCGTCCAGAGGAGGGGCCTAATCTCTTCTCTCTGGGAAAGAGGCAATGACCCTCAATGTCGAGTATGTTGGTACTGTGTAAGTATACTGTCGAAGTAGAAATTGTACCCAATCAAGGTTGAATTTCCCAAAAAATCAAAGTTGAGAATTTTATTCCCTTTTTTATAATTTCTAGGAGTAGAAACCTTTAATACGAAAATGTGTTATGGAAAAATACTCGCACAATAAAAACACTTCGGTGGGGCGTGCGAAATGTAAGTGTATTTAAGACATGATGACATAAACTTGCGTAATTTATTAGGTTGATAAGTAATTATTGATATTTTCTTTTTCAATGTTAAGTAAATTCAAACGCAGTTGTACTGATAGTGCTTCTCATCTTTTTATTATCTTACAGAAAATATATTCTGTACCACTGGGTCTTTAACTAGTATAAACAGATCTATGTTATCTCAGAATCATGGTTTGGCAAACTAAACGATAAATAAATCCGAAGCGGAATTATAGATAGTACCTATTGTTTATTTTTATCTTTGATTGATCGTCACTAACTTTGAGCTTTGGTTGTGTTTATTTTTTATTGACATGTGTACCTAGTTAGAATTTACAATTTATTATTTAATTAAGAAACTGAAGGTTTATTTTAGGACTCTATTCGATTTTGAGTACTAGTTTTGTCATAATAAGTTTACGTGCTTTCTTTTCTTCGTCAGTCCGTCTCATTTCTTGTTCTTTTAAAATCAGTTACTAGAGAATTTACAATTTATTATTTAATTAAGAAACTGAAGGTTTATTTTAGGACTCTATTCGATTTTGAGTACTAGTTTTGTCATAATAAGTTTACGTGCTTTCTTTTCTTCGTCAGTCCGTCTCATTTCTTGTTCTTTTAAAATCAGTTACTAGCTAAGATTTGTCTGATTTGTGGTATTAGGTCTTGGTTTTGGAGTAATGACAGTCTTAACTCGAAACGGTGGTTTGTGTTTGGCGTCTTTTTGCACAAGGTTATGATACCTTTTTACACAATTTCATATGTGCTCAGTTACTTATTGCTCAACCGGCAAGAACAACTCTTGAATTTACTATTACCTAGTTACTTATTGAATGTTTTATTCGTTTTCTAATATTATGTACAGGCGAGACTCTTGCATTAGATCAGGTCAAGGTTCCCTCTCTGCATGGAGTATATAGTTTCAGTTAAACGTGAAACTCTTAGCTGTAGTCCTTCGTCAGTCCGTCTCATTTCTTGTTCTTTTAAAATCAGTTACTAGCTAAGATTTGTCTGATTTGTGGTATTAGGTCTTGGTTTTGGAGTAATGACAGTCTTAACTCGAAACGGTGGTTTGTGTTTGGCGTCTTTTTGCACAAGGTTATGATACCTTTTTACACAATTTCATATGTGCTCAGTTACTTATTGCTCAACCGGCAAGAACAACTCTTGAATTTACTATTACCTAGTTACTTATTGAATGTTTTATTCGTTTTCTAATATTATGTACAGGCGAGACTCTTGCATTAGATCAGGTCAAGGTTCCCTCTCTGCATGGAGTATATAGTTTCAGTTAAACGTGAAACTCTTAGCTGTAGTGATTGCGAAGGCCGAGTGAACGTGTTTGTAAGAACAACGTTGCGAAATAATGGAACATACAGCCAGTTTGAGATACTGAATCGTTATTTTATTTTGTCTAGCAGTTATTCAATGTGATAGTTGAAACTAATAAGCAAAAGGAGTTTGGTGTGGAGGTTTTTTTTACTAGGTCAGTTGGCAGACAGGCACGCAGCCCACCTGATAGTAAGCGATCACTGCGGCCTTTTCCATTGAGGAACGCTTCACCTGGAAACGTCCCTCAATGTGCTGCCAGACTGTAGACTCATCTGATCTTCGAGCCTCTGATTGCAAGTGTACTGGCTCCCACATTGTATTGCCGGAACACAGCCAGAGCTGTTTTGGCTCGCTAGCTAGCTAGTCGGACTCTGAAAAAGCCCCAACCAGACCCAATGCGGAAATCGAACCCACGACCTCCGTGTTTTTATACCCGACCGGCTTAGCCACTGTTCCACGGAGGAGGTTCTTAAATTTTAGCTTTAATATTAATAATGCCAAGCTATTAAAATATAACTAGCTGTCGCCTCCGCAGTTTCACCCGCGCGTAATTTCTTTCTTCAACTATCCCTCCTTCCTTTTCCTTTTCCTTAAAAATTACCCTATGTCACCCTTTCTAACAGTGATAGAATTTTTCAAACCTGTCTAGAAGTGATCTTAAAAATGTTTTAATTTTTGTAAAGTCAACCCCTTATAACAGCAAATACAAGTAGAAGTGCATACTGATAAAAATACTATAGATCGGTATCTAAAGATCAACCAGAATGCTAATTTACTCTACGATGTTGCACAAAATGGAATATCTTTCGCCTGACCTTTTCCTAGGTTAACGCAATTTGTTATTCCTCCACCGCCACCTGTTCAAACCGGTTGTTTATAAAGTTTTCCAACTTCCTTATCATTCGTCTTTATACCTTGGACAAATCAAATCCCTGGATGTGTTTTTCTTTTGTCTTCATTGGTGTCACGCTACTTACCATCGCGCCATTGTTATTTAAGACAAATAGCTTCCTTAATCTTTAAAATACTTATCTTATTTATTAGGTGACCGACCATGAACTGGCAGTTCCTACATCATTGACTGTCAAATGAGATGCTAATGTGAAATCAAAAAATTTCTACACTTCTCTATATGGTTCTTCAATGCTATGTTACACGAAAGTCGGACAAACTCAGCACGATTCAGTTTAATTCATTTGAACATTTGTTCCTGATCCGTTTAATTGGTGTTTTTCTTTTTTGGCTTTATCATGTCCTTTAGCGTCGTATGCTATTGTATTTTGATCGACGATGCTGTTCCGGTTTCAATCGCAAGAAATCTTTGAATGCTGTGACTAAAAGTTCCAATCACAAGAAAGCAAGCGAATGAGCGGAACGTTAATTCTTGCAAAATCAAGATAGTACTGTCAAAAGCATTGTCATGTAAAAAATAATATGAAGATTCACGTGTATTTGTCGTGGTCCGGAGAAGTAATGTGATCAATTGGTTGTTTAAGAATCCTCAAACAACCCTTACAGCACCTTTACAATAACTAGACTTGCCAAAATCTTAAATTATGATTTAAGCGTACTCGGCTTACACCAAAACAAAGAATAAATCTTTTCCATTCCTCACTTCATTCAGAACTTTATCTCATTAGCCACGGTGCGCAAATACATCTTTACGAGTAGGTAAATTGTATGCAAGACGCGCAGCAACGTTGCAAATGACGGGCGTTCTCAATGCTAATCTGCGGCGATCTCCTGCAGTGTGTCAAGAGCACCCGGTCTCGGCAACAGTTATTATATTTAGATCAACTGATACAATGCTAATTGGCTATTCAACGCTTGGGATAGTAACAAGCCGTAGACCTATGGATTTAGCTCCAATGATGTAGGGCTTAGAACGTAATCTCTTCGTTCGAACTTCTTATGGTAATTTTTATGTATTGGGTTACCTTGTTGTCTTTTTTAAAGGACATCATCCATTTTGGTTCAAATGCCAAAATGGCCGATCAAAAAACAAAAGGTACTTTTTCTGATACTCTTTGTCACCAATTCACCATCGCCATTGGCACCAACTACGAGTATTACAGCTGTCCGCTGTATTTTGATCGGAACACCACTCTACATATTTGGACAATAAAAATTTCAAGCGGGTATGTCCTTCCTGAATCCGAAATGTCCTTATATAAAATATTTAGAACATTAGAATCTATAACATAATCATTTCCATCATATGCTAACTGATTATCTCTAATACCATCTAAGGAAGTATTGCCTACATGCTGATGTTACATTAAAAAATAATGCAAAAGTTCAAGTATCAAAACCATGTCATCTTATTCATGTGCGAAAGTTTAATGAAGTAGGAAATGATCGATCATTATTTCGTCATACCTATTTGGATTGGTTTACTTTGCATTATATATTTTGTTGCTTACTTAATTTAATGTCAGCAAAAACATCGCTACATTGTCAATGAATAAACAATAACTCTTTTTTGTAAGTACTTTAATATTTAAATACTTACTCTCCTATAACAAACAGTTTTCTTTCCTTCTTAATTATTTAAGTTTTGTATTCACTATAGTATAGGTATTCGGCATATTTAGGTTTAGCCAACTTTATCAATTAAACACTATTAGATGGAAAAAAAAACTTGTTTGGCGTGGATTGCATTTAATTAATTAGTTATATAATAGGTTAATAAACGGCAAGAACTAATTACTGTCAAGCAAAACTAAAAGTTTTAGTTTTATAAAGTTAACCATTTTAAAGCAGTACCTAGTTTGAAAAAGTTAGTAATCATTATGACCTGGCTCGTTACTGTAAACGTGCTTATTGTTAGTTTTTGTGTCACGCTATGCAATTCATAATTTATTTACTTGGAATGCAATTTAGTGAATATTTTCCTGACTGCGGCTTTACTGCAGAAGTCAGGAAATGGTGCAATGTTTCATTCATTTTAATTGGAGCAATGGAAAAAAAGTGGATTGTTTTGTTTAATGCATAATACTGCTACTACTTTCTGGAACAAAATAAACATTTCTTGTGGCTAGCTTTCGCGCAATAAACACAGATGTTTTACAGGAAGAACTTTTTAAGATACCACATAATATAATGTAGATGATTTTAATTAATAATAATTAATAAATCCCTGGACACTTTGCTGTACTTTTTTACAAATGATTAAATATTTGTTTGTTTACAAATGATTAAATATTTTTTTCCAAACTATAGAATTCAAAAACATGAAAGTTTTAAAAATCATAAATTATCATATAATATTGCCTTAAAAATATTTCGTCTAATTTAAAATTTAGTTTACATTACAAAATATCAATACAAAACCTCTCAATGGTCTTGTAGAGCAATAACGAAACAATATAATTGCGGTTGTGCAATTGTATCTTCCCCATTCTAAAGTCAAAGATCGGAATGTCTTAACGGCTGGTTACAACACCGCCGTACCGCACGCAGAGCGTGAGGCAATCGTCCTTACCGCGGTGCTGAGATGTTACCAAACACTCGGATGAACTGGATCTATTGCTGTTAGGGCTGGCAGTCTAAAGCTTTTGCCAGCAGATTTAGTCACCGTAAAGTTAAAAAAAAACTTGTTAGATTATAATACATATATCGCGCGAGATTGTTATAGTCTCTTGATAAAATGGAAACTCGTACCAATGAACGGCACACGCACGGCGCGGCGCACCTGTCGCAAAGTCCTTCCTTACCACGACGAATGCTGTGACTGTGAGGTGTTAACAAATACTATCAGCCGGCCGGCCAAACTGGATCTACCTATAACTGCTAGGACTGAGTAGTGTAATGCTTTTGCAAGTAAATAGTACAATATCTAGCTGGCCCAACGTCCTTCGTACCTTAGAAATTGACATTATCGTTTGGACGTTTGTACCATATTATATTCTTAGTTAGGGCAATGAATCAGAATAACCGCGTTTACCGGTGCCACTCTTTGCAGTAAGGACCGCCTTACTGCAAAGAGTTTCAGAGCTACTTTTGCCTTTAAATCTTCTTAAATTGTGATCAATATACGATCTAGATGTGTTGTTAAACACAATATTGGACCTTCCGCATACAAAATATTCTTAGTTAGGGCCACGAGTGCTCGGCGAGATGTTATTTAACACCTGCGTAACCTGGACAAACTGGATCTATTAATGCTGGGCGCAATGTAATGCTTTTGCCAGTAGACGTACATACACTCACTACAATGTTTTAAGATATGAAATATTTTTATTTTTAATTGCTGTATTGCTTCTTGCTAGCGAAGTTTTGTCGCCTCCGGCCTTTGTTCTGGAGGATTTCTGATTGACTGAATTATGTCAAGAAAGACTAGCAGTTGATTGGGATGATTGTCTATTGTTTTGCCTTCTGTGACTAAATACGTATAATCCCGTTTGACAAGATGAGGAAGCTCCGCAAATGACACCGGCAAATAGATCTCGCGATTCTTAACATATCGTCCCAAATTAACCATACATAACATACGCCGACTTCTGTAACTTAACTGAAGATGCAAATTAGAGTTTTTTATTCAAAGTCAAATAAATAACACTTGCACATGCATATTATTAGTTACGGTGAGGTCTTAGCTCTATATAAGGCTAATACTCTAAAAACAGCTTAAATAGTTACACATTATTTGATATTTTCTAGTTTATAAGTACCTTGGACTACCCGGTGTCCTTTTAGATAAAGACTTAAATTTAACAGCAGCTAGTCCGCAATATTTACATTCTCAAATTCAGTAGCAAAACCATCAAGCTTGATATCTCATGTTCATAGCACCTGTTTTACAAGTTGTACGTTTATTATATTGTAACTGCTAAACGTTCTCAAAAGTGACAGCATCGAAAACTGCACGATCCCGTTTACGACCGGCATCAGACTGCAATTACACAAACAAGCGACCGCCGAATGTTGGAAAGTGTGCCGCGAGAGGGGCCCCGGCCTTGCCCTCCTTAGCTGTTACGTGACTTCGGAGACGTGACCGCTCTATGGTATAACCGTAATGCCGGACGCATTGTTGTGACGCCACTTGTCAATGAATTCGCCATGCGGTTTGGGCCATCGCGGTTTTGAAAGGCGAATAATCTTTGACGATGCGATGCTTAATGGATTTTGAGGGATTTCACATGTTAATGTTTGGCATTGTGTAGGTTCGAGCTTTTGACTTGAATGGCGGAGTTATGCTTTGCTGGAGATGTCGACGGATAATTGTACATATTTGAACATAAATGCCTATGTTGTAATTTCTCTTTTCACTTGATGATGGTCGTGCCATTGTTGGCGTGGGTAACACATGTTATTCAATGCCGTGTTAAATATGGCTTAGGCATTTTAAAAGAGATCCCAGTTTTACCTTAATATCTTAGCCTATAAATATTTTCTTGTATATGTTTAGAAAATATGATGTGCTAAAATAAATAATTAACTGATGAACCAATAACACGAATACATGTAGTTATTTATAAGTATGAGGCTAATAATAATGTTACGAGAATTAATCTTCGGAGTTTAAGTGGACGCCCGGTAAATTACGCGTTGTTATGAAATATTCTCTCGCATGATTGGTTTTAAACAGAGAATGTTTTTCTCCACAGATCTGGTTCAACGAAACCTCGCCGGCCAGATCGCGCCGTATACGTGCCTCGAGCGCTCCGGACGGCGGAAAACAACCCCGAAGAGGGCAAGACCGAGGCGACTCCGTCCACGCAGCGGCGGTCGAGCCACAGCGCCGAGGGCCAGAAGTGCCCCAAGTCACCCGCGCCGCGCGACAAGTCCTCGCACGGGACCCCGCGCAAGGCGCTCGACAAGGCCTTCTGCAACGTCTACACCCCCCCGCACCTCCGCAACCAGAGATCTCACACCGCCCCCAGCATAGGCAGCCAAGCGACGGCGACAGAAACTAACGAATCCGTGCCTTCAGCTTGCCAAGTGCCAAATAGTGATAGTGCAATATCGTTTAGTGATAATAGTTTTAACGAAGTAGAGGTAGGCGAGAGTTTTTATATAGGAGATTATTTTACAAACGGACAACTAGGATTCTACAGCTCCGGGTACTACGGCGAGTTCCCCGAGCAGGAGTTCGCGCAGCAAAACGACTGGGGAACAAATGAGCCCGACCAAACCATGGCTGTAAGTGAAGCGGAACAGAGCAATATTATTGATAGTAGCGATTATTTATACAGTAAAGATGAAGATATCGAGAAGAAGGAGTTGAAGCGAGCGTCTCAAGAGATAAATAGGAGTAGCAAGCGTATTATAAAGCAGAGTTTTCATTCTGATGTCCTAGTCATATCGGATCAGGTGGAGGATGAGGTTAAGGCGGAGAGTGTGAAGAGTCAGGGCGAGGTAGAAACGGTTGAAGTGAAAGAGCCGGAGCTTAAGAAGTTGAAGCCGAAGTTGGAGCCGAAACTGTCGTTGAAGCGGGAGGAGAATGACTGGGACGCGGTGTTCGACGACAGTGGGGAGTGCCTGGACCCTTCCTTGCTTGAGGAGTTGACGTCGACGGTGGGGAAGGTGCACATAAGTAAGGCGCGGAACAACTACGAGGCGTACCAGACGCGCGGGCAGGCGCTGTTCAACGGCCCCTACGACGAGGCCTTCGGACACGTGGTGGAAGTGTATGACTTCCCGAGCGAGTTCAAGACGAACGACCTGCTGTCCGTGTTCAGCGAGTACAAGGACACAGGGTTCGAGATCAAGTGGGTGGACGACACGCACGCTTTGATTTGCTTCAGCAGCGCTAAGATTGGTGAGTTTTAAATTTATTTTTATATGATTAGCTGCATGCATTACGTACTTTGATCTTATCCCAAAAAGAATTCCTTAAACACTTGTATATATAAGTGACCTGACCACATGTTTCCGATGATGTTATGAACCTTAGGTATCATAATATAATTTGACCCTTATAAACGGTCGTCATATGATAATATTAGAGTGCGAATCGTTTTTTCCTATACCCATACAATTGATGTTACTTTGATGGATATCGTGGAATTAAAATCCCGATGGGTCGATGAGCTAAGGCTTATTAGGTAGAAAGTGCGTTACTGTTTCATATATTCCGTGCTACAGGTCGATTAAACCCGAAATGACAAGCGGTTATTGTGCAAGCGGTGGCATACACTTCCATCTTTCTTTAAAACCATAAGTTGGTGTTAGAAAGTAGTAGAAAGAATACCGAAGGTTTCGATTGTTACAAAGATAGTAGAGCAAAATGTATGGGGACGTCTTAGTACACTTTATCGTAGTATTTCCACCAAAACTCTTGCCCAGTAGCAAGCAATGAAATATCAACAACTTTGAGATTTCATCATCATCATCAGCCTATATACGTTCCCACTGCTGGGACACAGGCCTTATCTCAATAATGAGATAGTGAGGGCCATACTTCACCACGCTGGCCTAGTGCGGGTTGGTGGAGGGGTGCGAAAGGCAAGTGACCAACCTTAATGTCAGATGTTATCAAGCCGCCAAATGGCCTCTGACTAGGCTTGACGACTAATATCTACATTATTGTAAATATCAGCCGGGACCAACAGCTTAACGTGCCTTCCGAAGAACGGAGACGCTCGAAATAAATGTCACTAAATGTGGTCAGAATGGTCACCCATCCATTACCCGACCGCGGCGTGGGTAGCTTGACTTTCGTTATCGCTAACGAACCACTGTCACAGCTGCGCCACGAGCGCCTCAAAGTTGAGATTTCAGTTTTTCCTAAAATCACCAAAGTACTGCAACCTCTGTTACATTCTACGTGCGCTTTATTTCCCTTTTTTATAGTCGGATTCGATCAGTCTCGTTAGCACGTAACGG
Organism: Mecyna flavalis; assembly: GCA_949319885.1. Taxonomy (NCBI): domain Eukaryota; kingdom Metazoa; phylum Arthropoda; class Insecta; order Lepidoptera; family Crambidae; genus Mecyna; species Mecyna flavalis. The sequence continues at coordinate 3,588,566 of OX439413.1, forward strand.
TATGAAATAAATTAACTGTTGTTGTGTGCCAATGTTTGTTTACATCTATTTTCAACTAATACTATTTGCATACAATAGCGCATTAAATTATGTAACCCGATTGTTAACCAATTTTATTATATTGATGGTTATTATGACTGTCATTGGTGTGGTGTAATTTAGAAGTGGTAGGTCATAGTTTAAATGATAGCTGGGTTCTGGGGTTTTGAAATGTAGGTGCGAGATTATTGATTTGATGACAAACGAGTAGTAATCGCTTTAATATCGGAAACCGTCATTATAACCAATTTTATAACGACTCTCGATAATATCTTAATATGTATAGAATGTGTGTACGCTTTGTATGTAACAAAGTATGGGAAATGTAGCTGTGAGAAAAACTTCTTCAGCTGTTTCATACAACATTGCATAAGTTAAACGTAACGTTTCGTTCCACTGACTGAGGTTAAATGAATACTGCGATACTAAGTTTATAGTTGGTATAAACGAAATAAAAAGTGTTGAAAATGCAATAGATTTAAATAAGGTAATAAAAGAATATCATTAGGCACTTTATAAGCTTGGAAACTTTTGCGTAATATTTGAAAGATTCAAAACATTCAGCTATGAGTGTTTCGGAGACTTTTCTCCGTGTGCATAATTTATTTTATTTTCCATTGATAGAAAAACATCGTAAATGAAACCTACAAATTAAGATAATTCTTTGATCTAATTTCTCTTGTTCTCTGTCGAGTAATGTAGATAATGTTTTACGATATTGACGATTGATGTAGGTATCGTTAAAAATAATAACCAAATATTGCAAATTAATTACATTAGATCACCTAAACCTACCTCGGTCAAATTAGGTTATGGTTAAAACATTATTTTAAAGAAGCAAGCTTGACAAAATAAGCAGTAGATAATTTTAATTTCGATAGTGTTATAATATTCCTTTAGTTAGTATTGAAAGTAAAGACACTTGTAATACCAACTAGTAATAACTTTGGTTTCATGGGTGAACAGACATGCATTTGAAACAGTGCCAAAATATTCGGGCATCATAAAAACTAAAATCAAGTCATGATTTACCCTAACCACAACATATGGTTAGGAAAAAGTATGACCACAATTCAAATTGTGTTTGGACCACAATCGATTGTTTCAGGTATCTTGTTATTCCGGTCCTCCCTTGGGAGGAAAGACGATTTCGCAGATCGTCAATCTTTTTCTGCCGTTAGATTTTTGCTAACGTAGCAATGTGTTACTGTCTCATGTGTATGTATTCCTGTATACGTGGAAGGTGGAGTTCTTATAAAGGAGTCATACTGTCGCATTTCTGGCTAGAATTACTCTAAACGGAAAATTACGCAATGATGGAGTGTGTGTGTTAGTTGATCTGGGTCGCGTTAATCTGCAGCGTTTCTTGTGATATGGTTTTTTATGGGTATTGGTTAGATTGGGTGGTAAACATTTTATTGATTGGTTAAATGTCTCCCTGAGCATAGAATAAAGTTGCCAATTGGCTACATTTGAGTTTTCAAATTGCATGTGTTAATAAGAAATCTGCTATTATCATTGTCCATGATGCCCATGATAGATAAATGACAAAAAATATACGTTTCAGAGGTTTTTGCCAGTTCTATAGTCTTCCTCTTCTATCTAAAGTCGTCGTATACAACTGAGCACTTCTGTACCATTCCGTGTACGGGTAATTCTCACGAAATTACGAAATTCGTGTCCTTATTGTTATTTTCTAAGTAATTACAAAATTAATGCAATGATTATTATTTTGTTATGAAGTATGTATAAGGGGTTACATAATACCTATATGACTTTATAATAAACTAGATATTTAATATTTCTTTTACTTACAGAAACATCCGAAAATCATTCCCTCACTATGTCCCGAACTCCAGATTCAAGTACTCTATGGTTGCTAAATTGACACAATTCGCTAAATTTCGTGCTAAAGTTTTAATAGCAGCTTAAAATAAAAATGGTCTTCTTAAAATATTCATAAAATCCAAGAAAAATTTAAAGGATATTGATAATTATGCATATTTTCTTTTGTCCCGAGTAATAAGATCATTCCCTCACACTTTTATTCGCAGTCCATTTTTGAACGTGTCATTTGTATTACATGAAAGCATCGATTTGTTTTTGATAGTTCGCAGTACTGCCAATAATTCGTTGTGGCGAATTCATCTTGTGCATGCAAGTAATTTCGGTAAAAAAATAATTTCGTTCGTAGTTTACTACATTATAATTTCGGCCGTCATTCCATCACATCTTATAACAATAAAGGCAATCAACCTTAACTAATTGATAATAAGTTGTTTACGTTGGTTTTGGTAACCTATCACATTATCATTAATTTCAATACGAAAGAAAGTATAAGTTGTGCGTTTTGGGAGGCTATGTTTGATTTTGTCATTCCCTCACCGTCATTCCCTCATATTTATTTGTAGTTGGGTAATAATGATGGGTGAGAGAATTATTATTTTAACCGTGCAAATGTTAATGTAGCAGCAGCTTTGCTTGCTTTTTGTATTCTTGCTACATTAACGGTAATGGAGATATGTATTTTGTTTATGGGCTTTATTAACTTTTCCCTCAGTCCCTATGTTTTTAACTACCTTTTTTTTTCCATGAAAACTCACTAATTATGGGGGACCACTATATAATTGAGAATAAGTTATACGAGTACTCTAAAACCTAAAAAAAAGAAAAATTAAATATTGAAAAAAAAAACATAAATTTTTGTAACTCAAATTTCGGAATTTCGTGAGAATTACCCACATTTTTGGTAGCATGATATTTACTATGGAAATCAATCTTCAGTGACATCAGATCAGCTGGCGCTAACGAGACACTAATATCTTTGCTTGGTTGCAACGTGTCACAATAGGCCGAGTTGCGTGGCGCTTGCATCACGAATACCTACAAGTCTAACTCAGATAACTATCCCATAATGGATCGACGCTGCAGCTTATATGTTCTGTTAAGTAAACCATGCCTCACTGTCTTTTTAACCGACTTCAAAAAAGGAGGAGGTTATATGTTCGACTGTATGTATTTTTTTTTTTTATGTATGTCCGTCGATTTCTCCGTCAATTGTGGACCGATTTAAATAATTCTTTTTTTATTTGAAAGTGCATAGTTCCGAGGTGGTCCCATTGTCACCATGTCAGGATCTGATGATGGGATCCCGGAAAAATCAAGGTAAAACCTCAAATTTTATAGGCTGCGCCTACGCGTTACTTGTTTTTTCTGAAGCCATTCAAATTTTTGCGTCCGATAGACATCATTTTATGTTGATGAGCTGATGATGGAAGGTACAACTCCTTAACGGTTAGGAGTTAGGGGATAATTCTTTCAGTGTTGTAGGAATATGTGGAACGTTAGTTGTATTTTATGTACTTTTGCAGCTAAGCTGATGATTACCCGGGGATGGGCTGGTCACTAGCCAATAAGGTTAGCACCGACTCGTCCTAATCGGGTGTGAAGAAGAAACCGGGGGAGTGTAGTGGGTAGCGGACGCTTCGGTCTCGAGTCCCACACACGGCCGCGGGTCTAGCTAGCCTGCGGTTATGGTGCATAAACGCATTCTCCTCCTACCCATGGTGCTGAACACTTAATGAATACCTAATATTATTATCAAATAATACAATTCTACTCGTATTTTCGCTATCATTATTATGAAAGAGTTTTACTCACTACCTACGTGTTATTCACACTAAATATAGAAAAATAAACAAACTTTTTATAAAAAAAATTAAACCGACTTCAAAAAAAAAAAAAACAAAAAAAACTACCTAAAAAACTGAAAAGCAAAAAATAATTTTAATAAGACATTCATCAAATGCGCTTATTCTCTAAGCCTATTAATTAAATTGTATTTTACGTGCTAGGTAGGTACCTACTAATCTGTTTGAAGTCGGTGCCAAGCCAAAGGTAATAAAAAATGATATATAATAATATTATGTATTATAAAGGGTTACTTATTAATCCGCGGACGTAGGTACGTAATCTGGGTACCTACTATTTGGCTTGGCACCGACTTCAAACAGATTAGTAGGTACCTACCTAGCACGTAAAATACAATTTAATTAATAGGCTTAGACAATAAGCGCATTTGATGAATGTCTTATTAAAATTATTTTTTGCTTTTGAGTTTTTTAGGTAGTTTTCAATAGACGTAATATGGCTCGAGGCGAACTTATGTACTCGTACATTGAGCGTAATTCAAATTAAATTAAAGACTTAAAAACGTTTGCGTCAGTGACAATTATAAAGTTGATTCGAAATACATATTTGAATTACTTTTCACTTTTCGACTTTTTCCATGTTAACACGAGGATTCAGGCGACTGGGACCATATAAAACTGGGACCGCGGTCCCAGTTACCTGATAACATTTTTGAATCGGTCGACTGGGACCATATACCTAATTTCCTTTAATGTACAGTTAACAGAAAAATCAAGTTATAACTCAGGATTTTATTTTATTTAGTATTACGGTCAAGTATTTTTGAAGTGAAAACTTCTGACTACACTTTTTTTATGGGGAAAAAATGTTAAACTCGCGACAGATTAGTAAGATTGATTCGCCATACTCGTCGAAGTTATAGGCGCCCAGAAACACCAAAGAGAAGTCACACGGAATATCTAATGGCGGAGTAGAATTTCATGGAAATAAAAGCGAGTGATGCAAAACTTCTATTTGAAGTACCAGGCGCCCATAAGTACCGAAGAGTAATCACACGGAATATTTCATCCTAAAATGGCAGCGTGGTGAATAAAATTCATGTAAAATAAAAGCGAAGTGATGCAAAACTTCTATTTGAAGTACCAGGCGCCCATAAACACCAAAGAGTAGATCGAAAATTCGTAAGACGGATGGAGAGTAGACAGGCGGTGCGTTGTGTCAGTATGGATTTGTCATAAAAGTGACATTCGGTTGCTAAGTAACATTGTTATGAGGAGATGATTGTCATTGCAAATAAATATTACACCACGATATGTGCATCTTCTGACTTTATTATAAATATATAATAGGAGTAATGAATACTTACTTTATGGTGTATAAAGTTAAGAGACATTAAGACTGATTTTTATATTATTGTTTTGAGGAGATTTCTGTTGAATGTTTACTTAGAATTACTAGTTAAGTAGGCATATGAGCCAACGTGATTTTTAAAACATAATTAAGACTGTTAAACTGTTTAAGTAGGTAATACAAAAACTAACTTACCTTTGCAAAAATTACCTTTGTTTTATTTGTGACACCTTTTCTGCTAACTGTACTAAATCTTGTATTTCAACAATGGATTTGTGGTTAAAATTACGGGTGGTCCCACTCGCCTGACGAAATAAACAAATAAAAACTAATCAGGCAACTGGGACCGCGGTCCCAGTTATATAGTGGTCCCAGTCGCCTGAATCCTCGTTAACACTACAGACTTTCAAGGACCAAGTAGGTACCCCCATGAGTAAAATACTCATATGTTTTGGATTATACGAGAACAGTTTAGATTAGCGACTAACCTTCATTAAGCGTGATTAAGCTAGTTAGTTACCCATCGGTATATCGATGGCTTAATTTCAGTGACCCAAAATAGCTCTGTAGTGGGGAATAATAGGCTAACTAATACCAATAACAATGTTCGATTATATTCAATATCGTTTAGCCTCGAGTTTTCGTATTTTCCCTGTAATCACCTGGACATCTGTTTTGTTTGTTAAAGTCGCACGAATAATTTGTCCGTGCCGTTATTTACGTCAGGCAATTTATTCATGTTGTTTTACGTCAGTTATTTTCGTTTCTTTGTTTATGAAGGTTACTTAAGTTTATTTACAGCCTTATTTGTCTCTTAGCTGAAATTTTTCGGTCATAATTATTATAACTTAAGATTTTAAGAAGACTAAGACGGATGTACTTACTGTAAGATCAGTTAGCGGGATAGTGACCAAACGTACGACTTTCGTGAAAACATCCACGCGTTGAAAACCTTAATCATAACTTTTAATATGGCTGGCATTTTTAGCGATATAAAATTAAAAGATTTAACAAGAATTATAAATATCTTATTTAAAATATAAGAAATATATTCGCTCCCTGATCTCTTGAGGAAAGTGATGCATTTCTAAACTTGGCTATGGTTAGTGTTTCCGCCCTTTTACATAAGTTGGATATCGCGCTGTTGCCTCATGTCTGTCTAGTTTTTTATTACTCAGAGCCTACTTATGAAATTCACAAAGTTTATCCCAAAACCGTAATTGTTTCCTTGTTTCCAAACATCTTTCTTACAATTGAGAAATATATTCAATCTTCATATTAAGTTGAGACTAATTACGGGTGAGATAAAAAGTTACATAAAATAATTTACAAAATATTTAATTCATGTTACTAATTACAAGCGCTTAGCCGAGATTTGGATGTGTCTTGCGACCTCGTTGCTAAATGTAAACGTTTAATATTTTGAAGTTAATTGTGTTAAGGTCAGACTAATTTGTGTTAGTTATATCATTTTTATTGTGTAAACGTTTTCTTCTTAAAACGATAATTGGTTACAACGGCTAAAACTATAGTCACGCTTGTTTGATTTGAATTGTAAATATCTTTCTCACTATCTTGTTTGTCAAGTTTTGACATGGTTGGTTTGCATTAACCTCGTTTATAGCACTTTAAATTAATTTCGCATTTACGTTTGACTATGAATCTTGGTCATATTTATAGGTTTTACAAAATAGTGCCAGTAACACATTTGTCTTAACATGTGATATTCACGAAAATCGCCCTGTAAAAATTTGTTGAGCTTTAAAAAAGTTCTTTCTTTCTTATTATTAAATAATAACAACAATGATTTCTTTGTGCTGCAGCGACTAAGATATGATTAAGCAACAAACCAACTCCTTTCACTCCAATTTGTCAAATGTTTTTCAAAAACCTAATTAATAAACCCTTAAAAGTAAGATTTTGTCCCACCTGCGGAATCCATCCCAGACGTGTTAACTTACAACTGCATTTGAGTGCAAATAATTGCCTGCTCTGCTACGAGGAAAGCTTAAAGACTATCTAAATAAAGTGAATACAATAATGTAAAAAAAAGCTTCAAACAATGGACTAAAAAGTAACCAAAAAATGTTGTTGAAGTGAAAAACTGAGAACCAGCTGCTATTTTTGAAGTTTGTAAGCTAGAAAGGGAATAAAATAACGGAACGTGACTTGCATGGACAATATGCACAAGTTTGTCGCTAAACAGTTGCGTTATGTCAGCGGCATAAATGATGCTGCAACTGCATCCAGTAAATCGATCAGCTGTCGTAACATTATGTAAAGATTTCGGAGCTAGATCAAAGCTAGTGTTGCAACTGCAAGTCACGACTTGGCCCGAGGCAGCAGAGCACAAAAGCCGGCGGAAGCGGATTGCGCAGTTGACTGCAATGTGCAATGGAAATGAAAGACGAGTAACGTTCATCGTTGGCGTAATAGAAGCTCTTGAAAACAAATGTTTCGCAAGGATTTTGTTTGATCTACTAATTTTTTGGACCGATCAGGTGGAGTTACTGTTCGAACTTAATGGCGTTGATGATGCTCCTGTTACATATCAAGCATTTCTCGTACGCTTACTTGAAGTGGCGGTCATTAAGATATTGGGCCCTTTACCTTTATCCTTTCATGCGGCCTAGAAAAAGAAAAACTACTCTATGCTCCAGCCGTATCTCAAATTCCATTGTGGGATATTTCACGGTACACTGAAAAGAGAAGAGTAAATTATCAACGATTAAATCCAAATTGGCATCAGCCTACCAGTAAAGTAAAGTAAGTAGTCTTTACACTGCATTGGGTCAAAATTTTTGGCAGCAGTGCAGGAGGACGATGACCTCAATCATTATTTCATATTTAGTTGTACACATAAAATAGTTGCACGTCTTTTGAAAGTTCTATAATCTGAAAAGGGGAGAGAAGATACGAGGGCAAAGAATAATGCCACTTAGCAGAACATTTAGTAGGCGCCTATCAGCAGTTCATGGTGAGGCTATTTCTTTTATCTTACTCATTATATTCAAAAGAAACACGCTTATTTCCAAATCCTTGGCCCACACACCACTTTCGATTTCGTTAGCGTACAACATTACGACAGTCCTATATTGTTTATTCAGAACACCATCCACTGCTGCCTTGAACTTGTGGCGCTTTTTATTGGTGCTGTAAAAGAGGTAATGTAAATAATACATTATGTATAACTCGTGTTCTTGTTAGTTACTTCAGATTGTTGAGTGAAACAATCTTAGTAGGTTATCCACGTACGTTTTATTGTGGTACGTGGGATATTTTAAGGCGATTATCTTACATTTATGTTTTGCGAAAAATATTTTTTTTTCTCTTGCTTGTATAAATTGTAGGTAATGCGATGTTCTGCAAAATGTGTTATGTAAAGTATACACTATTATTTATGTTATTGTTATTTTTTCGTATTTATTATTTTGATTATTATTTTGTAAAACAAAAGTGTGTGACCGTACATTTTATTGTTTTCTAAATACTCTTTCGTGAGGAATCGAGAGACACCAGTCAGATAACTTTACCTTTGTAACCATGATTCAATTTGACGGTTTATGGCTTATTACGGTTATTATACCCATCCTCTCTACAGTCTCGTAGGAACCCTGGAGGTTCGTGAATTGTAAATCATAAAGTGAGAGCTTGAACGAAATAACGGAACTTCCCAAATTCTTACTTTTTAAGCGTATCCTTATTAGCAATTACGCCATATTTATTACTATAGTTATACGTTTACTATTTATTTGAACACAAAGTAAATTGGAAACTACTTGTGCCATGAATGGGGTCGTTTTACTGTGTCATTGGACCCCACACTCGTCTCGCATACCAAACGCGCCAGAAGCGTCGATTCTCATTAACTCCATTTAGTCGCGAAGTTTTCCGGAAAGATTTTCTCTCAGCATAGTCGGAATCGAGAAGTAACAAACGGCGTCAAGATTACATGGAATTCTCGCTATAGTGTACAATTATTACACAGATGCTTTTTGTGGTGATGCTGAGAATACTAGGTAGAAGAACTTCCTTGTATCTGTAGAGTAGAAGTATTGTATTTTTGTGATATAATGATAGATAGAAATATCATAGCTACAGTAGAATTTAGACGGTTCAACTCGGTAGTTAAACTAGTTAGTAAAGCAGTTTCGCAGGTCGCTATCAAAGTGTTGTGGCTCTCTCGCTCGCTCTCAATAAACCTTTATCGATGTGTCTCATCTCTAAGATTTTTTTTTTGTAGAGTGAGACACATCGATAGGGGTTTATTGAGAGCGAGCGAGAGAGCCACAACACTTGACAGCTGTCATTCTAATCATGTTACGTTATAAGGAGTATAATGTTTAATTACGGCAAATTTTATCTGTAAGGTATCTGCCTTCAAGGTCTATCAACCTAACCAAGTCAGATTCAGAAAAAGTGCTAACTACAGATCGTTCACGATAAGAAGTCCTTTAGCCGCTATATTGGTACTATTGTTTTTCAATACTTTCAATCTGTTTTTTGACAGATTTACAAAGCGTAGGCAATGCTGCCAATATAGCGGCTAAAGGACAACTTATGGTGAACAGACTGTACCATTAATCATCAATAAAATGAGGCGGTAATATAGAAACTCAAAACTTTTAGTTTGAATGTGATTGGCTGGTCCACGTTCCTAAGGAAGCATTAATTGTTTCTTGGAGGTCATATCTACGATTTGTGCATCGCGTTTTAAAAAAACATTGTCAACGCCTTCCAAGTTGCTTGCTAAATTGCATAATCTCTAAATCGTCATCCATCCCGTCTAATGGTATTTTCTTTTTTGGACTCCCCTCTGATCAACCTTACTTAAATTATGGATCATTTCCGCTTGACGACCATTTGTATCAGGTGGTCGATGGTAATGACTTAATTTTAACAGTTAAGGTCGATGCCCCGGACAATTAAAGTTCCCTTTTCGCAATGTTCGAGTAAGATATGTCCACGAAAGAAGTAAATATTGAACCGGTTGAGGCACGTAACGGAACGCTACTGCGACTTATTTACCGGAGTGTTCGGAAAAGGCGCTATAACCGGTTTCAATTTGATTGCTCTACAAACATTTCCGCTCTGTCGATGGAATGTGAACTGCATGTCGAGATTTGTGTTTCAGTTGCTATTCTTTTTGTTTTTATGAAGCTAATGGTGGTAGCAAATAAGGATTGCATCACAGTTATTTTAACTTCCTTTGAGTGTTTAGTAAGACACTCATTAGTAGAATTACTTCAAGTACTCATGATGATCAATGATGATAGTCGCAGGGCCTCTAGGCACGAATGTAGCGATCCAATATGTATTTCTCACAATCAAGTTCACAAATTTTGACAAAAGTTTCAAGTTTCTTGTACGGTACACGTAGTATTTTATCAAAGAGTTCCTCTTATGTGAACTTTGTACCTCCTACCAGTATGTACGTATTATTAAACCTCTTTGAAAGAGGAAGTGGCGACAACAAAGTACCTATTATGCATGTATTGCTAAACCACAATAGGACAAGGGTCATGATGGCCATATCTGTAGTTTCTCCGTCGTTTGTAATTTACTCTTGCACGATTTGAGTACATCTGATGAAAACGGTCAAGAACATAATATTTTACTTGAAGTTGATAAAATACTTAATTTTGTTATTAATTTTTCTGTTGCAAGGCTTGAATGTAAGAAGTTATCCAGCTAAATCTTTAAAGTTTTCTCTGAATTTTTGTTCAATTATACCCAATCATTAGCAGCCGCAGGACATCCTCTACTTAACATGGGCTGTGGGCTGATCTCCACAAAGATTGCTAGCGACATGCAATCAACAATCCCGCGGGCTATTCCTTCGTCTCACGAAGTTCGCAATGTAAGAGACATGAGGTCCTTTAGAGAAAAATTGTTGATAGTATAATATACCTACCTTATACATAGTTAAAACTTAAAACTTTATCTTTTTAACAACAAGGTTCATAAATCTTACTGTTTAAGTGCTTACTCGATACAACTTCAGATTTTGTAAAACAGCATAGAAATAATTCACCAAAAACACACGTAAACATGAAGATAACACGCCCATTACTTGTAATGTAAACCGGTACAGGCAGCAGCATTATCAGATTATCGCCTTGTTGCGTCTCACTTACCTGCGATGACTAATTTGCATCTGATTTATGTTATCTCCAATTTCTTGCAGATCAACCTAATAATTTATAAGTCGTGAAATCGTGTAATGATAATAATTTACCAGCAAATATTGTATATGACCAGAGTTACGCAATAAGGCTTCAGTTGAACGAACTTCCTCTACTTGTGGGAAATGGGTTGTCGTGCAGTGGTCAGTTTTAGTATCGAATTCATTTAAATATGATTAAGCATGTTAACTATCTGCATAATAATTTGTCTCTAATACTCGGTGTGTGTGCTCGTATTACAAATTAGGAAACTTGTTGTTCTTAATTTTGTTTGATGTTGTTTTTTAGCGTTACCACCAGCTACACTTTATTACGTGATTGGTAAAAATAAACAAATTTATTTTTACCATGATAAGTAGTACAACTATTTTGAAAGTTGTTTATTTAATTGGCTTCGTATATTCGTATTTTTTTTCTTTAATACTTCTTAAATTGTCACTAAAGTGACACGGTAAAAGCAAATGCAGTGTGATACCTCGAATATTTGAAATAAAACGCTTTTCGAACCGAAGTTTGCCGAGAAGATCACATAAAACTTTGGAAAATTCGTGAAGCTTGCAGAGAAGATACATATCTTCGGGGATACCTTTAGTAAAATCGTGTGAATCTCTTTAAAGGACTGGGCATACATGTCTATAGTTGTTAGTTCACAGCCACACATCTTTTACAAATTTGCAAAACCTCCGTTGAATGTCGAGTGATGCGCGGGGGCGTCGTGCCACTTGCCCGCCGCAGCGTTGCGTCACGCGGGTCGTTGAACCACCTTGCGAGGTTGCTCTTGCGCCGAAAGTAGGTTGCCTTATTGCCTAGCGTTGTTTCATTAGCCTGCGGCTTTGGAACTTCCCTTGTGGTTCCAGTCCAGTCTTCGATAAAAGCTCGGGTACATTGGCAGTGTCAGAGTATAATGGGTCAGATAAATAAGGTCTGATTATGCATAATTAACTAAAAGGGCCTGAAGGTATTTCTATTGAAAAAAAGCCCACTAGCTTGTGTTGATGGTCTTCCATTTAAGCTCAGATACTTTGGCGATGTTAGAGGATAATGGATCAGGTAACAAGTACGGATTGTGGTATGAAGGTGTTTCCGTTGCAAGTAAGCCCTCTGGCTTTTCATAGAATTTTTAATTATGGTGTAGAAACCGCATTGAATCTTCCCTTGTGGTGCTGGATACTTTGGTAGTGTCATAGGATAATGGGTCAGATAATAAGAATTGATTGTGCAAATTTAAACTTGAGAAGTTCTGCAGGGGGCATTGCGAGTTGGTCCACTGGCTTACATAGAAATTTTAACTATGGTGAAAAAAATATCTACTACTATACTATTTCATACCGCAAACTCCACCGTGTCGTTTAATTAAATTTTGTAAAGTTAAATTGTTTCTCGAAATTGAAATATCTAGTGAAGTTAATTTTACTTTGAAGTTCTGATGTCTTAAAGTTTAGAAAATCACACGGTAATAAAATATTTATCGGTTTTGTTTGTTAATGTTACGTTTTATCTACCAACGAACGGTAAATTGATGAATGTACTTGTGTAATTTAATAACATTACCACACCGTTATTTGTTTGTATTGGATGCCCTTACAATTTCTGCAACTGAATACAGTAATCAATGTCAGTTATTTCTAGAACGTCTAGATATTTTTTGCCAAGCTTTATTAAATCAGGCGTTAGAATCAATACATAAAAATACCCTTGTAGACCAGCGTTTGGACATCGTCCAATCATTTTTGACAGGCAACTACTGTTTCTGTTTACTTTGGATTGAATATTTTACCATTTGGGTCATTGACTCTTGCCGGAACTAAGGTGATATTGTTATGAATGACTATGATTGAAACTGATCGCATTGCGTTTTATTGCATATATTGTGTAACATTACTATGAATCGCAACTATCGAAATTATTTCAGTTTGCAAATTATCTGGGTCGTGTTTTTAATTTCGCAGCGGGAGTCGTTAGCATCAGATTCAGTACATTGTACTTCATTTTGTTTCTATTTTCGGAGTTCTAACTTTATGCACACCAGGGGATTGTGGTCTTCATATCTTTACTGTTATTGTACGAAATTGTATGAGATATGTACCGTCAGATATTGTTGTTTTGGAATGTCTGTAAATATTTTGCGAAATAGATTCACCAAAGTTCATCTTTATGACATTTCATGACTATCTTTATAAGTTACCTTGAAATAATCTTGGCCACCCTTTCTTTTTATGAAATTTTTAATTTGTTTCTATGTAGAATGCTCCCGACTTGAAAAAACAGCCTTTGTTTCTTATTAGGTACTCATATCTTGATAAAGTCTTCGGAATTAACGTCAAACTGTTGTTCAAGGATGCTTTTCCAAAAACCTACCGCTTGGACTGATCCAAAATTAATAATGCAGATGTGACCGTTCACATTATCTATAACTTTGGTTTTATTGCATATAAAATATATTATGATAAACAGGTTAATGTCAGTAGCCTTGAAATATTCTGGTTCTCATTTCAGACGGAAGGCATAATGTTGTGTTTAATAAAGCATTTCCGTTCTTGAGCAAGTTTATAATTGCACAGTAGAAATCTCATTTGTGGATAGTCATCTAATAGCTTAATACTAGTGATGGGCCGACTATAGCATTTGCCGACTAACCGACTAGCCGACTATTCGGTTTTCAAAATGCCGAATAGTCGGCCGACTATTCGGCAGTGCCGACTATTACTGCGTGACGTTTTAGTCGTTGTTGAGCAGTAAAATGAGTCTTAGTAGTACATTCTTAGAAGTACAATAGATTAATGAAGTTTTTTTTAGTCAAATTAAAAGTTTTACTGTGATAGAGGAAACTCGAACCAATAGTACTAGCTGCGTCGCGGACAGTCACCGGCCCGGAATAATTGCCCTTTGCGCTTATCAAAAAGATGATGATGATTAACTACATAACTTTTTAAACATTTTTTAATAACATTTGATTTCCATTTTCCCTTCAAACATAAAAAAAAAATAAAAAAATACTTGCATGAATCGATAGTACCTACTACTAAAGGTGAAGCGTTCTGCTGCGGAAAAACATCGACAAAAAGTCACGCGGTCTACTGGTGTTCGGGATTTTTCGTCATCACTTTGCTCCGCACGGCGGCCGTTGAACATGGCCATGTCGCGTTTGTTCAATTTTTTTTATTCGTTTGGTGTTTATTTAAGTAAACTTAAAAAAATGAATCGTCAATGATACACAATGACTCTACCACCGGCTTCAGACAGTTGAGAAGAACCGACAAGAAACTCAAAGAATCCCTGTACAAAATTTTATTTTCTTAGGTCTTGTAGTTTAGGCTGGGCGTTGATTGTCAATCAGTCATTCAGTCAGTCCATTTCCTTTTTTTTTTTTTCTCGGAGGAGAATGCGTTTATGCACCATAACCGCAGGCTAGCTAGACCCGCGGCCGTGTGTGGGACTCGAGACTGAAGCGTCCACTACCCACTAAACTCCCCCGGTTTCTCCTTCACACCCGATTAGGACGAGCCGGTGCTAGCCTTATGGCTATTGACCAGCCCATCCCCGGGTACCCCGACTTGAGAGGCCTCAAGTCAGGGTGGCGCCTAGGGAGGGCCACCCGAGAAACTAGGTGACCCTCAGACTTGGCTCGAGCGACCTGTGCAATGCGGGCGTTGGGGGGCTAAGTCAGTCCATTTCCGGTTTTGTATTGTATATAGATTGGTACCGAGTACGACATTAGATAGGGTATTATCTATTTATTTAACGAAGTTATACTTATAGTTATAGTTTTCGTGTATATATTTCAAGAACAGATTTGGTTCAGCAGACCAATTCCTAAAGGTAGCACCTATTCACAAGTATGACTCTCAAGATAACCATAATAGTCACGAAACGTCGAAGAAAAAATCGCGCGTGTGAACATTCTTTGTTAATATTGGAGGTGCTGAATAATATTGTAATATATTATATACTATAAATTTTGCCGAATAGTCGGCGAATTTTGCCGACTAGTCGGCATTGCCGAATAGTCGGCGAATGGTGCCGAATAGTCGGCTTTCCCGACTAGTCGGCGAATAGTCGGCCCATCTCTACTTAATACCACTTGTTACTACCTACCGTCGTTTTAAAACAACGCCTAAGATAAAAACATATAGGGGAACCTGTTGTACCTTGACACCATTTGTACCTAGAGCCACTTATTTTTTTGAAATATTCGCGCCTTTTTTCCGTCTCTTTTTCTATGGTATTATAAACTTTGACAAAACCAATCAACATGAAGTTAGTTACAGGCGGCCTTTGCATCGAGTTTGCATGGGAGATCAATTTAACGTTTTCGCTGCAAAAAAGTAAAATATTTAATATTTTTTATTTCTTTCATTACTTCTGTTATTTACTACATATTTTTTAAAACCATTTGATTTAAACAAGTACTTTAGCCAAGTTTAGAATGTAGTATGCTTATTTAAGTTAATCATAACCTCCATAATTACATATGCGAATAAACATAAAAGGGTAGGGGTGTTGTACCTTGACCATAGTAAAACGGTTGTACCTTGGTCATATGGAAAAATTAATTCCAAGAGGGAATATTACTCAGTTCCTGAAATAAAATAACCTACTCGGAGTTTATTGATTAATTAAGAAACGCTTAGTCCAAATATTAGTCCGGTACAAACTACGAAGAGAATAAAGACTTGTTGCTAATGTGATCAAAATGTTTAAGTTAGGCGTTACGAAAAATACTGATTTTATTCATATAAATTCTGTTAATTGATATGTCATAGATATTAGATAAGCTTATAAAGATTTGAAGCTGAAAATATTTTCTAATTGTCGAGAAATATGGATTTTATTTGATGAGTTCTAACTATGACCAAGGTACAACATAGGCGGATCTAGGTACATCACCACTGTTGTACCTTGATCCACATTCCAATTTTTTTTTAGTTTATGTAAAACCTATAAAAAGGATGATCTATGCTGTTGTATAATTTATATTATGTACCACATTAGTTCGTCTAACAGCTAACATTTGTTTAATCGCAATAGCTATAACCGCTTTTTTTCAAAAAATCGTTGAATGAAAAAGTGACCAAGGTACAACAGGTTCCCTTATAATATAAAATTGTGGGTACTTTTGATAGTAGTATATTTTATTAGCGTTGTTTATAAACAACACCAATTTTCCGAATTTCCACTAGGAATAGATTTTTATTTTTATTTTTCCACAATTTTATTTTTTTATTTAGCCACATATTAAAAAATCTACAAGTTCGGACACAATTTTTCCACAATTTTATTTTTTTATTTAGCCACATATTAAAAAATCTACAAGTTTGGACACAAATTGTTATTAAATTTAGTCTCTATAATGTTGCTAACTGTGTGCCGGCTATAGGTAAACTATCGTAGAATTAATTCTTTCGACGGGTTGACTAATGCTACTTGGGCCGAGATATGAGTTTGGAAGGGAAACAGGGAGAGATCAGTGGGAAGTGGGATAAACGTCTTAAGTATTATGGGCTATATACGGCCGTGATCCTCGCTAGCAAAGTTAAGGAGTATATATTCTGTGGTTAAGGTGCTTAAAAGCATTTTTCTATGCCAAAAAACTTGTGGCACTGGTTGGCAACTGTTTTATCCATGAGATCTATAGGCATGTGTAGTATGGACGGAACGTGTTTTTCATGAGCTCCCTCGAATTCATGTGGTGTTATTAAGCAAATGCAAAATGATTCCTAGTCTACGTAGTAGCGGACAGAAGGTCTCCATTGTCCAACTTTCATTGCCATGCTGGTCAGGAATACTTCTATACAGTGCAAACTGCAAAGTCTCTTCCTATAATTTGTCCCGACGATTTGTTATGTTTGTGAGATGGAAGGGAGCTTGCAGTGGCTTAAAGCAGCTACATGTGACTACATTTACGATCACGGAAATATAATTTCCCTGCCCTGCCCTGAAATAGTGATTTTGCACCAGACTGTTATGACGCAAGCACAATTTATTAGCCTAGTTAAATTATTTAGTGGGCTGCTCGTATAGTAACTAACATTGACGACAGCTGCCTAGATAGATAAGATGGATTTTATAAAATTTTTACTGTAATAGGTAATTAAAACTGTTAAGCATTAATAACTTACAATATGACCTAACTGAGTTTGCAGACTTTACAACATTTATAATACCTATTATATATTTGTTTGTATACTATAATTTATAATATTTTTATTTTGCCAAAAGACGCTACTCAGGAAGTCTTCGTTGCTCATAATAAATTCCGATCACTTTATTACATCGTTTTATTTATAAAGATTTGTTTATAAATAACACATAACTAAAAGGTTAACAGTTTAGTTATTTTACCAAAAAAACAGTAAGGTGATTCGAAAATTATCGTAACAGAATATTTTGTTTCATACACATAGTGCAATGTATTATATTTTTAGCCAGTAGCGCTAAAAACATAATGCATTACGTTACGTGTGGATGCGAAAATTCCTAAGTAAGATTTATGGGCTAGTCGTATACGTTTAAATGTAAAATCGTTCGCGTGACGCTAACTGTAACTGTTGCAATTCAATGAAACGCTAGCACTCTACGTAGGTACCTATGTATGTACTCGAATATTCTAAACATAATCTCGTATTATGTTTGAATACAATTCGATTGATTTTTCTTTTCTATATGTGAACTCGATTCCGATTTCCGTGTTTACGGGATCAAAAGACATCTTAAAAGTATGATTGATTGGTTAGAATTGGGTCGCAAAGTTCAATTTTGAGATCTGCCAATCAAAACGCAAAATTTTTGGACGTTAACAAAAACAAATATTCATGGTTAGGAAAATATTACATTGTAATAATAGCTTGCGAAACCTGCGGTCGTGTGTGTGACTCGAGAATAAAGACACGATGTACCAGCTTGCGAAACCTGCGGTCGTGTGTGTGACTCGAGAATAAAGACACACTAAACTCCCCCGGTTGCCCACTCAAAGAAGGGACGAGCTGGTGCTCGCCTTGTGTCAATAGACTGGCCGGTACATTTTTATAATATGACACCAATATGACACCTATGGCACACGCTATACTTAGGCTATTTAATAAATTTTGCTATCCTAAGCCTATTATGTGGTTATTTCTTCAGCTGCGGAGGTGCTTTCCACCCAGAGGCCGCTGGTGCGCTGCCGGCCGCTCCACGCCGCGACGCTGGAGTCGCGCAACAAGGCCAAGAAGTGCGCCGAGTTCCTGCAGCCCTACAGGTGAGCCTGACTGTAATGTACCTCCCACTTGTTTAGTATTTGATATACCCTTTTTTTTTTTTTTTATAGTGGGGAAATCCTTTATGGATACCCCAGCCGCTTGGGGGAGCAGCTGAGGTTATGTCAGAGTTGCCCTATGTTGGGGGTACTATCTTCCGCCTTTTTTCGAGGATTGAGGCGACTGGGACCATATGAAACTGGGACCGCGGTCCCAGTTTCCTGTTAACATTTTTGAATCGGTCGACTGGGACCATAGCTTTGTTTTATTAATGACACCTTTTCTGCTAACTGTTCTAAATCTTGTATTTCAACAATGGATTTGTAGTTTAAATTACGGGTGGTCCCACTCGCCCGACGAAATAAATAAATAATTAATCAGGCAACTGGGACCGCGGTCCCAGCTATGTAGTGGTCCCAGTCGCCTGAGTCCCCCTTTTTTCACGGAGGAGAATGCGTTAAGCAGCAGGCTAGCGAGACCTGCGGCCGTGTCTGGCTCTCTGTACAAAAACATTTCTCTAACCACGACTCCCCTGGTTCTCTTTCAAACACGAAGAGGACGAGCTGGTGCCTGCCTTGTGGCGAATGACGAGCCTATCTGTTTGTTTGTTTGTATTGAATAGGCTCCGAAACTACTGAACCGATTTGGAAAATTCTTTCTCTATTGGAATGCTATAGTATCCCCGGGTGACATAGGGTACTTTTGATCCCGGAAATAAAGGGGAAGGGGGGATAATGGACAAGAGAAATACGCGTGGGTGAAACCGCGGAGGCGGCCGCTAGTCTTTTATAAGCCCCTTTTACGGGGGATATCAAAGGGTTACGCAGGTCGCAGGGATTAGGGTGATGAGAGAGTACCGCGGGGTTTAGTGGGTAAACCTAAAACTGGGAGTCCCACACACGGCTCTGTTCGCCCCCAAGACAGAGTGACAGGTGTAATGAATTCCCCGCGTTAAAAGGTCAAATAGCAGTCAAGGGTCACGCGACTCCCATGACACCTCCACAAGGTAAGGAGGTGTGGTGCTCCCGGGGTTAAGTGGTGGGTACGAATATGAAGCTCAGCCTTTTTTAGAGTGGGGTCCCACATCTCCGTTCCCGACGCAGCGACGCCATGTAACAAAAAGACAAAATGACAGTCGTCGCAATAACCGGACTTGACAAATGATGATCCATGCCTACGTTTACGAGATAGGGATAAAACCATATTAAAAAGAAAGTAACTTGTCATGTTGTTGTGATAAATGCTCAGAGAAAGAATAAAATAAATAAATAAATATCTTGGTACATTATTCACACAGCGCCATCTAGCCCCAAACTAAGCATTAGCTTGTGCTATAGGTGCCAGACAACGGATAAACATTACTTATATACTTTTTTTTTGTAAATAGATACATATTATACATAGAAACACCCAGTCCGATACAAACAGACATGTTCATGCACACAAATGTTTCTATCGTGCGGGGATCGAACCCGCGACCTTTGGTGTAATAGCAGACTTCTCGACCATTACACCAAATGGCTCGTCAAGAAAGAAGAAGTAGTAACATAACTGTTGTGTGATTGTGTTGCAGACAGCGTCCGGAGACGTGCACGGCCTTAGCGCGGCGGCTGGTCTCAGGCGCGCTGGGCGTCAAACTCAGCACGGCACGTCAGGAGCGCGCCGAGGAGCGACGGCTCATCACCATCGCACGGGGTAAACCGCCTTTGTTCTCTTATGTACGGACGGCAGCAGATCAACCTACCCTAATCTGCCAAAAATTCCCTTCAGCCATATTCGTAACTAAAGTTTGATAACCGGTTACATAAACGGACTTTAAATTCTCAATTAAAAGAGAACTCTATGTGAAGTGAATAAAACTGAAAATTGGTTGTACAATATTGACAGATGAGGGTATTCTGATGTGCTGTCGACTGTTCCTTTTAATGGTAGAATATGATACTGTCTCAGGTTGTGGGTAATGGAAAGAACGCCATGCCACTTTGACAGGCGCCGCCAGCTTTTTTTTTAAGCTGCAATATGTGGGACGCCTGGACACTACACACACACGGATGATAACAAAACGTAACATATTCCCCGGGTTAAAAAAGAAGAACATATTCGGCTTCAGAAAAACACAAACATGAACGAACCTACATTACACACGAATATTTGTTCTGAATAAGATTTGAACCCACGATCACAGGCGCATAAGTCAGTCGCCGTTAAACCGACTTCTTTAAAAATTTGTTAAAAATATTTTCTCTGCTGATTTATGGATGAAGATACAGGCCCAGGTAAGGTGGGTCTATGCTTACGAACCGAGCACGAGCCGCGCACGAGCGGAGCACGAGCCGAGCCGCTCGGCTCGCGTGACAAGAGTGGACGCACAACGAGCCTGCACTGCGAGCGCGATGCAAACCTCTTTGGGTTCGTCAAAAACCCGACATTAGGCGGAGCCGTAGACAGAGAAAACTATAGACAGCTAGTAGAAAAACCGGCACGCGGTGTGAGACAAAAAATTGTGTAGTTCTATCTCTTTCTTTTACATGGTCTATCCGTATCGCCCTCTTTTTCTTGTGTGAATGCGATGGATACTATCAATTTGTCTATAGTTTTTTCTGTCTACGGGCGGAGCACAGTCGAACACGAAACGAATGCTCGAAGCGCGCTCGTTCGAGGCTCCAAGTCCGTCCACAGTACACGAATTTTGGATCGGCTCGTGCTCCGCTCGTGCGCGGCTCGTGCTCGGCTCGTAAGCATAAACACACCTTTAGAGCTTAAGGGAAACGCTTCACTTTGCTTCGCTTATGTTAAAAACTGTGACGAATCAGGAACTGCTTAACGTGGATTGGAACAATACATTAACACTATTCGGTTGAATAACTACGTACGGTAGTACCTGTAGGTGAATAGGAGAAAGTTCTGTAAGACATTTCGCCAATAAATTTTTGTTTATTCACATTTAATATTTTACTATAGATGTGAGCTCAAATTATGAAGAGTGTCACTCACTAAAGTCCATGTTCAATTTTGCAACCATTAAAACAGTATTTAACTATTGCTATGGTTTAACTGTTCAGATGGCATATTCAATAGTGAAACTGCCATTTGCGGCAGGGTCGTGGATTCGCATCCCACCCAGGACTAACTTTTGTGTTGTTGATGTGAGGAACACGTATTTGTCCAGTGTCTGGATGTTTATTTGTATTAAGGTACACATTTTGTGGTACCTACCTTCGTTGTATCTGATATTCATAACACAAGTGTTAAGCAATGGTGTTTTAGTCTCAGATCAGCTACCATGTACATTATTGATTTATTGCTTTTTGGTGTTTCAGAGAAAAAACGTCAGGCGGCGTTGCACAAGGAGGCGGCGTGGGACGGCTCCCTCGCCAACCAGTCCGTCGACTCGTGAGGTAACAGTGCCCTGAAGTAGCCACAGTAGTAGTAGTAGCCACCACTAAGTAGATAAGGCTAACTTATATAGGATATAAGCCACCAGGGAATACGAGATCAACCATCCGTGGGCAGACGTAGGCACTTCTGTGTCTTATGTCGGATACTAGCATATGAAATCATGCCTTCTTGCTCAGACACTTGTATGTATCTTTTGGGTTCAATCCTCGCACGGTACAAACATTTGTGTGCATGAACATGTCTGTTTGGGTGTTTCTATGTATAATATGTACCTATTTATTTACAAAAACAAGAACAGTAATAATTATCCCTTCTCCGGCACCCATAATACAAACTATAAACTAATTTGGGGCTGGCTAAAAGGCCATGTAAATAGTGTTCAGGAATATTTATTTATTATTAAATACATTTTTTATTTCTAATATGTACCTACCCGTAGAAAAGCTATGTCCAAAGATATTTATTTTATTTATTTAACGCTTGTGTTTATAACATAAAACTCAAAAACAAATTTACAAAACATACTATACAAAACAAAATTGTTACGAATGTTCACCACAAAAATATTTTAGCCATGTATTTGATTCCAAAAGGCAAATAGCAACGAGCCCAAGAGCTGTGCTCGTACATAACTATTATATATTTTTATATACTAACAATAAACACCCCCAATTCCCATGCTATTGCAGATATATACTAGAGTGTGCAAGTCCATAAATCTTCGCATGCAAGGTAAGTCAATCGTCTGCGCACATTTCCTAAATCACACTTAATTATAAAGAAAGAAGCAAAAGAGGTTGTGAGGATGTATGGTTTGTTACACTTTCACGAAAAAATCACTTAATGGATTTAGATGAAACTGTTTTGTAAATAGCTAAGGGCGCTTTAAATTTAGACGTTTCGTGTCGGACGGCTGCCCGTACCGCGAACGCTCGACAGCAAGACGTGAACCGTACCGTTGCGGCAAACGCGCGGCTACCGTACCGCAGCCGTTCGATACGAAACGTACAAATTGAAAATTCAAATTCAATTCAAATTCAAATTGTTTATTTGCTAAAATCAGTAAACAAAGGTCTTGTCAAGATTATAATGTGCGTGTATTCAACCTGCATGCAAGTGTGCAAATCTACTTAATAAGAAAGCGCCCTTTTACATAACAATAACTCGATGGCCTATTCGGTGTGGTACAGCCATGTTGCAGATAGTCTGTTCTGTTTGTCAGTCAAAATAGTTCTGCTCGACCAGGGCAATAAAACCTTCTCACAGAAGATGAGATAGACAGACAATTAACGTGTGAGAAGAATTCTATTGAGGGACATTGACTGTATAAGTATTAGTTTTAGTCTAAAGGCTTTTCCAACATCCATGTAACCTTTAAGATTTGTCACATGTGTAGGAAGGATTGTGAGAAACGTTCCGTTTGTAATTCCAGTTGCTGCCCCGGCCTTGGCGTCCGGATCCGACACAACCGAGCTCTCAAATAGTGAATGATATTGTTTACGTACGTTATCATAGTTTTAGACATAACTATTTTTTTAACGACCTAGCGAATAGCACGCTCAAGAGGTTTCCGTCCGTGTGCATGTGTCATAAAGTTTAGTATCGTTTAGTTTTAGTTCACGTTTTCAATAGTGTTTTGCTGTGGGCATGTTGGTACCACAGACAAAATGTATTTGTTTTATGGTTCAGATATCAGTAAGAAATTATAAGGGACCAGTTTCACCATCTGATGTTAGTGATAATTTATTTGCTAGATTACAAATGATGCTGTCTTTTTTTAATGATAGTAAACTAAATAAAGAGTATCTAAGTTATCAAACATAATTTATGTATTTAATTAATAAAAACTTATTTGTCAGAGGTAAAACTGGCCCTTAGGAATGAAATTGAATGAGCCTGAGTGTCTTAATTACCTAATTATAACTATACATATACATGACTGAATAATAAATTAAATATTTAATTGACAGAGTCAAAATAATAAAACAAAGCCATTTTACAGAGAATTTTTAAACGTGCAATTAAATTAAAAGTTAGTTTCTAACAAAAAATACCAATTCAAAAGTGAGAAGATACGCAACGTGTCGATGGCAAAACACTGTTGTGCGCTTAGCATAATTTCCGTCTTGTGATTACGTCTAAGCTTCCTATACATGACTGAATAACCTAATTTTATTATAGTAAATTATGACGTGGTTTCTACATCAGATCTAATATGGTGCAATAAACTTATTATTTATAATTATTATAAAAAGTCTCCCTTATCATATTGTCATAATAATGAACTATTTTATTAACTCTTTTTACCCTAGCCAATGTAGTAAGGCAATATATGTTGTTGCTATATTACTCAATGAATAAGGATTTTAAGCTACTGAACAACACATGCTCTAAAAAAGCATGCTAAAAGTGTGCTATTGAGTATGCTTAATACGAGCATGCTTATAAGCAGTTTACATTTGCTAGCAATAGGCATGCTAGGTGTTAAGTATGCTCCTGTCATACATCCACATGTCATTTTATAGCGTGCTTTCTCGCTCTCTGTCAGTTCAAACAACTCTCTGTCTGTTGCGAACGACTTAGTAGCATGTGTGACGAACAACATTCCGTCACACATGCTACTAAGTGACCACTGCTTAATTAAGCATGCTTTCATGCTTGAAATGAGCATGTGTTACAGTAGCTTTAAGGTTTTCTAAACAGAATGAATTCCCCAATGGCGCTTTATATCTATGAATGTTGCAGGTATATTGTCAAAGTTATGATGTTATAATTTCACATTTTATTCTTTCTTTGAGTATTTTGCCCTGATATACTCAGGGTATGCTTGCATCATGATCTAGTATTTGGACAGTCCAGTTATTATAGCCTGACCAGGTTAGCTATGGGTATAGCAACACTTGGTTGCTATGGTTATACTCTCAAATAACTTACAATATCCAATAGTAACAAGGCACGGTTGACAATTGACATTACACTTGGCAGAATTATAATGAATGACATCTTATTGGTTTTTTTTATTTGATTGTTGCCACTTGAAAAATTAGTTCCAGTTTTTTTCCCAACATGGTGATGTTTTTTTTTGTTTGGGCGATACATTAAAGCGACTGTCATCTGAAGTACCCCCGAAAAGAGGAATTTGATGAATTAGATTATGGTTTATTTTAGTTTTATTCTGACTTGTTCCATTATAATATTATAACGGTTCTGATAAAATACCTGTTACATTTTATATACGCTTAGTATTGAGAACTTGGTCTCGATAATTCCATTTAATCATGTTTTCATATTACTTGTTTTATTAAACTATCAATGGGACCTAAGTTCAATTCCTAACTAATACAATTGATTATTTTACACTTGTTACCTGTTGATCTGAATATGATGAAATTACTCATGTGTATCTATTATTATATTTTATAGTATTTTAAAAGCCAAATATTAGTATTTGTTTAAAATATTTTACTTATAAATTAGTTTACTTGCAGCACTTAAATAGGGAACATACATACAAAAAACATTAGTTTATAATATGACTTAGAAAAATGAACTTTTTAAAATTATAAATGGTGCTGTCTTTATCAGATACAATAAAAATATAACTTACACGATGAAGTTCTTCAAATCGAACTTTAAAATATATTGAATAAATAGGACCTCTTGAAATAATTCTCTATTATTTATTAACTGTGGATGTTAATGATTCACAATACATTGGACAAGAATATTCTCCTTTCGTATTGTAGCAAATTGAAGCTAATGGGATCAGCCACTTCTTTCAATTAAATACGATTTTCTTACCTTACCACTTGTTTTCATTAGCTACAATCTCTCTCAAATATTCCCATTGAGATAGGCTTAGTATTCAAAATGTGATAAAGTCTATATAAAATTGGACCTTATTCAATAATAGGTATGGTCCCTATTCAAGTGCATGTCGGTGTCTCGTCGTTGCTAGTTTTGTGCCTTTGTGTCTAGTCTACTGAATGTCTGCGGGACGGGGAACCTCTTGGCGTCCAGTTATTAGTCGAATTAGACGGAGTAAGCGAAAGATACGAAATGTTACGCTAAGATACTCATAATAAATAATATAAAAAATAGTTTAAAACAAAATTCTCACTTCATACATTTGCGAGGAACTAAAGTTTCTTAAGTATGTTGTGTTTGATAGTTTGTGCGAAATGTTGTGGATATTGTTATTATTGTATAACTTTCGCCGGTTTGGTAATGACCAATAAAAATTACATTTACAACAGATCTCGATCTTAAATTAGCACTTTTATTGCGTATACGCTGTGTTCACAACTGAAATGGGAATGAATTTTCTTATCCTGAGTAACATGTCAGCGAGACTAATATAGCTGATTTGTTATTTAGGAGTAGCACGACTGCGCTAATATAATATATTCTTAACCTAACTATAAACTATTTACTATGTGATTCTTGACAAAACCTTTCTAAATGGAAAGTATAAAACGATTTTAAGAACGACTTGTCTATGAAACGAATGTTCTTTGATCGCAAAGATGATTTGTTGTATAAGTGGAACATGTCTCAAAGATATTTTTGAATACTTTTATATCCATTGAGAAGAAAGTATTGTTATAATGTCGACCGTTTTCTTGGAAAACCGAAATAATTGAAGCTAGCAATATTGTAAGGCGTGGTCTAAATGGGCTGATGATGTTATGAGCAAACGATGCCATTTTGAGCTTTATTTTATATGCAAACAAATAAACTTTCTTTGGATTGTCATTATTGACATTGTATCAAAGTGTACAGTCCGTTCACGATAAGTTGTCCCCTAGCCGTTATTTTGGCAGCATTGCCTACGGTTTTTCTTTTTCGCAATATTCCCGCACCTTCAACACAAGCTCCCTTGCACTGCTTTTGAATACTTTTGGAATGATTTATTTTATTAATATCACCAAACAAACAGAGCTTTATGCTTTGTTAATCTGACAACAACAGATTGATAGTTTTGACAAACAATAGTACCAATATAGCGGCTAGGGGACAACTTATGGTGAACAGACTGTACATATGTATACAAAAAAGTCTTGGGCATTTTGACTGCCCGATGCAATGTTACGCCAGGGGACGTGGGTTTCAATCCCACCCAGAACAAACATTTAAAGTGATGAACACTTGTGTTTGTCCTATTTCAGGATGTTTAATTGTATAATGTGCTATAATACGAGCCAAAATTGAATAAATGAATTTGATTCTTGATTCTTGTATTTTGTGGCATCTTCGTTGTATCTGATACCCATAACATAATAATAATAATAAAGTATGCTATGTTGTCATTATTTTTTAAAACTTACTTGTTTTGATAAGACTTTTGTATGAAAACCAAAGATGCGGTGATGTGTGATTGAATATTTTTACTTCACACTCATATAATGGCATTGATTGTCCGATACGTCGCATGCCAATTAGGATCACGCCTAGCTGCTGTTATTTGCTCAATGTTGATGCCGCTTTAAATATACTGTATAGAATCTTAGTTGCATTTACAAAATTAGTTTCACGACGATTAGTGCAGTCACTCCCGTGAGATACATGCGAAAGAATTTATAAATATTGTACACGTGACTGGACAGTTGAATGAAAAATATTTCTTTAAAAATATAAGTGTTCGATAATTATTTTATCAATTCATAGAAGAAATTCACACGTAGTAATGCTGAAATTCGAAGCAAATTGGATTCTGTACAGTATTCTGTGATAGTGGAAAGATTTATAACAAAACGTTATTTGGAACAAAAGTACATGTCTGTCAATTATTATAATGCGTTTTAAGTTCATAACGGGAACTGAAGCGGAGATAAATGGAAATGGCAGTTTATTATAATATTGTATACGAAGTAACTGTGCTTCAATGACTGCGTCCGTTAAGCGATTCCACACAGGGGGAGTCATTTTAACTTTTCTCTTAAAAGGTTGAAATTCCTGTTTAAATTTTATTCTGCCTTTGGTTATTTGAATGAATGAATGATTTATTTTGCAAAATGTAAATCATTAATTCAATTTAGATGAAATATTAGCAATTTTACATAAAATTAAATCATTAATAGAATTTAGATTTAGTTAAATCATTAAATCAATTAATTTACTACAAATTAATTTACTGCTATTTACTTTTTACTTTTTTTAGTACTTTCCGTAATTAGCATTCATTTATCTCCGCTTCAGTAGATGTTAAGTCTTCATTACGGGAAATGTAAACGTTGCAAAAAGGTTTTATTTATATGATACGTAATTGTCTCTTCTCTGCATCTTCTCTGCGACTTACAAACCTGTGCAAGCATTTATACACGTTACCATTAATGTTTTCAAAGCCAAAGATCTGATTTATTATCCGGCTTCAAAATCTTAATACCGTCTATTTTCTTAATGTCTCTTGGCAAACTTCGTGTTTCGTGAATATTCGAATTTCTAATAGTTGCTCTGCTCTTTGCATGTACCATGTGGGGCAGACCGAATTTTATAATAATTTTAGGTAATAATTAATTGATGAATATGGAAATTAACATTCGATTGTATTCTGTTATACGATGATTGCCGAGAGCTATTAAGAAAATAGTAAGGTTGTAAATGAATGACGGTCTGAATGATCGTCATTATCTAACAAAATGTTTCATGGCGAAACCCATATGAGTGAATAAATTCTACATTTTGCATGTATATTTTCTTCATGACTAAGTTTACATTTTTGTATCAATGTGATTTCTCAAATATGTTAAGACAACAATTAAATAAACTTTCAATTTTTTGTGCAATATATGTATATTTATATGTACATTATAATATGTAATGAATAAACACAATATGAACACATTTTAACTTATAATTTATTTATCGAGCCGTCCACGCAAAACAATAAAAATATTATTGTTGTAACCGAGGTTAGGTAAGTGCACTATTTTGACCTAAATAAAATACAAGACATTGATTGTATCATGAAATTTACTTATAAGAATCTATAAATTATGAATGATATTAACCTTTTAATGGATTAACTTGGGGTTTATTTAACACTACTTCTATAACTATATGAACACCTTAACGACACAGCAATATTTTTAAAGCATTCGTAACTTTGGGTTAAAAAAATGTAGATTAAATTAACCGCAAGTAGGTAGGTAGGTACATCCGTTGAAGTATGATTGAAAAACAATAAAATAAAAGTCAATAAATTACGAATATTTTATTTTGGATTGGAAAATGACATACATAGTCGCATGCATCTTTCTTTGGAACTGTGTTTACAATATTCAAACATATTATACGCTATAATTTCTATATTGGTTTTATAGTGAAGCGAAAGCAAAATTTTGGTGAATACTTTATGTTTATAAATTTATTTACTGCGTTTCTGATACCATCAATGTTTATTTCCGATTAAAACAGTTAAAAGATACGTTTATGTATGTATATTGTTGATGTGCCCATACCAACTGTCTTAATTTCTACCACCTTGAATAAACAAAAAAACATAAGTATATTAGCGACGAAAAGCGATGCCTACGGTCAACAAACAGCTTTAGGCTGAACCCACATAGAGTTGACTGTACTATGACATACCATTGAAACATTACAATCGGTATGGCACATTTATAATGAGTTGATAAGTAGTATCTTTACTTAACTTTTTGGTCGTAATAAAGAAGGTTACTTAGAACTAGACTTTAGAAATGAAATATAGCATTATTGTTATATGGAGTACAGTTGGTTTCAAAAGTTTACGTATAGGACGTTAGAACCATAGTGATCCAAGTGACATTTTTGTCAAAATCGATATTTTGTTATAAACATCCCAAAAAAAGACATATTTTTCATGCTACACTGATCCAAGTGCTTATTATAGAAATTTTCATAAGCAAACTCATATTGGTCACTTTGGAATAGGACAATTTCAGGAACAAGTTCAAACGCGTTTCCCTCATTTTCTCAAAAAGTTGAAAATGTGACTTGGATCACTATGGTTCTGACGTCGCTAGTTGTCAGCTGTTGGTGTATGAAGTTACAGTCTATATAAGGCATTTTCTTTTATTGCCTGTCGTAAGTCTAAAACCGAACTGTCAAATGACAGTGTAAATTAAACACATAATCTGCTGGCTCTTTTGTTCGTTACATACCATATCTGAATAAAAATACCATACCTGATAAATATTGTTACTTCATAACAACAACATGTATCTTGGGTCACTAAATGTAAGTATGTAATTTGGGATTGACTGTACATAAAGAATATTGTCTTTTCCACCCGTACGTATTCTAGACCAAGACTTAGTTAATTTTATTAATGATTAGTGCAAACATTTGTGTTTCTTTGAAGGTTTATGAAACAAATCTGTTTGCACTCAAGAACTAGAACTTGAGGGTTGGTTTAGAACACGGGTCCTAATGGTTGCTGAGGCTTGATCTGTACAAAATATCTTAGGAAATATTATTTTTGTAATTATGTGACATTTGTGAAATTATTCTAAATTGAATAGAATAAATAAATTATATTTGTCTGATTGACTAATATTTGTGGTTTCATTTTATTTTAGAACTATTTCATGTAAAGTTCACCTGTAAAATTGTGACTTGACAATTTTACATCATTGGCCAAATGGAAGGTTTCTTTTGCACCCCATAAAGCACGGTTTCCACCGCGATCGGAACGGACCCATTAATGACTTCGTTGGACACTAGTAGTTGGTGGAAACATAAGTATGCAGTTTGTCAGAGTTGGGCGAGGTCATTAATGGGTCTGTTCCGCTCGCGGTGGAAACCGTGCTTAGATAGGAGGACATCGTAGCATTGTGTACTTACTACTTAGTCGGAGTATTAAAAACCCGCGAGGTCTTACCTTATTTCCAACAGGCGCGGTCGCAGCCTGAAATTTTGGAGGGGGTCACTCATTACCTTTTTTTTCGGAGGAGAATCACTGATTTCCACTGAGCGTATTATCATAGAGCTCAGTGAGGAGAATGCGTTTTTGTACCATAACCGCAGGCTAGCTAAACCTGCGGCCATGTGTGGGACTCGAGACTAAGCGTCCGCTACGCACTAAACTCCCCCAGCCAGCCTTGTGGCTATTGACCAGCCCGGGTCACTCACTAAAGGAAAAAGGAAACCTATGGAAGTGTTACAAAATCATATTCTTTACCTATGAAATTGCCGTTTTTTACGAAAAAAGTGATCATATTTTTTTTTGTATATAGGTACTTTTTATTTCTTTTAATCAAAGTAATTACCTGTGCAATCAATACATCTTTACCAACGCAGTGGCAGTTTATTTATGCCCTTCTTAAAGAAACCAGCTGGACGGGAGGCAACAAACTCTTCAAAGGCATTTTGTACTGCCTCTTGGGTATTGAAGGTTTTTCCCGTCAAGAAGTTATCCAATTTCTGGAAAAAGTAGAAGTCCCAATTTTTGGAAAAAGTAGAAGTCTGTAGGCGCAAGGTCTGGTGAGTACGGCGGAAGAGGAAGAACTTCCAACTCGTTCTTGTAGCTTGGAGACCGTCTGCTCTGCTGTGCAGTATGAGGTCGCGCGTTGTCATGGAGGAGCAGCGCAGACGAGCGATTGACCAAAGCTGGTTGGAGTTGTGCGAGTTTCTCCACTATTGTGTTTAGTTTTTCACAGTACACATCTGCAGTAATGCTAATCCCGTTTGGTAAGAAGCTGTGATGGATCACACCGGCGCTAGACCATCAAACAATTGACCATCACTTTTCGGGGCGTAAGTTTTCGTTTAGGGCATTGTTTAGGTGCTGAACCAGGATCCAACCAACTTGCTGAGCGCTTGCGGTTGTCAAACAAAATCCATTTTTCATCGCACGTTACAATGCGTTTCAAAATTCCTTCATTTGTGAGCCTGTTGAGTAGTGCAGGGCATGTCTCGACGCGAACTACGCGCTGGCGATCATTGAGTTCGTGGGGCACCCATTTGTCTAGTTTTTTTACCTTGCCAATTTGACGGAAATGGACCAATATTTTTTTGATGCTAACGTCAAAAGCTGCAACCAATTTTCATTTTCATTTTTCTAAGAAGAAAACTTTAAACTACTCAAATAAGATGGAAACGTGAAAATGACTAATTTTGAAAAAAGAATCCCATGTTTTTAAAATAAAATTAATTTGAAAATAGAATTTATAGCCAAACAAAGATTATTTTATATTTGAAATGACCAGTACTACAGAACGGCAATTTAGTAGGTAAAGACCTAAAATTATACTTATGGAATTACCACCATTCACCACCATTATTATTTGGCAGATTTTTGAGATTTTTCAATTTGACCTTAGATTTTGGGGGGGGTCATGTCCCCTGTGACCCCCCCCTTCGGACCGCGCCTGATTTCCAAAAACATAAAAATTTCTTAGAGGCAATATTAAGCACGCACGCCACATTTACATTTTAGGAAGGTACGCCGTTCCTTACACTGACTACATAGTAAGTATTATTACTATACTCTTTGCTACATAGTCACTATTGTAAACGTACAATTTCCTAGACTAGACACATGGGCCAATCAACTTTTAAGGTACTCCTTTCTTGTCCCCGCTCTAGAAAAAATCATTTTAAATAAAACTCACTTAAAAACTTCCTTTTTTCTACATTTATCTTAAATTAGATTCATTTACCAATACCAGAAAAAAAAAGTAACAATGTTTTTCCAAATTAAAACATTTTAAAGCTAGTATCGTAGGAGAACAAATTTGCTCTCCATACAAAAAACTTGTGTCACCAGGCATAGGTGGTCAAGCAAAACATAGCAAATCTTTAAAAAAATATATGAAACTACCCAATTATTTCTACATATTTTAGCTCTCAATTAAATAAGCCTTTATCTGCAATACAACGTTTATATAATTTTGTTCAAACAATATTTTATAAAAATTCATAAAGGTTTGTCCCCAATAATGTCTTAAAATTAAGTTCTCCCGCATAACCGCTCATAGTTTTGATAATAATGGCGTGGAGGTACTTATTTGGTGTCACTAGCGCTGCCTTTTGTCTAACTTCACGTTAATGTTGACCGTTATTGTCTTTCGTGCTCCATCCGCCGGCCAGTTTTCGGCGAGCTCCCGAGTAGTGCGTGTGGGTTTATTGTTACTCTGCAGCGTTACCGCGGATATCGTGGTAAGTTTATGGAATATTTTACTAATATTACATTTAAATATTGACTATGATGTCTGATTTTAAGGTAAAGTTAAAATAATGGTTCAATCTGCAATGTAGATTTACTTATTTGTACTTTTATTGTGAATTTTCCACCGCGTTACCGGTAACGCTGAATAATTTTCTCTTGAGTTTCCAGTAACGCAAGAGAATCATGTATTGTGACACTAGTCATTAATGCATTTACATTGAAATAAAACACTTTTACATATGACAACGCGTATATAATTAATTCTGGTGTTTTACTGACCATCCTGCTCGAGACCACTGCCTCGATAAAGGTGTCAAAAGTTGAGAAATCTAAATATATAAACCATAACAATTTTTTTTCATACAACATCTTATTCATTAATATATGCGTTATAATATCAAAAGTGTTTAATGCATTTACACTCATTTATGGACAATTGTTGACTGCCAAAGTGTATAATTGTTTACTTTGTCTTAGGTTTGATTGGTCTGGACAGTATATAGCAAAAATGCCGCTTAGTGCTGCCGAAAAACAAAAACTTTACAGAGAGAGGTTGAAAACTAAACGAAAGAAATATGAAGAAGCAAAGCAAAAACAAAGGGAAAGATATCATAAAACTATAAGATTAGGTAAAGATTTAACTCCAAAAGAACGGTACCTATAATGCAAACGTGGTATGGAAGTTAAGGAAAAGACAGTTTAAAGAACGGAAGAAAGCTGTAGAAGGTATATTACAACAGACACCTCCAGATTCGCCGACATCCAATTTAAATGTATTAGGTAGAACTCCGCCACCATCGCCATCGTCCCGAGACCGATCCCCACGAGCTACGCTGCCACCCGTTTTAGTCCTCTGCCGCTGAGATGTATTACACCACCAGGCCCTCGAAATAAACTACGCTCTTCTCCACGGTTAACACCACGATCTTCTCCACGGTTAACACCACGATCTTCTCCACGGTTAACACCACGATTTGGTAAACATATAACCCCGATAAATACACCTGTGACAAATACCGCTTCTAGATCTACTCCGGTCGCTTCACCTCAAGCCACTCCACCGCTCACGCCAAGAACACATTCGTGTGTATCTTCACCATCTGAGACCCCAACAAATAGAAAAAATAGAGTTAGAAATAGAGTTAAAAGGGCCAGGGCACGTGTGCATAGAGAAAACCAAACACTTAGGCAAACTATTAAGAAGTTGCAACAAATATATGACAAATATAAAAAAAAGATATGAAAGAGATTTGAAAAAGACTAGTGACACTGAGAAAAAGGAATACTTACGGTATAAAGTCCTAAGTAGAGCTATTAAGAAGACGTTTAAACAAACAAAATCGAGGAAAGAACGAGAGACGATTAAAAATATTTTTACATCTGTGGAAGTCACAGATTCACGAATGAAGAAAAAGATACCTAAGGATAATTTAGGAATCGACAAAATAGTAAAAAAAAGTTTTCTATTGTAATTTTTGATCTCGCTTAGTTTATAATTATTTTTGTTTGTTGCCTGGCTAATATTAGATTATAAGATAGTGCTACCTTTTCTCTAGCGTTACTATATTTTCTCTAGTGTTACCCCCGTGTCCCCTAATTTGTGATGGTACTTTTGTAAAAGGACTTCTACAATATTAGTGGTAAGCAATCAAAATTATATGATATTAAAAATAGAAAGGTACCGCCTGACTTAGATATAAGTTTCAAACGACTGATTATATTTAACATAGAATTATCTTAAAGTTTTATTAGTCATTAGTGCCAAAATAACGCAGTGGAATAAAAGTTGATTGTATCTCAAGAGTTAATTACTATAGACAAAGTTAAATTATTTAAAGAGGTTAAGTTTTTGCTGTGTTAAAGAAATATATTTCTGATTTTTTTAAAATACGTCGTTTTATTATAAAAATCAATGTCTCAAAATAGGTAACGCAGGTGAATTATTTACGACATACCTTGGGTCTTTCGCAAATATCTCAAAAACTAAACATTAAACATCGTGGCCACCTTTACTATCGAAAACTAAGATAAATGCTACAAACTATAATAGAATATATTCTTGTAAATTCGTTTAAATTAAATTTTGATTTTCTCTCTTAGAATGCTGTGAAAGGAGTGCCTTAAAAGTTGATTGGCCCACATTTCAGTTTAGAAATTCAAGTATAATATTTTTGTTCGTATCACAATAGCGTTGCAACGGTCGCGACAAAACAAACGGCGCAACCGTCGTTCTGGCCTGACCGCGGTTAAGGTCGGCCATTGTCGTCCAAGGGTTAAGTCTGACTCACTCAAAGCCCGTTGCCTTTGCTGTTCTAATTAAATTATTAATATTAATTACTTATTAATAATTCAATCTAAGTAAATGAAGCAGTCAATGTTTATTCAGTTTATGGTTTATTTGAGAGAAAGTACTGAATTATGTAAAATAATTCTAAAACTGCTTGGGTTATTATGACTTATATAACTTATTATCAAAATATTTAGATCGAATTAAACGAAAGAAAGAAAAATGTTTTTTTTTTTCAGACACCGCAAGAGAGTTTACAAACTCTCTGCCATAATTAGCAAAATGTACATTGTTTGTAGCTAGTTAGGTACTTTTATTTTCGGCGTAGGGGAAGAAGCGCAATTTTCGATTTGTAGAATCTTAGGTGCAAAAGTTTTAAAAAACAATTTTTTTATTGAATAGGTCTAAAATTAAAGATTGATATAAACGTTACTTTATGAAATGCATGGAATTTCGTATTATTACTCACGCACGCATTCACGTTGATCGGTCCACAAACAGCATCGAATTATCCTATTCTCGTCCTCAATGGAATTCCAATAGCTTGACTAACTTAGCCTGCTATTGATCATTGTGCATGCGGGATATTTCTCAACTGGCTGACCCGAGCCATTGTAACAGAAACAATACCGCTCCGCAGACGAGGGAAATAATAAACACCAAATATAAACATGATTAGAAACGGACACTTCCAGTTAATACACAAACCAGCCGCGGAATACACGTTTGATGTAGTTTTTAAAATGAATCGTGCAGTGCTAATAATCATTTTGTTGTCTCGAGTGATTGCTGAAAGGACGTCGGTGCAACAGAGTGTTTATGTTTCGAGGAAGTCGAGATCGAATTCGATGCCGATAGAGACGGGCTACGTGTACAATCAGGTCAACAATAACCCGGGAACCCTCGCCATGATTGGCAACGACGCGAATCATTACAACTCGCATTCGCATGGACAATACTATAGTGATTACCCAATAAGTGGCATCCCGGAATACACAAACAAGGTTCCGCGCAACATCTATCCTTCTCATGACGACGTTCCTGTTAATGATTTCGTTCCTTACACACCGTCTTCAGTGCCGAGTTACGAGTATTTAAAAGCAAAAGCTGAAACGAAATACGAAGCGAACTTTTTGCCTTCCAAGATGAAATCTGACGCGATGTACGATAAACTCAAGGCTCTAATGCATTATAAATATCCTGAAGACTCTTCGGTACATGAAACTTACGATGTTTTAAACGACTACCATGCAGATGAGGACGACGTCAGGACTAGTTCCAGGTCCTCCTATGACGGTTGGCCGTACTTCTACCATAACCCGTATGAATATGAAGCTATGAAGGTCGATTCTGATGCTGAAAAGGCGAAAGATAAACGCTTCATCGTTGAACCCGTAAGGGAAGTCATTCCTGTGCATGAAGATACAGCCGATGATATTCCACACTACTATAATCGACGTTTAACAACTTCTAAATATAATCACATAGTAACTACAGATAATCCCATATACGGAGATCAACCTTTCTTTTCGTTTGTTCTTAACGATTATTTTGACAAGAGTGGTGAGGACGATTCCCTCGTGTTTAAAGGACTCGATTGGGGAAGAGAATTTGATCATGATCCAAATTTTCCTGAAGTTGACGACTATTTGAAGAGAAATAGACGAGTGGGTAATCAGGATGGCAGCAAAACTTCATCTCATGGTTATGATTCATCGAAAGTAGCCGCTGCAGACTCTACAACTGAAAAAGGATACAATAAGCAACATGAGTTTGATAAACATGAAAAAGGTAATAACGAAAAAGAAGAACATAAGTCAGCTTATGAAAATTCGGGCAATAAATACAATGGCTTCAAGGACTTTGTGGATACTTTTGCGAATAGATTTGGTGGAGAAGAACATAAAAAGGATGCCAACTACGCTATTAAAAAGAACCAAGACAAAGGTGAAAAGAAAAAAGGTTTTCGAAGAGTTTATCATAAGGACGAGTATCAGCAGGAAGATGAATTTTATGATAATTCTAATAGTTCTGCTAAGGCAGAAGAGAAGGGTGGTTCGGCGGCCCATCACGGAGGTTCTGAGGCAATTCTAAAGTCTCACGCTACTGCAGCTGTAGGAAATGATGCCAGCGCATATAATAATGCTGGAAATAGTTTAAAAAATAAATTTGAAAATAACCATCATGGAAATGAACTTAGTAAAGGATACGATAATGAATTCAATAGGTACAGAGATGTGGCCAAGAAAGCTGCTCAAAGTAACAGTGCAGACTATGTAGATAGTAAATATAAATCGTAACTATGAAAACATTGATTTTGTAAATATTTCGAGGTGCGTTTTTATGAAACATTTTGTTACTTTAATAAATAATAGTTACCTAATAGTTATAAATCATGGCGGTTATAACTTTTAATATTAGTTGTATTTCATGTTTTTGATACAACTATCGTAATTTTTTAATTAAAATCAAACTAATGAAAATGTTTCTCCTTCTAAATAAAATGTTTGTCCAATTTTTTGTTTTATACTTCTATTGTATTTGATTTACTGAAATTTTAATATGTTAAGAGGGAATGTACAAAACGTTTACAATGCAAATCTGTCTTAGCCATATTAAGATTATGTTTCATTTTAAATATGTTTTTCAGGTGTTGTACTTTTTTACCTGCATAAATTAATTTAAAACTAAATACTACCTACTAACTATTACTTTTTATACTTGTAATAAAGCTATTAAATATTTTATGGTATTTTTTTACCTAAATACCAATTCCTATTGTCTTTAAAATAAAATTGTATTTAGTTGTGTGATTTGATCCTAACATAAGACGATACGATTTATTTGAAAGAATTTGAAAATACTTATATACAAATCGAAAGTTCTCCAACTAAATATTGTAACTACTGATATTAAATTTAATATGACTTATTTATAAAATAATCATAAACGTAAGTGCAACCTACTATTTCCGACAAGTCCATATTAGGTCACCTAAAAACTGTCTTGCTCTCTCTGCAACCAATTTCGAACCTGTATTACGTAGTCGATACGTTAATAGTCTATTGAGAAAACTTTACGACAACAACCAACTGACAAAATTAGGTATTCTGAATAAAGTAGGTATGGTCAAAAACACTTACAATATACTATTTTATGTTGGAGACAAAAATAAAAATAAACTGCTTCTTCGATAATTTATTGTTGATAAAAATTTCAGATTTCTCTATCTGCTGCAACCTATATTTTTATTTTTATTTAATTACCATTACACGAGGTCGTATTAATATTATTCACGTGACAGTAACATGAATTCCACTGTTCATAAAACTGGATTAAAAACTTTTTCTAATAAATAATAATGTGTATTATTTATTCGTTTGGCCTTGGACGGGAAAAAATATCGTTTACAAACCTTATCCTGACTATAACAAACAACATATTATTATTGTCAATTATTTCTAATATTGAGCACATTAATTTAACAAAGCAGAATCGGATAGAGGAAGAACTAGGGCATATCAAACCACAAATCATCTGGCGAAAAACAGGGCTAAAATATATTCAATAAACAAATTGTCACACATTTCAAGTTGCAATAATAATAATGTACTTAATTTATACGAAACCCACTTTTGATGTAAAGGAATAAGAAACATGATAGAAAAAAGGGACGTTTAAAATACGTAAACATTATTCGTTAATGGATCAATCACTGGCGAGTTATCGTATATATTGCCATCATCATCAATGTTGAAGTTGAGTCGTTGTGGTAGTGCAGGTAGGGCTTTAATAATGTTCGACATAACTGTTGCTGTAGTCTGCCCCATTCTGTCGCTTAAATAATTCACTAACCAAGGCGATCTCGCAACTCTTGTTGGGTTTTTGCGGCTGAATTCTCTGCTTTCATCGGTGTCTTCTAAAAAGTCTTCATCTGCTTCACGCTTCTCTGTTGTTGGACTTTTAGTCGTAGTGACGATGTCATCATAGTAATCTTCTTTCATTTTGTTAGCTATCTTCTTTTTGTTTAAAATTACTTTGTTCGGATTCATAGATGACTCTGTCGGTATCACCACTTTACTTTGAATTTTTATTTCAGGCGGCGGCAACGTTGTTCTAAATTTTGGAGTCTTTTTAACTTTCTGTGGCTTAGAAACCTTTGTCTTTGTTCGAGGTTCTAGAGGCTTACCTCTCCCGACAAACTCGTCGTGGTTCACATCAAATTCATAATCATCTAGATTGAAGTCTTCGTCTTCATGTTCACTAGAATCGGAAAACTTTACTGGCAACCTGTTAACTTTTCCTTGGAAATCTTCGTAGTCAACATCATTAAATTTAGGTATTGGCTTTTTAATCAACGGTTTTGTCGATTTAGTTGGAACTTCCTCGGTCTGTGCCTTCGGTGGGACATATTGGCTGGAATCTTTGGGTATGTTAGTAACTTTCGTGTTACTCGGTTTAGATTTTATGCTGTGTCGTCCTTTCCTCACATACGGGCGTAGATCTTCTTCTTGGCTGGTGTCTTCTTTAGATATTCCAATGCCATCTTCGTAGAAAGCTTGTCTAGAAACTCGTACAGGCGATGGAGACTCTGTGGGCTGTGTTTCGGCGGGTTTTTCTGTGTTCTTCTCAATCAGTCTAGCATTAACGATAATTATAACGTAGACAGAGGTAGTGATTAGATGCAATGCTTTCATTTTGCGTACGTGTCGCACCGGGTTGTTCGGTCGACTAGCCAGCACAATGTTATCGGGTATAAAGTAAACTATAATGTTATTAGTTATTGTACGCGTAAAAAGCAAGACAATGTGCGGTGCGTGAGATCGTCCACTGACTAATAGAATTATTTAAAAACAGTGAATGAATAGTAAGTAACTACAATCGTTATTCATTTGGGTTCAGTAAAATGGTTCAGATAAATTAGGTACAATTTGTTACCATAAGAATTACAACTTGAGATAAAATGCGGGCGTACTTAGGTACTTTATTATAAGAGCGTATTATGTACTGTGCACTAAAGTGTATCAAAATAGAAATTGCAATAGTGTTTTTGACCCGTGAGTCCAAAAACCCTATTATAATTTTTATTTGAATTGATTTTTTAAATGTGTTTTGTTTAATACGATCAATGACATATTTTGTAATGATTTTACAGTAATAAAAACGCCTCTTATTACTCTATGTGTTTTTATAAGTTTAGTAATAGTTACTTATCTTGATTAATACATTAGATACTTGATTCGTAGAAATGTTCAATATACACTCAATTGAGAGCCTTATAATTCTTATTTGTATTACCAGAAATTTTTCGATTAATTGAACTTTTCTAGAGTAAAATCTAAGAAATATTTTATAAATAACTCCCAACAATTGTCATTTTGAGATTTATTTATAAAATATTCTCACTCTTTATTGCCTAAAAATCTAGTATCTTTTCATTTAATTATGTGTGATTAAAAGACTCGCGCATCTTAAAACTTATAAAAAAAACCAGCGTATAAATATTTTTAAACTAGTTTTAAAATATATTTTTATCCTTCTAGTAAGATCAGTCAAAACCCAACTACTACTACCTTCTCAGAAGGCAAAGGTTAAACGAGCAGAAGCCCTGTCTGTGTCAGCGCTATTTATTATTTGTGTTTACTCTGCATAAACATGTTTATTTGTTTATACACAATAAAATTATAATAAACAACCGTAAACAATAGACACCCGCTGAATTTATAAGAGGAACGTCTCATGTTTCATTCAGTTAGTTCTGCAGACAAGATGGAGGTGGTCATTTCAATCTTTGGAGCGTTCATGTGCCTCAGCCTGGTGTTACCAGTGCAGATGCACTACCTCTACGCAGACAACCCTGGAACTGGATATGTCAGCCTCAACAACGGAGGAGAGACCCCGCTCGGATTCGCTGGAAAACAGCGGAGGTACATGGGATTTTCTAATTCTCAAATATATCAGAGGACCAGTTCAGACCAGGTATCAAAAATAACTAAAGAGCCTATCGTCCAGCCGACGCCAAATGAAAAGCCTCGATCGCCAACATATCAGAGGTCGACGGAATCGCCAAATCACCAACAAAAGATGGAAGAGTATAGCCCCAATATTCACGACCCTAGAAACGCTAGGTCCTCAATGGGGAAGAATCAGAACTTCCGGCCGGCACCAAATGGAAAGAAGGAATATAAAAGTCAAACAAAACAGTACGACGCAACGTACAACTCTAATAAGGGAAACCTCTATGACAGCAAAGGAAATGTTCAAGTCAACGTGCATAAGACACAAATTCCCGCTGAACCTCAAAAAGTTAAGTTGAACAACAACCGTCAATTGACCGCTCTCTCTGTTCAAAGACGAGAAGACAATTACAAGAGAATGCCCACATCTGTTTTAGTAGATAAAACATTGCAAAAAAGTGCCAGCTTCAAAGAAAGAAACGCTAAGATTATGTCGCGCGTTCTTGACGATATGACCAAGAAGGTGTCAGACAGAAGAGTTAAAACCAACGATTATAAGAAGAGAGACATTGGTAATTCGTACCAAACTGTCCAAACTTACTCCAATCCTAAACGTAACATTGCCTCTGATACGTTTAAGAAGTACGTTGGCAAGGAAATTAATATGGTGGGCAAGAACCCTCCGAAAGAAGCGATAAGGGTTGGGAACCATGACGAGGAAGTGGAGGAAAACAACGCACCATACGCTTTGTTCTATAGAATGAGTCCCGAGTCATTGGACAATCATGAGGGATTTTATCTTATGAAGTCCATGGAGGCTGATGGTGAAAAGGTGTTTAGCCCCAAGGAAAAACGCCTCACAGTGAACTACCAGAGCGAAGTAGACTTGAAGAAGGCGAAAACTAAAAAGAATATCAATGCCGTAAAATTAAGGAAGAAGGTCAGAAACTACTCCAATTTCTGAGACAGCAACTTCTGATTTTGCTAGTTGTGCGCAATTTCACATTATCATTTAATGCAATTGATACTTAATGTAGCCTCGATAATTGTGAATTCATAATTTTAATAAACGTCTGTATGTATTTTCTGACTATTATTTGTTTCAAGTATTTTTTAATCTTTTTCTAATGAAAATAAAAGGCTTGCACGCATAACTTTAGAATTTTTCATATTATTTTTTGCATTTTAATTTTATCATCCATTTAGAAAGAAAGTTCGTTTTAAACATTATAATTTTTGTACCAACCCCTTACAATATCGTTGAATTTTATCTATTATAGGTACTTTACATAGTATTAGGATATGGTAAAGCTACCCGCCCCTGTGATAGAAGAGATTTATAAACTTTGACCTAACAAATAACCCATATAAAAAATATATATATTTTTTATACGGGTTATTGTTAAATGTTACCGTTGGAGTGCGGAATCCTTTAAAGTGCAGATTAACTAGGTAATCTGCGGAATACTGGATACGATCCGTTAAAGAAGCTCATTATTGCACTTGATGTAAGTCATTGGTCATTTTCGACGATCTTCGTGGGATAGTGGTCGGATAGTGCTTCAACCATTTAGTTATAAACAAATCTATTTTAATGGAGCTCAGTGGTTTTAAATCTGAAAGTCGTGAGTCCGATTTCCGTCTTGCACTTGTTCGCGGTCTTTTAATTTTATTTGATAAATAATATCATAACTTTCCGAAAATAAAGAAGCACTAATGGTTATCATAATATACGACCAGAATTCGTCTAACCTATGTATAGACAAGGCCACCATCAAATTGGTCATCAAGCATACTTAAGCTTTCATTCATAAATAAAAAAAGCATTCAAAATCCATTATGTACAACAATCTATTATAAGCATTTATTTGTATTATATTATTTATAATTTGTTTCTAAAACGCCTGCTAGTAAATGAGCCACAGCGTCGTCCTTCAGCGAGGCCGCAATCAATCTAACAGCGCATGCAAGCGCACTTGTCTTTTTTATACCGGCGCACGCGCAGCCATGCACCGCACAAATTAACACAGGGTTTTTCATTATCATTGACACAGAAGACCATTGCCCAATCTAGAGAGCGCTCTCGAATCGGTCCATTTACGAATGTCAACGTTCGATGCAGATATTATGTTCACTATATAAATGAATTGCTTGACCTTTGTCGCCATTACTCTGTTAGACGTTAACGCGAACATGGCGCGGGGAATCGCCGTTCTGCTCCTGGTCACCACTATGGGCTCGTGCATGGAGATGCGGGAGTCCGTCGAGAGAATGGTCATGGTCCGGACCACCGGTTCCGACCTCCAGCCTGCCGCAACCGGGTACATATACAAGAAGGATAACGACGGAGAGGCGAGCGTCATCGAGATGGGAGAGAGCGAGGTGATGGAACACTTGTCCAAGCTGTACGAGCAGCCCGAGGCGTTCGCAGCGCCGATCCCTGTCGCAGCCAGCGCATTCTACGCTAAGAAAGAGGACGAGGATGAAGCTGCGTCTCATGCCGACGAGCATGTCATACCTGTTGTAGAAACACCTGAACACCACGAGACAGATGGTATTGCTGACGAAGACGAAGGCTACGCAAAGGTTATTAAGGAATACGGCAACAACTATGATTACGATAAAGATTTCCCCCATTACCTGCACGGGCTAGGGCATTTCGAGCATGGGATTTACCATGGGAGCGGGAGTGATTATGGCGCGAAAGGTCACGAGGACCACGGAGATAAAGCGTACAAAGGATACGCTAGTAAACACCATTACGGGAAAGGAGGAGCTGGAGATTACCACAATGAGAAGTACGAGAGCTATTCAGTATCTGGAGGGGGAGGTCATAAGGAAGGTTACGGCGACGCCGACGCGTTCGGGAAAGACTACGCTCACGGGCACGGATACAAAGGGGGCGACCACGGACACAAGGCAGCCCACAGCGAAGGGGAAGAGGTCGATGGATATCACAAGGTCTTCGACAAGGACGAATACAAGAAAGATCATGACGTTTACGATGAAGAAAATGTCCAAGGAGGATTCAAAAAGTATGGTGACGGACACGCTCATCACGGATCAGACGCCGGAGGGTTCGACAAGGGAGGCTCAGGAGTCTCGGGGCACGACGAGGGTGGTTTCGGAAAGGGTGGTTTCCATAGTGAAGAGTCCGGAGATGAGCATGGAGGGGAGCAGTCCTCCGAGGAGGGGGGAGAGTCCTCCCACTACTTTGAAGGAGGGCATGGCGAAGACGGCGGGGCACACGGCGGCAAGAGCTACGGCTACCAAATCAAGCACTAATAACACACTGTGGACGTTATTTGTTATAGTTTTGTTGACTTTTGGTAATATTTTGTA
Source organism: Mecyna flavalis (assembly GCA_949319885.1). Classification (NCBI taxonomy): domain Eukaryota; kingdom Metazoa; phylum Arthropoda; class Insecta; order Lepidoptera; family Crambidae; genus Mecyna; species Mecyna flavalis. The sequence continues at coordinate 3,633,163 of OX439413.1, forward strand.
AATATGATTAGTGTAAGTGAATATAATAAGCCATTCTTTTCTATTTGATGTTAATTTATTTATTTCGAGATATACCCAATACTTAATCCCTTCGTCCTTAATCCATCCCTTATGTGGTGTAGGTACAAGTGATTAAATTCCTTATTGTATTCAGTTTGAATGAAAGGGAAACCTTTTTCTTTTTTGGTTGTACCTAAATGTTTCTCTCGAAAAACAGAAAAAAAAATGAAGAAGTATATAGTTTCAAAATATTTTTTTTACAACGTATGTATTTTAGATTTCAGATAAGTAATTCCTCCTTCAAGTATTGCAAAACTACAATGACAATTAGATGCAGTTAACTCCTTTGATTTAAATCCAATGCTTAAGACATTAAAAGCCTCGTATAATGACGTATTTAGCAATTTTCTGACATACTTCGTACTTCATTTAATATGACACGAGTTTTTTAAACCACGAGTTTGGGTCTCATCTCAAGCCTACACAGCCGGGCGTAAGCCGGCGCCTGGCTGTAACAGCCCGCGCCAAAACCTGTGCCTGCCTTTCTTTCTTTCTTTCAAATGATTTGTTTTTTATGTTTATTCAAATATTAAATGTTTGAGGAATACAAGACTATTTTATTAGAAGTAGGATACAATATCTAAGAAGACTATTCAGTGGCGTAGCGTGGGTGTCAGCCGCCCGGGGCAGAAGACGATTCTGCTGTCCTTTTTTTTTGCTTCTCCAGTTGGCAAAGCAGCCCACCCGCCGATGCTGAGAAATCTCACGCGGTTTCACCCGCGCGTAATTTCTTTCAAATCGGTTCAGTAGTTTCGGAGCCTACAAATCTTTCAGGAAAAGTTACAGATAGAGTACTTAACTTTCGCATTCATTGTCATAATTTAACATTTAAATTATTTGGAAGGTCTGTTATAGGCCGTTATTAATTTTGAAGATCTTAATTTCTATCTAATGGAAAAACCATAACGCCCCTTATATTATTATGTAGACACGACGCCAAGGGAAGAGCTGGCAAAATGATAACATTTTCTGTTCACATAACATAAAGGAAGGTCTAGAGTATCTTATGTGGAACCCTAGCTGTTCAGGTTGACTGCGTTAAAACTTTAAAAGATATGCAAATAATACGCCCAAGGAAAAGTGCTTCAGTGCGATGATGTAAGATTATAAAAGTTTATCATAAAATGCAAGGAATAGTTCTAAACAACAAAAAATATACAAGCGAGCAAAACCGCCCAGCCTACTGTGAATTACATAAGGTAATTAACACGATGAATATTCAATTATCCCACCCAGGTCAGGCCTCCGTCACTCGCTCAAGGTCGCGCGATAAGCACCTACTGCTAGCCGTGTGGCCGAACGCACAAGTGAGCAAAGAGCGCCACACGCCCGCCTGTGCAGTCGCGCGGCACGTTTACCTACCTTACTGCGTATTTTCTCTTTACCAACCCTAACGTATTCTCACACCACACCGGCCGCTTGTCATCGCGCATTGTGCACTTGAAACGCTTCGTTGAGTCAAAGCCGTTAAGTTCATTTTTACTCGTGTCGCTTGACAGGTAGAAAGTTGCATTCAATAAAGCGTAGGTATTGGTCGTTTTGCAGGGAAGTGATGGATCTGTTACGTAGTAACTTATTTATTAATCTGTGCCCAGGTGGGATAAGTGGAATAGCCGAAACTTAAACAGTATCGTGATCAAAATCGAGACGTGTTATTTTTGATGAAATCACACACATTTGTTATAATATTTACATATTACTCCGAGTGACATTAACATACGAAAGTGAACAATTGTATTTGACAATAATGACTAAGAATATATTTAAAAACACAATAATTAAGTAAAAAAACTTATTTTGGCCGAGATCTCCGTCCATGGGAAAAGTACCTAAGACACTTAGGTACTCCGCGCTGGATGGCCAGGCTGATACGTTGCCTTAGGTACAGGCCAGCTCGTGAGATGACTCCAGCAAACACTTAGATATTTCAAGATACAGACTGTGAGCACTTGGACCCCAGGGCCCCAGCGTTTCCATCCCAAAAGGCATAAATAAATAGGCATCACTGATAACAGAATATTTGCGCCTTGTGAGGTCTTCAGCAAAACCATAACGAAATAGGTAAATAAAATTACAAGTAGTCTTTGCATTTGCTATTTTGGGCTACAAAACGCTGGTATTCTGATAGCATTAAGTTTGTACTGATTATAATGACCAACCGACTATAGTTAGCTACCACCCGCGGTGAAATCTGCTGAAATTAGCTGTCTTTCGGAACTACAAATGGGGAAGCCGGTAAGATTTAGAAAGCTCGAAAATTAGAGGAGCCTACCAGTGTGTTAGCTCATTGAGCTATGCTTCCTGTTTAAACGACACTCAATTAATTAGGCCGCAGTGCAATGGGCGCATATGTAACACTTAGAGGATCATGAGCTTCTCTGCCAAAACTCCCACTTGCTCCCACTTGCTGACAGGCACAGTATCGTTAGTCTAAATTCACTTTACCCAGTTCTTGCGTTTGACGGTGAAAAATAAACAAATTCTAAAACAAACGAAATATCTCGCCAATCAGAATAGTGCATCATTTTCATTACAAATAAATTAACGCAGAACAATCAATGTGATTAGATCATCTCTTACTATTATATTATTTTACTGGAATGTACGAATCCAATCATTACTGTCCGATATCTGAAACCGCAAAGACATCGAGAAAAAAGCATTTCACGCCTCTCTGTTTGGGGTCAGCGCGCCCGCGATTGCACAATAGCGAATTTTTTCATTACCAATGTCTTTGTCACCACAACCTCGTCTGATAAGCGAACTGTTACATGGTTACGAGAAGGGGACGTCAACGCATACTCACGGTCCTTTGTCTCTTAACTTCGATATAAATATTGGGCAACAGTGTTATCAAATTATTACCGAACAGTTAGCAGCACAATAAACATCTCAACATGGTGAAGATAGCGTTGGGAGTTCTGTCGGTGGCTGCAGTGGCCGTGGCGGTGCAGGTGGGCTACGGGGCCCCGGTGGCGAGCAGCTATATCTACAGAAGCGACAACAATGGCCCGGCCAGCCTTATCCAACTGGGACCCGAACCAGCGTTCGTTCCGTTGCCTTTAACCGAACCCAACAAGGCATATGAGGCGTACGACTTAACTGCGGCGCTGCCTCTGCCGTACATTGCTGCCAAGCCGATTGTACTCGAAGACGCCGAAGATGACGATGATGATGATGACGACGATGACGAAGAATCATCTGAGCACATCAGCGGAGCTAACTTTATTGGCCCAGTCTATCACGGGCACGGATTTGAAAAGGGAGCCGGTAGCGACTATGGAGAGGAACACCATGCAGCGCATGGCGAGAAGGGAAGCAAAGGTTACAACTCCAAAGGCCATCACGCCAAGGGTCAGTCGGGTCATTACGGCAAGGAGCACAAGGAAGGCTTCTCCAGCGAAGCCGGAGGTGAGAAGGGCGCGCATCATGACGAAGCGAACGCCTACGGCAAACACCACGCGTCCGGTGAGACCTACGAAGGCGGCGACCACGGTCACAAGAAGCACTTCAGCAAAGGCGAGGACGTGACTGGATACCACAAGGTGTTCCACAAGGACGAGTTCAAGAAGGACCACGATTTCTACGACGTCGCTGACAAGAGCGGGCATTTCAACAAGCATGGCTACGAGAAGGAGCATCACGGTGAAGAGGCGGGTGCTCATAAAGAAGGTGGCCATCACGATTCTGCTCACGACAAGGGCGAATTTGGCAAGAGCGGTTTCCATGCTAACGGCAATACTGACAGTGCTGACCATGGTCATTCGGCAGAGGCTGGCAAGGAGAGCCACTACAGCCACGAGGACGATTTCGGAAAGAAGGGGGCCAGCTCCCACGAGAAGGAGTACCTGTACGGAGATGACGACAATGACGACGACGATGATGATGACGATGAATATTAAATGCACGATCCGAACTCGACTTTTGTAAATAACTGTTTTTCGTTTCTATCGTTTCTTGATTATTTTGTTATGTTTTATTATTGAGCGGGTGTTGTAAATATTTTTATATTTCAGAACAATACATTAAATGAGTTTTTAATAATAATGACGATTTTATTTTAAAAGCGGTACGGTAAGCGTATCTTTGATTATATTGGCGGCGATACGAGTAATTAAGTATGTAAATAATAGATACGGGGGCAGTGTAGTAGGTACTTAATAACTTCTACTATAGGTACTCGTAATACATAGGTATTTATACCGATATCATTAATGATTTCTTTTTATCTAAGTCAATTGTTGTAAGCGCAATTTTTTTTACCATTCTCAATATTCTCATCATCATTAAAAAATATAATTTCCAATTTGCTTTTAATTTTGTAGATTTAGGTATATAAAACAACTTTTTAATAAAAGCAAATTTTTTTAAATTTTTTTTGGGCGCATAGAAATTACTGACGGTAGCCGTTTGTATGGCGTGTTTTGTTGTACTTAGTTTTGGAAGTTATCATGATTTTTTACGATTATTCAATGATTGTGACAATCTACAATACTGTCGTATAGTAATATCACTAATAGAGCAAAGTGGTAGCCAACTGTCTAAACGTAATAAAATAAGAGATTGGGAGATGATTTTGGGTTTATAGGTATAAGTATATTATGTAGAGATCGATAGGCCTTGATAACCATTTTTAATGACTGTGAAAATCAGATAATATGACGGAATTAAAATAGTAAGTGATTAAGTTAAAATCAATTATCGTTTCTCATTAAGAACTTTAATTAATCGAATTACTTGATATAATTAATTGTAATTCTTTTTTTAACCTTCTTGTCGTTGGATACGGAACTCTCCGAATAAGAATTTAATTTGGAGCTATTTTAAATCATCATCATCATTCTTTTTACTTGCTCAGTGATCATCATCAAATATAGTTTTTTAGTTAGGCGGCCCACCAGATCGTAAGGGTCCACTTTAGCCATTGAGGACCTACGTATTGGAAGTATCACTTACTGTGCTGACACACTGTAACCTTTTCAGATCTTTCAAGTCTACTCGCTTCCACATCCCACATAATATTGCCGAGACACACGCTAAGCTATAAGTTATGCGTCTGCTTGCTTACCTAGGATGGTGCACGGGTGGAAAAAGAATGGGACGCTGAAAATTCTGATAAGGTTTGATGTAATGGTTGACAAGTCGTCTATTCTACAAAGATCGCACGAGTTCGGTCCCTGCGTGGTAAAATCATCATATTTTAATAATGTTAATCAATATGTCTATTTATATTGGTCTGGGTGTTTCTTCATTTTTTGTACAACATTATTATAATTACAAAAAAAAAAGTATATTATAATTTATCATTTTCATTCGATGTTTGTGTGCCGTGCGGGAGCGGCACTAAAGAATACCAACTCCCGCCCCATCTCTTGCCCGTGGGTGTCGTAAGAGGCGACTAAGGGATTTCTACTCTAGCAGAACATCTGGTATATGGTGCAGCTAAAATTAGAGGCCGATGACGGGCAGCAGCGTCACCGGTGCGAGAGCTGCACCCTGCGATCGCCAACACGCCTGCCCAGCGTGGCGATTATGGGCAAAACCTTCATATGCAAAGGAACTATAGGCCACGGCCCCCAGTTCCCGGCAGTCCCGCTATTCCTGGTCATGGTGGCGACCATGGTAACGGCGGGGCGGGGGGTGCTAAGAATCTCCGGGCTACGGGAGGCCACCATCAAAAACTGACCCTGGCGACGTATAACGGGCGCACGCTACGGCTCGACTCGCATCTGGCGCAACTTGAGGTGGAACTTGGGAAGATTAGGTGGCACATTCTGGGTTTATGCGAAGTCCGAAGAGAGGGGGAGGACACCGTAACCCTTGAGTCAGGCCACCTAATGTACTTCCGTGGAGGTGACCAACAATCCCAAGGTGGCGTCGGGTTTCTGGTCAATAAGTCCCTCTCCGACAACATTGTGGAGATCTCCAGTGTGTCGAACAGGGTCGCGTACCTGATCGTCAAGCTCACTGAGAGATATAGTCTCAAGGTGGTGCAAGTGTACGCGCCGACCTCGACGCACTCGGACGATGAGGTGGAGGAAATGTTTGATGATATATCAAGGGCCCTCCACCTCACTACCAAGACCCACTACAGTGTTGTCATGGGGGACTTCAACGCTAAAGTGGGAGTACAAAATTGCAGCGAATCGGTAGTAGGATCCCATGGATTTGGAGCCAGGAATCATAGGGGGCAGATGCTCGTCAACTTTCTCGAACGGGAGGGGCTCTTCTTGATGAACTCTTTCTTTAAGAAGCAGCCCCAAAGGAAGTGGACGTGGCAGAGCCCCGACACTATGACGAAAAACGAGATCGACTTCATCTTGGCGGACAAGCGGCACATATTCAGAGATGTCTCCGTGATCAACAGGTTTAATACCGGCAGCGATCACAGACTTGTCCGAGGCACTCTGAATATCGACTTTAGAGCCGAACGCGTCCGTTTGGTGAAGTCCAGACTCCGGCCAACCCTGCTCCAAACCTTGATAGGATCTGAAACGTTCCAGTCAAACCTGGAGAACCAATTTGCTGCCTTGGAAACCACAATTGACGTTGACCGAAACCTAGAAAATGTGGTTCGAGTCCTCAGGGAGGAAGGTAAGAGATTTTGTAACATGCAGCGCAAAGGCAGGAAGTCGAAACTTTCCGAAGGGACTTTAGGGCTAATGAGGCAACGACGTGAAGACCCACCCACCACTTCGTCCGGAAAAAGAGCTCTTAACCGGGAGATAAATAAACGTGTGCGTCACGACCTCCGGTGCTTTAATACTCTTTCAATCGAAAGAGCTATAGAGCAAAATCGGGGGTCTAAGGTGTTCGTACAATCTCTCGGAAGAAGCCACCTGACGAAGCTGACCACAGCAAGTGGAGAAGTTGTCGCCTCAAAGCCGGCAGTTCTTTCGGAGGTAGAAGACTTCTATGGCCGGTTATACGCTTCGCATGCATCTCGACCTGATCCCGGAAATGAGGACTCTAGAGCCACGTTAACTCGCCATTACACTGAAGACCTGCCAGAAGTCAGCATTGGCGAAATCGAGATTGCTCTTGGGCAGCTTAAAAATGGAAAAGCCCCTGGAGAGGACGGCGTTACTACAGAGCTGTTAAAGGCTGGAGGTAAACCCGTACTGAGGGAGCTCCAAAAGCTTTTTAACGCTGTCCTGTTCGAAGGGAGAACTCCAAAGGCGTGGAGTAGGAGTGTGGTCGTCCTGTTCTTCAAAAAGGGTGACAAAAGCCTGTTGAAGAACTATCGACCCATTTCCCTTCTAAGCCACGTCTATAAGCTATTCTCAAGAGTGATCACGAACCGTCTTGCGCGAAGACTCGACGAGTTTCAACCACCGGAACAGGCTGGGTTTCGGAGCGGATACGGCACCATAGACCACATTCACACTGTGCGGCAGATTATACAGAAGACCGAAGAGTATAATCAACCCCTGTGTCTAGCATTCGTGGACTATGAGAAGGCCTTCGACTCGGTTGAAATCTGGTCTGTTCTGGAGTCCCTGCAGCGTTGCCAAGTAGATTGGCGATATATCCAAGTGATGAGATGTCTGTACGAAGCAGCCACCATGTCCGTCCAAGTACAAAATCAGCAGACAAATCCTATACCATTGCATCGAGGAGTGAGACAAGGGGACGTCATCTCCCCGAAATTGTTCACAAATGCAATGGAGGATATGTTTAAGACGCTGAACTGGAAAGGACGTGGCATCAACATAAATGGCGAATACATCTCTCACTTGCGATTTGCAGATGACATCGTCATAATGGCGGAGACGCTGCAGGACCTACAACAGATGCTGAATGACCTGGCTAATTCTTCTTTACGCATCGGCCTACGGATGAACTTGGACAAAACCAAGGTCATGTTCAATGAACATGTTCTACCGGAACCGATTGCGATTCACGGCGCCGTCCTCGAAGTTGTTGAAAATTATGTGTACCTTGGGCAGTCATTGCAGTTGGGTCGAAACAACTTTGAGGACGAGGTAAATAGAAGAATTCAGTTGGGTTGGGCAGCGTTTGGAAAACTACGTCGAGTCTTCTCATCGCCGATTCCACAATGCCTAAAGACGAAAGTCTTCAATCAGTGCGTCCTACCCGTCATGACATACGGAGCCGAAACGTGGACACTTACGGCACGGCTAGTCCACAAGTTTAAAGTCGCTCAGCGTGCTATGGAAAGAGCTATGCTCGGCGTCTCTCTGCGGGATCGCATCCGAAATGATGTGATTCGGCAGAGAACCAAAGTCACCGACATAGCTCGCCGGATTAGCCAGCTGAAGTGGCAGTGGGCTGGCCATATCAGCCGTAGAACCGATAACCGTTGGGGTAAACGGGTTCTAGAGTGGAGACCGCGTCTCGGTAAACGTAGTGTAGGACGCCCTCAGGCCAGGTGGAGCGATGATCTGCGCAAGATGGCTGGCAGGAGCTGGATGCGAGTGGCCGAGGATCGATCAGCGTGGCGAGCATATGGAGAGGCCTATGTCCAGCAGTGGACTGTCACAGGCTGATGATGATGATTCGATGTTTAGCTCTCAAACTAAAAGCCAGGCTTAATTTTGGGCTAGATACTATAGTATCTATAGCCCAACATTAATTATGGCTTACTAATGTCCAATGATGAAAAATTTAAAAGTAGGTACCTAAAATTAGGTAGGTACCTAATGCTAATTTGACCTAGACTTTCGACTGTTTTATATTTTATTGATAGATAAAATCAGAAAATATTGTGATGATAGGTATACGTATAACTAATATCAGATACGATTGCTCTATCTCATTTTTAGATCTGAAGTCACTAAAAATACGCACACGTAGACGACAAACAGAAAATTTTCTAAACCAACAGACGACTTCATTCATTGTTCTATTGTCCAATTTTTTGTCGCTTTCATTACTCATTGTTATCATCTTATTAACCGCAAATTCGGCGTCCTAACAAAAAAATACGAGGTACTTGAGTAATCAGATCGCGGAGTGAATCAAACGGATACAGAACCTTGACCGATGCAAACGGCTGCACCGATTACGACTCGGCGATGCAGAACCGATAAATCAATACTACTCTACGCTCATCTCTGAAAAAATCATCCTTGCCGGTTTGTTATACACAGAGGCTATATAAACCAAACTGATGACATGTATGTCAGTGTCGCAACCTACTTCGATTGCGCAAGATTCAGTAAGAAGTAAACTATCATTGGTAAAAACTTGCAGAGCCATGGCAAAGAAATTATGCTTTGTGTTGTCAATGACTATTATTTGCTATTGGACCGATGCGTTTCCAGTCAACCTAGACACGTTGGAGTTGGACAAACTAGACGCGAATCTTGATGATCTAACTTACGAAGTAGAGGAAGAAGACCTGGATGACTTTGCAAAGCTTTTAGATGATGCAGTTGATAACCAAGGAAATTACAAGTCAAAGACGAATGTCAAAACTTCTGGATTTAAGAAAAAGAACACAGCCAACAAAAGCCTCAAGAGTAAACACGACATTAAAGACCTGAAGAAATTCTTTAAAGAAGCAGGTATTAAGGACCAAGGAGCATACGATGATGATAAAACATACGCAGAAATAGCGGCTCTAGCGTCTGAGGCCGTTGGTGCTAAGGGAACAGAGGAAAGGAAGTACAAAAAAGGCACAAAAACAAGAGGTTTCCATAAAATTCATCATAAGGATGAATACAAAAAGGATAAGGAATTCTATGAAGATGACGAGACAACTGGTGCCATCAAGAAAGTAGGCGGAAAAGTTTTAGGATACAAAATTGGCGGAGGCGCGGGATTTAACAAGAGACACTTTCGTCACAATCACAAAAAAGGAGTCTATGGCAAGGAAGGATATCTAGATAAAGGTTACCTAGATAAACAATATAATGGTTATTCGGATGCTGGTGGATATGAAGGTTTATTTGAAAATGAGTGAAATGTGAGATGTGAAAATAGTTGAGTCTTTAAGTAGTCTGCACGATTCGGTCTTAGATGGAGGCCTATAGCCAAAGGTTAGTAAGATGCAGCATATAGGAGTAGATAACTAATTTATTTTTGTGTAATAGGTAATTACGACCAATATTGTTTAATTTTAATACAACAAAAATGTACAATTAAATCTCTTTGTTCATATTTATTTGGCTAAATATAAAACTTAGTTTTTACTGAGGGCTTTTTTTTTAATAATTACTGAAACCTGAAACTATGGTTTAACTACATATGTTTTTGGTTACCAAATTCTATTTCATAATGGTAGTCTTAAACCTAGTTGACCACGATTGTAACAAGTAACAACTGACTTTATTTATAAGAAATGTGACTAGTAATGTTTACTAGAATCTATTTTTATTTATATCAACTAACTTATATAAAAAAGCAGATACCTACTTAATATATAAATAAAACTTTAAGTTTGCAAAATTAATTATTTAAGTAAAGTACCTTCCTACCGTAAGAATATAACAATAATGAACCACAGTCAAGGTTTCAATTAAACAGCGACGTTGGAACCGTAGTTTAATCAAATAAATATAGGCGTGTATAATTTAATATCAGGCACTGAAATGATTTCGCTGTTATAAATCAGCGTCTTGGCATGTATGAATAATGTTCATTGTTCTTAATGTAGTAGATTGACATCATCTATGCCATTCCGTTAGAGAAAATAAAAGTTTAAGAAATTTAAAATTTTATCAAGGTTCACCCTGCTGGGTAAAACGGGAAAAGTAGTAAACGATGGGTTTTCTTTATTATTTTTTCCGTTATTTATTTAGTAAGTATTTCTTTCCTTTATTCATTATCAATTTCTATGTTTGTTGTTCAGTGTAAGTAATGGTTTAAAATCTTTTCATGATTAATTTATATATCATTGAATTCTTGGTTTCAGTTAAAAAACAATTTGATTATTTTAATTTACGCATTATTTTCTTACAGTGTTTTATATTATATCGATAACCATTGTCGATTCTTATCGTCTCATAATCATACCAAGGAGAAATTGTTGCAAAAAAAGTATCGGGCGATCCGCCTTTGTACCACTCACGGCATCACGGCCTATGCAGCAACTGGTACAAGCTCCAGGCACCTTTGACAATGGATTGCGTCCGGAAGACGATCCTCTCTCAGCTGCCTCCAGCAAATTGGCGTTATCTGTGCCTCCGCCGATTTCGCCAAGCGAAGACAATCTTAATGAAACAGACAAAGCCTATTTGTGTTCAAGATTGACCTGCCCACCACAGTTTTTTGATGGTCCAGTTTGCGCCTGTAATTTTAACACTGGCAATGTCGTTACTTTTAAAAATAAATGCGATTTGAAGAAGCATAACTGTCGATTTGATACAGGTAACTGAAATAAGGATCAAATGAAAAAACCCTAAAAACATATTTTATTTGAGGCCGTTTGGAAGGCTCAATTGATTTCTCTATACCTAAATCTAATATTTTAATAAAGTTTTTGATTTTGCGAGAAATACATACCTATATGTAAAGGAATTATATTTCAGGATTCAAGGTGATTTTAAACGAGATCTGTCCATGGGAGTTCCAAAGTAGGCGCACAGCTGGTGGAGACAGTACAGTGATCGATTACGACGATCCCAAATACTATAATTAAACTCAAATGTTTTTCCTGACCATACCCAATGATATTACATATTATATCATTGACCATACCTACTTAATACCACAAGCTCAGGCTGAGGTAGATCCAATTGGCCATCTGTTATTATTTCTATATTTTTTAATTGGCTGTTTGTGTGTCTGTGCTGTACCAAATTATGATGGCTAATAAATGTTTTCTTTCTTACTTACTTAATGTGTAGTTGTGTGATTTAAACCCTATCTTTTATACACAAAAGTTTTGGCATTATTCTTATAATTATTATCCTAGTTTAGTTTAATATCTATTCAGTTTGTAACTATGATTTCCATACCATCCGACATGAAAACAGGACAGACTAAAAAAAAACTTTTTTTTCTATCCCATCCCATGGGAAAATATCGGCCTAAAAGTCCAGTGTCATTTTCCAAGTCTGCCAGACTATATTCTTTAAAGGCTCATCTGATCATCGAACCTTTATTTCAAGTGTACTTGCTTCCACATTAATGTTGTTGGAACACAGCCAGAGCTGTTATGACGGCAAATTTCACCTGTGGGGGTGCACGGGTGATAGCTAGCCAGTTGGACTCTGAAGAAGTCCTACCACCAACCAGACCCAACGCGAGAATCGAACCCCCGACCTCCGGGTTTTATACCCGAGCGGCTAAGCCACTGTGCCACGGAGGCGGTCTGTAGGTATTGTGTATGGATAATATGAAATCCAATTATTAGACATCTTTACCCTAGTATAGTGTTCTGTGTCTTACCTAAATAAAATGCTACGATTTGGGCGCGCGCGGGTGGAATCCATAACGGTGATGCCACACGGGCGCGTTGCGCTGCGCTGCGTCGACGGAGCGTCGTCGATGCGTTATATTTCATACAAATTGAACGGCATGCCACACGGTCCGTTGTGGCGACGCGCGTCGCCGTAACGCGTGTACAACGCACGCGTAGCCGACAGACGAAGCGGGGGGAGTGGTGCAGCGCTCCGACGACGGAGCGACGACGCACGCGTCGCAGTCACGGCTGTGACAGCTCTAGTTCCATGTTCCCAGTTTTGGCGCTGCGGTCGCGGGAGGCTGCTTGGGTTTCACCGCCATTTTGAATTTTAATCTGTGGATTGTTTGACATACGTCACATATGGCACCTCCACGTTTTTTCTTTTTTGCCATGGCATAGATTTAGTATTGCCATGGCCACCAAAAGACAGACGTCAAATCGTCAGCTGATATTAATTTATTGTATTTTAATAGGAAATATGTGCTAAAATGTATTGTGCTACGTATATTTAGTGAAATAAGTGGACAAATACCCAGGATAAGTGTTATCAGCTCAGTACCTATTGAATAAACAAGTATTTTATATCGACTTGTTTTCACCGGCCGGCTGTCAGTGTACAACATTAACAACTTCAAATCGACAACGGATTTACCGGGGGAGTATTGCTTTTATATTTTACGCCTCTTTTACTAATTACTAGAAAGGAGAACTGTTTATTATTGGTATAATATTATCATTTAACCGTTACATACATTTTCATAATCATAGGTTATAAAAAAAACATACTTTTTAACACTAACCCAAAAAAATACTCGGTCGGTATTTATTTTGTTGGTTCTACCCTCTTTTGATAAATAAGTAACTGTTTTCAAAAAGTCTTTTTTAAATAATTTAAAAATACCAAAATATATAATATTCATAATAAAGAAGCTGTAAATAAAAATATATTAAGCTGCCTAAACCGGTACTATCTTAGTACAATACAGTTGTTGTACACTATAATTTATTTTTCCAGAATCCAGTACATCCTTAAAGATGATGACCAGGAAGGCCCAAAAAATGATCCCCAAAAAAGTGCATGGAAAAAATACCAAACATTCAGATTAAGAAAGAGATGTATAAATAAATAAGAAAATAAAATGTTTGTATCATAAAATGGGTTTTATTTTATTACAATAATATCTTAGTGAATTAAAAATAGTAGAACACCTATGATTGTCGATAAAAAATCGGACATCACTAATTATCGATATCTATAAACGTACTATCGAGTTTAGTCTCATCACTATCAAGCCAATATGGCAGTCAATTGTCAAAATTGTCAATGCCAAAACCATACGTCATACAATTGTAGCGATTACAGCGCCAAAACTGGGTACAAGGAACTAAGGTGCAAAGAAGCTGTCGCATCTATAGCTTGCTATAAATTACTGATCTGTGGTCGCAGTATGGTTTATGCAGTCGAGATAGCGGTGCGCCCCAAGTACATAAATCATCATAATACTATTAATGACATTGACGTGGACTACCTTATCTCATTAGTTGAGGAAAGACCTCTTTTATGGGATAAAAATCACAAACTAAACCTAAAATCAACGCAGACAACGCACGACGACGCGTGGACAACGCAGCGCGTTGCGACGACGCATCGGATCGTGTGGCACCCATTCCGTCGAGCGCTTGCGTTGCGGTGCGTCGACGCAGCGCAGCGCAGCGCAGCGCAGCGCGTCCGTGTGGGATCACCGTAAGTCGAACGAAGCTTCGTGAAGTTAATTGAGCTCCAAAACATATTTGGTGAATAATTTCGTAATAATTATAGCGCAATAGCTTTGCTATTGCTGTCGGCTTATCTAACCTTCTACTATATTAATTAAAATTAATTAACACGGGCGGCAGATTCCACCTTTGTGGAAGCCAGTTAGACTTTGAAAAAGACCTCACACTACCAAACTTATACTAATATTATTTTTGATTATCATCGAAACGTAACACATAAATAATCATTTTAAGGCAATTTAATAGGATTTAAAAATTAATAAAAGATTAAAAGATACATAGATATGTTCGGTTATTATAACTGGCTGTAAAAACTTAGTTATCATTGAGTACATATTGTGTATTGAAAAAATAATGTCTATGGTTGATTAACTTGTCATTTGATCTGTCAATTCTTCACCTCTATAGTCTCTGCAACGCCTTTGCTGAATGAAGTCAAGTGTTTGTGTAAATGATTGTGAAACAAAGACTTTAATACGAAATAAATGAGGCTCGGCAGAGATTTGCCTTTTAACATTACTCATGAGTACGGAAGAGACTCTTTTGAATCTCGATTTCGACAAGCCGAACACAACAATTGCGCCGCCAGAGCCCGATGACGGCGTGGTATCTTTGTCCAGTAGCTCCGAAGAGATTTGTTTAGTGCCAGAGGTCGGGTTCGAGGGCAACGTGGATTCCCCAGGGGTGAACCGGGAGTCGCAGCCGCTACTCGGCGGCAGGGGCGACTTCGAGGTCTCCTTCAATCACTTTCCAGGTACGACAGTTAACGACGCATTGAGTCATGTTATCTGCTTAATTAACTCTTCGCGACAGCTCCGCCGCCGAACAGACGTGTAACTGCGAGGCGCTTCACTATTTATCTTCCGCGAGTGCTTGTCGGGCTTCTCTGTATCGTCGTAAGGCTTCCACACTAATAATTTCAGCGCAACAAATAAAACATCTGTTCCGTACGTAGTATTCACCTTGAAATGCGTGTAAATGGTCACACAGTGGGTTTGCTACGTTTTTGTGTTGTTTGAATTATGAATGCACGCTAATTATTGTTTATATTCTTTCCTAACTTCATTCTTGTATTAATTCATAAGTTTCTGCAATTAACTCACTTGAACATAGCAGCAAAATGAAAATTTCAGTGGACCGTAACATCTGTGCATACAGTGCTTCAGACAGTATATATTTTGTTGAAAAAGATATAATGGATCAGCCCTTCCAGTGTGGTAAGTTTTATATGTAGAAGCTTGTTAGTGTGCCGTTGGAATAGTGAAATAATCTTTTTTAAAGATACATAACATTAGTGACAGTGAAGCGTCCATATGTTACATCAACAAATCTCAGCAAAGGTGGCTGTGATTACTACCTTTTATGACTTTAAAAATGATTACTAATTTTGGTTTTATTAGTAATTCATTTAAAAACATGCTTTATCAGACAAAGGAAAAGGTTGATCACACTAAAGAAAAACTTACAATATTCCTACGTAATTCCTACTTCTATGGTCTTTTTATGTTTGAGCCGTATAACATTTTATGTTTGATGGAATATTTGATGTAAAGTAAATATACTTACTATAAAATATATTATTTGAATAAAATACCCACAAACACAGCCTTCTAAGTTCTTTAATTTTAGTTCTAATTCGCTTATAAAGTGAATGTGAATAACGACCCAAATACAAATGTAATGAGTGTCTGATGGTCTCAAGATGTTGTAAAAGTAAAGAAGTTTCAGTTTGTTGTGAACAATTCTTAGAATAATTAAATAATCTAACAACACCGAGAGCTAGGTGTTAGAAAAGTTGGCAACACTTTCACTAAACTTTGATTGGATGGACCTGAATAGAGTTTGTCAAGTCAATGATAATGATACTAGTTAATTAGTTGTAAATTATGTTTATAAATTTGAATAATAGGGATAAATTTTTGAGGACAAAGATTATGAATTTGATCGTTAAAAAATATTATTGTCCAGTCAATGAAGCTTTATCTTTGCCATTTTAGCTGAAAAGCTGAAACCATATTATGTTTTTGAAGATAATTTTTAAATCATTATTTCCATCAACTCATTTTAGCATATTATGTGGTGTGTGAGAAGTATAGTATGTTTTCTTAATATTTTTATTAATTTTGCCAAAGCAGATATAATATAAGGCTTATGGGGTTTGTCAAAATATGATATTCATATTTTGAAAAACTTCTAATATACTTGCAGCTAAGCATAATTCCTTAAACGTAAAACATTGCAAGAATGAGGCAGAATTGTGAAACTCTTGATAACTCAAAACAGGTTGATATGCTAATGAACATGCTTTACCAGTCCAAGAAGCCATTATTGATCGTTAGAATTAGATTAGTATGTGACATTGTTTACAATCATAATTGGGAAAGATTAAAAAGTTATAATACTCTTTCCGTTGTATGCTAGTTCTGAGAAATCAAAACTACCTAAATAGTTAAATAAAAAGATTTATAAAAAAATATACAATGTAAGAAAGATATGTTAAAGGGCTCTTTATCGCACACATGGATACATCCTTACATGTTTTTATGTTGTCATATTTACTTACACCCTATGGCTGGTTGTCTAGTTTTGGTTTCAGTTGAGGTGCCTTTCCTCAAAATAAACTGACTATTACATATAAATAAATAAATAAATATCCCAGGACATTATTCACACAGCGCCATCTAGCCCCAAACTAAGCATAGCTTGTACTATGGGTGCTAGACAACGGATAAACATTACTTATATACTTTTTTTTTTTGTAAATACATACATATTATACATAGAAATACCCAGACCGATACAAACAGACATGTTCATGCACACAAATGTTTGTACCGTGCGGGGATCGAACCCGCGACCTCTGGTGTAATAGCCGACTTCTCGACCATTACACCAAACGGCTCGTCAGATGACATATGTATGTGACATGTTTAATATGCACTTATCTCCAATAACTGAAAATTATTTATTACATGACAAAGAAAGATTGTATTATTGATATTTTCGTAATACTCTACTACATTATATGAAATGCTTATTTACGATCTTTTTGATAAAAAATCCTGATAATGTTTTGTTCAATTTAGTTTTTTGCAGTGCTCTTGACTAATACTCATTGTTATCTGATTAAATAACTGTTATAATAAATTAATTATATTTTATAGATAAAAATCCAATGACAACAACAAGTAAAAAGTAAAATTGACTAACATTTTCGTAATATGGGAAATTGCGTTTGTTTTGATTCTGGCCGTAATGTGCATGTTTTGCAATGCATTATCTTCTAAACGAAAAAAGCCTCTTTTACCCAGAAACCTTAACATGCCGCTGACAATAACAACCCTTAGTCACGCAATAACAGACGAAAGTTTCGTCACAATCGATTAGACATGGGCGTTTCCGATATTTTACATTAGCCGATATGTAACCGATATGGAGCTTCAATATCGGATATGATATCCGATATCACATATCGATACTCTTCCAAAAAAAAAAAAAAACTGCAAAAGTACATGAAATACAACTAACGGTCCACATATTCCTAGAACACTGAAAGAATTATCCCCTAACTCCTAACCGTTAAGGAGTTGTACCTTCCATCATCAGCTTTGCTGCAAAAGTGCATGAAATACAACTAACGGTTCACATATTCCTACAATACTGAAAGAATTATCCCCTAACTCCTAACCGTTAAGGAGTTGTACCTTCCATCATCAGCTTTGCTGCAAAAGTGCATGAAATACAACTAACGGTTCACATATTCCTACAATACTGAAAGAATTATCCCCTAACTCCTAACCGTTAAGGAGTTGTACCTTCCATCATCAGCTCATCAACATAAAATGATGTCTATCGGACGCAAAAACTTGAATGGCTTCAGAGGAAACGCGTAGTGTGCGGCTATAAAGGTTGAGGTTTGCCCTTGATTTTCCCGGGATCCCATCATCAGATCCTGACATGGTGACAATGGGACCGCCCCGGAACTATGCACTTTCAAATAAAAAAAGAATTATTTAAATCGGTCCACAATTGACGGAGAAATCGACGGACATACATAAAATAAAAATAAACACTCCTCCTTTTTTGAAGTCGGTTAAAAATAAACAATAACAAACATTCTTCACTCACTTATCATAACACTATAAAAAGCACTTAAACCAAATTAATCCTTATTACGCTCGAGCTTGATTCCCTTTTGCTATGTGTATCCCTTGCGAATATAAAAATGCCGCGAAATATACTTAAAACTATCGATACAAGATAAATTGACTCTTATTGCTAGCAAATAAGAGCGGAAATCGCCTACCCATTACGCCGTAATATATGAATAACCGCCTCATCTCTTTTATTCCAATGTAAGTATACCGAATCAGAAAGAGAAAAGGCGAATATCAACTGACCAAAGATATCGATAGTACGGTTATGAATAGTTTCGGCGATATGAGTTTTGTTGTTTCGTTACAGTTTTTCGATATACAGTTTTGAGTTTTGGTTTTGATATTAAAGTTTTTAGTTTTTGAAATATCGGTTACGTAAAATCCTATATCGATATGATATGATATCGAACTGTTAGCCGATATAAGATACGTTTTGATATATCTGTCTCATGTCTACAATCGATGGCATAGAAGTAGAACAGAATTATACGTTTATCCTTAGATTAAAACAAAATTTGTTTTAATCTAAGAATTTATCTGTAAATATTTACTAACATAGTACTTAAGTAGGCACAAAGTTTGTTTACTAACTAGATACTTCAGACAGCAGACATGATCACATGAATCACCTGGCGGAAATCGGCCCACGCGACCCATAACATTGAGAGACACTTCATCTGAAAGCATTAATTAATATGCTTTCATGTCATCCTCCTCTGCCCTTTGAGCCTCTATTTATTATTGTGTACAGGCTCTGCACTCATATTATTGTTGTTGGAGCATAACTAGAGCTAATTGCTTCGATGTTCTAGGGGTTTTAGTACCAGAGGCCCTAGACAAGCGGCACTTATGAAGTTCGCTATCGCTCAATTTGCGATAGCGAATGTCGAAACCCGTACTTTCAATATCGATTGACCACGTGACTTTTCTAAGGCACCTGTCAAAGCCATACAATTTGAAATTAGCGAATTTCGCTATCGCTGTTAAAATGTTACTTTGTCTAGGCCCCCAGGTCGTATTCAAGGGATCCTGGGTTAAATTTCCGGGTCGGGCAAAGTTTGTGGCGGATTTTTCGAACACAGATCGGGTTTGTAACCAACAACCCGCATTTGAATAAGCCAGTATACATTAATGTGACGATAACTTCATAACAATGATGGGGTCCTTTGCCCTGCAGTGGAACATTAAATACACACACATCTGAAGGCGGAAAAGTCGGTGCCAACCTTGTGGTGATTAGGTATCCGGCCCATCCTTTAACGACCTAAGGCTGGTTTTAGCATCACGCTGGCAAGCATGCGAACAACGCGCGTATCAGCAAGTATCGCTGTTCTTGTAAGATAGCGACGATTTGAACTGCAAAGAAAACCGGCAGTGTAAAACGCTACGCGCGTGCCGCCAGCTAAGCAGTAGAACGGGTTCCGACCCAAGATTTTAGACCTGAGTTTTAACCACTGTTCCATAGAGGAGGAAACCTACTAATTGACTTGATATTCCTTGGCAGATGACCCGCAATTCAGCGAGCTGGTGTGGCAGGCGGAATCGGCCATTGACAATGGCATCTTTCCAGAGAGGATATACCAGGGTTCGAGCGGGTCATATTTTGTCAAAAACCCTGGTGGGGTAAGTGAGCAATACATATATTTTTTTAATTTATTTGATTTCATTTAGAATATTTATATAAAAATACGTGCGTAATAAGCATGTGGTAGAGAAGACACCTAAGTGAAACATTTATGTAACAAGTGACGTTATCTGTGGCGCTGTGTAATAAAGATTGACGCTGTTATATACAACTTAGCGGCTTGTGTTATACCTATTGAATATTTTAAAATAAATTAAATACGATCTATCAACAAAGTACAAGACGACAAGACTCACAAAATGCAATAGGGATTATCTTTTTGTAATCGATCATTTCTGAACAAAGTTTGAGTACATAATAAAATAACATTCATTTTGATATCTTTCTCATTACAATATTGACGGACTTTGTATAGTCGACCACAAAAGTAGTCGCAAATTTTAAACTGGCACGAGACCAACCCAGATGATAAGGCGCTTTGAGAATAAATTCTACTGTTGTCGGTCGCCTTTCGAAATTACAGTAAAGACAAATAATACAGTTTTAACAATAACTTCTTCTAAGAGTTTTAAAGAATAGTACAAAGTCCATCATCATCTCAGCGTATTCCTGATTGCATCCAGTAAGCTCAGCGTCCGCATCGACTATGATCCTACATATATTCGACAAGCCTGG
The DNA here is from genome assembly GCA_949319885.1 of Mecyna flavalis. NCBI lineage: Eukaryota > Metazoa > Arthropoda > Insecta > Lepidoptera > Crambidae > Mecyna > Mecyna flavalis. Next base: position 3,653,789 of record OX439413.1, read on the forward strand.
TTATTACAATGGAGCGATTGCCATGCGACCTTCCTAACCCTTACAAGAGAAACGAGACCTAATTGGGACATAGTCGGGACAAGTACGTATTATTTCGTTTTAAAAAATGAAAAATTAGTTTATGTTCTTTAATTATATGTAATATTAGATATTGTAGTATTGCTCAACTCTGCCGACGATCCGTAAAGATATACTGATTTGTTTTTAGTTTTGAGCATATAATATTTATTATACATCACCCCATTTTGGGGATCAGTGATTGTTAAGTATAAATCACTGATTTGGTATGGGTGAAACAAAAATTTTTTAAAATACTTTACATTTTAATAACGAACTTTACTTTTTTGGGTGTTGATTGAAATACAGTTTATACAGTCACGTTTCGTATAATGTGTACACGTGAGGTCTTATGCGAATGCGATAAGGGTCATATTTGAATGTGTTTGCGTGTATACATGTCACTGGTTGTACACTAAAATTAATTGCCAAATGATAAGCTCACTTCAATGTGGTACCCAAGTTAAAAGAATTTACGATAGACACCTATTCGGTAAGAAATAAAATGATAATATATATAAGAATATGTATATCCAAAACAAGTTAGGATCAGCCTAATGCTCCACTGCAGGTCTCTATAAATAAAATCGCGTCATCTTTGATTAGTTCTGGCTTGATGACCATCGAATTTGTGATCACAAATCCGAGTCGTGCTTGAAAAAAGGTACACGAATTTGGGTCGACCAGGGAATTGAACCCAGGACCCCAAAGTCAGGTACTTAAACCACTAGAACAAAGTGGCGTAAAACGGGACGGTCATAATAATCTACACTAAAAAAGTCAGCGCAGTTGTTGTATTTTTTGTATGATAGCAAAAGAAAGCAATCATTTCCACACGTACAGTCAAAAGCACGTCAGACGTCCAAAGTGTTGGACTTTGTACCGCTCTTATGTCGGGGGCACAAGTGCTATTATCGAACTGCAAGTGTATACCGTGATGTGCGGTTGACCGTACCTATCTGTATTTGAAAATTAAAATAGACAAAGATTTCTTCCGTTGAAAACATCAAACCGTTGATATTGAATACTAATGTGATATGTCGTTACAAAAAACAAGAAACATAAAAAAAAAGGCGGTTTAATATTGTTATTCATTTGGATTTGATGTTATTATGTAATGTTTATCAGTTAACTGGCATAGTATAAGATTTAGTTTGAGGCTAGATGGCGCTGTGTAAACAGGATATTTATTTATTAACCATTTGTTTCCACCAGAAAATAATCGGCGTGTTCAAACCAAAAGACGAGGAGCCGTACGGGAGGCTGAACCCGAAGTGGACGAAATGGATGCACAAGCTATGCTGTCCCTGTTGCTTCGGTCGCTCCTGCCTCATCCCCAACCAGGGCTACCTGTCCGAGGCCGGCGCCAGCCTCGTCGACTCCAAGATAGGCCTGAAGATTGTGCCAAAGACCAGGGTGAGTGTTTTTTTTTATTGCAATGTGTAACATGACGAGTAGATCATACACCTGATGGTAAGCGCCACGTCTGCCCTTAGACAGTTCAGTGCCAAACAGTAACTAAGCATTTACTGTCTGGCACCGCCCTGCGCCTGCTACACCGAGACGACAGTTATTAGATATCGTATACCCAGTAATTTCACTAGCTTCAGTGCCCTTTCCCCGAAACACGGAAGAGTGCGCTTCAATAGTAGACTTAACCACTCAAGGCCGAACCGGCACTCGCGTGCCGCTTAACAATAGATTTTCTATTGTGTCTGGTTTTACGGGGCTAGAAGGACATATGTAAGCGATGGCCACGTCCATGGAACAGAGGCTAAGCCGCTCGGGTATAAAACCCGCGTAGGTCGTGAGTTCGATTTCGGTCTGGTTGGTGTTAGAGTCCGACTGGCTAGCTACTACCTCCATAGGTGTAATCTGCCGCCATAACAGCTCTGGCTGTACGGCAGTATTCATATGCGAGTCAGTACACTTGAAATCAAAGGCTCGAAGATCAGATAAGCCTTCAGATGGGCTGCGTGTATGTCTGCCGACTGATGTAGTAAAATATTTAATATAAGCAATAGCTTAAAAAGGTATTAAACATAATTATAAGTACTTTTGATACTTGCCCTTCGCTCGCTGTTTCGCCCGCGTAGATTGTATACGTTATTCCGGCGAATGTGTAATCTGATAATTTTCCGGCATAACATGTAGCCTGTGTGTGTCGCTCTCCACCTTCCAAACCATTCCTTCCATGCCAATAACCACGTCAATCTGTTTGTTCGTCGGGACGGAAGAGGACAAACAAAAACACTTCTATTTATGTTATCCAATGGGAACTGAGTTATATCCCGGGGTAAATATTATTTATTTTTATTTTATGTAAGAGGGAGGCAACGAGCAAGCGTGTTACCGTAAGCAATTACCGCCGCCTATAAACACTCGCAACACCAGAGGAGTCACAAGTACGTTGCCGGCCTTTAAGAAAGAGATATGCTCGCCGCTCGTCTCTTGAAGACTGCCATGTCATATAGGTCATAGAAGCGTATGCTACTTTTACTTTTTAAGAAAAATGAAACTATATTATTAATTTTTACGTCTGGATTTGATATTAAAACAAAAATCAATAGAGTGTACTTTTTTCTTTATATTTCGCGATATCGCGTTTGTTATCAAAGCGTATGGTTTGGTCAATAAGCTACGTATAAAACTTGATAAAAAATAATGATTCATGGAAGTGCGATGACGACGTATATTTACGTAATCAACAGTTGTACTATAGTGCGTTATACTAGAGTTGCCCAACTATCGATAGTTTCGCTATCGATAGTTGACCTTGAAAAATAGTAACAATATCGATAGTGCTATCGATACTATCGATAGCCCAATCCAGGCAATACTATCGCGGGTAAGCAATACTATCGATACTATCGATAGTATTGTTTATCGATAGTTAAAAAACTATCGATACTATCGATAGTATTGTTGCTCGATAGTATCGATACTATCGATAGTATTGCCTGGATTTGGGCTATCGATAATATCGATAGACTATCGATACTATTGATATGACGTCAACTATCGATAGACTATCGATAGTTTAGCGATAGTGGACTATCGATGGGCAACTCTACGTTATACGTTTACAACTGTATCTAAACAGTTTGGCGATGACGCATTTGGTAGTAACCCTGCCCTATGTGCCAGGGGTCGTGAGTTCTAATCCCACTCAGTATTTCCATGTGAGGAGCGTCGGAACAAAAACCGATATGTCGCATTTATGCCATTATTTTTTTTTATTTTTTTTCCGTTGCAAAATGTTGTATTACATACCCTTCAGGAAAGAAATCTATTTAAAAACAGACATTTACAGCTTTAAAAAATATCACAAAACAGTGGTCTAATCAAAACCCGACACATACATATCTAAGGAGGTTCAGTTTCTAGTTGTCGTATCAAAAACCGATAATTCCTTAAGAAGTTTAACATAATTTAATAGTGGTCGGTTCAAATGCCGAGAAATACATACATGTTTTCAAATAAGCTTAATCTTTATTTCGATTCTTTTTAAAAATCGATTCCCTGTACGTATCTTAACACTCTCCGTAAACACCCCTCTTACGCTGACGTGATTGGCTACCTGTCAATACAATATCTCCATATCTCTTGTCATCTCGCTGTCAGCAGCGTTGCCAGAAGGTAACTTTTGTAACCTTTTAGGTGATTTTTGACTCCTAAAGGTAACTTGAAGGTTACACGACTCAAAAGGTTACTTTTAGGTGACTTTTTGGAATTTGCGTGCGGAAAGCATTTTTCAAATTAAACCGTCCGTAACGTCTCATTCGTTCGTATCTTGTCGACGTTTTTTTTTTTTTGCTCACCAAAAAAATGGTGAAACGTTTTTTCAATCGTATTCGCTCGTATGTTGTCGTCGTTTTTTTTTTTTGCTCACCAAAAAAATCGTGAAAGGTTACTTTTCCTACAAAAAGGTTACTTTTTTGTACATCTCAGGTGACTTTCGACAAGACCACGCTGGCAACACTGGCTGTCAGTATTTTTCATGTTCGATTCTGTCTGATGTTTTTTTACGTGTGCTTTGTATTTTTCAAAAACAAAAATGAGTGAATCTCCGTCGATTTTAGAGGATACAGTACAAGACATCAATCCAGGAAGTACAGTAGATGACATCAATCAAGGGACGCAAAAACAACATAAACGCAAACGTAAAACTCAAGTTGAATGAGAAAATTAGTTAATTACGATTTTGTATAATAATAAAATTATAATATCTACCTATCTGTTTTTATTTAAGTACCTACTTTACATAAAACAAGGCTAATTTACTGTAATTCTCAAATTTATACCATGTAGGTACATAATTAATTGAAAACTAATTTGCAGTTAATATGATTTGGTTGTACCAAAACCCGATAAATCTATTTTAATCATTTCAAAAACCGACATATCCAAATGATCGCGTCAAGAACCGATATATCCAAACGTGTTCACCCAATATCTCGCCAAATTATGTATCTACCTTCCGTTTCGTTTCACAAATCAATCTGGGCCCCTTTTAACTGCATATTGACATAATTTATTTTTCCACAGCTGTAACATTAAAAAAGTTACAAACTTTTTTCTAATTTGTGTAAAATACGGTAACTTGGATATATCGTTTTTTGTTCCGATGCTCCTCATGTGTGAGCATTCATGTCATGAACTTGGTTTTGTCAATGTTGATTCTGATTCCCATGACATAAATGCAGAAGTTTACCTACTTTTTAGGATTAGAATATTTAGAATTTTAGAGCAATGTAAGTGATGTTATCGATAATATTTTAAGTTTATAAAAAACTAGTTGTTCTTGCGGTTTTACTTGTTTTGAAAGAACTAAAATTAGTATTTTATATTTTTTAAATCTTTAATTTTCACTAAAAATAATTTAAAATCTCACTAATTTTTGTGGAATATTATGAAATTTGGATCGATCCCAATGAATAATTTGCCTATATCCAAAGCTAGAGACAAAGTTGCCTACTATTGCACTTGTTCAATATTAAACTGGTACAAGTAAGTTATATATTGAGGCGTCTCATTTGGTTGTAATCGTAGGTCACTTTGAAATATTAATATAAAACAATCTCATACAATTCTTATCTTTAAATTAAAAGCGCAAAAATTACAAGATTACTAGACTATATATCCGCCTCCAATGATAAGGCCATTAATTATATTTTGAAGGCTAAGAAACAATATTAACTAATTTATACTAATGCATAATGCATTAAAGTTTTTTTTTTATTGCAATCTGCTCGAATTGTTACACACAAGTCGAGCAGATCGTACACCTGATGGTAAGCGCCACGTCTGCCCTTAGACAGTTTAGTGCCAAACAATAACTAAGCATTTACTGTCTGGCATTGCCCTGCGCCCGCTACACCGAGACGACAGTTATTAGGTCTCATATACACAGTAAAATACCCAGAAACACAGAAGTGCTTGACACTCTTCTATTTCACTGGAAAATATCTGGCATTGCGGTGGTACCCACCTAGACGGTCCAGTACAGGTCAGGAACCTACCACCTGGTAGTGTTCGCAATGTCAAAATAATTTAGTCTGATTGGGGTAGGTCGATGCGTTGCTTACTATCTTCAATAATTAATATAAAAATGAATCGCAAAATGTGTTGGTAAGCGCATAATTCAACAACGCATGGACCAATTTGGCCAATTTTTAAAAAAAATTTTCGTTGGAGTTCAAGGATCGAACCACGCGAGTGAAACCGCGGGCGCCCGCTTGTTTGTTATACATATGTTATATATGAATAAAATCATGATATTATATAATAATTATATGTAGTACAGATTTATCTGTTAGAGGTGAAACTGGCCCTTATATTTTGATAACGTTCTGCATTATATTTTTGGTGATTTATTTACAATTATGTAGTTAAATGTATACTTAGGCTTTATTTTAAGTAAAAACAATATTTTGGTGGTCCCAAATCTAACAGTACAGTTAGTTAAGTAATAACAACGTTGATATCGAGTATATATGTGGCAGGAGGTTATGTCGAATATTGTGGCTCGTATAATTCGATACGTGGTCCACTGACCTCGTGTGGCAGATAATGTGGCTTGCGGACATCTTGGGCGATCGGCGAGTCACGCGTACCGTTACAAATCTCGTTATCTCTTATATTACAGTAATTATTTCCTTCATAAAACTGTGTTGGCAGTGTTTAGGCAATACATGTGACGAATATCGGCGTTTATCTATATTTTTTCTCTATTAACATATGATTTTTGGTATTTATGTAATATGCACAGTCAGTTTACAATTTCTGTGTAACCAGAGACAAAAACTGAGGCAGCGAGAATGCAAAAGTAACTGTTTGTCTCGTTTTTACTCATAAGTCGCTACAAACATAGACCATAGACCTTGGGAAAGCTCAGGTCCCACAGGATATCAGGAAAAGTAGTCCCTAATATGAAACGTAATCTGTTTTTATTACACATATCGTAAATCGAACTAATTTAACATTCGTGCGAAAACCAATATGTTTGGTTTCTTCACTTAAATCTAGAGACGAATTTCCATGCTTATATCACTGTCTTGCGTGTTGTAAGTTCATTACGCAGCGCCAAAACAAATTAAACCGACGATTTGCGTTCCATACAATCCCAGCTTCATAATCGTGTTATTGTAATTAAATCTATTCAAGGTTGCGCGGAGGGGATCCCTTTCGTATGTAGGTCTAAATCAAGGTCCTTAGTTTTTGATGAACAGCAAAAGTAAAATTATATAAGGACAGATAAAAAAGCAACTGAGCAAATAGTGACAAAGTCGGTTGTGGGTTCGGTTTCCGCTTTGCCTAAAATGTGGCAGCACATTGCTAACTGGCATTACAGTCATTCAATGTAATAGGCTGTAGTGGTTTACCATCAGACGGGCAAGGTGCTAAACTAAAGTGACAAAAAATATCAAAGCTAGATTGAAGTATTGTATCATATTATAGGTATAATGTATCGGCAAATTTGTTGAAAATCGGTCGACGGAGAAGGGGAAAGTTCGAGCATGTGCACTTGCGCGTGACCAATAGCGCGCAGGCGTGTCAAAATTCGTGTTCTCTGCGCAACCCCCACCCGATATTCAAGAAGTTTGCCGGTACCTGTACCATTTGAATTTTTTTTTTGTCTGTTGCTCATCAAATGCAACAATGTTTGTCAATCCTGCCTCGGACTTTTAAGTTGCCACCAATTTAAATTACCCTACATAACCAAACGTTTGTTGCAAAATGTAGCAATAAAACTCAAGGGCAGACACATTACGTTATGACTAATAAGTTTTAATATGATTATTGGAGTAACAATTTTGGTCAACGAAGTTACAATTTTGGTCAATACTACAGCTACGTATTGTTCAGGTGTCAATGACCCTTTAAATATGTGACCAGAAATACAGGCATGTGACGCATACACTAATTTGTCCCGCCTACAATATTATACTACAATAAAGGCACCCTTGAGTCTTCATTGCCTTTTTTGAGAAAAACAATATTTAGCAAAAAGAGTTTGCAGTGGGATGTTAGTAAGACTAAATACCTACACACAAAAGAAAGCAAATTATTTTTATATGACACAATCTAGCTTTCAGTTAAATAGCTTAAGTGTGTTTTAGAGATAAATAACAGTAATAAAAAACTATTTTATATCTTACTTAAGTTTGTGTTTTTTGCCTGTAGCGTTTTATTTTTGTGAGAATGAACAAACTCCTAACAAGATAGAATATGTATGAGATTGTTTTAACTCATGTACCTATGTAAGTGTATGACTTTGTTTTGAGCGAGTTAGTAAATAATTTGCGTATGCAGTTTTTCCATTTTTAGGAACTTTTCTCAGTAATAAGAGTACTTTATGGCATAATACGAGTTGTCGCTTATTTGTGTCCATCAAATAACTTCGAGATATGTAGACAACTACAAAGCCAATTACCAGGTTTGCTAAAGCTCTGTCTTTTAAATGTGTTTTATACAAACACCATCTAGCTATTCTGTGATCACGATTTTGTTCGGCAATCGAAACTTCAGGTTTAGTTTTTCAATACAGGTTTTGATAGACCGCAAGATCATTATTCTATGTTTGTTCCACAAAGAGTTATAAAAATCAGAAAACCAAAAGTAGCAGTTATGAAAAAAGTGTTTTCTTGATTTCCGTACAATAATTTAGCTTTGATAAGGTAGCTCTTTGAAACAATAAAACAATGGCTGTTGATTAGGTCTCGGTTGCGAATTAAGACAATAAAATATGCACCTCGATATAACAGAAAAGTATTTGCAAAATGACCAGAACATATTACGTTACATACTTACTATCACATATACGAGAACCATTGGATTTATATTGCATGACACGTTAAAGCGTTATTTCTTGTGCATTGCGCATAGATTACACGAATGTATGACTACGTCTTTGTTGCGAAAAATGCCGCAAAACCCCTCAGTCGTGCTCTGTCTCCATCATTATTTATTGCAGACTTTGATCCTTATGGGAACACACCCTCTCCTTCTAAACATCCATTTTATCCGTTATGTCTCTTATAAAAGGTAGGTTAAACTTCTATTGTAACTGTTGAGATATTATGCGCCAAATACATCACGGACGGGAACCACTAAGTGAGCAGACGGCCAAGATCATTATAGGGTCAAAGGGAGGGAGGGATAAAACAAGATTTTCCCGTCACCTTGCATCGCCTGTTAATCGTCATACTCATGTTAAATAATTGTTTGTTCGCAGGTAGTGAAGCTACTGTCGTCATACTCATGCTAAGTTATTGTTTGTCCGCAGGTAGTGAAGCTAGTGTCAGAAACGTTCAACTACCTCCGGATAGACCGGGAGCGCTCGCGGCTGAAGCGCGCCATCACCGAGCAGTTCCCCAACCTGCGCTTCAACCGCATGGGCCTGCCGCCTAAGGTGCGTATCCTGCATCATCAGGACTTCACAGGCCCTGAATCAACTCAAAGTCTCTTAGGCGCACTTTTGTGTCCTGTGTTGGATACTAGCTAGTTGCTACCAGTGAATAAATATCTCTGGACATTATTCACACAGCGCCATCTAGCCCCAAACTAAGCATTAGCTTGTGCTATGGGTGCCAGACAACGGATAAACATTACTTATATACTTTTTTTTTTTGTAAATACATACATATTATACATAGAAACATATGAATATGATGGTATCTCGTATATCTCCTAGACCTTCCATCATTTGGACTTTACAGGCATTGAGCCGACTCTTGGTCAGCTCATAACAGCTATCAGTAAATATGAAATCAGGCCACCCTGCTCAGATGTAGATATTTTTTGTGTCCACTTACATTCAATGGTTACAATCTGCTATATCGATAAAAAAGTGTCTACGTCTTTGCAGCACTTTATGAACCATTACATTGCATACACGCCTTATAAATCGCTTTTTCTTTAATATTGTTAACCTACTAAGCCATTGGTTACAGGTGGGATCGTTCCAGCTGTTCGTGGAAGGGTACAAAGATGCGGACTACTGGCTGCGACGGTTCGAACAAGATCCTCCGCCCCCACACGTCATGAGGAAGTTAGTATCATCCTCTCGTGTTATCAAACATGCATAACTGCTTACCATAAGGCGACCCACAGACTTGAGAACCTACGGTCTCGTGATATAATAAAAAAAAAAGTACGTGGGACGAATTTATTCCTATTCCGAGTAACAGAAGATGGTCTTTAGATATGTTACAGTCAAAGTGATCAATTAGCTATTATATAATATAATGACTGGTCATTATATATAATAACCAAATTGACTAGACAATGTGATAAATTGATCACTTTATCTGGATATTATTTATAATAGCTGGTCCAAGTTAGCCAAAGTAATCAATACGTACGTTACTGACATATAAAGTGTATAAATAGTTGTACAAACTATGTATATGTTACGCTCACAGATCAAAAACGCTCATTGAGCGGAAAAATAGCTTACAACGCGTTGCGGTCACAGTAAAACATCCAACGTACTGACACACAGAGGAGACTATATTTTGAACAAAAACAACGTCGGAGGCGAAAATCGACTCTGATGGATATAGGTTAGAAGGCTAAGGCGGGAGCGGAGCGAAGCGGAGCTCCCGCCTTGGCTTGCCCTGACCAAGTAACATGGGTAGAATTCGGTTCATTTGGGGTCGCAGTTCTAACCTAACCTAACACAAATCTATCCATTTTTATTACATTATCCAAGTCTATGAAGATATTATATATAATGGCTGGTTAATGTGATCAATTCTGTGTCATTTATCACTTTGACCAAATTGAGTAGATATTATATATAATGGCTAGTTATTATATATAATATCCAGATTGATCACTTTGGCTGTAACAGATACATCAGCCGCCATGGAAATGAGATGTTTCTAAGTGGACTGCGTGCCTGTTTGACAACTGACGAAAACTTGTATTTGTTTTGTGTCTGGATATCGATATTTGTATGTACCTTCATTGTTTCTAATACTCATACATAACACACTGCGTGCTTGAACAACTTACATTGGGGTTAGATCAATGTATGTAATGTTGTCCAATATACAACGTATTAATTTAAATGCGCAAAACCTGAAATTAGTTTGGTCAGAATGATGAGTAGAATATATTAAACCACTTTTTAATATAGGTCACATTTTTCAAAAATTCTTCCTTAAAAATGTTGCCCTGTCTATTTATTAATAGGTCAAGCTATCACGTGCGTAAACCATGCCTACCGACTCGTCCCTCGACAAAGCGTCGTCGCAGACGCAAGAAACGATTTGAATTGCCAGTGAAACTAAAACAGCTCATAAAACCTTTGATTTTTTTAAATGTTGTTTTTTTCCTTTACAATTAGGTCAATTGAATTAAAAATCATTTGGGGTGTTTGAGGTTTTGCGCATTTAAATTAACACGTTGTATATTAAAGTGACCCCAGAGGTAAAAGTCGGTGCCTCCCATCATGTGGGCTACGTGACTGTCTGCCAACTCATCTAGAATTAAAGAAATCTATTTATTGTCAGGTTCCAGCTGCAGTTCGAGCGGTTGGTGGTTCTGGACTACATCATCCGCAACACGGACCGCGGCAACGACAACTGGCTGATCAAGTACGACGCGCCCGGCAACAGCGACAGCATCGCCATGATCGACCCCTCGGTCAGTACTCATACAAATGTCCATCATACATTATACAGCGTGGAATTTTAGTCTTTGTTTTCCCGCAGTAAAATGATTCTATATTAGTAGTAAAATAGATAAATAAAGTTTTTTTTAGTCAAATCATTTTTTACGATTATGATAGACGAAACTTGAACCAATGGTACTAGCTGCGTCGCGGACGGTCACCGGCTGGGGCCATTGCCCTTCGCGTTTATCAAAAAAAAATATTATTTAAATATTATAAACCAAATGTAATAATATTAAATATTATTACATTTGGTTTACATTTTCCCATAAAACTTTATAAAAAAAATAAAAAAAAAACTTGCATAAATCGATAGTACTACTGAAGGTAAAGCGTTCTGCTGCGGGAAAACAACAACACGCAATATACTCTGCCGCTTGAGCGAATGAGTCAGACGAACAATAAGTTTAATGGATTTGCACATCACTCCGCGAAGCTCCCCGCTAGATGGGCAGTACGAACGGTTTTGCATCGCTTTCCCAGTAACGATTATTTTCACTGGGAATTTCCAGACTTCGGACTGTGATTGACTATTTTACTGGCTACACTTATTTATAATTTTCGTCATAAGACTACAGTTTCGCCATTGATAGTGTATTTAAAAAAGAGGTAGATATGCCATCCTTTGACGCACGGCGATTAGAATTTGATCCGTCGAGATATACTAAATCTATTTGCTTTACCAACCGTTGACATTATGCGTCTAAAATGATTTGTGTCAATTAACACAATATGAGCGGAGCATTTTTCGAGCGCTAGTGCCGTATCTACCTCTTTTTTAAATACACTATCAATGAGTTTCGCAGTGTTAATGTATGTGATGTGGTTAGGAGTGGAGCGGCTGCGAGGTGGGCATCGCGGCGATCGACAACGGGCTGGCCTTCCCGTTCAAGCACCCGGACTCCTGGCGCGCCTACCCCTACCACTGGGCCTGGCTGCCGCAGGCCAAGCACCCCTTCAGCCACGAGACCAAGTAATACACTAACTATTCAAATAGGCTGTAGTGGTAGTGTATGTGTCACCACACCTCGCCATCGTGTATACTCGTATAATATTCTACTCGTATTAGTTAAACTACAAGCGCGAGCACTCCTCTTAATTGTGTTCTCATCGTCATATTCATATTTATTGTAAGGCAACTAACAAAAAAAAAAAAATGCTTCGCCGTACTGGTAGAAGAAAAAACAACTTGCATAACGTCAGATGGTCTGATGAGTTGTCGAGGGAGTATGCGCTGGAGTGTGGAGTAAGACAGGGTGGGTTGTCATCACCTGTGCTTTTCAGCCTTTACGTTGATGGGCTCATTGGTGCACTCAGTGACACCGGGGTGGGCTGTTCTGTTGACGGACAAATGGTCAACAGTATCAGTTACGCTGATGACATGGTGTTGCTGAGTCCATCAGTGAGTGCATTGCGTAAACTTTTGGCTGTGTGTGAGACATACGCCTTAGAGCACGGGCTCCTTTACAACACCAAGAAGAGTGAGCTGGTGGTATTCCGTGCTGGTAGAAAGAAACCCTTGGTAGTGCCTCCGGTTTACCTTCTTGGTGTACCATTAAGAAGAGTGTGCCGATTTAAATATCTGGGGCACATAGTAACAGATGATCTCAGTGATGATTGTGACATCGAGAGAGAGCGGAGAGCGTTGGCCGTTCGATGCAATATGCTTGCCCGCAGGTTTGCTAAGTGTGCTAGAGAAGTTAAAATCACCCTTTTTAAGGCGTACTGCCAATCCTTTTACACTTGCAACCTGTGGTGTGACTATACGCAGAAAACCTACAACGCACTCCGCGTGCAATATAATAATGCCTTCAGGATGTTTATGGGCTTCCCCAGTTTCTGTAGTGCCTCGACTATGTTTGCTGTAGCCGGTGTAGATGATTTTCACGGCATCATTAGAAAACGTATAGCATCTATAATGGGTAGGGTACGGAGGAGTTCCAATTGCATCCTGGAGGTAATTAAATATAGATTTGACTGTCCCATTCTTAGGCATTGGAATAAAATGCATACGGGTGGGACTTTCAAATTTTTAAATTGATGTTCCTAGCCTGTTTTGTTTTATTTTTGTTTTTTATATTACTAACATTTTGCTTTTAATGTATCTTTACTAACAAATTTGTATGGACTACGGGTCTGAAATAAAATGTTTATTATTATATATTATATTATAACGTTGCAAATGAGATTGAAAAAATCAGACAAAAATTTTGCCCCACCCGGGAATACAACCCAAGACATCGATAACATCGGATTCCTGGCCGGTATCTATACCATTATTCAGACCTCATATTAATTGGAGAGTCAACATCTTTTGACTGTCTGACTTCACAAGATATTTAGACATAAACACTTTGTTATAAAAAACCCATACAATAAATTTTTATTATTTTCCCAGGGAGTTGGTGCTTCCCCTCCTGTCCGACATGAACTTCGTGCAAGAGCTGTGCGATGAACTACACATATTATTTAAGGTAAGGGTTTGAGATTTTTGAGACAGCTACTATAAATTGATTTAATTATGAATTATAAATGATTTCAAATAGTTCATAAATGGCTGCAATTGTGTGCGGATAAGAATCATAATTGAATTTCCGATTTTAAACTTTGTTTTAATGCAGACGTTCCCAGACTTTTATTCTCATAGATCCAATTTTTTATTTGTACTGGTAGACCTCCTGCAACTACATTTTACGATATTTGCAAAACTTGACAAAAAATGGACCCCAGCGAAGTTACACATAAGCCCCTGGGCCCCATTTTGGAAATTAAGGTTTCAATGCGATAGTAGTTAAAATTATAATTAACTTGTGTAGAAACCGCACCAATACTAATAGCGGAGTGCGGTGGGTGACGCACACAGTACACACGGCCTCGCGATCTGCGCAGGAACGCGGTGCAGTGGGTTATTCACCATATTATGATGTTGTTGTGGACGCGACTTGTTGGCTGTTGCCATATGCGTTGTCACTGAGGGTGTTGTGTCTTTACAGCAAGATAAGGGGTTCGACAAGGGCCTGTTCGAGCGGCAGATGTCGGTGATGCGCGGCCAGGTGCTGAACCTCACGCAGGCGCTCAAGGACGGCAAGAGCCCTGTGCAGCTCGTGCAGATGCCCGCCGTCATCGTCGAGAGGTACTACTCAGTACCCGCTACCCAGTACCCTACCCAGTTCCTTTTACCCCCTACCCAATACCTACTACCCCCTACCTAGAATCTTCTAACCCCTACCCAGTACCTACTACCCCCTACCCAGTACCTACTTCCCGCTTCCCAGTACCTACTACCCCCTACCCAGTACCTACTACCCCCTCAACTCGGTACCTTCTTCCCCCTTCCCAGTATTTACTACCTTATCATACTATTTCATGACTTATAAATATTTGCTCTCATTAACAAAAATATTTCTGTTGAATTACAGATAACATTACTTTCTGATAAAAATAAAAAAGATTATCAAATACACTCCATTACTTAAGGGGTTGTATTTAACTGCGCATCAAAAAATACTGATTGTGCATCAAAAAAATACTGAATTGCTAACCTAACCTAACCTTTGGTATGGAATCAGTTATTTTGATGTACATTTCAGTATTTATTTGATGTAAATTTAAATATTTCCCTTATGTTGCTATGGTGTCAAACTATATGATGATATAATATACAGTACGTACGTGGTTGCAGGTCTAAGAGCGGCACGACGTCGTCGCGGTTCTTCGACTCGTTCCAGCAGCGCTTCCAGCACAAGTCGCCCTTCTTCTCCTGGTGGTGAGCGCTGCAGGTGAGACAACACTCATTAATTCACTCATTCGCTTATCATTTGTTAAATTATTTATTCATCTCTTATTCGTTCATTCATTTACTTATCATTTATTCATTCTTTTATTCATTCATTTATTCACTTAATCATTCATTCATTCACTTATTCACATAAAATGTTTCGGTGGTACAAGATAGGTTCATAATAACTTACCTCCCAATGCCATCTGGCTCAGACAGAAGACTGCTCTTGTGCGGGCAAAATTAAAGCATTGTGCAAAGTAACATCCTCAATGAATAAAATCATATGACCATATGATAGATAGAGATTAAATAATCGTATGTTGCATGTGTAACAAAAACTATACGGATTTTTCTTTATATTTTAAATTCGTGGTTTCTATTTCCGCCTTGGATCTGGCTTTTATTAATTTTAAATGTTTACGTGTGGGGGCACTACAACTTGCGTTGCACAAATTCCTATCACAGGTGGATAAAAATGGTCCCAGCCATTTCCATCCCCCCACCAGGGAGGGTTTGTAGAACTCATCTTTCGTGCTTGCTAGTGATGTTATGGACTAAAGCTACTGTTACACATGCTCTAAAATCTGCTATTGAGTATGCTCAATACGAGCATGCTTATGAGCAGTTTACATTTGCTAGCAATAGGCATGCTAGGTTTTAAGTATGCTCCTGTCATACATCCACATGCCATTTTATAGCGTGCTTTCTCGCTCCCTGTCAGTTCAAACAACTCTCTCTCTCTCTCTGTCTGTCTGTTGCGAACGACTGATCGATTATAGCATGCTCATGCTCAATAAGCAAACCTGTTTAGACGCGCTTCAAGGACGCCCCCTTCCACCCGCGCCGCAGGTAGCATGCTCAAAAATCGCACGCCTGTCGATTTTTGAGCAAATTCGAAATGTTGTCATAAATGCTACTAAGTGACAACTGCCTAATAGAAGCATGCTGTCATGCTTGAAATGAGCATGTGTAACAGAAGCTTTAAGGCCCATCATTCCGGCTCTCTCGACACCACCATCAGGCAATTTCCTTCATTAATTTGTGGTTTTTCGACTTTCAGATAAGCACCACGGTGAAAGTTCCGCGACGACTCTGGTAAATTAGTAAACAATTGTATGTATATGTATGTATGATGTAGATTAGTGCATTTTAAAATTATCGTAGTGTAAAATAAACTATGCTGATGTTGGGAGCGGGATGACTAAAAGTTATATGACGTCATCATTGCTGGCTGCTTCTATTCATTATGATTCCCTTGAGTTATCAAATAGCAAAAAATATTGCTATCTTGCTGTGACCGATATCTTGTCAAGGTACGCTTAAGCTTAATCCAGGATTCGGTAAGTGCAGTACTAATTTATGTCTTGTCTCGACACAATGGAGCCACAAATGAAAGATGGTTTTTACTGAACTCTTGATTGATTAGCGAAAGGACAATGCTCATCTAGTATGAAAAAAAAACCCAGGTTGGAATCAAATGAAAAGTATCTCCAATTATTGGTAATAATATGCAATTAAATATTCCATAGGGGGCATCATCGAAATCAGTGGCGGTATGTGTGAAATTGCTATTCAACTTTTTCAGGGGTCACATAAAGTATCAGTTAAAGGGAGCAGTAAACAGATACAGTTGCGGTTTAAGAGTGTATAAAATGGCTATATCTAACATAATTATATTATTTAATTGTATATTATTATTATTATTCAATAAAATAAAGCGTACCAGTTTGTTTGTTTTTGTAAACACGCTAATCTCAGAAACTACAAGACCGATTTTAAAAATTCTTTCACCAATGGGAAGCTACATAGTTACTGAATAATACGTGCAAAAAAATTTTTTTTTTATATTTAAAAAAAAAAAATTTTTTTTTAGCACTTGTTCAGTAAAGTTGTAGCTTCCCATTGGTGAAAGAATTTTTAGAATCGGTCTTGTAGTTCCTGAGATAAGGGCGTTTCCAAAAACAAAAAAACTGTTTTGCTTTATTATACTAAATAATAATAATTATACACAATTATATAATATAATTATGTTATATATTGCCATTTTATACACTTTTAAACCGCAACTGTATCTGTTTACTGCTCCCTTTAACTGATACTTTATTTGACCCCTGAAAAATCTGAATAGCAATTTCACACATACCGCCATTGATTTCGATGATGCCCCCTATGGAATATTTAATTACATATTATTACCAATAATTGGAGATACTTTTCATTTGATTCCAACCTGGGTTTTTTTTGAGCATTGTTCTTTAGGAAATACAATGTTGCCTTGTAGGCGGCCAACAGGTATTTTATTGGAGCGATTGCCATCTGACCTCTGTAAACCTTAAAAGGGTAACCAAATCAAGTGGAACATGGCATAACATGAACTTTAGCTGTATCATTTTCGGTTTTTATATACTTTATATTCATAGCTGGGCATCGTTAATCAAATAGAACTTCGTTAATCGCTAATCCGTTACTAAAAAAGTTAACTTCGTTAAACGTTAAAGCGCTTCTTTTGGGACGAATTAACGCAAGTTAACGTTAATCGTTAATCCGTTAACACATGGTAAATAATGCTTAAAAAAATCAGAAATTAAAGGGGTTATTTACCAACTGGACACACGAGACTAGACAAGGTGGGTCCATTTAGTGAAATTTAAATTTGTATCATTTATTACTTTGTTATCTCGTCACGAAAAGATTTACTTTGTTTCAGGTTACAGTGTGACTCGTTGGGATAACTTTGTAAAATGATTTCCAACTAGTCACACAGAGTCACACTTGACTGTAACCCGTTGGGAGCAGTGGCGTAGCGTATTCCCAACCAGTCACACTCATTCAATATTTCAATCTACAACAAAAAATATTGAATCTCCAGTTAGGTACACTGTAAGGAGGTTATCTTTATGATATTCAATGATAATAAAAGACAAGAGAAGAACTAATTCAAAGATACCGGTTGAGAATAGTGCTTTTACAATTTCTTCTTCATTTCATTCCAGGTCCACGACTGGTGGACGTTTTCTGAGGTGGACGTTCAGAATAATATATTTATCTCTATTTCGCTGTTATTGTTCCTAACGTGCCCTGTTGGTGAACTTTGCGAACAAAACTTAAAAGTTGTCGCAACGTTGCTTGGTGGACCTTGGGAATAATCCAAATGAAGTAAGGTTGTTATTCGGGCAATTAATTTCTTTCTCAAAGGCCGGCAACTTACTTGTGACTCCTCCGGTGTTGCAGGTATCTATGAGCGGCGGTGATTGCTTACCATCGGGTAGGTACATTAAAAAACGCAAAATTTGAGTTCTACTTATTATATTTTTCAACACCGATACTTATATTTCCGTAACTTTGATTCTTTATAGTTGCCAAATCGTTTAGTCAGACGATGGTCTATTTACGTGGCATTAATCTACGTGATCTCAGGCACTTTACCATTATCATCATTTCCTTGCCCTTATCCCACGTTATGTAGGGTCGGCGCAACATGTTTTTTCCTTCCACACACTCCTATTAGCCGTCAATTCTACATTCTCTCCTTTTATTTTCAAATCATACTTCACGCAATCCATCCATCTCTTTTTCGGTCCTCCTCTGCTTAAATCTCCGTCTACGCACATATATATCTATCATTCTTTTGGCGACATGTGTGTCTTCTCTTCTCATTCCATATTAACCTTGCACTCCTTACTTTATCCACTACCGGTGCAACTTTCAAACTTCCTCTTATATACCTACTCATTCCTAATCGTATCCAACCTCCACACATCCATCTTAGCATGCGCATCTCAGTTGCATGTACCTTTCTTTCGATCCATACATTGCGACAGGTCTGATGACCGTTTTGTAATTTTTTCCCTTAAGCTTAAGGCATCCGTGGGTCACATGTTGTTCCCGAGATCTGTCGCCACTTCATCCATGCTGCATTCATTCTATTCTGCACGTCCCGTTCGATGCTATGCTGTTCGTTCAATGTTTTGTACTTACTTCACCATAATAATGCTCTCATTTTATCAAACGTGTTCAGTTGACGAAAACATGAAAGTGATTTATTTTAAGTTTTCTTAAGTGGACACGTGTCGAGATGACATAGTAATAAATGATAGAAAATTTAAATTAATTGACACAAACAAAAAAAGATTGTATATTTAGAGTGTTTAATGGCACGGTGCGGTAAACCGTCCTCCTAGCCGAGTTTTTCAACTACGGCGGCCAATCTTTTTACGATCAGCAAACTACGCAGGATATATTTAAGTGCACAAGTGAGTTCGCAAGCACAGGTGCACTCTCTATTCCCTCACTCTCATACGGTGGGACAATAGTAAGTAACGGATTAACGGACTTGGAAAAATGTAACGGAAGTTAACGAGTCCGTTAACATTTTTTTAAGTTAACTTAAAAGTTAATCCGTTACTGGAAATGTTAACTTCGTTAATTAACGATTAACGGATTAACGAGTTAATGCCCAGCTATGTTTATATTAATACCTTGACTAGCTATTATTAAATCAATGTGTGAGTCGCATAACTTTTAGTCTCCCCACAGTTATATTTTGATGACGTTATCAAATATTCATATTTGCTTTACAATAAACTATATTATTTTTTTACGCTACTTTGTAATTATCTCACTTTGTTTAATCGTTTAAGTGTTTTTAATATATTTTAAAGCTGTATAATGATAGTCCGGTTTCTGACTTTAGCAATAGTGCTAAGTTAGCGGTCTGTGTTGGACCAAACTAGTCGAAATTGCTGTCTTGAAATTGTCTTTACTCGACTGCGTGAAGAATGGGTATTTAATACATGGGATCAGTTAATACATAGAACTGATTTATACGAGTCAGTGGCGGAATAAGCATTCCTGAGGCACGGGGTGGTAATAGTAATTTGAGTTATAAACAATTCCTAATTTTTTCTCGATTTTAAAAAGGGAAAAAAACATTTGTTTTACCCCGTAATCCGCCAAAGTTTTTTGTCACTGACGTAAATCTTTAACGTTACATTATGTATTGGTTTATCATTCGTAAATAAAAAAAAAAAACAAATTAACTAAAGATAATACTTATTAGGAAAACATTTTTGAAATCTGTAAATTGAAATTTCTGGTCGTATATTAATAATTAAATTATGTTTTTCATTATTATCGACAAGGCTGTGTAGACTACATAATATTATAAACCGATTGTATGTGAAGACAGGAATGCGCGAGAGTCATAGTGAGATGACTTTGTAGTTGGTCCAATGTAAAAATGAAAAATCATTCTCTGAGCTAGATCTACTGTGCTCTCGGGGACCATGGTCCAATGAACCATCTTTGGTGTGTCGTATCTATTACTTTGATTGTGCGATGCAGAATTTCATACAGGTACCGGCAAACTTCTTGAATATCGGGTGGGGATTGCGCAGAACATGAATGTGCACATGCGCGAACTTCCCCCTCTCCGTCAACCGATGTTCAACAAGTTTACCTGTACTAATTCGACAATTCGACATCGTTTTTGAGCGCCACCTGTCATCAGTTTGTAGAACTGATGTAGGTAGATCGAGTAAGAGGAAGCCACTACTTAAGTTAGTAATCAACCTGTCTTAATGGCGTCTCACGCATTCCTGAGAGATTCAATTTGTTCTTACTTGTTATATTTCCCTATAATGCTGTTGCCATTAATGTTACAAAAGTTTTTTTGTATATAAAAAATACAAATATATTGTCAATACCTGCCTTATCATTCGCTGGCTCGATGGTCTTACATAAAAATTCTAAGGAGATCAAATTATATGCTTGTGATGAAAAATGGGTTTTCTTTTGTGAATTTTATTAAATACTATTGTCCCAAAGGACAATGCATAAGATTGGGCCCAAAAAAAAAAATTGTTGTGCAGATTTGGGACATAGACTACGAAGTAGATCCAATAAACACCTTTAACTTTTACTATGGCGTCGACAAAATTGGTCCTAGTGAAAAAAATATGTTTATTATGTTAATTATTTATGTTCATATAAAAATTAATACATTATTATGGACGATAACTTTTTCCTCGGCGCCGGACGCAATAAGTAAGTATAGAATTTTTTAAGCAAGTCGTTTTGGTGATCCATTTCATTTAATATAAAACAAGTAAGAATGAATTGAGATTTTTATAGGCTTTAATTTTCTTTTCCCTGTAGTTGTTCTTATGCCTTAATACTTAATGCAGGGTTTCCGTAGTGGACCTTAGTGATATCTTGAAGGAAATGGTGTTATATGGTTACGGTTAAGTAATATCTTTGAAACATGACTTAATGGTATACTTTAATTTGGTTAAGTAGATTTTGAACTTAATGACTATGCATTAAGGTTCAAGATTGTATACAATTGATAGCTTTGTGTCATTAAGAGTAACCGTAGTCAGTTGTTTGACGTAGTCTATTCAATCGATTCGATGAAACTTTCCTAAACATATTTCAAACTGTATTTATTGAAAAGTAAGGACACATTTTGCATGAATTAGGGATCTGGCTGGTTTGCTGACCACTCATTAGTGGTGAATGCAAGGTCCAGTAAAAGGACTAATTCTTTATAGCACCTGAAATATATCATGACTTTTATCAAATTAAAGTATGCCTTTATGTCATATAGACCAATTATGAAACCCTAAGGGTTAAACGAAAGGACGGAAGCTAGAAAATACAATTGATACTAATCGATCTCTCTGTGAATAAATAGATTTTCAATAAACCCGTATATATTAAACTCGAATTTTGTACATCCCATTTACTTTATATTTACCGTCATCATCCCTCTTTAATATTGAGTGATAACATCCATATTGCTGTATTTTTCCTAATTCTTAACCCACGAGGGTGACTATTTTTAAAATGCCAAATAAATATAATACTCTTGATAACTACGAGCAAATCTAATTTTTTTTTACAAAAAATCATTACTAAATGTTAAACGATGATGATGACAGAATTTCCCATATCTTATGTGTTAATAGTTTGTAAATAACGACTATAATCTTGTTATCCTCAAAAAATTAATGTCATTAACACTGATTAGTGCCGGAACTAAAAAGTCCCGTTAAGTGTAATAAAAGTTTAAAATCTAGATTAATTCTAGTAATCAAAGGTCTGTTACCACATGAGTGAATATGTCTGTTGCCCTTCTGTCTCTCAGTTGGCGATGTAACCTAATGCTTTTTATTGTAATGGCGGTATACGGCACCTTACAAAGTATAATGTGCCACTCCAGGCCCAAAGGTCTACATTATATAATGTTAAAGTAATAGTGATGGGCTTTCAGTGTGTTTAGCGAATTATGTTCGGAACCCAATTTTGTTTTTTGAGATTTTCTGTCCCTATTAATGTGGAGTTAAGCCTATGTCCCTTCATAAAGGAATAGCGTTTCAAATTAGGAACAGTCGTGGTGCCAAAAGTTAAACTCCTTGTCTGACTCTTTTTCGAAAACAATTTCGTAATTTTCAGTCACAAGTGAGTGTTTTCTTTGCGGACATTTATTAAAAATAAAATATTGTTTGCGGACGATATATTTTTTTTGTTACGTATTGTAACTATTAGCGCCGTCCTAAAGGCGTTGCATGGAGAGCAAATCAAATTAAGTAAAATTATGTTTTTGAATAAAATAATCTGGCTACATGCATGTAGCATAAATAAGTATATTGCTGTTATTCACTCGTGTGTTGCTATGTAAGAAAATAGTTCCGAGCTAAAACATCTCTAAGTTTTAATATCAGACGTATTTTACTTATGTAACTATATACTGGACCAGACATATATCGGATCTAGGTATAATCTTTCTGCTAATTATTATGTATTTGTATGTTTTTATTTTGTATGAAACAACAGGTTTTTATTTATCTTCATAACGTTATTTATTTCTGTTTAATACACTGTAATACGATTTTAATGTATACTGCAAAGATTCTTTATATTACTGGCCAGTGTCAACAAAATAAAACTTTTGTCGTACAGATAAAAAATACCTTAGCAGCTCAAATCATAGGGCAGTGTTTTTCAATAATGATTAAAAACCGATTATAAACTAAGAAATATATGATAAGAATATATATTTTTTCTCACATTCTGTTATAATTTCATTTTCAGTTAGGTTGAAGATATTTTTTTTGATACTTGCAATCGACATATTATCGTAAATACATAATAATGACATTATTGAAGTTTGAATTACTCCAGACTCTTTCGTTAGTCTTAAAAGTACATATATGAAAGGTAAAAAAGACTTAATGTTATGTATGTGAACATATATTTTTACGTCCATACTTCATACATTTCTAATATCTTATGACTTTCATATATTTTCGCTTTTTGAAAAACACTGCGTTATATAAAAATATTAATAAAAATCGTAATAGTACAATCCTTAACTTATTCCGAACGTTTTGTACAAGTATCGAGATACCAATTTAATTATATGTTATTGTAATTATCAAGTAGCTAATTAAAACACTTGATTGGTTTTATGGAACTTTGTATATGTTAGAAATACAAAATTTATACAAAATGTGTTGAAATTGTATATTAAAAGAAATGTTAGTCCATTCTCAAAGTACTATAGCATTTTGATAGTGCTAAAATATTGTAAGGCCGCCGAAAGGATTTCAACGTTTAATTCGCATAGAGGTGATAAAACGTTGACAACAGTTATGCTAGTTTATTCATTAACCACATTAGAAGTTCCATAAAGCATTATTAAGTAATAAATAAATCTGTTTATATGTATAATTATTGTGTGGATGAGTGAATGTGTTACGTGGTGGTGACTTCAACGATTTATAACTGAGAGTGAATACTTATCATATTAATAGATACTAGGATAGATTCCGTCACTGAATAAATTAAGCCAGACTACGTATTACAGTCGAAAGGACTAAGATAAACATATTATTATATTCTAACAGAAAATAAAAACTTACCAAATTAATAAAGTACTCGGCAGCTACATATTATTTTTTTTAATGTTGATTTCCAAATTAATCTAAAAATTAAATCAACATCATGTTTGCTTTTTGTCGTATCTTGGAGAAACGCATCCTTGTTATAAATCGTTGAAGTCAATAAAATATGGATTCCATGTTTGTACATAGTTTTAACGTTTTTGTTCAATGGTTATTTCATGTTTATAATGCATTATTTAATTTTGGAGAAAATATAATCACCATTGCATTTTATTGTTGTTATCTTTATTTTCCTTTGCCTTTGTATTTTTATAAATAAATTAATATTCATAAAATAATCAGAATGCATGTCTTGAATGTTTAAAGGCATGTATTCACTAATACACTGATCATGAATTATTTTAGACTTCGGAAGTCACCATATGGTGTCTTACTCATTTTATGCTTAAAATAACAAATGTGACCGTAGAAGGAAGCATGTTTAAAAACTGTATTTTCCAAAATGTCGGCTTCACGGTCTTTGATATTTTTGGTGACCCATGCACTGTACGAGTAGTGTCTTCCACCACTACTATGGTAATTCTAACAAAAAACTTAATAAAAGTTTGAAAAATGAATGATAAGTAAAAGAAATTATAAATCTCAAACATTTTTATTTAACAGGCATTTCATAATAGTATGTGAATAATAAAGAGCTCTGTGCGATACAGTTCTAGCATTTCTACCCGTAAATATACAAACCGTACCTCTAACATAAGCACGACCCTGATTTAAAACAATATAATCGATAAGCGATTCGAGCTGTAACCATATTAGCTATTATACATTATGTTGACTGCCGGTGGTCCTTCCATCACCTTACTGATGACGTTAGTGCAGAACGGAAATCATTGTGATTTAACGCTCCAAGAGTTAATGTACTATCGAGGTCACGCGCGCGTGATCACCCTTAAGGCTAAAATCCTGTGCAGTATTTTCACGTTTACAAGCGCCGCTCCTTAGAAGTCACGATGCGCGTGCACGGTATATTTTTCCAAAAGTGATCACGCGCGAGAGACCTCCATCGTACCTTATACAAACAAATAAATAGCTTATACAAATTAAAAATAGGCCAAAGAAAAACTAAAACTTGTAGGGCTAAGAGAGGACCACGGGCAGTGTCTCTAAAACATTCAATGATAGTAAAAGAAAAGCTACATTAGTTCTAAGCAGCGCCAATCGTTACAATGAGTGGAGCAAGCGACACTAAATTGAATTTCAATTAAATAAATATTTTTAGAAATGTACAAACCAGAGTCCTCATTAATACTACGATAAATAGCTAGCGCTGGATTTAATACAGTCTTATGTAGATCAGCGACTAATGATTTGAAGTCATTTTTATTCGCAGAAGTCATTACAAAACGTAGAGACTTCCTTTTAATATGTACAAAAATCCAGAAATATAAAGAGATGTACATCTCTGTAGTAGTGTAGGTCAAATTGCAAAATTAACGAATCAATCTGTCAATAAAATTGTTAATTATACCTTTTATAGTCATCAGATTATGGGAACACTAACAGGTTTCAATTTGACACATACTAGTCACGAGTAAATGACCACATATACTGGTCACGAGTAAAGTACAATGTAATTTGTAATGAAGTTAAGTAAATTTACATCTATAAACTAGGGGTTCGTTGACACTAGTTCCATGACGGAACTACTGAATTTTTCTTTTATCCTCTGGAGCGTGTCGAGGCCAGAAACATCCTTTCCCGTTCGAGCGTCGCGGATGCTGCGCTATATCGCCGTCTTGAGAGGTTATTACTAGTTCCATTATAAATGAAATTCGAAATAATAAAAATAGTGTCAATTATTGACTTGACACTAGTACCATTCAGTTTCATGATGGAACTAGTTACCTTATGTGTCGTCAACATTGACGGGAATTTTCTTCTATTTAGGAATGTGAAATAAATTAACGATCTAGACTAGAAACACTGACTGGTAGAGTACTCTTCAGATGTTGGCGATTAAGCGACTGCCGAGTCAGTTTGACCGTCTACAATACAAGAATTTATATTGATGTTAGGCAAACCAAATAATTGTACGAGATTTGTGGGCGTGGTCAGATAGACTAGTATTTATTTCATTGGATGATAAGAAAACAGCCGCTTAGTTCGCCAACGTTAGAAACATACTTAAAAAAGGCCCGTATTCAAAACCATTGAATAAGAACATAAAACAAATAATTTATTAAAATAAAGCTAATATTACATCACATTTTAATATATAACTTTAATCCATCCTACCTTAGTTTGGACTACGGGCCTGGTGTCATCAATACCTTTTAATTCGAATCTTCTTTCCTGACACCACAAAACTGTATGAAATTCTTTGTCTGAGTTTTAGTAAGAAAAAAAAAATATTATGACATGAAGTGCTAAATTCTCATCTGGATTGTTGACACATTGAGACATTGGGGATTATAACTCACGACCTTTGGTATAAACCAGAGGCACTACCAAATGGAATTCATTCATTAGTATTCGAGTTAGTAAAATTATCTAGGCTACTTTAAAAAAAAGTAATTGTTATTATTTTGTAGTAGCTAAACCTATGTAAATAAATGCACATGTATTTGTGGTTAACGTTTCTATAATAAATGAAGACGATATTTGAGATAATTCCTTTGGGAAAACTAATTTAATGAAATGTGTTAGTATTATCTTTATGCATTTTTAAAATCTCATTTGACTAACATTTTATCATTCCAAGGTGGTTTTAATTACATATTAAAAAAATACTGTCTTATAAATATATTTTGAGACAAAGAATTTCAGTACTAAATATATGAACTACAACATAATAAAATTATTTAAGTATTAACATTTTTAATATTTCGACATTTTACAATAAATAAAATATTTTCAAAATAATTAATAAATTTTGCACGTACTATGCAAGTCTATTTTGATGTTTTAAAAATATGGAAAACTACAAAACGAAAAAATTTACAAATGGTTCAAGCAATGACGTTCAATTAAACAACTAGACACCCAATCTCTAAGAAAAATTCCTCAAAAAACGTCCGAGCGGCGTTGACACAGATGACATTAACACATTCGTTCAAATTAACACCTTATCTCGTGGCAGTTACTGTTTAATGTCAATTGTATACAATTAAACGAAAACTCTGCCCAATAGTCGGGTGGGCAGACTTTTGCTTCGGACAATATTTGAGCGTGAATGGGAGTCTAGTTGTATTTTGAAAGTCATTGGGTTCAAGTAAGAACAATGTAGGTATAGTAAACAGCTCATCAACCTACCCTAAAAGTCTCCATCGATCTATGTAGCAATAAACTGAAAATTAGTTTTGACTATTTGACAGAGAAAGGGTAGATCGATGTGCTTCTTGGAGTACTATCAGTACAATTTATATTTTACATTTTTATACAATCTTTAACCTAATTAGTATCAGGCTAATTAATATCTCCTGGGCAAAGGCCTCCTTATTGAGAACAAGTCATCGTCACAATGAAGGTTTCTGGGTAATCACCGCGTTTTCCAAATAAGGTTTTAAATATTAACAGAGTCTATAATTAATCTTAATAGCATCGACAATTTCTGGTCTCGATTTTGGCGTTCTTTCAGCAGTATTGCAATTAATTATGTTTCATATTAATAATACGAGAGCAATAAATTGGACCATGATTCCCGCTCATAGTCGATTAAGTTGGAAGGAAAATCTTCCAATTATTAGGACTACTTATAGAATTTTGTTAGTGTTACTTCCGCGCAAACTATACAAGAACAATCACAGACGACACATACACAGTGTAACAAACTTATTTGCAAGGACAAAAAATGACTGACGCCCGGTTCACACATGCTCCGTTTTACTGTTCCGTTTTATCGTGGACGTTTTCGACGCCATCGACGAAAAAAAACGTACACGATAAAACGGAACAGTAAAACGGAGCATGTGTGAACCGGGCGTTATTCGGGCAGCACCAATTGCGAAGTTCGAAGGATCTTCGTTCTCGAGCATTACCTCGGCATGAGCGAGTGTTGGTACTTGACGAAGGCGATGGCGGCCAGCTCCTTGCAGAACTCCTCGAGCACGATCAGGCTTTCCACCAGCTGGTTGTGGTCGCCGCTGGAAGATTGAAGGTTTGGGTGACGCAGAGGCAGATAGCTACGAGTCATATAATAACTAAACAAGACTACTGTCCCACTGTGTTATGAGAGTGAGGAAATAGTGCACCAGTTTAACAGTGGCTAAGCCGCTCGGGTATAAATCCCGTAGGTCGTGGGTTCGATTCTCGCCTTAGTTCTGGGTGGTGGCAGGACTTTTTCCTGGCTAGCCCACACAGGTGAAAGCTGCCATAACAGCTCTGGCTGTGATCCGGCAATATTGATGTAGAAGCCAGTACAATTGAAATCAAAGGCCCGAAAGATGAGATAAGCCTATAGTGTGGCAGGACTATGACTATGGACTATGTATGTTTCCTGGTGAATTGTCCTTACCATCATGTAAGCTGCGTCCCGACCTGCCAACTGATCTAGCAAAAAAAACCTGTGCTTGAGCGCCAAGTGCGCTCAGTTGCGCACTAATGTTGGTTGATCGTAATAACTAGCCGTCGTAGCCGAAAACTTAGCTAAAAGGACATTATTATAAGATCAATATAGTGTGTACCAACCTTTCATCATAAATAGGATCTTCACTCATCAGCTGCAACCTGGTATTCTCTATAACCTTCTTATAATTCTTAATCCTCGGTATCTCTATAGTCAGCCTCTTGGCCAGTTCCTGCAGCACTTTGAACAGCGTTGGCGTCTTCTTAGCCGTGGGCAGCGTGGGGTTCAGCAGGTACTCGTGGAGGTTCGGGTGCGGGATCAAAGCCAGCCTTGAGATTATGGCCGTAAGGTGGAGATTTACCTGATGATAATTATTAGTTGTAAGCTATAGAGTAAAAAGTTTTAAAGTGGATCGGAAGTTAAAAATAGCAATTTGTTTGCAATTTCGTTATAATTTACATAATTTCGAATTTTCTCACTTTATAAGCCTCATGTGGGCTGTCTTAATACAGATAATTTACTGTGAAATGTGGATTTTTCGTCATCTCTTTTGTATCCAAACAACCAAACTGCGCCAGCGACGTCAGAATATATAACGTAATGCGTATTTTATCTGTTACTTAACATTTCACCCTTCCACCAGATTTAAAAACTTATTTGATCGGAATAACAAAAATAATCAAAAATAATTTTGATTATGTACCGATAACATTAATTTTTCAAAGAAATAATAATAGGAAATTAGTCAAGTACCCAAATAATGTTCGACATGCGGCCTCCAGTTGGGTTACAAGCTCCTTAGTTTAATTAGCATCCGATGATAAAAACGTTAATAACCTGGTAAGGCTGTTCAGGCATGTTGCGCAGCAGTTTGAACAGCATCCTGAAGAAGGGGCCCTCGTCGAACTCTTCGTCGGAGTCTTTGCTCTTGAGCTCCAGCCGGGAGCGGCAGTTGTCTGCGCAACAGGACTGTGCGTCTGGACTGTCGGTTTTTATCTGGAGAGTTTAAATGTATTATGTAGTAACGACTCATTTAAGATTGAGAAGTCGGCTAAAGAATGATTTTTTTTTTTAAATTTTATTCTATTGTTTCAAATTCACTCTTTTTATATTACAAGTTTACAATCAAAAGAACAAAATATTATTAAGTTGCTTTAAAGATGCACTAATTAATGAATACTTGAATAGTCAATATCAATGTTGCAGTGACGCTTCAGCCAGATTCGGAGGAGAACCTCGGCTAGGCTGGTCCCACCTAGGTGTGAAGGGGAAACGGGGTAGTTTTGTGGGTAGTGGGACAAACATCTTCAGTCCCGAGTTCTACACCCGGCCGTAGGTCTTGTTGGCCTGCGGTTATAGTGCATCAACATCTTCAGAAAGAAGTGGTTTTACTAAGGCTTAGGTTTTTATAATTGGTAGTCAATGACGTTCAATATACAACTAGACTCCCATTCACGCTCAAATATTGTCCGAAGAAAAAGTCTGCCCACGCAACTATTGGGCAGAGTTTCCGTTTAGTTGTATACAATTGACATTAAACACTAACTGCCACGAGATAAGGTGTTAATTTGAACGAATGTTTTAATGCCATCTGTGTCAACGCCGCTCGGACGTTTTTTGATGATTTTTACTTAGAGATTGGGTGTCTAGTTGTATATAGAACGTCATTGTTGGTAGTGTATCGTTTGATGTACCGACCGTGTCGAAGACGTCGTCGAGGTGCAGGTCGGCCTCGGGGCGGCTGTCGTAGCTGTGCGTGGAGTTGTATATAGAACGTCATTGTTGGTAGTGTATCGTTTGATGTACCGACCGTGTCGAAGACGTCGTCGAGGTGCAGGTCGGCCTCGGGGCGGCTGTCGTAGCTGTGCGTGGAGTTGTATATAGAACGTCATTGTTGGTAGTGTATCGTTTGATGTACCGACCGTGTCGAAGACGTCGTCGAGGTGCAGGTCGGCCTCGGGGCGGCTGTCGTAGCTGTGCGTGGAGTTGTATATAGAACGTCATTGTTGGTAGTGTATCGTTTGATGTACCGACCGTGTCGAAGACGTCGTCGAGGTGCAGGTCGGCCTCGGGGCGGCTGTCGTAGCTGTGCGTGGAGTTGTATATAGAACGTCATTGTTGGTAGTGTATCGTTTGATGTACCGACCGTGTCGAAGACGTCGTCGAGGTGCAGGTCGGCCTCGGGGCGGCTGTCGTAGCTGTGCGTGGAGTTGTATATAGAACGTCATTGTTGGTAGTGTATCGTTTGATGTACCAACCGTGTCGAAGACGTCGTCGAGGTGCAGGTCGGCCTCGGGGCGGCTGTCGTAGCTGTGCGTGGAGTTGTATATAGAACGTCATTGTTGGTAGTGTATCGTTTGATGTACCGACCGTGTCGAAGACGTCGTCGAGGTGCAGGTCGGCCTCGGGGCGGCTGTCGTAGCTGTGCGTGGAGTTGTATATAGAACGTCATTGTTGGTAGTGTATCGTTTGATGTACCGACCGTGTCGAAGACGTCGTCGAGGTGCAGGTCGGCCTCGGGGCGGCTGTCGTAGCTGTGCGTGGAGTTGTATATAGAACGTCATTGTTGGTAGTGTATCGTTTGATGTACCAACCGTGTCGAAGACGTCGTCGAGGTGCAGGTCGGCCTCGGGGCGGCTGTCGTAGCTGTGCGTGGAGTTGTATATAGAACGTCATTGTTGGTAGTGTATCGTTTGATGTACCAACCGTGTCGAAGACGTCGTCGAGGTGCAGGTCGGCCTCGGGGCGGCTGTCGTAGCTGTGCGTGGAGCTGGCCGCGTCCGCGTCCGGCGCGGGCCAGCGGTAGCCCGCCGTCATGTCCAGCCACAGCTGCAACGCACGCCACATCCTATGCTTACTACATAGTTACTACGCTCTCTTACAACTACAGTTCGTGTGAAGTCCAGTAACGGGGTGGCGAAATGCTGCGAACCCCACAGACCCACAAGTCAGAACTTAGATAACGTACCATTTTTAGCAATACTCTGGACCCTTAGTCATCATCATCTCAGCGTATTCCCGATTGCATCCAGTATGGAGGTCAGGGTCCGCTTCGACTATGATCCTAGATTTGACAAGCCTAGTTATTACAATACATAATTATATATACAAGGGAAACCAGACCTACTTGGAACACAGCAGTCGGGACCAACGGCTTAACGTGCCTTCCGAAGCACGGAATCATCATTATTTTCAGGCATGCAAAGTGATGCTACCCGTGGGATTCGAACCCACGACCCACGACCATTTTTAGCAATACTCTGGACCCTTAGTCATCATCATCTCAGCGTATTCCCGATTGCATCCAGTATGGAGGTCAGGGTCCGCTTCGACTATGATCCTAGATTTGACAAGCCTAGTTATTAATTATATATACAAGGGAAACCAGACCTACTTGGAACACAGCAGTCGGGACCAACGGCTTAACGTGCCTTCCGAAGCACGGAATCATCATTATTTTCAGGCATGCAAAGTGATGCTACCCGTGGGATTCGAACCCACGACCTCCGGGTTTTAGAGCCCAACGCTCGACTGTACCACGGAGGCAGTTAACTTAGATAACGTACCATTTTTAGCAATACTTTGGACCCTAGGTACGGTCAACAGCACATCACCGTTAGTTAACACTTGCAGTTCGATAATGGCACTTATGCCCCCGACATAAGAGTAGTACAAAGTCCAAAGTTATAGTCTGACGTGCTTTTGACTGTAACTACTTAAAATTAGGAGGGGCCCCGTTCAAAGAACCAGATACCACGATACCAGTTACCACGCGCCCCAGATAGTAAATATAATACGCCACTGGTGATGTTTGCTGCAAAATTGCTGCCCCGGTCTCAACGGTCTCCTGCGCCATCGTATGGCCGCGTGGGGACCAATCTCGTGGAGCCTCTCTCAGCGGCCTCTTTTTATCTCATTAGCAGCAAATTAACATACACTAAACTAACAAACTCTTACTCTCAGTTACAGTTTTACTCTCAATAACAGTCCTAAGGACCCTCGCCCATGGCAACTTTTTGTAGCGATGCGCGTTCACTAAACGCACGACAGCATCGCTACAAAAAGTCGCCGTGGGCGAGGGCCCTAAGACTCAGTAACAGTTCTACTAAGTCTGTAAATTGTGGGTGTATATACAGGGTGTCCCAGAACTCAATGTCAAGCCGAAACGGGGTGACAGGATTGATTGTAAACATCATGAGAAAAATAAGAAAAAAAAATCTACCCCATGCAGTTTGGGAACTATGGGCATTTAAGAAAAGCCTAAAAATTTGGTCAAACTGTAATTATTTTCGGTTATTGTGGTTAATCTTCATTATTTTTTTTTCCAAAGTTTTAATATGAACAAAAATAATGAAGATTAACCACAATAACCGAAAATGGTTACAGTTTGACCAAATTTTTAGGCTTTTCTTAAATGTCCATAATTCCCAAACTGCATGGGGTAGATTTTTTTTTCTTATTTTTCTAATGATGGTTACAATCAATCCTGTCACCCCGTTTCGGCTTGACGTTGAGTTCTGGGACATCCTGTATAATACACCTTCGTGCCTCAGAAAGCACGTGAAGCAACCGAAGAGAGATTAGGGGCAGGATAAACTTATCCTGCCCCTAATCTCTTGTCGGTCGGATCAGATTGCTATCCCACCGTGGCACCACTCAATTAGGCACTATAAAATTATATCCTGCGTATCCATTTGGAATGTCAAACATTTCGTTTTTGAATTATTTAGGATGACTTGTATTCAACCAGATAGGTGAACTACGGGTACATTATTTTGAATAGCAGAACATCTAGGTGATCCACGGGTACAAAAAGTTAACCGTGGAACATCTAGGTGAACCACTTTGGTGTTCCACGACGGGTCAGAAAGGACATTATTGTCCATTATTCTGTTCTTAAATAAAGAATTTGAATATACGACCGGGACCGTTTTCGTGGAACAGTGGCTAAGGCGGGTATAAAGCCCAGAGGTCGTGGGTTCAATTTCCGCCTGGTGGGTGGTAGGACTTTTTCAGAGTCCGACTAACTACCTACCCCCACAGTTGAAACATAACAGCTCTGGCTGTGTTCTAACATTATCAATGTAAGAGTCCAGTACACTTGAAATCAAAGGCAAGATTAGATGAACCTAGTGTGGCAGAACATCAAGTGAAGATTGCTGGTAAGTAACCCTCAATGCGAAAGGCCGGAGTAGCAGCTTACCGTCAGGTGGACTGCATGCCTGTCTGCAAGTCAAAGTCAAAAAGTCAAACTGACTTTTTGGCATCGACCTTTGACTTGTTGAATTTGACTTTAGATGTTAACTTTCTAACTTAACTTTTAGTTACTTTAATATTTTTCAAAGCATATTGCCACCTTAATGGCAATATTAATACAAATATATTAGAAAAAATTCAATTTTTCCAGGTATCAGGCGGGACGAACCCACGTCCTTCGCTATCCGGGCGAGTGCACTAACAACTATGCTACCGAGACCTTAGCGGACCCGTTGATAGCGAGGGACGTGGGTTCGAGTCCCGCCTGATACCTGGACAAATTGAAATTTTTTCTAATTTATATTTGTATTAACTTTTTATTTTTGACTTTATGACTTTCTTTTCGCCTTTGACTTTTACCTGATAATGTCGATGGGCGTCGTGTATGTAATGCTCGTAGTCGGCACCCACCGGATCAGACAGCACGGCCCGCGGCAGCAGAAGCAGGAAACTGCAACCAACGGTCAGTGTTCAACGGGGAAATGAAACGCCACGCTAGATGCAATGCCTTTAATGATATGCACTTCACATATTTACACGTACAAAACATACAAAATCACAGATCTGTCGCGCTAAAGATAACAAATTATCACATTTTTAATTTTTGTATTTCAATAATAACGGGTATTAAATGATGGGAATTGACCTTATGTTTTCAAGGCATCGTTTGGCCAAAATATAATGCAGTGTTATAACGGATCATGAAACAGCATAACGTTTACTTAACATACGTGTACGTTATTTGTTTTCAAGGATTTTACATATGATGCACGGGTTATTATATTGTTACAATAAGGGAGGTTTCAGTGCTGTCTTATGCGATCCTGATAAATTTATCTTTCGGATATCAATTATGCTATGTCATTTTTTGAAGTTTAGGAAAGGAGACAGCATCTAAACCTGACTCTAACTGACTGTACTCAAACTGGCCCTAAGTTATATAAATTAGGCTTAAGGAATTTCAGCTATTGAACATTAATTCTATGTACACCCATGAAAACTCTTGATATAAAGGAATTCAAGGTCAAGCTCATACCCGTACCACAAATTATAATAATGGCAGGCATAACACCCAATATTTTTGTACCAAATAAATTTCATCAAATAATACTATATCTTAAAATACCCTGGAGAAGCTCCAACTATATTTACTTACAATTTCTTATGATTTTATTTACAAAGGTTTATTAGTGTGTTGTGTGGAAGAAAAGAGAGAAAAATTTACAAAAGTAAAACAATAAACAAAAAAGAAAAAAAAAGGATAGTAATCCTAACATTTTACAAAAATATATACTTTGTCAAAATCACAAAAACATATAAATTTATACAATAAATCCCGTATTTACATTATTTATTCAAAATATTTTAATTTCTCCGTAATATACATATTATGCTTTTATTGTATGGCAACATTTGAACAATTTAATACTGATACCGTAAGCAATATGAAGTCACTTAAAAACGAAAGATTAGCTAGAGATCATTACTTTAATTTATTGTTTAGAGCCTTTTTAGGGTTCCGTAGCCAAATGGCACCCTTATGGATTTTTATTGATGCTTTTAAACGCCATAACTACAGGCTAGCGAGACCTGCGGCCGTGCGGGATCCACCCACTACCCACTAAACTCCCACGATTTCCCCTTCACACCCAAAAAAGGCCGAGCCGGTGCCTGCCTTAAATATACTGAACATTAAAGAACAGTAGGTACACATTAAAGAGCAATTATTAATTAATGAAAATTAAAGAATCTGTAAAGTTTTATATCTTTCATCCTAAATGCTCGGAAAGGAATGCCCTCAAAGAAATGCTATGTTAAAGGAAAGTGCAACGCAAAATCCCGTATTTCTTAGTGCACGGAATAATCGTTTGAAGGTATTTACTAAATAAAATAAAGATCTTACTAGCAAAAGTAACCTAAATACAAGATATCCCATGAACCCAGAAAATTAAAATAAATAGGGCAGCGGACGATTGGATACCTAATTTATGTTTTAATATCTAAACAGCATCTCAGCCTGTTGAATGCGGAAAAAGGCCTCCATTATTAAATCAAGTCATGATCTTAATCACGAATTTCAAATGTGGATTGGTGATTGAAACTGGAAATCTTCCACTAAGTTATCTGTCAGATAAATTACATGCCATTTCATTGCTCAATATTTTTAAAAAAAACATCATTGATGTCTCACAAATCCTTCATCAAGGACAGATCAATATAAAGAACTTATTTGTCGATGGTGAGACCAGTCATTGCCCATGGTCCACCTTCATAGTTCACCCAGGTGTACCAAGGGCAATTATTTCTTCCCTTAGTTCACCCCAAGATAACTGGGTGTACCAGGGGCTTTTCTTTTTTCCCGTGGTTCACCCTAGTTCACCTGGCTGTACCAGGGGTAATTATTTCTTCCCGTCGTCTACCTGTGTTATGATAACAATAATATACACAAACTATTTTATTCATATTGCCAATATGAAAAAAAAGAATAAACATGTCAGTCATAATAAACTTATTATTTTCCTAGTATGTGGTGTTCACCTATCTATTACATTGAATACATATTTATTAATCTTTCTTATTCCTGCCCTTATCCCAGTTCAGCTGGGGTCGGGCCTCCTTGTGCGTCTGCGCCAGGAAATTCTGTCCTGGGTTGTCGTTAGTGAAAGCTTCTGGGCTTTTAAGTCTTGCTCGATGATTGACCACCATGTGGCTGGTGGTCTTCCTCTACCTCTAGGTTGTGTGTTTATGTTTAATACGGTTTTCATGGAGTAGTCGTCATCACGGCGCATTGTGTTGCCATACCACCGAAGTCTTTTCTATGAGTGAGATGTCGTGCCATGGTATTTTAGACTGTAGGTCTATAATGATGTAATCCA
The DNA here is from genome assembly GCA_949319885.1 of Mecyna flavalis. NCBI lineage: Eukaryota > Metazoa > Arthropoda > Insecta > Lepidoptera > Crambidae > Mecyna > Mecyna flavalis. Next base: position 3,690,411 of record OX439413.1, read on the forward strand.
TACACAAGTTAAAGAGTAAGGGCTCAGTACTGACACCTGATGAACGCCCACTCCCACATGAAATGGTTCAGATATACCGGCGGGGTTTCTAATCTGCGTGGTAGCTCCATCATACATATCTCGTACCAAGGAGATATAATTCTCAGGTATGTTTTGCGCGCGCATTGCCTGCCACACCAGCTTTCTAGGGACTCTGTCAAAAGCTTTTTCCAGTTCAATAAACGTGAAGTAGAGGTTTTCCTTGTTAATTCGGCACAATTTCCATTAGAATGTGAATTGTTTGGATAGAAATTTCATTATAGGAGTAAATAATAAATTCCGAAGAGGATATTACTTTTATCCAAAGCAAAGGAGCTACCGTCCTTCTACATAACGGATTTCAGTATTATAAAGTAAACGATTTTAAAAATAAATCAAGTTTGTGGCGGTGCACATGTTATAAAAAAATTAATTGCGTTAGTGCGTTTTAACTTTTTTGTTATGCATTTAAAAAAATTATTGAGTAACTTACTTAATTAGAATTTTAAAGATAAAATATGTGTTTTTTATTTTGACACTTTTGTAGGTGGACTACGGGCAATACATTCTGAAAAACTAAATATCAAAATTTTGACAGGTGAACCACGGGAGAAAAGAAAAGCCCTTGGTACACCCAGTTATCTTGGGGTGAACTATGGGAAGAAATAATTGCCCTTGGTACACCCGGGTGAACTATGAAGGTGGACCATGGGCAATTATAATTACTGTAACTATCATTCTTAATTCAGTTTTGATTATGATTCGACTACACAAGATTTGGACTTTCAACCTAGCCTCTAAAGCCAACTTAAATTTCTGACAACATAACTAGTAATCTATGAACATATTATTTCATTTATATCAACTTAATTTTACTCCACTGTCCGCTTCCCTATAAGTAATTAGTAACATTTGCTATATTAGGGTATTAGTTATAGCTTAAATCTAAGCAGCGGTGTCCAGTTATTAAGTGTCGTCGTCTAAACCGTTAGTTTCCGCCGCCATAATTTCTTCTACGCGCGCTTTAAGCTCCTTTAGCCTAAAAAGTTATTGTTAAAATAAGTTTATTTAGCAATATTATAGTTACAAAGATGCCGGATGTAGACTTTTTAGCATTTTAGCATTCAAATTGTTATCATATAGCGTTATTGTTGGATATTGTTTTAGTAAAATTAAAGTTTAATTAAGACTTGAATTTTTATTTAGTCGTTAGATATAAAAAATTGCATGGCGCCTGTGTTGACTGCTAATTTAACGTTAAATTTCAATTTAGGTTTGATTAATGGGTAGACGGAACTGTGACTGAGCTGATCAACTAGCTATACAATCAGATAGATATCGTAACGAAGCTTCAACTTATAGAAGAGAATATTTTGAAAGAAACAGAACCAAAAACGTGGTGATAAAACAATTATAGCATATACAAAGAGCGGTGCGGTGTTTTTTAAGTAACTAAATACCATTGACAAAAGTTATAAAGGCGTTGCCGCATAGTATATTATGAGTGTGCTGGCTCCCGCAATAATATTATCACAACACAGTCAGAGCTGTTAATATGGCGGCAGATTTCACCTGTGATGGTGTGGGTTTCACGGACGCGGTTTGCCTCCATCTTCCATAAAAATAAGGGTATCTCACCTGTTGATGATCCTGTGTATGTTGTGCGCGGGGTCCACGTGCGGGTCCAGCCCCTCGTGCGTCAGGATGTCGCTGATCTGCTCGCTCACGTGGTCCTCGTGCTGAAGCTGCTGCATCGCCTCCCTGACAACTCACCTGTTGATGATCCTGTGTATGTTGTGCGCGGGGTCCACGTGCGGGTCCAGCCCCTCGTGCGTCAGGATGTCGCTGATCTGCTCGCTCACGTGGTCCTCGTGCTGAAGCTGCTGCATCGCCTCCCTGACAACTCACCTGTTGATGATCCTGTGTATGTTGTGCGCGGGGTCCACGTGCGGGTCCAGCCCCTCGTGCGTCAGGATGTCGCTGATCTGCTCGCTCACGTGGTCCTCGTGCTGAAGCTGCTGCATCGCCTCCCTGACAACTCACCTGTTGATGATCCTGTGTATGTTGTGCGCGGGGTCCACGTGCGGGTCCAGCCCCTCGTGCGTCAGGATGTCGCTGATCTGCTCGCTCACGTGGTCCTCGTGCTGAAGCTGCTGCATCGCCTCCCTGACAACTCACCTGTTGATGATCCTGTGTATGTTGTGCGCGGGGTCCACGTGCGGGTCCAGCCCCTCGTGCGTCAGGATGTCGCTGATCTGCTCGCTCACGTGGTCCTCGTGCTGAAGCTGCTGCATCGCCTCCCTGACAACTCACCTGTTGATGATCCTGTGTATGTTGTGCGCGGGGTCCACGTGCGGGTCCAGCCCCTCGTGCGTCAGGATGTCGCTGATCTGCTCGCTCACGTGGTCCTCGTGCTGAAGCTGCTGCATCGCCTCCCTGACAACTCACCTGTTGATGATCCTGTGTATGTTGTGCGCGGGGTCCACGTGCGGGTCCAGCCCCTCGTGCGTCAGGATGTCGCTGATCTGCTCGCTCACGTGGTCCTCGTGCTGAAGCTGCTGCATCGCCTCCCTGACAACTCACCTGTTGATGATCCTGTGTATGTTGTGCGCGGGGTCCACGTGCGGGTCCAGCCCCTCGTGCGTCAGGATGTCGCTGATCTGCTCGCTCACGTGGTCCTCGTGCTGAAGCTGCTGCATCGCCTCCCTGACAACTCACCTGTTGATGATCCTGTGTATGTTGTGCGCGGGGTCCACGTGCGGGTCCAGCCCCTCGTGCGTCAGGATGTCGCTGATCTGCTCGCTCACGTGGTCCTCGTGCTGAAGCTGCTGCATCGCCTCCCTGACAACTCACCTGTTGATGATCCTGTGTATGTTGTGCGCGGGGTCCACGTGCGGGTCCAGCCCCTCGTGCGTCAGGATGTCGCTGATCTGCTCGCTCACGTGGTCCTCGTGCTGAAGCTGCTGCATCGCCTCCCTGACAACTCACCTGTTGATGATCCTGTGTATGTTGTGCGCGGGGTCCACGTGCGGGTCCAGCCCCTCGTGCGTCAGGATGTCGCTGATCTGCTCGCTCACGTGGTCCTCGTGCTGAAGCTGCTGCATCGCCTCCCTGACAACTCACCTGTTGATGATCCTGTGTATGTTGTACGCGGGGTCCACGTGCGGGTCCAGCCCCTCGTGCGTCAGGATGTCGCTGATCTGCTCGCTCACGTGGTCCTCGTGCTGAAGCTGCTGCATCGCCTCCCTGACAACTCACCTGTTGATGATCCTGTGTATGTTGTACGCGGGGTCCACGTGCGGGTCCAGCCCCTCGTGCGTCAGGATGTCGCTGATCTGCTCGCTCACGTGGTCCTCGTGCTGAAGCTGCTGCATCGCCTCCCTGACAACTCACCTGTTGATGATCCTGTGTATGTTGTGCGCGGGGTCCACGTGCGGGTCCAGCCCCTCGTGCGTCAGGATGTCGCTGATCTGCTCGCTCACGTGGTCCTCGTGCTGAAGCTGCTGCATCGCCTCCCTGACAACTCACCTGTTGATGATCCTGTGTATGTTGTGCGCGGGGTCCACGTGCGGGTCCAGCCCCTCGTGCGTCAGGATGTCGCTGATCTGCTCGCTCACGTGGTCCTCGTGCTGAAGCTGCTGCATCGCCTCCCTGACAACTCACCTGTTGATGATCCTGTGTATGTTGTGCGCGGGGTCCACGTGCGGGTCCAGCCCCTCGTGCGTCAGGATGTCGCTGATCTGCTCGCTCACGTGGTCCTCGTGCTGAAGCTGCTGCATCGCCTCCCTGACAACTCACCTGTTGATGATCCTGTGTATGTTGTGCGCGGGGTCCACGTGCGGGTCCAGCCCCTCGTGCGTCAGGATGTCGCTGATCTGCTCGCTCACGTGGTCCTCGTGCTGAAGCTGCTGCATCGCCTCCCTGACAACTCACCTGTTGATGATCCTGTGTATGTTGTGCGCGGGGTCCACGTGCGGGTCCAGCCCCTCGTGCGTCAGGATGTCGCTGATCTGCTCGCTCACGTGGTCCTCGTGCTGAAGCTGCTGCATCGCCTCCCTGACAACTCACCTGTTGATGATCCTGTGTATGTTGTGCGCGGGGTCCACGTGCGGGTCCAGCCCCTCGTGCGTCAGGATGTCGCTGATCTGCTCGCTCACGTGGTCCTCGTGCTGAAGCTGCTGCATCGCCTCCCTGGGAACAACATAATAGTCTATTACATTATTATACCATCACTAGTGGAAGAGATTTGCAACTCGTGGTCGAACTATACCGCCTCGTGAACGACAAAGACAGATTCAGAGAACTTGTGGTCAACCTTTAGTAATTGATGACTGCACTAGGAGAAGATTGTTAAGACTACTAGGCTACAGACACCTTACCTAGACTTTTTTTTATTACAATGTGTAACGAGACGAGCAGATCGTACACCTGATTGTAAACGCCACGGCTGGCACCGCCCTGCGCCCGCTACACCGAGACGACAGTTATTAGGTCTCATATACTCAGTAATTTCACTAGCTTCAGTGCCCTTTCCCCGAAACACAGAAGTACTTGACACACTCCTATTTCAAGGGAAAATATCTGGCACTGCGGTGGCACCCACCTAGACGGCCCAGTACAGGAACCTTCCACCTGGTAAAGACTGATGTCCCACCTGGGCTGGGCCCATAACTGCCCCACCTTGTGCACTCGGCTTGCTACGCTCATGGGGCAGGTTGATCAAGTGCCGACTGTTACTCACTTGTTCCTCTCTCGCTCGCGCCAGAGCGAGACGTCGTTCAGCCTGTCCCGCTCGTCGTCTTCGGGCGGCGGCTGCGGCGCGAAGTACCCGCGGGAACACAATCTAGACAGCACCAGCCGGTGGATGCTGTGTTCCGTTCCTTTCTCGATTATCGTCTGTAGGGGATAATTCATCATAGTATGTCATTACAGAATTCGGAATTTTTATCTTTTTTTGACTCAAATAAAATCATGTGTTTAAAATATGACTGGTATGGAATGTTTTGTGATATTCTTATATAGCCGCATCGGAGGTAGATTAGGGTCTAACGAAAGCCTCGACGCCACTGAGCTCTATGATAATACGCTCAGCGTATTACGCTGGAGTGGCTACAGACATTGAAATGACAGCTATTTTTTCTGTCGATTTGAAGCGCCCCCAATAGTGTACTGGGAACTAAAATGACTTCAATTTTCTCTGTCTACGCTTCAAATGGACAGCCATTGACATTGACGACGACAGCATTATCGAAGTTTATCTGCGAAAGTCAGCACTATTATTAGCTCCAAGTACACTAACTACTGCTCTCAGCGCCAATATGGCGATTTTCAAATCGGATCAAACATTTGGTACTAATCGCCTATCCAGTTGTCTATGGATGTCTATGGAAATCAGTGCTCGACGCCCCCAACACAACCCGACATGTTATACCTTGAGTTGGGAATTGACCTTCATCTACTGGACCATATACCCATGACTCTATCAGCGAACAACGAAAATGGTCGGGACTCGGGAGCGCCGGTTCATTTCTTGACGATAATGTCTGGGAATCGTGCAATACGAGTTAATGTCCCCTAACCTAAAGTATCACCGAACCTCCCATACACTGACCCCCGCCTGGATGGGCTAAAATTAAGGCTATACTCCATAAAACGTAACATGATTAGAATGATAGCTGTCAAAGTGTTGTGGCTCTCTCGCTCGCTCTCAATAAACCTCTATCGATGTGTCTCATCGCTAAGATTTTATTTTTTTTGTAGAGTGAGACACATCGATAGAGGTTTATTGAGAGCGAGCGAGAGAGCCACAACACTTTGACAGCTGTCATTCTAATCATGTTACGTTTTATGGAGTATAATAAAAGGCTACTAAGCTCCCCCACCGCGATAAGGTCATGGTTCATCAGGATGTAAGTAATTACATATAACGTAGCTTAGCTAGCTTTGATTTCATTTAGTTATAAAACGTAAATTATGCGTTAGTATTCCAAATAAAATAAATCATTTTACCTGGAAGAACTGTAGCGTCTCTAGCGTAACGTCGTGGTTGTCGGTGAGGCAGTTGGATATCAGCGTGTGGATGAGCGGCCATTCCGACACTTCGCCCTCGCCCACCAACCAGTTCGAGAACTCTGCAATCACATCGACTTGAAGATCAGAGGAGGATGTTTTAACATAATGAGGAAAGTATCCAGTATAAATCCCTTAATATGCCACAAAATACATCCCTTAATATGCCACAAAATGTGTTAAGTGGGCTACAGCGGAATGATTGTGTCACATACACTTGTCTTATCGACATGAAGCAGTCATCTGATTTTGATTTCTATTTCAATAAGTTTTAAATAGTTCTTAGGCTTTTTTAATTGCTTCTAGTAAGTTTTGCCAAGATTGAACTCTGTTGTGCAGGCCGAGTGTTTAAGTGTGTAGGACGAGTGTTTGAGTGTGCAGGGCGAGTGTTGGTGTGTGTGGGAGGAGCGTTTGCAAGTGTTGGTGTGTGTAGGACGAGTGTTTGTGTATGTAGGACGAGTGTTTCTGTGTGTGTGTAGGACGAGTGTTTGTGTTTGTAGGACGAGTATTTGAGTGTAGGACGAGTATTTGTTTGAGTGTAGGACGGGCATTTGTTTGAGTGTAGGAAGAGCATTTGTTTGAGTGTACGACGAGCATTTGTTGAGTGTAGGACGAGCATTTGTTTGAGTGTAGGTTGAGTATTTGTTTGAGTGTCCTACACTCGTTTGTTTTAGGAAGACGAGTGTTTATGTGTTTAGGACGAGTGTTTGTGTTCAGGACGAGTGAACGTGCAGAACAAGTGTGCGTGCGTGCGTACAACGAATGTGCGTGTGTGTGGAATGGACAAATAGATGTATCTTGACATGACACTTGTCCTAAGTGTGTGTGTTGGTGTAGACTGTAGTGTTAGTTGTTGGTCACCGTTGATGAGGTCGGGCGAGTCGAGCACGCGCAGGCACTTGGCGAGCAGCGCGGTGGCGAGCGCGGCGGGCGGCGCGCCGGGCTCGTGCGCCTCGAGGAACTTCTGCCGGAACGTGCGCGACAGGTGCGCCGCGATCGTCGGGTGGCACTCCTGCGGGACACACCACTCACGTAGACTGTTTCTCTCTCGAAGGATAAGATGTTGGTGCACTTTAGCCGAAGCCTAGCTGACCTGTGGCCGTGTGTGGAACCCGGGACAGTAAACTTCCCCCGTTTCCCATTCACGCCCAGAGAGTCAAGCCGATGCCTGCCCTATCCTTGACCGGCTCTACGTGCCATACCCAGCTAATGATAATTACCGGTAACTATTGAAACATTCTAGTACAGTCGGCAGCATAAGTAGCAACATATTTTCTATTATTAAACGACCCTAATACTACGACTATAAGGCGTTTTAGTAACATCAAATGTTCATCTACTTTTGCGGCCACCTGTGCAGCGCTATTCGCGGAAAATGAAAAGTGAGTCAATACAACAAAAACGTGTTTTTACAGTAGAATAGAAATTCAAACAATTTATAATTATCGCATACTGTACCTTCATCAAAGTATCACAGTAGTCGAGCCACGAGAAGAAACTAGTGAGTTCTCTGTACCCATGGAATTTGTTGTAACTTTTGTCACCAAAATCTTGCGCCACATACCTGTAAAAATACACAACATAAAGTTAAAGAAATACACTGTCTCCAAGCATTGTGTCCCGATCTATGGCAAGTCAAGGTATTAAAACATTGGAGCGACTGCTATCATGACCTTCGCAACCCTGGACAGAGGGACTGGACCAATTAGATCCTAGCTACACAACCATTTGACTGTGCAGGTTTTGTTTTTACTGTCACTGTCGAGCTAATGGTAATTACGCATAGAAAAACCCATAGGTCAACGTTAAAGCAATTATTTGCAATTTGATTAACAATAAAAAAAATTGTAACCAAAGACCTCACGCATATGAACGAGGTTTGAAATCACTCAACTAGCACAGCTCCTACCAGCTCATCCGATTTAAATAGATTATTCTATTTTCGTTGAAGGTTATCCGAAATTCGAATCTAAATGGATTGATTAAGCAAATCGAATCAGTCCTATTACTTTTGCTTGGCGTCAACAAATGCATTATTAATTGCGAGAAGCATTTTATAGTGAGTGTTCTAAGAGCCTTATTAAACTCGGTAGAAATGTTACAAGGACGTGACGTGATTGAAGTGAATTTTATTTGTTCCATTGACAACGTCTGACTCTTGAGCAATTTGCATGTGTCTACTGAAATTAATAGACGCAGACGATAGGTGGATGGGAGTTCCCAATTATCATAATTATGCAGACATAAAAAAACTTTATTAGTTATTTAAATACAAAAGATTATTTATATTTAAAAAAATAACAACCTGTATAATATAAAATAAGGCATTTAGAATGTGTTGCGTCACGCCGTGCCTTTACCACGCTAGAGTACTTAGAAGTAAGAAGGTAAACAATAGGCATCGACTTACGTCGATTTCGCGAAGATTAAATGAAATTGATATTTATACGTTTGGGGTAAAGGTGTTTTTGTTTCAATTGTTTTTGTAATGGTTTACGATTGTTTCCTAATGTTTTCAGATGCCTATTATTTAAATTGAGGTAATGTACCTAAGTGTTTTTAGGAAACAACACATTCTGGTGTTGGAATTGATCTATAATTTATCTGATGTTTTGGATGTCGTGACTTCGTTTAAGTCGCGATGATAGTTTGGATCATTCCCGGGGTAATTATTTTTTATAAAATTTTTAAATTATTAATTTGCGTTTTTGAAAACAAACGCTAATTTTTCTTAAAAAAATCTGATTTGTCACATAAATCAGGTAACCAAAAATTACTCTATAGGCTCTATAATATCACTCTAGTACTCACGCCCAGGTAATGTTGAGCTGCTCCACTGAGGCGGGGTCCGTGTTGTCCGGGATGGCGCGGTACTTGGCGCACAGCTGGTCCACGATGGTCTCGCAGGCCGGGCTGCAGCTCGTCACCAGGTTGGCTATATCGTCCTCTGGTAGTGACGATACTATCATTATTCCTTCACACGCTCGTAGCACCACTTGGTTATCCTGCGAAAGATGTTGAAGGATATAGGCTGATCAGTTGGCAGACATTCACGCAGCCCACCTGATGGTAAGCGATTTCATTGAGAGACTTACAGGGTTGGACTGGATAATTATCGTGATAATTATCAAGATAATTATCGTTGATAATTATCAAGATAATTACGTTTGATAATTATCGTTGACAATAACGAGTATCTGTTATTTTACAAACAAAACGAAATAATTGAAATTAAAATCCAAACGCATGTTTTTTCGTCACAATATTAAACATTCATCCAAACGAACGCCAAATGTCAATCATCTACAGGGTAATTCCCCTCTCACTGTTATTTTTTTCGTGAACTAAAGTTTGTGCGAGAAAATAATTATCTTGATAATTGCCAACCCTGGAGACTTGGCCAGGAAGCATCACTCAATGTGCCGCCATACAGTATGTTCTTCTGATTTGCCAGCCTTTTATTTCAAGTGAACAGGCACCATGTAAATATTGATTAAACACAGCACGTGCTGTTATGGCGGCAGATTTCACCTGTGGGTGTGGTAGCTGGCCAGTCGGACTATGAATAAGTCCTACAATTAACCAGACCCAAGACGGGAATCGAACCCGTGACCTCCAGGTTTTATACCCGAGCGGCTTAGCCACTGTTCCATGGAGGCGGTCAATATAAACCTCATGCACACATCTATTTATTTTGCCATAATAATTAGATTACCTATTTTTTTTTATCGCAATGTGTAATAAGACGAGCAGATCGTACACCTGATGGTAAGCGCCACGTCTGCCCTTAGACAGTTCAGTGCCAAACAGTAACTAAGCAGTTACTGTCTGGCACTGCCCTGCGCCGGCTACACCGAGACGACAGTTATTAGGTCTCATATACCCAGTAATTTCACTAGATAGATAAATAATTAATACTTACAGCACTATTCAAATAAGACAGCAGCAAATCAATCAGCAGGAACTTATCGTTATCATCGTATACAGTCTTATGGCTCTTACACGACGCGTCGTCCGCCATAGACCCACTCGACCCATCTATACTCGTCCTAACTATAGACAAGTTTCTCATCGGGTTCACTGTCATCTCCACCTCAAATAAAGGATTTTTCTTTGGCGTCTGAATCTTTGACTTGATCGGTATTAACTTCTGGATGTCTTCTGGTATGCTTAGCAAGCTGTTCTTGTCTTCGACGAAGGGGGTTGTGAATATGTTGGCTAGGCCTGGCTCTTTCCGAACTAGGCCGCATAGAGTGAGTAGAAGTTCTACTTCTTCCTTCTCTGTTGGGGATGCTGGGTTCTCGTTGCATTGTATTAGCATACGCTGTGAAGGGGAAATCTTCATTAGTATCGTTAATTGTTATTGATTTGGCTTTACTGTAGAGAGAATGTTTAATACCAAAGGATGGACTGAATGGACTAAAGGTTGGCATTGCTCAACTAGAATTGTAACTAAATGTAACTGAAATTTGAGGGTGAATTTCTCAGGGTTTTAGCAGTTAAACCACGCCCCTTCAACCAAATAAGGCAGGGACCCACCGTCCGCCTAGCTGTCATAGCTGATCCATACCTGCAGCGGTCTGTGCATACCTGCAGCGGCCTGTACATACCTGCAGTCTGTACATACCTGCAGCAGTCTGTACATACCTTCAGCAGTCTGTACATACCTGCAGCGGCCTGTACATACCTGCAGTCTGTACATACCTGCAGCAGTCTGTACATACCTGCAGCAGTCTGTACATACCTTCAGCAGTCTGTACATACCTGCAGCGGCCTGTACATACCTGCAGTCTGTACATACCTGCAGCAGTCTGTACATACCTGCAGCAGCCTGTACATACCTGCAGCAGTCTGTACATATCTGCAGCAGTCTGTACATACCTGCAGCGGCCTGTACACGTGCGCGCTGTCCACGGGCGGCTGCCTGGTGCGGCGCAGCAGCGCGGTGGCGGTGTGCAGAGCCAGCGCGCGCGCGCCGGGCGGCCGGTCCGCCGCCGCCAGCGCCGTCAGCGCGTCCAGCACACGCACCGATCGTGCGACCACCGCCTCCAGGCAGGGACCCACTGTGCCGCCTTGTTGCTCCTTCTCCTCGTCTACAATTAGCTGTGAGACACCCAAGACAACAGTTACTGCTGTACCTATATAAGCAAACACCCTCCTTGCTCTACTTCTGCCCTATCTCCATCTCACGTAGCACCACCGACTTTAGTAGGGCCGCCCTTCTTTACGTTTTCTTTCGTCCCTTTTAGTAGGAACAACCCTTACTCATTTACGATTAGCTGGACGATACCCAAAACAACACCGGTTATCACCATGCCATCATAAACAACAACAGCATGCTAGACCACAGCCGTGTTTTGGACTTAAGACTAGAAAGATGTTCATCCCATTACATAACATTTTTCAAGTGATAACCACCTTTACTACCCTTCTACATACACACCAATATAAACCTTCTGTTTTACAGCATAAATATCTTTATCTTTATTATATCTTTCCAATATCCATAAAATGTACTTTAAGGTCAGATTTATGTATTTATTGTAAAATCCTTGAATCAAATAAGAGTTCCATTATTTAATTCACATTGTTACAGTACCTAGATGCTCCTAATAATACACCCAACTTATTAATTATGTATACCTAACATGGCCTTTGCATGGGTTTTAACAAAAAAATAATACATAATCCACCCACAATTTTATTACTAATGTTTACTTTTTATACTAGATGTTGCATAGAGAACTCTTTTATTTGTGAAGATAATGTAGCTCCAAAAGCCAAAGGTCACAGTTGCCATCTAGTCAAGGTAGAATGATAATTCAACCTTTATGCAACATTGGCTTATCTATAGTAGATGCATAAATTGCACTTGTGTACTATCCGGTTCAGATGCTATTAGGAATATTACCTTTTTGAATGGAGCGAAAAATTAAGTCAACTGCTCTTGTCTGTAGCATTAGCAATGCAAAATAATCTCTGTGTAAGTCTAGTCCAGTCAACGAAGCTCTAACTTTGCCATTTTAGAGGAAAAGCTAAAACCGGTGCCAAAATTTTCGTTAATGATTCCGTAATAACTTACAAAAAATGCAGGGTCGTGAGTCACCGGGGTCATACGAAAAAAAAATGGAAAAGGTTGAAAAAATGACTTTTTACCAAAAATCTCGAAAACTAAAAGAGATATGAGAAAAAGTTTTAGACAAACGTTGTAGAAAATTACTTTGTCTATAAAAAAGGTCATTATCAATTTACGCGTATCGCGCACCGTTTGCTAGGAAATCGCGTACAAAGTGCGAAAATTCACAAAACCGATGTTTTTCGCTATTTAAATAGGGATTTTTTTAAATTTTCCAACTGAGAATGATTTTTATGCGTTCTCCGATATCCCCAAAGAGATTTCTTTCTAATTTTTATTGATTTGGGTCAACTTCAACACGTGCGTTTTTTAACAAGTTTTGGTGCGCGATTTTTATAGGTTTTTAAAATAAATATTGCCATAATCCCTAATTTAAAGGTGATTATTTTCTTATATTTTCTAGTTAAACCAATAAATATTAACATCTTATATTTTAGATTGCCACCACATCTGAAAATTTGTCACCTGATATGATATTGCGCCACCAGTTCTTAATATGTATGACAATCGGAAGTAACACAATGGAAAGATATACCGACAGTCTCTACGTATAAAGCGACATGTCAAAATTACCAATTTTTTATATTGCATATATTGCTATAAATTCTCCATAAGCTCATACCTGTGAAGGAGATTTTTTGAAATAATGCTCCGATATGGATATTTTAAAATTTTAAAATCGTATAAGCGAACAAAAATAAATAAAAGAAATTAGTGTCGTAGAAGCGGATATCTATGGTTTGTTAAATCTTTGATGATCTCTGCGACAGTTGTCGCAGTGACATTACTAGAGGCGTAGTCTTACCATAAACGAATGTTAAAACTTCGATTCGTAATTAATCGATTCTTCTATCGATCCACACTGAACGATGGAGGACCTCTAATAAAACTAAAGTACATCCTCATCTCATGGTTCGATGGCACATTTAGCATGCTCTATGACTATGCGCAAACATATATGTTATAAAGATTTGTGTTTGTCCTGTGCTGTGTCTGGATGTTAATATGTAATTAAGTACCAATTTGTGGTAACTTCGTTATTTTTGATACTCGTAAAACATGTTATGTGCTCTTTTCACTAACTTTGGGATCAACTCAATGTATGTATGTGTTAAAGTTTGGTTGTTTTTCAGAGATTCTCAAATTATTATTTTCGAATTTCGGACTTTAATCATATTCAAATTGTTTTTTCCAAGCCGACTTACTTCTAATTAAATTAATTGGTTTTTTATTATAAAATTGTACAGTTAAAGAGATAAACAAAAAGAAAATTTTCCGATGTTTAAACATTTCTTAATCGATTATTACGTGTAAGCGAATGATAAAAGCAATGAACCCCTCTAAGTGGGCGGGAACCTACAATCATGAACGTTATTTCTCTTCATACATTTGTCAGTCAAAAATCGTGAAATTTAACAGCTGTCAAATCGATGACAGCTGTCGCAGAGATCATCTAAGATTTAACAAACAATAATAGATATCCTTTTGTACAGTGATGCGTGCGAGGTCTTGTCAAACTTAACGTCATTTACGTGTCCGTTTAGGAACAAATTGTCAAATTCGCAAATTTTCAAGCGGTCGCAATCGGTCAAATTCTTAAATAGTCAAGTTCGCAAATTCTCAAATTCGCAAATTGTCAAAGTCGCAAATTGTCTAATTCGCAAAATGTCAAATTCACAAAATAACAAGTTTTCGGAATGTCCGGTTGTTTAAAATAACGGTTCTGTGGATTGCCACCACCGTACTCCCTGGTGTGGGGTAAGAATTACCAAATGGGGACCTTAGGGATGCTGATGCGAATGGTGGGGAACCTTAGTACCTTTAAAGCATCCCTGAGTACGTTGGCAGTGTGGGGTGGCCTCACATTGCCGATCGCCATGAGGAGCGCTGCGCTAAAGCTGCAGAGCGCAGCTGGTGGGGGGCAAATGTGTGAATCTCTGCATTCTCAGCTACGTCTTCCAATTTTTTACCTCAATTACCAAACTAGTACTATTTCGTTTACGAGCTTAAAACGGAAGCCAATTGTTAAGATCGTATAATGAGAGATTCATTATTTAGACATAATTATGAAGAGCAAAAGAATGTCGAAAAATGTTCGTTTGAACATAGGTATAAGAAATGCCAAAAAAAATTGGAAGAAGACAAAATATCGATTACGCTAAGGCCCCCATCCACAGGGCCGTTATTTTAAACCTAAACAACTGGACATTCTGAAACTTGACATTTTGCGAATTGGAAAATTTGCGAATCTGACTTTTGCCAATTTGACAATTTGCGAATTTGACCGATTGCGACCGCTTGACAATTTGCGAATTTGACAATTTGCGCCTAAACGATCGTGTTGAATCGTGTTCGCGCGCCAGAAAAGTGTTGTAAAACAGTGTAATAGTGTGTTTTTAAGTTATGTGCACTGTAATTAATACAACAACATAATTCAATGAGACAAGAAGTTTTTTTTTTAAGTTATTGTTTAACTTAAAAATAACTTCTATTCAATGTTTAACATTATTAAAGAATATAGGTAAATACATCTTTTATTAAAACATCGATCTACGACTTTTATTACACATGTCTTTGTTATTATAGCACAAAATTAGACAAAGAAACCAAAAACACCGTATACTAACTATTCTGTGACAATAATCATGTATAAACGGACATGTGTTGTTTAATGTATTTTAATACTTAATGAATAGCTATCTTGGAATGTTTAAAGTAATTTATTGAAAATTAAAACAGTATTCTTACAACATTTCAATTAATATTATTTCATAATAATGTTTTATATTGTCCCACGTATAAACAGACAACTAAGAGTTGTCTGAGAAAGTGGTATTGTGGGTTGACAATGTAGAAACAGCCATCTGTACGTATTATTAAGAAAATACAATAAAAATAAAAAATAACTGATACAAGTTTGAACTTTCCAAAATCATTGAGATAAAGCAGTAAAAATATACCCATAATTGTTGAAAGCATAATTTATATATCAATTCAAACCTTCATTGCGGTCTACTGTAAACCTCCATTTTTGATATGTCGCTTTATACGTAGAGACCGTCGAATTACAGATATAGATAATAGAAAAAGCAAAAAGAGTGCAAACGAAAAAAAAAAAAAACAGATAGAAATGGGTCCATTAAGCAACCAACAGCTCTTAATCTTGCCCACAAACACTAAAAACTTCAAAAACATAGTAATTTAAAGTTGCAAGCTGCAAGAAGAAAGTAATTCGTTTGCGTGATCATTGCGTTCATCAATAACCAAAAGAAATGAGCGTCCAGCTGCAAAACAATTAACTTACAAATGGTTGAGTAAGAAGAGTTAGAGCATGACTGATCAAATTGCGTATCCAAACCATTTTATGGCTAGCACGTCGTAGGTGCTAAAATTTTGCCAACTCAACTTATAGTTTTGCCTGGACAAGCTTGATCAACTGTCATTTGTATATTCAAAAAGGTATAATAATGCAGTTTTACAAAAACGTGACTCCAACATGTAAAGTTTTTCAATAAGTGCGCTCGTACTCTGAACTGAAATATAACAACCCATTTAGGTGATATTGCTACAATTTTTATTTTATTTTAAAGTACAAGTGATGCTTCCCGCGGGATTCGAACCCACGACCTTCGAGTTTCAGAGCCCAACGCTCCAACCACTATACCACGGAGGCAGTTGTGGCAATATCACCTATACGGGTTATTTAATTCCATTTTAATGTTTGATCGCTCTTAATGAAAACCCCTATATATCAATCGATTCAGAATAAAAAACTGAATTAACTGCATCTAACGCATTTTTTACTTCCCCCCCAAATAATTATGTCGATTCTGTTTGTTATGTGGTGCAATCGATTCAGATTTCAGAGCGAACGAGCTTTTTGTTGCTTAACAGACCCATTTCTATATGTTCTCTTTCGTTTGCACTCTTTTTGGTTTTTCCATTATCTATATCTGTATATCTTTCCATTGTGTTACTTCCGATTGTCATACATATTAAGAACTGGTGGCGCAATATCATATCAGGTGACAAATTTTCAGATGTGGTGGCAATCTAAAATATAAGATGTTAATATTTATTGGTTTAACTAGAAAATATAAGAAAATAATCACCTTTAAATTAGGGATTATGGCAATATTTATTTTAAAAACCTATAAAAATCGCGCACCAAAACTTGTTAAAAAACGCACGTGTTGAAGTTGACCCAAATCAATAAAAATTAGAAAGAAATCTCTTTGGGGATATCGGAGAACGCATAAAAATCATTCTCAGTTGGAAAATTTAAAAAATCCCTATTTAAATAGCGAAAAACATCGGTTTTGTGAATTTTCGCACTTTGTACGCGATTTCCTAGCAAACGGTGCGCGATACGCGTAAATTGATAATGACCTTTTTTATAGACAAAGTAATTTTCTACAACGTTTGTCTAAAACTTTTTCTCATATCTCTTTTAGTTTTCGAGATTTTTGGGAAAAAGTCCTTTTTTCAACCTTTTCCATTTTTTTTTCGTATGACCCCGGTGACTCACGACCCTGCATTTTTTGTATGTTATTACGGAATCATTAACAAAAATTTTGGCACCAGTTTCAGCTTTTCCTCTAAAATGGCAAAGTTAGAGCTTCGTTGACTGGACTATCACACAGTTGATGTAATTTTTCGCTTAATTCCAAAAAGGTATTATCCTAATAGCATTTGAATCTGGTAGTACAAGATCATTAAATTTGTCTTAATTTTTAAGTACCAAAATAATGTTAAGATCTAAATCTTATATGTCTTGTTAACTTGTATTTTACCAATGTGTTGTTAGTTATTATTTGAAATGTTTGTTTTTGTAATGGATATTTGGAATATTTTGACCTTTTTGTCTAATTGGGTAATATATATTCAAAAAAATAAATTCTGCACATTTTTATGGGCCAGGCCTCTCATTATTGAACTGAGTACAACAATCAGTAACAATGATAGTGATCAATTAGTACATTTTTAATCACATGATTGATAGATAACAAACAGTACCTAAAGATTATGTTATCAACAAACATGGGGGCCTGCCTACTAGGATGAATCCTAGTAAATATTTAATACTGTAAGCTTCTTTCATTTATTTATTTTTTTATCTTACTTATATAGCCAGAAGACACCCAGTGCTATTCAATTTAAAGTGTTTACAGGTGAAAATGTACTTTATTCAAGAACAATGTGATTTAATTTATTGATATGATTTAGTAATATACAGATAATAGCATCATGGCATATTTAAAGCAGTATCAATGGAATGCCTCTCATATTAATGATAATAATAAAGTGTAGTTGTCGTCGCCCATTTCAATTAGAGATAATAATTGCTCACATGAATATACATACTATATATCTATAAACAATCATCTGTGCAAAAATGTCAACAAAAAGTTTCAACCAAATCATAGTGTTATACCTGCAACATCTGGTGTAAATGATGTGGAATCCTTGTATCTTCGATGTGAACCTTACTGCTGTCATCATAGTTCTGATAGAAGTTCAGTATCATCTTCCAATGGTATTCAAAATCCTCTAACCTAGTTGGAGGAGGTGCCAGCTAAAACACATTGAATATTTGAGTACATAAAACAGTAATTTAAATAGCCAGTTACATAACAGACACCCAAAAGAATATTATAAACACTTACAACGTCTGCAGCAGTCTGCAGTACGTCTGAAAATCTACTTAACATTTTAACACCGATTCTATCTCATTGAAACACTAGCATATAATGCTTCGTTACGGGCACGTGATTTCACTTATAATGCAAATTGTAGTCTATAAAATCATTGTACAGAAGTCGTATAATATAATTTAAATGAACACATTTACGACACAAAACACAAAAATCCTGAAAATCCGGCCTTGGCGAAAGAAATCAAAGAAAATGTCAATAAACCAAATGTCATCGGATTATAATCGATTTGAAATTGTAATCTATAAATATCAATTGAAGTCTCATTAAGAATTGCGATTATTAAGAAAATGGTGTGTGAGTGTGGGGGTGGTGAATTGTTAATTTTATTGGTGATAGGATTACTTGCTCAGTGATAGAATTGGCGTGAAAGTAACTCAGAAAAATGAGAGTGGTCATTGTTTTATCAAGTGTGATTAAAGTTCTGAAGAACACAATACATAAAATATTCTCTACTTTTCTTTCTTTCTACTTTCACTCAGACTAAGAGAAAAATAAATCATTCGGCTTAATGGGCAGGAATCCTCGACCGAGCCATAAAAAAAAACAAATAATAATAATAATAATTAAATGTCTAAATGACATTGACAAGTATGTTGGGTGTTTGTTGGTTGGTGTTTTTATTTTACTAAACTATTTTTTTTACCAAAACTAAAATAGGTTTTATCTAATTACAAAATAAGAGTATAATTAACGCTATGAGCCTTTACATCAATATATAAATAAATAATCAAAATGTCTGATGATGAAGTTATACGTTTTGAAATCACCGACTATGATTTGGACAACGAATTCAATATAAACAGACGAGGAAGGGCCAAAAAAGAACAGCAGATATACGGTAGTATAAATTTATTTTATTATGATTGTATACTGGGCATTAATTTATCATATTAAGTATTTTACATAATTTCAAAAATTTATCTAACCTCAAAAATTGTAAATCGATAACATAGAATTATTATTTATTATCAAGTAACCTATCATGAATGCACAATTCTCTTCGTTCACAAGATCTTCGTTTCAGGTGTTTGGGCAAAAGACAGTGATGAGGAAGACAATGAGGATAACATCAGACAAAGGACACGGAAGCCCAAGGACTTCTCTGCCCCCATTGGGTTCGTGGCAGGAGGGGTGCAACAAGCTGGCAAGAAAAAAGAAGAAAAGAAAGGTTAATATGAACATTACTATCAAACTTGTGCATTAAAATGATCTTTCTCTTTTTCAATTTAAACTTTCTAGTAAAATGAGAAACTAGGTAATTCCCACTTGAAAATCAGAGTATTATTAATATATATAGTAGGAGTATTTTACCTATTTTATTAGTCTGGTCAAAATAATATGAACTAAATAAATTTCTTCAAAAATAGGTGTAAAAGAATATAAATGGTGGCTACCAAAAGGTCATTTTAAATAACCATAGTATGATGCACAATATTTTATACCCTAGCATTTCCATAGCTTTGCTTTACAGACAACAAAAACTGACTTAACATTAATATTTTGGCAGAGATCGAGGCCTCAGATGCCTCCACATCCCGACCAAAAATCCAAGTAGACAGTTCGGATGAGGAAGAACTGGCTAACCCTGATGAAAGAGACACAGCTGGCCTCAGGAGGATGGGGCAGAGCATGCGGCCACCAAACCTTGGGGGAAATGTCGGCACGTGGGAGAAACACACTAAAGGCATTGGTGCTAAGCTGCTGTTTAAGGTTTGTAATAACTATTATTATATCATTGTTCATTCTCCCTCCAAAACTCTGAAATCTTTCATAATTAATTTGCATATTATTCCAGTAAATACATGATATATTTGATTTATTTTTAGATGGGTTACCAACCAGGAAAGGGTTTAGGTAAAGATCTACAAGGTATATCGGCGCCAGTAGAAGCCACCGTGAGAAAAGGAAGGGGGGCCATTGGAGCTTATGGACCAGAAAAAGCTACAGTGAGTAGTCCTTAACAACTATCCTATGTCATCATCATCATCTCAGCGAATTCTCGATTGC
The DNA here is from genome assembly GCA_949319885.1 of Mecyna flavalis. Taxonomy (NCBI): domain Eukaryota; kingdom Metazoa; phylum Arthropoda; class Insecta; order Lepidoptera; family Crambidae; genus Mecyna; species Mecyna flavalis. The sequence goes on from OX439413.1 coordinate 3,710,358, forward strand.
ATCCAGTATGGAGCTCAGGGTCCGCTTCGACTATGATCCTAGAACTGACAAGCCTGGTTATTACAATGGAGCGATTACCATCTGACCTCCGTAACCCTTACAAGGGAAACCAGACCTACTTGGAATATAGTCGGGAATGGCTTATCGTGCCTTCCAAAGCACAGAATCATCATTAACAACTATCCTATGTATAATACTTAATATTTGTTTTACTATTAAAAACATGTTAAAAGTCATTACCATTCATCATCAGTGAAAGCATCATCATTCCAGTCAAATCTACTTGCTTACATTACTTAAACAAAAATGCTTTATGTGTATGTTGTAGCAAAAAGCTAAAAAGGAGGAGGAGCGGAGGTTAAAAGAGAAAGAAGAACAAGAGAAAGGGACAAGTGACAAATCATACAATTGGAAGAAGTCTCACAAGGGACGCTACTTCTACAGGGATGCGGCCGACGTCATTCAAGAGGGAAAACCTACTTTGCATACTATCGCTAGGTACCTAACTCTCCTCATTGTTTTACTGGATTATAACTAAAATTTTAATTCTATTTATCTTTATGAAGCTTTATGTCAAAAGCAATTCGGTTCAAAAATAATTTTACATACCTTCAATCAAGCATTTAAACATATTAATAAAATCTTTTTTTATATTTTATATGTAAAGCGACTAACACACTGCACTGCACTCTTTGCGTCATATTATAACATTGGGAGTATCTCAAGTTGTCAAGGAGTGACAGGTATGCATCATGGTTAGAATCATTACAGGACACTGTTGTCTTAACAAGCACATGACTGTAATGGGTCTACGCGTCGTCGAGGAAATGCAGATTCTGTCACACTAGCGACGAAACACCTCTGCATATACTCACGGACTGCGAGCCATTGATGCACAAACGTTGCCTTATTCTGGGGAAGCACATTCTACAACCAGACGAGGCTAAAGATATCCTCCTCAAGAATATCCTCCTCTTCGTAGAAGAGGTTGGGCTTGGAGAGGAACTGTAATCTATGTGGCGTTCACAATAGATCAGTTGGTCGCAGTGACTGTGGAAACACTAAGCCGCTATTAATAATAATAATAAAAAAATCTCAAGTTGTAGAAAAAACACGACGTTCACCACACACTAATAACGCGCCCGCCCGCGGAAGTTTTACTCTACGGTCTCGCCCTCCGCGGCGGAATGCGGTGCAGTGTGACAATCGCCTAAAACGCTTGCTTAACTAGACTTTAAGGGCTCTTTCAAATTAGACGTTTTTCGGACGGCTGCGGTACGGTAGCCGCGCGTTTGCCGCACCGCGTACGGACGGTTGTTAGTTTTCATACAAATCACGCGGTGCAACACCGTACCGCGGTTCGCGGTACGGACGCCGAAAGAGCCCTAAGATGTGTCTGTCGGTCTATAAAATTGTATCTTGTTGTTGTTATTATTTGGTCAACAGTAGCGAGTTATCCCGGGTACCAGTGATAGACATGACGGGTCGCGAGATGCGAGTGCTGAGCGGCTACCACGCCCTACGCGCCGCTGCCCCTCGCTTCGAGCATGAGCCTCGCCGCAAGTGCCGCAACTTCACCGCGCCGCACCTAGTACACAACCTGGAACTTATGGTCGACTGCTGCGAGCAGGTATAGAGATTGGGAATATTCGGCTAGAACCTCTAGGTCTCCCCATCTCCCATAACACCATAGAGACCATAGAAGGAACACCCAGGGGTTCAGTAAGTTATCTCTGCTCCCTCCAGGGCGGTAGCAGTCCCACCCCACACCATCCCCCTTAAGTAAGGTACTCCCCCGGGTCCAAAGAGTCCAAAAGCCTCAACATCCAAAACGCTCCTGGCAAGTGATACACTTTCATAAGGGCGTAAAATTATCTGTGGTTACCATGCAAGCGAAGCTATGGGATCCAAGTGAACGGAGCGGTACCCTACTTTTAGAGCACCATTAATTAAGTCATGTGATTAAAATCATTCCTACCACCAGAAATCTTCAGCATGATAATGTTATTTATAATAATGAATGACATAATGTTGCAGAAAGATGATGATGGTATAATCATGAAATTATGATGTTTTAGGATATAATCCAAAATGCCCGCGAGCTTCAATCAGCAGAGGATGAGATAGTGGTCCTAGAAAGGGATTTAGAAGAATGCAACTTGAAGTTGACGGAACAGGACCAAGTGATGAACAAAGTGCAGGCGATCATTGAACGCGTGGAGGAACTTAACAAGCCTGAAGTCTCTCTGGAGACAGCGTATGAGGTGTTGGCGGATCTTAAGGTGTGTATGGCTTGTTTTTTAAAATCTAGTATGTTGATCTGTGCTAAAAATCTTTGTGTGTGTTTTGCCCAAGCATTTTCCCCACCAATCGCCAGTTCGCTACAATATTTATCCCTTTCGGGAGTGAAGGAGAGACTGGGGGAGTTTAGTGGGTAATTTTATTTCCGAGTTCCACACCTAGTCACAGGTCTCGCTAGTCTGTGGATTGCTGAAAAACAATAAAAAAAGATGATTCCCACACACAAAAATTTTTTTTTTTTTACAGGAGTCATACCCAACGGAATACGATCTATTCGGCCTCGGCACAATCGCGGGCAACATCGTGAGCCCACTCCTCAGTGCTCTACTGGCCACGTGGCAGCCGCTCGACAACCCTGAAGAACCCATCCCCACTTTCCTTAAATGGAAGAAACTACTAACCGACGAAGCCTACAATAGCCTGCTCTGGCAACACTACGTGCCGCACATTAATACAGCTGCTGAGTGAGTTTAACTTTGCTTCTATTTTTTTTTTTTTTTTATGGCAACATTGTCACCTGGCCACGTTGCTATGGTCGTTTTAAATCTTTTTTTAATTAGCCAATCTTTGTACGGTCAACAGCATATCACGGTATACACTTGCAGTTCGATAATAGCACTTATGCCCTCGACATAAGAGCGGTACAAAATCCAAAGTATTACGTCTGACGTGCTTTTGACTGTGCCAATTTAATTAAAACTAGTTCATTATATAAGTGTTAAAAAGTAATCTCCCATTGTTCGGTAAAGCCAGCCGTAGAACCGATAACCTGATTTTGAAGTGGAGACTGTGTCTTGGTAAATATAGTAAAAGACTCCTTCAGGCCAAGCGGAGTGATGATTTGCGCAGTATGGCTGACAGGAGCTGGATACGAGTAGCCAAAAAAAGATCGAAGTGGCAAGAATTGGAAGGGGCCTATGTCCAGCGGTGGACTTAAAAAGGCTGATGATGATAATGATGATTAATGTGGGGAATGCTTATGTCCAGTATTAGATGTCTTTTAGCTTTATACGAGTTATAACCAAATAGGCGATGTCCTAAAGAAAGGTCAGGTCCGAAGTACCCTAAACCGACGAGCATGTATGTCGATGAAGCGAGAGTTGTGTGCCAGGATCGTAGCAGATGGAAGGAATTGGTCTCTGCCTACCCCTGCGGGAAAAAGGCGTGATTGTATGTATGTATGTACCCCAACAGATCATGGTACCCTCGAGTGCCAACGCCGATGCTCCGCGCACTGACAAGCTGGTCGGTGGCCTGTCCCGACTGGGTGATATCCTCTGCGGCCGCCCGCTGCGTAGTACCACGTCTACTGGCCGCTGTCCGCGCCTGGGACCCCACGCACGACACGCAGCCGCTGCACCAGTGGATTCTGCCGTGGCATGACTTGGCTGGTGAGTTTACCTCCAAGTTACCCAAGTTATGTATACAGATCATCTAGATTTCATGACCATCCTTCTTAGACGCCCGACACTCAGAGGATGGTCAATCGCTGTAAAGGGTAGACAGGGGAAACGGCCGAGTATCATTTTAGGACCCTGATCTGATTGAGGACTCAAGTCGGATGTTGCAAGGATAACCTGAAGAACTGGTGATTCATAGAACCATCCTAAAACTTATGTGGTGCCTCTCCACAAACGAAGACCCATTTGCATTTTGTATCACTTGCCTTGTTTGTGTTCATAAAGATTTGTTGCTCGCTAACAATTTCAGTGTATTGTATTTCATGTTGTAATCACATAAACATAAGTTAACGATATATTTTTCAGGCGAGGCGTTAGCCCGAGGCACATACCCGGCCATTCGCTCGCGTCTCGCCGCCGCTCTCGGCGCGTGGCACCCGTCCGACCCGTCGGCGCGGACGCTGCTGGCGGCCTGGAAGCACGCGTGGGGCGGAGCTCTGACCGCCATGCTGCACCAGCACATCGTGCCCAAGCTGGACCACTGCCTGCAGCACGGGCCGCTCGACTTGCTCGGCGGGGGCAACGGTGAGTGATAGTTATGTCCTGCTAGCCTAGTTTTATGGTGGCCAATCTTACGATCAACCAACTACTTAAATCATATAAGACTGCGCAAGCACAGGTGCGCTCCCTATTCACTCACTCTTATAACATGATGGGACAGCAGTATGAACGACTGAAGATCAGAGATCAGGGGCACAACCAAGGGCATTTTACACAGCAGACTGCCAGACTACGGACTGTGACTGAGTATTCAAATATATTAAGAGAAGATTCAGTCCCAACCTACCCAGACCAATCCCCAAATATGGTACCTTGAACTACCTTGTCACTAATATGACGTTTTCGTATCGCAGCGGCTTGGGCGTGGTGCGTGGACTGGCTGGAGCTACTCGGCGCTCCTACGTTAGCCGCCATAGCGTCCCGCGCGCTGCTTCCGCGCTGGCTAGCGGCCTTGGCCGCGTGGCTCAATACCAACCCGCCGCATTCTACCGTGCTCACCTCATACACAGACTTCAAGGTACAGTAAATAATTTATAACATAGGCCCTAATACACATCCCTGGTGCACTCCCAACTAGAATGAAACCAGGAAAAAATATTCGTGTTACCGTTTTTGTACTTTATTATCCTGTGTATCCTTAATATCCTCTGAGTATAAATATGAACATTTTCGTTATGATAAGATGCCACAATGTTTCAATTTACTGCGTAAAATTGTGTAATGACTTAATCGAAGGGCATTCATTGATCATAAAAATCAAGATTGTTGTTTATGTCCTTAAATGCAAATATAATTTCAGACAGTTAGGAAACCAACAAGTGGTTTTGTTTACTCTTATTGACAAGGGAAATTGTCTTTTAACAGAAAATGTTCCCCGAGGAAGTGCTTAAAGAGCCGGGCGTACGCGACGCCTTCCGCAAAGCGTTGGATATGCTCAACCGGAGCACAGACATCGATGCCGTCGAGCCGCCGCCTCCGCCGAGGTTCACGCCTGTTGAAGTTAAGGTACGGAACTATCTACTATCAGATTCAAATGCTATTTGGATAATAACCTTTTGGAATTGAGCTACAATCAACGTCAACTGCGCCTGTCCGTAACGTTAGCAGCGTATTATTTTGTCAGTGTGTGTGTCAGTCATCACTGTCGCGTAACGCAACTCCAAAGGTATTAGGATGGAAATAAAAATAATCTCGGAGAAATGTGCAAGAGTATGTAAAGGCACAACGTTGTTTGATACCAAAATGAATAAACTTTTTGAATATGTAACCCATGTATATAATATGTTTAAATTTGTGTAAAAACAGGAAGAAAATTTTAATACGAGCCTGGAAAAATTCAATCCATAAACGTGTTTTACACATATTAAAAATATCACTATTTGAAACTAATTAACTAAAAAACTAACACGAAATGTCATTAATTCTATTTTTTTCAAATATCTTTCAATATAGCGCACTAGTCAATAGTCATCTTAATCAGTACACATAAAAAGTCTGTATCCATGCTGTAAACTGATTTCCGAATTATCTTTATAGGAAACCTCGAGAATCGCGGATGCGCTTGTCTCTACAAACCAGCAGAAGAGCTTCTCAGAACTGTTGGAGTCTCGTTGCCTCGAACGCGGCGTCACATTCGTACCTGTTGTTGGAAAGTCGCGAGAGGGCCGCCCCTTGTACAAAATCGGCGACAAACACTGCTACGTCATTAGAAATGTCATTATGTACTCCGATGACAACGGAAGGACATTCAACCCTATTAGTATGGATAGGTTGTTAAATATGGTGGAAGAATAAATAAAATTAATAAATTAATGGACTGTCAAAACTGTTTTTTATTTCAATACTAAAAAGTAAAGTATCAGCCTATTAATGTCCCATTGCAGGGCAAAGGCCTCCATCCTTAAAATCAAGTTATCGTTACAATGATGGGTACTGGCTTAATCACCACGCTTGCCAAATGGGGTTTGGTGATCACCAACCCGAGCTGTTTCCGAAATAACCGACACAAAGTTAGCTCGACCCGGGAATTGAACCCAGGACCCCGAGATCTCGGCCCGGTACTTAAACCACTAGACCATCGAGGCGTTGATAACTTTAATTCAATGACGTTCAATATACAACTAGACACCCAATCTCTAAGAAAAATTCCTCAAAAAACGTCCGAGTGGCTTTGACACTGATGACATTAACACATTCGTTCAAATTAACTGTTTGTATACAACTAAACGAAAACTCTGCCCAATAGTCTTGTGGGCAGACTTTTGCTTCGGACAATATTTGAGCGTGATTGTGAGTCTAGTTTTTTAATTGAACGTCATTGCTTTAATTATAATTTCAATACTGATAATGTAAAAACAAGGAACATTTATCTTCTAACTAGTCTGTGCAAGGAACTAAAATGGATCCTTGTGGTACTCCCATTTTTTTATAAATTTGTTAGCTAGCAAATGCCACCTTTTATCCTGCATGAGTTTCTCTGGTAGCATAAAAGAAAATATGAGGAAGATTTTGTTTATCATTTTATTTCAAATCTGTCTTGTTATGATTAATTTAAAAAAAGACACAAATATTGCATAATGATATATTTTTCTAAATAAATGATTAGTATTTATACGTATATACCGTCAATGTAAAACAAACACCAACCAACTACAAAATACACAACTTTAAGCGTGCAAATAATATACAAACGTGCGAAATATTGCTTTGTACTTTACATTATTATAGCAATTTGAAAGATAGCACAGTCGCCAGCACGGCAGACTACCCCAATCTATCTTTCTACAACCAATTTTCAGCTTTATTCACTTCACATTGAGTTCTCTTTCAATTAAGAATTTTTGACCGATTAGGGTAGGTTGATCTGCTGCCGTCCGTACTACGTCATATGGGTCTATTTATAGTGAAATTAAGGGCAAGAAATTGCCAAATTAAACTGTGTTCGACTGGCTTAATATAAAGATATAAAAGATAACGTCTGAAATCTTTCACTATAAAAAGACCTGCGGGTTAAAAAAAAACCCTTCTAATTATAAAACATCGACTATGTACTTTACAAAAATATTCGTTAGTTTGTTAGTTACAAAAAATCTACGTACTACTAATAGCCTGTTGGCTTTATGGCACTTTACATGGGCATATAAATAGCAAGAAGAACAAAAAAAAGGGTAGGTAAGCAATAAGTTGTCATCTATTTTCAACACAGAATTAATAACATTTTATAAAATACTGTTATTATGTAAATGCAATTCGGATGAATACTTAGATCTGTTATTTATTTAAATGCTGACAGTAGGTATTGTGTATTATGTAAAATAACTTTTAATCTCGCTTAAGAGTATTGCGATTAAGTACGTTAGTAGAGGTAGATTAGCACAATACATTAACAAAATAATTGTATGACGTATAAAATGTATAGAGCCAGGCGAAAATTCATGAATGTTGTATCCTATAGTTATCATGTTTTACAGTGCCCTTATATATTTTTAATAACTATTATAGTTAAGGCTCATAGTTACGCTCACTTTTATTTCCCCAGCTCTATAATTAATAACTGTGTATATTTAAATGGCTCTTTAATTTATTCTAGAACGAGTACTATCGGTTATATAATTTCAAGATGGCTATTATTTAATCTAATCTACATCGTGCAGTTTGAGTGCAGATTGCTATTTAGTGCATTATAGTGGGATGTTAAATATTATGAATATTATGTACAGTCAGCAGCATTATAACCGACCGAAACATATAATAAGAGGAGAAGTTTTGGGAGGTTGTGGTGTGTTGCCCGTACAAAAAATAAAGACAGTATAAATACTATTATAAACAATACAGAAACTAACCCAGTATATGGGAAGTAGGTAAATAAGTATTACATTACATAACAACATGCTTATACTTGTATAAAATAAGTGTTATTAGACGTACATATAAAATAAAATTCAGACATAAAATAAACTTACATCTTTCAGGCTAGCTTAGGTCCGGGATTATTTTTTGTAAAATGTTTTGGATATATTTGGACATCGTTACATAGATTTTATGGATCTCTACGAAACAAAACAGACATATTTACATAAAAAACTTTCAATTTTGTCCAAATGGCCGATGGCCCTCTGTACGGTGTACCAACTTCAAATAAATAGGTTTTGATTTTTCTTAAAATGACGGACTTTTTCTAGTTTAATTTCAAATGACTATTCTTATGAACGTATATCTATAATTCATTTTGAAAATTTAATTTGATACTAAATCACCACGCCCCATTACATACTATGCAACGATATCCAAAATTCAGGCAACAGCCTTCAATCCTTTTTGGAACCTGTAAGCCCTGTAACACTGAACCGCATTAGCGACACCTAGCGAGAAGTTGCAAAGAGACAATGAGTAGTTGATGGGTCTGATGACCAAGCAGTACCGCGTCCAGACGAGCCCAGTGGCGGCTAAAGTGGCACATTGCGTGGTCGACACCTTGTCTAGCGGGCGCCGATAGTCGTCAAGAGATGCCATTACGAGAGCCTGGAAATTTAAATTGTGATGAATGTAAGTTATTTGGCTGTGCCATGTCGAAAGAATGAGTGAGGATTGGGCAGTAAAAAGGGCATTGGGACGACCATCCGGGCGACGATCAGTGGGTCGCCCCAGATATCGCTGGATGGAAGAAGTGGGAAAAGACCTATAAGAGCTCTAAGTGCCCGATTGGACAACATTCGACAGACCTGAGTGGCGTTCTTTGATGTCGGAGGCCAAGACCCACTTCGGGTCGCTGAGCCAGCGCAGTAAGTAGGTAATGTTATAATTGTAAAAGCAGTGGGTGGTAGCCAACTGGTTCGCTTCACATGCTTATGGTTGATTGTCGAAATATCAGCGCGCACCTATGGATATTTCCCTTTCGTCCACTAGGATCCCCTAACCCAATCCCCCAGGGGATCCCCGCGAATCATCTGTTTATCAGAATCCCCTCAAACAAAAATGCTATCACACTTGAGTCCAATTTTTTTAATTCTATAGGTATGCGTATTCACCACTAGCTCGGTGACGGAATACATCGTGAGGAAACCTGCATAGTTGCCGTGTAGCTATGATCCAATAGGTCTGGTTCCTCTGAAGGGTTGCGGAGATCAGATGGCAGTCGCACAAATGTCACAGGACTTGCCAAATCGTTGATCATGTATAGCTACAAGCCAGTGGCGTAGCGTGTGTGTCAGCCGCCCGGAGCGGAAGACAATTCTGCCGCCTTTTTTTTTGCTCCTCCAGTTGGCATACAGACACGCAGCGGGGGGGGGGGGGGGAAGACAATTCTGCCGCCTTTTGTGAAATTTTGCCGCCCCCTAAAAAGTGCCGCCCGGGGCGGACCGCCCCCCCATCGCTACGTTACTGCTACAAGCGTGCCCTGACTAGATCGATCAGCACTAATTGATCGGTGAAAGGTAATGCTGTGATATTTGATGGAATGGTTGAGTAATGGACTATTAAACCCTTTGGTTAAAAAATTTGGTCCTAAGGAGATCGAACACAAGACCTTTGTCTTGTGTTCGATCTCCTTAGCAAACAAGTCGGTTTGTTTGTATCTGTCTGTGTGTTCCTATGTGTATAAACCTTGCTTATAAGTAGTTAGTATTATATTTGCTTATCAGAATTACCCATGTGCGTTATTTATACTTACGAACATTTTCTTCCTTGCCATACAAGCCAAGTGACCAAATCCACGAAGAAATTTTGTTTGAGCCTGGGCCCTGGGGCTAATTCTTAATCTTTTGCAAGGAGGCGTTTTTATTACTCTATGTTTGCAAGTAAGTATATTTGCTTACTCGCTCATTTACTTATCTAATTTTAATATGGAAACAAAAATTTTTTTTTTTATACTTTTTATAGCATTTTGCCTGCTTAATGGCGACATAAATATTAATTTATTAGAAAAAAAAAAAAATTTGACTAGTTATCAGGCGGGACTAAAACCCGCGCCCCTCTCTGACCTTAGCGGACCCGTTGAATTTTTTATAGTATGGATTTTACGCTACATCAGCGCCATCTCTTTAATGTTGCAGTAATTACTACTACATAACATCCGAAAGGAATTCTTTTACACAGTAATGTAACATTACCGTGGTTTTACAAGTATTTACCAATCGTTTCGTAGTTAGTTAGTAGTTAACTCGCCCCGGACACCGAGGGGCGCTGGTTCGAGTCCCGCCTGATACCTGGACAAATTGTTTTTTTTAATATATTAATAATTAAAAAGTCCTTAGTCCTATTCTCTCTGTAATGTTATTTGGTACCTACTTATAAAAAAATAAGACGTTACTATAAACGCCGACTCCGGGAAGATATTGATCTTTATGATAATATAATTGATAGGTACCTAAGTAGGATACCTTATTATGTGGATGTTGGATGATATTCCAAGAGCCCATGAAAATCTGATTATTAAAATTCCAGTGCCATGTTCACCACTTATGATAAGCTCCTGAAAACTTATCTGCCAGAAATTAACGATGCTGTTTTCTGTTTTGAACATTTACAAAAGTGGCAGCACAGCAGCCAGATAAATGGTCAAAACTTATCTGCCTGGTGAAATTGACCCACTTATTCATACATGTGCGAGATTAGTAATAAACCCAAATGATGATTAGAAAGTATGGAAAAGGCGGCCACAACATAACAGGAAGTAAGAAATAAGAAAGAAAACATCGAATGTATAATAAATTTATATTCGGCAACATGATGTAAAAGGTTTTACAAAAATAGACAATATTTTACAAAACATATTTTAATGTGTCATTTTCTTTACAAAGATACATTGTATACCCGCATCTATATTTTAATGTTAAAACTTATTTACGATAGGTACAGTACACGTCGTCGTTTGACCAACTTATTACGTTATTTATGTATTACTTTACTCCCATGATGAAATAAAGTATTAAATTAATAATCAATAATATCACGTTTGAAGGAAATGGATATAAGTATTAGAGTTATGTACGTTTTCCACTTGTATTATTTGAATCTTTTACAAATAGATAATATTTAAGAAATTTGTACAATTTTACGTATGGCGAGACACGTGAAATATTATATCATACTAAATGGAAAAACCACTTACATTAATTCAGAATTAAAAGCACCGAATTGGTTAATAATACACAGTATCGTCCTCAATAAGTACCTAATTTAGAACCATTTTATTCAATTTGGACAAATCAAGAAGTTCGCCACATTCAATAAAAAATTTGACGAATTTAGGATTTCAGATCCCGTATTGTACGTTGTACCTACCTAATTAATGTTGCTGGTTTTATTTATTTATAGACAAAACGGGCAATCTTATTATTTTAACAGGCAACATCTTTTTTACAAGTAGGTACAAATGATGTCGCAAACATAATGGATCCTACGTTTATTAGGTACTCTTGTTTCATAGAGGACATTCTAATGTTTTATACCTGTATTTTTTAGTTTAAAAATTAATTATCACAATTTCTAATACAATCTGCTAGAGTTGATAAATTTGTAAACGCGACGTAAAGGCTATAATAATTTTTAGTATTTTATAGAATACTTTTTAGTTCTTTAAAAGAGACAGAGCTTATTCAATAAGCCCACATTCAAAAAGCCAATATATCATATAATTTTACAAATTGTGCCACTACGTTGAGCGCGTGTACTTTTATCTATAAATAAATAAATAAATTTCTTACATAGAATACCCACTGAGATTGATGCTATTCTACTATATTCTATAACAAAATTGTCCTAAAAGCCCAGATCCCTATTTTACTAGTTATAAATTCTGGTCACAAATAATGGTTGTTTGATTTTTATGCTAATTTTGTGTTTTTGGCACTATTCTGAAAGCTATTGTTTTAAACAGTTGTAAAATAATATTTGTTTTAATCAACACTAATGTTAAAGGCAGCCAAAGATTATATCTTAGATTTATATAATATAGATTCAATGGATATCCACAGTCACTGTGTCCATCCTTGGCTGCAAAATGTTTAAATTTGTGACCAAAATGATATTTTTCTGCTCATTTGGATGCTACTTCTTGCTGAGCTTTCTTCGCCTGTTCAAATCTAATTGCTCTACTGATTTGGTACAAGCTTGTACAAGCTACGAAAACATTGACAGCAAATAAACTATAGTTCTTGGGGATGATTACGAGGGAGTAGCGGGACCAGATGAGTCCGGTGGCTGCGAGAGACACGGACTGGGGTATGGACAAGGTCTCGACAGGCCGATTCAAGTCACCCAACCCAGCCATCACCAAGCCCTGAAAGTGTTAAGATGATTGATAGAAACACACCAGATGATTGTTATTTCTTTTCCAGAATCATTTATGACCATGTATACATACAATATATAAAAAACAAAATATATTTACAAAAACATGTATTATTGATAGTAAATGAATTTAATGAAACTATGAAGTTATTTAAATGAAATCTGATATTTATCAAAAAACATAAATGTAAAAAATAATAAATATTTTATTCATGGTGAATGAGCAAGAATGATCACGGAACAACAGATTCAAAAACAAAATCGTTATTAAAACAAACTCAACATTGGGTTATACATAAAGGTCCAAAATGCTTTTGATAATTTAAGGAATAACAAATAAATTCATTAAATAATTGAAAAGTTATGTAAAAGTATGAATCTTTTAGATAAAATTAAATATTCAAAACAATTTTATCTGTTGAATGATTTTCAGTAGCATGTTGCTATTGCATTTATCTGTTTAAATAGAAAGTATGATAACAATAAAATTTATTGTTATCATACTTTCTATTTATACAGATAAATGCAAATATTTAATATTCTGCTATTAAAACGGAGCATTTATGGTGAATTACCTAGTATTCATTAGTTTTGATGACATTGAAATAAAATAACACATGCAAATAATTAAATGCACATGCATAGAAACTGTAACAATCAGTTGCATATTGTGCAGATGAAAACAGTCAATTGTAAACGCGCAACGTAATGTTTTGTTGCCCTTAAACAAGGTCCCGGGATAAGAATAACCCGACCTTGAAAATTTCCGCATTCATATTATAATGCATTTAACACTTACCCATTTGAATGCTGGGGCCCAGAAAAATATGGTTTTCGGACCTGGAATAGACAGTATTTTTTATTAAGCTATGTTTATTATGTGGTAGTGAATAATAATTTTATTGCGCCGAAAACTTACCAGCTTCATGCTCCCAGAGTGGACGGAGTTTAGAGGGGACGAATCGTTCCGCAGCTGTTACCACTGTTTTGTACAATTTAGACATTTTAGCGGTTTATAATTACAGGGTATGGGTGCTGGAGGATTACGTAATTGTTGGAGGTTACTACTTTAGGTATTTTAATGAGGAGAATTTACATCTCCACTCGAATCGGCCGTGGCGAGACCCTGATTGATAACGACGAACGGACGACAGAACAGAAATTGATAAGAATGACACTTGACTTGACGTTTTACCTTTTAAAGTTAGTGCTGTGCGATCTGACCTAAGCTGACTTTTACTTATATTCAATTAAGGTAATACATTCAATTGAACTAAAATAATGTCGCTGTGACATCACTAATCTAAGTATTTTTTTTTAAACATGGGTGCGGATGTGCGTGTGAATGTGTCAGTGTCGAAAATCTTAGATTTTACAGTTTTCTTTGTTTATTTTACTTTAATTATTGACTTTTCTCGTTTATTTTCAAAACTATTACTTCAACTCATGGTTTAATTGTTTTCATAAAGTTTTTGAATATGGGTACAAGCACAATGGGTAGCGATTTGCATTCAGATAAGCAGGACAAACTTCTGAAGTTGCAAGCCCGAAAGAAGGAATTAGAGCAAATGCTTGCTGCCAAAAATGAAGAATTATACAAGTTGTGCGTTCAAGAAGTGCAGTTAACGGGTGTTATGCCGCCAGAGGCTCCTCTTAGCCCCGAAGTTCCGCAGCGAGAAAGATTAGGAAGTGTAAAAAGTATTGAAAGATCTACAGACGGCAATGATGTACACGACGGGTCTGATACTTCGTCTCGTCGTCTACGAGCTGGTACCGGGGACCGTATGATGGATCTCGACTCGAATGCCCGCAAAAATCTTTCGCACAGGCTATCCACCCCGTCCATATCAGGTATATCTACCAAAAGCGCGCACTCGAGACATGTACGGCGCCCTGAGACAAGTTGTTCTAACTTCTTTCCATCGCCACCTCAAGAAAGGAACCCAGAAACTTTTTCCATCCATACATCTCACACATATCCTGCATTAGCAGGCCGTCATGAACCTACCCCTGAAAATATGCACAATGATTTGCAAGGCCCAATGCTAAGACATCACACTCACTTGACAACAGAATATATGAATAAAATATACTATAACGGTGCACCTGAGGCTCACAACGTGTCACGGTTACGAGAAACACACTTCAGTTCAAGTCATCCTGATATTACTACTCATTACACACATGGCAGTATGGCTCCACATCCTGTGCAAAATGGAATGCGTAATATTCCATTACTATACCAGTACGCTTCACATTTAAAAGGTCAAAATCAACATCTAAGTGGGCTGCATCATCACCAAGTGCCAACACAGTCTAAACGTAGACCAGATGCTGTCCGTAGGAACACTTTACAGAGGACACAGACTTACCATCTCACTTCTCATAGTGATTACAATCAACATTTAGAGAACATGACAGATAACTACCGGCCGCCAATGCCAGTTTATCAACATCGATCTCAGCCGGATATTCAAGAACAGTCAGAACGATTACATGTGCCAATGGAACGAGTGGCACAGGTGCCAAACACATTGCCCTTACGTGAACGAAACACAATAAGAAATCCAGTGCATATGCAATTGCAAGTTTCTACTGATGATTATGGTCGAGACGATCGAAGAGCATACCCGGATGCAATGAGTCCAGTTAGTCAAATGTCTGGTTACTCTCAGTCGAATTTTGACTCAGTGAGCATGAACAAGTTCTCACCACTTTCCCAAGCAGATTTAAAAGTGAAAGAAAAACAATGGTATGAGACTTCCTTAGATTCACCAACAAAAGCAGAGGCCCCTCTTCTTAAAAAGTCATCAAGCCTGAAACGGACTTCTAGTATAGGTAACTCGCAAGCTTATGAGATAATGATATCATCAGGGAGACATTCTGCGTTGCAGAGCCCTAATCAAGTGCCTCATAGCCCCCCAGTGTTGTCACCAAGTGCAGTGTCGTTAGAGTCACCTAAAAACCTAACTGTAATCGAGCAGGGTAAATGTATTCCATATCGAGAAGAAACGAAGCCATTTGAAATGTCTGACTTTTACAAATACTCTACGAAGTTTCGGCAAGCTAATGTACAGAAAACGCCGGTTGCCAACCCAGTGCCAAGTGTGAATACTTACAATAAGATGCCAATGGAATTGCCGCCTTTCTCCCAAGATCATTGGCATGGACCAAGTAATTAGAAAGGACATGTTATGAATAGGCAGATTATTACATTTTTAGATAAATTTTAACGAAAGAAAATTTACGGGACTATTTGGATTTTAATTGATATATCTATCTGCCTTTTAATTTTTATTGAAACATACATGCTAATTAAAAATAATGTTTATGTTACATACTTATTGTATTAAATGACCTTTTATACTTAGAAATTTGGTGTATGATATTCAATTGGGTTTCATTATTTAATCTTTTTTTAGGCAACTATCTTTTATTGGATTATATTTAATTTAGGAATAGTACTTATCAGTGGGATATTGTCCTCACAATGCAGGACCATGTTAGTATATTTTTTACAAAATAATTAAAAACTTATCCTGCTTAAATTGTCCATTGTCTTCTGATGCGATTCATTGCAGTGTGCAGAATATATTATAATTAACATAATCCTCCATTACAATATTTTAATAACAATTTTTAAAATGAAGAGCCAGGCATGAAATCACATCAGACTTCAGAGGCAATATAATAATATCATCTAAGTATCTGATTTATGTTAGTATTACAAAAATTGTAACAGATCTCTTATTCTCTACACTTAACTTTTGGATTTTTAACTACATTTATCTTATCAATAAATGCATTAATTAAGCTTGCTTATTTTAACACATTAGAACATTGTGATTTTGAATTGTACAGAGTTATCTACCACTTTTAAAGTTGATAGTCAATAATTAAATTTTAAATTAATTTTAATCTTGGTGGTATTTATGTTACCGTTAGAGTGCGGAATCCGTTAATCTGCAGATTAACTATGTAATCTGCAAAATAACGGATACGATCCGTTACTGTAAAATTTTAATTTAAAAAGCTCATTATTGCACTTTACTTAATTAGTCTGCACTGCAGTAACAAATAGTAAATAACTAATTTGGAGAATGGGAGCAAAAAAAATTAGATTACCTAGGTAATCTGCACTCTAACGGATTTCCGCACATTAACGGTAAAATGTATTTAAATGAAATCATGTTGTAATGTAACAGATAGGGGGCCGTCCATTAATCACGTGAGGTCGTTTTTCTCATTTTTTGTCCCCCCCCTCCCCCCTGGTGATATTTGGTGAGGTTTGGGACCACCCCCTCCCCCCCCCCTCTGGATCACGTGTATTTTTTTGGAAGTCTATGTAAAGGCTATTTTTGACTGGAAAAAAATATTAAAAAAATGGCGTTTTGATTCGAAAAACATTTATATGTATTTGTAATAAAATTAATGAATAATTAATAATAATTAATAGCAACGGCGGGCGAGTCAATCAAAGTCGTACTACAAATCGTTCAAATTTTCGCGCCGTTCAAAATTTCGGTTCAGAAATAGCGCTTTTTGACAAAAAATAAATAAAATTAATACACGTGATGTCTAACGAGACCCCCCCTCCCCCCTCGTGATGTTTCGTGATGTTTTCCGTACCCCCTCCCCCCCCCTTTTGAGCCTCACGTGATTAATGGACGGCCCCTAGAGAGATTGCTCTACAATGTTAAAAGATGTGTAATTATTTAATATTTACAGTTAATTAGAACAAATTCTTATCTGAAAGGTGCCTTGACGGCCTTATAAATTGTGGATTCCATCATTTTACATTGGACCCTAAAAGCGTAACCATAGGTTAGTAAAGTACAATATTATGTTGAAATTATAATTATACATTATTTTTTCATTAAAATACTACAAATGTAGGTATATGTTAGGTAAAACTAATAAAAAGAATGAAAAATGCAAGGCTTTTGGTGATGATAACAGCAGCAATTCATTTGAACTGTGATAGTTTAAGCAAACTAATGAATAAAATTAAAAAATTACTATGTGACAATAAATTAATATAGTTAGATTAAATGCAGCCATTAATATTTAAAATGTTTTAGCTTGCAATTTTTGTGCCCCTTTTAAAAAGTACAACGCTTCACCCACCGCTTGTAAAGTGATATTATATGTTTTCTTGTCCCAATTATTGTCTTAAAATAGGTATTGCCGCTTTTTATTTAAATAATATAATAGCATTTATAATTGTATTCTCGTTGTGTTTTGTGTTGTACATAACAAAATGTGTTCAAATGTTTAATGTGCTCAATTTTGGTCACTAACAGTCCTTTTACTTTTAATAAAATTCCAACTTAAAAAAAAATTCGTAACCTTGGGGTTATTCTATCATTCAGATAGTTTTTTAGAGGAATAAAATGTCTAGAATGTAATATTTTAGCATTGTTTAAAATGTAAATGCTAAATTAAAATCTTAGCAATTTAAAAAAAGGCCCATTCAATTGTTATTTTAGTACTTTTTATACAATTAAAAGACTTGTAATATACTTGCCAAGCATTAAACCTCATGTAATGATTGCCTATATCGTCCATTTTCAGCCATTTAACATAATCATAGTTGTAGAATTAGTTTTAACGTTTTATATTGATGTAGCTAGTTTATTAGATATTGTTCAAAATATTATACTACAAAATGTAGCAATGAAATTGCATGGATGTTCTGCAAAACGAGAATATTTTTGTATAATTGTTTATTGTAAGTAAATTGGTGCGGAAGGTACCCACTCTTTATGTCAATCTAATAAAGTATGGTTAATTTATAAAAACGATGTTTTTTCATTAGATTGTAATCAGTACGGTCCGAACGCTGACGAGAGGAACACGTATACGTCGATTTACATCTGTTTCGGTTGTTGTGAACCTTTTGTGACCCTACTCACTAACATAATACGTAATTAAACATGAAGTGCGCAGTGTGCGATTCCAGCTTTGTCGATGGTGTGCAGTGTAGTGCCTGCAAGAGGCACCTGGACTTCTCCTGTGCTAACGTACAGGAAGTAGCCTATCGCAAGTGGCGCTCCGACAAACGAGCCACCTGGAAATGCCCTACCTGCAAGAACCCTGGCAGCATCTCTTCGATTCCTCCCTTCCGGATTCAGCGTCGCTCGAGATGATCCTAAGTGAAATACGCGTCATAAAACACCAGCTGGCTTCTCTTCCTGCCCTTATAGAGGACGTTAGATCAATTAAAGACGAGATCGCGGACCTTAAAACTTCCTGCGACTTCAATAGCTCAAACCTAAAAGACTGTTCCGAGCGGCTTTCGAAAGTGGAATCCAAGCTACCTGAAGTCTCACACATCCAGGATACCGTAAAGTCGACTCAAGAGGCTTTATCTCAAGTCCAGCAAGATTTTTCGGCCAAGGAACAAAGGGCTCGTCTAAACAATATCGAAATTAAGGGTGTGCCCCTTAAAAAAGGGGAGAACCTCTTTACCATTGTAGACTCCATTAGCAGAGTCATTGATTATTCTGTGCCAAAGACGCAGATCAACTATATATCACGGATTCCAGTGCACGACTCTAAGGAAAAATCCATTATTGTCTGCTTTATTAATAGATACATCAAGGAGGAATTTGTAGCTGCTGCACGAGCTCTGAAGAATATATCAATAGGAGATCTCGGGTTTTCCGGCTCGGGACGGGTTTTCATCAACGACCATCTCACCCCTGCTCACAAGAAGCTGCTTACCAAAACCAAGTCTGTTCTCAAAGCCAAGGACTATCGTTATATTTGGGTCAAGCATGGAAAAATCCACGTAAGAAAGAATGACACGTCTCACGTTACGATTATAAATAGTGAACGTGATTTAAACAAACTTGCTTAATTAGTTGTTTAATATGCGTAACTTCATTTATACTGTTTATATACACTTTTTTATTTTTGTTTACAATATCCACTACTAACTCGAGCGTAAACATTATTAGTTTATATCATCTCTTTAATTCACACCTCAATGTTCTATTAATAGAAATCTTAATGTTTGTTACCCCTGCCTTGCCTAGTAGCCGGATACTAGCCTTTTGTTATTTAACTTGCGCCTATTCAATTTTACTCATCGGGTTAGACCCGCATAGACTGCATGCCGCCATAACTATACCTTTCTCATTTGCGCGCACTGCCAATCAAGCACGTTGTCACCTTCTAACCCGCCGTACTGACTCACCTGTTTATGCAATTTTAAACTTTACAATAATTATCGGTTATACTCAGTTTATTTTTTATAATTTTTTGCCAGCGCAGCTATTGCCCGCGCATATTATAACTGCCAACTCGTTTACATACCGATGCTCACCTTGTCTGCGTGTAGGTATTCTTCATTTGTTGACGATAATTTTATTTGATTTGTGTCTATGTTTCTATTCTATTGTCACTCAGCCGTCGTCATTAGTAGGATTTTATGAATAGTAATCTCAATGTAGATAAATTGTCATTGTACTACCAAAACGTGCGTGGGTTGAGGTCTAAAACTATACCTTTTCATCGTAACGTGCTTTTACATTCATACGATGTAATAGTCCTCACTGAAACCTGGTTAGTGGATAGTGTTTCGGACGCGGAGTTGTTTGATAATAGGTATGTGGTGTGGAGGCGGGACCGCGACTACGCCCTCACGGGCCAAGGCCGTGGTGGCGGCGTGTTGGTGGCCACGCGTAGGGATTTATCGGTCGTCTCCCGGCCTCACTTCCAGTCTTCCGCGGAAGATCTATGGGTAACTGTAATGCTAAAAAATAATAAAACTAAAGAAACCGTTAACGTCCACCTGTGTGTGCTTTATTTATGTAATCAAAACCATGGCAATTCGTTTTCTCAACAACTAAACAACTTTTTAACTAAGGCGAGCGATTTTGTCATGAGTCAACCGGCCGATATCTTCCTATTGCTTGGAGATTTCAACCTTAGTAGTATAGTATGGCTTCCCAATGACATGGGCTCTTTCTCGCCTCATAATTACCGTACCCCAGATGAACAATTGTTAGTTGACGAACTTAATTCACATAACCTCATGCAATACAATGGAATCTCCAATGCTTACGGCAGAATCTTGGACTTAGTGCTTTCGAACGAGGTGTTAACCGTCACCGAGTGTGCTGACCCACTAGTGCCCATAGACCCGCATCACAGTGCCCTTAATGTCTCACTGCATATTTCTGGTCTGGAGTCACTCAAGCCAGCTCGCTCATCTCGTTTCCAATATTTCAAAGGGGACTATATTTCTATAAATGCAAACTTATCGCATATTGATTGGGCGGCTGAGTTTCTAAACAGATCTCTCGAAGAATCTGTTAGTTTTTTCTATTCAACCATATATTCTCTTCGTGACAAGTTTATTCCACACAAAATTATTACCAATGGCTCCCGCCCGAAATGGTATTCACCGGCACTAATAAAAGCTATTAAAGAGAAACGTAAATATGAGCGTAAATATAAAATTTATAAAAATAGAAGTGACTTAGAATCATATAATATTTTACGGAAAAGAGTAAGACACCTTGAAATGACTTGTTACGAAAAATATATCTCGTCTGTAGAAGATTCCATTATTGATAACCCAAAAAACTTCTGGTCTTATATTAAATCTCGCCGTAATACCAACTCAATCCCTAGTAGTATGAACTATGACACTAAAGTTTTGGGTACCGGGGAGAGTATCTGTGCTGCTTTTTCGGATTACTTTCAGTCTACTTTTTCAAAATCCACTTTGCCATCAGGCCCGATTCAATTATTGTCGCCTGCCTCTTACGATACCTCATGTGACATCTCTTCCATTGAGATTGACCAAACTACCATCTACAGGCTGTTACAAAAATTAGACCCCTCTAAGTCAGCTGGGCCGGATTATCTGCCTGCGGTCATCCTAATAAAATGTGCCGAGGCCCTGTCATTACCCATAACTCTGCTATTTAAAAGGTCACTCACTGAGTGCACTGTGCCACACATCTGGAAATCGGCATTTATAACCCCAGTGCACAAAAAAGGGAATAAGGCAGATGTTATTAACTATAGGCCGATCTCTAAATTGTGCCTCATATCAAAACTATTTGAGAAAATTATTTATAACCAAATGTACAATGCACTCAAAAATTCTTTTAGTGAATCGCAGCACGGTTTTCTTAAAGGTCGCTCCACGGTTTCCAATCTTATTTTATTGAACGACTTTCTCACCGATGCTATGGACAAGGGTCAACAAGTTGATGTTATTTATACAGACTATAGCAAATGTTTCGATCGTATAAATCATTCCCTATTGTTATTTAAATTGCAGAAAATGGGGATTAGGGGCGATTTGCTCAGGTGGTTTTCTTCATACATATCTAATCGTTCTCAGGCCGTAGTAGTGAGCAATTACATGTCTAGCTGGGTGCCTATCCCAAGCGGTGTGCCTCAAGGATCGTTGCTTGGGCCTCTTTTGTTCTTAATCTTCGTCAATGACATAAGCTCATGCCTGCATTCCTCACATCTCCTTTGCTTCGCAGACGACATGAAAATATTCTCTACAATAGCCTCCAAAAACGATACTGATGCTCTTCAAGAGGACCTGCATAGACTAGACCATTATTGCTATTTAAATCAACTCGATCTTAACCCATCCAAGTGTTTCACTGTAACCTTTGGTCGAAAACGTAATATTCGTCCATCTGCTTACCTACTTAGAGGTACTGTACTCAATTGCAAAAACAATATTAAAGATTTAGGTGTTACTCATGATTCCAAACTATTATTTGACAAGCACATCGATAATATCGCGGCCAAGGCAAGTCAAGCACTTGGATTTGTGATGCGTAGCTCCTCTGATTTTAAAAAAGCTAAAACTTTTAAGATTCTGTACTGCACCCTTGTCCGCAGCCATCTAGAATATGCGTCGCAAATCTGGAATCCTAGGTACCAGACATACGTATCCCGTCTGGAGAATATCCAAAGAAAATTTATTAAGTTTCTATGTTTTCGCCTGAAAGAAAGGTACAAATCGTCTGAATACCTAAACTTGTGTAGAAAGCATCATTTACTCCCCCTGGAGCTAAGGCGTGAAATAGCCGATATCGCATATCTATTCGGATTAGTATCCAATAAATCAGACTCGTCATCACTCCTGAGCAAACTGTGTTTTAAGACCCCTAACAAACCCATGAGATATAACCCATTGTTCTCCCTCCAGAAGGCGACAACAAATTATAGGCAGAATAGTTATCTCTGGCGAGTATGCAATAGGTATAACAAGCTTACCAAAGAACTCGATTTAGATCTTTTCTATACGAGCATACCGGCGGTGAAACGGCTACTAGGTAGGCGCTTCTTCGAACCTAATATGTAACTTACTCATAGGTAGGATATGTAAACAGATGTATAATTAACTTATATGATTGTAATAGTAACAGTGTTATCTTGCATCGTTAAGTACCTAATGTGGATCTATTTGTCGGATAATGTTTTTTCATGTTTATTCTGGTTCCATCTGTGAGGACCTATTAGTGATTTGTATAACTGCCATTTTTTTAACATACATAAATTTTGTAAATCCTGGTCTTCCTAAAATAAATAAATAAATAAATAAATAAATAAATAGCGCAAAGCCAGCAGACACAAGACTGGGGTTTTAAAATACCATAACAAGTTTTTTTAAATTTTTTATGAAGGTCATTTGTCATACATAGGTACACTTAATATTATTATCATACTCTTGACCGCCTCCTGGGTATAAAACTCGGAGGTCGTGGGTTCAATTCCCGCCCTGGGTCTGGTTGGTGGTAAGACTTTTTAGAGTCCGAATGGTTAGACCAACCCACAGAAATCGATCTCTGTGGACCAACCCCACAGGTGAAATCTGCCGCCATAATAGCTATGGCTTTGTTCCGGAAATATAAACGTGGGAGCCAGTACACTAAAGGCTCGAAGGAAGAAGAGAGCCTACACAGTCTGGCAGCACATTGAGCGACGCTGATGAAGTGTTCCTCAATGGAATAGACCGCAGTGACCGCTTACCATCAGGTGGGCTGCGTGTCTGTCTGCCAACTGAAGTAGTATAAAAACAAATGTAGTATAAAAAAGTAACGCGTAGATGGAACCAAATCGGTCATCAAATAATGACACAAGTGGGGGGTTTGTCAAGGAGGATATAAAAAATACCATGTATTGTTTTCAAATATTTACTATTTCACAGTGATGAGACTAAACGAAAGAATAGATGCCTGCAAAACTGAAATTAAAATCATTTCTTTCTATCTCTTTGTAAAAAAAGGGATGAAAGTACGCGAAATAAAAGTAATTGTCTACAAATAAATATTTGTAGGGCTAGTTTTGCAGACTTACACAAGATTTGACAACTTTTCAATTCTTTGGCTGCGATTTCTGCAGTTTGACGAAGAGTTCGTGAAGGGATCTCTTGCCAGGGTTGAAGCCACCGTTAAGGAAACCATCATCTCCACCTGAAAATTAAAGTATCAGTTTATCAATCGTCGCTGCACCTGACAAGTACCATATTATGTGTTTTTTGTTAGGTTCAGGACAACAACAAAAAACGTGTATAGGTATTTCGGCACATAATGATATTTTTCTAACGTTCAAAACATAATCATATGGAATTTATTTAATTGGTTTCTGTTTCGAATATTACAACAATGTCCCCCTTATGTGCAGAACTTTAATCCAATTGGATCAAAGTCCAATTGGTCTGGTTCCCCTGTTAAGGGTTACGGAAGTTAGATGGCATGTCGCTCTAATGTAATAGCTGGCTGGACTTGCCCGCGACCTCTTGGTGTAATAGCCGATTCTTCACAATTAGTTACACCATGGCTCGTCGTAATAAAGTAAGTAGTGAAGGTGAATTGATGTTACCAGCGCCAGCCAGCTGTCCGTTGATGCATCCGTCGTCCCACATGTTGACGCATCGCTTGCCAGGGTTGAAGCCTCCGTTCAGGAAACCGTCGTCGCCTCCTGAAACAGTAGGTATTTAGTATCCTCTGCTAAAATGTCGACTTCGTAACTGCACGTTTTTTCATGACATTTTGCCAAATGCGGATAAGTGATTACAAAACCAAGCTGTGTTCGAAAAATCCAACACATGTTCGACCCGAGAATAGAACACAGGACCCTGAGATTAATTGCTAAAAGTTTAGTGGGTAATGCAACGTTTTAGCCCTAAGCTTGGATGTCCCAAAAACGGCCACAGGCCTCGCTCGCTCGCTTAAGACAGTCTTCCGCGAAAAAAGACCCTCTCTCGGATGGGTATGGTATATTATTAGGCGTGTTTAAAAGGGATTAATCCCGACTGCCCCCACCAAATCTGCCACCAGTAGGGGCAGTTGAAACTTTTTAGTTCCGTCTGCCACCGGTGGGGCCAGTCGAAACTAATTTAGATTCCATCTGCTCCCTATCAAATTATACAAAGTAGTTATGTTAACCGTCGTCTGGCACCAACGATACAAGCTATCACTATCTTTGGTTTAGGGCTGATGAGCTGTGCGACTAATGTTCAGGGATATTTATTATTATTATTGATTATTAGGTACTTACCAGCTCCACTAAGCTGTCCGTTGATACAACCCTCGTCCCACATGTTGACGCAGCGTTTGCCAGGGTTGAAGCCTCCATTCAGGAAACCGTCGTCGCCACCTGAAGAATTTCCTTTATTATTTCTACATGCCCATTGTAACATACTAAGAAGGACATTACGCAAGATTTTCACTACAGAGAATTTTGCTGTTCGTTCAATGTTGTGTTCGTTAGGTGATGGCGCTATTATGGGTTAATTTGTGTTAGTGTTTTCCACCGGCTATAGCAAAACTTTATTGCAATGCAAACGAATATGTGCAGTGATGTATGTATTATCTAACATGTTTATGTTAGTTGTGTGCTGCAAAACATAGGTTGAAGGCCATAAGGAATAAAAACTAATGTATTTTTTTAAATATCCTGATATACTTAGGAAAATGTCATACCGGCTCCGGTGAGTTGTCCATTGATGCATCCCTCATCCCACATGTTGACACATCGCTTCCCTGGGTTAAAACCGCCATTCAGGAAGCCATCGTCACCACCTAGAAACATTGCAAAAGAATAAAAAGAGCACACCGTGCAAAGAATTTTGCATTTTGACTTTGATATTGCAAATGTTAAGCTTGATCTGTCGGCCTAAAAAGGCCGACGTTATATAAAAGCACCGTAGAGCAAAGGACTTCAAATCAAAGGACTATCACGAACCTCCGTCTTTTTTAGCCGACTAAGAGCTATTGTAGGTAAGTAGGTACCTATGAATTGAACCGCAGCCTTAAATGTAGGCTAAGTACTTACTCGTTTAAAAAAAGAATTCTAATATTTAAAAGCCCATAAAACTTAAGTTCAGATTTAAGTAAGTACACCTTTTTTCAGTAGTCTTAGATTACAGAAAAGTTGTGGAATTAGATATTACCTGCACCAGCCAGCTGTCCGTTGATACAGCCTTCGTCCCACACGTTAACGCATCGTGCACCTGAAATAGTAATGAAATCCAGTAAAGAATCAAATCAAAATGGAAGGGTCATTTTACAGAATTTAACATTTGGTGCTATTGTACAGTCAAAAGCACGTCAGACAACACTTTGGACTTTGTACCGCTGCACGCTGTTATGTCGGGGGCATAAGTGCTATTATCGAACTGCAAGTGTTTACCGTGATGTGCTGTTGACCGTACTTAATATACTATTTTTTTGTGTTTGATTAATTTAACTGACGGCAGGCGTTCCAAATGTTATAGCTGGTCTTGCCAAAACCTAATCATGGTATAAATTGCGTACCTACCCTGAACAGATGGGGTAAAGTGCTCAGACAAAGAAAGGTTGTACCTACCCCTTCCCACGACAGATGACACCCAAATTGTACACTTAGAAAAGAGGTGGAAGATAAAAGCCGAAAGAGTTTTGGATAACTTACCACGACCTTTAGGACGTTGCATTAAAGTTTTGCTGTAGACTAGAGAAGCCAGGCAAAGTACCAAAAACGCTTTCATTTTGAAGAAAGTATAGATACTTTTACGCAGGACGGTTGATGGAATGATATTTCGATTTTTCTCATCCATTCTTCCTATTTATACGCGTAGAGTACTCCAAAATTAATTAAATCAGAAATGAGATATTTACTGACCACTTCAGATAAGTTTTATTGACTTTAATGAAATTAATTAACCGAAACAATACAATGATACGTCATTGTACTTTTACTAAGGCACTAGCCTTTCGCCCGCGGTTTCACACGCGCGTAATTTCTTTTTCAAATATCCCCCGTTCCCCCCACATTTCCGGGATCAAACGTACCCTATGTTCACCGTGGATAGAGTATCTTTCCAGCATTGAAAGAATTATTCAAATCGGTTTAGTAGTTTCGTAGCCTATCCAATACAAACAAACAAATCAAATCTTTCCTCTTTATAAATACTAGCGGCCGCACGGAGAAAGATAATGCCGCCTCCATGGTTTTATCCCCGCGTAATTTCTTTTTTCAAATATCCCCCCACATTTCCGGGATCAAAAGTAACCTATGTTCGTTCACCGGGGATAGTGTATGTAGCTTTCAGTGAAAGAATTATTCAAATCGGTTTAGTAGTTTCGTAGCGTATCCAATACAAACAAACAATCAAACAATCAAATCTTTCCTCTTTATAATATACTAGCGGCCGCCTCAATGGTTTTTTTTTATATCCGCGCGTAACATTATTTTTTCAAATAGGTATCCTTACCCCCACATTTCCGGGATAAAAAGTACCCTATCTTCACCGGGGATAGTGTAGCATTCAGTGAAAGAATTATTCAAATCGGTTTAGTAGTTTCGTAGCCTATCCAATACAAACAAACAATCAAATCTTTCCTCTTTATAATATTAAGTAGTATAGATTGATAAAACTGGCTGTAGGTAGTCTAGGTCTTTTTATGATATTACAGTCGACAAATTAAACATACATAGAAACTAATGCATAACGAATTGCTATCTATGGGTGTTGCAATGGCAACTGTGTTTCAGATACTTAATTGGCCCCGCGCTGACTTGTTTTGCGCTTGCCATTTGTGTTTTTTCGCGGACTACCTGCACTCAAAGCAATTTATTGTAAATGTTCCGACACTCGTTTTGTTGTAAACCTTGTTTATGTATCTAGTGTTTCTCATGTCATAAGTGGATTGTAATATTCTGTTATGAGAAATAAACGTCTTAAACCGTAAACAGCGGCCACCGGTCGATTTCATTGAAAGACACAACAGAAAGCATGACAGTGACACAGTGTGCTATACCCAACGTTAAATTCGTTGGCTATACCACACTGCAGGCTCTTCTGATCTTCGAGCTTCTTGTTTCAAGTACTACACTCTTTCATGAATAATGTCGGAACACAGCCAGAGCTGTTATTGCGGCCGATTTCGCCTGTGACGGTAGAAGATAGTCGGATTCTGTATAACGTCCTATTACTAGCCAGAACTTAAGGCGGGAATCAAACCCACGATATTCATAATTAACATTAATAGACAAAGTAAATAATAAACATATTGGATAACATCATATATTGGCCTGGCACTAATGTAGCAACACAAATGTTCGTCATAAAAATGTTTGTCCTAGGTGGGATTCGAACCCACGACCCCCTTATGTATTGAAGAACAGGAATGAGAAAAACATAGATTCCGTATGTAAACCACAAGAATACACATATTGCTATTGTGTATTCTAGTGGCACTCAACTATGATCACTACAGGAAAGATCGTATACTCGTAGAACTTTGATGTGTAAATGACATCATCAATTCATACTGCGTAGTCGTACATTTTGGTCGTTCGCCACTTGTAAACATAGTTCAATACCTACTTAGACGTTCAATATATCAATGAAGACATGTTGAAGTACCTAAACTTGTTAGAATATAAGCCTGTCTTGTGTGGTCACAACAAATAAATACTTATCAGTCATAGATTGTATGTTGCCGAGGGATAATGTGTGGTTAGTTATGATATGAGTTGACAACGAAGAATTAGATTTTTTTAGCAATAATATTTAATTCTAGTGTATGGTCGTTTTTTGGAGTGTTTCTAAATAATTGTACGGTAAGTTTTATTTAATGACTATATATATCGTTCTGTATTTTAAAAAACATATTTGAAGGCCATTCTAATTTAGTATGTCAAACAGCGCACGATTTGATTAAACATAATAATATGCGGTTGTTACTGACTGACTGCCTCAATAGTGAAGTGACTTGTATATCGCCAACGATATTAAAATTCGTTGTATATCGCACTTTAAAGCAAAACGGCCGCGGTGGTCCTGGGTTCAAACCTCGGGCGGGACCAAAAATTTGTGATTGGGTGGTAGGCAGATTTTACTTCGCAATCCCTAATACACATAACGTTCAAAGTACAATAGCAGAAAAATTATCTAAATACACTGACCTCAGAGACGAAATAACTAGGATCTGGAAACTAAATACCGTCACAATAGTCCCTCTGGTACTCTCCACAACAGGCGTTATTCCGTTTCAACTTCACAGTTCATTAGAATTACTCAATCTTCCTCCAGCCACCTATAATCTAATGCAAAAAGCAGTAATTCTGAACACATGCAGGATTGTAAGAAAATTTTTACAGACAGACGCACAATCACCATACGCCCATCCTCAGTCTACCAGTCAACAAGTGAACAATACTGCAGCTAACAACACAGAAATACACTTGGCTTAGGCCCGTGTACTTCTATGATACCAGTACCCTTATACGGTGCTGAGCAAAAGAAATAAATAATAATAAATAATAATAATAATAAAAATATAATAATAATAATATAATAATGCCAATGCTGCTAAAGCCGGGGGTCACTCAGAGACGGAGATTCGTCCCGAGCGGTGTGTGTGTCGGACTCGCACTTCGGCCCTAGCAACTAAAACCTGACGATAAACCTCTCAGCGCAGTGAGGGGGAATTCTTTCACTGTTGGATAGCTACACTATCCCGGTGAACATAGGGTACTTTTGATCCCGGAAATGTGGGGGGAAGGGGGGATATTTGAAAAAAGAAATAACGCGCGGGTGAAACCGCGGGCGGAAGGCTATACAGGGTGTTCGGAAGAACGTTGAACATACGATAATGGGGGGTAGTTGGGGTGGTCTGTTAACTAACTAGCTCAAAAGATTTCACCTAGGTACAGTACGCTTTGAACTTGTTATTTTGACTGCTACCGTGCATCGTGAGAACCTGTGTATCAGCATGTTCGCCCGGACTGACAACGCTCTGCGTTCCCTCTCCATATCTACATCGTCTTTCAAGTCGTCTGTTACCAAGTGACCCAGATATTTAAAGGTGTTAACCCTGTGTATCATTACCATTAAACTTACATTAGATTACAACAAAAATTAAATGAAAACAATACCATGCAAAAACAAATTATTAAAACGTCCAATTAGAACCAAATACTTAGGTCCCCGCTCGTATACGGCCGGGACGGCCAGGGCCGTCCTCGGCCACCTGGTATTCTGCGGAGGCCAGGGATGCAAAAGCCAGAGATGGCAGTCGCTGCAATGTAATTTAACTGGTCTATGTATTACACTTTGGACTTTGTACCACTCTTATGTCAGGGTCATAAGTGCTATTATCGAACTGACAGTGTTTACCGTGATGTGCTGTTGACCGTATAGTACGAGATCCCACTGCATGATTCTGCAGGTATCTGTTTTTTCGATGCAACTTATTTTAAATGAATTATAAGGAAGTATGCAATGGATTAGGGACAGGTTGCCTATAAAAAATTAGCCGCAAGTAAAAAAAAAAATTTTTATTTTTAATTCGCTAATTTATTACTTGTAACTATGTATATGTTTTTTTAATGAATTTTACGACATTTGAAAGGTAATGATGTCACAAATTGAAAAAAATATGGTTGCCAGCTCTCAGTCAGCCGCAACGTAGGGTTGCCAGCTGTTAACAGTTATATCAGTTTACACTCACCTGTTTTATTTTTTTCAATTTGTGACATTATTATCTTTCACATGTCGTAAAATTCATTAAAAAAAACATACGGTTGCCTATTATACTAGCGAATTAATAATACCAAAAAAATTTTTTTTTACTTGCGGCTAATTTTTTATACGCAATCTATCCCTAATCCATTACATATTTCCTTAACATTCATTTAAAATTAGTTGTATCAAAAAAGCAGTGGGATCTTAGACCAGTACGAGCTTACCCTGACCACAGAATATATACTAAACCTGACTAGATCGGGACAAAGATTATATTGAAGATATTCTTTTTTCAGAATATGAATGTTCGGAGCGTGTTTCTATGCGCGGTGCTGTGCGCGTGCGCAAAGTCTTCAAAGATCCTGGTGGTGTTCCCGTTCGCCTCGCCGAGTCACGGCATCCTCGGCGAAGGAGTGGTCAGGAACCTCCTCAGTGCTGGTCATGAGGTGAGCTTATTCTATTTGCTAGGGAAACTGTGCGTGTATAGATTTTTTATATTAGTAGCTGACCCGGTGAACTTCGTATCACTTACTTTAGTATTTTGCTGGCAATTTTTCCATATTTTCTCATGGTTTAAACCTTCCCTGGACTTCCACGAATATTTCAAGACTAAAATTAGTCAAATCGGTTCAGCCGTTTGCAAGTTTTGGCGAGACTAACGAACAGGAATTCATTTTTATATTTATACGTAGATGACTGGCTCGATGGTTGTATTTGGTAGTTGGCCTGTGCCAGGGGTCGTTGGTTTGAAATTTAGTTTGTGTAGAAATTTACACAATTGGCCATTAAGACACACACTCAAACCACTAACCTATATGCAAATTAAGTGGATTTCTTTATCTGTTCCAGGTCACATATATAACTGCTTTCGTGAAAGAGAACGCGAATCCAAAGCTGCGACAGTTAGCCCAAGCAGCATCACAAGCTGTATAACAGCTCTATTAAAGTTCGTTTATACTCTTAATGCTGTATTTCTTTGCCGCATAAACGCTGTATAAGCGCTTATACAGCCCTTATACCCCTGAAATGGGCACAAATTATACAGCGTTTTGCGTTATATTAGCTGTACAGTAGCTGTATAAGCATAACATAGGCTGCATAATAGCTGTTTTGCGGCTGTACTATGGTGTACGAGGAAACCAATACACTCCAATTACTACATTGTAACTCACTTGTTAAGCTTTACGTTATAAAAAGCTGTTGAACAGAGTTACAAAAGAATTAAGACGAAACAAGATATTTATTTTAATGATGGCGTTTATAATCGTATTGATCAAAGTGACATTTATTATAAACGCTTTGTGTTTAAAGATTTGGAGATTCGATAGGCGCAGGATATAGTGCATTATCGTGCCAAAATAAATTCATTGTGGACATATATATGTTTTGTGATAAAAAAATAAACGCGCCAGCAAAATAACCAAGGAAGAGATATTAAATAAGGAAGTAAATATGGTTTTTATAGGTTAGAATTTAAAAATGTTTGAATTAATGGACGTAGAGCCTCATTGGTGCATAGTAGGTTATTGGACAAACTGAAAATATTGATGAACATAAAAACATTAGTCTAATTTTTATGTACTCCTGTTCGTAATCTTCGATTTGTAATTGATAAAATGGCGACAATTTGCTAAGCAGCCTAAATTCTATTTTGATGGTCTTATACAGATTAAGGCTGTACTATAAGCGTCATTTATTATTATTGCTGTTTATTACTCTCAAAGACAGAAATTAAACAGCTATCGTCTGTAAAAGGGTGTACAATTACACCATAATAATAAGCTGTAGAAGAGAGTTTGCCTACTTCATAATACAGAAATAAGATTTGAGGACGACCATAATACAGCTCTAAGCTGTATTAAGTAAGTGACGGTATGCAAAATGCACCATTGTACAGCTTTAATACTAAAATAAGTTTAAAGCGTTACAGGAAACTTAAAGCTGTACATGACAGTTATCATACACTGATTTAGAACTTTAAGTGTACTTTGACTCCTTAATACAGACTTAATACAGTTAGAGCTGAATAATTACTCCTAAACCGACATTATAACACTACAATGTCTTTTCAACGTTCTTATACAGCTGTAAAACAGCGTTAAGTGCTATATTGGCTACTTTTTAGGTGTTCATTACGCTTGGTTGCTGCTTGGGAGATGTCTCGGCAAATAAAAAGTATATACCAGGTAACCTAAGTATCTAAATTCGTAAGTTTGTTCATTGTGTATGTATCAATGACCAGGCTTGTTACTTTACTGTTCCATTGAAGCGGTCAATCCGTCCAGCCCCCCTAGACAAGCGGCATTTATGACGTTCGTTATAGCTCAATTTGCGATAGCGAATGTCAAAACCCATACTTTCACCACGTGACTTTTCTATGGCATCTGTCAAATCCATACAATTTAAAGTTAGAGAATTTCGCCAGCTATGAAGCGATGTCATCTTGTCTAAGCCCCCTGCATGGAACAACTAGGGCTAAGTCCCCAGTAGGCAAACTGTTAGCGGCAGACTGAGTTTGCGGTTTATCGATTTAGTACGCTTTTCCATATAATAACAAATAAAGTGTCCATAGTTTGCTAGTTTTGCGCTCACTGTACGCAGTTTGCAGCGTTACGCGCGCCGACTATCTCAGTGAGCGGCCGCCCCGCCTCACAGCAAAACCGGTTTCGACGTTCGAAAATTATTTCAGTTCGCCACTTTGCGGCTCACTCAGTCTGCCGCTAAAAGTTTGCCTACTGGGAACGCAGCCTAACTATTATAATTCCTTCCTATTTCCTTTATTCACAGCCATCAATATAACGGCGATCTTGGAGAAAACTGAGGACATGTTCGACCTCCAAAAGTTCTTCAACGTCACTGTGAGCATGTTCAAGTCGACTGTCCAAGATCCTAATGTGTATCGGCTGCTCAGCGACCCTTCGGAAAACTTTGACCTGGTCATCGCTGAGTGGATGTTCACTGAATTATACAGTGGGTATGTACGGTACGCTTATTAAGACTTTGAATGCGGACTCCGGGCCCCGCAAGGATACAACTGGGATAACGCTGGGATGATGATGATGATGATTAAGACTGTACCGCTTTAGGGGTATTTAGAATTCATGCGGGGAATATTGTTTTGTCCACCACATTTCCTTCGCTGGCTCTGCGAAGCAAAATGGGTCTCCTGACTTTAAATATATTTACTTATACTTCTTAGCACAACATACCAAGAGTACAAAAAGCGGACTTAATGCCTCATGGCGTTTTATACCAGACATTATTTAGGCCAAACTAAAAGATATAGTGTAAGCTGTGTAAGTATATAACCATTAAGGTCTGTTTTGTACCAAACATGTCCAGTCGAGAACCTGGAGTTCCATCTAATACACAATATCTTTTTATTCTGGAG
The DNA here is from genome assembly GCA_949319885.1 of Mecyna flavalis. NCBI lineage: Eukaryota > Metazoa > Arthropoda > Insecta > Lepidoptera > Crambidae > Mecyna > Mecyna flavalis. Next base: position 3,744,301 of record OX439413.1, read on the forward strand.
AAACCAGACGTGAATAACGTGAGCCTCACTCGAAGTGTCTCTATCTCAATAATATAGGGTGTCCGGCTTTTCTACCCAAATGTCCGGCCAAACTGGCTGGTCTGTCCGGTTTGGCAACCTGGCAACTCTACGTGAGTTCAATGGCAACCCGGTGGAGGCAGTGAGAGGGTTAAACTTTAATTGTTTTCTGTGTGAGGGTGGTAATTCCTTAGTCAAGCGAGCAAACACATTACAACTACCAACTGTTTGCAATATGGTGCTACCCCTCATAAGTATTTCAACTGTTTCAGATTAGCTACCGTCTTCAACTGCCCCTTTATCTGGCTATCTTCCACGGACCCCCAGTCAGATATCCTCAGGTTGATCGACGAGAGACTCAACCCGGCTTACAACGCCGGGATTCTGTCTACCAGGGCGCCGCCGTACAGCTTCTACGAGAGAACCAAGGAGCTGTTAATACTTGTTGCGGGCTCTTTCCTGAAGGACTAGTAAGTTGGTCACTGACGTAATGTTTTGATCTATCGTATTAGGACCTCTTTTTTTAGGGTTCCGTAGCCCAATGGCAAAAAAAGGAACCCTTATGGATTCGTCATGTCTGTCTGTCTGTCTGTCCGTCCATATGTCACAGCCACTTTTTACCGAAACTATAAGAACTATACTATTGAAACTTAGTACACCTAAGTAGATGTATTCTGTGAACCGCATACAAAAATAGAAAAAAAAAAACAATCAATTAACAAGAGGGTAATTATTGTAATCTGATTTGAAAGAGCAAGTAACCACATGTTATGATGTTTCCCGCTACCGACGTGTTAGTGGTAAAATATCCAAACATGTGTTTTTATTTATTTCAGCTACTTCGGCCACTATGAGCGAATAGAATTCGAAAATGAATTGGGGCCAGTTATAACAAAACGAGGCAGGCCCGTTCCTTCGTATGAAGATGTCAAGTATAATGCATCCATGGTCTTGGGAAACTCACACGTCTCTCTTGGAACGGCTACCAGGTTACCCCAGAACTACAAACCAATTGGAGGATATCATATTGACACGGACATCAAGCCACTACCAGAGGTAAATAACCAACTTATATTTGGATTGATATGTGAACATGATCATGGTTTATTTGAAATCACATATGAAACATGAGAATTCGACTTAGTCGTCAACTCGCGGACGCGAAACTCGCGGACATCCGCGAGTTGGCACCTTTCGATTTTACCTACTTTTTTCGTCGTCAACTCGCGCGATCATGAAATCTGACGTATTAATGTATAGTCAGCTACAAATACGTTACAACAAATTCCTTATTAAAATAAGGCCAACTAAATATGTAATAATATATACTTTTTCTTAAAGTAGGTATATAATGTGTAATATTACTTTAGTAATAAGGTTGATAATACGGATACTGGTATTATTGTACTAGGGCAACATAACCTTATTGGAGATGTATTTATTTGTCATGCATTTTTTTTTTCATCAAGGTTATAAATACTGCAGCTTTAAATCTTTTTTTTTCTTCTATACGCTTGGTTTGTCTTAGTAATCAACTCGTAAAAAATCCTTAAAAAATTAATACATCTCCAATAAGGTCATGTTGCCCTAGTACATTGTAAATGATCCTTTGGTTTCAACCTGTTTTTATTTGACTGTACTTTATATAGACCCGCGAGTTGACGACAAAAAAAGTAGGTAAAATCGAAAGGTGCCAACTCGCGGACGTCCGCGAGTTTCGCGTCCGCGAGTTGACGACTAAGTCGAGAATTCACTCAGTAACCGTTTTTGACCGGTTTTGACCGCCTCCGTGGAACAGTGGCTAAGCCAAGCTAGGGTATAAAAACACGGAGGTCGTTGGTTCAATTCCCGCCTTGGGTCTGGTTGGTGGTAGGGCTTTTTCAGAGTCCGACTGGCTAGCTACCACCTCCACATGTGACCCCGCCATAACAGATCTGGCTGTGTTCCGGAAATATTAATGTGGGAGCCAGTACACTTGAAATCAGATGCTCGAAGATCAGATAAGCCTACAGTCTGGCAGCACATTGAGGGACGCTTCCAGGTGAAGCGTCCCTCAATGGAATATACCGCAGTGGCCGCTTACCATCAGGTGGGCTGCGTGCCTGTCTGCCAACTGAACTAGTATAAAAAAACTGATGAAAAATAGGAAAAGTATTCGGAAGTAAAATGAGAGTCAACTGTTTTTAGTAGGGGGTTGATTTGGGTATGTAATCCATTTCATTTCAATTTACAGGATCTGAAGAAACTCCTGGATAATGCAAAACACGGCGTGATCTACTTTAGTATGGGCTCCAACCTGAAGAGCAAGGATTTGCCCGTCAAGATGAAGAGAGAACTGCTCCAGGTCTTCGGAACCCTGAAGGAGACGGTGCTGTGGAAGTTTGAGGAGGAGCTTCCAAATCTTCCAAAAAATGTGCACATAGTGAAGTGGGCGCCGCAACCTGCCATTCTTGGTAAATGGCTTTTTCCTGGTGGCGGCACATAGGCCGTTCTAAATGAAAGCCTGTATACAAAAATTCTAAAAATATTGATTTGCTCTTTGATTTTTTTTATTTACTTACTATTTTTACCTATTCAGTGCTATGGGTTCAATTATGCATTACACACAAATTGTTATTACGTCATGAAAATTAGTCCTACTCGTATTTTGATATTCTAACATTGTACACTTCAAATAATTTTGAAACCGTTCCGTACATTCAACAGTATTTTGTTCAAATACTATCCTTCAAGGCAAGAGAGTATGCCTACCTTAAGGGCCAGGAACGTATATTATGACGATGCTTTTGTTGCTGTATATGCTCATACGCGATGTTGATCACTTAACATCAGATGATCGGTTTGTTCGTTGGCCTCCATTTTTATTTAAAAAAAACATCAAAAATACAAACATTACATATGGACATTTATTTACTTATTATTGTAGTCACCGCTTACCACATCACATGGCCTGGTCTCCGTCGTTTTATTAAATTCATTTTCAGCTCATTCTAACTGCACACTCTTCATAACTCACGGCGGTCTCCTCTCATCTACTGAAGCGATCCACTTCGGCAAGGCGACCATCGGCATCCCAGTGTTCGCTGACCAGTTCAACAACGTCGAAAGAGCCGTCAGGAAGGGGTACAGCAAGCGGGTCGACCTCAGCTACGACCTGGCGGCAGACCTGAAGGTGGCCATTGAAGACATACTTGGACATCCTAGGTGAGACACAATGAATTATAATTAATTAGGTACTTATGCTAGCCGTACCTTAATAGTTTTCGTCTTACATACAATTTTTTCGAAGACTAGCGGGCGCCCGCGGTTTCACCAGCGTGGTTCCCGGTCCCGTGGGAATTGATCGAAATCCTTTCTTAGCGGATGCCTACGTCATAACATCTACCTGCATGCCAAATTTCAGCCCGATCCGTCCAGTGGTTTGGGCTGTGCGTTGATAGATATATGTCAGTCAGTCAGTCACCTTTGAGTTTTATACATATAAGACCACTAAACTCCCCCGGTTTCCCCTTTACCGGGCCGATCCGGTGTCTGCCTTGGGACTTTTGACCAGCCCTATTGGGCTATATAGTATAAAATAAATAAATTAATTAATATCTCCGAACATTATTCACACAGCGCCATCTTGCCTCAAACTAAGCATTAGCTTGTGCTATGGGTGCTAGACAACGGATAAATACTACTTAATATACTTAGTTCAACGATAAAATTCGTTGACTTAGTTAAGTAGTTAGTATGCTTAAACCATGAGCAAAATTTGGCCAAATTAGCTTACATTAGTACTTCTGCCATCAGAACGACAACTGTTTGATTGTTTCAGCTACGCCAAGACAGCAAAGAAGCTATCGTTTATATACCACCACCGGCCGGTGCTCCCCAGTACTGAGCTGGTGCACTGGGTGGAGCACGTCATCAAGACTAACGGCGCCCCACACCTGCGCTCCCCGGCGCTACACGTGCCATTCTACCAGAAGATGTACCTCGACCTCGCCGCTGTGATATTCGCGGTGGTCGTGGCTCTGAAGTTTGCTTTTAAATCTGTTACTCGAAGTTGTACGAGAACTAAGAAATTAGATAAGGCTAAGAAAAATAAGTGAGATTATTTTTATACATTTTTAATAAAGAGAAATCATGTGCAAAGAGGTTTTATTTACTAATCTTCTTAGTAGTTGCTTGCTGTCGATTGCATAGTTTCTGTGGGTTCATCATGCGCTCTCCAGACCATATGGGGCGAAATTAATCAATCATGAAAACTCAGACTGTATACAGATATATAGATATCTGAAGGGAAATTAAGTAGAGCTACCATCCCTGCATGTACCTGCACTCAGTGGTACGACGAGGAATGACAATTCCTTGTCGTGCCACTGGTGGAACAAGTTGGTGGCACGACGAGGAATAAGCCAAAGCTTTCAGGACATAACACAAACACGTGTGTTATGTCCTGAAAGCTTTGATTAATTAATAATTAATTAATGTGCAATTTCTTGTTTATTACTATTTGACATAATAATATACGAGTATTCAAACAGCGTCAATTAACCCCAAACTAAACACAGTAGCTTGTAAGTAATATAGATACCAGATAACAGATAAACATGACTTATACACTTTCTGAAGGTGTCTTTGTCTTTAATCAAAAAAAGACAGCATTATTGTTGTCTGAGAAATTGCACAAGCCGTTATTGTAAGAAATACCTAAAATGTAAGTACTTAACACGTTAACTGCGTAAAAGATAACAATGACTTTCAGTTGGTGCGGTGGGGGCGGTCCAAAAAAGCATCCACTTGAGCTTGACTTTTTTAAGCGGCGAGCGTAAAAGATTTTTCATTACTTGATCGACTTAAACAGAGGAGCAGATTCTCAACTGTTTATTTTGTGTATGTTTTAAGTCATCATTTGCATTGAACAAAATCGAATAGTTTTTGAGTTATCTCTAATAATGCGTATTTCATTGACTTCTATGTGGACGATGTTCTTATTTATTTTTTTGTCCGTGTAAAATGCATCGAGCTGGGTAGATCAGTCGGCAATAACTATTAAACTAAAATACAAAATCTTCACTCACCGGTATTTTTTGCTGAATCATGTGTGCTCGAGTGACTCGTATGCGTCTTGTTAAACTTTTCAATAGCATTCATCACTTGAGGAGTAACGAGCGTAATGTCGGTACGCGAACGATATCGCGTCGAAATGCTCAAGTTATTTATCCTGTCTTTGTGTCTGAGTGTGTGCAGTTGTTACAAGATCTTGGTGGTGTTTCCTATCCCTGGGAACAGTCATGCTATCCTAGGAGAAGGCTATGTTAGACATCTTCTGGCTGCTGGGCATGAGGTGGGTGGTTTTTCTACTTACTTGTGTTTTCTAATTTTCTTGTTTATTTTATTATATGGCAGAGATTAGATAAATTAGATTACATTAGCGTAAACTTTTAGCTAATTGTGCTTTGATGGAAAGCTCTTTAGTTAACGAAACTGTACAATCAAATAAAACTTCTTTGTAAAAAACATGTCGTCGGCTTATTGGAAGAAGTCAGTAAAAAAAAACTTTAAAGGACTTAATTTATTTTTTGTTGAATAACAATATTAAAAAATACATTTAACGAATATCTTAAGAGAGGAAAGTTATTGATAGGTAGTAGGTACTACATAAATAAATAAAAAACTTACCTTACGTTTATAAACAAACGGCTTATTTAACTACCTACATAATATCTACGTATCTTATTCTTGTCATTTTAAATTTTACTTTAAATAAAGGCAAATATTGCGATTTTGTGCGTAAAGGACTTCGATCACTTAAAGGATCACTATTTTTAATCGTTGTTTACTTCAGTGTAATTGAATTGCCATTAAATAGGTAGCTGATTGAAACACTATCACATCACACGTTAACGAACTGTAACTGGTTATTGGATTTATCGGGTCAGTAAACATAGCATAACAAAAATAGAAGCGTTTTAATTTATCCTTCTTTAACGGAGAAGGAGCAACGAACGGATCTAACTGATTTTAGGTGGGTTTGGTGTATAATAGGGTGGTTTCAAATTCTTGGGTGGGAGAGGCCTATACTATACCCAGCAGTGGATGCCTTTTGAACATAATGATGCAGATTTAATATATCTACCTATAACTACGGCTCTATTTTAACCTTGAGAAATATGTACGTTGGATGCTAATTGGATGCTAACATTTAATACAGATTTTTTGTTAGGGCCAAACATGATTCGTACTTAGTTAACTCCAAAATTAGTTTCTAAGCTGGTTAACATATTATCTATACGAAGCGCTAGGTAACATTTGAACGGCCAAAAATTGTTTCCCAAAATATCATATCGCAAACTATTTTTCGCAAATTTTCATTTGGCAAAAAAACGTTTGGCAAAACAACGTATTGCAATTTTTTATTTAGCAAATCTCTTCTTTGGCATATTTTTTTTTCGCAAATTATTGTTTGGCAATGTTTCATTTAACCAAATATCATTTGATCAAATGTTTTATTTGGCAAAACTTACTCTTCCCAAAATATTACAATGCATATGATTTACTAAAATTGTTTCCCAAAATATCATATCGCAAACTATTTTTCGCAAATTTTCATTTGGCAAAAAAACGTTTGGCAAAACAACGTATTGCAATTTTTTATTTAGCAAATCTCTTCTTTGGCATATTTTTTTTTCGCAAATTATTGTTTGGCAATGTTTCATTTAACCAAATATCATTTGATCAAATGTTTTATTTGGCAAAACTTACTCTTCCCAAAATATTGCAATGCATATGATTTACTAAACAGTGTGAGTGGTGCATAAAATACAAACTATATAACTAGCTTACGCTCCAACTTTGAAAATGTAATGCTGCATGGATGTTTGTTTCACCTTGGACAAATAATTTACAGGTAATAATTTCTTAGTTTATATTAACTTTCATGTTTAATACTTTTTATCATTCATTTCCAAATGATTCGTTAACAATAGAATTTGAACAACGTTGATGGTCAGTGTTCTAACCTAACCTAACCCAGTAACTGATATATATTATACTTTAGGAAAATTCAAGCCCAGGGTTGTGCAAAAAAATACGCATCAGACATGACTTTTAATAAACAAGCAAAGTGTTTGTTAGCACTCAGCTATTTGCCTGAAGATGAAATACCGGTTTATTTTAATAAGCTACTACATAATATTGACGATCCGGATTGGCAAAAATTTGACCAAATATTTTTTTGGAATATGAAAATTTGCAAAATGAATCATTTGCTATATTAACATTTGACCAAATAAAACTTGACTAAGTGAAAGTTTGCCAAAAGATAATTTGACAAAATGAAGTATGTGCGAAATATACAGTTGCCAAAGGTCCATTTGCGAAATGAAACATATGCGATAAGTTTTTTGCGAAGTGAAATTTGACGAAAAGTAATTTGGCCAAATGAAGGGATACCGTTAATGTCGCGTGTAGACAAACATGTCTAAAAACAAAGTTTTATTTGTTGTGTATAAATTTCGTTGGAGAAACCGGCCCGAAATCTACTTAGTTTTATTTTCAGATTAATGTTCATTGATAAGCAATACAAAATCGGAAAATCAAGAAAACAAAAATATGCCCTACCTATCATTTCAGCCGTTGTCAAATGATGAGCCTAGATGAGATGAAGTTATGTTAATGACCATTATATGACGTACTAATGACATACAGACAACAGATAATACGAGTATAACTACTGTATACTGTAAACAACACTTATCTGTAAATATTTCGACTTGTCTGTCCATAATGACATAATAAGTGGTGACTTGCTATTTTGATGATACGTACAAATCATCCACTTACCGTACCGTATCGTATGTCGTTGTATAATTATTAAGCCAATATAAAATCTTAGTTTGAGCAAAGGCCTTCTATCAATGAAAATTAAGTCATCACCACAATGACGAGCCATTTGGTGTAATGGTCGAGAAGTCGGCTATTACACCAGAGGTCGCGGGTTCGATCCCCGCACGGTACAAACATTTGTGTGCATGAACATGTCTGTTTGTATCGGTCTGGGTGTTTCTATGTATAATATGTATGTATTTACAAAAAAAAAAAAGTATTTAAGTAATGTTTATCCGTTGTCTGGCACCCATAGCACAAGCTAATGCTTAGTTTGGGGTCAGATGGCGCTGTGTGAATAATGTCCAGGGATATTTATTTATTTTATTATTATTAATGATGGGCACTGGCTTGATCACCTGCACGCTAAATGCGGATTGTTCATCACAAACCTAACCTAAGATCTTTCGAAAAGATCCGGTATAAATTTTACCCGACTGCCCCGTTGCAAATGTCCATGGATGGCGCTGATCGCTTGCAATTAGGTGCAGGTGCACTTGTAGTTTCTGAGATTTCGTGATGAGCTTCGCTTTATGACAATACCTACTAAGCCTCTGTTTCAGGTGACGTATATAACACCTCTGCTTTCAAAGAACCCCTCACCGAAGCTTCGTCAAGTTGATGTGTCAGCGAATTTTGAGGTTGTGCAGTTAGGTATTGTAATTTAATTAATAAAAGAAATATATTTATTACGCATTGTGTCATCTTAGTTACCTTTTCATTTAATACATATTTATACCATTGAAAAGATGAAATTGGTTTGGTGCTCAGTGCATGTGCTCAGAATTATGATTCTGTGACCCCTCAGACTAATACACATTATCATTAATTTCAGGAAACGTCCTGAACCTTGAGAAGTTGATGAATAAAGAAATAGACATGACGGATATTTCATTCGTGAAGAACATGATGAACGACTTCGCCAACGCGACGATCGCCAATCCCAACGTGCGTCGACTGATGGAAGACCCTACGGTGACCTTTGACGTCGTCATCGCCGAATGGATGTACACTGAGATATACGCTGGGTTGGTAGTTTGTCTGTCTCTTACAAACCTCTAGATGTTATTTCGTATTCGTTGCTTTTTATAATTTTTTTTAAATTTTCTGTAATGATACTTGTTGTACAAATGAATAGATGAAATTTAGAATGTTCAGAATTCTCATAATATTTCTGATTGCTTTCATTAGCAGAGAATAGCCAACGACAAGCTACTAGCTTACCAAACATAGTTCAAAAACACGAGAACTTCTCGAATCAAAGCAAAACTAAAACTATACTCGTGTCTAGTGACGAAGGCACTTTTCTCTAGGAGCAAATAATTTAACAGCTGAAGTACTCTTACCAAAATATTGTTTCTAGGTTTGCATCCGTGTTCAATTGCCCTCTTATCTGGTCTTCTTCCTTGGACCCACACACCTTGGTGTTGTGGTTGATCGACGAAGGCCCCAACCCGGCGTATGTTGCTGATCACATGTCTTCAGAAAACCCTCCTTTCACATTCATGCAAAGAGTTAAAGAGCTTTGGAGTGTTCTGCGATGGATGAAAGTTGCATGGTAACTATACGCCAACTTCTTGTTCAGTCTCGGAGAACATAAAATACATAGTAGGTGCAGGATGAAGTAACTCCTTACTTGAACGGTGGACTTGATGTGTCAGATTACTGTTCAAGTGAGTAGTGGCAGTAACGTAAGAGGATGGGACATCCGTGTTTTCGCATTCTTTAGTATACTACTCGTATCTTTGGTTTACTTGGTTGATCGTAGAGATAAGAACCGAAAACGGAAAGGTGATGGCTAAACGTCTGCCTATATCATGTATAAATATATCTTACTAGTTCATAACATTAAAATAATAATTAATAATTAATCACATGTTTATTTTTATTCTAGAACTTTAGCAAAATAAATAATTATTTAAAAGTTATTCATGTAACATCCGGTGACCTTTGACTGTTCGGCGCGCGTACAGATGTCATATTATGTCGATTATACTCGATTTCGTTTGAACTGGCCGGGAAAAAGAGTCGATATCTTCGAAATGCAACATTGTTTAATCTATTCAAATTAATTAATATCAACTAACGTTAAATGATCAAATATAAAAACATCAACAAACAAGTATTTATTTATTCAGTCGTCTTTGGGCTCATTTCTTAAAAATCAAATATTATCACTTGGATACATATCCGAGTTTTAATATTTAATTTTTAAGAGGTACATACCTACAGCAGCAGCATAATAACGACGAAATACAAAATGCCATTAATCTATGCTCTTTTCTGAAGAAATTCGATTATGAAACCTAATTTTTGTCGTATTGTTCTTTATCGATCAGTTAAAACGTAACTGATGATTGAAAAATCAGCTCTTATTTAATTAGCGATTCTACTGCAGCACTATTTACGTAACAATCCATCTCTACCTGTATATAATAGCCAAATGTCTTACAAAGGGTTTTTAACTCTTACTATGCCGATTGTGTTTAGTCCGGCTCGTCGGCAAGACTGGCGCGCTCATGTGAGGAAAATCTATGAAGCTGTTTAGCTGGCCCCACAGGCCCCAATTATCTCTTATTTGTACTCCGTGCACAAACGCCTGTCAAAAGTTCTCAGCAAAAATCTATTGTAGATGTTTTGCTTAGCTAATGGCGTAGGAATTTTAATAAATATATTTATCAATATTATTACAAAATGAAAAGTTCCTGAAACTTTTTTCACGCAATAGAGTAACATTTAGCCTCCCAGTATTGCATATAACTAGGTAAAGTATTTATACATTGCTGAGGCAGAGGCCCTAACTGTATTTAGCCAAGTCCTTTAACTAGTAACAATGACGTTCATTATATTGAACGTCATCGACTAGTAACCATGAATTTTCATAAATAATTTTCAGGTTAGCACATGGAAAAGAGAATGCAATATACGATACTTGGTTCAGCTCAGCAGCAGCCAAGAGAGGCGTGGTCCTAACACCGCTGGACGAGATAAAATACGACGGTTCTTTGATGTTGGGCAATTCTCATGTTGCCCTGGGCCAGCCTGTCCGGTTGCCTCAGAACTACATACCAATCTTGGGGTACCATATTGAAGAGAAAGTGAAGCCTTTGCCAGAGGTGATTGATGGTTTCTTATCTTATAAAATACAATTTGCAATTAATATTCAATGACCGTCTTGGTCCTCTGTCAAGAGAGTAAGGTATCATAGTTAGTTCGCTAAAAGAACATTAAAGAAATAAAACATATGTTTTTTTTATAATTTTGCATATTTATTGAGGCAATACAATACAATACATTACGTCATTATGTATTGTTCCAGAACCTTCAAGCTATAATGGATTATGCGAAACACGGAGTAATCTACTTCAGCATGGGATCTATGCTGAAGAGCAAAACATTTCCAGCCATGTTGAAGAAGGAACTCTTGAAGGTGTTCAGTGGCTTGAAGCAGACAGTTCTTTGGAAGTTTGAGGAGGTTTTACCAAATTTGCCCAAGAATGTCCATATTGTAAATTGGGCTCCTCAGCAGAGCATATTAGGTGAGGACATAAATTATACAGATAAATGAGTTAACAGTTTTTGGACCGTTGACAAACATGTCTTTGTTGTTTATAGCAGGTTTCCTTAAGACGGCTCTAAATTGTCACATATAAAGGGTTTTTCAATAAGGACGGGTAGATTTTTGCGGCCCGTGGCAGCCATCCTGTCCTAGTGACATTTGTCAAATCTTCTGTCCATCATTCAGCCACCCATGCAAAACCATGGCAAGTTACACGACTGAATAGCGCGTGCAAGTGGTAAAACTTTGTTATCAAAATGAGTGTTCGTTGGTGCAAACTATCCCATTCCCATTGCAGCTCACCCAAACTGTGTCCTCTTCATAACGCACGGTGGTCTGCTCTCGCTCACGGAGTCGGTCCACTTCGGCGTGCCCGACATCGGCATCCCCATGTTCGCTGACCAGTTCCTCAACATCAACCGCGCACAGGGCAGAGGGTTCGGCTTGAAGGTGGACCTCGATTGGGACCTGCCGAATAATCTTAATGCAGCTATTCAAGAGATACTTGGGAAGCCAAGGTAGTATTGGAAAAACGAGGTCTTCTTTTCTTTGATTGAAACTGATTTAGTCCGTTGGTCGATTACGATTTAGTGAGTTGTGTTTTACTACGTCAGTAATATGATATATTCTGTGGTTTTACTCAAAAATAAATAAATCTGCGAGGACGTGGAAGTACTGGCAACAACAAGAACAAAATCATAATTTCAAAAAATTAAAAAGAAAAAAAACAACAAATCAACCTCAGCATATTATGCTACAAAGGATGTACGAGTACCTACAAACATCCTCTGCATCGCCGCATGGTATTCTACATTTATACCTAACTAGCTGTGCCCGCGACTTCGTCCGCGTGGAATAGTGACTTTTCGGGCAGCTTATTTTAAATAACAAATACCGTCCTTTGGGTAGCTAAAAATTTGAGTGTTTACCCGTGGTCCCGTTGGGTCGACCCATTAACGGGTCCACGGGTAATTTTCATTCCCCGTGGTCCCATTGCATCAGGGATTGCTTTCCGTTCTTATGATTTTATCGATAGAAAATAAAAACAGTTAAACACAAAACTTTACAGTATGCTTCTCTGTAGGTATACGATATGTGACGTATGGCCATCGGGAATGAAAGCATACAGGCTCCTAGGATTGCCTACCCGTGTCAGAGCCACATACAACTGACCGTGCGAGAAACAGCTGATACTTAGATCTACACCCACAACTTTCATCGTCTGACCTTGGGCTTTATTAATTGTCATCGCAAAACATAGGCTGACTGCAAAAAGTGTTAAGATGTGTAAACTAAACGTACAAATTTTATGAAACAAAAGTATTGCTAGAAAAATTAATTAATAATCTGAGCTTATAAACTTGTACTTAAATAAAGAAAATCAAGAAAAGAATTGCCTAACCTATACCAAATACTTATAAATTATTCATATATACAAACCCTAAATAAAAAATTAAGATAAGTATACCAAAAATTAAGGAAAGAAATGCCTAACCTATAACAAATGCTTACAATATTTATTTACAAATTTTTAAAGAAAATTAAGAAAGACAACCTAACCTACAAACCCTTAAATATAAATAAATGAAATATCCAAACTGTCAGTATTCAAGTAAATCGCAATAATCGAATGCAACTACCTATTCGCCATACTCTCAGCGCGCTTTATATACGGACGCGCAGCTCAGGCGCGAGGCGTGTACCTTTATTATATTGACATAACTTTTTTATTTATGAACCGATTGACATGAAATAAACACTAAATGTTAAGTGAAGCTTACCACAATATATTAGTGAAAACCGCATCTCAATCGAATAAGCCGTTTCTGATATTAGCGTGCACAAACACACAGACAAACAGACAAACAGACAAACCGACAAACAGACAAACAGACAAACAGACAAACAGACAAAAAAATTTTAAATTACAATTTCGGGTTCGGTATCGATATAATAACAACCCCTGCTACTTTTTTTAATATATTTCCATTGTACAGACACCACTTTTCTACAAATTTATTATATGTATAGATGAAAAGTGTTAGTGGAATTTCACAGCTTTAGTATCGAGAAGAGAACCATTTTCTTTTACTGACCTACTGATGTTTATTTTTGAGTCATTGAACGTTTAGAATTAATTCAATTGCCTCTTCCTCAGATATCGTGAACGAGTGAAAGAGCTCTCGTTCATCTACCACCACCGGCCGGAGCCCCCCGGCGCGGCGCTAGTGCACTGGGTGGAGCACGTCATCAAGACTAACGGCGCCCCACACCTGCGCTCCCCGGCGCTGCACGTGCCTTTCTATCAGAAGATGTACCTAGATCTCGCCGCTGTGATATTAATTGTGCTCACATTTGTTGTGTATATTTGTAAGTCTCTATTTGTGTCGAAGAAGAGGAGTGATTTGAATAAAAAGAATAAGTAGTCATTGTTGTAATTTTTTTCTTTCCTATACAGTATGACAGGAAATGCGAGGGACATATTTAAACCCCAAATAGTTCATGCCTTCATATAACAAAATAAGTATAAATCAATAAAAACTCTGGTAAATATCTGTCAATAACCTTAGTCGAAACATGAAAATCCGCGTAACGTGCGGGCACTCTTTCCTTCACAGTACCTATTTCGTGCACTCGTTCAAGTACGACTCAAATTGTAATCGCGTACAATTTAAGTTTCGGGCGTAAACGGCCGCTCAGCACACGGGATTTTTAGGTAGTTCATGCATACATAAATTATTAAGATGATTATGAAAAAAATTAAGGATATATTTTTTATAGCGAATTGGACTCTAAATCGGATTCTGAACACTCTCCTTAAATATGTCCCTCGGGTTACCTAACACCCTGTATAGGTATGCAGTTCACCACTGTCACATGTTACATTCCTGATAATTAATCTGACAGAAATATCAAACTGTCTCTGATGTTAATTTTCAAAAAGAAACCGTGTCATTTTTGTCTTATATGTAGATAAACTACGAGTAGCTTTCCACTCGCGGTTTTACACGCGCGTAATTTCTTTTTTCAAATATCCCGCAGGAATGAGACGTTTTCCGTAGGAGTTTTATAGTCTATGTCCTAATCCCGGTTATAAACTATACGTGTGCCAAATTTCATCTAAATCAGTTCAGCCGTTTAGGCGTGATTGAGTAACAAACATCCAAACATCCAGACTTTCGCATTTATAATATTAGTAGGATTACCAGAAACTGGCTCTGAATATAATATTTATTAGTTGTCTGGCACCCATCATCCCCATACACAGTCCCTGTTGTTTGGGGCAAGATGACACTTTGTTTAAAATATCTAAAAATATTTATTTATTTATCTGGAAATTAGTTCCTGTAGTGTTTTTAGTTACAAGCTATTACATGTCTAGGTAGATAGACAGTGGACTACGGAAGTCAGATGCAGTAAGTACATGATCGTCGAACTAAAATAAATGTAATGTTATCGCCGCTAAGGTTATCATCCGGTATAAGCGGTGCAGATAATGCCCTCACTCATATCACGAGAGTTAAGGATCGCTCACACTTATTTACGATGTGGGGAACAAGAGAAACCCTTATGGATAATGGCAAAATAAACTGAATCCTTTTCGCTGGTCCCCTTCTAAAAGAACCGAGTCTGCCTCGGACTGGCTAAAACATGACGTAGGTAATTATATGCGGACATTTTATAGCTAGAACAGACTGACATTATGTAAATCATAAAATAGATAGTCATATTATTTTAATTGAAATTTTGAATTAAAATTAATAGGTATTAATTTTAATGGAATTTTTAATTAAAGTACTGACAAAGTTATTATGTGAACTGGGAATAATTAATCAACCATTATTGGCTCTATTCAAAATTTAAAATTCAAAATAGTTTGTAAAAGAAGAACTAATTAGATTTTTTATCGTTAATAAGTAAAATAGAATTGAGTCTAAGGCGCTGCGTATCAGCAGGCACTGTTGTGTTGTCTCGCCATGCCACGAATAGAGTTTGATAGTTACATATTATTTTAGACTGCTGCCCCACACTGGGCCCATGGCTGCCCCACACTGAGTCCATGGCTGCCCTACACTGAGCCCATGGCTGCCCTACCCTGAGCCCATGACTGCCCCACCTTGAACCCACGGCTGGCTACGCCCATGCGTCTTGCTCGTGGTGAAATCAGCCCTCCCAGCGCAGGGCGTAGACACTTTTTGTGTCCACGTTCTTAAATACAATGATATGCAAAATCTTTCACGTCTGCGCAGCGCCTAACTAAGCCACTATCAGACACGCAAATTAAATAATTGAACCACTCATCATAGACAGTCAAATTGGTCGTTACAGCGGCCGAATGTATTTCTTAGTCTTACTTAGTTAGAAGTTAGTTTTAAGCGTGAAAAATGAAGATAAAAGCTTTATTGTTGCTATTAATGTTAGGTTGTGTTAGTGCATTTAAAATATTGGTGGTGTTCCCGTATCCTGGGAAAAGCCATGCGATTCTCGGAAATGGATTCGTTAAACGACTTTTGAAAGCGGGACATGAGGTAAAATGGGGTATTTAATTGTAAGCCTATTTTAATATATTATATTATTTATGTTTCTACAATTATAAATAAATAATGCTCGTTAATAGTTAATTAAAATACAATAAATAAATGTTTAACTACTGGAGATAACTCAAAAACTACTTGCCTGATCTCGTTCAACTTAAAATGAACAAAACATTTCGGTGGACCAACCTTTCGAATAAATCAAACAAATCAAAATTGGTTTCCCCAAGTAAAAAGTTATGAGGTAATTAACATAAGAAAAAACATGCAGTCGAGTTGATAACCTTCTTTTTTTTTAAGTCGGTTAATTAAATAGACGAGTGTATCGATATTCACATTACTTAGTTCCGGATACCCCTAAATGTGCTACATTTTTTTCGTTCCAGGTAACTTATGTGACGGCAAATTTGATCAAAAACCCACCAAAACAACTCCATCAAGTCGATGTTTCAGATAACCACAGGATCTTTGGATTACGTGAGTACTTGAGAACAGCATCACATATAAACAAACTTAAATACTAGCTGACCGCGCGAACTGAGGACTTAGTCGTCAACTAGCGGGCGTGAAACTCGCGGGAACCCGCGAGTTGGAACTTTTCTATTTACCTACTTTTTTGTCGTCAACTCGCGCGTCTATATAAAGTACAGTCAAATAAAAACAGGTTAAAACCAAAAGATAATTTACAATGTACTAGGGCAACATGACCTTATTGGAGATGTATTAACCACTATCCCGCCTTAAACCAGAAGCAAAGAAGAAATGGAAATGCAAAAAATGTATACAAAGCCATAAGGAACACTCAACACCACAATCAAAGCTTGTGCGGCAAAATGCTATGAGAGGAAAAAATATATCAAAAAATAGCTCCTCCGAAAGCTTAGGCAATATATCGGATGATTCATCAGATTTTTTGTCCTTATCACAAGGCAGTAAAATTAATAGCTGTCCAGACCTCAGAAAAATAAACATGGAAGATAGGATAGAAGAACTAGAGAAACAAAATATACTCTTACGAGAAAAATTAGAAATAGCGGAAAATGAGATTGAGAACCTGCTGTCCGAAAATTTTGAACTTAAAAAAGTACTATCGAAACAAGAAACAAAAGCTAAAATTCTGGCAGACATCTGCAACTCCAGCTCAAAGAAGAACATCACCAATAGAAAAAAACAAACACCGCTAAACACAGCAAGACTGGACTTTACACTAGAACAAGAAATACAATCTTCTACACAGGAATTAAACGGTGATCCAACACCCGGGATTGCCAAGAACATTCATACACCTATCTGCAATAACTCAAACCCAAATCACGATTTGCATGGTACTGCTCGAAGCCAAATATTACAAGGCACTAGTGACAACACCCGTACAACAACAACCCGTACCAGTACAAACAGCAAACAGCGAAAACTGATAATCATCAGTAGCAACAAAAATAATAATATACTGCGGACTGTAGAAGATGAATACTACTTGAACAACTTCCGGATCCTTCATTACCTTGTTCCTGGCGGAGGAATAGTACAATTAGCAAAACATCTAGAAAGAGAAGCTCGACATCTTACACCCGAAGATCACTGTATTCTTATGATAGGTGAACACGACTTTAGAAGATCAGAAAATTACATTAACCTTGTAAAATACATTAGAGACTCATTAAGCCATATAAAAAACACAAATATTATAATTTGTACTCCTACATACATTTGTGGTTTAGAATTGTATAACTGTCGAGTTGAACTATTTAATTCCCTGTTGTGTCTGGATCTTCATACACATGGACATGCACATTTTTTTGATAGTAACTTATCTTTAACTTTAAATATGTTTTCGTTGTATACTGGCAAACTTAATAATCAAGGACTGCAAGATATTTTTAAGGGCATACGAGAACACCTAGTATCAATTGATAAAAATCGTAAAACTGCGAGTGGGCTTGTTTCAGACACGGACAAAATCAAAAACTCCGAATGTAAACTTACTAGGGATAAAAATAATGAGAGCCAAGAAAATAGCGGTTTACAAAGAAATCAGTTTTTTCTACTATAGTCATTTGAACGTACTTCATCAAAATTTATCCGGACTCATCAGCAAAAGTGATGAATTATTATTAAATTTGCATGAACTAGAAATATCGCAAAAGCCAATTTATTTATTTATTTATTTATTTATTGCATGTCACATTGCGATATAAAGGTCTTAAATATTAGATAGGTGTACATGTGACGCCCTGCAAGGGCATTAGCAAAAGAGGGCTTTAGTTGACTTCACACTTATTAATATAAGTGTTAAGGCAACCAAAGTTCAAATAATTGTTTTAAATTAATAATATATTAATAATAATAACTACATTAAATCGAATTATCATTAAAACAATGTTCTTCGTGCCTACATAAAGAAAATTTTTGCAATTAAATTATAATTAATCATTCAAACATTAATTTTTTTTTTTTTTTGAAAAAATTAAATAATAATTTAACATAAATAATCCAAATGATCTTTGTATTATTTATGTCAAATCACCATTATTACAGATAAAATAAAACAAAAACGTGCATTGAACTACCCATTATGGACCATCAAGCTTGTCATCAAAAAATTCTTGTAACTTATAATAACACTTATTAATAAGGAATAATTTAAGTTTATTAATGAAAAGCGGGGAAGATTCTATATTTTTTATAGTGTTTGGTATGTGGTTATAAATATTTATTGACATGTTATGAGGACTATCTGAAACTAACTTTAATTTAGAGAAGGGAACTTTAAGTTTATTCATATATCTATTATTCCTTTTAAGTTTTTTTATTGGAGAATATAAATAGTGATGTTTCCTTATAAATTTGCAAGACTCGAGGATGTATAAAGAGGTAAGTGTCAGGATTTTATGTTTGATGAAGTACGGCCTACATGATTCCATTTGTCCAATATTCGTAATGATTCTCACGCATTTCTTTTGCAGAATAAATATTTTATCCGCTTCACATGAGTTGCCCCACAGGATGATTCCGTAGGAGATTCTGGAATGGGCATAAGCGTAATAAGCCGTAAGGGCAGTTTTAAGATCAGTCACTTTTTTTAGGTGTTGGAGTGCATAAATAAAAGAAGACAATTTTTTTTCAATTTTTTGTATATGTTGTTTCCAATTCAAATGCGAGTCTAGCCAATTGATGTTTTATGCGTTACTGAGCACAATATGACAGCGGAAACGGAGGAATACTTGAAATTGGCAAATTTCACATTGGCAACCAGCTTTTCTCGAGATACAAAACGAGGAGGAGCCTGCATCCTAGTAAGAAAGGGCCTCCAATATAAAATTTTAGACAATATTAAAAAACTTTCTATAAAATGTGTAATAGAATGCTGTGCTGTAGAAATTTGCAAACACAATGTCATTATTGTATGTTTATACAGAATTCCTCATTTAGATAGACTAAGACTTAATATGTTTCATAAAGTTCTGGAAGCAATTTTGAATGTCGTCGATTCTAAGAGTGTAAAACTAGTAATTTGTGGAGATTTTAACATAGATACTTTAAAGGAAAATTCAAAAAGTCGTGAACTTAAACACCAACTATTGAGCCGCGATTTAAAACTGGAATTTAATAAGCCAACGCGAATTGTAAGTGGGACATGTATTGATAATATTGCTCACAATATAAAAGGATCAAAAAGTGAAATTATTGAAACTGCTCTATCAGACCACACTGCCCAGTTGTTACAATGCAAGGTAAAGAAATCGTGTGTTTTGGAAACCTGGAGGATTAAGCGTCGGGATATTAATAAAAAAACTTTAGATCTTTTTAAAAATCATCTAAAATGTCTTACATTTAGTGATATATACAGTTCTGATGACCCTAATGTGGCATATAATCTTTTTGTAGATATGTTTCAATGCCTTTACCGGCTTTGCTTCCCACATAAATTTATTAAGAAGAGCATAAAGGAAAATCCTAGATGGCTTACCAAGGGAATAAGGACCTGCTGTAAGAGAAAAAGGGAACTTCTGTGGCAATTAAGACACAAAAATGACACAGAGACTAGAAATGCTTTTAAAGGATATGCTAAAAGACTGAAAAATATAATAAAATTGACACAACGTTCTCAAAATAATCATTTTATCAAATCATCAAGCAACAAATCTAAAGCGATGTGGACATTAATTAATAAGTCTAAGTCCAAAATGCCAAGGGAACCTTTACATAGAATAAAAGTAGATGGTAGATGTATAACTGAACCCATAGATATTGCAAATACATTTAATAACTTTTTTATTGATGACGTTAAACAATTAAATAATAATTATAATGGTAAAATTAAAATTGATAATAATCCTTATTCGCTATTTATGAAACCCACAACACCTACCCAAGTATTAAATGTTATTAAATCCCTAAAAAATACAAATACTGTTGGTTATGACGATTTCAACACAAAAGTTATAAAACATGTTGCTGATTTAATCGCACATCCATTATGTCATATTATTAATTTAAGCTTCATTACAGGCACTTTTCCAGAACAGTTAAAAACTACTATTGTAAATCCACTCCATAAAAAAGATGATAAAGAAAATATTAAGAATTATCGACCAATTGCACTATTGTCAGTCTTTTCAAAAGTTTTTGAGAAAATTATTCATGAAAATTTATACAATTTCTTAGAAAAATATAAAATACTGAATAAAGAACAATATGGGTTTAAAAAAAAAACCACAATAAATATGGCTATCTATGATCTGGTCAAAAGAGCAACATTAAGCTTGGATAAGAGGGTCCCATCATGCGCTATATTCATGGACATGACTAAGGCATTCGATCATGTGGATCACGAATTATTGTTAGAAAAACTAGATCGTTATGGTAATCGTGGAAAAGCACTAAGCTTATTGACCTCTTTCCTAAAAAATAGGAAGCAATTTACTGAACTCAAACAAATCTGTATGACTAGTAAGACAGAAAAAAGGTTTATATCAGAAAGTCGAGTGGTTAAATTTGGTGTCCCGCAGGGCAGTGTAATGGGCCTATTGTTATTTACCATATACATTAATGATATGATCAAGGCCACCAAGCATCCTATGATTCTATTTGCCGACGATAGTACCGTGTTTATACAATCAGATAGCCAAAATCATCAAGATTATGAAACCGACATTCAAAATACTCTTCATGACTTAATTAAATGGTTAGAACTGAATAATCTAAAAATTAATTTGGAGAAGACTAAAATAATGCAATTTTCACAAAGAAAAAATAATCAACGATTACAAATTGACTACAATAGTATTAATATAGATGAAGTCAAAGTTACAAAATTTTTGGGACTA
Organism: Mecyna flavalis; assembly: GCA_949319885.1. NCBI lineage: Eukaryota > Metazoa > Arthropoda > Insecta > Lepidoptera > Crambidae > Mecyna > Mecyna flavalis. The sequence continues at coordinate 3,765,618 of OX439413.1, forward strand.
TTTATAGACAGCAATATGTCATGGGAAACTCATTCGGAAGAAGTTTGTAAAAAGCTGTACAAATTTTCCTTTGGACTTTCCAAGTTAGCCAAAATAGTAGATAGGAACACAGTTTTAGTTGCCTATCACGCATTTGTTGCCTCAACTCTACGCTACGGTGTAATTTTTTGGGCAAATTCTACATACAGGCACATATTACTAAGAGCACAAAAGCGTTGTATTAGAGCCATTTGTGGTCTGAAACCCACTGAATCATGTAAACCGTATTTTAAAAGTTTGAAATTGCTAACATTACCTAGTCTTTACATTTTGGAATCTTGTCGATTTGTCAGGGATCATCCAGAATTATTTGAAAAGGAAAAAGTTGTACCTAACCTACGTCCTAGAAACTTAAAAATATGTACAACTGTGTCTAAAACTGCTCTGATGCAAAAAAGCATAATTGTTATGGCTCCTAAAATTTATAATAAGCTGCCAGAACCATTAAAAATGTTAAATGTAAAACAATTTAAATATGCACTTTCTAAAATTCTAATTGACAAATGCTATTATGATATTAACGAATACTTTGAAGACACTAAAATTAACAACACAACAGATTAGATTGTGAATTATAAGTTTTGTTTTAATATTGTATAATTAACTTTTCTTACCTATTGAAATGTCATATGCACCTAAATGATTGTACAATGTTATTATACTATTTAAGTTGACGTCTATGTAATGTAATTTTGATCTAATTTCTAAAATAATATAAATCTTATAATTGACTCATAATTTGACGTAATTTAACATATCTTGACATACATAATTTTGCTTGCATTGACATTATTTCATTTAATCTATCTTAATATCCACTTTGACTCATGTAACATTGCACGCCATACACATGGCAAATTGTAGCGGAATATATACCACCTGTTTGTACCACCACTGTAAACCTACATTTGCAATAAAGATATTTGATTTGATTTGATTTGATTAATTTGTTAAGGATTTTTTACGAGTTGATTATTAAGACGAACTAAGCGTATAGAAGAAAAATAGAGATTTAATGCTGCAGTATGTATAACCTTGATGAAAGAAAAAATGCATGACAAATAAATACATCTCCAATAAGGTTATGTTTCCCTAGTTCAATAATACCAGTATCCGTATTATTGGTATTATCAACCTTATTACTAAAGTAATTATACACTTTTTCAAGAAAAAGTATATTACAATTTAGTTGGCATAATTTTAACCACTCAAAGCCGAACCGGCACTCGCGTGCCGCTTAACAATAGATTTTCTATTGTGTCTGGTTTTCCGGGACTAGAAGGATTAATAAGGAATTTGTTGTAACGTTTTTGTAGCTGACTCTACATTAATACGACAGATTTCATGATCGCGCGAGTTGACGACAAAAAAAGTAGGTAAAATCGAAAAGTGCCAACTCGCGGACGTCCGCGAGTTTCACGCCCGCGAGTTGACGACTAAGTCCAGGAAACTATTGCCTAGAAATTTAATCCAAATCGATTCTGTTTTGTGGGAGAAGTTTATTCTTCTACCCATTTTACCAGGTTCTTATCGAATAAAAGTTTCACCTTACCCATATCTTTCAAATAGTTACTAGGCTAGGAGGACATTGTTTGATAGGTATTTCTGCTTATTTTCCAGTGGAGGTCCTAAGTTTCGAGAAGGTGATAAAGAAGGAAGTAGACCTTAGCCAGAAGGGGGACTTAGTGGCCATGTTGAACAGAATTGCCAACCACACTCTTCACAACAGCAACGTTCAGAAGTTTTTGTATGACACAAGTCAGAAGTTCGACGTTGTTATTGCTGAATGGCTTTACACTGAGCTCTATTGTGGGTAAGTGTTAGGTGAACAAGTAGTGGCATAACCCTATGTTGAACGTCCCCTAGACTAGCTTTCCGTAAAAAGATTACCTACTACTGAAGACTGTTAAAAATTTGCACTTTACCTGTTTTTCTATAGTTATGACATCTGGCTACAATGTAGAATGTTCTAAATTAGGCAATGGCTCATAAAGTTATACGGTCGTGGGTTCAATGCTCGACCCGCATTCGGCAACGTATAGCGCCAAACTATCGTCTCACACCAAAACCGGCATCTTCTTAGGCTTACTTTTCTGCTGCTATAATAATAATGTTAAAAAAATTAGCTTAAACCTTTGTTACCGTTTCTATCTTAGATTTATTTTAAACATTTAAACTTTCACAGTTTCGCGGCAGTTTTCGAGGCCCCGCTCATTTGGTCATCTTCCATGGACCCTCACGGGCTAGTGCTGTCGCTCATCGATGAAGACCCGAACCCCGCGTACACTGCCAACCACATGTCCACTAAGGAGGCTCCGTTCACCTTCTGGCAAAGGCTGGAAGAGCTATGGGAGCTCATCGACTTGAAAATTATGAAATGGTGGTTATTTACTTCGTTTTTCCTTTATTCGGATCTCGTTTATGGGTTTTTCAAGGTTCGTATTTACCACTAGCTCAGCAATGATAGAAAACATTGTGAATAAACCTGTATTAGCTAGTTCAGTTCTAGTTTCAGAGGTCAGATGACATTTGCTCCAATATAACAACTGGACTCCCTGTATCATGGTGCACTGTGGTGCAAGCATTCTCTCACTAGACCGTAACAAAATATGAATACATTCCTCCATTTTTTGTTTGTTTAGGTCACACTACGACTATGAGAACCAAATCTTCCAAAATACCTACGGCCCAGCCATCGCCAGAAGAGGGCGCAAAATACCCTCTCTGGATGAAGTTAGATACAACGCGTCTCTGATGCTAGGGAACTCCTACGTGTCCTCCGGGAGACCAGTAAGGCTGCCGCAGAACTATATACCCATAGCTGGATACCACATAGAAGACGAAATTACGCCACTCCCTCAGGTATTTACTTTTGGACAGTTTTGTACACTGACCAAAAATGCTTGTCAAGTACTATTGGATCCAGAGAATAGGTCATTCATATCGAATCCTCTTTCATTGTTGATAATACGTCAAACAAAAGCAATAGTGTAAACTCCTGCTGACAAAATCGAACAAAAAGGCCGCATAAGACCATGTCCCTAACATATACGATGAGAGAACCAGATAGATAGAATCAATAAATACCTAAAATACAGAAAATGCTAAGTTAGATTATTTTGTCAAGTCAAGCAAGATTGCCTAAATTCACAGTCAGAAATCAATTCTCGTAACGTTTATTGCCCAATCTGATTTAAGAACTCTTTTCTCGTAAATGTTGCAGGACTTGCAAAAATTAATGGACGATTCTCCAGCTGGTGTGATCTACTTCAGCATGGGGTCCATGGTTAGGAGCAGCACTATGCCTGAAGAGGTTAAGCTCGGTATGCTGCGACTCTTCGGCAGTTTGAAGCAGACGGTTATCTGGAAGTTTGAAGAAGTGCTGCCCAACTTACCAGCAAACGTACACATTTTGAAGTGGGCTCCACAGCAAAGTATTTTAGGTGCAGTTATCAAACTTGTTCGGTCTATTTTATATATGTATAGATTTAAGAACTTCGGGTTGTGTTGAGGATCAAAACTTCCCCTAAGGGGGTCACTCAAGGCATTCCACTTGTATGCAACATATCACAGCTTAAATATCTGTTAAAGTTTTCTTACTTACTTGTCTTTCCAGCTCACCCCAACTGCCTTCTATTCATCACTCACGGTGGCCTGCTATTGACTACAGAAGCTCTTCACTTCGGGGTGCCATTAATCGGTGTCCCGTTCTTCGCGGATCAGTTCATCAACATGGACCGCGCTGTGAAGAAGGGGTTCGGTATTAGAATCGACGTTGCTTACGACACCCATGTGCAGCTGAAGGCAGCTATTGAAGAGTTCTTGAGGAATCCCAGGTAAATACATAGTTAAGAATTTTCAAAGATGAAGTCGTGGGTTTTTTTGACTTGAATGGTGAATCCCAGTAATGCAAAACCAACTTTTAAAATAAAAGGCTCAAGGGTCAAAGGAACCTAGAGTAAACTATGGCTCCTCATTGAGTGTTCGTCCCGATTTAGGTAGATATAGAGCAATGAAGTGAAACATGTATCGTTATAAAACACCAAATTATTCCTTTACTCATGCGTTTTAGTTAATATGAGGTTAGGAGTTCAGGACTTAAAAAACTGTTCCTGCCAAAATTATGTAATGGATATATTAGAGTAATCTGGCAACTATGCCGCGGATTTTAGTGTTCCTAATTTGAGAAGTTCTCAAAAAAGGAGGGTTGTTATTCACTCACATCCAGGCCGAATTAATAGGTACTATTTCATTCCAGCTACTGCAGCTAATTGAACTTTTAAACAAGAAGCATCTTTAAAATGTGGCGCCATATCGTACATTGGCTCCTTTGATTAGAGCCTCGAGTAGATAGTTACTGGTTCCCGGTTGAATATACTTCAGTGAGTTATGTTTCATATGTATAGTGATGTTCATTGATTCTAGATATCGCGAACGTGTCCGAGAGCTCTCGTTCGTGCACCACCACCGGCCGGTGCCCCCCGGCGCGGCGCTGGTGCACTGGGTGGAGCACGTCATCCAGACCGATGGCGCCCCACACCTGCGCTCCCCGGCGCTGCACGTGCCTTTCTACCAGAAGATGTACCTGGACCTCGCCGCTGTGATATTCACGGCAATTGTTTTGCTAAAATCATTTGTAAAACAAGTTTTTTGTAGCAAAGCAAGTTCGAAGAAATATAAAAAGAATTGAAAAATGTTTTATAAATTCCTGTGATTTAATAATACTCTTTAACAAACTGTTATTAAAAAAATATTTTTAACAGACGTATTAATTTATTTTAAGTTATGAATAATTAAATTATCTTTGTTATAGTTCCTCTGAGGACAGTCAATTTCAATGAATCTTAATAGTAGGCACCACTACCATGTTTCTGTCTCGGTTCTATGATAAAACCAGTGGTACTGATTAAACGCAATCACAATATTCACAGTATACGTAGTAGGCACTTACATGCTACCGCGGCGTGGCTGATGATAGTAGTTGAAATACTCTATAGATAGGTACCTAATGATAAGATAAATTAAAACATTATTATGTTCGATTATTAGAGCATTGTCTACGATGTAGCGGCACTCAAATATTTTCACATTAATTAAGTTACTCAAAAATTAGTGTATTAAAATGATGATGTTTAAGTATAGTGTTTTCATATTTTTATTAGTGCTGATGCACAGTTTTAGTGATGCGTTCAAATTCCTAGTGATTTTCGCGTTTCCCGGTAAGAGCCATGGTATATTGGGAGAAGGTTATGTGAAGACCCTTCTAAATGCCGGTCATAAAGTAAGAAGTATAATTACTTTTTAATCAATTAGTGTCAAAATACTCAATATTAAATAAATCTTTAACGACGACATAATAATTATATCATATCAATTATATTGATAATATGATCTAAATTTAAGAAATCCAGCCTTGTTATTTATATTAACACAAGAATTTATATTAACAGTAACACAACACAAGAATCTACAAAAACGCCTTAAAATTATCTCAAAAATGTATAAAATAATGGTTAACAACATTTTGTAAACTGTTTTCTACTTCATTCATCAATAGGTGACGTATATTGCGGCAGTGCCTATTAAAAATGCTCTACCAGGATTGCGCCAAATTGACATGAGCGGTAATTTTGGCCGTTTGTCCGTAGGTAAGAAATATCTAATTTCTCAGCTATGCTTTCAAGTATTTAATTATAATATGGAAAAACTAGGACTCTTGCTTTCTTTGATGTTGGGGCTGCGGTACCTGGAGGTACCTACTACTTACGCTCGAATCTATTGGCACTTCCCGTCACTATTTCAGATAAATTTCTAACCATAAAGGCCATAATGAACAATGAGATGTCGATCACTGAGGGCTACAAGCATTTCTCGATGATCGTCGACATGATGAACGCTACCATTCACAACGAGGAGATCCAGACGCTGATGATGGACCCTAAAGAACAGTTTGATGCTGTCATTGTGGAGTGGATGTATTCGGAATTGTATTCTGGGTAAGAATTTTAAAAATCTGCTAATGACTAAGTACCAGTCCATCTATTTCTGTGTATAAACGAATAGGTTTAAAGTCTTAACCATTTTGTTTTGTAAGTGGAAATCACAGTTTTTATTTTCAATCTTTATGCCAATAAAAGAATAACATAACATATTGTTTATAAATAACCTGGTACCCTATGTAGAAATCACTACAGAAATTACAACTACATGCAACAAACTTTCTACATCTTGAATTTCTTCATACTTATTGCAGATTCTCTGCCGTATTTGGCTGTCCGCTGATATGGTCTTCGTCTATGGAGCCTCATAGCATGGTGCTGTCCCTCATAGATGAGAATCTCAACCCTACGTACAATCCCGACCACATGTCCGATGCCCACATGCCGTTGGACTTCTTCGGTAGAGTCAGAGAGCTCCTGATGATCTCATTCATAAAATGTATTCGAATGTAAGTTGCTTCTATGTAGATATATAATTACCTCTGTGGAATTAAGTAAAACCAATTCCAGAAAATGGTGGGTTGAATCTCCAGAGAGCTCGATTCCCACCTTGGGTCTGGTTGGTCGTAGGACTTTTTCTGAGTCCGAAAGGCTAGTTATCTCTCCACAGGTGAAATCTACAAAATATACCAAGCAGAACCTTCTCCTAAATTTGATTTCATGTTGTATGTACAGTCAAAAGCATGTCAGACTAAACACTTTGGACTTTGCACCACTCTTATGTCGGGGACATAAGTGCTATTATCGAACTGCAGGTATTTACCGTGATGTGCTGTTGACCGTACATAAAAATATAGTGTTTTTTAGGAGCTTACAATCAATAGAATCTCAAATCTTCACTCAAGGATTCGGTCCAGCGACTGCCAGAAGAGATCGTCAACTACCTTCGTATAATGAAGTGAAATTTAATGCGTCCCTTATGCTCGGCAACTCACACGTATCAACAGGGTATGCCGTGAGGCTGCCTCAGAACTATAAGCCGATTGCAGGGTACCATATAGACAGACAGACGAAACCGTTGCCTGAAGTAAGTAGGTGTCAATTATCATGTATTGATTATTCACGATATTGGACTAGACATAATATCATGAGTTGATATTGTCCATAAAGACACATTTCTTCACTATCAGTATCCACAAAGGTCCCCAAGTAAAATTTAAAGTTCAGCTTTTATACTTTGACGAAAGTACAGTACTATTTTCTGTTATCTTCTTAAGTAACCACGAATTCTTACCTGTGTTAGAGACACCCACATAAACACTTTTAGCTTTTATAAAATGACGAAGGTCTGGCCGTCGTGGGCTCTTACCCTACGCTACACAAATTTAGTGCTGGTGCATCATTAGATTTTTATCAAAACTTGCTACTTGCGACCCATAATACGATTGTAGGATTGCCAAAGTTAATGGACCCTTTTATCACAGGATTGGCAAAAGTTAATGGATGAATCTACCCACGGAGTGATCTACTTCAGCATGGGCACGATGCTGAAAAGCAAACAAATGCCTCAAGAGATAAAGACCGGGATCCTTAATGTGTTTCGTGGTTTAAAGCAGACAGTCATATGGAAGTTTGAAGAGGCACTGCAAGACGCGCCGGAGAATGTTCATATTATGGATTGGGCACCGCAGCAAAGCATATTGGGTAAAAAAATACATTGCTATTCAACATACATTTCATTCTAACTAATGACGTTAACTTAATATTCCTTGACTACGACTTTATCGAAACTAGCGACTTATCTGATTAGCTGTAGTGAATAATTCGTTTTCTATCTAATTTCATGGTTACAATAAATTGAAATTACACTTTTTACACATAAGATTCTTTTATTATATATATTCCACAATTTGTATCTGTATCATAGCGTGTAAGCACTTTCAGCTTAAGAAACGGAAATATTTTCCTCTTCAATTCACAGCTCACCCCAATTGTATCCTTTTCATCACTCACGGTGGGCTTCTATCCATTACGGAGGCACTCCACTTCGGGCTGCCCATCATTGGCATCCCTATGTTTGCAGACCAGTACGGCAATGTCAATAGAGCCACGGAGAAGGGCTATGGCAAACGCGTGGACATCTCCTACACTATGGCAGACAAGCTTAAAACTGCCATTGAAGATATACTTCAGAATCCTTCGTAAGCACATAATCCATCCATTAACAAAATTGGACGGGAAATTCGTTTATCTATTGGTTCAGTTAATTTTGAAAGTTTGATTGTCACAAACTGTAGGTAAAACCGACATCGCCGACGTGAGATCTTTTTTTTTAGACTTTTACTTATTTCGCTTATTTAAGTTACGAATTTGTTAACACATAACTATCATTAAATATGATTTACCACCGAACGTTACCAAAGTTATAATGGGGGTATATATTATGTTCTCTAGATTTGCCGGCAAGGATTAAAAAATTTGGATAAATTCTAAAATAAATTCAAATCTCTTATTTATAAACAAAAGTCCCATATTCGATATTTTCTGTTATCATTGCAGATTCTCGAAGAAGGCAAAAGAGCTCTCGTTCATCTACCACGACCGGCCGGTGCCCCCCGGCGTGGAGCTAGTACACTGGGTGGAGCACGTCATCCAGACCGACGGCGCCCCACACCTGCGCTCCCCGGCGCTGCGCGTGCCTTTCTACCAGAAGATGTACCTAGACCTCGCCGCTGTGATATTGCTTGTACTTACCTTTGTTGTGTATATTTTTAAGTTCCTATTTGTTTCCAAGAAGAGGAGTGATTTAAATAAAAAGAATAATTAATTTATTGGTGTCATTTGTTTTTTATATTAAAATTAAATCATACTAATAAATATTTATTATGTCTAACCAATTTTGCCATTCACGACAAGGCGATAAAAAAAATGTGACGTGCAAAAGAATTCACTATGTACCTAAATTAAATTGCTGAATCAATATCAGCCTATATATACATATATAGACCGACAAACTTATCTGTTCCGGAGGCCAAAATTGGTACTACGTGAATTGCAATGCAAAAACGATTATTTAATGACAGTTCTATATAGACTGTAGCGATGCCGCCACCGGAACAGATTTAAAGTTTGTCAGTCTGTACGTTCCCACTGCTAGGGCACAGGCCTTATCTCAATTATGAGATAGTGTGGGCCATACTCCACTCATATTTTTTATAAGGAAGGTAATTAAAAGACAGGGTTTCTGATTTTTGGGAATAATAAACATTTTCGAATGAAGGAAATAAAACATCTTTTTAAATATTATTTTTAATAAAATGTTCAGATGGAATGGATTATATAAACAATAAATTATAATGTGTAAACCGATACTTCTTCTGCGTACGAGTATAACTGCAGCTAATATTATGAGTTCAAGGATCACCGTGTTAATGAGTTGGTAGTTTTTCGTAATGTGAATATAAAAAAATATACAATTGTAAGACTTTTAGCGAATAAAACAAGCGATAAACTCATATATTTTTTCTAAATATCACAGTATCAATTCCATTAAGATGAAAAATAACAAATACCTACAATACAATAGAATCACCAATTCATTCGCTTCGTTTTTCTTACGAAAACTCTATTTCACCTTTCACCATCAAATCGCATACAAAATTCAAATGTCTACAGAAATATCTTAAACAGTGGCACAGAATATATTATAATAGTATCTACTAGTGGATAAGTTGATAAGTACATTTATGTTACGTACAAAAGTAATTTTATTTCGAGCTTAATACTGCACACACATTGACCAGTTTTACTAATGAAAGGAGCAAAGAATACTTACGACACGAGGCATCAAGTTAGAGAAAGAAATAGCTAGGTATCATTGCTGCAAATTGTAATAATAAAATTGGTCGAATGTTATCTGAAGCATAGAATGAAAAAAGGGGGCATTGCCTTCAATGACACGTTTTGCTATCATTATCGGCTATTTTAATAACATTGATGTACAGCAGAAAACTGATAACAATCAGTTCGTCTTCACCTTCTTCGAACTCTTCTTGAATAAACTCTTAATCACAGTTTTAATTGCGTACAAGACAGCTACTACCAACGCTACCAGATCGAGGTAAAACTTCTGGTAGAAAGGCATATGCAGCGCCGGGGAGCGCAGGTGTGGCGCGCCGTTAGTCTTGATGACGTGCTCCACCCAGTGCACCAGCTCAGTGCCGGGGGGCACCGGCCGGTGGTGGTAGATGAACGAAAGTTCCTTTACCGTGTTTGTGTACCTGTAGGTAACAATTAATCTAGATTAATAAGATGTGGGTGGCGCAGAACCGATCGGTTAGGAGATGTGATGTGGAGATATGTCCAGCTGTGGACGTCTTTTAACTGAAATGATGATGATGATGACTGAAATGATCATGATGATGACGACTTACGAAGGGTTTTGCAGAATCTCATTAATAGCAGTCTTGAGCTCGCTGGCCATGGTGTGCGATAGGTCAACGCGTTTAGCGAAGCCCTTCTTGACGGCGCGGTCGACGTTGACGAACTGATCAGCGAAGACTGGTATCCCGATGATAGGCGTAGCATAGTGCACCGTCTCCGTGGTCGAGAGGAGGCCGCCGTGTGTGATGAATAGGCGGCAGTTTGGATGCGCTGGAAGATTTACAAAGTAGCCGTGGACAATTTATTCACTTAACGAAATATAAAAAGAAACATCTTTAGGGACAGCGATAAAATAGCTCAACCTAAGTATGCTATTTTATCAGAAACAACGACTTACAAATAAACGCCTTGACACAGGATAAATACAAGTGCTTATCACGCAAATGTGTCTTGAGTGAGATTTGACCACGACTTTTTAAAGGTTTGTCATCTACCCAACCCAACAATGAATGTTATTCCGGGTATCCCTGAAGGGTGAAAGCCTTCTCCATTTCTTTCCATTTTTCCTGTCTACAAGCACACTCTTCTGGCTACTACAGTCACCACCAATATATCGTCCTCATACCTTGTCCTTTGCCGCCTTAAAGAGCTTTTGCCTTTGGGGCCAGACCAGTGATCTTTCATCTTGGTAACAAAGTTATCAGTACATACTACTTTTTATACGAGCACAGCGACCCGACGAAGTGAGTCTTGGCCTCCGATAATAACCGTTTCCATCTTGGTTTGTCCGGCGCCACTTCCAGACAGTCGTCATCCGGTGGGGTTCGCACAAGTCTTCAAAGACCTCATCCTTCTAGCGGAATTATACCAGTATAATCAGCTCACCCAGAATGCTTGGCTGTGGAGCCCACGCAAGTATCCGCACGTTACTCGGCAGGTTCGGGAGCACCTCCTCGAACTTCCACAGCACTGTCTGCTTCAGAGTACCGAACATCTGGAGCAGGCTCCTCTTCAGCTCGTCGGGCATGTCCTTGCTCTTCAGGTTGGACCCCATGCTGAAGTAGATTACGCCATGCGGTGCGTTGTCTAGCAACGTTTGTAAGTCCTGCGAATGTCAAGGCATGTAAAAGATCCGGTCAAACGCCATAAGGCGGGCACCGGCTCTTCCCTTTCGGGTGTAAAGGGAAGTACGTTCAGTGAGTAATAGAGACGACTATTATTTGTCTTCAGCCCCACATACGGCTGCTGGTGTAGCTAGTCTGCGGCTAGGGTACTTAAAAGTATTATCAATAAATAAACTTGACCGATTTATCTTTGATATGTTAATCCTTCAGCTGAGTAACCCCCAAAGGCTGGTCCTCATTTTTAGCTACGGGTAGACTTAAATAGATGAATATTGGAAAAAAACATATTTCTCTTTTTGGCTCTAGAATAAAATTTAACCAAAACGGCAATGATTTAAAACAAACAAATGACCGGCACAAACATCTGGATCTAAATTAGGAATTGGTGATATAGATAATAAAGGTCGTCTTGAACTGACAAATCTAGAAATGAAGACAAATCCCGTAACTATATAATACGAAAGTATGTGAGGAAATCGATCAAAGCTTATAAGAATAAAAACCTGTCGAACCTCTGGCAAAGGCGCGAGCTTGGAATCAATATGGTAGCCGCCAACGTTGACATAGTTCTCCGGCAGCCTCGTGGACACCCCCAGAGCCACGTGCGAGTTGCCCAGCATCAGCGAAGCGTTGTACACGATCTGATCGTACGCTGGTGGCTCTCGGCCCCTCTTCCTGATGAGGGGCGCAAGGCGGCTGTACACGTCACGTTCGTACTTGTCCGCTACGCTGGAATAAGAAAGGTCACCTGAAAACTTAAAGTAATATTTTTTCTTGACTGCCTCCGTGATGGAGTGGCTAGCCGTTTGCGCTTCAAAGTGACGGATATGCCAGGTTTCATGAGTCCCTAGTAGAACCAAAAACATGAGATTGGATTTTCTGTCAAAAAAAAAAGTTGCAACTCAAATTGTAAGATGAACAGTAGCGAATAAAAGCATAACGTCTCTGAGAGTCTCTGAGAGATGTTGAGTAGACGCTGCACGCTGGTGCTTACTTACTATCAGATAACCCTCTTTGTAGTTTGCCTCCCTCTCAAATAATAATATTTCTCTTAAAAATCGGTTGTATGTTCTGCTGATACACTTTCTTCCACTTCAGCTGCAAAGTTTTTAAGCTATGTATACCTAATACGTACAAGTACTTCATGACGGCTCCAGCTATCCGGTAGAAAAGCTGTTCGACGCGCTCGACGAAGGTGAACGGTGGTATGGCGGAGCACATGGTGTCTGCTGTGTAGGCGGGATTCAGGGTTTCGTCGATCAGCCGCAGAACGTTCCAGTGAGGTTGCTTCGACGACACCCAGACGTATGGTGTGTTGAAGATCGCGCTGAAACTGTTGAAGCCAAGGCATTTTAACACGTTCACTGCGTTATGAGGTCGAAACGCCCCATGCGTGACTTCTTGCTGGTGCGGCAGTCAAAATCACTTTCTTTCACTCTGTGCGGGGGACGACTATGATAATATTCCTAGTAGTATGACAGAGACAAATAAACAAAATCAATTCTCTTACGAAATCTAATCCCATGGTGTAGTTGATAAGACATGAGGTCGAATAGGTCTCATATACCGCGTTTACATTCAGCCCATTGCCGCGGCAACATGGGGAATAAACTGGGAAACGCGAGAATGTAAACAGGTCATTTCCATTGCCTTGACGTTGCCGTTCGCATTGCCCGGCTATCCCCCATTTGGCGGTTTTTCTAGCGGACATCAAAGCGCGGCAATGCGAGCGGCAACGTGTGTTTACATGTTGCTCTCTCGTTCAGTCGTTTAATATCTTTAAAAATACTTACATTGTTCTATTAATTACGATGAATTGCTATCATCCACCATGTCCTCTGACGACGACGTCCCTTTTGAATTCTATTTTTTTTTAAACATTTAAATAATTAATTAAACTTAAAAGGCGCCGACGCTGCGACAATTTCCACGTTATCCATGGCCCAGAGTCGAATTTAAAATACATATGAAGCGGCAATGTAAACACTCATTTCCGCTGACGTTGACACATCAATATATGTACGGCAAGGTAAGCAGCAACGGAAATGGCTGAATGTAAACGCGGTATTACGCACTGAATAAAAAATAATCAATTACAGTGCGGAGTGAGGTCAAATCTGCCTCATAAATTTTAGGACTCATAGCCGCACAGGGTGATGTGCTGCTAGTTTAGTGTTGTGATAAGTGTCGATACGGGAGCACAGGGAGTCACAGATTTTTTAATCCAACTGTTTTTTTGTAAACATTACGTTCCAATCTATTTGCTAAATATTCACTTTAAATTATTAATTTCACTTTTATTTAGTAAATAGATTTATATAGCATCACAACTTTAAGCTCTTTGGCGTTCCAAAGTGATAGTAAACTTAAAAATAATAATAATATGTCTTAAATGTTACACTTTGTGTGTTCTTTTCCCTAGAATGCATGCTGAGTTGTTTCAAATGCATTTTGATTGCTACAGCGATTGCTAAATAGTAGTCTGCAAAAAACACTAAAAAAATTGTAACTCTTTGTGTTCAGTGTGACAAATCCTACTGCTTGCCCTGTTTTAATGAAAAACGTTTAAACTAATATGTTTTAAAATATAAGTATAATAATTATCGACACGGCAAATTTCTTTTATTCCCATCACTATTCGAGACACAAATCGAACTTCATTTCAGTGCGATGTGAGGCAGAACAGATGCCATATAAATATATTTCATTTATTCAACACCGAAATGTCATAAATGCCGGCGAAGCTATATTTAGATTGAACAACTATTTAAGTTTGTAATGGTAAAGTTTCAAGCAAATATTGTCTTTTTTGAACTAGAATTAAGGTATTTTTTAAAACATAACTTTGTGAGGCCGATAAGGTCTCATACGCACTGTAAAGAAGTTCAAACTTGTCTCGAAAAGACCTCATTCGCACTGGCTGAAATTCCTTAAATAATGGCTTCGCAGTCAACGTGTTAATAACGATTTACCTATCTTGAACTAATCTCGAATGGTTTGATTTTTGATTTGATTTGATTGTCATTTAAAGGGTAAGTTTTTTTATCCGTCAGTGCAATAGCATTGCCATTAGGTTGGCTGCTTGCCAGTCTGCCAACTGAAGCGCCATAATAATCCGTAAATGTGCTAGGTATCGCAGAATTCGTTAGCCAGCCATAGCAGGTTAGCGAGAGTAAACGTCCTTCTACCCGATAAACTCCTTCAGTTCCCCTTCACACCTGCAGAGAGTGAGAGAGAGAGATTAGCTGGCTCAACCACTAAACTCCCTGGTTTCCCTTAGCATCACCCTATGCTATATACCTGCAGTACAACTCGCTAAATATCCACTCTGCGATGACGAGGTCGAAATGCTCGCTCGTGTCCTCCATGAGCGCCGTTACGCGCGGGTGGAACAGCTTCTCATTGTAAATAAACGCATTATCTTCTGATAAAAGATCCTATACGATATACCTGCAGTACAAATCGCTGTACATCCACTCCACGATGACGAGGTCGAACTGCTCGCTCGTGTCTTCCATGAGCGCCGTCACGCGAGGATGGAACAGTGTTTCGTTGTGCATGTTTAACATCAGCTTGAGGACCAGCGAGAAGCTCACCTTCACCTCCTTGTTAATCAGTGCTTCGATGTTCAGTACGCTGCCTGTTAATCAGAAAATGTCTTTAATGGATCGTTCAGAGATATCACATTTGTTTTATATTTGTTACGTGATGATTTTCCGGCATTTTATTTCAGAGATATCACATTTGTTTTATATTTGTTACGTGATGATTTTCCGGCATTTTATGATTGTGTTTTCGATTTCAATTATGGGGCAATCGATCTTCTGGAATGGTTAAAAGTCGGCTAAAATTAATGCAAGCTCAAAACTTTTGAGAACTTGGAGCGTGAGAATTTTTGCCTACATTGCTCTGAATAACGGTGAATGATTTATATTACCTACTTAAGTATTGAAAGCTTGTGACGTATGAAGATCGCGTATCATGACGTCAACGAAAATGGCAGATCTTCCTCCGAGCTAGGTGTCTGTGGTCGGGGACCGCGGCCCAATGTATCGTCTTGGTTTGATATGCTAGCCAAGACTTTGGAAGCGCGAATCAGGATCGATTATCTGATTGGCTGTCTCAGTGACGTGCGAGTGACGGGTCTCGAAACCGATGTTTACACGTGCAGTTTTCGCTTACTTGCAATCTTGCATTGTTGTCTCCTTGTGAGTAAAATTTTTCTATGATTGTTGTCGTCAGTCTGTCGTACCTATGTAGCGCATTCCGATATCCGCTACAAACTTTTGCTTGCAAATTCGACTTTGGGCCGAAAATAAAACATCTCATTCGAGATGTTTTCCCATCATATTTGTTTCTCAAAGGCGGACAACGCATCTAATACTTTAGTTGCAGGTGTTCAAGGTCCATGGGCGGTAGTGATCACTTATTTTCAGGTGTCACACATGCTCGTTTGTATGCTTAACAAATACTTACTATCCAATTTATTAAAATTTTCGCTGACATCAATTTGCCGTACATTCGATGGCCAAGTCTTCTTTGGTGTCGGCGTTATGTAGGTGACCTGCAATCAATAGTAGGTACTCGAAGATAAGTCAGATATTACTTATCGGACCATGTATTTACGGACGGCATCTTTGAGTTTGACGACCGCGGCAGGACGTTGCCAAGGACTGGTTCAATCAAGGCCTAAGTTTGGTAAATATAAGAAAATGTATCAGGATGATGTGGGTTCGGCAGCACCTATCACCATATATACTATAGGTGGATTTGTGATCACAAACTCGAGTAGTACCTAGATTTTAATCTATTGATAAACTGTGTAGTATCAAGCGTATCACAATACGGTTAACGTTTTTTAGCATTTTAAAGTATTTTTTGTATTTATCTATCGAACCGATATTCAGAGAAATACCTATAATAATCGGGACAGCCTTTTGTTATAGTTTGTAATTAAACGATAATCGGACGAAAAAATGCGTTAAATTGAGAACCGCCATTGATTTCAATTTATCTAACGGTTTTTGCAATTTAACAGGGACATAAAATATTATAATCTATATATGTTATTATGCTCAAAGATCCAAAACGCTCAATGAGCGGAAAAATAGCTCACAACGCGTTGTGGTCACAGTAAAACATCCAACGTACTGACACACAGAGGAGACTATATTTTGAGAGATATTATTAAGTTAAACAAAAACAACGTCGGAGGCGAAAATCGACTCTGATGGTTAAAGGTTAGAAGAAGGCTAAGGTGGGAGCGGAGCGAAGCGGAGCTTCCGCCTTGGCCTTCGTGGGTATTTTTTTTTTAAACCTGAAATAACCACAACGCGTTGTGAGCTATTTTTCCGCTCAATGAGCGTTTTCGATCTTTGAGCGTAACATAATATTATATAAATAAAAATGAATTGCTGTTCTTTAGTCTCGCTAAAACTCGAGAACGGCTGAACCGATTTGACTTATTTTAGTCTTGAAATATTCGTGGAAGTCCAGGGAAGGTTTAAATGATGAGAAAATATGGAAAAATTGCGAAACGACAATTTTAATTTCCCATACAAGCTGTATCTGTCAAAGTTCACCGGGTCAGCTAGTTAAAAAACTAAGTAAACGGCCCTTTAGACCTACCTCATGACCGGCTGCCGCTAAGTGCCTCACGACCCCATCTCCCAATATGGTGTGGCTCTTCCCGGGCCAGGGGAAAACCACCAGGATTTTGTAGGCGTCTGTTGCGTGTGCGCATACCACTAACGCCAACAGGAGACATGACCTGATTGACTGCCGTAGAAAGTGACAACAAGAAATTAAGTATCAGCATATTAAATATTAATGTCCTTACCTTAACATTTATTTTAATATCAATGATTTTAATTCAATACATATAAGTACGACTTTACTAATCGTCCTGTCTATGAGTATATTATATTATTTATGCTATCGCTATTTGGCTAGGCAACAGATTAAACCATTTCCCCAATATTAAAAAAATAAAATTCTAAAGGGCATTGAAGATTTTGGCCTTCCTACTGGACCGCCATTATAATTTTATTCAAAACAGCATTCACCTTAAATTCTTGCAAAAATGGATAATTAGTCATCATCATCATCATTTTCCTGCCCTTATCCCACGCTAAGTAAGGTCGGCGCAACATGTTTTCTCCCTCCACACATTGACTATCAGCCTTCAATTCTACATTCACATCTTCCATTTCCATATCATAGGTACTTCACGCAATCCATCCATCTCTTTTTCGGCCTTCCTCTGCATACATATCCGTCAACACTCATATTCATCACCCTTTTGGTGACGTGTGTGTCCTCCTAATTCCCTAAAATGGATAATTAGTATTAATACAAAACCCGTTAAGTGTCACATTTCCAAGATCTAAGCAACTAAAGTTTTACTTTATTTTGCTTTACGTTACTTTACGAGATTTCGTCTAATGACATTTTGTTTGTAACCTTGTGTAAACTGTAAGGTATCCATTTTTGAAAGAATTTCTAGTGAACGCTGTTTTGAAAAAAAGTCAAAATGGCGGGACAAGTAGGTAAGCCAGCCTCCATACAAAAATCTTCAATGCCATTTCATCTAAATCGACTAAAACGCTTTCGGATGGTTTGGATGAAGTAACTTCCACAAATTCTGTAAGAACGATTTTGTACCCATAAATGTCATAAACTATTTACATTCAAGACGATTAAAAAAAAAATTGATTTCAAACTTACAGGTAATATAAAGGTACATACCATTTTAGCAACCACAAGCTCACTCCTTTTAACACTCAATAATGTCCCACCACGATAGACAAAATAATGAAAAAACTACTTTTTGCCAATATCTGTTTTAAAAGTGGTCGCAGTTATCACGACTGGTTGTTACGATAACGCCGAAATGATAAAGACAAACTAAGATGCGATTGTTTACGGATGTATTACACAATATTATAGTTACAGGTTGTTACAATCATAGTAGTTTGGAAAACCAGTTATGGCTTTTTTCCTTTTTGTGAAATGTAGGCAGCCGATGAGCCGAGCAAGTGAGCCGGCCTCTGCCTCGAATTTCGCGGCAGCGGAAGCGGCGTAGGCGCACCGGTGCTGGTCATTTGGTCGACCCTTAGCCACTTTTCCACGGGTGTGGTCAAAGGTCAAGAGGGATGGATGTAAGTTAGTGGACGCAAAAAGTGCCTACGTCTACGAGAACTGAATTCATATAACGTGTTATGTTAAATGCGCAAAACCTCAGACACGATGATTTTAAATTCAATTGACCTAATTGTGAAAAAAAAAAGGTTCAAAGGTTTTATGAGCAGTTTTAGTTTCACTGGCAATTCCGATAGTGTCTTGCGTCTGCGACGACGCTTTGTCGAGGGACGAGTCGGTAGCAACGAATTTCGGTAGGGTTTGCGCACGGGATGGCTTGCTTGACCTATTAATAAATAGACAGGGCAACATTTTTAATGTTTTTTTTTTTAAATGTGGTTTAATAGATTCTACTCGTCATTCTGATCAAACTAATTTCAGGTTTTGCGCATTTAACTTAACACGTTGTATCAAGGGCGTCGCCAGCTTATGGCTAAGGGGGGGGCAATGGGGCCATATCCATCATCCATCATCATCAGCATGTAACAGTCCACTGCTAGACATAGGCCTCTCCAAATCGATCATCGGCTACTCGCATCCAGCTCCTGCCAGCCATCTTGCGCAGATCATCGCTCCACCTGGCCTGAGGGCGTCCTACACTACGTTTACCGAGACGCGGTCTCTACTCTAGAACCCGTTTACCCCAACGGTTATCGTTATCGGTTCTACGGCTGATATGGCCAGCCCACTGCCACTTCAGCTGGCTAATCCGGCGTGCTATGTCGGTGACTTTGGTTCTCTGCTGAATTACCTCATTTCGGATGCGATCCCGCAGAGAAACGCCGAGCATAGCTCTTTCCATAGCCCGCTGAGTGCCGTAAGTGTCCACGTTTTGGCTCCGTATGTCATGACGGGTAGGACGCACTGATTGAAGACTTTCGTCTTTAGGCATTGTGGAATCGGCGATGGAAGATTCGATGTAGTTTCCCAAACGCTGCCGAATCCAACGACTGCCCAAGGTACACATAAGTTCAAGGACGGCGCCGTGAATTGCAATCGGTTCCTGTAGAACATGTTCATTAAACATGACCTTGGTTTTGTCCAAGTTTATCCGTAGGCCGATGCGTAAAGTAGAATCAGCCAGGTCATTCAGCATCTGTTGTAGGTCCTGCAGCGTCTCCGCCATTATGACGATGTCATCTCCAAATCGCAAGTGAGAGATGTGTTTGCCTTTTATGTTGATGCCACGTTCTTTCCAGTTCAGCATCTTAAACATATCCTGAAAATTTTCGGGGAGATGACGTCCCCATGTCTTACTCCTCGATGCAACGGTATAGGATTTGTCTGCTGATTTTATACTTGGACGGACATGGTGGCTGCTTTGTACAGATATCTTATCACTTGGACTCCAGAACGGACCAGATTTCAACCGAGTCGAAGGCCTTCTCATAGTCCACAAATGCTAGACACAGGGGCTGATTATACTCTTCGGTCTTCTGTATAATCTGCCGCATAGTGTGGATGTGGTCTATGGTGCGGGTGCCGTATCCGCTCCGAAACCCAGTCTGTTCCGGTGGTTGAAACTCGTCGAGTCTTGGCGCAAGACGGTTCGTGATCACTCTTGAGATTAGCTTATAGACGTGGCTTAGGAGGGAAATGGGTCGATAGTTCTTCAACAGGCTGTTGTCGCCCTTTTTGAAGAACAGGACAACCACACTCCTACAACACGCCTTTGGAGTTCTCCTTTCAAACATGACAGCGTTAAAAAGCTTTTGGAGCTCCCTCAGTACGGGTTTACCTCCAGCCTTTAGCAGCTCTGTAGTAACGCCGTCCTCTCCAGGGGCTTTTCCATTTTTGAGCTGCCCGAGAGCAATCTCGATTTCGCCAACGCTGACTTCTGGCAGGTCTTCAGTGTAATGACGAGTTAACGTGGCTCTAGAGTCTTCATTTTCGGGATCAGGTCGAGATGCATGCGAAGCGTATAACCGGCCATAGAAGTCCTCTACCTCTGAAAGGACTGCCGGCTTTGAGGTAACAACTTCTCTACTTGCTGTGGTCAGCTTCGTCAGGTGGCTTCTTACGAGAGATTGTACGAACACCTTAGACCCCTTATTTTGCTCTATAGCTCTTTTGATCGAAAAAGTATTAAAGCACCGGAGGTCGTGACGCATACGTTTATTTATCTCCCGGTTAAGAGCTCTTTTACCGGACGAAGTGCCGAGTGGGTCTTCACGTCGTTGCCTCATTAGCCCTAAAATCCCTTCGGAAAGTTTCGACTTCCTGCCTTTGCACCGCATGTTGCAAAATATCCTACCTTCCTCCCTGAGGATTCGAACTACATTTTCAAGCTTTCGGTCAACGTCAATTGTGGTTTCCAAGGCAGCAAATTGGTTCTCCGGGTTCGACTGGAACGTTTCAGATCTTATCATGGTTTGGAGCAGAGTTGGCCGGAGTCTGGACTTCATCAAACGGACGCGTTCAGCTCTAAAGTCGATATTCAGAGCATAGAGTGCCTCGGACGCACAGAAATCTAAATATAAATAATAAATAAATAAATATTTTCTGGACATTATTCACACAGCGCCATCTAGTCCCAAACTAAGCATTAGCTTGTGCTATGGGTGCTAGACAACGGATAAACATTACTTATATACTTTTTTTTTGTAAATACATACATATTATACATAGAAACACCCAGACCGATACAAACAGACATGTTCATGCACACAAATGTTTGTACCGTGCGGGGATCGAACCCACGACCTCTGGTGTAATAGCCGACTTCTCGACCATTACACCAAATGGCTCGTCGCCTGTCTTATTATTCAGATTTCTGTGCTCGGACGAGTCTGTGATCGCTGCCGGTATTGAATCTGTTGATCACGGAGACATCTCTGAATATGTGCCGCCTGTCCGCCAAGATAAAGTCGATCTCGTTTTTCGTCATAGTGTCGGGGCTCTGCCACGTCCACTTCCTTTGGGGCTGCTTCATAAATCTGATATAGCCGTGATGAAAATGGCGGCGATTCTAAAAACGGACGTCAAAATCTTAATGTTATTCTGAATATTTCCATATTTTCTACAATATAATTACATTTAACCTTGTGAATTTATTTACGTTTTGTCATGCAATGCGGAATTTATTAATATGTAAGGAAGTCAATTGCACTTGCACTTTGGTCGCTTTGCGGCTAGCTACATTTTGATCTCTAGGGGGGGGCAGCTGCCCCCCCCTGCCCCCCCCTGGCGACGCCCTTGCGTTGTATCTACCTATATCTGTGTCTATTCTGTGCAGCGCTTTATTAGTACAGTACATACTTTAAGATGAATAATTATAATAGGCGTCGCCTTACTTTGTGGTTCCGAATATTTATCTTGAAGTAGGTACT
Organism: Mecyna flavalis; assembly: GCA_949319885.1. Taxonomy (NCBI): domain Eukaryota; kingdom Metazoa; phylum Arthropoda; class Insecta; order Lepidoptera; family Crambidae; genus Mecyna; species Mecyna flavalis. The sequence goes on from OX439413.1 coordinate 3,787,572, forward strand.
CTAAGCGACTCTTAGATAGAAATTGCCTATTTATGTTGTTAACGTATTGTAACGAGTAGGTATTATTAGATATCTTGTCAAACAAAGTTGTTACTAGTCACGATGATATGACAAAATTATGACAAACAGATTAGATAATAGTCTTGAACTTGATAGGTACTTATGCGTGCTATATAATTTTATTATCTAAAGGGCCTATTTCACACCTGATAAGTCTTATCTCTCAATTACTCGGCACTGTTGCTGTGAAATCTAAGGTCAATAAGTAAGTGCATATTAGGCAAACTTTCTATTTCCCTATACTCATAGCCCAGCCAGGACAAATTGATTTTTTTCTAATACATTACCCCTTTCCCCGCCACGCTTTTTTCCGAAAATCGTGCCTTAGGGCGCCACGACCATTAAAAATAAAATCCAAAAAATTATTAAGTTATACTCAACTCATTCAGGCAAGTAAAAATACAACGTTTCTTGATCCTGTTTTTTTGGGCTTAGGTTTAAGCAACCACCAGATATAATGAAATAAAACGCCCAAAAAATCATAAGTACTTACCAGAATTTAATCCCCATTTTATTATGAAATGATCACCAATAAACGTTAAGTCTGCTTACCTAAAAAACGTAAGTATCGTCAGAATAATCGCTGAGCTACCCAAAAAGGCCACGCGTGCACCAAATTTGTACTCGCATTGTATTTAAAAATTTCATCCAAATATGTTACATATTTTTATCCTAATAAATTAAAGTAATGCGTACAAAAATCATTGTATACCCAAAAAATATAAATGAAGTTCTAAAGATTTACCGATACTATATACCATTTGACGATTGATAGTAAATAAACAAAATCTTTTTCTCTCTGTCCCGAGCAAGTAAAATGGGTAGAATTCAGTTCTGGTTCGTTCGAATTCGTTTAGTGGTCGCAGTTCTAACCTAACCTAACACAAATCTTATCAATCAATTTAATATACTTGGTTATATGAATACATTTTATGGCAAACGTAATGATATATTTGGGTAAGAATGACACAAAACTTTGCTAGTTAAAATTTGGTGCACGCGTGGCCTTTTTGGGTTACGAAAAGTTTTTGTAGTGCAGGCATGACTTAAATAGCCCGAAATTTTTTGGTACAGGTTTCGTTTATTTGTACATATTATATTTATTTTGGATGAGGCTGTTTGGGTAACGATTGTGTTTTTTGGTGGTCATTTAATTTGTTCCCGTTTTTTTGTCTGATATAATTTATCAGTCATTGGCGTGGTGGGCACGAAAATGGTTTGTCTGATATATCAGACATTTGCGTTTAAAGGGTTAAAATGTGCGAGTTCTTCTCACACATAATTTTTATAAGAAAGGTAATTGACAGTATTTCTGATTTTTGGGAATAATAAAAATTTTTCAATGAAGAAAATAAAACATCTTTTTAAATAATATTTTTTATAATGTTTTAGATTGAATCAATTTATTAAACAATAAATAATAATGTGGAAGAAACCGATACTTCTTCTGCTACGAGTATAACTGCAGCTAATAGAGTTCAAGGGTCACTGTGTTAATAAGTAGGTATTTTTTCGTAATGTGAATATAAAAAAAAATATACCTACAATTGTAAGACTTAGCGAAAACAAGCAAAAAACTCACATATTTCATATTTCTTATAAATATCACAGTATCAATTCCATTTAGATGAAGAGTAGGTAACAAATAAAATACAACAGAAGCACAAAATTCTTTCGCTTCGTTTTTCTTACGAAAACCCTATTTCACATTTCACCATCAAATCGCATACTCATATTATTTCAATTCAAATCTCTACAGAAATATACATATACAGTTGGTAGACCCATGTAACGTTTGTACAATGTAGTAATTTTATTTCGAGCTTAATACTGCACACACACACATGACACATTGACCAGTTTTACTAATGAAAGGAGCAAAGGATACTAACGTCTAAGTCTAACGTAGTACGAGGTATCACGTTAGAGAAAAAAATAGCAAACATTGTAACAATTGCTCGAATGCTAATCTTTAGCTTAAATTTAAAAAATGCGGCCAGATTACCGTCAAAGACACGTTTTGTTTTCATTATCGGCTATTTTAATATCATTGATCTACAGTAGGAAACTAATAACAATCAGTTCGTCTTCACCTTCTTCGAACTTTTCCTGAATAATCTCTTAACCACAGTTTTAATTGCATACAAGACAGCCACTATCAACGCTACCAGATCGAGGTAGAATTTCTGGTAGAAAGGCACGTGTAGCGCCGGGGAGCGCAGGTGTGGGGCGCCGTTAGTCTTGATGACGTGCTCCACCCAGTGCACTAGCTCCACGCCGGGGGGCACCGGCCGGTGGTGGTAGATGAAAGATAGCTCTTTTACTGTGTTTGTGTACCTGTAACAATTAATCTCTATTAATAAGATGCGGGTGGCGCAGGACCGATCGGTTAGGAGATCCTTAGGAAAGGCCTATGTCCAGCTGTGAATGTCTTGAAATGATGATGATGATGAAGGGAAATAAGAAAGACTGCACCAAATTAAATGATTAGATACTTTTTTATTATTGTGTTATTGTCAGGGCAAGTTTTGTGTTTATTTATAACCAGGAGAATACGTTACGTACCGTCACCTTTTTTTTTGTGGAGGGGAATGCTTTGAGGCACCATAACTCGTCTGGGGTAGGCTAGCCGTGTGTGGGACTCGTACAATCTATGCCCCAGTCTTTACAAAGTCTGGTGCACGGAGAATACCCACTAAACCCCCACGCGCTCCTGCATCGCCGTCGGCAACGTCTCTGAGCTAGGACAGACCCTGACAACCAGAGACACCGCAGGGACGTACCGTCACCCTCCGTTAGGGCGGAGTTAAACAACTAAAATATGTCGTCATATTCATCGTCATTGAATAAATCATAGTAAATATTAGTAAAGAATAAATAACACGATCAAGAATAGGCTTGTAAATAATTAGCTGGTTGGCAACTGGAACCGACGATCGCTCGTCATTGTTTACTTATCTAGGATCAGAAGTGTGACTACGCAAGTCATTTACAACAACACATGTGTCTTGCTTAGCAATAACTAAAAGTAAATGTTGGTCTACAATCGAAAATATTTCCGTATTATTCTTTGTTTTCCGAAGTGATTTTAAATTAAACAATACCGTGTAATATACTCGTATCATCCACCGTCGTCATTAATTAAAAAGTTTAATTTAAAGTATTAATTTCTCTATTACTCCTCGGTCTCTTTATATCCGACATTATGGAGGTCGCAGAGAAAAGTCTATTTTCAGAAGTGGACATCAATCAAAATATTACAAATAATGATGATGATGATGACTTTCACTCGCTAGCGAATGTGGTTTCTCGCCTCAGTCCATGCTGCACTTGATTTCCTGTGTCCTGTCAACTGTACACAGAGTGAACTGATACGAGCTGCAGATAATGCGATACGGGTCGCCGAGTACCTACTAAGCCAATTTTATTTGCCATCAACACGAAAAGAAGAAGATGATGACTACTTACGAAGGGTTCTGCAGAATCTCATTGATAGCAGTCTTGAGCTCGCTGGCCATGGAGTACGATAGGTCAACGCGTTTAGCGAAGCCCTTCTTGACAGCGCGGTCGACGTTCACGAACTGATCAGCGAAGACTGGTATCCCAATGATAGGCGTAGCATAGTGCACCGTCTCCGTGGTCGAGAGGAGGCCGCCGTGTGTGATGAATAGGCGGCAGTTTGGATGCGCTGGAAGATTTACAAATAAATATCGCTGCGTAGTCTCCTCGGATCTTTCTAAATTTTTTATTTTTATTTTATTTTATTATGAAAGAAAACATAGGTACAGCATGGTATAATACATATAAATACATTTTCAAAATCTTAAGTAATAGGCCTATAATGTTCCACTATAAATACTGTTGATTCGCACAAACGTTACATCGCACTAACAAATCATCGATGTACTTAATAAAACATCGTACTACTGAATTATCGACACAGCGTGTTCGATATAATGAAAATCGAACTATCAACTTTCGCACTCGTATACCACCGGGACCCAACGTGGGGTATAACAATAAAAAAGAAATAATTATTAGAAATAACACGAACAATAGGTACTCAGAAACTAGTGGTAAATGCGTATTTACCACTAGTTTGGCAGGGACGAAAAACACCGTGAGGAAATCTGCACAGTCGAATAGTGTAGCTATATTCCAATTGTTCTGGTTCCCTGTTTAGAGTTACAGAGGTCAGATGACAGTCGCTCCAATATAATAACGGGAAATATTTGTATATCCAAAAAAGGCTGAAACGTGCAAAATAAACCAAAGGCACACCAAAGGTTAGGTTAGGTTAGCAATTCAATTTTTTTGGTGCACGTTTCAGCCTTTTTTGGTGTACGTTCAGCCTTTTGGTGTACGGTTAAATACAAGCCTATAATAACTGAAATTGTCAAATCCTGGTTCGTGGTGCAAGCGTTCCCACGTTCGGAACAAAACATTCAGAGAAAAAAGAGGACAGTCATCAAATCACTTTACCAGTAAAATCCAGCGTTGCCAGAAGGTTACTTTTGTAACCTTTTAGGTGATTTTTGACTCCTTTAGGTTACTTTAAGGTTACACGACTCAAAAGTTTACTTTTAGGTGATATTAAGGAATTTGCGTGCGGAAAGCATTTTTCAAATTAAACCGTCCGTAACGTCTCATTCGTTCGTATCTTGTCGAGGTTTTTTTTTGCTCACCAAAAAATGGTGAAAGGTTTTTCGTTTGTATCTTGTCGTCGTTTTTTTTTTGCCCACCAAATAAATGGTGAAAGGTTACTTTTCCTACAAAAAGGTTACTTTTTTGTACATCCCAGGTGACTTTCGACAAGACTACGCTGGCAACACTGGTAAAATCATAGCTCACCCAGAATGCTTGGCTGTGGAGCCCAGTCAAGTATCCGCACGTTACTCGGCAGGTTCGGGAGCACCTCCTCGAACTTCCACAGCACGGCCTGCTTCAGAGTACCGAACATCTGGAGTAGGCTCCTCTTCAGCTCGTCGGGCAGGTCCTTGCTCTTCAGGTTGGACCCCATGCTGAAGTAGATAACACCGTGCGGTGCGTTGTCTAGCAACTTTTGTAAGTCCTGCGAATGTAAACGTGATTAAATTTATGAAATGTTAATTCTAAGAAGTTAGAAGTGTAGTCACCTGACACCAACGCAGGATAAGCAAATCCCAAAGACTAAGAAAACCTATTTTTTTAGCTCACCAATACATTAAGTATAATGTAACCGAAACATCAACGATCTAAATAAAACAATTGGAGATCTAGATATCAAAGGTTGTCTTGAACCGACTTTATCTAGAAATGATGACTAGTCCCGTAATCTAAAAGAAAGTCGTGTTTGTTACAACACTTATAACTCGAGAACGGATGAACGGATTTAGATTAAATTTGGCACACGTATAGTTCATAACCGGGATTAGAACATAGGATACTTTTTATCCCGTAAAAGTGGAGGGAAGGGGGGATAGTTGAAAAAGGAAATAACGCGCGGGTGAAACCGCGAGGGCGACCTAGCTAGTATTATACATAATACGAAAAATATGTCAGAAAATCTATCAAGAAACTTATAAGAATAAAAACCTGACTTACGTCTGGCAAAGGCGCGAGCTTGGTATCAATATGGTAGCCGCCAACGTTGACATAGTTCTGAGGCAGCCTCGTGGCCCCCCCCAGAGCCACGTGCGAGTTGCCCAGCATCAGCGAAGCGTTGTATATTAGCTGATCGTATGCTGGTGGCTCTCGCCCCCTCTTCCTGATGAGGGGCGCAAGGCGGCTGTACACGTCACGTTCGTACCTGTCCGCTAGGCTGGAATAAGAAAGATCAGCTGTACAATTAGTTATATTCTCTTGACTGCCTCCGTGGTGGAGTGATTACATTAGTAGGTTGCGCTTCAAAGTGACGGCTGCGCACAGGGTTACATGAGTCCCTGGTTGGACCAACAATATAATTATGTGATTGGGTTTTCTGTCAAAAAATACTGAGTTGCAACTCAAGTGTGAAAGTAGACGATGATCAGACGGAGAATTCTTCTGGTTTGCCTGACTATTCTGACGGCAGGAGGGCGAATACAAGCATAACGTCCCTAAGAGTCTCTGAGAGATGTTAAGTTGGCGCTGGTGCTTACTTCCTATCAGAGAACCCTCTTTGTAGTTTGCCTCCCTCTCAAATAATAATATTGCTCTCAAAAATCTGTTGTATGTTCTGCTGACACACTTAATTCCACTTTCAGCTGCAAAGGTTTTGAGCTATGTATAATACGTACAAGTACTTCATTACGGATCCAGCTATCTGGTAGAAGAGCTGTTCGACGCGCTCGACGAAGGTGAACGGTGGTATGGCGGAGCTCATGGTGTCTGATGAGTAGGCGGGATTTAGAGGTTCGTCGATCAGCCGTAGAGCGTTCCAGTGAGGTTGCACCGTCGACATCCAGACGTAAGGTGTGTTGAAGATCGCGCTGAAACTGTTGAAAGCAGAGTTAAAGAGGATTCAACATCTTGCACTTAAGTATATCAAACGATTTCCTTGGTCCATCAAAAATTTAAAAACACCAATGTGCCTGAAATATGATATCTATTATAAGATTTGTTTGTTTTAAAACGTGGTGAATTAAAGACATCGAAAATTATATCTGATTTTCGGTTTTACGTTTGTTTCGGTTATTCGTGTGTTCCGAATTATCAGAATTTTATTGCGGCCCCATTCACGCGAACCAGGCTTAGATCAAATCAGCTTATCAGCTGAGTAAAGAACCTCAAGAAATCAATTATGGCGTTATTATTAAAATGACGATACAGCCTATAGATGATACAGCTAAAAAATTCAGACAAGTCATCATAGCATGTTAATCTTTAATGACTAAATAATGACTGATAAAACTCTACAAATCACTACGCAAGCGGCGGACAAAATTCCATATCATTTTTTATCATCCACAAGGCAATATTGTGTGAATCAGAGCCAGATAAAATTAACAAGTTTTCATTCGTCAGAATATTTTAGTTTATATAACACCCAGCTGCGTATCACGTCACCAGCGGGGGACGGTGTCTTTATGTCTGGCAGATTATGTCCTTTTACCCGCTAAACTCCCTCAATTTCCCTTCACACCCGCAGAGAGAGGTAAATTTAAGAGAGAGAGAAACTAGCCGGCTCACCCACTGAACTCCCTGGTTTTCCCTTAGCATGACCCTATGCTATATACCTGCAGTACAACTCGCTGAACATCCACTCCACGATGACGAGGTCGAACTTCTCGCTGGTGTCTTCCAAGAGCGCCGTCACGCGCGGGTGGAACAGCGTCACGTTGTAAATAAACGCATCATCTTCTGATAAAGGGTCATATACGATATTAGCGATATACCTGGAGTACAACTCGCTGAACATCCACTCCATGATTACGAGGTCGAACTGCTGGCTGGTGTCTTCCAAGAGCGCCGTCACGCGCGGGTGGAACAGCGTCTCATTGTGGACCATCAACATCATCTCGATGACCAGCGAGAAACTCATCGACACCTCCTTGTTCATCAGCGCTTCGATGTTCAGTACGTTGCCTGTTAATCATAAAATGTGTTTAATGACTTGTTAAAATCTATTTAACATTTTGTTTTGGTTGAATTTGCCACGTGAAAATAGGTATTCCGGCATTTCATGATTGTATTTTCGATTTCAATTATGAGGCAATCGATCTTCTAGAATGGTTGAAAGTCAGCTAATAATAAATATAAAGGTCATGGTTCCTATCTGCACAAAGCTTTTGAGAATTATAAGGAATAATCTGCCTGTATTGCTCTGAATAACGTTGAACGATTTATATTATGTACTAGCTGTGCCCGCGACTTCGTCCGCGTGGAATAGTGACTTTTCGGGCAGCATATTTTAAATAACAAATACCGTCCTTTGGGTAGCTAAAAATTTGTTTACAGTATGCTTCTCTGTAGGTATACGATATGTGACGTATGGCCATCGGGAATGAAAGCATACAGGCTCCTAGGATTGCTAATCCGTGTCAGAGCCACATACAACTGACCGTGCGAGAAACAGCTGATACTTAGATCTACACCCACAACTTTCATCGTCTGACCTTGGGCTTTATTAATTGTCAACGCAAAACATAGGCTGACTGCAAAAAGTGTTAAGATGTGTAAACTAAACGTACAAATTTTATGAAACAAAAGAATTGCTAGAAAAATTAATTAATAACCTGAGCTTATAAACTTGTACTTAAATAAAGAAAATCAAGAAAAGAATTGCCTTACCTATACCAAATACTTATAAATTATTCATATATACTAACCCTAAATAAAAAATTAAGATAAGTATACCAAAAATCAAGGAAAGAAATGCCTAACCTATAACAAATGCTTACAATATTTATTTACAAATTTTTAAAGAAAATTAAGACAGACAACCTAACCTACAAACCCTTAAATATAAATAAATGAAATATCCAAACTGTCAGTATTCAAGTAAATCGCAATAATCGAATGCAACTACCTATTCGCCATACTCTCAGCGCCTCGTATACGGACGCGCAGCTCAGGCGCGAGGCGTGTACCTTTATATTGACATAACTTTTTTATTTATGAACCGATTAACATGAAATAAACACTAAATGTTAAGTGAAGCTTACCACAATATATTAGTGAAAACCGCATCTCAATCGAATAAGCCGTTTCTGATATTAGCGTGCACAAACACACAGACAAACAGACAAACAGACAAACAGATAAACAGACAAACAGACAAACAGACAAACAGACAAAATTTTTTTTAATTACAATTTCGGGTTCGGTATCGATATAATAACAACCCCTGCTACTTTTTTTTAATATATTTCCATTGTACAGACACCACTTTTCTACAAATTTATTATATGTATAGATTTAACGTAATCTTACTCTAACTTGTGACGTATGAAGGTCACGAATCATGACTCAACGAAAAGAGAAGATCTTCCTCGGAGCGAGGTGTCTGTGCTCGGAGACCGCGGCCCTATGTACCGTCTTGGTGCGAACTAGGATCGAAGGCATCGTTCATACCAAACGTATTGTCGGCCGCTGACTGTGAGCGCGCATTACGAACTTAATCGCTTTTCCATATTGTCGTTCACACCGAACCGTTATATACGCTTCCATATGACAGTGAGGGAAGGAAAGTGAGTATGATACTCACAGTCGGCGGCGAACAATTATTTCCGACTGCCCCTACCAAATCTGCCACTAGTGGGGGCAGGCGAAACTAATTTAGGTTCCGTCTGGGCAGACGGCCCCCAACGATGCCGAATATCTGATTGGCTGCCTCAGTGACGGACGTGCGAGTGACGAGTCTTAAAGCCAATGTTTACACGTGCACTTTTCGCTGACTTGCAATCTTGCATTGTTGTCGTCAGTCTGTCGTATGAAGATTGAAGCATAGATTACCTATGATCGATGATTACCTAATATTGTAGGTATGTATAAAGCGCATTCCGACAGCCGCTACAAGCTTTTGCCTGCGACTTCGTGCGCATGCATAGAATTGTTACTTTGGGCCGAAAATAAAACATTCGAGATGTTTTCCCATCATAATTGTTTCTTAAAGGCGGACAACGCATCTCATACTTTAGTCGCAGGTGTTCAAGGTCCATGGGCGGTAGTGATCACTTATTTTCAGGTGTCACACATGCTCGTTTGTATACAAAATACTTACTGTTACTTTCCATTATTTTGAAATTTTCGTTGACATCTATTTGCCGTACATTCGATGGCCATGTTTTCTTCGGTATCGGCGTTATGTAGGTGACCTGCAATCAATAGTACCTACTCGAAGATAAGTCAGATAGTATACGTGCCGGCAACTTCTTCAACATCTGTCGAAGGAGTGGGGGAAAATTCGCGCATGTGAACTTGCACATGACCAATAGAGCGCGAATCTGCCGACGCCCGCGCGAGCTATTGGTCGGAGGTATGCTTCTGACCAATAGCGAGCAGGCGTGTCAAAATTCGTGTTCTGCGCAATCTCCACCTGATAGTCAAGAAGTTTGCCGGAGCCTGTACTTATCGGACAATGTAATTTATAGACGGCATCTGTGAGTTTGACGACCGCGGCAGGACGTGGCCAAGGTAGGAGTCAAAAGTCCAGTTTGGTCAATATAGAAAATGCCCAATCAATCAGCCCAACGCCTAACTGTCTCACCAGATCACGGTTTTCATGCTAGCGAATTGTTTGATTTAAGATTTTATCTATTTATCTCAGCGAGGTTGTAAGTAGTCTATCGATAAAATGTGATATTGTTTAAAATGAAATGTTCAGAGAACGCCCTACAGGAGTATCGACCAATCAGGGACAGCCTTTGTCAACAGTTTGTAAATAAACGATTGCAGTTCAATAGATTAAAATCTGACGAAAAAAATGCGTTTAATTGAGAACCCTCATTGATTGCAATTTATCTTATGGTTTTTACAATTTTACAGGGACGTAAAATATTATAAAAATAAAAAAAATATAAGTCAACGACCCTAGAGACCCACCTCATGACCCGCAGCGGCCAAGTGCCTCACGACCCCATCTCCCAGTATGGTGTGGCTCTTTCCGGGCATGGGAAACACCACCAGGATCTTGTAGGCGTCGGCTGCGTGTGCGCATACCACTAACGCCAACAGGAGACATGACCTAATTGACTGCTGTAGAAAGTGACAACAAGTAATTAAGTAGGATTTATTTTAATATCAATGATTTCAATTCAATACCTAAACGACTTTACTAATTGTCCTATCTATGTTACATTACTTATTTATGCTATCGCTATTTGGCTAGGCTACAGATTAAATCATTTCCTCAATATTAAAAAAATAAATTTATCCTAAATTTTATCTTAATTGATAAAATGAATCTTAATTAAACGGTTTTGGATGGTTTGGACATAAATTCTGTAAGAACGATTTTGTACCTATAATTGTCGTATACTAAGTATTTACATTTACATTCAAGTCGATTTAAAAAAAATACATTTCAAAATCAATTTCAAATAAGATACAGGTAATATTTATCTTTAGATATAGGTACATACCATTGCAGCAAACACAAGCTCACTTTAAACACTTAATAATGTGCCACCACGATAGACAAAATAAAATAAAAAAAGACTTTTTTTATATCAAAAACTTCCACCTTCTCGGAAACAATAGTACGGTCACAAAACCTAATCGTTTACTAAACGGTATGCCCAGCGTTCACATTCAGCCGCTTTGTAGATCACTGATAAACGAATTATGTAATAAAAAAGCGGTCACAGTTATCACGACCACTGGCTGCCGCGATAATGCCGGTGCGTATGAGCACCGAAATGATAAAGACAAACTATGATGTGATTGTTTACGGATGTATTACACAATATACCAAGGTTGTTACAATCATAGTAGTTTGGGAAACCAGTTATGATGCCCAAACTGTAGCTGTGATTAGAACCGATTTAAAAAAAGGCAAACTCGTTTTCACGGCCTTTTCTCAGCAGATAGGTAATTTACTTTGGCGGTGGTGGAGTAAAAACTTGACGAGCAAGAACTTAAGTACCTAACTACCTACAAAAATTAATTTGTAAATCTTCCCAAAGAAGGAATATCATCCGTTTTTCACACATTTTCGGGCTCTTGTGAAAAAGGATGAATGAAAGTACCAAAAACTACATTCAATTTATTATTGTATTAGTAGTTTCGCATTTTGACTCATTTTCCATTTTCTTTGTTTAATTTGCTAATGGTAGACGAAACATCTTGTTGATTTCAAAAAACTCCTTATTTGTCTTGTTGTTGTGGTACCTGGTCGTGATTTCGGGGTTTTGGGTTCAATTCCCGGGTTGAACAAAATTTGTATAAGTTTTTTCTGACGAACCTCGTGTTTGTGATCGCCAATCCGCATTTGGCAAGCGTGGTGAATAATCCAGAATAATTGTTGTGACTTGATTTATTTGCCTTCAGTGGGGCATCACTAAATTAGTTAATAGCTTTTTTATTTATTATTGCTTATCTTATCGAGTATTATTTTATTTTTCGAATTAGGTCGGTTTGAACCGTATAATGTATGATGTAGAAGACAAATTGGATATCTTTATGTTGTCTCACAATACTCACAAACTTGTAGCGGCCGACCTTTATACTCGTTCAGATAAATCATTATACTCGTAATAAGTAGATTTTAATAACTTAGTTATTTTGTTCTATGGCCTTGTAAAGCCGGTAAATATAGGTATTTAGATTTTATGGCTTGGTTGACGAGACGATGAGTCACTTAAGGGATTATGAACGTCGGTTCACTAACTATTTTATTGAGATAACAATTAGGTATTTATAAAAAGTTGCTTGTAATGATCAACAGGTTTAACGCGATTTGGCAAGTCATTCTAATTTACGAGTAGGTGTCACCTTCACAATAAGTATGGCAGTATGGCGTAGCGTGGGTGTCAGCCGCCTGGGGCGGAAAATAATTCTGCCGCCTCTTTTTTTCTTGCTCCTCCAGTTGGCAAAGCAGCCCACCCGCCCGGGCGGAGGACAACTCTGCCGCCCTTTCGTATTATGTATGGTATTTTTTTTATTTATTAATGTTTATGAAAATTAAATGTAATTCAAGTTTCCTTTTACATATTATGTAAAAGGAAACTTTCATTTGGTTCAGTAGTTTCGGAGCCTATTCAATTCAAACAAACAAACAAACAATCAAATCTTTCCTCTTTATAATATTAGTATAGATTAATAAAACACTGAATTATTTTAACAATTTATTAATGACCTATTACAATTATCAGCACTTAATAATAAATCTTATCGTTATAATTAATCAAAAGTATACACTTTCAATTAAATCAAAAACATACACTTCAATTATCTTTGAAGATATACGACTATGCCGCAGCAACAATACCCAAACCCAGTCTTTCGTTTCATACTTAACAACTAATCTATATTAGTTTATTGCTTTAATTTATTAATTGTAATAAAAAAAGACATATTATTTATATTCCGTTTTAGGTCTGTGACGCGAAAATTCGTGTCGGTTTCATATTAGTATAGTAAGGATAAATTAGCAATGTTTTGATAAGATAATTGATATTACATATTAGTTACTTGCGTGACTATACTTTTATGTCGTGTGAAATGAACGCAGTGAATGTGAAAATATAAAATCCCCTAGATGATGCTACGTAGCCTTAAGGCTTCAACTAAAACGTGATTGGTTTATACTTTATATTGACGGAAGAGGTCAAACCGCCATCATGAATGTCAAAATGTCAACCAATCACGTTTTAGTTGGACCTTATGACTACGTAGCGCCATCTAACGGATTTTTCTGATCCGAAAAACCCTCATTAACCGGCCGAGGCGAATATAAAGTAGTTTACCCCAACACTGGTGTTATAGTTCATCTCACAAAATAAGAACTTTACGTCATTTACCTACAGTAAGAAAGAAAGATTAAAAGTTACACTGGCACATTCTACATTGTAATTTTTTTAAGAATAATTATAAATAAATTAGTATAAAAATTTAATGTCTTTTTGCTTGCTTTTTGCGCGAATTTTAAAACGAAAAAGGAATCAATAATCCAATACACGTGGTCCAAAGTATAGTTTTTGCGATTTGAATATTACCTATCGAAACCTTATATTATAACGTTCAAGAAACAATTACAGTCAAAAAATATATGGATTACGAAATATTCAAACATAGAATGTACCTATCTGACTACTAATTTGGTAAGTAGTTTTATAAACGTACATAAAACAAGTACTATCAGATTCAAATGCTATTAGAATAATACCTTTTGGAATTGAGCGAAAAATAACGTCAACGATGACTTACACATAGATACAAATTTATCTGTTCCGGTGGCCAAAATTGGAACTACGTGTAATGTCGGTTTTTGCAATACAAAAACGATATTTAATGACAGTATTAAAACGACAGTTACGACGCCCAGCACAGATATTATTTTGAGTTACAGTTGATGTAATTTTTCGCTCCATTCCAAAAGGTATTATCCTCATAGCATCTGAACCGGATAGTACAGGTAAACTAATAAGGGCCAGATTCACCGTTGGCAGATAGGCTCGTGATTTAACTGTCAGATAGAAATGACGACTGGGAGGGTAGGCGATGGGTCCACGTCTTTTAGTTTTAAATCTTTTTATTTGATCTAGTGCACTTTGGTGATTAAAAGTGGTGTGTTTTTTATTCGGTAAAGTGTAAGGAAGTGTCATAAATAAGAAGATTGAAACAAATTGACTGAATAGACGGGTATTGCGTGTAGTGTGTCTCATCGGTAGATGAGACGCTCTTACCGCAATGGCGACTTTTCCCCCGTGACCTTGAGAGTATCTTCCAGTGTTTCCATAAAGCGTTAAAACACCTAACACCAATGTTTAAGGCAGGCTACAAGTCCAAATTCAACCAAAAGAAGTATTTTTAAACGCTACGTATAAAAACATATTTATGAACTATAAAAAATATTGTAGGTAGAGAACAATCTGTTGCACTGGAGTAACGGAACATAATTGAAAAAAAAAGTTTTTTTTTTTCAAATAAAATATTACGAAATGACGAATTAAAAAACTGCGTAAATTCAATTTAGTACTCCTAATATTTAGCGACGACACCATTCTTTTTTTTACAAATTAAATAGCTAAGCTAATGTTTTACAGAAGTATCGGATTAGATTTTTTATTTTTATTATTATATTATAAGTAATTAAATGAAAACCCGCAAAAAATTTAATCTTCGAACTCAAAGCCACCATACTGTGTTCACGCTGCGCTCTTTGATTGGCGGACGCGCGGGTGAAAAACGAATTTGAAATCGTGCTTGGACCTCGTCTTAACGTAAAAAGATACTCCCTCATACACTCGGCGCAATCACCGCAAATAAGCGCGGGATAAGAGTCCATTAAAAAAATGGATAGAAACGACGATGGATATCTAGCAATGACAGCATCGTTTTATATGACAGATAAATAATCATAAACTTATTTGACAGCGTTGAAACTGGCTCGTAGATTGCAATACTTAATTAATTAATTATGAAAGCCTCAATACTAAACAATTATAACAAAATAATACGAATGATACATGTGATTTTATTTAGGTGAACCATGGTAATGGGGCTATTAATTTTCAATACAGTTTCAATTTGGAACCGTTTTCAATAAGTCGTCTCCCTTTCATTGAGTATTATTATTGATAAAAAAATCTGAAAACTCAATTTTTGTTTTACAAATGTCACTGATGTATGTTAAAAATAGTGTGTGTAAAAAATAATGATGTTATTTGAAACAAAAACATTATAAAAATGTTTTAATGAATAATAATTTAACACATGATTATTTAAAATTATGTATATAATTAGATGACAGTTCAATTACCTATTCATTCTATATTCTCTATGGTCGATACAATTAACTTTAATATCTACGTAACACCGAATTATAGTTGCGTTCCATTCAATGGTTACCTATAGTATTTATTCTAGAAAAGAACAATATATTGTCTATTGCTGCAAACTCCAAAAAATTATAACCTAAAAGTGTAGTAAACTATAGTTAATTAATGTCAAGCTTGACCGGAAAGTTACTTAAATGTTTACTTGAAGGTCAAGCTTAATCCTAACTTTGATTGTAAATATCAATTTAAGAAGTAATAAAATAGAATATTATTTACAGAAAACAAGGAAATGCATAAAAAATACGAGGAAACACCCTAGGCAGTTATCTATCAGTAATGTAAGTCTTAGAGCCAAGGTATGCCAAAGACTTGACTGCGATCAATTTTAACTTTTTTATTTATGGCATACCTTTATGATGGTCTAATTGAAAACGAGTAACGTTGATTTAACATTCAATTACATAATCGAAACGATTTATAAGCAAAGTCTAATAGTTCGAAATTCGACTATACTCGTTCTAATTAAGACCGTAAACAAAAATTAATTTTTTTTTCAAATCGCTGCCTATTGTACAGTCAAAGGCACGTCAGACGTAACACTTTGGACTTAGTACCGTTCTTATGTCGGGGACATAAGTGGTATTATCGAACTGCAAGTGTTTACCGTGATGTGCTGTTGACCGTACATAATTATTTAGAACGTAATTTTAAGCTAACAAGAGCGAAAATACACACACACCTTATGGTAAGTGACTTCCGTCGCCCATAGGCATCTTCAACACCGGAGGAAACACAAATTCGCTACCGGCCTTAAGAAAACAAAGAAAAAAAACAAAATTATATTAAGCCCTAACTTGTCCTGTGGGATAGGCGTCGGCAGTGGGGAGGGTGAAGTGCCACTTATCATCTGTGGCCTGGAAGAGGGGGGCGCGCGCTTTCACCCCCATAGCCGTGGGCCGCTGTGAGGGGTCTTCGCTTAACATCAGTTTTAGCACCTCCATCTGTAACAAAGATGTTTCGTGATCATCATGCCTGTCACAGTCAACAGCTGGACTTAGGTCTCACCAAGTGTTCGCCACGAACAAAAATGTTTACTTTGAAAAAATATTTTAATATGTAGGCAATGACGTTCAATATACAACTAGACTCCCATTCACGCTCAAATATTGTCCGAAGCAAAAGTCTGCCCACGCAACTATTGGGCAGAGTTTCCGTTTAGTTGTATACAATTGACATTAAACACTAACTGCCACGAGATAAGGTGTTAATTTGAACGAATGTGTTAATGTCATCTGTGTCGACGCCGCTCGGACGTTTATTGAGGAATTTTTCTTAGAGATTTTGTGTCTAGTTGTATATTGAACGTTATTGTATGTAGGTAATATTTTATTGTCATCTGATTTTACGGGATTACGACTGCAATTATTATTTATGTCACTTTATTTAGCCTCGATAGTAGATGTAGTGGTTTATGTACCGGGCCATGATCTCGTGGTGCTGCATTTCCACAGCATGCTATTGGTTCTGCGCCTGATCTCTCTTCGGTCGTGTCAGACTGCTGTTGGAGAGTTTGAGGAGAACAGCTGTGATTGCTCACTTACCTTTACAAAATAACATAGTAGCCGGAAACTCGGCTAAGACCTCTGCCCGAATTTCGCGGAAGAGAAGCAGGATCGCACTGCTTGTGACGGCACGCGGTACCGCGGCGCCTGCCTGCGGCCGTTCGTCCGCTCCCGCTCCGCTTTAGCGAAATCTGAGGCAGAGGCCTATGGCCTTGTCCAGAAAGGTGATTTTAACGCGCAAATCGAGCCGATTTTGTCGCGAAACAAGCACACGCTTTAGTACTTTGTAGCTGTACGGCCGGCACAGCAGCTGCTCCGGGGACATGTATAGCTGCGTCCCTGGGACGTTAGTCATTACCTCCTGCGGGTAGGTGTCGCTGAAGCGCGGCGGGTAGGTGTCCCGGCGCAGGCCGAGCAGGCTCGCCACGCGCTCGGCCTCGGTGCCGAACGGCTGCAGCAGCTCGAACAGGATCAGCCCCAGCGAGTAGATGTCCACCTTGTAGCTGTACGGCCGGCACAGCAGCTGCTCCGGGGACATGTATAGCTGCGTCCCTGGGACGTTAGTCATTACCTCCTGCGGGTAGGTGTCGCTGAAGCGCGGCGGGTAGGTGTCCCGGCGCAGGCCGAGCAGGCTCGCCACGCGCTCGGCCTCGGTGCCGAACGGCTGCAGCAGCTCGAACAGGATCAGCCCCAGCGAGTAGATGTCCACCTTGTAGCTGTACGGCCGGCACAGCAGCTGCTCCGGGGACATGTATAGCTGCGTCCCTGGGACGTTAGTCATTACCTCCTGCGGGTAGGTGTCGCTGAAGCGCGGCGGGTAGGTGTCCCGGCGCAGGCCGAGCAGGCTCGCCACGCGCTCGGCCTCGGTGCCGAACGGCTGCAGCAGCTCGAACAGGATCAGCCCCAGCGAGTAGATGTCCACCTTGTAGCTGTACGGCCGGCACAGCAGCTGCTCCGGGGACATGTATAGCTGCGTCCCTGGGACGTTAGTCATTACCTCCTGCGGGTAGGTGTCGCTGAAGCGCGGCGGGTAGGTGTCCCGGCGCAGGCCGAGCAGGCTCGCCACGCGCTCGGCCTCGGTGCCGAACGGCTGCAGCAGCTCGAACAGGATCAGCCCCAGCGAGTAGATGTCCACCTTGTAGCTGTACGGCCGGCACAGCAGCTGCTCCGGGGACATGTATAGCTGCGTCCCTGGGACGTTAGTCATTACCTCCTGCGGGTAGGTGTCGCTGAAGCGCGGCGGGTAGGTGTCCCGGCGCAGGCCGAGCAGGCTCGCCACGCGCTCGGCCTCGGTGCCGAACGGCTGCAGCAGCTCGAACAGGATCAGCCCCAGCGAGTAGATGTCCACCTTGTAGCTGTACGGCCGGCACAGCAGCTGCTCCGGGGACATGTATAGCTGCGTCCCTGGGACGTTAGTCATTACCTCCTGCGGGTAGGTGTCGCTGAAGCGCGGCGGGTAGGTGTCCCGGCGCAGGCCGAGCAGGCTCGCCACGCGCTCGGCCTCGGTGCCGAACGGCTGCAGCAGCTCGAACAGGATCAGCCCCAGCGAGTAGATGTCCACCTTGTAGCTGTACGGCCGGCACAGCAGCTGCTCCGGGGACATGTATAGATGCGTCCCTGGGAACAATATGTTAAAAGAGAGTTAGGCCTTTGCGTTGAATAATTTTGACACTCATGATGGCGGTTTGACATCTTCCGTCAAAATAAACCAATCTCGTTTTAGTTGGACCTTATGGCTACGTAGCGCCATCTAGCAAATTTTTCATTTTAAAAAACTCAAATGAGAAACTCTTTTTTTTTTAATCTGTTAAAAAGAAACTTTCAAACTCACCAACACGATACGTGTGCCTCGCGTACGCGTCGATCTCCTCAGTGGGCTCTCCGTCTTGCGAGTGGTCGTTCATGGCGGTCACCAGGCCAAAGTCGCCCACTTTCACCCGCCCGTCCATCGCGAAGAATATGTTGCTCGGCTTTAGGTCGCGGTGGATCAAACCGGCTAGGTGGACGTATTCCACCGCCGATACTATCTGGCTGAATAGGGTTTTTACCTGTAGGAGAAAATGTTTATTTAATAATATTTAGTGGTGGGATAAACGTTACATTTGTTTGTTTGTTTGTTGATCCTATGATGATTAATCGCTGGACCAAAAGTAACCTATTTTGGTGAACTTATGTAAAAACGTAGACTAAACTTTGTGAAAAAAAAAATTGGTAACTTTAAATATGTACCAGGACATTGATAACAGTTGGTTTTTTTGTCTCTTTTTTTCTGTCGCAATTGAGCAACGGATAGACGACATTTTTGATATGCGAAGTACAGAGTCCGGCAAACATCTTGACGCTCGTTCGGCGAAGTGGGGGAAAGTTCAAGAATGTGCACTTGCGCATGACCAATAGCGCGCGCGCATCTCCCGTCGTCCCCTTACCTTCCGCCATGCATATCCAAATTTTTCGCAATCCCCACCTGATTTCAAGAGTTTTGCCGGGCACTGTAACATGGGCCATACAGTATGACAGGAAATGCGAGGGACATATTTAAACCCCAAATAGTTCATGCTTCCATATAACAAAATAAGTATAAATCAATAAAAACTCTGGTAAATATCTGTCAATAACCTTAGTCGAAACCTGAAAACCCGCGTAACGTGCGGGTACTATTCCCTTTACAGTACCTATTTTGTGCACTCGGTCATTACTCAAATTATTGTACTCGCGTACAATTTGAGTTTGGGGAGTAACCGGCCGCTCAGCACACGGGATTTTTAGGTAGTTCATGCATACATAAATTATTAGGATAATTATGAAAAAAATTAAGGATATATTTTTTATAGCTAATTGGACTCTAAATCGGATTCTGAACACTCTCCTTAAATAATATTTCCCTCGGGTTACCTAACACGCTGTATAAAACTAGAAAATAGAGAATAAAAAATAGCTACCTTGTCTCCCCTTGAGGCGGCGTCGCGGTTGAGCCGCAGCCAGTCGTGCAAGCTGTCGCGCAGGCACAGCTGCATCTGGATGTACAGGTACATCTTGCAGCCGGGCCCGCTGCCGTCCTCGCTGCGCACGCACAGGTCGAGAGACCAGTGCCGTCTGTGCCCTTTCTGTGAGGACAACAGTGGAACACATTGTGAAAATATCGTCGTATGTGAATTGTGTCGTCTCGGGGTAGCGGGCGCAGGGCGGTGCCAGACAGTATCTGCTTAGTTACTGTTTGGCACTGAACTGTCTAAGGGCAGACGTGGCGCTTACCATCAGGTGTACGATCTGCTCGTCTTGTTACACATTGCAATAAAAAAAATGCTATCGAAAAGCCCATAAATATCGCCAGCTGTCAAAAAGTCATTTTCTACTCAATGGAGGAGTCCAAAATCTACTATGTACGTTGTAGGTTTTTTTTACATAGCAATACTCGAATAAAGACCAGTGCCATCTGTGCCCTTTCTGTAAGGACAAATAGTGGAACATATCGTGAAAATAATATTGTCAAAAAACCCGCAAATATTGCCAGTTGTCAAAAATCATTTTCTACTAAATGGGCCAAAAGCCCAAAACCTACTATGGATGTTGTAGATTTGTTTACATTTTTTTTAACAAGACGAGTAGATCGTACACCTGATGGTAAGCGCCACGTTTGCTCTTAGACAGTTCAGTTCCAAACAGTAACTAACCATTTACTGTCTGGCACCGCCCTGCGCCCGCTACACCAAGACGACAGTTATTAGGTCTCATATACCCAGTAATTTCACATATTTTAAATAATGCAAATGTACTATTATATAATATAAAGTCACGGGTGAAGCCACAGCACATCTAGTACAAAAACACAATTAAAATAATACAAACTCACCTTTTTTTTCTTACTATGATTAGAACTCTCCGTCTTAGTAAACCCATCTAACTCCTTAACTCTTTCCAGTCTTTTATCAACAGAGGAATCCTTCCTCGCTTCAGAATGCCCCGACTTATCTCCCGAATGAGCGAACACTATGAAAGAATCATCATTGTCTCCGCTACCAAGATGATTTGTATTAGGAAGATGATTAGAGAAGGAATCAGCCAAGTTCTTGGATAAATCTGGTGTTTCACTAAGATGGGAGTTTGTGTGGTTGCTGTTTTTGGTAGTTTTGGAGGAGTGTGAGTGGTCGGAATGTTTTGAGGCGTTTTCGTCGAATACTATGCTGAAAGAGTCGTTGCAGCTGAATGATCTGTAACAAAGATGTGTGGTTAAGATAATAATTATTTATGCATATTATGCGATAACAGCCTTGGCTATAATAATATCGTGGCTATAATAAAATCTTTGCTCCCTCCCCCCCCCCCTCGAGTTTACTCCAACAGGGACTTTTAATATTTTGTTTGTGTTCTAAAAAAGTTCTGAATGAAGCGTTTCGAGTTTCCATCAACACCTGCTTTTGAGCATTCGTTTACTGAGCAATTCATTTTCTGAGCTATTCGTTTGCAGAGAATTCGTTTCCTAACCTATTCATTTTCCGACCTACTTAGTTATAAACATACCTATGCCTCCTAGAAGGCGCATCCGCCAGCATCTTCTCATAGTGCAGTGCATCAACACAGTCGTCCACAGGCCTTGGCAGGCTCACCACGCTCTCGTGGCCGCCCTTGCGCGGCGCCGTTGCCGTGTAGTCTTCTGACATGGCCACTGACACGCCGTCCAGTTCCCTGCGGTGGATAGGTTAACTATAATTTGTAGGGTTCGCAAACGCATTCTCTTCCGCACAAAAGAAACGAAAATATCCGTCGCAATTAGATGTCTGGGTAGAAAGGAAGGCTCGTCAAGACTATAGGGGCAGCAGTGCGATACTATTGGTGAATATTGACTCTTATTTTTTTCTCTTCAATTAACAGACAGCTTTACACAGGATACAGAGTGCACTTGTACTTGCGCGTTGTCACTTGTGAAATTACGTCACATAACTGGCAAGTCCTTGAAATCATGCTAAAGTCAAAACTAGAACTAAAATAGGAAAAATGGACCCTTCAGAGCCATAATCTTCAGGAGGTCGATCCATGTAGCCTGGAGGCATCAACCTCTCGGCTATGGGAGATGGAGGTCCATTCCGACCTAGACAAAGTTCTTAGATGGTGGTTCCTCGCAGCCTGGTGGCACTGCCCTCTGGCCTAGGATAGATGGACTTCTCCCGACCTAGACAAAGTTCTCAGATGGTGGATCCTCGCAGGCTGGTGGCACTGACCTCATCCAGATCTCGTCGCGCCGCTGCTGCCACAGCGGCGGCGGCTCCTCCAGCCAGGCGTTGAAGTACCGCACGATGTTCTCGTGCTCCAGCTTGGCTAGTGCTCGCACTTCGCGGAGCACGCGTTCTCTCTTCGATTCCCTGTTTGGACACATAGTATGTTAGAACAACTGTAACAAAATTTTGCGCTAAACGACAATTAAGGGGGCGATTCTAATGCTACAACCTGGCTACTATCCTCCCCCCCCCCCCCACTTCAAAGATTCCCGATCAACTAACCAATGTACGTATAGCCCAGCCCTCCCACTAGGGACCGATAATCTCGGTTTGGAGATTCTAGATCAAGGACCGATCAGAGAGGAAATATTGGTGCTGGCCTATGTCCAACAGTTGATGTCTTTCTACTAAAATTATGATTATGAACCAATGTATTTACATTTAATCATAGCTAACACAGATAGTGTCACCAATCATGGCTCGCATCATGTCGCCAACAAGGGGCATAGTATCCTACGTATATTATAGGTCACTAACTGAAACGTTCGGGTGCTCTACCCCCGCCCGCAGGTCAACCCTCAAGTTACAGAAGGCGTGCGCTTCTCCGACCTGCTGTTTACGCCAGAGGGGAGCAGCGAGGAAGTCTCCCTCGCACCATGGTCACCTTAAGTAACACCTCATCATCATCAGCCTGCGATAGTCCACTGCTGGACAAAGGCCTCTCCAAATGCTCGCCACGCCGATCGGTCCTCGGCCACTCGCATCCAGCTCCTGCCAGCCATCTTGCGCAGATCATCGCTCCACCTGGCCTGAGGGCGTCCTACACATAGCTGGGCATCGTTAACCAAATCATTAACTTCGTTAATCGCTAATCCGTTACTAAAAAAGTTAACTTCGTTAAACGTTAAAGCGCTACTTTTGGGACGATTTAACGCAAGTTAACGTTAATCGTTAATCCGTTAAAAACATGGTAAATAATCTCTATGTGAGGTGAATAATGCTTTTTTATATCGTTGCGTTAGATACAACTATAAGTGGTTATTCCAACTGGACACACGAGATTTACACACCCCCCCCCGATGGGCCATCACCTTGTCGCGGTGGGGGGGCTTAGTAGCCGGGTGGGCTCCGGTGAACTAAGAGTGGCCAAGTGGGCGGACCGACAGGTCTGCCTGTGACATGAGGGGAGCGGACAGTATCCATTACTGTCTGCTCAGCGCGCCCTCGGGCGCGAGGTGGGGGCCGCGGTGCGCAACCGGTTGGAGGGGGCCGGTGTTACGTTGCCGTTCCCCCCTGCGCATCGGCGGCCCAAGCGGGGCCACACCGCAGGTTGTGGCATGGCGGAGGGACAGGGGGCCAGCAGGCCCCCCGTGTCGGGCGGTAGCTGCCAAGTGCTGCTCCCCACCCTCCAAAGCGGAGGGTGCGAGGGATCCGCTGGTAGTGTCACAGATGCAAGGTTATGCCGATTCCTGTGACACTACCATTAAGGCGCCTGTTGGGCACTGTGGGGTTTAGTGGGTATACCTACCCCTCGAGTAGGAGAGTCCCACATAACCCTCTGACGGGTGGTGTTGTCGCTTCTTGCCAGCACCACCTGGCCGAGGGTATGCGTAACGCATTCCCCACAATAAAAAAAAAAACGAGATTTACACACGGGACTACTTCCTCATCTCGACACGAAAAGATTTTCTTTGTTACAGGTTACAGTGATAAAATTCATAAATAATTCCCAACCAGTCACAGCACACTGTGACCGCTCTTAAATCCAGTTGAGAATGATGCTATTACCACTTCTTTATTTCATTCCAAGTCCACGAGAGTCCACGGGTGGACGTCGAGATTTTACTCTTTTCCACTGTTTTTGTTCATTGGGGGCAGATTTGGTAGGGGCAGTCGGGAATAATCCCTCGTGATGTTGGAAGTTGCGACTAAGGTTTTTATTCGGCCAATAATAATAAATAATAAATAAATATCTCTGGCACACAGCGCCATCTAGCCCCAAACTAAGCATTAGCTTGTGCTATGGGTGCCAGACCACGGATAAACATTAAATAAATAAGTACTTTTTTTTTGTAAATACATTTTTTATACCACATCAGTTGGCAGACAGACACGCAGCCCACCTGATGGTAAGCGGCAACTACGGCATATTCCATTGAGAGACACTTCACCAGAAAGCGTCGCTCAATGTGCTGCCAGACTGTAGGCTCATCTGATCTCCGAGCCTTTGATTTCAAGTGTACTGGCTTCCACATTAATACTACCGGAGCACAGCCAGAGCTGTTATGGAGGCCGATTTCACCTGTGGGGTGATAGCTAGCCAGTCGGACTGTGAAAAAGCCCTACCTACCACCAACCAGACCCAAGGCGGGAATCGAACCCACGACCTCCGGGTTTTTATACCCGAGCGGCTTAGCCAGTGTTCCACGAAGGCGGTCAAAACACACATATTATACCTATGTAGAAACACCCAGACCGATATAAACAGATATGTTCGTTCATGCACACAAATGTTTATACCGTGCGGGGATCGAACCCGCGACCTCTGGTGTAATAACCGACTTCTCGACCATTACACCAATTAGCTCGTCACAATGTGTACGATCTGCGACCGTACATTGAACTCTCGCGAACCGCGTCAGCAATCTTACCCGATACACGTAAAATTCAGTGTCCTAATTTTATTACAATTGTATTTTACTTTAGTACTCGACCGATCACCATACCAATCGCGCGTACTCATACTTACCATTTCACCATTTCGTAACCATTTTACTTTACCATATTTTACCGTGCATACTCTGTGACAGTTCATAGAATAAACTCTAGTTTTTATAATCAGTGACTTTCTCTTCACCAATTCTTTCTATAAATGTGCGTACCGTACACAATGAATTTCTTTCTTAAAGGCCGGCAACGTACTTGTGACTCCCCCGGTGTTGCAGGTATCTATGGTCGGCGGTGATTGCTTACCATTAGGTGACGGGCTTACGCGTTGCCTACGTCTAAAAAAATCCGCAACATTTTAGTTTTATTTATTACATTTTTTCAACAGTGTCCGATATTTCCGTAACTTTAATCCTTTGACAGTTGCCGAGATCATGACTTCTATAGGGGGAATCTACGTAACCGTACTTTATCATACTGTGTTCTTATTCAATTCAAACGTGTGTCCAGTCGACAAAAACATGAAAATATTTTCGTGTCGAGATGACAAAGTAGTAATAAATGATACAAAATTATAATTTATTGATACAAAAAAAAAACAAAGTGTATTTTAGAGAGTTTAATGGCACGGTGCGGTAAATAGTAGGTAACGGATTAACGGACTTGGAAACATTTAACGAAAGTTAACGAGTACGTTAACATTTTTTTAAGTTAACTTAAAAGTTAATCCGTTACTGGAAATGTTAACTTCGTTAATTAACGATTAACGGATTAACGAGTTAATGCCCAGCTATGGTCCTACACTACGTTTACCGAGACGCGGTCTCCACACTAGAACCCGTTTACCCCAACGGTTATCGGTCAAGTAACACCTAGGTCGCAGAATAAAACCTACCTCTTCGGCAAGGTGATTCTCTTAACCGCATAGGAGCAGTGGTCGATGTTGTTCCGGGCCTCGAAGACGACGCCGAAGCCGCCGCGGCCGAGGCAGCGCAGCGGCGTGAAGTCGCTCTCGTACCGCCCTGAGTACTCCGCCGTGTTCGACGGAGGACGCTCGTAGTACCTCTCTACTACTATGTTCTCCTGGTAACAGATAAGAGAACAGAAGAAATGAAATGAAATAACGAAAATACTTTTGCACGTCAATCTTTTTTTTCCTACCCAAAAAAAAACAAAAATACAAAATATTTATTTCAGTATCTTACATTATACTTAATTGTAACAAGGTTTGGAATCTCCTTTTAAGCAAACAATTTGCTTGTGTTAAGAGATCCGCTCTTCAATAGCCATTTTTTTTTTATTGACGAATGACCATTTACAAAAATCTTATTAATAGGTTATACCGAAACAAAACTATGGAGTTTAATTACACATAAAATTTTTGAAAAATAATAATATTGCCAATATTTAAAGAGAACATTTTAAAGAACACAACTTGTAAACCCACTTAACAACTTTTGTGATGTGTGTGTGTGTGTGTTTGTGCAAGCGGGTGTGTGAGAGGGTGTATGTATATACATACTATTATATAATAGGTAATTAATTAATTAATTTATTAATTTATTTATTGATTGCCTCTTTGATGCCAATATGAGAAAAGTCCTTTTAGAATAAGCTATACCATTTTTGCTTGTACTATGCCTTCGATGTCGTCATAGTTTTTGGTTTTTAACCATGCTGTGACGGTATTTTTACAGCTTCTGTATGTCATAGGGTGGATAGATAGTAAGCTATGAACAACATTATAAATGTGGGATGATTGCCATTTAAATTGTCTCTTAGCAAAGGTGGTCTTCACTGTGACTTTAGGGCCAATATATTTCTTTCTCCTACTTTGCGCCTGTTCCCGTTCAAAAGGAAGGAATTTATGAATTCTTAATATAATAAGTAGCACGTATAGTTTACGAACGGATAAAAGGCCCGACTCCGAATAAAGGTTTTCTGTCGGAAATCGGAACGGTTTAAAATACATGACCTTTAGTAATGACCGTTGAGCCCTTTCTAGTTCAAGAAATTTTGTTTTTGAAGCTCCGCCCCATGCCGGAAGACAGTATCCAATTATTGATTGCGCTAAAGTAATGTATATTTGATTTAAAGATTTAAAGGAGCGACATGCCTTAATATTTTAAAAGTCCAAATTAGTTTTCGTATTCTATTCATAATTAGCTCTGTGTGCCTGTGCCAAGATAACCTCTGGTCAAGCATTACCCCTAGGTATTTTGTGTACTTTACTTTATCAAGCGTTGTACAAGAGCAGTTGGAATTACTGTTGTTTGTCCATTTGTGGATTTTGATTTGAAAGTCTTTAATAGGCTGACCGCTGTCGTATAATGAGAAACATATGTAATTTGTTTTCAGAGTATTTAAAGTTAAAAGATTTACATCATGCCAGCCATGACGATACCTTTGCTAGACCAGTCTCCGCAGACTTTCTAACACTATCCCATGATTTTCCTTTGAAAACCAGGGCAGTGTCGTCAGCATACGAGAAGACTTGTCCATTTTCTAGGTTCATTCCACTGAGATGGCTTCTTTTAGGGCAACAGGGAAGATCCCCTGTTCAAAACAAAGGTTCGTTATGTAAGTAATTATCGGTACTATTTGTTCGTCAGCAGCTTTTATAAAACTAGTCGGTATTCGGTCCCATCCGGGGGCACTATTAGTCTTTAATCCTGCTAACACAGACCTTACTTCATCATTATCAGTATAATAAAGTGCAAAGGATGATAATAGGGGCTTTTCTGCTTCTTTTTTAAAGTCAGTATTTGACCCCTGGACAGAGCTCGAAGTTTTAATTTCATTTGCCAATATTTCGCCTACAGTTGCAAAGTACGAATTTACTTGATTACTACTTGACGAGCCATTTGGTGTAATGGTCGAGAAGTCGCCTATTACACCAGAGGTCGCGGGTTCGATCCCCGCACGGTACAAACATTTGTGTGCATGAACATGTCTGTTTGTATCGGTCTGGGTGTTTCTATGTATAATATGTATGTATTTACAAAAAAAAATTATATAAGTATTGTTTAAAATCCGTTGTCTAGCACCCATAGCACAAGCTATGCTTAGTTTGGGGCTAGATGGCGCTGTGTGAATAATGTCCAGGGATATTTATTTTATTTTATTAACCGAGGCTTGTGGGGTTGTACCAATTTCTAGCAATTCCGTGTTGTGTTGCTTACTCGGTTTTCGAGTAATTATACAGTTTATTGCTTTCCATAACTTTTTAGAGTTTTTGTGTGCATTTTCCAGTTGTTTCCTGTCGAATTTACGTTTTTGTTTTTTGATAATACAATTGCAAAAATTGCGGTATCTTTTAAACGTTATTTTTAATGTTTCGTTATAGGGATCTAGTTTTAGCTGTTTTTGCATGTTGTTACGGTTTAGAATGCACCGTAATAAGCCACAGGTCATCCATGGTTTTATTAATCTATTTTTTAGAGGGATTGTGACTGTTATTGTATGTAGAGATATGCATTGCTGTAACTTAAATACCAGCTGGTCTAAAAGTTGGTTAGGATTTTTTATTTTTAGTAATTCTACCATGTTCATTTTCCCCATGTATTCTAATGCCCTCTCTTTATCAAAGACGGTTTTCGTTTTTGTATTATTGTATTTATTCGACCGGTTTGTCAGTTTTAAAAGTTATGTTGTGATCGGTTACAGTTGTATCTAAAATAGATATTGTTGCAGAGTTACTATAGTTTTTAAGTTTTAACATAAAATGATCCAGGCAGTTACTTCCCCTGGTGGGCATTGTGTGTCCAGGAAGCAATCCGTGCATTGCTAACATATTCAGGTAATTTAGTCTATTTGAGCGTTCATGCCGCACTTCGTCTTGTTTGTAAATTAGGTTTATATTGATATCCCCTGTTACTATGATGTTATTGTTTTGCGATATTTTACTTAGATGTTGATTTAGAGAATCAATAAACTCTTCGGTGTTCGTTATTGAAGGAGATCTGTAAATACCAAAGATTACAATATCGGGAGAGATGGTAATTTGTAGACAAGATGCATTTACTAATATTATTTCCGTAACTTTAGCTTTATGTGTGTTTTTTTATATAGGCTACGACTCCATCTGCTCTATTTAAATGGTTTGTAGTTTGGTACGAAGTATAATCATTGATTTGGGGTATGTTCTTACTTGCGTTTAATCTACATTCACTGAGTATAATTAGGTCAACATGGGTATTTAAATTTGCTATGTTTAATTGTAAATTATCAAAGTTGGTGTAGACACTTCTAATATTTTGTGATATTATAGTAAAATCTTTACTAGTTGTCTTTATCGGTTTCGGAAAATCGCTTACAGAGCATGTGAAAACTTGTGCTATCTCAATACTGTCTAATTCTTGTATCGTTTGTAGTGTGTTATGTGAGTATATGAGAATGTGTTTATGTTCAATTGTTTTTGTGATTGTTTGTATTGATTGTGTGAGTGTTATTAAAAGAGTATGTGTGAGTTGTTTGATGTTTAGTGTGTTCTTCAACATTTCAGTTACATAAAATATCATAAAACAAATACAAGTTAATAATTCTGTTACGAGTATATAAAATATTTTCACGACTAGTCATATAAGTTGCATGAGGTTATTTATTTGTGATTCTGATTTTATAGCAATGATAGTGGAGTTTTCATCTTTTCTCACATATACTCTCCCGTGTATGCTGTCCAGCAAAATTTATAATTTTTTGACTTCGCAAGGTCCCGTGCGAGGAAGTGTAGTCTCCTCTCGCTGGGAGCTGCTCAGAGACAAATACAGGTGTTTAAGACTGTTGACTCCGTCGATCGCCGTTTTGACTCAAAATAGGCAGTTTTCAACGAGATATTTTCTATGAAAACGTGATCTAAGAAACATGCGACTCACAAATTATTATAAACAGTATCTTTGTCTAAAATCGTAGCCCATACCCCTTTTCTTTCTATGGAGTATTTGTGAATACTGACAATTTACCCGAGCAGTGTTTTATAAACTTCACTTTTAACATCGATTTCGAAGCTCAATTGTTTTAATACCATTGTAAAAATAGGACATTTTACTTTATTATGCAAGTCTACATATCATTACGCAAATAGTTAGATGGGGTATGAGTTAATTTGAGATTATTTTCATACGAAATTCAAATCCATTTACAGCGAAATTACGAAGAAATCACTGTTGTAAACATGCAAAATTTACCATTAATTTCTTTAATTTACAAAAAGTTTTTAGTCTAACTTAAAAGAAGAACATATTATCTTAAGTTTGAATACATAAAACCTATATAATGATGCACAATTTATTTTATAGACATTTTTTTAAACTGCTATAAAACACTCCGCGCAAAACATTTCAAATTAGTCAGCCGCCGGGCTCTTCAGAGGCAGGACGTATGTCGCTCGTACCCAGAAACGGCTGTGCCGAAAACATCGCTGATTTACGTAGCGTGGTACAGTTTAAAGCGCAACCGACACTTCTTAGTACTATGTTGAGTAAATATTTTATAAGACTATGGATATGAATTTATGTTAATATTATATACACTACATTAATTGGATAAAAAATGTAATATCTATATCTATATAATATATTATATAATCTTATTATATAAAAGAAAGTTGGGCTAGTTACACTATTTATAACTCAAGAACGGATGAACCGATTTGGCTGAAAATAAGTCAAAGTCAAAGTCAAAGTATTTATTTTGCAATTTGATTTACCAAGAAATTCTTTTGCACGTCATAAACTTTTTTTCCTACCAGCACTTCGACGTGAATGAATGGCCTGCTGTTGAGAAGAAGTGCCGCAAGAAACTCAACAGTTACATATGATAGCCTTTTTTAAATCATTTTGTGTTGTACAATAATAACTTAATAATAATATAATGTCAAATTAATAACAATATAATGTCAACTTAATAATAATATATGTAATAAGTACAATAAATAAGCATAAGAGTAGATGTGCAGAGAAGCAAATGTGTTTCATGTCCACAGAGTCTTGTCATTTAAGTAATCTTCTACTTTATAGTAACCTTTCCTCATAAGGTAATCTTTAATTATGACTTTAAATTTATTTAAAGGTAATTCTACAAGACGTTGTGGTACTTTGTTAAATAGTTTAATGCTCAGTCCAACAAATGACTTTCCTGTTTTATGAAGCCTGACATTAGGAACGGCAAGTCTGTGCTTATTCCTTGTGTTAAATTTGTGACAGTCGGATTTTTTTAGAAAATTATTGTAATTCTTCCGAACATACATTAAACAATCAAAAATGTATTGCGAAGGAACGGTTAAAATGTTAATTTGTGTAAATAGACCTCTGAGCGAGTCACGAGGTCTAAGGTTGTAGATTGCACGAATAGCTCTTTTCTGTAATATAAATATAGACTCGATGTCAGCAGCAGAGCCCCACAACAGTAGACCATATGACATGACACTATGAAAATAACTAAAATAAACCAATCTTGCCGTTTCAACATCAGTGATATATCTTATTCTTCTTACTGCATAAGCAGCTGAGCTAAGTCTTGCTGCTAATGCAGTAATATGAGGACCCCATTGAAGTTTGGAATCAATATTAATTCCTAAAAACAAAGTATCATTAACTATTTCTAATTGCTCATCATTCATAGTAATGAATGTATCCATCTGTTTTACATTAGGCATGGCAAGTGGAGGGGTAGCTTAGACCCAGGAGACTGACATAGGATACTTTCATGGGGGAAGGGGGGATAGGAGGAGGAAGGGGGATAGGATTGGGAAGGGGGATATGATGGTGAAGGGGGATATGAGGGGTTAGGGGAATAGGAGGGGGAGGGGCGATAGGAGGGGGAAGGGGGATAGTAGGGGGAAGGGTGATATGATGGGGTAGGGGGGATATGAGGGGGTAGGGGGATAGGAGGGGGAGGAGGATATGATGGGTTAGGGGGATATGAGGGTGTAGGGGGATAGTAGGGGGAAGGGGGATAGGAGGGGAAGGTGGATGGGATGGGGAAGGGGGATATTAGTGGGAAGGGGGATAGGAGAGGGGGAGGAGGATATGATGGGTTAGGGGGATATGAGGGTGTAGGGGGATAGTAGGGGGAAGGGGGATAGGAGGGGAAGGTGGATGGGATGGGGAAGGGGGATATTAGTGGGAAGGGGGATAGGAGAGGGAAGGGGGATATGATGGTGAAGGGGGATATGAGGGGTTAGGGGAATAGGAGGGAGAGGGGCGATAGGAGGGGGAAGGGGGATAGTAGGGGGAAGGGTGATATGATGGGGTAGGGGGGATATGAGGGGGTAGGGGGATAGGAGGGGGAGGAGGATATGATGGGTTAGGGGGATATGAGGGTGTAGGGGGATAGTAGGGGGAAGGGGGATAGGAGGGGGAAGGGGGATATGATGGGGAAGGGGGATATGATGGGGAAGGGGGATATGATGGGGAAGGGGGATATGAGGGGGTAGGGGAAAAGGAGGGGGAGGGACGATAGGAGGGGGAAGGGTGATATGATGGGGTAGGGGGATAGGAGGGGGAAGGGGGATATGATGGGATATGAGGGGGTAGGGGGATAGGAGGGGGAGGGGATAGGTGGGTAAGGGGGAAGGGGGGGGAAGGGGGGGGAGTTAAAAAAGGAAACTACGCGCGGTTGAAACCGCGAGGGCAACCGCTAGTGGGAAATAAAGCTAAACTACAATGGAATCCGTTTATAATGACATCGATGGGAATTGACAAACGCGTCATAATAAGTGGACGTCATACAAAGCGTTTTGTAAAAAAAAATATTTTTTTGTTTCTCATGATTTTAAAACTACATATTTTAAGAATTAATGCGTTAATTTCTTGTCGCGGTTTTCGAATCGTTCAATTTAAATGTTTTAAAACCAAAAGGGTTCAATTGAACGATTCCTTGATGCGGTTGTATGAGTATGATTCTCCATTTTTAGGGTTCCGTAGCCAAATGGCAAAAAACGGAACCCTTATGGATTCGTCATGTCTGTCTGTCTGTCCGTCCGTATGTCACAGCCACTTTTTACCGAAACTATAAGAGCTATACTGTTGAAAATTAGTAAGTAGATGTATTCTGTGAACCGCATTAAGATTTTCATACAAAAATAGAAAAATAATAATAAATTTTGGGGGCTCTACCATACCTAGAACTGAAACTCAAATTTTTTTTTATCCAACCCTTACGTGTGGGGTATCTATGGATAGGTCTTTAAAAATGATAATAAGGTTTCTTATATCATTTTTTTCTAAACTGAATAGTTTGCGCGAGAGACACTTCCAAAGTTGCCCCCCCCCCCTGTAACTTCTAAAATAAGAGAACGATAAATCTAAAAAAAATATATGATGTACATTATTATGCAAACTTCCATTGAAAATTGGTTACAAGTGCTGTATCAGCCTAAACTGAATAAAAGTTATTCATTTTCATTTGAAATTAAAATGTAATTCTATTCATATAAACAGGTAACACACATTTTGATTAGTGTACATAATGTCATTTGTAATAGTTGTTATTTGATTAAAATATTTACTTTTATTTTGTAAGCGAAATTTGAACAGAACAATTTTGTAATACATAGAAGGCACACTTAAAATGTGATGTGCTTTATTCAAATGGGATGTTAACATTTGACTTTAAACGGTCTATAGGTCTAAATCAGATTGTTATAAAAATAGTATTCTGAAATCGGTATTTTATTTCTAAATTACGTATCGAATGGTCATACTTAAAAGACTTACATATGTCAACAATTTTCATTAGGTAAGTAAGTATTTACACACACATTTGGGAAGGATTACTTTATTAGTATTAATTGGCTACTCTTAAAAAATCTAGGTACTTCATGTAAACAGTAAGATATTGTCAATGTTTACTACATTGATAAATATTTTACCCATTATATAACAACACACACTTACTTATGCCCTGTTATGATTATGTAAGGATAAGTAAGGATATAATATAAAAACTACACACTATTTAGTATATTATTTGAAATATTGAGTAATATAAATAGTTAAAAATAAACAATATTTAAAATTAAAACAAAAGGATCAAAGTGATTACTTTGACTACAGCAAGACATTGCTTATCTTGACCTGGCGCGCATGCGCGAAACCCGAAATTCGAAAACTCGACGCGACGCATTTATCGTTAACCCTCTTAATCCTCTTTGTGTAGGCCAAGGTGTTTCGCACAAAGTTTCTCTTTTTGTCTGACGTTAAAAGATTTTGTCTTCTTTAGGAGTTCAGTTTTAATAATTGTCGACGATAACTCAACGACAATCGGGCAACTTTTAACATTAAAGTCAAAGTCAAAGTCAAAGTCAAAATATTTATTTTGCAATTTCATTTACCAAGAAATTCTTTTGCACGTCATAAACTTTTTTTCCTACCAGCACTTCGACGTGAATGAATGGCCTGCTGCTGAGAAGAAGTGCCGCAAGAAACTCAACAGTTACATATGATACCCTTTTTTAAATCATTTTGTGTTGTACAATATTAACTTAATAATAATATAATGTCAACTTAATAACAATATAATGTCAACTTAATAATAATATAATAAGTACAATAAATAAGCATAAGAGATTACGTTTGCTTTGCACTCTGTATATGTCTCTTATTTGACGAGCCATTTGGTGTAATGGTCGAGAAGTCGGCTATTACACCAGAGGTCGCGAGTTCGATCCCCGCACGGTACAAACATTTGTGTGCATGAACATGTTTGTTTGTATCGGTCTGGGTGTTTCTATGTATAATATGTATGTATTTACAAAAAAAAGTATATAAGTAATGTTTATCCGTTGTTTAGCACCCATAGCACAAGCTAATGCTTAGTTTGGGGCTAGATGGCGCTGTGTGAATAATGTCCAGAGATATATATATATTTATTATTATATTTATGTCTTTTGTGTCAATCATGCAGTCGACTGCACTGGATAAACTCACTGTCATTTTGATTAAGTCTTCTTTGGTCTCTTGGGGTGCCTTAGGGACATTTTTAATCTCGATGTTTGCCTTTCGATTGCTTCTTTGAAGGTCCTCAAGTTTGTTCTCCAGGACTGTGATGTAGGCCTCATCAATCCTAGCCTGTTCTTCAAACTGAGCCAATCTTTTTGTGAGCTCTTCGTTCTGCTCACTGAGGGCTGCCATTATTTCCATGAGTGTAGGGTAGATCTTTTGGATTTCTTGTTGTTGCGGGGCCATCAATGCGGTCATACGGCTTAGCATCTTCTCTTTAAACTTGTCTAACTTCCTTTCGTAGTCAAAAGGCTTTACTCGCTTTGTGACGTTATTAGTGGGAGTTGTCATGTTTGTTTGTTCTGTTTGATCTGTTTGATCCCCTGTTGGTACGGAACCGGAGAACGTCTCTTCGTGGCTCATGTCCTGTTGTTCATTCATATTATTACCTGTGGTATTACTCATCGTACGTAGGCACAGATTACTAATAAGTTACTACGTAACAGATCCATCATTTCCCCGCAAAACGACCAATACCTAATGCTTTATTGAACTCAACTTTCTAGCTGTCAAACGACGCGAATAAAAATGAACTTAACGGCTTTGACTCAACGGAGCGTTTCAAGTGCAAAACGCACGATGACATGCGGCCGTTGGTGTGAGAAAGTAGGGTTGGTCCAATGAAATAAATTACAAAGGTAGGTAAACGTGCCGCGCGACTACACAGGCGGACGTGTGGCACCCTCTGCTTACTTGTGCGTTTGAACTCACGGCTAGCAGTAGGTGCTTATCGCGCGACCTTGAGCGAGTGACGAAGGCCTGACGTAGGCAAATAAAATAGGCGTAGCAGTTAGACTTCGTAGTCGCTAGTCGTAGCACATACCGCGTAATCGTAGCACGTGTCGCGTAGTCGTAGCACTGGTCGGTCGAATGACAATCTTAATTTCGTCGCGGCTGTTCATTGTTCTCGTGGCTCATTTGGAACACTGGCACGTTCGGTCCGCAACGGGCGTAGGGCGCGCAGGTTCAAATCCGACGAGCTTACAAAAAATCAATGCGACTCATGCTCGGGCTTCGGACGATCAAGGGCGCAGCGACAGTGCTGAGAAAGGTCGGGGGCGCAGTCCCAGGGGCTCCAATATCAGTGCGAAAGCAAACGCCGACACGTCCGCTCGGTACGGAAGCCGGAAAGGAACAGGAAAAGGGCCAGAAGAGCAACTCATTAGTAGTAAGTAATAATGACAAGAAGAAGAAGACTGCCAGAAGCCCAATGCACTGCGTGACATGTGTGACATGTGACGTCGCCGCCGTTTAGCACGGGTACGTAAAGGATAGTGAGATATCGCCACTCTCTTGAACATAATACAATATCAAAGAAAATTCTTGTTTGATTACAAAAGGTTAACTGTTTAAAATCAAACAAAACTCAAGTGGGCGGTGATCTCTAAGTTCTCTAACTTAAATAAACAGCAGAATAATTCTGGCAGATAGCTCATGTTCATGTGCTCATTGAGTTATTAGACTTCAAAGCTAAATTCTAAACACAATTTTATTTTCAAATAAGGCGGTACTCAGACGTAGACACTTTTTGTAGTCGACACGTCATTACGATATTCACTGGTGGCTAATATCCAACATAAGACACCTAAGATTGATTTTGATTTTTGATTTTAAGCGTCATCGTATGCCTTATACTTGTAATAAATACCTGATGGGTGACCGGCAGCGGCGTGGGCGGGCGCAGCTTGGGCGCGAAAAACCGCGGCCAGATCATCAGATTCATCAGCAGAGCGGAGCTCACCGCGATCAGCAGCACCTGATGACGATGATGAATTTATGACAGTGCGAAATTACAGAGAAAATATTGATATGACCAAGGGAACTTAGGTACGAACGGTATGTTAGAAATAGTATTTCCGAATCGCGAATCAACATTTTTATTCGAGATTCAGTAAATATTTTAATTGTCCGTGTTCCCACTATCCGTCATTTTTCACGATTTCGTGATAGTGTAAACCCGGACAATTATTATAAAGATTCATCAAAAAAGACTATTCGTCAAAAAACACGAATCGTCATTGACAGATTAATGTGAATGAGCTCTTATAGTTGCAACGGGTTGGTCTGTCGCGAATTAATACGAGGCGTTTTTTAAAGGAATAGCAGTAAGACTAAGCATAGATAGTACCTCCTTCCACCAGAACCAGAGCGAGTAGACGTGCACGTGTATGTGGTGGTGGTCCAGGCCGTCCTGGTTGCTGTCCGGTTCCAGGATGTCGGGGCCGTCCAGGACCTCCTCCGTCACTTGCACTGCTTGGTCGCAGGTCTCTTGCAGGTATAGGAAGAACCCGTGGTTCCCTGGAATGCAGTTGAGAAATTGACATGGCTTAACAGACCATGTAACGTTAAAAACAATATTTAGGCGACTGATTAATAATAGTTTATTTATTATTTATTTATTTATATTTGGAAAACCAACAGCAATTAATACTAGTAAAAATTAACTAAAATTATAACTACTTAGCCATTTACATATTTATAGTTGAGAATATATTTTTTTACTAGGGAAAAAGCCCTACCACCAACCTGACCCAAAGTGGGAATCGAACCCACGACCTCCGCGTTTTTATACCTGAGCGGCTGTAGCTGGTTGATCGTGAAGTTTGGACTGTAGCCGACACCCAGATAAAACAACTTTTTTTTTTTATTAGTACAAATGAAAATTCTTAGACAAGACTTACCAGTGGGTTCAGTGGAACCATACAAAGTTATCAGGGAGAGAGTGTTGGGTTCCGAGTCCTGCAACGACAAGGCTGTGTCCTGCCCTTCGATGAGCGGTCGCGAGTTCTTCAGCTTCCAAGGCAGGGGTTTTGCTGACACTGAGGTCTCTAGCTTTTGCGCGTAGAATACGCTCTCTTGAATGTATAGCTGAAAGGAACCGAAATACCTAGTTAATAGGAGTTTTTATAAGACTATTTCATCATTTCATTTCAAAAAACCCCTTTTTATATACCAGGTGATAGGTTCCTGTACTGGACCGTCTAGGTGGGTACCACCGCAGTGGCAGATATTTTCCCGTGAAATAGAAGTGTGTCAAGCACTTTGTGTTTCGGGGAAAGGGCATTGAAGCTAGTGAAATTACTGGGTATATGAGACCTAATAACTGTCGTCTGGGTGTAGCGGGCGCAGGGCAGTGCCAGACAGTAAATGCTTAGTTACTGTTTGGCACTGAACTGTCTAAGGGCAGACGTGGCGCTTAACATCAGGTGTACGATCTGCTCGTCTTGTTACACATTGCAATAAAAAAAAACTAAAACCGACCCAAAAATCTACCTCCCGAATTTCAAGACAGTAACTTTTAAAATGACGGAGTTTTACAAACTTTCAACCCCCTTTTTACCCTCTTAGGGGGTGAGTTTCCAAAAACCTTTTTTAGTGAAAACTTACGCATTATGAATTCTTGTACAAAATTTCAAGTTGCTAGGTCTTGTAGTTTGGGCTGGGCGTTGATTGCCTGTCAGTCAGTCAGTCAGTCAGTCATATAAATATGTAGATGTTTAGACAAGTATCTCACCTGTCTGTCATGGACGCCTATGTAGAGCGAGGGAGGCGTGACGGGAGCCGAGCCCTCCATGAGGGATTGCGTGGCCTCCCATAGCACGTCGATGTTCTGCAGCGACCCGCCGTGAAGTCGCCACATGCCCGCCACTGGCGCGTCCAACTGATACAAACATATTGATTGATTAGAAAAGAAAGATACAATACAATTGTCAGTCAGCACAACAAGATAGATAAACAAGTATCAGCTAATAAAGTCCCAGGGCTAAGGCCTTAATCCATCATTGAAATCAAGTTATCATAACGATAATGGGTACTGGCTTTGCCATTTTGTGCCGCCACCGCCACCGCCGACGTAGGCCCCGGGTTGCTGCCGCCCGCGCACTCGCGAAGGTTCAACACTTCTGCCGCCATAGCATCCGCTGTTCCCCAATGGTACATACCTTCTGTCGCCATAGCAACCGCTGTTCCCCCGGCTTGCGTACTGCGATCACGCCCTCGGGCAAGGCCACGCCCACCGCCACCGCCGACGTAGGCCCTGGGTTGCTGCCGCCCGCGCACTCGCGACGGCTCAGCGCTAGCTGGTGTTCCGCTACGCTGAAGTTCCATCTGATGAAGAAAAGAAACGGATTAACAAACTTAAGATGAACTGGACGCGACCGCCGTCTGCTGCTCGCTGGAGCAGCCCGCGGACCCGCACTCGTACACCACTCCGCCCTGGGTCACGAGCTACAGAACAAGACTCACTTCTCATTGCCGTTCCTAGGGTCAAGCGCGCGCACAGTGCTAGAGTGCCGCCGCAGGACCAGCAGGTCTCTGCCCGCGCCCGCCGTCTGCTGCTCGCTGGAGCAGCCCGCGGACCCGCACTCGTACACCACTCCGCCCTGGGTCACGAGCTACAGAACAAGACTCACTTCTCATTGCCGTTCCTAGGGTCAAGCGCGCGCACAGTGCTAGAGTGCCGCCGCAGGACCAGCAGGTCTCTGCCCGCGCCCGCCGTCTGCTGCTCGCTGGAGCAGCCCGCGGACCCGCACTCGTACACCACTCCGCCCTGGGTCACGAGCTACAGAACAAGACTCACTTCTCATTGCCGTTCCTAGGGTCAAGCGCGCGCACAGTGCTAGAGTGCCGCCGCAGGACCAGCAGGTCTCTGCCCGCGCCCGCCGTCTGCTGCTCGCTGGAGCAGCCCGCGGACCCGCACTCGTACACCACTCCGCCCTGGGTCACGAGCTACAGAACAAGACTCACTTCTCATTGCCGTTCCTAGGGTCAAGCGCGCGCACAGTGCTAGAGTGCCGCCGCAGGACCAGCAGGTCTCTGCCCGCGCCCGCCGTCTGCTGCTCGCTGGAGCAGCCCGCGGACCCGCACTCGTACACCACTCCGCCCTGGGTCACGAGCTACAGAACAAGACTCACTTCTCATTGCCGTTCCTAGGGTCAAGCGCGCGCACAGTGCTAGAGTGCCGCCGCAGGACCAGCAGGTCTCTGCCCGCGCCCGCCGTCTGCTGCTCGCTGGAGCAGCCCGCGGACCCGCACTCGTACACCACTCCGCCCTGGGTCACGAGCTACAGAACAAGACTCACTTCTCATTGCCGTTCCTAGGGTCAAGCGCGCGCACAGTGCTAGAGTGCCGCCGCAGGACCAGCAGGTCTCTGCCCGCGCCCGCCGTCTGCTGCTCGCTGGAGCAGCCCGCGGACCCGCACTCGTACACCACTCCGCCCTGGGTCACGAGCTACAGAACAAGACTCACTTCTCATTGCCGTTCCTAGGGTCAAGCGCGCGCACAGTGCTAGAGTGCCGCCGCAGGACCAGCAGGTCTCTGCCCGCGCCCGCCGTCTGCTGCTCGCTGGAGCAGCCCGCGGACCCGCACTCGTACACCACTCCGCCCTGGGTCACGAGCTACAGAACAAGACTCACTTCTCATTGCCGTTCCTAGGGTCAAGCGCGCGCACAGTGCTAGAGTGCCGCCGCAGGACCAGCAGGTCTCTGCCCGCGCCCGCCGTCTGCTGCTCGCTGGAGCAGCCCGCGGACCCGCACTCGTACACCACTCCGCCCTGGGTCACGAGCTACAGAACAAGACTCACTTCTCATTGCCGTTCCTAGGGTCAAGCGCGCGCACAGTGCTAGAGTGCCGCCGCAGGACCAGCAGGTCTCTGCCCGCGCCCGCCGTCTGCTGCTCGCTGGAGCAGCCCGCGGACCCGCACTCGTACACCACTCCGCCCTGGGTCACGAGCTACAGAACAAGACTCACTTCTCATTGCCGTTCCTAGGGTCAAGCGCGCGCACAGTGCTAGAGTGCCGCCGCAGGACCAGCAGGTCTCTGCCCGCGCCCGCCGTCTGCTGCTCGCTGGAGCAGCCCGCGGACCCGCACTCGTACACCACTCCGCCCTGGGTCACGAGCTACAGAACAAGACTCACTTCTCATTGCCGTTCCTAGGGTCAAGCGCGCGCACAGTGCTAGAGTGCCGCCGCAGGACCAGCAGGTCTCTGCCCGCGCCCGCCGTCTGCTGCTCGCTGGAGCAGCCCGCGGACCCGCACTCGTACACCACTCCGCCCTGGGTCACGAGCTACAGAACAAGACTCACTTCTCATTGCCGTTCCTAGGGTCAAGCGCGCGCACAGTGCTAGAGTGCCGCCGCAGGACCAGCAGGTCTCTGCCCGCGCCCGCCGTCTGCTGCTCGCTGGAGCAGCCCGCGGACCCGCACTCGTACACCACTCCGCCCTGGGTCACGAGCTACAGAACAAGACTCACTTCTCATTGCCGTTCCTAGGGTCAAGCGCGCGCACAGTGCTAGAGTGCCGCCGCAGGACCAGCAGGTCTCTGCCCGCGCCCGCCGTCTGCTGCTCGCTGGAGCAGCCCGCGGACCCGCACTCGTACACCACTCCGCCCTGGGTCACGAGCTACAGAACAAGACTCACTTCTCATTGCCGTTCCTAGGGTCAAGCGCGCGCACAGTGCTAGAGTGCCGCCGCAGGACCAGCAGGTCTCTGCCCGCGCCCGCCGTCTGCTGCTCGCTGGAGCAGCCCGCGGACCCGCACTCGTACACCACTCCGCCCTGGGTCACGAGCTACAGAACAAGACTCACTTCTCATTGCCGTTCCTAGGGTCAAGCGCGCGCACAGTGCTAGAGTGCCGCCGCAGGACCAGCAGGTCTCTGCCCGCGCCCGCCGTCTGCTGCTCGCTGGAGCAGCCCGCGGACCCGCACTCGTACACCACTCCGCCCTGGGTCACGAGCTACAGAACAAGACTCACTTCTCATTGCCGTTCCTAGGGTCAAGCGCGCGCACAGTGCTAGAGTGCCGCCGCAGGACCAGCAGGTCTCTGCCCGCGCCCGCCGTCTGCTGCTCGCTGGAGCAGCCCGCGGACCCGCACTCGTACACCACTCCGCCCTGGGTCACGAGCTACAGAACAAGACTCACTTCTCATTGCCGTTCCTAGGGTCAAGCGCGCGCACAGTGCTAGAGTGCCGCCGCAGGACCAGCAGGTCTCTGCCCGCGCCCGCCGTCTGCTGCTCGCTGGAGCAGCCCGCGGACCCGCACTCGTACACCACTCCGCCCTGGGTCACGAGCTACAGAACAAGACTCACTTCTCATTGCCGTTCCTAGGGTCAAGCGCGCGCACAGTGCTAGAGTGCCGCCGCAGGACCAGCAGGTCTCTGCCCGCGCCCGCCGTCTGCTGCTCGCTGGAGCAGCCCGCGGACCCGCACTCGTACACCACTCCGCCCTGGGTCACGAGCTACAGAACAAGACTCACTTCTCATTGCCGTTCCTAGGGTC
Organism: Mecyna flavalis; assembly: GCA_949319885.1. Classification (NCBI taxonomy): domain Eukaryota; kingdom Metazoa; phylum Arthropoda; class Insecta; order Lepidoptera; family Crambidae; genus Mecyna; species Mecyna flavalis. The sequence continues at coordinate 3,829,750 of OX439413.1, forward strand.
AAGCGCGCGCACAGTGCTAGAGTGCCGCCGCAGGACCAGCAGGTCTCTGCCCGCGCCCGCCGTCTGCTGCTCGCTGGAGCAGCCCGCGGACCCGCACTCGTACACCACTCCGCCCTGGGTCACGAGCTACAGAACAAGACTCACTTCTCATTGCCGTTCCTAGGGTCAAGCGCGCGCACAGTGCTAGAGTGCCGCCGCAGGACCAGCAGGTCTCTGCCCGCGCCCGCCGTCTGCTGCTCGCTGGAGCAGCCCGCGGACCCGCACTCGTACACCACTCCGCCCTGGGTCACGAGCTACAGAACAAGACTCACTTCTCATTGCCGTTCCTAGGGTCAAGCGCGCGCACAGTGCTAGAGTGCCGCCGCAGGACCAGCAGGTCTCTGCCCGCGCCCGCCGTCTGCTGCTCGCTGGAGCAGCCCGCGGACCCGCACTCGTACACCACTCCGCCCTGGGTCACGAGCTACAGAACAAGACTCACTTCTCATTGCCGTTCCTAGGGTCAAGCGCGCGCACAGTGCTAGAGTGCCGCCGCAGGACCAGCAGGTCTCTGCCCGCGCCCGCCGTCTGCTGCTCGCTGGAGCAGCCCGCGGACCCGCACTCGTACACCACTCCGCCCTGGGTCACGAGCTACAGAACAAGACTCACTTCTCATTGCCGTTCCTAGGGTCAAGCGCGCGCACAGTGCTAGAGTGCCGCCGCAGGACCAGCAGGTCTCTGCCCGCGCCCGCCGTCTGCTGCTCGCTGGAGCAGCCCGCGGACCCGCACTCGTACACCACTCCGCCCTGGGTCACGAGCTACAGAACAAGACTCACTTCTCATTGCCGTTCCTAGGGTCAAGCGCGCGCACAGTGCTAGAGTGCCGCCGCAGGACCAGCAGGTCTCTGCCCGCGCCCGCCGTCTGCTGCTCGCTGGAGCAGCCCGCGGACCCGCACTCGTACACCACTCCGCCCTGGGTCACGAGCTACAGAACAAGACTCACTTCTCATTGCCGTTCCTAGGGTCAAGCGCGCGCACAGTGCTAGAGTGCCGCCGCAGGACCAGCAGGTCTCTGCCCGCGCCCGCCGTCTGCTGCTCGCTGGAGCAGCCCGCGGACCCGCACTCGTACACCACTCCGCCCTGGGTCACGAGCTACAGAACAAGACTCACTTCTCATTGCCGTTCCTAGGGTCAAGCGCGCGCACAGTGCTAGAGTGCCGCCGCAGGACCAGCAGGTCTCTGCCCGCGCCCGCCGTCTGCTGCTCGCTGGAGCAGCCCGCGGACCCGCACTCGTACACCACTCCGCCCTGGGTCACGAGCTACAGAACAAGACTCACTTCTCATTGCCGTTCCTAGGGTCAAGCGCGCGCACAGTGCTAGAGTGCCGCCGCAGGACCAGCAGGTCTCTGCCCGCGCCCGCCGTCTGCTGCTCGCTGGAGCAGCCCGCGGACCCGCACTCGTACACCACTCCGCCCTGGGTCACGAGCTACAGAACAAGACTCACTTCTCATTGCCGTTCCTAGGGTCAAGCGCGCGCACAGTGCTAGAGTGCCGCCGCAGGACCAGCAGGTCTCTGCCCGCGCCCGCCGTCTGCTGCTCGCTGGAGCAGCCCGCGGACCCGCACTCGTACACCACTCCGCCCTGGGTCACGAGCTACAGAACAAGACTCACTTCTCATTGCCGTTCCTAGGGTCAAGCGCGCGCACAGTGCTAGAGTGCCGCCGCAGGACCAGCAGGTCTCTGCCCGCGCCCGCCGTCTGCTGCTCGCTGGAGCAGCCCGCGGACCCGCACTCGTACACCACTCCGCCCTGGGTCACGAGCTACAGAACAAGACTCACTTCTCATTGCCGTTCCTAGGGTCAAGCGCGCGCACAGTGCTAGAGTGCCGCCGCAGGACCAGCAGGTCTCTGCCCGCGCCCGCCGTCTGCTGCTCGCTGGAGCAGCCCGCGGACCCGCACTCGTACACCACTCCGCCCTGGGTCACGAGCTACAGAACAAGACTCACTTCTCATTGCCGTTCCTAGGGTCAAGCGCGCGCACAGTGCTAGAGTGCCGCCGCAGGACCAGCAGGTCTCTGCCCGCGCCCGCCGTCTGCTGCTCGCTGGAGCAGCCCGCGGACCCGCACTCGTACACCACTCCGCCCTGGGTCACGAGCTACAGAACAAGACTCACTTCTCATTGCCGTTCCTAGGGTCAAGCGCGCGCACAGTGCTAGAGTGCCGCCGCAGGACCAGCAGGTCTCTGCCCGCGCCCGCCGTCTGCTGCTCGCTGGAGCAGCCCGCGGACCCGCACTCGTACACCACTCCGCCCTGGGTCACGAGCTACAGAACAAGACTCACTTCTCATTGCCGTTCCTAGGGTCAAGCGCGCGCACAGTGCTAGAGTGCCGCCGCAGGACCAGCAGGTCTCTGCCCGCGCCCGCCGTCTGCTGCTCGCTGGAGCAGCCCGCGGACCCGCACTCGTACACCACTCCGCCCTGGGTCACGAGCTACAGAACAAGACTCACTTCTCATTGCCGTTCCTAGGGTCAAGCGCGCGCACAGTGCTAGAGTGCCGCCGCAGGACCAGCAGGTCTCTGCCCGCGCCCGCCGTCTGCTGCTCGCTGGAGCAGCCCGCGGACCCGCACTCGTACACCACTCCGCCCTGGGTCACGAGCTACAGAACAAGACTCACTTCTCATTGCCGTTCCTAGGGTCAAGCGCGCGCACAGTGCTAGAGTGCCGCCGCAGGACCAGCAGGTCTCTGCCCGCGCCCGCCGTCTGCTGCTCGCTGGAGCAGCCCGCGGACCCGCACTCGTACACCACTCCGCCCTGGGTCACGAGCTACAGAACAAGACTCACTTCTCATTGCCGTTCCTAGGGTCAAGCGCGCGCACAGTGCTAGAGTGCCGCCGCAGGACCAGCAGGTCTCTGCCCGCGCCCGCCGTCTGCTGCTCGCTGGAGCAGCCCGCGGACCCGCACTCGTACACCACTCCGCCCTGGGTCACGAGCTACAGAACAAGACTCACTTCTCATTGCCGTTCCTAGGGTCAAGCGCGCGCACAGTGCTAGAGTGCCGCCGCAGGACCAGCAGGTCTCTGCCCGCGCCCGCCGTCTGCTGCTCGCTGGAGCAGCCCGCGGACCCGCACTCGTACACCACTCCGCCCTGGGTCACGAGCTACAGAACAAGACTCACTTCTCATTGCCGTTCCTAGGGTCAAGCGCGCGCACAGTGCTAGAGTGCCGCCGCAGGACCAGCAGGTCTCTGCCCGCGCCCGCCGTCTGCTGCTCGCTGGAGCAGCCCGCGGACCCGCACTCGTACACCACTCCGCCCTGGGTCACGAGCTACAGAACAAGACTCACTTCTCATTGCCGTTCCTAGGGTCAAGCGCGCGCACAGTGCTAGAGTGCCGCCGCAGGACCAGCAGGTCTCTGCCCGCGCCCGCCGTCTGCTGCTCGCTGGAGCAGCCCGCGGACCCGCACTCGTACACCACTCCGCCCTGGGTCACGAGCTACAGAACAAGACTCACTTCTCATTGCCGTTCCTAGGGTCAAGCGCGCGCACAGTGCTAGAGTGCCGCCGCAGGACCAGCAGGTCTCTGCCCGCGCCCGCCGTCTGCTGCTCGCTGGAGCAGCCCGCGGACCCGCACTCGTACACCACTCCGCCCTGGGTCACGAGCTACAGAACAAGACTCACTTCTCATTGCCGTTCCTAGGGTCAAGCGCGCGCACAGTGCTAGAGTGCCGCCGCAGGACCAGCAGGTCTCTGCCCGCGCCCGCCGTCTGCTGCTCGCTGGAGCAGCCCGCGGACCCGCACTCGTACACCACTCCGCCCTGGGTCACGAGCTACAGAACAAGACTCACTTCTCATTGCCGTTCCTAGGGTCAAGCGCGCGCACAGTGCTAGAGTGCCGCCGCAGGACCAGCAGGTCTCTGCCCGCGCCCGCCGTCTGCTGCTCGCTGGAGCAGCCCGCGGACCCGCACTCGTACACCACTCCGCCCTGGGTCACGAGCTACAGAACAAGACTCACTTCTCATTGCCGTTCCTAGGGTCAAGCGCGCGCACAGTGCTAGAGTGCCGCCGCAGGACCAGCAGGTCTCTGCCCGCGCCCGCCGTCTGCTGCTCGCTGGAGCAGCCCGCGGACCCGCACTCGTACACCACTCCGCCCTGGGTCACGAGCTACAGAACAAGACTCACTTCTCATTGCCGTTCCTAGGGTCAAGCGCGCGCACAGTGCTAGAGTGCCGCCGCAGGACCAGCAGGTCTCTGCCCGCGCCCGCCGTCTGCTGCTCGCTGGAGCAGCCCGCGGACCCGCACTCGTACACCACTCCGCCCTGGGTCACGAGCTACAGAACAAGACTCACTTCTCATTGCCGTTCCTAGGGTCAAGCGCGCGCACAGTGCTAGAGTGCCGCCGCAGGACCAGCAGGTCTCTGCCCGCGCCCGCCGTCTGCTGCTCGCTGGAGCAGCCCGCGGACCCGCACTCGTACACCACTCCGCCCTGGGTCACGAGCTACAGAACAAGACTCACTTCTCATTGCCGTTCCTAGGGTCAAGCGCGCGCACAGTGCTAGAGTGCCGCCGCAGGACCAGCAGGTCTCTGCCCGCGCCCGCCGTCTGCTGCTCGCTGGAGCAGCCCGCGGACCCGCACTCGTACACCACTCCGCCCTGGGTCACGAGCTACAGAACAAGACTCACTTCTCATTGCCGTTCCTAGGGTCAAGCGCGCGCACAGTGCTAGAGTGCCGCCGCAGGACCAGCAGGTCTCTGCCCGCGCCCGCCGTCTGCTGCTCGCTGGAGCAGCCCGCGGACCCGCACTCGTACACCACTCCGCCCGACGCCGCGTCTAGGCCGAGCCATGTCGTCTCCCGAGCACCTGGGTCAAGTTTAAACAGATTAAAATGAGATATTGTAACGCGATAATATTTGTTATTGATAATGCACGGGCACTACTCGTCTTCGCAAATACTCTTCGGCACTTTGGTCGCGAAAACGTTCGCACGGAACGAAACAAATGTAACGGCCGATCGCGTCGCGGCCATAGGCGTACCTATGGCCGCGACGCGATCAAAGGTGTTTTTGAGTCCACGATTTTATTGTATACTAGTGGCCGCCTCCGCGGTTTCACCTGCGCGTAATTTCTTTTTTCAAATATCCCCCCTTCCCCACATTTCCGGGATAAAACGTATCCTATGTTCACCGGCGGTGGTAGTGTAGCTTTCCAACAGTGAAAGAGTTATTTAAATGGGTTCAGTAGTTTCGGAGCCTATTCAATATACAAACAAACAATCAAATCTTTCCTCTTTATAATATTAGTATAGATAAACAAAATATAGAATCAGCCTATAACAATTTCTCATTGAAAGGCAAGGCCTTCATCATCAAAATCGTCGAATTCGTGATCACAAACCCGAGCCGTGTTCAAAAAATCCGACATGAAAAGTCTTTCATTTTACAAGACAATTATCATCATTATCAGTCTAGGCTTAAGTGAAGGCTTGTAACAGCAGTCCACTGCTGAACATAGGCCAAAAAATGATTATGGGAAATACTGCGTATAGACCTTTTACGTAAGATTCCGTAACAATCCCAGTTAAATATATTATGACTCAGTTCACAACTAACCATAACTTTACAATTTAGTAAAAGTCATACATGATTAACTACATTGTCGTGACCAGAAAACACGTCGTTTTTTAATACGACACGCTTACGTGGTGCTTGTATCAATGCCCACGATTCATTATTGATAAGGAAGTTAATTAGATTAAAGTAGAAAATAAACATGAAAAAGTATTCAAGTTCATGTATTTCTAAGTTTTTTAACAAAAACTGTTTTATAAATAAATAAATGGTTTAAGAGAGGTAGACTTATGCTTTACCTCTCTCTTTCACTCCAATAAGCCGCTCGTGTGGGGAAATACCAACTTTAACCTTTCAGAAAACTACAGTGAAGTAGCTCTTCATAACTGTTGTGCTCAGGGCCTGATTTACCCATAGGCTAATTAGGCTGCAGCCTAGGGCGCGAGGATCGAGGGGGGCGCTGAAATCGTGTCTTCGTATGCACTAATCTAGCATCATTGCATCTACCCTATTTATTTCAACTAGACAAGACATTAAAACTAAATGTGTGCTTGAGAGTCCCTGATTTTAACATTAAATTTTGAAATTCCCATACAAATTAATCTTCACGTAAACGCGCGTTTCTGTGAGGCGAATTCAACAAAAATCGCACCGCACACTACAATAGGCACTCCTCAGCGCAGCAACAGCTCCTTAGCTTGCCGCGCGCAATGAGACCGGCTAATTTAACGGAGAAAGAGACAAATGTACTGAAATACGCCTGAGTGTAAGCGAGTAAAGTATATTCAGCTCAATTTGCAACCGAGCGACGCGGCACACACACGTCCGACGTCATTTATTTTTACCCATAAACGATTCAAAATTATATGGCCAAATCTGACGTTTACTGTGTTGTCAGCTTTTCATAAAATATAATTAGTGCTGTGATAAGTGAATGAACCAAAAAAATCGATTATCGTGGCAACCATCGATTATCGACGATAAATTATTCGTATTTTTGTACTTTTTATAAATAGTTGATTTTTATTGACAACCTTCACTTTTATTTGGTTCTAATGAAATAATAATTACACAATTATTATCCCTACAACATAAAAGCACGAAAAAGGCTTTTGTATAATCTAAAAATATTTACTTAATTACTATAATTTTCAAATAAATTATTAATCAGTTGCAAAAATGTTTCACTGTTTCAAATGTTTTCTCTAGAGTAAATATTTAAAAAACTCAAGTCGATTCAATGGCAATGGAAACTAAGTTGTCTATAGCCCTTAGGCCGCGTGGTCCGACCGGCTTGTCCGATCAATCGGACCACTATGTTTTTTATTTCCTGCTGGTTCGATTGATCGGATCATCAGGATTTTTCTAATCCTTGTAGTCCTACTATCGGACTAACGAAATTTTAAAAGTTCATCTTGTGCGATCGCTCGAACCACGAGACTTTTAAAAATCCTCTTAGTCCGACCACACTTCTTGTATCTTTCCTACTGGTCCGATCGATTTTAAATTGTGAGACCATAGCGAATTTGTGAGTACAAACTTCTGAGGTACAAACAACTTCAACAACAATAAAGCAAACAAGAGTTGAGTTTGTGCTTTGTTTTTATTAGGTACGCTGGATTAGTACGACAATATGGGCCGGTTTCACCACCTCCTGATTAGCAGATAGTTTATCTGACAGATTTTTGACATGATATTTTTGTGAAAAACTTGTTACAATATCTGACGGATCGGCTCTTTGCCACTTATCAGAAGGTAGTGAAAATGGCCCTACCGTATTTTGGTTCTGAATAATCATTACAATTTTTATGTTACGTAAATAAATAACAAGACGTAACTAACAAACTAACACGATTTTCAAATAAAAAAAATAATTGCAACTTCTTAAGGATTTTATGATCTTCCTTTTGTTATTAAAAAAATCCCAAAAAAATGATTTTAAGAATTTTCCAGACGCATTTATAATTGTTATTAGTAAGATTAATTTAATTAAAAAAAATCCTTTAAACCGTCACTCCTTTCTTTCTTATGTTTTTATAATATTAATTTGTTTTAAAAAAAATACATGACTAAAAAAATACTTTTTACTTTCTTTTGTCTTTATAATATTCATTTTAAATAAAAGAACAAATTTTTACTACTTGCTTTCTTTTGTTTTTACAATCTTCTGTTATTTCAACAAAATAACGAAGACAAATATCGTTGCCCGATCAATCGAATTAACAGGAAAAAAACGACCTAATTGTTCGATCAATCGGTCTATAAGGAAATGAATAGTCCCAGTAATTCGATAATCGGACCACGAGAACTTTAGAGTTCGATCAATCGAACCAACAGGAAATAAAAAACATGGTGGTCCGATCGATCGGACGAGCCGATCGGACCACGCGGCCTAAGGGGTCTATAGAAACTAAGCCAATACAAGTCATGCTGCCAAACACGAGATGGATTTGGTTTACTACTTGGTAGCCTGCAGTCACTTGTCATGGTTTTGGTCTTATAAAAATGCGTGAGGTTGCAGATCGATTTGAACACTTTTATGTAGTATTGAACCATGTTAAAATTTTCATAATACTACTCTACTCAGTTCCTACTTTTAGACCCGTCCGTAACACACCTGGAGGGGGCGCGTCCTCATAATTAGCCTAGGGCGGTCAGAACTCTTAATCAGGGCCTGGTTGTGCTATATTTCTTTGTTAAGTTTATACTATTGGCGATGTGCGAGTGATGCCTCGGGTATTACAAGTGTCTATATGCGACTGTAAGGGCGCTTTCAATTGAGGCGTTTCGTGTCGGACGGCTGCGGTACGTAAGCTGCGCGTTTGTCGCACCGCGTACGGACGGTCGTTACTTCGTTAGTTTTCATACAAAACGCGCGGTGCGGCAACAGTATACAGCGGTTGAGCGTTCGCGGTACGACAAACGGGCAGCTTACGTACCGCAGCCGTCCGACACGAAACGTCTAAATTGAAAGAGCCGTAACCGCTTACTATCAGCCAAACACATGAGCGCCACCCTTGCGGTATAAGGGGAAAAGAGTCTAACTAACATTTCCAAAGTAATCAGTACCAATCACTACATAGTATAAAACAAAGTCGCTTTCTCTGTCCCTATGTCCCTTTGTATGCTTAAATCTTTGAAACTACGCAACGGATTTTGATGCGGTTTTTTTTTATTAGATAGACTGATTCAAGAGGAAGGTTTATATGTATAATACATGCATAATATAGTAGAGAAACACTGATAATTTTAGAGGTTATTAATTTAAGGTGTAAATAATCACATTTTTTGCGCTTACATTGCAAACGCTGGCTGAACCCTACGAGATAGATCAAAGTAATGTACTACACTATTGTACACCTTAAAAAGTTTTACAAAAAAGTCCGCGATGGTATATGTCTATCTCTTAGGGATAACCCACAATAACCATTTTCCTTTACTTATTACGATAAAATAATGGCTTATTTACGAAAAAGTGATTTTAAGCAATGCAGTATTAATCCCTATCCAATAAAGTACCATAAATAAATTGTGCATGTAATCGATCAATATGGCCCTTTACATCATGTAATTTAAATGAATAGTTTCGAAGATATTACAGATTTAAAATGCAGGGACATAGCGGTTGCGGCGGTACCGGCCGGGGAGCGGATGGATGAACGTTTGTTATTCTTTCACGTAAAAACTATCTGAATTGATTTTAATGAAACTTTACAATAATATAGCTTATACATCAGAATAACACATATGCTACAATTTACAAGATATTCCCGCGGGATAACGTCCTATAGTTCACGCGGGCGAAGCCGCGGGCGGAAGGCTAGTGATAGTACAAAGTTACAATGGAAAGCATAAAAATATATATATGACTTAAAAGAGAGATAAATTTGAATGATAAAACTGGAGTAACACAGCCATAAATTATTTTTTCTGTCTTGCGATAATCCTATACACTCGTGGACATTTTATCAGAGCGACAAAACATAAACATAATACAGTCACGAATATACGAAAACTAAAATCGCACTATGCTTCATTTACGTAAATTTGAAGTGTATTTTTTACCAAGAGTGGAATTTTAAAAAGTAGGTATTATACAAAAATCAATTGACAAAAAACCAAATGTTTGTTTCGAAAATCTATTGAATTTGCATAAAATTTAAATGCTATACGATTCTGTCATAATATTCTTTGGAATTTTGCATAAGAACTGACTTGCGTTTATCCAACATACAGTAATATTTTAACTGCTCATCCCATAACTGCTTCTCCACACAACCTTATTTAAGTATGAAGAAAGAGGCCTGTTCTTATCCCGAAAATGTGATATGTAATTGATAAATACATACATTATGTAAAGGACCCAATACATCGCGAGCAAAACAGTAGTATGAATCATAACAACCTAATCACTAAACACTTTAGGAACATCTCCAAGAAAATTGAATTTAAAAAAATCTAGTTAAAGCCCAAATGGGCAAAAGCTGATTAAAAAATGTTGAAGTAAAGCATTTAATGAGTAAAATAGTTACCAGCTATAACTAAGTCATCGGAGTATTTGAATGAGGAGGACAGCAGCTGCTCCGCATCAAACGGCAAAGGCTCAATGGTTTCCCCACTGAGGCTATAGAGGGTTCCCCGGAGGGAGGGCACTAGACGCACCCATTTGCCACCCGCAGTGAGCTGCAGACAACATCGTTTAGTTTTAAGAAATGCTTCAATAGAATTTCTAATGTTAATTAAATTACAAAACCAAAACAATAATAAATGGAAGGTATTTTACATAAAAAAAAATACAATAGGATGTATACTGGATGTATAATATAAGTGAAATAGAAAACAAAATCTAATAGCTATTAAATTATTTTTAAAGCAGTTCCTTCTAGTTTAAAACTGGTAAAGATAATGAATGAAGTTGTTATGAAAGATCAATGAAGTAGAGAGATAATGGAGTAAGACCTATTCCTGTTCAATCAAGTTAATAAAAAGATAAGGTTAATAATAAACACTTGCAGCAGTCAACTTCTTAAAAATAATTTAATCTCAATAGCATTTTTTTTTATTGCAATGTGTAACAAGATGAGCAGATCGTACACCTGACGGTAAGCACCACATCTGCCCTTAGACAGTTTAGTGCCAAACAGTAACTAAGCATTTACTGTCTGGCACCGCCCTCCGCTGGCTACACTGAGACAACAGTTATTAGGTCTCATATACCAGTAATTTACATACATACATACCGTCACGCCTTTTTCCCGTAGGGGTAGGCAGAGACCAACTCCTTCCACTTGCTACGATCCTGGCACACAACTATTGCTTCCTCCACATTCATAAGTCTTTTCATGCATGCCCGTCGGTTTAGGGTACTCTTGACCTGACCTTTCCTCAGGACGTCACCTATCTGGTCCTGGAATGTCCTTCTAGGCCTTCCCCTTCCAACGATTCCATTCACACTCCCCTTATATATTTTTTTGTTAACCTACTTTCATCCATCCTCTCTATATGACCAAACCATCTTAGCATACCTTTTTCGATTTTTTTCACTACGTCTTCTTTTATGCCGCATAGTTCTCTTATTTTTTCGTTCTTTATTCTATCACTCAATTTTACTCCTTGCATACTTCTCAGTGCTCGCATCTCCACTGCATTTATTCTGCTACCAGTAATTTTACCAGTAATTTCATTACAATATTAAAACATATTATACCTCAACATGATGTAGATTAGATGAAAGCAGAGGTTGTGTCTCTAGGTCCCAGGCTTTGATGCCGTTATCGGTTGAGAAGGCAGTTAGCTTTCCATCTAGTGTGCTAACTAGCACCAAGCTAAAACAAAGAGACATTCTGGTAAGGTAAAGTAGGCAAGGAAAAATTATAATACTTAATTAAAATTAATAAAACCAATTATATAAAATTGGTGTTCAAGAAAAACAAACTATAAAATAGTTTTATTATTCCTACTACTCTTAACAAAAATATGTAATTTTCTTTTTAAATTAACGCTTTACCAACATCCACAATATACATTTCCTCAATCCTACAGAATATTTATATTACATCTGGAGAGTCTAGTTAGTTAGTTTTACTAACTTTATGACATTTTAGCCTTGAATTTTAGTTCTAGCACTTACAACAGTTCAAGTTGAAACATGTTCAGTTAAAGCATGAGTCATACCATATGAGACCTTCTAAAATAATGTAAATAACCAATCCCATAACTTTCATTGATTTTCTACAATCTGATCATTTAGAATACAGTGTTATTCAATTAAAACACATATTTAGTGAGACTTACAATAGGTATACAAACATATTTTTAGCTACACTATTGTAATTTTACAGCCGGTTAAAATATGCCTATAGATGCAAATACTTACTCTGTAATAACTGGACCGCCGTTTGCACTATTATGTGGATTACAAAACGGCAATTGCTGGATATTATCATCAGCCCGTAGATAAGAAGCAAAACAAGTTAATACAAAAGCCGCCTTCAGAGCTATGACCTTCCAATACCAGTCCGACATTTTATTATTTCAAAATCGTGTTTGGACATCTCCAACAAGCTCCCCTTGTCTTCTGTGTTTATTTCTTACGAAACTTTTGAAAAAAATTGGTATGATCAAAATAACGCAGCCACCACTTCCACAGATGATAACTTCACTGAAGTGTCACTGAAATCCACGTCAGTCTTTAACATGTCAGTGTCAATCGCGTTTTGTTCCATCCACAAACAAAAATGATTGATTTTCAAATGTTTCGCTCACAGACTAGTTACGGTGATCCCACACGGACGCGCTGCGCTGCGCTGCGCTGCGCTGCGTCGACGCACCGCAAGCGCTCGACGGAATGGGTGCCACACGATCCGATGCGTCGTCGCAACGCGCTGCGTTGTCCACGCGTCGTCGTGCGTCGTCGTGCGTTGTCTGCGTTGATTTTAGGTTTAGTTTGTGATTTTTATCCCTTATAAGAGGTCTTTCCTCAACTAATGAGATAAGGTAGTCCAGTCCACGTCAATGTCATTAATAGTATTATGATGATTTATGTGCTTGGGGCGCACCGCTATCTCGACATATACTCTATGATCTCGACTGCATAAACCATACTGCGACGCGTGCGTCGTCGTTCCGTCGTCGGAGCGCTGCACCACTCCCCCCGCTTCGTCTCTCGGCTACGCGTGCGTTGTACACGCGTTACGGCGACGCGCGTCGCCACAACGGACCGTGTGGCATGCCGTTCAATTTGTATGAAATATAACGCATCGACGACGCTCCGTCGACGCAGCGCAGCGCAACGCGCCCGTGTGGCATCACCGTTAGAAGATAAGTTTCACTATTTATGAATCTGTGCAAAAACCATGCAAAAACTTTGTAACCAATCGAAAGTTCAATTGCATCAATCGATATTCATTCATATCCATATCATTCATAGAATAGACATCTTGACTGATCTTGACAGATCTGTCAAAAACCAATATATATTGTGTTTTGGGGTTTTGCGATTTTGCTTTTTGCGCAATCAAATCAAAAATCATTTGCATCTTGAGAGTGAATAGAAGTAGTAGTGCTTACAAGTTCGGAGGAAATAATTTACGTCTACTGTTGATATTTTTCGGCTCCGACCGTCACTCTTTTTGAATTGAAATCATCATGACTTTGGGAACTTACAATAGACATCAGGCCGAAAGGAAGAAGTAGGTTTTTTGTTTGAGGAACATATTGTTTTGTATTTTGTTTGTTTCTGTTTGCTTATATTGTTTATTTTTTCTCAGGCAAGCCGCGTTGGCGGCGGCTTTCCCCCAGGGCATTAGGTGCCAGAAGTGTATGGAGTATGGACATTGGAGCTACGAATGCAAGGGAAAGCGCAAGATCCTTGTGCGTCCGTCGCGTACCCAGGTCTTGAAGAAGAATTTGAAGGCAAAAGATGAAGGGCAATGCAGGTACGGTCTTGTCTTTCTACCTTCATGTTAAAAATAATAGTCCAGAATTTATTTTTTGTTTATTCATTGTAACAAAATTTACTAAAAAGATGTTACAAATCTATTTCATTTACCTTACTTGTATATTTATATGTTTTATTTAAAAGATCTTTTGATCATTTTAATGTTTGAATTTTTTAAAGAAACAACTTTTATATTAAATTTGATGTAAGTTATAAACTCGGGACCTTTGAAAATAAGGAATTTATATAATTTAATTATATTTGTTTTCTCTACCAGTTTAAAGTGTTATTTGATAAACATTGATAAATGTTCAAAACATACCCTCATTATTCCATATGATTTTAATATTTTTCATATGGTTAGCTTTTTGTAGAACAATGACCTTGGGTAAGCAGTTGGGTGGGAGTTATTTTTCTGTTAGGTACTTTGTATTTATTGAAAACAGTTCTTTACAATTTAGTTATGCCCTCATTTTCCAACATCAGGTAATTAAAATTTGCAATTACAAATACATATTTTTTTTAATGTGCTGTATATTTTGTTATCATAATAATCTGAATTGTGAAAGCGTTTTTTTACATGCATAAATTTACTTTTATTTATAAAATATTAGCTCATATTATGTGTAATTGACTTCATATGTGTGGGTACTTTTAGATTTAAATGTTTCTAATATTAATTTTAGAAAGAATCTAAAAAGAACAGTTTGGTCAGATTGTTTGTATACTACCCTCTTTAGCCAGGTTTATGTTTGCAGAATTGGACTTTTTATGTATAAAAATTACTGTTCCATGTATTTATAAATAAATAGCCAACATGTCCTAATTTTGCAGTTTTAGTTTTTTTGTAAATTACCTTTTATACAAAACTGGTAACAAATGGAACTACTATTTTGGTGTAGCAGTTCTCAAATTCTCAAAAGTTATTCATTAAAATTTATTTTTTGTTTAATGATGTAATTTCTATTTCCCACAGCAATGGTGCATGCAAAATCCCAAAAAAGAAGAAACGTGAAGAATCTGACTGTTCTGATTGCTCCGATAAGGGATCCTCTTCCTCTGACAGTTCTTCAGAGTCTTCATCGGACAGCTCGGATTCTTCCAGCAGCAGCAGTGACTCCGAGAGTGACAGCGATGGCAGCAGCGATTCAGGATCCTGTAGCGACTGTTAAACAGTTGTTTGTAAGGAGAACTATAAGTAGGTTTACCAACTGATTTTATTTATCTAGTCTATCTTCAATTCAATAAATTAATGTATAAAATATATTTTTTCCAGACTTATGTATTCAACTAATTAAATGGATAAAAAACCAACTTGTAAGACATTCTGGAAAGTTGGTAATCCTATTTGTAATTATTAGGTATACTTATTTTAGGAATATAAAAATCCGAAACAGTAGTAATTTAGTGATTCTGTGCATCAAAATGCTTGCTGTCCTTATGCTACACAAATGAACATTTTATTTTTTTATTATTGCTGCTAGGATCAACAAAATGCTGGTCATTTGAGGTGCTTATGCAGTTTTGTTTCTTATTTAATATGCTTAAAGCGTTCCACGGATGAGGTGCTCAAAAATTAAATTCAATTAATTTTACCAGTTTGTGCTTTTTGTAACTTATTTCTGTGCACAAGCCCTTTTGATCCTGACAGCAATGCTATTTTTTAATATCTTTAATGTGTAATTTTCTATGTGATTGTATTGTGTTACCTGATTGCTGATAAACAATTGAATTGTGAAATTCATTATAATTTTAGTGACTTTTAGCTTTAGTGCTGTGTAAAATTGTTGAAAACTTTACTGTAACTTGTTTATTGGTAAGAGGGTAATTTTATAATCTATGTAATTTTAGGGTATCATTTAGTATAGGAGTATCTCATTTCAATATAATGACTTAAATATTTTGAGAGTGATCTTGATGAGTTTTATCACAATATAGTTGACATTAAATGTTAGTGTTTTATGCTTTGTAAAAAACTTGCTGTTTCAAATAGCATCGTCTTAGACTTCATCATACTACCTAGATGTCTTAGTTTTTAGACTATGTAATACAATATTTTATATTGTTTATGGGAAATGAAGGAAAAGGAGTGATTTCAATTAAAAATGTGTTTAGATTCTCTCAAATCATTTATTAGAAAATGTCATTACATGGATTTTGATAAAAAAATTAATACAACAATTTTGATGGAATTTGACATTTTGTTTGATTGAATTCAATAACACATTACAAATAACTTCAACAAGAACCTGAACAAATAACACAACATTTTTGTACTTTGTGTAAGGCACATTACATAACACATTACCTCTTTTGAAGCCAAATGGATTTTGGATAAAACATTCTTTATTAACTTCTATTTAACGCTAAGTGTTTCTTTTAATTAAGCTAGCTAGAGACTCAGAGCAGGTAAGGTTGGAGTCTTCTAGGCTAAAGGCGGCTCTGTTCTGTATAGGTACTAAGAATATGGATCTTTATAGATTTGTCCATCATAGCCACACTTTTGCTTAAAATATATTTTTATATATTTCTAAATAGGAAAACATGATTACTTGAGATTCCATATGGGAAAAATGTCTCTGGCACAATGAAGGATATACAACTTCAATATTTGAATATACGAAATCAATGAAACAATCACCGTTATCTTATAATTAATAATCATGGAAGCTTAAACTATAAGGTGGGTCTTAGATAATTATCACTTATGAAATACTATTATTAATAAAAGTAACTAATAGGTACTGATGTGATGAGATATATCGGCTCAAAATAATCTAAACATTTTCTGACTATTTCATTCAAATTTCATTCTTCAAGATAAGGGATCAGCTGATATAATCTAATATCTTACACTTACACTGAGGGTAGTTAAATAAAGATTATAAGAAATCGAATAATGATAGACGCTATTTTGCCACTGCCTACAGGGGGCTAAGCAAGGGAACCAGAACAATTGCAAAGGGTTGTATACTGCACATCAAAAAATACTGATTGACCATCAAAAACTTACTGAATTGCTAACCTAACCTTTGGTGTGCAATTAGTTATTTTGATAGTAAATTTCAGGATTTTTCTGATGTAAGTATACTTAAATATTTCCCAATTGTAAATCATGCCTACACATTGAACTACAATTAAGTACTTGTAACTCAATGTGCCTACATGAGTATTCAACTTCAGGTTTCCTCATGATGTTTTTCGTCACCAGCGCTAGTGGTAAATATGCACATAAAAAATCATAGCAGCCTTCCAATGATAATGTAAAATCCCTTTGCTGAACAATAAAAAAAAGATTATCAACGTTTACAAGTTATGTCATTTTACTGGGTATACTGATTTCAACATAAACTTAGTTCCTAAAGCTTTTAGGAGACAGCAGGCGCTTCTGGCAACGTGTGTACGATGACTTTGCGCTTCTGGTCGTATGTGAACCCGTTGATCTTGAATATCCGGCTGTCGTAGAACGGCTTCAGGTCCGCGATGTTGATCTGTCTCGCTCGCTCTAGTAGATCTCGCTCTGATATTTCGATGGTGGCCTGAAGAGAACAATAATATAATATTGGCAACAACGAAAATACAAAAGAGCTAATTTCACGCAATTTTTTACGGGCGGTGTCGAGATACTGGGGCTCTATTAATGGGACAGGTCAAGGACATCTAAAACTACTCCGGGTCAGAAAAATTTTACATTTAAAATACAGTGAAAAATTTTAGTCGGAAATATAAAAGATTCAAAAAGTACATAGTCTGTAGGTTAATTTTTGAACACCATTTTAAAACCAAGGCACTATTGAATCATAGAAAGATGAAGGGCAAACTATAAGCATACCTGGGAATGGTTGTGAAGGCCCCGCATGTAAGCAAGCTGGTCCATAGTGAGTTGCCGTAGGATGTAGTATAGAAGCTCGCTGTGGTCTTTCTTGTAAGCCAAATATTTTTGGAATGTCTGAAATAAGGCAGTTTGTTAGAGACATTTGTCATGCAGAAAGTAAAGTTTTAGATAGCTTATTGCGTAATTATCGTTTCGTCTTTTTTGTTCATTTGGCTAAAGGAAATCTTGTAATATAATAGTGGGCGTAGCAGGTAGGTGCCCTTCCTCCCTCTTCAGGTGTGACGGAGAAATTAGGAGTTTAGTGGGTAGTGACAAACGCATTTGGTCCCTAGTCCTAGACACAGCCGGAGGTCTAACTACTTTTTGGTTATGGAAATTAAACATTTATTCTCTACTGCAAAAATAGGGTTCAGCGGATAAATACATGGGAAGGTGTACAGTCAGCAGCATATCAATCTACAATTCTAGTTTCTATTATACATATACATTTTTATTTCCACGAGCCATTTTGTGTAGTGGTCGAGAAGTCGGCTATTATTACACCAAAGGTGGCGGGTTCGATCCCCGCACGGTACAAACATTTGTATGCATGAACATATCTGTTTGTATCGGTCTGGGTATTTCTATGTATAGTATGTATGTATTTACAAAAAAAGAGTATATAAGTTAATGTTTATCCTTTGTCTAGCACCCATAGCACAAGCTCATGCTTAGTTTGGGGCTAGATGGCGCTGTGAATAATGTCCAGGTATTTATTATTTCAATTTAAGCTTTTTCACAGAATAGAGTTACTGGCTGATCTCTCTTGACTTTCTTAGCTGCCATAAATTTACATCTATTACAATAGAATAACTATAAATGTAAATTACCTGTCTCATAGCGCGCATGACGCTGTACTTCTGCGTGTCGACGAAGCTCTCGAGCATGGTGCGGATGGCCATGTTGACGTCCTGCTCCGCCACTTGTGGTCGCAGGTGCATGCGAGCGTGCGCCTCGCTCATGCGGATCACTGGACAAACACGATAGCGTTATTTCATCGTAATAATCATCACCAGTCTCTTTAAGACCACTGCTAGACATAAACCTCTCCCAGTGCTAGCCACTTTAATCGATTTTCAGCTACAACCTTCTTTACGTTTTTTTATCTATGTGTGTTAACAGCTCTGGCTGTGTTCCGGTATTCATGTGACTAGCTCCCACATTAATATTGCTGGAACACTTGAATACACAGGCTTGAAGATCAAACAGCAGCACACTGCACTCAGTGCTTGCGGGCTAAGTGTTCCTCAATGGAATAGATGGAAATAACTGCATACCATCAGGCAGACAGACTGCATGTCTATCAACTGATGTAGCATAAAAAACATTTATGATGGCTTTAGAGATATTCAATTATTTCAATCCCTTTTTTTTGAGTAAAAAAAAACGTAGGTGTCTAGCAGTACTTCAAAAACATCGCTTCCTTCTGCTTAAACTATTATTTCACAAATACTCAGAGAGTTTACCTGACTCAATGTGCCGCACAGTGATGGGCAGACTGCCGGTGGCCAGTGACTCCTGCCGTAGCTGACTGTACATCTTCGCTACTTTGTCCTGATCCATGTTCTATAATAACAATGTATTCCATTAGTAAAGTAAAAGGGGAATGATTTTATGTATTTATTGTAATGTAAATTAAATTCTAAAGGTAATCTTAGTAAACGACAAAATATACAGTAATTTTAACAATAATGGAACTGTTGAGTTGAATTTTGCAATGTCAATTCAATATCAACTTTTATGACCGCATCAGAAATGATGAGATCCGCAGAAGGACCAAGGTCACCGACATTGCCCGAAGAATTGCGAGCCTTAAGTGGCAGTGGGCAGGACACATTGCAAGGAGGACTGACGGCCGTTGGGGCGGAAAGGTCCTCGAGTGGTGGCCACGAACCGGGAAACGCAGCCGTGGTAGGCCTCCCACAAGGTGGACCGATGATCTCCTATAGATCGCCGGAATCCACTGGATGCGGGTGGCGCAGGACCGATCGGTTTGGAGATCCTTGGGGGAGGCCTATGTCCAGCAGTGGACGTCATTTGGCTGAAATGATGATGATGATGATGAACAGTAGTTTTACTTAATATGGACCTATGGACGTAACATTTATCCTCCTTGAAATATAATCATCTCAATCTCACCTGCAGTTTAGGATGCACATTCTCCCTGGCGTAGACGATGTACTTCTTCAACAGGTCTTGGTGCAGTATGAACTCTGGGTCCGGCGCGTTGGTGTCGTCCAGGACTGTGCCTCGCTGCGTCGGGTGGTGCCGGATGTGCGACGATACTACGAACCTGGGGGAATATTGTTTTCAGATAAGTACAGTCAAAAGCATGTCAGACTTATACACTTTGGACTTTGTACCACTCTTATGTCCAGGGCATAAGTGCTATTATCGAACTGCAAGTGGTTACCGTGATGTGCTGTTGACCGTACCTAGTCCTTCTTCTTCCTCCTGCCCTGTTCCCAATTTATTTGGGGTCAGCGCAATATGTACTTCTCTTCCATTCATCCCTGTCATTTGTCAACGAGGTATCCACTCCTTTTTTACTCATATCATCTTTCACGCAATCCGTAAAAGAGGTGGATCCTTTTTCGGACGTCCTCTTCCTCTCCTGAATGTGATTTTTTCAGAATAAAATATATTATCCTGAATGAATGCGAATTTTCCAGAATAAAAGAAGCATATGTTACTCCCCAGGTACCGTGTTATCCTTAAACCAAATAAAAAAAAACACAGATTTGTCGTTCCTTTGCGTCGTGAGAAAACAAACAGTTCGGTGTTACTGGCCATTTTATCAAGCGCCTTTTCCACTTAGCGAGATGCGCGACATCTTAGAATGCCGGTTACGTAACATCTTCTAACTATTTCACTTAACGCTAACGCTACTCACTTGGCGAGATGCGCATCCTGCATAGGGTCAGCCTCGTCTCGCACGACGCACAACACGTCGAAACGCGACAGGATCGGCTCGGACAGGTTCACGTTCTCGCAGAACGTCAGCGACGCGTCGTACCGCCCGCCGATTGGATTCGCCGCTGCGATTATTGAGCATCTGTGGACACAAGCCATCACCATTACGAGATAGGTTAATAAGCTATTTTATTGTTTACGCAATGTTTTTAATAATGCTGTTTGTACTCGTTTTTGAGTAACGATCTAGTTTTTAAGTACATAATTGTTTTCTTTTCTACTCATTTTCGATTGTTACTTGTTGTATATGCCATAATAAATAAGTAAAATAAGGCGGGTAATAAAAGCGGCATGATATCATTGAATTTTGGTGTAACATATTATTATTTATTTGTATCACATAACGATGATATCTTCATACGATACATTGCAATTTACGCAAAAAATATTTTTTTTATAGGGGGGCGTTTAAAAATTGTTAAAAAATTTAAAATTATGTTGCAAAAATAATCCCCTCGCATCAATTAATAAATATAGTGTGTTATTGCTAAAATAAAGTATTTCTATCTATTGGCGCCAGCGAACTAAAATGATATGGAAGTACCCTGTTCATACTAAATGCCAGAAAATATCGACACCGACTCAAACAAATGCTCAAATAAACTATCCGCACGTTAAATGCAACGTTATTGTTGTCAAGTCTAAGTTGAAAATATATGAGACGTCAGTTACGGCATTTCGTACATGGAATGATACACGCGCTGCGATTTGCCGGCCGCCTCTCGTGACACGCGAGACAAAATACAGATGAAAGAAAGAGAAGCCTGTGCTTACATCTGAGTACTGAAACATATGGAGATGGCATACCTACGAAAAAAACGTGTATGCCTAAACTTGATTTGGAACAAAAAATGGCACCCGTCCGTACTCCGCAGTGCAACCATATTGTATAGATATTTTAATTATCGATACAAGTTTACGTGACGATATTTTATAACAGCATTAACAGAATGCTATATAAATTTTAATGAGAAGAAATGAAGTAAAAACTTATTACGTGAGCTTTGTAACAGGACAGGCACTTAGAAATAGTCAAAATATCAATAGATAATATAAGTACTTATAAAAGTAAAGTAAAGGATCGGCCTATTAATGACCTCCTCCTCCTCGAGTCGATTCCCCAGTGCTGAGGGTCGTGATCTCTTTACTGATGCTGGAGCGGGATAATTTTCTCTTTAATAATAGATCTCCATTTGTGGCGATCTTCCGCGACATGTAGGGCGTCGGCTAGGTTGGAGTTGAGGGTGGTGCGGATCTGGTCGGACCATCGAATCGGGCTCCTGCCTCTAGGTCTTTTGCCGTCTACCTTCCCAGTCACTATCAGCCTTTCCAAGTTGTTAGTGAATTTGCGTGCGATGTGACCGAAGAGTTCGAGGATTCGGCTATTAATGTCCTACTGCAGGGCAAAGGCCTCCATCCTTGAAATCAAGTTATCGCTACAATGATGATGGAAGGCTATAGTAAGCGGTAACCTTTAAAACATATTTTAACACCTACATTAACATGACATTTTAATATTATAAATTCTATGCAGCTGTTGTTGTCAGCCCATCGCCCACCAAAAAACAAAACTGCAGAAAAAAAACACCATTGCAGAATAATAATGTATCTAAAACGTATCGATACGTCAAAACATAGTATCCCATCACTAGATATCCAAAAATTGGAACTAAACAGCGACGCCGCGGCGGCACGCGACAATAGCTTGTAACGTCACTAAAAAGTGTTTCTAAAATGCTTTGTACCCATACCCACCCATAATTTATATCTGTAAATTTTTTTTTCATACGCAACAATCTCTTAGTTGAAAAGAGATAAGTGTATACCTATTTGTAATGACAGTGTCGATTCGTATTATATTTATATAAATGTAATTTTTGGAAAAGATCAAAAGGGCGCCTCCATATGTTTCAGTACTCAGAGGTGCCTATCCAAAATTAAGTGAAAAATGGCCGTAATTACAGTTGAAACCTAAGTCCAGTAGACTTGGTGTGGTCCGTATGACTTTTGCACCACTTCACAACACATGAAGGCATTATTTCCTTCCAAAATCTATTTTTTTCAATGTGACATTTGACAGCGCTCTCCGCTGTGCCGTAAACCGACTGGTTCACTCACAGGTGCAGTTTTTAAGCTACGCCTACCGCGGTGCAGTTTACGTTACGCTATTTTGGAGCGGCAAGAATTCTTCCATATCATTTTAGTTCGCTGATTGGCGCTTAGTGTAAAATTAATCAAGACAAAAAAAATCCGACCTTAAATTCAGTTCCTGGGTTATCCAGGGCCCAGAAGTCACGGCGTAATATTTAAACCCGACTATCGAATCATATTAGTTTAAACCTTAGTGTACTTTATCAGATAATTTGAATGAAATATTCTGCTTCAGATAATCTATCAATATCATCCTAAAAAAAGTTTCCAACAAGCTTTCGCCATTATAAATGATGATGATAAAGGCATTTTCCTCTGCACAAAAGAAGGCATTTAAAACTAAGAAATTACATCACATTTGTACTACTAACCTCGCATGCAGAGAAGTAACGATGCCAGCCTTAGATATGGATATGGACTGCTGCTCCATAGCCTCGTGGATGGACGTGCGGTCTTGGTCGTTCATCTTGTCGAACTCGTCGATGAGGCAGACTCCGCGATCCGCCAGGACTAACGCTCCGGCTTCTAATGTCCAGTCCCTTGAAGAAATTATAAAATTAATAGGCATTTTACAGTAAGCCGTGGTAGGACGTGGCGATCCTGCATCGCGCAAGCAAAGTTATTACTTTCCGCTAGTATAAAAAACACCAAGAGATAGTACACTGGACCTTAGAGTACAGTCTATCTAGCTTGGAGGAAGAACTTCCACTTCTTATATGAATTAAATTGACATTAATTAAGAATTATAACAATAGCTATCTTCATTTATATGTTGTTGAATATATTTCACTTATCAACGTATTAAAATTACCGCCAAAATAATCACAAAACCGAAATATTGAAGTTCTCAAAATTTGTACATCTAATGGCTTACCTGGTTGTGGGATTTTTCCTCACATAAGCAGTCAGACCGACAGCGCTAGCGCCCTGGCCAGTTGTGAAAATAGCTCTTGGAGCAATCTGTAAGGAATTCAACATAAATGAACTTCAGGGTCAAAATTAAAAAAGTCTTAATTTTTTTTTTTAATAACCTGTTACTGGCTCATATTTTTAGTCTTTTAAACATATTTTTTTATTTAATAATTTGAAACATTATAATATATATTTTTACCTTTTCAGTATATTTGAGGAATTGTGATTTTGCTGTACCAGGGTCTCCACAGATGAGTACGTTAATGTCGCCTCTAACTTTGTGCTTGTCACCTAAAGAAAAATACAGTTCACAATTAAAAATAAAATAACGGCACACACTCTTAAACGTACGAAAGAGAATGAAGAATGTTAACTAATTTTGATTATTAGCACTCCATATGCTTTGTAAAAAATAAAAAATACTAGTGAAAGAATTACTTCGATACGTCAATTAGTTTCCGATTTAGAAGTAAAACAAGTTGTAACCGCACGCGCGGGCTGCTGGTGCCGGTGTGACGTCATAGTACAACTCGCTCAGTCTGGCGCACTCAGTCCGCTAGCGTTCGGCGCCCGTGCCGTCGAAATTAAACCTAAATACTTTTAAAAATGTCCAATCCAAATACTAGGAAATCATGTGGTGTGCCTAAATGTAAAAATACAACTACCAATTCGCAGGAAAAGTTGTTTTTTATAGTTCCAAAGGACGTTGAGGCTCCTCGCTTCGACGATGTAGCCACATTAAAAATCCTAGTATGTTTACAGCCACCTCTGCTGGCGGCACAATCTTCGCAGGTTACATTTAAAACTTCTTGATCCTTATCAGTTTAGAATGTACGATCGAGGTCTCCCGCGCGTGATCACTTTTGGAAAAATATACCGTGCACGCGCATCGTGACTTCTTAGGAGCGGCGCTTGTAAACGTGAAAATACTGCACAGGATTTTAGCCTTAAGGCCTTAAGGGTGATCACGCGCGGATGTCCTCGATAGTACGTATGCGGTGTTCTGGCGTGATTCTACATTACATACATCACCTAGGTAGGTCTTTTTATTTGAACATGACTAATAGCATCATCGCCATAGCTGTCTCTTGCTGATCTAAAATAAGCTTCTTTTAAAAATAAATGGCCTTACGTATTTTGTAAGTAAAAAAAAAATACAACACTATATTTACTTACATCCTAAGAGCGCTTACGCACTACGTCCGATCCGAATCCGATCCGTCTCCGTGAAATCAAAATCACAAAGACATTCGGATGACGCATCTAATTCGTAAATCACTAGAAATACACCGGACCGTTATTTCACGGAGACGGATTGGATTCGCATCGGATTCGGATCGGATAGTGCGTTACCTTACCGCTCTTATTCCTAGGTACTATCCTAGTTTCTACTAATATTATAAACGCGAAAGTTTGTGAGTGTGTGTGTGTTTACTTGTTATCTTTCACGCAAAAACTACTGAATGGATCTGGAGTCTGGACGAAGTCTGGAATAACATATAGGTAGGTAGGCTACTTTTAATCCTGGGAAAATGTACAGTTCCCGAGGGAAACGGGGGCGAAGCTGCTGGCGGAAGCTAGTTTGCAATATATCAATGTACCTATGTAGGTATGTATATATTTAAATTTACTAAGAAGAGCGGTACCTATATGTACATACGTACCTACTTACCTATAGTTACAAAACTATAATACCTACATTTTTATTTGTGGTCTATAACATAAACATTGAATGGTAGGTAGATACTTTTACTATTTGATATTCCTCGCATTTCGGCGGCAACGAAATCACTATTTGTTGTTAAATAATGCGCAACCATTAATCTATCTATTTTAGGTAGATTATATTATCCGATTGCCCTTTTTAGTCCATATTATTAATTGAATAATATTTACTATTAAGTCTATTAACGAAAACACAACAAAATACTGCACAAGCCAAGCGCAAGCTATGCAACTTGTATTAAGCCGGGCTCGGCCCGCGCGGCGTTGTGATGTGACGTCACAAGCGGTCACGTGACTGTTAGCGGGACTCGATATTTTTCGAAACTTTGAATGCCTATAGAATCAAAACTACTAGGTATTTTTGACTACAACAAAAACTAGTGTATTTGTATACATACAGGCATTACTGAGACAAAATTTCAAACGATTTGGCATACCTAGTAACATTCTCCATTGCCTGTACAAAAATAAAAAGTTACTTGAGCATTTAATATGGATAGTATATTCACCTGGATTCTTAGGCTCTCCTCCGAACAGTGCCAACGCTAGCCCCCTCTTGATATATTCATGACCGTATATCGAAGGCGCCATGCTTTGTACGATGCGTTCGCCGATCTGTGGGTCTTTTGACAGCTTTATAATGTTAGCCACGTCTTCATCAGTTAGCGATTCGACGATGTGCTTGCAGTCTTTCACTACGATGTAGTTGGCTATGATCACTGTTGCAAATACTGGGAATCCCTGGGAAAATATAATTTATTAAAAAGTGGTAAATATAGGGAGTCCACTGGATACGGGAGGCGCAGGACCGATCTGTTTTGAGATCGTTGGGAGAAGTCTATGTCCGGCAGTGGTCGTCTTTCAGCTGGCACGACATTAAACACAGCCAGAGCTGTTATAGCCGGATATTTTACCGGTGGGGATGATAGCTAGCCAATTGGACTCTGTAGGATTCCTACTGCTAGGCCCAAAGAGGGAATCGCACCCGCGAAGTCCATTTATATAAAAAAAGGTGTAGCGGGCGCAGGGCGGTGCCAGACAGTAACTGCTTAGTTAATGTTTGGCACTGAACTGTCTAGTCTAAGGGCAGACGCGGCGCTTACTATCAGGTGTACGATCTGCTCATCTTGTTACACATTGCAATAAAAAAAAAAGAATAGTTAATTTTGTAAGTCAGTAAAATATTTATGGCATAAAACTGTGTACAAATAAGTGTGACAAATTACAAATAATGTTATTTCAGTTTAAAATAACTCAACTAACCTGTTCAGTGTTCAAAGATCCATCGTAGTTATTCGTGTATATGCCAGTGAGATCAACCTCATCGCCAGGCTTGCAGCGGTCACAGAGATCCGCCAGTAGTATGCAGTCCTTACTACGCGGGATGCGGCCGGCGGGAATGCGGCCTGGGGACTCTTGTATTGTCACTTTTTGGTAGTTGCGGTATACTGTTTGTTCCATGTTCACCTGAGAGGTAGTAAATCAGTTGTATAGTAATGAATAATTTGATGTAAATGTTGAAGAGGGCAAATCAAATCAATTTATTCAAATTCTTAGAACTATTTTATCAGCTAGTACAAACATTTTCTTAAGACCTAATTAACTTTAAATGGTTGTAAATGATGCAAAAATATTAAAAAATAAAATGAGGCAAATGGATAGCTCTAGAATGTCATGGGTTCCATAATATACGAAAAATTATGGAATCCATGACATCCTCTAATTGTACTTACTTTAGATTGTTTTGTTACGACGAAACGATAGCGTTATAGATTCCTACTTGTATAGCCATCACTCAACCACAACAGAGACTAATTACATTTATGATTTACTTACCATGAAAGGTCCAGCACTCTGACACTCCGGACAAGATCCAGGCTTCACTTCAGAGTTTTGTGACTGCACAAACGGGCCCAGGATGTAACCACACCTATTACAGTCATACTTCACTACTGACAACTGTGGCAGCACTCCAGTAGTAGCGGTTATCACTCCCACGGTCCTCACAAGCTGGTTCAGATGTAACTTTCTGAACGTTCTTAGCTCTTCTATTAACGGGAGATCAGATATCCGGACATGTATCTCAGATGTGACTCGCTCATAACTCGGGAAGATTTGTAAGACAATGTCTTTGGCCACTTCATCGAATATTTGCAGCATTTGTAACGGTGCTTCAGGGAGGAAGTAAGCGAGTACTTGTTCGCGACGAGCTAGTACGTCAAATTCGACGTGAAACGACGCTTGATTGTGTTCGCACATTCGTCTGATGCGGTCTTTGTAGACAAACTGGCCTTTGCTGTTCGTGTATGTGCGGAGGAAGTTTTTAAATCTGAAATAATAAATAATTTTGACGAATAAAAAAAGGGTGGAAATTATGCAAATAAACGATTGATTGTTAACGCGCAAAAATAAAATGCGCCAAAATAATTATACTCTTATTGGCTCTGCCCACTGTTTCTTTCTGCTTGGCCTAAAGGTTGACTGGGAGAGAATGCCATGAGGCATTAAGTCCGCCTTTGTACTTGATGTTTGTGCAATGAAGCTTAAATAAATAAATAAATACTCTTTATGAATTATTTTCTGATAATCACCCAATGTAACCAGGCTACTTACTTTAGGGTCAGATCTTATGTGACATACAACTTATCACATACACATGATACACAATCATGAATCTGTCTCCAAAAATTATTCTTTTCTTGCTTGATTGCAATAATGAATTGATTATTACAGCCCTTACCTGTTAGCAATCTCAGTCCTAGGCCCCAACATGGACACCCACTCCTTAGTTGTGTAGCCTTTAGTGTCTTCAAGGTTCTCTATACTTTCAATACCCTCCTCTATTTGCTCATCAGTGCCCATAGCTGCTTTCTCAGCGGCCCGACGCCTCTTAGCTCTTGGGGCATCTCCTCCCTCCTCGTCAGAATCATCTGTGAAACATTATAACAACTTTCAGTAATATTCAGATATAAGAATAGGGAAGATGCATATATAATAATTATGAAAATTTTATGACTAAAATGTTAAAATAATATAAAAGAAAGGTCACTGCAACATTTTTATTTTACATAATGTTGTTTTTTAACTGTAATTACGAATTAAAAATAACTGAAACGAAACGTATTTTAAAACAGCAATCAACTTATTTGACGTTAGACCGACAAACTTATTTGTTCTGATGGCGGCGTCGCTATTGTCATTATAGAACTGTCAATAAATATCGCTTTTGCATTGCATATCACGTAGTTCCAATTTTGGCCACCGGAACACATAAGTTTGTCGGTCTATATGGTTGAAAAAGTAAATATTATTTTATCGGAATATTAATTGCGTTTTTGTAATAAATATGGAAGTTGGGTTCATCAAAGCAGACTCCAGGAATTTACCAAGAGTTAGTGTTGACATGGTTCTAACTTTATTTGTCGAAAGTGCAGAGTTTTCAAGGGTAGAAATGAAAGGGACTAAATTACTACGGTATGTATCAATCATAGTTGTTAAACTTTGTATTTTCGCAGCTTGAAACCACTTTTTCTCAGTTTTGGGTCAGAAGGTCCTGTCAAAAACAATTAATTTGGAAACTTTGTTGAAATAGATGTGTGTTGACCGTGTTGACTCGTGTTTTATGCCAATGTCCACATTGGCATAAAACACGGTTTTTTTCGGAATATTAGTGGTATTGTTATGATCACCTGATGTTGATAGATAGTCCATTTTAAATTTTTTACAAAAAAATATTTCAAACTCGAAAAAATTTGCAAAAGTATGAAAGCCAGCGACGAACAAGTACAGTGAAGTACGACCACTCGACTAGTGAGGCAGTGACAAGACTTGAGTGACGTCATTCATGTCATCGGAACCATAGGTCCGTTTTCGCGCGAAAATTAAAACGGTCAATTTAAAACCGCATTTTTTCCGATAAATTACAATGTATTAATTTTTTAATTTAACTGTGGTTTATTCTACATGGAATTCTTTAAAATGAAGACAAAAATAAAAATAGTGCATGTTCCCTATTGTGGAAAGAACATATGGAACAATTTTTTATTTATTACTGGTACTGGTTATTTAACAGCCATACAACCCAAACTGTTATAAATTATTTTCATACTTTTAACAATTTTTTATTCTATTATTTAGTATGTAATATTATTTAATTTTATGCTGTTGTACCAACACACAACATCTGATTGGGCCTAATGTAGAATTGAAAAGAATGCCATGAGTCATTAAGCCTGCCTTTTTTGCAATAAAGTTCAAGGTAGATATTTTCTAATGTCTATAACTCACCATACAACAAGCCTCGGTCATCCCGCCGGACCCTGCCCTCATCCCGGTCTCTACGACGCAGCTCCTGTTCGGCGGCCACTCGATCTTCAATAGACATGGGGTCATAATCATCTTCATCCAAGTCTTCAGCATCATAACGATCCAATGCCGGCATTGGACGATAATCACTAAAATAAATTAAAAGATAAATTGACAATAATTAAAATTTGTTTAATAACCATATCTTGAATTATCTCATAGCGATGTGATATTTTACTCTTCCCAGTGAGATATTATCTTAAACGACTTTTTTTCTATAAAACAAGCTTTCGGCCAATAAAGTGGCAGTTTCTGTAATTTTGTATGTATAGTCTGACCGAAAAATGTAGAAATTAAAAAGTGGCAATACTGTATTGTCCTCCCTTTTTTCTTTGAATGATTTGAAAGGGATGACACTACAGTATTGCCACTTTTTAATTTCTACATTTTTTGGTCAGACTTACTAATAACATAATACATAATATATTATAATGGTACTTAGTAATATCATAATTTGTAATGTATTACTGCAGTATTTTATTTCCGTGGCTGGCGTGAATACATTGATAAGTCGACTTGCATGATTTTTTTTTTATTGGCTCAATGGCTTCATAAGGCCATGACACACCCCTGAAAAAAAATTCAGCTCAAAATGCTGAAAAAGGGCTGTAAAATTGCCGTCGTTCACAACTGAATAACTACATTTTTGCTGAACACCATCGGACATATTGATATAACAAATAATATTTTTACATAACATTATGAATAAAGATTCACAACTCGATTTATCAATGTATGGTCAATTCATATCACAATGCACAAAAATATACAACTAGACCTACTCATTTACGAATTTCATACACAAATTAACATAAATTGACATGTTCAGGTATTAAGTTAGGACCTGTTAAAATAGGTTGAATCAAAGGTTGTTAAGTCGAGTTGTCAAGTTATTCCCGCGTCATGCCAGCAACTTCAAACGTGATACGTATAATTGTTAAAATTCAAACCACAGTTTATGTACATTCATGATTTAAATGTACATACTTGCCAAATTTTGTTTAGTTTTAAAACGTTAAAAAAAATCAAAAATTTTGATTTACGGCGAAAATATGAATAATAATTAATAACTAATTAAGATATTTTAATAATCAATTCGTGTTTTAAAAAAAAAGCCTTGTTAACAATATTTTTTTTCTTAAATTTTTAACATTGTTATATATTTTTTTACTTTCAACTGAGAAAAGAGATGGAAAATTCCTCAATCGAATTTTTGTGTGGGTTTTTTTCGTTTTATTAAAGCAATTGAATTAATTGCTGCATGGAACGATTTTTTTGAATCAAATAATAAAAATAAAATTATAGTAATGGTGAATGGTAGTACGTTACGTTCAATAACTCTGGTAAGTAATGGGACGTATGGAAAGATGATTTGTAGCCGTGGACGTATATAGACGAATGGAGTAAATGCCCAGTAAATATTTTCAATTTACACCCAACATAGACCCAAAACAGCATTTATTTTTACTTGCAAATATAACAATATTAAATATCTCTTTATCTACATATATTCCCAAAGTCAAACTTCAAGGCCCTAGAACTTAGTACATGAATTCTTTATAATGCGTAAGTTTCCACTAAGAGGGGGTTTCACCCCTTAAGGGAGTAAAAAAAGGATTCATAGTTTGTATGAAACTTCATCCCTTTTTTTTATTCTAAGTCAGTTACCAGTCAGACTCGCAGCCTGATGGTAAGCGGCCACTGTGGCCTATTTCATTGAGGGACACTTCAGCAGGAAGCATCGTTCAATGTGCTGCCAGACTGTAGGTAGGACTCATCTGATCTTCGAGCCTTTGATTTCAAGTGTACATTAATACTTTAAAAGTTTTAGTTTTATAGATTTTTATTTTGGTGTCAGTTTAAAAAAAAAGGGGTTTTTGATAATCCAGCCCCAAGGCAGATAAAGAGGGGTTTAAAATTATAATTTGTAATTTTACCAAATTCTTTAGAATGTGCGAGTTTCCACTAAAAAAGGTTATTTGAATATTTCACCCCCCGAGAAAATTAAAAAGGGGGTGAAGACTTTGAACTTTAAATTTTGTACAGGGGTGCTTCATTATGTGTAAGTTCCACTAATGGGGGTTATGGAAGTTACCTCCCAGGGTCAGTTTCATCTTTATTTGTATAGAGTAAACTTCCACCCGCCCTATAAAACAGTATGAAACCCATAGACTGACTGACCAATTGACTGACAATCATTGCCCAGCCCAAACTACAAGACATAGGCACTTGAAATTTTGTACTTGGATTCTTTATAATGCGTAAGTTCCCCCTTAGAAGAGTATTTTTTGGAAATCCACCTCCCAAGTGGGTAAAAAGGGGTTAGGAAGTTTGTATAAAACTCTGTAATTTTAAAAGTAAGTCTTGTTTACACGTAGATTTTTGTTTCGGTGTCAGATTCAAATACAAGGGGGTTTTAGGAAAATACACCCCCCAAGGGAGGTTGCAGAGTCAAATTGAAATGAAAATTTGAAATTACGTGCAGGGGTTTCTTATAATGTGTAAGTTCCTACTAAGAGAGGGTTTTTAAATATTTCAGTTCTTTGGCAACCTCCAAAAAATCTTATACCTTGTAAAATCTAGCATGATTCCTTCGACAGCTGTCATCGGTTTGACAGGCGTATGGTTTCCAAAGATCCTGATTAAATTGACGTATCTTTTTATGAATTTTACATAAATCTATAAAATACTGATTGTAAGAGCATTTACCCAGACATCGATGAAGTTAATCCTGATCTAGAAAAAGAAAACTAAATACTTTTTAATATGGAAAAGCAAAATTATCTGGGTTAAAAGAAGAAGAAGAAGATCATAAAATTAAGAAAAGAAGAACAAAACATAAATATACTGACTTTTTAAGAGAAAATAAATTTTCAAGCTAAATGCCTATCTTAAAGATGTTATTTTGTCGAAAATTGGATAAAATGTTAATAAAATAGGTTCTGAAAAATAATCTTATGTCTTAAAAATGTAACTGAAAAAGTTAATTAGGTAAGATTAAATTTAATGTAACTTGATACTTTAATATTTTTATGAAGTAAATTATCCATAATATATGGTGAATAACTTGATAAGTCGTTGGTGAATGAATTGACAAGTCTTTTTCAAAGAAAACTACACTAAATTATGCAATGAGGCTTACACCGTTCGAAAGATCAGAAAAAAATACCTATATTCAAAGGCACAGCCATTTTATAATATAATATCCTGATTTACCAGGCGACGCCAAACTTTAAAACTGCCGCCCTGTAAAATTGCAATTTTAGACTTGTCAACATATTCACGCCAGCCACGGATTTATTACTGCTAAGGTACTGTTGTAATAGAAAGAAACTATGTTACTTACGCTTCCATATTATCATTGAACAGTTCCTCCCCATCTTCTTCTTCCTCATTAGGGTCTTCGCCAAGAATGTCACCTTCGTCTTCAAAAGGCTCGTATTCCCGCGCTGGGGACGTCATCCTGGACCGAGCTCCGTCACGCTCCGACGGCGTATCAGGTGCTGGGGAACTCTGATCAACGCATTCATGAATTATTTTGAGGTTACTTTGTAGCCGTTAGTCAATATACAAATATCTTAAAACCTACCCGGCTATCTTAGCAAAATTGTTTATTTACGTCTTTAATAAGACTAGTTGAATTATATAGAGCTTATTCTATGCACATCATTATGAATAAATGAAGATAATTAGGCAGGATGGCGTCTGGGAACTGGTCAATTGTTTAATCTGTAAATATATATTTACTTACCATGTTTTGACTTATACAAACAACACACACTAAGCACTATAAAAATTAACGATGATTATGAGCAATTTTTAAAAAAATTGAAAATTAATTTTAAAACAGAACAAAAAATAAACAGGATAACTTGTTGAAAGCTGTCACCCTGTCATAGAACACTGAGCCCCTTCGTACACAAGGCGACGCAAGTCTCCGATACTCGGCGACTTGCGTCGCCTTGCGACTACCGCCATACAAATCCATTGAGGCTCGTACACTAGTCGACGCGACTCGCGTCGCCGACATTCGTCGCGCGACTCGCGTCGCGCCACTCCTACGATACCTGCCTGCCGAAGTCGTCGCTACTTAAGTCGCGGCGATTTTCAAGATGGCGGAGCAGTTATTGAATATTAAATTTGTTTCTGAGGTGGAGAAATATCCTTGTTTATATAACTATACTGAACTAGCTTACCCAGTGAACTTCGTATCACATACCTCTTAATATAAACCATATTTATTTAAACCCTATCTTTTTTCCATATTTTCTCATCGTTTAAACCTTCCCTGGACTTCCACGAATATTTCAAGACTAAAATTACTCAAATCGGTTCAGCCGTTCTCGAGTTTTAGCGAGACTAAAAAACAGCAATTCATTTATAAATATATAGATAGGCAATTCACGTCGCCGTGTGTACGGACCGTGCGCTACTCGATACTCGCGACTGGATACTAAAGTAGTATACAACATTAGTATCGGAGACTTGCGTAGCGTTGTGTACGAAGGGCCTTATACCAAGCACCCTGTTGTCAAAAATGCGCGCGAAACATAGAAAAATCGAATCGAGATGAATAGATGAATCGAGGTCATTAAATTTTTTAAACTGATGCATTGCAAAGGAAATTTAAACATACAGGCTTTATTGAAGGTGCAGAACTTCTTTAGTTCTATTTGTTATGTAAACAGGAACGTTATACTTATAACCTAAAATTTTTCGAATGTCATTTTTATGTCGTAATGTTATTGGTTATTTATCTGAATATTTTGCCTTATAATAATGGCTAAATATATAGCTCAAATAATAGTACTTGGTGCTCAAGTTGTGGGGCGAGCTTTCGCGAGGGCGCTCAAGCAAGAAATAGCGGCATCTCAAGAGGCTGCCAAGCGAGGTGGTGGTGGACCGGAGGGTGCTAGAAGAGCAGCAGCGAACGCTTCCACTGGCATCACATTAGAAGAAGCTATGCAAATTTTAAATCTAGACAAATTAGATCCAGAAAAAGTTCAAAAAAATTACGAACACTTGTTCTCAGTGAATGAAAAAGCGAAAGGAGGTTCATTTTATTTACAATCAAAAATTGTAAGAGCTAAGGAAAGAATAGACGCGGAATTCAAACAGAAGCAACCTAAAGAACCACCTAGTCCACCAAAGGACACATCATGAGACTTAAGCAATACTAGGACATGAGTTAATAGTTACTAAATATTTCTAATATTTTATTTCCATTTTAGTGATTCGTTTTAGAGAAACACGTAGAAGTTTTGTAAAATATTTTATTATGTAGAAAATGAGTACCACAAAAGTGACTAGAATACATCAGTCTTCTTATTATAAAATGTTGATTATATTGTTATATAATTTCAGCAAACAAAACCCTACAATAACAAAAGCAAG
Organism: Mecyna flavalis; assembly: GCA_949319885.1. Taxonomy (NCBI): domain Eukaryota; kingdom Metazoa; phylum Arthropoda; class Insecta; order Lepidoptera; family Crambidae; genus Mecyna; species Mecyna flavalis. The sequence continues at coordinate 3,864,621 of OX439413.1, forward strand.
TGCTGGCATATTATGCTTATGCATAGCTTCTACATTATATAGAAATCAATAAAGGTTGTTAAGCAAAGCAGTTTACACTTTTTACTTACTGGGAAACCTTGTCCTTTATAAAAAAAAAATATAAATACTTATATCAAATAAATTACTATAAAAAATATTCAAAATAATCTCACTCTTTATAAAAACCAAGTCATTACATAAGTAATAATGAATGACCGACACACATCAATAATACTTGACTTAACATGAGGTAGTAAACTAAAGATATGTAAAAACATCACACCATAAAACTACATACAATGTCAATACAATATGACTAGACTTGATACCTATTGGAATGTAATGTAATGGAAGATAAATTGAGCCAACCAAATATTACATTGGTTTAAAATTATGGCAAATACATTATTCAAATTACTAAGTACATTAATCTCCATGATTCCATTCCATTAATTTCATGCAACTATTAACTTTCATGAATACTTGCCTTAGTAAAGACAAAACACTAATTGTAAATGGAATTGGAAAGATTTACACACAATTATATCAATGGATACATCAGTCAACTTTCACTACAAATAACAATTACATAGCAGTAAAGACCTTTGTAGATCATTTCTAAGTTTGTTTTACATCCATTAAGATCACAACTTCATACGGGCTACATTCTGACATTCCTAATGAACTACATAACCACCCATAAAAACCCTTCTCAAAATCACATACATCTTTCCACCAATTGGCCCCGCTAAATGTCAGCTGAACAATCCCAGCATACAACCCTAAACCAACTGTTAATATCACTATCAAAAATGGATATGATAATATTACTATTGGTGATAACAATACTTTTTTAATACAGCTTAAGTCTTCTGTTACATGGGAAAAAATATTGTACCAGGTCATGGTGCCCATGTAAAAAGAATACATGGCTGAAATACATGTCACAAAAGGTATACATATCAAACTGAACAGGAATACATGTAATCCATTGTATAAAGAGCATTTAGATATATCCATCTTGTTATATTCTTCAGCTACAATTGCCGCTTCAATAATTTCCAGTTCCTCCCTTGATATGTTCAGTTTTACATCAACATTCTGTCCTTTCTTTTTTCCACGCTTGATCGTCCCAGTCATAGTCAGATAACCATCTTTAGAATTCTCTGTCAAAGAACATTCTGGGGAAATTGAACCTTCTGATTCAATTCTTAAAGCAGTAATCTCTGTATCAGTATTTTCGGATTCTATTATCCCAGGTACAATGTTCACTCTTTTTTTCCTTTTAGCACTATTTTTGAGACTGTCTGTCATTGGACCCATTTCAAAACTGTTTTCTGACTGAGTGTGAGACAAGCTGTTAGGAGTGGCAGAGGAACTCTCATTGACATCCGAGTTTAAGATTCTGCAACTTTTCAGGATGTCACTTTCATTACTCTCCCTCAAGTCTCCGTGGCTGGAACAAGCATCTGAAGAGTTTTCATAGATCGGAGACAAGTCAATTATCTCCCGGCTGCTGTGTAGCATAGACAATGCTTGGTATCCATTTTTCTGTGTGCTCTTTTGTGGTTCTCCCTCAGGGTTCTCACTCATATCTTCATCATTGACATCATTGATTATGGGAAGGTTGATTTTCATATTTGATTTCAGTCCTTCCATGGTAGAGTGTATGATGCCATTAACAACATGTTCTGTGACCGGTGACAGGCCATTCTTGTATTTTGTTGGTAGTTCAGTGTCCATTACACCCTGTAAATAACAAAATGGTGTTAAAAATTTTAAAAATATAACATTTTATTATGGTACAGATAAATGGATAGTCAAGTTGAATGATAAAAAAGGAAGAATTCTAGTCAGAAAGTAAAATTAAAATGTTTCTGACTTTTAAATATGCCAGGAGTTGAGAGATTTAAAGGAATGAACATTTGTGTTTGTTCAGTCTGGATTATATATTTGAATCAAGATTATTTTTGTGAAATGTTTGTTTACATGTTTCTTTGGGATCAAAGTAATGTATTAATATGTGATGCTGCTGTCTGATATTTACCTATTTAACAAAATACATTCGATAGTTACTCTTGCCTATCTGTTACACTTTCTGGACGAAATTTGGTACAGACAAAGACTAGATTTTTACAGTGGAATAAATAATTCTAAGCAAAGAAAGTTGCCGGCACAAGCTTTTTGAAGATCAATAATTATTATGTTCTTATGGGGCAAGAACCGGCGAGTGGATAATACTATTGGATATGCGTTTATAGCAATATTCTCCTTTAAATGAATAAAGAAAGCACATCATAAACTAGTTAAATTAATAAAAACAGACATTACTTGTACGCTTATAATGTGGTCGACATGGCTAGGCACTGCGTTCTGTTTTTTCCCGTTCCTTTTCTTGGGCAGGATGAAAATTGGTTGCTCCACTTGGGCCATAATAATATTTCACAGATACACACCGCAGAAAACTACAATGAACTGGAAAAACAAGTTTGATTGATTTACGGAAGGAATACAAAGCGTTCCTTCTCCATTTACAGACACAAACAAAATTATAATACACACAAATTAAGGAGGTAATACTTACGTCAATCAATTTTAATGAGACGACAATATACAGAAAAACATGTGTTAGAGTGAAGTAGAAACAGTAGCTCAATGCCCTAATAGAATTGGTAGAAATCTATGGTAGAATCATGGAATTAATATCTGGTAGAATTTAATAAAATGAAATTTCTAAAAAGTTGGATGAATATTTTTTTAATACTGATATGTAATGATTACCTTTTCATAAAAATCATCAGTTGCAATTGCAAACATATTTTACCAAATTCATTAAATCTTTTTAGTCAGTAAAGTAAAGATAGCCCAATGAAACTGTATTTGTCTCTTCGGTAATTTAATAATACCGGATTTGTTGTCCGTCTCTATTTTTGACATTGATTGGCTGACTGACATTCCATAAGACAAATGACATTGACGTTTTGTTGTTGACATGTTGACATTTTCGTTCACGAGCTTGGATTTCGGCTTGCTATTTTAATGTGATTTTATGAGAAATTATTAAGAAATTACTTCATTTAAAATGTTAAAAGTATGCAAATGTTAATATTGCTCTTTGTCTCAGTCACGACTTAGTACGAAGTTTTGCTAATAGGTTTTACAATATTATTCATTCCTAACCTTTTTACCAGGGCATGGTCAGTTTAGTGACCGGCGGAGCTTCAGGTCTTGGCAAAGCGACCGTGGAGAGGTTTGTGAAGCATGGAGGTAAAGTCGTAATCTTGGACATCCAAGGTACAAGAGCTCAGGAGGTTGCTAAACGACTTGGCAATGATGTGGTAGCATTACCTGGTTGTGTAAGTAGCTTTAGATATGTATGTAGCACTGATATAAATTTAATTTATCCTTACAGTTACGCAGAACAAACTGATTAATTTTATACTAAAAAACGAATGTTACATAATAATAATGTCCATCAGTGTGTGTAATCGTTTATTCTAATCTTTTATAACCTAGTAGTCTGTGGGTATCTAATAAATTAAACTATTAATGAATACTTTTTGCATCAATTAAGAAACAACCCATTACCCAAGTAGCTAATAACACTAATGTACATGTAATTCTCCTCTCGTTTTATGGTCATGGTCACTTGAATAAATGAATTTATTATTATTATTGTTAATTGAAATTTTCTTCAGGTGATGTCAGATTACATTGCATGATTGCAGAAAAAACGGATAAAATTCGTTGATCTTGTCTGTGGGAACAAAGTAAATTGATCAATACTTTGCATACCAACTAAGAACAACCAAAGCTAATATCTTATCTTTCTCTTTTCAACAGGTGTCATCAGAACAAGATGTAAAGAAAGCTTTAGATCTAGCCAGGGACAAGTTTGGGCGCCTGGACGTACTGGTAAACTGTGCCGGCCACTCAGAAGCACACCAAGTGTTTAACTTTAAAAAACATGTCGAGTGCAGTCTCGATGGATTTAGAAAATGTGTTGATGTAAGTAAACTAATTTCATTAAAAAAATTGTAAAAGTTCCCTTGAAACTATTTAATATGTGAAATTTTTAATATGCTTAAAAATTATTTAGAAATTTTCTGGTATTTTAGTGATGATTTCAAGCTTAGTCTTGTCTCATTTTCTATCACTGTCAGCTACACCTTAAAAGTAGTTTTCCAGCTTGTTTATAGGTATTTAATTATGTTAATAATAACATTTCTCTTCTATCCCTTGTAGATATTAAACCGCTTATTGATTCTATTTTAAAATAGTAACTATAAATAAGTACTTTATTGACATATTGATATTAAATTAATAAATCAATTCTTCTTACATCATGTAAAAAAAAAATTAGTGAAATAATTTCATTTGTTTCATTAATTCCAGGTAAATATAATTGGCACATTCAACACAATAAGATTAGCCTCTGGTGTGATAGGCCAAAATGAACCCAACGAAGATGGACAAAGAGGCGTTATCATCAACACAGCATCCACAATAGCATATGAAGGTGATATTGGCCAGGCCCCATACGCAGCATCATCCGCTGCAGTTATAGGAATGACTTTGCCAATCGCTAGAGATTTAGCATCCAGAGGGATTCGAGTTGCTACAATAGCACCAGGTTGGTTGAAACTACAAAAAGATAGAGAGTAAAAAGTTGCATTAGTTTTTGTTATTTGTATCTGCTTTCATTGTACTAATTCCATTGGCATTGTATCCTATTCTAATTTGAGAATAATTTGTACTTGACCAATTATGGAATTGTGTCGCCTGCTACATAACTTGACGCTTCTTCAGCGATGTACGACCAATTAATAGGAGTATAATATTAAAAAGAATAAGTCACTAGGCAAACGACATAGCGACCTATCCCATCGTGAGAGACTTTACCAAGCTTCCCAGGCAATTTCAAGTTACAATTTTAACAAAATCTGTCGGTTGTTATGGTTGACATGGCGAGAGAGTCAAAATCGAAATATTCTTTATAACAAAGATACAAAATGTTATCATCCATTGAGAAGAACTGGCAAGAAACTTGATAGCAGTATAGTTTCTTTTCAATCGCCAAAATAAAAAAAATTGTGTATAAGTTTTTTTTCATTTTTCTACTATTTCCTTTGCAGGAATCTTCGAAACGCCTCTGGTAACATACCTTCCAGAGAAAATGTTAGAGTTTCTAAGGAGAATGGGTCCATTCCCATCGCGTCTTGGCAAGCCCGAAGAATTCGCCCATCTGGTCACCAGTATAATTGAGAATCCTATGTTGAATGGAGAAGTGATACGACTGGACGGGGCCCGGCGATGGTTCCCGCTGTAGATCTTATATTAGTGTATAGTTAAGGCTGATGTTACTGTTAATAAATGTACAAGTTTAGTATAGTTTAATATGCATTTTATTTATGGCGTGCTAAGAGACCTTTTTTTTCTGAGGAGAATTCGTTGATTTACCATAATCGAAGGCTAGCGAGACGTGCGGAAGCGTGTGGGACTTGGGACCAAGTACGTGCGTCACACTACCCACTAAACTCCCCTTGTTTCCCTTCACACCCGAAAGGGAGCCGGCGCCCGCCCTGTGTTTCAAAATCAAAATATTGTTCATGTAAAGTTATCTAAAGAGAAGACCCAGCAATTGATCCGCCCATTACTGGGTACCGGCCTGATGCATAGGAAGGGAGAAATTAGGTGATCCCCTATTCTAAAGAACTTTACCATGCATTTTTAGTTTTTACTATGTAGTTGAAATACTGGTTCATTCCCGTTCGTCCCACCAAGCTACATACGTCCCACGGCGGGACGAACGGGAATTGAATAAAATATTTAATTTTTATTCCCGTTCGTCCCACCAGCAAGTTCAGTGGGATGAACTACGGCAGGCAGGCATAAAAAACTGATAGATAGCATTTAAATAAAATGTTTTAGTTTATTTTTAGCGATACATACCTAAATACCAGCCATTTGGCTTCAATTGGAAAGTTAAAAATTCTACCATCACGTGCAACTACGTTCACAAATACTTTTTGAAAGCGTAGTTTTAAGTAAATTACATACGAATCGGCATTTGCCAATCAAATCCGATGTTTGTTGTCGATTTGCAAAAAGCCTGACTACGTGGAACGACTTTTGATGAGCCCGACATTCAATTGCTCTCGGTATTCAGTCGCCATTTGCATTCGTTAAAAATTATATGCGTTTGCAAAATGTAGGTTTTGATATCGATGAACGTTTTAGGATTGCTCCCAACAGTTTTAATTCTTGCCACAGTGGATACGAATGTCATGGATAGATTTTTTGTCGTTGTTTCTTCCTTGGTTTAATTACCGAATGGGCCTTGTATAGGTAATTTTAATTACCTGCTTAACTTTATTTATTGAAACTTTAATGCACAATCAGGAGTACATAAGGCGGACCTAATGCCTAATGGAATTCTCTGCCAGTCAACCTTTGGGCCAAGCAGAAAAAAACTTTCTATTAGTTTTAATAGGTGAGTATGCTCCACCCTCGACCGCATCGTCGCTTTCCATCAGGTGAGATTGCGGTCAAATACTCACCTATTCGTCAATAAAAAAAAATAAAATCACCAATAATATTTATTCAGCAACAGCCAGTTTGATGTCCCATCATGCACTGCAGGGCAAGTCTTCATCATTGAAATCATGTCATCGCTAGAATAGAATGAAGGGTACCTACCTACTGGGTTAATCATGCACCACGCTAGCCGGAGTACCTACCTACGGAATGGTTGAAGAGAACAAACTCGCGCTGTGTCCGAAAAAACTGACTCGAATTTAGCTCGACTCAGGAATTGAACCCAGTGCCCCTAGATCAGGGCCCAGAAACTACCGTCTCGGGCTGGTATGAGTTTCAGGACTGTATAGAGCCGAGACAAGTGGTGTCTAAGCTCAATGACGCGGGAAAAGCTGGCAAAGTTGCAGGCAGTGAATAGCTTTTTAATTCAACTTTAGTAAAAGTTAACAAACAACTTAAGTAAAGTTAATTAACTTAGTTCAAAAGTTAAAATTTTCTATCTCATCGCGCATCGGAACGCGTTTAAAATACATTTAAAAAGGTTTTAAGTAGCTTACCCATGAAGTTAAAGAAAAAACTGGAGGCCACACTCTCCATACCTACTTGAAGCAAAATTTACAGCATTCTTTCTCGCTCCCACCTCAATCCTTTGGTCCCCCTCCTCTCTTTCTAACTTTATTTATTAGAAAGAGAGGAGGGGGACCTAAGGAGCGAGTAAGAATACATACCTACTTGACTTCACTTTTATGTACTGAGTTTGGCCTCCAGTTTTTTCTTTAACTTCATGAGCTTACCCTTGATTCAGCGCTTCCCAATCAATTTGATTACCTACTGTTGTCGATTTGCGAAAACCAACGAACGTGAGGCAACTCTTGATGAAGCCGGCATTCAGTTGCTCTTCCGACTCAGTCGCTATTGACGTTCGTTAAAAATTATATCTATTGGAAAAGTGCAGATTTCGGCATTGGCAAACATTCGACCACGTATCCAGGTCATTTTATAGTTTTCACGTGCAAATTTTGTGCGGACAACAGGTGTTCTAATTTTAAAAACACGTTTTTTAAGAAGTTCTTTATAATTTTCATACCGAACTACTGCTTTGTGTGTTATTGTTACGGCGTTAAGAACGTATAACCTGCGCACACTTAGCACTTGACTATCTACGAAAAGCTGACTCGTGGGGTAACGACGCGGCTTACTCAGCATTACCTTGAGCAATAGACATAAACAATTTAAATAGACATGCTTGTATCATAAACATTCCATTTCGAACGGGTCACTTATTTTGCGAAGGCGACGTAGCTTATTTCTCCCATCTTATTGGAATTCTGTTTCCAAATACTTAAAGAATTCGTCACACTTCTACAAAAATAGGTGTAAATGTTTTAAAATAGGTTACTTTTTATTTAAACGCTAATTTTACTTTCAATAATCCACTTCTTATCAAAAGATACTTACGTTTGACAAAAATACTGACTCCTAACCGGGGCACAAGAGACTCATGAACATAAGCACGAAAAGGTACGGAACAAAATTCGACGACAAAATATGAGATTCACTCACACAATCACAAAACAATTCTGTTAAAGCTACTCCAGAGTAGCTTTTTAAGGATCGGTTTATTTGACGTTTCGGACGTTCAAAAGACGCTTTGCTTGACATTTAAAGCCGCTCATGGTACGAAACGTCCATACAAAAAAAAAGGTGAACGGTTGTCAAAACGTCAAAGTAAATTGCCCTGCGACTGACCTGCCACAGGCCTGCTTTAAGGTTGTCATGGTACAATAAAGCAGAGCAGTTCAATTTAAGTCCTGCTATAAGAGCTCATAGTAAGGCCCCAGATTTTACCAGTCAGATTTATCTTCTAAGTAGTCTGTGCCAGTCAGTAAAGATAGCCCAATGAACAACCAATGAAACTGTATTTGTCTCTTTGGTAATTTAATAATACCGGTTTTGTTGTCCATCTCTATTTTTGACATTTGATTGGCTGACATTCCATAAGACAAATGACATTGACGTTTTGTTTGTTGTTGACATGGTTGACATTTTCGTTCACGAGCTTGGATTTCGGCTTGTTGTGATTAAAGAGAAATTATTAAGAAATTACTCCATCTAAAATGTTGAAAGTATGCAAATGTTAATATTGCTCTTTGTCTCAGTCACGACTTAGTACGAAGTTTTGCTGATAGGTTTTACAATATTATTTATTCCTAACCTTTTTACCAGGGCATGGTCAGTTTAGTGACCGGCGGAGCTTCAGGTCTTGGCAAAGCGACCGTGGAGAGGTTTGTGAAGCATGGAGGTAAAGTCGTAATCTTGGACATCCAAGGTACAAGAGCTCAGGAGGTTGCTAAACGACTTGGCAATGATGTGGTAGCATTACCTGGTTGTGTAAGTAGCTTTAGATAATATATAATATTTATTTTACACTTTCACGTACCTACCACAGTTTTGCAGAACAAACTGATCATTTTTATACAAGAAAACGAATGCTACCTATACCCTATATACCTATTAATAATATCCATCTGAGTATGTGTAATTTTTGGTTCTATACTTTTATAACCTAGTAGTCTGTGGGTATCTAATAAATTAAACTATTAATGAATACTTTTTGCATCAATTAAGAAACAACCCATTACCCAAGTAGCTAATAACACTATGTACATGTAATTCTCCTCTCGTTTTATGGTCATGGTCACTTGAATAAATGAATTTATTATTATTATTGTTAATTGAAATTTTCTTCAGGTGATGGCAGATTACATTGCATGATTGCAGAAAAAATGGATAATTTTCGTTGATCTTGGGAAATAAAATTACTAGTAAATCAATAAATACAGATATAAATATATAAATATAGTTTGTGATTCTGATAAGCTTATGGCCTTTTTTTTCCTTCCGGAGGAGAATGCGTTTATGCACCTTAACCGCAGGCTAGCGATACCTGCGGCCGTGTGTGGGACTCGGGACCCAAGCGTCTCACTACCCACTAAACTCCCCCAGTTCCCCAAAGTAAATTGATCAATACTTTGCATACCAACTAAGAACAACCAAAGCTAACAATTTTATCTTTCTCTTTTCAACAGGTGTCATCAGAACAAGATGTAAAGAAAGCTTTAGATCTAGCCAGGGACAAGTTTGGGCGCCTGGACGTACTGGTAAACTGTGCCGGCCACTCAGAAGCACACCAAGTGTTTAACTTTAAAAAACATGTCGAGTGCAGTCTCGATGGATTTAGAAAATGTGTTGATGTAAGTAAACTAATTTCATTAATCCTTCTAGCCCCGGAACACCAGACACAATAGAAAATCTATTGTTAAGCGGCACGCGAGTGCCGGTTCGGGATTTAGTGGTTAAAAAAATTGTGAAAGTTCCCTTGAAACTATTTAATCCATCAAGCCCCGGAAAACCAGACACAATAGAAAATCTATTGTTTACGTGACACCCGGCTTTCGGTCGGGTGTTTAATCTTTCGAGCCCCGGATCACCAGACACAATAGAAAATCTATTGTTACGCGGCACCCGAGTGCCGGTTCGGGATTGAGTGATTAAGAGTTAATGTGTGAAATATTTAATGCTTAAAAATTATTTCGAAATTTTCTGGTATTCTGGTGATGATTTCAAGCTTAGTCTTGTCTCATTTTCTATCACTGTCAGCTACACCTTAAAAGTAGTTTTCCAGCTTGTTTATAGGTATTTAGTTATTTAAATAATAACATTTCTCTTTTGTCCCTTGTAGATATTAAACCGCTTATTGTTTCTATTTTAAAATAGTTACTATAAATAAGTACTTTATTGACATATTGATATTAAATTAATAAATCAATTCTTCTTACATCATGTAAAAAAAAAAATTTGTGAAATAATTTCATGTGTTTCATTATTTCCAGGTAAATATAATTGGCACATTCAACACAATAAGATTAGCCTCTGGTGTGATAGGCCAAAATGAACCCAACGAAGATGGACAAAGAGGCGTTATCATTAACACAGCATCCACAATAGCATATGAAGGTGATATTGGCCAGGCCCCATACGCAGCATCATCCGCTGCAGTTATAGGAATGACTTTGCCAATCGCTAGAGATTTAGCATCCAGAGGGATTCGAGTTGCTACAATAGCACCAGGTTGGTTGAAACTACAAAAAGATAGAGCGTAAAAAGTTGCATTAGTTTTTGTTATTTGTATCTGCTTTCATTGTACTAATTCCATTGGCATTGTATCCTATTCTAATTTGAGAATAATTTGTACTTGACCAATTATGGAATTGTGTCGCCTGCTACATAACTTGACGCTTCTTCAGCGATGTACGACCAATTAATAGGAGTATAATATTAAAAAGAATAAGTCACTAGGCAAACGACATAGCGACCTATCCCATCGTGAGAGACTTTACCAAGCTTCCCAGGCAATTTCAAGTTACAATTTTAACAAAATCTGTCGGTTGTTATGGTTGACATGGCGAGAGAGTCAAAATCGAAATATTCTTTATAACAAAGATACAAAATGTTATCATCCATTGAGAAGAACTGGCAAGAAACTTGATAGCAGTATAGTTTCTTTTCAATCGCCAAAATTAAAAAAAAATTGTATAATTTATTAATTTTCTACTATTTCCTTTGCAGGAATCTTCGAAACGCCCCTGGTAACATACCTTCCAGAGAAAATGCTAGAGTTCCTAAGGAGAATGGGTCCATTCCCATCGCGTCTTGGCAAGCCCGAAGAATTCGCCCATCTGGTCACCAGTATTATTGAGAATCCTATGTTGAATGGAGAAGTGATACGACTGGATGGGGCCCGGCGATGGTTCCCGCTGTAGATCTTATAATTAGTGTATAGTTAAGGCTGATGTTACTGTTAATAAATGTACAAGTTTAGTATAGTTTAATATGCATTTTATTTATGGCCTTCTGAGAGACCTTTTTCTGAGAAGAATTCGTTGATTTACCATAATCGAAGGCTAGCGAGACGTGTGGAAGCGTGTGGGACTTGGAACCAAGTACGTGCGTCACACTACCCACTAAACTCCCCTTGTTTCCCTTCACACCCGAAAGGGAGCCGGCGCCCGCCCTGTGTGTCAAAATCAAAATACTGTTCATGTAAAGTTATATATGAGAAGACCCGGCGATTGATCCGCCCATTACTGGGTACTCACCGGCCTGATGCATAGGAAGGGAGAAATTAGGTGATCCCCTATTCTAAAGAACCTAACCATGCATTTTTACTATGTAGTTGAAATACTGGTTCATTCCCGTTCGTCCCACCAAGCTTCGTCCCACGGGACGAACGGGAATTGATTAAAATATTTAATTTTTATTCCCGTTCGTCCCACCAGCAAGTTCAGTGGGACGAACTACGGCAGGCTGGCATGAAAAAACTGATAGATAGCAAAGCAAGCATTTAAATAAAATGTGTTAGTTTATTTTTCAGCGATACATAAATACCAGCCATTTGGCTTCAATTGGAAAGTTAAAAATTCTACCATCACGTGCAACTACGTTCACAAATACTTTTTGAAAGCGTAGTTTTAAGTAAATTACATACGAATCGGCATTTGCCAATCAAATCCGATGTTTGTTGTCGATTTGCAAAAAGCCTGACTACGTGGAACGACTTTTGATGAGCCCGACATTCAATTGCTCTCGGTAGGTATTCAGTCGCCATTAGTCCAGTCAAATTAGGTCTTAAAATAGAAGTAAGGTTACAAAAATTCCCATAGAGCTAAAAATTGGTATGAATGTTCAGAATACTATTATAAATGAATTGTGAAAAGTCCTCATCAATCCTCCTTGTGCATTTTTTTTTATTGATGTTGAAAGTTTGCAAAAATAGGTTTTTCGCGTTTTTCAGCTAAACGGTGAGTTTTACAGGAAAAATAGTTTCGACAAATTTCTAGATCATCCGATTCTCTACAAAAAATGTATTCACACTTTTTTCATAAGTATTGCCATTTCCGTGATATAGCGATTGAAAAAATAAAAAAAAATATTTTATTCGTAATATGCACGTTAATATACTTATATTCATTTTTGAACCGTTTTACGAGTAAAAATATGAGTCCCTATGTCTTATACATACAAATTATAAAATTCTTAGAATATAAATGAACGTCAAAAACTCTGCCCCTATTTTCATTTAACAAAGATAGTGCATTTTACTGTTGCAAAAAAATGTCGCAATTCTGCTTTATTTGTAGTCAACCTTTGACTGAAAGTGGAGTTGTTACTGTTATCGCGGCATGAAAGCATTAATTGATGCAAGTATTGAAAGAGGTGATGGGTTTTCGGAGTACCTGAAAGACCAGACATCTGTAAAAATTCATGTGCAGCGTCGAAAAAAGTATACCTACTCGAAAAAGTAGCATTGATCCCGAAAAACGACAAGAAGAAGCTCGTTCATCAAAAATAAGTCCTCCTCAAACTAGAGCAAGTGAACTAGCCGCAAATTAACATCACTGATTGAACTACATTTTGCTTCAATCAGTGATGTTTATTTTGCGGCAATGAATTAAATAAAGAGTTGGAGAAGAAAAAAGCACTGCAGTACTGTCGTAAGATTTTTAAAGTGACTACACTTTCGTTCAAAGACAGTATTCTAACTATAGCTTAAACTCGTTGTGATGATGTAGCCAAAGCTGTTGCTGCTCGAATTGAATTTGAATATGATTTAGTTGCTGCCGAGGCTAAGTATTATAACGATTGCTACAATTCTTTTTTGAAACCGACCACTGGGGGTAAAGTGGGTTGTCCTCAAGATGAAGCTACAAATATTTCGATGAGAAAAATATTTAAGTATATTGAAAATACCGATGATTGTCAATTCACATTAAACGAATTAAAAAATATTTGTAAAAACTCAACAATAGATAACAGAACCATTAAAATGCGATTGAAGTTGGAGTATGGTGATAAAATTATTATTACAGAAAAATCAGGATCATTAACATTCGTATGTTTTATTGATAGTCACCATGATATTTTAAATCAAGCTTGGTACGAAAAACAGATAAAAAAAAGAGCGATTTCGCATCTTAGAAGCTGCAGCAGCAATTATTCGAGAGTATATTCAATGTGCAGTGTTAGATAATTCTAATTATCCTCCACCAGGTCGTATGTTTGAAGATATTGATACAGACATTCCAAAGTCACTGACTTATTTCTTGAAAAAGGTTATTTAAAAAATAAACGCTTCAATTTAGAACATTTACAATTAGTATGCAGCGACTAAATCATATTCAAATTCAATTCGAGCAGCAACAGCTTTTGCTACATCATCATAACGAGTTTTAGCTATAGTTAGAATACTGTCTTTGTGTAGTCACTTTAAAAATCTTACGATGGTACTGCAGTACTTTTTTCTTCTCTAACTCTTCATTTAATTCATGCCGCAAAATAAACAGCACTGATTGAAGCAAAATGTTCACTTACTCTTGCTCTAGTACGAGGAGGACTTATTTTCGATGAACCAGCTTCTTCTTTTTGGCGCCATCTTTTCACGGCATCAATGCTACTTTTTCGAGTATACTTTTTTCGACAGTGCACATGATTTTTTACAGATGTCTGGTCTTTCAGGTACTCCGAAAACCCATCATCTCTTTCAATACCTACTTGCATCAATTAATGCTTTTATGCCGCGATCAACAGTAACAACTCCACTTTCAGTCAAAGGTTGACTACAAATAAAGCAGAATTGCGACATTTTTTTGCAACAGTAAAATGCACTATCTTTGTTAAATGAAAATAGGGGCAGAGTTTTTGACGTTCATTTATATTCTAAGAATTTTATAATTTGTATGTATAAGACATAGGGACTCATATTTTTACTCGTAAAACGGTTCAAAAATGAATATAAGTATATTAACGTGCATATTACGAATAAAATATTTTTTTTTATTTTTTCAATCGCTATATCACGGAAATGGCAATACTTATGAAAAAAGTGTGAATACATTTTTTGTAGAGAATCGGATGATCTACAATTTTGTCTAAACTATTTTTCCTGTAAAACTCACCGTTTAGCTGAAAAACGCGAAAAACCTATTTTTGCAAACTTTCAACATCAATAAAAAAAAATGCACAAGGAGGATTGATGAGGACTTTTCACAATTCATTTATAACAGTATTCTGAACATCTATACCAATTTTTAGCTCTATGGTAATTTTTGTAACCTTCAAAGTCTTATTTGACTGGACTACATTTGCATTCGTTAAAAATTATTATTCGTTTGCAAAATGTAGGTTTTGATATCGATGAACGTTTTAGGATTGCTCCCAACAGTTCTAATTCTTGCCACAGTTCATACGAATGTCATGGATAGATTTTTTGTCGTTGTTTCTTCCTTGGTTTAATTACCGAATGGGCCTTGTATAATTTTAATTACTTAACTTTTAATCACACTGCAGGGCCAGTTTTCATCATTGAAATCAAGTCATCGCTAGAATAATGGGTAATGGCTAATCTGGTGACTATGGGATACCTACTTACGTCAGTGCAAAAAACGTTTCATTGGGTTTTGTTTCTTCGAAAACCTTTCAACGACATAAACCAGTAGGTACCTACCCTTCATTCTAGTCCGCATCAACCAACCGCACTCGGCTAGCGTGGTCGCTAGCCGAGTGCGGACTGATTGATGCAGACAAACCCGAGCTGTGTCCGAAAAAACTTTGGATTTGAACCCAGTGCCCGTAGATCAGGGCCCAAAACTACCGTCTCGGGCTGGTATGAGTTTCAGGACTGTGTAGAGCCGATACAAGTGGTTTCTAAGCTCAATGACGCGGGAAAAGCTGCAGGCAATGAATACCTAGCTTTTTCATTAAACTTTAGGTACTTAGTAAAAGTTAACAATCAACTTTAGTATGTAGGTACCTAAAGTTAAATAACTTAGTTCAAAAGTTAAAATCTTCCATCCCATCGCGCATCGGAACGCGTTTAAAATACATTTAAAAAGGTTTTAAGTAGCTTACCCTTGATTCAGCGCTTCCCAATCAATTTGATTTCTGTTGTCGATTTGCGAAAACCAACGAACGTGAGGCGACTCTTGATGAAGCCGGCATTCAGTTGCTCTTCCGACTCAGTCGCTATTGACGTTCGTTTAAAATTATATCTATTGGAAAAGTGCAGATTTCGGCATTGGCAAACATTCGATCACGTATCCAGGTCATTTTATAGTTTACACGAGTAATTCCATAGCTAGGCATATTGACGAGTTGACTTTGATAGTGGGGGACCTTTTTTAGCTAACAGATTGTGATAGGTGGTGCGCAGCCATTAGGCTGGCTTTAGAAGTAAGCTGATAATAAGCAAGCCAAATGGGAAAATTAAGTGGAGTCATCTAATAGGTAACATTTGACGTCTTCGCAAAATTACTCGTAATCGTAATTGAAAAAAATTAAGCAATAGGGAACATGCACTATTTTTATTTTTGTCTTCATTTTAAAGAATTCCATGTAGAATAAACCTCAGTTAAATTAAAAAATTAATACATTGTAATTTATCGGAAAAAATGCGGTTTTAAATTGACCGTTTTAATTTTCGCGCGAAAACGGACCTATGGTTCCGATGACATGAATGACGTCACTCAAGTCTTGTCACTGCCTCACTAGCTAGTCGAGTGGTCGTACTTCACTGTACTTGTTCGTCGCTGGCTTTCATACTTTTGCATATTTTTTCGAGTTTTGAAATATTTTTTTGTAAAAAATTTAAAATGGACTATCTATCAACATCAGGTGATCATAACAATACCACTAATATTCCGAAAAAAACCGTGTTTTATGCCAATGTGGACATTGGCATAAAACACGAGTCAACACGGTCAACACACATCTATTTCAACAAAGTTTCCAAATTAATTGTTTTTGACAGGACCTTCTGACCCAAAACTGAGAAAAAAGTGGTTTCAAGCTGCGAAAATACAAAGTTTAACAACTATGATTTATACATACCGTAGTAATTTAGTCCCTTTCATTTCTACCCTTGAAAACTCTGCACTTTCGACAAATAAAGTTAGAACCATGTCAACACTAACTCTTGGTAAATTCCTGGAGTCTGCTTTGATGAACCCAACTTCCATATTTATTACAAAAACGCAATTAATATTCCGATAAAATAATATTTACTTTTTCAACCATATAGACCGACAAACTTATGTGTTCCGGTGGCCAAAATTGGAACTACGTGAAATGCAATGCAAAAGCGATATTTATTGACAGTTCTATACTGACAATAGCGACGCCGCCATCAGAACAAATAAGTTTGTCGGTCTAACGTCAAATAAGTTGATTGCTGTTTTAAAATACGTTTCGTTTCAGTTATTTTTAATTCGTAATTACAGTTAAAAAACAACATTATGTAAAATAAAAATGTTGCAGTGACCTTTCTTTTATATTATTTTAACATTTTAGTCATAAAATTTTCATAATTATTATATATGCATCTTCCCTATTGTGCAGTTCTAACAAAAAGAAAAATGTACTTATTATTTCATGCCCGTTACAAGGTTACGTTGTTGAATTTTGATGAATCGTCAGATGTTACCTATTAAAATGACTTAACTTTAGATAAGTATAACTTGAAACCAAAGGTTCGAAGAAACAGTATGGTAGGTCAATGAGTGACGCTTCTTGGTGAAGTGTCCCTCATGGAATGGAATAAGTCGCAGTGCCCGCTTATCTACCTTCAGGTGGACTGCATACACGTCTGATCTATGATGTAGGTAGTATAAAAAAATCGAACTACCTATTCGATTCCTGAACGCTTCGTTTGACCGAGAATCAAACTTAGCCATGAACTTGAGATTCAAGTCTTAGAACCAAAAAATTACCTACAATTTACACAATGGATAAGTAGGTGGTACCTTTTTAATAATTATCATATCATTAGCTTTACTACTAGTAGATGTTATTTTATTATCTGTGGCTTTACATAATGAATGATATCAATAACATGACGCTACCTACCTACGATGCCGATGTAGGTATTAAGTACATTAATTTCTAATCTGTAACACCCCCATTCACAGAATTTCAGAGACGCTTCGTGGAATCGTAAGCTCATAATATTATATCTCAAAGTAATATCAGTTAATTAGAGTTATAATTTATGCATATTATGCAAATTTGTATTCATAACGCTGAGTGCTTAGTTAATTAGCGTTGAAAGCTAAATAGTTATATTTTTCTTTCCATATCGACAGAAAACTTGAAATCAAATTTAATAATTTATTCTGCAAATAGATTCGTAATAAATACTTTTGCAAGTTAACTACATTACTACATAATATGCATATATCCTTTGATAAGTCATTCCTCAAAATCATGCTCAAAATTACGATAAGGCTCGAATGTGGAATCGCAACAGTAATAACATGAATTGTTTTATTTAGACGCCTTATTCTAAGTTAAACGTTATTTATTATTAACACGTTCAGTGCATTATGAGGTCGAAACGCCCCATGCGTGACTTCTTGCTGGTGCGGCAGTCAAAATCACGTTCTTTCACTCTGTGCGGGGGACGACTATGATAATATTCCTTGTAGTATGACAGAGACAAATAAACAAAATCAATTCTCTTACGAAATCTAATCCCATGGTGTAGTTGATAAGACATGAGGTCGAATAGGTCTCATACGCACTGAATAAAAAATAATCAATTACAGTGCGGAGTGAGGTCAAATCTGCCTCATAAATTTTAGGACTCATAGCCGCACAGGGTGATGTGCTGCTAGTTTAGTGTTGTGATAAGTGTCGATACGGGAGCACAGGGAGTCACAGATTTTTTAATCCAACTGTTTTTTTGTAAACATTACGTTCCAATCTATTTGCTAAATATTCACTTTAAATTATTAATTTCACTTTTATTTAGTAAATAGATTTATATAGCATCACAACTGTAAGCTCTTTGGCGTTCCAAACTGATAGTAAACTTAAAAATAATAATAATATGTCTTAAATGTTACACTTTGTGTGTTCTTTTCCCTAGAATGCATGCTGAGTTGTTTCAAATGCATTTTGATTGCTACAGCGATTGCTAATTAGTAGTCTGCAAAAAACACTAAAAAAATTGTAACTCTTTGTGTTCAGTGTGACAAATCCTACTGCTTGCCCTGTTTTAATGAAAAACATTTAAACTAATATGTTTTAAAATATAAGTATTATAATTATCGACACTGCAAATTTCTTTTATTCCCATCACTATTCGAGACACAAATTGAACTTCATTTCAGTGCGATGTGAGGCAGAACAGATGTCATATATATATATTTCATTTATTCAACACCGAAATGTCATAACTGCCGGCGAAGCTATATTTAGATTGAACAACTATTTAAGTTTGTAATGGTAAAGTTTCAAGCAAATATTGTCTTTTTTGAACTAGAATTAAGGTATTTTTTAAAACATAACTTTGTGAGGCCGATAAGGTCTCATACGCACTGTAAAGAAGTTCAAACTTGTCTCGAAAAGACCTCATTCGCACTGGCTGAAATTCTTTAAAAAATGGCTTCGCAGTCAACGTGTTAATAATATGATTCTTTGTTGTTGTTCTCATACGAAGAAACGCGTATCCTCAGTCACAAACAATACAACTAAGGAAACTGTACTTTATTTCTTTAAAACACTCGACTGAATTAACTATAAACGTTTGCAATGCAATTTTCCTTTGATATACTTAAATTGTTCCTAAGTAGTTTTCTAAAACTGGAAAACTAATCCAAGAAACGACAGTGATAAAATTTAACGCGGTATTCTCGGGTTAAACGTCGGAATTGCCACGTCCCGTTTTCTATAAAACAACAAAGTTGACGGCAAATTGGTTTAACACTCCTTATGTTGTTAGTTCGGTCCTTGTCTCATTACTGGCTGGATGAGATTAGCTCGCACATTCCAAGTCCAATCTGTGTCTTAAACGTTATTCACACGGTAAGTTGGTAGAATAAGATTAACGAGAAACGTCCAGTCCCATTTGCAGTGCGGTCTAGTTGACGGCCCCCATAGCCGCAATGTCTCTTCTCTTGGATTTGATTAAAAACCAATCTCTGGAAGTGCCCCCGATGCAGAATTATAAAGTTGGATATGCGACGCTACTACCAATTTGTTTTGCAATATTGCTCCGTTGGACCATTGATAGTGTATTTAAAAAAGAGGTAGATATGCCATCCTTTGACGCACGGCGATTAGAATTTGATCCGTCGAGATATATCTAAATCTTTTTATTAATATCTTTAGTATACTAAATCTATGTGCTTCACCAACCGTTGACATTATGCGTCTAAAATGATTTGTGTCAATTAACACAATATGAGCGGAGCATTTTTTGAGCGCTAGTGCCGATTGTACTTGATAAGATATTAACGTCTAGACACAACTTATACAAATGTTCATAATATAAAACAGTTAAGGCAGGATTACGTCTTACATGGTGTTACAGGTAAACTGTAGCATCTATATGATACATGAAACCAATCAAATCATTGAAAACAAGTCTTGTTATTCTTGTGCATACACTATCAATGCGTTGGACTGTCAATGTGTTCTCAGCGTGGATTGGATTGTGCTTTCTGATATGAAAATGATTAGTGCATATGAAAATAAACAAATTATGTGAATTACAGATACCTACCAATAAAATGTTTACTATTGTATCTTTAAGTCATTAAAGATACTAAAAGTTTAGTAAAATTTGTGAAACTAACTTTTCATTACTTTTTATGATGATAAATTCTGTTTCTTTGCCTACTTTTTTTCAGCAGAAAATAATGTGAGAACATAAAAGGGTTGTGCCATAAGGGCGTTGTGACTGCGCTGCGTCGACTGAGCGGTGACGTTCCGTTGTTTTTCATAAAACGACATGCCACACGATGCGTTGAAATGACGGACGGAAACGCAACGAACGCGCAAAGGAGAGGAGAGAGACGAGGTGGGGACGGGAGCTGCGTTGAAACGATGACGGAGCGGCAGCGCAGTATTTGATAGCATATAGCTGCGTTATCGCAGCGCAGTCGCAACGCCCGTGTGGCACCACTCTGTCTCTTTTTCTAAGCGGTTTGTCCCGATATAGTCAGGGTATGGACTGCCATACCCTGACATACTGATGCTTGCACCATGTTCCAGGTCAATCCCATGGCAGTCGCTCCAATGTAATAACTGTACATTTGGAGCGAATGCCAACTGACCCCCGAGAGAGCTAATGGTAAAGACGGACCAGGAATATAAAAAACCTCGCCATATTGCGGAAAAATATTGGAACTAATTTTTTCAAGTGGCAACAATCAAATAATAAAAAAATAAGATGTCTTTCATTGTTATTCTGTCAAAGTGTGATATCAATCAAATTGTCAATGGTGCCTTGTTACTATTGGATAATGTGAGTTTTTTGTGAGAGTAACCATAGCAACCTAGTGTTGCTATAACCATAGCTTATGTGGCGCCTCCAGAGCAGGTTTTTTATATTCCTGGTCAGGCTATAAATATTCACATAGAAAAATCCATAGGTGCGCTTAGTCGCGATCGCGAACGACCAAAATTATATTCTAATCAAAATTAATACGAGCGGTGTTCAAAAAAATCGGGACCCGGAAATTGAACCCAGGTGTGCCCAGAACCCGAGACGGCCCGATCTGATCTTCTACTGCTCAAAAAACTAAGCAAGCAAGGCTTAAGTTTGATAACGCTTTCCTAGAAAGTTAAAATTGACTTGTAAATTTTTAAAACGTGCTAAAAGGATGTTTTTGAAGTACATTTATTTTTCGTAGTAATTTTCCGTTTCAGCTTTATGTAACAGTCGCGTTCAGATAATTAAATTTACCCCCGCAGTTGAGGCGGCGGCATAAAAAAGTCGTTCCCTAGATGAAATGAATAAAGGAAACTATTTGCAAGCTTCTGCTACCGACCTAGTACTATTGTTTAACGTTCTCTACTATTGTTCTATACCTGGAATTACTTTGTTTGGGTGTCCGATAAAAACTCTACCCCCGCCAAATTTAGGTTCTCATGTGAGTTTAATTCGTTTATTTCTGTGGCTTTGTTTAATAACAATGCGCATTGTTTTATGGCTGCTTAAAAACAGTGGTGATTTTGTTAACTTTAATGGGTAAATCTCGAGTTAAAACTAGGTAATTACAACGAGGAAGAAGGTTTAATATTTCCTGGATGACATACAAAAGAAGTCCACGTTAGTTTTTGGCAACTTTTTTTTTGTGGAGGAGAATGTATTTACGCACCATAACTTGCCTGGGGAAGACGAGCCGTGTGTGGGACTCACGAGAATACCCACTAAACCCCCCCGCGCTCCTGCATCGCCATCGGCAGCGTCCCTGGGCCTTGCATCAGCCTACTACTAGGGACACTGCAGGGCGACCTGCCCACCTCTTACAAAGCGGGCCCCGCTTGCCTCCCAGTTTTTAGTGACCTTAAGATGCTGGCAGAATCCAGATAGAAGTGGAAATTTCTCCACCGACAAGAGCGATACTCTGAAATTAAATAGATAATGATGAATACAGTGACTTGTACTGGCTTTATGACCACGGTTTGGCGAACAAAACCCGCGCTATGTTAAAAAAAACGACACAGTTTTGTACGACCCGGACCCGGACCCGGTTTTGGACCCCAGGGCCTCGAGATCGGCCAGGTATTTAATTAAACTACTAGACAACGATTCATTTCTGTTTCTGGATTACTAAATTTTCGTACACTTTGTAAATTCTTATGCCCTGTTTAATTATAACATAAAAACAGTTAATTTTACAGAAATGTAATTACTTACATTTCTGTAAAATGAATAGGACATTTACATGTCCTAGCTCTTAACTAAGCTAAGTAAATACCAATTGGAACATAATAAGTAGGAGTGCTCGTAACGACTACTTTTTGTCAACTCGTTATAACGATATGTTATTTATAAATCACATGTTATTTTATGTGCGATAATATAATATATTTGTTTCGTAGTTAGTTCGTTGTCGTTGCCGGTTTGGAATATGATATATCACAATTATAGCATAACGAATCAACTAATGTATTCTTAACATTAAACCGTTTAAGATTTCGTTGAGATAACATTTGACTACTTACATACAATACAATAGAATAAAATAAGTTTTTTTTTATTTATGACTAAATACGAACAGGAAAATATTATTATGTTAATAAAAATGAAAGAATTTTTGTCCTTTTAATGCCGAAAATATCTTAAATTTAGATCAACAAAATGAGCTAATATAAATAAGCTGTTCCATACATTATTACCGAGCCAGCGTCCTATTTTATATGGAACAATGTTTTTTTCACACATTTTGTTGGTTTAACTTGCTAAATAGATTTTATTCATGGTACCAATAAACCTAAAACCTAACCTAACTTAAGCACTAACTACTAAATCAACTAAATCTAAAGTATTCACACTTAATTTTCCTATGTTGAAAGTGTTTAAAGTCAACTTTTGCTACGAAATCGCTTAAATCGCACAAATAGCACGTAACTGACTTGAATTGAATTTTTAACGTAACCGCAACGACAATCGACAACGAGCTACAAACTTCAAAATGTATTATATTCGTTTGCACAGCAGAGAGAGTAAGACGGGATTATAAAATATATTATAACCGCGTCTTGCTCACACACTTTATAGACCGACAAACTTATCTGTTCCGGTTGCGGCGTCGCTACTGCCTATTTAAAACTGTCATTAAATATCGTTTTTGCATTGCATTTCACGTAGTTCCAATTTTGGCCACCGGAACAGATAAGTTTCTAGGTCTGCACTTTAATGTTTTTTCAAACTTGTAACGCCATCTAGTGCAATTGTATTAAATCACTTCCTTTAAATTTAGATAAACAATCTACTTTACGCAGCGTACAATAGATGGCGCTTTTATACTTTTATGTTATGACCTCGTTCTGCAAAACAAACTATATTATATTAAGTTTGCCTGCTATTGATATACATATATTATAACATATGAATATAATTTTATATTAGTAATAAATAATAAGCTAGATAATATAACGAACACCTTTAATAATAAGAGATAAATATATTTAAACAACAAGACAAGTGTGCAACTTACTCGTACATTTTCGGATAGCAAAATTCAAAAGATTCATAGTGATACAAAGTCAAAATTGACGCGAATTCGAAAGTCCCGAAACATGAAAGTTCAAGCGGCAAACTACAAAATCACGAAGTTTCTCCTACCGAATCGTATGGGAATCCAACTCTTCAAATTAAGGCTAAAACTAAACATAGTTGATAGTTCGATTTCCGCACGACATCGGTGAAACTTTCCGGTTTAGCGCGAACCCCTAAAATTTCTCGAGATGTCAGCGGACAAGTTGAGGAATGCCGAGATTTCAGAACCCACAGCAGGCAAACTTCCCTCACTGGCTTCTATTCTGGCTAGGGACGTTGCTAGATAACGTTTAAGTTAACGTATGAAGTGTGTCTTGATGATATATAAAACTCAAAGGTGACTGACTGACTGACTGACATAGAAATTTATCAACGCACAGCCCAAACCACTGGACGGATCGGGCTGAAATTTGGCATGCAGGTAGATGTTATGACGTAGGCATCCGCTAAGAAAGGATTTTGATGAATTCCCACGGGAACGGGAACCACGCGGGTATAATAAAATTGTTTCGGGTTAAACTAGTCCGACAAACCGTTCGATGTCGTATTGGCCTTTTGTGCTAAGTGTTATGGGCTCGAATAAACATTGGTGTATTTTTTTTTGCGTCAAGGTATTTAAGTGTATATTTGTGCAACCTTCTTTGAATTCGATAACCATAACACAAGTGCTTAAGCTACTTACTTTGGGGTCCACGGAATAGAAAAAACCATTCCGTGTTGGGGTCAGATTAATGTAGGTATGTGATGATATCCAATATTCATGTATATTTATTTTAATGTTCTATAGTAAGTATCAGCCTATTAATGTCCCACTGCAGGGCAAAGGCCTTCATCCTTGAAATCAAGTTATCGCTACAATGATGGGTATTGGCTTAATCACCACGCTTGCCAAATGCGGATTGGTGATCACAAACCCGAGCAGTGCCCGAAAAAACCGACACAAAGTTAGCTCGACCCGGGAATTGAACCCAGGACCCCGAGATCTTGGCCCGGTACTTAAACCACTAGACCATCGAGGCGTTCTATAGTATTATTAACATTTTAACATAATAATATACATCTAAGATACTGTATTCAAAATGACTCTAAGAATACATCTTTTCATTCAATGATTCATTTCGCAACTCTATTCTCGTCCGAGAACTTTGCTAAAGGCTCCAATTGAGCTCGTAATGTTGAAATTCTACGTTCATATTGAAATTAATACCACATCTAACTATTTTCACAAGTTTCTTGACATTTCTAAGCAATTGTTAGAAGAACTTTCAACTTGAATTTCTATAGTTGCAAAAGGAATATTACGCGTATTGTCTTGTCACCTTTAACGGTGCAATGACCGTTGTGATAATTATTTTTAGAAAATTGAGTCTTCGTAACACGTAAGAATAAAATATCCTGGGGTATTGACCCCAGGATAACAATTCACATAGCGCCATCAGGCTCAATCTAAGTATTTAAAAGCATCGCTCATTGCGTGAAGTTTGATGTGGAAATGAAAGAAGTGAATGTAGAATTGACGGCTTGTCGGCTTGTATACAAATAAGTATCATTGCAATGAGTTATATAATCATAAGAATGGTTTTCTTCTAAACAAATCGCTACACCTCTTATGTTTTCTGCTTCTAAAAAACGTTAAGATTACAAGTAGTTAAACAGTACTGATTGTCTATTTCCAATTTAATGTCCTCGCCGACTTATTTACTAAGACGACTATAACTAGCTCTATTACTTACGACTTTTATCTAGCCCTATCCTACTAATATTATAAATGCAAAAGTCTGGATGTTTGGATGTTTGTTCCTCAATCACGCCTAAACGGTTGAACGGATTTAGATGAAATTTGGCACACATATAGTTTATAACCCGGATTAGGACATAGGTATGCTATAAAATTCCTACGGGAAACGTCTCATTCCCGCGGGAATAACAATTTTGAAACGGCTGAATGGATTTGAATATTTTTTTCACTGTAGCTTTCCACTACACTATCCTCGGTTGACTGACATAGGGTACTTTTGATCCCAGAAATGTGGGGGGAAGGGGGGATATTTGAAAAAAGAATTTGCGCGCGGGTGAAACCGCGGGCGGAAGGCTAGCTTTGCTATATATATATATTATTACTTACGACTTATAACTAGCCCTATTTTGTCGGCGGGAGAAAACAGAATTCCGTTTTTCCAAGGATTATCTCAGCGATGCAACGAGTGGCGATGGACTTGGTTTTTTTTCCAAGTTACGTTTTGTTATCCAATGAGCAAATTTCTTAAAATAAGAGGCTAATGATGTGGGATTTGTGGTGTATGCGTATTTCCAGGGATTCTCTGTGTGGTGGAGGGTGGCGCAAAGGAGCGCACCAATTGTAATCCATTGCCGGTCGTTCAGACATTCCATTACGCGATCCATGTACTAAAATCTATTACATTACAATCCATTTCCCGCTCTACGCAACGCACGATTTCAACCATAATATTGAACCACGTGACTTCTACGTTACTGTCTCTGTCAACTACACGCGTAGACGTATTCGTAGCCGCTGGGCGAAGCGGTGTCGTAGCGCTCGGCGGTCATTCAGCGACTATCTACAATAAATACTGTTGCTACGAATATCGTAGCTACGACGATTGTGTATGATAACTTAACTTCATTAATCTATTGTACTACTTACTAAGATAAAATAATTTTACTGCGGGTAAACCACAGAAAGTCACGCAGTATACTTTGATCATAGGTGATGGTTATTAATCACAAATAAATTTTATCTACATAATATTGCCCGAAGGAGACAAACTGTTGGCCAGATTTTATAAAAACTAAATCACGGCTATGAACTTATGACAGCAGAATTACTAAAAATAAATAGAAAGTAGGGGTTTTAATAATAGTGGTGATGTAACACATAATTTTATTTTTTCACACACACGAACACTGGTCAACATATTTGGTAAGCGTGGTGATTAAGCCAGTGCCCATCATTTTAATGATAACTTGATTTTAGGGATGGGGGTCCTGCAGTGGGATATTAATAAAATTATACTTTACTTTCATATAAAGGCAATAATATTTTATTCCTAAAAAATAAAATACAAAAGCATAAGTTCAATATCGCTGTGGAAGTTCTATTACCCGGTACCGGGAATCGAACCCGGGCCTCCTGGTGGAACCAGGCGTCCTAGCCATTAGACCATACCGGACGAAAGGCAGACGACGAAAAGGGCATTTATAATTTTGAGCCTGCCGGGACAACGTCTATTTTTAATATTGGATGGACAATATTGGAGAAATTGTTATTATTCGTGAATAGAGATCAGTTTTGATGATATTCCTGTTGAAAAAGTATTAGTAAAACTTCAAAAATAATAATTGTTATTTTTTTACATAAATACAAACATGAGAATGGTAATATCCAGACTAAACGAATGTAAAATAACTATTGTTATGTATATGTCGTGGCCATATCGTTGAATTGCTCACTTCATGAAATGCTCGACCATTTCGTGAAATGGTTGCATTTCATGATGTGGCCAACTCAATTTGGCCAGATCGTTAAATCGTCTACGTTTCACGATTTTGTCATCCACGTTTGGCCGGATCGTAAAAAAACAAAGTTGTCGCAAATATTTCAGAATGAAAAAACCTATCGGAGGCGGAAATCGACTCGGATGGATATAGGATGGATATAGGTTCGTGGTTATTTTTTTTATAAACCCGAAAGAAATTTTTAATTTGACTCAAAAATCGATGATGTCCAAATTTACAGTGAAAACATTAAAAATAAAAAGTGTCAATTCCGCCATAATATTAATTCCATGATTCCGCCACATTGTCCGAATAGATAATATTAATTCCATGGTCCGAATATAACGTGACGGATCTTCAATCAAACATGTCAAGTTACAACATTCATCTCAGAACAATGGTCCGCGGCCGCCATCTTTTACACATAAACAAAGCGCTTGCAGCGCCTCTACCGGCACTTAATGTAACTATTTTACGATATTATCAAAATAATCTTGACCAAATCATGAAGTAGTCGCCCGTATAGCTGCCCAAATCGAGAAACAATTTTCAATCATCGATCTGACCAAACCACATCATGATGTGGCCAATAGACAGTTGACCATTTCACGAAATGCAACCATTTCACGAAATGTTCGAGCATTTCATAAAATGTTCAATTCTACGATATGGCTACGACATATGTATATTATATAACTATTATTGTGAACTGTTTTGGCCCAAGCTTTTGAACCATACATAGTATACATACATATAGTACTAGTCTGTAAGTTAAATTGGCTGTTGTTATTCCTATTCAATAAATAAATAGATAAAAGTTCATCTAATGAAAGTTTGTTCTAGATAGGATTTGAACCCACGGCCTTCCGACGCATAGGGCCTATGAAAAGTCTATAGTAGACTAAATAAATGGTTTCCTTTTTGAATTCGTATCTTAATTTTACAAGCCCGGTTTCTTTCGAAAAGAGAAAAAGATCGAAAAGTTACTTTGAGATTGAAAGAGAGTAGATATATGACACATTTGATAAAACTCCGCTCTACAAAGGTATTTTTTAACGATACCTAATAAAAAAATCAATTCCTAGCTCCGTGTCAAACGGTCCGTCTGTTGGTATTTCAAATAGTTTCAATTTGTAAAACAAATGCGAAATCAACATGCCATCGGCCGAATAACATTCGTGTGGCATTCGTATCAAATGTGAGGAAAAACGGTGATAGCTCGCCATGCCATTTACAAGGCAAACCGGGTGTTTTTACTAGATTCTATGCCAAGTTACGTTGCGAAAATACGTGGTTCTTTTGTAGGGTTAATATTTAGGTTATAACTTAGATTAAATTGGGATTGTTGTCATACATAGGTAATTAGGTAGGTAACTAAGTTCATGCTTAACCTATACAATATTTTAGTTTTGCTCCCCCCGGCTTTGCAGGGGTGGTGAAACAATAAGAGATACAACTTTGACCTGACAACAAAAAACACAAAAATAAAATTATTATCGACTAGTCTGAAGGCGCATTTGGTAGTGACCTTGCCCTATGCGCCAAGTGTCATGGGTTCGAATTTGGCACTGGACAAAAAAATTAATTTGTTTAATAGCTATTTAATCACGACAGCACACATACAAATTTTGCTTAGTTATCTTTTATTTCCAGTTAAACAATTCAAACAATTTTTTTTATTATTTACATTCAAAAAATGAAACAAAGAATATACAAATAAAAATAAAAGAAAAAAACTAAGCACTTGAAGAATTAATTGAAAAGATATAACCGGCAAGTTTTTTACTGTTTATCAACATTAAATTTTAAGAGCTAGGTATTTCACCTCAAAACAAACGTTGACAACACATTCTAAAGTCATATATAGGTAAGTAGCATAAACATAAATCGGTAAAGTTTTGCATATTTGCATACCACAAACATGAAATAAATTTCATTTGTGGTACTTTCGTTATTTTTGATACACATTAAACAAGCGCTTACTACTAACTTTCGGATTAGCTCAATGTACGTGATGTTGTCTAAACATAATTTCATAGTGTCGTTTTGAAGTTTTGCGCGAATTATTTCTGCGATTCTTTTTTATTATAAAAGGTAGTGGGAAATCTAAAATCTTGTAACGGAAATACATGCAACAAAGGTTTACTTTAAAGTTTAACCTAATACGGGCCCGAAGCGTTTGTAAACTTTAAAACGAGTCATTTCAAAACAATTTCTGTCAGAGATTTCCCACGGGGCAGCACTACATCACCATAAAACGCTCAGTGTAAAAATTGACTCCCAAAGCTTTCATAGCGTTGCGATATCTTTTGTTGCATATTTTCTAACTGCGTTTAATGGGAAAATGGGAAATAAAATTTGGTCGTAAAATGAGACGAACTATTTAGTATTTTCGTCCATATTCTATTTTAAACAATTGATTTCTCCGGTTCACTGTTCACGGGCGAATTTGTTGTTTGATTTGTCTATGTGCAATATACAGAGTGCCCCCGGATAAGGTGTATAAACGAAAATGGGTGAAATTTTATCATAAATTATCGACAAAAAAAAACATATTTTATTTCTTTAAAAATTTGTTATGTAATTATTATATTACTACTTTTTATGGACTTCATGTACAAAAAAATTAATTGCTTTTTTTTTATTTTATTTAGTACCATATAAAAAAATCACAAAAAAATTATATATAATTGCCGCGCACTTAAACCACCGAGGAAAAAAGTATAAGTTCTATTTTTATGAAATAAAAAAAATAGCTATGCTTAATACATTAACACAAATAAACGGGCTTAATTCACCCCATTTTCAGTAATTTAAGCGTACAATTCCCTTGTCAGCATCAATAAAACAAATAAATAGACATAAAATTAATTTACATCCGTAGCTATAAATTTAAGTACTTAATTTATGCTCGTGATCAATTAGAAGTCGGCAGTAGTAGGTAGTAAGGATTAATAGCACGTAGTGGCCATTACCAGTCTCGAGTATCGTGGAACGTCCCGTTTTATGAGCACGGTATAAAAGCTAGCTTATCTCCAAGTTCTCAATCCTACAGCTTCGTTGGGAAGGATATACTGCGCCGTAAAGGAATTAATTTCGCTGTATCGTTTTTCGGTACACTAAAAAAAGCCCGCGGAAATGTTTGACAGATTTGACATTTTCTGTCAATTCTGTCGCCATTTTATATTAAACAAAGCATCGTCCATAGAATAAACATCATTTAGACCGTGATTTAGCCCCAAAATAAGCAAGACGACGACCATAATTTAATTATTGTACATAAAAAACACACCGGCCAATTTATACAAATCAACATGTTAATAAAGACAAATGTTTGAAATATGTGGAGATCCCGACCTTTGCTGCAATCGATCCTTGCACCAAATTGGTATTTTAACGTAATAAATAATATTTTTTTTCTAGCCGTAGACGAGAGAGACGAAAGGCTTAGTAAAAAAAAAACTAGTGATATAATGGAAGCTTAGAACAAAAACAGCGCGAGCATAAAAACCGCCATCCCGATCGCTCCCACCTAAGCCTGAGTAATTGCCAGCAAACTGAAATAAAGCGGCGAACGTTTTTATTAAGTTATTTAAAGAGTTCCGCGCGTCACGACCGGTTTATTAGCTCGATACAGCAGTTAATAACAGTAATACCGGCACGCCAACTTTCCCAATAAACTAAATGATCGTTATTTTTGCGTATTTCAAAAGTCAGTTTAAAAAAAACAGGGAGGTCTTTTAGAGAAGTAAGTAAACAATACCATTAGCCTATCGCAGACCACTGCTGGACATAGGTCTCTCCAAACACTTGCTTATTTGCTAGCATTATTAGGCTTTGCCTAAAATCACTACGCTGGGCAAGAGGGTTGTTGATCGCGATCGCAAGACGTAGCTTTCGTACCGCACTGCAGCCTATCACCAGCCTGTTGTACTTAGCTCACGTCACGTTTACGTAGGGTTGCCATCTCTAAAATTTAAAAAAAAACAGGACAAGACGCGTGAAAACCCCGGATTTTAGAGTCCGAAAGCCGGATATGTCAACAAGATCTTTTAAACATATTCAATGTAATAAAAACATCGTGGTGTGCGGGCATAGTGCGTGTCTCGCGGGCGGCCCAAATTTTTTTTATTTATTTATTTTTTAAACCTCGGTCTACAAATGAAACCTTCCCCGGACGCTCCCCGGATGCCCTCTAAACTAGGACAAATCCGGGGAAACCCGGACGGATGGCAACCCTACGTTTACGCCACCCAAATCCAAAATTTGGGTGGCGTAAACGTAGATTATACCGCCTTTATAACCAACTAGCCTTCAGCCCGCGCGTGCGGTTTCACCCGCGCGTAATTTCTTTTTTCAAGTATCCCCCCTGCCCACACATTTCCGGGATCAAAAGTACCCTATGTTCACCGGGGATAGTGTAGCTTTCATCGGTTCAGTAGTTTCGGAGCCTATTCAATACAAAAAAAAACAAACAATCAAATCTTTCCTCTTTATAATATTAGTAAAGTATAATATAGATAAACAATAAATAAACTTTGTCATTACATTTGCGTGAATTTATGATCTATTCTAGGTCAAAGCTACGGACCATGGTCCCCGAGCACAGACGATCTAGTTTGGAAGAAATCATCCACTTTGAAAGGAACATTAGATCTTCTACATGATTATGAAATGTAACGACGTATTCATCCGTCCAAGTTTGTTTTATTTAAATAAAGCATGTCAAAAGGCTTAACAAGCGATAGTCTAGGTACAAAAACGTAGATGTCCGCATAATTCCTATTAAGTAGGACTCCAACTCACCGCTTACATTAAAAGTCCATTGCAAAAAGTCCCGTTTACTTCACGAAAAACTTCCCCTATTAAGAGCTATTTCACATTACTGTTTGTTCAAGAAAACAAAGATAAACTTCTAAATTCTTTGTTTAGCAAATTCTGCGAAATGGTTAACAGTGAAAAGTCGTAGAATGAACATTGTTTGTTTTATTCTAAATGTAGTTTCAGGTAAGTTATTGCTATACTTCGGCAATTCAGACTAATCTATACTAATATTATACAGAGGAAAGATTTGATTGTTTGTTTGAATTGAATAGGCACCGAAACTACTGAACCGATTTGAATAATTCTTTCACTGGTGGAAAGTTACACTATCCCCGGGTGATAAAGGGTACTTTTGATTCGGGGAAGGGGGGGTATACAATTGGAAAGTTTTTTTTTTATGCTAAGTCAGTTGGCAGACAGACACGCAGCTCATCTGATGGTAAGCTGCCACTGCGGCCAATTCCATTGAGGGACACTTCACCAGGAAGCGTCGCTTAATTTGCTGCCAGACTGTAGGTACATCTGATCTTCGAGCCTTTGATTTCAAGTGTACTGGCTCCCACATTAATACTGCCGGTACACAGCCAGAGCTATTATGGCGGCAGATTTCACTTGTGGGGGTGGTAGCTAGCCAGTCAGACTCTGTTGGGGCTTCCCATACCTAGAACGGAAACTAAAAAAAAATTTTTTCTTCAAACCCTTACGTGTGGGAAGATAGGTCTTTAAAAATGATAATAAGGTTTCTTAGATCATTTTTTTCTAAACGGAATAGTTTGCGCGAGAGACACTTCCAAAGTGGTAAAATGTTGGTCCCCCGCCCTCTAACTTCTAAAATAAGAGAACGATAAAACTAAAAAAAATATATGATGTACATTACCATGCAAACTTCCATTGAAAATTGGTTTGAACGAGATCAAGTAATTAGTTTTTTTTTAAACGTCATAAATCGTAAACCGCAATTTTCCTCTCATTCAATCAACTTAAATATAAAAACGTCGATCAAACTTACAAAGAACTACAAAAACTTTTATATTATGATGATACTTGCTGCTACGGAACTCTTCATGGGCGAGTCCGACTCGCACTTGGCCGGTTTTTTTAACAAGACGAGCAGATCGTACACCTGATGGTAAGCGCCACGTCTGCCCTTAGGCAGTTCAGTGCCAAACAGTAACTAAGCAGTTACTGCTCGGCACTACCACCCTGCGCCTGCTACACCGGGACGACAGTAATTATAAGGTCTCATATACCCAGTAATTTCACCAGCTTCAGTGCCCCTTCCCCGAAACACAGAAGTGCTTGACACACTTCTTTTTCACGGGAAAATATCTGGCACTGCGGAGGTACCCACCTAGACGGCCCAGTACAGGAACCTACCACCTGGTAAATCTCGTGGTGATCAAGATGGTTTTTAAATGTGGTGATGAAAAATTTATAACACGGGCTTTCTGCCAATAAAAAACGCATTAGGTACCATTTAGTCACAGTTTAACAAACGCAACGGTCCTATTCAAATCAGTTTGCTTAGTGAGCGTGTGATTGACGCGCCATCTACCGGCTGACTGCATGACATGATCATGATGACTGATTAGCCACATACATCGCTCATTGCCACGTTTGATGACGTATTAACATTGGCGTGATTAACTATGAAATGATTATGAGGCTATCAGCACAGGAGTGGTGTAATACTAATATGATTTGTTTGTTTGTTTGTATTGAATAGGCTCCAAAACTACTGAACCGATTTGGAAATTTCTTTCACTGTTGGACAGCTACACTATCCCCGGGTGACATAGGGTAGTTTTGATCCCGAAAATGTGGAGAGAAGAGGGGTTAATTAAAAAAAGAAATTACGCGCGGGTAAAACCGCGTTGAAAACAATACTCTTGTTAAACTAGTTTTTCCAGTGATTTTACGAAGGAAGACAAAAATATGTTTGAAAAGATTTTTGGGGTTTTGACTATTAATATAACATCAGCACAACTGTAACCCCTTAACCTTTCTTACAGAAGAAATATAAATGCAAATGTGCAACAGCTGCGGCCTATCCAAATATTTCTATGCTGACGCTACAAAGTATACAATAAACCAGCCTAAATGTCCCTACTGCAGGGCAAAGGGCCTCTATCATTTAAATCAAGTCATCGCTACAATGATAGGTATTGGCTTAATCACCACGCTTGCCAAATGCGGATTGGCGATAACAAACCCGAGCTGTGTCTGAAAAAACCGACACAAATTTTGCTCGACCCAGGAATTGAACCCCCTTATCACGGCCCGGTATTTAAACCACTAGACCATAGAGCTTTTTAGTAAGTTAAGTAAGTAATATCACGGTTATATTCTATACTAGCGGTCGCCTTCGCGGTTTCACCAACGCGCCATTTCTTTTGTCAATTATCCCCCCCTTCCCCCCACATTTCCGGGATGAAAAGTACCTTATGTCACCCGGGAAAAATGTAGCTTTCCAACAGTGAAAGAATATTTCAAATCGGTTTAGTAGTTTTGGGGCCTATTCAATACAAACAAACAATCAAATCTTTCCTCTTCATAAATATTAGAATTAGTAATCTATATATATAAAACTCAAAGGTGACTGACTGACTGACTGACTGACTGACATAGATAGATATCAACGCACAGCCCAAACCACTGGACGGATCGGGCTGAAATTTGGCATGCAGGTAGATGTTATGACGTAGACATCCGCTAAGAAAGGATATCTCGATATTCCCACGGGAACGGGAACCACGCGGGTGAAACCGCGGGCGCCCGCTATATTAGTATAGAATTCCTTATACAGATTCCATACACAAATACAAATACACGTACAAATTCCTTAAAAATATACTGACGCTTCTAATGTACACTGATGTAACGAGCACTTTGACAGTTATGTAAATCGATCATTAGCTGAGTCCTGAAAGAGAGGACATCAAGAATTCCCTTTGAACGAGAAAGCCATGGAAATGCTATTTTCAACTATTCCTGTTAACATTTTTATCGTTTGAGATGTTTCGTATTGATGCTGCATTAGGAATATTTAAAATTGTTTTGGTTTTTCTGCTGTTTTTTTTTTTGTGTTGCCATGCTACGCTAGCAATAATTTTATAATGTACTTGAGATTTTTGATGTTTATAAAGTTAGATATGATATTCTTTTTGGGGCAATCTCTGTTGGGGTGGCTGTGGCTGTAGGGCTTAGAACGTGCCCTACAAGATACCTATAGAATTACCTCATAACCACCGCATGTTGCCGACAACACCTGGTCAACAAAATGCGTAATGCAGCAAAAAGGCGGGCCACGCGCCTGCGACTCCAAGGGGGTCTCGGGTGCCTATGGGCAGCGGTGATCACTTATCATCAGGTGACCCACTTGCTCGTTTGCCCCCCTATAATATAAAAAAATGCATTCACCACACTAAAGAATATGCTTGTACGTTTCGACATTGCCTATAATCTAGTGATCTGTTATTATCCTCTTATGATTAAATAACCAACTAATAATCTTTATCCTATTTGAAACAAATGGAACGTAGATATTTTTTCGATTCTGTCTTTTAATTATTATTTTTTTAATTTAGCTAACGTAAGGTTCTTTGAACGTATAGAAGTAAATGCTATTATAATATGATTTTTATTCAATGAGGGTGCCTCTGTATTGGTTTTTATCACTGAGCTCTATGATAATACGCTCAGCGTATTACGCTGGAGTGGCTATAGACATTGAAATGACAGATAATTTTTCTGTCGATTTGAAGCGCCCCCAATAGTGTACTGGGAACTAAAATGACTTCAAATGGCTCAGAACATGAGTCAAATGGGCAGCCATTGACATTTACAATGACAGCATTATCGAAGTTTATCTGCGAAAGTCAGCACTACTATTAGTTTCAGGTACACTATTAACTACTGCTCTCAGCGCCAATATGGCGATTTTCAAATCGGATCAAATATTTGGTACCGATCGCCTATCCAGTGTCTATGGAAATCAGTGGTTTTAATGCATGGCTTAACTCCCGAGTCCCACACACAACCGTAGGTCATTTCTTTTTTTTCTCTCTCTTTTTTTCAGGCAAGTTGAGGTGCCTAATATCATTGTCCTCCAGAAATAAAAAATCATTTCCGCATAAAGAAAATGTTCTCACTTAAACTTTGTTTATTTTATATTTTAATGATTGTTTAAAATACCATTGCAAGCGTGGGCGGCAACACGTCGAGCTGCTAACATGTTTGCACAAGCTTCACTTGCACGCAATGTTTGTTGTTTAGACTTAACCGTTTTTAGTTATTATGACGTCACTCATAAGTTTTAGTTTTGATATTTTGTATAGAAATTAATTCCTTAACATGCGATTTATATTTGTTTTAAAAGTGCTTATTAATTTAATGTTATATTACTTGTAACGAAAAAATGCGGTGGTCCAGTCGATGGCGACAATAAGGCTGAAATGTATTTCATGTAATACACGTTTTTGTTTCTATAAACGAAATTACTAGATGCATGGAGAATTCTAACTTTTTTTTTCAATGGTAAATTAACATTATTCATGTCAAAAATTATGTATTAACAAGACAATTCAAAGAAACAACTAATTGCAATAAGACAGGCACCAGCTCGTCCCTTCCGGTGTAGAGAGGACACTGACGAAGTTTAGTGGGTAGTACGAGGAACATCTTTAGTCCCGAGTCCCGCATGCGGCCGCAGGTTTTTTATGTCAGAGGCGGCAAACGAGCCAATCGCCTGATGGTAAGCAATCACCGCCGCCCATGGACATCTGCAACACCAAAGAGATCGCTGATGCGTTGCCGGCCTTTTAATGGGGGGTGTGGGCCTCCGGGACTCTCACAAATCAGACGAAACACAATAGTAGTCACTATTATTTCTCGCTGGTGTTATGTGAGGTACTTCCCCGGACGAGAGACGAGACGAAAAATAGAATGGCTTTACCTCTACTAAAAGCCTGCGGCAAAATCACTACATCAACGCATTCTCCTAAAAAGAAATGTATCGCCTGCCTCGATAGTCAGATTGACGAGTATGTATGTATGATCCTAAAGTAAGTATACACCGTTAACAACGGCACTGCCCACACGACCACTGGTAATAAAGCGATGCGTGATTCCCGGGCAGGTACAACCGCGGTCAACCTCGCCTATTCGTCACGGGTCGGGATCGCACTACTTTGTCACCAGCGCCCTTCAGTTCGGCGGTAAGCCTGACTGATGATGACGCATGTTCTGAAGGAAAACATTGGATAAACCCGTTTATCCAATGCTCGCATATTTCACTGATGTAAACAGGTTTTTTTGTAATAACACGGTACTAGTCATGCTTTTTTTGACGATTCAGTTTGTAGAGACGTAGCCCAGCTGAGAAGTGGCCACTATGACCTGTTCCTATTTTTCTTGATCCAACATCGACTAATCTAAATAAATGAATAGTTAAAAAGTCGTATGTATAAATTTGGTATGTACATACATCGATAAAATAAATATATTTTTGTTGTATTTATTTCAGTAGGACAAGGATCGTTTATTGTATTTTGTTATTTCTATATTTAAATATCAATATTACAATAGAATAAAGTAAATCAGAATAAAACTAACAAATCAAAATCAATAATGTCAACTTAGGTTAAAACATATGTATTTATAAATATAAAACACGCGGTATATAATTAACAATGTCATATACTGTGCAAAAAAAATCCAAACCCCACCAAAAAATAAGGTTTCGTTCTAAGAACAGCTAAAAACAGAAACACTTCGCGGTTAAAATGTATTCCAAAATCGGTGGAACAACGTAACGGAGCGCGCGGTCCCGGAGGAACGTGCATAGTAATCTTGCGAACCTCCCGAGGGACGCAAAATGGCTGCAAATCGACTAACCCTGAAGATGCGGTTTAATAATAAATGGGAGTTTTACGCGATCTGTGGTTCAAAATGCCACGTTGGGCAAATTAATAAAAAAAGAGTAGAAAAACATTTTTTTTTTATTGCAATGTGTAACAAGACGAGCAGATCGTACACCTGATGGTAAGCGCCACGTCTGCCCTTAGACAGTTCAGTGCCAAACAGTAACTAACTAAGTAACTAAGTTACTGTCTGGCACTGCCCTGCGCCCGCAACACCGAGACGACAGTTGTTAGGTCTCATATACCCAGTAATTCCATTAGCTACAGTGCCCTTTCCCCGAAACAGAAGTGCTTGACACACTTCTATTTCACGGGAAAATATCAGGCACTGCGGTGGTACCCACCTAGACGGCCCAGTACAGGAACCTACCATCTGGTAGAAAAGGTTATGTTTGCTCTGAGGTTCAAACCCAACTTTTTAACAATTACAATTTTCGATACACTGCTATTAGTGAGTAGCCCACAGTGTTGTAGCACATTGTGTTAAGTATCCTTCAATGTATGTAATAGGCCGCAGTGGTAGCTCCATATCAGTTGGGCTGCGTGCCAGTTTGTGTACTGAAATCATATAAGAAATATGTTATTTATAGGTATTTATAAACTCTATTGCCTGTCTATTGCATGCGCATAGAGAAAGTGCATATAGATGTTTTGTTCATTTTACTTAAGCTTTTACCTTTTCTATGTAGTATGATAGTAGGAACGCGAATATAGCTTCTTTTTTTATTGCAATGTGTAACAAGACGAGCAGATCCTGGTGGTAAGCGCCACGGCTGCCCTTAGACTGTATGGCACCGCTCTGCGCCTGCTACACCGAGACGCCAGTTATTAGGGCTAATATACCCAGTAATTTTACTAACTAACTAGCTACTAACTAGCTACTGCTTTTATCGAAATTATTTTTCAAACCGGTAGATAATTTCTCGATTATAAATCGTCCACGAAAATCAGGGCCTTTTCCAATAATCCTTACAGGTAGGCCTCAAATACGCTATTGAATTTCTCCAACGCAATAAATCAGAACCGGTAAAGAAAACCCGACCTTTTCAGATAAGCAGCAAACAGTAGTTATTGCCATTATAAACCCTTCCCAAAACATACAGAAGACGATTGGTAGTCCTTAATTAAAATCGGCGATATTGCTTCATTTGATGTCTGTTCGTTCGTATCATTTTTTCTTGTCGCTTCGAAATGCTACTGGCTCTAGATAAAACGTTGCAGCACCGATTTTTCCCGATAACGGGGCGTTTTTTCAGTTCGAGTTTCAAGACTCGATTACGTCATTCTGACGCACTGCACTCAGGGCTTAGAGAATAGTGGAAGTTTCGATGCGACAGCAAATTTAGGGTCAGTTTCACCTTCAGTCTCTTCACGTTCCATAATCATAAACGATTATAGTTACATAAGAAATGAAATAATTAGCGATTTGCTTTACATAGTGAATTCTTTTGCACGTCCGAACTTTTTTGCCCTACCAGCGCCTTGACGTGAATGGCCTGTTGAGAAGAGGCTCCGCAAGAAACTCGACAGTTATATAAGTAATGATTTTTTTTAAATCTTTGTTACAGAGTACAATTATGTCAATCCAGTGTTATTTATTTTATGTCAATCCAGTATTATGTATTATGTCAATCCTGTGTCACAGAGTACAATTATGTCAATCCAGTGTTATAAATTATAATGGCTAGCTAAAGTATAACTATAAGGGCTTACCTTAGCAACTCCAGTTCAAACGCGCCTCCAGTCGATTCGCCAAACTATGAAGCACTTACGTTATTTCCCCCGACTCTGCGCTGTCACGACTGACTGACGAGCGTCCTTACCAGGCCTCAGCAACTGGAATAACAAATTGAGCACCAATAACTGAAATATAGATTTTTTAATTAACCCAAAAAGGCTGTGTATCTATCGTCAACATTTATTTCACAGGCACCACATTGAGTGAAAGAAAGAAAGATTTTTTTTTTGCATTCCTCAATAAAATAAGTACGGTTGATTCTAGTGAAGAACGTGCAAGCCTTACTTACTAAAAAATAATGAAGAAAAGTAAATATTTGGCTCCTTACATGCTCCTTCTGACGCTACTCACCATGTTGAATGAAATACTCACCATGAAGTGGGTATTGAATCTCTTCGCTCATAGCTTTCTTTTTTGTGTAACTTACATTATGCTTACATTACTTTACCACTTTACCAGGAAGCATCAGTCAATGTACTGCCACACTTTTTATGACGCGTCTGATTTTAAGCGTTCCATTTTAACTGTACTGGATACAGCCAAAACCATTATTAATAAAAAAAATCAGTTCTTAAAAGTTGACCACTTCAACCGAATTTGCGCTAGGATCATTATTTTTACTAAATACAAAATAATTATCACACAGCATTATACTTAATACATATTCATTGACCTATACCGTACCTTGATGACATATTTACAAACCCAAAACTCGTTCAAAACACAACGAAAACTAAATATTAACTCCTCAAATAAAATACCTTGTCCTTTACCAAGAACAAACAAATAAATACCAACACACATGAAAATATAACCGCAGATTACGAACAAACTTCGTAACCCTCTTATTATTTTAGTAACTTTGCCGTTATTTCAGAGGCGAATATTTTGGCGTGAACTAATGAAGTTTTAATTAAATAATACCAACACTCGCACAGTGAGGGTTAAATGCCAACCCGCCAAGTTACAGCTGGGGTTTTTAAATACACGTCATTTTGACCTTTGTGTTTAGAGGTGGAAGGTAGAATATGAAGCGGTGAGTGCTTTCAAAAAACTTATATTGTTCAAAATAAATGGCTGTGGTAATGGCCGTGTTTCCAAGCGCCGCTTTACATGCATGGAGATGATTCGAATTTCGAACTTGAACTAAGAATACTTTTTTTTTATAGAAGCATTTGAGAACGTAACGTAGGTAGAACAGCCTACCAGTTTCACCACAATATTTTTTTTTTGTTTTTGATAACCTTCTTGTTTTTTTACTTATTTTAGATTCACAAAATTATTTGAATGCCTTCCCAGCCAAGTTTTCGAATAATTGACTTTGTACTTATTTTAATGTATTTTTAAATAAATATTTATGCAGGACATTATGACAGTGGTGTTCATATTATTAAATAGTGTTCGTTCTTAATTAATTATGACCGCCAGAGTATTACCAAATAAAATAAACATAACATAGACTAACTAGCTTTAGACCAGCTTTCGAATGAAAAAAAGAATCTTCAAAATCAGTTCAAATCTGCTGTGAGTGTAAAGTTGTGAGTTGTGACACACAAAAAAACATACCTTGAATTAAGAACATACTCCTTTTTGTAATAATTAGTGAACACATTTGAACAAAATGAAAATTGCATTAAAAACTTCACCGAACCACTGGGTCTGTAAATCATTCAATTGATAAATAAATAAACCGCGCACCAGTGCCATCTATAATGAGCAACGCATTTAACAACGCGGTGTCGCTCAATTGAAATTTTAAATTAATTACGTTTAACGTGTTAAAGGTGCCCGTTAAATGTGTTAATGGTTCAATATTTGATCAACTTGATAGTAGATGGACAGGGGCTAATTGGGACATTTTTACTACTGTTTGATGTTGTGTTATTAACTTATTAATGTTTTAATAATCAAATCATAAAAAAAGGAATAAGGTTTTTTTATAAAAGAGGGTGTTTAACGAACAGATATGACATTAACATTTGCACCTAGGGTCTCAAATACGTAGCCCGCTTTTGTGAAAAGAATAATTATGGAGAAAGAAGAACGCGGTATGGGGAGGGGCAGGGTAGTTTGGAGCTGGTACCTCACTCACCAAACAAAACACCATAGCAAAGCTACTTACTCATGTTCTGTGAGCGGATGGTACTTACCCGGCCAACCATTCTACTTATAAATAAATAAATAAATATCTCTGGACTTTACTCACACAGCGCTATCTAGCCCCAGCATTAGCTTGTGCTATGGCAACGGATAAACATTACATAAATACTTTTTTTTGTAAATACATACATATTATTAGAAACACCCAGACCGATACAAACAGATATATTCATGCACACAAATGTTTGTACCGTACGGAGATCGAACCCGCGACCTCTGGTGTAATAGCAGACTTCTCGACCATTACACCAAATGGCTCGTCGTTATAACCGAGTGTACGTAGTATAATAACTAAAGGATGGAGCCGATGGAGGCATCCTCTCTTGCACCAAAATCCAAATTAAATTACCCAGTAGACCGGTCTACGGTTACTCATCCCAAAATCTTCAAAATCCGTATCTTTAATAACTACTTCAAACTCCCGTCCCAGTTAGATCGCTTAATATGCAGGTACGAGTAGGTTCACTTTAAAACAATCCTTAAATTTGTACAAAAGCCCCCAGGGTAGGCTTCGGAACTTTTAATTTTATTGGGGCTATCTGTAGATAACGGTTTTCAGATATGCCTCTTGACTCTGGATTAGCGTAATCTCCCAACTGATTTATAGGGGGTATCGAAGGCCAGAATTATTATGTATTTTGTGATGATGGTGATTTTTTGAAGTTCCTGTGTGTTATAGCATTTTTTAGGCTGTGGCTAATCTTCAGTGGCAAATCATAAACGTTTAATATCTACTGCGACTTGATCTTTTAGGAATACTTTTCCTGAAAACATTGCTTAGGTAATTCATATACTGTAGGACTAGAATGTACGTACAAAGTGAAAAATAATTGATATCGAGAAATAAATTATACGAATAAGTAGTCTTACTGCCGCGAGTATCATAGAAAAATTGCATACTTTTTCGATCTGAAGAACCAGATTGTTATGTACCTACAATTTGAAATTTATATGTGCTTTATACGAGCCTAAATTGGATAAATGAATTTGATTCTTGATAAGTAAATTACATAGTACATTGGATTTTTATTTTAAACAAAACCCATCATCTTCATGCAGTGTTCAGAGTACAAAAACTTTTATGTCAAACAGCCAACAATTGCGTCGAGGATACCAGACCCTCGTAGTTAATAAACATTATTGTTTATATTTTTGTCAACAACACTCATTTTCCCGTTATACCGCAACGCCCTCTACAACCTCACAAACACCCGACGACGCGGTAAATGTTTTTATAATGAACAAACTCATCTGGCCGCGTGCGGACACTTGTGTACACTTGGAGACAATGTTAAAGTAACGCCAATAATGGAATCCATATTTGCTATAATTAATGTTTTTCGCACCTGGAGACAGTGTCAAAGGAAATCTACGAGTATATTTGCTTTTTAATAAGTATTTTTTTATTAAACTTGAAATGAAAGGCCCGGACAGTAGAGCCTACCAATAGTTAAGAGCACATTGAGCGAAAATTCCTTGTAAGTACCCTTCAATAAAATAGACATAAATCAAATATCTTTATTAATAGAAATCTTGCTAAACATAGCTCGCTACATTGCCCTTTGAATCACCTTGAGCCTTCTACGCGACCCATTGTTACCAGGCACTTTTTGGTTTCGTCGTCATACCTAGCAACATACACGTATTAAAAACTTTCACCTTGAGACAGATTTTTTCCATTAGAAAACTTCTATGAAAATAAAATACCTTCTTTTGCTGACTGCACAGAAGGGTGCTTAGCTATAGCACAAATCTATTCACTATTGACTATTTATATCCAAAACTTGAGGCGCTCGTGGCGCAGCTGTGACAGTGGTTCGTTAGCGATAACGAAAGTCAAGCTACCTACGCCGCGGTCGGTTAATGGATGGGTGACCATTCTGACCATATTTAGTGACATTAATTTCGAGCGTCTCCGTGCGTAGGAAGGCACGTTAAGCTGTTGGTCCCGGCTGATATTTACTATAATGCAAATATTAGTCGTCAAGCCTAGTCAGAGGCCATTTGGCGGCTTGATAACATCTGACATTAAGGTTGGTCACTTGCCTTACGCACCCCTCCACCAACCCGCACTAGGCCAGCGTGGTGGAGTATGGCCCACACTATCTCACAGTTGAGATAAGGCCTGTGTCCCAGCAGTGGGAACGTATATAGGCTGATGATGATGATCCAAAACTTAAAAGAACTCGTCCACAAAACACGAAA
This sequence comes from Mecyna flavalis, assembly GCA_949319885.1. Lineage (NCBI taxonomy): Eukaryota > Metazoa > Arthropoda > Insecta > Lepidoptera > Crambidae > Mecyna > Mecyna flavalis. The sequence continues at coordinate 3,908,647 of OX439413.1, forward strand.
ACATTCCCTTCAAAGTGTTAGCACGGAATATGACGTATTTTATTGTCAATCGTTACAATCCCGTTTTCGTGTCCGCGAGCGTATAAATATAATATTTGTGCCTTTGCGGGCACAAAGGCGTTGAAGAGAGAAGAGTCTGCAGTCGGAGGGATAATTGCTTACGCGTGTGGAATAGCGGAGTGGGTGTGAGGAAGTGTGGAGACTTCTTTACCTTTACGGACTGGTGAGTGCTTGGTATCTCCGGTAGCTGGAAGACTTGGCATTTGGAATCATTCTCACTGTTATGTCGTCTGTGACTTGAAAAAACAACCAAAATGAAGAGCATTGATTTTTTTGTCTTTTTTTTATATTTTCAACAAAATATATTTCACCGTCAATGTGCGGAAATTCGTTAGGGTGCCATCAGACGGACTGCACCGCAGCGACTGCGCGCAGTCGATATATTCAACTGCATGCAGTTGCTATATTCAACTGCTTACAGTCATGATATCAACTGCACGCAGTCGGCTGCAGTCGGCTGCAGTCGTGTGAAGTCAATATCAACTGCATGCAGTCGTTCCTTCAACTTTGCGCGGTCACTAGCCGACCGACTGCAGCCGACTGCGTGCAGTTGATATCATGACTGTAAGCAGTTGTATATAGCAACTGCATGCAGTTGAATATATCGACTGCGCGCAGTCGCTGCGGTGCAGTCCGTCTGATGGCACCCTAGTGCAGATTACCTAGTAAAAAGAAAATTCGTTTGAGTGCAGATTACTAGAACTAAACATACTTATAAATAAAAAAATCAGCATTGATTAGTTCAGTAACCATGTTTTTACCAAATAGGTATGCACATGCTCACATCACACAAACAGTAATTTTTGTTGGCATAGAAATACGTTACGTTTTCGTAAATGCACCTTTGATGTCCCACCAGCCGCTTTTAGTTTTTTATACAATAATGTTAACTGGCTCCTTATTTGCCAAATTAGATCGCAAACCAGAGCTGCGTACGAAAAATCCGACACAAATTTTGTCCGACCTAGAAAACGAATCCAGGACTCTGAGAGCAATTGTACAAACATGTAATCAAGTTTACATTTTATTTCCATTCAGCTTCGAATTGTCTAAAATAAACTTGAAATATGTTAACTGATACGAGTTTATTTCCAGTTAAAACAGTATACAAAGCGAATCTTTTCCTTTAATTTCTTAAACTAGTAATTTAAGGCGAAGCGGCTTCGGAAGGACAGTGCTCAGATAATTGCTCACGCGCGTGGAACTTGCGCCATGTGGGAATGCAGCCAGTGTTTTATCTTCACAGTGGATACGCTTTAGAGATTTTAGAGGACTATACTATAAACTACAACTTCTGTATAAAAAAATGCTTGACTTTTTTAAAGCTAAAGGCTAAGGAACTTGTAAGATGCCTGATGGTAAGTTGTCACTACAGCCAATGGACACCTTTTTTTTCTATGGAGAATGCGTTTATGCACCAAAACCGCAGGCTAGCTAGACTGCAGACGGCTGCGGCCGTGTGTGTGATATTTCAATACTAAAATTAGTCAAATCGGTTCAGCCGTTCTCGAGTTTTAGCGAGACTAACGGACAGCAATTCATTTTTATAGATAGATTGTGTGTACGTAAGCAAGTAATGGTCGCGTCATATGAATCAGTTAATGCTTGTATGGAGACTATCCTTGTATAACTTATTCTAAGATTGTTGGTAACTCTAGTGAGGTCCGCAGAGCGTGTGGCAGCCTGTCTGAACCCAGAGCAAATATGCCCGACGATCTGCATCCGCGTTCTCTAGAATATTCCGACCTGTTTGCCGCGAAATTAGAATGTCGGCGTCTAAAGAATCCACGTCTGCTCGCTGAACTTAATAAATTTCAGTTGCGATTTCCTTTTTTAAAAATTGTTCTTTTCTTTTTTTGTTAATCAGGCAGTTTTATAAACATTGTTTAAAATTAAGAAACGCGATTAAAGAAAAAGCAGCCCCATTGTGACACCTGAACTACATTTTATTTATTGAATAAAACTCAGTTTTTCTTCCCGATTTTGTTTTATATTATCAACTTCAAGGAAGTAAAGACTGATTAGTGTGATTTACCATGGACTCTTCACACATCGATCTAGCTTGGATGACTTAGTCGTCAACTCGCGGACGCGAAACTCGCGGACGTCCGCGAGTTGCCACTTTTCGATTTTACCTACTTTTTTTGTCGTCAACTCGCGCGTCTATATAAAGTACAGTCAAAAGAACTGTCACTTAAACTTATTCTTTAAACGCTTAACCGCTTATCTACTTTTTTATATACCACGTCAGTTGGCAGACAGGCACGTAGCCCACCTGATAGTAAGCAGTCACTGCGGCCTATTCCATTGGGGAACTTCACTAGCGTTGCTCAATGTGCTGCCAGACTGTAGGCTCATCTGATCTTCGAGCCTTTGATCGTCGGACTCTGAAAAAGCTCTACCGCCAACCAAACTTCTTAATCATTACACAAAATTGGACATCCTTATGTAACCTCTTAGTTTTCAAGGGCAGTGTAAGTGTGCTACTGAGCCTAGTACAAGATGAAGTGGCGTACTTAACTAAACAGATATCAAACCGCCTATTCCGCACGTTCGCCGGTCAGCGCTCAAACAACAAACACAACAGTCTGATTGTGTGTTTGTGTTTTGTGTTCGGTTCCCGGCGAGTTCCCTAATGTTTCGGGCAAACAAATCTTTGGAACTTTCGCCATCTTGCTCCAGCTTTATTGTTTGAGCGGATTGATTTAATCACATGGCTTAAGTCTGAAACAGAAGGAAAAATGCTTTTTCGCAGTCAATAAACTGTTTAATATTTTGTACTTGACCTTATTCTACGCAGTGCCGAGCACAACTAGTTAGTACCTAGTAGTTAGTTTTTCCGACACATTTCTTAAATACTTATGAATTTAAAGTAATGCAAATATCAATGATTTGATATATTATTTTTATACTTAGTCAGTTGGCAGACAGACACGCAGCCCACATGATAGTAAGCGGCTACTGCGGCCTATTTCATTTATTTATTTATTTATTTATTTATTTATTTCGTACACCTACTAGACTTGTTAGTCATACATGCATTGACAATTTTGCACTCGAAAGCCGCAAAAGGTGTGAATGTGAAGTTTTGGATTTAGGTTTGTCGGATCACACGGCTCAACTACTAAAATATCCCGTAAAAATGTTTAGTACGTTGAGATCATGGAAAATTAAATGTCGAGACTATAGTAAACCTAATTTGGAGAAATTTAGCTCATGCTTAAAAAACATTTCTTTTTCAGAAATTTACGAAACATCTGATCCTAACGAAAGTTATAACAAATTTCTCGAACTGTTTTTGTTATTTTATAATCTGTGTTTTCCATGGGTGAAAAAAACTATTCGCTCTGTGAGTAGACCTACCTGGGTTTCGAAAGGAATCAGGAATTGTAGCAAACGAAAACGAGACCTACTGTGGAAATATAGGAAATGTAAGTCAGAAAGTAATAAACAAAACTTAGAATTATACTCATCTAGACTAAAGGCAATAATTAAACTAACGCAAAAAGCTCAAAATAATTACGTAATTAGGACTGCACAATGTAAATCCAAAGCGACATGGAAACTTATAAACAGAACTAAATTTAACGTACCTAAAGAATCTATAGCTGAAATAAAAACAAAATCAGGCAATTTGGTAAAACAGCCAGTACAAATAGCAAATGCCTTCAATGATTATTTCGTTGATCAAGCCCATCCAACACCTACTGTATCAACATTACGAGAACAACTACTCCGTAATAAAATTAAACCTAATAGTGTTCCATCATCAATATTTGTACCACCAGTTGTACCAACAGACGTTTTAAAAGTTATTCGAACTCTAAAAAACAAAAAGAGTGTAGGATTTGATGGAATCAGTACGGCTGTTGTCAAATCAGTGGCAGAAATTATATCACCACACATTAGTCATATTATTAATTTATCAATAGACACTGGCACATTTCCTGACAAACTCAAACACTCTGTTATAAAGCCACTATACAAGAAAAAAGGAGATAAGGTTGAAACAAAAAATTATAGACCAATAGCGCTTATCCCAATCTTTGCTAAAGTTTTTGAAAAAATTATATACTCAGCCCTTTACTCTTTTCTAGAAAAGCACAAAATACTGGTACGAGAACAGAAAGGGTTTAGAAAAAATATGACAATCGACAGAGCAATTTTTGACTTTTTAAAAATTATTTTAGATAATATGGACAAACGAAACCCGGTATGTGCTTTGTACATGGACATGACAAAAGCCTTTGACTTTGTTGACCATGACATTTTGCTATATAAGTTGGAAAAGTATGGAATTAGGGGAAATGTCTTAAATTTATTAAAATCATACCTACAAAATAGAACACAGCATACTGAAATTACTAAGATCTGTAAAAAAACAAAAACTGAAACGTCGTACATGTCCGAAGCACGTTTAATTAAATGTGGAGTTCCACAGGGCAGTGTGCTAGGACCATTATTATTTTTGATATATATTAATGATTTGCCACTGAATGTACCATTCCCCATGACTCTGTTCGCAGACGACAGTACAATAATAATTAAATGTGAGACAAGAGAAATGTATGAAAAGGATATTAATAGGGCTCTGGCAACTGTAATGACCTGGCTCAAAAACAATAATCTGCAAGCTAATCTTAGTAAGACTAGTCTTATGCATTTTCATCAAAGGATGCAAACAATTCCTATTCATGTACAGTATGACAAGGAAGTAGTGACGGACACAGATAGTATAAAGTTTCTAGGTTTACATATTGATGACAAATTAGCATGGAAACTTCACACAGAACAGGTCATTCTGAAGTTAAATAAATACTCGTTTGCTCTTTACCAACTGTCAAAAATATCAAACATTGATACTCTGCTAACTGCATATCATGGTTTTGTATCGTCTGTACTGAGATACGGTGTAATATTTTGGGGAAATTCCTCTGAAATAATAAATGTTTTTCGTGCTCAAAAAAGGTGCATCAGAGCCATCTGCAGACTAAGAAAGACAGATAGTTGTAAACCATACTTTCGTTCTCTCAAACTACTTACGCTACCGAGCACTTATGTGTATGAAGTAGCAGTATTTGTAAAACGTAATCCAAATTTGTTCCCCGTTTCCGTTTACAGTTCAAAACGCTTAGCTCAAATCAATGTAAATAAACTGTGCACACCGAAATGCAATACTGCTTTAAAACAAAAAAGCATAATGTATATGGCACCAAAAATATTTAATAAATTATCTAATGAGCTAAAAATTTTGCCAATACAGGAATTTCGAACTAAGCTTCGCACAACTTTGACGCAAAAATGTTATTACGAACTGAATGATTTTTTGACAGATCCATATATATAAAATTGTTACTACGACATTTGTGATATTTATCTTAATTAATTTGTGATATTTATCTTAAAAAATTTATATTATATAAAAATGACTGTAAATGTGTTCCTAAATAATAATTTTTAGAATTGAATACCTATTGTTGACATTAATCTAATTTATACTTATTTAATTTTATTATTTGTTGACTTTAATTTTAATATTTTGTTGTTGAGTTTATTTTAACATTAGTAATGAAGCACCTACAAAAGGTAAATTGTAAGCTCATTATTGAGCAGGACTCGGAGGATGTTGTTTATTTAATATTGACATGTCACCTGTAAAATGTGTACCCGTTTCCACAATAAAGAATTACTTACTTACTTACTTACTATTTATTTATTAAGCCATACAAATTAACAAATATTAGAAAAATGTCCCACAAAACTGTTGACACAGTTTGTCTGTGGGATCTGGAGTCTCAATTTTTTATACATTACAATAATACTATTATTACTTATCGAGTTCACACAATAAGAGATATCCACTGCCATCTAATTAATTGATGACAGTAGATATCTCCTAAGTCTCTTTTTAAATTTCAACTTACATGGCTCCCGTCGTAAATCCTGGGGAAAACTATTGAAAAGGTAGGGTAATCTCTTTTTTAAAGTCCTGTCCCCAAAGTAATTGTTCACTCTAGGAACTTCGAATTTTCCCGCAGACACCGACCGGGTACCATGACTATTTTTGACCAACTCTAGGCCACGCTCCGAAATGTTATGGTTATTTACGGCTAATAAATATTTATGTTTTATACTGACTGGGAGTACTTTACATATTTTGTATAACATTGTATAATTACCTTTGAATTTACTTTTAGTCTTCTTATTTACTAGTAGCTTAAGGAATCTCATTTGTAGTGTTTCAAGTTTGTCAATGTATGTTTTAAAAGTAAGACCATAACAATCCAGAGCGTAGCCCAGAATTGAGTCAACTAAACTAAAATATAAGCATCGTAATATACTAATAGGAACTTTCATACTTAAGTGATAAAATTTACCCAATAATAATCTTAACTTATTACATAAATAATCTATATGACAAGACCAGGAAAAATGTTCATCAATCTTAACACCAAGGTAGGTAACACAGTCAACTTTTTTGATTGGTTTGCACTTACAATTAATGTGATCATTATGAAAACATGAGAAACTATGGGTATACATATCAGGGGATACATCTGTAGGGGCTAAATAAGGTGAGTGAATAAGAAGAAACTTGGTTTTGTCAGAATTTAAAACTATGCCATTATCATGAGACCATTTGACTACCGCGTCTATATCTTGTTGAACCAAGTGACAAGTCTCCTCGAGATCAGTGCCGGCTCGCAGCGTGCACAGGTCGTCGGCAAACATGTACGCCGAGCAGTGGCGCAGCACCCCGCACAGGCTGTTGACGTGCATCAGGTAGCACACCGGCCCACAGCCCGAGCCCTGCGGCACGCCGCACGTCACCCCACTGGTCTCGCTGAGCACGTCGCCTACTTTAACTTGATAAGAGCGTGACGTGAGGTAGTCGCGGAACCACTGGTTCAGCGGCTGCCCCACGCCACATTCGTCCATTCCATTTAAAAATGTATTAGTTTCCAATGTATCAAACGCCTTTTTGAAATCGTAAAAGATAGCTACAACAAATTTTTTATTTTCTAAATACGTGTTAATTTCATCTGTGAACTTAGTTAATAATGTATTTGTACTTTTGCCCTTTTGAAACCCATGCTGACATTCATTTAATATATTATTTTCCTGTAAAAATTTCCCCAGTTTATTTACTATACATTTCTCTATTACTTTGTCTATACTTGATAATATTGCTATTGGTCTGTAATTAGAATATTGTTTGTGGTCACCTTTTTTATGGATTGGACGAATTATCGCTTCTTTTAATTTAAACGGAAATATATGATGGTTAACTGACAGGTTTATTAAATTAGCTATGACTGGACTAACTTTGTCAACCACCAACTTTAAGTCGGCCATCCGTACGAGATCACTTCCAGGCGATTTATTTATATCTAAGCGCTTAATGACACTACTCACATCTCTACTGGTAACTGGTTGCCATCTCATACACACATTTGCCTGATTTACATAGCTTTCCCGTTTTAACCATTTTTCCGTACATACATGTTTAATTTGATCAATTTCACTCGAAAAACACTTGGCAAAATTGTTACAAATATCTTTAACAGAACATTGACTACCCATATTATTTATTATCAAACTATCTAACGACTGTTTCTCATTACCTAATAAGCTATTTATCTTATTCCATATTTTCTTAATGTTATTATTACAATCTAGTATACATTTTTTATCATACTCAACTTTACATTTAAAAACTGCCTTATTACACTTGTTTCTGTATTTAGTATAATTTAATCTCTTAAGCATATTTTTAGGGTCGTTTGACCATAAATCAAACAATCTATCTCTTTCTAATAACATCTTCTTAAGGTTAATACTTATCCACTTCTTATTATTTCTATTACTTTTATTTGCATGCACATATTGCGTTTTGTAACATTCATTATAAATATCTGTGAAAAGACTAGACAAGGAGTTATACAATTTAACTGGACAATCAATATTATGTAACCTATCGAAATTAGTAGCTAACAATTTTTCTCTCACTAATCGGTTATCTAAGGTACGTCGCGCGGTGGGCCGCGGTGGCACACGACCCGAGTCGGTGTCACCGCGCTCTCCGGCCGGTCTGCGTTTCCATTGTATCGCTGCCGAAATGTAATAGTGGTCAGATACTTTGTGTTTTATTACAGCTGAATATATTGACGCTTGAGGCGCCCTAATAAAAATATGGTCTAAACATGATTGAACTATATTCCCCATTACTATCTCCTTTCGAGTTACATCAGATATACATTTGGTAAATCCGTATTCCGACATGATATTTTCGTATGTTATAACATGGTTATTTCGTGAATTTAATAGATCTATGTTTATGTCACCACAATAAATAACCTTTTGGTTTTTGGGTAAGCTTTCTAATAAAGTACGCAGTTCCTGAAGGAACTCATTAATCTTATTTTGCTTAAAATATCGTGGTGGTCTGTACACTGATAATAGGTATATTTGTTCATGTTTATTATTAAGTGTAATGGAAACGCATTCCGCCGAGCGCAATCCGCCAGTACTCGCGACCGCAGCTGTCTCATTGAGGTCATTGAGGGACACTTCACCTGGAAGCGTCGCTCAATGTGCTGCCAGACTGTAGACTCATCTGATCTTCGAGCCTCTGATTTCAAGTGTACTGGCTCCCATATCAATACCAATCAATATTTCCTATAAATGTGTTATAAGACATCAACTGGTTTAATCACCACCGTTGATAAATGTGAATTGGTTAACAAAGCCTAGCTGTGTTAGAAAAATCTATCCCGACTCAGGAATTGATCCCAGGATCCCCCCAAATCACAGAGTCGGACTTTAACCACTAGACCACCAAGATGTTTATTACTCGTAAGTGCTGGTAACTAACATAAACAAAGAAGCACGGTTAAACTAATTACTATTATTTAACGGTTGATTAAGCACTTTGAAAGTTTTACACGGCTCGTTTCTCTTATCCTACTAATCCTACTATATATATATATTATATATAATATATATATAATATTATAAATGCGAAAGTCTGGATGTTTGGATGTTTAGATATTTGGATGTTTGAATGTTTGAATGTTTGGATGTTTGTTACTCAATCACGCCTAAACGGCTGAACGGATTTAGATGAAATTTGGTACACGTATAGTTTATAACCCGGAATAGGACATAGGCTATAAAATTCCTACGGGAAACGTCTCATTCCCGCGGGAATAATAATTTTGAAACTACTGAACCGATTTGATTGATTCTTTCACTGTTGGAAAGCTACACTATCCCCGGTAAAAATAGGGTACTTTTGATCCCGGAAATGTGGGGAGAGGGGGGATATTTAAAAAAAGAAATAACGCGCGGGTGAAACCGCGGGCGGAAGGCTAGTTTCATAATAAGGTAAACAAACAAACTTTCTCCATGATTTGTTCAGTAATCAAAAAGACGTTACCCGCCTTTTTTCTTTTTCATATCCGCGAAAGTTATCAATTATGCAATTTATCAGAACTTTCTTTTTGTAAAGAATAAAGAAGATACGTTAGTGCTAGGAGTTTCAAATTTTTCATGGGGGATCTTTTTAGGAACGCATTAGTGCTCATTAAGACAATATTTTGCGAAATATGGGCATGTATGGGTCGTATTTCCTAAGGGTATATTTTTGGGGCTTGAAAGTTTGTATTGATAAACAGAGTAGACTCACCCTAAAGGCCTGCATAGATGCCGCTTCATGCCCCGCCTGAAAAGCCCAGGATTATAGGAGGAAGGAAACACGTGAGCCGGAAGGGCATTCTATGCCCTAATAATGGCACGGGGCAAAAAAGAGGAACTATACCTCTTGGTACGGGCCACCAGTGTCTGGATGGTATGCGGATGGCAACGCAGTCCGGCGCGTGTTATTCGGGAGTGGAAAGGAGAGGACGAGATGAGTTGGAATAACTCTTCAAAGCATTCCCCATTATAGATGATTAATACATGCGGTACGAACCCGCGACCTCTGGTGTAATAGCCGGCTTCTCAACAATAGGTGTAATAACACATTGAATAACACCAAATCGCTCGTCAGAGTGCCTCCGTCCACTTGGCTCCCATGCTTCGCTCCCATGGGATCCAAAAATAATTTTTTCCGCTTCTTGAATCCCATAGGATCCTCAGATAATATAAATTCCTTTTGGATCCCATGCTTGGATCCCATGGGATCCAAAAATGTCCTACCACCAACAAAAAGTGATCATATCCGAAATAATATCACATTTGACTAGTTAAATGTCTGGACATAATTAAAAACACACTTTTTATTAAATGGTGCATTGGAGCTTTTTAAGCGCTAGGTTTGTCGTCTGAACTGGTAATATTACTACGGTTATTATAACTACGGCCAATAACAGTGGTTAAACGAACTTTTAATGTTAATTATTATTACTGCTACTCTAGTTCCGCGAAGTTTTTGCAGTGCTTTTAAAAATTCACATTACAAAGCGATACATGAATATTTTCTGCAGCTTAATTTGTCTCAAAGTAAGCAAAAACTTTACCCCTGAGATTCAGACCGTTTTTGACATAATGTCATAAAATATCATAAAAAGTATCAGCCTACTAATGTCTCACCCCCACTACAGGACAAACAATGAAATCAAGATGGGTTAGCCTTAAGTACCAAGCTAACTAACTACAAACTCTGACCGACCATGATAAACGAACCAGTACCTAGTTGTAGCTTTGAGTGACGTAGGCTACTTGTCACTTTTTATCACACAATCTAAAACTAAACCTCAGAGGGTTGACAAGCAAAGAGAAGCACTCTTTTCCTCTCAACAAAATGTTTGACCCTTTGCAATTTCGACTTCAAACGGAGATTATCAAATTCCCAAAATGTTTAAAAAACTGTAAACAATCCAAACATTCAACCCAAAATACTATACTCAGAACAAGAAATTATAAATTAAATTTTAAAATAACAGCTGTAATTAAATGCTGTAAATGTTTTCATAATTACATATTCATTTAACCCGTTGTGGTTGTCTGATTAATCATGAATTTCGTTCGGAAACGTATTGTATTCCAATTGTATTCAGTATTGTTGTTCAATTCCGACTAATTTGCAGGTGACTAATTAAACGTTAATGTTTCGAAATAAATATACATTTGACGACACGCGAGATATAAATGGCACTGTATTTTTGCGTAGTTACCATTTTGATTAAATGGATGTTCAATTGCTCACTTTGTTTCAGTCCGAACGTTTGATGGTGTGCCCGTATGCAATCGATATTTAACATAACACATACATAACTCGCAATATACGATCCATGTTTCAAACATGGTGCACGATGAAGTGGACATATTTTCGTGCTCTTTGAGGGAACAAACATATTTTCGTGCTCTTTGAGGGAACAAGATGTAGACTAGTATTGTAAGGACGGCTACTACGCTATCGCATTAGGATAAGTTTGCGTAAATTTTATAATTAATTTTGTTAACTATTTTTTACACAATAAGCCATGTTTATATTTTTTTCGCCATCTCATTCTAATAAATAAATAAGTTGTCTTTGAGAATCTTTTTATACAAACCGTAACTAACAGAGCCACCATTATCAACGCATGATGTAATTTAAGCTGCATGTTCTGAATGTCTACACTTGTCACGTTCTTTGTTGGAGCAGTCTGCGAAGTTTAAACTACACTAGAGATGTATAGAGCTCACTCGTAGAAAGAACTTTAATTCTGTAGCTAAACAAGTAGAATACGTAATACTTGTCTACGAAGTAAGTAAACATAAATGTTTCTTTTATTAGAAAACAACTCAGCGAAGATTGTAACCTATAGATAAAAGATAAGAATAAATAGTTTTATCCATGTATAAATCTTATTGTATTTTTTGCATAATCTGTGTCTGTGTATCTACGCTCTACGCACCAAAAATATGTAATTTTCTTGTCCTACCCTCCTCTGTTCCAATACACAAAATCCAGTAACGCATCGATCCTTGGGTTGATTATTGTAAAAAAGACCGGAAATGGTACACAAATAGATTAAAATAAGACTTGACGTGCAAAAGTATTTTTCTATATATGCAATTACAGAAATAAATCATTAATTTGAGTACCTAATAAAAGTATTGTAGGAATGTGGCAAGTGTGTGCAAGTGAGGTATTCCTCGAAGCGCAACCATTTTTAAGCGCAACAAATTAAGCGCAACTCTGCAATTTATTCTTTTTATTTACAATTTCTTTTTATTCTTTTTATTTACCACTCTGAACGACCCTTAACACTCATTCGAAATTTAAAAACAGCGGTTTTAACTGTGAATGGGCCGTAACCACAGCGAGGCGTTCGGCGAAATTAAACATACCCCCGGCGACACCTGCGGACCGCGCCGGAAATTTGACGTGTTAACCCTACCGTAACGGCCGTGTGCACTGCCGGCCTAGCGATATTATTTACCTTATTACCCTAAAATTGATATGGCAGTCGAGTGGCACGATACTTCGATTCACATACGTGAGGTTGATGGTTCGAATCTCAGCCTAATCTTTGGATTTAAATATGTGCGTTCTTACCATTAGTTTGGCATTGACGAAAAACATCGCCAGGAAAACTGCATACACAGTCGAATGGATGTGTAGCCATGATCCAATTGGTTTTGTGACCTTTCAAGGGTTATGAAAGTCGTAACACTATCCAATGTAAGAAGTAACAGGACTTGTCAATTCCTGGGTCAAAATGCAAGCGCACCCTGGCTAGATCAGGACAAAACTTTTAGCAAAATAAATAAAATAAAAATAAGTACGTAATCTGTGTTCTGTGTAAGGCTGCCCTTATACACTCGAGGGAGAATTTTGAGAGGACATTTTTGTAACAGACTAGACGCAAGCAAAATTTTACTTGGTTATTATTAAATAAACTGTGTCATTTTTACACGTGTGTTTAATATAATAATAATGTCCTCCTAGCCGAGTTTCCGGCTACGGATACCAATCTTTTACGATCAACTAACTTACTTACTTACTCCTATGGCTCAGCGACCCGAAGTGTGTCTTGGCCTCCAGAATGAGGGCATGCCACCTTTCCCGATCTTTTGCAATTTGACGATCAACTAACTACGCAGGATTTATTATAGTGCACAAGTGAGTGCGCAGGCACAGGTGCACTCTCTATTCCCTCATATAACAGAGGTATTTAACTTTCGTTGAGATAAAATAAGAGCTACACTGAGGATCACTTCCTAACTAAGTGTCCCTTAATTGAATAGGCCGCATTGGCCATTTATCATCAGGTGGTCGGCATGTTTGCCAACTAATGTAATATAAAAAATCCCGCGATATAATTTTAAAGTTCTTTTAATATCAATCCAAAAAAACCTAACCCCGTCAAATGTTATTCTAATAAGTAACAAACATTAATTCCTATAAAACATGTGCATTTATCACTTTTACGAATATCAGTACGTGTACATACGAGTATATCAGTGAGAAATAAGAACAAGAGACGCGGAAAAAAGACGTGTATGTAAACTTATATCTCTGTAAATGTTTTCGATAGGAATAATTATTTTCAGGAAATGCACTTGCAAAAAGGCAGCAATATGAATGGTTTTCGATTCTCAGAATTTCGTTATGGAGAAACCTTTCCCCTTTTTGCGGAATCCAACTTCGCAATCTTTGTTCCTGACATTAATCCAATCCATATATGCAGCGCATTTCCTTTTTGTTAATCAACTTTTCAAGCGTTCACAGCAACATTTAAAAAGTGTTATATTATAGCCTGATAAAGTGCCAGCCTATTAATGTCCACAAGGCTGTAAAAGCCTCCATCATTCAAGAGGGAATTAAGACATCTCTACAACGATACCCCACACATGTGAAATCTGCCGCCATAACAGCTCTGGCTGTGTTCCGCTGTATTCATGTGGGAGCCAGTACACTTGAAATCGAAGGCTCGAAGATCAGATGAGCCTACAGTCTGGCAGCACATTGAGCGATGCTTCCTGGAATGTCCCTAAATGGAAAAGACCATAAAAAGATTGGCCGCCGTAATCGAAATCTCGGCTAGGAGGACATTATTGTTATAATAAGGGTGAGGTTTGCAACTATAACCCACCAAGGCATTGATTCGTTCCTTCGTTCATTTATGTCCTGGGTTGTCACGAAATCGCAAATCACCAGCGAAAATTGTTCCTATTTACCCTGTATTAACCTAATATATCAGCGCGTAAATATAATGCATTAGCGTTCCAAATTAGTCCAATGATTAATTCTGGCCACTTATTATAGCGTCACGGTGCCTGCATTATACAAGGTGCATAACGCATTCATAGACAATCAGTGAGGAGTGGGGATGCACAAACGCGGGCAAATCCGGGTGGATTAGGAATCCGGACTTGCGAGTAATTAGCCAAATCGTCAGACTGTAGTGTTCGCTATGAGTGTGAGCGGTGTTGTGACTTCTATGTGCCTGATTGAACCTCATTTCATATCTTCTGTTTTACTCATCGTGCGTTAGTTTATAAGCACTGATAAGCACTGAGGTCCAATATAATACGGCTTAATACGCTGGAGTGGCTATAGACATTGAAATGACAGCTATTTGTTTATAAGGCTCATATCAAATTACTGCCATTAGAATCATTTCATAGCACAGGTAAGTATGATCATTTGTTTAAAGAATCCTACGTTCCGTTTTTCATAAAAAAGATTTAAGAATAACTTATGTTAAAACAGGAATCAAAATGTTTTGTTTTCGAATTAGTAATCAAAAGTGTCAATAAATGTTGTTTTTGGTATTTACGTTTAAATACGTACTACAACAAAAGTGTTACCGGCCAAACCCGATTTCAGGACAAACTATGTACCTAGTTTAGTTACTAGTTTATCCTATCGCGTTTAGGACAAACTAGTTTAGCCTAGGCCAAACTAGTTTGTCCTGAATTTGGGTTTGGCCGGTAACATATAATATAATATTAGTAAGAATTTTTAAAAGTTGATGTTGTAAGAACTTTCTGAGGGACCCACTTAGCGGCTTAAGGGGTCAGTTATTAATCTGAGCCCTTTATGTTAAATTATGAGTGATGGTGAAAGGATGATAGTATATTTAATAAACTTTACTTTTAAACATAGATCTTTTTTAAACGGCAGTAATGAACATTCTTCATCAATAATGTACTAAAGCCTCTCCAATTTAACATGTTTTCCTGTTTGTCCCAAACTACATATTCCTCAATCCAGACATGAAA
Organism: Mecyna flavalis; assembly: GCA_949319885.1. Taxonomy (NCBI): domain Eukaryota; kingdom Metazoa; phylum Arthropoda; class Insecta; order Lepidoptera; family Crambidae; genus Mecyna; species Mecyna flavalis. The sequence goes on from OX439413.1 coordinate 3,923,926, forward strand.
TACGTAACCGCTTGACCACAATCCGCTAGTCCCGAATCAAATCAAAGTTGCTCGCGACTCGGGCGTGCTCCCGACACTCAGATTTAGCTTCGCAACCAGAAATCATGTTTACTATTTTTATGGCGGGCTGCCTTTAAAACTTGAGACTGTTTGAGTTTTGCGAGTCCTGCTCGGTTCAAAATATTGAATTCTGCCAAGTTCCGGCAAAGTTGTGCTACATTCCACTTATGAGATTGCTTCTGGCGGAAAGAAACTAGCGGTAGGTACAGTGTATTGGAAGGCTAGCGAAGTCATGGACTGACGCCAGGTGAAATGTACAGAAAATCTGTTGTTTAGGTCTTCTATTACGGAATGTTTTAACAATATTTTTAAAATCTTGTGTTATTTTAGCCAGATTGATCCCTATCAATCTTATGAGCAGTTACTATTTTTACTATTACGTCAACTAGGCCTTCAATGACGTAAAAAATAAGATTACTTATGTACATATTTCTGTTGCTTATATTCTTCTTAAACAAAGTAGTTAGCCATTACAAAATATTACGAAGAGAATTAATAAAAGCATGCGTTGTGATCAAGTTTAATTTTGCACCTGGTTTTTTCAACGATTTGACAGCTGTCATTACAAAATAAAAACCCATTGAAAATAATATACCGCTTCATTCAAAATTTTACTTTGCTCTAAGGAAATAACTATACCTACGTCAATACGGCATTCTTTGAATGGACTAAGTACAATCATATCAATTTTGGATTCGGTTTACATTTGACTTAAAATGTAAATGTTGTCAGGAGATGTCTCTCTGATGTTCAAATTTCTGTGGTGACGTGCAGTTGTAATAATTTTGTATGAACGCATGTACTTGGGCAAACATTGTCGGCGGGAACTTTTGCGAATTTCCACGTTTATGTTGTTTTGAAACTAAGTAATAGCGTGTCCATTAACTACTTTGTGCCGTAAATACTACTAGCGGTGTATGAATAATTATGGCGACTCCAGATTAAAGTAACTATTACTAACGGCCTTGGTGGACCCTAAGTGGAGTTGAACTAGTCTTTTAGTCGCCATATCTGGGCCAACGCCCTTGCGAGGAGGGACAACGTCGCCTTACTTCGCAGGCCGCAACGTGTGATCGCGCAAAGAGTCGCGAGAGCCTACCGCACAGTAGGCTTCTCGGCGGCCTGCGCCCTGGCCGGCACCCCTCCGTGGGAGTTTGAGGCCGAGGTCCTTGCCGCTGTCTACGAATGGACGGCGGACAAAAAGGCTAGAGGCGACCCCTTTTGTCCCACAGAAAGGGCGGCCGTGCGGCGGGAGAGCAGGGAAGTGCTGGTCCTCAAATAGCAAGACGACCTCTCTGTCTCTCCCTATGGGCGTCGTACTCTGGAGGCGCTCGCTCCGGAACTAGACCGGTGGCTGGAGCGCCAGCATGGCGTAGTATCCTTCCGGATGGCGCAAATAATGACGGGCCATGGGTCGTTTGGCGCTTTCCTGCACCGCATACGCCGGGAGGACACACCTGTCTGCCATCACTGCGGTGCTGCGGAGGACACGGCACACCACACACTCGCGGTGTGCCTAGCGTGGGCTCCGCAGCGTAGCACCCTCACAGCGGAGGTCGGCCGGGACCTGTCCTTGCCCAGCGTAGTCAAGTCTATGCTGGACAGGGAGGAGGCCTGGGCGGCCTTCTCACACTTCTGTGAGGAAGTGATGGTAGAGAAGGAAGCGGCAGAGCGCGCGCGGGAGAACGACCCTCTCGCTAGCGCACTCAGGGTGAGGAGGGGGAGGAGACGTCGACAGACCAGACGTCTCCCTCCTCTCCGAGGAGGTGGCCGCCCGTTTGGTGGAGCGGGGGCTCCACCACCGGCATTGCACACGGCTCCTCCTCTGCCTGGTGGGGATGGCTCGGCTCTTCCGGCTATCCTCACTCCCCCTCTCGGTAACGGGAGGGGTGTAGCCACGCCCCCTACGTAGGGGGCCCCGCGCGGAGAGGTTTTCCGGGACATAACTAGGTAGATTCCGGGATTCCTCTCCACTAATGCGGATGGGAGAGCCGCTGTGGTTTTAGTTGGTAGGCCCGCCAGGTTCGAATCCTGGGGGAGAGCCCAACACTACCTTCCGAACCCCCGTCGGAAGGTGTGCTTTAGGGTACCGTGCAACTCGCGGTGAGGGCCGGTACGCGTCTTCATCAGAAACGACTGGTGAAGGCGGCATTTCCACAGCGTAACAAAAAAAAAAAAAAAAAAGTCTTTTAGTCGCCATCTAACAGTCTGTAGGCCTTGAGTTTAAATGTTTTAATTACATCCTTGAAGCTAGCTTAAGACTAGCTTTCCGCCCGCGGTTTCGGCCGCGCGTAATTTTTTTTTATCGCCTATGTCCTAATCCGGGTTATAAACTACCTATTACGTGTGCCTTTCATCTAAATCCGTTTAGCCGTTTAGGCGTGATTGAGTTACAAACATCCAGACTCTCGGATTTATAACATTAGTAGGATGGAGGCAATTGAGCAAGAGATATCTGATGGAAAGTAATCACTGCCATCCATAGTCACTTGTAACTAGAGTCTTAGGTGCGAAGGGCCATGGACGATGGAAATTAACTGAACGAAAGTAAGGGTTTTTCCTAGCTGTTAATGATTGTTGGGTGAAGTTCCGAAGAAGTGAATATTAAGGATATTCGTTTTCAAGCTGCTCAAGCAAAGGTTATCCTTAGTTTGACGAAGATGGCGCTGTGTAGGAAACATCTCAGGATATCTATACATACCTTTATGGCAAAAATACTCAGCAAAAGATGTTCAAGTTGATGAGCATTTTCTGCTGAGAGAATAAAATTGGTTTTGGCATGATTGATTGACTCCACGCGAAAGAAGTTGCTGATCTAATAATACTGTTCTGATTTGCTAGCGCCATCATTGTGACAATGATTTGATGAATGATGAAAACCTGTGCCTAGTGGAAAGTTAAATCTGAAACTATTTTTTTTTATGCGAAGTCGGCAGGCCGACCCGCAGCCCACCTGATGGTAAGCGGCCACTGCGGCCTATTCCATTGAGGGACACTTCACCAGGAAGCGTCGCTCAATGTGCTGCCAGACTGTAAACTCACCTGATCTTCGAGCCTTTGATTTCAAGTGTACTGGCTCCCACATTAATACTGCCGGTACACAGCCAGAGCTATTTGGGCGGCAGATTTTACCTGTGGGGGTGGTGGCTAGCCAGTCGGACTCTGAAAAAGCCCTACCACCAACCAGACCCAAGGAAAATTATTATTTTTGTTATAATTTATATTTATTTGCCTCGAATTAACTGTCCAAGACCCTAGATCACGCGGTAGGCCCAAGAAGCGCTGGCTGGATGTCGTGAAGGCCGACATGACAGAGAACGATCTCACTCCTGAGGATGCAGAAGACCGGGCAAAGTGGAGAAAGTTAAGCAGGAAAGCGGACCCCGGCACTAGGCTGGGAAAACGCTAGGACGAAGAAGAAGATTACAATTTATATTTATAACCGTGTTGTAGGTTTGTTAGTATCAGTGTTCGTCAGGGTTCCGAGTAATTACCAGTCGGGGAGCGGTTCCGTAGCTCCACGCGGGCTTAACAATTACCCCTCATTAGGACGTACGGCTTTGTGATGCAAATGGGTACATTGTTTTTGCGGTTCGCTCGGCAAATGGCCGGAATAAAAATAACGCCCTACGCAATTATATTTGTTACGCGATGCAAGTGTGGGGGAAACTTGATTATATTGTGCGGGATTTGCATGCGGAGTTGTTTTTGCATTTAAATAATCCTTTTGGATACAATGTTTGTTGACTCTGTCGAATGGTTTAGTATTTCTTTTGTTTTATCATTGACCTATTACAACACATGGACAAACCAAACAAAGTTCTTTTATGTGCATAAGATATATGGATATCCCCTCGATAGACGTATCGAGATATTGTCGTAGGCGGACTATTTATACATTGTATACTGTCTACCTGGGGGCAAAGTTTTTTTTGTACCACATCAGTTGGCAGACAGACTCGCAGCCCACCTGATGGTAAGCGGTCACTGCGGCCTATTCCATTGAGGGACGCTTCATCAGGAAGCGTCGTTTAATTTGCTGCCAGACTGTAGGCTCATCTGATCTTCGAGCCTTTAATTTCAAGTTTACTGGCACCCACAATAATATTGCCGGAATACAGCCTGAGCTGTTATGGTGGCAGATTTTACCTGTGGTAGCTAGCTAGTTTGACTTAAAAAGTCCTCCCACCAACCAGACCCAAGGCGAGAATCGAACCCAAGACCTCCGCGTTTTTTTTTATACGCGAGCGGCTTAGCCACTGTTCTACGAAGGCGGTCAATAATATTAATAGGGTAGGATAGTGTGATTTGACGACCAAAGATCTGCCAGGACGCAGGCCTTGAGTGAGCTGGAGTTCGGCAACCATTGCACGAATCCCTGACACAATCAGACAGAAATAGCCAGGTGCTCCATGTCATTTTTATCGCTTCTGCAACCACTCAACCACATGGCACCACATCCAAGGAGAAGCACCAAGGGCCTTAGTGGGTTACACCAGCTGTTCCCCCAAATGGGTTATCCATAAAGGATTTTGCACACACAGGACACACGGAGACTCTATAAACGATTATGGAAACATATATATTTTTTTAAATTACACAGATCAATAACCCTTAGAGCGTTTGTCCACCGCCGCCGTCACCGGGCCGTCACCGAGAACCGAGTTTATTTCTGACCAATTTCAAGATGACGGCGCTCGGGTGACGCACGTGCGGTGGACAAACGACTGTAGTAAATGCATGTACCGCTACCTCGGCGCCGACATCTCTTTCTCGGTGACGGTCCGGTGACGGCTGCGGCGGACAAACGGCCATATAGCGTCCGTTGCTTCCCTTGACAATGAATTAAATAAATCTTAAAACAAATAGGCAACTTAAAACATTGCCAAGGTTTAAATCGAGGAAAGATTTAAAGAGATCGTACCGAGTACGTTGTATTTCATCTTGGCGACCTGACCAATTGCGAATTCAGAGTACATCTGACCTAGATTGCACTGTGTTCATGCGTATCAACTAATACAATAGTTATTCTGCATTAAGGCGCTTACGGACGCTAAGTACTCTCATTTGATAAACAAATGTGTAGTAGCAAATCAAAAACAAATGTTTTTCATGTGTGTCACCAAATTATAAAATACACATTTTGTGGGATCTCATTTCAACAAAACCGATTGTGATGTATTAAACAAATCTTAAAAACATCCAGTTTATTATCATGTTATTAAATGAGCCTTAATATTTTTATTTTTATTTATTTTTATGTTATTACATCAACGCTTTTCATGTGTTTTGTTAATGACATTTTTGGTTACTACAAGGAATAGGAAACGTTTTGAGTTCTTTTATAACGTAACGATAATATCGTATCTTCTTTATTATTATCTTAACTACAATAATATGAGTTTATTAGTTTAGTGATTTCAATATGATCGGGGTATTGCGATCGATTACCAGTTCAGGCAAAATGAAGTCTCGGTTTGCTTGCCCCCAGAAATTCACCCCAAGAACCATAACTTGACCAACTACTTTAACCACGCCTAGACAGTGCTATAGTATAGAGAATTAAAATTAAAAAATCATTCGCCAGGCCGGAAGAGAGAGCCCGCTAGTTATTAAGACCGGAGTTGTAGACAAGGGCTATTTATTTTGCAAATGAGCATTAAAATCTAAACCACAAGCTCGGGGGAAATCAGATCGTTCTCACAAAAATGTTGATGATACTCGTCTCTGATTCTGCGGGTGTATTCTGTTCGTTAGCGTTGTATTAAATATTATTTTTTAAACCCACGGATTTTTTACTGTCACTCTCCGTTCGGAGGCAAAGAGGTGGTGTGTGTGGCTTCTCGACTGGCATCGGCCCTGTGGTTGGGGGCCTTAGAGTACCTACCTCTGCCGTACCTATCCCGGCGCTGTTTAAGTATGTAAATGTGTTATTCTCGCTTATTCGTCGCTTAAAGGTCAAACTTAGCTTTAATTGAAAAAACCCAATTAAAAAGGCTTTATACTTCATCGTATCGTTCGTTCGTTCAATATTACTTCCCAGTCAAAAATTCAGTCCTACATTTTGTACAAAATTTAAAGCACTCGTGTTGACGTTGTTTGTAATTCACCTTGCGCGTTTATAATAAACCAGTGGCCGTCAAACCCTACTGGACAATATCCTTTTAAGAATTATAACGTTAACTATAATGTTCATTTCTTGTTACGTCGGAAGCCCGATTTTTTTTTTGAAAATAATCAGTTTTAGTATAAACTAGCGGCCGCACGTGGTTTCACCCGCGTGGTTCCCGTTCCCGTGGGAATTGATCAAAATCCTTTCTTAGCGGATGCCTACGCCATAACATATACCTGCATGCCAAATTTTAGCCCGATCCGTCTAGTGGTTTGGGCTGTGCGTTGATAGATATCTATGTCAGTCAGTCAGTCAGTCAGTCACCTTTGAGTTTTATATATATAGATATAGAGTTTCAACTTGCGACGCAAGAAACATGTAATGTTACTGCGCTATAATAAAATGAAAAATTGAAAAAAAATCTTTTGTTTGCTTTAAGTCGGTTGTTTTTATTGTTATTCGACAGATTAACATAGGACAGTGCCATTGTTTGCCTCCAACCTAAGTTATCTTGGCTCCTCGGGTCCGGGTCATCCCTTTCGGGTGTGAAAAAGAAACCGAAGGAGTTCAGTCTCCCCCACAGGGCTGCAGGTTTCGCTAGCCTGCGGTCATGGTACATCAACGCATTCTTCTCCGGAGAAAAAATGAATCTTAACTATTGACAACTCTCTTAATTTCATGACCCACCGATGTATATATACGGTAACACTTTGGGAAGTCATGCAATAGGCACGTACCTGCAGAGAGATAAACAAACGAAGCGAAGGCATCCGCGTTTTGTTAATTCCACAAAAACTGTTCCTCTTTATCGCTAACTCAATTTACAATCCCGCGTTCCAGTTGTGCTTTTTCAGCTTCATGTTAGTAAGTGCAAGAGGTCACGATAAATTTTGCTAAGAAAAAACTAGGTACTTTTCTTTATTGAGTTTTCTTTGCATTTGAGTAAGCAAAATTAACAATCTTTAAATTCCCCAATACTTTAAAAAGTCTCTCTTTTCTACTGGTCTGATCTATAATTTGTGTAAATAAAAATATTAACATATTAGAAAATCACTATCTTAGACACTCTAAATAACTATTAGCCCATTCATTTTCCTATAAATTTATCATGAATATGATAGATAGATACCGATACATAACTCGAGCAATGTTTAAAATGTCCGAATGGAACGCAGAACTAAGATCTTGATCGCGTATACCCAATGACGTTCAATTAAAAAACTAGACTCCCAATCACGCTCAAATATTGTCCGAAGCAAAAGTCTGCCCACCCGACTATTGGGCAGAGTTTTCGTTTAGTTGTATACAATTGACATTAAACACTAACTGCCACGAGATAAGGTGTTAATTTGAAAGAATGTGTTAATGTCATCTGTGTCAACGCCGCTCGGACGTTTTTTGAGGAATTTTTCTTAGAGATTGGGTGTCTAGTTGTATATTGAACGTCATTGCGTATACCACTAAACTAAAAAAGCTCGTCATACTTCTATTGCAAGAAAAAGTTTTCGTCTCCTGTACTACACGTCTATTTCAGTTCATTGCTACTCAGCGTTGTCAAGTTTTTGCCTTCCGCGCCGCTATGGAGTAACTTTTCCGCTTTATTCTCCAGGCCTCCCTATTTTTCTACTAACTTTTATGCATGTTAAAAGGTTAAAGTATTTTGTCGTTCAGGGAACAAATATTTTATACCAGGTTTTTCTTGGAACATATTGAATGGAATATTTTTCATTTGCAAGATTTCTAGAAATAATAAAGAAATAAGTTGAGTTCGAAAGTCTTGTGAAGAAGAAATCGATGTTTTGCCAGGTTATGAAACATGGTGTATATTGGAATATACATACATATATTGTATTTCTGATATATTGTATTTCTGCTGGTAGACATGCACGCAGCCCTCTTGATAATAAGCAGACAAAGCAGCCATTAGGGCCACTTCACCAGGAAGCGTCGCTTATATGCTTTTAATATCTGGCTGTCTTCTGTCAATACTAATGTGGGAGCCTGCACACTTGAAACGAATAACTCACAGATTAGAGTGCCTATAGTTTGGCAGCACATTAAACAATGCTTCCTGGTGAAGTGCCACTCAACGAAATAGGGCACAAAAGCCGGAGGCCTACAAGGCCGGCAACGCATCAGCGATCCCTCTGTTGTTGCAGATGTCCATGGGCGGCGGTGATTGTTTACCATCAGGCGACCCGCGGGCTCGTTTGCCGCTTCTGAAATAAAAAAAAAAGCTTTTAACTATGACAAAGTCTGTTAACTCAAATAGGACCCAAAAAATCTTGTGAGAAAATAGAAAATAATAGAAAATAAGAATATGAGTGAATGAGAGTGCCAGACAGTAACTACTTAGTTACTGTTTGGCACTAAACTGTCTAAGGGCAGACGTGGCGCTTAACATCAGGTGTACGATCTGCTCGTCTTGTTACACATTGCAATAAAAAAATAGAAAAAACAGAATAAAGACACGAATCGGAATCCTAGCATCGAGAAATACGTGGATACCTCATCATCTAGAAGCCTCGATCGACTTGAATGGCCGCTTTTGTTCCACGCTAATAAAGGACGATTCGATAGCCTGGGGAGACCGAGTATCCGTCGCGAACTGTAATTAGCGTTAATAAAAAAGTTCTAGCTACTCTCGTACAGTCGGCCGCAAAACTTGCAAAAGAGACGTGACCAATAAGCCTTATTTTTATGGCATTAAGGACTCTTAATGTACTAAAAAGCAGATAGTTTTGCGGTCGACTGTACTGATACGGAGAACTAGCCGCTATTTAAAACCAGTAGAAAAACGAGGCGACCATAGACGTAAGAGTAAAATATCACCATACCATTTTAATCATTGCTCAAATAGATTCTCTAGAATATTACTATTAATATTCTACTAGGAGGCGCTCGTGGCGCAGCTGTGACAGTGGTTCGTTAGTGATAACGAAAGTCAAGCTACCTACGCCGCGGTCGGTTAATGGATGGGTGACCATTCTGACCATATTTAGTGACATTAATTTCGAGCGTCTCCGTGCGTAGGAAGGCACGTTAAGCTGTTGGTCCCGGCTGATATTTACTATAATGTAAATATAAGTCGTCAAGCCTAGTCAGAGGCCATTTGGCGGCTTGATAACATCTGACATTAAGGTTGGTCACTTGCCTTACGCACCCCTCCACCAACCCGCACTAGGCCAGCGTGGTGGAGTATGGCCCACACTATCTCACAATTGAGATAAGGCCTGTGTCCCAGCAGTGGGAACGTATATAGGCTGATGATGATGATTCTACTAGCCTTTTTTGATGCACCTCCACCGCAGGCAGGTTTCACTAGCCAGCTTATTGCTTCTTAAAATGATACAGCTTCGATTTTTTAAATAGACCGGGTCAGGATTTTAACCAGTTCACTTATGTTTACTTGCAGTCGTATGTGAATGCAATATGAGTGTCCGTGTGTTTCGCCTCTGGCACTGCTCCAGCGCTGTGTGGCGGTCAACTGGGGAGGACCGCATTAATTGTTCCGTGCCATTATGCTACTAATTTAATACAAATAGAATAGAGTTTAAAAATGATGATTTCCACTATACTTCCCTGCCTGCGTCTGTATTTCCGAGTGCATATAATTTGACTCTCTTTAAGTCTAGAGTAAATAGGCATCTTCTGGGCAAGCTCGCTTCATCGTAGATCCCATCTCTGCTCTAGAGCAAGATTGGGGTCAAGAGCAAGCCCATTCAGAATAAAAAATAAAAAAAATACTTACGCGTAGATTTGATTAATCAGATGACAGCCATCCAATTTTCGCACGTGTAGTGTACCAAATAAAAAAGACCTTTTACACAAATCTTGTCATTATACGAATAGACGACTAACTGTCGTTTCGGACACATTTTATTCGGACACAGTGTCCGAATTGACACTTTTTAATTTTAACATTTTTTCACTGTCGATTCGGACACCGCGATATAAATAGCTGTTTTGTACAGTCAGATAAAAAATCTTCCTAAGATTTCTTTACGTTATAAAAATAAAGTCTCAACGAAGCCTTCTACACGAAGCTATCGGTAGTGTTTCTAAAGATGACTGGGTCAAATGTGTGATGCATGCAGAGGAATTACAGGATCAGGATTTAGCCAAGGCAATTTTTAAGAGATCAGAGAATACAGCCTCTGGTAATAAATTTACTCGAAGATGACAGCGCTCCTCACCCGTGGTACAACTGCGATGTCCAACTAGTTGTACCACGGGGAAGTAAAGTTACCCATGGTTCAACTGGTTGTTCTATGGGGAAACATCTTTACCAATAGTTCAACTCGAGTGAGTTGTTCTTTCCTTGGTCCAACTAGTTGTACCTACTACTGGGAATCGCTCCCGACCCGTGGTCGGACTGCTGAAATAAAGTGACCCATGGTTCAACTGGTTGTTCTATGATTGTTGTGGTTGTCGCCCTTTAATCCTTGATTCAGAATACTCAGCAAAGGGTACCAGGACAACATGACCTTAGTGGAGTTATAAAATGCGCTCCCGACCCGTGGTCCAACTGCGATGTTCAACTGGTTGTACTACGGGGAAGTAAAGTTACCCATGGTTAAACTGTTTGTTCTATGATTGTTGTGGTTGTCCCCCTTTAATCCTTGATTTAGAATTCTCCGCAAAGGGTACCAGGACTACCAGGGCAACATGACCTTAGTGGAGTTATTTAAAAAGTTTACGTTATCCATAAAAGTTATGTTTGATGAAAGAAGATTGCATTTGTCCGCCATTCCTTAATAGATTTTCAGACACGCATTAGTTCAAAAAAATCCACTTTGCTGAGAATTCTGAATCAAGGGTGAGTTGTTTTTTCCTTGGTCCAACTCCCTGTAATACATATCATGTATATCAGGGAGATGGATCATGGGGACGCACAACAATTATAGAACAACCAGTTGAACCATGGGTAACTTTACTTCCCCGTGGTACAACCAATTGAACATCGCAGTTGTATCACGGGTCGGGAGCGGGTCCCCGTGGTTCAACCAGTTGGACATAATTCAACCGTTTTACCACGGGTCATAATCATAAATATCAATAAAAAGGGGTGAACCATGGGTAACTTTACTTCCCCGTGGTACAACCAGTTGGACATCGCAGTTGTACCACGGGTCAGGAGCGCTGTCATCTTCGTGTAAATTTATTACCAGAGACTGTATTCTCTTATCTTTTAAAATTGCCTTTGCTAGATCCTGATCCTGTAATTCCTCTGCATACCTCACACATTTGACCCAGTCATCTTTAGAAACATTACCGATAACTTCGTGTAGAAGGCTTCGTTGAGACTTTATTTTTATAATGAAAAGAAATCGTAGGAAGATTTTTTATCTGACTGTACAAAACAGCTATTTATATCGCGGTGTCCGAATCGACAGTAAAAAAATATTAAAATTAAAAAGTGTCAATTCGGACACTGTGTCCGAATAAAATGTGTCCGAAACGACAGTTAGTCGAATAGACACAATTTTTCTTTATAGAGATGACCGGCCTTTGTACCGCGACTTCGCCCGTTTTACTAATTTTGGAATAGCCTCTATTTCTTATTCTCCTTCCTTGTTTGTATAGTATTCCAGGCCATGATCTTGGATTCCTGGGTTTAGTTCCCGGAACCGTTAGCGTGGAGATTATTAAACCCTTTGTTCATCAATCAGCTTATTAATTTAGAGCGTTGAGCTCTAAAACCCGGAGGTCGTGGGTTTGAATTCCGCGGGAAGCATCGCTTTGTGTGAATGTTTCCAGTTTGGTTAGGACATTGCAGGTTTGAATCACTTGAATGTCTGAAAAGAATGAAGACCGTGCTTGGGAAGACACCTTAAGCCGTTGGTCTTGCGCCTGATCTCTCTTCGGTCGTGTCAGACTGCCGTCCCACCGTGTTATGTATGAAAGTGGGGGAATAGGAAGTGCACCTGTGCTTGCGCACTCACTGACTTAGTCGTCAACTCGCGGACGCGAAACTCGCGGACATCCGCGAGTTGGCACCTTTCGATTTTACCTACTTTTTTCGTCGTCAACTCGCGCGATCATGAAATCTGACGTATTATTGTATAGTCAGCTACAAAAATGTTACAACAAATTCCTTATTAAAATAAGGCCAACTAAATATGTAATATACTTTCCTTAATGTAGGTATATAATGTGTAATATTACTTTAGTAATAAGGTTGATAATACGGATACTGGTATTATTGTACTAGGGCAACATAACCTTATTGGAGATGTATTTATTTGTCATGCATTTTTTTTTTCATCAAGGTTATAAATACTGCAGCTTTAAATCTTTTTTTTTTTCTATACGCTTGGTTCTCTTAGTAATCAACTCGTAAAAAATCCTTAAAAAATTAATACATCTCCAATAAGTTCATGTTGCCTTAGTACATTGTAAATTATCCTTTGGTTTCAACCTGTTTTTATTTGACTGTACTTTATATAGATCCGCGAGTTGACAACAAAAAAAGTAGGTAAAATCGAAAGGTGCCAACTCGCGGACGTCCGCGAGTTTTGCGTCCGCGAGTTGACGACTAAGTCCACTCACTTGTGCACTATAACATATCCTGCGTAGTTGGCTGATCGTAAAAGATTGGCCGCCGTAGCCGAAAACTCGGCTAGGAGGACATCAAGCTTATTAAAAGGAACTGAGGCACACATGGGAAGTAGGCGTATAAAACTGCATCGATTGATACGGTGAATCTCCATATAAACCGCCTGTGTCGACTGCATTGGAAGGATTCGATTTGAAGCCTGATTGGGGAGAGCAGGGCTGCCAAATGTAGTCTATTATCAATAAGTTAATTTTACTGGAAATCCAATAACTTACCTTATAATAAACTAGATTTTTCTGTTCAATTATCAAATAATAATTTATCTATTCATATTTCTAAACATTGTTTTTTTTGGTAAAAATGTTTTGCTAAATGTAAAATGATACATACACATGAAATAGTAAATTATCTACAATTCAACCAGTGCCCGCCCATAGCATGACCGAGGGTATTCACATTCAGTCATAAAGGCGTACGTGGAGTTAGACCATCATTATCCCTTCAATGGGACAAAAGAGTGGGGCCTATGGGAATATACCGTTTTCTAAATGCACCACATACTGTCAGTTGGTGCCCCTACTGGCTGCAGATGTGACCACGTGCGCTGATTGATACAAATCACTCTGACTGCTGGTTAAGTATCTCCTCGCATCCGTATATAGATAATATATAGTCATACAGGTAATACATGCAGGTGCGGGTACGAACCTCTGGTGTAATAGCCGGCTTCTCAACTATTACACCAAATGGCCCGTCAGAGTCTACTCTGAATATACACATATCAATACAAACTTTCAAGCCCCAAAAATATACCCTTAGGAAATACTACCCATACATGCCCATATTTCGCAAAATATTGTCTTAATGAGCACTAATGCGTTCCTAAAAAGAACCCCCATGAAAAATTTGAAACTCTTAGCACTAACGTATCTTCTTTATTCTTTACAAAAAGAAAGTTCTGATAAATTGCATAATTGATAACTTTCGCGGATATGAAAAAGAAAAAGGCGGGTAACGTTTTTTTGATTACTGAACAAATGATGGAGGAAGTTTGTTTGTTTACCTTATTATGAAACTAGCCTTCCGCCCGCGGTTTCACCCGCGCGTTATTTCTTTTTTTAAATATCCCCCCTCCCCCCACATTTCCGGGATGAATAGTACCCTATTTTTACCGGGGATAGTGTAGCTTTCCAACAGTGAAAGAATTATTCAAATCGGTTTAGTTTCCAAATTATTATTCCCGCGGGAATGAGACGTTTCCCGTAGGAATTTTATAGCCTATGTCCTATTCCGGGTTATAAACTATACGTGTACCAAATTTCATCTAAATCCGTTCAGCCGTTTAGGCGTGATTGAGTAACAAACATCCAAACATTCTAACATCCAAACATTCAAACATCCAAACATCTAAACATCCAAACATCCAGACTTTCGCATTTATTTTATAATATTATATATAGTAGGATTAGTAGGATAGGATGAGGGCAGGGAAGTAAAGAGAAATGAGCCGTGTAAAACTTTCAAAGTGCTTAATCAACCGTTAAATAATAGTAATTAGTTTCACCGTGCTTCTTTGTTTTTGTTAGTTACGAGCACTTACGAGTACCTAATAAACATCTTGATGGTCTAGTGGTTAAAGTCCGACTCTGTGATTTGGGAGGATCCTGGGATCAATTCCTGAGTCGGGATAGATTTTTCTAACACAGCTCGGTTTTGTTAACCAATTCACATTTATCAACGGTGGTGATTAAACCAGTTGATGTCTTACGACACATTTATAGGAAATATTGATTGGTATTGATGTGGGAGCCAGTACACTTAAAATCAGAGGCTCGAAGATCAGATGAGTCTACAGTCTGGCAGCACATTGAGCGACGCTTCCAGGTGAAGTGACCCTCAATGGAATAGGCCGCAGTAGCCGCTTACCATCATGTGGGCTGCGTGTCTGTCTGCCAACTGACTAAGTATAAAAAAATAAATATCAAATCATTGATTTGCATTACTTATTCAAAAGTATTTAAGAAATGTGTCGGAAAAAAGTAACTAGTTGTGCTCGGCACTGCGTAGAATAAGGTCAAGTACAAAATAATAAACAGTTTATTGACTGCGAAAAAGCATTTTTCCTTCTATTTCAGACTAAATAAGCCATGTGATTAAATCAATCCGCTCAAACAATAAAGCTGGAGCAAGATGGCGAAAGTTCCAAAGATTTGTTTGCCCGAAACATTAGGGAACTCGCCGGGAACCGAACACAAAACACAAACACACAATCAGACTGTTGTGTTTGTTGTTTGAGCGCTGACCGGCGAACGTGCGGAATAGGCGGATCTACGGTTTGATATCCGTTTAGTTAAGTACGCCACTTCATCTTGTAGTAGGTAGGCTGAGTAGCATACTTACTGCCCTTGAAAACTAGAAGGTTACATAAGGATGTCCAATTTTGTGTAATGGTTAAGAAGTTTGGTTGGTGGTAGGGCTTTTTCAGAGTCCGACTGGCTAGATACCACCCCACAGGTGAAATCTGCCTCCATAACAGCTCTGGCTGTGTTCCGGCAACATTAATGTGGGAACCAGTATACTTGAAATCAAAGGCTCGAAGATCAGATGAGCCTACAGTCTGGCAGCTCATTCAGCGACGCTAGTGAAGTGCCCCTCAATAGATTAGGCCGCAGTGACTGCTTACTATCAGGTGGGCTACGTGCTTGTCTGCCAACTGACGTGGTATATAAAAAAAGTAGATAAGCGGTTAAGCGTTTATGTAAAGAATAAATTTAAATGACAGTTCTCCATCTAAGCTAGATCGACTGTGTGAAGAGTCCATGGTAAATCACACTAATCAGTCTTTACTTCCTTGAAGTTGATATAAAACAAAATCGGGAAGAATAACTGAGTTTTATTCAATAAATAAAATGTAGTTCAGGTGTCACATGTGCCTGCTTTTTTTTATTCGCGTTTCTTAATTTTAAACAATGTTTATAAAACTGCCTGATTAACAAAAAAAAAAAAGAACAATTTTTAAAAAAGGAAATCGCAACTGAAAATTAAGTTCAGCGAGCAGACGTGGATTCTTTAGACGCCGACATTCTAATTTCGCGGCAAACAGGTCGGAATATTCTAGAGAACGCGGATGCAGATCGTCGGGCATATTTGCTCTGGGTTCAGACAGGCTGCCACACGCTCTGCGGACCTCACTAGAGTTACCAACAGTCTTAGAATAACTTATACAAGGATAGTCTCCATACAAGCATTAACCGATTCATATGACGCGACGATTACTTGCTTACGTACACACAATCTATCTTTATAAATAAAAATGAATTGCTGTTCGTTAGTTAGGTTCTCGTTAAAACTCGAGAACGGCTGAACCGATTTGACTAATTTTAGTCTTAAAAATTCGTGAATGTCTAGGAAACGTTTAAACAATGACAAAATATGGAAAAATTTGACACAAATAGGTGGTTCAGCGATTGGTGCCATTTATGACACCAATTAAAGGCCTTCTGTAGATGCTTAGACTGGGTGTAAAAAAATAATCGTGTAAATAAAGTGGTACTACATTGATTAAATGTAGACCTACATTTAATTTGGTTTCAATTTCAATTTTATTTAATTTTTTTTATTATATTTTATTTTATTTTTTCTCTTTTAGTTTAGGCTACTAACCTTAGATATTAAGAGTTATTGTTACTAACTATTATCTTTATCTGAAATAAACATTTTTTATTTTTTTATTTATTGTCACTCCAGATTTTGTAATTAACGATATTATTCTGTATTCAGATTTGCAAACAAGGTTCAAAAACAAGGCTGGTACCGGCTCGTCCCAATTTGGGTGTAAAGGGAAAACCGGGGGAGTTTAGTGGGTAGTGGACGCTTTAGTCTCGAGTCCCACACACGGCCGCAAGTCTAGCTATCCTAATAAAATTTTGCATTAATTTATTCAGTAGTTGTAGTTTATAGTATAGTCCTCTAAAATCTCTAAAGCGTATCCACTGTGAAGATAAAACACTGGCTGCATTCCCACATGGCGCAAGTTCCACGCGCGTGAGCAATTATCTGAGCACTGTCCTTCCGAAGCCGCTTCGCCTTAAATTACTAGTTTAAGAAATTAAAGGAAAAGATTCGCTTTGTATACTGTTTTAACTGGAAATATACTCGTATCAGTTAATGTATTTCAAGTTTATTTTAGAAAATTCGAAACTGAATGGAAATAAAATTGTAAACTTGATTACATGTTTGTACAATTGCTCTCAGAGTCCTGGATTCGTTTTCTGGGTCGGACAAAATTTGTGTCGGATTTTTCGTACGCAGCTCGGGTTTGTGATCTAATTTGGCAAATAAGGAACCAGTAACTATCATTGTATAAAAAACTAAAAAGGCCGGTGGGATATCAAAGGTGCATTTACCAAGACGTAACGTACTTCTATGCTGTTTTACAGTACGAATGGGCCGGCTAGTCCGCAAAAGTACCTACTACCCTCTCATATAACCCAGCGTGAAATAATAGTGACTACTATTGTGTTTCGTCTGGTTTGTGAGAGTACCGGAGGCCCACACCCCCCATACCCCCATAGGCCGGCAACGCATTAGCGATCCATCTGGTGTTGCAGATGTCCATGGGCGGCGGTAAATGTTTACCATCAGGCGACTCGCTGGCTCGTTCGCCGCCTCTGACATAAAAAATGCCAACAAAAACTGTTTGTGTCATGTGAGTATGTGCATAATAGATAAGAACATGGTGATTGAACTAATCAATGCTCTTCATATTGGTTGATTTTTCAAGACCCAGACGACATAACAGTGAGAATGATTCCAAATGCCAAGTCTTCCAGCTACCGGAGATACCAAGCACTCACCAGTCCGTAAAGGTAAAGAAGTCTCCACACTTCCTCACACCCACTCCGCTATTCCACACGCGTAAGCAATTATCCCTCCGACTGCAGACTCTTCTCTCTTCAACGCCTTTGTGCCCGCAAAGGCACAAATATTATATTTATACGCTCGCGGACACGAAAACGGGATTGTAACAATTGACAATAAAATACGTCATATTCCGTGCTCACACTTTGAAAGGAACTTTTTTGTGTTTTGTGTGAGTTCTTCTAAGTTTTGGATATAAATAGGCAATAGATAAGATATGTGAAATAGCTAAGCTTCTTTATGCGCGGTCAGTAGCTATAAAAAATATTTAATTTTTCATGTTATCTCTATAATAGAAGATTTCTGTTGAAGGTAATTTCTATCTCAAGGCTAAAGTTTTAAACACGTGTATGTTGTATTATGACAAACAGAGGAGAAACAGAGGTAATTTTTAAATTCGGGAAATGGTGAAGAATTGTAAATAACTATTTCTTTTAATAAAAATATTTAATTTATGTCGTTTCAGTTGGCAGATAGGTTCACAGACAGGCAGATTGGATACTTAATTTAACTTAAGTAAGCGTATCTCAATGAGCTGCCACACTGATGGTAGGCTCCACTGTTTGAGCCATTTAATTACAAGTTTTAATACTGCCTTTCATAATAGGTTTATTCAACAAGTAATATGAAAAACATTATTATAACATATTATGTTCAACACTTTGGTATACTTGGTGGAAGACTCTGACTTCAGCCTTTATTTACAAGTTTAATTAATAAAATCTTAAAACATTATTAAAAGCAAATATGGATTGGATTGTTAGTGTTCCTTTATCATTGTCTCCAAGTGTACATGAGTGTCCGCACGCGGCCAGATGAGTTTGTTCATTAAAAAAACATTTACCGCGTCGTCGGGTGTTTGTGAGGTTGTAGAGGGCGTTGCGGTGTAACGGGAAAATGAGTGTTGTTGACAAAAATATACCTAAACAATAATGTTTATTAACTTTGAGGGTCTGGTATCCTCGACGCAATTGTTGGTTGTTTTACATAAAAGTTTTAGTACTTTTATTCTACAAAAAACAAAACCCATTATCTTCATACAGCAATGTATGAAAATGATGGGTTTTGTTTTTTGATTGGTGGTAGGGCTTTTTCAGATTCTGACTGGCTAGCTACCATCCCCACAGGTGAAAACTGCCGCCATAATAGCTCTGGCTGTGTTCCGGCAATATTAATGTGGGAGCCAGTACACTTGAAATCAGAGGCTCGAAGATCAGATGAGCCTACAGTCTAGCAGCACATTGAGCGACGCTTCCAGGCGAACTGTCCCTCAGTGGAATAGGCCGCAGTAACCGCTTACCATCAGATGGGCTGCGTGTCTGCCAACTGACCTAGTATAAAAAAAACAATCTACGATGTAATTCACATAGCAATCTGGTTCATCATCAGATCGAATAATTTGTATGCAATTTTATATGATGCTTGCGGCAGTAGGACTACTTAATTTCTCGATTTCAATTATTTTTCTTTTTTCGATTTTGTACAGGCTAGTCCTACAGGATACGTTAAGCGATGCTTTGTGGAAAAGTATTCCCAATAGATTAAGTCGCAGTAGATATTAAACGTTTAATATTTACAAATGAAGATTAGCCACAGCCTAAAAATGCTATAACACACAGGAACTTAAAAGAACCACCATCATCATAAAATGCATATAATTCTGGCTCTCGATCCCCCCTATAAATCAGTTGGGAGATTACGCTAATCCAGAGTCAAGAGGCATATCTGAAAACCGTTATCTACAGATAGCCCCAATAAAATTAAAAGTTCCGAAGCCTACCCTGAGGGCTTTTGTACAAATTTAAGGATTGTTTTAAAGTGAACCTACTCGTACCTGCATATTAAGCGATCTAGCTGGGACAGGAGTTTGAAGTAGTTATTAAAGATAAGGATTTTGAAGATTTTGGGATGAGTAATGACCGGTCTACTGGGTAATTTAATTTGGATTTTGGTGCAAGAGAGGATGCCTACATCCTTTAGTTATTATACTACGTACACTCGGTTATGACGACGAGCCATTTGGTGTAATGGTCGAGAAGTCTGCTATTACACCAGAGGTCGCGGGTTCGATCTCCGCACGGTACAAACATTTGCGTGCATGAACATGTCTGTTTGTATCGGTCTGGGTGTTTCTATTAATATGTATTTACAAAAAAAAAGTATATAAGTAATGTTTATCCGTTGTCTGGAACCCATAGCACAAGCTAATGCTTAGTTTGGGGCTAGATGGCGCTGTGTGAATAATGTCCAGAGATATTTATTTATAAGGTTGGCCGGGTAAGTACCATCCGCTCACAGAACATGAGTAAGTAGCTTTGCTATGGTGTTTCGTTTGTTAAGTGAGCTCCAAACTACCATGCCCCTCCCCATACCTCCATAATTATTCTTTTCACAAAAGCGGGCAACGTATCTGAGACCCTAGGCGCAAGTGTTAATGTCATATCTGTTCGTTATACACCCTCTTTTATAAAAAATCCTTATTCCTTTTTTTATGACACAACATCAAACAGTAGTAAAAATGTCTCAATTAGCCCCTGTCCATCAACTATCAAGTAATTCAAATATTGAACCATTAACACATTTAACGGGCACCTTTAACACGTTAAACGTAATTAATTTAAAATTTCAATTGAGCGACACCGCGTTGTTAAAATGCGTTGCTCATTATAGATGGCACTGGTGCGCGGTTTATTTATTTATCAATTGAATGATTTACAGACCCAGTGGTTCGGTGAAGTTTTTAATGCAATTTTCATTTTGTTCAAATGTGTTTTTTGGCACTCATTTTACTCGTATTTCACTATACTTATTACAAAAAAGGAGTATGTTCTTAATTCAAGGTATGTTTTTTGTGTGTCACAAGCACAACTCATAACTTTACACTCACAACAGATTTGAACTGATTTTGATGATTCTTTTTTTCATTCGAAAGCTGGTCTAAAGCTAGTCTATGTTATGTTTATTTTATTTGGTAATACTCTGGCGGTTTTCACAAATTCGTTTAATGATAATTATGAACACCACTATCATAATATGTGTCCTGCATAAATATTTACTTAAAAATACAAAGTCGATTATTCAAAAACTCGGCTAGGACGACATTCAAATAATTTTGTGAATTTATAATAAAATAAGTAAAAAACAAGGTTATCAAAAACAAAAAAAAATTTTGTGGTGAAACTGGTAGGCTGTTCTATGTTACGTTCTCAAATGCTTCTATAAAAAAAATTTATTCTTAGTTCAAAATAAGTTCGAAATTCGAATCATCTCCATGCATGTAAAGCGGCGCTTGGAAACACGGCCATTACCACAGCCATTTATTTTGAACAATATAAGTTTTTTGAAAGCACTCACCGCTTTATATGTAGGGTATGAGTATGTATGTTAGCAAGTAAGATAAATATATAAACCAATGTAACCAATAACTGGAGAGGACTAATAAATCAGCATCGATCGCAACAAGTCGTTTTCAATCCAATCCTCTCCTTTCATGGCGACTCTGCCATTCAGCATTTTTGGTGGGCACGGATTGTGTTACGGCGCGTGTTAACAAATAAGGTTGAGACAATGGAATATTCCACTCTCATCGGCCGTAACGAGCGCACGAATTATTTAATTAAAGAAGCCATCAGTGAAAGTACATCAAAATGGGAAAGGAACAGTCAAAAATGGAGGAAGTGGTGATCGCTCAAACCGCTTCAGGGGGAAGTAACACAGCGTCGGCGACTGAAGACCTTAAGTATCACGTCAGCACCACCAACATACTTCTGGTGGTAGTTGTGACCTTATTGGCACTGGCGGGTCTGTTCTGTTTCTACAAGCATTACAAAAAAAACCATAAAAAATGGATGCGCCGAGAAATTACGCTCCATAGTTTGAGGAGGTCCATCCGCTGGCGTCCAGGTGTGGCAGTTCAAGATCAACAATACCCACGAGAGATGGTCCAGTCTCCGCCCAAGGAACCAGTTTAGTGTTGTGAAAAATAGTGAAGTTTAGTGCGCGAATTCGGAAATTATAGTGGTCCACCTCCAGCTCGTATTCTGAACTGATAATAAAAGTAATTAGAGACATTAGGTTCGTTATAAGTATGTGCGTCATATAGTTAAAAATAAGGTGTTTAATCCATTATAATTCATAATAATCTTTAATTAGAATATTGCAGCTGTGCCATATATGGAAAGTAGCCGCATTCCAATGTAATCTTATACGATGTGAGTAGCGTGTCCCCTACTCTGGTAACTCACGCAATCAATAATACTGGTAAGTTATTTTTATTTCACAATATTCTATCGTGTATTTAGCTAATGGAAAAAGAATTAATAGATTGTTTAACAGAAATTACAATAATAAAGAAGTATTTAATAAAGAAAGGAAAATCAAGATTTAGAGGAAAAGTTATTGAAAATAAATTATACGAAACAGAAGTTATATATAAAAAAAGTAACCAAATAATTGAATTATTGACACAACGTAAGGATATTAAGTCTAGTGTATTGGAATCGATAACTTCTGTTTGGGATAATATTAAGATTGTTTATAAGGAAATATTGGATTTATGTACTGTTAAACAACACAGTCAAAGTAGTGAAAGTGATTATAGTGAATCTACTGAGTATTTACCATATACAATGGAGTTCGATTTAAAGACAGCGTGTAGCTTAATACCTGTGATGGACAGTAGTGAAAAAACTACAAAAGCCATGATAGATTCGATTGAGATGTACTCTGATATGCTATCAAGTAGTGGACAAAAATTATTGATTAAATTCGTTTTGAAAAGTAGGCTCTCGGAAAATGCGAAATTGCGTTTATCTACAGAATATACATCAACAAACGAACTTATCAAAGATATAAGGCAGAATTTGCTTACTAAAAAGTCTTTTACGGCTATTCAAAGTCGGTTACTAAAGGTTACTCAAAGTTGGCGAACTATTGATCAATTTGGAACAGAAATTGAACAATTGTTTTCCGACCTGACAATAGCGCAAGCAGATGGTGATAAAGAAAAATATGCCATTTTGAAGCCTTTAAATGAAACATTTGCGGTCAAACGGTTTTCAGACGGTCTTCGTGACCCCCGCCTGAGCACCATTGTATCTGCCAGAAACTACGAGCACCTTAAAGATGCGATCCAGGCAGCGAAAGACGAGGAGCTGCATGGTGCATCGACGTCTAAAGGTGAAGGTGTCATGCAATTCACTCGTCGTGGAAGAGGTAAGTCAAACCATAATTACTTTCGCGGTCAGCACAGTGGAATGGTACGAGGCCATAACTTCAGTCAAGGTAATTACGTAAATAATTCAAGGACAGGAAATTATTCTCGAGGTAATTTTAGACCTCGGTCGTTTTATTCCCAACGTGGCCATGGTTCTCGAATGCAAAGTGAGAATAGATCGACTTATAGAAACACTCGTGGTAGAGGTAACGTTAATCAACGTGTATTTTATTCGGAACCTAACAATCAGAATCAGGATGTAGTACCCAGTACCTCAACTATAAAAGAAAATCAGTTTTTTCGTTCTTAAAAATAATATTTTAGCCTTGAATGGTAAAACGAAATTTGTTTCTTTTTACTATGGTAACAAGAGATATTATTGGTTAGTAGATACCGGAGCATCGTTGTCGGTTATAAAGAAAGACGCGTTACCAAGAACCATTTCCATATACGAAGATGATACTATTGTAAATGGTATAGGAGGGCAAATTCAATCTTCAGGCTATGTCTATATGAACTTGATTCATATTGACGAACTATCTAGAGCAAAGTTCGATCACACATTCTACGTGTTCGATAACGTTCCTTTAAAGGCAGATGGAATTTTAGGCTTAGACTTTCTGTGTAAATACGCAGCTCATATCGATTTACTTACGGATAATTTAACACTATCCCAATATGGAATGGAATATTCAGTACCTCTTTGTGATTCAATTGACTATTCGAAAGAAATTTTAATTATTCCGGCAAGAAGTGAATCTATCCATTACTTATATACTAATTCGGCAATAGAAGGAGATAGCGTTATTTTTCCAAAACAGTTTGGTGAGGAGATTTTTATGGCAGGATGTATAGTGAAGGTACAAAATAATAGAATACCTGTCAAATTTCTCAATACAAGTGATCATGAGGTTTCATTATTTTCATTTCAACCCGAATTATATTCCCTTCAGGAATATGACCTTTGTAAGTTTAAAGATTGTGTACAAAATGTGGAAAGAGCTAATAAAGTACTAAAAATATTAAAACTAAATCATCTTAATAATGAGGAACAAAGTTCAATCCAGGCAATATGTTCAAAATATGCCGATGTATTTTTTCTGTCAGGAGATACTTTAACAACTACAAACATTTATGAGCAGTCCATAACTTTAAAACCAAACGCGAGTCCTGTTTATACAAAACAGTACAGGTTACCGCAATCTATGAAAAGTGAAGTAAATAAACAAATAAAACAATTAATTGATAACGATATTATAGAAGAAGCAAAAAGTGAATGGTCTAGTCCAGTTCTACTAGTACCAAAGAAAACCACAAACAATGAGAAAAAATGGCGATTGGTAGTCGATTACAGAAAATTAAATGATTGTTTGGTAGATGATAAATTTCCATTACCAAATATCACAGATATTTTGGATTCTTTGTCTGGTTCACTTTATTTTTCGCATTTAGATTTAAATCAAGGGTATTATCAGGTGTCTTTAGATAAGCAGAGCCGAGAGTACACAGCATTCACAACGAACACAGGCCAATGGCAAATGAAAAGACTACCAATGGGACTTAAAACAAGTCCAAGTGCCTTTAGTCGAGTAATGTCAGTAGCAATGTCCGGATTAAACTTTGAACAATGTTTTGTGTATTTAGATGATTTAGTTGTATTTGGAAGAACGCTTGAAATACATAATAAGCATTTAATTAACGTTTTAGAAAGACTGAGAAAAGTAAATTTAAAGCTCAACCCAGAAAAGTGCAATTTCTTACAAAAAGAGATACTATATTTGGGTCATATTGTTACTGCAGAGGGCGTTTTACCTGATCCTGCAAAAATTAAAGTCTTACAAAATTACCCGATACCGAAAAATGCAGATGAGGTTAAAAGATTCATTGCTTTTTGTAATTATTATAGAAAATTTATTAAAAATTTTGCTGAAATTACATCACCATTGAATAAATTAACTAGAAAATTAGAACCATTTATATGGACAGATCAATGCCAAAAATCATTTGAAAAGCTTAAACATCTTTTGATAACTCCTCCAGTGCTACAGTTTCCAGATTTCTCAGACAATAATGAATTTATCATTCAAACAGATGCATCTGGTGTAGCCATTGGAGCAGTGCTATGTAACAAAAATATGAGACCTATAGCATACGCTAGTAGGCCCTTAAACAAGGCAGAAAGGAACTATCCTACAATTCATAAAGAGTTAGTTGCAATAGTTTGGGCAGTAAAGTATTTTAGACCTTACGTTTATGGCAGATTATTTTCAATTATGACTGACCATAAACCCCTCATTTACTTATTTTCAATGAAAGACCCATCAAGCAGACTTTTAAAATTTAGATTGGCATTAGAAGAATACAATTTCAAAATTATATATGTAAAAGGTAAAGAAAATTGTGTTGCAGACGCATTATCTAGAATTATTATAACATCAGATACCCTAAAAGAAATGAATGAGGATATAATTACTGTTCTGACAAGAGCGCAAAGTAAACGTTTACATACACAAATACAGTCACCGATTTCTAGTAAACCTAATAACGATTGGTCTGATCAACCAAAAGTAGTAGAGTTACTAAAAATGCCGAGTGATTTTGTGGAATTACGTTTTATAGGAAATGACGAACTTACACGGTTTAGACAATTTAAAAAGGTATACCTTGAAAGTGAATGTTTTATATATGATAAAGATATAAGTATAATTTACATAAACCTCAACTTTAAGGCACATTTTACGCGAGCCGAATTTGTGATTAAGTTGAAGGAATTTTGTGAAAAAGTAAATGTAAAAGAACTATGCATAGTTAAATATGATAAAAATGAAATATTTGTTAGAGATTTATTACATGAGATAAATAATACAAAAGAATGGACCGGTCCTCGAATTTGTATAATTAAGGGTGTTAAAAGAATCACCGATGAAGAAGAAAAGAAGTACATTCTAAGCGATTTTCACCTATTGCCTACCAGTGGTCATGCTGGTATCCGTAGGATGACCAATAATATAAAAAGAAAGTTTTATTGGCCAGGTTTAGATAGGGATGTAAAAGAGTATGTGACTAAATGTACAAAGTGTCAAAAGATGAAGCAAGGTAAGTATGTTAAGGAACCTATGGTAATCACCACAACAGCTACCTGTGCATTTGATAAAATATATCTTGATATTGTCGGTCCTCTAGAGAGAGACATGGAAGATAACCGTTACATATTAACGATACAGTGCGAGCTGACAAAATTTGTTGAGGCATACCCACTGAAAAATAAAGAAACGGTAAGTGTGGCCAAGGAATTTGTCCATAATTTTATTTTACGATTTGGTATACCAACTACTATAGCAACAGATCGTGGTACTGAGTTCGTGTCATCATTAATGGAACAGGTTTGTAATATATTAGGTATAGAAAAAATTAAATCCACCGCATATCATCATGAGTCCATAGGAGCACTAGAAAACTCTCATAAAAATCTAGGAACATTTTTAAGAATTCAATGTGAGGGTCAACAGGATACTTGGTCGCAATGGCTTCCATTTTGGTGTTATAGTTTTAACAATACTGTCCATACAGCAACGAAGTATACACCATTTGAACTAGTATTTGGTAAACCCAGTAAAATACCATGTAGAATTAGCGAATGTATCGAACCATTGTATAATCCAGATAGTTATCCTCTAGATTTAAAATATAGATTACAAGTAGCTCAAAACGATGCACGTAATAATTTAATTTTAAGTAAACAAAAACGTAAATGTTCTTATGATAAGAAAGTTAATCATGTAACCTATGATAAAGGTCAATTAATATTAATTAAAAATGAGTCAGCTTCGAAATTGGATACCAAATACACGGGTCCATATACTGTTTTACAAGATTTGGGTGTAAATGTAAAAATATGTAAAAATAATTCAGAAGACGTTGTCCATAAAAATAGGACAAAGCCATTTATTCAGTAAAAAAAAAAATATTGTAAACATTATTTTTTTTTTCTCTTTTACCCCGAAGGTGTAGGGTATGAGTATGTATGTTAGCAAGTAAGATAAATATATAAACCAATGTAACCAATAACTGGAGAGGACTAATAAATCAGCATCGATCGCAACAAGTCGTTTTCAATCCAATCCTCTCCTTTCACCTTCCACCTCTAAACACAAAGGTCAAAATGACGTGTATTTAAAAACCCCAGCTGTAACTTGGCGGGTTGGCATTTAACCCTCACTGTGCGAGTGTTGGTATTATTTAATTAAAACTTCATTAGTTCACGCCAAAATATTCGCCTCTGAAATAACGGCAAAGTTACTAAAATAATAAGAGGGTTACGAAGTTTGTTCGTAATCTGCGGTTATATTTTCATGTGTGTTGGTTATTTATTTGTTTGTTCTTGGTAAAGGACAAGGTATTTTATTTGAGGAGATAATATTTAGTTTTCGTTGTGTTTTGAACGAGTTTTGGGTTTGTAAATATGTCATTAAGGTACGGTATTGGTCAATGAATATGTATTAAGTATAATGCTGTGTGATAAATTATTTTGTATTTAGTAAAAATAATGATCCTAGCGCAGATTCAGTTCAAGTGGTCAACTTTTAAGAACTGAATTTTATGAATTATCTAGCGGTCGCCCACGGTTTCACCCGCGTGGTTCCCGTTCCCGTGGGAATTGATCAAAATTCTTTCTTAGCGGATGTCTAAGTCATAACATCTACCTGCATGCCAAATTTCAGCCCGATCCGTCCAGTGTTTTGGGCTGTGCGTTGATATCTATCTATGTCAGTCAGTCAGTCACCTTTGAGTTTTATATATATAGATAATGGTGTTGGCTGTATTACAAGCCAGTACAGTTAAAATGGAACGCTTAAATATCAGACGCGTCATAAAAAGTGTGGCAGTACATTGACTGATGCTTCCTGGTAAAGTAATAAAGTAATGTAACCTAAGCATAATGTAAGTTACACAAAAAAGAAAGCTATGAGCGAAGAGATTCAAAACCCACTTCATGATGAGTAGCGTCAGAAGGAGCATGTAAGGAGCCAAATATTTACATAATTTTCTTTATTACTTTTTAGTAAGGCTTCCATGTTCTTCACTAGAATCAACAGTACTTATTTTATTGAGGAATGCAAAAAAAAATCTTTCTTTCTTTCACTCAATGTGGTGCCTATGAAATAAATGTTGGCGATAGATACACAGCGTTATTGGGTTAATTAAAAAATCTATATTTCAGTTATTGGTGCTCAATTTGTTATTCCAGTTGCCGAGGCCTGGTAAGGACGCTCGTCAGTCAGTCGTGACAGCGCAGAGTCGGGGGAAATAATGTAAGTGCTTCATAGTTTGGCGAATCGACTGGAGGCGCGTTTGAACTGGAGTTGCTAAGGTAAGCCCTTATAGTTATACTTTAGCTAGCCAATATAATTTATAACACTGGATTGACATAATTGTACTCTGTGACACAGGATTGACATAATACATAACACTGGATTGACATAATTGTACTCTGTGACACAGATTTAATAAAAAGGCATATACTGCGTGTTATTTTAGTCGTTGTTTTCCCGCAGCAGAACGCTTTACCTTCAGTAGTACTATCAATTTATGCATGTAATTTTTTTTTGAATGTTTTTTTTTTAACTTTTTGTGATTTTTTTAAAAGTTTGATGGGAAAATGAAAAACAAATGTAAGTAAATAGTAAATATTCATTTTTTTGATAAATGCGAAGGGCAATGACCCCGGCCGGTGACCGTCCGTGACGCAGCTAGTACTATTGGTTCGAGTTTCGTCTATCATAATCGTAAAACTTTTGATTTCACTTAAAAAATAACTTTATTAATCTATTTTACTACTAAGATAGAATCATTTTACTGTGGGAAAACAACGACTAAAATTGCACGCTGTATAACTGTCGAGTTTTTTGCGGAGCCTCTTCTCAACAGGCCATTCACGTCAAGGCGCTGGTAGGGCAAAAAAGTTATTTTTCTATTTTTGTATGAAAATCTTAATGCGGTTCACAGAATACATCTACTTACTAATTTTCAACAGTATAGCTCTTATAGTTTCGGTAAAAAGTGGCTGTGACATACGGACGGACAGACAGACAGACAGACAGACAGACAGACAGACATGACGAATCCATAAGGGTTCCGTTTTTTGCCATTTGGCTACGGAACCCTAAAAATGATACGAACGAACAGACATCAAACGGAGCAATATCCCGGATTTTAATTAAGGATTATACCAATCGTCTTCTGTATGTTTTGGGAAGGGTTTATAATGGCAATAACTACTGTTTGCTGCTTATCTGAAAAGGTCGGGTTTTCTTTACCGGTTCTGATTTATTGCGTTGGAGAAATTCAATAGGGTATTTGAAGTCTACCTGTAAGGATTATTTGAAAAAGCCCTGATTTTCGTGGACGATTTACAATCGAGAAACCATCTACCAGTAAGAAAACAAAACATAATTTGTTTGAAAACTTATTTCGATAAAGGCAGTAGCTATATTCGCGCTCCTATTGGCTTTTCCCAAGTGTCATACTAAATAGAAACGGTAAAAGTATAAATAAAATGAACGATTCATCTATACCTAGATACTGTTTACTATTAAGTTCAAGGAATGCACTTTCTCTATGCGCAATAGACAGGCAATAGAGTTTATGAATATCTATAAATAACATATTTCTTATATGATTTCAGTACACAAACTAGCACGCAGCCCAACTGATATGGAGCTACCACTGCGGCCTGTTACATACATTGAAGGATACTTAACACAATGTGCTACAACATTGTGGGCTACTCACTAATAGCAGTGTTTTGAAAATTATTTACAAGTTACAAAGTTGGGTTTGAACCTCAGAGCAAACATAACCTTTTCTACCAGATGGTAGGTTCCTGAACTGGGCCGTCTAGGTGGGTACCACCGCAGTGCCAGATATTTTCCCGTGAAATAGAAGTGTGTCAAGCACTTCTGTGTTTCGGGGAAAGGGCACTGTCGCTAGTGGAATTACTGGGTATATGAGACCTAACAACTGTCGTCTCGGTGTTGCGGGCGCAGGGCAGTGCCAGACAGTAACTTAGTTACTTAGTTACTGTTTAGCACTGAACTGTCTAGGGGCAGACGTGGCGCTTACCATCAGGTGTAAGATCTGCTCGTCTTGTTACACATTGCAATAAAAAAAAAATTTTTTTTCTACTCTTTTTTTATTACTACTAGCCCAACGTGGCATTTTGAACCAAAGATCGCGTAAAACTCCCATTTATTATTAAACCGCATCTTCAGGGTTAGTCGATTTGCAGCCATTTTGCGTCCCTCGGGAGGTTCGCAAGATTACTATGCATGCTCCTCCGGGACCGCGCGCTCCGTTACGTGGTTCCACCGATTTTGGAATACATTTTAACCGCGGTTACAAGTGTTTCTGTTTTTAGCTGTTCTTAGAACGAAACCTTATTTTTTGGTGGGGTTTGGATTTTTTTTGCACAGTAGGGGAACCTGTTGTACCTTGACACCCTTTGTACCTAGAGCCACTTATTTTTTTGAAATGTTCGCGCCTTTTTTCCGTCTCTTTTTCTATGGTATTATAAACTTTGACAAGACCAATCAACATGAAGTTAGTTACAGGCGGCCATTGCATCGAGTTTGCATGGGAGATCAATTTAACGTTTTCGCTGCAAAAAAGTAAAATATTTAATTTTTTTTATTTCTTTCATTACTTCTGTTATTTACTACATAATTTTTTAAAACCATTTGATTTAAACAAGTACTTTAGCCAAGTTTAGAATGTAGTATGCTTATTTAAGTTAATCATAACCTCCATAATTACATATGCGAATAAACATAAAAGGGTAGGGGTGTTGTACCTTGACCATAGTAAAACGGTTGTACCTTGGTCATATGGAAAAATTAATTCCAAGAGGGAATATTACTTTAGTTCCTGAAATAAAATAACCTACTCGGGGTTTATTGATTAATTAAGAAACGCTTAGTCCAAATATTAGTCCAGTACGAACTACGAAGAGAATAAAGACTTGTTGCTAATGTGATCAAAATGTTTAAGTTAGGCGTTACGAAAAATACTGATTTTATTCATATAAATTCTGTTAATTGATATGTCATAGATATTAAATAAGCTTATAAAGATATTTATAAACATTTGAAGCTGAAAATATTTTCTAATTGTCGAGAAATATGGATTTTATTTGATGAGTTCTAACTATGACCAACAAGGTACAACATAGGCGGATCTAGGTACATCACCACTGTTGTACCTTGATCCACATTCCAATTTGTTTTAGTTTATGTAAAACCTATAAAAAGGATGATATTATGCTGTTGTATAATTTATATTATGTACCACATTAGTTCGTCTAACAGCTAACATTTGTTTAATCGCAATAGCTATTACCGCTTTTTTTCAAAAAATCGTTGAATGAAAAAGTGACCAAGGTACAACAGGTTCCCTTATATGACATTGTTAAATATATACCGCGTGTTTTATATTTATAAATACATATGTTTTAACCTAAGTTGACATTATTGATTTTGATTTGTTAGTTTTATTCTGATTTACTTTATTCTATTGTAATATTGATATTTGAATATAGAAATAACAAAATACAATAAACCGATACCTCCAATGAACACTACGCTAACTTCAAAAGTGCAGGTTTACAGGAGGAGCTCTTGAAAGAAAAAAGTTGATAAAATCTTTATTTTTGTAGTTATTTTCTTGATATTTTTTGTGTGAGTAACTAATTTACTGATGCTTAAGATCCGCATAGTAACATTTAAAAAAACTTATGGGTTTTTTAATTAGCCTCACTTAGCGGGATGTAACGCAGAAAGCTCTAATTTAAGATCGGGATACACTCCGCCAATCCTAAGTTAGCGGAATATATTCGGGAATATTACAGGCTACAAAATAATAAATTAAATGTATACTACATAAAATAAAATTAATAATTACATTTAAAATCGACTTCATTACCAATTTAGAGTATTTTGAACAATGTTTTTATTATAATAAGATCGTAATTTATGAAAAAGAAAAGTTAGCGTTTTGTAGTAGGATAAGCCGAAAATCGTTGAGCCGTTATACAAGCCGCTAACAAATAAATAGCGTAGAGTATCTTAACTGTGTCATTACTTAGCGGCCTTTCGTCCATATTGGTAACTAAGCTTATGTAACCAGTTCCAAAAAATATTATTTTTTCGTTGGTGTTTTAAGTAGTTGTGAGGGAAGAATTATTTTTCCACTTCGTAGATTAAATTATTTCCATTATAGTAACCCGAGACATTGTGCAAAAAATCCCGATATGATGTGGGATTGTTAACTGCCTCCGTGGTACAGTGGTTAGAGCGTTGGGCTCTAAAACCCGGAGGTCGTGGGTTCGAATCCCGCGGGGAACATCACTTTGTGTGATTGTTTCCAGTTTGGTTAGGACATTGCAGGCTTGAATCACCTGAATGTCTGAAAAGAGTGATGATTCCGTGCTTCGGAAGGCACGTTAAGCCGTTGGTCCCGACTATGTTCCAAGTAGGTCTGGTTTCCCTTGTAGGGTTACGGAGGTCAGATGGCAATCGCTCCATTGTAATAACCAGGCTTGTCAAATCTAGGATCATAGTCGAAGCGGACCCTGAGCTCCATACTGGATGCAATCGGGAATACGCTGGGATGATGATGATGATGATGTGGGATTGTTGTGATATACAACTGGCTCGGTGTAGTTGATTTGAATTAAAACGTACTATGCAAAACACTTTTAAATCATTTATTAATACTTAGAAAAATTTTAGGCAGTGGCCTACTGTAATATCTTAAATTTTAATTGCTGAATAGTTGCACTTATTTCTGTGTCAATATCATGATAATTATTTGGTATTTTGTCGTTTTTAACTGCTGAATTTATTTATTAAATTTTTGTTTCCTTCATTAGAATGCCCAACACTTATGCGATGGATGGGTTATTATTTTCCACAAAACGATTAATTCTAGCATGCCATCCTTCCAAATGGCTGCCATCTTTAATACTGTTTAACTGTTCCCCTTCACAACACCAGATTTTAATGAATCTTGTAGCCAGTTACGATCGAAGTAAAAATTTAATTGTGCTATTAGATCAGCTAATATATTTTATAAGCAATTGGGCAAAACCTGCACATCTTGCAACATGCCGCCTCTGAGCTGGCTTGATACTTAGCTGTTCTCCTTTTTTAAAAAGACTTTGACTAAAGTGGTTAAAAAAATCTTATACATCTGTTTGAGGATAGGGTTTCTGAATGCCATTAACCACTCAACGCCGAACCGGCACTCGCGTGCCGCATAACAATAGATTTTCTATTGTGTCTGGTGTTCCGGGGCTAGAAGGATTAAAAGCAAATCTTCAAAAGCAACAAGCATTTTACGTGGTTTCCAGAGAGGAAATTTAGTTTTGATAGTAAAGGATTTTTTTTTCTTGTCTTGGTTTTGGAGGATGGCAAAAAACAATGGTACTACTTTTGGGTAATAACAATCTAGCTGTGAATGGTAAAGTAAAAAAAATCAAAAGTGCAAGTAACAACTTTTTCGTCAAAATTCTAACGTCATTTTAATCAGCCAATAAAAATATGAAAAACAATCGTTTCCTCCATAACTAATAAAATTCACAATTATTAATATTTGGTTTCCTTGACACCCAACACATAGTATAATAAACAATCATTATAAATGACTGTAACTCATTATACTAATAATTATTTTCCGATAGAAGTGGCCAGTCACAAACATTTAACGTTCATAATAGATAGCAAAAAGTTACAATAATGGAAAAATTCTTCTTCTTCCACAACTAGGTAGTTACCAAATAGCAAAAAAAAATGTTGTAACTAGTTACATAAGCTTAGTTACCAATATGGACGAAGGGCTAAGCGGTTCGTTTTATACTAGAAAACAAAACTCTTGTATTATAATTGTAGCATTTCATGCAGCTAATTTCGATTTTAATTTACTACAAGATAGTGAAAATTATTAAACTTAGTAATGTTTAACTCTGATTTACACTACGTTATATAATTATTTGTTCAAAAGTGCATTCAACGGGCGACACACACCGCTAACTGTCACATGAACAAATACTTTCCCGCGCAACACCCCGCCAACTCCTAGTTGGCGGCGTATCTCCCGCGGGCCGGCAGTCGCGCTAGCCGAATACACACCACTATATTAAGACAGCGGCTTGTCCACCCCGTAATTGAAGAAAGTAACTTTACTTGGCGTTATGTAAATCTCAAAACTTTTTTGTTTTTAAAGATATTGTTATGAAAATTTGGGGGCATAATATTAGTAAAAAAGTGGGTCGATTTCTATAAAAAACGAAAAATGGCAAATTTTGAGTTAGCGTAGTGTTCATTGGAGGTATCGAAACGATCCTTGTCCTACTGAAATAAATACAACAAAAATATATTTATTTTATCGATGTATGTACATACCAAATTTATACATACGACTTTTTAACTATTCATTTATTTAGATTAGTCGATGTTGGATCAAGAAAAATAGGAACAGGTCACAGTGGCCACTTCTCAGGTGGGCTACGTAAAAAAAAGCATGACTAATACCGTGTTATTACAAAAAAAAACTGTTTACATCAGTGAAATATGCGAGCATTGGATATACGGGTTTATCCAATGTTTTCCTTCAGAACATGCGTCATCATCAGTCAGGCTTACCGCCGAACTGAAGGGCGCTGGTGACAAAGTAGTGCGATCCCGACCCGTGACGAATAGGCGAGGTTGACCGCGGTGTACCTGCCCGGGAATCACGCATCGCTTTATTACCAGTGGTCGTGTGGGCAGTGCCGTTGTTAACGGTGTATACTTACTTTAGGATCAAGTATATGTACATACATACTCGTCAATCTGACTATCGAGGCAGGCGATAATTTTTTTTTAGGAGAATGCGTTGATGTAGTGATTTTGCCGCAGGCCAGCGAGACCTTTTAGTAGTCGTAGAGCCATGCTGTTTTACAGCACGAATGGGCCGGCTCGTTCGGGGAATTACCACCCTCTCACATAACACCAGCGAGAAATAATAGTGACTACTATTGTGTTTCGTCTGGTTTGTGAGAGTGCCGGAGGTCAACACCCCCCATACCCCCATAGGCTGGCAACGCATCAGCGATCTCTTTGGTGTTGCAGATGTCCTTGGGCGGCGGTGATTGCTTACTATCAGGCGACCAGCGGCAGGCTCGTTTGCCGTCTCTGTCATAAAAAAAAACCTGCGGCCGCGTGCGGGACTCGGGACTAAACATGTTCCTCGTACTACCCACTAAACTTCGTCAGTGTCCTCTCTACACCGGAAGGGACGAGCTGGTGCCTGTCTTATTGCAATTAATTGTTTTTTTGTAATGTCTTGTGAATACATATCTAATGTTAATTTACTATGATGGCATATTGTGGACAACAAGTCATTTAAAAACAAAAGTTACAAGCCTCCATGCATCTAGTAATTTCGTTTATAGAAACAAAAACGTGTATTACATGAAATACATTTCAGCCTGTTTGTCGTCATCGACTGGACCACCGCATTTTTTCGTTACAAATAATATTATATTAAATTAATAAGCACTTTTAAAACAAATATAAATCGCATGTTAAGGAATTAATTTCCATACAAAATATCAAAACTAAAACTTATGAGTGACGTCATAATAACTAAAAACGGTTAAGTCTAAACAACGAACATTGCGTGCAAGTGAAGCTTGTGCAAACATGTTAGCAGCTCGACGTGTTGCCGCCCACGCTTGCAATGGTATTTTAAACAATCATTAAAATATAAATTAAACAAAGTTTAAGTGAGAACATTTTCTTTATGCGGAAATGATTTTTTATTTCTGGAGGACAATGATTTTAGGCACCTCAACTTGCCTGAAAAAAAGAGAGAAAAAAAAAGAAATGACCTACGGTTGTGTGTAGGACTCGGGAGTTAAGCCATGCATAAAAACCACTGATTTCCATAGACACTGGATAGGCGATTGGTACCAAATATTTGATCCGATTTGAAAATCGCCATATTGGCGCTGAGAGCAGTAGTTAGTGTACTTAAAACTAATAGTAGTGCTGACTTTCGCAGATAAACTTCGATAATGCTGTCATTGTAAATGTCAATGGCTGCCCATTTGACTCATGTTCTGAGCCATTTGAAGTCATTTTAGTTCCCAGTACACTATTGGGGGCGCTTCAAATCGACAGAAAAATTATCTGTCATTTCAATGTCTATAGCCACTCCAGCGTAATACGCTGAGCGTATTATCATAGAGCTCAGTGATAAAAACCAATACAGAGGCACCCTCATTGAATAAAAATCATATTATAATAGCATTTACTTCTATACGTTCAAAGAACCTTACGTTAGCTTAATTAAAAAAAAAAATTAAAAGACAGAATCGAAAAAATATCTACGTTCCATTTGTTTCAAATAGGATAAAGATGATTAGTTGGTTAATTATATATATAAAACTCAAAGGTGACTGACTAACTGACTTACTGACTGACATAGATAGATATCAACGCACAGCCCAAACCACTGGACGGATCGGGCTGTTTGGCATCCAGGTAGATGTTATGACGTAGGCATCCGCTAAGAAAGGATATCTCGATATTCCCACGGGAACGGGAACCACGCGGGTGAAACCGCGGGCGCCCGCTAGTTTAAGCATAAGAGGATAATACCAGATCACTAGATTATAGGCAATGTCGAAACGTACAAGCACATTCTTTAGTGTGGTGAATGCATTTTTTTTTTGTATTATAGGGGGGCAAACGAGCAAGTGGGTCACCTGATGATAAGTGGTCACCGCCGCCCATAGGCACCCGAGACCCTCTTGGGGTCGCAAGCGCGTGGCCCGCCTTTTTGCTGCATTACGCATTTTGTGACCAGGTGCTGTCGGCAACATGCGGTGGTTTTGAGGTACCCCCCATCTTTTAGGGCACGTACTAAGCCCTACAGCCTCAGCCACCCCAACAGAGATTGCCCCAAAAAGAATATCATCTAACTTTATAAACATCAAAAATCTAAAGTACATTATGAAATTATTGCTAGCGTAGCATGGCAACACAACACAAAACAGCAGAAAAAGCAAATAATTTCAAATATTCCTAACGCAGCATCAATGCGAAACATCTCAAACGATAAAAATGTTAACAGGAATAGTTGAAAATAGCACAATCTCCATGCTTTCTCGTTCAAAAGGAATTCTTGATGTCCTCTCTTTTAGGACTCAGCTAATGATCGATTTACATAACTGTCAAAGTGCTCGTTACATCTGTGTACATTAGAAGCGTCAGTATTTGTACGTGTTGTTTTGTATGGAATCTGTGTTGTCTATTTGTACTTCTATTTACTATTTCTATGTTCTATACTAATATTACTTACTTACTTACTGCGCTGGCTCAGCGACCCGAAGTGGGTCTTGGCCTCCGACATCAAAGAACGCCACTCAGGTCTGTCGAGTGCTAATTTGTCCAGTCAGGCACTTGGAGCTCCTTTAGGTCTTTTTCCACTTCGTCCATCCAGCGATATCTGGGGCGACCCACTGGTCGTCGCCCAGATGGTCGTCCCAAGTATGCCCTTTTTGCTGCCTGATCTTCACTCATTCTCACGACAAAAGTAGGAAAACTAAGGTTCGGATCTACAAATCCGTCATCAGACCGATCCTTATGTATGGTTGCGAAGCCTGGACACTAACTTTAAAGGAAGAAAATAAGCTCTTAGTGGCAGAACAGAAAGAAAGATCCTGCGAAAGATATTGGGACCCACTCGAGATGAGTATGGAAATTGGAGGATAAGGCACAATGGCGAGATAGAAGACCTGATCTCCGAACCAAATATCATTGGAGAGATCAAGGCAGCCAGACTGCGTTGGCTTGGCCATGTCTATACTAATATTACTAATTCTAATATTTATGAAGAAAGATTTGATTGTTTGTTTATTTATTTGTATTGAATAGGCTCCAAAACTACTGAACCGATTTAAAATATTCTTTCACGGTTGGAAAGCTACATTCTTCCCGGTTGACATAAGGTACCTTTCATCCCGGAAATGTGGGGGGAAGGGGGGGATAATTGACAAAAGAAATGGCGCGCGGGTGAAACCGCGAAGGCGACCGCTAGTATGGAATATTACCGTGACATTACTTACTTAACTTACTAAAAACCTCTATGGTCTAGTGGCTTAAATACCAGGCTGTGATCAGGGGGTTCAAACTTCAATTCCCGGGTCGAGCAAAATTTGTGTCGGTTTTTTCAGACACAGCTCGGGTTTGTGATCACCAATCCGCATTTGGCAAGCGTGGTGATTAAGCCAGTACCTATTGTAGCGATGACTTGATTTAAATGATAGAGGCCCTTTGCCCTGCAGTAGGACATTTAGGCTGGTTTATATTGTATACTTTGTAGCGTCAGCATAGAAATATTTGGATAGGCCGCAGCTGTTGCACATTTGCATTTATATTTCTTCTGCAAGAAAGGTCAAGGGGTTACAGTTGTGCTGATGTTATATTAATAGTCAAAACCCCAAAATTCTTTTCAAACATATTTTTGTCTTCCTTCGTAAAATCACTGGAAAAACTAGTTTAACAAGAGTATTGTTTTCAACGCGGTTTCACCCGCGCGTAATTTTTTTTTTTAATTAACCCCTCTTCTCTCCACATTTCCGGGATCAAAACTACCCTATGTCACCCGGGGATAGTGTAGCTGTCCAACAGTGAAAGAAATTTCCAAATCGGTTCAGTAGTTTTGGAGCACAAATCATATTAGTATTACACCACTCCTGTGCTGATAGCCTCATAATCATTTCATAGTAAATCACGCCAATGTTAATACGTCATCAAACGTGGCAATGAGCGATGTATGTGGCTAATCAGTCATGATGATCATGTCATGCAGTCAGCCGGTAGATGGCGCGTCAATCACACGCTCACTACGCAAACTGATTTGAATAGGACCATTGCGTTTGTTAACTGTGACTAAATGGTACCTAATGCGTTTTTTATTGGCAGATAGCACGTGTTATAAGTTTTTCATCACCACATTTTAAAACCATCTTGATCACCACGAGTTTTACCAGGTGGTAGGTTCCTGTACTGGGCCGTCTAGGTGGGTACCTCCGCAGTGTCAGATATTTTCCCGTGAAAAAGAAGTGTGTCAAGCACTTCTGTGTTTCGGGGAAGGGCCACTGAAGCTAGTGAAATTACTGGGTATATGAGACCTAATAACTGTCGTCCCGGTGTAGCGGGCGCAGGGTGGTGCCGGAAAGTAACTACACGCTTAGTTACTGTTTGGTACTGAACTGTCTAAGGGCAGACGTGCGCTTACCAAAAGGTGTACGATCTTCTCGTCTTGTTACACATTGCAATAAAAAAAAAGATCAGAGAAGATCAATTTCCAGACCAACATTATAATAAACAACATGAATAAAGACCTAAAACCTTGAAAATGCTCACCGACAAGAGATTACCCGTCCCCTTTTCTCCAAAACAAGCGTCGAATATTGTATTACTCGCAATACGAATTGGAAGGAAATCGTATAAGCGTCACATCCCGGTGTCTTTGTTAGCATGAGTTATACGCAGTCGTAGGAAAGAGTCGAGCAAGAGAGGATATTTATAGTCCGCTGTAAATCAGTCGCGCTGTATAATGTATCGCGGCTATTCACAGGACCGTGTAACCGCGTGACGTCACGATTTACGACAACATATTTTGGACCTATCGGGAGTTTTATGAGCGACTGCGTTTAGTTGTTAAAATATGAGCTTGATAAAGCTTGAACATGGTTAGATGGGTGTTTTAACGGCTAATTTATTCTATATATAAGGGATGATGTTACATTTTTCAAAAGCAAGGTAAAAAATCCTCTGTGACACCTAATAGATGTAGATGTGTTTCACGCAACAAACTTATCAGTCAAAAATCAAATCAAAATATTATGGTTTAATGTTTAGTGCTACAACTCAATTACTAAGCACCCCACCGCGACAAGTTGATGGCCCATTGAGGGCCATTACGAGGGCTGCGTGTCTATCTGCAAAATGAAGTGACAAAAAACTAGGATTAGCTACGTAATCAAATCATGTTTATAATCATTTGGCCGCTGTTTACAAAACTCTGCTAATCCTATTATTTTAGAGCTAAGCTACAACAAACCTAAAAGTCTGTTTACAAAACTCTGCTAATA
The DNA here is from genome assembly GCA_949319885.1 of Mecyna flavalis. Lineage (NCBI taxonomy): Eukaryota > Metazoa > Arthropoda > Insecta > Lepidoptera > Crambidae > Mecyna > Mecyna flavalis. The sequence continues at coordinate 3,963,992 of OX439413.1, forward strand.
ACTCAATTATTATTTTCTACAACAAATGTAAAAGTCTGTTTACAAAACTCTGCTAATAACTCAATTATTATTTTCGCGCTAAGCTAAAACAAACCTAAAAGTGACTACACACACTTCAACTTTGTTTACACGCGTATCACATATTTCCCCACCACAAGACAAAGAAGATAATATCAATAATGTTACTTTCTGAGATAAAATACTCTTACAAACCAATGTGATATTCCATCGACAGGGTGTTGCGAGGTTTATTGTTATGGCCTTCGGTAAATAAATTCCTTCAATATTCCTTTCGTGATAGATAAGTCTTGTTTTTCAAGTTCTAGGAAAACAGAATCTTTTATGTCCGTCTCGTTAGAGATTTGTGAACGTCGAAATATGCTGTTTTCGGGAAATCAACATGTTTTCCTTTGCTTATTGGTCCGATAACTTACGTAATCTAAAGATAATTGACTTTGAGAGAGCTTACATTGACGTTAAAATACGATTGTTCTAACAGATAAAAGAAATAAGCTAATGTTGTATTTTACAAAGCATAACCTAACTTATTGTAATTGTTTATTGAAAAGTCATTCATTATTGTCCATTACAGCTTTTATTAAAACATGAAACTAATTTGTTTTTTGGATCTGGTCTGGCAATGACAATGTATGAGCTTTATTATTTATGTATACTCATTACTTAGTACATATTGAATTATTTATCTTAATATATAAATCCATCTTCTAAACTGGTTTGATTCTATGGCCGACGTCTCTGTCAATATTTTTGTATGTATAAATAACTATACATACATATTAGTTGGCTATTTGCTAGTCTGAATCTATAGCGGTATTATATCTTGTGTACGTGAATTTACTTAGCACAAACCTAATTATGAATGCGGTAAGCGACACTTAGGTACCTACTGTATGACCAGGAGAGCAGAAGATTGATACATCGAGATAATATCTATAACCATAGATAATATAATTTATTATAACCATTAGCTTTTTACAGGCTTAACCTGTCTTTTCAATAAACGTTTACCATATTGTCCGACCAATTAGGGGTTGCAATTAAAAAAGTCTTTTTATTTATTATGCCAGCCAAAGTTAGACTTTATAAGCGATGAAATTTATTAATGTTATTGTTTCCATAGCTGAGGGTATAGACCGACCGGCCCTGTGGTTGGGGGCCTTAGAGTACCTCCACCGTACTCCCCGGCGTGGGGTAAGAATCCCCAGACGGGGATCCCAGGGATGTTGGTGCGAAGGGTGGGGAACCTTCGTACCTTTAGAGCATCCCTGAGTATGCTGGCAGTGTGGGGTGGCCTTACACTGCCAAGTGCCAGGAGGAAACGGGGGAGGCTACGCTCGCTTCTCCTGAGGAGCGCTGCACTAAAGCAGCAGAGCTCAGCTGGTGGGGGGCATTGTGTGAATCTCGACATAGAGCAACCCGGCCCCCCAGCCTGTGCTTAAGAAGGCCACAGTGGAGTTTTAGTCAGTACCCCCAACATAGGGCAACTCTAACATAACCTCAGCTGCTCCCCCAAGCGGCTGGGGTATCCATAAAGGATTTTTTTTATTTTTTTTTATATATTTTTGGCTTTGCACGGCTTGTGCATTTAGCCAGTAACAAGTTAAGGAAACGGAATATTATAAATGAAAAACGAAGTTTCGGAATTTGGAAGGAGATCAGGAGAGATAGGATGAGGATATGTGTTAAGGTACTGTGTGCCTGCTGCCTAATGTACGTTGCTATGCTACGGTTTTGATACTTCTCTGTCAATTGCTTGTTGCTTGTTGTAACAAATAATAAAAATTCTGCACAAACTGCATATCATTAACAAGAGGTTATGGCCCAGATCACGAAATTTTCCATCCCGAAGCTCAACGGCTTAGAAGATTACTCAACATGGAAGTTCGCATTGAAAATGCTTTTACTACGTGAAAAGCTTTTTTCCTACACGGCGAAGTCTCCGGAACCTGATGATCTTTCTGCTATCCAAAAAGATGAAGAAGCACTGGCGACCATATGCTTGCACCTAGAACCGCACCTCTACCCCTACGTTCAAGAAGCGAGGACGGCGAAGGAAGCATGGGACGCATTAGCTGCTGTATTCGAAGATAAAGGTTTCAACAGGAAAATAAGTCTGTTGAATGCACTCTTAGACGAAAGATTGGATAGACATGCGAATATGCATGAATACATAGCTGCCATCATGAGCCACACTCAAAAACTGAGAGAAATAGACCATAGTGTCGACGACGAGCTTGTCGCTGTCGTGCTGTTGCGAGGTCTACCAGACGAGTACAAACCCATGAGAATGGCAATGGAACACTCTGGCATGAAGATCACTTCGCAAAATGTGCGTCAGAAACTACTTCAAGAAGACTCGACGAAAGGCAGTACATCCAACACTATGAGTGAGTCAGCTTTAGCTTCAAAAGGGAGCAGACATAAAAAGCAGTCTGTCAAACCTGTCAAATGCTTTAAATGTGGAGAAAAAGGGCATAGGAAGAATCAATGTCAACTGCTTCATACAGGTCAGAAGAGTGGCGACACTGGACTATTAACTTCGTTAAGTGTTCGTGATACATTCGATTCTGGATCCTGGTATATCGACAGCGGTGCATCGAATCATATGTCATTTCAAAAACATTGGTTTAGAGACATTAAGGTTTGTGATAGTGTTAAGAGCTTCGACGTGACTTGTGCAAACAATGAAAAGATTTCAAGTGCAGGAATAGGTAACATTATGGTCAGACTGAAAGGTGTTGAGATGCCCATAAGGGATGTTACGTATGTACCTGGTTTGAAAGTAAATCTTTTATCAGTTTCAAAGATGGTTGAAAGAGGATGGAAAGTAGTTTTTAGTGCAGATGGCTGTAATATGTTTCACAAATCGGTAGGTCACATTTCGAGTAGGCTTGTAGCTACTGCAAGCAAGGTCTCAGGCATCTATAAACTTGATGATTGTTATCCTGTTGTAGATGAGGCGCTGGCTACAGTTCAGGCTGGGAACTCGTTGACATTGTGGCATCGGCGGCTTGGACACGTAAATGAGCGAGATTTACGTAAGCTACCTGGTTTCGATTTTGGAAAGAGCGTAATGGAACCTTGTGTTGACTGCATTAAGGGGAAGTCACACAGATTACCTTTTCCAGCAGGTGAAGCAGACAGAGCAAGTGACAAATTAGGGTTAGTACATATGGATATCTGTGGTCCAATGTCAGAGAGTTCGTTTAATGGATCTCGTTACATGTTTGTCTTGGTGGATGATTTGACACGGAAAATGTTTGCATATTTTCTCAAGTCAAAATCAGATACTTTAAAATTCTTCAAAGAGTTTGTGACACATGTGGAGAACGAGACTGGCTTAAAACTGAAGGCTATACGAACTGACAATGGAACAGAATTTGTTAACCAGAAGTTTAGTCAATATATTCGCAGTAAGGGAATAAAACACCAGTTGACAGTCCCTTATACCCCGGAACAAAATGGCGTTGCTGAACGAGCTAACCGAACGATCGTGGAGATGGCTCGGACCATGCTGGGAGAAAGTCTTAGTAATCGGTATTGGGCGGAAGCATGTAATACTGCGGTTTACATTAAAAATAGACTACCTCATTCAGGCAACCAGGGTAAGATTCCGGAGGAGCTTTGGACCAATAAAGCTCAAACTGTCACTCACTTTAGAGTATTTGGTTCAATTGCTTACGCGCATGTACCAAAGGAAACTCGGAAGAAGTGGGATAAGAAAGCCAAAGCATATCGCTTCGTGGGATATTGCACGGAAACGAAAGGTTACCGTTTAGCAGATTTGAAAAATCCACGAAACGTCATAAAGGCAAGAGACGTTGTGTTCATAGAGGATACAGGTGGATACAGCGACACTCAGAAGTCTGATGTTCCCGCAGAGCTGTCAAGAGGACAGGACTCTGATGTCACATGGGAAATCACTAATGACGTGTCGACTGAACCTGAACCTATCTCGGAACCAGAGATCTCATCATCTTCTAACTTGGAAGTTGAGGAAGCAGTGCCAAATGGTGAAGAACCAGAACCTGTGGTGGAACAGCCTAGGTATCCTTTACGGAATAGACTGCGAAACCAAGAGGATTTGGTCTTTCTTGTCACTGACGACGAACCTCGTACTTTTCAAGAAGCTCTGAAGAGTAAAGATGAGATTTACTGGAGAGAAGCCATTCAGAAAGAGTTGGACTCTATGTACGAAAATGAAGTTTGGGAGATTGTGGACAGACCACCTGGAGCAAAGGTAGTAGGTTGCAAGTGGATATTCAAATACAAGTTCGACGCTGATGGACGCAAATCCTACAAAGCTCGACTTGTGGCGAAAGGGTTCACGCAGTCATATGGAGTTGACTACTTTGAGACCTATTCACCGGTTGTTCGGAGGTCCACTATCAGGTTGTTATTTTCGTTGGCTGTTCACAAAAACCTTCAAATTGATCATTTTGATGTGAACACCGCATTTCTGAATGGCGAACTGCATGAAAAGGTCTACATGCAACAGCCAGACGGATGCGATAAAAATAGCAAAAAGGTTTGTTTATTGCGAAAGGCAATATATGGCCTTAAACAAGCATCTCGTTCATGGAACGAAAAAGTAAATGAAGTTTTGCTGTCATTGTCATTTAGACATTCAAAATTTGATAAATGTTTATATTTTAGAGACAATGTTTATATCGCCTTGTATGTTGACGATTTTTTAGTTTTCTTTGATGATACGCAAAAGAAAAATGAACTCTTGGAAAATCTGAGAAAGAAATTTAAAATCAAGGATCTAGGAAAGGCACGGCAATGTCTAGGAATGGAACTTACCAGAGACAGTGGTTCATTACGAGTTTCACAAAGTAAGTTTATCAAGAAATTGTTGGCAGATTTCGGTCTTGATGATTGCAAACCAGTAAAAACTCCTATAGAGGTGAATCTTCACTCGGTTTTGGCTGAAGGGGAAGGTGGTGTAGCACTGGATCAACCAAACCGGCTTAGATATCAGTCGTTAATAGGAGCATTGAATTACTTGGCCTGCAATACTCGGCCTGATATCTCGGCCGCAGTAAGTTTTTTGTCTCAATATAATTCTTGTTGCTACCAGGTGCACATGCAAGCTGCAAAGCGGGTACTAAGATATCTCAAAGGCACAATCAGTTATAGCCTAGAGTTCAAGGCGGATGCTGTTGCCATTGGTAGTATTACCGGCTACGTTGACGCCGACTGGGGAGGAAATGTAAAAGACAGAAAGTCATTCTCCGGGTTCACCTTTAAGGTAGGTGGAAACCTTGTGTCGTGGGAGTGCAAGAAGCAAACTTGTGTGGCTCTGTCGTCAACAGAAGCAGAATACATAGCGCTGTCAGAAGCATGTAAAGAAGCTACTTATTTACATGGTTTTGTGAATTCGCTTTTACAAGTGCCTGAGCGTTCAGTGTCTCTATACGTGGATAACCAGAGTGCTATAAAGTTAGCTCTGAATCCTATTGCACATAGACGGACGAAGCACATCGATATAAGATATCACTACGTGCGGCAATGCGTTGAGGATGCAACGGTTGCATTACAGTATGTGTGTACTGAGGATAATGTAGCTGATGTTTTGACGAAGCCGTTAGGGCGTATTAACTTTGAGAAATGTGTTTCGGGCTTACGTTTGATGACGCAAGAATGAGTTTAGAGGAGTGCTAGTGCATTGTATTAATTTAGCTTTTCTGGAATACGTGTGTCAGATGACCAGATGATATTCGTTTGAGGGGAAGTGTTAAGGTACTGTGTGCCTGCTGCCTAATGTACGTTGCTATGCTACGGTTTTGATACTTCTCTGTTAATTGCTTGTTGCTTGTTGTAACAAATAATAAAAATTCTGCACAAACTGCATATCATTAACAAGAATATGCAACTAGGAATATACATAAAATATAGATAAAATTACTAACTAGCTAAATAATATTATAATCGAATGTTATTTACAGATAAAAAGTTTGTAATTATTTTATATACATTAATATCATTAGTCATAAGCAAAATAAATATATTGGTTGGGAATGGGATGTCATATGATAGGAGGTCTTTCAATAATAATGAATGGTCTAGGAGAGGACAGGAGAAGATAATATGATTTACGCTGCCAACATCTGTTCCACACTCACAATTGTCATCATTTACAATTCGCAGTCGAGCAAGATGCTCTGGAGTGCAAGTGTGTCCTAATCGTAGACGTATCAAACTGGTGTTTCTCCACTATAAAAAAAAAAAAAAGGGTATAGACCGACAAACTTATCTGTTCAAGCGGCTAAAATTGGAACTACGTCAAATGTCAGTTTTTGCAATACAAAAACGATATTTAATGACAGTACTAAACGACAGTAGCGACGCCGCCACCGGAACAGTTAAGTTTGTCGGTCTATACAAATATTCTATTCATATGTGCCAATTTATGGCAAAGACCTTTATCATCCGGCCTAGAAATAAAGCCCCGGGCCGCTTTGCATCATGGTCCAGGCATTGGCAAGTCTATTTATAACACGCGCCTGTTACCTGACCTCCGTAATCCTTAGCAACGGAACCAGGCTAATTGGGTCATCGCTCGTCATCGTATGGCATATTGTAAATATCATATAGTGGTAAATCCATAGGTGAGCGTCAAGATTCTATTTATCGACCTGAGGCTATCAACTCATGGTGCGGTTTTTAATCGCGCCCGCAGCGGTTCCGGGCTCGTTGCTCCTGTAGAATGTTGATTTATATGAAAAAAAATAAGAGCAGCTTTCATGACGCGATTTTCATCCGTAGGGCGCGCCTTTGTTTGCGATCGCTTGGCGACCGCAATATTTACCGGCGCGGGCGTGAGGTACAGAAATCCGACGCCATTTTGCACAAGTGACATTATGACAGCAGGACGTACCAAAAAACCGCACATCAACCGCGGCGGCTGCGGAATCGCCCAAATCACCGGTCCTTGAGTTTTGAAATTAATCCGCAAGAGGCTGCGAGCCGCAACCGCTGCGAGCGCGATTTAAAATCGCTACGTGAGTTCTTTCCCTCTCTTAGCCTAACACATCTAAAGTGACGGTTAAAACCGCTCGACTACCACAGCTCAGTAGGTTTTGTAAAGTCACTTATTTGATAAATAAAAGCATGAACATCCCGTTGAAAATCCTCTAAAAATTCTACAAGCATTGTCATCACCATTACAATTTGCAGTGAAAACAAATGAAACAATTTTACGCAATACCTGAGCTCTTGCGGAAAGTTATCGACACTTTGCTACAAACTTATTAAGCCGATTTCAATCTCATCGCCCACTGTGCGAAAGATATTGCGTTTTAAATTAATTGAAAGTAATCAAATAGAGGCGGCTGCCGTGTTGCCAACGTCGCGTTCACAAAATGATTTTAAAATAACTTAATTCTCATTGGATTTTGTTGCGTAATCAATCTCACAAAAAAACACAGTTCATTTAAGTGAGAAAAAGTGAGGCATCGAAGCAAATAAGAGATTAAATGCTTTTGATACGGATATCATATCAACTATTTGCTCAAATATAACTCAAATATTTGCTTAAAAATATGAAACAAAATATTTTAACACTTGATTGTAACTTTGTTGGCAAAATTGCTTAGTTGCATTTTTATTATGTTAATTGATACTAGATTATAATACTCAATTATTCTATAGACGAATTTTTTTTATTGCATCCAGGCACTGCTAAGGTACTTATTTCGGGATTATAACTGTCCAATATTTGTCAATAATCATGCATAACAAAACAAAACACATTTACAATCATTCATTCACTAATGCTTTAGTTCAGTTCCTTCACTCATTGCATTCACTCCTCCTCCTTCATTTATTCAATACGCCCATTCCTTTATTCATTTTTTTTTCGTTCATTCATTCTTTTCTTCACTTACTCACTCATTCAAAAAAGTACTCAAAAGTAACAATTTAGTAACAATTCCCCTCACCTGGCAACCCAATGAGGCTACCCATTGCGCAGGGCGAGGCATCAAAGCCTTACCTGGCGTACCTACGCAGCGTTCCTCAAATTAGATTAGGTCGCTCGAGTGTTCCCGGCTTAATTTCAACCGGGATTACTGTATAATGAACCCTGATATGCTCTTTGGATCCGCTCATTTCAATTTTATTATATTAAAAAGTGCGTGTGAACGAACAGGCGTGGGTGAAGCTTATCGCGTGGAATAATTTTTATGCCCTGAGGACCTGTTTCACCATCGGTCAAATAAATAATTCTGTCTTCTTTTTGTGAATTGACGAGAGACGAAAACGTAGGAAAAGGATTACTCCTTTTCCTACGTTTTCGTTTCCGTCTCGTCAGCGGACCCCGGCGCCCTGTAAGGGGGCGCAACCGGGACAATGCTATGATGAACATGATGACGAAAGAGACGTAAAGGAACAGTAGGTAAGCTGTTCGGCCATAATGAAATCCGGAGATCGTGGGTTTGATTCCCGCCTTAGCTCTAGTTGGTGGATGGACTTTTTAGAGTCCGATTTGCGACATAGCCTTCACCAGCTATAGTCTATGCTTCTTCCCAAAGTCTAGTCTATGTCTGTTCCAAATTTCAAATAGGTATATCGGTTTAGTGGAAGTCGGAAAATTTACAACGAATTTTGCCGAATCTAGCAATGTAATCTAGAACCCGATCCTACTACTACAAATATATGAGGTTAATTGAAACACTTCGCATAAAAATAGAGGCAACATGAATAGGTATGTATTATACTGCCTTCTAAATTGTCACTAAATGAAGTAGGCCAAAGCGTTTGCTTAGGTAGCGTGGAAGTTTGCCAACGAAGTTGTATAAATACCCTTTTAAATAAACGCAAAGTAAACAAAGTACATTCACCATCTTGATATCAAGTTGAAGAAACAGCTGAAACTAAACTAATTCCGAATGTGTTGATGGGTGAGATCTCACGCGAACTTAGCGGGTTATCCTGCACATTAACCGGCAGTTACTGCCACAAGCCGTGCACGATTAATATAATTAGCGTGGCATTATGCGAGGTTATGCGGGTCGCTAGATTTACGCACTTTGACTTAATTCTGTGGGAACAAAAGATAGGTTAAGGGGCAAATGTGTGTGAGGTGTTGTCGGAGTAAATGCTACTTAGAATGATCCATTAGTAAGTAGTAGTAGAGCGTTTGAGCTGGTCAATAGCCACAAGGCTGGGTCCCAATCGGGTGTGAAGGGGAAACCGGGGGAGTTTAGTGGGTAGTGCTTCTTGGTCTCGAGCCTCACATACGGCCTCGGGCGTCGATATCCTGCGGTTATAGAGCGTAAGTGCGTTCTCCTCTGAAAAAAAAAATAGTAGAGCGTTTAAAATCATCAATTCACATAAGTGTCGATTGTGTTTTGGTATAAATGGTTGATGGTGAATTTGGCATGTACAGTAAGCACCCGGCAGTGTCACAAAGTCTTTGCCAATTCCATTGCTGCTTAGGCGTTCGAGTAGTAGGAGGACTATCGTGTATGCCGAACAGTAAAATTCATCAGTTTTGATACACGTGCTACTGATTTATCAACAACAAAAACAAATGATATTGGTAATAAACGCCTCGATGGTCTGATGGTTTAAGTACCGGGCCAAGATCTCGGGGTTCAATTCCCGGGTCGAGCTAACTTTGTGTCGGTTTTTTCGGACACAGCTCGGGTTTGTGATCACCAATCCGCATTTGGCAAGCGTGGTGATTAAGCCATACCCATACCCATCATTGTAGCGATAACTTGATTTCAAGGATGGAGGCCTTTGCCCTGCAGTGGGACATTAATAGGCTGATACTTTACTTTACATATTGGTAATAATAGACTTTAGTGGTGCGTTTCCCGCCTTATGGGAGAGTGAGTCCTACATTCTCCTCAGCATACACCACAAGAGGGTATGCGAAATACATTTCCTACAAAAAAAAATGAATCATTAATAATCAAAAAAAAGATTAAGCATTAGCAAAAGTCTCGAATGACACAGGGTAGATTGATGGGCTACTACTGTTTAATTAGAATAAAAAAGCTGTAGAGTATTTACCTTTTTTTTTAATAAAAAAAATTCATTTGCAAAGAATTCATTCTAATTTAATGTGATCTGTCTTCTTAAATAGTCCCGGAGAACAGCTCTGTTGTTATTCGCAGCATCCAGAGATATCATATTTAACTATTTCATTTGCAAATAATTTATTCTAAGTTAATGTGATCTGTCTTCATAGTCCCGAGAATAGCTCTGTTGTTATTCGCAGCATCAAGAGATATCATATTTAACTCGACGGATTGGACAAACAAGCGCATTTCACGGACTGTTTGAGATTGTTTAACGACGAAAATAAGATCGTCCGGTAACAAGCAGAGACGATTTACTTCGCATAATACGATGATTCTTTATATTCTTCTACGTCTTGTTTATTCAAGAAAACTTTAGTGAACTTTTCTCTTAAAGAAAAAGGTGGTTAACGTGCCATTTTTTACTATACTACTGAGCGATGCTCAAACCTCTGTCCTGCCAGGGGTTCGAATGCACGACCTTTAACGCATAATACATAGGATTCCTCCATACTAACCTTAGTTTATTTATAAAAACTTTATTGTCCACAAAATTAGGGTACAAAAGGCGGACTTAACGCTCTACGAGTAATAATCATTATGAATATGTTTGAATAAACTGTTTAAATTTGAAAAAACAGGGTCCAAAAATCCATTCGCAAACTAAGTATGTTGTTGATAGCAGATTTTAACTAATAGCTGTATTTCTCAGAACACGTAATTTCGTCGATGGCCGATGTAATTATCGCCCCTCGAGATTCGGGAATAATAAGGTTACCCGGTTTCGACTAGCGAACTGTTAAGTCTCTTGGCTATACGTAATCTGGTATTAACCCCAGATCTTCCTCAATAAAATATATACCGTTGAAAACTTTCCACTCATCACCCAGCTTCAAACTACAAAAGCTGGTATAGGTTAGAAACGAGAAGCTTATAAACTACCTAGAGGTCGCACTTCGAAGGTTAAATTCGGTACCCGGTCAATCACAAGCATCAAATTGGTAGCAATATAAAAATCAAACTCGACGCGAACTCTGCTAGTCTCAATAGAAAATAAATACGAGTAAAATTTAAATGGGTTTCTTTAAACTAGCCTTCTGCCTATGGCTTTGCATAATATTAGTATTAGCTGGCACACCAAAGACTATTAAATACCAGCACCAGCATGATCATAATTGCTGTGAAATTATAGAAACGGGTGAAAATGTTATTTTTGGTAAGCCTTGAGTTCAATAGTTTATTTATATAGACTATTTTAACCAATCTCTAGAATAAATATCTAAGATGATTCCTACATACTCAAAGGTACTCCCGTTTATTTCTTTAGAACTACAAACATATTTCCTCCCGTCCAAACACGAACCGAGTCAAAGAACTATCTGGAAATTTTAAATCAAAAGCCACACTTGGAAATCAAATTTGTGAAGTGCAAATAGTTGGCGGTGGCTGGATGTTAACAACGCGGGGGCACGTAGCGAACTTGCCGCGGTGTCCGAACTATTTAGTTCGAGCGGCGGCGCTGCGGGGCGGGCGGCGACAAGCTTGCGACTTGCGATTAATCGCACACCAATTTTTTTTATGCAGAGAAGGATGCATTTCATCACCCGTGTGTGGGATTCGGAAGCAAATGGCGCCTTATAGTGACCGACCCAAGAGCATACAGCATAAGCAACAATCTGCACACTATTGCCAAAGATCGTGCCAATATAACGGTGACTTGTAGTCATTGTCTCATGGCTCATCCAGTCCAATAGCCCACTTCCACAGGTGATTTGTCATATACATAAGAGCCTGTATACTTAAGTAAAAGCTCATACAAAAACTGATCCAGTTCATTACTTAATATGATGTTTAAAATCATAATTATATTTTACATACTGCCTGCCAACTAAACTCGACCGAAAATTAAGCAAAGATGGAGGGGAAATAAGTCGAACGCGTGTAAAAGCCCTAAAGTCAAGAGCATTCGCGTCGGCCGCGTCTGAGGTGCAAGAAAATGCAAGACTATGTTGCACCGAGACTAAGACTTGTTTATTCATTGCTTGCTTATGTTTACGGCCGTCGGTGCATCTGCATAGTTCGCCGTTGATGTTGGATGGATGCTTTTAAGTTTTATGGATGGAAGTTTTGGTTCCATTCGTCCTTTCTGTTTTTTTTATAATTTAACTGGTACACAGCCTTGTCGCTTATGTGATGTTGCTGTTCTAAAAAGGGATTTTACCAGTGAAGATCACACGTCGTCACATTTTCAAGCCTCTTATTTCCCACTAGACTAAACCTTTGGGAAGGACAAAAGCTACTTCTAATTCCGGCTCATTTCCCATGGAATAACAGAAAGAAGTGTGTTTGTATGTCCTTCTTTCAAATCGTAACTGATTGACGTGATTTTTAGTTTGGGGATAGTACGGGAGTTGGAAAAAGTATAGGTAAGGATACTTTGCCATTTTCGTGTCCCTACAACGCCGGTAGTCGCGTCTGATTCCGGTATCCGTCCTTAGTCGCAACGGATACCGATCGATAGTTGCTTCGAATAGCGGTATCGGTTGCACCCCACGAATTCGCGTTTAAAATTAAGCAAGTCCAAGTCCTATAAATAGTTTAACTATTACAATTAATTGTTGCAGAGATGTTGGAGCTGTTGCAAGCCAACGCGGAAAAATTTAATCAATTAAACGATAAATTACAAGACCTTGAAATCAAGCATGCAGTTGCAATCGGACGCATTGATGAACTTGAAACACAGCTAAACGAACTACAGAAGCACCGCATCCAGAACGTAATAGAATTAAGAAATGCTCCTAGGCAAAAAAATGAGAACCTACAGACCATGGTGGACTCGCTTTACACAAGTCTGAAGCTCCCCCCCGTGACTGATATGCTACAGTGCTACAGAAAGGGAAAGGATAATTCGCCTATCATTATTGAATTCAAGAACTTAAATGACAAGGATAATCTACTGAAAGCTGCAAAGAATTTCAACAAGGATAACAAAAATTCTAAATTGAACTCCACCCATCTTGGATGTAATAAAGACCAAATACCAGTCTATGTTTCAGAGGCTTTAACGCCGATAAATAAAAAAATTTTTGGAGCTGCTCGCAAACTTGTGAAGGAGGGGTTGTTCAAGTACTGTTGGACCTCTCGTGGAAATATTTTGATACGTAAATCGGATGGTGAACCTGCTATTGTGCTGAAATCGTGTGCTCAAGTTGATGGACTGCGTTTGGCATGACTACAACAGTGTAATCTTTTTTCCTTATTCTCTTGTGCCTTAAGTCAGTTTTCATTTTTTGTTTTTTACTATCATAAATTGAGTCAAACTAAGATAGGTAGCGGGCAATCATTTATTTTTACTTTAATATATCGCTATATTTATATTTTATATCTATGTTTACAAAATAATTATTCACACAGTCACTTTCTAGTCAACTCCTTTTTGCTTAATGATCACCGCCTGCATTTCAATTTGAATCATTTAATTGTCAATAATTATGAAAATGGGAAATGATCTTATTGAAATAGCCACCGATGTTGATCAAATCAGCGTCGGTGAATCAGTTGTAGTTGGTGATCCGGGTGCTTTTCAGCAATATAGTAACAAATTCCAAACTTCACTTAAAGTTGTTGTACAAAATATAAGGAGTATAAATAAGAATTTAAATGACTTTGAAGTCTTCTTAGCTGGATGTAACCTTGAATATGACATTATTGTCCTGACAGAATGCTGGCTTCAAAGCAGTGATCTAGTGCCAAGTTTGGAAGGCTATAACTCTTTCAATACCTCTAGACATCTGAACCAAAATAGTGGAGTAGTGGTCTACATCCGTCAAAATATAAACGATGTCTCTGTTAGTGAACCTCTCTTGAGTGATGCTGACTGTTTGGAGGTGCGAATTGGTACTAATTATTCTTTTATTTGTGTATATAGATCGCCATCTTTTGTATCCACCCAAAACTTTCAAAATTCTCTAGATAGCTTAATACAAAATATAAAGCATGTTCCTAATATATTTATGCTAGGCGACATTAACATCGATATTTGCAAAGACAATAAAGACCATAGATCGGATGAGTACATGGATTTGCTTGCAATGCACGGTCTATTACCAAGTCATGTCTCACCTACCCGAGAAACTAAGTGTCTCGATCACTGTTTTGCAAAATCAAATAATAACATTTTGACCATCATTTATGAATCTTCAATCACAGATCATTATACAGTACTTATCGAAATCGAATTAAAGCCTAACGCCAATAGTAATGTCAACACCACACAATTAACTGTAAGAAAAGTAAACGACTCCAAGATCTTAACACTATTAAAGCAAATTGACTGGAATAGCTTCCTAAATATCAAAGATGCAAATACTGCTACTAAATGCTTTTTGGATACATTAAATGATGTGATAAATAAATGTAGCTTTGAAGTAAAAGTGCCAAACAGAAAGTACACTGTCAAGTCCTGGATGACACCTGGTCTTCTACGCTGTATAAGATTTAGGGATGCATTGCATCAAAAACAAAAGAAAAACCCAAATGATATGAACTTACAAATCACTTACAAACGATACAGAAATTACTGCAACAATTTAATCCATAAACTAAATAACGAACATAATATCACAGAGCTTCACCAAAATCAAAGAGATGTCAAAAAAACGTGGAAAACAATTAAACGGGTTTGTTGCTTGAACAAAACCAAGAAGATACCGGACACATCGAGCCTTCTCAAAATAAAGCAGACCCCACTTGACTCACTAAATCAAATGAATAGCTATTTTGCAAATGCAGGCAAAAATCTTGCCGAAAAAGTCTTACAAAAGCTCAATACAACCCAAAATAACTTAGTTAAACAATACAAAACTAACAATGGCCCAAAACACTCTTTTATGTTACTGGAAACCGACGAAATAGAAATAATTAAAATTACACATTCGCTAAAAAATTCCTCGTCCACTGGGTGGGATTGCTTATCCTCAACTTTTTTGAAAAAATTTGTCCCTTTTCTGGCCACACCTATTGCCCATATATGTAACCTGAGTATCCGTTCTGGACTTTTTCCCCGACTTTTAAAAGAATCTGTTATTATTCCAATATTTAAGCAAGGTGACATTAATGATATTGCTAATTATCGTCCAATAGCACTGCTTCCTACTCTGGCCAAAGTGTTAGAAAAAGTTATTAATGCAAGACTGGTAAATTATTTGGAATCGAACAATTTATTGTCCGTAAACCAATTTGGCTTCCGGCGAATGAAGTCTACATCCGACGCGATCAATGAATTGGTAAATCACGTAGCTGATAGCCTAGACGGTAAACTGAATTGCTTGGGTGTCTTCTTGGATTTGGCAAAGGCTTTTGACACTATATCAATCCCTCTAATGATTAGCAAACTTGAAGAGATTGGTATACGAGGTCTTCCGCTAAATTTACTCAGAGACTACTTGACGGACAGGACGCAGTCAGTCAGAGTTGGTAAATTGTATAGTTCTAAACAGGAGATAAACTACGGTGTTCCGCAAGGCTCAGTCCTTGGACCGACACTCTTTTTAATCTACATTAACCGTATTTGTAACGCAAGACTGAAAAATTGCAAAATCATTACATATGCCGATGACACAGCTCTGATATTTACTGGGAAAACTTGGAAAGCCGCAAAAATTGAGGCGGAAAAAGGTATTAAACATGTGATGAGCTTACTGAACAATGACTTATTAACTCTCAATTTAACGAAAACTAAATACATTAATTTTTCTATACAATCTAAAAATTCACAATTACCCCCCAATTTTACTTTACGAGTACACACATGTGACGATACTGAAAATTGTGACTGCTACACTTTATCCAAGACTAGTAGCATTAAATACCTGGGCATTATAATTGACGAAAACCTTAACTGGAAAGAGCATATCGATAGCTTGAAGTGTCGCTTGCGTAAATTAATACCTATTTTCAAAAAAATAAGGCACTTGCGAGACGAGACCGTTAACAGGATTATATACTATAGTTTATGCCAGTCATTGTTATCTTATGGCATCATAGTATGGGGTGGTGCACCCAAAAGTACACTAATAAAAATAGAAAGAGCTCAAAGGGCTATTTTAAAAGTAATGCTATTTAAGCGACTAACGTTTCCCACCACTGAATTATACAATGAATTCCAAACGCTTACGGTAAGACAGTTCTTTATTAAGATAGTCGTCTTGAAGCAGCATGCTCTATGCCGCAACTACCATTCAGATCGCAGATCATATCAGGTTTACAAAGTTCCAGCCCGTAGAACGTCTTTTGCTCGTAGATATTCTTATTTCTTGGGGCCATTTCTGTACAACCGTATCAATAAGGAAGTCACACTAGAGACAAAGACAAAATCTATTTGTGAAAAGACGCTTCGTGAGTACTTAAAGGAGTATGACTATAGTAGGACTGAAATGCTTTGTAATATAATTGTATAGTGCTTACGTATTGTAATTTTCTTTCATTTTCTACGACTTTTATCTAACTATAGGTACTTAACAGAAGAAAAAAAGCAATTCTGTCATTTTTGAATTATATTACTGTATGTATGTACTATATAGTGAAATGATTTAACATAATATGTATTTATGTGCCTAAAAATTATAATAATATTAATGTATTACTATTAGTGTATTAATGCAGTATTAATGTGGGAGCCAGTACACTTGAAATCAAAGGCTCGAAGATCAGATGAGTCTACAGTCTGGCAGTACATTGAGCGACGCTTCCTGGTGAAGTGTCCCTCAGTGGAATAGGCCGCTTACCATCAGGTGGGCTGCGTGACTGTCTGCCAACTGACTTAGTATAAAAAAAAAAAAAAAAAAATTTTTGTTTTGGGTATGTACCTAATATAATATTTTATAAACTAAAACTAAAGCCATGCTAGTTTAAATTGATTTTATCCATATTTATACATTATTTACTTGTTATTATATTTATTATTATTATTTTTTTAATATTATTGCCACTGCTATGAAATCAATATGTTTCTGACTCAATTTGTTTTTATTGTTTTTTATCTTGAAAATAGCATTGTAAACCTTAAAATGTACCATCTTCTTTGTTTGCGTATACTATGCAAAACATCGAATCCAGTCGTTCAACTTTGTCTGTGCGGTCACTCACGGTGAAGTTGACTGCTGCTCAAAAATGCACCTTATCCACAGGACGGGAAACTTACCTTGCCGTAACACAGTTTCAAACTAGTACGGAAGGTAATGGATCTCTTTTCTTGTTGTATGTAGGTACCTACAATATTTTTGTTATCCGATTTGTCGGTTGAGACTGCGGGATAAAATATTTAGTCACTAGTACTATGTATAACAATAATATGTTTGTATTATGCATGTTAAACAGTATGTGAAATAAATTATAAATTATTAAATTATTAAAAATTATTAAATAAAAAAAATTATTATTAAATTGTAGGTACTAAATAAAAAAAAGAACTACATAGATGAACCAAGAATATAATGTAAAAATAGATGATCTATAATAGCCTAGATCCTTCGCAGACGGGAATAATCGCCGGACAATGAAGAACATTAATCTACATTGTGAGCTCATCCTTCCTTGTTCTTTGTGTGTGTTGCTGAATGATTGCTAAGTTAGGCAACTAGCGAATTGGCTGGGTATTAATTTTAACCAATTTTCATGTATGTCATAGAACCACAGAACAAGAATCTAAGATGGATCCACCGACCACTTAACAGTAAACTAAACTCTAACAGTTGTATACACGAGTCACATCACAAGTATTACTTGAGCCTAAGACATGACTTAACTATGTTATCGTTTTTTAGAATAAACTCGCGCTCGAATAAAAGGCGCTCGTGGCGAAGCTGTGACAGTGGTTCGTTAGCGATAACGAAAGTCAAGCTACCTACGCCGCGGTCGGTTAATGGATGGGTGACCAGTCTGACCATATTTAGTGACATTAATTTCGAGCGTCTCCGTGCTTCGGAATACTGCTTCGGAAGACAAGTTAAGCTGTTGGTCCCGGCTGATATTTACTATAATGTAAATATTAGTCGTCAAGCCTAATCAAAGGCCATTTGGCGGCTTGATAACATCTGACATTAAGGTTGGTCACTTGCCTTACGCACCCCTCCACCAACCCGCACTAGGCCAGCGTGGTGGAGTATGGCCCACACTATCTCACAATTGAGATAAGGCCTGTGTCCCAGCAGTGGGAACGTATACAGTATGACAGGAAATGCGAGGGACATATTTAAACCCCAAATAGTTCATGCCTTCATATAACAAAATAAGTATAAATCAATAAAAACTCTGGTAAATATCTGTCAATAACATTAGTCGAAACATGAAAATCCGCGTAACGTGCGGGCACTCTTTCCTTCACAGTACCTATTTCGTGCACTCGTTCAAGTACGACTCAAATTGTAATCGCGTACAATTTGAGTTTCGGGCGTAAACGGTCGCTCAGCACACGGGATTTTTAGGTAGTTCATGCATACATAAATTATTAAGATGATTATGAAAAAAATTAAGGATATATTTTTTATAGCGAATTGGACTCTAAATCGGATTCTGAACACTCTCCTTAAATATGTCCCTCGGGTTACCTAACACCCTGTATAGGCTGATGATGATGATGATGAGAATAAACTTATTCTTGCCTAAGAATAAGAATACTTAGGCAAGAATAAGATTCTTAACTTATTCTTAGAGAATTTTAACCGTCTATTGATACGAGTGTAAGACAGACTGCCGACCCAGACCGGTCCCCGAAAAGTCTGATTTCATATGTGACATGCAACTTATGCATCCCACGCCCGAACTGCAGTTAACATGCACAGCGGGCGGTGGTGGCACAGTGCGTATAGGGGAAACAGTGATACAGTGCCAATAAAGATAATTATAATAATAATAATAATTCATTTATTTCAGTCAACTACAGGACCACTTACAGGCTAACATATACATTTAATTAAATCACATTCAGTACAACAACAATCCGAATAGAAATTGATATAAGCACAATCACAACTAATAACAAAAAATTCAAATTCAAAATAGGTTCTACAAGAAAATGTCAAAAAATAAATAAATAAATAAAATTTAAAATAGGTAATACAATTTCAGAATTTTAAATTTAAAATAATGTCTTAGCATTTGCCAGTACATGTACCATGCTACAGTGATACAGGTACTGGCAGTCAAAGCGCTCGGCAAAAACGCTCAGGATACTGTTCGGGCCGGCCGGATTATGTTTGATTTAATTATTTTTCAAATATAACATTTTCGTGGGCTTGTACAATTAGAGGATAAGAGCACATAAAGTTATGCTTTCTGGTTAAGCGTATTTCTATGGCTCAAAGGTAGACTGTTAGTCTGCTGCCAACTTTTCACAACAGTCCAAGTTATGAATTTATTATGACTTAATTGGCTATACATATTATATGACTAAATACAAGTTTATTTAAGACTCTAAATATTTTTTTACTATGTAGCTGCATGTAATACGTGGAAATTTACTGTTTCATTTGCCTGCACAGTATCCAAGAAAAGTTGAAATTAAATTGAATGAGTAATAATAACATCGTCATCACAAAATAATCACTGTCATTAATTTCACTGTACAAGTGTAACTCATAACTTCTTAAAAGCGAAGTGCGGTGGTTTAACATAAACAAAACTGATCCTATCCGTCGGGCTCGTACGCTTGTTCGCCAACTTTTATAGTATTGGGAAAGTTTGTCGGTTCGATTTTTTGTTCAGCCAACTTTATTCGATAAGAACTTCGATGTTTACCGAGTTATTTATTGATTTTGAATCGCTAAAGTTTTCTGTTTCAATGAAGCCTACAGAGAGTATATTTTAGTCTAGTTTTTTAACCGACTTCAAAAAAGGAGGAGGTTATATGTTCGATTGTATGTATTTTTTTTTTTTTTTTTTTTTTTTCTATGTATGTCCGTTGATTTCTCCGTCAATTGTGGACCGATTTAAATAATTCTTTTTTTTACTTGAAAGTGCATAGTTCCGAGGTGGTCCCATTGTCACCATGTCAGGATCTGATGATGGGATCCCGGAAAAATCAAGGGAAAACCTCAAATTTTATAGGCTGCGCCTACGCGTTACTTGTTTTTTCTGAAGCCATTCAAGTTTTTGCGTCCGATAGACATCATTTTATGTTGATGAGCTGATGATGGAAGGTACAACTCCTTAACGGTTAGGAGTTAGGGGATAATTCTTTCAGTATTGTAGGAATATGTGGACCGTTAGTTGTATTTCATGTACTTTTGCAGCTAAGCTGATGATGGAAGGTACAACTCCTTAACGGTTAGGAGTTAGGGGATAATTATTTCAGTGTTGTAGGAATATGTGGACCGTTAGTTGTATTTCATGTACTTTTGCAGCTAAGCTGATGATGGAATACCTTCCATCATCAGCTTAGCTGCAAAAGTACATGATGATGGAACTATGATGATGGAAGCTAAAGGGTACGACTTCTTAATTCTTATGTCCCTCTTGCGGGCTGCATCTTTAGTTGGTCTACTGAATGGTGCTGAACACTTAATGAATACCTAATATTGTCAAATAATACAATTCTACTATTTTACTCGTATTTTCGTTATCAATATTATGAGAGAGTTTTACTCACTCCTACGTATTATTCACACTAAAAATAGAAAAATAAACAAACTTTTTTAAAAAAAAATAAACCGACTTCAAAAAAAAAAAAACAAAAAAAAACTACCTAAAAACACTGAAAAGCAAAAAACAATTTTAATAAGACATTCATCAAATGCGCTTATTGTCTAAGCCTATTAATAACATTAAATTGTATTTACGTGCTAGGTAGGTACCTACTAATCTGTTTGAAGTCGGTGCCAAGCCAAAGGTAATGAAAAATTATACATTCCTAATAATTTATGTATTATACAGGGTTACAAATAATCCGCGGACGTAGGTACGTAGTCTGGGTACCTACTATTTGGCTTGGCACCGACTTCAAACAGATTAGTAGGTACCTACCTAGCACGTAAATACAATTTAATGTTATTAATAGGCTTAGACAATAAGCGCATTTAATGAATGTCTTATTAAAATTATTTTTTGCTTTTCAGTGTTTTAGGTAGTTTTTTTTTTGTTTTTTTTTTTGAAGTCGGTTTATTTTTTTTTAAAAAAGTTTGTTTATTTGCCTGCATAGTATCCAAAAAAAGTTTAAATTAACGTCATCACAAAATACTCACTGTCATTAATTTCACTGTACAAGTGTAACTCACAACTTCTTAAAAGCGAAGTGCGGTGGTTTAACATAAACAAAACTGATCCTATCCGTCGGGCTCGTACGCTTGTTCGCCAACTTTTATTAGTATTGGGAAAGTTTGTCGGTTCGATTTTTTGTTTAGCCAACTTTATTCGATAAGAACTTCGATGTTTACCGAGTTATTTATTGATTTTAAATCGCTAAAGTTTTCTGTTTCAATGAAGCCTACAGAGAGTATATTTTAGTCTAGTTTTTTAACATTTAGATTCTGAATCTTACGGTTCTGGGCTTAGAGCCGGGTTGCAAAAAGTATATTTCTGGCTTTTGGTATATAGCTCGGTTTCGGGATTACCAATACACATTTTGTTAAGCCTGGTGACTAAGACGATCAGTGTAATGATCGGTTGATTTATATGAAGGAGGCCTTTGCCCATTGATAAGATACTAAAGAGTGTAGCAAACTACAGGTAATATGTTTCCTTTTTTTATACCACTTTATTTGGCAGACCGGCACGCCCCACCTGATGGTAAGCAGCCACTGCGGCCTATTCTATTGAGGGACACTTCATCAGCGTCGCTCAATGTGCTGCCAGACTCTAGGCTCAACTGATCTTCGAGCCTTTGATTTCAAATGTACTGGCTCCCACATTAATTGTTGTTATTTTCTGTGTTTGTTTTACAAAGTTATTGATTTCTCCCTCAGGGCTCAGCGCTGTAATTATTTCGTGTGTAATTTAATGTACAGTCAAAAGCACGTCAGACGTAACACTTTGAGCTTTGTACCGCTCTTATGTCGGGGGCCTAAGTGCTATTATCGAACTGCAAGTGTATACCCTGATGTGCTGTTGACCGTACAAGTAAGTAATATTATTTTTGTAGCTAGCGTCGGTTACATCGGTTTGTTGGCTAAGCTGACTAAAAATAACTAACTAATATATTTTATTACGTAAAAATTACGCAATTCTTTTTATTTTTATTTATTTAATTTTTTTAAATCCGTCTTAAATGATTCTGTAACCAGAGTTATAAATATCTGAAGGCAATCGCTCAAATGTAAGTAGCTCGCCAAATCCTGGATTAGATTTAAGTACTCTCAAAACAAAGCACTTGGAAAACGATGAAGAATAAACAGTTTCCTAATAAATACAACAACGACAAGCCTTCGCAACAGCCGTCAGACAATGTGATTTAATAGGCTGTTTACATTAATTTAAAGCATCGCAGGCCTATATTAAGCTTAAAAGTAAAGTTAATCAAGGAATATGAAAGGTAACTTTACGAGGGCGCTCTTAAACGAAGATGGCTTATTAAAAAAAGTTACGATGCAAACGGGTTTATCTCGTTGTTTATTACCAGAGATAACTATTCTTTACGCGTCGCTATGAAAGTTGTTATGGCTAATTATGCCATTATTGCACGAGTTTCAGATACACTTGCGTGGATTATATTCGGTACACAATAAATCATTTGCGCGTTCCTTTTGTATTTTGTCGTCCTCGCCGAATTTTCGGCTACGGCGGCCAAACTAACTAACTACGCGGGATAATATTTTAGTGCATAAAGGAGTGCGCAAGTACAGGTGGTCTGTATTCGCTCATTGTTACACGGTGGGACAGTAGTCTGACACGACTAAAGAGAGATCAGGCGCGGGACCAATGGTTTTATTTATGTTTTCTGAGGCACGGATTATGACTAAGTATTTTCTAAACCATTAATATATTGAGTCGTCAAGCCTATTTGGCGGCTTGATAACATCTGACATAAGGTTGGTCACTTGCCTCACGCACCCCTCCACCAATCCGCACTGGGCCCGCGTGGTGGAGTATAGCCGACGCTATCTCACACTTGAGATGAGGCCTGTGTCCCAGCAGTGGAAACAGTAGAGGCTGATGATAATGATGATTTACTAAACACATTGCCAGGCTTAAAAATGAATTAATATAAAATTCATGAATGTAAGAAATCTGAATAAAATAGCAAATAGTGCTGGTAAAAATTTTGCTCGTCAGTGTAATAAGTAATTACAGCACAACTTCGACCAGTTCTTATTCTTAAACTTTTAACTTTACAACTTTCTTTATGATAGTTTCAAACATATTATGATATATTTTACGATTCTTATTTCTAATTAAAGGGAGTGCACGTCAAAAATCTTTTTTACCAAAAAATACAAAAGATTATAATGATAATTAATAAAAGGGATAGTTTATTCCGCGATAGTTTAGTGGTTTAAATACCTGCCCCCCTAGACAAGCGGCATTTATGACGTTCGT
The DNA here is from genome assembly GCA_949319885.1 of Mecyna flavalis. Lineage (NCBI taxonomy): Eukaryota > Metazoa > Arthropoda > Insecta > Lepidoptera > Crambidae > Mecyna > Mecyna flavalis. The sequence goes on from OX439413.1 coordinate 3,987,574, forward strand.
TATAGCTCAATTTGCGATAGCGAATGTTAAATCCCATACTTTCAACACGAGACTTTTCTATGGCATCTGTCAAATCCATACAAATTGGACTTAGCGAAATTCGCCAGATATGAAGCGATGTCATCTTGTCTAAGCCCCCTGGTTGTCTTCTTAAAGTAACGAGTTTAATTTCTGGATCGAGTAATCAAATCAATAAAAATAATTGTCCTTAAAATCAAAAGCTCGATAACAATCAGAACAGCCTGACGGTGATGCCACACGGGCGCGTTGCGCTGCGCTGCGTCGACGGAGCGTCGTCGATGCGTTATATTTCATACAAATTGAACGGCATGCCACACGGTCCGTTGTGGCGACGCGCGTCGCCGTAACGCGTGTACAACGCACGCGTAGCCGACAGACGAAGCGGGGGGAGTGGTGCAGCGCTCCGACGACGGAACGACGACGCACGCGTCGCAGTATGGTTTTTGCAGTCTTATGAGATAGCGGTGCGCCCGAAGTACATAAATCATCATGAGTGTTAAAGAAATTGACGTGGACTACCTAATCTCGTTAGTGGAGGAAAGACCTGTTCTATGGGATAAAAACCATGAATATTATAAATACAAACACAGAAGAGAAAAGGAGTGGTTGGCCATAATTAAAATATTATATCAAGACTACGAAAATCCATTTTTGTTCACAAACTAAACCTAAAATTAACGCAGACAACGCACGACGACGCACGACGACGCGTGGACAACGCAGCGCGTTGCGACGACGCATCGGATCGTGTGGCACCCATTCCGTCGAGCGCTTGCGGTGCGTCGACGCAGCGCAGCGCAGCGCAGCGCGGCGCAGCGCGTCCGTGTGGGATCACCGTTACAGTGTGGCAGCCGGTGAACCGAAAAAAACCTTGAAGCATTTTCAACGCTTGTAAACGACGCAATGGAAACGGTACTACTTTTATTTATTTTGCACCGTATTATTGTTGGCAATAATGCCCACAAAAATATGGTGCAAAAGGCGGACTTAACGCTAAAAGCATTCTCTACCAGTCAACCTTTGGAGAAAACGAAACTATCTAACTATTGAAAGAAAGAAAGAAAAAAGGTTTATTGGGTTCTTTAACATTAACATTATACTTACACTAGCCTTCCGCCCGCGGTTTCACCCGCGCGTAATTTCTTTTTTCAAATATCCCCCCCTTCCCTCCACATTTCTGGAATTAAAAGGATAGTGTAGCTATCCAACAGTGAAATAATTATTCAAATCGGTTCAGTAGTTTCGGAGCCTATTAAATTCAAACATACCAACAAACAATCAAATCTTTCCTCTTTATAATATTAGTAAGTTGTAGATTAGTATATAGATTAGATTACAACTAAAATTAAATGAGAACAATTATTCCCATACTACAAACTTTAAAAATCGTGTCCGGATATTTATATTAATATAATCTACGAGGTCCACATTGCCATTATCCGCTACTCAGGTCAGTGGTCTATTTACAAAGTAAAGCCCGTCATAAGTAGCCCGTCGTCGTTTCAGTGGCGCATAACATTCTGTGTAGTGCGGGACTGGTTAGTTGTTATTTATGGCTCAATATTGCGGGTCTGTACTTATGCCACAGTGGTGAGCATGACAGTAAGATAGGTTCACTAGTTAGCCCTTGAAAGGGTCTGTTCCAAAGCCAGCTGTATCCTACTGAAAAAACTGTAGTGACTAGCGGAAAAGCCTACATAATATGATAGACTGACAATGCTATCTTTTTTTTCAGAGGAGAATGCTTTTATGCACCATAATCGCAGGCTAGCTAGACTTGCCGCCGTGGGACTCGAGACTAAAGCGTCCACTACCCACTAAACTCCCCCGGTTTTCTCTACACACCCGATTAAGATGAGCCGGTGCCAGCCTTGTGGCTATTGACTAGCCCTGACAACGCTAACGCAAGATTTCAAGTTAGCGAAGAGTGCACATGTAAACAATGACTTTATGATTAGTCAAACGCGTAGCATTGAGGCAAACAATTACAAAGTTGCCTGACGTTGAATAACAATGCGGTCTAAGATAGAGCGCGCTTGCTTAGGAAAAGCACAGAACAAGAAAAAGGAAAAGCGTGTTAATTCTGGCCTTGAAGAGCCCCAAGTTATAATGGATAGGAAAGACTGAACCAGGTCGAGAGTTCTATTCCCACGCAGTCCGTACCAAAAAAGACGAAACAAATCCCTTAGTCTCGGTATCTCAACTGTATACGTATGGAGTCTCTGTCCGAGTCCGGTTGTTCGGTAATAGGACGAAGCTGGTGGAATCAAATCGTGCAGTATACAACACTAAACACACCAAGACGGTATATAGGCCGCAGTTCCCTAGCTCGGAAGAAGATCTTCCCTTAGCTCGCACGCATCACGAATAATGACCCTTCTTACAATTCAGTTTTTAAAAGTGTTATCTAAGATGCTTCACTGTCCTTTATTTAGTTTATTTTATAATGTTGCATTATATACGAGAACGTATGTTAATTTGTTGGTCCAATGTGGGTAATTTGGCGAATGTTTGATGTTTCGTTGCTAAGTGAAACTGAATCTTCTTTGTCGGTAGCGCATTATATTTGTCTATAATCTATATTCTATTATCTTACCATAATATTGTCATCTACTACATCTACTATTTACAGATGTCGTTGCACGTTTGCCTTCATCCATACTCTATACTAATACTCGTATTATAAAGAGGAAAGATTTTGATTATTTGATTGTATTGAACAGGCTCCGAAACTACTAAACCGATTCTAAAAATTCTTTCACTATTGGAAAGCTATACTATCCCCGGGTGACAGAGTACTTTTGATCCCGGAAATGTGGTGGTAAGGGGGGATAATTGACAAACGAAATTACGCGCGGGCGAAACCGCGGAGGCGTGCTTCGACCCTTTTATTTCAAATGGTCTCACAAATGATAAAGACCTTTGCCCTACTGTAGGATATTAATAGGCTGATACTTTACTCCTTTATACTTTCTTTTTTATAAAGAGGTTACAATGCACGATTATCTGAGCAGTTTTTCATTACAAGTACATGAAAATCATTCCGTCCTTATTTTGCCCAATAAAAGTGACTATTAAAAAATTGTCCATTCACGGTCCCTCTTAGGAGACAGGAAGCCGGCTGCTTTTCAATATGGTTAACAAAACAACTTTTAAATCTTGCTTTTTTTTTTGCGTTCTAGGTACGATCGAGGTCTCCCGCGCGTGATCACTTTTGGAAAAATATACCGTGCACGCGCATCGTGACTTCTTAGGAGCGGCGCTTGTAAACGTGAAAATACTGCACAGGATTTTAGACTTAAGGGTGATCACGCGCGGATGACCTCGATAGTACGTATACCAGTCTTTTGCGATGGTTTTGCCTGCATGAGTTCTTAAGGTAAGTTCTTCTTTACTGAACAAGAAATTTATAACATTTTGTAGGTAAGGGTTCAATTGACGTTTAATATTTTTTTTTACATTATTTTAAACCAAAAGTTTTGACATACTAGCCTTTCCCTCGCAGCTTCGGACTATACGATGATATCCGACAAAAAGAGTTTTTTTTTGCATTAGCGTATGATACTTTGCCCCTATGCGAGGTAAAAAAAAACACAAACAAAACACTAGCCTATGTTCTTCCCCAAAGCATAGTCTATATTTGTACTACTATTTCATCAAAGTTGGTTTAGTAGCTTAGGTGTGAAAACGTATCAGACAGCCATACGGAGAGAAGAGTTACTTTCGCATAATATTCAGTATTTAAAAACATCCCTTAGAACTGATTCTTATGGATATTTAGTGGCTCGGATACAGAAAATGGGTTTGTCTGTGTAGACGCACACACACAGACCCATTATCCGTGCTATTAGTGTGATAATATAATGGAGTATGAACGCTTGACGTTATTAGCGTCGTCACAGGTCCTTTGTGCGCGGGGCAGCTCGTGGAGCGAGGCGAGAGCGTATTTATAAGAAAACCGGCGAAAACTCGATAAGATTAACACAAAAGAGAGAGCCTAGGAGCTAAAGATCCGCGAGAAATGGAAAAACCTTAAAGATTTTTTTATATAGTTGGCTCTCAATGGAATAGGCCGCAGTGGCCGCTTACTATCATATGGGCTGCCTGATGGTATGTCTACCACCTATGGACATCGGACACCTGCGGGAGGGTCACAACTCACAAGTGCGTGACCCGCCCTAGAGATTAAAATATGAAGGAAGAAGGAAGGAGATACATTATGGGGATTCGGGGCCTCAGGCACTCTCACTAAAATAACGGAGCGCTACTACAGGTACCGGCCCACTTGTTGAACATCGGTCGACGGAGAGGGGGAAAGTTCGCGCATGTGCACTTGCGCGTGACCAAAAGCGCGCGAATCTCCCGAACGCCCGCACGCTATTGGTCAGAGGTATGCTTCTGACCAATAGCAAGCATGCGTGTCAAAATTCGTGTTCTGTTCAAACCCCACCCGATATTCAAAAAGTTTGCCGGTACCTGTACTCATTTATTTCGGTTTTCTGTGGAAGTTACTTCCCCGATTGAGTCGGCCCGTTTTTCGACTGACACACTGTTGAACTGTCTGCAGCTAGGCTCTATCACAGTTTTACTTCCTCTCGCGGATTCAAGTCGCAACGGTGAAATTACTGGGTATATGAGACCTTATAACTGTCGTCTCGGTGTAGCAGGCGCAGGACAGTTCCAGACAGTAACTAAGCAGTTACTGTTTGGCACTGAACTGTCTAAGGGCAGACGTGGCGCTTACCGTCAGGTGTACGATCTGCTCGTCTTGTTACACATTGCGATAAAAAAAACGGAGCAACGGATCAACCTGATTTTTCGTATGGAGAATGCTGAAGTTACTTACTTTTTATCCCGAGAAACTGTCACATGCTTTCTGGATGACTTTGTATATACCAAGTGGCAGGAGTCACAGGGGAAAATATATACGGGACTTTTTTCTTTTACGAAATACGCACTTTATCTGATTTTCGTTCTCAAAACGTCCCCAGTACAGGCTATTCCAAGTTCTTTATCGGCGATTTGTGTAGGCTTTAGAAAATCTCGGCAAAGACTATTATTTAAATGATTTATTAGTAAACCTTTGCTAAGTAAACAATATGAGACTGGAGCGGAGCTAACATTCATCATGTTTAGAAAATAAGTTTGAAGTAATAAAATATGTGCGAAAGCAGCTATTATGCTTCCGAAAGCGTCCGCTTGAAATTCATTTAGTAGTCTTATAACGTAGAAATATAATACGAAAGTAACTCTATCTATCCGTCTGTTTAAATAATAAGTCGTTTACCTATTCCAAAGTCCAATTTGTACCGTCAAAAGCTCGTCAGACTATACACTTTGGACTTTCTACCACTCTTATGTCGGGGCATAAGTGCTATTATCGAATTGCAAGTGTTTACCGTGATGTGTTGTTGACCGTACCAAACTTCATTAAATTCGGCCATCCATCCAACACGTTCATCAATTCTTGACCGCCTCCGTGGAACAATGGCTAAGCCGCTAGGTTATAAAAACACGGAGGTCGTGGGTTCGATTCCCGACTTAGGTCTAGTTGGAGGGCTTTTTCAGAGTCCGACTGGCTAGCTACAACCCCTACAGGTGAAATCTGCCGCCATAACAGCTCTGGCTGTGTTCCGGCAATATAAATGTGGGAGCCAGTACCTACACTTGAAATCTGAGGCTCGAAGATCAGATGAGTCTACAGTCTGGCAGCACATTGAAAGACGTTTCCAAGTGACTACTTACCATCAACTGACCTGTATAAAACAAAAACTTAATATTATTCATACGAAAGTAACTATCTGGTGCGCTTGTACGCTTCAACCATTAAACCAATTTTGATGAAATTTGGTATAGGCATAGTCTAGGACATAGGTAAAAACATTGAGTATCATCCCAGCATAACCCCCAGTTGCAACGGATTTAAGTATATTTTGGTATTGGGATAGTTTTTGAGTTAAAGAGTGGCGTTTTATCTCGGAATTTTTATTACTCTATGTCTCGGAATAACTTAACATCCCTGCGTCATATAGTTCTAATAAATAATCAACTAAGATAAAATTTACATCTATTACACTTCTATAAGTCAGTATTCATCAGTACTTCCTTGAGAATATCAATTTGACGAAACCGGTCAATACCCATTACCCAAAAACTTTTTAAAACCTTTTTAATAGATAAATAAAAGTTTGTAAATATCGTATCATAGTGCTTATTTATTGTAAAAACTTTTGAAGATAACATCAAATATTGAACGTCATATCTGGACGTGAACCGAAGTAAATCATTACGTGAAACATGCGATTCGTTTTCCTGTTTTTTAAAACATTTACTTAAAAGCACGTTTACACTTATTAGTTATCCTTCTAGTATTATAATAATAATAATTTTAATTCAGACCAAGATCCATAAAGTGTTAGTAACAATTTTCCTTATAAAATATGATAAGTAGTTTACAAAACGTTTAAAAGACAGAAACAAAAATATAATTTTAACATAAAAATACAATAACAAAACAAAAAATAATATAAATAAAAATAAATCCTAATAACAATTACAATTTCGTACCTAAGGCTGCTGGGGATAAATGAGTTACCATCCAGTGCCTTAGCACGTGACTCTCCTCTCTCACCGCAACGATGCTGTTGCCGCTGCCGCGCACCCGTCGCAACAGGGAGGCAATTCTTTTGCGCACTATGGCGGAGAAGCTATCCATCCTGGCTTCAGCAAACATACCTGACGCGCTGCAGTATTGGTACAATAATTTTTTTTTATTTTAAAATTAGTCGGACTCTAATAAGCCCTACCACCAACCAGACCCAAGGCGGGAATCGAACCCACGACCTCCGTGTTTTCATACTCGAGCGGCTTAGCCACTGTTCCACGGCGGCGGTTCTTCTGACTTTAGAAATTATGTTGCACACTGGTATAAAGTTTAATTAATTAAAAAATGCAATCTAGCAAAACAAGTAAAACAATGCACCCGCATGAGCCTGTCTCGGGTATTCCACGCCACTTCATTTCACTGCCCAAGCGGCGCCTAGGTACAGTCAGACACATCATATTATAATCATTTATTCGCCTTCAAAGGATGTGAGTAAAATGACTTACATTTTACCACCTTCTATAATCAAAACCACGTCTTGAACAATAAATACTTATTATTACGAGTATTATGTAAATAAAATACATCTTAAGATCTCGGAGCCACGTTTTTTTTTTATTATTTTCCTAATAAAGCAATTGAAAACGTTCTTAGTAGCAAAATAAAAGTTACTTATCAAAAATATTCTTAATTTATGTAATCTAAGAGATGATTTATGAATTATATTAATCCTTACTAACTATAAAGAGAATCGACATGAAACTCGAGAGAAACTCTTTTTAAAACACAAAAATTATTTCAAACTCCATTATAGGACACTTAATAAAGAAACATCGTTCACTGTGAAATTATGTACAAAAGTCAAGTTAACTAGTTTGTAATGCTACAATACTTTTGAGTAGAAGTAATACGATCTATTCAAAAGTAATATCATAATAATATGTGTGTGACTGTCCTTCCAGTATTTTATCGTTGTTAAATAATTTAATTGGCTGTAATCACGCCATCAGTGATATACATAATTTATACATTATTGAAAGGCTAATGAGGTGTGCATCTGATAAATTTATTTAAATTAGATGCTTTTGATTTGCTATTGTAATCCTACTTTAGGGATTATTAGAATAGATACCTATTGCAAAGATAAAATTATTTTAGGCGTATTTTTTGTGCGGCTGTAGCAGGTGTTCCGAAACCAAACATTTGTTATTGGGTTTTTAATTGTGTCTGGAGGTTGGTGTTTTAAAACACTTCCGTACCTAAAAAACACGTAAAGCTGGTGGTCTTACACCTGATCGTTTTTCGGTCGTATCAGACTGCTGTTTCACCGTGTGTTTAGAGTGAGGGAATAGGGAGTGCTCCGCTAATACACTCGCTTTCCTGCCTGTCGGTAGATCTTAAAAATTGGTAGCCGTGATGGAGGACGTAATAAATTGTGTGTGCTATTAATATTTTTTTTATTTTATATCTTAGACAGGGAAACCCACATTAAAAACCTAGTTATCAACAAACAATGAAAAGCTCAACGTTGTAATTAATACCCCGAGGCTAAGATAACAAAAAGTTCATCAAAACAAGTGGAGACGAAAAAATGTAAAGGAGGCCTAATCATTATTCATAGGTTTCACGTTCCAGGTTTTCAGTTTAAATATTCATGACAGATGCCATTAAGCTGTCATTAGTACGACAATCACTTAGCGGGCACGGCAAATGACGCGATGCGGTGCTTTCAAGGTGTCAATGATTGGGTATTTTTACTATTTTTGTACAGTAGGAGTGATGCCATAAGGGCGTTGCGGCTGCGTTGCGTCGACTGAGCGGCGACGTTCCGATGTTTTTCATATAAATCTGACCGACATGCCACACGATGCGTTAAAATGACGGACGGCAACGCAACGCACGCGCAACGCAAAGGAGAGGAGAGAGACGAGGTGGGGAAGGGAGTTGCGTTGAAACGATGGTGCGGCAGTTAATTCAAATATTATTCATTTATTGCGGACAACAAAAATTCATGGGTTAGTAATACATTACGCTTACGTTGGTTACGGAAACGTAATTTTACACTCTTTTATTCTTGCGACTATTCAAAATTCGTCGAAAATTTTACTGGCTTCCAGTATAAAATTACCAAAACAGCTATCTATTTTGCATAGAAAATTGTACAGAATAATACTTTTCCGTGGAATATTAGAAAAGTTGAACTCCAGCTCTCATATTTACTATATTATCCAGGTGATTTCAGCGTACCGTCGTAAAATATAAAAATCGGTATTTATCCATAAAACAAACACGATTTAGAAGAGCCGGGCTTATAAAAATAAAAAGTGGGCGCCATTGGATTTGTCATTTTGAGTGACGACGCCCGCACGCTTATTACACAGGGTTGTGATCAGGGACCAATAGGAAATATTCTAGGCGTACTAACTTCATATCCTTCCCAATTGATCTCTGGAGGCCTTTCCAATTATGAATTACTAGCCTTCCGCCCGCGGTTTCACCCGCGCGTAATCTCATTTTTCAAATTTCCCCCCTTCCCCCCACATTTCCAGCATTAAAAGTAACCTATGTTCACCGGAGATAGTGCAGCTTTCCAACAGTGAAAGAATTATTCAAATCGGTTCAGTAGTTTCAAAATTGATATTCCCGCGGGAATGAGACGTTTCCCGTAGGAATTTTATAGCCTATGTCCTATTCCGGGTTATAAACTATATGTGTGCCAAATTTTATCTAAATCCGTTCAGCCGTTGAGGCGTGATTGAGTAACAAACATCCAAACATCCAGACTTTAGCATTTATAATATTAGTAGGATTAGTAGGATGAAGTGCTACTTCTCTATGGTCTTCTGTATTTTGGAGGCTTAAGCGGCTTTCTCTTCTTCATTCTTTTGGGCCATTGAGGCGGAAAGGTTCTCTAGTGGTGGCTACGTACCGGAAAACGCAGCCGTGGTAGGCCTCCCACAAGGTGAACCGATGATCTCAAAAAGATCACCGGAATCCACTGGATGCGGGTCGCACAGGACCGATCGGTTTGGAGATCCTTGGGGGAGGCCTATGTCCAGCAGTGGACGTCGTTTGGCTGAAATGATGATGATGAAGCGGTTCTCTGGTTAAGTGACCCTCAATACAATAAGCTTGCAGTGTCCGCTTCCTGTTGGGGGGCTGCTTGCTTGCAATTTAATCTACACTAATATTATAAAGAGGAAAGATTTGATTGTTTGTAAAATTCTTTTACCATTAGAAGTGGACATTATCCCTGATGAATATAGGCTTTTTACCGCGGGAAAATACTACATTCCTACGGGAAAACGGGTAATAGGACCACGGGTAGTAAATTTTCACATGCCAATACCTAAGATTTTCTGGTGGTATCATATCTGAAGGATGAGCATGCGGCTCGCTTCATGGTAAGTGACTATGATCACCCATAGACGTCTGCAACACAGGGGAGTAACAAACCGCTGCCAGCCTTTAAGAAAATTTAAAGTAGAAATACAAGTATAAGTTACCACATAGGTGCAGCGCAGACGGCACACTTTTTGTGTGATAGAGTCTGCATGGCGCGCAAATCGGTCGCGGATTTTTCACAGACTACGTACACGACGCACATTTTCGATCATTCTGTCGGCAGGACTGTAGGGACGTAGACGCTATGGAAATCGTGCAGAGATCGCAAAGTATTATCTTGTACTTGAAGTCCTACAGAAAAAAAGAAGAAAATTTTGGGTACGTCCTATACTTTCGAAAACGTGGTCTGCCAGAATCACGCGGATTTTTTGTGCGCCAGACTTTTTGTGCGTCGTCTGCGTTACTCCATACAGTTGCATACGTTCTATTTTCGCAGACTAGAAAGTCTGTCACGGATAGTCTGTCGTCTGCGCTGCCGCTTAACAAAATGTATGTGGGTCCTAAGAAATAAAGCAGAAGAGGCCGGCAGCCCTGGCCCGTAGCAGAGGCCTCGCCGCATTGCGTGCGTCATTGCCAGGCTAGCCCAGCGGACAGGGTGCAATTGCATTCATAACATCTCATTATTGCAGACAACAAATGACACTACACATTAAAGATATATTATTAACCCGTGCTCCGGAAGGCACGTTCAGCCGTTGGTCCTGCGCCTGATCTCTCTTCGGTCGTGTCAAACTGCTGTCGACGTGTTATGGGAGTGAGGGAATAGGGAATGCACCTGTGCTTGCGCACTCACTTGTGCAATTATATCCTGCGTAGTTGGCTGATCGTACAAGATTGGCCGCCGTAACCGAAAAACTCTAAAAACTGAAATACCATTTGATCACAAGTTTTTTAGCGAAAAATATTATATGACAGAACTTTTGAACATTGAATTAAGTAATGGCGTATTTGCCTTTTGATCTTCAACGCCAGTCTCCTCGACTAACCGATGTACTTGCCAATACGATTAACTCATTAAAATAATACACGATACAGTTAACCTATACTTGATATTTATCCCTCTAGATATGCATACATACATACATACAATGATATTATAATTAAAAAAGTTTTATTCTAATATCATTGCATACATATGTGTATGCCGTTTGGTGTAATGGTCGAGAAGTCGGCTATTACACCAGAGGTCGCGTGTTCGATCCCCGCACGGTACAAACATTTGTGTGCATGAACATGTCTGTTTGAATCGGTATGGGTGTTTCTATGTATACATAGATAGTATTAGTATATACAGTATGTACAAAAAATTATAAGTAATTTTCATCTGTTGTCTGGCACCCATAGCACAAGCTAATGCTTCGTTTGGGGCCAGATGGCGCTATGTATATAATATTATACATACATATATGCTTCCAGTACAAGCATGTATTTGAATACAAACAAGACCTTGTTATGCCGTTTCTGTAACGTTAAGATATGGTTTCATGCTGGATAGGAAATTAATATGTTAATACGTTTGTTTCTTTTTACCTACATGTATAGCTGGTCATTATAAAACATTTAGTGTGTACTTTGATGGAGTAGGGTCGTGAATTGTCTTGTAACATGAAAAATATGGTATACTTGTGTGTAAAGAGGTCAAAGACGTTGAATATAAAATAGTGTGTATTGAGGACATTTTTATTTTATTTCATTTTAGTTGGCAGACACGTTCCCTCCTAATGGTAAGCAGCCACTGCGGCCTATCCCATTGAAGAATACTTAATTAGGAAGCATCACTCAATTCTTCTGATCTTCGAGCCTTTAATTTCAAGTACTGGCTCACATATTGACAGAATACAGCCAGAGTTGTTATGGCGGCAGATTTCAACTATGGCGGTGGAAGCTAGTCAGTCGGATTTAGAAAAAGACCTACAATCAACAAGAAACTCGGCGAAAATCGAACCCATGACCTCCGCATTTTATACCTGAGCGACTTAGCCACTGTTCCACGGAGGCGGTCAAAAAGTAATTCAAAATAGCAAAATAGAAACGAGGTTTGAAAGGTATCTGCAAGGTTAAAATATGTAGACAAAGAATTCTAATTAAAATGTATCTTCTTTAAAAGGTTCCGGAATTCACAAACTTAAGAAATTTCAAAGGGTTTTCCATTTATTCAAGTTCTCTCTAATCTAATCTGTATAATTTATGAAAGTCTCTGTTCTTATTTAGTTATATCATTAATCATTCGGTATAATTTTTTTAGCTAGCCTACGTGATTTTTGGCGAAAGAAATTGAAACTAAAGTGATCCTTTTTTGTATGAGCATAAATAAGGAGGTAAAAAAAACGTCCTTAGGGGTGGAGCCTTGCCCTTGAATTCCGCTGCAGCGGGGCGGGAGCGGCAGCGGCGAGATGTTTTGTATGGAATCCCATAGAACCGTTCTCGAACACAGTGGGGCGGGAGCAGGAGCTGCGGTGCACGCAGGCGCACTGCGGATCACCGCTTGACAGCATCGTACCGTTTTTGACGGCCCGCGTCAAGCGGTGACCGCAGTGCGCCTGCGTGCGCCGCCGCTCCCGCTGCCGGTAAATTCGAGGCCGAGGCCTTTATGTGATCACTACCGCCACTAGACATCTGGATCTCAGATGCGTTGCCTGCCTTTTCGAAAAGAATATGGATAGAGGGCTGACCTGGGAGACTGTGAGGCATGAACAGCTGTTTCAATTCCCGTTCGTCCCACTGGTGGGACGAAGCTTGGTGGGACGAACGGGAATGAACCGTCTGTAGCATGGCTTGTTTCTTTTAACATTATAGTAGCATTCATTAGTGATGTAACGAATATTCGCATTCGCATTCGCGAATATTCGCATATTTTTACACATTCGCATTCGTATTCGCATTCGCGAAAATACTGCGAATATTTTGCGAATATTACAAAAAAATAAATTTGTGTAATATGTACAGTACGCGCGCAAGTTCATGTCCATCCTAAAGAATGCGGTAGTGCTGTTACTTAACCTAATTATACTAATCGGTTCTTCTCGGCAGATGACTGCATTCCGAATCCGGTGGTAGAGTCACTCTGTAATTGACGATTCATAAATACTTGATACAAGTTTACATGAATAAAGAATATTTTGATTTTGATTTTAATATCGATAGTTATTACCAACCAAGGTCAACCATATATCCATCCCATATTTTTGGAACTTATTAGTGAGGAAACTATTTGTTTCGAAACGATTTTCCTACATATGGGGTTGCCTCGAAGAGATCGCTTCAAGCGACAAGATCGCCTTTGCATGGCTGTCATGTATTAAGTTCACTTGATATGTATATTTTTAACATGTGTGATAAAGTGTTTCTATCTGTTTGCAACTCATGAAATAAATATACCCAATACTTGTTAATGATTTATTACGAAAATGATAAATAAATAAATTATAAAATGCAACATTTAATTAGTCGCTATCACTATCAGTCAGACATTTAGTCTTGTTATTAGACAACACAATTATAAAATATCGACAAGCGCGCGTCATTGTCGTCAAGGACAACACTCAACGGCGGACGAATGCGGCGAGGCGGGTGGGGGCGGGGCGCGCTGCCCCCGCGTGCCTCTTCAGCCCCCGATGGACATGAACTCGCGCGCGTACAAACAAAATAACCTCGAAATTCACTTGTTTTGTTTGTGTCACCTTAAAATTGGATGAGTTCGTATTTTATGCAAAATGTAAGATGATCAGAAACTTATCATATACCTATATAATTCTTTTGTACCGAATGAAGTATGACCCATCTTTATGTTATACTAGCCTTCCGCACGCGGTTTCACACGTGCGTAATTTCTTTTTTTGTAATATCCCTCCCTTCCCCCACATTTCTGGGATCAAAAGTACCCTATGTCACCCGGAAATAGTGTAGCCTTCAACAGTGAAAGAATTATTCAAATCGGTTCAGTAGTTTCGGAGCCTATTCAATACAAAAAAAACAGTCAAATCTTTCCTTTTTTTATATTAGTATAGAAAATCATCGGATTGACAGCAATAAAGTTTCACAATTGTTTGGCCGACCCACAGATCAGTGGGGTGATCTGTGGGCCGACCACACCTACTTAGAGATGGTCATTGTTGTCATCTTTCGCTTACACTAAATAATCGATTGCGAAGGTGTAAAATTAATATACCTAATAGTTTTATCACTTTAAACGCAAAATTCTATACAAAAAAGTTGATTAAAAATTTCATCTTGGGTATAAAATCGAAATGGTTATGCGATTCAAAAATCAGAACTTTCGTATCGATTTTTTACAATTTGTTTTAAGATAAAACCACGTCTCTAGAAATGTCACTGTGACACCTGTGGCAGGTATCATCCTAAAGGAGTTCGGCAGAAATGGGCTCGATCTTAAGCGTTCGTTCCACTATTCAAAATATAATTAATATTCGTTACAAGATTTTTAATATTTAAATTCAATTTTAATTAATAATTTTACCCCGGGATAAATATATAGTCTAATAAATGAAAATACTATTGGTTTTGTAGTGCATCCGGTGTGTTATGTGCATAGTGCATAGTCATCCGGTAGAATAATCATAATGTTGCTAGTTATGATACTTAAATACTGATTTTCCGATCAGATCCCATACAAATGACAGCTTAGAATAGAGGCACGATAATTTTCTGAAAAAATTATGGCAACAGAAAAGTCAAAAAAAGATCAATACAACGTCTGTCAATCATTCGTTTCTGTTTGTTTTGAATAACTTATGTGAATTATTTTGTTTTGTCGTTATTGTTGGAATGCTTGGTTTAATATTTGACGACTTTCGCTACGTTTTAAATGACGGTTTCAGCTAAAACAAACGACCTAAGCTTTTCTTACAACGGATCCAGTGAACTCGACAATTGGGGTTATTTTTGTAGAAATCAAAATCATCCTATAACTATTTTTCCCAGGGAGTGGATTTATAAATTGTAGTGTATTTGGAATATTACTTCATTTTCTACATAATAATAGTAAATCGGTAAGTGTAATTCATAAAAAATCAAGGCCCAACGTTCTATGGATGTTCGCCCGTGTCCTTAAAAAACTATATAACTGGTATATTCTCGAAAAAAAAAACGGAATGCACTTCGTTCGAACAGGCCTGCCGCCAAGGTTACCAAGCCAAAGACAAATGGCGTCAAATTTAAAAAAAACTGAATATTCGCATTCGCATTGGTATTCGCGAATGTTGGCAGCAGATATTTGCATTCGCATTCGTATTCGCGAATGTCCGAAATATGACATTCGTTACATCACTAGCATTCATTCAGAGAAAAATCCTATAGTCGAGTCAATATAATAGGCCACATTTGACAGTTCATTTATGCAAATAAAAATATACCTTACGCTAATGGAATAAAACTTAAGAAAACAACATCAGTTCTTATTAAGTAATACAATTATTTATTTAGAAATTTAGACTACTCCTGATGTACTTAAGTAGCATTTTTCTTTGCATAAATGAACTGTCAAATGTGGCCTATTAAAATGACTCGACTACAGATTTAACCATTGGACACAAACCGGTCGCAGTAAGTAAAGGACAATGTGTACATTTTCAAGCCAGTTTGCTTGAGTAGCTCATGCCAACAGTAACTACAAAACTATTAAAATAAAGAATACATTGTACCGAACAATAACGATAAAAACTATTATGGCATCAAAACAAGCGGAATGCCTCAAATCGAACGCGTAATGAATCGGCCACAGTACAATAACATTGAGATAACTATGAGACCGTTACCGCGAGAACGCTCGCGGTGTCCTGCTGGGACAGGTGTTGACAACCTTTTTATGTGTTATTTTTTTTTCTATTAAAGGTCGCATCGGATACATCGCACGTAACGGATTTTAGTTTGCCTTGTATAAAAACTCAACAGCGTCCGCTGATCCGCACCGTACGGACGGATCATCGGCAATGCCTTCAGCGATACGTACCGATGACGTCATATGGAATGACGATCAGTGGATTGCTGATACTTGCGTCGGCAATCCGCTCACTGCCGAACAGTGGACGAAGTCCGTAAAATTAATCCGTTTGATGCGATCCGTCCGATGCGTGCGATGCGGACCTGTTACCTTAACTCGAAGTTAATATGCTTTAAGATTTTTTTGTACGTTAATGGGAAGGAGGAAGGGAAAGAAGTATTTATCCTCTTATACTCACCAAAACGCAAACCAAAGTTACTATTCATACTTACATCGGTTTTCTATGAGAGGTTGGTTTTTCCCCGATCGAGCTGGCCCATTTTGGCTGACTAATAGGAATTGTTTAAAACATGGCTTCACCACATAATTAAAGTTATATTCGGACTTAACCAAGGAAATTGTATTTTTCAGTTCCTCTATTGGTCTAATTTGAAATAGACTTATTCAGTGTCTAGCTGAATAGATTCTATTTAACCCTCAAATCTCTTCGAAGAACTCAGTTTGAAAGAACTAAATACAACTGTACAGAGACATGGCCTGCTGCTAATAAAAATAATATTGCCTTATCTTAAAAATCTATACTAATACTAATATACTTACTAATAAATAATATTATGAAAAGGGAAAGATTTGATTGATATTGTTTGTTTGTTTGTATTTAATAGGCTCCGAAACTACTGAACCGATTTGAATTCTTTTACTGTCGGAAATCTACACTATCACCGAGTGACATAGGGTATTTTTGATCCCGGAAATGTGGGGGGAAGGAAGGGATAGCGGAGGCGACCGCATTAGATAATCTCTTGCTTAGTTGGTTAATCGTAATATTTGTAATGATTGTCCGCCGTAGCAGAAATTAGGTTTAAAGGGCATTATTAAAAAAATTACGCACGGGTGAAACCGCGGGTGGAAGGCTAACAAATACTATTTTATAAAAAGGTTGACAACCGCCGAAGGGACGCAGCGCTGAAACGAATACACTAATATAAATACAAAGGAACTATAAATCTGCGCAACTTCAACTAGCGCAGGGCTGCGTGTGTCTACTGACCTAGTTCCTATAGAATTTTTGGATTCTGTCCGAGCTGAATATAATTTTCAATTATTGGTCGTATTTGTCAGATAATGGGCTTATTATACGTGTAGTATTGAGGACGGAGGTGTCATTAGGAGGAAAGAAAGAAGTTCACTAAGAAATGAGATGTAAGCAGAGGAAGTACGAAAAGGGATGGGTGGATTGCGTGCAAGTTGCAAGTTAATTCACCATGGCCCTTGCCACCAAATAGATGGCGCTGCTAGAACTCTGTAACACGCTATCGTTTCTAATTTCTGATACAGTACGGTCGTACACTTTACTCTTAAACTTTTTTTTAATGAATGACTTTGTTTAGGTTATGTGATTATTACATAGGGATATGATTTTGGGAATTGGTACAAGTCCTAGCAATACAATTTGTCTTTTCCAATTGAAACAATTCAATGAATTAACATTTTTACACTCAGGAGCAATTTACTTTGATCAATTTATAGCCTGACCAACAAAATAAAAAACCTCGCCATATTGCAGAAAAATATTGGAACTAGTTTCTTCAAGTGGCAACAATCTAATAAAAAAAACAATAAGATGTCATTACCTATTGCTGTCTGTCAAATTGTAATGTCTATTGTCAACCATGCCTTGTTACTATTGGATATTGTGAGTTATTTCTGAGTATAACCATAGCAACCAAGTGTTGCTATAACCATAGCTAATGTGGCGCCTCAAGAGCAGGTTAGTTGAAAAGCATTGCATTTTCGCATCCCTAGTCAGTGAAAAATTCTTTGGAAGTTGATGTTTGAAACGCAGTCGGTCGTGACGGCAATACCGCGTCCAACTTGTTTGTCACTGTATGTCAGCTTGATCGAGAACTCGTTACATAAACTGGGACACTGCATCGGGTTCCGTGAAAACCTTTGTTACAATTTAACCCCTTTCATTACCGGATATGAGGGTTGCGTTCGACGAAGACTTCAAAGTAAAGTATTTATTTGATGAATCAGTTCCATGGAATTGATGTGACTATCTTCTGCTCTACTTGCATAGAGTAAAGCTTCGGAGGGACATCTGGAGATTCTAGGAATGCCTTTGCTCAGCCGTATAATAAAAGTTAGAAAGTGAACATGACTGCAAGCTAAAGTTAAGTATAGTCAAGTGATACTTCTGGAAGTGAATCGCTATACCCTTATTTTAATGAGATGTGAAAGAGTTCCTTTCGTCGCTGGATGTCTTATCTTATTTTTCGGAGAATGCCACTAAACTACCCCGGTTTTTCCTACACACCCGATTGGGACGAGCCGGTGCCAGCCTTGTGGCTATTGTCCAGCCCATCCCCTGATACCCCGACTTGAGAGGCTTCAAGTCAGGGTGTCGCCTAGGGAGGGCCACCCGAAAAACTAGGTGACCCTCAGACTTGGCTCGGGCGACCTGTGCAATGCGGACGTTGGGGAGCTACCCTCGCCCGCAGGTCAACTCTAGCTGGTAGTCTTATTGCAAGTATCCATTGCTGTGATGATACCTTGATTTTAATGCCCTGCAAAGACATTATTGATAAACATTAAACATGTTATCCTGTTAATCGTCACGTTGGCGAAGGGAGTTTTTTTAAGAAAGTTTATGGTGAAAGCGTTAGTTTGTGGTTTTATTCACCACACCCAATACATCCCAACTCTATACTGTTTTTTTCTCCGGAGAAATACTATTTGGATACCCTAGCCATTTGGGGAAATAACTACAGTTATGTCGGACACCACTACCTATTGACAGGGTTACCGACTAAAACAACGTTAGTACTATTATATCTGTGCGTAAAACTCCACGTTTGCCTCGAGCGCATGTCATAGCGATGTGTGACGTCACGAACCGTTGGCGTCTCGTCGTGTCACGAACTGTAGCGTGCGCGACAAGTTGAGCCGACCATGATTTATCGTCCTGACTATTTTTTACTGATTTCGGCAAAAAATATATTTTTTTATTTAAGCTTTATAGATGCACTTATGAATTGCCAAGAATCAATGAATCTCGATAATTATTCATTTCTATCGCCTAAATTTTTTAACATTTACTAATAAAATCTCCATTTGAATACTGATTAAGTCATAAAGTTTTTTGTGTTAACGCAGAATTAAACTTAATATTTTAAGAATAGACGAGGTACCAGCTTACTAATCCCAAAGTCCACTAAAAGTAGACGTAACTAATAATTATTGACATTAATGTAAGCGCACTTGTCCCTGTATATCTCGACCCATGTCGTCATGAATGACGCGTCAGACAATCGTGACGTGACGCTGAACCACCAGTGATTTACTGCGCTGACCTGTTTGACCAGAGCCCTGTAAAAAATATGATGGACATGCCGAGACATGGAGGTATGCACTTATTTAGGAAATAAAGTAATACGAAATCGATTCACACGCGGCGGAAGAGTAATTTCAATATAGTTTAAAATAATTATATTGCATTAAAATTATAAAAATAGAGACTACTCTATTTTTATAATTTTAATGGAATATAATTTTTGTAACTATTCAATGATGTGTGATATACAAAATAAGAGTATGATTATACATAATATATACATAGTATGTGGTTCTTCTACTATGCACGTAAAGTTCTTATACCTACCCTTCATCTTGAAATTTAATTAGTCGAAACGTATTATTTTATTCTTATCAAATATGATTACAAAAATAAAGATACAAAAAAAATTTGGGTGCCTTTGAATATGAAAATCGTTACCTAGGCTATCGCGAAATCGTCATACTACTACTTATATAATTATCTGAAAACATGTCTGTCTTTGTTATATTAGATACAGTTGAATCCTGAATAATGCATGAATAATAATGATAAATCGGCGACGCCATTATCGCGCGACCACACCGGCCGCGTGTCCGTCACGAGTGACACGCCAGATAATACTGACGCGCGTCACGTGACGCCACCGCGATGACTTGTGTGCTGCTTTGATTTATAGTCCAGGCTCATTTATTTTAGCTAGTGGTTTTAATAACTAATATCGTGGCTGCGAGGTACAATGTGCCATTCCCGGTTTGAGCTATATTTTTGGAAGAACATTCAATAAAATAAGCCGAAGTGGCCGCTTACCATCGGGTGGGCTGTTTTCCTGTCAGCCAACTGATCTAGTATAAAAACAAGCGTGTAAGTTGTATTCAATCTTTATTTCAATCTTTATCTTCAAAAGATAAATGCGAAAAGAGACTTTGTCACAGATTATTAAAATAGTTACTAACGTAAACTTTGTGCTTGTCTAGTTGAACCTTTCGATATAATATTTATTATGATGCGAAGAAGTGTAAAAGTATCATCATAATTTCATATATGTCCTTGGTTAATCGGTCTAGTTGAATTTGGCTTGGAATGAAACTTACGTTTGCCAAACGATGACGTGTATACAAAGGCCGGTCACTAAGCCACTACCCAAAGGACCTCTAGGCCTGCACTAGTTAATCTGCGCGCCGTGATCCCGCGTATAATATTTATGCTCAATCTCGCACTCGAGCGGGATTTGTCACGCGTCAGCCCGTGACAGGCAACTGGCAAGCAATTTATTAATTGCCGCTCCGTAGCTGGCTCTCTGATATATTATGTCAACTCTGACGGTAAGTTTTTTCTTACGTCTGCCTTCAGTCGTTTCAGTTCTGTCTCAACTCTCATGAAACATTGAGAGTAAGAATTGGGCCGTTTATCTTTTTTCTGCACTCACTTAAGCCTTCATTGCTACTGACAGCCAATACTCTAGGAAGTCATTAGCCCAACGGTTTGTAATTATTTAAAAAAAATGCTGCTTAGAAGAAACATACAATGCTCAGTGTTCAGCACTACAAACTTCACAGGATAAAAGTATTTAAATTTAAAATAGGAAATTCAGTCTCGGATGAGACATTGTGTCAAGTAAATCACCAAGCGTTTATTCGACCTCCCTACTTTACTTCTGAATGGCAACGTGTACACAAAGACCTAGAATATTCCTGCGTACCGGTCACTAAGTCACTGCCCAAAGGACCTTTAGCCTCTAGGCCTGCACTAGTTAATCTGTGCGCCGTGATCCCGCGTATAATATTAATGCTCAATCTCGCACTCGAGCGGACTTTGTCACGCGTCAGCCCGTGACAGGCAACTGGCAAGCAATTTATTAATTGCCGCTTTGTAGCTGGCTCTCTGATATATTATGTCAACTCTGACTGTTAGTTTTTTCTTATATCTGCCTTCAGTTGTGTCATGTCTGTCCCATCGAACAATGAGACTAAGTAATTGTGGTGTTTATCTTTTTTTCTGGACTCACTTAAGAAAAACCTGCCAAGTTTGTAAATCGATTAAGTTCATTGCTTTAGCCAATACTCTAGGAAGTCATTAGCCCAACGGTTTCATAATTATTTAAAAAATGTTGCTTAGAAGATAGCTACAATGTTCAGTGTTCAGCACTACTTTCATAGGATGGACTATATACAGCGTGTTAGGTAACCCGAGGGACATATTTAAGGAGAGTGTTCAGAATCCGATTCAGAGTCCAATTCACTATAAAAATATATCCTTAATTTTTTCATAATTATCCTAATAATTTATGTATGCATGAACTACCTAAAAATCCCGTGTGCTGAGCGGCCGGTTACGCCCCAAACTCAAATTGTACGCAAGTACAATTTAAGTCGTACTTGTACGAGTGCACGAAATAGATACTGTGAAGGGAAGAATGCCCGCACGTTACGCGGATTTTCAGGTTTCGACTAAGGTTATTGACAGATATATACCAGAGTTTTTATTGATTTATACTTATTTTGTTATATGGAAGCATGAACTATTTGGGGTTTAAATATGTCCCTCGCATTTCCTGTCATACTGTATATTTAAAAGAGGAAATTCAGTCTCGGATGAGATATTGTTTCAAGTAAATCACAAAGCGTTTTTACTACCTCTTTACTTTACTATAAATGGTAACGTGTACACAAAGACCTGGAATATTTCTGCGTACTAGATTAGATACTAAGAACCGATGCCCAAAGGACCTTTAGCCTCTAGGCCTGCACTAGTTAATCTGCGAGTCGCAATCCCGCGTATAATATTAATGCTCAATCCCGCACTCGAGCGGGATTTGTCACGCGTCAGCCCGTGACAGGCAACTGGCAAGCAATTTATTAATTGCTGCTTCGTACACGGGACTCTGACATATTTGTGTACTGTAATCGAATTGGTAATTTTTCAATCATTTTTAATACTGGCTGGTTGCACAATTATCAAATAAGTTAATTTCTTTTTGTCTGCCAGATACATTTGAAAGTCTAAATTCGTGTATTAAGTTTGGTTATGTAATATGATATTCAATCATGTGTTTGTGGTGTTACATAAAGGGTTTAAAAGCTGCTTCCTTTGAGATCAAACCAATGATTTAGTCCAATTTGTCAGTGGCACCGATATCAAAACAATGACAGTATTATAAATAAATAATAGGAAATTATCTTTTTTATATTAGACAGCGATGAAATTACTGTACATAGGTTAGGTTCTTAAATCATGTAGGAAGAATTATAATAACGCAACATGCTACAAAATATAAAAAAATAATTCACAAATATTTAAAATCGCCTGCGGTTTCACCCGCGCGTAATTTCTTTTTTTAAATATCTCCCCCTTCCTCCCACATTTCTGGGATCAAATGTACCCCATCATCCCAATCAAATGTACCCAATCATTACAAATATTACGATTTATCAACTAAGCAAGAGATTATGCGGTCGCCTCCGCGGTCTAAACCGCGCGTCATTTCTTTTTTCAAATATCAAATATCCCTTCCTTCCCCCCACATTTCCGGGATCAAAAATACCCTATGTCACACGGGGATAGTGTAGCTTTCCAATAGTAAAAGATTTATTTAAATTGGCTCAGTAGTTTTGGAGCCTATTAAATACAAACAAACAATTAAATCTTTCCTCTTTATAAAATTAGTATAGATTTAAAAAAGCAAGACTTCACTCATAAAGATGTTTTCTGTCTAATCTATGAACTTTAATATAATAATAAGTGACTACTAATTCCATCTTCAAGTTAGAATAGTTGTAGTGTTCCTTGTACAACAACCGCTACGAGATACTGTTCGTAGCAGCTCGTAGCAATCTTGTCGGCTGCTAGCTACGTTATGTGCTACGGCTCGTAGCTTGCAACAGATACTCGGATATATTCAACATAATAATGAAACACTATGTACAAGTATTCATTTATTATCATTAGTTGAGTTTCTTGCAGTACTTTTTCTTAACAGTCCATTCACTTCAAAGTGCTGGTACGATAAAAAAGTTTTGACTTGAGTTACGTAGGCTCAGCCCTTAGACTAGTTAGCTATAGGAAACCGTAGTAGAGTCCGACCGAAACTGGTTTTCCGGCCGAAACCGAAACCGTAACCGAATATTCGGCCGTGGCTTCAGTTTCGGCCGAAACCGAAACCGAAACTCACGTGGTCAAGAATAAAATTCCTTAAAATATTGAAAATTGGTGCATTTTACCCATTATTCTGCATTAATTGGGACATGAAATAGAATCACAGTATATTAATTTTGTTGTAATCATTTATTTAATACTAGATTTCCGCCCCTGGCTTCGCTGGCGTAGGCTACACTTTAAACCACTATGAAACCCCCCCAGGTAACTTCCAACACCCCCTTCTTAGTGGAAACTTACACATTATAAAGCACGCTTTTAGATTTTAATTAAAAAAACTAAACCACTTTTTAACACCCTTGAGGGGTGAAATATTCAAAAACCCTTTCTTAGTGGGAGCTTACACATTATAAAGAACCCCTGTACAAATTTAGAAAATTTTATTTTTCAACCCCTAATTTACTCCCTTGGGGATGATTTTTTTATTTTTTTACCCCTTTTTACCCTCCATGGGGGGTAAGTTTTCAATAACACCTTTTTATTTGAAGCTGACACCAAACTAAAAATATACTTCACGAATTTTAAGACTTTAACTTTTAAAAATGACAAAGTTTCATACAATTTTCCAACCCTCTTTTTACCCCCTTGGGGTTAATTTCAAAAAACCCCTTTTTAGTGGGAACTTACGCATTATAAAGAATCCTTGTACGAAATTTCAAGTTCCTGGGTCTTGTGCTTTGGGCTGGGCGTTGATTGTCAGTCAGGAATTCATTCAGTCAGTCCATTTCCTCCCATTTATATAGAATACTAGCCTTTTGCCCGCGGTTTCACCCGCGCGTAATTCGTTTTTTAAATATCCTTCCCTTCCCCTTACATTTCCGGGAAAAAGTATTCTATGTCACCCGGGGATTGTGTGGCTTTCAAATAGTGAAAGATTATTCAAATCAGTTTAGTAGTTTCTGACCCTATTCAATACAAACAAACAACAAATCTTTCCTTTTTTTAATACCTATACTTAGATAATACAAAAAACAAGTTCTCATAGCAAAATGTTTATCAGTTATCAATAATCGAATCACTAATTGTTACTGTTTAACGCACTGACTATGTTGTGTTGCTACAGAGCTATCCGAACGACGCAAGACAATAATTCCCAAACAGGTGCGCCGCCGCCAAAGCGTTGCCGCGAGAAACGAAGTTAGGCGAGCGTCCACGACAACTTCCGAAATCAGTTTCGGTTTCGGCAAAAGTTTCGGCCAATTTTGGCCGAAACCGAAACTTTCGCCGAAACTTAATTTTTGGCCGAAACTCGGCCGAAACCGAAACCGAAACCGAACCTTCGGTCGGACACTACCGTAGAGTAATTAAGATAAGACTCGTAGCTTGTAAGCATTTCATGTCCATTGTTCAGTTCTAAATAAACAACCGCACGGTGAACATGTTTTTTTAAAAGACTCCCCGCGCTGCCAAACACCAATCTCGTGCAAAATAATTTCATGGTAAATCAAATTGCAAAATAGATACTTTGGCTTTGACATAAAAAAAAGTTATCTCGGCCAGCAATTTGGGTTGACATATCAGACGAACAGTAGCAAGACAGGGATTCAAACCCACTATTCTAAAGGCCATCTGGATCTTCCGAACGCTATTTGAACCGGACATAACGATTCACGTCCGTGACATCACGGGTCACTGACCCCCATAACTATTATATGGACGACCTACGCTCTATTTGCTTTGAATATTTATTGTTTTACGCCCCAATGGACTAGTGGTTTAAGTACTAGGCCAAGATCTTAGGGTCCTGGATTCAATTCCCGGGTCGAGCTAACTTTGTGTAGGTTTTTTCGGACACAGCTCGGGTTTGTGATCACCAATCCGCATTTGGCAAGCGTGGTGATTTAGCCAGTACCCATCATTGTAGCGATAACTTGATTTCAAGGATGGAGGCCTTTGCCCTGCAGTGGGACATTAAGAGGACATACTAAGGGTGAGAAAATTGAAAATTGGGTTTTTGTAAAATCTATTGCTGTCGCGCAGTGCCCGAACAACCGAGCTATCAATGTGTGAGTGAGACTGTCAATGTTTGCGTGCCACGCCGCCACGCCCCGCGCCCGCCTGCACACAGCTAAGAAGGAATAGAACAAAAGAAACGATTTCTGCTTACCTATTTATAAAAACGATAAAATAATATTTTAATGTTCACGGACAATGCAAAGGAAAAAACAGGTCTCTAATTTCGACAGCTAGAATTAAGTCTTGCTGGTACAGTAACTACGTACTGCGCATCGGTACCGATAGGTCCGTGGATCGGATCCGACGAGTACCCCTATCGCTTTTTGTGAATTTATTCGCATTTGTTAATAGGAACTTTCTACGAGTAAAGTTATATGTTTAGTTCTTTTTTGTATATATTTTTAAAAGTTATATTAGTCCAGTCAACGAAGCTCTAACTTTGCCATTTTAGATGAAAAGCTGAAACTGGTGCCAAAATTTTTGTTAAAGACTCCGAAATAACATACTAAAAATGCAGGGTCGTGAGTCACCGGGGTCATTGGAAAAAAAAAATGGAAAAGGGTGAAAAAATTACTTTTTCCTAAAAATCTCGGAAACTAACAAAAATATGAGAAAATGTTTCAGACAAAAGATGTAGAGAATTACTTTTTCTACAGGTCAGGTCAGAAAAAGGTCATTATCAATTTACGCGTATTGCGCACCGTTTGCTAGGAAATCGAGTATTATAGTGCACTTATTGATGTTGAACCAAATCAATAAAAATAAGACGGAAATGTCTGGGGATATCGAAGAATGCATAAAAATAATTTTTAATTGAAAAATTTGTAAAAATTCTATTGAAACGAAAAACATTGTGCGAATTTTCGCATTTTGTACGCGATTTCCTAGGAAACGGTGCGCGATACGCGCAAATTGATAATAACCTTTTCTGTAGAAAAAGTAATTCTCTACATCTTTTGTCTGAAACTTTTTCTTATATTTTTGTTAGTTTTCGAGATTTTCAGGAGAAAGTAATTTTTTCACCCTTTTCCATTTTTTTTTCCTGTAAACCCGGTGACTCACCCTGCATTTTTAGTATGTTATTACGGAGTCTTTAACAAAAAATTTGGCACCAGATTCAGCTTTTCATCTTTAATATCAAAGTTAGAGCTTCGTTGACTGGACTATATGGCTTTCTCTTGTGGCAAATGTAACACTCAAGCAAAGGTAAAGGACATGGTTCAATGCTCGGTCTGTGACAAAAGATATCAGACATCTTCGTGGGGCTAGTGGTTTTGCCAGTTTTTTGCGAAATAAGTTAGTAAAACCTATTTTCTATTTTCGAGAAATATTGGTCATCTTCAAAGTGCCATAGCTTGGCTTCTATGAAGTCAAATAGAGCTGCCTCCAGTTGTAGGTACTTTAATACAGTTTATTAGTGTAGTGTGTCGTTCACAAAAAAAACATAGTTTTGGCCCTGGAGAGCAAATAGTAAAAAAAGTCCCAAAATTTCGAAGATTTTCTCGATTTTCTCAGTTTCCACAGGTTTTTCGAAGTTGCAAATTTGAAATCACATTACTCTAACAGATACAATATACTTAAATGCAGAGCTACATCACGCTTTGCGAATTTAGCTTCTTTTTTTGTCTAAATCCGACGGCCTAGTCGAGGCGTTTAACCACTCATACGTCCACTGTAACCACAGTTACAGAGACCATATACCTCAGGACAGTCCGTGTAACTACAGTTACATTTTTAAGAATTCGCGCCCGCCGATTGTTTTTTTCTTTTTCTTAACGCTGTGGATGTTTATAGTCTGTAGTGTTGCTGGTTTTTGACGCTCTATGATATGTACCACACCTTATTTCAAGTGGAACATAACTTCGGCTCATGGCTACAAAAAAAATAAATTGTCAAGTTGCTTGTTGTTTTTGTGGATCAGTGCGCGAGTGACTCCAGCTATTTTATTCGAGAAATCATGCCGTAAGTAATAAAATATTATTGTTTTGTATATCAAAATATTTATAATCTTACATATTTTCATATTTTATAACATTATGTGCGATTCCAGTCAGTTTTTAAGTAAAAATTTGGATTAAAAATAGGTCGGTGACTCTGTGTTTTTATTAGTGAATAATTGGAAGATCTAAAAAAGTTCTTATATTATATCGTAATTAAATGTTTTAATATGAAAACTTATTAATATTATAGCCTGGTTATTACCATACTTTCTTGAAATATTCCATATTTCATTCTGGATTAGACAATTTACCATACGTGAACTTCGATTTCACAGATCATGTAGCTTTAGTTTTTATTTTATTTGTAATATTTTAAGATGATTTATAATGGGATTTTGGTTCCAAATGAAAGGCCATTAAATTACCTAAAACCCAAAATTGTTTTAATATTGTAAACGTCAAAAATATCTAATAAATAAAATTTTTAAATTGAAAACTAGGACAAAATTAGCATTTCTTAAAGTTCACTGTAAGATCATTAATAGAATATAATGTTAAAATCAAATATAACTATTGCCTAAAAATCGTCAACTAATAAGCCTTTCATTAGTATTTTTAATTTTGCGATATTTGAGTTATTTACTGAGTAATAAGCATTTATTTAGCATACGTCTCCTATCGATTTTATTTTGCGCGTATCACGTGACTCGCGGACTGTCCTGACAACCTTGCGAAACGCGCGCGGACGTTTGAGTGGATAAGTATATAATTCATAAAAAATTGTCAAGAAAAAGTTTATCAGTTACATAATACCTTCTAACAATAAAACATCACAACAATTTGCTAAATGCACTTCACGCAAAATATTCTAACTGGAAATATCGATATCGATGAACAACACTAGGATATCGATATAACTATCGACTACGTCACGTCATAGAGAGTATACGTATTAGTCCGCGTCTCCCCAACCCCAAGCCTCCCCCGCAGAGCGCGATAGAGACAACTGCAGCTTGGACCGAAAATACCTATTAAAAGTACGGAAAATCAACGTTTCGTAGTCCCCTGATTTCTCCTCCAAAACTTGACCGATTTAACTATTTTTTTCATCAAAAATTAAAGAAAGGCTTTGACCGTGTTCCTATGTTTTCCTTTTTTTAATTAAATCTAGTTAAATTTGTTTTCTGGATGTTTAAACACAGCGGAAAATCTGGCCATTTTTTTACATTTTTGAAGGTTCATATCTCTCTTAATAATTAATTTATGAAAAAAAGGAAAACATAGGGACATGCAAATAGTGGTCATAGATTTTTGGAAAAAAAAAATATTTCACTAATGGCATTATCCAGGGAGAAAACAGGGGACAGCGTTTGTATGGAAAAATGGCTCCGTGCTTTCCTCTTAATAGGCTGATACTTTTTTTTATAGTTTGAATAACATGACATTTTTCACACAGCGCTATCTTACGATAAACTAAGCTTGCCTTTTATTTGTTCGTTTATTAAATACTAGCCTTCCGCCCGCGGTTTCACCCGCGCGTTTTTTTTTCAAATATCCCCTCCTTCGCCCCCACATTTCCGGGATCAAAAGTACCCTATATCATCCGGGGATAGTGTAGCTTTCCAATAGTAAAAGAATTATTCAAATCGGTTCAGTGCTTTCGGAGCCTATTCAATACAAACAAACAAAAATTTCCTCTTTATAATATTATAGATAGAAAAACGACTTTCTCAGATTTTATAGTCCCACTAAATTTTAAATCATGATTTTAGGCATGCTGCTTAATGGTGCTAAACGGATTTAATTCCGCACGGTAATGTTATCTAACAGTATTGTAACTCTGCCCTAACCTTGAAATAAATGCCTACGGTACGTAAACATGCGAACTAAAAAAAAAGAACACTACAATAGTAAAATGTTACAAACATTCATCAATACAATTTCCATGTTGAAACTTACACTATTAATGTAGCTTGTTTCGTCAACTATCTATCGTCCGGTATGGTCTAATGGCTAGGACGCCTGGTTCCACCAGGGAGCCCGGGTTCAATTCCCGGTACCGGGTAATAAAATTCCCAGAACGATATAGCTTTTGTTTTTTTTTCCTTGAGAATAAAACATTATTATATAGCCTTATTGTAAAAGAGAAGTATTAGCCTATTAATGTCATCTAGGTGGCGGTACAAAAAATTGTGTACATGAACATGTCCGTTTGTATTGGTCTGGGTGTGTTCTATATACATATAAAATGTATGTTTATAAGAAACTATATAAATAATATTTATCCATTTTCTGGCACTCATCGTTCAAGCTATGCTAAGTTGGGCATAGCGCCATGCTGTGTGAATAATGTGCTGTGACTTATTCTTTATTTTATTTGTTTCTATAATTCCTTCTGTTCTAACAAATAGTTAATTCGTTATCATCATTACAATATCAGACACAGGACGTCCACTGCTAAATATACATAGGCCTCCCCCAACAGCTTGTTACAACACAGCTTGTCTAAAATAAAATAATTTCCAAATCTAGTAGGTATGGAAATTCCGATAAACTTTTCTATTATAACAAATGAAATGTTAAAAATTTCTTAATGGATTAATACAGAGTTGGAATATTTGCATAGCCTCACATTCAAAGTCTCGAAGATGTCACGCGACACTTAATTTATCATTACAAAACATTGAAGATGTGTCATTGTTATATACATAACATAGTTATATTTATTTTATGAAAGAGGGAGGCAAACGTGCATATGTAACACCTGATAAGTGATCACTACCGCCCCTGGACACCGGCGACTAGGTCTAAGGGACCGTCCATAGGTTCAACCCAAAGGGGGAGGGGGCCTTGGATCACCAAGGTACATGGTAAAAGGTTACATGGTCAAGGTTAAGATAATCAGTCTTAATTAACCATTATAAAACCTAATACAAATATCTCTATCAGTATGTCTGCTGGACCTAACTGACCAGATTAAAAAAAAATCAAATCTATTACTTCTACGATAACTTACTACATACTTGTCGATACTTGTTATAGCACTCATCCATCATTTTGTTAAACTTTTTTAAAAGTCGGAAATTACCGTCTATTTAATAAACGATATTCGTGTCAGTGAAGTTTGCAAAGCCATGTTTATTTATTTATTACAGGCTGCCGATGCCGGCGAGATAGCTCTGGACGCGAAATGCTGTGATTACAGCCGTCACGCCGCGAGCTGTCATTATCATTGCCAGCGTCATTTGCGGCTCTGCATTCGATTAGTTAATTACAGATAATGAACCATTGAAAGGCGAGTCACTCTGTATGGTAAAGTCAGTGTGTATAATTGACGATTCATATATACTTTATACAAGTTTACATGAATAAAGAAGATTTTAATTTTGAACGTACAGAAATCAACACTTAATTTTATAAATGGAATTCCTCTCTTCTATGTCTCTTACTGAAGTTTGCAAAGGCCAGTTCATTTATTTATTAATAGTCGCCGATGCCGGCGAGACAGCTCTGGACGCGAATGTCTCGCGGCGCGTAATGCCATGATTACAGCCGTCACGCCGCGCGCTGTCATTATCATTGTCAGCGTCATTTGCGGCGCTGCATTCGATTAGTTAATTAGAGATAATGAACCATTGAAAGGCGAGTCTGTACTATTAATGGAGATTCGTATGGAGAATAGCTTTGAAACTATATTAGGTGCTGTATTTTAAGCATTTCTCTCACAAGCTTAACTAGCGGCTCCTGCCACATGGATGTAATTCGTAATGGAGTATTTTTTTAACAAAGTTACCTTGCTTGTTTTTCATAGTAGCATTTGCTGCCTGCCATTGACAGTCCCGCTAAACTCAATGAAAATAATATTGCAATAATTGTGATTATTAAATAATTTAAAATGTTGAGAATAGAATGTATAGAAATCAACACTAATTGAATAAATAAACTTCCTCTCTCTATCTCTGTCAGTAAAGTTCGCAAAGCCCTATTTATTTATTTATTACAGGCTGCAAGCTCTGGACGCGAATGTCATGCGGCGCGTAATGCCGTGATTACAGCCGTCACGCCGCGCGCTGTCATTATCATTGCCAGCGTCATTTGCGGCGCTGCACTCGATTAGTTAATTACAGATAATGAACCATGGAAGGCGAGTCTGTAGTACTGACGTTTTGTATGAAGGGTAGTTTTGAACTATTTTGGTGCTATAGTATAGGATTATATAATCTTTAGTTAGCTATGATTTAACTAAAAACATGGCGTGATCATGATATCCATAAATGATGTCTAAGTTACGAGTCTAGTTTAGTGTTGTTGCAATCTGCGCTGGCGCAACTTGCTGAGACTTGGGAGACTGTTGTTTTGTGTAAAACAGATACATAACTCAATCTTTATAGTGAGCAACGCACACATAGACAACTCACGGATATTATAATTATCGGAAAATAGGTGCTTTAATTTTATACATTATTAGCATTCTACTGAAACTATGACCTGGAACGGCAAAGCCTATTATGTCACTTTGACTAATAGGCTATATGTCACGTTGATAGCCCTAGATCTAACACAGTCAAAGCTTAGCCGAGTAACCGGTGCATTTTTAATGCCTGCTGTGAAACGACTGCGTTAGAGAGCGTATTTTTACCGAGTTAAGTTACGAGTGTGCCTGTCGTCGTGTGGAAAGACTTACATCAAACAGAATTTTCCGGGTGGCAATTTTTCACAAGGATTAAGTACGACGTATACAGTTAATTAAAGGCTATGAATTGAGATAATTAAGTAGCAGTGAACAGGCCATATTGTGAGGTGCTGGTCAATAGCCACAAGGCTGGCACCGGCTCGTCCCAATCGGGTGTGGAGGGGAAACCGGGGGAGTTTAGTGGGTAGTGGACGCTTTAGTCTCGAGTCCCACACACGGCCGCGGGTCTAGCTAGCCTGGGCTTATAGTGCATAAACGCATTCTCCTCCGAGAAAAAAAAAATGCTAAATTGTGAGGAGGATTGGTCGTTGGAGCGGAATGGTACTCGAGTTGTGGATACCGGGTAGTGCGTACCTACCGGGAGACAAAACCGTAAAAAGCAACAATGTGAACCGATGATCTCATAAAGATCGAAGGAATCCATCAATTTCAGCACACACAACCATAGTGCATTATTGAATAAACAGGACAAACCGACTTCAATGAATATTAAATAGGCTATTATTTACTACCTGGTAAGCATTTAAATTGAAAATGCAAAATAATTATTCATTAAACGACAAGTACCTACTTAACTAAGGTATCAGTTTAATGTCCCACTGTTGGGCAAAGACCACTATTGATGAAGTAAAATAGTTCTTATAGTCATTCTTATTTTCTAACTTTTTTTATACCACATCAGTTTGCAGACAGGCACGCAGCCCACCTGATGGTAAGCGGTCACTGCGGGTTAGGGGACATCTCGCCCTCTATAAAACTCGCCTGCAGGCGAGTTGTGCCCTTTGGTAAAATGCTAAGGCCGCACTCGCCCTATAGTATTTTTATGTCTGGGCCAGTTATACCCCTGCAAAATAACTAGGAGTCAAGTGGACATTTTGATATATTCTTATACTGATGTGATCTGAAAACCTTACAGTATCAGACAAACTTTTATAAACATTGTATAAATTCAATTTGTATGTAGGAGTTAATAAAAACCATTACGAATTTTGAGCACATAATATTTATTAATTATCAAAGCTGCGGCCTAGTCCATTGAGGGACACTTCATAAGAAAGCTTCCTGTTGTAGTGTCCCTCAATGGAATAGGCCGCAGTGGCCGCTTACCATCAGGTGGGTTGCGTGTCTGTCTTTCAACTGACTTAGTTTAAAAAAAAATCCTAAAATCATTTTTGAATTTATTAAGTTTAACAACAAAATATTTCAAATAATTTTAGTTAGTTATAAGAATATTATTTGTACTTTTTGTCCTAAGTGCATCAGTGCAGACAAGCATCTATTTCACAGGTAGCGTGGACGCGACAGCCGTTTGCTCTGCACCGGCTAATGTCTCCTGCACTTATGCACTTCTAGGAATATGCTCGTTGACCTTAATAGTGCAAGCGTAACTCTAAACCTAGCTAAGTTTTGGCTAGTAGATCTATGTGATAGTAAAGCCTGACCAAGAAAATAAAAATCCTGCTCTGGAGGCACCACATTAGCTATGGTTATAGCAACACTTGGTTGCAATGGTTATATCCACAATTAACTCATAATATCCAAGAAATAACAAGGCACGGTTAACAATTGACACACACAGAAAGCATTAATGAATGTGACACAATTTTTCTATGATGTGACATCTGATTGTTTTTTTATTTGATTGTTGCCACTTGAAGAAATTAGTTCCAATATTTTTCCGCAATATAGCGAGGTTTTTTATTTTAATGGTCGGACTATACATAATATGTAGTTTCAAACTCCACTACGTTAGGTCAGTGATTCAAATCTTGGCACGCACCTTTGGCGTTTTCTATCGTGCAAAAGAATTTCATTGTTTATCAAAAGTAAAGTACATACCCCTGTAGCCTATTTAATGTCCCATTTCAGGGCAAAGGCCTCCATCCTTGAAATCAAGTCAACGCTACAATGATGGGTACTGGCTTAATCACCACGCTTGCCAAATGCGGATTGGTGATCACAAACCCGAGCTGTATCCGAAAAAATTTACACAAAGTTAGCTCGACCCGGGAATTGAACCCAGGACCTCAAGATCTCGGCCCAGTACTTAAGCCACTAGACCATCGAGGCGCTTGTTAATTACGTTGCAAAAAATACTTTGACTTTGTGCGTATTTACTACTGCCACAGATTATTAAATAACTAGTTATTAACGTAACTACTGGCTTGGCAGACGCGGCATGTCAAACCGACAACTTCGGAATGTGACTGTGCATTTTCCTAACAAAAAAAAAACTTTTTATTAATTTAACTTTAAATTCTTAAGTAGGAACTGTGCGGTATTATATACATAAGTAGTAAGCATCTTTAATATTTGCGTTGGTTATTTTTTGCTAGTTTGCAGTTTTCACATTTTTTAATAAAGAAGGTATCTTAATAACAATATTTATATCAGTCATGTCTTCCGTCCTTTTCCTACAAGTGCAGTATAGAAGGTCACTTCAACACAATCCTTGATGTCCTATGACAATTTAACCAAAACTTATAACGGACCAATTTTATATTTTTCTTCTGTTTGAGGTGAGGTATAAGCGCATAGTGTGTAAATAAAATTTTAAGGTATTCAAGTTTAGGATGCTACACTGCGAAACTAAATATTATACGTATATTATAACTGATTTGTTAGTGAAGTGTGTGTCGTTAGACAGTGTGTGAGTGCTGAAGCGAAATCGCTTAAAGAGTTTGCGAGGTAAGTGCACCTATTTTCTTTAATTTTTTTGAAATTTAATACGACCCGGATTTGTGATTGCAAGCCTAAGCTATATTTGCATACTTAAAAATACCCCATGATTATTCCGACATATAAAATTTCGACCCTAAAATAAGACCCACAATCCCGAGATCATCTATCTATATATATAAAACTCAAATGTGACTGACTGACATATATATCTATCAACGCACAGCCCAAACCACTGAACGGATCGGCCTGAAATTTGGCATGCAGGTAGATGTTATGACGTAGGCATCCGCTAAGGAAGGATTTTGATCAATTCCCACGGGAATGGGAACCACGCGGGTGAAACCGCGGGCGGCCGCTAGTGGTTAGATATACTTACACTAACGCGTTTACACTACAAATACAATGAGTTTATATGAAAGAAACTAAATGCGCATTTGTTAGTTGACAACAGGACCGCGTAGTGTCCGTGGCTGGATGTGACAGGCTCTCACCGGGACACACGACCTGCGCCACTCCATAGCGCTCAGCTAATACGATAAATACTACACCCACTAGTAGGTATTGTCACAGATTTAGAGCTATTTTATTGCACTATAGCGCCCTCAATTGAAAACAAAAATCATAAAAACCAACTAGGTACTATTTTCACAGATCAAGAACCATTTGACCGTATTCTAGCGCCCCCAAGTGAAACTACTACTTTATTTGCTTTACTTGCTATTGAGTACGTTGCTAGTTACTTGTAAATATTTATAATTCACAAAAAAATAATTTATGAAAAAATATAAATACAAAAGTAATTTTGTCACATTGCCTACTTGTCTGTCTGTTACGTTTTCATACCCAAAACAAAATAATGAACCAATTTTGATTAATTTTGGCACATAGACCAAGGTCTCTCCAATAATCCCAAGGGAAAAGGCTATAACTTCTTTTTATCCAGTTATAAAACCGTTTCTAAGGGGTGGCAGAGTTAAAAGCTATTGACCAATAGTTGCTTAAAGTTTACAATCTAAACATTTTTAATTAAGGTCTGTTTTGTCCCGAGTTTAATTTCTCCCTTTTTATATTAAAAGAGACCACAAGAACCGAGTACACTCAGGAACAAAACGTCGAGTCCTCGACTCACCGCGACGGTTAACTCCGTTTAAACGAAGCGGTTAAAAAAAGCACCTCTTACTCCGGTCTTGATTAAATTTCCTTGTTAAATAAACTCAGCTTTTTATAAAGCTAATTCATTGCAGAGTGACGGCTCCGAGAAGTAGGAAGAGTTATGTTTTATACTTTAATTTTTATCCCTACATTTTATTTATTGTGTAAGGAGTAACTTCCTTCTCATTATGTTAAGCCGCTACTGCGGTCTAGACCTATAAAGAATATTTAACTAGCAATCGTCACTTAATTTACTGTTAACCTTTCATTTGAATTTCATTGCTCGCTAATTAATATTGCCCGAAAAAACATTCAGATCAATACAAACAGACCGCCTCCTCTGTTTGTGTTGATCTGAATGTTTTTTGAACAGTGGCCAAGCCGCTCGGGTATAAAAACACGGAGGTCGTGGGTTCGATTCCCGCCTTGGGTCTGGCTGGTGCTAGGACTTATTCAGAGTCCGATTACTCGGAACCCTGACGAACACTGATACTAACAAACCTACAATACGGTTATAAATATAAATTGTAATCTTCTTCTTCGTCCTAGCGTTTTCCCAGCCTAGTGCCGGGGTCCGCTTTCCTGCTTAACTTTCTCCACTTTGCCCGGTCTTCTGCATCATCAGGAGTGAGATCGTTCTCTGCCATGTCGGCCTGCACGACATCCAGCCAGCGCTTCTTGGGCCTACCGCGTGATCTAGGGTCTTGGACAGTTAATTCGAGGCAAATAAATATAAATTATAATAAAAATAATAATTTTCCTTGGGTCTGGTTGGTGGTAGGGCTTTTTCAGAGTCCGACTGGCTAGTACCACCCCCACAGGTAAAATCTGCTGCCATAACAGCTTTGGCTGTGTTCCGGCAGTATAAATGTGGGAGTCATACACTTGAATTCAAAGGTTCGAAGATCAGAAGAGCTTACAGTCTGGCAGCACATGGAGCGACGCTTCCTGGTGAAGTGTCCCTCAATGGAATAGGCCGCAGTGACCGCTCACCATCAGGTGGGCTGCGTGCATGTCTGCCAACTGACCTAATATCAAAAAGACATGTTACACACACCAAATCAATCGTCAATAATTTATTAGTTATAACCATAGAAACAATTTAAAAAATAGTTACCAAACTCGTAGTAGGTAATATTAACTGGTTCCATCTATCTATCCAACTTTAACTACAGCCCCATCGCTTATACTCATAACTTTTAAGAATGTGAATTTGTCAAATTACATTCGCTACCTCGACCCGAGTGACAAATTGTTGACGAAAATATTTCCAGTTCCATTATTCCATTCTCCTCGGCTCACACATCAAAGGTAAAACGTAATTGCGAAGCGAGAACTCCATATATGATACTAGTTTACGAGCTCGACTTTGCTCGGGGTGGATATAAAGTTTTAACGTTAGCGTTTGGTGTTTTTGTGGAAAAGAGAGGTATATAGTTGTCGTCGTCACTGCTCTTCCGAGCGTTTTTCACGCTTGCACCACAGAATACATTGTATGTAATAGTACTTTACATCATGGTCGAGAGTTTGGAAAAACTAGTTTATTTATACTAAACTAGCTTTCCTCCCGCGGTTTTTACCCGCGCGTAATCTCTTTTTTCAAATATTCCCCTTTTTCCCCACATTTCCGGGATCAAAAGTACCCTATGTTCACCGGGGATAGTGTAGCTTCCCAACAGTGAAAGAATTATTCAAATCGGTTCAGTAGTTTCAAAATTGTTATTCCCGCGGGAATGAGACGTTTCCCGTAGGAATTATATAGCCTATGTCCTAATCCGGGTTTTAAACTACACGTGTGCCAAATTTCATCTAAATCCGTTTAGCCGTTTAGGCGTGATTGAGGAACAAACATCCAAACATCTAAACATCCAAACATCCAAACATCCAGACTTTCGCATTTATAATATTAGTAGGATTGGAGTGACTGCCATCTGATCTCCGCAAACCTTGACAGGGGAAATAACTAAGCTAATCGGGCGATGTAGCCAT
This sequence comes from Mecyna flavalis, assembly GCA_949319885.1. Lineage (NCBI taxonomy): Eukaryota > Metazoa > Arthropoda > Insecta > Lepidoptera > Crambidae > Mecyna > Mecyna flavalis. The sequence continues at coordinate 4,025,467 of OX439413.1, forward strand.
ACGCAGTCGTTTGACTATACAGGTTCACTCACGAATTTTTCCGTCACCATCGAGCAAGTGATAAATTCGCACATAGAAAAATCCTAATGTGCAAGTCAAGAGATTCACAACGTCGATTACTAATTTAAAATAAACATTTATGAAACAATTTAACACAAATAAAATATAGAAAACCATAATTATTGTTAACAATCAGTGAGCATCAAACCAGACTACAAACAAACTTTATTGCATTCCAAAAACCTAATAACATTACTGGTTATATGAGACTTAATAACTGTCGTCTCGGTGTAGCAGGCGCAGGGCGGTGCCAAACAATAACTGCTTAGTTACTGTTTGGCCCTGAACTGTCTAAGGGCAGACGTGGCGCTAACCATCAGGTGTACGATCTGCTTGTCTTGTTACACATTGCAATAAAAAAAATAAACATAATCCAAATGTATTCAAATCATCTACATTCCCACATCAACATAAAAACAATTGTGACGCACAAACAGACACCCAACCCGCTGTTATACGTGCACATCCATCATCAACGAGTTAACATTTTAAAATGGCCTCTTTTTACAACTTCACAAAGCCATGTGTTTGCGCTGCGCATTTGCTCTTTAGCGACACATTTCAACCCTACCATTACGTTTTTACGTGAAATTTACTTTATTAGTGATGCATTTGATGCCACCGAAGATTGAAATCATTGACTTAGCTCACAGGATATCAAGGTTAAGGCCATAGTCGAGAAACGACAACCGTTGGGGTGAAAGAGATCTGGACTGCGGACTGCGTCTCGGTAAACGTTAGTGTAGGACGCCCTCAGGTTAGTTGGAGTGACGTTTCGCAAGGTGGTTGGTAGTAAAGTGGCGAGCGAGTAAGAGGTCGTTGGGGGAGGGCTATTAGCAGTGGACCTATGGCTGATACGATAATGATTTAATAAGTTAAATTAGGAAATATAAATATTTTTTGTCTCCATTTACATCATTACTGTCACCTATGTAGCTTTTGCAGTTAATAGAATAAGAATAAAGTTTGATAAAAATCTCCGAAATGACGTCCGGACCACTAAGGAACAAACAATACATTGCATATGCCAACTCCAATTAGTATTTTCTCTGTGGGATTACTCGGATCAATGCAAGCCTTCACTGAGTCAGTGACTTAGTGCTATCGCTCGTCGCTTGAGTCACTAACAAAAGAACTAGGTCCTTCTTTTTTAAATGAACTGAGCCCCTTAGTTATCTCGTTGCGACGCATTCGTTCTTCGATAGTAAAAGAGGTTGTTATAGACTTTTTACTAAGTTTTTATAGGATATTAGACTTTTCACTGGGTTATTTGTCGGGTACTGACATTTATCCGAGTAGGATATAATTATTATAGATTCTTTGCTACAATCGCAAATATGTACAAAGCAACTTTGCTGGCAAGGCCAAAAGCTCTAAAGTATTATTGATATTATTACAGTTGACTAATGTTAGTGAGTGTTAGTGACTAGGATACGGTTTGTTTTGAATGTGCCTTACTTAACTTTTTTGACTATAATGTGCCTTAGGTACTTAACTTTTTGTAAAATCTTAGTATGACAAAAATGAATCGCTGTAATACATATTATATAATAAGCGCACAACTTTAGAACATCACCAATAAAGTAGTAAGTAGTTTTATGTTTGTCATTAGAAAAATTTTTGTGTAAAAGATTTTTTTTTCAAAAATAACTATATTTTTTCAATAGTTACACCGCCGGGGCAATGCCGGGGTTATTAGCTAGTAAAAAAGAATCCTAGGACATTATTCACACAGCACTATTTTTCCTACAACTAAGCAAAGTTAGCTGTAAACATTGTAAATATTTTTTTGTAAGTTAATACGTGGTTTTTATACCTACACTTAATTAACATCGTATACTATTTGTACTCAATAAATTTATAATATTTCAATAAATATATAATAAAAACAGTGTTCTAACTTTTGCCAGTAACTTTTGTCAGTTAAGTACATACTAATGTACATAACTGACAAAGTTAGAATACTGCTGCTAAAGTAGTAAAAATGCTCTAGGGTAGCCCCTATATTGTTTATTATTGTAGTTTGTATTGTATTGTATTATTAAAATTCCACTTAAGTCAGTACTTAATGAATGAATCTCTTTGTACTCTTTGAGCTACAACTACAAAAAACCCTTGAAATACAGCCAGCATTCCATTTTTCCTCCTCCTAATGAACTACATGATAATAACCTTAATTAGCATTGCCTACTAATTAGTTTTTTTTTAAATTGCGGTAAAAGTTTTCGAAAAATAATTTTCATAACGGGCTTCCCTCACTCGTTGCGATATCCAGCGAAGGCCGAACTAAACGAGATAAATTATTGTAATTGCGTTGTAAAGTGGAACGAGAAAAAAACGGACAATTTAGTACCTCACGCTTGTTTTAAGGGTCCGTAGATTTTTATAACTGCTGTGCTATGTTTCTTTCACTGAGAGAGTAAGGTCTTCAAAATTCTATTCGGATGGGCATGGTATTGGTAGCAGGCAAAACCTCTTTCGATGCCAAGGTTATCCCTTAAAATTGGAGGGTTGGCGACGCGATGATGATGAAGATTCAAGATCAACGATATTTAAATTCGTTGTTCAAGATGCTATTAGGATAAATACCTTTTGGAATGGAGCGAAAAATGACGGCAACTGCGCTTGTCCGTAGCGTTAGCAACGCAAAATAATATCGCAGTTGACGTAATTTTTCGCTCAAATCCATAGATTAATAACGTAGTTTATGTATTAAACATTGTTATTATATAAGTATTAAACAGTGGATGTCTCACATTCATAAATGCAGTGGTCCTCTGTGAAGCCCCACCATTATATTAAGGGTCATATATCTGACAACACAACCCAAGAACTCAGTAGAGTAGATCCAACTAGTACAAGTTGTAAGTCCGCCTTCCAGCTAACTGAGTTAACTCATAGCGCATTGCTATCCGCGGCAAAAGAAAGTGTAAAACAACAAACTTCCCGCAATACACAGTAATTGCAGCTCAACTGAATAAAATGTTAAAAAGTACACAAGTTTTCTTTAACTACCGAGAGCAAACATGAAATTAAATTGTGGCCAAGCGGGTGCATTTACATCCGAAGATGTTTTTATCCGGACCGTTTTAATTTATGAAAAACTATGAACAGTTTTATATTCTTGAGGTTGGGGGAACTGGAATTTATTGTTCTGCGGGAATGGACTCTTTCGAGTTTTGTTCTTTTAGAGTAGCTTTTCCGGGTTGGATGTGTACGTTAAAACGTTTAGTGCTTCTACTATTTACTGTTTGCGACTTGGTACGTTTGAAAGGAAGTGTTCAACCCAGTTCGACTAAACTTAATGTTTGATCCAATAGTTTTGTTTATTATCACTTCAGTTGAAAGAAATGCATACTGCGGCTTTGGCGGCTTAATGATTGGACACATTTACCAGTAACATCGCTAAAATGTGTTGCCAAAGGTACTCCTCTGATCTTCGACTTCGAGCCCCTCATTTCAAGTGTGTCAGCTCCCAGATGCATCTGAACATAGACAAAAGTGTTATGGCGGCAGATTTCACATGTGAGGGTTGTAACCATCAAGTCAGACTCTGAGAAAGTTTCCCAACCAAGCGGCTTATCTGGAACAATTTCCATGAATTACTATTTCTTGTAACTTTATTGTAGCCTTCCGCCCGCGGTTTCACCCGCGCGTAATTTCTTTTTTCAAATATCGCCCCCTTTCCCCCACATTTTCGGGATCAAAAGTACCCTATGTTCACCGGGGATAGTGTAGCTATCCAACAGTGAAAGAATTATTCAAATCGGTTCAGTAGTTTCGGAGCCTATTCAATTTCTTTCCTCTTTATAATATTAGTATAGACTAGCCTTCCGCCCGCGGTTTCACCCGCGCGTAATTTCTTTTGTCAATTATCCCCCCCTTACACCCACATTTCCGTGATCAAACCCGGGGATAGTGTAGCTTTCCAACAGTGAAAAATTTTTCCAAATCGGTTCAGTAGTTGCGGAGCCTATTCAATACAAACAAACAATCAAATCTTCCTCTTTTTTACATTGGTATAGATAAAACCAGTAGCATTGAAGTCGTTCCTTTATCAATTTCTAGAGTCTATATGATGTTGTCCAATACCTATTCATTTAATATTACCACATACATCGTACATATTTCCTACATGAAATCCTATCCCTGTCACTCCTAATGCAATTTTTAGCAAACGCAGTGGCTTTGCCGTTTTAACAAATCCGTTATTTGCATAATTTTATAAAACTCGTCCGTTCTGTCCACAAGTGTGAATCTCTTTTTTGCTTAGTTCACAGTGTAAATTGTCGTATCAGCCGCGGTAAAAATCTCAGCCTGAATTATGTTTAATTTCCTCGGCGCCGCGGTTAATCATGACTCGCTGGTACCTGCAAATGTTATATTTCTTTCTTGACGCCATTTCTTGAGTTTTTAAACCACTTCAATTTATTGTAGCATCTCTTTGTGTTTCTCGGTTGTGTTTTAATGGTTTGTTGAGTAGATTTGTTTAAAGTGATTCATATATGTACAAAGACTGCTGCCTCGGTTTTGCTCCGGAAATTATCATTGACACACCTTGTCCTAATAGTACTCGTAACCAATGTCCTACAACCTAAAACATTAGGGCAATTCAATAATTCCTTTGTAACCCCTGATGATACTCATAATATTATTGCTAATTATGAGATTAGGCAAACGTAACAGCCCTTTCACACGGCATCCAGTTTTGCAGGACCGGCTTTTTACTGTATCCTGCAAAGCTGGACGGTGTGTTCACACGGCAGTTCAGTTTTGCGGGATCCAGTAAAAAGCCGGTCCTGCAAAACTGGACTGCCGTGTGAACACTGCTATATAAATATTTGTGCGACTAATTCAGTTTTGCGGGATCCAGTAAAAAGCCGGTCCTGCAAAACTGGACTGCCGTGTGAACACTGCTATATAATTATTTGTGCGACTAAACGGGATCCCGCTTTTTACTGGACGACGGATCCAGTTTCTAGTGACAAAACCGAATGCCGGATCGGGTTTTTGCAGTATCCCGCATGCGGGATGCTCGTGTGAATGCTATCATATAAACACATTCGCCATCAAACGGGATCCTGCAAAAAACGGGATCCTGCAAAAAACTGGACTGCCCGTGTGAAAGCGCTGTTACTCAACCTTTCATTATTTGTCTTATACTATGAAAGCCAGACAGATAAGTTAGAATATACATAAAATAATAGCGATCGTATCGACCCCAATATCATTGGTAAGCAAACACTACTTCTGAAACATGGCACACGTAAAATCGGTCATGTAACCAAACTATAAACTTTCTCTAACCGTAAAGAAGTTACACTATCACAACCTCATCTTCGCAAAGATGAGCCTAATGTCTCCAGCAAAATTGGCGCTTTGTATTCCCAGCGAATATGAATCATAGAACATTTAGGCAGTTTTATGGCATCCGTAAACTCAAGAAGAGACCGCTATCTCACTTAGTTCGCGCAGTCGTTTATGCGGCAGTAAAATATGAAGAAAACATCCGAAATAAAGGTGTAACGTTAAACTTGGCCGATGATAACAATATACCTGGCTCATAAAAAATTTAGACCCCGCGTATAAAGTTTTATTTTGTTTGCGTAGATGGGTAGTGTTAAGGCTGTTTCACATGGAGTTATCGTGGTTTTGGGATGGAAAAGTCCTTGAGTGGTAATCCTCCCTCACAAGGTCCGATTACCTTTAAGCGCGATTGGGCCAATTCGCGATTGGTCCAATTGTCAAAAAAACTAATATATTCGCGATTGGCCCTATTGTGAATCGGACCATCAGCGAATTTGTAATTGTTTTTTACGATTAGACCAATTACGAATTAGCCCAATCGCGCCTTACCGGTTCGATTTTATCATAAAGATGGCGGATGGCGCAGGACGGATCAGTCTGGAGATCTTTAGGGGGGCTGTGTTGTAAACGTCTCACCGATTAAAATATGATTAATAAATGATGTTGAATAGTGTGACAGAAAGAGACAAGAAAGAATATAATATTGCAATTCCACCTGGGTTCTAGTTTGTGGTAAGGACTTTCTCAGATTCAAACTGTGTAACTTCCGGAAGTTAAAACTATAAGGTCCTGTCTTCCGAGATTATTAATAGGAGCCAATACACTTGCAATTGACTCGAACACAATAAGAGCTGACAAGTAGTACGTCAGCACATGTAACGATGTTTTCTTATGCCGTGTTTTTATGAAGCAAACGAGCAAGTGACACCTGATACCAGTAGTAACTACTAGAGACTGCCGCTGTCCAAGGGCGGTTAAATCTCAGTCGTTTTTGCACGTCACAACTGAGTAAAGGATTGACATGATTGGTATGGAGATGGTTTGGAAGATCACATTCCTGTGGGATTCCTATACGAGTACATCACGAGGGTGGAGTCTAGACTATATTTTTTTTATTATGTTTTAATTTGTTACCTGTCAGTGTATACTTGGCTTAATGTGTTTGTTGCGGAAAGTGGTGTTGCCAGCTTCTGGTTTGTATTTTATGGGCTATATGGATTGGGCTCTCCAGCGTTTATAGACATCAGAATGCTTGATACGCTTAATTGAGGCCAGAGAGAGATACTATTTTCTTTCTATTCAACTGAGAAACTCTCGCTTTTATAAAATCTAGTGGTATAAGTACCGGACCGGGAACAAGAGGTTCCTGGGCTTGGTTCCCGGATCAGGAAAAATTTGTGTCGGACTTTTAGAAAACAGATAAGATAAGTCCAGAGTGAATATGCTATATTTGGGTTAGCATGTACAAGCCTAGGCCGCATCACACTTACCATCAGGTGAGATTGTGGTCAAATGGATAACCCTTTTGGCATAAAAAAAAACAGTTTCTGTGTGTTTTCACAAAGCAGCATTTGGCAAGCGTAGTGATTAAGCCAGTACGGGTGTGCCGATGACTTGATTTGCTATGCCCTGCATTGAGATATTAAAACAGCTGATACTCACAACTGAAAGACTGCATTGCAATGCACAAACATAGTTAACTTCTGGGAAAGCACATTTTTGAACAAGAAGAAGCTTTGGCCACCCCCACGAATACTACAAGCTCTGCTTAGTTTCGGGTTAGAATGTGTTGTTTGAATATGTTCTGTTAGAAGAATAATTGGTTCAATCGATTTACACATCACTATGGTCAACGCGGGCGGTGCCCTGCACTAGTCGGGGAGATTGACAGATAGATTTTACCGCGCTTGCTATAATGCCGAATATTGTAAAAGTATATTAATTAAAATTATCAAGAGAAATGCATTTATATCTAACAGTTCATAGAACATGATTCAATTCAAACCACGGGTTCAGACCGTTTTCGTCCGTCCGTTTATAAAATATGCTCTTCGGTAGAATCGCAACAATCAGACCAACCAAAAACATTTAAAAGTAAAAGTAAAAGTAAAGTAAAATCATTTATTTGCAGAATTAACAAAACCCATTGGGCATGCAAATAGTAATAAAAGAATAACATAATAAATTGACATGATACAAATGCTATATATATAATTATTAAAACAAAACCGTTATATAATTCAAGGGGCAGTCGATATAATACAGATTCATAAATTAAACAAAGTTAAAAGTAAAAGGTCCAATATAAGTCATAAGATAGTAAATTTAGTCATATATTTGGGCAAAATATTCTTTGATGTCATAAAATGGTCTGTTTCGAAAATAATTTTGTAACTTTTTTACGAAAGACTTTATATCTGCTGATTCTCTTATGTCACGATCTAGAGCATTAAATACTTTTATGGACATAAAGTTCAGGCTATTTTTAAAATGTGTATACTGGGGTTTTGGTAGAAGTATCCTATCATTGTTCCTGAGAGGATATGGTTGAGAGTCGGCCACGCGCAAAAGGTTATTGCGGTGACGGTATACATGTAGGCAGACTTGAAAGAGATATAAGGACACCACTGTCATAATTTTATTATCTTTAAACATCGTTCTATGTGTGCTAGGGATACTACTACAACCCTCAATCAATCTTATAGCTTTCTTTTGTAACAGCAGTACTTTCTTAACTTGGCAGCCATTTCCCCACACTTCCAGGCCATATCGCATTATGCTCTCGAAGTAGGCAAAGTACACGCTTCTTAATGTTTTTTTATCTGCAGCTTTACTTAAACTTTTAAGGCAGTAGCACGCACTGGCTAACCTTTTGGTTATCTTTTCTATATGATTATGCCATCTAAGGAAAGGATCCAATTCTATACCAAGGAAAGAAATGCATTTTGATTTTTCGATGGTTATTTTACATAAGTGGTCTGGGCTATTGACACATCGCCTAAATATCATATAGTAACTTTTTTCCTCATTTATTTTGAGGCCATTGGCGCTGAACCATTCCAAAAGTCGATCCCAACTCGTTTGAATATAATAATCCAGTTCAGAGAAAGAAGCACTCTTAAATATTATACTGGTATCATCAGCGTACAGATAAGGGGTTCCATAAGGAATACAATAGGGTAAGTCGTTTATAAAGATGAGAAAAAATAGTGGCCCAAGTACTGAGCCCTGTGGGACACCACTTTCTACCTTTTGAGGCCTAGAACGTGTGACCTTCACTTGACCATTGCCATCAATAGATTTCAATTCAACGTATTGCGTTCTATTGGTGAGGTAAGATCTAAAAAGTTCCAAAGCTATACCGCGCACGCCATAATATTCCAATTTATTTAGCAATATTTTATGATTTACACAATCAAAAGCCTTTGATAGGTCACAGAATAGGCCCCCACACTTTGACCCTTCATTTAAAGAGTTCAGCACTTCGTTCACTAAACTAGATATAGCAGTACCAGTACTTAAGTTTCGTCTAAATCCAAATTGGTTACGTGTCAGATACTGATTTTTCTCAAAGTACTCCTCCAAGGTGGCATGTAAAACTTTTTCAAATATTTTCGAAATCACAGAGAGCAATGATATGGGTCTGTAGTTGTTGATATCTGTCTTCTTACCCTTTTTGTAAATAGGCACGATTTTAGCTTGCTTAAGTGCGTCTGGGAAAGAACCATTCGTTATACAATTATTGAATATCATGCAAAGAGGAATGCTAAAAATGTCAATATGTTTTTTAATGATAGTTGTACTAAGGTTATCCGGTCCACATGCATTACTATTTTTTAGTGTTTTGGTTATTGCAATGATTTGAGGTTCCACAACAGGAGCAATAAACAATGACTTAGATTCTGGAATCAATACTTTCTTAAGAAATTTTTCATAATCAAGATTTTTGGGATCCACGGTATTTTGACCCACATTAATAAAAAAGTCATTGAATTTGCCTGCAATTGTGCTGGCATCTTTAGTTATGTTATTATCAATACTTAGTTTCCATTCCGTTGTATTACATGCCTTTTTACCTGAATTTTCCTTTATTACATTCCAGGTGGCTTTTACCTTATTTTTAGATTTACTAATAAAATTATGTATGTGTAATTTCTTCGCTGTAAGAAGCGCCTTTTTTAAAATATATTTGTATTTCTTATAGAAATCCATGTCTGGTTCGCTTTTAGTATTTTTAATTTTTTGGTATAACATTCTTTTTCTTCTACAAGAAATCCTTATCCCCTTCGACATCCATTTGTTTTCCTTTGTTTTTAGACTAATCGTTTTTAGTGGAAAATGTATGTTCATTAAATCGGACACCGTATCATTAAATGCTAATAACATTTGGTTGCAATCAAGACTCTCAAACTTCTTATTCCAATCGACAGAACCCAAATCCTCACGAAAAGCCAAAATTGCTTTTTTTGTGAAATGTCTTTTCGTAATTGTTTTTTTAATAGCTACATTACGGCGAGATATTTGATTCAATTTCAAAATCTGTGCATCGTGATCTGAGAAATGTCATTAAAGTCCCATTAATTAATCCAACGCAAAAATTATTACACTGATCGCTTTCCATTACATTTGCACCAGTCTTGCACTATCAATCATTAAGTTAACTATATGCCGGTGCCTGACCAATCAGGGAGATTTACGGTGAACAATTAAAAAGATTAATATCGCACCGTCAAAAGCAAACCATTAATTCGTTTGGGTGACGTCACTGGCTGTCTGCGGTTGTCTCTCTCCCTCGCCTCGTTTTCATTACGGCTGTGTCCATGTGGCCGATGTGAAGAGGACTGGGTTTTTAATAGTTATTTATGTGACTGTTGCATAATGAGGGTCATTAAAATACGAATGTGGTTTTATGAAACGAACGAAGTGAGTTTCATAAAAGGATCACATGAGTATTTTAATGCCTAATTATGTACAGTCACATACATAACTTTATCTTCATTCATACGATAAATGTATATTTTAAAGTCAGGATCGATGTGAAACCGCGTGGAATATAATCCGTAGTACCAGGAGAGCAGAGAAGAACAAGAAGCTAGGCTAGTTCGCGTCTTTCAAACTCTTTGATTTAATGAATAGTTACACTGCGGTTATGCTCTCCTGGTACCTTTGAAAATACATCAAGATGTTTTGCTTACATATGTTAGCTTCAAATCCATTAATTTTTACTTTTTAAGAAAGGAGTTCGGCAGAAATGGGCTCGATCTTAAGCGTTCGTTCCACTATTCAAAATATAATTAATATTCGTTACAAGATTTTTAATATGTAAATTCAATTTTAATTAATAATTTTACCCCGGGATAAAAATATAATCTAATAAATGAAAATACTATTGGTTTTGTAGTGCATCCGGTGTGTTATGTGCATAGTGCATAGTACGTCCGGTAAAATAATCATAATGTTGCTAGTTATGATACTTAAATACTGATTTTCCGATCAGATCCCTGCAGATCCCATACAAATGACAGCTTAGAATAGAGGCACGATAATTTTCTGAAAAAATTATGGCAACAGAAAAGTAAAAAAAAATCAAATGTCATACAACGTCTGTCAATCATTCGTTTCTGTTTGTTTTGAATAACTTATGTGAATTATTTTGTTTTGTCGTTATTGTTGGAATGCTTGGTTTAATATTTGACGACTTTCGCTACGTTTAAATGACGGTTTCAGCTAAAACAAACGACCTAAGCTTTTCTTACAACGGATCCAGTGAACTCGACAATTGGGGTTATTTTTGTAGAAATCAAAATCATCCTATAACTATTTTTTCCCAGGGAGTGGATTTATAAATTGTAGTGTATTTGGAATATTACTTCATTTTCTACATAATAATAGTAAATCGGTAAGTGTAATTCATAAAAAATCAAGGCCCAACGTTCTATGGATGTTCGCCCGTCTTCTTTGAACGTAATAAAAGTATCGATTACCGATACTAAAATGTAAACATTACGATGCAGCCACAGATACTTATATCTAAATGTAGGGCGTTTGCTCATCGCTCCTGACTATAAAATAGACATATTATGGTATGGATGTAGATAAAAAGATTAATAACTGCCTCCGTGGTACAGTGGTAAGAGCGTTGGGCACTAAAACCTGGAGGTGTTGGTTCCAATCCCGCAGGGAAGCATCACTTTGTTCGATTGTTTCCAGTTTGGTAAGGGTATTGCAGGCCTTGAAATCACCTGAATGTCTGAAAAGAATGATGATTCCGTGCTTCGGAAGGCACATTAAGACGTTGGTCCTATGTTCCAAGTAGGTCTGGTTTCCCTTGTAAGGGTTACGGCGGTTAGATGGCAATAGCTCCATTTGAAATAAACAGGCTTGTCGAATCTGGGATCATCTTCGAAGCGGACTCTTGGACTTATTTTGCGGAAGAGAATGTTTTTTTTTAAGCCTTATTTCGTCCAACTAATTACTGGATTCCTTGAGTATACTTCGGACCTGAAATGGACAAACGAGTACCCGCCATATGACGGTATCTATACCGGTCCATCAATGGTCCATCATACAAGGGGTACCCTGTTGAATTTTATTATATAAAGATCAATAGTTATTTCTCAAAAACAGTTTCTAGGCTGTTTAAAATTTTGCACACCTCTCCGTGTAAGGTGCATCTCCCCCCCCCCCCCCTTTTAATCGTCCTATGTTATAAATGAATATAGCTATCCTATATATACCTATATTATAATAGACTGGACTTTGAACATCTATCCAATTGAGAACTTTCTCTATTTTTTAAAATAAGTCAGTCAAAAGAATTAACAACGCGTGGTGACCCCAGTAGCCGCAGTCCTCTCTGTTGACATCACGGCTGTCAAAAGCGTAATCTATCCGATATTAGTGTCGCGACACGTGTCATTCCGAATCACCATTAATAACACCGATTGACAGATATTATATTAAATTGGAGGGATAATGCCTTATTGGACGAGTGGTTTAATCATGGGGTCCTTGGTTCAACACTCGGGCCGGACAAAACTGAGAGTTATATTGCACTATCACTACTAGTACTCTATAAAACGTAACATGATTAGAATGACAGCTGTCAAAGTGTTGTGGCTCTCTCGCTCGCTCTCAATAAACCTCTATCGATGTGTCTCATCTCTAAGATTTTTTTTTTTTTGTAGAGTGAGACACATCGATAGAGGTTTATTGAGAGCGAGCGAGAGAGCCACAACACTTTGACAGCTGTCATTCTAATCATGTTACGTTTTAAGGAGTATAGTCTTCCGTCTGCAGCTTTGCCTACGTGGTATACTGCAAGAATTAGATATTTTTAAGAGATCGTTATGCAGCTCCTACACTATACCCAATGCAAAACAGAACCCACGAAACGAAACCATTTTTTGACAAAAATATGATATAACGTTGATAAAGCAGTTCACACGTCAAATAACATCTTCCGACAAACTTGAAAAACGATTCCACCTTACCAGAGTTATAGCGAACGTCTACAAAATATCCAGCAAGTATGTTTGCGTGGCGAGTCATAAAGCGGGCTTAGCGCAGGTATTGGGTGCGGGATATTGGCTTGGCTGGCGTAGAGACCACTCCAGCAGTGAGTGGGTGCTAGCAGAGGGCAATTCGTATCGCTACACTAGCAAGCTTTTTAGAAATACGACGTTATCGCCAAAGAGTATGACGTTTTTCGGGGATGAAAATTAGAATGTGTCACTCTCGAGCTCCCAAATAATAAAAATCACCTTGATCCGTTGTGCACTTGTGCAGTTGCAACGTTCCTTTCAGCCGTGTTGGCAACCAAACTTCGCAACCGGTTGCGAAGTTTGGTTGCCAACACGGCCGAAAGGGCAACGTTTAGTACTGGCAAACAAAAACACTCCTGATTTTGTTTTCGGAAGGCACTGTGCACTATCGCGGGATAAAAAATAGCCTTGCATGTAGGTAGTATACTTAGCTCGGAGGAAGATCTTCTCTATTAGCTAAAGTCATCATACCTGACCTTCATATTACGAGTATGTATCCGACTAATTCTATTACATAACAAAAATTATGCTGCCATCCTGTCCCCCGCCCATCGATATTATTTCACTTAGGAATCCAAACGTATCAGTCCTACGCCACCCTTTTCGTGAATTCCGGCAAACTTAATGAAAATCTAATACTTTTTTTTATCATCTAAGCTTCGCAACCCAATCGGTCTCTATGACTCTCGAGTAAGTACCGATTTAGCATAGTTGGTTCCTCTACTTTAAAGAGGGAGAGTGGGAGCCCTACTAATGATGCGTCTCTCGGTACATGTTCACCACTCGAGGACCTTTTCGCCCACCGGCCGTCAGTCCACGCAATAATGTGCGCTATACGCTTATTCGAAATACAAACAGCAAAATAGTTTTTAGTCTTAATTCACCCGTTGATTACAGTCACGACAACAGAAAATATTGCGATATTCGTCGCCTGCTGTTATCACAAATAACATTGGTTCCTTTTCAAAGGAAATTGGAAGTGGGCTTACGACTAAATTATTCATATTCATGCCAGGTGGAGCCGTATTATTATTACATTTGACATTTTGTTCTGATTACGAAATGAAGGTGAAAATGGGTTACATAAATCTGATTCGGAAACAGATTATTCTTATCGGATATTATCAATTATCAGGATAAATTGCTGAGTTGTGCCAGCGAGGGAGCTGTTGGATTGAGTAAATCATGCCACACTACAAGGTAAATGCCCCCAACATTGAAGTTACGATATGCATGCTTTTACAGATGTTGATGTGGATCACAATTTACATAGGTTCTCACTATTATATTATACTAGCCTTCCGCCCACTGTTTCACCCGCGCGTAATCTCTTTTTTCAAATATTCCCCTTTCCCCAACATTTCCGGGATCAAAAGTATTAAAAGTAGATTACTTTAGTAAGTAGTGTAGCTTTTCAACATTGAAAGAATTATTCAAATCGGTTCAGTAGTTTCAAAATTGTTATTCCACCCAGTCCATTCTACATTTGTCCCTTATAAAAAAGAAGTCGTTGTTATCTATTAAAGTAACTATTTGACTTCAGAATCAAGGCGTATTCTTCGATTTGCGAAGACAAACCACAATTCGACAATTTCTTTTGAAAAAAGCAACATGTTGTGCAGATAATTTTACCACCCTTCCATATCCCTTCCCATCTCGCCTAGTTGATCGTGTCAAACATTTCCCGTTGTATAAAATTCCAATTCCAAGTATATTTACGGTAATAGCAAGTGGACCCTAATAAACAAAGTAACACAAGGCCGCGATGGATAAGGAAGTTTTAGCGAAGTTTTTTACCCGAGTAAATGTTAGATACTTTTAATTTTACTCGGGTAAAAAAACAGGGTTGCGGCCACCGTGCCACAGTATTACAATACGCTGATATTATTATTGAGAAACTTCCAAAAAGCTTATAATTTTTATTACAACAATCTTGCTAAAGCTGTACCACAGATTACTAAAAGCTGTACCAAATATGGCTCTTCTTCATGTGACCGAGAATGTGCTTTTAAGCACCAAAACTGTAGCTAGTGCACTTCATAACTATGCTATGTTTCAGTGAGTGAGGTCACAATTGTAGAGAGTATTCGTATTAATCGGTACATTCGACATATTTTTTCATATTCGTATTCGGCCGAATGTTCGGTTGAATTGCCGAATAATAACCGAATATTAAAATTATTGTTAATATTAAAAAAAGGGAACATTGAAATATACAGTAAGGTTAAATTATTAACTAAATAAGTGTGGTTTATTGCGAAAGTTTTGTATAATTTAAAAAAAATGAAAGAAGTACTTCTTTTTGTACCAATTATTTATTTTGAAATAAAAAAAGATAATGAAACCAACCATAAAAAACCTTTTGCAACATAAAAACTAGGAATTGTCATAACTATTAAATTTTAGTTTTAATTCAAAGTCAACCGAATGTTTCGGCCGAATCATTCGGTTCGGTACATTTTGAACCGAATATTCGGCCCAACATTCGTATTCGGTTGAATCTACATTCGGTGCATCTCTAGGCTATATATTGTTGACGGAAGAATCAATATTAGCTGCCAACGTTAGTTTATCCTTCAAATTATAGGGTCTGCGACGCTCGAGTGACGCCTCTAGTGTTGCAAGCGTCCATAAGCATTCGTAACCGCCTACCATCAGACAATTTATGGGATAAAAAGAGTGACGCAAGTTTCTCTCATGTAAGACTCAGTACTAAAAATGTTTGTTGGTCCCACTACTCACGAAACTATACTTCGGTTTCCCCAAAATATCAGAGAGGGAAAAGCCAGTGCCGTGTGTCGTTTAAAGTTCAGAATAATTAGTTGAATTAACAATTCTAAATGCTCATTATTCATGGTAATTATGTATCAATCAGCCTTAATTAAGGCATCACAAGATTAATAATTTTAGTTTTCATTTAGTAGCAAGTTATTAGTGGAAAACCATTGCGTATATCCTTTTAAAAAGCAAAGATATTCCTGATCTGTAGGCAGTTGAACCTCTTCAAAGATAAAGCAAGAATCCCGCAGGTTCCCGCGCTCCAGCGAACAATGCACCGTTCGGGATAGTTCCCGGAATTCCCGCTTTGCTTTTGATTAGCGGCGATGGCGATTCGTCAGCGATCCACGGCTAAAGAGCTGTGTCGACTACAGTCGACGGATAATTGGCAGGAGAGACTAAATTAACTGCGGCTAGTTTGATATGGTGTAAGGTTTAGAAGTCGGCTATTACACCAGAGGTCGCGGTCGATCCCCGCACTATACAAATATTGTGTGCCATGAAACACTCATTAAATTATGTACCTAGCGAAAGCACTTGTGTTATGGGTGTCAGAAACAACGAAGGTACCAAAAATTGTATATTTAACTACAAATAAACATCCAGATACCGAACAAACACAAATGTTCATCACATCATCGTTGACATTATACGTACTAGAATCTATACTTTTGACTTCCAAAATGACTGACTACTTTTTATTTATATAATCTGAATTCAATTAAATGTGAATTATTATTGTAAATGTTAAAATTTAATTGTATCTAATGATTTTGTTAAGTGACCTGATAATGTAAATTAATCGCATGACGACAAAATGTTTGCTTATCGTTAATCGGTAAAACATGCATGCCCAAACTCGTATTTTATAAGATCTTAAAATGTACCATGTTTTATGCAAATAAAGAAATCTATCTATCTATCTCATAAGTGGTTGTCCTGGGTCATGGGTGGGATTCGAACCCGCGACCCCTGGCGCATAGAGCAGGGTCACTACAAAATGCGCCATCGGGTCAGTCAAAGTCAGCCTATGGACGCTTGTATCATCAGAGGCATCACCAATTGAGCTCTGGAGAACTTTCTCAGAAACATATCACAATAGTTACAAAGTACTACTTCACTATGGTCTGTAAGGTGGAGGTACTTCCCCAGACGAGCGGATCATTCAAAGATCCACTAAGGTCTACCAGTCTTTCTTTTTATGTCAGAGGCGGCAGACGAGACCGCGGGTCGCCTGATGGTAAGCAAACACCGCCGCCCATGGACATCTGCAAAACCAGAGGGATTGCTAATGTGTTGCCGGCCTTTTAAGGGGGGGGGGGGGCCTTCGGCACTCTCACAAACCAGACGAAATGCAATAGTAGGCACTATTATTTCACGCTGGTGTTATGTGAGAGGGTGGTACTTCCCCGAACGAGCCGGCCCATTCGTGCTGTAAAACAGCATGGCTCTACCACAAGTAAACTCTGTAAGTACACACACAAGTAATAAGTCTGAATACGATACGAAATACGAGTAAATATGTGAAACAATCCGTTTTAATTACCCCAGTTATTAGAACAATTGGCCACAACAGCAGGTTTATAAGGTGTAGTGTTGCCAACGCCACTCCGCGGCAGTTCTTGACTAACTCAAGAAGCGTGTGTCGGTAACTTTTAATGAAATTAACAACAATATATGAAACTGTAACCTGAGGTAGGCAAACTTCGTGGTGTGCTAGTGCGAGGCGATACTTTTGCTGCTGGGAAGCGTATGAGTTTCCATCGTTCTTGGTACAGGTACCGTGGCAAACTTCTTGAATATCGGGTGGGGATTTCCCAGAACCAACACAAATTTTGACACGCCTTGAATAGCGCTCGCGGGCGTTCGGGAGATTCGCGCGCGCTATTTGTCACGCGCAAGTGCAGATGCACCCACTTTCCCCCTCTCCGTCGACCGATGTTCAACAAGTTTGCCGGTACCTGTACTAAGTAAAAAGGTTCTCACGGTGTCAACACACCCTTGCCTCGATTGCAGTCCCATTGAACTCACTCTGGAATTTGGCCTGTGCGTCAGGCGTCGTGGGTTTGAATCTAAGACAAACGTTTATGTGATAAAAGTTTGTGTTTGTTCTGTGTGTGGAATATATTTTTTGTACCTTCGTTGTTACTGTTACCCAATATACGAGTGCTTTTGCTATTTACTTTGGAGTCAGATCAATATATGTACATACATGTGATGTTTTCCGATATTTATTTATTTACTAGACGGTTAGAGTAAAGACGTCACTTCTTAATCGGTTTGATCATCTTTAAATTTTGAAATTACGTATATCACAAAACAAAAGACCATTAATGCTACATTACTCCCCTATTTCCAATTTAATAAACTCCGAACGAGTCTATCGCTAGAACACGGGCAATTTACCCGTTCCATTCCAGCTAATTTATCGCAAACTAAAACATTAACAATTTGGCATGGCCCCATAACACGGCGATGCGTCAAAGGTAATCGCACTGTTGAGCTCGTAGGTACACGCCTTGTTTAGATAGCTCGTAATACGATAGCTGTAAAGTTGAAAATTGTGTTACATTTTGCTCATTTGTTTTGTTGGGTTAAGGGCGGATAAATACATGCGTTTTGTTGCTATTCAGTTAAGACACTTTTGCCCGGCAGAGAAAGCATCTAACTAAGCCGCTCTCGACCCAGCATCTGTAAGTAACTCGACATTGAAGACGTTCGTCTTGCTCCCAAAAAACTAACTCCGTTTCTACTGAACAGATGTCGCATTTGGTAGAACATAGTTCTTATCCAGCCCAGGACAAACATTTACGTAAATAAACAATTGTGTTTGTCCTGTCTGGATGTGTATTTATATTAAAGTACATATTTGTGGTATCTTCATTGTCTCTTATACCCATAACTCAAGCCAGTTACTTCGCAAACTAAAACATTAACAATTTGGCATAGCCCCATAACACGGCGATGCGTCAAAGGTAACATCGCACTGTTGAGCTCGTAGGTACACGCCTTGTGTAGATAGCTCGTAATACGATAGCTGTAAAGTTGAAAATTGTGTTATTGCTCATTTGTTTTGTTGGGTTTAGGGCGGGTGAATACGTGCGTTTTGACCACAGTCACTTAAGACACTATTTCTTTTTCCTGTAGGAGAATGCTAAGCACCAGAACCAAGCACCTGAAAGTGTGGGATTTGGGACTGAATGCATTGCTCCCATGATCTAAGCAACCGATGGCGCATGGCGCATTTGATAGTGACCCTGCCCTAGGCATCAGAGGTCGAGGGTTCGAATTGTATCCAGGACAAAAATTTATTTGTTGAAAACTTGTGCACGTGGACCCTGATATCATCGTGACAAGTCAGAGGAAACACATTTGGCGACAGTTTGTTTTTATTTTTATTTATTACTAGCCTTCCGCCTGCGGTTCCACCCGCGCGTAATCTCTTATTTCAATTATCCCCCCCTTGCCTTCACATTTCCGGGATCAAAAGTACGAGTATGATATGGGGATAGTGTAGCTTTCCAACAGTGAAATATTTGTTCAAATCGGTTCAGTAGTTTCAAAATTGTTATTACTGCGTGAATTTTATAGCCTATGTCCTAATCCGGGTTATAAACTATACGTGTGCCAAATTTCATCTAAATCCGTTCAGCCGTTTAGGCGCGATTGAGTAACAATCATCCAAACATCTGAACATCCAAACATCCAGACTTTCGCATTTATAATATTAGTAGGATCTGCTTGGATACGTTAGCCGGCGACGTTGCCATTCGCGTTCTAATGAGGCAGGGCTCTTATGTGTGTTAGTCGCTCGTGTGCGTCTGTCCTGTGGTACAGTGGCGGCAGCTGCGCGGTTTGCAAATGAACGTTACTCGGACAATGTCCGCGGACGTCCGTTTTAATTTCGCTTTATGGGGGTTTATTACGCGCGGGAACTAACCTTTTGGATACGAAAGTTTTTTTGAAGATGTCTTGGAATATTTATCTATTGACGAGCAGTTTGGTGTAATGGTTGAGAAGTCGGCTATTACACCAAGGGTCGCGGGTTCGATCCCCGCACGGTACGAACATTTGTGTGCATGAACATGTTTGTTTGTATCGGTCTGGGTATTTCTAATTATGTATTGTATTTAAAAAAAAGTACTTAAGTAATGTTTATCCGTTGTCTAGCACCCATAGTAAAAGCTATGCTTAGTTTGGGGCTAGATGGCGCTGTGTAAAAAAAATCCTGGGATATTTATTTATTTATTTATGTCACTATGCAAAAAAGTTCGTATTCCTTTCGAAAAGTGCAAAATCACAGCACTCGCTAGGGATGGCAAATATTTTGAGGAAATTTACATACTCTACCTGAACTAGTTTGATTTCAAGTACACTGACTCCACCATTGATATTGCCGGAACACTATTTAAGGCTAGGCAGGAATCGAACCCACGTTCTCCATTTTTATCCAAGATTTATATTCAACCAGCATAACACTGTTCCGCGAAAGCGGTCAAAACAGGTACGAAACAAACAAAGTCCCATTGAAACATGTCCACGATTTAATATCGGTCGAGACAAGACGTCGGCAAACAGCGTGAAGTGTAGTGTAGCATCAATCCGCGGAACTTTTCCAATATCAACTTAAATTTTGATCGAGTTTCGGCGTCACTCCGGGGTTTATGTGTTACGCAACAGAGTTGAGATACTTACGCACTTTGATTACGTCGGGAATGTTCTTTCATACTTTGACTTTTGCTTGAGCCAAGTTTCAAGAGTCACTTCACATGCTTCGAATCTCGATCGATGGTTTGAACCTCGATGCGCAACTATGGATTCTATAGTGGAGTCATTTTAATAGGTAACATTTGACATTTCATTTATGCAAAGAAAAATATACCTTACACTAAAGTAATAAAACTCAAGAAAACAGCATCAGTTTTTTTAATACAATTATTTATTTAGAAAGTTAGACTCTTCCTGATGTACATAATTAGCACTTTGCTTTGCATAAAATAATGAACTGTCAAATGTTACCTATTAAAATGACTCCACTATAGTTCTAGTTCAACGGTGGGTGACGGAAACACCAATTGCTCACTCAAGTTCTGATTTACGGTTACCGAGGTCAGATTGTAGTTTCTCCAGGATCATGGAACGTACATACCTCGAAACAAATCGCATAGAGGATAAGAATATGACTTTTGCTTATTTACCTTTTCCTATAAATACTTACGTTATCATTTCTGTTTGTTTAAGACAGGGTATTCCTTATGTTTATTTTTTATAAAATTTATTATTCTAAGACCTTATTATAAGCCTTGTGCACAAGCCTTGCGTACATTATATCCTGCGTAGTTTTCTGATCGTAAAAAACTTGGCAAGGAGGACATTGTTGCATAAAAAGTTCGAAAACACGGGTTTTATGCTGGCAATACACATCCATTAGCATTAGTAAAAACATTGTATAGAACATGAGTTTAATTTAATCATTTTCCGAGAGTGGACCACAATGACAGGCCACAAAATACTGTTAACGTTGATTCTGTAATTGAATTTGAAGCCAATAGCCCATTTTAATTCAATGGTGACGAAATTGTTATCGGTTACAAATAAATATTAAATACTGATAAATAATAACTAATAGTATTTTAACAGAGCATTACCAATCACTACAAAATAATTGTAACATGGAATCTAAATTTGAATTGAATAATTTATGAATGTGAAGTGGTTACACCTCCAGATGAATTTGGAGGGCGTAAGTTCAATCCCCGATTTGGGTAGCGGTTAGCTTCTTCAGAGTTCCACTGGTATTATTTTGAAAATATAAAAATACTAGTGGTCGCCTCCGTTATTTCTTTTTTCAACTATCCCATGCGCCGTCGTTATGATTCGGTATTTTATTCGTTTCAAAAACAAGATGTCACCCTTTCTTTGCCTAGGCGAGGCCGTACGCCAAAGCAGTGCAACGGAAAGATCCGCCTGACCTCGGAACGCGACACGAATACAAAACAAGCGCATACTACGTGACAGGGCCACATTAAACAGACATACATCTAGGATAGCATTTGTTTGTGCTCAATATACAAACGGCCCTTTTCAGTAGGAACTTACAGTATACTCTAAAATATTTAAGAACTTCATAATTATGTACCATATTCTTGCAAACAAATGAACAAACTTACTGAAAAAATTGCTTAACCCTAAGAGCTTTGCCTCATTAGGACGCAATTATAGTGGAGTTATTTTAATAGGTAACATTTGACAGTTCATTTATGCAAAGAAAAATATACCTTACGCTAAAGGAATGTTCCATCACCGCCGAATTTTTATATCTCACTGCTGAGCATAGGGCTTTATCATTAAAATCAATTAGTCATCATCATAATAATGGTACTGGCTTAATTTCCACAATTGCGAAGTGCTGATTGATGATCACAAACCAGAGCTGTGTTTGAAAAACCAACACATCTTATCTTATCTTAAAAGGCCGACAACGTATCAGCGATCCCTCTGTTGTTGCAGATGTCCATGGGCGGCGGTGATTGCTTACCATAAGGCCACCCGCTGGCTCGTTTGCCGCCTCTGACATGAAAAAAGCAAAAATTTTGGCCGACCCGGAAATTGAAACTAGAACTCCGAGATCACGGCCCGGTACTAAACTACGAGACCATCGAAGTATTAAGTAACTTTAATTTTATACCAAATTAATTAAAAATCTTAACTTTAAAGAAGGAAACCTCCTTTTGTGACTGATTCACCTAAATAAGCATATCCTTGCAATAACTCTGCAGTATATTTTGTGGTGGCAACATTTATTTGATGTTTGGTATTATATTATGCGGGCAACTAATATATCGTCGAAAGTGCCTCATAAGAGGTGGTATTTCATTTTTATATCTCAATGAAATATTTTATGTGGACCGTGGAAAAAATGTCTGCTCTCGTATGTTTTGGTAGCTTTTTATTGTACCTATGTTAAATGGGCGTGTATTTAAGAATTGTAGTATTTTATTTATTTATAAAGGCGGGTACAAAAGGCGGACTTAACGCTAAAAGCATTCTCTACCAGTCAACCTTTGGGAAAAACGAAATGCTTAAATGCGGCAAAGAGCAAACTAAAAAAGATATTATCAGATATTTTGTTATAGATCTGTCTAAAATTAGTTTGTAGAATTTGTGGATTATATGATATGGCTCTCCCATTTCAAGTATGCTCTTGCTCTTTTTATAAATGTGCTTCTTGCCGGAAAAAAAATCAATGCATGATAAATGCAACGTGGTCCAATGTTGATTAAACATCAGCAAGTTTGTATTTTTGCAAATTATCGGTTGCAAATATACAATCGGCGAATCGCCTGCCGATATGAGATAATACCTCATTTGTATACGGGTTATAAAACTGAGATCTGATCGCAATTACCAATATCATGCCATTTGACCGCCTCTGTGGAACAGTGGTTAAGCCGCTCGGGCATGAAAACACGGAGGTCGTGGGTTCGATTCCCACCTTGGGTCTGGTTGGTGGTAGGGCTTTTTCAGAGTCCGACTGGCTAGCTATCACCCCTAAAGGTAAAATCAGCCGCCATAAGAGCTCTGGCTGTGTTCCGGCAAAATTAATGTGGGAGCCAGTACACTCGTACACACTACCTTTTATTATAAGTGTGCTGGTTTCCACTTCCCACATCATTTTTAAAACGCACTTGTGAGACAAGTATTAAAACCATGACATACGGATTTCAGAGGTGTTTTCTATTATCGAATGCATTAACACATTGGATTTCGTTGATTATAATTCAGCAGTCCGCATTTACTTGCAACTGTAATTACCGGTTGCAAATATGCAATCCGCGGAGCGCGGCCGATGCGAGATAATCCCTCATTTGTGTCCGGGTTCACAACCGCGCCCTGATCCGTACTTACGTTCCCATCATCAGTGTGGTTGGATTAAACCTTAATAAGCTCGGGTATAAAACCCGGAGGTCGTTGGTTCGATTCCCGCCATGGGTCTTGTTGGTGGTAGGACTTTTTCAGACTCCGACTGGCTAGCTACCACCCCCACAGGTGAAATCTGCCGCCATAACAGCTCTGGCTGTGTTCCGGCAGTATTAATGTGGGAGCCAGTACACTTGAAATCAAAGGCTCGAAGATCAGATGAGCCAACAGTCTGGCAGCACATTGAGCGACGATTCCTGATGAAGTGTCCCTCAATGGAATAGGCCGCAGTGACCGCTTACTTACCATCAGGTAGGCTGCGTGTCTGTCTGTCAACTGATATACTTACAAGAATAAAATTGTGTTTGAAAGTATATAGATACTTTCAAACACAATTTTATTCTTGTATGTATAAAAAAAAACATATTACCTATACATAGAAACACCCAGACCGATACAAAAAGACATGTTCATGCACACAAATGTTTGTACCGTGCGGGGATCGAACCATTACTCCAAATGGCTCGTCAAAAATGTGTTAGGTAATAGCACGAGTTGCACAAAAATATTTTTTACGACATTGAAAGAGTTAAAAAATACTTTTTATCAAGGACAAAGTCTCGTTCGCTTTTGTATGTTTTGGAATTCTAAACGTATTTTTCTTGGATCTTCCTGTTATTTTCACACCAATTCAAAAGGCGAATCTAAACGAAACCATATACATCGCAACACAATAAAACAGTTCTCTCAATTGTTTTATTGAATAACGCACGGTCACAATTCATCCGAGTATGAAACCGTATAAATAACGGGAACACAAGTACTTATTAGCAAAATGTTTGTTAGGTCTATAACTCACGGGGCGGTTATTACCCGCGCCCGCCGCGATTGCAACTTCTCTAGAACGGTGATCATCATCATCACCAGCCTGTTGCAGTCCACTTTTTTTTAATGCAAAAAGCGTAAGCAATTGGTTACAATCTCACCTGATGGTAAGTGTGATGCGGCCTAGGGTGGTACTGGTACATGCTTAGGGCGGAAACTGTGTGGAGCGGGACCCACGCACGGTTAGTAATCCATTGCTGTCATCCAATCCATTTAAAACATTGCGTCGCGCACGCCCTTTACTTAAGCCGGCAATGTATTAAAAACCGCGCGCGGGTCCCGCTTCACACAGTTTTCGCACTTACCCAAATATAGCATATTCACTCTGGACTTAAAGATTCCCAAGTCATAGTGGTCTGGAAATACCACTGCTGGACATAGGCTCTCCAAACGCCACTTTGTTCAATCTTTGGCTACTCGCATCTAGCTCCTGTCAGCAATTAGGTACAACTCCGGTGAGCTATGTCGATGATTTTACATATCGTTAGTTCTCTACCGGATCACCTCATTTTGGATACGAACACGCACATAAAAAAATTATCCGCATGTTGTATAAATGCACATTAAATAAAATGCTATCATCGTTGTAAAGTTTACAATTTATAAAAAAAAATTAAGTGTGTATGCAAACATATTTGTGGTTTTTTTAATAATTAAAAGAAATAATAGGCTGTCAAACTATAAACATTATCTTCTTCTGTGTTCGGTGTTCTTTGTGAATTAGTTATGTATCAGTCATGTATTATTACGCATTGGTTATGTATTCGTTATATAATATTTATGTACTAGTTTATGTATATTCTATTAGACATTCACTATAATAGTTATTTACTAGCCACACTCCGTGTGTCCTCAGCCTTAGAGGAAAAACTCCAGGCAGTCTCTCACACAGTTCCGAACTTCGCGTAACGATCGCAGTTTACATTCAATTAAAACCATGTTGGTTTTGCAATCTATCAATTTCGAGTACGTTTGGTATGATTTGGAAAATATGTGTACAGTTCGCAAATACGTTGGAGGAAGCGTAATAAATTAGAGAAACTTCAATAGTTGACCATTTGTCATACATATAAAATTTTAACTATCAAATCTAATAAAATATTAGGGTTATATTGGATTTACGTAGTTTGATGTGTGGCCCACTGTACTTTAGACCATTGTTAATTTTCTATCCTTTTTTTTCGAATTGTAAATGACAATACAACAAAACTCGTTTATTTATCTAAATAAATACATATAAGTGAAAGGTTACGCGTTTATCCCGAGACTGCCTACAAGTGCTAAGAGTTTTAAATTTTTTATAGGGGTGCTTTTTATAACGTCGCTGCTCACTGTGACGGAATTTTGCGAAATTCGACCACTAATGGTGGTTTTAGGGGCCAATATTAGGGTGTTATATAACATTTCTGCGGCATAACGTCGTGTGGTCCACACGGGCGGACACGGTGTAAATACAGTCATGGTATAACGTCATCATCCATCATCTCCTCTGACAGATATTTGTCATCTCCAGTCGAGACAACACATTTGGCCCACTTGATGCGCGCTAATACACATAATGAACCTTCTACGAGTTATTAGTTCACTGTTACTATCATCTTTTCTTTGTTGTCCTTCTGATTTACTGCGACAAAGTAACGTTATGTAATTTTTCTCTATCGTATGTTAAGTAAAGAGTAAGTTTTTTTGATCTCGCGGTCCTAGTTTTGTTTCCCAGGTTGAACTAAAGTGGAGATTTTTTCGGACTCATCTCGAATTGTGATCCAAAGCGAGTAGGTACCAACCACCCCGGTGCCCTGCCCCGGTACCGGGGTCGTTGGGAAAAAATTGTTTCATCGACCCCGGTAGAAGCGCATTAACCACTCAACGCCGAACCGGCACTCGCGTGCCGCTTAACAATAGATTTTCTATTGTGTCTGGTGTTCCGGGGCTAGAAGGATTAAGCAAAGGTGGCGATTAAGCCATTACCTGGTCTATCATTAAAGCAATGATTTGATTTCAATGATGGACGTCTTTTCGCTTTTTTCTTTATAGTGCAGAAATCCTTTATAGATACCCCAGCAGCTTGGAGGAGCAGCTTAGGTTATCAATGTGAGGCCACCCCACACTGCCGACATACTCAGGGATGCTTGAAAGGAACGAAGGTTATGGACGTCTTTGCCCTGCAGTGCGACATGGCGATCAAAACAAGATTAAAGAAAACACAGATTTAGTTGAGACCTCGAATTATAACGCATATAAAATTCCCATTCAATCAACAAAACCGTTCATTCGCATAATAAGACAGTTTATTGTGATTCCACCAAAACTTTTCGCTGACAATCCTTCGATATCGTTACCGCGCCACTTTGCTAAATGAAAATAGCATTCATTGTAGTCTGTCAACAATTTATGGGCCATTAAAAGTTCGCAATGTACAGTCCACTGTACAGTCGACATGTCCAATGTCACGTAGACCTTATGCCTCCCACATAAAGATGGTTTTTCAGCTGAATGTATGACGTCGTCCGTAGCTGTTTTATCTTCGTACCGAATTGTCGGGTTATTTTTTTAGCCATAAAAACCAATGGGCCACGCGTCTTCACATTCTATACAGAGTAGGACCCGGTTGTACTGGGATGCCTACCCAGTGGTTATGCAAGTTTAGTCGAACAAAGCGTGGGCAAACCCACGTGGGCAGCGACCAATGTGACTGAATCCAAACCATCTTAATAGTTTTGAAATCATTAAAGCTAATCTTAAGCCTATCAAATTTTGATAGGCTTAAGACCAAATTCACCACAGATAGAAAATGTTCGCAATAATTTGTCTGAGAGATAGGCCGCATAGTTGTTTTACATCAGGTAACGTAGTGGTCAAGTCCTGGCTTAGTATCAATAAAAAAAAATTATGCTGTCTTTTTTTTTAATATTGTCAAAACAGGCAGCATTTAAGTTATATGGCATAGAAATAATTAGAAATTATTACATGAGACTAGGCCTCAGTATGACAAAAACGTTCAGAAAACTTAAGGTTGCACAATAGAGGCAATCCCGAGCAAAAGTACTGGTCTTCCGAGATAAAGTGATCTTCGGAGTCCCAGTTAGAATTGGGGACGTCCATTTGTTTTTAAGGTATGAGGAGCCTACGCTATCCAGGGCTAAATCAAAGCATCTAAGTTATTGATCTCGACGAGCCATTTGGTGTAATGGTCGAGAAGTCAGTTATTATACCAGAGGTCGCGGGTTCGATCCCTGCACGGTACAAACATTTGTGTGCATGAACATGTCTGTTTGTATCAGTCTGGGTGTTTCTATGTATAATATGTATGTTTTTACAAAAAAAAATATATAAGTAATGTTTATCCGTTGTCTGGCACCCATAGCACAAGCTAATGCTTAGTTTGGGGCTAGATGGCGCTGTGTGAATAATGTCCAGAGATATTTATTATTTATTATGCTTCAGAAGCTATGTGTTCTGCGGAGTCCCAGTGAGTGAGGGTGGTAATAGATTCAGGCTGCAGTCCATTGTGTGCAGTTGCACCGAGTGTCTCGCGGCTGCAATACAGAACGTGACCGCACCGCGGCTTGTTTTAAACTTTTTGAATTACACAGCGGAATGTAACGTGTGACGTGAGTCGAGTGTGTACGGTACTCGATTAAGTACTAAATAAAAAATGGATAAAGTATGCCGCATGCTCGTCTGCTCGTTATACCATAAAACAGTACTGAAAAGTGGTTAATAATGAAAAATCCTATTCTCTTTTAGGGGTTTCTAAAATTATTATTTTAGAGCTTCAAAATATACATCGATGACATAATCATCAAATCGCATTGACAGACGACAATTAATAGTTGATCAGTTATTAACTTATTGGATTGATTATCACGAAGAAAATTCGAGCAAAATTATTTTTACCCACAAATCACCAATGAGGCATTCCCTATCTATTTGTACAAAAAAAAGATCACCAAACATTATATTATGTGTAACTTCAGATCGACTGCACCGAATTAGATAATAATTATTTTTATTGTGTTTTTATTTTAGTGTGTTCTTGGCATGAAAACAGCGATAGAAAGATAATACAATGTTTCAAGATGAAGAATTTTGTAAGTCTTGAAAGTCCGTAATTTTACGTTGACTACGCATGCTTTACCTTCCATCCTCGACCAGCTCCGCCGTATGAATCCAGCGAGCGACTTGTTTATGATAAATATTCAATAACAAATGCAACTGCAGCAAGACGGGTTGCGGGAAGAAAGCGTTGCTATTCACGTTTATGCACCGCGAACAATATTCATGGCCCTTGCATCGACATTGTTTATGAGGGAGTAACTTATTCTACTGGGAAGCTAAGGAACACAGTATCAAATATTCCACTGCTTCCATTCACACATCGCCAAGTAACTCTAAACTGAGTAGATATAGCTTGTGCTATATGGGTATCAGCCCATGGATACAAATTACACTGGTCTACATCAAATTTGCCATTACATGAAAATGTACTATATTGATTGTATTTCACTCACTGAATATAAATATATAAGTAAAAATTCATAGTTAGCTCTTATTGTGCAACTGTGCTATATAAAATATAATAGCGGGTAGCGCGATAGTTTTACCACATTAATGATGATAATTCAAAATATTTAGAGATTAACTGCGGAAATTTTATTTTTTCATATTTGTTTGTTACTTCTAACGCTGACTGTGTTTTGTTCAACAGTTAAAACGTGAAATTGTTATCGTTTTTTGACATTTTTTGTGAAAAATCTACATTTTCCATTAAGTCTCCCAAATGTGTTAATAGTGCAGACAATTTTTGCTACAATATGTGGTAAGGTGACCCATATTAACCAAAGATGCTCAATTACTCAACGTTTAGAAACTGCTTTCTTTCATTATTTTGGAATTAAAATTAAAAACCAAGACAAATCGTACCACATTTTATTTGCACAGCTTTCTCCACAAATTTGATTAAGTGGCTAAACAAAAAGAAACGTTCATTGCCTTTTAGTGTGCCAATGATGAGGAGGAAACCTACCAATCATGCGAATGACTGTTACTTTTGCTTGACTCCATCCAATATGGTATATCAAGAAAAAAGACACGAAACGTGGTATACCCTTATGTAGCCTCTGTGTCGCGACCTGTACCACACGGAATCGATTTACCTGTTCCTCGACATCCCGAAGAGTACCAGCAAGATTCTGAAGAAGAGATAATTTCAATGGAAGTTGACTACAATGAGCCTACAACCTCACAATCGTCACAGTTTGTGGGTCTCTAAAAATTCATTTTCTTCATTCTCATCTTGATTTTTTCCCTTCTAACTGCGGTGATGTAAGTGGCGAACATGGCGAATCAAGATATCTCGACAATGGAAAACCTATACCAGGGCCGATGGAATGCGTCAATGTTAGCGGACTACTGCTGGAATTTGAGAAGAGATACCCCTAACAGCGATTACAAAAGATTAACGAAAAAGAAGCGAAAATCTTAATTAAACACGTTTAAAATTTTAAATATTATGTTAATATTTCAATAATCCCAATTTTATATAAAAAGGGAAAAAATAATATTAAATAAATATAGTTTTTTTTTTATAAATTATTTTGTACTTTAACATGTTACTAAAAGTCAAATTTTGTATATAAGGTATATTTCCAAAATAAGAGCTAATTAAAAAAATATATCTGTGTATTCGTATTAAGTTACCTCAAAGCAGTATAAAAATATAGTATTCAATTGATGGACACACAAAAAGTAAAATTTTGTAGACCAGTGTTATTAGTTATATACTTTTTTTTTTCAAATAAGTACATACAATATCTATACTTATTACTTATAATATAATATTACTTATTATTACTTATAATATTATAAAGAGAAAATATTAAATTTGATTGTTTGTTTGTTTGTTTGTATTATATATAGGCTCCGAAACTACTGAACCGATTTAAAAAAATATTTCACTGTTGGAAAGCTACGTTATTCCCGAGTGTCATAGACAAGACCACAAGTAATGTTTATCCGTTTTCTGGCACCCATAATACAAGCTATGCGTAATAGTTTGGCGCTGGAAGGCGCTGTGTGAATCTGCATAGTGTCCATTTATTGATTAACTTTATTTGCCATCCAAGCTGATTCAAGATTCTCACGTCGAACTTGAGAAGCTTAACCACGTTTCCTTCGCGAAAGTACCTCTCTCAAAGTTATTATTATCGTCAAAATAAACATTTCATCTTTCATTACTGTTAATTATTCCCCTTAAAGAACATCGAGAATAACATCAAAGGAGGAAGGTTGTAATTGTTTTCACAAGGGAGAAAAAAGGTCAAAAACAGACTTAATTAAATGTTCCATTGGCCTGTGATGGAAATTAGAAAGTTAAGCTGTTTTTCAAGACGCTATTGGCAGAGTAGGGCTGACGAAATACGATACTTGTACTCACTATCGCCTTCCAAATAAACTGCTCATTTATAAAAATAACTAATAATAATAGAAGTGTATCAAGTACTTCTGTGTTTAGGGGAAAGGGCTTTAAAGCTAGTGAAATTACTGGGTATATGAGACCTAATAACTGTCGTCTCGGTGTAGTGGGCGCAGGGCAGTGCCAGACAGTAAATGCTTAGTTACTGTTCGGCACTGAACTGTCTAAGGGCAGACGTGGCGCTTACCATCAGGTGTACGATCTGCTCGTCTTGTTATACATTGCATTAAAAAAAAACTAGCCCGCTTCGTTCACCTTACAAATCACACAAAATCTTATAAATGTGTTAGTGTTATATAAATCTGTCCAGTAGTTGTTACGTGTAAGTGCATAGCTAATCTATGTGTGTTAACACTTCCACTAGATATGTTGTCTATTGATCCTGGTAGTCATATCAAGCCCAGGGACGCTGCCGAAGGCGATGTAGGAGCGCGGGGGGGTTTAGTGGGTATTCTTTCCACTCTTTCTTAAGACTAGGGCATGGAGCTGCACTGAGTCCCACACACGGCTCGCCTACTATCCCAGGCGGGTTATGGCGCGTAAAAGCATTCCCCTCCACAAAAAAAAAAGATATGTTGTCTATGCATTCCCCGTCAAAAAAAGATGGTTACAATGGGTAGTTATTACATACCCTCTGATGTTTATAATTTATTGTGGTTAAATACATACAAAAAGTACAATTGGTGTTGGACTTTCCTAATACAGAGATATACTATTATTGTAAAAGTGGTTATTAAGCCAGTACTCTACTCATCATAGTGACATGACTTCATTACAATGACCGAAGCCCTTTGCTCTGAAGTGGGACATTAAATAGGCTAATCCTACTAATATTATAAATGCGAAAAAAGTCTGGATGTTTGGATGTTTAGATGTTTGGATGTTTGTTACTCAATCACGGCTAAACGGATTTAGATGAAATTTGGCACACATAGTTTATAACCTGGATTAGGACATAGGCTATAAAATTCCTACGGGAAACGTCTCATTCCCGCGGGAATAACTATTTTGAAACTACTGAACCGATTTAAATAACACTTTCACTGTTGGAAAGCTACACTATCCCCGGTGAACATGGGGTACGTTAGATCTCGGAAATTTGGAGGGAATAGGGGGATATTTGAAAAAAGAGATTACGCGCGGGTGAAACCGCGGGCGGAAGGCTAGTATTTTTAATATTTGCAACGGTTTGATAATACCTACTTCTCGCTATTTTAACTCTGTTTCAATTTATTTGTATTTTACCATTAATACCAGCAGAAAAACATAACGATGATATTTTCGAATCAAAAATGGCTTTATTTAATAACGTATACCGAGTACTAATCTGACCACGTATTAGGCTATTATCTTACGTCCCTAACAGTGGTTGTTCATTAATTAATAACTTAATTTAAAATGTAAGCTGTAGGCATTTTGTTAGGGAAGCCCGCCACCATTTATTAGATCAAATGGACCCACTCAGTAATTTAGCTCACGTAACAAGATTAATTGGACTAATTTAGATGAAAATTTTATAAACACCTGTAGATTCTTCCGTTTTTTATGGTTTCACTAAGGAATTAGAAAAAATCCTAAATATCTATAATTACATGCTCATGTTTACATTTAAAATCTTAATGTAACCGTAGTCAAATCTTTTCTTTTACGTCAGAGGCGGCAAACGAGCCAGAGCGGGTCGCCTGATGGTAAGCAATCACCGCCGCCCTTGGACATCTGCAACACCAGAGGGATCGCTGATGCGTTGCCGGCCTTTTAAACACTACTAAACTAACCCCTATATCGAACAAACAGTTTTTTAATGAGATATTTTTAACATTTTTATATATTTCGATTGTATTTATTTAGAAGTTTAATTTTGCATAGAACTTAGAAGTTGGCACGTTTTAAATAGGTATTACAGTATGATTTACATTAAAACAATTTAAACTTAATATTAAAATACGTTTGAATACCTCTTCACACTACAAGTTTCTGAGGACTATTAACAATATTATTGTACCTATAGTTATGTAAGGTAAGGTGCCTTGTTTCAGGTTCAGAGAAAGACCAAGGCCTTTGTACGACATTTTCAAAGAACACGTCACGTCCAAAGGAAACATTCAATGAGAAATTAAACAACTTGACTTCTATAAATTCGGCGTATAAGAACAATACGGCCTTGTGTCAATCAAGAAACGACACAAAAGCTAAGTTCGACAATAGCTTCTTAATTAGCTCTGAAAATTTACTTTCTTTGTTCGCTAAAAGTATTTTTTTATTATGAGGGACCATTTCGGAGAGTATAGCCAACCGGCTCAAACCCGGTGTAACCACTCGGTTTCAAATATTTATACCTACAACTATTCATATACCTCATCATTATCATCATCATTTCGAGTCCTGCCGTTATGCCCCCATTTCAGCCAAACAACGTCCACTGCTGGAGATACGCCTCCCCCAAGGATCTCCAAACCGATCGGTTCTGCACCACCCGTATCCAGTGGATTCCAGCGATCTTTATGAGATCATCGGGCCACCTTGTGGAAGACCTACCACGGCTGCGTTTCCTGGTACGTGACCACTCAAGGACCTTTCCGCGCCAACGGTCGTCAGTCCTCCTTGCAATGTGTCCTGCCCACTGCCACTTAAGGCTCGCAATTCTTCGGGCATCTCCATCCAAATGAATTTTCAAAATCATATTATTTATTAACTACGAACAAGATTTTTTTTTAAAGCTGCCCGGCATCCAGTCAGACTACATCTGAAAATAAACTATACATGAAAAAAACAATCAGTCAATGCTGATTGCTTTGACTGACTGTGTTGTTAGTAATTTACGTATGTCCCCTACATTATTTCCAATTTTTTTACACGTGGAAGTTACTCAAAGAATCGTAGATCAGAGGAATCTTTAATGTCGCAACATAGTATTGCGCTCAATATAAACTCTCGCAGGCTAAGATTGCCTCAATAGAATGCCTATTCTAAGGCCTCGTAGTGGCCACTTACCATAACCTTGTATTAAAAAAGTTGTTTCCAAACATAAAAACGTAGTATCTAATTGTTGATTCGAATAAGCAACCCGAGCAAAGAACATTACGCACCACCTCACAGCGTGGTTCACTGAGCCCATATACATCTATTGGTCAAAGCACGCAAAAAGGACTACAAACAACGTCCGAGTTTCAAACAAACAAACGGACCAAATATAAGTTCCAAAAATAGAACTAACAAATTCGAGGCCGTGGTTATGGAGTGAGCGGAGAGACAAGCTGGGGAACCATCAAGTAATAAAGATGTCAAAGATTTTTTAAACAAGTTCGGGTAACGCAGCAACGTTTTAGGAACATATTTCATCCATAATATCCAGCTTTGTTAAGTTTTAAATTCCAATCAAGACAATCAATAAAAAAACAGGAAACTAAAAATCCTATCATCCCATTTTTGGCAGAGAAGAATGTGATTAGGAACTATTACCGCAGGTTATCAAAACCTGCGGCCGTGGGTAAAACTCGGGATTAAAGGCGTTCATCCCCCTTCTACTTTACTCTCTCGGTATCCTCTTCACACCTGAGAGTTACACGCCGCGCCGTCACGTGCTGAAGCTTTCCGCGATACTCCCTCAGTACTTTATGTGGTGGTGCCATGGGGCAACCATGGACAGCCACGACACACCTGGTGCTACTTTGTAGGAAGTAATCTGCCTACCCTATGCATTAACCAGAATGAATTCTTACTACTTTACTCTACGTTCTGGTTTGTGGTAGGGCTTTTTTAGAGTCCGACTGGCTAGCTACCAACCCCACAGGTGAAATCTGCCGTCATAACAGCTCTGGCTGTGTTCCGGCAAGATTAATGTGGGAGCCAGTACACTTGAAATCAGAGGCTCGAAGATCAAACGAGCCTGTAGGCTGTAGTCTGGCAGCATATTGAGCGACGCTCAGTGGAATAGGCCGCAGTGGCCGCTTACCATCAGGTGGGCTGCGTGTCTGTCTGCCAACTGACCTAGTATAAAAAAAACGCTCGCATCACAACCTCAACTCAAAACAAACAGGTACGGTAGTTGGCCGTAAAATTTCCCGTTCGGGCGAATCCACCGCGCCTTTTGTCCAGACTCAAAGCTAATTTGAAGTCGTGGCGCCGATAATTAGGACTCTGTGCCTTGCTTGCGTTAATTTGTATCAATTTTACACGACTGTATTCAGTGATTTTGTGGGACGAACTTGGTGACGTGGAAATTACTCGTACACTTGAAATGAAGGGCTCAAAGATTCTTTCATTTCAAAAGAAGTCTACAATATACGTATTTTGCAATGAATGTTTACTGGTGAAGTGTTCCTCAATGGAATGTTCTGTGGTGGTCGCATACCATCAAGTGAACTATACTTGTACCAAATAAAATATCACTAAAAAGTAGGTGCTTATAATACTCGTAGTTTGTTTTTTTATGTACAAATTTTTAGCCTTCATTTTAGGTTCGTTCGGCCAGTCAGGTACGAACTTGAAGGTGAGCAAATAGATCACCTGATGGTAAGTGGTCATCGTCGCTCATGGACATTTGCAATACCAGAGGTTTTGCTGAACTTTAAGAAAGGAAGAAGTCGTTATGTCTAACATCGTAAGGTCGTATTATATCTAATGAGAAATGAATGCCAAATCATAATCAGAAATGTTGCGAGAAGGGTGCAGTTGTAGACAACCAATGAGCGCATTGATTATTGATTACCTTTTTTATTATATTATTGGTAAAAACCACCGCATACCTACGTTATGTTATGAAGCATAACACAGCACACTATGGCGACTATTGGAAAAAAACTTGTCGCCCAACAATTTATTTACGATTCCGCGGTATTTCATCATAGTCCTATAAAAAGGGGCTTCAAGTTAAAGCGAAGCCCTTGCTCCGTGAACTCCAATAGGTCTTCTGACTGGTGCAAGTTTTGTGTTGCATTGAACGCAAACTTCCACTCACGAAACTCGAAGGCGCAAGGTGACCACGTAATTACGGACTTGAGTCCATCAAAGTTGGGCTCTCGTAGGTATTCCTAATTATCGAATACACCAGTGGGTCTCAAACTGTTTTATAATGCGCCCATGTGAAAAAGTTTAATAGTTTTGACATGCACTATTAAAGAAGAAACTAAGGTAGGTACTGGGCAGAGATGCGACTTATTTGAAATACAAAATGCAAAACACCTATTTCGAATAGGTATTTTGTATTTTACAAAATGCAAAATACCTATTTTTAAAAGGTATTTTGTATTTTAACAAGTCAACAACAACTTATTATTAAAATATCAAATTAACATTTTGATTACTTTTTGCACAGTATATTGGACAATTAAATTAGTTTTACACCCAAAAGTGCAAAAATTATATTTGATGGCAATACTAGAACGACCATAGAACAAGAAAAAATTATTTTTATATTTCTATGAGAACGACAATAACGACACCGCCACCGGAACAGATAAGTTTGTCGGACAATACAGTTTGAAAGCCCCTGGACTTAAAGATTCTGACTTCAAATTACCTTGACTTACGGCACAAGATACCCAGTGGGAGGACTAATTTTCCCTCTTAGATAGTAGGTAGCTGTTAATGTTTTTCACTTTCAATTCAATTCAATTCAAACATTTATTTCGGACACAAAAATCCATACAGCAAATAACTACACAGTCAGCATTTTACAAAAAGAACGATTTAACAAAAAATATTACACATAAAATTAAAACACAAAAACATAAAAAAACATTTCAGAACCAAAATTAAACATTATTATAATTTTATTAGGATAATAATTATGACTATAATAATTATGACTCAGGACACATGCAGCCGGACCCAATGCGTCATAAAAGGGCAGTCTATTCGACCAGCTACAATGCGCAGAATGTTTTTGTACATGAACTTTTCCCTGACAGTACTTTCTAGGTTTTATAGGTATCTTGTTTACAAGCTATGCTTTGGGTCTAGATGGAGCTGCAAATAATATTTTTGCCCGCGGAATACGTTAAAAACCGTCACCGTTCGCGGGCGGAGGGTTGCGTGTGGGAACTTCACACCTAAAAGTAGTTTACCTACTAACCGGCGCGCCTGCTTGCCTAAAGGTCGTAAGGGACGGATGAGCTCTTCGTGTGTGTGTGTTTCTGTGTGTCTTTGTGCTATGGACAGTGCTCTTTACTTCCATATTTCTGAAGGCTAATGAAAAAATTACAAACTTCAAAATATAGGAGGCTATTTATAAGTATTGTGTAATTGAAAAACTTCTTGTCCTTACAACAAGGAAATGCATGGTTTTTCCAAAGTTTCGTGAAACAACGCTGCAACCTCACCCGGGCTGAGGTTTCCTCGCCGTCTAATTACCGGCAACGCGACGCTTCAAATTAGCTTTGACTCGCGACAAAGGCGCTGCTCCGACGCACGGTCAATTTTGTCTCCTCTGTACCGGGTTGCTTAGTCGTCTACCTAACGAGAGTTTTGCTTAGTATATAGATGATTATGTAGGATACCAACCTGCCGCATCTCTTTCTCTTGCGTGATGTATCGTATCTTTCAGTCTACTCATCAGAAAAACTTGCCAATTAATTTCAAAACAAATGTCAATTTTTTAATAAAAGAAGGAGGCAAACGGTAGGACACCTGACCTGATGGTGTATGTAGTAACAGGGAATGAATACCGTCTAAATCCACATTCTAAGTTGTACATACGAGTACAATACCATTAATTCTTTCTCGAACATTCTAATCACATTAGTAACATCCTCTCGCAATTGTAAATGCTCACAAACAATTGGCACAAAAAGGGGCTAAACGAAAATCCCCACTTCAATTCTCGTTTAGCTCTCTCTTTTATTCAAAAGAAAACAGTGCACCTAACTATCCTACAGTAATTACAGAGCACAAAAAATCGCCAGGTGTCCCCTGCAATCAAAGTGTCGTGTGCCCTATTTTGGCGACAAACTGTAATTAGCAAGTAATTGACGATTGCCGCTTTTGCTACCTTTTGGACTGGATTCGGACGTTACATTATCCTTAGCAATTCGTTTGTATTTTGTTTTCACTTTATTTTTATACCAGCGACTTCGTCCGAGTAAAATTCATCTGTTGCAACGAAAATTGCGGCACTTTATACAGAACTTTAACCCTATAATTACTCCTTTGAGAGTTGGATTTCCAAAACCTGCTTCTTATTTGCAGCTCGCACTAAATTTAAAAGCTACGTCCCAAACTTAAGTGTGAAACTTTAAAAGTGAGGAGCTTTCACACAAACTTTCAACCCCTATTTTAATCCTTCTTGTAATCTTCTTCAAAAAACTAAGAATCCTCTGATTTTCGTTCCTTTGATTTCAAGTAATGTCCGAAATTCCAACAAAGGGTCTTTCAAGCTACAGCTCCATCTAAAACGCCAATAATAGAACACTATTGTATTCCCAAAATAGCTCGATACGTATGACAGCTGTCATGAAGAGTTCAAGTGATGCGGTGCCGTCGATTCCCGATTATACGAACACCGATTTTGAATCGTATAAAATATCTCTCATATTCCGAGATGAATGGTTGAAACCACGTCTCACATAATATATTCAACAACACGACTGAAAAGCACTCAGTGTGGAGAGAGGTATTTTTGAGTTTGAGTATCGACGCCATATATGGGGTGCGGTTATTGCATTTTCTAGTGTTTGCCGAACCCTCGACTGGAGATAGAATAAGGAATTTATTATAGCTGTCTCGGTGGCTTAGTGGCGAGAAGGTTACTAAGGTACAGGTATTATGTGCAAAATTAAATGTTTTTATAAAAAAAGATGCCAAAAGAGTAAAGACTAGTATGAGACCTGATGGTAAGTGGGCAGTGGGCAGTGTTGCCAATGGGCATCTGAGACTACGATATCAGATGCGTTGACAGCATTTAAGAAAAAAAAAATTGTTGGAAGATGAAGGAGATATTTTTTAAATAAACCTATACTGTGTCCGCAACAAACCATCTTTTGTTGAATGTAACTGAAACCGATAAAAGCAGTTTCAGTAGGTAAATACATAAAAATAAAATACTTTTGTATTATAAAGCCGTTCCTTATACCAACCATTTAAAGCTTGATTGTAGTGAAACTACACACTCCAAGTCCAACAACTGCTTTATTTCAACTATTAAGTCACGACAATATCGCCGGCATAGAGTCTATGAATAATTTATTAGAAAATCTCCTTACAATATCTTTTACATCTTAAGATATCAATGCCCAAATCACTTTATGAAGAGATTTTTGCATGAAAATGGCGTATATTTGGAAGTGGACGCTTGTTCGCCGTGCCCTGGCCGTTTTTCGCCTAAACTGGTCGAAAAATTTTTAAAGAAATTTCGTGAATTGAGTTTCGAGCCTGAATTTTTAGTCCGTTTATGCTAGGGTTGCTAGTTTTTATAGTTTCTCTAGAACATTTAGTGTTCTGTGCCTTTTGTGCCTCAGTTAACGTGTTGTCAAATCTTAATCTTTTTCTTTCTTTATAGAGTTGTATAATAATTAATATTAATTATAAATTTTGACAACATTTAAAAATGGGTTAAAGCACATTTTTTAGTGATTGGAGCTCACTCTCACTCACTAAACGAAGCACACTAGCAAAGCCACTCATATGTCGGTTTTTTGCGAAAGGGTCTGTCGAGCCGGCTCATTGCTACCCAGACAGAAACTGGCTCTTTCACACTTAACAGTAATGCTGATAAAACATGAATTTAAAAACAAACCTCTAGTTTAATAGCAAAAATGTGAAGCGGCTTAGATCCTTATTAAAAATGTGTACTTGGCAAGTCTTCTTTTTTATTGTGGGGAATGTGTTACGCATTCTCTCATCAAGGTATTGGTAAAGAAAACATCACCAACCGAGTCACCTACTCAGAGGGTAGGTATATCCAATCAACCTCACAGTGGTACATGACAACCCTACTCCATGCGGTTAGCTCCTATGCCGGCTGGAATAGTCAATGGCCCCCATTGTTACGTGTGATGTACATTTTCCGTAGAAGGGACGTGGCATGCTTTCAAAACATGCTTTTGAGAACGTTACGTCAAGAGTCGGTCTGTGGTTTTAGTGAGCTTGAGAATTTACAAATTGTAAAGGTATGTGAGATGCCAGTAATTTCATTTTAGAGAGCTACCCTCAAAGTATTGGTGGTAGAGTAGCAAGAGTTTAGTTGGTTGCGGCAAGTTTTGGTCCCGAGTCCCACACACGGCCGCAGGTTTTACTAGCCATTTTTTTTAGGAGGAGAATGCGTATATGCACCATGACCGCAGGCTAGCTACACCTGCGCCGTGTGTGGGACTCAAAACTAAAGCGTCCACTACCCACTAAACTCCTCCGGTTTCCCCTTCACACTCTATTGGGACGAGGCCGGTGCCAGCCGTGGCTATTGACCAGCCCAAGATTTCGCTAGCCTGCAGGTATGGTGCATAAATGCATTCGCCTCCCTCCTTCGGAAATATTATTAAAATTGAAAAATAAACGAGATGAAGGTTAGTAGACTAAATCATGCTTCCTAATTAAGTATCCTGTACTGGCATAGGCCGCATTGACCAATTTTATCATTAAGCGGGCAGACAGTCAACTGAACTAGAATAAAAAATCATACACAATAAACGGCGATGGTACGTTGTAGTTGCAGTTGTAGGAAGTGGAACTCATTGCCGGCTCATGTCATGTTTTTCCCCTTCCTATAATATGACTTCCTTCAAACAAAACGTGAAGAAGCACCTTACGGGCCAGTACGGTGCCAACGGATAAAATGCCTCGGTGTTGCTTCCGTTGTTATGGTAATTTGGGCTCTCCTTTTGCTTACCATCAGGCTAAGTTGAGCCAATGACTGAGATGCTACATTAAAAAAAAGTTAAGGCCTCTCGGACTTATAGGATATGTGTACTATAGCCCTTAGTATCTGAAATTCGGACAAACGCCCATCTTAGTCGTCTTATTCACCGGCCATCTTTCACGCTTGGGACAGCGGTAACTAGTTTGTTCGTGAACTTACCCGTACAATGGCGCACAATACACGTGTCTACTCATTGTTTGCCGACGCTTCAATGGGCCTTCTAGTGCGTTAATACCTAAGTTTAGTTTAAGAGGATTTGAGATGGCTCGTAACATCTTTTCCTTTTAATTTCTTTTATACCAGGAGGATTAATGACGATTTTTTTTCGGGACATATTTAAGTGTACATCAAAATATTACTGAAATGTACATCAAAATAACTGAGTGCAAGCCAAAGGTTAGGTTAGGTTAGCAATTCAGTATTTTTTTTGATGCACAATCAGTATTACAACGCTTTTTTTACGTCACGCCTGCTGAAGTATCTTATTTAAGCACAACCTAAACGATGTAAGCGTGTTAATTTAAAATAAGGAAGAGTCAAGAACATGGATTGTGTTGTGTGTGGTATAGAGGCTATTTGAGCTCATGACATTTTTTGGAAAAATAAACAAGGAAAGAAAAAAAGAAAGAAACCTGCCTTTCATTGACTAGTATAACTTCTATTCTTGTAGTATCTTATTTAGGCACGACCAAAAACCAAAAACAAAAAAGAACCAAAAACTATGCCTTCAGGCACTATTTAGTATATAATATCATTGGGCACTATACATCCCATTACCGGAATGTCAAATCAGTAGTAAGCGTGTTGATTTTAAATTAAGATGAGTCAAAGACATGGTTTCTGTCGATTTGAATCCATGACATTTTTTCCCCGCAAAGGCGGGAGGGAGGCGAATGCGTTTATTAACCATTACTGCAAGCTAGAAATTATGGTAGTTGCACATCATAAAGCAGATTTGAAACAACAATTTGTCTAGAGGGTCAGCGCCAATACCTATGGACCGGGCTATTTAATTAAAAATTACAAAGTCCAGTAGTAAAAATTGTCGTATTTCACGGTTCCAATTCATTCCTGTGCTTTCCGTTGCACAAAAGAATCAGTGTGAATGCAATTCTTTAGAGCAATGTTTCTCAAAATTTCGTACTTGTAACCCCTTGTTGTACATTTTAATAGCAGGCCGTAGGGGTTGTAAGCCACGACTTGAAAGCTATATCTGATTTCGCAACCTTGCAATTTCTACTTACCAACTTGTGCACCAATTAAAGAATTTTTTTATGAAAAAACAAGCAACAGAGACAACTGATGTTAAGTGATCACTGCCACTCATGGACATCTTCAAATAGATTCTTAGGTGCGTTGCCCGCTTTTAGGAAAAGATTCGTCGAGTATGGGAAGGTTGAGTGAGAAAAAGAGATTTGGGCAATTTTGGGAATTTTTACAGTTGGCTGAAAAGAACATTTGAAATTATCAAAAGATATAAAGATAAAGATAAGGTCTTAAAGTAGCTTAAAATGAGTAGATCCTTTAGCGGCCCACTGTACGCAGGTACGAGTTTGAGAAGCACTGCTTTGGAGAATCCCAGTCTTA
This sequence comes from Mecyna flavalis, assembly GCA_949319885.1. Lineage (NCBI taxonomy): Eukaryota > Metazoa > Arthropoda > Insecta > Lepidoptera > Crambidae > Mecyna > Mecyna flavalis. The sequence goes on from OX439413.1 coordinate 4,067,873, forward strand.
TTGCATATGTATGGTGTAACGAAATACGCGCATGCCATAACCTTATGATCGTGGCTTTCAGGAAATTCAGAGTTCCTGCACTCGGAGAATGGCTTTCCACTTAATTTCTACTTCTTGGAAAGGATTTGAACACATACATTCTGTACATATGGTTGACAAAGTCCGAAAATTAATTTAAAACCCTATTCTATTTTCTATATTGTATGGATGGTACATTTGGTATTAACAGAGTTCATTTGTTCAAATCCTGTCCTGGATATATTTTTTTATTTTATTACTACATATTAGGCAGAGGCATGCAGCCCGTCTCTTGGTCATTCTCTGCAACGTTTTCCATAAAGGACACTTACTCGTAACTAGAAAGCGCCGTCCCTCGATGTATGTACGTAGGCTCCTCTGATCTTCGATCAATGTTTTTATTATAATATCATTGTCTTCGATACATAGATTTTTAGTACTGGTTCTCACATCAATAATACCGGAATATCTGCTTTAGCAGCAGATTTGTAGCAGTACGTCCTTTCCCAATATCTAATCTGTATCAGTACCTTTCATCAAAATTTGTTCAATAATGCAGACGTGAAGCCTAACAGACAAACAGAGTTGCTTTCTCATTTAGAATATGGATTTATTTTAATAATAATTCTTACATGTTTTTAACGCCTACACCCCTCGTCGTAAGGCTTAGATCCCACTTCAGAAGTGGGTATTGCATTCTCAATTCAATAAAGACGCGAGTTCTTCGCGAAAATTATACGAACTCAGCCACATTTAGATTTCATGAGGGCGACTTCATTTTGACTATGAATGTGCTGTTTTCCCTATCCTGGACATTCGCCGTTCATACAATTTCTTGGTTTCGTTATCTGAATATATAAAAATAGAAGCTTACTGTCTCACTCACATTCTATAGCTTTGGCTTTGTTACGGGGGTCGGAATAGAAAGAGGCAAAAAGCAATTGTGACACCACCTCACTTCCACTGATCATGGGCAGCTGCGACTAGAGACTTGAAACTTGAATAGTATACAAATGGAGATTGTATATAGGTAAATACTGTTATCATATTGACGATAGAAAAAACTTGAAAAAAGTGACTATCAAGTTTCTTGCCGGTTCTTTTCGATAAATAATAATACATATTCCGAATCCGGGGGTACAGTCACTATAGAAGATTAATTTCTGACGATCCATAAGTGCATCTTTGAAGCCTATATGAATATGCATATTTTGGTTTTGACTGAATTATCAAGACCAGGGGAGATTATAAAAGGTTGCCCCCCTCTTTTCTCCCTTTCTGATGATTGATGGAATATTATAGCCAGACAGCGGTTCAATCCTCACTAAATTTTTAATCCATTTTGCATGAAACTGTGTAAAAAAACTGCACTATTGTTATTTGTACTATCGAGTTTCAGTGACAGGAATCACAATGTATATTTTGGTAAATAAAACTTAACTGGATCAGTGGCTTATTGACTCGACATCGTACTTCAATACACAAGCGCCTATAGTTACACCAGCCGCAATCAGTCGCACAACAAAAACTTTATGTATATTCATCAGGCGAAACAGATATAGAACCAGTGTTGTGTGGGACTCGAACCTTTAATTATTGTTAATTTTTTTTTTTTTTAATAATCTGTAAGTCTATCTCTCTAATTGATATACCACATCATTTGATTCAAATGCTGAATTACGTATGTTATACCTAGAGATCTAAGTTTTATAGTGAAGTGCTTTGAAGCCAGGATGATAAATTGATGACAGTAAATGAGCATGTGCTAATATGTATGTAGAAATTTTAAATTTTCCGTGACCTATATTTTATTAAAAATAAATAAATGAGTTACATTATTGTTGGCATTATTGTTGTTCAATACACGAATAGTGATTAGGGTAGTTATTACAGAACAAATTGCTAGGGTATAAATAAGTCTCTAGGCAGTAAAAATATTAAATCTCTTTTATGGCCTAACATTAGATTATAGGTCTAAGTACTGATATACTTTTTTAAACGATTCCTACAACTTACAGAATAAGTATGTATAATAATATTAGTATAAATTACCTAAAGATATCAGAAGATTAAAACTATTTATATATTAACACAGAAAAATGAAAAAGTCGTAACAAAAACCAACTTTAACAATTCATCGCAAACTTACTTGTGTGTTTACTTTTCGATTTAGCAAGAGTCGTGCCTCAAAGTTGAAAACTTGGTAAAACTCCTCTATTCGAGTCCCGCTATGAATTGAAAGTCTCGATTCGTTCGCGGCACTAATAGAACGGCATTCAATATTTCAATTTCAATTTGTTCCTTTTTTAACAGTCGCAATGAATGAAATTTTCATGTAACCACCGATCTGTGTAATGTTTATTTATTTTCGTACTCTGCGTATCGACAAATTATTCATTTTAGTGATGCAGAATGATAATTTACACACGGGATATGATATGGGTCGCAATTATTATAATAGTTATTTTAATGCATACATATTAAGCAATCGCTCCTTTCAGTCACGCCCAATGGTTGACTGGTAGAGAATGCCTTATGGCGTTAAGTCCGCCATTTTGTACTATTGTTGTGCAATAAAGTTTAAATAAATAAATAAATATTAAATTGATTGTCCTGACTTTTAACTTAAAAGCTGTTACCTAATACTTAAACCCACCTATCGTAAAATGTACAATAGAGGTTTGTTTGTTGAATCTTCTTTAAGAGCCAATTCAATAGTTATTAACATTAATAGACTAAAAAGTAATATTTTGACCTACTGCAGAAATTCATTCAGTTCTCTCAGTTTTTAATTTCGCAAAATTCTTTTAGACGGTACCTACTACTTACTTACATTTCCCAAGGACTGTGTCTGTATCCAGTTTCATCAAAATCGGTCATAGTCCAATGAATGAATTATAGCAGGGATTTTTATTGCTATGCTGTTGTAGTCGAGACGTTTCAAACATCAATCCAAGTGCGTGAATTTCTCTTTGTAACTGCATATTTCTTATTTATCACTACCTCGGCAGCGGTGACGGAAAACATCGCAGGCTAACCTGCACAGTTTGCTGTGTAGCCATAATCCATTTTTTCTGGTTTTCTTGTCATGGGTTACGAGCTTCAGATAGCAGTCGCTCCAATGTAACTGAACGCGCCAAATCCTGGATCATAGTCAAAAAGCTCAAAGAAAGAAGACATTAAGGTTCATATTCCAATGTTTCTACATGTGTGATAAAGTTTACTTTGTTAAGCTGACTGTACAATCTCGGCTAAAAGGAACCATATTATGAAAACGCGCGGTATGTCCCGTCTATAAGAAAGTATTCCTTATGGTCCCAGTTTGGCTGCAGTCCAAAGAGTGACGGCTGGCTAATAAAACCACGTAAGTGAATAGCTGAGATTTTTGGAACGAAGTTATCGCACGTTTCTCCAGCCTTGTTGGCCTAGTTTTAAGAATAGTGGTATTTTGGATCCAGCTTTCAAATCTCGGCTCAAAATTTAAAAAAAAATTGTTTTAATAGTGCGATTTTAATATTAGTTAAAAGTTACCTCAAATTTAATACGTTTAAGGTTGCTTTATTACATTTTATTTAATAAGTTTTAACGGTTACGAACTAATTAAATAGTATAATAATTTACATAATTATGTGCATTGGTCGTATCTGCTCTGTACTCAAAGATAGTATGTAGTGAATTAATTATATTATAGATACTGCAATAATATTTTAATTCCTTAATCAAAATCTGACATCCTTTGAGTTAAAGCATCAAATAATTACTGCAAGAAAATTTCGGCCAATTTAAAATTTAAATTGGTGACCAGGTTTTTTTTTACATAATATTAAAATGCAGTAAATTGACTGATCTTTCAGTGAACCTTTGCTATTAAGTATCCTAGTTTTTTATCTATATTGACATTTATTATATTTTATGTTATGCGTTGTTTTGTAAAATTACATTTTTGTTATATATAATACACTCTTGAATGTGCGGCACTTTTTCTCTACAGGTCATTGATGTGTAAGTGCTGGTAGGACAAAATATAAATAAAAAAAGTATTGTCTTAAAAATCGAGTTCTATTTTAGTTTTTCATAACTACTTGTATAAACTATATCTATATCAAAATTATCAAACTGTAGATACACCCGTCTGCGTGTCGCCCTCGTTGATCTATTTTGAGTGAGACCACGTTGGGCCGACGCCTGGCCTAATCGATTCAGTAAAATTGAATTAACACCAGAATATACAAGGGAAATACTGCAATAATACCGTGACGTGTTGTGAGACTTGTCAAATTGTGTTCTGTGCTTGTCAAGGCATGGGCCTGTGGTCGTAAACCGATTCACAATGTGAGTGTGTTGTTGACAGTCGCCATGCTTGTTTTGTGTACGCCACTTGCAAACACGGGTTAAATGTCAAAATTGGGCTATTGAAATTTGAATAGCATATTTCTTGAATAGCATATTTCACGGAATGGTGTCCATGTTAGTGTTATAGTTAGGTTTCCAGTGATTCGGTATGTAAGTATACATATATTTTATTTATTAGTATTTTATGTTGTAATATTTATTTATTGTGTACGATAGAGAAAATACCTCTATGTTGTGTACAGTGTTAGTTGGTTGGAAAAGGTGGTTTTGTGAAATTACAAATAAAAGGTGCTTAGCTTTATCCAAGTGTAAATAACAATCCAGATCTGTGTTCAACAAACCTACACAAAATTAAATTACCCTGGGAACTGAACCTAGGACTGGGTCTGGGGTTCACTTCCCGGTACTTAAACCATTATTTATTAATGTGTTTTAACACTAACCTGTTACTACTACTCCTTTATGATTAGCCCAAAGGTTGACTGGTAGTGAATGTCAGATATAAGGGCCGCTTTTTGTAACCTTTTATTTTGTTGGACAATAAATATTCTAATATTTGTTGTTATCTTAAATTCGGTGTTTTTAGGTATTTGCACGTTCACTGCCCATTAAAATTAAAGTAGAAACGTGATAAAATATCCTTTGACGCATAACATTGTAATCATTCCGTTACAACAAATGCTAATAGTATTTAACTTTTTAATTTTATTAAAAGACCATACAGGCGCTAAGTGGCGCATATCATAGGATAATAATGATGTAAAGTTTTTTAGAGTATTAAATAATATAAGTTGCAGTTTTAACAAAGAGTTTTAATTCGTGGTCAATACAGAACTGTGTAAATAACAACCTTCTTTAATACGTTTCGATAAAATAAAATAAAAACTTATAACTAAATGTTGTTGTAATATATGAAAATTATCGAAAAAAAAATCGAGTATTTTGTCTTTTGATTCCAGGCATCAAACCCACCTCGTAACATTACTGTTAACATCATGGGCCACCATAGGCTTCGCGAAGAAATGCGACCAGACGCCTCCCCAGGCCACGAACCCGGAACCTAGCGAGAATAGAGGAACCTTCAAGATGATGATTGAGACTAAGATGGAGAATTTACTCTACATGCCCGAGCAGACCTATGTTGGTATGAATTAAGAGGTCTTGTGTTAGATTCCTTGTCGATTAAAATAATGTTAAAGATTTTTGTAACGTAAGGTAACTCTAAGCCTATTTGGGACTGGTCTGCATGCAAAGAGCAAATGTATATACATACATATCTCCGCGTCAAATAGCCTAATTCATCTATTTATTATATTAGGTTTGGAGATACTGAGATAATTATGTATTTTTTAATTCTGCATGGCTGCCTTATCAAATTATAAAGTTCATTTTCTCATAATGTGTTATTGCTAGAATTTCTTCACAGGCGTTAACATGTGCAAGTGATGTTTTACCAAAGCTTTAATATCTATAGAACAATATTTTTACTTTGTAACTAAGTCTATAAATGGTTTCCAGTGAACGTTAGCATATTAACTTCAAATGGCAATTTATCGTTCAAGAATATAATAATAAAATAATATGTGAATAACACGTGTTATTACTGGTGTTACATGCACGTCGATCTACAATATTTTTAGCAAATAAAGTTATGTTAAAATGTCAAAAGTATGTTCTTCTGATATTTAATTAAACTGATTTGTATATTATATCTTATTTAACGCTATTTTTAAAACTATTTTAAATCCCAGTTTCCCTAATGACAACGAAAGTCGACCGTCCATTCCGCTGGTTCATGATCACTGCCGAAGATCCAGCAGTAGATGACAGCACGTACGTAGCCACCTCCAGCCTGGCTGATGTGGGCAACCTGAAGACCTTGGACACGGACACTGGGAAGAAGTCTAGATATAGCGACAGATGCTTCAACACCATTGAGAGTGTGGATACCTCCGATAAATATAAGGTTGATGTGAGTGTTCAATCTTTATCACAATTACATATTGCGTTATGTGGTAGGTACAGAAAAGTATAAGGTATGATAAAAGTAAGTGCGCAAGAACAGGCCCGACACACTCCCTATTCCAACACTCACATAAAATGTCGGGACAGCACAGTATGACACGACCGAAGAAAAATCAGGCCCAGGATAAATATAAGGTTGATGTGAGTGTTCAATCTTTATCACAATTACATATTGCGTTATGTGGTAGGTACAGAAAAGTATAAGGTATGATAAAAGTAAGTGCGCAAGAACAGACACACTCCCTATTCCAACACTCACATAAAATGTCGGGACAGCACAGTATGACACGACCGAAGAAAAATCACCAAAAGTTTCACTTGTTTCCTGAAGCACGGATGTGTTTTACTTCTCAAACTATGGTCTGTGTGACTGAGTATTTTCCAATCAGAAAAACTAATTTACAAATTTGCGGCCCAACCCGGAAATCAGATCCCAGGTCGACAGCCATCGCTTAATACCTCAAAACTTTGCAGAGTACTTTTGATTATGGTAGAATCGATCTTTTACGTCTATTAAAGTTTTGTAACCGCGTTTTCAATTTAAACTATTATTTCAGATCCACTGGATATCACCGCGAGCGAGTCCGAACAAGCAAGTGGTCCGTCTCCGCGCGATGGTGGCGGAGAATGATGAAGTGTGGTACATGGATGACGAGGATCTAGTGGTCCTGCTGCAGAAAGATGACTCGGAACCTATCGATAGTCCACCGACAAAGCCAGTGGAGCACTGCCGCGTCTGTAGCGAGGCGCGATACGAGGTGAGATCCTAGATAAAATTTGTTAAGTATAAAATCACTGCTCCGGCCATTGGGATCCCACTCTGGCTGGTGCAATCGACGACCGCTCTTGCTTATAGGGCTACCGTGATCTGGCACTAAAAAAATATATGTGAGCTTATACCTTTCCACTGGTGGCATATAACGACCTGTAGATTGAAGTCAATATTTCTTACACACCTATCTGTGTAAGTTACTACGGAGGAAGTCCGAAATATTAACATATTATGGAACCTACATTTGATAAAAACGGCTCAAAGATCCAGGGATCATTACCACAGACCAGAGCTCTTTCTCCGTGATCATTACAGTGCCCGAGCGTAATATTAAGCAATATAAAGTGTCTTTCAATAGAATGTGTTCCAGTCAGTCCAAACCATTAACATAAGAGCCTCTCAAAGTCCCAAAACGACACGCAAATTAGTCTATGCTAATATTATAAAGAGGAAAGATTTGATTGTTTTTTGTTTGTTTGTTTGTATTGAATAGACTACTACACCGATTTGAATAATTCTTTCACTGTTGGATAGCTACACTATCCCCGGTGAACATAGGATACATTTGATCCCGGAAATGTGGGGGGAAGTGGGCATATTTAAAAAAAGAAATTACGCGGTGGTGAAACCGCGGGCGGAAGGCTAGTTTTTTTATAAACTTAGGCGAACGTACACCAAAAGGTTGAACGTCCCCCAATAAACTCCCATTTTCTAGACGTTACAAACATTGTCTGTAAAATCAGACTGCTTTTATGTCTGCTATTTACCAGATAGGTGCGGTTCCAATACCATTAGTGACGTTTCGGTCAGTTTATGATTCAATAAAATTTCCTTTAGATGGATTTTATTTTTAATTACGTTAATTAATATAATATCATAATTGCGAGCAGTGTGGTCTGGTGGATTCGCTTTGTAATTTATGACATATTTTACTTGAATGGAATCATGGAGGTACTAATAAAAGTACATGTTAACGAACTCTACACTGGCAAAGCCATGTTGCGGGTGCGTTTTCAAAAATCATATGCAAATATTATATAAGGTTATAGAGACTCAACCTTTCGTTTGCTAGTCTAATCGTTTCGTTGATTCAGGCAGTCTTTTAAGTGGAAAATTGTTTTAAATTGAAGCCTCATGTGAGCACACTGAACGATGCTTCCTGATTATTTTTCTTTCAATAGAAGAGACCATAGTGGTCGCCTACCATCTGATAAGCTGCGTGCCATAAAAACTGAAATGACAAAATAATGAAAAGTTTAAATACTTTCCCATTACCAAAACGTACTATCCGTTAGCACCACCATACCTTGTTCGCAGGTAATCTTCTACGGGAAGTGGTCAAGAGTTTCCCACCCGCAGTACTACCCAAGCAAGCCAGATGAGAACGGGTACACCCACATGGTGGGAGCCTCTCATGCTAACGACTATATCCTGTGGGATCTTGCGCAGGACGCGACGGAAGGATTGAAGGAGCTGGTGGAAAATGCTAATACTAGGGTCTTAGAGCAGGAGATTGTTAGTAAGGTGAATGAAGAATTTTATATTTATTTACCAAAGGTCGCGGGTTCGATCCCCGCACGGTACAAACATTTGTGTGCATGAACATGTCTGTTTGTAGGTATCGGTTTGGGTGTTCCTATGTATAATATGTATGTATTTACAAAAAAAAGTATATAAGTAATGTTTATCTGTTGTCTTGCATCCATATCACAAGCTGATGCTTAGTTTGGGGCTAGATGGCGCTGTGTGAATAATGTCCTGAGATATTTATTTATTTATCCAGCGATATTTTATTTATATTTTATCGTATTTTTATTATATTTAAGAGAAGATATTTAGGGTAAAAACCAAACACAATAAGAAATTAAAGGAGTAGCATAGTAAATAACCTGAGAACTTGTGTAATAGCCTGTATATCGACGTGATTTTTGGTCTATGGGGAAAGAATGATCGGGCTTAAGTATGACATAGGCTTTTTGGCTTTCTATTCCTTAGAAATACACTGACCGGTAATAACACCTGGCCACTGGGCTTGTGATTTGTTAATCGGGCTTTTGGCCTCTCCATTGACGTAATAATCATTGCACAACTGCAAATAGTTTTCTATCTATGACACCCTAAAGTGACCACGTTTGTATGAAAAAAGCCCAGTGGCCAGGATTTATTGCCGGTGAGTTTAGTAATCCATTCGGGTATTGTTGAAAAGTCGGGGTTGTCACGTACCTCTATTCGTTGCCTTGCTTCTACAATTCTTCAGCAAAAATCACCGAAAAATCAATTCCAAGTACACCTTACAGATGGACGAAGAAACAGGCACCAGAACCCTCATCCGAGGAAAGAGAAGGCACCACCCGAACATGTTCGCGCCGTCCCACTCGCTCTTCAGGGTGGACCGGTTCCACCACCGCTTCTCCATCGTGGTGGGGATGCGGCCGTCTCCTGACTGGTTCTTGGGCACGTCGCAGTTCGAGCTGTGCACTAATACCACGGAGCATGGCTGGTGGGAGGAGGCTGAGATTCCACTGTATCCGTGGGATGCGGGGACTATGAATGGTGTGTCTTATGAGGTGAGATTTATGTTACATTTATAGTAAAGCTTGACCAAAAAAATTTAAAACCTACTCTAGAGGCGCCACATTAGCTAAGGTAGGTAAGGCTATATAGCAACACTTGGTTGCTATGGTTATATTCACAAATAACTCACAATTTCCAAGAAATAACAAGGCACGGTTGACAGTTGACATTACACTTTGACAAACAGCAATAATGGGTTCTAAAGGAATAAACACTTATCGACCAAAAACATAGGAAAACAGTAAAAATAATTACTTGCTTAATAAAATATACTCTCAATCAATGTGATTTAATAAAAGAAGGGTTTCATTCGTAAAAATTTCTTTCCAGTCGCCCCGAGACGCCACGATACCTCAAGACAAAGTGAAGAGAGTGGACGTGGGGTCTTTTAACAAGGCCTCCCCGTTCTACCAGATGAACCTGAACGACCTGAAGCCCTTCGCCCAGCTCAAGGTCCGCCTTCTCAACGTCTACCAACTGCCTGAAGATGTATGCGGGGATAATAAAGAAGGTACGATGAGCCACGGATCAACCTTTGAAAATCTGTTAAAAAGTCTCACTTGAAAGAGAACTCTATGCGATGGACGTTAGGTTGAAAATTGGTTGCAGGAATTTGACAGATTTTTAAAGGTTGATCAGTGGCTAGCTGTACATACTGTTTTGTCTTGAACTACCTAGTCAGAATACGCTTGCTCCATAATTTGGCAAGTCCAGTTTTTATATTGGAGCGACGGACGGCCATTTGACTTCCGTAACAAAGTACCTATATGTATTATTAATAATTAAAATAATTTCAGATACAGAAGAATCAGAAGATGACGCCAATGATGACGAAACAGAGGAGTAAGTACAGATTTTTAATCATATTTTCCAATTCTTTAAATGTGTGTTCTTTGTTCTAAGTAAGTCCTGCTGTTTTAAAGAATGCAAATTAAATAAAATAATTATTACTGTAAAAGTTTTAAATCATTTTGTTTATTTATTTATATACACCTTATTGCACAAAACAAGTACAATTGGCGGATTTAATGCCGAAAGGCATTCTCTACCAGTCAACCATTGGGCGTAAAGTGCGAAATTGGTGCGGTAATTGCAAGAATCAAGAAGAAAATGAGATATGTTTATGTGACGTAACACGCTTCAATTTTCAATTATGTATAAGTATGCATCCTTAGGGTAGGATATTTTTCTGAAGTCATTCAAGAAATAGTTGTAAATCAAGTCGCAAAATAAATTGAAGCTATAGGAACATAATGATTTCTCGTTACAGCGAAGCTCAAGACGAACCAATGTTGTCAGAGTCGAAGCAGGAACCGAACTTGAGCCCGTGTGTCTTTAGCGACTGGTCCGCCTGGTCGGAATGTGCACCAATCCATGGGGACTGTGGTGTTGGCATACAGATCAAGACGAGGGATGTGCGGCCTGTGACCAATGATGAGGTGAGTTGATGATGATAAGAGGTGAAGATTTATAATGTCAATGGAATGCCCTTCCGGCTGTTTCCTTCCTCTTACAATCCTGGGCTTTTTAGGCGCGGCGTGAAGCGGCTTCTCAGCAGGCCTTCAGGGTGAGGGTGACTGGCTCAATAGGTATTTTGTTCTATTGAGCGAGTCAATCTTATATTTGGACCTTACATCCGCTTACCATCGGGTGGAGTGAGGTCGTCCTGATTGCTTTCATATAAAAAAATCATCAGCCAAAAGACGTAATGAAATGAAATTATTTATTGATTAATACATACATAAATATTAATTGTTAAAAAGACTAACAGCAAATGAGTACTTAAATAAGACTGGTTTTATACAACACATTTATACACATATAAATAATATAGGTAACATCTTCTTCGCAGGACCCCGAAGATCTGCAAATGGCGACACTTAGCAACCGTTGCTACGCAGACGAAACCACAACGAGACAAAAACAGTATTGTTACGTCAAATGCTAATTAATACTCATTTAATAAAGACAAACGTGTACAACAACATTATTATGTGTATAATGTATATTAACAAATAGTACGACACAATGCCCTCAAAGTAGGTACAACAACAACAATAAATAATAAATAAATAAATATCTCTGGACATAATTCACACAGCGCCATCTAGCCCCAAACTAAGCATTAGCTTGTGCTATGGGTGCCAGACAACGGATAAACATTACTTATATACTTTTTTTTTGTAAATACATACATATTATACATAGAAACACCCAGACCGATACAAACAGACATGTTCATGCACACAAATGTTTGTACCGTGCGGGGATCGAACCCGCGACCTCTGGTGTAATAACCGACTTCTCGACCATTACACCAAATGGCTCGTCAACCAACAACAACAACAATATGAGAATGACGTAGGTAAATTATTGGAATACTAGTAATCACCTTTTTTTTTATATACAGGGTGGAATTTTGTAATGCCACCTGAAAGGGAAGTACTCTTAATACTGTAGATAGAAAATTTTACTTAAAGAAAACATTCCTTTATTATTTTAAAGAAAGAAAACTGCATTCAAAGATTTTTAAAAATTCGCTTGCTGCACCCGGTAATCGAACCGACTAAAATCTGTAAAAGTTGCACCCTGTTCTTTTATTGCATCGATCATTAGGGTCAATAATAAGGATGAAATGAAAACAATGAAATCCTAAATTATTGATTCAATGGGTCAAGTTAAAGCACTTTTTTTCATTGATTTCCTTTCATTTAATTTATGAACTTTGTTGGAGAGATTTTATCCTTAAAATTGTCCCTAACGATCGATGCAATAAAAGTACAAGGTGCAACTTTTACAGATTTTAGTCGGTTCGATTACCGGGAGCGGCAAGAGAATTTTTAAAAATCTTTGAATGCAGTTATCTTCCTTTTCAAAAACAAAGGAATGTTTTCTTTGAGTAAAATTTTCTATCTACAGTATTAAGAGTACTTCCCCTTCAGGTGGTATTACAAAGTTGCGGCTAGCAAATTTTTAAAAATCTTTGAATGCAGGTTTATTTCTTTTCAAAAATAAAGGAATGTTTTCTTTGAGTAAAACTTTCTATCTTCAGTATTAAGAGTACTTCCCCTTCAGGTGGCATTACAAAATTCCACCCTGTATAGCCTATAGGTGATCCCACTGCTGAGCAAAGGCCTCCCCCAAATCTCTCCAAACATCACGATCTTTAGCTTTTTCTGGCCAATTTTGGATATATTCGTCAAGATCGTCACGCCATCTCTTTTTGGGCCTGCCCCTTTTCCGAGCCCCATCGCCCGGCTGCCAAAGAGTGACAATTCTGTAAGACATTTCTGTAATCACCTTATTTTATTACTTATATACCAGTAATAATAATTGGGCTGCCTCCGTGGTACAGTGGTTAGACCGTTTGGGTTTTAAAACCCGTGTCGGAGGTCGCGGGTTTGAATCCGGCGGGGAGCATCACTTTGTGTGATTGTTTCCAGTTTGGTTAGGACATTGCAGGCTTGAATCACCTCCATGCTCCATGTCCCGACCATGTTCCAAATAGGTCTGGTTTCCCTTGTAAGGGTTATGGTAGTTAGATGGCAATCGCTCCATTGTAACCAACCAAAAAAATACAGGGTGTTCGGAAGAACGTTGAACATACGATAATGGGGGGTAGTTGGGGTGGTCTGTTAACTAACTAGCTCAAAAAATTTCACCTAGGTCTCAAGATTTTTTTTTAATTATTTTTTTTATAAATTTCTATAATTTTTCGGTTTTGTACCTTTAAACCCGTCTAACTTTTTTTTTAATGACCAGATCCAAATAATTTTTTCTTTATTGGAATCTTAGTGATTGGTAGGTCCCTTTAACTATAAAGTTGTAAATTGCACATTGCTAGAAACAAAGTTATGGGCCCTCAAACATAAAATAAGAGTTGAAACAAATTTTGAATCTCAACTTCGCGTACCATTTAAAAAATAAATAAAAGGGATGGATGACTTCTGATTTGTTAAAAACATCTCCAAAGTGTGAGCTTTATAACGATATGTCGTTTGTTTTGATATCTTTTTTGTAACCAAAATTATTCGATGTTTTCTACCCAGGCGGACCATTTTGAAGAAAATCTACTTAAGTGAAAACTTAAATGTTTTGCGAAATTTGTCAATGCAAAGGTCAAAATAACAAATTAGTGGGATAGTGACATAAAGAATGTAGATTTTTTCTCACTCTTGCACACATAAAGGCTATCTTTTCTCTCTTTCACTCTGTGTGGAATGCGCGGCGAGTGACGCTTCCCAAGAAGGTAATAATACTAATGTTTCACTCTAGTACACTTACATCGTATCTTCCCTCTCTTTCGCTTTCGGAACAGGCGACTCAGTGTAAGTGACAGAACCAAAGAGGACAGAATTCTTAGTCGAGACTTAACTGCCTCTGCGATCATACGTGCCCTTTGTGCCTACTCTTGTTACAGTTATCTTCGTTTTGTATTATTGTTATCAGTTGTTTTGTTAAGTTTTGTTATTTCTGTTACGTTTATTAATCGGTAAAATGACTTCATTTACCAATGAGGAATATGCGGACATTTTAATGACATATGGAAGAGCTAACTCCAATGCGCGTGAAGCGCGTAGAATTTATCAAGAACGAAGATAACTGTAACAAGAGTAGGCACAAAGGGCACGTATGATCGCAGAGACAGTTAAGTCTCGACTAAGAGTACACTGAGTCGCCTGTTCCGAAAGCGAAAGAGAGGGAAGATACGATGTAAATGTACTAAAGTGAAACATTATTATTATTACCTTCTTAGAAAGTTAAGTCTCGACTAAGAGTTCTGACACTTACACTGAGTCGCCTGTTCCGAAAGCGAAAGAGAGGGAAGATAAGATGTAAGTGTACTAGAGTGAAACATTAGTATTATTACCTTCTTGGGAAGCGTCACTCGCCGCGCATTCCACACAGAGTGAAAGAGAGGAAAGATAGCCTTTATGTGTGCAAGAGTGAGAAAAAATCTACATTCTTTATGTCACTATCCCACTAATTTGTTATTTTGACCTTTGCATTGACAAATTTCGCAAAACATTTAAGTTTTCACTTAAGTAGATTTTCGTCAAAATGGTCCGCCTGGGTAGAAAACATCGAATAATTTTGGTTACAAAAAAGATATCAAAACAAACGACATATCGTTATAAAGCTCACACTTTGGAGATGTTTTTAACAAATCAGAAGTCATCCATCCCTTTTATTTATTTTTTAAATGGTACGCGAAGTTGAGATTCAAAATTTGTTTCAACTCTTATTTTATGTTTGAGGGCCCATAACTTTGTTTCTAGCAATGTGCAATTTACAACTTTATAGTTAAAGGGACCTACCAATCACTAAGATTCCAATAAAGAAAAAATTATTTGGATCTGGTCATAAAAAAAAAAGTTAGACGGGTTTAAAGGTACAAAACCGAAAAATTATAGAAATTTATAAAAAAAATAATTAAAAAAAAATCTTGAGACCTAGGTGAAATCTTTTGAGCTAGTTAGTTAACAGACCACCCTAACTACCCCCCATTATTGTATGTTCAACGTTCTTCCGAACACCCTGTATAACCAGGCTTGTAGAATTTAGGCTAATAGGACTATCTTGAATGCAATCAGGAATACGCTCGGATGAGTGATGATGGGTAATTTTTAACATAACATTAAAAGGTGGTTTAGACTACCAATATAATAAATACTATTACTATAATAAATACTACACTACAGTATTAGAGGTGGGCACTGCAGTATATTATAAACAGTAATAGAAGCACTTTCGCGATAACATTAATGTCGTTTTCATGAATTTTTAATTTGAAGAAATAACGCCATATTTTATTAACGCTGTGTTGGTTTAGTGGTTTAAGCACCGGGCCATAATTTCGAGGTCCTGGGTTAAATTCCCGGGTCGGGAAAAATACAATTACATAGGTTAAAAATTTCACGAATTTGTGATCGCCAATTTTCATTTGGCAAGCGCGATGATTACGCCAGTGTATCATTGTGCCGACGAAATTCAATGATGGAGGCCTTTGCATTGCAGTGAGATACCTACCTATACCTATATAGGCTAATAAAGCCTGACCAGGAATATAAAAAATCTGCTCTGCGCCACATAAGCTATGGCTAAGCAACACTGGGTTGCTATGGTTACTCTCACAAATAACTCACATAATCCAATAGTAACAAGGCACTTTGACAGAATAAGAATGAATGACATCTTATTTTTTTATAATTTGATTGTTGCCACTTGAAGAAATTAGTTCCAATATTTTTCCGCATTATGGCGAGGTTTTTTATATTCCTGGTCAGGCTATAGTCTATACCTACTTTACTTTTATAAATACATAATTTATTTAGTATATAAAATACTGCGTCAAATATATTATTATTGCATCATTCAAGATGTTACCTCTTAAAAAAATATTCAGTCTTATTAAGTTTAAATAAAGATGTTGAATACACGGGTTGAATATTGAATGCCTATATCTTTGATAACTGTTTTCTTCAAAGGCAATATAATTTCATTGATGCTACTTTTTATGTTTTTGCTGGTCGTATCTCAGTAAAACAAATTTAGACGCGTATAATTTATTTTACGCATGTAATAATAAAATATCTACAAGAAATACAAAACTAGAACTAGTATTTCGTGTTCCTCACAGCGTTGGCTGTGTCAACGATTTATTTTTAATCCTGTATTCTGGATAGACTAGACTCGAACAAGAGTGTCGAGGAGAAATCCTGTTTTCTTGTTTTTGCGCGAAAACATAAAACTGGTTGGAAGTTTCGCCGGCGCGGGACGCAGCGAGCGGCGTGTCAACATTGTTTGTGTCAGGTGTGAAGATAGAAGCGAGTGCGCATGCCCGGCGAATGCCCGCCTCGCGACTTGTTGATTGTTCGCTCACTTCACGCCAGTCTGCCGCGAACGATGCGACGAGCGGTCGTGTCCCGCGTTACCTCCGTCGCGCTCCGAACTTCGAAATAATCTTACGAAAATATGTGAAGTTTCCAAACAAATACCTACACAGAACCATCGTGCCGGCCGTAGCTCCTAGTGTTTAGTTAACGTTTAGATTAAAACAAAATTAGTTTTAAGTCATCGTAACTTAATAGGCTTACTCGTTTTACCTGCATCGTCCCACGAGTCCGCGAAGCGGTTACCTTATCGAAGAAACGAACATTTTTCAAATGGATGTGCGTTCGAGTTGTGTGATAGTGTGCGTGTTTTGTGTGATTACAAGACGGTGAGTGCGTGGCTGTGACAAGTTGCTGTGACGTGTATAAAATTGTAATAAAGTTGAATCAAGAATGATGTCGCGCGGGGGCGGGGGGCTCCTCGGCGCGTTGCTGCTCGGCGCTCTGGCGATGGCGTCGGCGCAGTTTACAAAAGGTAAAAACTGCTTTCCTACCTGTGTACGCGCACCGTGTCTCCCGCGCTTTGTTCTATCGCCTTTTGTTCTCGGGACATTTGAGAATTCCACCGGTAGGAACGTGAGGAATAAGCTCTAGTTGGAATCTGAATAACTTAGGTTTTTAAGTGAATAGGTTTATTGACTCCGCCGGCATTACCGGAAACCCAGGTGTTACGTTACAATCGAGTTTATTTCCAGTTGTAGGTATGATTCATTACTTAGAATGAGCGTGACACATCAACATTTAGGAAACGAAGTAGTGTTTAAATCTAAGTTATAAACTGTGGGCTATGCGATTACTCGTAGGTGATTTCTAAGCTGGGTCCCCCCAACGCATCTAAATTTTTGCAAGTTAAAATAATAGTTTTCCTACCTATTCACTTAATGAAATCTGTGCGGCCGGCCGGCCCTAAGTTCGTTGACCTGGCCTTCGAATACCTAACCAACTTGTTTGACTTTGAAACAAATGCTAACCTTTTCCCGAGTACACAGTTAATGGTTCGTGACATCATTCATTCAGATACAGTTAGTCACATGAAACATGCAAATTCGTTTGTTTCGTCACAATTTGTAGGTAGGTACCTCCTTTAGCGACAACAAATGCTTAACCCAGTTAAGTATTTAAATCTTCATAATTGCCCACGAGTAGGTAGGCAGATAACGCAATCAGCATTTACATATAAATCGAAGTTTGTTTAGTTTTGCCTCGCAATAGATTCCTTTTAAAGTTAACATAAATCTTCTTTATTTAAAGCAATTTGATTTACCTACCTACCCAGGTGGTAACACAGGTAAACAAGTTCATTCCTCAACCGAGTTCGAGTTAGGGTACCTACCTATTCGAAAATTATCACCAAGTCAAGTAGGTAGGAATTTCATCTTGTAACAATCTGTGCTTAAAGTTCAGGTAATAAAATAAAGACAAAATAAAACATCAGGTGGGCCGTATGCTTGATTGCCAACTTTATGGCATAAAAAAAAAAAAAAAAAATCTTACTTTATAAATCGAAACCCAACGAAACTTACGTTAGTTTAGTACCTACCTATAAATTTAATAATCTGTGACGAAACTTTCCTACCGATTCACACTAATTCCCACTTATTGCAATAATATTACAATAGTAAACATTTTTTAAAACAATCAACCATCAGATTTATGGGTCGGGAGGCTTTTGGGACCGGGACCGCGGTCCCGAAAGCCCCTTTTTGATTTTAATACATTTTTGCAGGGTCATTCGGGACCGCGACAGGTGGTCCCGAAAGCCACCTTATATTTAATAATTATTTTGAGTGGTAAGTTGGGACCACAAACATTGGCCATAGTTCGAAAGCCAAAGCCTCCGTGGAACAGTGGCTAAGCCGCTCGGGTATAAAACCCGGAGTTTGTTCGATTCCCACCTAGGGTCTGGTTGGTGGTAGGGCCTTTTCAGAGTCCGACTGGCTAGCTACCACTCCCACAGGTGAAATTTGCCGCCATAATAGTTCTGGCTGTGTTCCGGCAGTATTAATGTGGGAGCCAGTACACTTGAAATCAAGGCTCGAAGATCAGATGAGTATACAGTCTGGCAGCACATTGAGCGACGCTTCCTGGTGAAGTGTCCCTCAACGGAATAGGCCGCAGTGGCCGCTTACCGTCAGGTGGGCTGCGTGTCTGTCTGCCAACTGACTTAGTATAAAAAAGTTTCTTTTATTTATTTTCTATCAGGATAGTATGTACAGTCAAAAGCACGTCAGACGTAACACTTTGGACTTTGTACCGCTCTTATGTCGGGGGCATAAGCGCTATTATCGAACTGCAAGTGTATACCGTGATGTGCTGTTGACTGTACAAACAAAGAAAAAAACAGCTGTAGTAATTTAAAAATATCACTTTTATTTGAATAATCACAGCTTTTAATTAAAATTAAACCTTATTAAGAAAACATTATGATTTACATATTATAATTATAATGATTTACTAAATGATTAAAATATGGTCGCCACGACATAATGCTGAGCGGGGGCCTTTTTGGTACTTTACGTACTAATATTTAGTTTTAATTGTTGTCATATAAATTGTATTGTAATCCTATACCTATTTAAGTACCAAATAAACGTTATTCTATTCTATTACATTAAAACTTTATTTATTTAGAATCACAACTTTTAATTAAAGGTAAATCAAAATAACAAAATAAGTTTTATGGTTTTTACTAATTAAAACCAGTCGTAGCCAGTCGGACTCTGAAAAGGCCCTACCACCAACCAGACCCTAGGTGGGAATCGAACAAACTCCGGGTTTTATAACCGAGCGGCTTAGCCACTGTTCCACGGAGGCTTTGGCTTTCGAACTATGGCCAATGTTTGTGGTCCCAACTTACCACTCAAAATAATTATTAAATATAAGGTGGCTTTCGGGACCACCTGTCGCGGTCCCGAATGACCCTGCAAAAATGTATTAAAATCAAAAAGGGGCTTTCGGGACCGCGGTCCCGGTCCCAAAAGCCTCCCGACCCAGATTTATTATCATTTTTCAAAATAAATAATAATATAGGTAAGGTACCCACCAGGTGGACAGCATGTTAAAATTAAAATTACATTATGATCATTATTCACGCAAGCTTTACAGATTTTTTTTATAATCAACTAACATGAATGGTTCTTCCAGCCAGTATTGTTTCTATGGAAATGTTAACGCCAATAATTCCGACAATTTATTGGTCTTCTCAATCGCCAACTTTTAAGAAACGTCACGTATCAATACAACTTTATTAATTAATAGTCATACAGTTTTCTGTGTCAACAACCAAAAGAAGTATACATCACAAGAATAGATTGGGTCCCAACAACCTGTAGTTAGGAATAAACAGATATACCTACCTAGGTACCTCAATCCTAATAGGTAGTTGGTATTTAACTACTATTTAATATATTCTGTTACCGTCAACAGTTCCCAACCGCAATCCCGTGTCACAAGCTGTATTTTAAAGTAACAATAACAATTTGTAACCCACTTGTGGCAAACTGTGTAAATCAAATTCAGTTACGAATTCAAAAGTGACTGTATTGTGGCAGGCTAATAATAAATAGGTACTCTCTTTTTCGAGCGTTTTTTCCCAGGACTAGTCAGGGTACGCTTACACCATGATCTAGGATTTGGGAAGTCCTGTTTACATACCTACTAAGGAGCGACGGCCATGTGACAACCGCAACCCTTAACATTTGGAGTTAAGATTGGTTTAAAGATTTGATAAAAAAAACTGAAGTCAAAATGGATGAATGGCCCTTAATAAATAGAAAATAGCTGGTAAAAAGGACTTTATGAATAAAATGCCACGTGATGAGAAAGATCTGGGTGACCAATGTTCAAAAGAAATTTGCCCGACCCAAGAATTAAAACTCAAAACTTCGATATTAGGCAGGACGCCCGGTGTTTACCACTAAGCCAACGAGGAGTTCTATCCAATTACCTATAATTATAAAGTGTGTAAATATCGTATTTCTGAGTAGGTGATGTGACTAAAACAACTTCGGTAGTAATTTCCGAGACTGCTTCGTTATCACTGTGATAACGCGTTGTGATAACAGGCCGCACCTATTCAGTGATACTGTTATTTATATTGTACTAACATTGACAAATAACTTGAAATAACTTACCTATTTCAATAAATGTAGACCTTTCCTGACAAATTTTATTTTAGGTAGGTTATCATTAAAACGTTTCGGATACAGCTCGAGTTCAATTGTTATCACTGGATTAGTGATTGCATTTTTTTTGTCTCTGGTAGGTATTTTAGCTCCAGAGAGAGCTTTAGAAGACAGAATAGGGTCAATTAAGATTAAATATTATTATGTAAAGAAGTGATTAGTGATTGCATTTGGCAAGCGTGGTGTTTAAGCCCATACCAATTTTGTAACGATAACAAGATTTCTAGGATGAAGGAATTCGCTCTGCAGTGGGACACTAATAGGCTCTACTAACTGTACGGCTTACCTACATAAATCATCAGATTACCACAGTATTACAAGTAAAGTAGCCCACGTGTTATTTATTCTGATGATATTGAATGATATTGGATGTAGGTACCTACATTTAATATATCATTTACTTACTATGATTATCATCGATTTTATTACCGGATCCTCTCGAATCTTTCGATAGATACCAACATGAATTTTTGCTGATTCATAAACTAGGGACATTTTTTAAACCCATATGAATAAAGAATACCTACATTGCTTTAATTTACACAGTCCAGTTTCATCGTAGATATTAGATTTCGCTTCGAAAATTATAAGCTAAGGTACGAATTTAACTCATACATTTGCCAAGATTTGTTTTGCCTTTAGAAATGTCCCATTCTAATTTCAAAGAGCCGTAGTGATGTGCAATTTTATTAAATTTTAATATAAATTGAAATATAAAATCAATTTTAAAACTTCTACTTGCTTAGAATTACGATTAGGCAATAAAGTTACCTAGTAACCTTACGATGATCGATAAAGTCATTCGGTGAAAGGTGTTCGTGACTCCACTGGGCTATTGTTCGCTGTTTATAATATGAGGTGACTCAGGGTGGTCTAAAACCACAGAATTCGTAGAATTAATCTTCTGTATCTAGTCCTTTTGATGGTAGGGAGGTGACATCATTATATGTTGTGAAATCAAGAATGACGAATAAATATCGTATTTATTTTTTATTATATTTATACGGCTCTTAAGTATTATGTAGGATTCATACCTATTTGTCATTTTAATCCGACGCTTGAAAGCTTAGTGTGATTCAAAAATATCCATCTCTAATAAAAATACCTAGTTTACCCAGTACCTACTTAAAATTCAATGGATCGATACTTAGAATTAAAAAATAAATAACACGAGTTGTATTTATAACTTATCGTCAGAAATTTCTGTAAAAATAAATTTATTTATGCCAATGTCAAGTGAAAAGTGGTTGTTATTATCAACATGCAAAGGCCTTCTATAGGTAGGTATTAAACAAGTCAACTTGTCAAGCAAGTACCTATCAGCTTTTGCGGGAGCAAAAGGGCTAAGGCCCTTCATCTTTAGATCATTTTTACAGTGACGGATACTGGCTTTATGCTTGAAAAACACGGATTGGTGATCGCAAACCCGAGCTATGTCGAAAAATCAGACAATAGGAAATCGAACCCAGGTCCAGAGACCATTGCTAAAACCAAAAGGCCATATTATGAGGCGTATATTATGTCAAACTAATAAAATATTTCGAATATTATTATGAAGAGTTATTTTTCAAAGCAATCATAAATTCTAATTTAGCAAGACAGGTACGTGGGCAAAATAATTTTCAGAACTCATAAACGAGTAGTAGCCAAATTTATATGAATTCGTCGTCCAATGAATATTTAGATATTCACATAGGTCCAGAAACATCTAAACCTTTAGTTAGGTCGAGCGTAAATGTTATTTTATTTCTCTTTACTGTTTATTTATGTGGCCAAACTTGCTTTCAAGGTTTTTTGAAGGGATGGAGTTGTGTAGTTGTGTACACGCAATTTAGATAATTCCTACTAACGCTCCTATTACTTTAAAAACTGACCATTATCACCTACCCACTTTAATAAATAAACACAAATGTACTTTTTAGTCAATGGGATCCAAACCCACGACCCATGACGTAGTGGAGAGGCGCCTCGCTGAACTACTCATAAGTGCCTCATTAGGAAGCTATGACGCGGCCGGCTATGTATCGAAGCAGTTAAAAATGTCCAAATTGGCGAAGTCGCCAAGTGAGGTAGGTCCTATACATTTCAATGATAACTGCTTGGATACGGTAGCGAGTTGACGTTGATTATACTGTTTTTCACTACATTATACTTTTTAGGCCTACTTTTAAACAAAAACAAAATACTGTTAATTCAGTACCACAGCTTTCATAAAATTACCTACTCTAGATTGACTTGTTGCGTCAGAAGCACTAAAATAGGTCTTTAAAAAATGTACAGTTCATTCTTGTAAAATGCCGTTTATTTTTCTTCTCAGACCTAAATATACTTTAATTGTTGTAAAAACAGTTGGCAACCCTACCCTGGGCTCCATTTATACTGGATGCAACCGGGAATAGGCTGGGATGACGATGATGACGGTAACCAACAATGTCGACGTGGTGTCCTAATGAGGCAAAACACTAAAGTCCAACGTTAATTTAGATTGTAAGAAAAACTCAAAAGGCAGTGGGCCATGTCTGTGGATGAAGTCGCAGGCGAAGTGTGACATTAAAAAGTTCGTTGCTCTAACCCTGGGGGCGATGTCCGGATTCTACTGGATTAGCGGGAAAAGAAACTTAATTTATTTGTTTTGTAATGCTTGTAAAATTTTCTAGTTTGGCTTCCTCTCTAAACTTCTTTCAAAAATCTGGCGGTCATTTTTACAATTTCCGTCTTTGGTACCTTATTAATGTGTATATGTGCTAACGGCTCCAAAGTCTTTAATACTGGCCACTTTAATTATGTTTAAAAAAAAGTAATGTGGCGAATTTGAAAATTTGTATCCTTTCATTGTTGGTTTCGGCCAAATTAAAAAGTCTTTAAATACTGTCCACCTAAATAGTGTTAATTTAAAAAATAAAAATGATTTTTTGAAAACTGTATTAATCCTTTTACTACATACTTTTTATTTATTTATTTATTTATTCAAACTTTAATGCACAATCAAGAGTACATAAGGCGGACCTAATGCCTAATGGCATTCTCTGCCAGTCAACCTTTGGGCCAAGCAGAAAAAAAAAATGGTGGGTAGTGCTAACGGGCTAAAGAGAGAGAAAAAAAAATGAAATAAA
This sequence comes from Mecyna flavalis, assembly GCA_949319885.1. Taxonomy (NCBI): domain Eukaryota; kingdom Metazoa; phylum Arthropoda; class Insecta; order Lepidoptera; family Crambidae; genus Mecyna; species Mecyna flavalis. Next base: position 4,091,805 of record OX439413.1, read on the forward strand.
ATAATTAAGTCTTAAACAAATTAAAATAACATAAATAAAATATAATAATATATATATATATAATATATATGTATATATAATAATAATAATAAAGAGTAAAACAAAAGAGAGAGAAATGACGCTGGTTAATGATTGGGACAGGTGAATGACGATGCTAGGGAAGTCTGGAGATAATGTTTTCGGAGAAGGAACTTAAAAGACATCCGACTCGGTGCCCGTCTGATGTTCTCGGGGAGAGCATTCCAAAGCCTAATAGACGTTACACAACAAGAGTTGGAGACAAAACCGGACCGGTGAGAGGGAGTAGCTAGAACTGTTTTATTTGAGGAGCGTAGCTGACGAGAATGTGTCGATCTAAGAAGCTTGAACTTTGACTTAAGGTAAGAAGGAGCGTGTGGATCGTTTAGGATAGAAAAGAGAGTAGTGAGAATTCGGACATTACGTCGAAGTGGGATAGGTAACCAATTAAGCTTAGTGCGAAAGGAAGAAACGTGATCAAATTTACGAAGGTTGAAAATGAAACGTATACCATTGTTAACTAAACGATCCAATTTGTTGAGAAGATCTTTATTCAAATCAGTAGTACGCGTAATCAATTAAGGGAAGGATAAGGGCTTGAACAAGAGTGATTTTAGTGGGAATTGGAAGAAAATTTTTAAACCTGTAAAGAGCTCGAAAAGTGGAAATGATTTTACGACTAAGTTCAACTACATGTATAGACCAACTTAGTGTATTATCAATATGCAGGCCTAAGTCTTTGACACTACTTTTGAATAATTAATAAATTACATCCTCGTATTATACGAGTATTATTGTATTCATCATAGACATAGGTAATAAATATTAAACAATATTAATTCCATGGTACCTATTCATTTATCCATTAATTACATTCGCAGAAACAACTTGTATCACATTTCATGTCATTGATGTTCATGTAATTTAATTTAATTACATACTTTATTTGTGTTGTAGCAGTGCAGGTGACAGGTGTGCGTATCATAGGAAATTATACTTTGTTCAATGATAATAAAGGCCACAATAAAAGGCATAATCATAAAAAATACACGTCAGACTTATTATTGTAGAAAATAGGATTGACATCCGATAGTTAGTGTACCAAAAAAGTATGGACCAAAGAGATACTAGCCTTCAGCACTTGGCTTCGCCCACGAGCACTATAAGACGTTTTCCCAAAGGAATGTGATATTTTTCCAGGATAAAATAAGGCGTGACAGACGGAGTCACTTTCGAATTAATAATATTAGTAGGGATCCGCGTGTTTTCTTTTTTAGGCACGCTGTCCGTCCACTTGGTAATAAGCGGCCACTGCGACCTATTCATTTAGCGACATTTTACCAGTAAGCGTCGCTCAATGTGTTAAAACTAGGTAGTTAAAAGTGATTGACGATGGTAATTATTTGTCAGTATAAAATAAAAAGTGATTAATTTTTTTTAATGTTACCTAATTTTAAGTTTCAATGAATAAATCCCCGAATTGACCTAATAAATACGTCCTGTGACTTGTTTCACTGGATTTGGGTGCAAATTGTATTATGGCTAGTGAAAGTTGTAGGTTAATCCGTTAGGCCTATGTCCGATGGTGGATTACAGGCTGATTGATTTGTTGCCGGTCTGTATGGTCACATTGTGACTGAAATCGATAGCTTATACGTTTATTTGAGAGGAAAATCTTTATTACATTAGTTCGTCTCGCAAGGTTTTTTTACAAAAATATAACCTTGCGAGACGAAATAGACGTAAGACGTATGTTATTATAAAATGGATTTGTTTGACGTGTCATCGTGACCCATCAAAGGTATTGGGTTCATACATTTACCTATTTAACGCATAAAAAGACGGTGATCTTTGACGCTGATGCTTTATTAAATATCTAACAGATTAGTATCAATAACTTATCTGACAGTAGTAAAACTGGCCCAAAGCTAACCTTCTTCTCCAGATACTATTTTGAAATTAAATCTGTCTGTCAATACATCTGGTAAAGGTACTATCTCAATATATATAATTATGTCGAGTTTAGAAATCAGGAAGGACCCTATTTTTTACCTTTTGGGCGCCAACGACGTATGTAGGTACTTGACAAAAACCCTGCCTCTAAAATATGAAATAAATATTTTTAAAACTATTATAAGTATTTTTTCTTACATTCGTCAATAAAGGACACGACAACAGTGCGTTCGTAGCTTGGCGTTCAAAAGGTTAAACTCAGAAAAATCGATGTCCCCACACGGGACATTATAAAATTATAAAATTTTCTATAAAAGATCCAAGTTAAAGCCGGCAAAGCCGAAGGCACGACTTGTTCAAACAAAATGGTAAAAGGTCATTCCAATCCTACAATACTGGTCACGAGTTACAATATCTTTCTGCGATCCACGATAATTACACATGAATTAATTACATTAATTAACCCGTGATTAATTAGGCGCCTACATTAATTATTCGTAATTGTACGCAATTTGCAGGTGATACAGGTAAGTAGGTCGCGCGCCTTTTGGGACTTGATAAAATACTGCTCTGATGTTACCTCAAGCCTTTAAGTAAACAAGCAAAACGATTTGTACCGGGAGATTTTGTAGTCTTTTACGTTTGAAATTCGAATTAAGGATAACGTAAGATGACTTGTTTTTTTAATGGTGACCAAGGAACATTAACATGTTAGAGGCGATATTCCCTAATTTTGTTTTGATGTCAGTTTGATATTCTAAATTCGGAAAATTAATACTTTTTCATGTCATTGGACTAATAATTAGAATTAGAATACAAACAGATGACTTTTTGTTTAAATACTCTTTTTAATAGGGACAATGAATAAATATTAGACATAAACAGACATATACATGGGTGAAAGAAATACAAAAGTGGCTGCATAAATCAAGGTTATTGGACTTTAGGTGTACCTCTTTCACTTGAAAACAACTGATAGGTATGCGAACTTCGGTAATGAAGTAAGTTAGTATAGAAGGTGCCACGCTTGATAAAAAGTACCAAATCCAGTTAAAGCTTATGCCTTAGTATAACATAATTAATAACAAAGCTTTACAAAATGTTATCTGCTATCTCACCCTCACGTCCCAGCCCACCTTGAGCAGATCAACTCAGGATCAGCAATTTGCATAATAAATACAAAACTTTCAAAGTAACTGCATCAATACATCAGAAATTCGAGAGTTGGCGAAAGAAAATTACTTAATAAATTGAAAATAAACAAGGTTAATGTATTAAGTTTCCACTTGATGCTAACGACTTTATAATATGAAAGAGCCAGTGTGATGCGAAGAAAAAGTATCTAGCTAGACATGTGTTACACTGCGCCGCGCAATAATTGCGCCTACACAATTCGCCGTATTGATACATTACATTTGTTTGTTTTATTTTTATTTTGGAGAATGCATTACCTACGCATACCCTCGATCGGGTGGTGCTACCGAGATACATAACACAAACAGTTACAGGAATCGGCAAAGCCTTGCATCTATGACACTACTAGTGGATCCCTGGCACTCTCAGCTCAGGAAGGAAAACAAAGAAGTCTATTGTTTAAAATGTCTCTGCTTAAAGTTAATAACCTGAATCGTGGCTTACAATACATTTAATACTGATAAAAAACTTCTCAAGTCCTCACAGACCTTCTCTTAACTTGTCTATACTTCTATAGTAGGTACCTAATATTATAAAAAGGAAAGATTTGATTGTTTGTTTGTTTGTATTGAATAGACTCCAAAACTACTGAACCGATGTATAAAATTCTTTCACTGTTAGAAAGCTACACTATCCCCGGTGGACATAGGGTACTTTTGATCTCGGAAATGTGAGTGGAAGGGGGAGAAATGAGAATATTGACAAAAGATTTTACGCGCAGGTGAAACCGCGAAGGCGACCGCTAGTTAAAAATAAAATAACTAAACGCTTTCAGTTAACTTTGATGCTAACTCAGCGTATTAAAGTGGGTAAGTCAGATGGTGCGCGAATTCTTTTATGCGCTTGCATATTTTATGCAGTTCAAACAGAAATTGTGGAAATATGCTCAATTTTCTTCTATTGCAGCGAATGCAAGCACACGATAATAGTAGGACCGGATAAACGATTATGGTATAGGGCTGGCTATCTTTTCGCAAAGGAACCTGGACCGAGGAATTATTTTCCTTGAGTATTCTTCTAGCTAACGTTAGCGATGTAGTTTAAAATAATTTGCTTGAATTTAATTTGTATGCCAGGCAGTGAACCGAATACCTATAATATAATCCGTTGAGTTGTTTTGCGTGGAAAACTAAAAACCATTGATCTTAAGAAACAATTACATAGTAGTAATGTCCTACATAATATATTTTCTATTTTTAATCATTGAATCTTTTATCAGGGAGGAAAACGAAGGGTTTTCCTCCAAGATTGAAACGTAACATTAGTAGGTAATGAGGTTCCTCACAAGATTTTGAGGTAGCTTTCTTCACACTTTGATAAAAATTAAAATAAATTCAATTTAATAATTAAGCAAAATAAATACTAAATAATAATTTTCAACAATGTATAAAATAAAACAATATACCTACCTATTTTCATGTTGTTACAACAAATTACATAATTATTCTTTCAGAAATAATGGGGACAGAAATTTTGTTGTTTTTATTTTGTTTTAAAAAAGTCGTAGTTATACACTTAAAAATCATTTAATTGCACTCAAAAAAGTCTAAAGAATACCATTTTGTGAGGTCTAATTTTTATTCAAATTAAGCAATAATTAATGCTAACCATCTGGTGTGTTCCTTGCTTGCAAACGAAAGCTGCAAAAAAATATTTTTTTTACTTTATGTTTTTTTTTTTATATCGACAGCCCTAGAGTCCGATTCTTCTACTTATTATGGAGTGCAGGTCTTACTTAGAGCCATATCAAGAACAATACTGGCCGTTGGGAACAAACCGTAAAAGGATCATCCACAATCTTTTCAATACCAGACTTACTTCGGAATGTATTGAAAAGTTGAACTTAAAAATGAAACAAGTCAAGTTTCGGGGAACGAATGAGGAGCTCCATTTTTAATGGGATTGGATGGCGACTGGGCCAATTGAAACTCGCTCCGGGCTTATGAATTGTTCCGTTATTCAATTATGACTTAGAACGAGTTACGTTCTAAAAATAATTTCTAGTGCAGTTGAATTGGAAGAAATGAAGGTAATATATGGAACTACGACTAGCTCTTGATCGTTGATAGATAGTTTGATACTTACTGTAGTTTGCTGTTTATGATTAATGAATTTGGGTACAAATTCGCTTGGCATAAATCTCGTCTTTCTGTATTATTTCTAGTTTCTACCCGCTGCTGGTTTCATGTCTACATTAGGTAAAATACTTGTTAGCTTAGTTACCTCATTTTTAAATCATACTGCGTTGTACCGTAGAGGTTTGGATTGTGCATTTCAGGTGTGGAAATTCACTGATATGACTGGGAATCAAACCTGTGGATTTTCCAAGAGATCACATTTTTTATCTAATAAAAGCCATGAGTAAAACAAATTAAAAATAATAATTAGGTACTTCGTTCGTTTATCAGCGTTTAAAATCATCCTTACTAGCATCATTATTCATTATACCAAAAAAACTACCTAAATAATTAAGTTTTTTAGAGTTAAATTAAAACTATTACATTCGCATTTAATATTATGCATTACGGCGTCTTATTATGCACATTCTTATAAAAGCATATTATGTTTACAGTAAGACGAAGAAGCGAAATGCAGTAAACAAAAGAAATTACTGACAGTGACTAATTACATAATCAAGCCGAGACCAACGCTTAGAGAACATTCCTACCCCTACCGTAACCCGACCGTCCAATAATAATTTCCTGTCCCTTACACAATAAGTCATTCATTAGCCTTAATTTATGCTCCTTGCACTTACCTCCCAACGAACTATTTAAAAAACATACTCCGGTCTTTCTCATTGTTCGATTTACGCCGGTCCGTTTGCATCAGTCAATTTAAAAACGAGAATATCAAAGCGGCGATGTAAAGTGTCGTCTTTGTGATTGTCGTATTATGGGCGCAATGCAAAATTACGATTACGTGTGGAGTTGAACTTTTTAAATATTCTGTGGTCATTGGACAGTGGGACGTTTTCACGTTTCTGATTAATAATGGACAGTGTTTAAACGAGCGAATATGAATTTAAAAAGGTCACAAAGTGAAACACTGAATAATAAATTGTAAAAAGATTCAGACGAATTGACGCTCGTGCTGGTATTGAAGTCGTTTAATAAAATTGTAGCAAATAAAAAAAAGGCTATATATTATTTTTTTAAGGATACCTTCTACTTGATTATTTTATTTTAGTCTGTTTTTTGTTTTCTCGCCTAGTTTATTGTCCACTTATTTGAACTAAACAATTTCATAATAAGGTTAAAATTATTTCCTTTGCTTCGTTAAAAGTATATTCTGTGGTATTAGGTACCTTCGATCAACAATGATCGAAGGGTATTACAGATCATCGTTGTAGTTTTTTTTTTATAAATCATTTATATTTTATTATATAAATAAGTTCTTATTCATCATGCCAGATAAATTCAAGGTACCTATTTTTATGAACACGGCTCTGATGCATCAAATAAGGCCAGTAAGTGTGAAAGAGAGCGCAACAGGCTGCGTCCCGCTCGCACGCTTAGCCTCGCACATACGGCTTCTGTGACATGGTCGGGTGATGACGTCACCGGCTATCCGATGACGGTTACTGGCGCGTTCGGTTTTTAAAAGGTTTGTAAAAATACGGTTGTATAATAACCACGTGTCGGTATGATGAATGCGTTTCGAGTTGAGAACGTCTTATTAATAAAAGTAGTTGTTTCGTATTTTATGTGGTTTTTACTTTGTGTGATTGGGAGTGACAAAGGATTTTCTTTTAGCACAGTTGACAGAAAAGAAATTGCACCAAAGCAATTTAAAATACTTAAGTTAGTTGCTCAATATTGCCGCCGATCAACAGGATGGAATGAAGGTAAATAGAAATATCAAGACACCAAGTCAAGAGTTCAGTTTATTGCAAGGTTACTCAGGTTAGTCAACAACAGTTGACCTCCCTCGAATCCCAAACACCTATTTTAATTTTATAATTAGGCGATTTTCTTATTCCTATAAATTCTCAAAAGACCAGAAACAACCTTAATTTTCTAGTGCCGTCTGCATATTGAGCGTGCAGAAATTAATGTGCAAAAAGCTATACTAAAAATAAACTTAATGTCCCTAGACTAAAAATTATGTTTCTAACGAAATACAAAAACCACTACGCTCATAAACCTGTAAGAAATCAATATAAATGTTTTTTTGGAGAGAGAGCATACACCCAATAAGATGTGAAGATAGGAAACAAATTGGCTTGCATTCAATTGCAAACTAGATCGATTAGAACACTAGTCTTAGATTGAATATCGCTTCGGAAAGTAGCACAACCAGTCATAAGGGTTCCATTTACAATTCGAGGTCAATGACTCATGAATGAGCAACGTGAGTTGCGCTGGCGCTTGCAACTTCAACCTTTAATTCGCATATCGACATGATCAACAACTAAGTATACACGGTCACGTACATATTATAATAATGTTCTTTATACCATTAATTAACTGCGCAGGATATTATTAGTCGGCAAATGCCACAAGGCGGGTACTGGCTCGTCTCTCTCGGGTGTGAAGGAGAAACTTTGGGAGTTCAGAGGGTAGTGGTGGGACGATCCTATCCCAAGTCTCCAAAACACAACCACAGATCTCGCTGGCCTGCTGTAAGTGGCTGCTTAAATCCATTCTCCATCGGGCAAGAAACAGATATTATGTTATGGCGAAATGAGTGCGCAAGCACAGGTGCACTATTCACTCAATAGTCATAGCTCGGTGAGACTACAAGTTGATGTTTAGTGGGTAAAGCTTGCCGCTAATAAGCGGTTCGGCTCCCACAACATTTTGTGAAGTGCATTTGGGCATGGTGTACAAGTTGCGAAGTACTACACCATCCGTCTATTGCTCTTCACTACCTAAAGGTGGGCGACAGTGCGTAACGTATTCCCGGGGAAGAATATAGAGCTACTTCAGTTGGATAGACAGCCAGTTTATTGCCACTAGGAGAGCGTCTACTTGTCTCTTTCGGATTGTAAAGGGGAAACCGGGGCACAGAATATATACTAAAGTAACCGGGGAGACTAAAGTTGGCTGTGGGATTAAAGTCCTGAGACCCACACTCGGCCGTGAGAGTCGCTAGCCCACAATGGTGCATTAAGCATTCTCCTTCGCAAATAAAGTTCCACCTCTTCGTAAGCGGTCACTGCAGCCACCAGAAAGCATCGCTTAAAGTGCTGCCACAATGTAGGCTCGACTTATCTTCGACCTTATTCTATGAATAACTAGTTGCCCATCGATAGTCCACTATCGCTAAACTATCGATAGTCTATCGATAGTTGACGTCATATCAATAGTATCGATAGTCTATCGATACTATCGATAGCCCAAATCCAGGCAATACTATCGATAGTATCGATACTATCGAGCAACAATACTATCGATAGTATCGATAGTTTTTTAACTATCGATACTATCGAAAGTATCGATACTATCGATAGTTTTTTAACTATCGATCAACAATACTATCGATAGTATCGATAGTATTGCTTACCCGCGATAGTATTGCCTGGATTTGGCTATCGATAGTATCGATACTATCGATATTATCGATACTATCGATAGCACTATCGATATTGTTACTATTTTTCAAGGTCAACTATCGATAGCGAAACTATCGATAGTTGGGCAACTCTATGAATGAATAACCACTCGCTTGCGTCTGTTGACTTGCGAAGACGAATTCCGTCTTTATTATTATAACTTTATATCGATTCTCTGATAACGAACTAGAACTCGATTGCTGCGATTATACTATCGAGTTGAGTTACGTGTTCTGAATCACGCGATGAACTTTTTCTGATAGCGATGATTTTCAAATTTTCCTGCCTTTAATTTAGCAGTAATTACCCGGGCCTTTCGACTTTGATTGTGCGGTCGGCCTGTTTGGTTTGTTTTTAATGTTTCCTATTCCGCTGGTTGTGATTTCGTGAAGAAGAAATTACTGGAATCGTGTGTACCTAATTGAGTTGCTGGAAAATCGACGGAATTCAATTTGATGAAAATCAGTTGTTTAATTTAGGTATGTATGATTGAGTATCCTTACGAAATAAAATTTCGGAGAAAAGATAAAAAAGTAAAAACATCTTTCAGATTTTTATATCTGACCACAAAGTACACTTATCAACTAGTGTCAACTGTTTATTTCTCATTGTCAGGTACATGCGTCAGGTTTTACACCTACACCCATACATGGTTGAAGTTAAGGTTGTTTAGGGATAACGTCTTGAAAAGGTCGGATACCCATTAAACCACGAATACCAACCAACTAACCGGTCACGCTTGGTCGGTCATGCGGGGTACGGCAGAAACCCTTTCCCATGATTGTATGCCCTAGTCTCAAAAAAGGTGAACCCCTGTGTTATCTCCCCCTATTCTTGTAGCGTGGGCGTTGTTGTCACACCTGTTGTCTTGTCTAAGTAAATAGACAAGACGTTTGTCCATCTTTGAAAAAATATTAGCTTATTTACTGTCCGATTCCCGCGCAATGTCCCTTCAAAGAAATCAATTCATTGTCCCAAATGATGGGTACGAGCTTAATCACCTAGCTTACCTATTGCGTATTTGTCATCACACCGAGACCCCTTTGTAAATAGGACAATAAATTTTATAAAAACTAGGAAGTTTAAATGTAGCAAAAGAATTCATGTGAGAAACAAGAATCATTAGTTACCCCCGTTTCTAGCTAATGACTCCGGCTGATTCCTAACCGATAGTCGATTAGATAGGCTTATTTCTAAGACTAAAATTAAGCTTTGCTATTTTTTACTGACGATAAGAAAACAAAAGTGGATATTTTTTGGTATGACCTAATGGTTTTTAAATGGCTAACATTTACATCGAATGTTATATTTTGTTCGTTAAAAACTACCTATTTCTGCGGGTTTAATGTCTTAATTTTTATGCTAGGGATTCTTAAAGTAAGAAGTAGGTACCGAAGATCCGAAATAAATATAATACGAGTATTATATTTATTTCGGATCTTCCCCTTCTCGATTAAAAAGGGAAAACCGAGGGTCTTTAGTGGGAAACACGGCCTCAAGTCTAGGGATTAAAATTATTCTCCTCCGCAAAAAAAAGGTGCTGTTCCCCTAAAAACACTGATCGCTCGGGGATTTAAGATCGCTGTCTCGAGGCGTTATGATCGTGAGGAAGTAACTTAACGCTACAGCTAAAATCCGACTAAGATAACTTACACAGATTCACAGACCGCTATAAGATTCAAAGTTTCTTAACTTTTAGGCCTCGGCCTCGAATTTCGCGGTATCGCGCATCGGGGCGGCGGCAGCGGGAGCGGCGGCACACGCAGGCGCACTGCGAAAACCGCTTGACACGGGCCGTCAAGAGCGGTACAATACTGTCAAGGCGATCCGCAGTGCGCCTGCGTGCGCTGCCGCTACCGCTCCCGCCCTATAGGATTCCATACAAAACATCTCGCCGCTGCCGCTTCCGCTCCGCTGCCCGCGAAATTGGTGGCGAGGCCTTATAATCCTCGGAACATCAGAAAATATCTTCCAAATCTTCCCAAAATGAACTAGCCCACGCAACCTGATTCGGTATCAAGTAGATAATGTGTGGGACGACAAAGGTTCAGTGGCTCGTTTGCGGAGGTGAATATCGACAGAAGGTAATTCGATCATGGCTGCGGCAGCCGCCTGTCAAGTTAAGTAGGCATCTAATGGAAATCCTATGTTCCGCTCTCTAAGTAGATGGAATACAGATGGTTATTTATGTATACGTCTAATATTTTTAGTTGCGTACGCTGTCTGGCTCGAGGGTGCAGGCACATTATCGCGATGTTATGGATGAAAGTGTTATCTGTTTCTTCCGAAACGAACTTTCTTGTTTAAAAATATGCGTTTTCGAATGTGATATATTTTCGTTTGTTTTTACTAAGCCGCACTTTATTTTCATTACAGATTTGTAGTGTATTAAGAAGTTCGATCACCAAAAGTTTTTATTTCCGAGTACAAAACATTTGCGTGCATTAACATTATCTGTTTGTGATTTTAATCTGGCTGTTTCCTATTATGAAAAAAAAAGACATTTGGGTGAATTATACGCTAATTGAATTTCCATGGTCTTTAGACTAATTTAATGTTAAACTTATTATATTATTGTTTGTCTATGCCTAAACAATAAATAGCATGGCCTTTTATCTGGCCCACATAGTCTTTTCACGATAATTGTTTAATTTAAAGCTTTATTAGCTTAAAACGTTGAAAATGTATACTCCTCTGGCCTTCCCATAAATGCATTATAATGTTTTAACAGCAATATAATTAAAATATGTATGTAAATGAGTTTTATTTTTAAATGGTAACTATCTTTGTTAAACATAGAAACATATTTTATCAAAATACACTGTAAAAATATTTATTAATATATTTAAAAAAAACTTATTTTCATGTCATGTTACAAATACGTCACTTCATCTGGCGAAACTCAAAAGAAGAAAAATTTCACTTAAAATTGCCGATGTATGTTTTGACCTTACACTACTCGCGTACAACAGTGTGAAGTTAGAAGCAAGCTAACGGTCTTGTGCAAAACTTAAATAATATTGCGTCAGTTTGCGATTCACTCTCGAAGAGCGTGTTTGTGCCAGTCGTTGAAGTATTTCCTTTGGTAAGCATATGTTTTTGTTTTTTATTGTTACAAAACTGTTTATTTTCTCAATGCAAGGTTATTGTGTGTAGATAACATGTGTTACGTCAAACTGTGGTGTTTTCACGATTTTGTCACTACTCTGGCGTCACTCCTGTGGCAAAGTTATCGGGCTTTTCGTAATTAAGCGCCCAGAATTGTAGATCGCATAGTTGTTTAACATCAGCCATCTTTGTGGTCAAGTGCTAAACAAATATGGATACAAAAACCGTTTAAAATAACAGTATGAAGTATTTTCTGCTTTTAATCAGTCTCATCTAAGATAAAAATTACAATAAATGATTTTGCTTTTTTCTAAACACCCTTCCCTTGTTTGTTTTTTTTTTAACATTCTCCATGATGTCTGATAATGCTAGAGTATGTAGAACAAATAAGATAAAGTCTTAACACATTAGATAGGCTTAACGAAACAGAATTTTGTCACTCCTCTGGTATCACTTTTTCCTCTGGTACTTATAAAACACAAAAAAATGAGAAATTCTTCTGGCCTCCGTCATTCCAAACATTAGAATAGTGTCAAATAGAGATATAATAAATATAAAGTGGAATAGATTACATTTTCTTGTGGGACACAAAAAATACAAATAGCGTATATTCACCCATTTATTGATTAATGGAAAAAGGTATAAGAATGATAAGAATACAGTTTTCTTAACATACTTTCTTTGTCGAAAGCACAATCGGGCAAACTTGCGCTCGAAAATCGACTCTAAAGTTCCTGAGCTGAGTATCTTTAAATTGTAGGTATTCTTTTGACGTTTTCCGTCTTCCCTTTTATCATACAGAATCCTAAATCCATTAAAAACACCATAGCATCCCACTCAACATCTGATAAACAGAGTGCACCTGCAAAGATTCTAATCGGGCTTAAAAATCGCTTCAAATTATATTGTAATGTTTTCCCATTTCCTCAATGGGCTTAGGCTGTTACATTAAACTGCCTCTGGGTCGTTAGGAAAGAGAAAAACGCTAAGAGAAAACGGGATGTTATATCCGATTCGATAAAGTAAACTGCTACCTGTGGAGCGTCGGTTCTATTACTTAATTTAAAAGAGCACGGTACAAAAGCGGAAGATAAAATAAAAGTAACATGTACGGAAGAGGATGCCGATTCTCTACTTAATTTACCTTTTTTGGGGTCCTTACCGTCCGTCGTCCTTAGAATCATCTTGCTGAACACATCAAACACCCTAATCTGATAAACTGTCGAAATAGAAATCTATTCGGTGGACTTCAAGATGAAAATGGATTGAGTTTTGGTGAGGTTGAAATTAACACATTCGTTCAAATTAACACCTTATCTCGTGGCATTTAGTGTTTAATGTCAATTGTATACAACTAAACGAAAACTCTGCCCAATAGTCGGGTGGGCAGACTTTTGCTTCGGACAATATTTGAGCGTGATTGTGAGTCTAGTTTTTTAATTGAACGTCATTGTCCATATTATAACAATTATAGCTGGCAAAATGTGCATCCCCAAAAACCGTTCTCCAAACTATTACCCAACCAATATTGACGACCAATTAACAAATGCTCGTCCAGAAGTTTACCCTCTAACGCTTAATTATAAAATGTCGGCACAAATGAACCGCATTTACTGCGATATGTCGCCGATGCCGCAGGAACGAGTAATCAAGCCCCGGGACTACAATGAATCCCCATTACAGGTACATCGCTCCGACCGAGAGCGATATTGTGGTAATAATCTACTGAAGCCCTTGCAGAATTGACACAGAGCAGGAAAGGTCTGGGGATTTTGTAGCCTACTGCAAAAAACATTTTAACTTAGTGACAAAAAATTAAAAAAATATTGCACTTTTTCGGATATGACTTTCTACTGTGGTTTCTTATTTATAAGCTTAAAATCAAGCCAAATTGCTTCACCCCACTTCCCAAATTCAATGCGATGATGAAAAATTCATTAAATCCAAGATTCTAAAGATTACAATTCCCTTGATCATCGAAATATCTTTCTTCCTAGAAATCACACCATCATTATTCGTCAGACACCGTCATTAATTACTATAGAAACAGAAGTTAAAATTAAAGTAGCAACTGTAGCGACGCTGCAAACGGACGAACATAACTATAAACCTCACCATTAGTTTAAATTACTGTCCAAAGCGAATCCTCTGGCTTTAAATGAGTTTTACACGATTGAATCCCACCAAACCCCACATTTCCAAAGAAAAATAAAAATCCCCGTCTGTTCTCCAGAAACCAAGTAATTAAATGGCGGTGGATAGCACAATAGATTCCTATTAAACAAACGTTGTCTCATGTTCCCGAAGGAACAGTCGAAAGCGCGACATTTTTAAAATAAACCACAAAGAGAAATCACTTCCAGTGACAAAATTTTAATTGACTTTCAACGTTGAAAGTTCCCATTGTGCTCCTAAATCATTACTTGCTTACTGAAATTAATTTTCTTTAAATAAGTCCTTTGTTGGTTTGAGTTGATTTACTTGGGAATTAAGAGAGAGTGGTCGATCAAATCGATTGATTACAAAGTATAGTTTGATATTTTACCCTTTTAAGAGCGTATTTAAAAAAAATAGACATTTTCCGCTCAATGCCAACTGTACTAAATAGACCCTTTAGGCGCATTTGGTCCAATTCGCGGTTGGGCCAATTCATGTTATTCGCGGTTGGTCCAATTCGCAGTTAGTCCAATTCTCGGTTGGTCCAATTCGCGATTGGGCCAATTCGCGGTTGGTCCAATAAAAAGTGTATTTCCAAAATTAAACAAAATAACTTTTTTTTTGTATATAATGTACTATATATATTCATAATCATCTATCAAATAATCTAAGCACATATTGTAATGTATGTGTTACCGGCCAAACCCGATTTTCAGGACAAACTAGTTTTGCCTAGGCTAAACTAATTTAAGACAACATAGAATATATTATTATAAAAGGTTTTCAGGGTTTAAAAAAAAATAACCACGAAGGCTAAGGCGGGAGCTCCGCTTCGCTTCGCTCCCGCCTTAGCCTTCTAACCTATATCCATCCGAGTCGATTTCCTTAGATTATGAAATTATCATAGATGATTTTCAGAAACACCTTGCAAACTAGAAAACATTACCTATTTTGGCCCAACTGCGAATTGGGCTAACTGCGAATTGGACCAACTGCGAATTGGCCCAACCGCGAATTGGACCAAGTGCGAATTGGACATTTTTTTTAACGTTTGGCCAACTGCGAATTGGACCAAATGCGCCTAAACCAAATAGACATACCAACTACATGCTCCAAATACCTATGAAAATAAAAATAAATCATAAATGAACTTTAGAGACACCACATACGTATTAACAAACAACTATCAACTGATGGTGATGACACTCAAATATAGACGAGACGGGGTCTTTTCTGTCATAAATTCATGATACATTCAAATTTCAAAGTAAAACCATCCATTCTCGTCGTCCCAAATGAGCGTTAAAGCGTTATTTACCCAAATCGCCCGTCAAAATCTTGGTCCGCTCGACACTGATTGGCCATTGTCCGGCGACAATAAGCAATCATTCTGGAGATAATAGCTCGCGAACCACACTCGCTCGCTATGATGACACTTCAATACCGGACCAGAATGACGGGAATGTTTCAATATCGTTCAAGCTTTTGAGGTATATTTCACCATAATTTCACGTAGCGATGAAGAACTTTGTTGCTACGCTATATCAGGCAGCGCTTTGTCCTTAAAATATGACATTTCGTCTATTATCTCTTAAAACGAAGTCAAATAATTTTGACGTAGAAGTTATTTTTAATTAAAGTAATTAGAATGCAGACTAGTTTTACTTATATTAGACTGCCTTTCAGTCTACATGGGCCGGCTTGGCCTGGGAAGCACCATCTTCTCTAAGAAGATATAGAAGATTTGCTATTCGCTTCGTTTGGTGAAATTAGTGAAGGTCCTAATCACTCCCTTCCGCTCCCTTCTCCTTATCCCCCATACGTCTTTACCTTTCCTCTCTCTCCATATAATAAATTCTCTCTAAAGCTGGCTTAGTCGTCACTTACTTTCAGGTTTAACACATTTTTGTTTGCCTCCAATGTTTTTTAATTAAAAAGCAGCTTTTTATCTTCAAATATTTTTAACATCAGTAAGTAACCGGAGATTTATTTATTAACCCTATTTTACATTTAAGTGACAAACAAGCCATTCCATTATTCATTAAAGGTACTGTAAATTGATTCTTAATGGAGCAGAATATTTTGTAGCAACAAGGCTTTAATATTATATTTATTCAGTTCACGGTATCTCCATCCGAAATTCTTCGACTCGTCTTCCTTAATACTGGTATTTCATAATAGGGCTGCCAACTCATAAAAATATTAAGCACCTAATTGGTTGTCCTTTTCATATTATTCAATCGGTGACGTTAGTTCATAAAAGTTCCTATAGAACATCTCGTTTGTATCCATAAAATCATTCCACGATATCGTTCATAGATCGTTACTCTATTAAATTTTACCTCACCACATTATGTAATTCGACTATATTTTACTCTCATTTATAGCCTACCTAAAACTTTTCCTTTTTTATGATAACATTAACCTAGTTGTGTTTATCAATCGTTTTAATTTAGAATAAAATCTTTTTAAATCTTCATTATAATGCATGTTTGTTTAAAGACTCTTTTTTTATATTATGTCTTTACCTATGATTCGATTTACTGATTTTATATAATTGTTACAATTTACTCTTAATCTTAAAATACCCATTTTTATAGACGTTCTTCCTTTTTAAACTTTAACAAAAATAGCTTAGCTATAATTTAATTAACTAAATCACAAAGATTCCGCCAACCCTGGCTTCCCAGCTCCCATAAATAGCACCATTAAAAAGCTAAGCTACCGAGAACGGGGCTACTTAAATATACTTTGCACGAAAAGCAAATTGATATAAAATACTTCATCTTTTGATATCTGCCCGCTGAGACTGCCGGTCAGATTGCATAGGAATATACTATCGACTCAGAATTTATGCACGGCCTTGTGACTCGCTTGAAGGTATAGAGGTTTCAGAAAAGCTGGTTTAATTAAGACTTGAAGAGAAAATAACAGTGAGGCGTCTTCCAACCCTGATGCTGTATAAAATAGGAAGCTTCTTTTGCTGCCGTTCATTTTTAAGTCGCATTGGTTGACTGACAGGCTCGACCATAAGCCATGACGGCTTATGGTCTGATCTTCGAGACTTTTAATTTCAAGTGTTTTGACTTCCGCACTTATTCACATATTATAACACAACCAGAACCATTATGGTGGCAGATTTCGTATGTGGATGGTATCCAACCTGACCGAAAGCTGGATTTGAATACACGACTTCCGAGTTTTATAACAACAAGGAGGAACATCTATGTACCTATACCAAAAGTGCTTAAACTTTTTACTTAGATCATAATGTCTGATGTTATCTGATATTGGTATTAAATTTGTTCACGATAAAAGGCGAATAAAAACAATAATCCACAGGAAACTAGGTACTCGTATTAATGTGTAATTGAGTCTAGCGCTTTAAAACAGATTTTTCTTTACGACGGTCAAAAATATATGACCGTAAAATACGTTTCATATTACCACTGGAAACAATCTATTGCTCTTAGCGGACTAGGCACAGTTTAAGAGGACACCAGTGAAGCATTTTCAGAAAAAAATATACGCTATATTTAAAAAAAATATTTTTTACTTTTTAATTAAAAATCAGTATTGGGATCCTTGGGGGAGGCCTTAGTGCAGCAGTGGTAATCGTATGGCTGATGATTCAGAATACACTATGTTAACCATATGATCTAGGTTTCGAATATAATTCCAGTATTATACTGCATACTATGCAAGCTTGCCAGATGGTTTTGAGCTGGCCATTCAAATCGAGTGGCTTCCAACTCAGTTCCAAGTTTAAAATTAGATTGAAGGTTAGTTAATTCGATACATGGTATCGATTCTGCAACAGTAGTGTCTTTATTGCACATAAGTGCAGATATGAAAAAGACAATTTGTCAGTTGGACAACGCGAAAAAAAATCTACCTATACCTTGATAATGAACTTTAATTAAGTACTATTAAAAGTTATTATTTCAAAAAATACAGTAATAGCTAGTATTTACAGCCGACTTTTTTACCTTTTACGCCCGAGCCGTTGGCTGCCATGTAGTAAGTTAACCCACTGCATTTCCCTCACTTCACTGTATTCCTACTAGTGAGTAAAGGCGATATCACGAATGGTCACTCCGCGGGGCCCGCTTCGTGACTAGAAGGCCAATCGTGCTGGTCCTTCGAGCAGGATAATGCTATTTTTCATAACAATACTAGCTTTCTCTGTAAGTTATCTCGTTATTGCAGTTACTTCTGCTATTACTATATTCTCGTCAAGGTTAGTTAATGCTGTGAGAAAGTTTATATTTGTAGATTTTGCGATTGGTTTTATCAGTGTCGTGGTTTATGAACTAATAATTGTAAATAAGGTATATTGTAGTTATCAAGGGTATGTTTGTACATAGTTAAAGTTGCTGTTTGATGTATTATTAGGTAAGTAAAAAAATATGTAATTAGTAAGATGAAAATTCCTCTCCTTCCTCGTAAAGAAAAATCTATATAAAAATGAATCGCCGAAATGTATGTGGGAGTAAACGGCTGCACCAAATTAGACAATCCTTTTGTTTTCTTTTTCTTTTTGTTAAATTCTCGAAGGACAACTCCAATAATTTCCTTAAACTGCCTGTTTAAGAGGTGTGTCAAAGTTAAATTACAGGACGATTGAGTATAAGCGACTTTAAAAATACAACAAACCGGTTTTTCAACAGTAAATGTACCAAATTACACAGTGTACCGCTTTGAAATTACTGAGTTTGAATTGAAGCATCGACAGCTAGCTTTAAATAATAATTATTTATTATTATTATATGTACGTTCCGACGCGCAAATAATTTCCGTCGATAGTCGTTTATTTTGGAATATTTTCCACTTGAATTCTATTAAGTGTTAGGATACGGATGAAAGTATGAGGATTCAGGCGACTGGGACCACTATATAACTGGGACCGCGGTCCCAGTTGCCTGATTAGTTTTTATTTGTTTATTTCGTCAGGCGAGTGGGACCACCCGTAATTTTAACCACAAATCCATTGTTGAAATACAAGATTTAGTACAGTTAGCAAAAAAGGTGTCACAAATAAAACAAAGTTAATTTTTGCAAAGGTAAGTTAGTTTTTGTATTACCTACTTAAACAGTATAACAGTCTTAATTATGTTTTAAAAATCACGTTGGCTCATATGCCTACTTAACTAGTAATTCTAAGTAAACATTCAACAGAAATCTCCTCAAAACAATAATATAAAAATCAGTCTTAATGTCTCTTAACTTTATACACCATAAAGTAAGTACTCATTACTCCTATTATATATTTATAATAAAGTCAGAAGATGCACATATCGTGGTGTAATATTTATTTGCAATGACAATCATCATCATCATCATCAATGTTACTTAGCAACCGAATGTCACTTTTATGACAAATCCATACTGACACAACGCCGCACCGCCTGTCTACTCTCCATCCGTCTTACGAATTTTCGATCTACTCTTTGGTGTTTATGGGCGCCTGGTACTTCAAATAGAAGTTTTGCATCACTTCGCTTTTATTTTACATGAATTTTATTCACCACGCTGCCATTTTAGGATGAAATATTCCGTGTGATTACTCTTCGGTACTTATGGGCGCCTGGTACTTCAAATGATAGTTTTGCATTTTGCTTTTGCTTTGCTTTTATTTCCATGAAATTCTACTCCGCCATTAGATATTCCGTGTGACTTCTCTTTGGTGTTTCTGGGCGCCTATAACTTCGACGAGCATAGCGAATCAATCTTACTAATCTGTCGCGAGTTTAACATTTTTTCCCCATAAAAAAAATTTGTAGTCAGAAGTTTTCACTTCAAAAATACTTGACCGTAATACTAAATAAAATAAAATCCTGAGTTATAACTTGATTTTTCTGTTAACTGTACATTAAAGGAAATTAGGTATATGGTCCCAGTCGACCGATTCAAAAATGTTATCAGGTAACTGGGACCGCGGTCCCAGTTTTATTTGGTCCCAGTCGCCTGAATCCTCGAAAGTATCCAGGTTATTTTTCTAAGTGCCCGTCAATCGGCATAAGACGGACACAGACTCGACCCATTCCGGTGTAAAGGGGGAAAACCCTGGTGATGGAACCAACGATTTTCTTGCTAGTCTATGGTTATGGAAAAATAAATAATAACTCTGTATTTTTTTATTTTACAACCATTTCTTTTAACCCTCATTTGTTTATTGTATGTTATTTTTTTGTAATAAAACTTTTCATCATGACCATTTAGGAAAGTATTCAAATGAGAACTTAGTTTTAGTACTTTGCATTGATCAGCAGTTTGATTCCATTTTTATATACAGACGTAATTCAAAGATCTAATGAGGCGTTTGATTTGCGACTTCCCATCAACCCGAAGGATAAAAACTATTACGATCGCAACGCTGCGTCAGTGTTTTGATATTGTGGATTTCATTTTATCTCTTTTATATTGTTTCAGGTAAAAACAATGGGCCTCCAGATGATGAGTCAATGTTGGGGACAAGCTTCCCTTTCAATTTATGTCGTAATACTCATGAAAAAGAATGTTTGGATGCTATTGGAATGTCCGTTCAGTAAGTATACAGTCTTTTATTATACCTAGATTGGGTCTTTATGTTAGAGCTAGGCAAAAAAGCAATTGAGTCACCTGATGATAAGTGATCACTGCTGACACCTGCATCAAAGTTGCTGGCAGAAAATAAGTCGTATTGGTTTGGAAACATGGCTGCCGGAAGTTTGTTTCCACAATATCGTCGTACGTGGCAAGAAGTGTTCAATTGTACATTTACTATCTGGTTAAAATGCTATTAGGATACGACCTTTTGGCGTTGTGATACGACAGTGTTACTTAGACACACACTGATAAAATAATGCGTCGCCAACGTTACGGCCAGGCGCAGTTGACGTAATTTTTCGCTCAATTCCAAAATGTATTATCCTAATATGTAGCATTTGAATCGGATAGTATGAAGTGTTGTAGGGTTGAGGGTGAGGCAAGTATAGGGAAGCATAATGAGCGATGTATTAATAGTGCTGGCAAATAGCTAAAGCTAAATGGAATATTTCACCTGAGGGGCTAGCCAGTGGTGCTGGCTAGCCCCTCAGGTCGTCGAAAACTGATATCAAATATCTAAAAATGATATGTCATATTATTGCAGCTGCACTATGTTATTATAGTCACTGCTTTGTTATTGTTATCAGCTATTTGCTAATTGCCCGCATTGCAATTAGTGCACTATTAACTTTACACCCAGTAATATATAGTTCTGTACTAATTTACTGTCCAAAAACCACTTAAAAATGGAAGTGATTTTAACACTCGCTTCAGGCTGAATGGAAATATAAATTCACAATATTTCTTGAAGCAGATTATTTTGTTGCTCGGAAAATTCAATTTTTTACAATAGGCACATTTTTAACCTTGTTCCGGGTCCGGGTAAATTACGCGCAAGCGAAATCCTGCCTTTATAATTAAAAAAAGGAAAAAATAAAATCTTTTTGTAAATCAAAAGCACTCAAGTGTCTTTGTGTATTTGTGTCATTCTGTCGGCTTTTAAGCCGCTTTAGAACGATAACTAGATCGAAGATTATTAGACAGACCACTAGCCACATGAATTCCCTGGGCACTATTCGCACACAGCGCCGTTTAGCCCTATCCTAGGCAAAGCTTGTACTATGGGTGCCTGGCGACAAATATAAATGTTACTTAAATCCTTTTTTTTTTGGAAATTTATTTATACTATTATACACAGTGAAATGTGGCGAGACTTGGGGAAGGCCGTTGCCCAGCAGTGGGACAGTATAAGTTAGAGAAAAAAACACCCAGACTGACTCAAAAACTCACATACTGTGGCGTGATTACACTCGCGTCCTCTTGGTGTATTAGCCGAATTCTCAACCATTTTACCAAATCGGTAGTTAATTAATGACAGCAGTTATGTTCAAAGTCTAAGGCAGGGACCATGCTTAATTACTTTCCAACCGACCGCAAAATTCAACCGCCTGCGTTTTTACCATTCAAAATCTCGACACATTAGTCTAAACTTTAAACGCTCAATTCAAAACGAAGCGCAGCGTGTAAGTGTCAACTTGTTTGTTTTTATGACACCGTGTCAGACACGTGTCCCGCACAGTGACGCAACCATCCCTCCCGAGGGACTTGCACCCGCTGTGCGCATCCCTGCTTTTGACGTCCCGTGCAAAACAATGTTGTGTATTGTAGTCAGAACGTCCAATTTCAACCTTTAAATAGGTACGCAAACGGGATGGTTTCTGCGGTTGTGTTTATTGGAAGTTAAATGTTATTTAGTTTATTTGTTAGGAATTAATTGTATAAATAAAAAAATTATATAGGTGCAACATAGGAGTTTTTATCGCTATAGCTATAACTTCTAGACAGTTTTCAAATACTAAATAAATATAATAATAAACGGCAGCTGCCCTTTCTCAGAACTACTCATGAGCTCATGACGATGTAATAATAAAAGTGGATGACGCATCTGATAACGAAGACGTTGGTTTTCGAAATCATACATGTACGTTTGCCTCCATCTTTCATAAAAAAATTGGTCCTTCGAGCCGGATAAAACTGCGAACACAGATCTATTTCCATTGTGAACTGTTTAAAAATCGTGTTCGGCATAATGTCCACTCCTGCATGCATTTCATCCCTTGACGGTTAACAATATCAGTACATAATAATGGGAATAATTGCCAATGACAGATGTTTTCCCTAATGGAACGATTGTCCGTCGAGTATTTATTATTGTTAGCATATCTGATATTTGTTACGGGTTGTGGTTGGATGATTATTAATCATTTATTGGCATTAGCTGCAGAAATAATAGGATTTGATTTTCATGTTTGTTCAACATCGAAGAAATGTTGAAAAATTGCACATTCCTTATTATTTAAATGGGTGTTTGTTCCTATGTCTGATTCTTAATCTTATCATCTGTATTATTGATGTTATAATCAGTAATTTGACTTGCTATAATTATGGCTCAAAATCGCTGCAAGTCTGGCTTGTCTTATAAATGTATTGATTAGTGTAATACATTTACTACAATCTAGATAACCTTATCAGTACATTAAACTACCTTAATACTTCAAATTCCTACAAAATAATTTTGGTTTAATGTCCTATTACATAGATTTCAATTTCCATTGGGACTTTTTGACAGTTTTGGGTAAGTCGATGTGTTGCTGACTGTTCAGAAAAATTAAAACAGTCTATAACTTTTATGTCAACTAATACTGTTGGTAACTAATCATTGTTTCAACTTAGTTACGAAAAGTATAAGGTACAAAGATTGTATCAAGAACCAAAGTCCAAGTTTTGAACGAGTGTTTTTTACAATATCGTGGCAGGTCATCAACATCATGTCAGTTCGTAGGTTCAAGGATATTTCCCGAGTGGAAATAATAAAAAAGTAACCGAGCAAGTCAGTTTTTATATGATCATTAGACATTAGAAACGTCGTTTATCATTAACTGCCGTCAATTTAACGCGACAGCTGCGGGTTTGACCTCCGGATCGGACTAATAATAATAATAATGCCCTCTTCGCCGTTTACGCCTTGTAGTTTCGGCTGAGGCGGCCAATCTTAACGTTAAACCAACTACACAGAATTTAATATAATGTTCACAAGTAAGTGCGTATGCACAGGCGCGCTCCCTCTCATAGCACTCTTAGGCCTCGTCAGCGGCGAGTGTGTTTTGTTTAGATCCTATAGACCCGTTCTCGAACACAGCGGGGCGGGAGCGGGAGCGGCGGCGCACGCTGGCGCACTGCGGATTACCGCTTGACAGCATCGTACCGCTCTTGAAGGCCCGCGTCAAGCGGTGACCGCAGTGCGCCTGCGTGCTCCGCCGCTCTCGCTGCCGCGAAATTTGAGGCCGAGGCCTTATAGCATGGTGTGACAACAGCCTCACATGATCGAAGAAAGAACAGGCAAATGCGCAATGTGTTTTCCAAGCTGTGACTCGGTATTAGTGAAAGAAAAACTCAATCACAATTTTTCCTTATTGAAGAAGCCGTAACTATTGCATTAATATTTTTTACGACTACACTGACCCCAATTGAGTAAAAAGGACATAAAAAAGATGCTAGTCATAACTCTCAACATTCTTGTTAGTAGCCATCAAATGCAGAAATCCATTGCAACATTTGCAGGCACATTTCACTCGGAACACGTAAGAATGCCTGTACTGTACAAGCTAATGTAACTTTCTTGTACGGTTTCTTGCTTAGGGGCTATAAAAGTAAAACAACGATACATTCGATCTTGAGCTGCGAATAAGCCTTCTAAACAGAAACTCAAAGATGCGTTGAGTATTAAGCAAATTAGAAACTATTTAATAATATTGGGAGAAAGGCTTTTATGTGGTATAACCATACTGCAGATAGTTCCCCACTATCAGTCGAAATGGACCTTTTGCTGATGCTTTTTTTATCTTTGGTAATTGGTTTTCAGCGAGTCTTATACTTTTTTTCGGAGGAGAATGCATTTATGCTCCATAACCGCAGGATAAATAGACTAAAGCGTCCACTACCCACTAAATTCCCTTGGTTTCCCCTTCACACCCGATTAAGACAAGCCGGTGCCAGCCTTGTTGCTATTGACCAGCCCATCCCCGGGTACTATGCGAGTCTTATACCACTGATTACTAACTGATTACAAAAGCAGTAAACTACAAATATGCACAACATAAGGAGTGAGATTTCAATCAATCAATCAGCCAATTGTTGTCCACTGCTGAACGTAGGCCTCCCCCAAAGAGCCAACCAGTCCGGTCCTGTGCAATCTGCATCCAAATCACTCCAGCCATCTTCTTCAAGTTGTCAGTCCTTCGTGCCATAGGGCGTCCTACACTACGTAGTAAGATTAAGAGTAAGATTTGCGAAATGCTTATTAATCGCACAATAAGAAGAGAAAATAAACATTCTCTACAGTTTTAATATTCGCTAGCAAAAACTGTGGTCAAAACTCAGATGCGGGTATTCGTTCTGCCGGTTGATTCCGCGATTTCAATAGGAAATATGCTTTCGCCCACCTCTTTGTTCTTTCGACGCGGAATTTCCAGGATTTTTTCGCAATGATTCGTGGAATCCGGGGCAATTTGTCAAGTAAACTGAGTGCAGAGGAGAATCCGGGTATTCTGCGGTTTAGTTTTCATGGAATTGGTGGAAAGGCAAAGGGCGGAGACACCTTTTATTCTCTTTGATTGCTGGTTTTGTTATATTGGAAATTAATCACTTCATTTGTCTAATAAATAAGTGATTTATTAGATTCATGAAAGTGATTATTTTTAGATTTTTTCAAATATCCACTTATGACTCGTCAATTATCAAAGTTGCTGAAAGTCTGTACCGGATAGTAATCTTGAGGTCCTTGTATCAATTCCCGGCTTGGGTAATTTATATTCGAATTTTCTAAAAATTGTTCATACCCATATATCCTAAATCCACTTCACAAGAATCTGTTACATTATTTATCTGTGCTGCAAAATACCCAACCCGTGCCAAGACTCGGCCACAATAAACTGGCATTTTAAATAAAATCCAACAATTTGAAACATTTGACAGTACTTTAATAACGGATTGCGAAGTGTCAGCGGCAGGCGGGTGCCCGGGTGAAATATGAGTCCGGGAGACGCGCAATACCGGCCTTCGTGGTTCGGTGCTTGTGACGGACCGCTGTACATGCAATTACTCACGTTATTGCACTAAAACTGGATGATTCCGTCTGGGAACCGTATCTGGGACGCTGACCACCATTTCGGCCGAAAGACGTAAACTGCAGGATATGACCTTCTCCAAACCGATCGGTCCTGCTCCACCAGCATCCAGTGAATTCCCGCATTCTTTATAAGATCATCGGTCCCCCTTGTGCGAGGCCAATCACGGCTGCGTTTCAGACCCCTATTACATCTTGACAGGGATTTTTGCATAAAATGGCCAACTTTGGCGTTATCGATCTCAGAAACAAAAATACATTTACAATAATAACTTATTAAATAGTGTAGAATATCTATTGGAATAGTTCTTAGCGGCCTTGCTTTTTGTAAATTTTGCTTAACTTTTTAATTGAACCCAAAATTGCAGAGAAAGATTTTCATAAAATGCGCGAAGGCACATTTTTAAGCTCATAGATTGAACTACTGTTCTAAGCATATGAAATAATAAAATTAGAATGTTATCTCTTATATAGTCGTATAGTTCATAGCGGCCTCGGATTTTTAAATATCTTTGGTTTTATATATAAAAAAACATCTAGTTCTAAAGCAAAAATCTTCGAAAATCGCTTTAAGTTAACTGTGAATTTCTCCTTTCTACGACAATATAATTAGGCAAAATATATACCAGAATACTTGTTACATCATGAGGAATGAAGATTTTACAATTTTAAACAATTCATTTATTATCCTATTTCGATAATAACAATAAATATAACCGCAAAATTACTACAAAATGCGATGCGCTGGCCGTCCGAACTCAGTCAGTACCGAGCGCGCGCTCTTTGTAATAGGCCTCTTCACGGTACGTGTTCACCATTTACTTATGCACCGTGTTATTCATATTAGTTGGCAGACAGGCATGCATACAACCCACCTGATGGTAAGCGTTCACTGCGGTCTTCATTGACAATTTGCTGTCGCTCAATGTGCTGCCACTCTGTATTTCCCCTTTGATTTTAGAGACTATAATTACTTAGTCTACTCGTATGTATGTATGTACTTAACTACTACATTTAACTTTGCGGAAAAACACATGTTTTTGTGCCATCAAATCACCAAAACCGCAGGCTTGCAATACCCGCGACCGAGTGTGATTTGAGACTTAACACCCACTACCCACTAAACTCCTGTTTTCCCCTTAACTCGCGCACAGGAACGAGCTGGTTCGAATGTTAAGGAACACAAGAAAGTCTAAAGACATAGTTTTGGTGGCTAGAAAGATTTTGAAAAATAATTCTAAGTGACTTAACCACCAAAAAAACTCAAGGCGAGACTGAAACCTACGTATAGTTTGAACCCGAGTATTAAAACCACTGTTCATCTAACGCTGAAACTAAAGTATTTTAGCTCCAATGTTTCACATAACCCGATCCGAAACACGGCAAAAGTATTTTTAATTCATTTCATAGTCTGATGCTGGCATATTAATTTAGAGATCAAAGCTTGATAATTTACCAGTATTGCCCGGAGCCGGTTTGGATACAATACAAAGACTAGAGCACTAATTACGTTGTAATTATACGACAAAAGGTTGTCATGCTTATATTTATACTATCTGTGGCTTCGCTTAGGTGAAATTAAGGCTTTAGTAGACAGTCTATATCGCGATTCCGTGAAATAATCAAATAATCCTATACATTTAAAATTATCGTCTGCATATTTTGTGGCTTTGGATTTAATTTTGGTGTCCGTCCACTATCATATTTTCACAATAACATTACGGTGTCCTAAATGATAAAATTATTGATAACATCTAAACGCCGTTGTAAACGATGCTATACAGTTAATTGCTTTGTTAATTTTAAGCGCTCATCTAGAATCAATTTCTTCCTCAACACCCTGACCCACAATTTGGCAAATCGGGTTGTTAGTTAGTGGATGGGTTGCGTAAAACCTTTTAAAAGCTGGTAAGATGTTTGGGCTCCTAGGGCCCTGAAAATGGCACTGCATACCTGGAACGTGTCCCTGTGGTTTGCCCCTTAAAGCCCGCGGCACTCCCTTATCGTCTTGTTTGGTGGCTACGAACATTCACAATACTTGAAAGGGGATCCAGATTCCAGACCCATTATTTTATAGTTACACAGCTAAAATTATCAGACTTCATCAATTAATATTCAGGTTTTATCACAAATTTTATTAGGCTGATAAAAATTATACCTCTTAACCTGTTCCCGCTATCGTGACTCGTAACATTAGACCCAAGCTATTCTAACTTACTAAACTTTTAGAAGAAAGAAGTCATTCGTTGCGTGCGCACAGCGGCTGCATCCGAGTTTTACATGTCATTACCAATGAACGGAATTGCCGACATCCGTTTATTTACCTCGTGGACTGTGTTTATGGACGAATTCCGTCGACCAATCTCCAAGCATGGTGAAGCGTATGGCAGCTATTTTCGTAACTAATTAGGTTAATCTTAATAGCTGGGGATATGATTGGGGAGCGAGTACACTTGAAATTAAAAGATCAAACGGAGGAAAATGCAACATCTTGAACGCTGGTTCCTAGTGGCTGTTTACTACCAGATGTAGTTTTAATCGTGTGGAAATGAGTAAAGCATGCCTTTATACTTCTGGGAAGTAGCTTCTGATACTTCCTAAAACTTCACATACCTCTTAGTACTAGTCAGAGTCTTGTAATAAGTGAAAATAATTTAATCTAATCAAAAATGAAGAAGAGAGCTCCGAGCTTATGGCATGAGCTGATATTAAATATATTTTACTTGCTAACAGAAAGAGAGGATTATTCTGAACAATAAAATACTAGCGCAAATTGTCCTTTTAAAGCCTTTCCACACAATGAACTATTTTCGTATTAACGGCTCGATTTACGAAGAAGAATGTTTCAGATAACGAGGTGGAAATGCGGTGAAAACCATCACAAACATAGGAAAATGTTCCAAATTCTTTTACCTTTATATTCGATGGTTTTGTGATCACTCCATTGTCCGACGTTGCGAGCAATCGCCGAAAATAATTGATAAAAATCCACCAAATGTATCGGACTTATGAAGGGTTCCGTACCAACGTTTGGTATTGAAAAATAACTTAGTTCTCAAAAATTTCTACTCGTATAATAGCATTTTAATATAAGGGTTGTAACTCTGTGGTTAATGATAACTTCAAAACAGTTTAGTAAAAACTCCCATGTTTCTTATGTAGGAACTTTATTTTATGACATTACATTTCCAATTTCCAGACCACTCAGTCAGAATAAATTCAGAATTTCTATTTTTTTATACCTTAATACATTAAGCCGCTTGATGGTATGCGGTAAACGTCGCCCATAGACGCCATTTTGAATCAGACGCTCGATTTTAGTGATGTGGTCTCAAAAACACGAACCTACGGTACCCTAAAACCGAAGAAAATCTCCGAAACTCCGATTTAAATTATCTGACGCATGTTCGATTCCGTGAATTTATGATTCATTGAATCGTATTACGAGCAACGGTCACGAGCCGGTAGTATTATTTGATTCATGCGCCAAGTTCTCGCGGATTTCTCCCCTGCCGATTGCCGGGTAATTACCCGAAACCGGGTAATGCCATTTCTTTGACGGTTATTAAAGCGGGTAAGAGATAAGTTTGTGCCCGTAGTTTCTTTAAGAATTCTTTTGGAATAATTAAATGTTTGGTGTTTTTCGTTATTCATTTGGATCTTACTAAGTTAAGGTCCGGGATTTGATACATCGGGCTGGCTAATAGCTAAAAGGCAGGCACTGGTTCATTCCTTTCAGGTCTAAAGAGGAAATTGGAGGAGTTAGTTGGTAGTCGGATGAACACCTTTAGTCCCGAGTCTTAAACGGTCACAGGCCTCGCTACCTAAGGTTTTCCAAGTATAACTAGCATATATAACATTGGAACGACTGACGTTAGATCGTGCCCAAAAACCTTAAAATGCAGAGGAATCAAGCCAGTGAGAATATTTATATATCAGGTTATTTACGTTTTTGAATATTATGCAAAACAAAACATTCACATTTGGTTGGTATTGCACATGCACGGTATCTAGGTAGGAGTAGGTATTGTCCTCATATTTTCCACTTTCCTTTACAATGTTTTCCGTTAGTGCCGAACTAGTGGTAAATGCGTATGGAAAAATTTCATTGTGCGCTGACATTTGAACCATGACCTTAAGTGGCATTTGAAGACACACGGTTTACTTTAGAAGTAGAGGTCATGGCTTCCATACCCAAACAATACAAGCATTTGCGTGCATAGGTAGTAATGTGTGGGTAACTCCCATGTTGAATGTATTGAATGATTTAGGTTTATAACTTACACTATAAAGCGAGGGTTTCTGGGTTCAACTGGGTCTGACCAAACATTTGTTATTATTTTTTATATTTGGAAAATATCTCGGAAGTTGTCAGTTTTAATCTTTCAAGCCCCGGATTACCAGACACAATAGAAAATCTATTGTTACGCGGCACCCGAGTGCCGGTTCGGGATTGAGTGGTTAAAACATCCAAACAATGAATTTGCCAAACGGATAAGACTCTCAAGGTATCTATCTGCCATAAACAAGGCCCCGCAAGCGGACCCCGGGCCCCGCAAGGGCGCAACCGGGATAACGCTGGGATGATGATGATTACCAAGGATCACACTTAGGTGTATAAGCACTACCTAAATAAAACGCTATCAAGTACAGACCCGATAGCGTATAAAAATATCGAATTTTATCTTCAAATGAATTTTACTACCGGGTAATTTGGTCCTAAGGTAGCTAGGGACACTGAGGCATACTGTACCATTAGAGATCGAAATGAATTTCGGGTAATACCAGGAAATTTAGTCTCATCATATCGGGTAATTTGTACAGTACGGTTCGATTCCCAGTTCACGCGTGCCGTATCTTGCCAATTTCGCTTCTGTTTATTGCTCAAGTTCTGTCCCTTTGATACGTGTAAATGGTTAATAATAAGATAAATGTTTGTACGAGGACTCTGGACTTGTCCTTTGAGCGCGGTCTCGCTCAAAAGCCATTGTTCTGGGCGCATATTGTTTGAGAGAACCGGTAGTAGTGAAGTTAAGTAGGTCTATTTTATTGGAGAGGTAGTAGGTTCGACTTCAGCCTTGGACATAAAATAGTTTCGTTAAACAGACCAGTTGATTTTTCTTAAATATGTCATTTTATATTTAAAAAAAAATCGTCTTGATTATCCACTTCTTCAAATTGTTAAAAGTGGTAGATTTCAACCTACAGCTATCTATATAAATAAAGAAAGATAGTGTGTTTATACACAAACACGAGTAAATAGGTTAATTTTATTTATATCTCAAAGGTTATCAGTACGGCAGTAACATTCCTGACACGAACAATGAATTATCTCGTTAA
Organism: Mecyna flavalis; assembly: GCA_949319885.1. Classification (NCBI taxonomy): domain Eukaryota; kingdom Metazoa; phylum Arthropoda; class Insecta; order Lepidoptera; family Crambidae; genus Mecyna; species Mecyna flavalis. The sequence continues at coordinate 4,122,845 of OX439413.1, forward strand.
AACAATTAAATACAATTTAATAACATAATAAAATAGAGAATTATTTACTATTTTGTTACAATTTGATTATCTTGGAGTGGTTAAGGAATTGGCTACGATAAGTTTTTTATAATTTTTTTCATTAACGTCAGAAAGCGCCGCTCAATGTGCTGCAGACTGTAAGCTCATCTCATCTTCGAGCCTTTGATTTCAAGTGTACTGGCTCCCACATTAATATTGCCGGAACACAGCCAGAGCTGTTATGGCGGCAGATTTCGCCTGTGGGGTGGTAGCTAGCCAGTCGGACTCTGATAAAGCCAACCACCAACCAAACCAAAGGCGGGAATCGAACCCACGACCTCCGGGTTTTATACCCGAGCGGCTTAGTCACTGTTCCACGGAGGCGGCATTGACAATCATTGTTTCAACCTGTTTGCTTTGATAACATTACGGGCGTACTAATTGCCTTACTTGATACTAGAATTTATTTCATATCGAGCCATTTAACAAAGATAATAAAGCCTTATTGGTTTTTAATTAGGAACTGGCGAGTCATTCAATTTGTCAGTACCTTTGAAAAATTCCTTAAAGATAGCGAGATTAATTGGATTCAAATGGATTGTCGATTTTAAGGAGGTATTGGATCGACTTAAGTTGGCCAATGATCTCATAACATTTAACATTATGATAAGTAATAATAGGATCAGCAAATAGGTTTCCAAAATCAACTTGATGCTAATGAGGTTTTTTCCTTTTAGCAAGAAGCATAACCTATATAATGGTAAGTCTACCCCGGGAATCAAACTCAAGACTTCAATTCAGTTTCGTCTGGTTTGTGAGAGTGCCGGAGGCTCACACCCCCCCTTAGAAGACCGGCAACGCATCAGCGATCCCTGTGGTGTTGTAGATGTCCATGGACGGCGGTGATGCTTACCATCAGGCGACCCGCTGGCTCGTTCGCCGCTTTTGACATAAAAAAAGACGCAGCCGTTACTACCGAAACAGTCAATATTTATACTAAACCCACTACGGCAAATACCGCTTCAAAGATAAGACAAGTACATCCAAACAATCTCAAAGAAAATAACAAACTTCATATAGGAATTGTTTCATAGAAAGTTGTTTCAATTTCTCGCTCGGTTATTTGCTTATAACTTCGCGCGCTCGGATACGTATTGAATTTCATAAGATTTTAGTCACCGCACGCTGAGTCACTTTCAAAACAATTTGTGGAATCGAAATGTTTCCGTATAGGATAATTTATGGCGTTAACAACCGAGCAACGGAAGAAACAGCCCATTACTTGTTAACATTTCACCTGCGATTTGAAGTTAGACCTCAATCTATAAACTAATGGCGACAAGTTAAGTAACGTAATTTATGTTTTTCTCGCATTCTTTGTGTGTATAAGCACTACATACTATTATTTTCACTTGTGACTGGTTGACTGGTAAAGAATGCCATGTGGAATTAAGTCTACCTTTTGCACGTTGTGTTGTGCAATAAAGATTTGATAAATAAATAAAATACACATTCATAAAAGCTTGAAGTATCTTTTGTGTAAAACAACTCTTCTCTTTGTTATCTGTGTGATACTTATGTTGTCCGTGCTTCGGATGGCACGTTTAGCACGTTTTGGTCCTGCGCCTGATCTCTCTTCGGTCTTGTCAGACTGCTGTCCCACCTCGTTATGAGAGTGAGGGAATAGGGAGTGCACCAGCACATGTGCTTGCGCACTCACTTGTGCACTATAATATCCTGCGTAGTTGGCTGATCGTAAGATTGGCCGCCGTAGCCAAAATATCGACTAGGAGGACATTATATGTACAAAACATACATTATAATTATGTTCTCTTTACAAAATGTGAAAATATTTATAAGGCAAACTAAAAGGACCTATGTATAAAAGGTTTAAAACATTTATTTCTCTAAAAGAATACAATTCACTTACAAGAGAAATAAGAAATACATAATTAATATAAAAGTGTACGGATGATAAATTAAAAGTTAAATTAATAATGTTTCTACTATCATCTTTACTGTGGGTATACTACAAATAAACTTAACTTTGTTGTATTATTAAAATAACAGATTCATTTTCCTCCTCAAAATAGAAAAGATTTATCTCCGGCTTATTTCTGAATAGGTCATTCACTCTTAATAGAACTTTCATGAACAATTAACTGATATTTTGAGAAGTAATTTAAGCTACTTTTACTGGAAAAGGTAGATAATTATCCTTAATGGGTATCTTCGTACTAAAATGCGACTAGGATAAAATATATTCTCGATGTGACAGTTAACTAAAACAGTTTACACTTAAGTAGGCAAATAAACCCATTATGCAATTTACCTACAATGAAGTCATCGACTTTTGGGTGCAATTTAATTAATAGTGTTATCGCCAGACAATAGGATATAGTAAATCGAAGTGTATTTCAAATAGGGGATTTCAGATTTTTTGTTCCCAAACATTTCAGAAAATCAATAAAAGGTACTTATCCTTTTGCACTACTGTGTCCTTTAAATATTTCCTTCATTATATCACTGGCTGTGAAATGAAATGAAATGAAATAATGAAATAAATTTATTCTGCAAATAGATTTTTTTAAAAATACTTTTACACGTCAATCTTTTTTTTTTCCCTACCAGCACTTCGACGTCAATGGCCTGTGTTCTCTCAAAATTAATACGAACACAGTACACTTATTTGGCTTCAAGATAATAAGAGCTCACAGTATGGCTGCACATTTTACAATGCCATGTTATTGGGGGACCTTCAATGGAATAGCCTGCATTGTCCTCTTAGGAAAATCGGATACCGGCTTGTCCCTCTGGGAAGAAGAAATCGGGGGAGTTTAGTCCACTCAACTCCCCCGGTTTCCCCATCACATGGTTTCCGTTTTCGGTTTTTACCTTGTGGCGATTGACCGTTCAAGATGTATAAAGCAGAAGCACGTTTGGTTGGTGGTAGGACTTTTTCAGAGACCGACTAGCTAGCTACCACCCCCTCAGGTGAAATCTGCTGCCACAACAGCTCTGGCTGTGTTCCGGCAATATTAATGTGGGAGCCAATACACTTAAAATAAAGGTTCGAAGATCAGATGAGCCTACAGTCTAGCAGCACATTAAGCGACGCTTTCTGATGAAGTGTCCCTCAATGGAATAGGCCGCAGTGACCGCTACTGCCAACTGACCTGGAATAAAAAAAGCATGCTGAGCGATGCTCCCTGACGAAATGTCCTTCAATGCGACACTGTGCAACTAAAGTTTTATAAAACGGTTCCTATCAAACGCCCCTCTAACTGGAATTTTAGAAAAAAGATCAACCTCGTATTTAAAGTGATATGTAAATCGCACATGTAATCATCCACCGTAATGCTATTCAAAATACAATGGTGTGATTATTATGATATAATTTCTCAAGCAGCTGAATCGTAGAAAAAGGTAAACAATGTTGTTTCTCAGTGGCGCGGAACGTGATGTTAGCAATGACTCACTTCGGTTGGGAGTCATCCATATGACAGTGTAGTAGGAACCAGTGATAATAAAATAAGTCACCACTACGGCCTATGTGATGTTAACATTTCTAGTAATAGGTTAGGAAAAGTCTTGGTTCGTAGCAACCTGCATAAGTCAAATGTGTTGATTAAGCCAGGTATTTATAATGCCAGAGTGAAAAGTAAATCCTAAACTAAGTATAAAGTGAATGATCCAGAGCCGATTTTCGGTAACGTAAAATTGGATCTTTTAATCCTTTTAGATTTATTGTTTCCCGACGGAGAATAAATTAAAAGTGATGTGTTTTACTGGTGAATTTTATAATTACCTTTTACTCGTAGTAGCAAAAATTGTGAAAAATCCAATAGGTATATTGTCTTCCTCACGTCAGGTTATTTTTTTCTCTCTCTATTCTCTATTCCTCTAAGTGTTTTTTTTCTTATCTTGACATTTATTTTATTTGCGTCGTCTTCAATACCAATTCGCAAACGTAACGTACGTTCCTAGTATCAAATCAAGTTGGAAACGGCATACTGTAATTGACAGTACTGTAATAACGGTATGTGAGAGGCTCATACTCGCGTCGCGATGACCCTCTGACACAGATAGACGACACAACATTTGTAATTATATTAATATTGGTTTTGCGGTTTTACCATAAATATTAAATTAAAGATACTAGAATCAGCTAAGGTACTATCGAGGTCACCGGCGCGTGATCACCCTTAAGGCTAAAATCCTGTGCAGTATTTTCACGTTTACAAGCGCCGCTCCTAAGAAGTCACGACGCGCGTGCACGGTATATTTTTCCAAAAGTGATCACGCGCGGGAGACCTCGATCGTACATCGATATGTATGCTTAGGCCGTTGCTTTCAAGATTGTGAATTTGATTTCCTATTGTCTCCTTTTTCGGGGGAGAATGCGTTTAAGACCTTCGGCCGTATGTGAGATTCACGCGGGACTAAAGCGTCTCATTATCCATTATACTGCCCCGGTTCCCTTTCCACACCCGAAGAGAATAAGCTGGTGCCCCCCTTGTGACTATTGATCGGCCTAATTTCTTATTATGTGGGGATAACCAATGATATAATATCATTGGGGATAACAATTAAATGCAACAGAACGGACTATGGACGTTAAAGTGACTGATAGATAAGAGAAATATCAGAATATCGACTATTTTTAAACATACAATCATGATAGGATGTTTTGTCTCTTTGACTTCTCTTTTACTTACCTTCATAATAAGAGCCATTGTGCTGAGCCACTATGAAGGCAAGAGATCATAAATATTCTAAATATTCATAAAATGAGTTTCTGAGATCTCACGAGTAGAGTCCTTGTAGAGTCCTTGTAGAGTAGAGGATTAAAATCCTAGTAAAATTCGCTGCGCTCTACGTTTTCTCTGAGTACTCTTTTCCGATTTTTGCAGATAAATTTTTAATGGACGGTATACGTGAATTGGTTCTGTAGTATTTTCTTTGGTGCCATAAATAATATGTAAAAATATCCCTCTGGAAATAATTTTAGCTAAGATAAAATAATTTAAGTTGTTTACTACTTCTTCTTATGTCACTTCAGTTTGCGGCCATCTGGTGGTAAGCCACCAGCACCACAGCGGCCTATTTCATTGGGGGACACTTAACCAGGAAAAATTGCTCAATGTGCCATACTTCAGATCTTCTAGGCTTACATTTCAAGATGTGATTTCTTACCATAATTGAGCAATATTAACTGCGTTTCAAGCATTACGAGCATAAAATATTATAATGCACGAGCGAATTTGAAAGCACAGGTGCACTCCATAAGGTTTTGAACTGGTTTCTAAACAGTGACCAACCAATAATATTTAAAGGGTGTGGTTAGGAGTTAGTAAAGAAAATAGGTAACTCATGTTTCAATGGCAATGATCAGTAGTTAAAGATACGGAAATGGCCGACATTCCAACACTCGTCACATTTAATTTCTCGCAACATTTACTCCACAATTAATTACTTCCGTTTTCGTTCAGTCTTTCGTCGTGAATTTGTTTGTTAAAGTTAACGTTTTGATTTTATTATGAGCCTTGAAAGCACCAATTAATAATACTAAACTGCTAAACAGAGAAATCTAAAAGATAGTTGATTTTGACTAATATTGATGATGATTAAACTTCTGCACCTTCTTCAATGATTATAAGAAATCTGGGTTATTTTTTATATTTTTTTATTGCAATGTGTAACAAGACGAGCAAATCGTACACCTGATGGTTAGCGCCACGTCTGCCCTTAGACAGTTCAGTGCCAAACATTAACTAAGCAGCTACTTTCTTGTACTGCCTTGCGCCCGCTACACCGAGACGACAGTTATTAGGTCTCATATACCCAGTAATTTCACTATTTGCTACAAACATAGACTCATCATTATCATCATCAGCCTCTCTTAGTCCACTGTTGGACACAGGCCTCTCTCTCCCAATGTTTGCGACTTTGATCTATTTTCGACTACTCGTTTCCAACTCCTGCCACTAGGCCTTAACATTGACTAACCCTGTTAAAGTACAAAATCTACTATGATCCCGCCATCTGAAAACAACATTAAGGCCCTGTGCAGACATACTTAGAAACTTTTTGCGTAAAGTAAAGTATCAGCCTATTGATATCACACTCATTGCAGGGCAAAGGCCTCTATCCTTAAAATCAAGTTATCGCTACAATGATGTTTATGGGCTTAATCACCACGCTTGCCAAATGCGGATTGGTGATCACAAACCCGAGCTGGGTCCGAAAAAACCGACATCAAGTTAGCTCGACCCGGGAATTGAACCCAGGACCCCGAGATCTTGGCCCGGTACTAAAACCACTAGACCATCGAGGCGATCAATTTTTCGCGTTCAGTTACATATAATGTTACTAATAGGTAGCCGCGTCGGCATCAGTGTCTACGCCTGCGAACAGTTGAAACATAGCTATGGACCAAAATGAAGCGAGAATAAGCCACCGAAGTGTTTCCGTACACCCGAAACCGGTTCTGACCGGAAAGTGGACCGTTGCCCCCATTTCGAGAGCATTTGATTTCTTGTCGAGCTGTGTTCGATAGTGCCTGATAATACAGTTAGGTTATAATCGGTGTTGGGAACGGTTACAAGGCGTGTGTGATGGAATCTTTTCAGTTTTCAGTACCGTTAGTACAGATTGCAATGATATTACAGATATGTTCAATGCGTCTATTTCGAATTATTCTTCATTCTAATCATGCCAAATGGCAGCTTTTTCTATGTCGTTCTATTCTAAAGATGGCACATTATATGATGACTCATTATTTAAATTATAACTATATCCTTCGCTTTACATAGCAGTGATAGATGTCAAATTCGTCAGTTTGAAGCTGATGGGAATTCACGGTGGTCCAGTCCTTTTTTTCACTCAAAAAAATGTGTCCTATTAAAAGTTTTAATATTTGTTGACAAATCGTAACAATTCAGCCAATGTTAATATGACGTCAGCTTTTACCCGTAAGATAGCTAGCCAGTCGGACTCTGAAATAGAAGTACCCTACTTTACAATTTTTAGTATTCTGGAATTGAAGAGCCCCACGTAATAATGGTAAGGAAAGACAGACCCAGGCAGAGAGTTCCATTCCTGCGCAGTCCGTATCAACTGAGGCGGTCTTCAGTCACGTCTTAGAGTCCCCGCACACGGGCCACACGCCACAGCCACAAAACGCCGCCACCAGTATAATTTCTGTAGTTTTCAAGCAAAAAGCTTGTAGCGTGTGGCGGCCACCGGCGGCGTCAACCGTATGCGGCGAGTCCATACAAAATGTATGAAACCTGCAGGAGATATGCCGGTGGTGGCGCTTTTGTGGCTGTGGCGTGTGGCCCGTGTGCGGCGACACTAAAGTGCTCCCACCCATTCCCTTCCCCTGGCAACTGACTATCTTGATGCTTGAGCGATGCGTTGAACATTCTGTCCACTACATTGTACAGGTACCGGCAAACTACTTGAATATCTGGTGGGGATTGCGCGTAACACCAATTTTGACACGCCTGCGCGCTATTGGTCAGAAGCATACCTTTGACCAATAGCGTGCGCGGGCGTTCGGGAAATTCGCGCGCGCTATTGGTCACCCGCAAGTGCACATGCGCGAACTTTCCCCCTCTCCGTCGGCCGATGTTCAACAAGTTTGCCGGTACCTGTACCAGTAAATCCTTCCACCAACCAAACACCAGTTACATTGTGTAGACACGTGTCAAAATTAATTTAAAAAAGAAACAGTAGTTTGTTCACCCAGTAAACATGCCAGTGTTATTCAAAGAACTATTGTTAGGTAAGTTCATTAAAGATTTATAAACGACGGCTGCGTGCTCTCGTAATGACGGTCAACGACCGTCACGTACAAAGGACCTGAGCAGGAACTGTTCTTAAGCAGGGGAAGTCTTGAAAGTTTTTGTTTCTACGTACTTACTGTAAGAAACATGAGTTAAGACTGAGAGATTCAAGTGTGTTGTCAAGCTTATTTGCCAGTTGCACTGAGCATTAGATGAGTTTTTCTGTATGTAAATGCTTAATAATTGCACAAAGTAATTTACATTTAGCAGTCTGCTAAGTCATTATTTCTAGGGTCTAGTTTTTCACAGCCCGTCTAGTCCTAAACTAAACATAGGTTGCACTATGTGTGTAACAGACATACAAACTGTCTCGCCTTTTTTCCGCAAAGGTAGGCAGAGACCATGAGTATAGGTTTTAAAAAACGGATAAACATTACTACTTTAAAATACTTTTTTTTGTAAATACATAAACAAATATTTGTACACCCAGCGACCGTTGTGTGGTAGCCGACCTCTTAACCAATTGAACAAATCAAACAACAGAAATCTTTAAACAGCTAATACCTAGTTACTAATAGGCACAAAATAAACATACAGACTAAAACCTAGAAACTAGACCGACCGACTAAGTCTAATATCTAGGACGTTTCTTGCAAAACCTTACAAGAAAATAATTGTCTTAAAGCCGACTCGTGTAAAACCCAGTGTAATTTAAGATCTTCCACAGTTATAATACGGTTTATATTCAATTCTTTGTTAACTATACAGAGTTGTTTGAACAATAGGGTGTAGACACTCAAAAGTTAATGAGAAACTTTAGCAGCTGTCAAAACGTTATTTTATAGGTTAAAAGTCAGCTTCACTGTTGTCAGATTTGTTCCTGATAAATCTCTCAGATAGTGAAATTACTGGGTATATGAGACCTAATAACTGTCGTCTCGGTGTAGCGGGCGCAGGGCGGTGCCAGACGTAACTGCTTAGTTACTGTTTGGCATTGAACTGTCATAAAAAACTAACAACGACGCATTTTTTTAAGATAGGTATTTTTAAAAGACAAAAAATAATTAAGAACTTATTTGACAATTTAGAGAAACAGACCCGTATACTTATACTCGTATTACACTTAAAAGTTTTGCGTTTAGATATTCCCATTACAAATGCATCTAACAACACGTAGTATTCAGACTTAGTCGTCAACTCGCGGACGTGAAACTCGCGGACATCCGCGAGTTGGCACCTTTCGATTTTACCTACTTTTTTCGTCGTCAACTCGCGCGATCATGAAATTTGACGTATTAATGTATAGTCAGCTACAAAAACGTTACAACAAATTCCTTATTAAAATAAGGCCAACTAAATATGTAATATATACTTTTTCTTAATGTAGGTAATATTACTTTAGTAATAAGGTTGATAATACGGATACTGGTATTATTGTACTAGGGCAGCATAACCTTATTGGAGATGTATTTATTTGTCATGCATTTTTTTTTTCATCAAGGTTATAAATACTGCAGCTTTAAATCTTTTTTTTTCTTCTATACGCTTGGTTCGTTTTAGTAATCAAATCGTAAAAAATCCTTAAAAAATTAATAGATCTCCAATAAGGTCATGTTGCCCTAGTACATTGTAAATTATCCTTTGGTTTCAAACTGTTTTTATTTGACTGTACTTTATATAGACCCGCGAGTTGACGACAAAAAAGCAGGTAAAATCGAAAGGTGCCAACTCGCGGACGTCCGCGAGTTTCGCGTCCGCGAGTTGACGACTAAGTCAGTATTCATACAAAAATGTCAAAAATAATAAGAATATTCTCCAATGCGTATATAACTAGTTTCCACAACCCTATTACTGTGTTAAATGTAAGGTATTACACAATATTACGACATTTAGACGAATTATACCGTTTTGGCAATAAAAGTGAATTTATTCAGAAACAATAGCCGGCGCATGAATTTCTTTTATAATTTATTCCGCATTCGTAAATTAAATTGTTAATTAATGTTATGTAATTACTGAGGTAGGTTACATTTTATTTTAACAATTTCGTAATGGTATTTGTGATAAAAGTATTTTATGTTGTAGTTACTGTTATTGCATATTTTGTGTTTACTTACGACTGAAACGCTAAATTAACATAACCTATTGGCAAAAATCATATTATTTGTGTACCACTAAAGTAGGAGCCAAATACGAGGTGGGCCCGATTTTGTTTTGAGTAGTTTATAAATGTATTATCAAAAGGATACATTATTCCTAACTTATTTGTCAGTGGTGAACATGGTCCTGATACATTTTAATATTAACAAAGGTAAACTGAGTTACAGAAAATTTTGCTCTGAGGTTTATTTTTCTTGTTAATCCTTATTTGATCTGCCAATTCGCAAATCCTTCAAATCAAACATAAAACATAAAACGTAACTTTTCTTCCTTTTGTTGATTCTATTCAATTTGTTTAACCGCCTCTAATCTACATGTTATTGAATAATGTTTCTCTCAATTATTCATAAGAAAAAGGAATTCTCTGATGGCGCCATTATGTATTCTACCCAGTTACGTTTGCCATTTTGTTTTACGTATCATACATTTTCATGAGATGTATTTTTGTTGGTTATTTTGATTGTGGGGTGGAAGTTGGAACCTGCGTCCAATACAGTCAATGGCAATATACATAATAATAAATAAAATTATCGACAATGTGGCGACCTCTAAATTAACCGCCTTGGGTCTGGTTGGTGGCAGGGCTTTTTCAGTCTGGAATCCTAATGGCTACCACCCCCACAGGTGAAATCTGCCGCCATAACAGCTCTGGCTGTATTCCGGAATAAATAATTTGGGAGCCAGTACACTTGAAATCAGAGGCTCAAAGATCAGATGAGCCTACAGTTTGGCAGCACATTGAGCGACGCTTCCAGGTGAAGCGTCCCTCAATGGAATAGGCTGCAGTGACCGCTTACCATCAGGTGGGCTGCGTGGCGTGCCTGTCTGCCAACTGAGTTAGTATAAAAAAAGAATCCTGAATTTGCAAAGGCAAAATGTACTAATTGGCCAGTTTCACCTCTGACATATAAGATCACTTAAGTATGTCTTTTGTAAATTAAAAAAAAAAACAACATAATAATCTATCTTTCAACGGCAAAACTGGCTTTAAGTATATTAAATAAAACTCTTTGTAACACGATACTTATAAAAATAAAACACATTGCAAATCATTTGCAAATATGAAGAGTTTCCACAAATCAGTCAATTTAAATACTGTACAATTAAATATGAATACGTACATCATTCTGGTATTTAAATTTTTGGATATGAGCTATATGGCGAGAGTAGACAGATTATAATTTAACATAAATCCTGGTTGGAGCTAAAACAAGTAAAAGAATGCGTCGGACAAAAAGTCCGCCGGTGTTTAACAGAAAATGGCGGACGAAATTGTTTATAGTTGTAGCGTTTTTCTATGGTTTTAAACGTAAAACCTAAATTATGTGTTAGATTTGAATGTTGCTGTCTTTTGTGTAAAGCTGCAAAAAAACTAGACAACATCATTGGAATCTGACAGATATTACGAGAAATGTAGATGACAGCGGTGAAAAATATACAATGTATAATTTACGTTTTTGACTGTACACTAATTACAAAATATTTTTACATTTTATTTCTTTGCATCTACATTTAACGTTTCCATTGCAGTACTAGTGGCGTCTCAAAAGTCCAATAAAATATTTTACAGGTTTACCTAAAACTGCAATCCAATGAAAATAACGTTCCATCAGCACATGTCGCACACCCGGTAAAAAACTGTCACAACACAAAAACAGGCAAATCTCACCCCTTGCAGCAAAATATTATTTTACTGCAAAAAGTGAGATTATAAAAATATTATTTTACTGAAAAAAGTGAGACCAGCCTTGCCTCTACGCTATGACAGCTTTTTAGCGGGTGTGCGATTATGTCGTCAATTATTATTAAGTAACAAAATGACTCTACCAGATTTGCATGTTTTTATGTTATGACAGTTTTTTACCGGGTGTGCGATGTGTTTGTGTCCGTTTTCACTCAGCCCTCAGAATATTGAAACTCAACTTTTTCATCGCGTTTCAGCTATTTATTTCCAGTTTTCGGCTAACAGTGTTATTAAAACTCGACGAAATCCACAAAACGTCATCGTATTGTTCAATTTTACGCTTCCATATTTGGCCTGGTAAGTATCACTAAAAGCCGGCCGTCTCATAAGTTACGATTATTGATTATGTTTACTGGTAGTAAACAACTTTACTTTGTCGAGCTTATGGCTGTGTGTTTCCACTGTTTGGACAGCGACGTCCATTCTTATGTGGTATATGGTGTGAGGGTTTGGGTCAGGCTGATTGATTCAGTACTTTTGAAACATGATTTGTGTAGTGTCGGTAGCATGGTCTTGTATTTTAGTGGAAAATATTTCAAAAAGTGTAGATATATACAGGGTGTTAGGTATCCCGAGGGACATATTTAAGGAGAGTGTTCAGAATCCGATTTAGAGTCCAATTCGCTATAAAAAATATATCCTTAATTTTTTTTATAATTTTCCTAATAATTTATGTATGCATGAAATACCTAAAAAATCCCGTGTGCTGAGCGGCTGTTTACGCCCTTAACTCAAATTGTACGCGATTACAATTTGAGTCGTACTTGAACGAGTGCACGAAATAGGTACTGTGAAGGAAAGAGTGCCCGCACGTTACGCGGATTTTCAGGTTTCGACTAAGGTTCTTGACCGATATTTACCAGAGTTTTTATTGATTTATACCTATTTTGTCATATGGAAGCATGAACTATTTGGGGTTTAAATATGTCCCTCGCATTTCCTGTCATACTGTATAGAGTAGCTCAGCTTCATTATATTTAAAAAAACTGACAGTATGAATGCTAGAGGGCTATGTATCAACTGTACGGGATAATAGGCAGAGTTATAGAACAATGTGTTTAATTTTTAAAAGTGATTTTTAAAATTATGAATGAGAGCTATGGTCTGTCGTAATAGCAATGTGGAATCCATGACGTTAATTTTTCGGATTTTTCGTTGAAATTATTTACATGCCTACAAAATAAATGCACTGAATGTGTGACATCTGAAAGTTTGCAAGGATCATACTTGCATTCAAATAACAAAACAATAACGATAAGAATATCTTAAGACTGTTGACTCCGTCGATCGCCGTTTTGACTCAAAATAGGCAGTTTTCAACGAGATATTTTCTATGAAAACGTGATCTAAGAAACATGCGACTCACAAATTATTATAAACAGTATCTTTGTCTAAAATCGTAGCCCATACCACTTTTCTTTCTATGGAGTATTTGTAAATACTGACAATTTACCCGAGCAGTGTTTTATAAACTTCACTTTTAACATCGATTTCGAAGCTCAATTGTTTTAATACCATTGTAAAAATAGGACATTTTACTTTATTATGCAAGTCTACATATCATTACGCAAATAGTTAGATGGGGTATGAGTTAAATTTGAGATTATTTTCATACGAAATTCAAATCCATTTACAGCGAAATTACAAAGAAATCACTGTTGTAAACATGCAAAATTTACCATTAATTTCTTTAATTTACAAAAAGTTTTTAGTCTAACTTAAAAGAAGAACATATTATCTTGAGTTTGAATACATAAAACCTATATAATGATGCACAATTTATTTTATAGACATTTTTTTAAACTGCTATAAAACACTCCGCGCAAAACATTTCAAATTAGTCAGCCGCCGGGCTCTTCAGAGGCAGGACGTATGTCGCTCGTACCCAGAAACGGCTGTGCCGCAAACATCGCTGATTTGCGTAGCGTGGTACAGTTTAAAGCGCAACCGACACTTCTTAGTACTATGTTGAGTAAATATTTTATAAGACTATGGTTATGAATTTATGTTAATATTATATACACTACATTAATTGGATAAAAAATGTAATATCTATATCTATATAATATATTATATAAAAGAAAGTTGGGCTAGTTACACTATTTATAACTCAAGAACGGATGAACCGATTTGGCTGAAAATAAGTGGAGGGGTAGCTTAGACCCAGGAGAGTGACATAGGATACTTTCATGGGGGAAGGGGGGATAGGAGGAGGAAGGGGGATAGGATTGGGAAGGGGGGATAGGACGGGGAAGGGGGATAGGAGGGGGAAGGTGGATGGGATGGGGAAGGGGGATATTAGGGGGATGGGAGGGGGAAGGGGGATATGATGGGGAAGGGGGATATGAGGGGTTAGGGGAATAGGAGGGGGAGGGGCGATAGGAGGGGGAAGGGGGATAGTAGGGGGAAGGGGGATATGATGAGGTAGGGGGGAATTGAGGGGGTAGGGGGATAGGAGGGGGAGGAGGATATGATGGGTTAGGGGGATATGAGGGTGTAGGGGGATAGTAGAGGAAAGGGGGATAGGAGGGGGAAGGGGGATATGATGGGGAATGGGGATATGAGGGGGTAGGGGAATAGGAGGGGGAGGGACGATAGGAGGGGGAAGGGTGATATGATGGGGTAGGGGGATATGAGGGGGTAGGGGGATAGGAGGGGGAAGGGGGATATGATGGGATATGAGGGGGTAGGGGGATAGGAGGGGGAGGGGATAGGAGGGGAAGGGGATAGGAGGGGGAAGGGGGATAGGAGGGGGAAGGGGGGGAGTTAAAAAAGGAAATTACGCGCGGGTGAAACCGCGAGGGCAACCGCTAGTGGGAAATAAAGCTAAACTACAATGGAATCCGTTTATAATGACATCGATGGGAATTGACAAACGCGTCATAATAAGTGGACGTCACCCAAAGCGTTGTTTCTCATGATTTTAAAACTACATATTTTAAGAATTAATGCGTTAATTTCTTGTCGCGGTTTTCGAATCGTTCAATTTAAATGTTTTAAAACCAAAAGGGTTCAATGGAACGATTCCTTGATGCGGTTGTATGAGTATGATTCTCCATTTTTAGGGTTCCGTAGCCAAATGGCAAAAAACGGAACCCTTATGGATTCGTCATGTCTGTCTGTCTGTCCGTCCGTATGTCACAGCCACTTTTTACCGAAACTATAAGAGCTATACTGTTGAAAATTAGTAAGTAGATGTATTCTGTGAACCGCATTAAGATTTTCATACAAAAATTGAAAAATAATAATAAATTTTTGGGGTTTCCCATACTTAGAACTGAAACTCAACATTTTTTTTTTCTTCAAACCTTTACGTGTGGGCTATCTATAGATAGGTCTTTAAAAATGATAATAAGGTTTCTTATATCATTTTTTTCTAAACGGAATAGTTTGCCCGAGAGACACTTCCAAAGTGGTAAAATGTTGGTCCCCCCCCCCTCTAACTTCTAAAATAAGAGAACGATAAAACTAAAAAAAATATATGATGTACATTACCATGCAAACTTCCATTGAAAATTGGTTTGAACGAGATCAAGTACCTAATTAGTTTTTTTTTTAAAACGTCATAAATCGTAAACCGCAATTTTCCTCTCATTCAATCAACTCAAATATAAAAACGTCGATCAAACTTACAAAGAACTACAAGAACTTTTATATTATGACGATACTTGCTGCTACGGAACCCTTCATGGGCGAGTCCGACTCTCACTTGGCCGGTTTTCCCCCCTCAATTGTAAATGTTTTACAGCGTTGAGATGACATTTTTTTCCCAGGATATCACTAAAAACAATGCATGACCTTCAAGTGTCAACTACTCACTTGGATTTAAAACAAAAACGAGCCGCGTGCCAAACGTCGTCGGGAATCAACGAACAATACGAATCATGTCGGTCATTAAAACCGAACAATTTATTAAAAATAGGTCATAATAAGCGACATGTCACTGTAAGCGAAGTCATTATATCCGACATTTTAACAAAGATTTTATATGAAAACCAAACTTCTTAGTGTAATTACGATTTACGTCATAATAACCGATTGGTCCCGTGGGTTGGTCAATATAGGCGGAGTCATAATAAACGGATTCTACTGTATTTAAAAATAAGAAAAGGAAACGAAGAAATGAAGAATCCTTAGTTAAGGCAAGAGCTGAATGGTAAGTATAGTATTGATTTGCGGTTGCAAAGAATATTGTAATTAGCCCCCGAACAAACAAATATACATAGCAATTTAAAAAGGTTTTTTTAATTCTCTTGCTGCCTGGACGTCCCTGCGTGCCTGGGCTAGAGATGAAAACTTCCGGGAAAAATTCCTTTTTGACGGAAACATTCCTGAAAACTTCCAAAACTTCCGAAGTTTTGGAAGTTTTAAAAAAAATTGAAATTTTCTGTACCAAATTCTTTAAAGAAAGGGTATTTGAATATTTCACCCCCCGAGGGGGTTAAAAAGGGGGTGAACATTTTGAACTTGAAATTTTGTACAGGGGTGCTTCATAATGTGCAAGTTCAACTAATGGGGTTTATGGAAGTTACCTCCCAGGAGGGTTTCATAGTGTTTTATAGGGTGAAGTCAATGCGAGCGAAGCCGCGGGTGGAACATAGGTATAAAGAGGAAACTGACTGACTGACCGGCTGACTGACAATCAACGCCCAGCCCAAACTACAAAACATAGGCACTTGAAATTTTGCACAGGGATTCCTTATGTATAATGCGTAAGATCCCCCTAAGTAGGGGTTTTTGGAAATTCACCTCCCAAGGGGGTAGAAAGGGGTTTGTATGAAACTCCGTAATATTAAAAGTTACGGTCTTGAAATTTGAGAAGTAGATTTTTGGTTTCAAATCAAAAGGGGTCTTTGGAAAATAAACCCCCCAAGGAGGTTACAAAAGGGATTAAAATTTGAAATTTTGTGCAGGGGTTAAACCTAACCCTTCAAAAACCCAAAGTTGCGCCTTTCACCTGCGCAATAAAGAAGCCAACGGCACTCTTATCATCTTATGGCAAGGGGCCCCTATCGGTCATGCTCTATATCCCAGATACCTAGGTGTTTTCTTGGACAGAACGCTGTCTTACAAGGTTACCTGTAAGAATGTGAGGAAGAAAGTCACCGCACTTAACGGCCTTCTTCAGCGACTCATATCGTCAAGATGGGGAGCCTCACCACATGTTCAGCGAACTACCGGTCTGGCGCTTTGCTATTCGGCTGGCGAGTTTGCATGTCCTGTGAGTCGTTCCGTGCATGCTGGCCAGGTGGATATAGCTTTTTACCAAACTTGTCGTGTTAAGCCGACGTTAATTACGGGCTGCGTTAAGCCGACCCCGGTAAACATGCTATATACCCTGGCTGGTATCGCTCCACCCAGGGTTCGAAGGGAAGTCGCTAGCTCTATCGAAAGAGCCAAGGGAGAACGAGACCTCCATCACCCTATGCACGGCTATGTGCCTGTCCGTTAGCGGCTCAAGAGTCGCGGTCCCTCCACAAGAGAGTTATCCTTATTTACACCGTCGACCCAGGCCTGGTTAGGAGACAAAAGTGAGAGGAGGAGGAACCCCTTTCTCTACTCCCCCCTCGTGAGTGCTTAGCACCCGGCCATGACCTGCTGTGGCAAACGTGGAAGACCCTCAACAGATTGAAGACTCAAGTCGGCCGTTGCAAAGAAAACCTGACGAACTGGGGATACATAGAACCAGCCAAAAACATATGTGATTGTGGTGCCTCCCCGCAAACCATGGCCCATCTGCTTTCTTGTTCCACAACCAATGTCCGAAAACCCCTTCTGAGTCGGAACTTACACTATAAAATAACCCCTGTAGAAAATTTTAAGTTCAAAATTTTAACCCCTTTTTAACCCTCTTGGGGAGTAAAATATTAAAGGGGAGTAACCCTATCCGTGAATAAAGTTCAAAACCTATTGAATAAATTTGACAGTTTTGTATAGGTTGATGTGTAGTCCACTGAACACACACGATGGCGATTGGCACATAAATACAGTGCGATGGTCTGTTCTGTATATATTGTTTTTTCGCCAAAGTCATTTTGTTAAGATATAACATATTTCATTACCCTTTTTTATGTAAAACAATGATTTTCGAAAACTTCGAAAACTTCCGAAACTTTGGAAGTTTTCGGGAATATTTCCGGAAGTATTCTTGGAAAACTTCCAAAGTTTCGGAAACATTCCGAAGTTTTCACCTCTAGCCTGGGCCTGCCTACGCCCTACGCCCTACCTGATCCTACATTATTACTACCTAGTGCTTTCGTATTTCGTTATAAAAATGGTATTCTGAAATCGGTATTTTATTTTTGAATTACGTATCGAATGGTCATACTTAAAAGACTTACATATGTCAACACTTTTCATTAGGTAAGTAAGTATTTACACACACATTTGGGAAGGATTACTTTATTAGTATTAATTGGCTACTCTTAAAAAATCTAGGTACTTCATGTAAACAGTAAGATATTGTCAATGTTTACTACATTGATAAATATTTTACCCATTATATTACAACACACACTAACTTATGCCCTGTTATGATTATGTAAGGATAAGTAAGGATATAATATAAAAACTACACACTATTTAGTATATTATTTGAAATATTGACATATATAAATAGTTAAAAATATCCAATATTTAAAATTAAATTAAAAGTATCAAAGTGATTACTTTGACTACAGCAGGACATTGCTTATCTTGACCTGGCGCGCATGCGCGAAACCCGAAATTCGAAAACTCGACGCGACGCATTTTTGATTAACCCTCTTAAAATAAAGAAATAATCACTCGTTACTTTTTTTATTCATCGCAAAACAACTGAATCACAGTTTTTCAACTTTATCGCTCCTGATATCGAGTTGCAATATCTTATCGTGACGGATATGATAATGCGACCGGTGCTCACCTAGGCGATAAAAACGCGCCGGCTTATCTTCCAGTTTTATGGTGCATTACACCGTAAGACACGTCAGCAGGGCGGGCCCTGGTTATTAGGCACTTGGAAGTTACACTCCCCGGGGTATCCAATATGCCTGGGTGGGTATATAATAGAAGTTCAGTTATGGCTGGACGAGTGACGCGGACTGATAGAATGGTCTTGGAGCAGTGACCAGTGTCTAGATTGTTTGGTTCTGCAGTGAGTCCTCTACATCATAATGACCTTATAGTCAAATCTCTTAAACAACTTGGACGTATTAGAACAACCATTTGCATATTTTTTTTGCGAAGGAGAATAGGCTGAAGCACTATAACCGCAGGCCGAAAAAAAGGCTAGACTTGCGGCCTGGTGTGATACTAGAGACTACTGCGTTCCACACAATGAGAAACGAACCGATACCAGCCTTGTAGCGATGGACCGGCCCTATCTTGTGAACCGTTGGCTCTATCTAGAGTACGTAATCAGTGTTTTGATGATGAATCTTTTAATGAGCAAAAATTAGTTACGTTTCTGTGTAATTAGTGAAATTAGCTGATGCGTAGTTTACGAACCTATACTTTTGTATAGTATGTTTAATGTTAAAGTGACATTCCTTTTAACAAACTCTGTTGGAGACATGACTGTCGAGTCAAGTAGTGTCGACTACTGAGGTAGTTTACCCAAATCGTGGCAGTTTTTTTAATACTAGTCAGTTGGCAGACTGGCACGCAGCCCACCTGATGGTGAGCGGCCACTGCGGCCTATTCCATTGAGGGACGCTTCACCTGGAAGCGTCGCTCAATGTGCTGCCAGCTCATCTGATCTTCGAATCAGTTACATTTCTGCGTAATTAGTGAAATTAGCTGATGCGTAGTTTACAAACCTATACATTTGTATAGTATGTTAAAAAGACATTCTTTTTAACAAATTCTGTTGGAGACATGACTACTGATGTAGTTTACCCAAATCGTGGCTTATAAAAAAAGTACAAAAATCCCAAAACAATACAGAATAGTAGCAAGTATTCTTCGTTATAACAGCATGCAGCAGCCGTGATACACATTTTCACTTAAAAATAACGATACCCCTATTCCAGCATACACCGTTTCTTTTCTTGTTAAAGTAAAGAGTTGAAACGTTTTCGCAACGACTTATCCAATATTGCTATTGCGACAAATGTTCGACGCACAATGGCCACTGTGCACAGAACACTGTCTTTGTGCCATTGAGTCTTACACACCGACTAGGGTATAATCGCGGTTGGAAATGTATTATTGCTCTAAGGTCTAAAGCTTGTATTTTGTTTCATGGGTCGTTCTTTTTTTTAACCTACAATTTGATTTACACTTCTGTCACGCGGATTTACGACTCTGTAACGTACTTTTTACAGTGAAATTATTCAAAACATTTATTATTTAATCGTGCACAGTCATTAATGTTTAGTACAGTGCCCAACGAATTTAATGTCGTTGACAGTGCCTGTAAAAATACAATTAAGAAAAAACTTATGGTAATTTCCTTGTTTTTTTTTTCCACTGAGCGGTAAAGACCCCTTTTTGTAGGTTAAAAAGAAGAACGACCCTCATACAGTAATTTTGGAATGACAGGACTAATAATATGGTAGATAGTTCCATGTTCAATTGTTTATCTTAGGTCAATGAAAGGGTGTAAATCTGAATGTTGTTTGATCACCGGGCCGGATAAAACTTTTTTTTCCCATCTGGCCCGGCGCCGGGCCAGGACACCGGGCCGGATGGGATACACTCGCATTTTTGGATTTACTTTAGTGTCCAAAACTTCAGTGGATAAATAATTAAAAATAAAAATCAAAATAATTCGGACACTGTCCGAATATAATGAGTCCGAATCGTCAACGAGTCATGTAAATTGTACTGGACACTATTTCAAATAAATTTCAAGCCCTGCAAGTTGTAAATTCTGTTCTACTCTGTTTAACTAATTAAAAGTGCTAAGTAGCTTATAATACGTGACGAGACAAGCCCAAGTACCAGTCTAGATTTGAACATTTTGATCGATCACACTTCTTACACTTTATCACTTTTATTTTTGTTTAATCTTAGTCTGTGTACAGTCAACAGCACATCAACCTTTACACTTTGGACTATGCACCGCTCTTGTCAGGGACGTAAGCACTAATATCGAACTGCGAGTGTATAGGTTGATGTGCTATTGACTGTACATTTGTTTGCTTATAACGTTTTATCTGTATAGCAACTGCTATCAAATTCTCAGAGATATACATTTCTTCACTGCATAAAATAAATGCTCATAGATTAGATAAATTTTAAATATAATAACCATATTCTGTCCGCGACCGTACTTGGATCGATTACAATGCAAGTCTTAACCACAAAAGATACCCTATTGTGCCCAGAATAGACTTCAAAGAGTGTATTATAATGTTATTGGCTATGTTAATAAGCATGATACGTGCAATTGGGGATTAGGGCCATCCCTTTGCGCCCGCCCGATGTTGTCGATTATCGATGTTGTTTCGTGCAATATAATGTGAAGAAAACATCGATAACTTAAATTAAATAACTGCCACATCTTCAGTAAGTTTAAAACTATTCTTTTTAATTACAAAGGTTTTGCCAGTTAATAACAAAACAAGACAAAAAAAAATTATACATTTTAAATGAAGAAATACGGTAAACACCGTTTTTGGAAGTAAAGCTTTTTATTTAATTATGTAAATGAGACTTCTAATTAGCATCAACCAAATAAAGATACACTAAATTGATAAATAGGTGCTGATTCAAACCGAATCATCCATTCATGTATATAAAGATCAAGATAACCATAAATTTATTATTTGAGTAATTTAGCTTTAAAAATCGTTTTTTTTTTACCCGGGTAAAATACGTTAAGTACCGTCACCCTCCTTCGGGGGCAGAGAGCGGTGTGTGGGACTTCCACGGCCTGAAAAGGGCGGAGTTTACCCACTAAACCCCGATGTGCTCCTCCTTGCCTGATGGTGGTGTCTTGGAAATAGACGAGCCGTTACGTCCACGAAATCATCGATATGTTCGTTTAACTTTGTCCATCCCTATCTGAATGGGATAGTGGATTATATAAAAAATAGATAAGAATAAAAGGGAATATGGAATTAATAGATGCGCATTGGCGAATACTCTGAATACTTTTGGGCTTTGTTTATGGTTTTCTGTTCATATGAATAAATAATAAATATTTGGAGTTTGGTCCAAGTTTACTTACTACTGCGCTGGCTCAGCGACCCGAAGTGGGTCTTGGCCTCCGACATCAAAGAACGCCACTCAGGTCTGTCGAGTGCCAAATTTGTCCAGTCGGGCACTTGGAGCTCTTTAAGGTCTTTCTCCACTTCGTCCATTTAGCGATATCTGGGGCGACACTGGTCGTTGCCCGGATGCTCATCCCAAGTATGCCCTTTTAAAAGTAGTCCATGTTTAGTGTACTACTTACACTTAAATAATACTACACTAGTGTAGTATTATTTAATTTTGAAAAATGATAGGGCGCCGTAGGTCGTATTTGTACTTTAATTTCATCACAGTCATACTTCTTTTTTGTATAAATCAATAATTTTTAAATCATTATTATTGTTATGTTCGGAAGTCTTCGGAGAGTAAATTAATTATCTTCAAATGACGGCTTGATCCAATTAACTGTAGACTTTCCTTTGATAACATTAACGCAGTAAAGTAAATATTATTGTTGGAATATAAACATGAAAATGCGATTAGGAGTAAAGAGAAACTGTTTAATTGCCTAAACCGATGTCTTCGTAATCCTAATACAAACAAATACAAAGTTTGTGGCAATTGGTAATTTATCCTCATCATTGTTTCTTCGGAAATATCAACTTATATGTCCTCGCCTATAATACCGTTATGTTTTGTGACGTATGTACAAAAGTTATAATTTGTTTATTTTTGTTCCAGGTAACCATCGTGAAGATAACATCCATCTTCATCGTAAAGGAAATATGTCCGCGGTTTCTTTCGCTGCAAATGCAGAAGCGTCCATAGAAGAGAATTCTTACTTGGGTCTAGGTAATGCCAGAAGTGACAGTCGCGGACAATATTGTCCGCCGGTGCTAGCGCGGGCGAACGGACTTATTTTATTTCATATGTATTAAAAATATTTGCTTGGTTTATACTACACGTACCTACATTACATATTTATATATTTGCCGACTTAAGTGGTGGTCGTCAACTTGTCACCGTCGTATTCTTATTTTCCACATAATACCAAAAAACTATGTGCAACGGTTATTTTATTATTATACTATATTTACAAGAATTCTTAAGTAGTTCGTTTATGTGTGTGTATTACAAAACATTATAACACTATTTCTCAAAACTCAACCAAACCATTGTTCATAGAAACAGTGCCTTTGTATGATTCCCCAGTCACCCCGCGTACTTCTAATAATAGACTTACTTTCAATCATAACCATAACTAAACACTTTACTTCAAACGTCCCTTGAATAATTAAACCATCATCTTTCCCCGCTCTGTCAAATAAAAGACGTTCAAAAAGCGAGGGAATTCATCAACCAAGTTACTAGCAGTAAATCCCATCTATTATTAATTAAAACCAGTTTGTTTCACCACCAATTGGTGAGTTTAAGGCCTCTGCCTCGAATTTCGCGGAAGCGGGAGCGGAAGCGCACGCAGGCGCACGGCGGTCACCGCTAAGACACGATCGTACCGCGCTCTCGTGACAACTCGTGACGGCCCGCGTCAACCGGTGACCGCCTGTGCGCCTGCGTGCTGGCCCGCTCCCGCTTCCGCGAAATTTGAGGCAGAGGCTAGGGGCCCGGAATACAACCCCTTGTGTAAACTGAAAAAGGGGGATACGACCCTTAATTATAGCGCAAGTGCCTTCGTTAACACAGCGTAAATCACAATTCTTTACATAAAAATCTTACTGCGAGATATAGGTATTACAACACCATAGCTGGGTGTGGGGTTACCAGGATGACCGATAACTGCGGATAATCCTTGATAAAGTGCAACAAAACTGAACACAAGTAAGTTTTTAATTTCCAAGGTTACCACGACCCTGGCGCATAGGGCAGGGTTACTTCCAAATGTACCATCGGGCCAGTCATTATTAAGGTGCTCCCTCCCCGGGAGCATTCGCGTGTAATGTAACGTTACAGACTCGAGCATTACAACAGTGAAGGAGGAGAACCGAGCATTACAATGCGCAACTTGTAATGATACAATGTGTAATTAATCACTCAGCACAATCTATAATGTTACATTACACGCGAACGCTCGTCAGTCAGGGAGGTAGTTGTAATGTAATGCTCGGAAGACGAATCTGTAATGTTACATTACTCGCGAATGCTCCCGGTGAGGGAGCACCTTTAGTTTCTGTCGAAAACTGTTTAAGCCTTAGAGATCAATTTAGAGATCCATGTTTAGATATCATTCAATTCTTATTTTTCCAAATGCTTAATTAATGAAACCTGCTTTAGTCTTGCAAATTCATATTGTGAGAACATCTAGAAATATTTATGAATTCAAAGTAACTAGATAAATAGAGCGGTTACAGGACAGGATTTTCCTCTGCCGTATACCTATTCCGTCATATTTTTTCCACGACAGCTTGTAAATCATGGGCAACCTGCACAGGAAACAATGCGGGCGCGAGGAACGTTCCCCGTGTCAATTAGCCAAATTAAATACAGCGAGCGGCCGCGGGATTAATATCACTTTTATATCACTTTACACCGCCAATTTAACGGTTAATTAGGAACGCGGTGTTTGTGGCGATAACTTCGCGATTTGTTGAACGACTGTTAGTGCTGTGAGGTCGCAAGAAAGCAACAGTACAGCAGCCAGTGGTTTGTTGTTCGTTTAGCGCCACCCAGGGGACACGTGCAGGGTACGGGCGGCAGTTCCTGCGGACGTGAACAACTTCATCCCCCGTACAAGACCGCACGTGAACTGTTGAGTACTAATTTCGACACTACTACAAGTTGGGTGCAAGAATGGAGTGCAAAACCTCCTGACACCATGGGAATCACCGTAAACCCTATACTTAAACCTGCTGGATTTGCACTCCCAAGAAAAGAATGGTGTCAACTCAATAGAGCACGAACTGGATGCGGGCGGAGTAATGCCTTCCTGAGTATGTGCGGATGGATCGAATCAGCGGCGTGCGAGTGTGGAGCTGATGTCCAGGACATGACGCACATAGTAACTAAATGCCCCCTCACGAAATACCATGGCAACCCTGCAGACCTGTACTCCCTGGAAAATGACGCTATCCCATGGATTCAGAAGTTAAAGGATAAATTAACATTGTAAAACTTAATTATTGTAGTAATTTTGAACGACTGTATAAATTATGCCATACGAATAAATAAATAAACTTCGCGATTACTTTCTTTTGTAACATGTACTGCATAGGTTTGGATTTGAAGGCACGATACATGAGGTTAAACTTTTATCGTATGATATTTTATTTTGAACTTTATTGATACTAATTTTTTAAAGATATTTGTACATAATTCGGATGGTGTCCCAAAATACTGAAATGTTCCTAATTTAGGCCCCAATCCTCCATTTATCTTTCTAGTTGAATAATAAAATGTAATATTCTGGTGGGATGTAAACAAATATTTTATTTTATTAATTGCTTAGCGTTTTCTAGTTCATATAACATGTTGTTTTTCAACTGCCATATTGTGAGGCGGAGCGGTGTCGGTCGTTTTTGTCAGACACCCTCACCATTTCTACCCTTCCCGGAAATCGAACCCACTTCCTACCGGTTTTAAGACCTATATTGACCACTAGCGGTCGCCTCCGCAGTTTCACCCGCGCTTAATTTCTTTTGTCAATAATATTTACCGCCCCGTTCCTCCCCCCCACATTTCCAGGATCAAAAGTATCTACCCTATGTCACCCGGGGCACATAATATATACTCCCGGGGATAGTGTAGCTTTCCAACAGTGAAAGAATTTTTCAAATCGGTTCAGTAGTTGCGGTGCCTATTCAATACAATATTCAATTCAATTCTCTTTATAATATTAGTATAAATTCTACGGCTAACAAACTTAATACTCACCATCCACTTCAGTTCCGAACTTACTACTTTCACGAATGATTTTTTAAATAATTTTGACGTTAATATAATGTATTACCAAGACATTTTGCAACCATACCTCGACGTATACGAATTGAAGTAATTTCCCAGGTGATTTACGAGCATGGTTATGGCCCCGTTCTTATGGGATATTAAGGGGGTATAGGGGATATCGTTGAGATGAACACATTACGTAATATACCTGGATACTGTGATTTATACCCGTAATAGCGGAATGCGGGGAATTTTAGAGGAACTAAACGTAGGTTTATAAATAATACATAATCATAAATCATTTATTTGGTTTCTACAATGTTGCACTTAAAAAAAAGTAATTTTAAAGTAAGATTAGATAGTATTATCTTCAGCTAAGATATACTACAAACTACTTCATCATGACCTTTTATACAAGTGTGGTAAATTAGTTAACGTTAGTATCCAGGGCGAAATCTAGACCACTTTGTCTAGCGCTTAGCGCAGAGCCTAGGTAATGAAGATATCCCTCAACGGCTGAGTGAGCGCAATATATCTTCACACGTGTAATTTGGTTCATCGTTAAGTAAAAAAGGATTTATGTTACTATTAACAGCAATGAAGCAGAAGTCTGACACGACCGAAGAGAGATCAGGCGCAGTACTGGCATACTTAGCGCGACGAATTGAAAAACTTAGTCAGAAATTTACTATGACAAGAGTCAAGAATCACTTAGGTATTATTAATTTCGCATTATGTATTCACAAATCGCTTTCTATTTGTTCCAAAATATTTTCAAAATTCGTAAAAATACAAGAAAATCTACCTATAACTAGACCTAATCTACCTATAAGTAGTAGTGAGTAGTTAAACTTAATAGTCATTAACTTATACATTTAAAGTTCAACTACCAATATAAATATGTATACTCGTAGTACGATGTAAACCGATCAGAACATTGTTTGGTAAACTAATTGCGAACTTACACCAACACACCGCCCTTTAATGGATGCGTCAGGGTGTGGCTAAACTGGGAAATTGGGGTTTTAGGTTAAGAAGTAACAGACTGGCCTAGTGCGAACTTAGGTACAAAGGTCTCGAGTAAGAGACAGATAACTCTCTAAAGATTTGTGTAAAACATTCAACGTTTAACATACAAAATAGTCTTTGTGAAACAGTGGCTAAGGCGCTCGGGTAATTCGGGTATAAAACCTGGATGTCGTGGATTCTATTCCCGCCTTTAGTCTAGTTGTAAGTAGGACTTTCTGGCAAGCAGAAAGCAAAATTTGCTCTTCAGACTCTTCCTCTAAAAGTGAATTTTTGTAGCCTATAATTATGAAAAAAATTAGACTTTGGCTTTAGTCTATCCTAGACTTTTACTAACATTATCTTCTTTTCTTGCTTACTAAAGTTATTCGCAACTAGTTGCCGACAAAGAATAAAAATGTCTTTTTCGCAACTGGTTGGGAAGTTTGGTTGCCAACACGGCCGAAAGGATTAAATATCGCTCACGCGTTAACCAAATTTTTTGTAATACAACACAAGTCAATCTCAAAATTAACTTGTGTCTTATTTAAAAAGAAATCAATAGATATCTTCTATCCAGGAACTGATTCGCTAACAAAATTACCACTTTTTCATTCCGTTCAGATAAACTAGTGCAGTGTGACAAACAGAACTTTTAACTAAGCAAAAAATCTCAGTTCAGTAACCAACAAAATCTTGTTAAAGTTTCCCAGCTGAACATTGGATACGTAAGTTATCTTCCTTGAAATATCGCGTTCGGCACGGCCGTTATTACAATATCTCAGCGAGGGGTATTGTAAATGCGGAGCCAAGCTCTGCAGCTCTGCGGTGCTCCTGTTCAATACAAACATCACATCATCCACGAATGTTCCAAACGAAAATGCGAATATTATCCCCTGGACCTACTCTCTCCTAATCAAAACGCAGCCCAATGGGTGTAGAGTTTAGATATTCAATTGTAATTATAATTATGATTATTGATATAATGTTGTCATTTAGTGCATGTAGTTTAGTAAAAGCGACTGTTATCTAATGTCATTAGCTCTGCAGTTGTCTATCTGGCTGATTTTCTTTTGGAATTTGGTACAAAGATACCTTTTTTTCTATGGGACAATATAAAATAGAAGTGTTATTTGTCCTTCTTTCACGCAACGGAACAGTTGTGACAATATTGGTATAGGGATAGTTTGAGATCTGGAGAGTGACATACTTTGAAGGCTCGTATTATACCATGTACTATCTTAGTATGTGGTACAGAATAAATACTTTAAAATAATAATAAGATTGCTCTACTAACTCTTTGTCATTTTCTGAATGCAAGATAGAGGTATGTAACTTTGTGAATATAATTTTTTGCAAAAATCGGTCCTCTTGTTGTTTTTTCAGGGGATGTTTTAAAGTAAACGCAGACAGAATTACACGACCCAAATATCTTAAATCTTCTGGAGTGGTTCACGCATGAGTTAAAATAAAACAAGGTCATCATTTTTTATTACTATCAGGAAAAAGCGAACCGAAGCGAAGGCAAAATATGATTAGTTTAGTAGTTTCCGCATTCAGCCTCTAAAGTGGGTCATTCTACGTGATATGATATGTGATGTAATAACTGCTTATGCTCAATAAAATGAGCTTGGCCGGTCTTTTACCGTGCGCCTCAAGCTAGACGCTTTAAAATTATCTAGCACTCACTGAAGGCGGTAACTTAATCGCTTCTGGCCATGATATCGATGTATTAGAAGTCTGCTATATTTTTAGTTATACAGCGCTTTCATCGGAGGAGCTCACTGAGTAAATAATAAGTAGAGTTACCTGGTCTTGTTTTCTATGCTGTTTTTACAGGTAATGCTCAAGAAAAGTAGTAGTTTATAAGTGGTAGAGCCATGCTGTTTTAGAGCACGAATGGGCCGGCTCGTCCGGGGAAGTACCACCCACTGGGTAACCACCCAGGACAAACATTTATGCGATGAACAGTGCTTGTCTTGTGTCTCAAATTGCCGTATTATTAAAAATATTTTAATTTTTTTTAAGATGCTTTAATGTTAATTTACCTTATGTCATCAAAGTCATCCACGCCCTACCATTTCCACGTAATCACAATATTTGAACGACACGTTTCATAAAGAAATATTCGAAATTAACAATGGCGGACCCCGTTCAATTTCCTGCGAGTTTCCCGAAGGAGGGACCCGCATTCCTGCCTTATCCGACAATCATTAATTACGAGAGGTCACTCTGATTCTTAACCATTTTTCCGCCGCCCTATTTATGGAGTGCCAACATTAATATCACCCTGAATATCGCATCAATTTTGTAAACGGAATGGCTGTCGTCACACTGCTAATGGTGTTTGGCTGACTAGGGCGCAGTGGCTAGTGGTTTAATAATACAACTTGAGAACCCCAAATGTGATCCTTAGGTTGCAGCTCTTTGTCCTAACGTATCAATAGTACTCGTATGTTTATGGACAAAATCACAGACTAAGGGAAAGGGATGGGACCCAATAGTGCAGAAACTAGCCGTGCTAGGGTCCTAAGACGGTCCTAGATTTAAATCCCAGGTCGGACCGAAAACGTTGTGATTGAGTTTTTCTGTTCGAAAATACTCAGTCACAGCCAGTCTGGATTAGAGGAGTAAAACACCCCTGTGCCCTGCAAAGCATCTCTTGGTTCATATCAGTTTGATGTCCCATTGTGCAGTGAGTGTGAGGGAAATACGGAGTGCACCTGTGCTTGCGCTCTCACTTGTTTACTATAGTATATCCTGGGTAAACTAGTCGCAAAGATTGGCCGTCTTAGACACAACTTTATTTGAAGGAGGACAATGCATTCTTCATACATACCTGACTAAATGCACTAAATCTGCGAAGTAAATAAATCATGATTAGCCAAAACAACAGTCATTCGGCAAGGCGCCATTATTATTATTAATGGCATCAAGAACGGTCTCTAATTAAGTCTTTTCTGTTAATTTATTAGTTGTTTTCTAGCCGTAGCAGTTGTAATCAAAACAAATCGCTTCTCACTAAGACACGCGAGGGAATAGGAACAAATTGGATTGGACTCTGGTTCCCGTTGTTTTGCTATTTCTAACGTCGATAGTAATGTAAAATACAATTATCTTTATTGAAATTGTTTGAATAGAGTCGTTTCAGTTGTGGGTGTATACGAAGGAGGGTTGGGGGCGGGCCGATACTTATTTTATAAGTAAAATGGAAACATTTTCGTTTTATAAAAGTAAAGTGTATTGAAGGGTTTCCACCAATGAAATCAAGTCTTTGTTCCAATGTTAGGTACGTTTGGTAAAGGGCATAAGTGATCAAAAACTCAGGAATTGAACCCAGGACTCTAACATGTTGTTTGTAACCTTTGTCATATAAAACAAATTATTAACAGCCGGTTACTTAAACCATTAGAACAATGAGGTGTTGGTTGTCTGTCACGCATTTTTACAATTGCCAACTGGTTAAAAATAAATGTTTCAATTTATTTCACCCATCCTGGTACTGATTACGATAAAGTTACTTAGCTTTTCGATCGTTGCGCTACCGACCTTTTCTTAATATCCACTTTATTTTTACATTTTACGCCTAGACGATAATATGATGTTCTCCCATATTGATTTTATCGTGGGCAAACTAATCTACCTTATTGAATGTTGCTGTATAGTTTTATCGACTTGAACACGGTTTCTCAAACTTATTATCCGTATTAAGAGCGCATTCGCTTAGAGTAAAAGTTGTTTCATTTTAAGAGGTGTTATGGGATAATCGTTATGTTCTATTATAAGTAGTGATTAAGGACTCACAAAATGCTTGAATTATCTTCGATGGTAGCACTATTCATAATGTTCTTTGTAGTTTCGTAGATATTATTGTGATTATGTCTTCTTTTTCTTGTCAAAAATTAACAAAAGACCTTATCAATAGCGGTTAAACTGGCCCTTAGTAATGAAATCTGGACACTAAATATCTCTGGAGAGTCATTTTTGCGATATATTTGAAATTGTCGTCTTCAGATCTTTAATTTTCCATTATTCTTAGTTTTAGTTGATGTAAAAAATCATAAAACACGACTCAACTTAAAACATACATAATCAGTCTATAATTAAGTAAGACTATAATTTTATTGCTGTTATTATTGTGGTGCGTTACTATTTTTGGGAACCCTTGGCAATGTAAGTTGTTACGATGATACGCGAAAAGATTAGTCCAGTATCTAAAATACTTTTAGAAGGGTTTATGTTTTCCATCTTCAGACTTAATAGAATGTGAGTAGATAGCTCGCATCCATGTTTCCTATCGCAAACTTCAAGGTACATTAGTCTTAACGACAGTTTTATCTTCAGAACACACTAATGCATATAAACTATATACAAAATAGTTTGTGTTTGTCAGTCTCGCGTCTTCGTAGAGTAATTTGCCTCAATCAGCATCTTGGGTGAAGTTGTCTATTATAGTAGGTACAAAGTTTACGTTGTAAGGTACTGGCAGTGGGATAATAGTTTGTACCTGGCTTTTTGCTCGCTTTTCTTTATAGTACTTCAGGAGGATAATAAGCATCCACGATGGCCTATTCCATTGCAAGATACTTTACCTGAAATCACTTAATTTAATTTATATTTTATGTTGTCTAAACTACTGTAATACTATTTATTTATGAAAATAGTTTTAAAAGGCCCAGTGGCGTATTTCGTAGTAAACGCGCCCTTTGCGCTAGGTGTCGTGGGTTTAAATCTTATCCAAGTTAAACATTCGTGTTATGTATGAGTATTTATATGTTTTCAGATGGTGTGTAGTGATATTATTACGTACTTTTACGAGTATCGACCCCGCGACCTTCGCGCACTAATCGCCATCTAACTATCATTCCACAAGAACAATCTAACAATAAAAAAAACTCTGTCTTTTTATTTGAAGCTCTCTATATTTTAATGTGACGCTTCTTTTTTGTAGAACAAAATGTTGAGAACCAGAGGCTTTGTTTGAAGTTCATTATAAAAATTGGTGTGATAATTATGTTTATCAAGCCGGTGTATTTACAAACATAATATCGATGACAGCTTTTGTTCACAGGATGGTTTCAACTTAATTTAAATGCGCTTTTTTCTTAAGAATTTTTAGGATACATGTATGTTCCATCACCGCATAAAGAAAAATATTATGCTCGTGCAGAAACAGCTTTATAAAAAACGTTTTAGTTACGTAATTTTCTTACAACAATAACACAAAATGGAATCGAACCAACGACCGTAAAGAGTGGCGGACCCATTTTTCCACACAGCAAGTCAAAAACATACCGATCTGCCTACTTTGTAACAAAAAGACACACCGATTTCGAGTACCGAACCTTAATTAAGGTAACTATTAAAATCTTGCGTGTTTGAGACTCGTTTCACGCAACGGTCGCTTGGTTGGGACGAGCAACAAGTACGTACGACGGAACGGTTAAGAGTTTACTGTGTTGCCGGGTTTTCATTAAATCACTGACTATAATCATCTCATGATGATGGTGAGAATTTAGGTAATTTAAAGTTTTTTTGATACACGAAATGTATGTATTTTTAGAGTTTTGAAACGAAAATTGCCACACTACGAGTATGCAGAGCTCGCTCGATATAGGTCTTGAATAATTTAGTTCCTAACTTGAATAATTCCCTGTCAGCAATCTAGAATCAAACCCTCTTCTAAACACATCATTTTAATTATGAAAAAAAAAGTCTAGCACTAAGGAAGTAAGACTCCATTTTCTAAGTTTCTTATGTTCTGCTTTTCGACTTTTAATGCATTCCTGTTTCTAAAATGTACTATAAAATTAAAATATATTCTCTGTAATCTAATTCAACACTAGAAGGTACAGAAAAAAAATATAAAGAAATAATCCTTGGCAACACCGCGTTTTGTTTAATTATGTAGGCAACAAGTCCTGAAAACTCGCGAAGCCAATGGGGATAATTGGAGGAAGGAAAAAGGCATTAAACTTGCCTTGGACGCTCAAAGGATTCCCGTTTAATCTTTGTAGAACAGAAGTTGAGTAGACTCGAGTGTTGTAGCAATAATCACTGACTTGCAAAGCTCAATTATAGCGTATTACATCTGCATACAGAACAACACTAGTATATTATTGGCCTACTGCATATAAAACAACACTAGTAGACTACTAATTAAAGTAGTGACTTACTAGGACGCTGGCACCGGCTCGTCCCAATCGGGTGTGAAGGGGAACCGGGGGAGTTTAGTCCCACACACGGCCGCAGGTTTAGCTACCCTGCGGTTATGGTGCATAAACGTATTCTCCTCCGGAAAAAAAGGATACTATCCTATTGACATCAATGGGATAATATCCTTCTACCTACTGACATCCCACTGCAAGGTAAAGACCGACATCATTTAAATCAAGTCATTGCTACAGTCTTATGTACTGGCTTATTCATCACGCTAACGAAATACAGATTGCCAAAAACGTTCGAAGAAAAAATCATTTTTTTTATATTGTTTGTTACACCACTTCGCAACTTCGTAGTATACTCGTGTATAGTAACACTACTTCGCAACTATAATAAGGGCTCCACTCTTCTCTGCTGTCAGAAATCAAGCAGATAACATCACGAAATTCATAACAGAACCTCTTGTATGTTCAGATGTCATAATCATATCTTCAACGGAACATTCCCGGGAAATGAAAAGAACTAAATTCCTCCTGGCTCACAAAAGTCCTGTTGGGACAACTTGAATAAAATACCCCGCTTTTGTAGTACAAGATCCCACTGCTCAATTCTGCAGCTATCTGGTTTACGGTAAAATATTTTTTTTATGAATGTTGAAGAAGTATGCAATATTTATTAAGCCTTATGCGGTCACCGCTTGACTCGGGGCGTCAAGAGCGTATGATGCTGTCAAGCGGTGATCCGCAGTGCGCCTGCGTGCGTTGCCACTCCCGCTCTCTCCCCGCTGTGTTCAAGAACGGTTCTATGGGAGTCCATACAAAACATCTCGCTGCTGCCGCCGCTGCCGCGAAATTGAGGCCGAGGCCTTAGCGGTATATTGCCTATAATTTTTATTCAGAATGATGTAAAGTTGATAAAAACAAAGCTGCAATTTACATTAACTTATTTATGTACAAATTAACTGCAGTTAATTGCTGCAATTTTTTTTTAAATATCTTAACTTCTACAACATTCATTTGAAAATTTCATTTAAAAAAACGTATAGTTGCAGTATCGAGCAGAGGAATCCTAGACTATTAGGATCGAATATCTTCAATTTCCGTTTCCAATGTTAACTCACTCTTACGAAATCATCTTGCTTTTGTAAAGCAATAATATGGATATTCGGACATTCGTTCGACTAAGTAATTCCGTCTATTTATGTGAAGATATCTTGAAGTGAAGTCGTGAGTTGAGTATTGCTTTTAGAAAACTAGTGTGGAGCGGTATAAACCAGTTTATTGTATGTTACAATGCTGCAATGGAAAGTTGTGACTTAAAGCGTGTGTATTTTAATCGTTGAAAGACTTATAGGTGCGTTAAATATTACTTTTTGTCATACTGTTACACCATATACCGTCCATTGCGGAACCGATTTTGATGAAAGTTAATGCAGACGTAAACTAGTCTTTGAGAAAAGACAGGCTATTTTTCAACCCTGGATGTCATAATCATATCATAATACTTAGCTCCCATGTCACGACAGATGTGTTTTTTTGTCCTCCTTCCCAACGCCACAAAACAATGGGCCGTGGCAGCCATATTTATCTTTTAAAAAGAATATTACTTCCCAAGAAAATACTAAATCCTAATCCTATACAGAACAAAAACTAGAACAGTTTGCCTTAAAATAAGTTTTTGTTAAAATGTCTCGGGACTCGGGAGTTCTCGTAAGATTATAAAATATAGACTGCAACTTCTAGCCAACTTTGCAAGGAAAATGGTTGAAATATGAACATTTACCGTATTTATATTATGCAGCCGAGCCAAACCTTCGTTCTGCGATGCCGTAAAGAATTCTATCAGTATGCGATAGTCACGTGATTCAAGAACGTTAGAGGAGTTTTAGAATGTACTAGAATGATCGATCGTTGACGGTTAAGTGTCTGATATATGGCGAAGATATAGGTACATAATATATTTTAATTTTTACGCCGGTCCATTAAGAATCACATACAGAAACTGTACGGCTTGACTGTGTCATACGAAAATATTTTAATGTGTCTCTAAAAATATAAAATAAGACATCGACTTGAAAGGTATTCTCGATGCATTATATTATATAATTTACGTCATGATTTACTTTTATGTTCTTTAGCGAACAACGCGTAAAATACGCAAGGATTTTCTACGTATAAGTTACTTAAGGGATATAAATAAGTGCTAATCTAGCTTTTTGACACGCAATTTATAACTCCATTATACTTGTGGGCTATCCAGACACGGCGAATTAAGTTAACGATAGGTTCCATTACCGCGGATGACCGCAATCTCTAATTTCCCGTGCGACAAAAGTAAAATACTCCGTAATTTTTAACGGTAGAATACCAAAATGGCGTTTTCAATACGCAATTTTTAGTTTACAGAGCGATGCAAAACCTACTTTCTAGTAAAGAAATAGCGTCGAAATTTGATAAATTAGTAGTTTATAAACACAATCGGTATTTCCTTTAGTCTCGCCTGTAATTAAAGCAAACAGTTAATAAATATGGCGTGAGACTTTGTACTATACTCGAGCCTGTTTTGAGGTACGTTAACTATTTACATAAGCACGCGTCGGCCCAATTAAATCAAAAGTCCAATAGACCGTGGAAAGGGGATTGGCCAAATAAAAATAGGGGTTTATTAGTGTGACGTGACCGCCTATGGGATTGCAGGGAGGTTGAAATTGTGCCGAACTGGTCGTAACTTTGAAGCAAGAAATTCATGGGCCGTAAGGATTTCATACCACATTTTATTATAGCAATAGTCGCTTTTTTATAGAAGTTTAGTTGCGACACGTAGTTCGATGTTGAGCAGTTACAGTAACCCACCTCTAAGTAACATTTCGTCTGGAAGTATGCTGCTATTCTGGTTCCTTTGAACCTATATCCTAAGGAAAACGACTGACACCGAAAGAGCTTTTTTTATACTATGTCAGTTGACAGACAGACACGCAGCCCACCTGATGGTAAGCGGCTACTGCGGCCTATTCCATTGAGGGACACTTCACCAGGAAGCGTCGCTCAATGTGCTGCCAGACTGTAGACTCATCTGATCTTCGAGCCTTTGATTTCAAGTGTACTGGCTCCCACATTAATACTGCCGGAACACAGCCAGAGCTGTTATGGCGGCAGATTTCACCTGTGGGGTTGGTAGCTAGCCAGTCGGACTCTGAAAATGCCCTACCACCAACCAGACCCTAGGCGGGAATCGAACCCACAACCTCCGGGTTTTATACCTAAGCGGCTTAGCCACTGTTCCACGAAGGCGGTCAAAATTTTGATGAAGCTTTTTGATGTTTTAGCACACAGACAGGTAAGCCGTCCACCAATAGTAAGTGGCCACTGCCTATTAATATCTATAGATGAGGACGTTTTAGAAAACATATTTCATAATTTGCTCGGTCTTCTAAAACAAAACGAAAATATACATAAAAAAAAAGCGCGGAGATTCAATCAGAAATAGTGTGGCAACAAGAAACTAAACCCATAATCCAGAGGGCTGAAGGTCAACTTGTAATAAGTAAGTAGCGAGCGAGCGGACTCGCGGAAACTTTTAATGCGTTTGGAAATAAATCGGACTATTTATCTTTATAACCCTAGGGGCTGAGGGTTTTCGGATTACTAGGATGCTTACACGCGTCAGAAGTTGTGTTTGGGAACGCGTAGTTTTGCCCCTTTTTCAGTAATTTAGTGTACGGCTCATTTTTTTTGCGGAATATCAAAGATACCAATTGGTAACTTCACAAGCTTTAAGCCATTTTAGTAGTGTTTCAAAAAGTGTGCTTTCAAAACTGTTTTACCTATCTTGGAAAGTTTTTATGTAAGCTGATTTTTTTCTGTTATTTTGATTTTTTGATTAAGATATGGTTTTCGATTAAGCTATAATACTCGTATATGTCATTAAAAAGTATATAATGTAGTCAACATACTTACTTATCATGAAGTATACTGGTATCATTAACTACACAATATTATTTTGGGCGAAACTTTCATAACATAGCTAAATAACATTTCATATTCTATAGTCTTAAGTAAACTAGGATCTAAAAAGTAAATTTATTCTGCCTTAGAACCGTATTAAAGGTAAATACTAAATATCAAAGCGAAAATACGAATGGGCGGTTCTCTACATGATTAATGTCTTTGCTCGTGTAATTATATTTATATCTACCTAACATAATACCTAATGTATTTATATATTATGTTATATACAACTTAAGTTGGTACACAGGTTTGCTGCCAATTTAATGACTAGTGACCTTCGTGATTGTTTCTTTGAGGGACAATAATTTTCCTGACTTGGAGCATGGCATGGCGTATCCTCACAATGTTTTCCGCCACCTCCCAGCTAGTGGAAAATACACACATACAAAAATATTGTGTATTATGTGCGCTGATTTCAAGTTTGCGATTTTTGACACTTCTCTGCTGCCGGTTGCCTAGGCTGGTTTCAGAGTAACGCTGGCGGTAGCGTTATACACTGCCGGTTTTCTTTGCAGTTCAAATCGTCGCTATCTTACAAGAACAGCGATACTTGCTGATACGCGCGTGCCGGCGCGTGCCGCCAGCGTTTCTCTGAAGCCTTAATATGGAGGGTGGAAGAGGAATGACAAAGGCAAACAGGGCAATTCTGCAGCAAACTGCAAAATGAGAAGTTTACGTTTAGAATCCCGAACCCATTTGTATCTTTGCATATAACATTTCCAGTTGCAATAAACTTCGCAGTTGTAACTAGCATTCCTAACTTTGGTGTGAAACCGCGATCCAATTACACTATTAACAGTTCTGTGTTCGTAAGATATTTTATTGGACGCTGTGATAACGGGGCTTCCGATATACTATGGTTTGGGTTTTGTATTAATAGATAGATATATGTAATTAGAACTAAGTTGTTTGCGAATTCTATGATAAGCTATATACATACTTACACATACTGTCATTTAAAGATCATTTTTAAGTTTATCAAATAATCCCTTCAACATTAAAATTAAACCATTGATTGTCAGAATGATGGGTGCCGGTATAATAACCACACTTCCCAATGCGGATTTATAATCGCAAAACCTAGCTGTGTTGCCAAAAATCCAACGGAAATGCCCGACCCGGAAAATGAACCAAGGACCCCGAGATCTTGGTCTTACTTAAACCACTAGACCGTCAAGGCGTTATTATCTGCGAGTATTTACACAAAAAAAGAATCCAACTTCGAAAAAGCAAGCGCGTTCCAATTTTAAAATCCATTAAAAACGGCACTGATAGATTTGTCACGACGAATTCCTTTTTTTTAATTCGAACTTCTGTCATCTTAGACAGCGTCGCCATCTTAACGTAAGTCGCCATTAAGTGTTTGCTAACTCTTCAAACTAGAAGTTCAGGGCTACTTTATTTCCCGTGACTTCGAGTTATTATCTTTACGAGGGGTTGAAAGCTCTCACTTTTTTATTATTGCCTTTATATCGTGTTTTGCCGGATACTTAACTGTTTAAGCGAGGTCGAATGAAAGGGCCGGTGGGAACAAAGCAGTTATTTAGTTACGATTACGACTGCATTACTATAGTTTTATTTACGGCCGGTCTATGAAATTTCTCATTTTTAATTCATGAAGCGTACGAATTTTCTTTTTTTTCGTATTTTAGGCAGTTGCCGCAATAACATGGGTGAAATTGCTGGGTAAAAGTATTAACAGCCATTAGGAGTTTATTGAACCTTTATATTAAAATATAGAGGGGTACGGGCAAAGGTTGCGTTTTTTTTTATATTTCTTTTAAACAGGGCCCTAAGCCTAGTGAAATTATTGGGTATATGAGACCTAATAACTGTCGTCTCGGTGTAGCGGGCGCAGGGCGGTGCCAGACAGTATACTGTTTGGCACTGAACTGTCTAAGGACAGGCGTGGCGCTTACCATCTGGTATACGATCTGGTCGTCTTGTTACACATTGCAATAAAAAAAAAATAGCAAGCAACCCAAAACTGGCTTCGAGAGCAGTGAAGAAATTTGAATGAGGGATGTATGGTTTTCTTCAATAAAACCACTGGATTCTTTTATTTACATTAAACTTATTTGTCAATGGTGAAACTGGTCCTTATAATTATAAATAATCGATAGTATCATTTTACTTTTGAAATCAAATTCTTGGGAAACCGTTCCTCGAATAAAAAGTTAGATTACTTCCAAAAGTGGAATACCTTTTCCAAATATTCTAACGTCTTTTTAATTTCCTTGATAAGGTTGCAATCTTATTTACTTCACATCGGGAAATAAATATGACGAATAAAAAAATATTTATGTGTTCTATTTATAGTTCAGATGTGACTTCAAATTATTTAAATAATTAACATCTTATCATCGCTATAATTAAACGTACTAATTCAATCACCACATAAATTATTATGCTTCCACCCACGTAATAAATGTATTTTAACTCTGTAAATACTTTTGGTAAAACGCGAAACGCGTTACCCAACTATTATAGGTATTGAAAGTAAAATCTCTTGGCTTAAAACCTCCGTTAAATCGTAAATGAGTGTGACAGTTTTTTTAATTGAAAACATAATGAGGCTTGTCCGGTGCATACCAGTTCTGTGGTCGAGTTAACTGCTCAGTTATTATTTAGTTATTAAAGATAATGAAGAAAATGCTGGCTGGATATAACTTCATCTCCTTTTGAAATTAAAAACAAGGATCCTTATCATCAAATTGGCGTGTCTAGTCAATTGTACGATGAAACTAAAATATAATTGACTTAAAAAATACTGTTATTTCATACGAAAAGCTTATTTTTTTACTATTTTTTGATTGATTAAAAAGAGTCTCTTTGAAATTATCATTTTACTCGACTTATGTGTCTGACCACTAATGGAGAATGCATTTATAAAACTAAGATTTAGTATAGAGTAGTTGAGCCTAATTTTGTATGAATGCACCTGAGCAAAGCCGTACTTATTGTAGGATCTCTCTTCTATCCTCGGATATAAACATAATGGAGCTGTACACTGGCTCGTTCACGCACGCGCACACATCAACACCCAGACATCCACTCTCGCCCTCGGCTCACGTGCGACTGTCCGACACTCTGTGCGGCGTGCGCCCGAGACAGTGTGTATCTATTTATATATAGATACTACCACAAACACTACATCCCTTTCTTATTAAAATAATTCTTTAATTCCGAATCACATTTAATCTCTGAACAAAATTGAACGAATACAATTTAGTCTTATAATTTACTTAAACTCAAAATTAAAATAATCCCTAATTATTTATCTTATATTATTAGTTTGTTCCGGACCCTCATTATTATATCTATCGTTTTCCATTCCCCTTCCTATATTTCCTGTCCTGTTTGTTCGTTCTTCATATTCTCTTCCTTTCTCTTTTTGTTCTCTGTCTTTATTCCTTATTTCTTAATTTCGACATCGTCTTTAAAAAAAAACAACTCTGTTGGAGATTTTCCGGTTACCGAGTGTGGAGTAGCATAATACATTAATTCTTAATTGATTGACGAAATGTCCATGACCGTAGTACATCATTTTTTGAAAAAATGCCGGCAAGACCTCGAAAAGTGGCCCTGACCAATGAGTCGGTAAGCAATTTAGCATATATAGTAGAGATAAATATTCATATAAACTTTGTGTCAGGTCTTTCTTTTCAACGTGTCCTATTTTAAGCCTTTTATTATGTCGCGATTAAGACGCCTACGCCTAAAATACCAAAAAAAATTACAAATATTTTCGTAGCAGGGTTATTTTTGATTATGTTTCAATTACATCTGAGTTAAAAAGGTAGATTGGTCATCCACCTTAAGCGATGATTCACCACTAGAAGTTGCAGTAGAATTCCTAACTGATACGGTCTCAAACACATTATCAGAATTTTCTAAAATCTTTATAAAACCATCATCCAACCTTGGATGACGCCGGGCTTGATACGCTGCTTCAAACATTGCGATAAATTACACGCTGAGTCCCGTAAAGATTCTAACAATATGCACAAAAAGAAAACTTAAACCCGAATACTATAGTAAAGAAATAATTAAAAATAAATCAACTTCCAAAAAAAACTATGGACCACAATGTCCACAATTAAGCAAATTGCTAATGATCAAGTTACTGCACCAATACCGCATGAACTTACTAAATTGAAAAAATCCGTGAAAGATTCCATAAATCAATACAACATAATATTTCTGCACAATAGGTAATCAACTTGCAACTAAGATAAATAAAAGTAGTTGCAAATAATTCTCCTCCAAACTCCTTTTTCCTCGAGCCCACAGA
Organism: Mecyna flavalis; assembly: GCA_949319885.1. Lineage (NCBI taxonomy): Eukaryota > Metazoa > Arthropoda > Insecta > Lepidoptera > Crambidae > Mecyna > Mecyna flavalis. The sequence goes on from OX439413.1 coordinate 4,164,023, forward strand.
TCCTCAGGAGGTCTTGGATCTCATAAGGAAAGCGCCAGGATTGGATGGTATCAGCAATTAACTATTAAAAACTATCGGACACTTAATTGCAGAACCTCTTACAGCCATTTTAATAAAAGTATGGCATCAGGAATTTTTTCTCATGAATAGAAAATGGCAGATAAACCACAAATACACAAAAATGGGGCTAAAGATAAACCATGTAACTATCGTCCTATATCTTTGCTGGGTACCTATTCTAAGCTTTTAGAGCGTGCCTTCGATACAGTTTCAAGGCGCTCGATTGGTTCACTAGTTATCTCTCTGATAGACAACAATGTGTCAGAGTAGGTGAACACATAAGCTCCTTGGAGCCAATCAGTTTGGTGGCCCGCAAGGGAGTATTCATACGCTACGCTGTTTATCATGTACTACGCTGTGTACATCAATGAAATAATGACTACCCCAATCCCAAATAGTAAAATATTGTCTATTTTGTCTCATTGTCAGTCATGGGAAGAAATCTATTGCACTATTTTTTTTTTATTTGCAAAAAGTTTTTCATGGCTAAACCAAAATATTTTCACATTGAACCAATGACGTTCATTGAACACTTCAAAATTCAAATTTCTATGCTTTCATAAAATTGATGCCTCTTAAGTCAACACCTATCATTCCTAAAATCTTTCCAGTGCATGAGTCTGACTGTTTATGGTCAAATATTTTAACCTACGACATCAATTGTGATTGCAACCACATAGATAGGAGTACTCACTAAAATACCTAGGTATTGTAATGGATGAGAATTTAAACTTTAAAATTCATGTAGGTATGTGCAACAACTGGCAGAAACTGGCTGGAGTGCAGAAACTGATACACAATATGTTTAGGGTGCTAAGAGATGTAACCGATGGTCAAGTGTTAAAGATGGTTTATTTGGCATAATGTCAGTCAGTACTAAATTATTGCATTTTGACTTGGGGAGGTATAGCATCTTCTACTCTCATAATATTAGAACGGGCACAACGGGAGGTACTGAAGGTGGCGTTAAGTAAACCCAGACGATACTCAACTACAGATTTTTATAACGAAGCCCAAGTGTTAAGCGCCCGCCGACTGTACATAATGAGAGCCGTGATGTTTATGCACAAAAACACTCTAAATTTACCAACGTACAAACTGCTACTGAAGAAAAGGGTATTTAAGCTTCCAATCAAAGAAGTCTAAAGTTCTTTTGCTCAACGTTTCAAATCATTTCTGTTTTCCGTATTTATAATAAAATAGTAAACATGAGTGACTTAAAGTAATGTTCAGTCCACCAAGTTAAATCAACAATCTCAAGGCTATTGATTAACTGGAACATTGCCCAGTCCGAAAACATCCTGAGAAAATCGGTTAATATTAGGTAATGAATGACAGAAACACCATTTAACATACAGTATTATACAAAATCCAATCACTCAAAATATAATGTCTGATCTTATCTTCTCACATTTTTTATCCAGCGCTCCCTACACACCATTTCATTATAAGTGTTGTAAGGTTTAGAACTATTTAAGTATTTTGTTTTAGAATATTTAATTACTTTTTTTTTTCTTAAAAACCTAATTTTAAAATAACACAGAATATAAACATTGTATCACATTTGTGTACTAAACTTACAACATAATTAAGAGCTCTGTGATATACCTTCATAAGATAATGTTAAAAAACAAACAATTTTGTCAATTTAACTGATTTGACTCCCACGAGACAGGCTTTGCCTGGTGTGTCAAATTTATATTCCGCTAAACGGAAGATATAAAATCTGCAGAACTCCAAGTTAAGGGATGTTTTATGATCGCATTATTTTCCAATTTAATGGAGTTTCTAACATTTCTGGACACTGCCCACACAGCACCATCCAGCCCCAAACCAAGCATTAGCCTGTGCCACGGGTGCCAGACAACGGATGAACATTACTTTTAGACCCGTTTTTTTACAAACACATACACATTATGCATAAAAACACCCAGACCGATACAAACAGACATGTTTATGCACACAAATGTTTGTACCGTGCGGGAATCGAACCCGCGACCTTTTGGTGTAATAGCCGACCTCTCGACCATTACACCAAATGGCTCGTCAAAAAAAAACACAATATTCCAATTTAATGAACGTCTAAGATCGCGTTAATTTCCAATTTAATGGAGATCTTAGAACCGAAATACTTCCAATTTAATGGACGCCTAAGATCGCATTTGCTTCCAATTTAATGGAGATCTTAGAACCGAAATACTTCCAATTTAATGGACGTCTATGATCGCATTTGCTTCCAATTTAATGGAGATCATAGAACCGAAATACTTCCAATTTAATGGACGTCTAAGATCGCATTTGCTTCCAATTTAATGGAGATCTTAGAACCGAAATACCCTCTTCCAATTTAATGGACGTCTAAGATCGCATTTGCTTCCAATTTAATGGAGATCTTAGAACTAGGGGTCACAAAACCGGAGAAATTTTAGAAAACCGGTTTTTCGGTTTTGATTCAGTGGCAAAACCGGTTAACCGGTTTTTTCGGTGATTTCGATTTTTTTTAACTTACAATAAAACTATATTTCAAAGAACTCTACTTTAATAATGCAGTCTTTATAAATAGTCTTACTGTAAACAGTAACATTTAGGGATTGCTCCCGGGAATTCTCGGTTCTGAAAATAGCGGGAATTCCCGGGAAATTAAAAATCTATGGTACCGGAAAATTTTAACTATGTCCCGGGAATTCCCGGTACTGCACTAACACTAAAACTTTAGTACTTACAAAATTTTGATTTATGACTGCTTGTGAGGCGCGCAAACGTAACCACCACGACAAAGTACGTCGTGTGTGACTCGTACTCGAAAGGAATCGGCCGCTACTTTGTGGCTGGTCCACAAGTTCAAAGTCGCTGGGCAGACTATAGAAAGAGTTATGATCGAATCCAAAATGTGGTGATCTGGCAGAGAACCGATGTTTTTGAGGCTTTGCAAGCTAAAGTTTAGTGGCAGTGGGATGGCCATGTCAGCCGGAGAACCGATAACCGTTGGGGCAAACAGATTCTAGAGTGGATACCGCGTCTCGGTACACGTAGTGTAGGATGCCCTAATGCCGGGTGGAGTGTCGATTTGCGCAAGATGGCTGACAAGAGCTAAATGCGAGTAGCCGAGGATCCAACAAAGGGGCGAGTCTTTGGAGAGGCCCATATCCAGCAGTAGACTTAGGTCCACATCCATCTTTTTGCCTGCAATTCACACCTAAATGCTGCTAACCATGTGCCACCAAATCTTTTTCGTGATCTGAATGAATCAACATTTCAGTTCACCAAAATTCGTCAACGAGAGTTGTTTAGTTTCTGCGCAGTCTTGGTGTGAACAAGGTGACTGGTCCAAATGGGATATTAGCGAGAGTATTACAGAGTAATGCAGACAAGCTGTCTCCAGTTTTGACACGTTTGTACCTCTCTCTCTCTCTGAGGGAGGGATTAGTTTCAAAGTCGTGGAAACTTGCTACCGACCCCTCGAATTACCGACCAATAACCATAACCTCCATTCTATGTAAGATAATAAAGCTTACAATTAATAACCACTTAATTGCCTATTTAGTTTACTAAGCGATCTCCTCAGAGGCTCACAATTCTGGTTTCAAAAGGATAGGTCTACTGGGGGACCTTCTTATTTGCCCAACGCATTTATGGAGCAAGCCCAGGCTATCGAAAACCACGTTGAGGCCATTGCTGTGTCCTTAGACAAAAAAATGCGTTTGACAAAATCTGGCACGATGCCCTTATTGGCAAGCTTCCCTCCTATGGGATGGGATCCCCGCTACAGTTTGTGCTTGGATCCAAGATTTTCTGACTGGACGTCGAATCAGCCCCCCTAGACAAACGGCATTTATGACGTTCGTTATAGCTCAATTTGCGATAGCGAATGTCAAATCCCATATTTTCAACACGTGACTTTTCTATGGCATCTGTCAAATCCATACAATTTAAAGTTAGCGAATTTCGCTATCGCTGTCAAAATGTTACTTTGTCTAGGCCCCCCGAGTAGATGTTGATGGGTTCAACTCCGACTTATTTGAAATAAATGCTGGCTTTCCTCAGGAATCTGTGCTCTCGGCTACATTTTTTCTGCTGCACGTTAATGATCAGTTGGCTACTCCCGAAATTCTGGGGTACCTATGAATTTAATGTTATGAATTTATTTTTAGTTTTACTTTTACGGCCCTGGATCCTGGTCATTTTGAGACATTCGTATAAAAATTGTTTAGTAACATAAGAAAACCATGATTTTAATATCTACTAAATAGTATGATAAATCAAAACCGAAAATACCGAAAAACCCGGTTTTTTAAAATTTCCAAACCGGTTTTCAAAAATTGCTTCAAAACCGGTTTAGCCGGTTTTTTCGGTTTCGGTGAAACCGGTTTTGTGACCCCTACTTAGAACCGAAATACCTACTTCCAATTTAATGGACGTCTAAGATCGCATTTGCTTCCAATTTAATGGAGATCTTAGAACCGATATACTTACTTCCAATTTAATGGACGTCTAAGATCGCATTTGCTTCCAATTTAATGGAGATCTTAGAACCGATATACTTACTTCCAATTTAATGGACGTCTAAGATCACATTTATTTCCAATTTAATGGAGATCTTAGAACCGCAACAACTAGAATATAAACTTTAAACCTATACATATACATGTACTATAATATAAACTTAAAACCTATCCATATGGCCATTAATGTAGATTTGATTTTACGGGTTTTGTATCACTAAATAACATGAAATGTTTAAGCTATTTCTACCCACTGATATAATTTACTGCGTATATACTAGTATTTTAACGTTATTAAAATACTACACTCACTTTATCTACCGAAAACTCTTTTAAATACATTTATTAAACGTGAGCTTTTTAGTTTAAATTACCGGACTATCTGTGCTCGATAAACACAGCCGGCTCGACCCAGGAATCGAACCCAGGACCTCCACTACTTATTCAAACCACTAGACCATCAAGGCGTTACCTTCGCTAATTAGTAATCGTTAACTAGTATCACAAAGGCAAACCAAGGTCATGACGTAAATTACAAGTTATTTACATATTTCCCCTTTTTATCGAAAATAAAAATATTTTAGTCCGCCTACCCTTTTTTTTTTAAATAACAGCAAATTACAAACGAAAGTACTTTTACCATGTTACATTTATTTTCGACAACGATAAGAATGTTAACGAGTAGAAAAAACATTGCATTTTGTCTTGGAAACTGGAACCGGTAATATTTTACTAGCCGGCGAGTACCTGACCATTCAAGCGTGACCGCGTACATGTATGTATTTCTCTGTTATTTTATTTTATTTATTTTATTTTGTTCGGAAAACATACAGTGAAACAATAACAGAATAATAAACACTGCTTAAGAAACAATACACCATTTACATGATTTAATGAGGTCATTTAAACATTTTGTTCTCTCACCTCTCTCTCAACAGACGAAAGTGGATATAAATGTTATGTGTACCTTTTTGCCCGTCGCCAAATGTAGGATCTCTCTTCTATCCTCGGATATAAACATAATGGAGCTGTACACTGGCTCGTTCACGCACGCGCACACATCAACACCCAGACATCCACTCTCGCCCTCGGCTCACGTGCGACTGTCCGACACTCTGTGCGGCGTGCGCCCGAGACAGTGTGTATCTATTTATATATAGATACTACCACAAACACTACACTTATAATAAAGAATTGGATGTTTCTTTAAGTATATCCCGGTCTATAGCCGACTTCTTAACTGAGATGAGTAATTATACAATTAATTCAACAAGGCACCTAGATATTAAAGCGGCCAACTTTGTTTTTGCAGGAATAAGTAACAACTCTTGTTTTGTTTGTTTGTTCGCACTTTAGGGGTGTCGTTTCATGGAATCAAGTTAATTTTAATTATTACTCTTAATTCTTGGTATGTCCATGGAGCATTTATTTTTCTGTTTATTTTTCTGTCCAGAGATATTTATTTACATAACTCTGGTCGGTCTATGTCATAGACCGAACTCTATGTATCCGTTTGTCTGTTACGCTGTCTTATTGTCTATACAAAATGGACTATAAAAAATTGGTACAGAAATAGACCCTAGAAAGTGCCATAGGCTACTTTTTATCCCGGGAAAATTTACAGTGGGATATCAGAATTAAAAGTGTGTTTGTGAGCGACTGCACCAAGAAGTTCATCATCATCAGCCTATATACGTTCCCACTGCTGGGACACAGGCCTTATCTTAATTGTGAGATAGTGTGGGCCATACTCCACCACGCTGGCCTAGTGCGGGTTGGTGGAGGGGTACGTAAGGCAAGTGACCAACCTTAATGTCAGATGTTATCAAGCCGCCAAATGGCCTCTGACTAGGCTTGACGACTAATATTTACATTATAGTAAATATCAACCGGGACCAAAAGCTTAACGTGCCTTCCGAAGCACGGAGACGCTCGAAATTAATGTCCAAGAAGACCAAGAAGTTAATCACCCTTTTATTTTAGGGGTTTTATAGACGTATTCGACGAAGCACACCCGTTTTATATATAAATAAGGATGAATAAACAGCAACCCTAGGTGACTTTTCTTAGTGCCCTTCCCGCGCTTTTGTTCCAATGCGTATCTACATTGTACCTGCTTTGTGCTCAGAGTTAGAAGAAAACGTTTTGTTTCTACTTCTTCAACTGTTATCTACAGATCTTTTTTGGATCATTTCTCTTTGCTTTTGTTTAGAAATAGTTTGGAACAAAGACGCTTTGACTAGCGATAGTAGATATTTTTCCAATGAAACAAACAGGCAGATAAACTATTTTTTTATTACTGCATAGGTACATATTTTTTTACTAAACTCAAACTAAATAATTATTTTTTTTAATCTAATTCAGGTTATAATATTAATTCATACATTATTTCTTAGAATATGAGTTGTAATTCTAAGCATTATTTATAACAATGTTTTGTGTAAGATATTTATATTTTAAAAGCAGCATTGTATGCATTATCATGAAATAATTTCTGGCTGATTATGATAGTTTGATCTGTCTTGTAACCGATCCTGGGACAATCCATTTATTTTTTATTTTTTTTGAATCTAGAGTATCTCTATAGTCAGAGACGTAGTATTTAAGTTTTTCCACTATTTACGTTAATATGTTTCCAAGTATCGCCATTTTTAACAACAGCAAACAATCCGAAGTATTTTCCGTTCTACATTTCCATTTCGAAATGAGCGTTTCAAAACTCACATCGTTTATCAATCATTATCTTGCTTGTAATCTATAAGCGAATAACCATCGATTCATACCATTGTAGCAAAAATGTGATATGCCTATCTCTTTTACTCCTGCCTGCAGGAGAAGGTTAGAAAAGACCAGCAATATTGACACTAGTCACGCACTCGAATGCACTGGATTGCATAATAGCATGTTGTTTCACAATACCATCGCATTGCAAGGTTATAGTAATCTGTTTGAATAAAGCTTTACGTTTCCATTCATACATATGTATGCAGTGAAACTACCTACCTATTTTTATACATATTGGTTGATACTTAAAATTACTATGTAGGCAAATTGCCATTTTGTTATCCTGTTGCCCTTCTGTCGTGTACTCGTGTAGTGTAATGACGTATTATGTTTTTCCTTATGTTCTAAAATGTCGATGTAAACTATCCCAGAAATCTTATCCCAGACTCCTAAAACTCTACCAAATACGTAAATCATTCGACCATCAAGAAATTGCCTTATTAGATTATAATGTTAATTAGAAACAAGTTAATCCTGTAAGCCCAGCGAAAACTCTGTTTTTCTCCGTAAAAGCGTCTAAACTTTAAACTAAACTCTGTTTATGCCCTGACGATGCAATGCTAAAATCTCTAGATTTAGTTAGGATTACTCTGTTAGCGCAGCTTACTTCTATCTTTATCTTTTGTATAATTAAGTCTTATACACGAAGCTAATGTTGCGAAGACTCGTTTAAATTGTAAAAAAATTAAGATAAGCATTTAGTGTAAGTGCAAGTGCTTACGCTACTTACTTTGGGGTCAGATCAATGTAAATAACGTTGTCCAATATTTATTTATAGTATAAGAAAGACGAAGTCTGTAACTATAAAAAAACTAAACAATCTTACGACAAACAGTCTCAACACTAAACATAACCAAACCCAACCTATTGATTGAAAATATTCCCACTATTGCGAATGCCAACTCAACCGTGGTCTCACTAAAATTGAATGTTCCAGCCGACACGCAAAAAAGTCACGAAAATCTAGAATCGGCGAATTGTATACGTTTTGATGAGGTAGGTATTGTAGGGATGCTCACTTCGACAGAGAATCGTAGAGTTTAGTTTGTTTAGAGTTAAGACTTATCGAGAGTTCCACAATGGTACTCTCGGACGAACGTTTTTAGTTCCAAGTCTCACGCTTAGCCACAGGTTTCGTTAGCCTGATAGAATTCTCCGCCGAAAAAAAAGCTGAGTTCACTTTAATTCTTTGGCACTTTAAACTTTTTCAACATTAATTTAGCGAAAGTAAGGTGTGTCTAAATTGATTAAGGTCTTGTTAGTTCAATATGGAAAGCAATCACCGCCGCCCTTGGACATCTGCAACACCAGAGGGATCGCTGATGCCTTGCCGGCCTTTGTGGGCCTCGGCTCCGGCACTCTCACAAACCAGACGAAACACAATAGTAGTCACTATTATTTCACGCTGGTGTTATGTGAAAGTGCTAACCTTGTGGTATAAATAAAAATGTATGTAATGTTGTCGAATATTTAAGAAACTGATGCATTTACTGACAACCCTGATTTAGGTGTTTTCATGTCTCAAATCTGCAATAACTGTACTAGAAGGCCTTGGTATAACGGCGACTGTTATTGTATAACAGATTTCTGTGAAATTTAAATTTCATTGTAAAGATTGTAATATGTTTATGACACTGTCTCAAAGCCGGCGTGCACTTAATATGCAACTTTTATTTTATATGAGAATTTTTAACTCTCTTGATGAATTTCTTATACCTAGGTTTATAAAAAATCCCTGGAGATTATCCAAACCAAGCATAGCTTGCGCAAATGGTGCAAGGCAACAGATGAACATACTTATTTACAAAATGTATAAAAACACAAACAGGCTGTGTTCCGCAATACACAGAAATATAAAGTTTGAGAATCTGAGAAGCCTTACAGTAGCACCATATTAAGCGTTGCTTTCTGGAATCAATGGAACGGACCGCAGTTAGGGATGGCGATTCTTTCCGAAAAAAATCGATTTTTTGAATCGATTCGAATCGTGACCCAATGAATCGATCCACAAAAAATCGAGGCCAAAAAGATCGATTTCTGAAAAATCGATCTTTTTTTCAAGTTGATTTATAATGTATTATAAATAAAGATCGGATATTCGGATGCATATTTACCTCAAATTGAGGTATTGTCATAACATGGAAAGCACTTTTGTATCGATAAAATCGACGCGATCGACAAAAGTTTTTTATTATTGAATCTTTACTTATTTATTTTAAGGTGTTTATATGGAGTGCACTTTTGTATCAAAATAATTTGGGGGTTTTGGATTTGACAAATTAATTTTTTTTTTAAAGAAATAAAGATTGCCTCATATTTTTTCTTTAATTTTAAAAAGATTTTTATCATACGAATTCACAAATGACGGAGAAATGGCCTGGCATATATAAAAAAAATACATCCAATCGGATATATTACCTCCTCCTATTTTGAAGTCGGTAAAAAAAATGCCACACATGCTAAAGACGTCAATTCCCACCGTGATATCTACTAGATTCGCATGTACTAATTTCCCGGAATCGCGGGATTAATAAGGAAAAAATATTTTTTAAGAAGGCGCTTCCATAATATTGTAGCAAAAATGAACTTTAGGTAAAAATTATGCATCCGAATATCCGACCTCTAATGATGACGCAACAAGAAATGTCAGTCACAGATACAGACAAAAGTCAAAGATTACAAATGTTACTTAAAGAAAGGCAGGAATCCAAACATTCAGCCATTTTGCGAGTTTTCGAATAATCCTTTAACCGGCAGCCGGCAGCACTCTTATAATACGCGTACTTACATTAAATTAATTGTAAATACTTTTTTGGTATATACCAAAACATAAAATAAAATCGAATGTCGATTTTCAAGGGTGAAATATCGATTCACTGAATCGATTCAGTACTACATATCGATTTAAAAAATCGATCTTTTTGGCTCAAAAAATCGATTCTTCGATTAATCGATCTCAGATCGCCATCCCTAACCGCAGTAGCTTCAGTTGAGCTGCATACCTGTCTGCCGATCGATATCTTCTATATATATACGAGTATATAAAAAAAGTGGTGTTAGTTACACTATTATAACTCAACGGAATGGATGAATCGATTTGGCTGAAAATCAGGTAGCTTAGAACCAGGAGACGGACATAGGATACTTTGATGGGGGAAGGGGGGATAGTTGAAAAAGGAAATTACGCGCGGGTGAAACCGCGAGGTTGACCTATAATATAAAAATCAGTTCGGAACAAATGGGAATCCGAAAACACACTCAAATACTTCAAAATTGATAATAGTTCTTTCTCATATCAATTGACGGCACTTTTATCCCGTAACAATGTTACCAATGGTCACCCACAGTCCTAATCCTGTTACGGACCCTTCCAAATGCCCTAATAATGCCATTAGAGGCGGTTACTACATTTTCCTCGGCGACATATCGGTCGAATGTTATCCTCTTTCGTCTTCCAACGATTTTCTTTCTTTTCGAGAGATATTGACACTGGCGAGTTCATTAAACTGTTATAACTCTTTAAAGGTCTTAGGCAGTTAATTTTTTATTTGTTTTCGCCGGTAAATCATAGTGGGCAATGTGGGCATTACTTTAATAATGCCTTTAATGCAGTTTCATGTAAACAAGATGATTTTCTTTAATCGGATGCTTGAAAAAGTTGCTCCACAAAGAGTATCTGCATTAAAAATGGATTTTGAAGGCTAATTTCTCGAATTTTTATAAATACGATAGAAATAGTATCTAAATTAACTGTTAGATTAATTATCTTGAATTTATTGTCAGTAGTAAAACCGGCACTAACACTTAAACAGTTAAAACTGACCATCTTAAGTATCTAAAATTAGACTATGAAGCTTACGTTCCGGCTACCGACCTACTTAAACATTCTAAAGTCGATCAACTTACAATTATTGTACCGTCATTTCAGATCACTTTTCTCGCTCTTGCATCAGTCTCCCTATCGGTAAGAAAGAGAGAGTTGTCGTGAGTCACGATGACGAGTCGATGTTGAATCAGTTTGTGACTAAGATGCGTTTGCTTAATCTTTTTTGGGATTTATAGTGATTTATGGAAACGGATGAGAGCTTAAATTCTCTGCGATATATTTCGGGTTGCTGTTTAATTGTTTGCGCAAGGGATTCTCTTGCATGTGACATCGAATGCAAGTTCATTTCAAAGCTACACTTGAATTGTATAAATTCCTAATGGTATGAAGTGCGTGGGAAGTTTAAACCTATTGTTATTCGTTTAAACAGAATACGACATTGTAGTATGTTTGCAATATAATAATTATTGTCTTGTTTTTATTAAATGCGTAGAGTATCTATGTGTATTGAAGTTATTGCAAAAATAAAATTGTGTTTTCGCTAAATTTTGTCGATAATTTAATTCTGTTATTTGATCTTTCTGTGTACAGTTTGAAACAATAATGCTTTGGTCGCGAAAGATTTGTATATAATTTTTTAGACACAGCTCGGGTTTGTGATCGCCGACATCTACATTAGTACATAAAGCAGAAGTGCAATCCCTACTCCTTTACTCTCATGGCACGTTGGGAAAAACCCAAACTCACATTTTTTGTCCGACCCAAACCCAAGAATTGAACTCAAGACTATTGGCGCGGTCGTTCCTTTAAAGTGCGAACAATTGCGTAGCGAAGGCGTTTTTTTATTTATAAACCTAGATCAAAACACTTAACACTTAATGTACAGTTAACTGTAGTCCCGTAGGCTAATCGGAATGCCCGACCAAGTTCTATTGACTCTACACGATGTTCCTACAGGAATGCCCTAGTTGCAGGAAGTCAAACAGGGAGTTGTCGATGCGTCGCTAACTAACTTTAAACACTTGCGAAACACGTAGTGTGGTCACTTGATGGTAAGGTTAAACTGCTTTGTGCGGACTGTAGGTGGATCTCTATTTACCAAACATTTTAACCTTTTTGTTTAGCGTGTTAACTGAAGTAAGCGTAATAGAAAATATTTAAAAATAAATATACTCAAAGGAAAAAATATATACACGAGTATTTCATACAATGTAACATTTTTGTCATTGTGACAGGAATGCGTTATATTTTTTTCTTTTGATGTCGGTTTATGAATGTAATTTAGTTGATTTTTGAAAACCTGTAATTCGATAACTTATTTAATATTTTATATGTGTACTCGTAAATGTGTATGTGTAGAGCTTACTAAACGCACTACACTACTGCATGGGACATATTTTCTTAACGACATTTCAGCGGCATAAAAGCCAATGAAATACACTCTATTAGGGATAACTCAAAAACTATTTTTCTGATTTCGTTTAAATATAACTACATCAATGAACCACCTTTTGAATAAAAATAAAACATCAAAATCCGTTCAGTTTAAAGTTATGTGGTGGTAACACACATAAAAACATACATTTAAAAATTTAAACGTCGGTTAAAAATAACGGCAAAAGACAAAACAAACGATGAGAAAGGCAAAAATTTATAAAATAAACTAAATCGTGTTTCGCGGTCATAAAAATTAATGTAACAATGAATTTTATGTCATTCCAAACTATATATGGATGTTAATAGGTATTACTTTAAAATCGGTAAATGTCGGATTTCGCCATTTTAAATTAGTTACGAGTAGTGTTGTTGTTAATCAAAATCAAAATATTCTTTATTCATGTAAACTTGTATCAAGTATTTATGAATCGTCAATTACAGAGTGACTCTACCACCGGCTTCGGAATGCAGTCATCTGCCGAGAAGAACCGGCAAGAAACTCGACAGTTACTCTTTTTCATCGCCATGTTTGTTTACAATTTATTTGTTACAATTATTGATTAGTTTTAGAATACCAAGCCATACAGTATAAAGTATAAGAATGAGAATATAATCGAGAAAATCCGTGAGCCCTGGAAGACCAGTGCCCAAAGGTGGCACCTGCAGCACAAGTATGACGTATGTGCCAGCCATAATTTCACTCAACCATATTAGAGGGAATGTAACCACCCGACACATAGCGCCACCACCCCAAGCACATTTTAGCGAGCATGACCGCCAAGGTTACAAACTCTTCAGGATTCTTTGAATGAAAAATAAATTTAATTTTACTGAATTATAACATTTAATGTGTTACTGTATAGCAAAGTTAACATTGTTGATACTATCGGGATTCTATACAATGCAAAGGCGCCAGTCCAGTTATAATTGTAATCTGATGTTTTATAGTTTTAATTGCGAATTTTGGTAATAATGACACAATGTTATCTTTATTTAATCTATACCATTTGTATTACATATGTATTATGGGACAGTAATTATCCATACTTTTTTAATAATATTATAAATGCGGATGTACCTCTGCTGTATGTTTGTCTGTTACGCTCTTTACGCCTTAATCAACCATTGACATCATTTTGAAGAAATTTGTCACAGACTTAGACTAGATTTTGGGAGAAGGACAGCAACAGGATGTACAAAAAATTCATCACAGAAATATTTGTCCTGAGTCTGAGAGGGATTCGAATCCACAACTTTGGGTACATAAGGCAGGATCACTACCAAATGCGCCATCAGGCCAGTGGACTCCGACTTTCCTCCTAAGTCGTAAACCACTTTCGCCTACACCGAGTAGTCAGAGTCCGACTGGCTAACTACCACCTCCACAAGTGCAATCTGCCCCCATAACAGCTCTGGCTGTGTTCCGGCAATATCAATGTGATAGCCAGTACACTCGAAATCTAAGGCTCGAAGATCAGATGAGCCTACAGTCTGGCAGCACATTGAGCGACGCTTCCTGGTGAAATGTCCCTCAATGGAATAGGCCGCAGTGACCGCTTACCATCACGCACGCGCCTGCCTGCCAAATGATGTTGTATAAAAAAAAGTCGTAAACCGCTTTTGCCTCCACCACGGCCGCAGATGAACAGAACTAAACACTAATTGAATTACGAACTAAACATGACTCTGTTAGGTCGAGTTTTCCTAATACAGGATTATAGACGGTTTGCTTTCAGCTTCCTTATTGGTTTCCGTTCTTTTCTTAGTTTCCCAACGGACTTTTCTGTTTTACACGCTTACAACTAAAAATACGGATCTTTATACGTTTGGTTTCGCTTGTTCGCCTTTTTGTTTCTGTTTCGGATTATTTGCTGTTACTTCTGATTTACTTGGACGTTTTCAATCGAAACGAAAGTATCTTAGTGAATTGTTATTAGCTAACGCAAAAGCATTTTATTTGCTCTTTCTATACATATAATAATTAAACATAGAAAATACGAAACTAATTATTATGTTCACGTAAAAAACCGTGTTACTCCTATTTCTTGCATAGGTACTACGCTCCTTTGATGGTAGTAATTATAATACTTAATAACTAAAAAGCTAACACCTTTGTATGAGTGCAGATAGAAACTAAAAGTTATTGAAATATTCTTTGACACAACATCATCCTTATTCCGTGATTACAATTGCTGTAAAATTATCCAAGCTGAGTTGAAAATATCCAAGGATTTATATTCCTACTTAATTTCTGAGTACGTTGTAACTTCTTACCAGAGTCATTAACTCCTTAAAATGGAACATCCGTTTGATCTGTATATTAAACTTGTTTTTCTGTTGCAGGTAATTTGGTGTTCTTTTATGTCGAGACGAAACTGCGATCGACTTACAAGGAAGTGCGTATGTTTGTTTAATCCTTGTATAGGTATTATGGAGCTCTTCGATCTTTCCTTATATTGAGGCAGACCCACATCCCGCGTGATGCTAAGCGGCCACTGCTGGGATTGGGCAATATTCCATTGATGGATACTTGGCCAGGAAGCATTGCTCATTTGCTTAATGTGCTGCCACACTGTAGCCTTCTTTGATCTTCACATTGACTTTAATTTTAAGTACTGACTCCGACTACTACATATATGGCCGGAACAAAACCAAAGATGTGACGTTGGCAGATTTCATCTGTGGGGATGATAGCTGTCCAGTCCCACACCCCAGATGGAGTAACGGGTAACCACCGCTCCACTAAAAGTCGTCATTGAAATAGATATCTGCACGATTGGTCACTAAGCCGAGAATTGAATTGGGAATTTTATATAATATCAGGGTAGGTTGATGTGTTTTTGAGTTGATATAGTTTTCTAGGTAAAAGTGTAGTAGCCTCAAGGAATCAGATAATGTGGGCGATATTTTTTCATCTGTAGAATGGTAATAAGAATGGTATATTTTATTACTTAGCTATTTTCAAAGGCCAGTACCTGTATAAGTAATGAATGAATATTTATCTCGTTCGTTTCTTTCAGTCGTAAGTAGGTAAATAAATAGGTAATATAAACGCAGAAAAATGTTTATAAGACAAAAAACATACCTTTCAAGTAACGGCCGGTTCACACATGTCTCCGTTTTACTGTACCGTTTTATCGTGTACGTTTTTTTCGTTGATGGCGTATGTATTACTGTATACAGAATACTGTGCCACGTGTGAAGTCGCTCATACAACTACATACGCCATCGACGAAAAAAAACGTATACGCTAAAACGGAACAGTAAAACGGAGACATGTGTGAACCGGCCGTAAGGCGCTCTATGCTTGAAAGGTATGTTTTGAAATATTTTGAATATACAATCCATAGCAGTTGCTATCCTTTATTTTCAATAAACAAGTAAAATCACCAAAACCAACACAGATTGATAACTACGTCATAACTAGGGAATGCAATCTCGATCTCGCGAGATCTCGTTTTCGCGAGATCTCGGCCTTTTTTTGCGAGATTGAATCTCGGTCGAAAACAGGTCGAGATCTCGCGAGATTAACGAGATTGCACTTGAGCACAAAAACCTCTTCGAAGCCCGAACTGACACGATCGGACTTGCGATCTGTCGGTTTTGTTTGGTGCGGGTGAGGCGGCGGCTTGAGATAGTGGTCGTGGGAGGAGGTGTCTCTCAGTTTCGTTCGTGTCGGGCGTGCAACAATGAGGCTCAGACAATGTTTGAGCCTTGATCATCGAAGGAGGATTGCTTGCCTCTCTGTCTTTTACAGACTCCACTTTGTAGAGTGTTTTTCTCAACTGCACGACTTAATTTCGCCAGCTCCTTTCCATTACTGAACGACTAGACTGAGAGACTCCATCCGTATGCAGTCGAGAGAGAGTCAAGACCACGGACTAAGCGATTTGCTTCGTCTTTTTTGACACGGACTGCGCAGGAGTGGATCTCTCTGCCTGGGTCAGTCTTTCCTACCTATCCATTATAACTTGGGGCTCTTCAAGGCCAGAATTAACGGGCTTTTCCTGAGCAAGTTGTTAGTATTGTAGACCGCATAGTTGTTTTACATCAGGCAACTGTGTGGTCAAGTGCTGGCTTAACTCAAACATAAAAAAAATTATACTGAAAAAATCGTAAAAATAAATACTGGTTTCTGATGTTTACGCGGTTACTACTCATTAAATAAAACAACTTAAAACGGATAAAAACTCGCGATATATTCTACATTTTAAATAAAAAACCCGACGTTTTGACCACTTTTCAACAGTCGTGATCACGGATTTTAAATGTAGAATTTATCGCTAGTTTATATCCGTTTTGAGTTGTTTTATTTAGTGAAAATAAATGTTTATCTTATAATACTTATGATTTTTATTATAATTTTATCCTAATGTAATCAAATATTGTGATTATTTGCAAAAAAACACACAAAACTGCCAATCTCGCGAGATCTCGATTTTAGCGAGATCTCGCAGCACTGATAATTCATAATCTCGCGAGATCTCGCTTGAGCCCTAATCTCGCGAGATTTGCATTCCCTAGTCATAACTCAGTACGATAAATCATGTTCCATTATTCTGTTAAACCAAAAACGGTACAGTATTTCTAACTTGTGACTAAGTGGGCCTTGACACGTAGAGTTGATTGTGCTGTCTGTCTGTGTATAAGCTGTAGAGTATTTTTGAACTTATTGTAAGGATTTAAGGTTCTAAATCGCGTGTTTGTCTATTGTGACGTAAATAAAGAGTTGTGGACAATGAATTATTTAATATCATAGACTGTGAGTAATATGGGCGAAGTTTTCAATTGTATCTAGTATTGGAGAATTAATATTGTAATAACAAAATAGATTCTATAGGTATTTTTGTTCAAATCAGAATAAGTAGAATTATTAATAGACAACATGGATATAAACAATAAATTTAAAAAGAATGAATAACAATATATCGTTGAGTAATTTAAAAAATAACATTTTAGGTATATTAAACCAGGAAGCTCTGATTTCCGAACCTTTATATTCCCAGTAAAAAAAATATCTTACACTTGAAATCAAAGGCTCAAAGATCAGATGAGCCTACAGTCTGGCGGCACTTGAGCGAAGCTTCCTGGTGAAGTGTCCCTCAATGGAATAAACCTCAGTGACTTTCCATCAGGTGGGCTGCGTGCGTGTCTGCCAACTGATGTTGTATTAAAAACACTTAATTTCATTGGTCTGCCTTTGCCCTACAGTTGTACAACTTGTACATAAATATGCTGATAAGACCACGAAAGTGCGACCACCTATGGTAATTAAAATTCACTGTGTAGACCCCACTTACCCCTAGTGCAGTGAACCATTCAATGGGGATAGGGTTTCGTATCGACGCTCGACCGTGGCAATGACTCAAGAATCAATACTGTTGGGGACTGAGGGAAACACAGGTTGTTCAGGAAGCTTCTTTATTTCTCTTCTTGATCCTATATTTATGGTCGTACACTAAGGAATGCCCCCTTGGCCAACCCACATCACTTAAGAACCTCGGGGCAATACCTTAAAGAGAGCCGCTTAAAAGTAACATAATTTCGATCTCATTTTTACTTTGTAGGCTCACATTTTTCGCTAATTTTTATTACTTATCTAATTAGAAATTACATGTTTCATACATAGTCTGAAAGTTTACGTTAATTCCAACTAGAAACATAACTTATTTACATATTTTAACCATTATTCTTATTGGAATTCTAAAATCTACGTAAAAAATCCTTACCAAACTACAAGTCTTACATATTCTACGCTTAATTCCTATTACATTTTTTAAGTTACTAATAAGATTTATATTTATTTTACATATTCACGATAAATCCTACGTAACTATATACATTTTAATCAATTTTAAGCGTAAATCAACTCGTTGTCTCCGCTGTCCTTAACATTCTCCCCCCGGCGTAATCTCGATGCAGCCTCTCAGGGTGACAGCGGCAGTCTCTCGTTCTCTGGATCAGCATTCTTCGCTCCAGCCACCTCCAATACAGCTAGTCTGGATGTCGGTCGTCGAAATACTCCACTCGTAGTTCGCACGTCGGCACTGCGTACGTGTCCATCCGGGCCTGGGTAGACGCGTTCCACGACGCCACGAGGCCATGTGTTGCGTGGCAATGAGGAGTCCACCACTATGACGATGTCTCCCACTGCAAGAGTTCGTTGATCTCGTGGGGATTCGCGACGTGGCACCAGCGTAGGCAGGTACTCGTGTATCCAGCGCCGCCAGAATTCGTCAGCCAATGCTTGGGCAGCGCGCCAGGTTCGACGATCCGCATGTTCGCAGGTTCCAGTGGTAGGCAGGCCGGTCGATGACCCAATCAGAAAATGGTTCGGGGTCAATGCCTCAGGATCATCTTGCTCGACTGAGACATGTGTAAGTGGTCTTGCGTTGATTGAATATTCAGCCTCAGCCAGTAGAGTCTGTAGAACCTCTTCTTTCGGAGACTTCTCGTTCAATGTGGCTTGAAGAGCGATCTTCACCGACTTGACCATTCTTTCCCAAGCGCCTCCCTGATTTGGAGCGCCAGGAGGTATGTACCTCCACTTCATTCGGTGTTGCAGTCCCAACTGTTTAAGTTCCGGAGCCCACTCTTTTATAGCTCGCTGAAGTTCCACGTCCGCTCCTCTGAAGTTCGTGCCGTTGTCGGAGTATATGATGGTCGGCCATCCTCTTCGTGCTGCCATCCTTCTGATCGCCATCAGAGCTGAGTCCGTTGAGAGAGAAGCTACCAGTTCGATGTGAACAGCCCGTGTAGTCAGGCACGTAAATAGAGCTCCCCATCTCTTCTCGTGTCGTCGTCCGACGGTGACGGTCATAGGTCCGAAATAATCCAAGCCGCAGTAGGAAAATGGACGCTGGAATGCTCCTAGCCGTTCTTGAGGTAGATCTCCCATGGGTGGCATCCGAGGGTGTGCTCTTCTCAGTCGACAGAAGGGACAATCCTTGGTGATGGATCGCACGGTAGGTCGTAACTTCAATATCCAGTATCTCTGTTTCAGATCATTCACGACTCTCTCTCGGCCGCCATGTCCCGCTTTCTTATGTTCTCGCATTACCAGAAGTCTCGTGAACGGGTGTCTTCCACTCAGTATGATCGGCTTCTTGGTCTCCGCTGGGACGTGTGCAGCTCCAATTCTTCTTCTGATTTTGAGCAGGTCGTCTTCGTAGATAGGATCGAGTTTGTAGAGTGGACTTGATCTGGGAATCGTTCTTCCTTTCTTCAGTAATTCAATCTCAGCCGGAAACGTTTCTAGCTGCGACTGTTGCTGCCACAGTTTCTCGGCCTTCCGCAGATGTTCAACGTCCAGCTTCGCCCTCTTGTTCTTGAGTTTCTCGATGAAGAGTAGAACCAGTGCAGTAGTTCTTATCAGACGCTCGTAGTTCGAGAAGCGAGTGATGTCTGGCAAACTGCTGAGTTTGACGTCAGAATCTGAAGCGTGTAGGACGATTTGCTCCTGCTCTTGATCTTCATAGTTCATCAGGTTCTGCGGCCACTCGTTCATGGGTTTCTTCAAAAATTCTGGGCCGGTATACCATGTGTCTTCCGCGTTCTTAGGGACGTATCCCGATCGGGTGGCTAGATCTGCCACGTTCTGGTGCGTTGGCACCCATCTCCATTGATGGACGGAACTTAATTCAGCAATCTCTCCCAGCCGATGTGCTACATATGGTGAATAGCGCCGACTGTTGTTGTGAATCCAATGGAGAACCACTTGAGCATCTGTCCAATAGATGACTGCATCGGCGTTCCATCGATGTTCCTTCACGACGCTGTCCGCTAGTCTAGCTCCAACCAGCGCCGCTTGTAGTTCCAATCGTGGGATCGTTTGCGTCTTGAGCGGCGTAACCCTAGCTTTGGCTGCGGCCAAGGTAGTCTCCACTGCTCCATCTTCTTGTTCCAGCCTCCAATAAGCGGCTGCACAGTAGGCGTCTTCACTTGCATCACAGAAGACGTGCAGTTGGCGGTTCATGACTGGCCTCCCCCCGTTGTAGCTTCGCGGTAGTTCGATGTGGCTGATGTGTTCCAGGTCTCTCAACCATTGAGCGAAAACTTCAGCGCTGGGTGAGGGAATTTGATCATCCCAGTCGATCTTCTGTCGCCATAACTTTTGTAGTTCGATCTTCGCCGTGATTGTGTAGCAGCTGAGTAGTCCCAGTGGATCGTAGATACTCATGACTGTGCTGAGTGCTTCTCGTTTTGTCGGTGGTCGTAACAGTTGTCGTACCTCGTCGCTGACTCTCTTGAGTGAAGTGTTGAACTTCAGCACGTCGTTGGTAACATCCCAGAGCATGCCCAGTGTCTTTTCGCAGAGTTCGTTCGTCGTAATAGGTTGCTCCTTAGCTCTAGTCTGCAGCTGTTCGGGTATGTCATGTAGAACGTCTCTGTCGTTACAATTCCAGCTCCTCAGATGGAAACCAGCTTGTTGGTGTACGTAGTCCACCTCTTCAATGGTTTCCTTGGCAACTTCTCTGTTCGGGTAGCTGTCGACATAGTCGTCCACGTAGTGCGCTTCTGTGATGGCACGTAGAGCTTTTGGGTGAGACTCAGCGAAGTCCAGCGCGTTGCGATTTCTCACGCTGTGAGCTAAGTACGGCGAACTTGATGCTCCAAATATCATTGATGTCATCTTGTACTGGGTGGGTTGCTTCGTTCGATCGTTTCTCCACAGGAACATTTGAGCCGGTTGATCTTCTTTCTTGATCTTAACTTGAAGAAACATCTCTTGAATGTCAACTGTCACGGCGATCCTTTCTTCTCTGAACCTGAAGAGTATTGCCATGAGAGAAAGCAATAAATCAGGTCCTTCCAGCAGAAAGTCGTTCAGACACACTCCTTGGGTCTTTGCTGCAGCGTCGAAGACCAGTCTCAGCTTCCCAGGCTTATTAACGTTCTTCACCGGAAAGTGAGGCAGGTAATAAGTCACGCGGCTGCCAGCTTCGGATCCATCGCTCTCCACTGCGTATCCTTTCTGCAGTAGGTTATCTATCTGTTGCTGATATTGCTTCCTTTCGCTCGGAGATTTGTCCAGTTTACGTTCCAGGTTCAGCAGCCTTTTGAGTGCGTTGTTGTAGCTCAAAGGCAGCTTGACATCATCTGCCCGCCAAGGGAGTCCCACTTCATAGTGACCATCTTCTCTTCTTTTTGCAGTCTTCTCGAAGATATCAATGGCTCGTTGATCACGTTCGCAGATCTTGGACTTCTGCGCTATTCCCAGGGCGTCGATGTCGAAGTGCTTCTTGACCATCTCTTGCAGGTCTTCCTCGTGTTGCTTGATTGTACAAACGTAGAGGAAATTCTCATCATCTTGTTTGATGATCTTCTTGGGGATGCTGCCATGTATAACCCAGCCCAATTGAGTTCGTGAGGCGACGGGTTGATTCTTCTTCCCCAAACGTAGCTCTCTGGACACGATCAGTTGCCAGTTATCGCTGCCAATCAAAATTCGCGGTTGTTTTTGATCGTAGCAAAGCTCTTCTTTCTTCAGATCTTTGAGGTGATCCAGCTGCAGTAGTTGCTCGGCTATAGACTGCGTCGGTAAGTTCATGTTGCCGATGGTTCTCGCAGCTATGACGTGATGACGTCCTTGTTGACCTCGGATGCTAATTTTGACCAGGCGGCTGTTGGTGTCACGTCGCTCGGAGTTGATCCCGTGCATATTCAAAGTTCTGTAAGGACCTTCTGCTCCAATCTCCTCAGCCACACTGTTGTCGAGTAAAGTGACCGTCGACCCTTCATCGAAGAGCGCGTAGGTCTTGACTTCCCCTTTGGGTCCGGAGAGCGTGACCGGACAGATCTTCAGCTTCACCTCTCGGTTGGTGGTGGCTAAGGTGGTGACCACTGTCTCTTCTGTTCCCGTAGAGGCCACTGCGGCTGATGTTATCGATTCATCGTGGAGCAGTCGGTGATGCGGTCTTCTGCACCCGTTGACACCACAGGGTTTCGCCCGACAATTTATTCTTCGGTGTCTGCTAGTCAGGCACTTGAAGCATATTCTTGCGTCTTTTGCGATGGTCCACCGTTCTTGGATCTTCTTCGCAAAGAATTGAGAGCATTTTGTGAGTGAATGCTCCTGCTCGCATGAAGGACATCTGAAGTTCTGTGTCTTCGGCGCGTCGGCTTCATTCTTTTCTTCAGATACAGCGAAAACTGCTTTTCGGTTCTTGAAGTCAACTGATCTTCCTTGCGGTCGTGGTGGTTCTTTCTTGAGGTTCAAGCTTGCGCAAAATCCATGGCGTAAAGCCCGATCAGCTTCCCTCATCAGAAATTGAGACAGGAGGACGATCTCTGGTTCCTCGCTGGCTCCCATTGCAGTCTCGGCGAAGTCGTACCACCTCGATCGCTGGTGCGGGCTGAGCTTCTCGAGGATCTCTCCGATCAGCAGAGGGTTGTGGAGGTACCCCTGTTTGATCCTCTTAAGCACAGCAACTGTGTTCTGGACTTTCACGGCGAACGTATTTAATTCATTTGTTGCTCCCCCCAGTTTGGGAAGCCTCTTCAGTTCTTCCAGGGCTCGATCGACAATTAGTTCCGGTCGACCAAAACATTGCTCCAACGTCTTCATAATTTGGCTCGGCGATGTTGTTGCGGCAAGTAGAGGAGCCACGGCTTCTCTGGCTTCCCCTCGTAGACAGTTCCTCAACCTTGCTAAGTTCTCTATTGGTGTGAAGTCGAAGATGGCTGTCGTTTCTTCCATCGCTGCCTTAAATTGAAGCCACTCAGTCGGCGATCCGGAGAATATTGGCAGGTCTGCTGCTTGACGTGGTGGTGGACGTCTGGTCATCATCTTCTGCAGGACTTCTGCTAGCTGCTCAGCTCCTCGGCCATGCGTTCTTGCCGATGCTGGTGGGCGCTCCTTCCGCGGCTCTTCCCACGCAGCCCTTGCTTGGCGAGCTTCGACTCGTTCGAGTCCCGATGTAGCAGCAGTAGGCGGAGGGGCCGATGGGAATTCGGTGTTCCCCGCCTGGAGAACCTCTGTGCCGACGGTGTTGTTTTGTAGCCACGATGCGACGCGTTGAGTCAGCTGTTCGGGTGGCTCTTCATCCTCTTCCTCGTTACTATCTTCCAGAGCCGCCATGTCTGCAGCCAGCCTCTTCTTCACTAATTCTGCTTGAATTTGTAGTTCTTGCTGGCGGATGAAGGCGAGCTCCTTCTCAGCTTCATATTGTATGCGGGCGATGGCGCTTGCAGTGGATCTGCGCGAGTTCGCTTTTCTTCGGGGCGCGCAGCGGGTGGGTTCATCTTCTCCTTCGATCGGCGAGCTGCTTCGGCCTAGCGGCGCGGTGACGTCAGCGGCGTGCCGGGCGGCGGCGGCGTACGGGGTGCCGGCGTGCGAAGCGCTGGCGGCGGCGTGCGGGTCGGCGGCGGCGTGCGGAGCGCTGGCGACGGCGTGCGGAGCGCGTCGACGCTTAATTCCTATTACATTTTTTAAGTTACTAATAAGATTTATATTTATTTTACATATTCACGATAAATCCTACGTAACTATATACATTTTAATCAACTTTAAGCGTAAATCAACTCGTTGTCTCCGCTGTCCTTAACAAATACTAAGACTCCCTTTTAATGCATTTTGTCGGCTTCGACGAACTTACGTGCATAGATAATAATAATAGTACGATGCAACGCCGCAGACTTCTGATGAATAAATAAAATTAAAAGATAATTGAATATCGACCTATTTAATTTTCCACTGCATAGGAAAGATCCTGGTTATTGAAATCAAGTTATTGTCACTATGATCACAATTGGTAAATGCGGATTGGTGATCATAAACCCGTGCTGTGTTCGAGAAATTTTTACTAACGCGGGAATTGAACTCAGTACAAAGTTCTGTTTATTAATAATAATAATAAGTTTATTTAAGTCAGATACCTATGTAGTACAATGTTTACTTAGGGGTTAGATGGTGGTGTGATGGTGGTGAGAATACCGTACATCGCCATATCCGGGCTAGTGCATGCCGTGCCGCTACATTAGGCGTGCATTCCATTACCCTGCACAAAAGTTAATAGACTCAAGGTAATGAAATTCATAAAACTAAAACCTCGAATTATCCCGTCATTACAACAAAAGGCGTATGATATGCTTTGCAAAGGCAATTTCGTTAGACAAAAGCGCAGACCGGTCTACAACCGGTCCCACCGCGCGCCGCCGCCGCCCGCATTTAGAGATAAGGCCCACTTTCTCGCGACTCTGGAGCATACCACTTGCTGCGAACAGTATGGAATTATTCTGGACCCGTGCACGGGATAATAGACTTTATGTTGCGTATGGTAGCGTCGCCGAGTCACGCTGTTCTGTTGAATTATCGTCTCGTTTTGTTCCGAATCTGAAATGTTTGTGTTTACTAGACCTTTAATATGATTTATTGTTCTTACTTCGTCTGTATCTGTAGTTGCGCTTAAATAAAAATAAATATCATTATCCACGCAGCGCCATCTAGCCCCAAATTAACTTTTTATCTGCCTTTTATCGAAATCGATTTTAGTAGTAAGTATATGCGTAAAAGTATACACGTTACTTTCGTATTATTATATTATACGAGTATAAGTATAGATTATGAATAAGATGGACTATTTTCTGTCCTCGCTTCTTTTAGCGTAGACTAAAATATTAGAATTATGTTGTTTACCAGAACATATTTGGCTGTGTGTAATTCAAGTCATAAATAAACTATAATATCTATATGTGCTTAAGGACATAAGAATCTGTTCCTTACTTTTTTCATAGAAGTCCATGCCATCTTTTTAACCTTTTGGACGCCAAAGTCGTCTACTTGACAAGCGCCTGCGGGCCCTGTGCCCCATTTACTTGACAAAAACCCAGCCTCTAAAAATGTGAAATAAATATGTTTAAACGATTTGTGGTATTTTTTCCTTACATTCGACAATGAAATGAAATGAAATGAAATCATTTATTCTGCAAATAGATTTTTAAAAAATACTTTAGCACGTCAATCTTTTTTTCCCTACCAGCACTTCGACGTCAATGGCCTGTTGAGGAAAGAAGTGCCGCAAGAAACTCAACAGTTTTGCCTTTTTTTAAAAAAATATTACAAATTATAAACTATTACTACTTCTATGATTATAAATTACAAATTAAAAAATTTAACATCACAAAATTAATTTATGTCACAGTAAATAATAATGTCAATACAATAAAGAATAACCCAGCTCTGGCGTACAGGAAACGACACGACACACCAGTGCGTTCGTAGCTTGGCGTTTAAAAGGTTAAACTCTCCCATTTACAATAACAGTTAGTAGAATACTCTACATCGCTATTAGTACGCGTGCAATGAAACTTAATACTTCGGGCATGAATAATTTCAAACCATAATCCGTGGTAACTAAATTGAATTTTAAATAAACGCAGAACTTTGAGCAAAAGCTCGGCTTACAAAGGATTTTTACCTGACATCTGATAGACGTATTTTTTTTCCTTTTATTATCTACCTGGGAATATTTTAAGGGTGTTGATTATAGCAACTTGACTTCCCCTCTGAATTTTAACGCGATTTACGATGACTTTGATCGGGATAAGACAACTTTACTTTTTTTTTAGAGTTCCGTGTATCCGATTTAGAATGAACCCTTTGAAGGTTAACCACTAATCCCGCCACAAATAAAATAATTTGTAATATTTTTTGTTTCAAACTTAATTCTCATGACCCAAAATGCAGATTTATCCTAGGTATAAATCTTTCATAATAACATTATTCGCTGAAATATTTATGTGACCGCATAACTTACAGAAGAATTGCACCAAATTCTTATAATGTTTTTATTGTGTTTTTATCTTATCATCATCATTTCGGCCGAAAGACGTCTACTGCTGGACATAGGCCCAAAGATCTTCAAACCGATCGGTCCTGCGCCACCCGCATCCAGTGGATTCCGGCGACCTTTATAAAGATCATCGGTCCACCTTGTGGAAGGCCTACCACTCCAGGACCTTTTCGCCCCAACGGCCAACGGAAAATCTACATATCAGCACATATCTGTTCGTGTGGTAGCTGGCACCCATTGTGCAAACTATGCTTAGTTTGCGACTAGACGGCGCCGTGTAAATAATGTCTAGGGATTTATTTATTTATTTAAACATACAGAACCCTCACCTTCGTAGTTTTAACTTTCGCTTGGCAGAGTTTTTTTTCTAATTCTGGGTTTGCCCACAGAAAAAAACTCCACCGGTTATTTTTAATTTCCGGTGGAATGGGAGAGTCCATTGTAAGTAAAGTGTCTGTTGAATGATCATATTAAGAGATTTAATTGAAAATGAAGCCTGTGTGACAAGCAAGTTAAATACTTATTATAAACTTAATTTATATTCCTCAGATTGGGTTAAAGCCATTAACATACATATTTGGGTCGTTCTTCTTTTTAACCTACAATTTGATTTACACTTCTGTCACGCGGATTTACGACTCTGTAACGTACTTTTTACAGTGAAATTATTAAAAACATTTATTATTTAATCGTGCACAGTCATTAATGTTTAGTACAGTGCCCAACGAATTTAATATCGTTGACAGTGCCTGTAAAAATACAATTAAGAAAAAACTTATGGTAATTTCCTTGTTTTTTTTTCACTGAGCGGTGAAGACACCTTTTTGTAGGTTAAAAAGAAGAACGACCCATTTGCCATTTATATTGTTGATGAGTCTGATTTCACGCACAACATTATTTAAGTATGTACAAGTAGATAAGTCATTTCTAATGAAATAAGAAACAAAAATGTTATTTTTACGGTTTTGATAATTTATGTTTTAAATATTTTTTATATAGCCGTTTAGATCCCACTGCTGAGCAAAGGCCTCCCATTCTGTCCGCCACTTTTCCCTGCATTGTAATACGTGCTGCCACTCAGGAATAAAGATGTTGTCATCCCGCCATCTTCGCTTTGGCCTGCCTCGTCTTTGGTGTCCGTTTACTTAAAAATATTTTTGGTCACTCTTTGATGGCCTAGTAGTTAAAGTACCAGGCCGTGAGGGGTGCTGAGTTCGATTCTCGGGTCGGACAAAATTTGACACACTCGGATTGCATTGTACCTCCTTAGCCTATTTAGATATCAGTAGTTGTCGATAATTTATTTATCTACATGAACTGGTTGCTTATGGAACTGAAAGTTTTCTTTAAGGTCTCATTGACCTAAACCCTCACTGCTACACAGTGTATGTTGTATGTAAAACGCGAATGTGAGGTGCGCGCACGCTGGTCAGCGAGGTCAATGACCCGGCCCGCCCGACAACCTTTGTAGTCGCAACGGGTTGTGTGCTTGTATGTCTCCAATGCATCACGTGAGGTTTTGTAAGTTAACTTGCATAAAAAGTGTATTCTAGAAGAAGGCAAGAATAATATTTATTAACCAGAGACAAACCTTACTAACGATACATTGGTGACACAAAAAGGGTTACATGACCAAAACTAATTAGATTAACACAACAGCGGCCACCATATATAATAGAAATTAAAGCAAAAGTTTGTAAAGATTGATAGATTGATGTGGGTTATTTGTAGCCCAAACTGAATTGTAAAATCTACCATCACCTCACCATAGATAATTTATATAATCTCGACTGGCTTACATACTTTTTATCTACAGGCATGGCACAGGCCATACTATCCATCTTACGCATGTATAATTTATTATTGCATAAGTATAAAAAAAAACTTTTAAAATTTTTCATTTACTACTTTCATTCTTCTTATTAAGCCTTTTAGTTATCCTAAATCCCACGCGGACGAAATATAGTTCACAGCTAGTCACATAAGTATGGATTACAAATTCCCTCGCATTTAACCCGACAAGCGCCGCGCGTAATACCAACAGTAATATTCGTAATATTCCCGGAACAGGGCGGTTTGGTTGACAACAGCGCCGGTCAATTGGCGAGCCCTGTTTTGAATTACAGCGCGGACACAATGGCCGCTGTAATATTACACGGTGTACTGTTGCCCGGCATTGTTGTGCTCTTGGACGGCTCGTCAATTAGAGATGACGTTCTGCCAAGAAGCTATTAATTAGTAACATGCTCATATTGCTTATATATGGTGAAACCTCTCGATAGCAGTATCAATAGTCTTATTTGTATCGATAATACTGATACTGCTATTAATATTTCTATCTAATAAGATTGATATTACGAATTTAACTATCGAAAGTTCGGCGTCGCTAATTCTCTTAACTTATCCAAGGAGGGACAGGAAAGAGGGGATTGGGCTTTTGGTACTATCGCTCACTAAACGAAACGCAATAGCAAAACTATAGCCTGACCAAGAAAAAAACCTGCTCTGGAGACGCCACATTAGCTACGGTTATAGCAACACTTGGTTGCTATGGTTGTACTTACAAATAACTCACAATATCCAACGATAACAAGGCAGTTTGACAATTGACATCACACTTTGACAGACAGCAATAATGAATGACATCTTATTGTTTTTTTTATTTGATTGTTGCCACTTGAAGAACAGAGTTCAAATTTTTTTCTGCAATATGGCGAGGTTTTTTATTTTATTGGTCGGGCTATACTATGCACACTTCGTTCTTCTGTAAAAAGGTGGTAGGTACTTCTCTTGTCGAGCCGAACCATTTCGACTGACATGGAGCAATTAATTGCATGACTCCGCCACACGAAATGTTAATGGTTGAATTGTCAAAGTAAACATAATTTTGTTACTTTTGCAATAATGAATAACTAGATTCCTGGAATCATTTTGCGCTCACAGAATATATTTGATATACCTACACATAATTATAAATGATACAATTACAATTTCTATCGTAACATTGCACTATGTTGCTCTGTAGAGACACGTTCGCAGGTAAATAATATGCATTTAATTGCTAATTTGAGCAAATAACTGTGTGAATTCGATTAGTGCTTGACTATTTTAGTGACGTAATATCTGTTGCTAACTTGCTATACATATTAAAATTAACTTTATATTTTGCCCGTGGCTTTGCCCGCGAAGAATTTGTTATTAAATCTGTTAGTTTCGTCCTAAAACGTCAGTCGTGTACAGGCCCCGGCAAACTTCTTGAATATCGGGTGGGGTTATCTTTCTAGCAGTTTCGAAGTCTGTGCAGACTGAAGGAAAGGCAAGCAGATTATGTCTCAGCTCATTTATAAAAAAAGTACAATAAATTTGCGGACTACTTTATTTTTTTTAGGCATATTATGCTTGTGTTTCTTTTATCTTAGGGATGCTTAAAATATTATCTCCTTTTGTTGTATCTGCGACGTCTACAGACCTTGTAATATTTACTTTCAAATATTTCCATGATGTTCCTCATCAGTGTATGTCTTCTGTAGTGTTTTTAATTTACCATGACGAAACTTCAATTATTAGGTCCTTACCTATGAAATTGGCGTTTACCGTACTGACAACTTTAATCCCAAATATCTCCTCTTTGGTTAGGAATTACAAATTCAAATTTATACAGCTATTCACACATGTATTTGTGTTTCGATAACCGACATTCATTTGTTTTTTTTTATTTTTTTTTTCTGTTTGCATCACTTTGTTTACAAAATGGGAAACTTGAAATATCGCGTTATTTACGAGAACGAGTTCCACCGTGGCACCAGTGCTGCCGATATGGCTCGAAGGGGTTATTAAGGGTAAGGCGGGGGTGTCGCAAAAGAAAACAGGGTGCATTTTTGGTTCCAACGTTTTCGTTCTGGAAATTTTGACTTGTAGAACAAGCTCCGTGGACGGCCGGAGACCAAAGCTAATAATGAAGAATTGAAGGCTATTGTGGAAGCGGATCTATCGAAAACCACGTGTATGTTAGCTGCAGGCTGCGGTGTTAGTGATAAAACTGTTTTAATCCACTTGAAGCAAATAGGGAAGCTTAAAAAGCTTGAAAGGTGGGTACCTCACGAATTG
The DNA here is from genome assembly GCA_949319885.1 of Mecyna flavalis. Taxonomy (NCBI): domain Eukaryota; kingdom Metazoa; phylum Arthropoda; class Insecta; order Lepidoptera; family Crambidae; genus Mecyna; species Mecyna flavalis. The sequence goes on from OX439413.1 coordinate 4,194,532, forward strand.
TGTTAAGCAAACCGGCAAATGCGCGTCGACTGCTGCGTTACATTACGGCTACCAAATTAGGAAAGCTTCAATTGGAATGTCTAAGACATCCACCGTAGTCCCGGGATCTTCCTCCAATAGATTACCACTTTTTTTCTAATTTTGGATAACTTTTTGTAAGTGAAAAAATTCAACTCCAATGGGCCGTCAAAACCGCCTTCAAAGATTTCATTGACTCTCGTCCGAACGGTTTTTTTTTGTAAAAGGATCAATTAACAACCCATAAGATGACCAAAGTGCATAGATTACAATGTTTCATACTTTAAATAAATAAATATTTTATAATAAAAAATATTCGACTTTTTGTTGCTCCCATACCAAACGCCAATTTCATATGTAAGGACCTAATATATCAGTGAAGAGGGTACCAGTGTACAGTGAGTTGTATAATCCTAACATCAAAACACAGCTCACCCTATATCTGCTCCATAATTGACGTAATCGAAGTTAGTGTCGCATGGATGGACCTACGGACATTCACACATAAATAGCTAGGTATTAGTAATTAGTACAATTTGTGCTATCTCGTCCCTGTTACCTGATGTTGGATGATACTAAGCTCTAATTAAACTATCGACAAAAAGGCTGTTAGCAAAATTTGATCCTTGTAGACGTTTGTTTGTAACTTAGTTTCGCTTTTTGACAATAGAGGGCGCTAGTTGGTGCTTTATACATCGCGTTTTATTATTTTCGCGAATGTTTCATGTTTGTTGTGTTTGAAATCTGACGAATTAAGATTGCAAAGGAAAAGTAAAATCGGCTTCAAGATTTGTCATGAGTGTTAAATATGGGAATCATGTTCCATGTTAATACATTATTTCCTTATTTATAATTTAAAAATTCGAAGAATATACACTTGTTTTTACGTCCAAAAAATAGAAAGATATATTTCTGCATTGTTTGTTAACCATTGCGCATTTAATAAGAAAATTAAAATCTCGGTCGAATTCTTGCAGTGCAATGGACACGCGTCGTTCAGTGTCACGGTCATACGCGGTAACGCGGTCAGAATTATAATACATTCGCACTTAGAGATACGGTTTGCCTAGATCCCGTGGGATGATTTGCGGAATGTGGAATTGTCGATTTTTCACGGGAACAGTAAGTTGTATTTATTTATTTATTTTCTATCTGATCTACTGTTTAGTTAAAATGGTTTGACTGCCATCGAAGAACATTGGTTAGATTTGGAAAAAAAATGGTTTTACAACTTTTAAGAGTGCGTTTGGCTACCCATCAAACATTAAATCCAGTCATCGTTACAATGGTACATAGATACTGGACTTTACGTTTATTCCTGATGTGCCCCATCATCACACTTGCCAATTGATTGGATTGGTGACCAACGAGTATATAAAGGTATCATTTCATACTGTTCTCAGCGCGCGATATGTACAATTAGCTATTGATTTTAGGAATCAGTGAAATTACTGGGTATATGAGACTAATAAACTAATAATGAGGGTAATAACTGTCGTCTCGGTGTAGCAGGCGCAGGGCGGTGCCAGACAGTAACTGCTTAGTTACTGTTTGGCACTGAACTGTCTAATGGCAGACGTGGCGCTCACAATCAGGTGTACGATCTGCTCGTCTTGTTACACATTGCAATGAATAAAAAACATTATGGAAAAATGCGTTAGTTCTATAATAACTAAACTGTTCAATAAAATTGACCTGTCGGATAATTGAACCTGGGTCCGCTTTTCCCGCAAACACTAGCATAATTGGTAGAAAACGGAACTAACAAGACTGTTAATTATTTATACTTTAGTAAAAACGTGACCAAGTACTTATCATCGATTAAAGCGCAGTCAGCGGCTTGATCTAGTTTAATTAGGTAATTATTCCACAATGGTGCGAAAATGAAAGTTTGGCCTGTGAACCAGGTGTGATTTGTGTATCACAAGTACAGTATTATAATGACTTCTTTCAATTGGATGATTGAGTGTGGGGAAGTAATGTTGGTACTAGAAAAATTAAACCGACTTCAAAAAAAAAAGAAACAAAAAAAACTACCTAAAAAACTGAAAAGCAAAAAATAATTTTAATAAGACATTCATCAAATGCGCTTATTGTCTAAGCCTATTAATTAATTGTATTTTACGTGCTAGGTAGGTACCTACTAATCTGTTTGAAGTCGGTGCCAAGCCAAATAGTAGGTACCCAGATTACGTACGCGTCCGCGGATTAATAAGTAACCCTTTATAATACATAATATTATTATATATTATCATTTTTTATTACCTTTGGCTTGGCACCGACTTCAAACAGATTAGTAGGTACCTACCTAGCACGTAAAATACAATTTAATTAATAGGCTTAGACAATAAGCGCATTTGATGAATGTCTTATTAAAATTATTTTTTGCTTTTCAGTTTTTTAGGTAGTTTTTTTTGTTTCTTTTTTTTTTTGAAGTCGGTTTAATTTTTTTAAAAAAAAGTTTGTTTATTTTTCTATTTTTAGTGTGAATAACACGTAGGTAGTGAGTAAAACTCTTTCATAATAATGATAGCGAAAATACGAGTAGAATTGTATTATTTGATAATAATATTAGGTATTCATTAAGTGTTCAGCACCATGGGTAGGAGGAGAATGCGTTTATGCACCATAACCGCAGGCTAGCTAGACCCGCGGCCGTGTGTGGGGCTCGAGACCGAAGCGTCCGCTACCCACTACACTCCCCCGGTTTCTCCTTCACACCCGATTAGGACGAGCCGGTGCTAACCTTATTGGCTAGTGACCAGCCCATCCCCGGGTAATCATCAGCTTAGCTGCAAAAGTACATGAAATACAACTAACGTTCCACATATTCCTACAACACTGAAAGAATTATCCCCTAACTCCTAACCGTTAAGGAGTTGTACTTTCCATCATCACCTTAGCTGCAAAAGTACATGAAATTCAACTAACGGTCCACATATTCCTACAATACTGAAAGAATTATCCCCTAACTCCTAACCGTTAAGGAGTTGTACCTTCCATCATCAGCTCATCAACATAAAATGATGTCTATCGGACGCAAAAACTTGAATGGCTTCAGAAAAAACAAGTAACGCGTAGGCGCAGCCTATAAAATTTGAGGTTTTCCCTTGATTTTTCCGGGATCCCATCATCAGATCCTGACATGGTGACAATGGGACCACCTCGAAACTATGCACTTTCAAATAAAAAAAGAATTATTTAAATCGGTCCACAATTGACGGAGAAATCGACGGACATACATAAAAAAAAAAAAAAAAAAAAATACAACCAGTCGAACATATAACCTCCTCCTTTTTTGAAGTCGGTTAAAAATCTGTAGACCGTCTCCGTGGAACAGTGGCTAAGTCGCTCGGGTATAAAAAACACGGAGGTCGTAGGTTCGATTCCCATGCACCTTGGGTCTGGGTGGTGGTAGGGCTTTTTTAGAGTCCGACTGGCTAGCTACCAACCCCACAGGTGAAATCTGCCGCCATAACAGCTCTGGCTGTGTTCAGGCAGTATTAGTGTGAAAGCTAGTACACTTGAAATCAGAGGCTCGAAGATCAGATGAGCCTACAGTCTGGCAGCACATTGAGTGACGCTTCCTGGTGAAGTGTCCCTCAATGGAATAGGCCGCAGTGGCCGCTTACGATAAAGTGGGCTGCGTGTCTGTCTGCCAACTGACTTAGTTAAAAAAAAAAACCCTATTTGAAAAGCCCCATGCTTTAGTCCCACGGTCAAAACCACGGTGGGAAGTTTATTCTCAGACCAAAAGCGTACGCGCTTTAAAGTTTTCAGGTCAAAACCAAAAGATAAACGCTTATCTATGTATAGTTTCTTATATCACAACAAGAGTTCGTGGAATAGTAATTATCTTCATAATAATAGTCAGAACTGCTAAGCTTCGTATTAAGCGGTCAACTTGTAATAGCTTAAGTTTCGAACTTCGCACCAAAGCAAACAATCAATTATAAACCTCTTGATAGTAGGTAAGTAAGTAATAATAACCGCCTACGTTACACAGGTTTATGACCGTTTATCCCGTTCTTGTTTTTTTAATATACCACATCAGTTGGCAGACAGACACGCAGCCCACCTGATGGTAAGCGGTAACTGTGGCCTATTTCATTGAGGGACACTTCATCAGGAAGCGTCGCTCAATGTGCTGCCAGACTGCTGATGTAGGCTCATCTGATCTTCGAGCCTTTAACATCAAGTGTACTGGCTCCGATATAAATATTGCCGAAACACAGCCAGTGCTGTTATGGCAGATTTCACCTGTAGTGATAGTTAGCCAGTCGGACTCTGAAAAAGTCCTACCACCAAACAGACCCAGGAGGAAATCGAACCCACGACCTCCGGGTTTTTATACCCGAGCGACTTGTGATTGACCAGCCCAAGTTATCTTTTATTTGTGTTATTGAAGAAAGAAATTAAAATAATAATTTTCGGCAGGCGGATTTGTTCCGTATTTCCAAGCATCAATCGTATTCATTTTCTTTTTTGCTTAGAAACAATATTTTCTGTTATATTTCAATTAACTTTCGAACAAAAGAACATCGTTGGTTTTTATATAACTGTAATCGTGGCCAGCGATTGAGGTTGTGGTTTGTTTTGCGTCATTGTATAGTATAAAATATACATAAAATTTGTAATTGTATATCTTCGATTCGGTTTGGTCTGGAATTATTGATCAATAATATTTTTGTTGCATTTACTTCTGTCAGCGCTCAGTGAACATGTTAATCATAATTAAACTCAGTCTAAATAAATTAACGAAAAAACCTTTTTATTGCCTTACCTACCTTTTCTGAGTAGAATGCTTTTTAAAATCACAATAGCTGCTGGTTGGCTAGTAAAAATGTTCCCGATCACTCCCATAACTCCCATAAGGGACCAACCAGCAGCAGAAGGGATGGGATAGTCAATCACCACAAGGGGGGCCTTGTGGTGATTGACTATCCCATCTTCTAACCCATCATAAAAGAGGCAACAATTCTCAGGGAAATTTTACTTTATCCCCTGTAATAGTATGTAAACCAACATACACATTTCATATCCCATTTCTGTAGGAACCTATGTTAATTACCCCCGAATTTATAACGTTTAAATTTTAATTAATCATTAGTATTCTCGTAAATATCAGAAACCACTAGTTGTATAATTTTTTGTTTTATACAATTATATCGAAGTATCTGACGCGCTTTTAATGTCAAAGAAAAGTGTTATGAAAGTATAACTTCCCATGCTTGATAAATATCGGCCGCGTTTCGCTAGTTAAGCATCAGAAATTTCTTCATATAACGACCTGGAAAATCTAGGAATTGTCAATGTGTGCCGTCAGTGACAGACTAATTGACAAATGAATGGACTTGTGTGGACGAAATGTTCCATTTTTAGTGAAGCCAATCAAGGAATGGCCAGTAGTATTCGTAAATGTTGGAACCGAATTTAGAATAATTGTCTTAACATGTTTAGTAATAATTCTAAAATTTTTTTATAGTTAGATGGGCACGCATCTCCGCTAAAGGTAAGCGGTCACTGCTGCCTTTTCAATTAAGGCACACTTAAGTGGGAAGCAAAGCGCTGTCACTCTGTAGACATATCTGATCTTCGAGCCTTTTTTATTCAAGTTTACTGGCTCTGAAGTTAATATTGACGGAACACAACCAAATTTCATAATTTACCACACCTTGGGGTTTTTTTCGTCCCGATTACTCCTCAGAGCGCGCCAACAGTTATTCCGAAAGTCAATTCTTTTGAATTTTGTGGCCAAATTAGAACTACTTAGACATAATCAGAGCTAATCGGTAATACGTAGTCGGTAGAGTCCAGTTATGTGCATTCATTAATCGATGATATCTGCTGACTTAATAGCCAAGACCTGGTTAGCCACTCTGACGAGAAATCCTCGAAAATCAAGGTGGAAAACGAACTCAATATTATCTCGATACGTTGAGTTCGTTTTCCACTAAAAGCAAATGACAGAACCTTTGTACCCGTAGGCGATGAAAATGAGCCTTCAACACACAGAGAGGAACGCCTGGAATAATGGCTGCCCTATTCCCACAGGCGTTCACCGCGACAAGTTGGCGAGCGGGGACGTGCTAAGTTGTTGATGCCGCTGTGATTGCTGTTGCGGATTCTTTTGTCACTGGATCAGAGATGTGCGGGTGATTTATTTGCTTCCGGAGTCCCGATGAACTCGTTTTTGTAGGTGAGAAGTTGGTTCTGCGCGTGGGGAAAGAAACTGGAAAATGCAATTTCGATTAGTTAACAGGCACGCAGTACTCTTGTTAGCGGCCAATACGCTCTATTATATTGATGGACGCTCTATTCCACTTAAGCAGGAAGATTCGTTCAATGTGCTGCTACAGCAGGGATCAGACCAATCAAAGATCAGAAGAGCCTGTGTGAACTAGTACACCTTTAATAAAGGCTACATTAATATTACCGGAAGATCATGCCAAATCTACTGTATCTGTCTATACCTGTTGGTGTTGACTAGTCAGTCGGGCTCTGAAAGAGTCTTGCCACCAACCAAACCCAAAGTGAAAATCAAATCCACGTTATTCCACTATTGTGGTGTGGTTATACTATAACTTGCCTGTGTCAATTGAGACCAGTTCTGGATTACTAAACTGTTGTTGTTGATTAACTGTTGTTATGACGTCCTTATTTATGTTATTTATCTACTCTATATATTACTCGCTGGTTTACTCCACTATTTTATTTTATTCGTTCGAAATGCTCGAATATCGAATACTTATTTAACGTACAATTTGTCCAAGTCTCATCGCACATCGTACCTCAACTCAACACTTCGGTGGGTCGAAGCATCGTCAATCGCTTGTTTATTCGCTACGTGTGTCCTGTTCGAGGGCACTCGGAGTCCTCTCGAGCCGTCCTCGAGCCTCACTCTAGCCGTCTTCATGATGAGGACCGTCTTCATTATGTCTGAAAGAAGAAATAAACGGCCTTGGAGGGATTGAAGCATTATGAATGGGTTCTTGCTTGTACATTTGTTTGTTTTATTTTCACTTATGATGACATGCCTTTGCTCATGTGTATTGTTGAGGCGCTGTGCATAGGTAGACTTGTTTGTTGCTGACACGGCTTATATTTCTAACATTTTATGTAATTAAGTGAATACAAATGGTTCACGTTGAATATAATATTTGCTGCATATCTATAACACGTTTTTTAATGAATGTTATAAGTAAAGAAGATATGTAATTAAGTAGTTAAAACAGTAAAAGATTATACCAAAAGCGAAAAGATACTGAATTTAGATTACAAGTCAGAAACCGTGGGACGAAAGTAAAACAAGAGAATAATAATTAACATTTTTAGAGATCCTAACATTATTTTATACCGAGTTGTGTTGATTTCAAAACCGAAACTAAGTACACATGTTTAAAGCTAAGAATTTGAAGAGCAACGTCTTAGCACAAGTTTGTGTATCTATGGTAAAAGGTGTAGCCTGTTTCTATGCGTAAATTGTAACATGTATTTTTGTATCTTTGACCGCAAACGCTGCCACATAAAATAGGGTCACTACAAAATGCACCGAGACAGCCAAAGTAGACATAAGCTTCCCAGGAAACTCTTCAAGGACTGCTCCCTAACAGCATTCTAAAGTTTTCCGCCCACTTCACAAATCGGATACCTTTCAGCATAGTAGAAAGAGCACACAGTACGATATTTTCATACAAACGCACTGCGCGCGCCTTGTATGTGTGCCTATAGTGTCCGTACTTACGTCACCGTACACCTCGGTCCGCTTCTCACACAAACTTGCAAACAAAGAGCTTTTCTTATTAATTTAGTCTTAAACAGCCTCTTTGTATCCATTAGCAAAAGGGTCAAACTTACCACGTCTTTTATTCAACACACATTCCGCGGATTCTATAATTATATTGTTATTGTATAATCTCGATATTTGTATGAAGGAAAAAAAACAAAGAGCTTTTGTTTGATTGTGCGTTCGGTGACGTAAAAATACTAAAAGCCAGTCAGCCACACACACTCTTGAGAAAGTCGTGGTTGATATAATGGCATATGAGGTTGCCAGTATTCGTACATGGTCAGTCCACAGAGTACTCTTATATATAGGTCAGTCTTCGCCGGTCTCTTCAGCTTGAACTGCCTTCGTGGCAATGTCTCTCCACTTCTTACGGTTTGCCGCGTTGGCAGCGCATTCTGCCATGGTAGTCCGCGCGGACGATTTGATCATGTCTGTTCATAGATTAAGGGATCGGCCTCTGGATTTTTTTCCCTTTACATGAGACTGCACCACCAGTCGCTCAATGGAGTGCTCTATCCTGGATATGTGGCCAAAGAATTTTAGTATTCGCAGTTGCGCAGTTGACGAAAACCAAAGAAGTAACATACTGTGTTCTTTTTTTACTATGCTTGCAGAGAACCTGCCCACGTTTCGTGTTTAGTTACCCAGGCGCCGTTTGAGACCTTTCTGCCCCTTTGGTTTAATTTCTTTATTATTACCCGCCTACGAGGTTCGAATTCGGCTACTGTTATATCGTTTTTCCAATTTGACTACAAATATCATATTTTATTCAACCTGGTAAGGAAATTTTCTCATGTTTTTGTGGATGATGGTCTCATGAGGCACAATGACAAGGATGACTACTAATTTTCAACGATCAATTCTTATGATTGGAAATTAAAAATAGACTTACATACTTCGAGGCTATTTCTAAGAATCTATTTGAAGTTTGTTTTGTTCAATACGATGGGTAAATACACTGATAATATATTATTTGTCTTTATAATGTTACTTATGAGTCTTATGACCACTGCCGTCTCGAGTATCGTTCAGCAATGCTGAATGGTATGCCGCATAAACTACAAGCCTAAGCTTCTTGGACCCAGTCCTAAACCTGAGTCAAATTATGCCCATAAATGCAGGTCGCACATACAAAGAACATCCGTCAAAATCGGATTACCACAGATCGTCTGATCTGAATATTGAAATCGATGTGTCCATCATTCGGTTCGTAAGGGTTCAATTATAACAGGGATCGCAAACAATTCCATCGCAAGTTTAACATTCAAACCCTGTGCGAGGAAATCGAATTGTTCCAGTTAATCCGGAGTTGTCGTGGCGTGACGAATTCCGCTAAGTCGGTGGAGTTGGAACTTGCCAATCTTGCGAAGTTGACCGACTGTTGGCCAAACGCCCACGGCGATACGTTTGTTTGCCGTGCAGTCATAAACAATGAAATGTATACACGTGAGGTCTTATGCGAATGCGATACAGTTCATATTTGAATGAGTAATGTACTGCGGTATAGAATTGTTGATACTGTCTTGGCTCTTGCTTCGCGAGTATGTGCCGTTTGTTGCTGTCAAGTTTTGTTATAATGCAATAATTTATCAAGTCTTACTTTTATTGCATGTGTGAAGAGACTGGCTTCATGGCACTTTTTGATGCGACACATACTACAGGTGTGTATATCTTTTGGACATTTTAATAAAGAAAGTTAATACTTTTAGCTATTTAGTCTGGTTAGCTTTGTACCGCCATCCTCCGTTGGGAGAAAGCCCCAGGTGTGCCCCTCGTTGCCTGATGATATTGTCATGAGAGATGGATGACACTTTGGAAGATGAATGATCCTTAACACTACCGTCAAGCACGTGGACGCATTCTACAAGACTCTTCCTCGCAGGGGGCAATGTGTGTGGCTGGGTACACCCGGTCGTTTCCTTCCGATTCCCCGTCTGGAAATGCTAAGTTACCCTTTAGCCCCCATGCCACATGCGGCCGCCGATGCGCAGGGACCAGCTACGTCACACCATTCCCCTCCAACCAGTTGCACAACGCGGATTCCTTCTCTGTTTTTTTAATCATTAGATGATTAAGCTACAATACATTTCTCTAAAGCTTATTTATTCTCATGTTTCCTAAAATTGAAGACAAGCCACAAACACCTACGATCCTTTTAAGTACACATCAAACACCATATCCATCTTAAACCAGAGCGCGAAGAACTGATAAGCCGAAAGGGTCCAGCAACTTTTATCGGATTACACCGAAGGTTTTCGTCGCTCGGGTAATTATTTTGTAACAAGGAACTGTTTGCGAATTTATTTTCGTGTTGTTTCGTGTTACGGAAGTTTTCTGTATTACAAGTTGTTCTGGCTTTGTTATAGTAAGATGAAGTTGTAATTTGTGAAGGCCTCGGAATTGAAATTAAGTAGTTGTTGCGAAGATAAATTTATTAATTTCAAGATTTGTATTTCCTAACGTAAAGTAGGTAGGTATAATGGTTTAATATTTTTTTAATGAAAGAGGAAGGCAAACGACCATGTGACCTGATGATATCACACTTGCTAGCATGAAACAGAAGTGTTTTGATTTGTCATTCTTCCAAATAGCAATTGAGGAACGGATATACTTTATTATTGGTATGGGGATATAGTTTCAAAGCTGAAAAGAGACATTGGCTATTTTTTTATCCCAGAAAAAAAAACATTCCTATTCCGCGACATCATATTATTATAGTCCACCCTGGTGAAACTGCGGGCAGAAGGCTAGGCTAGTAAGTTAATAAATAAACCTAATGTGTGTACTAATGAGATTTACTCGGCCATTGTACAAACGCGATAGAAGTATGTGTACTAACCGTGACCTGGATGAGACCTGATGACCTATATTATGTGTTCATAATGTTTGTAGTAGGTTCAGTTTATTATTACGTTTATTTACTTTGCTTCTCCGACAAGAGCGAAGCTCGTTAATACATGATATTGGTGATGTATCTGTGTGTGTGTTGAGAAAAGAAATAACTCATTATATTTAGTAATACGTTAAAAAAAAAGGCAGACTATTGAGTATTTTAGGAACTTATTCTCAACTAAAAAAAAAAGGAAAAGTATTTATTATGAATCTATTAGCAGAATAAATTATCTTTCCCTAATGAATGGAAAAGCTGAGAACTTAGTATAATGTACGTAACGTTATCTATTTCTTTAAAAAAAAACTTGGCAGAGCTTCCATTATCCTAATTGCACAATGTCTTGTTTTTCCCCGCAACCTCTCGTTTGAAGATTGCGTACAAACACTATCCGAAAAGCGGGATTTCCCTTAGAAGCTAATAAATTACAATGTGCTCAAACATACTTAGGTAACGGAATGAAAACGATGGGCCCGCGATAAACCGGCGGGCAAGGGTCGACCTCGGACCAACCCCGGCATATATTATTCCACCTATGAGCGAGCAAGCAAAGTGGTGAACGCTGAATGGTGAAATATTCTCCCTGTCTATCTTGACGTTTCGGAGCAGATTTTGCAAAGTGTTTTTGGTATCTAGTAATGTTTAATGATTTGCTAGTATGCTTTTTTTATTATGTTACTTCAGTAAACAGACAGAAAGCAACTCAAATAAATGCAAGTGAAAACTGCGGCCTATTTCATTGAGGAATACTTTACTAGAAATCATCGCTGAATGAGCTGTCTGCCAAACTGGAGACGCCTCTGATCTTGATCCTTTGATTATTTCTGTTCTTCTTTGAAATGTATGTGTATTATTATACAGAAACAAAGCAAGTGTTTAGGTATGTACTATGAATAAATGGAAAAATATCGCCAGTAACAGTGTGTAAGGTATTATGAAAATTAATAAAGAGAATACAATGCCTCCCCATTGAAAAGATGAATAACATTTTGCTTGACTATGACAAATAGGTTTATCAGCTTAGCTACCTAGGCTGTGTGATCGATATTATTTAGGATTACACTGGTGTCGGATAGGGATCAAAGAAATTTGTTTTGTTGTCAAAAATGTTCTATTTTTACTTTACAATTTTGGAAAAAAAAGTGATCGACAAAAGGCTGTTATTTGTTATTTTTTTTTAAAGTATCGGCGTACTATACTAATTATGTTGAACTGTCTTCTTTCTCTTCTTTTGTATTATAAAATTCTAAGCCTTAATTTTTGTTATCTTAATTAAATATTTAGTACTAACCGTACTGTAAATGAATGTCGTTGTTTAACACTTTAAAGTTATTTTTCTTCTCTTACAGGTACGTTTGCAACTTCTACTCAATTAAGAAAACAAGAGTCATGGATTAACACGTATGAGGTAAAAAAAATATAGATATAATTATGTCTTGATAGGTTAAGAGCTTAAGAGTTGTTAAGATAGGTTAAGATTTGTGATCCGCTTTACAGCGGATCACTTGACATGAGCTAAGCAGTTCAAACGAAAACTTTAGTTTTAAAATTCCGCAGTAAAGGTGTCATGCAAGGCAGAAATAAGAAATAAAACTGGCGCATAAACTCGCCACTTTACCTTCTGATAAAACTCCCGTTTTTTCGGTGCAAGCTTATCAGTCCCTGTAATTATGACTAGAGCTGAGCTTATCTGAAGTAATAGTCCAAGTTTGCGGACTACAAGTGATTTCGGGCTTTGTAAACGGTTTGTCGACGACCTATATCAGATAACTTTGACATATCCGGCGAAAACGCTCGTGCTCCGAACTTTGGAGCTAGAGGGCGCTCTTATCGGCCCAGTAACACTTTAAAGTAATTTATGTTTGCCCGAATACTTTTTTGGTTCAGTCGAGTTACAGATTTTGAGGTTATCAGATTGTTTTCGACGGATTTTCGGGGTTCGGAGTTTAGAATGGGAGTCGGAGGGTCTTTTAGGTTAATTCTGTTTGGATTGATAAGTTTGATTGGCAGAGGGTCGGTTTTAATCTGATTCTTACGTAATGTACTGGGATTAAGGCTTGAATTCATTTTTTATAATCTACTTAATCCTTTTCGCTTTTTCGTTTTATAAATTTATGCTATGGCTAGATTAGGCCTCTGGTCAATAGCCGCAAGGCACCGGCTCATCCCAATCGGGTGGAAAGGGGAAACCGGGGGAGTTTAGTGGGAAGTGGGACGAACGCCTTTAGTCCCGAGCCCCACACACGGCCGAAGACGTCGCTAGCGTGCTGTTTTTATGAGTCATCTTTACGTGATAGTCTGATTAGAACTTTCTTTAAGTACCCTTGTACGGAACCATATCTCATTGAGTTATGCGCTCACTTAACATTTTTCCATTATCAACTGGGGATGTCGTTGTTTATCGTAACCAAGGCTTTTCTAATTTAACTTTTGCTTGAGTTATGAGCACTTGATTTTTTATTTTGTGTCGTTCTGACTTTGGAATGGTAAAGTAACTTTTGTTAGATGACTGTCACAGTACAGTGGAAAAGTAGGACATTAACTTGTGTGTTGAATTCGATCCTCAGTTTAGATTGGAAGTATTATTTTTAGAAAGTAACAGCCAGTACATTTTATACAACTCCTACTATCCTACTAATCCTACTAATATTATAAATGCGAAAGTCTGGATGTTTAGATGTTTGGATGTTTGTTACTCAATCACGCCTAAACGGCTGAATGGATTTACCTAGATAAAATTTGTATAGTTTATAACCCGGAACATAGGCTATAAGATTCCTACGGGAAACGTTTCATTCCCGCGGGAATAACAATTTTGAAACTACTGAACCGATTTGAATAATTCTTTCACTGTTGGAAAGCTACACTATCCCCGGTGAACATAGGGTACTTTTGATCCTGGAAATGTGGGGGGAAGGGGGGATATTTGAAAAAAGAGATTACGCGCGGGTGAAACCGCGGGCGGAAGGCTAGTTTTGAATAAATGTCAAATATAAAATTCTTGGTTCATTTAATAAAAACGTACGACGGGACAACCACATACCATTATCTTTTATATTATTCAAAATAACAGTGATTGCAACTTTACGAGTCCCGGAATTGGCTGTTCCCCGTATCTGAAGACACCATAACGCGTTTTGGCATGTAGTAAAATTATAGCAAAGTATGATATGAGTGCAGCAGAATATTCTTGAAACTACTCTATGTATGTCTTTAATTAACTTTAAGTGTTTAATGATATTTAATAGTAATGTATTTACGATTATCTGTTGTCTGGCGCCCATATTACAAGCTTAAGTTTGGGGAAGATGAAACTGTGTGAATGTCTAAGAGTATAGGTATCAATTTATTGATAGAACTGAAAGGCATTTTATTTTAATAATTTATACTAAGGCAACACTTGAACACAAAGTTGCCTGATGTTAAACAACTATGCGGTCTACGGCGGAGCGCGCTTGCTAAGAAAAAGCCCGTTAATTCTGGCCTTGAAGAGCAAGTTAAAATGGTTAGAATAACATAAGTGCTGTCTCTCGTCACCAACCGCAAAATTCGTTGACAGAATAGAAGACGCAATCTGCTTTGATTGAGACTGATGTGAGAAAGAGAATATGAATCGGCTGATTAGAAATAATGCGTGCTGTTTTTACCACTTTTTTGTACGTAGGTAGATCTACTTTTCATGATTGTACTAGGCAAATACCTCGTCGCCTCATCACTATTCGGCGCGCATAGCCGGTGTGTCAGCGATTCGCTGATAACCGGCGTTGGCGATGATCTGTGACGATGAAAACGACCCGGCTCCAGTGTCACTTGCAATTACCACACTCTTACCGCTGTATGCACAGAGTTCAATTTCGCATCACTCTCCCAATGTTGGAGTTATTTTACTGATGTATTGTTGTGTTGAGAACAAACTATTTATTTTTTCTGGTTAGTGCAAGTGCCGCAAACTGGTTGCTGGATTTTTTTTTGCGGAAAACACTTTTATGCTCCTGAACTGGAGGCTAGCGAGATATGTATGTATTATATTGATTCATAAATGCACCTTTTTCGACACCCACCGCAAAATTATTTGTCAGAACAAACGCCGTCAAATAATTTCGATGTAACTCAGGAATTAAACGCGGTAGGTACCACGAACTCATTTCATTCCGTTTGAAGTCGTACAGAAATTACCGAGTTTACAAATTTGAACAATAATTTGTATTGTATTTGTTATCTGAATACAAGCGGTGATGTGGCATCAGATTGTACTGCTTATTCCGCTAAGCGTCGTACCTTATCCTCAATCGCGTAATCTCAATATTATGAAATGAAAGACGGATTGTATTTAAACGAGCGCTTCAAAGACTTAGATAACGCTTTTACAGAAACCTGGTGAAGCGTGAAAATAGCAGAGACAGAATTTATGATCGTTAATTTAAATGTTTTGAATATGGAACAAGGATTTAAAATATCATAAATAAGTCCTAATCAATTCAAACATTAATATCGAACGTTGTCATTTGTTTGTGGTATGATAGACGAATTTTCAAAAAAAATAATAAACTAGCCTGCCAGCTATTAAAGTTAAAACTATGTATTAGTAAAATTACTGGGTATGTGAGACCTAATAACTGTCGTCTCGGTGTAGCGGGCGCAGGGCGGTGCCAGACAGTAACTGCTTAGTTACTACTTGGCACTGAACTGTCTAAGGGCAGACGTGAAGCTTACCATCAGGTGTACGATCTGCTCGTCTTGTTACACATTGCAATAAAAAAAAATTACAATCTAATCTACTTATGATTATAAATGCTAAATATACTCTGTTTGTCTGTGAGGTTTCACATTCACGTCGAACTACTGAACCGTTTTTGATGAACTTAGGTAAGAACTTGACTTGCTAAATTCTAGATCATAGTGCAAACGTACACTAGTTCAGCACAAAACGGAGAAAGAAGAACTTTTTTGAGTCTTCCCAGATTGATATAAATTCCGAAGGATACACTTATTCATTTTGTACGGTTAGGGAACTACAATTTATTTTGACGAGCCATTTGGTATAATGGTCGAGAAGTCGGCTGTTACACCAGAGGCTGCGGGTTCGATCCCTGCACGGTACAAATATTTGTGTGCATAAAAATGTGCATTATGTTTGTATCGGTCTGGGTGTTTCTATGTATAATATGTATGTATTTAAAAAAAAGTATATAAGTAATGTTAATGCGTTGTCTGGCACCCATAGCACAAGCTAATGCTTAGTTTGGGGCTAGATGGCGCTGTGTGAATAATGTCCAGAGATATTTATTTATTTATTTTGGGACTAAACGCTCGGAGAAAGAAGAACTTTTTTGTGTCTTTCCAGAAAGGTATTTGCTATGAATTTTAAAGGATACACTTATTCATTTCGTATGGTAAGGGACTACAATACACAGCCTACGCCTTCTCTATGGGCGGAAACTATTACCTTTAAGATACGTGATGCCTTAACCTAACGACACGATTTGACTGCATTTGAAGTTGAATCACCCATCAGTCCGAGATAGGCGCAAAATGGCGTCTAAACTACACTTCATTGGAATTTAATGTATTCAAATTTGCAGGATGCACTTAGTCGGACGTTCAACAATGGACAGTTAGGTATTGTCGATTACAAGTGAGTACAGTTGAGTGAGAATTTAGAAATGGTTAATATATTTTAGATAAGTAAAGCTTTCGTATGCGATTGTATGGTGGTATTTTTAGAGTAAGTTTTTCTTCATGGACAAGGATATGTAAGCACCATAACATATTGGATTAAGATGAAGCTTTATAATACCTATACAAAATATAACTGAAAATTTTAAAACTCTTACTCACGAGAATCGTACTCAAAACTTACATGTTAAAACATGACGTATGAACAGTAGTTTTCATGAAATTTCGTGGAACTTTATTGAAAAGGGGAAGAAAGATGAACTTAACTATTTTAATTGCTAAAGTACCTGAACAAAAATACCTACGACCAAGCTGAGAATTTTGATGCCGTAGGAAAAAAACACTTTTATTTTATTAAGGCCGCTATTTTTGTTAAAAATCAGAACATAATTATGTAGTATTGCAGAGTAAAATCTTTTCAATTAAACTATCTTTTTCAAACTGCAGTCACACAAAAAGCACAGTCTACAAAGTGAAAATTCTTCGCCAAGTCAGCCATTTAAGATTAGCTAGACTTTACAATCCCTTGGCCTGGGGTCGTAAAGGTAACGTAAGCGTACGCGCACGTGACTTGAATGCAGGACCCATCGGCACACTGGAGGAATCGGTTCTTTCCTCTATAGTCTATACTATGGACGTCACATGTATTTTGACTGGCTTGATTTCGCACTTGGCAGTGACGCTGCTCGATGAACTAGCACTCGTGAGCTCGACTCCTTCTCAGCACAATTATTCACGAGTGAAAATTTAATTTTTTTGTTTTGTTTGGACACTGTAAATTACCGTGGTCTGGATGTTTATAATTATTTGTGGTACTGTTAATTTTGATATCTGATATTTTTATTATTTATCCCTTAGAGGTTGGGGTCGATAGTCAATTTAAACCGAAAAAGACATAGTACCAGATTTAAGGCGATAACTAAATACACAACCTTTTTAAACCATGCTTTACCACTGACTTTCAAAACAGGTTATTCCTAATAATAACTACAAAGACAGAAACGAAAGAAAACACACCTTGAGAATCAAATCTAATACGACTGTCAAAAGCACAGTGGATGAAAAGATTCGCAAAGGCCAGAGTTAAGAGAATAAAAAATGGCTAAAACAAAGTACAAAGGAATCGTCGGTGTTGAACAAAGGCGTAATGAAATCCATCCCCCAGTGTGTTGCCTGTTGTTATTCAACCGCGTGTGTTGCGGGTAACAAATGCTACTGAGCCGTGGAAATATTATGTCTGATTCGGTTACTGGTAGGAGCAAATTATGCGCAACATTCCAATTTTTTTAACGTATCTTAATGTATTTTTTATTCTCTATGAAATAAATAAGTTGAAAAAAAAAACGCTGCTGTTTTCGAAAAACACGATATAAAGGGCATTAAAGAATTTGGCCTTCCTACTGGTCCATTCTTGAAAGAATTTCAAGTGAACGCTGTTTAAAAGAAGTCAAAATGGCGGGACTAGTAGGTAAGCCAGCCTCCATACAAATTTCTTCATACCTCTTTTGGCCGTACCGGAAGATTTTGACAGTTCATAAGCTTATTATAGGTATGCCTTTATGGATAAAGGTATTTTAGGTTTGTATTAAGGTTTACAATGTATCAATTACAACCTTTTTACTATAAAAATTTAATGTTATAATTAATTGCATAAAAGAATTCGAGCGTTGTACTTATTACGCAAAAGAAGTTGAAAAAATTAATCATAATAAACTTTGTAGTAGATTAATGCTTCCGGCCCCAGTACTATCGCAGTGCAAGCCTTAATGAAAAAGGCAGAGTTTTATAAACTCTACAAGTGCACTCAAACGCTTCTGAAGTTTTAATTTTGTAGTTAATATCCTATTTGAGGAGTTCAGCGGTTTCAATAACTTCGGGGGAACTTTTAGTTCTTGCTTTTGCTTTTCGTCGTATAATGTGCTGTGTTCATTTATTTTAAATTACAGACCAAAAAAGAGAAAAAGGTTTGTTCTACAGATAAAAACTTTATCGATAAAGGGATAGGAAGAAATCGACACCGAAGCTTAAAATAACGGTTTAAGTAGGTGATAAGTTTTTATGCAAAGGCGAAGGTTTTTCACTAAATTACATAAGTTGTATTTTCAATAACTTATTGTTAGGCGAATAATTTGTTCACTCGATTAAGACATCACTATGGTCACCGCGTACGGTGCCCCGCACTAGTCCGAGAGATTGACAGATAGATTTTACCGCGCTTGCAATTTAATGCCGAATAATGTAAAAGCTTATTAAATTGTAATTATCAAGAGAAAGGTCTTTCTATCTAATATTATGTAATTTAGTAAAAAAAGTTCTTCACACAAATTTTCGCCTTCGAAAAATTTGTGTGTTTGATATTAATGATGCTGTTTTTTTTAAGTTGACAAACGTGACGGCGGCTAAGATATGTGACAGATAAATTTATCCCGAACGTCTGTCAATATTAAAATTGGCCTTTAATGTTTAAAATTTGGCTGCAACACCATTAGATATGCTTCTATGTTTTGCCATCTAAAAAAGTTATCACCTAACCCTTTAATATGTACCAAACAATTTCTCGTACGAGCTTCAAATCCGCTCGAACCCGGAGTTCCTATTAATTACAGTTAAACCAACTCGGAGGTTCTAACTGAGCATCCGGAACAAAACACAATTAGCGGTTTTGTAAATGGTTGCGAGGTGAGGTGTCTGCGTGCAACTAACAGATTCGGGGCTCAACGATAATCGTTGCGTCTAGTCGTGTTTTGTACCAGCAGAGGAAAGAACGTTTTTTAATACGAACTAGTAATGCTTCTTGGATTAAAAGCGTCCATAGGCGATGATAATCGCTTACCAATAGGCTGGCCGTAGAAATGCGGACCGTAAGCTTGAAAAAAGAAAGTCGGTTAACTACACAACAAAGTTTATCACAAAATAAAAGAAGAACAAGAAGCCCGATTACCTCCATAGCAGCGGCTCGAAACAATTTTAGTTGATTGAAAAAAGAAAAGTAATCTTTTAACTCATAACGAGTCACGTTCGACTCGAAGTGGCAGATAAACAATACAAGTAAACACTTAAACGGGCAACAATGGAGTCCGAGATATGGCCGTAATAAATTACCTCTAAACGTTGTATTTGTGATGAGACGGCAAAGTCTGTGCAAGTCACCGTTGAGCATTAGGCCAGTCATTAAAGCCTCAAACCCGGAAGAAATTAGTAACACGGTAAAATTTTGAGGGGTTTTTAAGGAAGGTGGAATAACATACCGTGTGATTTTGCAGCGCTCTGGGGGGTACGAAAAGGGTTGAAAAGGGGTGAAAAGTGTTTTTTGTTAATAACATTGTCAAAAACATTAGTAACACGCTGCAAATTTAGAATTAGGTTGTTCTTACCGTTTTGTAACGTGTATTAAATTTGCAGCGTTTTGCAATGTACGGAACATTGTTTTTTATTAAAAAACATTAAAATTTGTTAATAACAAGGGTAAAAAATTAGTAACACGCTGCAAATTTGGAATTAGGTTGTTCTTACCAATTCGTAACGTCCATTAATTTTGCAGCGTTTTGTAACATACGGAACATTGTTTATAACTAAAAAACAATGATATTTGTTAATAACAAGGGTAGAAAAAATTAGTAACTCGCTATAAATTTGGAATTACCTTGTTTACAGCATTTTATAGTAACTATTAAATTTGCAGTGTTTTGCAACAAACGGAACATTTTTTAATACTATATAAACAAATATTTAATTTAGTAACAATGGTCAAACAGTCAGTAAAGAGTTGAAATGTGGAAAAATGTTGTGAACGCTATTCTGAAACATTTTTTAACTTTGCATAATGAATATTTTACATTAACGTAACCATGAAGAGAATAACATCTTTATATTCACTGTATAAGAGAATTGTAACGTAAAACGTTACATGTAACATAAAATATATAATTAATAATTAAATTAGATAATAATAAAATAATAAAATAAAATATTCACATAGTATTTTATTTCTAATTAAAAACTATTTCTACTTAAAACTAACTAAGAATAAATTAACATATTTACACATTTAAAAATATACAAAACTAAATTCTAAACTTAATAAAATATAAATTAAAACAATAATCAAAAACATTATTAACCTTTTCCACGCCACGCTTATTCAGGCAAGTAAAAATACAACGTTTCTTGATCCTGTTTTTTTTGTCTGATATATCAGACGTTGGCGTGTTGGGCACGAAAATAGTTTGTCTGATATATCAGACATTGGCGTTGAAAGGGTTAAATTTAAAATATTGAACCGCGCAATTTTCAGTTGCAATGGTTCGCTTATTCGTCTCGCGGATCCTTATAAAATCTTTTGTTCGTGCAAAACTTGCTTGACCTTGTGGTCTTGTCGTATTCCCTTTCACTTTTTGCATCGGCTGGACAGACCTCTAATAAAACTGAAGTGCGCGGACGTATTTCGTCGCACATCAGGAATTAGATATTTTTAGTGCTCGATTTATTTATTTCGACATTCGAAAAGCACAAAATTAATACTAAGTGGTGTTGTTTTGATACGCCTACGTAATTAGGCAAAACATTAATTCCCCGACAGGGTAAGTGATGAACCAATATTTCTAGTAGTGTTAGTTTTTTTTTATGTGGGTAGAAAATGCTTTCTAGAAAGTTCTCTTTTCAAGGAAAGAAAATTTATGTAAAATAAAATGTACTTAGTTAGTTACTGCTATCGGCGTAGCTATTTTTATGTTTCTAATTTTTATGCTAATTGTAAACAATCTGCGGTTGGCGTAACTTTAGTTATTTTCTTCTTTTATTTCTGTGTTGTGCTTGCCTCCGATCTGATTGCAATCAACGCCACTCACCTTCTACATTACGTATACCAGCTTCCTTGCTTGGCTGAGGTGTTGATCGCAATCGTCGGCTGGAATATGACGTAGCTTAAGCTGGCATATTCATTCCCAGGGAACACTGCTCGGGTTTTAACCTGGACGGCTGATCCTCGACCAGGGCATCACGTCGTGTCACGGACCTGGGTCGGGTCGCCTCCTCATTCTTCCGCACCGCTGCTGCTGCCTGTCACCTCCACGGCCACCATCCACCTTCGGCCACCCGTCCAGTTTGACATTCATATGTGCTATAGTACGAGCCAAAATTGAATAAGTGAATTTGATTCTTGATTGATTCTTGATTCGTCAGGGAAGTCTGGGCCACGGAAGCAAACTAGCAGTCGGGGCTACCTACCTACCCATACCCGCCGGCAACCAGTTCGTTTGTTATTAAATTTCTTTTGTGTACGCAGTGCGGACTTTTATTTAACACCCGCGACAGAATTTAGATTGCTTTTATCCTTGTTAAGGTCATATAAAATGCTAGAATTCGTTTGTTGGATAGACGTCTTATTAAAAGCTCCTATAAGTTAAATTAGTTACACAGCATCATAGTTACCTTGTGAATTACTTTTATAAGAATTAGCTGCAGCACGCCAACATTCTCTTCGGGTGTATCATCAAGTTCAGCAATGGCTAGGTGAGTTGAAAAATCTTCTGATACAAAACATTAATTTGATTAACATTTATCGTTAAATTTTTAGGAATTTCTAAAATATTTTCTTTTGATTTTTATCTTTTATAGGTAACGATTTACCTGCAACATCATGGGGTTGGATGAGAGGATCGCACGGTTTGAATCCAACTTTGACGACCCTTGAAGCAGCACCACCAGAAGTCCTGAAACTTGTCTCCTGTAGATGTGAGAAAGGTTGTTCAACCGCAGCATGCAGCTGCAGAAAAAGTGGTCTCAAATGCACACTACTTTGCTTGTCTTGTAATGGTGAAACTTGCTCTAACGTCAGGGAAATTGAAATTGATGGCATGGACGATGATGAAACAGTCGCAGTTAAGAACAGTCTGTTGAATGCCGAAAATGATAACTTTGGAGAGCCGCAAGATGTATTTCTTGATGACAATTCCGATGAAGTAGTAGTTCAGCTTGAGGCACCCGAAATAAACTCACCAGAGGAAAATGTAGGCGAGTTCAATTTATCTACGAATGACAGCCCGTCTGGACCAACGACTAGGAAAAGAATGAGACTATTAGAGAATGAATAATTTGCGTGAGGTTAATATTCTTAAAATCATCCTATTGAAATTGAATCTTATCAAACTGTTGCTAAAATTGTTATATATTATTTTCTTTACTTGCAGTTGTTCCTGGTGGACCTGAACACAAAGAGAAGCGAAACACCAAAAAATGTTGTTGTTTTTTAGTTATAACTATAAATTATAAATAAACAATGTTAACCTTTTCCACGCCACGCTTTTTTCCGAAAATGGTGCCCCTCACGCCACGACCGTTTTGAGACGCATTTATAGTAGTGCGGAGACACTATGTTATCGAGGTTGATTAAAAATGTTTATATTGTAATGATTTTAAACTAATGTTTGAATTAAAATCACCCTATTGTTCAAATATAGAAAGAATAAAACAATTTTGAAATAATTCAGGAGGATATTTTTTTATATAAAGCGCAAAAATATATCTTAGAGGAATTCCCTTTCGCATCACTATTTGTCTGATATATAAGACTTTGGCGTACCAGATGAAGCGCAGCAGAAGGCATACAGGCTTTATCTAGTTTTAGTGATGTGACTACTTCCGGTTTAGGTATCTTAATATCGATAAGTTTGTAAGTAAATGTTATTAATAACGATAATTGCTATACTGCTACCCCATTCTCGCACCGCCCCTCGCCCGCACCCTTTAAATAAATCTAAGTCTAAAAATATTGAATGCTATAATAAAAATATTATTTCAAGTGAATTTAAATTTAATTTTCAATCTAAATTTAAATGACAATGTTAATTAATTATTTATTAAAAACTACTAACTTAGCTTATAACTGTAATTTTTACTTAACGTAATTATTACCACAGAGTACTCTTATACTGCGTGTTTGTTTAGTCGTTGTTTTCCCGCAGCAGAACGCTTTACCTTCAGTAGCACTATCGATTTATGCAAGTAATTTCTTTTTTTTTTTTTTTTTGAAATTTTTTTAAATCTTTTTTTTGAATTTTTTTCTAAAATTATAATGAGAAAATGGAAACCAAATGTGAGTAAATAGTAAATAATCATTTTTTTGATAAACGCGAAGGGCAATGACCCCGGCCGGTGACCGTCCGTGACGCAGCTAGTACTATTGGTTCAAGTTTCGTCTATCATAATTGTAAAACTTTTGATTTGACTAAAAAAAGAACTTTATTAATTTATTTTACTACTAAAATATAATAATTTTACTGCGGAAAAACAACGACTAAAATTCCACGCTGTGGGGTCATTGCACTTCGCGTTTATCATTGGTTTCCATTTTCCCATCAAACCCTAAAAAAAAATTCAAAAAAAAGTATAAAAAAAATTACAAAATTTTTTTAAATAAAAATCTTGCAAAAATCGATAGTACTACTGAAGGTGAAGCGTTCTGCTGCGGGAAAACAACGACTTAAAAAAACACGCAGTATACTGAAAATTATTACTAACAAAATATGGATACCAATTTTATTGTCCGAAATAAACGATTTTTTTATTTTTTTTATTTTAAAGGTAAATAATAATATAATATTTCATGAAAATTAATTTCTCTTTACACAGCAACAACTATGGGATTGCTGTTTCATTAAACAGCATTATTACATAATTATATTGTAGTTACGATACGAATAACACAACTGACACAAAATATTAATTGCAACGAATGTGACACATTTTAAAAACATAAAAAAAGCACGAAAATGGTTTGTCTGATATATCAGACATTGGCGTTGAAAGGGTTAATAAATATATTTATAAATAAACAATGTTCCGTTTGTTGCAAAACGCTGCAAATTTAATAGAAGTTTTAAAACGGTAAAAACAACTTAATTCTGAATTTGCAGCGTGTTACTAATATTTTTCACCCTTGTTATTAAAAAATTTCATTACTTTTTAATAATAAACAATGTTAAATTAGTTGCACAACCCTGAAAATCAAATGTACGGTATAAAACGGTAACAACAACTTAAATATAAATTTGCAGCGTGTTAATACTTTTTTTAACTTTGTTATTAACAAATTCCATTGTTGTTTAGTTATTAACAATGTTCCGTTTGTTGCAAGACGCTGCAAATTTGATAGACGTTACGAATTGGTAAGAACAACCTAATTCCAAATTTGCAGCGTGTTACTAATTTTTTTACCCTTGTTATTAACAAATTTTAATGTTTTTTAATAAAAAACAATGTTCCGTACATTGCAAAACGCTGCAAATTTAATACACGTTACAAAACGGTAAGAACAACCTAATTCTAAATTTGCAGCGTGTTACTAATTTTTTTGACAATGTTATTAACAAAAAACACTTTTCACCCCTTTTCAACCCTTTCCGTACCCCCCAGAGCGCTGCAAAATCACACAGTATGTTATTCCACCTTCCTTAAAAACCCCTCAAAATTTTACCGTGTTACTAATTTCTTCCGGGTTTGAGGCTTTAATGACTGGCCTACATTACTCATTTGAACGCGGCCCAGTGTCATGTCCGGGAACACTTACAGTGGTACTTCGGTTTAGACACACGATTTTTTTTTTAAAAATCTATCCGGATTTTTTAAAAAAAATTCTTCTATTCAGATGTATTTTTTTAAAGCACTTTCCCTACGATCTTTTTTAAGGGTGTTTTTACGATTAAGCGTTGCTCGATATACTGTCATACTTATATGTGACTGGTCGCTAAAATATGGAATCACTTCTATTTACTTATTTTTTTTAGCATGAAATACAAAATGGAACTAATTTTCATTACAATTTACAAATATAAAGAGACATAACTTAAAAATTATACCAATATTATTTATTCGTTTAAATCAATTCCGGTACTTAAATCGTTACATAGAATAAATTCCATATTTAAAATAAACAGTCGTCTTTTATATGTAGTTTAAACAGTCACGAAGGCGAGCGTTTTTAAACCGCCCGTGTGCCTCGTTTAACAAAGTAGTTCAATAAAAAGTATTTAGTCACTCTTTAAAAGCTTTTACAACTGATAAAATCGACAGAATGTTTTAACAACATGGATTTTTAACATTTAAAGTATAAGGTGCCAAAACTTAACGAATTTCCGTGCTCGTTGACCGGCAATTATTTCTTTTATCGTTCAAAGTTTGAATGCAGGCATTATGCTTGCTGGTAAGTTTTGGCACGCTTATTTCTACCCAACTGCTAAGAACGGTTATGACTATATGTAGTACACTCGTGTTTAAAAACATTTGCGTATTAAGGGGAAACGGGAATTCAACACTGATTGCTTTAAATGTGCTGCCGGGTTAGTAGTCGATTCGCACGAAAATAATTCGCACTAAAGTGCGAATCGACAACTTTCAAAAATAATATTATTTTTAGTAGTCGATTCGCCCGAACGAATTTTAATCGCGTGCGAGTCGACCCCTTTAAGAATTGATAGTAGGCGATTCGCACTTTTGCAGAATGTGGATAAAAAACAATCAAAGTACAGTCGTGTCAGGAAATCTTTATAATATTTATAATATTATTAACATATTCCTTGTCTATATATCTTACAGCATACAGAATCAATTAAATTTCAAATGTTATATTTTTTTCGGACAGGAAACATGTTAAATTATAAACTAATATCATTAAGCGTTAAATTATATTTGAACACTTTAATATTAAAATGACACCAAAAATTAGAAACGTGTTAAGGACAGCGGAGACAAAATCTCAATTTATGCTTATACTAGGTTAAATTTTATTTTGTTACGTAGGATTTATTGTAAATAAGTGAAATAAATATAAATCCAATTAGTTACGCAAGAACTGTAATAGGTATTAACTTAAGCATAGAATGTGTAAGAATCATAGTTTTGTAAGAAGAACTTTTTACGTAGAGATAAGATTCTAATAAGAAAAAATGTTGTAATCAATATGTAAGTTATGTTTTCTAATTAGAATTAACGCAAACTTTAGAACGATGTAAGATACATGTATATTCTAATTAGAAAAATTATAGAAATAAGCAAATAATGTCAACTTGCATAGTGAAAATGCAAGCGAAATTGTGTAAGTTTAACGGGGCTCTCTTTAAGGTATTGCTCCGAGGTACTTAAGCGTGTAATGCTTTACGTAATACGTTTATACATATTCGTTTCTAATTTTTGGTGTCATTTAAATATTAAAGTTATCAAATATAATTTAACGCTTAATGATATTAGTTTATAATTTAACATGTTCCCTGTCCGAAAAATATAACATTTGAAATTTAATTGATTCTGTATGCTGTAAGGTATATAGACAGCGAATAGGTTAATATTATTATAAAGATTTCCTGTACACGACTGTACTTTGTTCTTTTTTTATGCACATAATATTGCAAAAGTGCGAATCGCCTACTATCAATTCTTAAAGGGGTCGACTCGCACGCGATCAAAATTCATTCGGGCGAATCGACTACTAAAAATAATGTTATTTTTGAAAGTTGTCGATTCGCACTTTCGTGCGAATTATTTTCGTGCGAATCGACTACTAACCCGTGCTGCCACATTTAAACGATCTCTGATCTTCGAGCATTTAATTTCAAGTATACTGGCTGACATTACCCGTTGGGGTAAACGGGTACTAGAGTGGAGACCGCGTCTCGGTAAACGTAGTGTAGGACGCCCTCAGGCCAGGTGGAGCGATGATCTGCGCAAGATGGCTGGCAGGAGCTGGATACGAGTGGCCGAGGACCGATCGGCGTGGCGAGCATTTGGACAGGGCTTAGTCCAGCAGTAGACTATCACAGGCTGATGATGATGGCTGACATTGAGGTTGCCTAAACACAGCCAAACTGACACGTCGGCCAATTTCCTCTCTATATTTTGTAGAAGTTCTACCAGTAAACAGACCCAAGTTGGGAATTGAACTCACGACCAATCAAACACTAATTAAACACACATAGTATCTATACTAATATTATAAAGAGGAAAGATTTGATTGTTTGTTTGTATTGAATAGGCTCCGAAAATACTGAACCGATTTGTATAATTCGTACACTGTTCGAAAGCTACACTATCCCCGGTGAACAAAAGGTACTTTCGATACCGGAAATGTGGGGGGAAAGGATATCTGAAAAAAGAAATTACGGGCGGGTAAAACCGCGGGCGAAAGGCTAGTTTTTAAATAAAATTGGACTTGGTTTTTCAAAGTCCAATTCAATGTGGAATTAAACATCTATTTAACAATGTCAAATTACAGATCAAAACTGGAGGGTTAAATAAGTATAATTAACAGGTTATCAAATACTCTCTTTGATGTTCAAACGAAGCCATTTTGTAACTGAAAGAGGAAAAAAATTATAAAGAAATTTCCTAGAAATACAATTATGAGTTGACCTTTATAGTAGATATTCCGTATTAATATCATTATTGATTGTCTACTTCGCCCACGTGGATTTCAGTATTAGTTCAATATCTGAGATAGTAAGTATTTCATGTGTCTACTAATTTAAATACTTCACTGTGATCTGAGGTTCTAGGTTCAATTACCGAGCTCTCTTAGGATTTTTTTGTACAAAACCCTGGGGGGCACCAATATGTATTGAAAAAGCGTGTTGATAATTTAATCTTATGCACTTGTGTTATGGGTATCGGCAATCTCGAAGGTGCTACAAGTATATAATTATATGAGTTTATTCATTATTTCATTATGTTCATCACATAAATGGTTGTCGTAGATGGGATGCACCATCGGGCTAGTCAATTACCTAATTTTCCGCAAATCTAAATACTAGTACAAAATTAACTATTAACATTATATCGATAGTAAAAACCACACACACACACACACACAAATTTACGCGCTATTCCCAGCCCCAATGGCCGAATCAAACTGAATTGTAATCTAAATTCCCGCAGAGACAACTAAAAAAAACATCCAAAAGCACGCTGCATCCCGAATCCAGTGTCAAAACATCCCCGAATTACCCCTAACCGCTTTGTATGAGCAAGATGTATTTTATATTCGTTTCCTTTATACTGTCACAAAGGCTCGGTTGGAGTGACACTGCGCTGCGCTGCTTGTTTGCGCCAACTCAAATACTGTATTGATGTGTTAACTTAGTTAAAGTGTGCTGACAAACTTTGAATACACTCGAACTCGTTAAATTTTTATCTTACTTTGTTGACTTAAAGTAGGTAATAAAAAAAAATATTCAACACAGTTCGCGCCCTCGGACTATGATTAACATTTAAATAATATCGTTGAATCAATCCTTGCCTATTATTCACACAGCATCGCCTATCCACAATTATAACTAGTACCTACTATATTATAATCAAGACATAATTTTTATTTGAAAATATATATTTGCAAAGAAGACTAAAATATGATAATTGACAAACTTCGTACTATGTATTAGGTTATCGATTAAATACCGTATAATTTTCCAAATAAAATAATAAACATCGAAACACTCAGCTCGGTACAAAAGTAGACATGTTTATTGATGCACTTAAATATTTTGTGCGGTTATCTAACTCCCCTGGGGGATCGTGTTAGGGGATCCTAGTGGACGAAACGGTTCAGTTGAGCCATTGGCGCAATGAGCCGGCGCAGAACAGTGCGCCTGAGTTACCCATGTCTAGACTTAGTTAAATATACGAGCCTTTCGCGACTATTTACGGTGATATGGCAAAGCTGATTGCCGTGTTGAAAACACGACACGATAAGGTACTTTCGTTTTCACTAAAAGCAGTTTGATGTAAATATCACGGGTAGGTAATATGCCCGCCGTAATTAGAATTGAGCCAGTGTGAAATAATTTTAATCATTAGTTAGCATGAGTTGTAGTCTTCTGTGCTGTGGTCGCTAATACCTCCGCTAGTTGCGAGTGTAATTGGGTTAATAGTATGATATATTACCAGAATAAGTGTTTGTTTTTTTTCTATTATGAATAGGCAAATGGACCAACAGATCATCTGATGCTAAGTAATAAGGTGTGAGATGCATTTAGTGTTTTGAAAACAAAAAAAAAACGCTTTTTTCTTGACTTCTAAGTTCTATGTAATCATAATGATAAAGATCTGTGTATTTTTTTTATTTAAAAGGGATTTTATACTTACAGAGTTCTTCGCAAACTAATAAACTTGCCAAGTTAGCAGTCATATGACAATCGGAACATCCAAATTGCATAGGGTTGCTATAGTGACTGCTATCATTCCATTGCATTCGATGACCGAAGGCTTAACGTAACTTCTACGAAAACGATAGCTTAATGTCAGTTGCCCATCCTAATATTGAGAACATAAAAGTTCATTTACTTTTGTAATAGTTACAAAAACGCTACTGAAATCCTTGCCTGCACAAAGCGATAACAACATTAGTTTCTCCTCCTGAATCGGCCTCATTAGAAAGTTTCCAACACGCCGTTTGTAACTGCAGTCAAATCCTTAACAACCGTCAAGAATATATTTCCAACATTTTCTTAACAAGTGTCTTCGAGAGCCTCTACAATCCTTCATAGTTGAAGGACTTGAAGTGAACTCCAGTCGAGAGCAACTAATGATTTCTAAGAGAAAATTAACACTAAACTTTTCAAAAGGGCACTCGGATGGATCTCGACAACACTAACTTGATCAACTGCCCTCCTAATTTGAAATTAATTGCCGACCGACAGCAGTGTTGCCGAAAAACCGGTACAATCTGTTCTTGAAAACAATTGGCATTGTATTATTTTTCTTTTTTACTACGCAATGCTTCTGTATAGACAAGGGAATCGTTTATACCTAAAGCAACGCGGAAAGTGTCATTGCAAACGAATGCATAGTCAATAACGAATGGGCAAAGACAAGTATTAATTACCAAGTGAAATGACTTGTTCAAAGAAAACGTTTTATTACTAATATTAATATATAATGTAATTGATGCTAATTGTTGAGACATAGGTACAAAATAAATATGTACTCATTAATGTTTATTTTAGACTTTATTTATCTTGGAAATGTGTACCAATATTTGTGTGGATACAAAAACAGTTCATTAATATAATTTATGTATGCGACTTGCTTATTTTACTAGGGTTAGATAGAAGCCTCTGCGAAAAATTATTTACTTTTAGAATTTATGTATTTAAAAAAGTAGTTCTTTCATTTTTACATTAAAATAAGTAGACTCTTAAAAAAAATATCATATTTTTCGGACTGTGATTGAGTACGTTCCAAACAAAAATACCAAATCATTTTGGGTCCACGAGAATCTGAAGTGGACGTTAATTCGAGTCGGTTTGAAAGAAACGGTAAAAACCCGGAAACTGTTAATTACAACACTAGACATAGAAACTGTCGGCGTCAGGGCGAAAAAATAATTACTTTCGACGAGGCGCGAGGTATCGAGAAAGCACTCGAGATCCTAAAAAAAAGTGAGACAAAAAATTCTGTCAACGCCAGAAAAACTGAAATACTCTTTCCGCCTTTTTCTTTAGTTTTTTACTAATAATTAACTCGATTCTGTGAACGTTGGATAGAAGGCCGCCATTTTAGTTATAGGGTGTAAGAGTAAAAACTCAATTAGTTTTCTTCCGTAAATTGTTTTACCGATAATTGACCGAATATTTGATACTGTAAATTTTAGTTTGGTACGGACGGCAGCAGAGCAACCTTTCCCAGTCTGTCAAAAATTCTCAATTGAAAAAGAGCTCTATGTGAAGTGAATAAAGCTGAAAATTGGTTGTAGAAACTTGACAAATTGAGGTGGTTTGATGTGCTGTTGACTGTACCGTTCAAAATTTATTTAGTTCTGCCTCGATTGTTGAGTTTATCGTCCAGGGACAAGGAATATAGAGTCATATTTCCAGCGCTCGCTCTTTCGGAGATTGCAACAGAAATATAATAGAGAAACACTTAACAGGTAAAAAAATATAACAAGTGTTTGTTTATTGCACACATAAATAAAATCATAAGTTTGGGTCTACCCGGCATTGCTTAAATACTGGAATTAATAATTTTTTCATGTGCATTAAGTCAAAATCTGCT
The DNA here is from genome assembly GCA_949319885.1 of Mecyna flavalis. Lineage (NCBI taxonomy): Eukaryota > Metazoa > Arthropoda > Insecta > Lepidoptera > Crambidae > Mecyna > Mecyna flavalis. The sequence continues at coordinate 4,225,941 of OX439413.1, forward strand.
ACATCAAAAACATTACAATCACCGCAAAAGGCCGGCAGCGCATTTGTGATTCCACCTGATTTGCAGATGTCTATGGGCGGCGGTAGTCACTTTCCATCAGGTGTGCCGCATGCTTGTCTGCCTGCAATACCATTAAAAAAAACACACTCCAAACGGGTCCGGCCGTTATGCCCCCATTCCGGGTTGCCCCCGGCCGTTATGCCACCACGGTTTAACGGCAAACTGGAACAAATTTTTTCAAATGTGGGGGCATACCGGCCGGGGGCAACCTGGAATGGGGGCATAACGGCCGGACCCCCTCTAAAAACAGCTATGTAAAACATTTATGTCCTGCGTAGTTAATAGATTATTATTTACTAGCCTACAGCCGTAATTTGGCTAAGAACCATTGTGAACTGGACGGTCTTTGAAAGAGGGTTAATGTTTCTTTCTTTCAAATTAATTAACATCCAAATGAGTTAGTCAATTGTCTTACTTGTTGAGGAAAATGGAGGAACCCGATGTTGACGCCCTTTTCATGTCGGCACCCAGGGAATATTTAAACCAGTGGTTCTCAAAGTTGCCAACAATTACCCAAAGATGTTTTAGACCTATGCAAGTTTCTGTGCCACTGCGCCACCAGGGAACCACATTAATGCAGAAGAGATGGAGAAGGTTATCGTAGTATCCCGTCTTGATTTTGTCGCTCCAAAATGTTATACACGTTTGTTTGAAAAAACAAAAATATTTTTTGAAAGGAATATAATAAACTAGCGAACGCCACCGCGATTTCACCGGCGCATAATTTCTTAAAATATCCCCCCCTTGCCCCTCATTTATGGGATCAAAAGTATACCCTATGTCACCCGGGGATAGTGTAGCTTTCCAAAAGTGAAATAATTATTCAAATCATTTCAGTAGTTTCGGAGGCTATTCAATACAAACAAACAAACAATCAAATCTATCCTCTTTATAATATAAATAGATATAACATAGTAGTTTTGATTTAACTGTAATACGCGTAGCTAGTAACATAGAAACTGAGCCAGTCTTCACTTACATAATTCTCCATCTTAATGGTCGTAAAGTTAAAAAGTTTTGGCACCAGTGGTCCGACCCATTAATTCTAAATCCTTGGCACGGGCCAAGCAAAGGGGACTAGACGTTTACCATATGCTGTGACTTGGGTTAAAACCATGATATAAATATGTAATGGGTGTTTAAATAGGTGGACTGTTTCAAAGGACATTTATGTAAGCCGTAAGTTGGGATTCCAAGTGTGGAAGATGGAATGACACTTGACAGTCGTTTTTATGCAAAATAATGCTACTGAATAGGAAAAGCAGTTTACTGGCTTAAGATTCGATTCGTGTGTTTCTTTTTTATATACTCCTCTTTGGTAGTGTTTTATTGTAAAGGTCCTGAGAACGATTTAAAATTGACACAAATTTTGCTTGACTCTACTACTCTCTACATCACGGCACTTAAACAAGTCACCGAGGCGTCACTTATTATTTTAGAATCACAAAAATCTAATAACTCTCGGTCAGTTTTGTTCCAAGTATTAAAAAAACAGACTGTAAATTATGGTAAACTTATTTCACCTTCAGCCTGGGAATATTCCCTCAGAGTATTTTCTTACTAAGTTGCCAAGTTCCCTGAACCGGTTTATTATTAAACGGTGTTAACGGGAAAATTAGCCGTCTTCCGCGATCGCTCACCCATATCCAGTTACATGCAACAAAGTGTGTTGGTTTAGTAGAATCGAGGATCTAACTAACTCCTATGGGTACAGTGGACTAATAACAGTGAGGAAGTTACAAAAATGTCCAGCATATTGAGCGATATTTTTTGATAGAGTTTCTTAATGAAATAAGCAGAGCTGTTTGCTAGTAATTGGATATGTACCTTCTCTAAGCTGTAAGTATAAAAAATTATTTATAAAAATAAATAATGAATTGAGGCCAAAACCCACTTCAGGTTGCTGAATCAGTGTATTAAGAATATTTGCAACTCCTCATACAACCTGCGATATCGTTTATGACTTATTATTATGTGTAATGATACGTTGACTTCTCGAAAAATTATTTCCATACTTTTGTAAAATTCTCGATATGACATACTTAATCTCTGAGTAATTCATCAATATCTGGTCCACACTGACTAAAACAAACAATTTTTGCTTACTTTTAGTCTAAATGTGTTCATGGACATTTATTTATTTATATTTACTACACCTAACTTCTAAATTCTTACCGATTAAGTATAAACCGTCAAATGTAAAAAAAAGATTTTTTCATTTCTCCATACTGCATACAGCCAATCAGTTACTGTCATTCCTTCCACTGTGGCATCTAGCAATTCCTTCGGTGACGTAAACAAGTCGACACGTAGACATTCGATCTAGAACTAGAATTGGCGTCTTCGATCTAGAAACAGAGCAGGGCTGACAATTCCGCTTTGAAATTCTCTTGCATTTCAGACAAAGTGCGGACGCCGCGTCATAAGTTATTCCCTGATACTTTTATTGGGAGCCTTTTGATTTTCTTATTTGATAGATTTTGCTTTTGTTGTTACAAGTCCTTTTTGTCTTTGTGTCTATATTTTAACTATTTAGGAGTGTTTTCTTAGTTTTGCTATTTAGGATTAAATTCAAGTGGTCGTTCCTTGAATGGGTAGATAATATGCAAGAAATATATAAATCTTATTCTCCAAAGGGGAGCCCTCTGCCCCACCTGGGAGCCATAGGACATTAAGTCAAAATTAAGAAAGTCATTCTCCAAGGGTTTTGTCCTGATCAAGATAGGTTACGCTCTAGCGATATGATTCAGAATTATACGTCACCCCGAAATAGAGGTAAAAAACGCATATAAAAAAATCGTAGGTACGTGCCGAAATTCGAGCCAGGCGTTTGGCATTTTGGATGTTTGGAGTCGGCTATCACCCTTTTTTGTTTTAACTAATCAAGAAAGAAAACTATGAATATGCTTTAACAAAAGCAATAATGGTTTCAATTTGCAGTGAATAAATTAATAAATTTATAATTTACGTATTCCTGTTTGTCTCTATATGTAAGTCAAACTTATTAACTGTTTATTTTCGGAATCTCGTCAGTCTCATTATGTAATTTTTACATAAGACAGTAACAAACATCTGTACCAACTTGTTTACCTGAGAAAACGCTTACACGCGTACTGTCAACAGCAAAAGTAGATGATCAAAGTCAGAAGTACAATACTAATGAACGTAGTTCGCGTCAGAACAGTGTGGTGTCAAGATGATTTTAAAGTAAGTGAATGTATTTTATACCAAACCTTAACTACCTACTAAATCATTCTTTGACTTCTTAGTTCTGATGGGAATTTCGTTTACAACTTTTGGTGTACGCATGTTGAATGATGTTTGAAAAGGTCGGTGGAGTGGTGTTCGGACGTTCATAACTAGTTGTGATAATATTAATATTATGTACTAGTAGCTCAATGGTGATGAGTTAAGACGTAAATAGAAACGATTCAAATTAAATCTTCAAAATCTAATTAATCTTACGAAACAAAATTGAAATATGTCAAGAGTTCCGCTTTTAACCTGTGGTACATAAAATACAGTATTTTTCAATTAAATACCCACGTAAGCCAATACATTCTATTTTCGTCGAAAACTTGAAGGCTCAGAAATTACCTCAGGACGCCATTTTGTCTCTCCAGATGTCTTAATTTGTTTGCCCTCACAAAGTTCAAGTCCAAAACTTTCTCCAGATTTCGTGCTAGGATTATTACGTCATTTTAAATGAATTCTGTTTTCTTGACAATTAATACAAATTGTTACTACCAGCCATTTCAGAACCCTTTCAGACTTTCTAGATTGACACATCAATTATTACTTAATTTAATAATGGATCAGATTATATCAAATTTGCGATGATGACAATTGATTATACAATGATTAGAATCGATTATCTCGACTAATGTTGGATATTGGATTTGGAACGTCTAATTAGGTTTAGATATTTTAAGTAAAGTATTGGTTCCTTTATTTTGCGGCAGATAATGCTTTTAGGCACCATACCTGTAAGCTGGTGAGTCCTGTGACTGTGTGTAGGACTCAGAGTTCCACTACCCACTGAATCCTCCCTCCAGTTTTCCCCTTTACATCCGACAGGGATGCATTAATCACTCATCAAAACATATTTGGCAAGTGTGAAATGAAAACAAATTAAACCGGTACCTTTAATTGAAAAAAGGGTTCGATGTTAATAAGATCTTTGTTGCATTAATAGGCAAACGTCAGATTAAGATAATGTAATATTAATATTTAAGAAGACTTATATCAGCTTATTATTAAGCTGCCAACAAAAATCCAGAATAGACGAAACACCGCGAATGAATCATAAAAATTACGGTTATATATTTCAAAAAAGGTTGCTCAGTGCCTATAAAACTCGGAGAAAATTATTTGCCTTTTTTAAGGGTCCCTTATAGCGATAAAATTCTTTATAAGCGCCGTTTAGAAATGCTTAATAAATACTAATTCAGCTATTTGATTAAATAGCACGATATTGCGGAAAAGAGGGAAAGTTTGCATTTTAATCTAATATTCTGAAAGGGAGGCTATTAGTAAAATATTTTATTTGGTCGCTTGTAAAATTTAAAGGGTTTCAGTAAGGAAAAGAAGTATGTTAATACAATTAACTTTCAATTTAATTTTGCTCTAAGATTTTTAAAGCTTTGGTAGTCTAGTGGGTTAAGTTTATCTAGGATCCTGGGTTCAAGACCGGGTCGGACAAAAAGGACGTCTTCTGATTAAAAAAAGTAATCAGTATAACTAAATTGTTCGTAATAAAATTACTTAAAAAGTTAGCATTCTCAACATGCGTGTCGAGTTTGAGATATATTTAGCGACATTTTCATGTGCGTCAACCTTAGCCTTTCCATTTAAAGTAACGATTTAATATTTTACACACTGAATGCCAGCATAAAGGCTTCGCGCGTGCAGAAGACACACATCTTTTAAAACATTCATATTGATACACACGCCCATTGCCACGTCTTTCTTTTTTCAACGGCATATTTACAACTCTCGTATTGTCATTCAATCTGGTCGGCATAACGTGGAAATCGAATCCACTCGAAGATTACCATTAAACCTGTCCCAACCGCATTCTGATTCGAACACTGAGTTTCCGAGTGCATCACGATTGCTGAATCGAATGAGCGCAATCGAGCCGCTCGCATCGATATTCGTGTTGATGCGCGGTCGCCAACACCAATCTGTGTTCCTTTTTTGAAATTTTTTAATGTTTTGATTTTTTATTTTATTTTATTTGTGCCAGTATGTACATATTACGTTGGAAATGGATTACATTATAATTCTGCATCATTGTCTTTTGATTTACGTAATGGTAAACGAGTATAACGGCCAGTTTCACCGCTGTCAAACTGATTGTTTTTATTTTTAAAACATTCATGAAATGGAATACAAAGTATTTGTCCAGACCCTTTATCTTTACAAACTTTGACTTTAATATTATGAAAAAAATGCTAGTAGAAATTATTATTGTGATAACTAACGCATAATATATTTTTTTACAGGTATGTATGGCAAAGTTCTTCAATTGAAATGTTGCCACAACCACACCACTAATATCGCAATATTAGCAGGTAACAATTTAAAAATATTACTCTTTGTTCTCTACCACTATTTGGTGTAATGGTTGAGATTTAAATTTTAATACACCAGTGTTTGAGGGTGATGGTGAAGGAGAGTGAGTCAATAAAAAAATCACACTCTTTTACAAAAAAAAAAAAATATCACTTTGGCTGAACCAATTACGATCCAAGAACGATCCAAAAAAAAGAATGTGCAGTTCTTTAAAGATGGCGGCCACACTTACCATTTGCCGGCAATTCATCAAACTGTTATTCGAGCTGAAACAACTAAAAACTTAGTTTAACAAATCAGTTAAACAACTGGAATATCATAGGAAACGTTGAAAATACAACGCAACTTGTTAATGAAAACAGTAAACCTTTGGCTATAAATTTATTAGCAGAGGAACGTCCCGCAACTCCCAAATATTACAATATTCCGGAATTGAATGGAGAAATTCTGTAGTCAATCTCTTGATGAATTATTTTACCCTCGTCTTTGTAATATTGTAGTTGAAACAGCTACTTTTGATATTAAATATTCATCTTCACGTCTATAAATACAATTTAAGTATTAGTTATGAACTAATCTTAAAATTTTAGTTGCGTAGAATTTCAATTTATGACTACGGCAATATTATGTCTGTTAAAAGTATTAGGGTTGGTTACACCACTGTTAGGTAAGCGATAAATTATTTAGCAGATATCTGAGACCCTGGTTGTGGATGTCATCCCAAATGAACAATTTTTTTTTTCATTTATAATTTTGCTTTTTTTTATTTGAAAAAAAAAGAACTACCATTACTTCATTGGTTTTTCCTTTTAAGAAAGGTAAAGCCGCGTGTAAAATTAGTCTATAATAAGCTTAGCTGTAAACAATTTATGGTTGGCATAATAAATCCTTAATTTAGTACGGCTCGTAATTAATGTGCTTTAAACTCGGTAGGAATTTACAAAGTTAGAGGTATAAGGAATATTTAACTTTATGCGTCATTTTTCGCTCGAAACATTATTGACTTTTCCTTAAATACCATTTTTGTAACTATCGTGTAAAATATTGTATTAAGTCAAAACGATAAGAAATTTTTCAAAAAGTAAAAAGGGAACTATTTCTTTTGCTTCATCATCTAAGACAGAATTAAAATAAATAAATCAACGGATAAACCTTTCATTGTACAGAAGCACAGATTACTAAATAGTTATGACAGAAGTCGGTTAAAATAAATAAATAAAACATTTTTCTTGTTATATTTTGTTGCCAATTATATATATTATTTTGTCATCATAATTATGATTGCTTCTAAGCTAAATAGTACCTTTCATAAAAAAATATTTGAATTAAGAATGTTCTTTTCCTTTTTTTCATAACTTTTTTAATAATTTTTGCGGTGTATAAAATCGTTCTAAAATTTAAAAAAAATATAAGCAAAACCTTTAAATCTAGCTGAATGGTTTTTCTTTGCCTGCCATTTAGAAGAGTTAATTTAAAAAATAAAATAAAAAAGCTACGCAGCTATGTAATTGTTTGCAAATAAAATTTTCCACTTTCATATCTCCACCGTCATTAGAATCCGTCATGCCGCCCTTTGACACACCTGTGTTCGATCCCTTTTCTGTTTATTCAACTAAAAGTTAATCCGATTTGTTGTAGGGCCATTAATTCGCGAGGAGAACCCCGTTTATTTATGTTTTCATACTGGGGATGATTAAACGATGAATACGAATGAGCAACGGTCACGTGCGAAGGAAGGATTAAAATCAACCTTATGGTTTTGTAATAGGGGTCGGATCGTTTTGCCTAGGGGTATCAAAACCTCCGTCAATATTATTTTTTTCGAAGATGATGTAGGTGTAACTGTGATATGAACGTCGACATGTTGTATAAATAAAAACGTAGGCTGTTTCAAGTGATTTTATATGGAGAAGTGAAGCAACTTTTACCAACACATAGGGTAAGAGGTACAATTATTGGCACTTTAAGGAATTTCGCAACTTTAAAGGCCTGTAGAAAATCAGCCAATTTAAATATCGAATTAAATTTGATTTCGTATGATTCTTTATTTATTTGAGAATAGATTTAAACGGGTTGATAGTTAAGAAATGTGTTAGAAATACGTAAATTTCCGCAAAATACGAAAAAACACCGAAAGTCACTATTGTTGGCACCCTAAAGTACAAATATTGGCATAGAAAAATGTACAATTGTTGGCAGTGCCAATAATTGTACACGTGACCGTGCCAATAACTAATCGGATCGCCTGATAGTGATGGGAAAAGTGAAATCTTTAGACTTACGAGTACCTATACAAATAATTTGCCGTTCGTTATAGGCGTTAAAACTAGAGAACGGCTGAACCGATTTGGCTAATTTTGGTTTTGAAATGTTCTTGAAAGTCCAGAAAATATTTAAAAATGTGAGAAAATAGAGGAATTAGACGTAGGTCTTGCTTGGCGGTAATTGGAACGCCAAGCATACCACGTGGGGCTCCCCCTCGAATAATCCGTTCGGCGAGGACCTAATGTCCTGGGTACTCAGCTTGGGACTAGTGATCCTCAACAGGGGGAGCACGCCGACCTGTGTGAGGTCGTCGACATCACCCTGGCCACCTCACATTTGGCGGGCCGCGTCACCCAGTGGCGGGTGGCCGACGCGGAGACCTTTTCGGATCATAAATATATCCAATTTGGTATCTCCGTAGGCGGCCGTGGTACTCAAGTCCAACCGAGGAAAACATCCCGAATGGACGTAGGTGGACAAACTCAACCCCCCAAGTACAGCGACATTGCTGGCTCTTATATAGTCGGTATTAGCTACTTGAAGCCGATGACCGAGGAGCAAATGCGGCTGATACAGGAGGCTATCAAGGCTTCAACAAGGTGGTAGATGCTAGCCTCAGGGGGGTACCGAAACTCTTGGGTTTTGCCTACAAGACAGGCTGGATATTGGCGACTGCACAAACCAGGGAACCAAGGACTGGCAAAGCTCTCTATTATACCAGAGAGCGAACTGCCCAAGCCAAAAGTTGGGACCGCATTCTGCCCCGGAGCAATTTATGCTATGGGTGCAGAATGAAGATCTCAACCCAAAAGTTTGGAGGGTTCTCCACACGAAAGAGGAAGCGACAGGATCTATTGTGACCTTCTCTCTCGATGACCAGTCTGTGGAAGCCCTCAAAAACAACCGTGGAGAGGCCAAATTTGGTGTGAGGACAGTTGTCTTCAAAATCAAAGGAGGCCAGGAGACGGAACCCCCAAAAGTGGCGAATCTACCGCCCACCACCAGCAGCGTAAAGGAATCGAAGAGGAGAGCGTTGAAACCCTCAGGAGCCTCCAAAGGCTCCCAAGGCTTAAAGCCTCCCCCTCCGAAACCTAAGGCCGTCGCGGGACCCTCATCTGAGGGTACCCAAAGGGCCCAAACGCGACTGGGAGGGGGAATTTAGCGGGAGCGCCGAAGGTACCAAGGGTTTCCCATGATATATGTAGATAGGTAGCTCAATTTTTAATAGCTGAGTAAATATACAGTCGTTTTAAATCGCCGCACTATGTGACGAAAGGCCGATCTAGATGGACAATATTATTTGACAATATTAATTAGCTCTAAAGGCGGTATCTATTGATGATTTGACTATAAATAGCAAAAACAGTCATAATTGCATTTAGTTTTGGTACATTTAACACTATAAACAAAAACCAGTATACGTTAATACACGGTTATAAAGATTTACTACGTGATAGGAGGTCAGCTAAAAATAGCCACGTTTCTAAGAAGAAAAACAAAGCTGAATTCTGTATGGCGATTAAAAATAATTATAGGATGAGTAAATAAAAAAACAGAATGATATTTTTTTACAAAAATATAATAATATAATGACATTAACTTAACTCATGACACAACTTGAATTCATTCATTTAGACTCCTCCGTTACGTCGTAAGTTTCGTATTTCATCGAAATACATTCATACAAGCGCTTAATTTTTTATTTTTGGGATATTTTACCCATTCTTCGTAAAACTCCCTTCGGGATATAAATATTACGGTTTCTGAAAAAAATAATAAAAAAAATCTTGGCATCAGCTTTACTAAAAATATTGACAAGGATCCGCACCAGTCCGCAATTTCTAATTTACTTTGAGCAATATAATATGAATGAGACTACTACTTAAATAAGTTGCAGCCATGGTGCATTAAGTAAAATGTAGTTTCTGGTCCAACAAACACAAAGTTCGCATTAAAAATGTTATATCGATCACATCCAATAGCTATATTTTCGGCAACTGTAAAGTTATTTGCAATGTGAATGAATAAAAATAGTAGTTCTTACCATCAACTTCACGATCCATCACTAACTTTAGCACAATTAATTTTATAAGTACTTTGAAATGGCGACAGACCAAATGCAGAAAAGTGAATGATTTCATTATGAATTCCACACGTAATGACACTTTAAAAATATTTATTAATTTATTGGAGGGTACTAGCACAAAATTATCACCAGAATCGTGACCTCCAGATTGTCAACTATCGCTTTTGATAGTATTATTATAGATTTGAATCAACCCTTTTTGTCCATCTAGATCGGCCATTCGTCACATAGTGCGCCGTGTAAAAATCTACCTATTAGTAGGACTTATAATGCTTTATTAAATAACTTTTACAAAACAGTGGCACATCACTATTAGAATTTCATAAAAGCTGATACAATCATTGGCACCCTTCGAGGTACAATAATTGGCAGTGCCAATCATAAAAAAAGTACAATTATTGGCACTGCTAAAATTTGAAACCACAATAGATAAGAAGACAAGTAGGCATTTTATGAATAGAACTTTCGAGACTGGTTAAAACACAATCATAACATTAACAGCGATTTTGCAAAACCGTATTTCAATAATTGGCAGGGGGTGTCAACGAACTAGTTCTCCATACAAACAAAATTACAATTATTGACACCCCCTAAAAGTTTTTTTCCAACAAGATTTAGGATTGTATTTGCTGCAAAACCCACTATTTAACATCTTATTTAACTAAAAAACATTCACTGACCAGAAATTATCTACAAAATAAAAAGTAATAAGTCGTTAAACTTACCCTGCATTCACAAATTTTCTTAAGGAATCACGCACAAACTGGTTTCTCTCGGGACCATGACCGAAAAGAATTTTTTCTAGTGTTGTCAGTTGTAATTATTTAAAAACTACTATTTAGTGTTGTAAATGAATAATTGAACTTTTATTCTAAATCTTTAGTTTATGGATTTTTGCCGCGAAAAGCTTAATATTTAAGTTTAAAACCCAGAGTGCCAACAACTGGAGGGGGGCCAACATTAGTATAGTTTACCCTACATAGTTTAGGTTTTTAAGGTCATGACAAGTTATCTGTTGTTAGTTAAAGCATAACTTCATGACAGTTGTGATCTGAAAGATAGAAAAAAAATGCCGCGCCTTTAACGACGGCCAGTGCTTTTTAAAGATTTGGAGTTTGCACGCGGTTAAATAAATCTTCCACCTTTTTTTTTATGTGAGAGGGAGGCAACGAGCAAGCGGGTCACCTGATGGTAAGCAACCACCGCCGCCCATTAGACACCCGCAACACCAGAGGAGTCACAAGAAGTACGTTAACGGTCTTTAAGAAAGAAATATGCTCGTTTCTTTAAGCTTTTCATGTCATAATCGGTCCAGAAATACCGCTGCAGGGAGCTGGTTCCACAGTTTGGTCGTACGTGGTAAGAAGTTTCGAGTGAATAACTATATTTATTTTAGGAGTTATCCATTGATAGTGTATTTAAAAAAGAGGTAGATATGCCATCCTTTGACGCACGGCGATTAGAATTTGATCCGTCGAGATATACTAAATCTATGTGCTTCACCAACTGTTGACATTATGCGTCTAAAATGATTTGTGTCAATTAACACAATATGAGCGGAGCATTTTTCGAGCGCTAGTGCCGTATCTACCTCTTTTTTAAATACACTATCAATGGAGTTATCCATTTATGTTGTATTGTTTTATTTTGTACAGTCAAAAATAATAATAGCTGAGTTCGAGTACATATTATAATCATTATTCATTACCTAAACGATATTCATGATATTATTTTTTACTAGCCTTCCGCCCGCAGTTTCACCCGCGCGTAATCTCTTTTTTCAAATATCCCCCCTTCCCCCCACATTTCCAGGATCAAAAGTATGATCACCGGGGATAGTGTAGCTTTCCAACAGTGAAAGAATTATTCAAATCGGTTCAGTAGTTTCAAAATTGATATTCCCGCGGGAATGAGACGTTTCCCGTAGGAATTTTATAGCCTATGTCCTATTCCGGGTTATAAACTATACGTGTGCCAAATTTCATCTAAATCCGTTCAGCCGTTTAGGCGTGATTGAGGAACAAACATCCAAACATCTAAACATCCAAACATCCAGACTTTCGCATTTATAATATTAGTAGGATACGTGTGCCAAATTTCATCTAAATCCGTTCAGCCGTTTAGGCGTGATTGAGAAACAAACATCCAAACATCCAGACTTTCGCATTTATAATATTAGTAGGATTAGTAGGATTTACTTTATTAGATCTAATTGCAGATAGTCTTAACGAACATAATTTTATTTTCCTGTCGCTTAGTATTTTGACTGTCCAACTTGACTGTTTCCCCTTGTGAATGTAGGCCATCCCTGCAGTACGATATCGTAGTAATATCAATAAGTAAAGTAAAATCGACGCAGTCTCTTCCGTATGAGTCGACGTGAGCGAAATATTTAAAAAATGCCTCGATGTCGAAGCCAGGTCGTTTTGCTGTGTCAGCAGTAGGACGTATCTTAGATGCACGTAATATGCAGGTCAAAAAGCTTTTGGTAGCCGTTATACAATAGTGGTGCGTTTGAATCATATCCAACAAACAATATTGTAACAACATATTCTGCGCTTTTGGTAAAGGACCGAGGAGGAAGGAGAATGAAGAAGGAAGGAGTAAAATCGTATTAAAAAAAGTAAGGACTTTATTATAAGATGGGATTGGTAGGTAACGAAAAGGTTTGACTGTTTCTTTTTTCCGGATTTTCCTCAAATCGTTCAGATTAAAAATGTAAGCAGATGTTCAACTGTCTAATACATGAGAGTATGAAGGCATTAATAATCATGCGTTTTGGTGACCCATCAGGTGATTGACTACCACAAGTGCTGCTAAACTTTTCCGACTTTTTTTTTTATGCCATAAAGTTGGCAATCAAGCATACGGCCCACGTAGCATATGAACGCCTGCAACACCAGGGATATCACGTGCGCATTGACGACTTACCTTCAAATATCTCTTTTTTAAGCGGGCCATCAATTTTACTAGCATAAATATACTCACATTCACTGCCTATCATTTCGTGTGTTTGTATATGGAGTACCATTATCGGGTAACATTTGGAGTAAAATTTTATCGTACAGATAAACTTTTATCATGTTGAATGTTGAATAAAATAAATACAGGAGGGGAACATTTCTATGTAAAAACGTTATCCTACTCGTAGGTCATTCACCTTTTTTTTTTTTTTTTTTTTTTTTTTTTTTTTTTTTTATAAAGAGGCTGTCAGGATGACCACACTCCACCTGATGGTAAGCGGAAGTGAGGTCCAAATATAAGGTAGACTGGCACAATAGATCATAGTACCCATTGAGCCAGTCACCCTCACCCTGAAGGCCTGCATAGATGCCGCTTTACGCCCCGCCTGAAAAGCCCAGGATTATAGGAGGAAGGAAACACGTGAGCCGGAAGGGCATTCCATGCCTTAATGGCACGGGGCAAAAAAGAGGAACTATACCTCTTGGTACGGGCCACCAGTGTCTGGATGGTATGAGGATGGCAACGCAGTCCGGCGCGTGTTGTACGGGAGTGGAAAGGGGAGGACGGGATGAGCTGGAATAACTCTTCAGAGCATTCCCCATTATAGAGACGGTAGAGAACACTAAGACTGGCAACGTCTCTACGCAACTGAAGAGGTTCTAGGGTCTTAGTCACCTCTTGATCACCGACAATACGGATAGCACGTCGCTGCAACCTGTCGAGAGCCTCCAATAAGTACTTAGCGGAACCATCCCAGAGATGAGAGCAATATTCCACACACGGGCGAACCTGTGCCTTGTATAAGAGACAAAGCTGCGCCGGAGTGAAAAATCGTCTCACTCTGTTCAGGATTCCGAGTTTACGGGAAGCTGTTCTGATGACGCTCTCGATATATTCCCGTTGGTTCAAGTTGCTACGAACATCGATGCCAAGGATGCTAAGGCTATCCTGTATTGGTAAGGGCGTGCTCTGAAGAGTGGGATGGGAAAGGAAAGGAGAAGCTTTCGCAGAAAACACACACACCTGTGTTTTCTTGGCATTAAACTCGACGAGATTGCTGGCACCCCATTTGGCAATGCAGTCCAGGACCTCGTCAAGCTCGGCGACAAGAAGATTCCTCTTTTCCTCGGTTTCGGTCTGTTTAGCCGCAGGTCTTCCGAAATAACGTGCGTGGACAGTGCTGTCGTCTGCATAGCAATGAATATTACCTAGTGATAACATGTCATTGATATGCAGAAGAAACAAAGTCGGCGACAGTACGGAACCTTGAGGCACTCCGGAATTTATTGGGAGGAAGCGAGAAGCGCGTCCATCACAGAGGACACGAATCCTGCGACCCTCCAGAAATCCCGCAATCCAGTCGCATAAGCGAGTTGGCAGACCATATGCCGGAAGCTTGGAAAGAAGCGAGCGATGCCAAACACGGTCAAAAGCCTTGGCAATATCCAGGCTAACAGCCATAGATTCACCATGCTTCTCCATAGCCTCCCCCCAGAGGTGCGATACGTACGCTAGAAGATCACCCGTGGACCGTTTTGGTCTGAAACCATACTGTCGGTCATGTAGTAGTGAGTGATCTTCTAGGTAGCGGACAAGTTGGGAGTTGATTATCCGCTCAAGCACCTTTCCAAGTACAGAGGTTATAGCTATGGGCCGGTAGTTAGCAGGGTCGGACCTATCCCCCTTCTTGGGAACAGGTTGAACATTCGCCTCTTTCCAAGCCTGGGGCACAATACCAGAGGTGTACGAGAGGCGGTACAGGCGTGTGAGTACTGGAGACAACTCCGCTGCGCATATTTTAAGAACCAACGCTGGAATACCGTCGGGGCCACTGGCTTTCCTAACATCGAGTGACTGCAACTCAGCACGGACATCACATTGCCTGATTCGGATTTCAGGCATTGTGGTACCGCAGTCAGGAATTTTAGGCGGCTGTGCTCCACAATCATCGATGCAGGAATTGGCGGCAAAGAGGTTGGCTAGCAGATCAGCCTTCTCCTGCGGCTGATGGGCCAGCGATCCATCGGGATATTTCAGCGGGGGCAGCGAAGGCTGGCAGAAATTACATTGCACGTGTTTAGCCAGGCGCCAGAAAGAACGGCTACCCGTGGGGCGCGTGATGAGCTCTTGGCCAACACGTGCAACTCGCTGGGCATCTGCTCTGATGTAGGCCCTCTTGGCGGTCTTGGTGGCTTTGTTGTAGGCTGCTTTAAGGGAGGCTATATTGGGATCCCGCAAGGCATGAGCTCTGGCCCAAGCGCCGTACGCTGCCCGTTTCAGTTTAACGGCAGCAGCACACTCACGATTGAACCAGAGATCATCTTTGCGACCGCTGGTGACATCAGTAAAAGGAATGTAGTATTCCATTCCAATACTGATTTCACCTGCAATAGCCGCTGCACACTTAGATGGATCCTTTTCTCTAAAGCAGCTCTGCCCCCAAGGGACGGACGCGAAGTATTCCCGCATACCATCCCAATCTGCCGACGAGTAGCGCCATAGTCTCCGCGTCACCTCCACAGGTTGTGGGGGAGCAGTGTAAGGCGCTTTTGCGCCAACCAGGCAGTGATCGGAAGACCCTATTGGGGCGCAAACCGACACTTGATACCCAGATGGGTGACTCGTCAGCAAAAGGTCCAACAAGGAGGGCGCTTGACCTACAATGTCTGGTATCCGGGTGGGCTGGAGTACCAGTTGGGTCAGGTCGTGCGTAAGAGCAAATGCGTGGGCGGTCCGGCCAGCATGGTCTGTTTTAGGGGAACCCAACCAGGTATCATGGTGAGCATTGAAGTCCCCTAGAAACACCATTTCGCTATCAGGGAACCGCGCCTGAGCGGAATCTGCCGCCTGACTCAGGTGGTCGAAAAGTCGAGTTGTCTCGGTGTCTCCTTTATGGGATCGGTATATGCACACGTAGATTCTGCTCGAAGAGCCAAAATCCACGTGCACACAAAGGATGGAGAAGGATGGGTCTTCAAGGCAGCGGAGACGGTCACAGCAAACGTCCGCCCTGACGAAAAGGCATACCCCGGCCTTGGGTTGGAAGGATTCTTCCAGTACATAGCCGGGATAGTTCAAGTACGCCGTGTCCGCCGGGCAGCCAATCTGTGTTTCCGTCAGAAACAGCATCGCAGGCTTCGCCGTCTCGAGGTGTTGGTGGACGGCATTGAGGTTTGAATGGAGTCCACGGATGTTAGTGAACTCCACCTCAAACAGCGAGTTGGTGGGGGATAGGGATGCCGCTGTAGGACGAGTGCGATGTCGTGTTCGTGCCATTGAAGTAATAAGGGGGGAAGGGAGGGCGCGAAAAAGGTGACTGTTGCCGTGGCAAAAACGAGACAAAGCGAGGAGCTCTGCTTTGGTAATGGACAGTGCGGTACAAAGGAAGCCGGTCCGCCGGACGGAAGGGCCCCCGTACCCCCCCGGAGATGGTCGCCGGGCCCCACTCTAACCGGGCACCACCCGGCACGACGAGCCACCCCGGGATTATGCGCGACCTGGTGGGGCAGCCTTCGGAGGTGGTTAGCCACCGTCGGGCCCCTGTACTATGCCGCGGGCGGCCAGCGGCACCACCGTTTCTACGGGTCTCCCTGGCCGGCGGGCCGACCCACTCTGTCCGCACAATACCGCCGCTAAGGCTCCACTGGTCCGGCGTCTACCACGACGACAGTCCCCCTGGCTCCGGTTAGTACAGTGCTGAACCTGGAACGCGACCCGACCGAGACAGGCCAGAGTCACTTGGCAGGTTTTTCGCAGCTGTATGGTGGTAACAGCAACCGGTCGACAGAATGTCTTCCACCTGAAGAGCAGATGTTCTGCTAAAGCGTCCCTTAGTCGCCTCTTACGACACCCACGGGCAAGAGATGGGGCGGGAGTTAGTATTCTTTAGTGCCGCCCCCGCACGGCACATACCTTTTATCTAAGCGGTTATCTTTTAATGTATTCCAACGTGTGTGAGAAAAATTATGCACTTTTGCAAATTTTAAAAGCTCCGTAAATGATTCTCGGTTGTAGATAACAGGGTTGTTTTTGATGCACAGTTGTTCAAAAATGTTTTTATATTTCTTGACATTTTATTATGGAACCTGTTTGGCCCGCAGACTTATTAGGTTTTTTCAATGTTAAAAAGTTACTCTTCCACCGGATACAAATTTTTCTACCTATCGAGAAGAACTGGCAACTTGAAACTCGATATTACTTTTTTTCAATTCGCAATTTGTTTTCTCATTTTCATACAATCACTTCTTGACTTCTTTTTTAAAGGTTCATTTAAAAAAGAATTCAATAATAGTTTCAGTCCAAGCCGACCAGTCCCCTAAGGCTGCATCTTATTAAAAAAATGGCGTATGTGTCAGCCACCTTTGCACTCAACCACGAATACAGAGTTCTTCGCTACCTAGCAACAGCCAGAGTTTAGATGACACAAATTCCAATTTAAGTTTCAAACTTTACACACATAACTCTATTTAAGCTCATATGATACTAAGTTAAGATATTAACTCCTCACAAAAGTGGCGATGGTGTCTCCCGGCCCCGAACCTCGATAAATAGACTTCATTTGCTTCCACGATGCCGCTCGAGAATCTTGTTAGTGTACCTATAAACAGATTGTAAAGTAGTACATTCGTGCCACAGTAAAACGAGGGTCTAATAATAACCTAAGATCCCTAAATTAGCAAATTTAATAAATAAACACAGACAACCTATTCCTAATCCGTCGTATACATCTTTAACATTTATTTAAAAAGATTTAATCAAAAAATCTTCAATGATGTCGCGAAGATCACTTTAAATTGTGAATCAATCAATCATTCAATTACCAATTTAAACCTGCATTTATTTGGGTTAGTAGTCGATTCGCACGAAAGCGATTAACTTGGTCTTATTGTAGCACTATAATAAAAATAATAATTTAAAAAATACTTCCGTAAAACCGTTTTTTATCGTGTTCTTATGTAGATTTTAATTATGTGGATTTTTACTGTGAAATGAAATTGTATATTCTATTATACATATCTGTCTTCACTTCAAAAAAAGTTTCTTACTAAGACAGCATAGACATGAACGGACATCCCTTACTGCCATTCCGACGAGGTAATGTAGGTTGTATAATAGTGTACAGTCGGCAGCACGTCCGATTACTACGCCCTACATACGTATAAGTATAGCTACGATCGATGTGTTAGAAAGAAAGTGCATTTGCCGTTATTGGTCAGATTCTTGAGTTTAACAAAATTAGCCAAAATCGGAACGGAGTAAACGGGAGGACCAATAAAAAAATATTGCCACGCTAGTCCCGCCCCTTGCGCGTCCGCCGCCGTTCTCGACGCGACCTTGACAGTCAGTCTTCCCAAAACACAACGTCACGGGGGACGTGTGTCGCGTGAAACAAATTTCTAAAATGGCGCCTTCTCGAACGCGAGTGGAACGTGAAAGAATAATTGCCCTTAAGCGAAGTGGTTATGGTGTTATGATTAAATGTCGTCAACTTGGCTTATCGGTAAGTAATTTTAAATATTTTTTCAATGTTGTGATAAGTAAACAGAGTATAGGATGAGAAATTTATCTTTCTGAAGTTTTTGCATTTCAAAACTAAACAAAAATTCTGTGTGTCCTGTGAAAAGGGGTATAACTCGACTTATATCACTTTTGATGTTATTGTTGCATCTTTATCAGAAAAAAATCCTCTATTTTTCTATCTAATTAACATATTGATACGTTTATTAGTTTCCGAGATAGTATGGTACATCTAAGGCCAAATGGCCAAGTTTTGATATTTATTTTTGTGTAAATAAATACATTTAGACTTGTATCGTTTTCAATATTCAATTTATGAAATATAAAATCGTGTGTAATGATGTATCTCAAGTCATATCATTATACACTTAAATTTATTACTTTTTAAGAGGGTGTCATCTGATACATGTTTAGTTATATCAGTTGACACAAAGTACATTAGCACACTACATGAGTACAACTAATGTTATATCATTAGTCACTAACATAGAATAGTAATATTTTCTGTGTAAAGTGCTTCAAGTCGAATAATACCAATAATCACGAGAAATTTAGAAGGATTTTAATACACAATATGTGCAAATTGATACTTCTTCTAAGCGCGGGGGCTGCGCAGTGTGCTAGGGACATTAATTCCCGCGCCGGGCACCCGCGCGGAAACAGTGCCGCACATGCTACAGGGCGAGGTGCCTGCGCGCGCTGCCACAACAATCCAACATGGCGCCCAACGTACATAATATTAGATGTATCATTTTACACAAACTTATTTTTTTTTCTTTGTATTTATAATAACAAGGACTAATATCAATTTACACTTGATAATTGCTACAGTTACATCAAAATACACGAAATGTCAAAGTACGTGCTGAATCCACTATATTTAATATTTAATCAGAAATTTCGTGTATTTACGTGATTAATACTTATTAAATAAAACGACCTTAGATTAGACAGCCCATGAGCACGATTGCAATTCTGTAAAAGAAACTGAAACGTCGATTTTAATAAAAATATAGTAAATGAACCGCAATTTTATCCATTTAAGTTGTTTTAATAATTACGTTGGAAATATTTGATTTGAATATCTATATTATTTGATTTTTGTTTAAATAATGTAAAAATTTTAATTTTTTGTCTCCATAGTACATTAGATAGTTACACTGTCCAATGCGCCAACAGTCTGATCTCAGGATTCGATTCCTACCCGGGATAAACATTCGTGTGACGAATATTTTTGTTTGTTCTATATCTGGGTGTCACTGTTACTTACTAGTGACATTCATTGTTTTGCGCGTGACAGTACGACAGTACGGTGATCTTTATAAACTAGCCGTGCAAATGTTTCGCGGTCCTTAGTTTTTGGGTGTCAAAGCCTAGCTCTATACATTGAACCAGGTCTCTAGGTTGGGTCTTCTTATCTTGGTCTAGCTTATTCCCAGCAAGATGTAAGCATGCGCGTCCTCCTCAAAAAAAAAACGAAATTGGTCGTTACCCTTCATTAGATCACTACCCTTGGTATCAAATAGAGCATTGGCAATTTGGCATTCTCTGTGTCGACGTTTCGTCTGACGTTCAATCTTGCGGCCGCCTGTACAATCAGGCTAGGTTAGTTTAAAAAAACCTTGGTGTTCTTGGCAGAGCAATGAGATACTTCTCTCTGACTCATCGCCTCCAACTATATAAAGCCCAAGTACGGCCTCTCATGACTGCCATTATTGGGTCGGAGTATCATACATACTATCAGCTCCGTCTTTTTGACCGCATTCAGCGGCGAACGTCTCGGATTATCAGCATTGAGGGTCTTACCTGTTGCTAAGATTCCCTAGTTATACGTATGAATCATTTGTACTATCTTTAAAGGCTTTAGCATGAAGAGTATTCCGAAGAATTGTTTAGACTGTTACCTACTGCTGAGTTACTGCATCGTACAACTCGACACAAATTAAAATTTCATCCACATCATCTGGATGAGTGGCGGTATTGCACCGTGCATTTTTCAAGACAGGTCCCGTTTCGTACGACCATACTGTGGAAACTTCCTGCCAGTAGCCGTATTTTCAAACCAAAACGACGTGAGATCCTTCAATAAATAGTTTCTAATAGGGAGACAACGGAACTTTGATACAGGTCCATGGGCGTAGTGATCACTTACCTACCATCAGGTGATCTACGAGTTCGTTTACCTCAATTTAACATTAAAAAAATGCTTATTTTAATATGGAAGTCAAATTTTATTTTGAATTTTGGTAACCGGATGGTATGAAACGTCAATCAAATGTGTGAGGTCGATGGTCTGAATCTGCCTTGGCATATGGATTTTTTTTAGTGCGTAATCACCACGAGCTCGGTGGTGACGGAAAACATCGTGAGGCAGCCACAGCAGGACCAAATTAGTGTGGTTCCCCTGTTAAGGGTTAAGGAGGTCCGTTGGCAGTCGCTTCGACGTAATAACTGGACTTGCCATATTCGGGATCATGGTGCAAGTTTACACTGACTAGATGACTAGTTTGGGACAAAACACTCGGAGAAAGAAAATAATATTTTATTAAAGGTAGTGATATGTTATATTTAGTTAAAAAAAGGTTTTTGAAAAAAAAAACTTTTTATTACCTTTTTTTCTATGTCCTTTGTCTTTAAACTGTTTTTTATATCATTTTACACCAATTGTAATTGAGATATAAGTCAACTTATATCATAATAAACAGAATATCATGACCGTTTTTCTCGTGTAAAATGATATAAGTACCAAAAACTACAACTTTTACGGGTTTTGTGAATACAGTGCTTTTGCCGACTAAAAATACTACCTATTCGTTTTACAGCTTTGGAGAGAATTTAATTTATTATTGACAAAAAAACTCCATAACAATGCGACAATATCATCTTTCACCAAAGCTTCACATCAAGTGTAAAGTGATATAACTCATTTAGTATTATTATACACGATCACTCATTTGGTGGCGTTTGATACAACAAATGGTTTTTATTAAATATCTCTTCCTGTATTTAACGCCTTCAAGCAGGAACTTAATAGGTTGGAAACAATACTATATCAAAACAAATAGTGTCACTAATTTTTTTTAATAACTCTCCTAAAAAGTTTTATGATTTTTTAAACACAAAAACTGCTCTACTGAAAAGTTGACATTTTCGAGATGTATCAGTTTTCACAGGACGCACAGAATTACTCTGAAGATATAAATATCTAGAAAGGAATAATTAAGTTGTAATTTATTTTGATGAATAAAGCATACAGTCCTTTTTTAGCCCTTAGCTTATATGAAATGAATCCTTTGAATTCGTTTGATAGAGAATTAAAATAGATAACTTATTGGTATTGGAAAATTTTAATTATTTCTATCAGTTGTAGGTATTTTGTTATTGTTGTGGTGGCATTAATTAAGCACTCAGAGGCCAGATTTTTACAAGCAGAGCCACACCACAAAATAATATGCGACATGCTTGTTTCTGAAATAGAATAGGTAGTTAATGTTTTGTGTAGGGTATTTAAAAAAAACTTTCGACATCTTGACGAACTCGTTCGATAAAAGGCTTTTTAATTGAATAAGAATCAGGTAATTACAACTTTTTAAATTCATTTTTGGGTTTTTTCTTGCTCATAAAGGTTGTTTCAAACTCATAGGTTTATAGATTGGAGATAATCATAATAATATAATAATATCAATATTAATATCAAAATTTAATAAATGCCTACGATAGAAAATTCTCCAATCTATGAATACCTATGAGTTTGATTCAGAAGGATTAATAGTTTTATACTGTTTATGTTGATGGTTTTAATTTATTCAACCATATGCTATATACACTTCGGTCAAAAACTTTTTAATATAGAGATAATTGAAATGTTTCAGTTTCGATTTTAACAGCTTTAACAAACTTTTAATAATCAACTGTAATAATAAATAATATATTTTGATACCTTATTCATCAGAGTCTATCTGAATTGGAGAACTTAGTCGTAGAAAGTGATATGATCGATTATTGATTTTTGATCGAATTTGGTATGAAATGCTAAATAAATATTATGTTGAAAAGGACGTAGAACAAACATTGTTCAGGGATGAATAGAGCAAGCAGTTGAAAGGATTAAAATGATTTTCAAATTTTTTCTAAGTATTTCCTGCACGACTATTTTTGGAATTAAAAATAAGAATTAATTAAAACCCCAAAGTTGCCGATTCTCAGCGATCCAATATAAAATAATCATAAAATCAGCGATCCAATATAAAATAATCATAAACTTCGGGCTATTTTATAATTATATACTTAATATATTTTTTTACTACGGGAGGTCTTTTTTTAAAGTATGTCTGTTGGCAGATAGACACGCAGCCCACCTGTTGGTAAGCAGCCACTGCGGCTTATTCCATTAAGGGACACTTCACAGGAAGCGTTGCTCAATGTGCTACCAGATTGTAGGCTCATCCGAACTTCTTACATTAATACTGCCAGAACACAGCCAGAGCTGCCAGTCGGACTCTGAAAAGCCCTAGGCGGGAATCGAACCCACAACCTCCGGGCTTATACCTGAGCGGCTTAGCCACCGTTCCACAGAGTCGGTTAAAACTTGGCTGCCTGCAATTTTCCCGCGCAACAACTACCTACTATATTTTGGCAAGTTAGTTAGCTGCGCACTAAAATCAACCTTCTATGTTGCTAGTGTAGGTATGAATTGGCTTGTCATGCTAGCCGGCCTACCTGCCGGCCTGTAGGACCGACGAGTCGCTTTGTAAAATATGCACTATTTTAAGGCTGGTAAGATTCAGTTTTGAACTATGCCGATATTTTTTCACTGTATTCATAGAGATGAGAAGTTCTTTATTGTGAGTTTCGGCTACAAAAAATATTTCCGTTTTTTTCTGTGAAAGTGTAGCGTGTTTTATTTAAGACAGTCCAACCGCCTCATTAATAAAGCTAGTTTATAATCAATAAATTTGATAAATTCATCATGTTTACAGGGAAAAACTGCCTACTTCTGGTTGCGCCGCTGGAACTCATCATCGTCAGTGGTTTGAAAGAGCCACCACCTCAGAGGAGGATGCCGCCATTGTCGCTGTCCAATCCTCCAATCATTTTTGAGCACACGAGAGTCTTCATTTACGTGTTTAATGTAAGTTTATCATAATATCTTTCTAATTTTCTCAAGGTTATTATTTTATAATAGTTATGGCGATGCCAGACTTTGCCATTCGCTTATTTTCTCTGACCTGATAGCCAATCATATTCGTCTAAAGACTAATGGCAAAGCATATCGTCGCTGATAGCGTCCAAATTGTAAAGCCTTAGCCTTGTAAGATAGGAATATCTTTGACTATTTCCACCAAATTGCAAATAATATGACACACGTTAAAACCAAAAAAAAATGAAGACATATTTTTCTACAACTGTCACAGGAAATAAAGCTTCAATGGAATCAAAATAAAGTTCATTAGTTTTGTCTACGCTACGTTGCAGAATTTTTAAAACTTCTTCCCATTGCATAATATTGCTTTCCAATGAATATTAATTTAAGTTATAGATGCACACAATTAAACATTCACGTCACGGCTAACCTGACAAGTATTGTGTGCTGTGTATGCTTTTTTAAAAGGTAGTTTTATTTATTTATTTATAACCGAGCGCTTAATTTGTATGAGTCCGCGCGATCTCATTGTTTTCTTATCAGTTTTCAAATGGCTCCGTCTCCGACGACAATCTTTGAGGTGCCCGACGACAAACTCGGAAACGCACCTGAGGTCGGAAACAACCTTGCTTTTAATTTGTTGTTTTTGTTACAAACATGTTGCCATTTATTTATTATATATAGCCTTTCGCCCGCGGTTTCACCCGCGCCTAATCTCTTATTTTCTGTTATCACCTACGAGTCTTCAGCTAAAGGCTCGTAGGTGCAGGACGCACATACAGAGTCCCGTTAAACTTTGTTATTGCTAAAAATTAAGTAAAAATATTGAGGAATGGGTTTTTATGTTATATTTTCTTGTTTTAGATATCGATGGACACCGCGACGCTGACTGAAGGAAGCGGGGATGAAGTGTTGCCGACCGGCGAAAAACACTTAGATACGTCGATATGTTTTTAGCCAACCTCCAAGCTCCAGCGCTCCTAGGTTGGACTGGTTTCTCCTAGGTTTGACCAAGGCCCTC
The DNA here is from genome assembly GCA_949319885.1 of Mecyna flavalis. Lineage (NCBI taxonomy): Eukaryota > Metazoa > Arthropoda > Insecta > Lepidoptera > Crambidae > Mecyna > Mecyna flavalis. Next base: position 4,250,574 of record OX439413.1, read on the forward strand.
AGGCCATCCCCGAAATTCATTTCAATTTCGGCCTTTGACTGAAATATTCTTAGTCAAACCTAGAGGAACCTAATCTAGATTCGGATGGATAAGGGTCAAAAGGTTAGCCTAGGTGGTATTTTTCTAAATACCACAATAAAGTTTTTACTTTATCAATTTAAAATGCTTTTGAATAAACGGATTTAATACCTAATTGAAGTTTGACTCGTTAAACCCCGATATTATTTAGTTAAGTTTCGAGATGCCTAATGCCTGACCAAATCAGTCTCTCCGAAGTTTGACGAAAATAAAATTATTTAGTCAATAATCGGAAAACGTTATTTGTTATAGGCTTGACTGAGTCGTTATGTCAGACCTGGAGATTGACCTGACCAGTCTAACCAAGGAGCACTCGAGCTTCGAGGTTGACCTATAACAGATACACAAGGGTCAGAGTTAGTTATTCTATAATTTGATTTAATTTACATCATCACTAGATTTTATTCTAACACTAGCCTTCCGCCTGCGGTTTCACCCGCGCGTAATCTCTTTTTTCAAATATCCCCCCTTCCCCCCACATTTCCAGGATCAAAAGTACCCTATGTTCACCGGGGATAGTGTAGCTTTCCAACAGTGAAAGAATTATTCAAATCGGTTCAGGAGTTTCAAAATTGACATTCCCGCGGGAATGAGACGTTTCCCGTAGGATATTTTTAGCCTATGTCCTATTCCAGGTTATAAACTATACGTGTGCCAAATTTCATCTAAATCCGTTCAGCCGTTTAGGCGTGATTGAGGAACAAACATCTAAACATCCAAACATCCAGACTTTCGCATTTATAATATTAGTAGGATGATGATGTTTAATTGTAACATACTAAAACCAACATAGTTTCATAGTTTATTTTTGTCAACTATGTGATAAGTACTGATAAATCAATGAAAATAAATGAATAAGATTCCTGTATTTCCTGTGGTTTACGTAATTTAGAATCTGGTTTTTCTTAAAAGTGTAACTTCTAAATTTTAGTTACCTGGTTTAAATTATCTGTTAAATGTAAACATTTGTATTTTTTTTTTGAATAATATGCGAATTTCATAAGTTGTTTATGTTTTAGTAATAAAAGTTTTTGGTTTAATAAGTGAATTTTATTTTTAACTAGCGGATCTGGCAGCAGTTTTCTGCCAGTAAAGCAGAGCCATACATCACACCTTACACCAAACTTTAACAGACCTGACGCTGCCTGTCCCGAGCTTATCAAACGCTCCACCAATAGGTATTAATTTCACCAATTCTATTGGTGCGCCTCGCTTCAGTGGACCTGTGGTTTTTGCAGGGTTACGCTGAGATTAGTCATAATTTTATTTTAAGATTTCAATGTTAGAAATATTATAAAAATGATTTAACTTATGTTTAAGGCGTTTTTCTTTCGATCTGAAGGTAGCGGGTTCGATACTCGTGCCAGATAAAAAAGTGTGCTTAGGAAACCCTATCCCAGCAGTTCCATCTGATTTTAAGTGTGAGGGAATAGTGAGTGCACTTGTATTTGCGCATAAGCTCGTGCATTGTCATAATATTATATCATGCGCAGTTGGATAATCCCTTTGATTAACAGCTAAATTCGAATTTGGGCTTGGAGGCCATTATTATATTTATTATTATTAATAAGAGCCACATTTAAAATTAAATAAACGTCATTATATTGAGCTGTTAAGATTGCAATCCGGGCTGGATGTTCTGTTTACTACACTTAATTTTTATGCATAGATTAAAGAAATATTATTCCTATTGAAATCCAAAGCGGTTTGTATCGAGTTACCGAAAGTAAACCAACTTTAAACGGATAAAAACGCCATAATGCCTATGGCGATTTGAGATTGATACTTATTGAATACATTACTACATTTCATATAAAACCCGACCTTCTTTTCAAACAGAAATAAACATAATATAGATAGGGAATTATTTTTTCAATATCTCTATAATGCATACGTAGATAAGGCTACAAAAAGGCATACCTGAGGTCAAATTTAGTTAATATTTTACTGTGCTTTAACTAATATTAATTCATTACCCTAAAATCGACAAAACACAATTCCTTATGCTTTAAAACAGGTGCTTTTACGATCTATTTATTCCGTATATTAAACAAAACATTTTATAAATTAAGAGTATCCTAAAATCTATAGGTATTTTTTTTTTTATAAAATCTTGTAAGTTCTCTATCGTTATTAACCCAGCGCGCACAGCGATAATGATACTCGATGTTAAAAAGTATTTCGCACAAAACTGGTCTGGCCACGAGGCGATAGATATCGTTTCAATTGTTAACTTTACAACAAACGCGAGCGACGCTGGTAGTCATTCACAAAATATCCTCAGGCGTACGCGTATTACGCACACACGCATATCTATGTGTGCGGCGTCAGTGCAGCAGCGCGCATTAGAAGCTCCGCTCTTAAACAACTAGTTATCTCTTTCGCGCGATTCTCTCTGTTCAACTTTCGAGGTACTCGAACGGAAAGCGTTCACGTCTGACGTGCTGGCGACTGTACATTGGAACCGTCAGGTGTACTTGGTAATTTTACACGTGCTAGGTCGAAGCGAGAGGCGGTATTGCGTAAATGCTTGTGTCTAAGGCTTTGTCTTCGTGCATTTTAGAATATGGCCCTTTTTCGGATATTGAAATAGCTCTAATGTTAGAATAGATCAAGAATTGTATGTAATAAACTTGCGGCTTAGCCCGATTTCGCACAGCTGATTTTAACTATAAATATATCTTGTCCTGATTCCTGATAAACAACGAATTAAAAAAAAATTGTTTGATTTGGCGATATTTTTTTATTTCTGTAGGTAGATGTGGTAGAATTCGACTAAAATTGTCCAGTAGTTTTGGGTGAAAAAGGTTTACTTTATAAAATAGTATTAATGATTGATTTTTACTGTCTCCGTAGCACAACGTCAGTAACCCCAAATCTCTAGTTTAAAATAAGATTAGGTATTAGTTTGCATTAATAGTAGTAATATTATATTGTTACAAATAAATTAAAAAGGATCATCCAATTGAAACATAGGTAACGCGAGGAACACTGGTTAGTGGTTAAAGGTCATTGTTATTGTAACCTTCCCTTGTATAGCTATCAACATATCGGGCTGTGTGTGCGCGTATTTATTACTAGTTATTACTAGCTTGGTGGTTACGGAAAGTATTATGGTTAGTACGGTAGCTCGCACAGTCCAATGGCTGTGTAAGCATGATACAATTGATTTAGTTTCTCTGTCAAGATTTGAGGAGATCAGATGGCGCTTTACTTCTTCTCCTAAAGCCCGTTATCGCCTCTTTATGCTTTTTCCACTTTGTCATCATCATATGGCACTCACTCCAGTGTAATAACTGGACTTGTCAAATTTAGGACCATGGTGCAATCGTTCTCAGACTAGATCAGAACAAAAAATATCTTGTAGACTAAAGTGAGCTCCATGACATACGATATAGACATGGGTAACTCAGCAAATTTCCTTGCGCTAACTCAGTAACTCACACGCAGTGTACATTCACGAGCATTTACCTACATATACAGACTCATTCAAATAAGGAATTCCCACCATCTGCACGTCGCGATAGGTTAAAAAAGGGCTTTGTTTTTTATTTACTCTCCCTCAACAATATGCAGATGAATTCAAAATAATCTAAACACATAGAAATAAACAAGTAATCTAATTTTATTTACATACGTACATCGGTAATAGGCTAGCCAGAGTCACGTCCCGCACCGGATAGCAAGTTGCAAGTTTCCAATGAATATATTAGGCAGTCACAGGTAAACTAAGTAATACTAGGAGTTAGTATTCATGCGACGGCCGGCTGTAACCCGGCCAATATGTATTACCGTAATACCGGTACTGTTATGCTTTTAATAAAATTCTCTTCCTCATAACTGATATTAAAAGTGTTCATATTACCTAGGAAGTAGCAATTACGCGTCACTTAACTTTATTGCACCTATGAAGTCGTCCGATCTTATTTGATCTAGCTTGAAAATACTCGTAAAAATTAAGAAAATAGTGGTTATACAGGGTGTCCAAAAATGACGTGAAAATTTAGAAAAAGTTTAAATTGGCAATATCTTGAAAGCTGAGCAACTTTTACTGAAGTCATGTTAAGTTTATTCGATGCCTCTTGTGCTGGCCTACCTCCAGTGTCACTGTGACGTGTCATTTTTGGGTCATTCTGTATAATGGTAGTGGTGGTAAATAGTGGTATGGTTAAAAAAGTAAAGTATCAACCTGTTTTTATTTTCGGAGAATGCGTTTAGGCATCATTACTGCAGGATAGCTAGAACTGCAGCCCAGCCATGCGTGGGACTCGAGCGAGACTATAGCGTCCCACTACCCATTGGCTCCCCGGTTACTCCTTTCCACCCGACTGATACGAGCTGGTTCTAGCTTTGTGGGTATACCAGCCAACCTATTTAGAAAATAACCCACTGTAAGGCTAAGACTTCCATCATTGAAATCAAATTGTCGTCACAATAATGTGTTTATGTGGTACCAGCGGTCACCCTCGCGGTCTCTCCCGCGCGTAATTTTCTTTTTCGACGTTCCCCCCTTCCCCCATATTTCCGGGATAAAAAGTATCCTATGTCCGTCTCCTGTTTCTAAGCTACCTTTCCACCAATTTTCAGCCAAATCGGTTCATCTGTTCTTGAGTTATAAATAGTGTAACTAACACCATTTTCTTTTATATAACAGATTATCAAAAATATAAGTAAGACAAAAAATACTTCAAACAGTTTCAAGGTTTTCAACATTGATAGTGTGATAGTGTATTTAAAAAAGAGGTAGAATTTAAAAAAGAGGTAGATACGGCACTGGCGCTCGAAAAATGCTCCGCTCATATTGTGTTAATTGACACAAATCATTTTAGAAGCATAATGTCAACGGTTGGTGAAGCACATAGATTTAGTATATCTCGACGGATCAAATTCTAATCGCCGTGCGTCAAAGGATGGCATATCTACCTCTTTTTTAAATACACTATCAATGGTTTTCAACGTGTTGAAGTCAACGTTGGTTGAAGTACATTAATCACGTTATAAAGATTTTATGTAAACTCAACAATGTACTTTTGCGTGATGACAACAATTATATATATACAGCAAACATTTACGGCTTTTATTGTTTATACTTCGCGGTGTTTTCCGTAATATTATAGACTCGAGAACCTAATTAAATTAACATTCAGATGGCGCTTTCGTGAAATTAATTAACGCTAATTAGCTTTATAAAAGAAACATAAGAATTACTTCAAATTGGAAACATAAAGTTATGTTTGTGTGACAACTTAAGGAAAGTAAAACAATCAAGTCATTTAAATATAATTAACTAATGAAGTTACTAAAATAAAACTTTTAACAAAATCAAGTGATTAAAGTAATGTAAGTTTTACTATGTGTAATTCAAAGGGGCTTCCTTGAATTACACATAGTATAAATGAAAACATATCGAAGGCAATAAGAATAATACCTACATTTAAATACCTATAAAATAATTAAAACCAATTTTTGTAAATACATACCTGCCTAAAAGTAAATACTTATCTGTCTTCCTGTACTATCAAATAATCATTGAAGCATTTGGTAATGTTGTCTTTCTATACAATTATTTGGAACAAAATAGAAGCGACCAACTAATGAATCGATTGTCCTACAAGGCATCGGAACCCACGATCAGTGTCGGCGCATGATCACGCAAACAATTCTATTCAAATGCAAATAACCCATTAATGAGATTGCATCATTGCACCGTGCTATAGTAATCCGTGCACCCCTTAAAGTTCAGTACATACGGAGCGGATTTCACCCGCGCCCGCTGCGGTTGCGGGCCCGCTTCTGTATAATAATATTAATAATGCATAATTATTATGTAAAAAAATTTTCTTTATTACAGCTTGTAACTCACTTCTCTTTATGAGAATAACTGCTTCCATGTTAAGTGTTTCTGACACAATAATTGCCACAATTAAACGCCGTACAACACAAATTATGTTGCTAGTCGACGCATTGAAAAATCAGTAAATACGTTTATTATCAGCACCATCTTGGACGCTACTTGGCGCTCTGTAAAAATTAAAAGCACATTTCACGTATATTAAGTCACCCGCAGCTTGCGCGCTTGTCAATCGATTGGCGGGCAACTGCAGTGGCAGGGAATATTTCGTATTGACTTTAATCCTATCGTAAATCAGCGCCCGCCAAGTTTGCAGGCAATAATGGCAACAGCGACGGCTGCATCCCTAGACAGATCTCTGGTCTCCCAGTCGAAATAAAAAAGCGGTTGGTTCATCGCGGCGGGCACGGTCGAAGATCATTTCGTGTGTTCATAACTTCATACCCCAACAATCGCATCCCTAACAGTGCAAGCACAACTGATCGCGCGCGTTAACGCGACACTAAACAAACAGTTTGCGTTTGTTAACGCTAATTAGGGTGGTGTAAACCCGGCTTAAACGTGCGTACGATTGCCTGCACCGAGCCGTTTAGATATTGTTGGATCCCTGACGTTTGCTTTGGTTGTTTGCAGAGCACGTCTTTGCCCGATTTGGAAAATTGAAAAATATATTTTTGACAGTTAACAGGGCGCATGAGTTTTTTTTTATTTTTTTTATTTGTGTTGTGCGTTTTTATTTTATATTTATTTATAACACAACGTGTTCCTTAAAAACTTCTGACATTGTTCCAAAAAAAAACATTCCTTTAGGATAAAGAAGTATTTAAATATTAAATAAAATATACCAGTACTTTACTACCTACACAGCTGTAGTAACATAGAACTGTTATAATTTATTCATAAATTCTCAAAGACAATTGAAACTCATCACAAAGAGATTCCTTCGGAACGCCATGGAATGTTTAGTGCCTAAAATTAATGCTTGTTATTCTAGGTAGCTAGCGACATTATAATATATTGTCTGCAATGTAGGTATGCATTTGGTTATGACAAAATGCTTTGTTGTCATGGTAGAAAGTTAAACTATTCATCATTTAAATATTAATCAATTTGATAGAACCAACATTTAATGAATTGGTCGGGCGGACCCCAAAGTATGGTGAGTCTATAGGTATATATAACAACATTTATGTTGATTTATAAATAAATAAATAAATATCTCTGGACATTATTCACACAGCGCCATCTAGCCCCAAACTAAGCATTAGCTTGTGCTATGAATGCCAGACAACGGATAAACATTACATATATACTTTCTTTTTTTTCTTTTTTTTGTAAATACATATTATACATACAATCACCCAGACCGATACAAACAGACATGTTCATGCTCACAAATGTTGGTACCGTGCGGCGATCGACCCCGCGACCTCTGGTGTAATAGCCGATTTCTCGACCATTACACCAAATGGCTCGTCTAATGCGTCGTTCAATGTGTGTTATTAAAATAGGTATCTAACTATCTATCTATGCTAAGAAGGTAAACTCATGCTGCAGACAGTTCCTGTCTGTTTGGCACACATTAAAAATGCTATCAATTTTCCAATTCAAAATAGGATATTAAGACAGGAAGGAAGATATTATCGTATCGTCTTGTTAGTTGATCGCTTAGTCACAACAGATGTTTGCATATTGTGTTACTTGTTAGAACTCGATATTGTTTAATGACTTACTCACTAATGTCTTACATCACCTGTATGATACTGTTATTGGGTATTGTTAATGTAAACTATCGTAACCACGGATCGTGTCTGGTGACTGATTTTAGCGTTAGAATCCGTTTATCATCATCTTCATCCAGTGTGAGATAATAAATAAATAAATATCTCTGGACATTATTCACACAGCGCCATCTAGCCCCAAACTAAGCATTAGCTTGTGCTATGAGTGCTAGACAACGGATAAACATTACTTATATACTTTAGATAAAGTGTGCCATGCCCATACTCCACCACGCGGGCCAAGTGCGGGTTGGTGAAGGGGTGCGTAAGACAAGTGACCAACCCTAATGTCAGGCTAGGCTGCAGAATCCGTTCTATAAATGCGAAAGTAAATCTGTCTATTCGCTAAGCCGCTTAACTTGCAAGACATTTTACAGTAAATATAACAGTGTGATTAAGCCGCTGCCAAAAATTTGTAGGTCCTAGATCTGATTCCCGGTTGTGGGTCTGGTTGATAGTACGACACGCAACCATTAGCATTTTGGAAATTTGGATTTCACCGGTACGGTAATCTGGCAAATTAAACTCTTAAGTAGCTATAAGCTCAAGTGAACTTACTGTTACTGTTAAAAGTTTCAACAAGTTTAAAACAGAATTCTGTGTAGTTACTGTTCAAAAATCTCTGTTATATAAATAATTTTCTCCAAGGATCCTGACGCTGCAATGCGGCACATACTCGTATAAGTACCTACGCTAAAACTCTTTATTTGTTTAACAAGTGCGAGCTCTTAAACATTTTTGACGATTTCGGTGGCGTAATGGTTAAAGATAAAGGATAATATAAATGTGAAACCTGAATCAAAACTTCAATGGCAGAAAAGAATAGGATTTCTAACTATAATATGTCGAAAGACACCATAATATGCATTGTTATTCCACATTAGTCCACATGATGTAAGTTTCACAAGGTATGTACGTGTATTGTGTTTAGGCATAATTAGAGCCATAAACGATCGTTTAAGAAATCAAAGTTCATAAGTTTGACGAATGAGTAGTAGGTAGCTTTGCGATTGCGCTTCATTTAGTAAGAATGAAGGAGGACTTGAACTTCTATATTCTATCTCTAAGGCAGACAACGGTTCTGAGACCCTGGTAGCAGGTGTCAAAGGCAGTCACTTACCATTCGTTGTCATCGTTAGTTTGTTCTGTCAGAATAAAAACCTCGACATTTCAGAAAAATTCTCGAAACAGAGAGAGATAGAGAAAAGCAGGAGAAAAGAAAATACACACATTTAAACCAATAGACCCTTGAAACATAAACCTAGTTACAATCTATCACCATGACAACGTTGAACTACCTCAACATCGAACTGAAGTGTCAATCCGTACATATTCAGTCAGAAGCAGGTTTTGCAAAAACATTTCCCTAACATACGTCCAACGGGCCTGAAAGAGGGAACCGTCCGGATGCCGGAATCCCGTTATCAAAACAGTGCAGCCTTCACACTCGCAGATTATCCGGTTAAAACAAAAAGTAACCGGTTCAAACAAAACGTAACCGGTTGAAACGAAAGTAACTCTCGATTGCCGCAAATTCAATTTTGTGTTTTATCAGCTAGACCCGTAGTTTCGGCAATTAACATTTCGTCGCTGCTCAAACTCGAATGGATAGGGTTGCTAGTGCTCGTTCAATTCTATCTAGAAATCGATAGGGCTAGAATCAAAGTTCACATCTTCATCTTGGTACGAAAAGCAAAGCGTGAAACTTCAAGCAATTTAGGAAATATAAAATTTGGTCTGTAATAGAAAGACTATATTTTGAGGAATAAACGCAAAAAAATAGATCGATTATGATGTAGGCCTTATAAAGGCAAGAATTACTTCGCTTGACAAAACCTGTCTGTCTAAATTACAAGAAATAAATAGGATTTGTCGTATCGTCGGTTAAACTCTGCGCGCAAGTGTTAACCGCGTCCTACGGCGGGTGCCGCAGGTATTTATGCACAAAGAATACATACCTCAGGTAGTGACTAGTATTTGCACTATAGTCTTCTCTTAAGACGACATTTTTTTTATGCCAGAGGTAGCAAGCGAGCCAGCTGTGGGTCGCCTAAGGGTGAGCAATCACCGCCGCCCAAGGACATCTGCAACACCAGAGGGATCGCTGATGCGTTACTTTAAGCTCACAAACCAGACGAAACACAATAGTAGTCACTATTATTTCACGCTGGTGTTATGTGAAAGGGTGGTACTTCCCTACTGTAAAACAGCTTGGCTCTACCACTACTTAACTACCACCACCACTTTTATTGCTAGGCTGAAGGCTGGTATTGCTAGAGGACACAGCCTTAAACCACAGACTAACGAAACCCGCTCTGTAGGTTCCAGCCAAATTAGAACAAGGTTTCGCTTCTGAACAAAGACGCGGGTTAATCGGTCGAAGTTGAATCTGCGCTTTATGTGCTAGTTCGAATACAAGACTAAATTAACTTACAGACTTGTTTCAACGTGTGTTCGCTTTTACTTAGCTGCTAATGTTGCAGCATACGTACCAAATTGTTTTTAGAAACAGGTAGAAAATTTAGGAATTTCCAGTATGGTTTGACTTCGTTTTCAAGTGTCAGGTTCATCAAGTTATTTTGAACTGGGGATTCATCAAGTTATTAGGAAGGCACCGACTCGTCCGTTTCGGGTGTATAGGGAAATCTGGGGAAGTTTATTGGGTAGTGGGACAGCAATAGACCCACTCAGGGTCACAGGTACACATATGAGCACTACAATCAACAAAGGTGTCACGACTACATACTTTAATTTAATTAAATTTCCAAATTCTTAATCCAAGAATGTTTGTCTTGGATGGGATAGTCACTACCAAAAGAGCTATAATTGGGCCTATTAAAAAGACGTACCGGTGCGCGGTGGCAGATTTTTCTCTCTGTAATAGCCAGACCATACGAGTATACCTATGGGAATGTTTTCTATGGCCTAATCTGCAACATAGTTTGTGTTACTGCAATTTCCTTTACTGTGTTAAAATAATTTTAATACAGACCTAAACCTAGAAGATATTTTTTGATATTCCTCTGAGATTGTTGATTCAATTTGCGCCATTTTTCTTAGTCTCGTATTTTCAAACTGACATGTTACGAGTTTCCCTCCAGTCTGGACTTTTCGCTATGAAGTGGATATTTTTATAATGTAAACTTTTGTCTGTAGTTGGGAGGGAATTAGTTCTGGATACCTATTTTAAGCGAATATTTATTCTTGGAAGTCTTTAGAGATTTTTCCTTGCTGAAGTCTTTCAGCAAGGAATAATCTACGTTACAATACTGATAAATACTGAATAACTAGGTATATAAATGGTCCGGTGTATGATTTTATTTTTTGCGATTGTCTCCCTCTGTCGTGCAGTAGCTAGGTTACACTTTAAAGCGATCCTGGGTTTAAATCCTGGGTTGAACCGAAATTAATATTTTGACCGCCTCCGTGAAAAAGTAGCTAAGCTTGGGTATAAAACCAGGAGGTCGTGGGTTCGATACCAGCCATGGGTCTGGTCGATGGCAGGACTTTTTCAGAGTCCGACTTGCTAGCGTGTGTTCAGGTGTGTTCCGGCAATATTAATGTGGGAGCCAGTACACTTGAGCCTACGGTCTGGCAGCACATTGAGCGACGCTTCCTGATGAAGTGTACCTCAATGGAAAAGGCCTCAGTGACCACTTGCCATCAGGTGGGCTGCGTGTCTGTCCGCCAACTGACGTGGTATAAAATGTTTTTCTATTCGGAAAATACTTACTTTCCGGAGTCTGGAAGTTAGTGGAGTAAACCGGGGTGGTTTGCCTCGGAAAGTTAAGTAGAAGATTACATTTATTTACTTATTATCGCCCCTATCGCGAGTTTATTGTCATGACAATAAGACATACCTTTTGACCAATAATAAAATTAAATTTATAAGCGAAAACTCTAAAATATAGAAAAGGCTGGATGAAAGAAATGGATCTTCGACTCCATTTGGAACGAATGTAGTAAACTTGAACAATAAATGCATTAAAATGTTTTCGCCATTTCGCTGCTACGAAGACGACATAGATGAAAACAAACTTAACGTTTCCTTTGCTAGTTTTGCGGAAGGACGAAAAGATGTCATAGTTTCTCAAACTTATGCTCCACGTACCTACATTTTCTGATGGAATCTAATTAATACTAATAAGGTTTGCGAATATCACCACTGTGTCTTGTGATAGCATTACTTATGAACCTATGTCGATACGGATGGGTACGGTGTTTTGTTATAAGAGTTTAAAAACCTTTTGTGTAGATAAGATCCAATTATGAAGGTCCAGTGGGTGCTAGATCAAGCTTACGCCTTCTCCAGACAGAGAGGCAGATTTTAAATACAAACAACTTACGTTACTTAATTACAAGATATGTTATCACTTATTAATATGTAATTATTAATTAATAGCGAATGTGTTCATGTCGCGGCTTACCCCATTTTATATGTCTGTCAGCTTAAAATTGTACAAAAACGCATTGTGATATTATGACACAGTTCCAAAGTGATCAGATTTGTGAATTTAATCCTTCTAGCCCCGGATTACTAGACACAATAGAAAATCTATTGTTATGCGGCACCCGAGTGCCGGTTCGGCGTTGAGTGGTTAATCAATGCAATGACACACTCCCAAGTCCCAAGGTGATCGTATTTTCTAATTTCACAAATGCGATTTCTGATCTGTGTCATACTTCACTTTGAGAACCTTCGGCTAAGCTCACTTAACCACATTCGTCCAAAAAGCCTGTATTTTACTTTAACTTTTACTTTGACTTAAATTGCTTTTATGAAATGAAAACTTTATTTATATTTAAAACATCGTGTATTTACTCAAACATTTTAAAAACAATGAATTTTTATTACATTTTATTTTTCTTGACATTTGACAATCAATCTATTTTTATACTTTTTTTAATGGCGTCCCACTTTTCCTTATACTTAAAATAGGTTTTAATCATTCCAAATTATAATGCATTTTTACACTAACATCCCGGCCACCAAGGACATAATTGACAAAATGTCCTTCAATTACATTTTATAATTAACAAATCTTCAAAGACCAGAATTAAAATTACAACCTAGACACACATATTATGTACATATATACTAAACCCTAATAAACTTAATCTTAACAAAATTTGCTTTATAATACAGTACAGTATACTTATGAAAGGAGGCTGCAATTGCGAACAAATGTTTTTTATTATTAAACAATGTTCTTCCACGATTTATTATACTTGTACAGATCCAGAAATTATCCATCCTAATGAAGTTAATTGAGCTGCTAAATACTTGTTAGAATTCTTTTTTATGCCGTTTTGTATAATTTTGCTGTAAATGTCAGCCCCTAATAACATATTTACTTTTTTAGGAATAAAATAATTCGAGTCCGCTAAAGCAACGTCGCCCCAGTCATCTACAGGAACTTATTCTGTAGGCATCGTAGTGGCAATAGATTCCACTACATAAGCTGTCACCGGCATTACAACTTTAGGGTTAACCCTTGATCTTATTATAAATTTTACAGTGAATCGGGATGTCAAAGCCTTGTCACAACCTACAAACGTGATAGTTTTATTTGAGGCAATCTTTTTTAAACTTAGTTCTTGTACCACGTCTTCGGTGATCAATGACACCTGCGATCCCTGGTCCAATAATGATCTCACCGTGCATTGGCTTCCATCTCTTGATTCAGCATCAATAATTGCAGTTGGCAGAAGTATTGCGTTATTATTTTCATGACTAGTCTTACATGGGTTATCTTTCATTTGTGTACTTCTTTTCCTATATGCCATTTTCTGACAGTAAGCAGCTTCTGCCTTATTTTCTGACGATATATCTTTATGTACTAATGCTTGGTGGCGTTTTTTACAAATTCGGCATCTACTTAAACAATTACATTTTTTTGCTAAGTGATTTCTTCCTAGACAATTGAAACATAACCTGTTTTGTTGGACAAACCTGTATCGAGAGTCGTGATCTTGAGCTAAAAATTCTTTGCAGTATGTAATTTTGTGATCGCCAGAACAGAATTGACAAACTATTCCTTTTTTGTTTTGACAAACCATATGAAATGTTTGTGACTCCTTTATACTCGGTTTACTAAATTTAATGTCTAAGTTTTCAAGCGCTCTAAAACGATTAGTTAAAAAACATTTAAATTCAGATAGTGTAGGGAAATTGTCTGTTGGCATTTTAGAAACTTCGGACTCCCACTGTTTCCTGCTATCTGAATCTAACTTTAAGCTTATTATATAAATGACAATCATGTCCCATTGACTTACATTAATTCCTAAATTGGTGAGTGCATTCAAACATTCAGTTGACGTATCTAGTAATTGCTTTATTTGTGTTGACGATTCTAAAGACACATTTTTTTGACTTAGTAATCTTTTTAGTATATGATTGGCAAGGAATCTTTTATTCTCATAACGACTATTTAATAGATCCCAACATACTTTATAATTCTCAGACATAACAGAAATATGTCGTAGCAACTGCTCAGCTTCTCCTACAAGATGCCCTTTTAAATATTGTAACCTTTGGACATTACTCAGTGAAACATTATCGTGAATTAGTGAGACAAACATTTCTTTGAAACTACTCCATTCCGTGTATTGACCTGAAAATTGCGGAATATTTATTCTTGGCAATTTTACATTGCATGTTTGGTCATTGTTTATCGAACTTGCATTTGGCATAGATCTTATGGTCTCACCCTTACAACTAGCAAGTTTTTCTTTTAATTCTGTTTTAAAATCGAAGTATAATTCCTCGGTCTTCTCATAACATTCATTCTCATAGTAATGAGACTTCCTATATTCATCTTTTTTTATTTTACTAATTATTTCGTTGTGTGTGTTGTTATACAAAGCCCACTGTCTTTCCAAGTTATCTAACCGGGTTTCCAAATACGCGGATGTCAATCGTTCATGCGGGGCCTTTTTAAAATTGATTCTGTTTTTTTTAATTTTCTCAAAAATGTCCTCCTGTATCTCGTACAAAGAATCCATGGTTACAATTTAAACTTAACAATATTTATACAGCAACAAATAAAAATTAAAGAAAACAGAACTCTTATACACAAAAATCACAACTTACACTTGAAATAGGTATTTATACAAACACCGGTATTCGAAATTACTTAATTAAAATATAAATACCAAATATCTGTACACAAACATAAAATGCACTTATTACCTATTTCCAATTCAGAAAACAGTTACTCAGTAATAAACACAGACTAAATACCATTACACATAAAATTACATCAAGTTTATATATTTATATATAGTTCATATAAGAAAAGCTAATAAATAAAAGACTTAAGCGCTATCTTCAGAAGTTTAACTTACTCTCAGACTGTCAATATGGCTTTAGAGAAGGATTTTCAACTGAAGACGCAGTAACATCACTTACAACACATATTGTTAGGGAAGTTGACAAAGGGAACAAGTGTATAGCGGTGTTTCTTGACCTTAAAAAGGCGTTTGACACGGTCTCTGTACCTATTCTTTTACGTAGAATGGAAAATATTGGTATTAGAGGAATCCCACTTGCGTTGTTTGCTGACTACCTTAATGAACGTAAACAAGCAGTTAAAATAGGCCAATACATGAGTGATCAATCTGAAGTCACCTATGGTGTTCCACAAGGTAGTGTCCTTGGGCCAACCTTATTTTTGATCTATATTAACAGCCTATGCAGCATGAACATTGACCACGGAAGGGTGTACTCTTATGCGGATGACACGGCTGTAGTATTTACCGGAAAAACTTGTGAATTAGTGCATCAATATGCGGAACTAGGTCTTGCTAAGGTGGCTAGCTGGTTAAGAAGTAACTTATTAACAATTAATATAAACAAAACGAATTATATCTACTTCGCTAAAAACAACAGTACTCAACCTATTGCCGACTTTCAAATAAAAATTCACAAATGTAATTTTGAAGGAGACTGCTCTTGCGGTGTCATAAATAAAGTTCATCACACTAAATATCTGGGAATCGTAGTTGACCAAAGATTGTCTTGGCATGAGCATCTAGAACTAGTAATGTCTAGGATTCGGAAGTTAATATGGACTTTTAAAACATTGAGACAAATAGCTGACAAAATTCTTTTAAAACAAATATACACATCTCTGGCCGAGTCAATTTTGGCGTATTGTATCCCGGTATGGGGGGGTGCCACTAAAACGAAGTTCCTCGAACTCGAAAGGGTACAAAGAGCTCTATTAAAAGTAATGTGGTTCAAACCATTTAGATTCCCAACTACTGACCTCTACGCTTCCTGTGGGCTCCTAACGGTCAGACAACTGTATGTTTTGTACTCGGTACTGAGAATACACAAATCCTTGAAGTATGACGTCACAAAACTGTCTAAGAGGCGCAAGCACTCTGTCGCTGTGGCCGAGACTGTTAAGACAGCCTTTGCAGGTAGACAATTCCAGTGTCAATCGGCCAGGCTTTACAATACAATAAATAAGAAATTAAATATTTATGGTAAAACTAAATTTGAGTGTAAAAAAGTTTTATCACACATGCTCAAATCATTGAGCTATGTTGAAACCGAGGCCATGTTTAGATAACTCTTCATACATACTACAAATCCACTAACACACATACACACACACACACACACTCATACACACACACACACACACACCAACCCACACACGCATACACATAAATACACCAGACGCACAAACACTAAGCAATACACATTTGTCACTGATCCCTTTATTTTTTCTACATAAAATGTATTTCCTTTGTTAGCTTAGTGTAATTACAACTTTGGCGGAGTAATTATCTTATTTTGTATTTACGATAATAAGGGGCAGTCGCAGGAACTGATATGCATATACAATTTAATTCAAAGAGTAATCTTACTCCGTTGACATAAACATCGATGTGTAGGTATGCATTTCATTTCAGGCGATTGCACACCTTGCTATGTAATGGAGGAGCGGGAATTCCTAACACAAGCGCCTCTGCGCTTAAAAGGAGTTCCCAATCATAAATCTGTCATTGTAATTTATAAGATACAGAATAAAGATTTTATTATTATTATTATTATTATATCGTCTTCCGTGACAGTTACTTATACTTAAAATGTTAACCAAATTATAATAATATACAATTTTAATATACACAAAACCTTAAACATAAATATCTGATAATGTCTTTCTTGATAATTGTTGAACTATGAAGCACCACCGCTGGTCTTAGGTACTTCTTGATATAACTTAAAAGTTTTTACTCACAGAATATTTAGAGGTAGTTGTTTCAAAGTATGAAGACGATGACGTCACATCCACGCCTTGTCCCCGTTCCAGGACCGTGTCGCGACCGCTGAACCGCGTCGCTGCTCTCTCTTAATTCTTTCTGCTCGGATGTCTTGTTTCATCAATCCCGTCGCTGTGCATTTGGATACATAAATACCTAACGTCCACCGTCGTGTCTTCTCCGTGTTTTTCGTTATAGTTACTGTTATTTTACTCGGCTTCGAACGAATTAGCAATGTGATGATGAAATATTATTTTCTATCGTAATAATTCCAGAACAGAAAGATTCGGCTTCTGAAGGACCAATGTATTTTACTTTAACTTTTACTTTGACTTAAATTGCTTTTATGAAATGAAAACTTTATTTATATTTAAAACATCGTGTATTTACTCAAACATTTTAAAAACAATGAATTTTTATTACATTTTATTTTTCTTGACATTTGACAATCAATCTATTTTTATACTTTTTTTAATGGCGTCCCACTTTTCCTTATACTTAAAATAGGTTTTAATCATTCCAAATTATAATGCATTTTTACACTAACAAAGCCCGTCTTCCAGTCGGGCACTAAGTCACAATTCCCGGCGCGCTAAGTGTTTTCTGATTGGTCGGTTTTTCAATTTGCCTCTAACTTGGCTTGGCTCCAATTGGAAAGATTCAGTACAAGCTTAAAACTTATTTACGCGGTGAATTCATGTTGTTTCGGGGATAATAGTGTAGTACTTTAGACGGTATTGGCTTTTCGCTTGTTTTCTTATTTAAGAACTTTTGTGTTTGTAGGCTGCCAAAAACGATTTAATCCGAAAGCTTCTATGGCATATTTGCTTTAAATATCAATGGTGTTAGTTAGATTTTCGGATCGAACTGATTAATTTTCTTAGGGACTTGAATGTGATGGCTGGTCAATAGCCACAAGGCTAGCACCGGCACGTCTCAATCGGGTGTGAAGGGGAAACCGGGGAAGTTAAGTGGGTAGTGGACGCTCTAGTCTCGAGTCCCACACACGGCCGCAGGTCTAGCTAGCCTGCGGTTATGGTACATAAACGTATTATTTAACTGATGCCCGCTTAATAGCCATAAAAGCTGCTCTTATTCTCAAGATATAAAATAACTTCTACATAATAACAATTTCTTTGTTTTTTTCAGGTACGTTTATCCAAGACATTAGACCACATAGATACATCTTTGAACACGTAGAAGTGTAAATATTAAAGGTAAGATAGCTGTATAATTACCTACTACATTTATTTTTGAAAACGAAAGTATGTGGTATCCCTTTCTTATGTGACTCTAATGTTTGTTCGAGTGCACTGTTACTAAAAATAAAGCGTATAATTTATTCTCTTTAAGTCCCCTAAAACGCACACAAAAAACAAAAACACTTAAAATTTCTAAACCCAATTCCATGCGGTCGTAAATTAACCATAACTTACATGAGTTATTCTGCAAAAAAAAAGCAGCTACAAAAAATTCTAAACCGACTAATCCTATGGAGTAACAGTAAGTGACACCGTCCAAATCGGATGTAGGGTCCTAAATAACAATCATGGTTCGTTAAACCAACATCAAAAGCATGGAGTAACATATTTCACACAAAAGCGCCCCATTGCGTTTCAAACTATTTGTAGGGCGCCCCCAATGTTCTGTGGATAAAAAATGGCAATTTCGTAACGACATTTTTTTCTTTGAAAAGGAATTTTGAAAGAAATAAATTTCGGCTCAAGTAACATATATAAATTTTCTTAAATTTTTGAATAAATCTATACTTATATTAAAGAGGAAAGATTTGATTGTTTGTTTGTATTGAATAGGCTCCGAAACTACTGAACCGATTTGAGTAATTATTCTTTCACTGTTGGAAAGCTACACTATCCCCGGTGAACATAGGGTACTTTTCATCCCGGAAATGTGAGGGGAAGGGGGGAAATTTGAAAAAAGAAATTACGTGCAGGTGAAACCGCGGGCGGAAGGCTAGTGATTTAATAAAAATATGTCAATAACTCTTAACCAATAGGCGTATGTCATTTTTTGTATCTTTACAGGAGAGCGAAACTATGTTTATTTTTCCCTGAATCGTAAACGATTTCTCTTTTTTATTAAATATTTAGCCAGTTTCATTTGCTTCTGTGCATTTTTAAATTCTTTGAAGCTTAGCCACCCTACAGACCCCTTCGCGTCATCCCTATGCTAATAAACGACGAATAAAAATGCAAAATGCTCCAATAGGCGGAAGAATGAGTCTGAATGGGAAGTGAATTTGAAGCAGGTGCCCTGGGTCAACCGGTTTGAGTCCCGAGCGCCATCTGCCGGGCATGGGGTCTTTATTTAAACGGCTTATTAGTTAGGGAATTGTGCTAGAGCAAATTTTGCGTGTAATTAGGTTTGATTTGCTATCAAAATTTTAATAGTTTTTATGTTGGCGGAATCTTAATACATGGTAGTGACCCTGCCTTTTGCACCAGGGGAAGTGGTTTTATATCATAATAATATTTAACATAATATTTTTATATACTACCATGGTGGTGCTTTTGTCTACGGCCCGCCTGGTGGAAAGCGGTTACCGTTTTTTTTTTTTGGACGCTTTCAACACCAAAGGCATCTTATCCTATAGATTGTAGCAAACGCCTGTAGAAATACCGACTGCGAAGCTAGTCAAAACACAAATAGAAAACCAGAGGCTTAAAACATTTTTTAACTGGAAATTAAAATTTTCATCGGAAATAGAGGCCCAGCATTGTTTGAACCAATTATTTTTTTGCATGGCCGGACGTCGTTACAGTTGGCTTAATCTGGACCGTTTGTTTCGACAAAAGATATTATTGGGTCCTTTACAGGGCTGCCAGGTGAAAAAATCGTACCATTAGCATAAAAATGTCGTATTTCTAAGGGACATTAAAAAAGTACTCATTATAATGATTATTTATTAATACTTTTAATTTCTTCATTTTTTGCAATGTCACAAAAAAATACAATGAGAATAATACTTTTTTTATGTATGATCTTTTTGTTCACAGCTTCGATGGTAGTCGACTCGTAAAAATATGATTTAAATCATACAAATGGCAGCCCTGGTCCTTTGTTTATATCTGACAACCTTTTCTATGTACTTTGAACCGTCTTTGGCTTGCTCCGACAATTTGTGGAGGAACGCTTTGCCGAGTTGAAAGGGTTTTTCGGCGATTTTCTTGTGAAGTTTTCCTATAAATGTGGTCTTTTGCTACGACATTATTGGTATTTTTGCAAAAGAAAGTTATTATTATTTATTTACTTAAACTTAAATGCAATCAATAGTACATAAAGCGGAGTTAATGCCTAATGGCATTCTTTGCCAGTCAGCCTTTTGGCAAAGAAGAAAGAAATAGTGGGCAGTGCGGGCAAAAAACCTATAAACCTATATAGTATAAATAAAATCTTAAATAAATTAATATAACATAAACATAATATATATGTATATTAATATATATCAGAGGAGATTAGCAGCATGGTCCTGACCAAAATGAAGGAGACGGCGTACCTCGGCTCGAGCGTCCGCGACGCGGTCGTCACGGTGCCGGCGATATCATTATTTTTGAACTTAATCTATGATTATTTTTGTAAGGACCAATCTGTAGGCAGTTCTGCCTGTCTCTGCATGTCTATCGAAATGAGCCGTCTCGACTGGGGAAGTACCACTCTCACACAGAAAGTCGACGTATAAATGGTAGTTTTGCGATTATTTTCTGGCAATCGTCCCAACGTTATTATAACTTAACTATCCAAAGTTTGAACCATTGAGAAAATAATGATTCCGATGCTAGATAGAAAACTATTAAAGCATGAATTGTGTAAGGTAAACTATACTCGTAGATATAGCTAAAAACACGACTTCGAACGCACCTTAATTTAAGGACCCCATTGTTAAATGAGAGCCTGACCAAATAGAGCCTTAACTTGCAAACATACACTAATACGAGTAGATCTCCATTTTAATTTACTGAGGGGACTTGATTTGTACCCAGCGTTACCAGTTTTATTTCTTGCCAAGTCGGGACTTTCGTACTTTTTGAGTGAAAAAAGCGGGATACTTCCGTCAAAAGCGGGACATAGTAAAAAAACGTATATAATCAAAAGTTTTCAAATATTTATCTTTATATTTGACTTAAAATTACGTTTACGTGACAATAGATAGCAAAAGTAGCCATAGAAAATGTATTGTAAACTCTTATCTTCATTACGCGCCTTTCTTTCTCAGCACTCTGCACGTAGGTACGGTCGAGTTCTCCCCGAAACGGGGGACTGAGCCTGTCCCGCGCGGGACATTTAATTTTGATTTAAAAATCGGGACGTCCCGCCAAAATCGGGACGTCTGGCAACGCTGTTTGTACCTAATGTTAATATAGGATTGCAGCCTACTTTTGTATCCGTGATATTTTGTATCTGTTGGTAGACAGCAATCTGAAAGGCCCAAATGAGATCAGGTGTAAGACCAAAGAAGAGAACCTGAAAATAAATATTGTATGTTTCTATCGTGAGTAAGTAAGTAAGGTTTTGCTGCCAAAATGTTATGTTTTCGCAACGTAAAGTATGTTGTTGTCCTCATACGTAATAAGACAGAAAAAATACCGATATTTCAATTCGTAAATTCCTTAATTTTGAATGATCAACAGTGGCATTTCGTAACTGGCTACAATTAACTCTAGAAAAAAATAACTCTTCGAAGTATATTTTGTTTTAATATGCTAACATCAAGACTGGACTTTAACATCACTTCAAAGTGTGATCTACCCTTTTATCTACATGGAATCGCTCACAACCGGTAAACTCCGTAAAATTGCCGCAATCAAAATTAATGTAAAACATTCGCAAATTGGATTATGTTAACTATGTGGGTTCTAAATATTCAAAGGGCTTGCCACAGAGCTGCGAAGCGCAGAGGCGGCAGATGTCAACGGTTGGTGCAATTTTTGCTAATTTCTTATTCAAATCCATTCCGCTTTGGAATGTGTGCGCGGCGATTATCGCGCGCGTTTTTATTTGACGTTTGGAAGCGACATGGCGGCCGCTGCAGTGCTGCAGTGTTTGCTTACTTCACCGAGAGCTTGTTGTAGACGGAAAAATTACGACACATTCGCGTTTTGCTGTAGCTTTTTGAAGATGAATGAATTTTAGTAACTCTTTCACCTAATAAACTTGTTTAACACAAAGGGTTGTTTTTATTAAGCTGAGGCAGTTCCGTATTAGGCAGAAGCTAGTAGACATATTTAGAGTATGTTTTGTCTGTTTGTCTTGCTGCTTCATCGGACTATAAGAGAGTAAAGGAATAAAAAATGCAGGACAGAATAATATGTCAACATGCGGTGCAATTTTTGATAATCTCTTATCCAAATGCTGCAGTGTTTGCTCGTGGCATGTTTACTTACTTCTTTTACTAGGAGCTTTTTGTAGACGGAAAAATTACACATTCGCGTTTCCACTTTTTATATTTGCGAGTTTACAGAACTAAAGACTGAATTTTCAAACAAAGGAAAAGCAAATCCTTGATGATATGAATTATGAATCGGTTAATTAATTTTTATGAGAAAGACGATCGATAGACAGACCAAAATTAAAAAAAAAAACATAATTTTACTTAACTTACGATGTGATGTAAAACGAATTCCAAACATTGGGTGTTGTTGTAATGTCACCCGGGAAATAATTAAAAATAGAAAAAAAAAAACACTTATTTGCAAAATATTGTATATTCTTCGCAACAATCTCATTTAGAATAGCAAGAGTTAACATTATATCCTATTGGGTTAATCCTTAACTCCATAATAACCCCCAAAAACTTCAAAGCCCTCGTAATCAGGATTACTCAAAACTAAGACTGTCGTAAACATTGCCTTATTACAAACTTGCTACGGTTAGGCTAAGAACTGAACAGCGTTATTATTATTTAAAAATGTTTTCCTGTTTTGTAAAAAAAAAACATTAAAACTAAATAACTTAAAATGAACCGATTGGTATATAACAAAAATGAACATATTCATGTTCTACATACAACAAAAAAAAGTATTAATTTATGTCTGATTTTTTTTAATATATAATTTTCCAATTACATGATGTAACTAAAATAAATAAATTGTGGTACAACTATGTTTTTTCTCTTTCATTTAACATAAATCAACACCACTATCATCTTACGATGTGTGGGAAGTAAGCTTTGCTATTGCGCTTTGTTGTTACTGGGAAATAATGCTAGATTCACGAACCCTCCCTTCTTCCACCGCATCCTTCGCCTTTCCTCCAAATCGTTTTCTCAAAAGCAGGCAAATCATCTAACGACTTTCTCTGCAGGTGTCTATGTGCGGTAGTGATAACCATATGCTACTATCCGGTTCAGATGCTATTACGAGTAGGATAATACCTTTTGGAATGGAGCGAAAAATGACGTCAACTGCGCTTGACCGTAACGTTGGCAACGCAAAATAATATCTGTGTGTGTGTAAGTCATCACGCAGTTGACGTAATTTTTTGCTTAATTTCAAAAGGTATTATCCTAATAGCATTTGAATCTGATAGTACCATGTGTAAAAACCTGCTTGTTTGCCTCTTTCATTTATAAAAAAAAGTTGTCATCGCAAGCGTGTGTACAAGTCTTAAGAACAAACTTGCCACAATTAGTTGAGAAGAGAATTAAGGTCCCGACTATTTTGCGAGGCTGCTATCACGAACATAACTCCGGGGATTAACCTAATTAATGAACTTCGGATCATCAGTGGCGTTAAGATTTTTTATGCATAATGATTGTTGTAATTTCTTGTCTTTATGTTGGGTGTCCACAACATTTGTATTGTTCATCATCATCAGGCTATAGCAGTCTATTGCTGGATATATCCCCCAACGAGCGCCTAAGCGCATCTTTGGCTTGGGTTCCAACTTCTGTTAGTCACCTTCCTCACTCCACCTAACTTGTATTCTATTATTTTCTTTCACTTGTAAAGCATATCAATTTGATTACAAGTAAGTTCACTTTTACTTAACGCTTTTTTACTTGTCTTTACAAATCATAAAATGTAGCAATGGGATGAGTTGACCGATTCTTAATATGAATTAGGTCAACTCATCCAATGGGATGAGTTCGAGTGGGATGAGTTGACTTAAGAACCGTTGGCTTGGCTAAGCCTTTGATTTTAGGTATTGCCTTTCCCATTCGTATTTCAAGTTACAGGTGCAATCTGTCGTCATACTAGCAGGCTGTGTGGCTAACTGGACCATCCAGCAAAATAAGAGCAAATACACTCCAACTTAAAAGGGTGGCGATTTTTCTGATGATGTGTCTTTCAGGCTTTTGGTTTAAAAATCATTTATTCTCAAAAAGAACACAAGGCGTTCACTTACATGAGATATAACATAAAATTAACAATAAATTTATTTCGACAGAGCATGCACTTAAAATCTAATATCGGCAAAATAAGACATTTGAACGATAACTTAATCATAAATAACCAAAACAAGAAAAAAATGTGGGTAATTTAAAAATAGTGCCGGTTGAGTTCCCTCAAAACTACATCACTTGCACTTGTTGTATGTGCGATTTGCAAGTTCGGTGCCGAACGAATGAGTTGCAATTGCTTTAGTGATCGCTTACTTGGTGAGTCACGTGTTTTTCTTCCAGATAAAGTAGCATTAAAAAGAATTATCATCTCATTATCTTTCGCGGTTTATAAGGAACCCTTCCTCAAACAAATAAAATAAATCTGCCTTGTCTTCAAGAAAGCTTGATTTAAAAGAACCTCGCAGCCCAACTGAAGGAATGTATGAGCGTTTTGTTTACAACTGTTTTGCATATAGATTGTTCTGGCTGCCATGAATTCTAATACGGATAAATTACTGCTTGTATCAAATTTCTGACGGTCGATATAAGGCGAGAGGGTTGGGACGATCAAGATAGGGAGCTTTGTAGTAAGTAGTTCCTAATTGTTGTAGATTTAGAGCCACTTATCAAAGTGATTAACTTATGTTCTTTGGTATTTATGCGATTCCTATTCAGTAAGTTTGAGCGTATACGATAAGGGTTACGTTCCTAGGTGCAGGCTCATCTGATCTTTAAGCCCTTTAATTACAAGTGTACTGGCTACCACTTTAATATTGTCGGAACACAGCCAATGACGGCATATTTAACCTGTGGTGGGTGGTAGCTAGCCAGTCGGTCGCCGAAAAAGTCCTACCACTCGAATCGAACTCACTATCTTTCCGGGTTTTATACCAGAGCAAGTAGCCACTGTTATACGGAGGCAGTCATTAGGCAAGCGTTGAAATTAAGCCAGTATGTACCTATCGTTCTAACTCTTGATTTGATTTCAAGGATGGAGACCTTTGCCCTGCAGTCGGAGATTGAATAAGCTGATAGGTACTTAAACAAACGCTTAGATTAGCAATTGTAATCGTGGAAAAATTGAGATATCATACAATTACAATTCTTCCTTTACTCATACAATATATTTAAACTCAACAGTTTTATGTTGTGTGGTTGCGTTTATTAATAAAACCAAAATTTGAGAAGGTTGGAATATAGGTGTATCTTGTAACGACGTAGCACACGATAAGAATATATTTTTGGAAATGAAATTTTTAATGAGGGCGACTCATTTTCATCATTAGGAAATTGCACCGAGCGGTCGGGTCGGCTTTGCTCTTATACAATATGTTTAATGACGTCAGAGGTATTTTTGTGACCTTAGATGTTATTTTAGGATTTTATATTTCATCTACTTATTGTGTATGTCTTTTTTCAAATGTAACTAAGATTTTAACAACAATTTTTATTCGGAGGCGAATGTCTTGAAACATTTTGACCGCGGACAAGCCAGGCCGCGTCTTTCCATTCTTTACAATGCCAGAACGCAGCCATAGGAAACTGCTCGAGTATATATTGTAAATAACTTTTTTACTAAGTTCTTCCAATCCATACAAGAGCAGTACGCAAATAATCGCGTATACTTCGTAGTAACGAACAAGTTTTTCTTGTTCCATAATCTACAGCGCCAGTGCGCATACGGACTAATCGTGTATATGTCGCGCAGGCAATTTGTTTTATTCCGCCGTTTACATACGCCGTACTGAGAGAAATTAAGTAAAAAAAAACTTTTTTTTTAAACCTGAAAAAAAAATTGCTACAAAAAATAGTATACCAGGCCGGCCTTCATCAACCACCGCGACAAAAAATGGAAAAAGGAAACACGACCTAGCATTTAACTTAATAATATTAATAATGCTCGTTGAAAGGAAATTTTTAATCAAAATAATTATGATTAAGTAATTGTTTTGTATTTATTTCTACCTAATAAAGTTAAAATAAAATTCATACTAAAAAACAAGACTGAACACTTGTCAAGTGTAAGTAAGTTTGTAGTATAGTTTGGAACAAAGACGCGAGAATCCACGATACAAACTATACACGACCAGTACGCAAAATTCGTGTATGCATTGTAATAACAGAGTTAAAAACAGCATTACAATATACAGGGTGGCCCTAAAAATCGTGGATCAAACGAAACAGGGAGATAAAGGGGGTTATTACCGACATAAACCCCTCAACAGTATGACCTCACATCGACTCTACAAAAAATTAAAGCAATTTTTTGTTTTGAAAAAAGTCATGCCTTATTTTGTAATCAAATGGCAAAATAATGAAAACATATTGTTTTTTCTTTCTTTTTTTTGTGTTCAATTATTGTCAAAGAAAGCATCTTTACATAAAAAGTATCTTTACCACTGTGGGGACACAAATTCGTGAGTAATGGCAACTTTCTTAAAAGAAATTAAGTTTTACGAAAAATCAATTCCAACTTCAAAACAGTACTGTGAAAAAAAAATGAATGACCGACCAGTGAACCTGTATCAAAAAAATTAGCCTTTTTTATCACCATTTAAATGAGGTATAACACTTGGCTATTTGTGGTTAACTTATTTTACAAAACTTGTTTATTGGCGCCAAGTCTAACTTTCAATAAATTGAGCGATCAATAAAAATCGTTATTTGCGTTGATTATTTTCACTCTTAAAAATCCTAGAGCTTTAACATTGGAACAAATACCCGGTATCTTTTGTCCTTTTCACACTCGGGTCGGGTACGTACCCGACTCGGGTCGTACATACGATCCATTGTTTTTTGGCTCAGGTACCTAAGCTTGCGCATACGTTTACTTTGGCCTAAGCTTTCCAATCGGACACTGATTCTTGAAGCCTTCCCTCGTCAGCGAGAGTATGCTGACATGCATTACATCTACGGCTTTTGTAATGGCCACTGTAAGAAGAGTGGAGTACAGTCAGCTGTACTCCACTCTTCTTTAGTGGCCATCTGGCGTAGCGTATGTCACAGTTAGGCAAGAATTAGTGTCCGATTGGAAAGCTTAGGTCAAAGTTTGGTAAGAAATCACACAGAGTCCGCATGGCAAGCTTAGGTCACAGTTTGGCAAGACTCACAGTCCGTATGGCAAGCTTAGGTCACAGTTAGACAAGAAATCCGAGTCCGTTCAGGAGACGTTGAAGAGCAAACCGGCAGAACACGTGCGTAATAACAAGCAGGTAGCGAGTCACTGATTCGCCGCCGCGGCGGGAGCGGTGGGCCAAAGTAAACGTATGCGCAAGCTTAGGTACCTGAGCCAAAAAACAATGGATCGTATGTACGACCCGAGTCGGGTACGTACCCGACCCGAGTGTGAAAAGGACAAAAGATACCGGGTATTTGTTCCAATGTTAAAGCTCTAGGATTGTTAAGAGTGAAAATAATCAACGCGAATAACGATTTTTATTGATCGCTCAATTTATTGAAAGTTAGACTTGGCGCCAATAAACAAGTTTTGTAAAATAAGTTAACCACAAATAGCCAAGTGTTATACCTCATTTAAATGGTAATAAAACAGGCTAATTTTTTTGATACAGGGTCACTTGTCGGTCATACATTTTTTTTTCACAGTACTGTTTTGAAGTTGGAATTGATTTTTCGTAAAACTTAATTTCTTTTAAGAAAGTTGCCATTACTCACGAATTTGTGTCCCCACAGTGGTAAAGATGCTTTTTATGTAAAGATGCTTTCTTTGACAATAATTAAACACAAAAAAAAGAAAGAAAACACAATCTGTTTTCATTATTTTGCCATTTGATTACAAAATAAGGCATTATTTTTTTCAAAACAAAAAATAGCTTTATTTTTTGTAGAGTCGATGTGAGGTCATACTGTTGAGGGGTTTATGTCGGTAATAACCCCCTTTATCTCCCTGTTTCGTTTGATCCACGATTTTCAGGGCCACCCTGTATACTCGAGCAGTTTCCTATGGCTGCGTTCTGGCCTTGTATAGAATGGAAAGACGCAGCCAGGCCTGAAGTCGTGTGTGACTTTGGACTACTTCGTCCCACTACCTACTAAGGCTTTGCCCCATGTCCACAGCGCGCCGGACGCCCGACGGCACGGCACCGGCCGCCGTAATCAGTCATGCATGCTTAGCATGCATGGTATTCGTGCGCGGCGCATCACGACCGGCAACCATCATTCCGAAACAACAGTTTTTGTCTTTGGACTGCGAAAGACGTATTCTGCTCTTGTTGCTGTTGAGACGGAGAAGTGTACGGTGGAGACATGGGGCCACGGCCTTAATTGCCCCGGTTCCGATTTACACCCGAAGAGGGACAAGCCAGTATCTTGTGGCAATTAGCCGCGAACAATCAGCTATCAAAACATCTTGGTAATTTTGTAATCAAGATTATTGTTATATGTATATACATTTTAATTGCGTTAATAACTCACCGCATAAAATTTGAAAACAATAAAATTCAAAGTTATTTCATGATTACTTTTGCTTTGTACGAGTGAAACGTCGGGTTAAAAATGCAGATTTTAATAAGAGTCGAGTTCATCCTTTTTAGAGGTAAAAGGCATAAAAAGTGTCGCGGCTTAATATTATATTATTTCTAATGACACAGAGCTATCTCAAAAGTCAAAACTGTTAGACCTTGAAGACTTTAGTACCAAAGCTGTCTTGTCCCAAAATAATCGCACCATAAAAAAAGACTGCAAAATGATAAACATGTAGCGAAACCAAACCGCAAAAGGCGGCTTTTATGTCCTCAACTTTTTCCCATATTCGAACGAAAAGGCGTATACCATACGATGTGTGGGCTAGTAAACGTGTTTACAGCTCATTGTTGGGAAAAGGAATATTTGGTCCGACGTTTCATAGTGCATTGTTCAGAGGCAATTTGCACTCATTATCACGGTAGAATCCCGGACGGGTGGATTCTTGGAATTAGGGTTACATGCAGCAAGGAAATTAAGGGGTTATGAAGTTTTTGTAGCGGGAAATGCAAGTTTTGGTCGTGTTTTCAAAGATGGGTTAAGTTGGTTGGGAGTTTTTAACTTCAAAAATGTTTGGCAGTTTGAGGTTGATTCTAATTGTGGTAAAAATGTCCATTCTGATACTTGTTAAAATTCCTCCCTTCTCCCAAACCAAACAAGCACGCAACACACATAATGGAGAAACTTAACTTATTAAAATAATATAAAGTTGAATGTTATTCAGGTAATATCATACTCCTTCAATCATGTTAAAAATGTGAAAACAACGTACAAGAACGTAAACCAAACTACCGATTGCCTTACTTTAGAAACATTTTTTATTCACTCAAATTAAAAGGAAATCAACCTTTTCACCAAACCTAAAACAAAACGTAAAATAATTAAAACCGCCTCATTACCATTCCCTGAAATATACGAAAAAAACTGTTTACGGTTTCTCGAAAGCATGCCATTCCGTGGCCATAAAATACCCTTAACCCAGTAAGTGTTGAAGTAAAACGCTAAAAGAAATTTGCTTCACGCTATCTGAAAATCTCTATCCCATATTTCTCGCGAATATCGTGGATAGACTCGATTCTTGGAGAAACCTTGGCACACCATTCGGGCTGAGTGCGGAATGTATTTTGTTTATTACTATTGCCTGTATTCGTAGCGAATGTTGCAAATTGGAATGCATTGAAAGTGATGCATGAAATTGTGGCGGATATAGGCCTGGAATTCTTAACGTGAGCTTGAAGTCTAATTATATATTTTTAAATCTATAAAAAACATGGATCGACGAATCGATCCTTTTCGTCTCCAAATCGTTCTTACACATTTTGATAGAAATTTTCTGTTTTATTAAACCGACTTCAAAAAAAAAACAAAAAAAAAACTACCTAAAAACACTGAAAAGCAAAAAATAATTTTAATAAGACATTCATCAAATGCGCTTATTGTCTAAGCCTATTAATAACATTAAATTGTATTTACGTGCTAGGTAGGTACCTACTAATCTGTTTGAAGTCGGTGCCAAGCCAAATAGTACGTACCCAGACTACGTACCTACGTCCGCGGATTATTTGTAACCCTGTATAATACATAAATTATTAGGTATGTATAATTTTTCATTACTTTTGGCTTGGCACCGACTTCAAACAGATTAGTAGGTACCTACCTAGCACGTAAATACAATTTAATGTTATTAATAGGCTTAGACAATAAGCGCATTTGATGAATGTCTTATTAAAATTATTTTTTGCTTTTCAGTGTTTTTAGGTAGTTTTTTTTTGTTTTTTTTTTTGAAGTCGGTTTAATTTTTTTTTTTAAAAGTTTGTTTATTTTTCTATTTTTAGTGTGAATAATACGTAGGAGTGAGTAAAACTCTCTCATAATATTGATAACGAAAATACGAGTAAAATAGTAGAATTGTATTATTTGACAATATTAGGTATTCATTAAGTGTTCAGCACCATTCAGTAGACCAACTAAAGATGCAGCCCGCAAGAGGGACATAAGAATTAAGAAGTCGTACCCTTTAGCTTCCATCATCATAGTTGTACCTTCCATCATCAGCTTAGCTCCAAAAGTACATGAAATACAACTAACGGTCCACATATTCCTACAACACTGAAATAATTAACCCCTAACTCCTAACCGTTAAGGAGTTGTACCTTCCATCATCAGCTTAGCTGCAAAAGTACATGAAATACAACTAACGGTCCACATATTTCTACAGCAATGAAATAATTATCCCCTAACTCCTAACCGTTAAGGAGTTGTACCTTCCATCATCAGCTTAGCTGCAAAAGTACATGAAATACAAATAACGGTCCACATATTCTTACAATACTGAAAGAATTATCCCCTAACTCCTAACCGTTAAGGAGTTGTACCTTCCATCATCAGCTCATCAACATAAAGTGATGTCTATAGGACGCAAAAACTTAAATGGCTTCAGAAAAAACAAGTAACGCGTAGTGTGCGCCTATAAAATTTGAGGTTTGCCCTTGATTTTCCCGGGATCCCATCATTAGATCCTGACATAGTGACAATGGGACCACCTCGGAACTATGCACTTTCAAATAAAAAAAGAATTATTTAAATCGGTCCACAATTGACGGAGAAATCGACGGACATACATAAAAAAAAAAAAAAAAAAAAATACATACAGTCGAACATAGAACCTCCTCCTTTTTTGAAGTCGGTTAAAAAATAGAAATTGTTTTAACCGCAGGGTAAGGAGAGACTTACCGCCGTGTGTGGGACTTAGGATTAAAACAAAGACATTTAAGATGGACTTTTCTCACTTATTACTTTTTTAAAAACCTTTATATAAAAAAGTTCGTTTCATCTACTTTATATTGAAAGGCATCAAAAAACCAGGTCCCATTATTTTATTCATTAAATTCATTCCTTTGAAAAGTAGTCCCTCTTTTAATAAACTCAATTTCCCTAAAAGTGAAAAATACACTTCTCTGCTTCATAGCGAAAACAAACAGAGGTTTTAACCTGAATTTGAAATTTTATAAAATATTAATTCCCTTTGCAAACAAACGGGTATAGGGAAGATTAAATAACAAACAGACCGCCTTTTGCAGAAAGAAGCCTTTGATTCAAAAATTATGGGAAACATCTTGAATCCCAGAAATATCCAAGTCAATTGCGAACGTATACTTTTATGAATTGAGTTACTAAGATTTCAAAAGGATTTCATTAACTAAAAATATACAAACCAGGTGATTAAGGCAGTATCCATAATTGTAATGATGAATAGAGGCCTTTGCCCAGTACATTAAGTAATAAAAGGTATTTCGGAGGTCAGATGGCAGTCCTTTCATTGTTATAACTGGACTTACCATATGCTGAATCATGGTGCAGGCTTAACCTAAATAGATACAAAACGCTCAAAGAAAGAAAATAGTTAGTAAACTGCAGAGTGAGATAATCTTTTTATGCTGGAGAGTGACATAAAAATTAAGTAACTTTTTATTCCGTAAAATTATTACACTCTTACGGGATAACATCGTATATCCACGAGTGCGAATCCACGGGCTAGGATAATCCTCCCGAGTTCTAAGAACTTATTGGCTTGTAACGTCTATCGGAATACGCTTCATACTATGCTACATACACATTCAGACGTAGCTCGGAAGATTTTCCCTTTTCGCTGACGTCATGATACGTGACACTCATACGTCAGTCTTAATCAAAATTCTAGGGAGACCGTCAAAAAATCGACAGCTAAGATAAATGGCCTACCAAATCACGACTGTTCTAGAGTTCCTGAAATGGTGTAAGCCTCCAACGCCATCTATTTTGTTGTCAAATTACAGGCGGTGTTAGAATGCAAATTCGCCCATAAAGAAACCTGGCATATCGCGAGTTGGCTCGTTCACTCACTACAGGCACAGTGGAAGAAAAATCAGTAAGGTAACTCTGTAATAACAGACATGGTGGACCACAATGCTTCTCTTAGGTTGAATACCTGAGAACAAAAAGTACTCCCATTGGCTGTTAGTGCAAAATACGTATAATCTAGTAACCGTAAACCTAGAATTTCTGGAAGTTGCTGTTAAGTTCGACTGTATCACTAATTAAGTTATTAAACGTATCAATATGTCAATAGTTGATTCAGATACCCAAGAATCAAATAACACACTTGAATGTCAGATCTATGTGTGCAACTACTACTATTAATTATGTAACATCGAGATGTCCCTTTTGCTTCTTTTTAATTAAAAAAGTAGTTAAGATTACGTTCGCTAGGTAGGATTTATGACCTGATTTCCTGCGCACTGTAAACAAACATATTTTAAAACTGAGTTAGTGAGAATGTAGCTTTTCAAAGCCCATTATTTATATTATCTTGTTAGATAAGATGTACGAACACACATTTTATAGAGTGTCTGGGTTGACCTCGCAAACTTTAGGGGCAGTTCTCTAGTCATATTTACAACTACTTTTGTTTGGAAAGTTCGTCCCTTACGGGTCGGTTGATGCCTAGCAAATGGATGTCTGTATTTGTTTTTGTTAACTTCGTATGTATTCGTATGTTTCTTTTTCACTTTTGGTGTTACTTTGTTTATTTACTTCTTTTATTTAGTATAACCTTCCGCCCGCGGTTTCACCCGCGCGTAATTTCTTTTTCAAATATCCCCCCCCCCTTCCCCCCACATTTTCGGGATCAAAAGTACCCTATGTTCACCGGGGATAGTGTAGCTTTCAACAGTGAAAGAATTATTTTTGTTAAATTCTTTTGGACTTCTTTTTTTTCCTTCTAGCATTTCAACGTCAATGGTCTGTTGATAAGAAATGCCGCTAGAAACTCGAATTCAGCCTTTTTTATATTATTTATTGAACACAAAAATGATAGGCTTACTGGATATTCCATTTTCCTTTTCATCGCCTTCCATAAATTGGAAGCAAATTCTTGAAATAGTATATATCCGTTATTTCACCTATGCTTAACTGATTTACTGTTATTAATAACACTGTGGCAAGGCAAAGGAATTTAAACCACAATGCACAGTAAACACAGTATGAGCGGTCGTTACTTTGAAGAAATACTAATAAACGTTGTGTTGGCGTCATAGAAACGCATAAGGCGACACTTCATGGAGGAAATACCAGCTGAGTGGAGTAAGGTTGGAGCAGAATAATTTGGACAATAGAAGTGAAATGGGGTAGGGAAAATGCTCACAATATTAACAGTCAGGTATAAATTAATGTCTTTGTGGTTTAAGTAACAGGTTATGATCTCGGAGTTCTAGGCTCGCTTCCCGGGTTGGATTTTTTGTCAGATTTGCCTAACGTTGTCTATCTTCGGTCTGCTTGGTAGCGTTCACGTTGAGTCTTACCAGAACGCAGGGCCAAGGCGGGAATCGAACCCATGACCTCCGTGATTTCCGACCTAAGTTCGTTCGGATTCGTCGTGTTAATTATTAAAGCATTAGCTCAGACTATGAAGGACCATGGGTATGAATACCGTCTGATATCGGAGATAGATTGATTTTTTTAAAGGACCTATACTAGTAACAATTGTGCATGAGCTTCGAATATGCGGTTACATTTACCCGCCTATTAAGACCCTCGAGCATACGGCATGACACAAACATGATATACAAGACAGGAGGTATTTTTCATTACATTTGTTGATATATGGACCAATTTAGTCGCAGGGAGTGAGGTAATAAGATGCCTCTTACGCGAATGAGGGGTGAATTGTGGTAATGGCACCCTGTTACATTACAATCGAATGTTATCATGAGGGTTATGAATGTTATGAGGTCACATTTCGTCATCCGGTTTCTCGGTTGAATCTTCTATGCAACCTTTATTTAACCTTTACAGAATATTTTCACTCCAAATGGAAATGTTATTATAATTTTGTATAAATTCAAAAGGCTTTACATCAAGCCATGAATGTGAAAAGCTCAAATAAAGTGAGTCATACTGTTTACTATTGAGTTCAGGGATTGGAAGGTAATAAGCTGCCTGATGGTAAGTGGTCTTGTCGCCTTTGGACACTTGTAAAACCAGGGACACATGAAGAAAAAAAAATATTTTTTTTCGGAGGAGAACGCATTTACGCGCCATAATCGCAGGCTATTGACGCCTGCGGTCGTGTGTGGGGCTCTCGAGAAGTCGTGACTAAGTCCTACGACCCACTAAACTCCCCCGGTTTCCCCTTCACACCCGATTGGGACGAGCCGGTGCCAGCCTTGTGGCTACTGACCAGACATAATTATGAAGAGATAACATAACGTTAACATTAAAAACCACAATGCCCACCCAATTTGCCCGCGCTGGAGACTTTAGTCACCAACAAAAACATAGCACAGCGGTTATGAAGTGCTATGGCCACCACTATACGTTACGTAAACAAAACTAAATTCCTGCATACTCCTGTATCTTAATTATGGTTTCAACGCGATTTAATCCAAATTTCAACTAAAATGCAAATCCCACAAAACGCTTCCGTGTGTAAACGTATTTTTGACTCGCCATTTAGCGGGAATTTCCCGACTTATCTAAATAGGTCAACGCACAATGTAAATGCCTTTGCGACGGTCAGGCACACCGCTGATGTCCTGAAGTAATTACGTGGAATAATTGGGATCTCCAACCTACAGAGATCTTAGAGTGATGATGAAAAGTTCACGTTAAATCTGTTAAATGATTTACGAACATAAATTAATCTCAGGCTATATAAAGGAGCTAACTAACGGAATGGTTTTAAATGTCGCAGCTCATAATGGAAGCCGATCGAATCTTGGACGATAAATAAGATCAGAAAATTATATAGCTCTTTTAAAAGCCTCTTATTTCGAATCTAGTTATTTACGAGTATTACATTGAAGATTGATATCTATTTACTGGATCATGACTCCGCAACCGCTAATTCATTAGACAACTCCCAGTTTCACTCGCTGCAACAATGTAAGCACTATCCGGCTCGAAGGACCACGACACAAATATTTCGCGATAACCACCGACCGTAACGTGACATCCGAAATAAAATATGAAATGCTCTGGGAAAAACCGTGTATTGTGCGGCCAACAATTGGAACATTGTAAAAATTGGACTCCTAGCACATCGATGTTGGCAAAATCGCGGAACGATGACGCGTATGAATTTTTAACGACGGCAACATTTATTCTGTTGCGATTGTAAATATTGTGTACTGGAACGGTAACTCTTCGCTCTTGTGCCATTAAATATTGGGAATCGTTTTTGTGTCGGTATTTAATGTATTAACATGTTCTAGTTTTTGCGTTGTTCGACAATGCTTGGTGGCACTTGGTTCACAAAAATAACGCGTGTATTGAATAGCATGTCAAAATATGATGTATGAAACGACAAAATAGTTTTGAACATTTGTGCTTGGTTTGTATTTAAATAGTAGCAGTGTTACGCTTAAATTGATACAGATATTTATTTTATTAATCATAATATTGTTATACAATTTTTATGTGATATTCAAGTTACTTTGTCTTATTTTCTTCGATTCGAGGACTTAACAGAGAGAAAAAAGAGTACCTACACCTGTGCTTACGTGGTGACTTTTCAGCACAAGTTTTACCTTGGTGTTGCAAATGTCGATGGGGATCCAATTGCTTGTTTGCCTCCTTTTCTTATAAAAAAAACATGCATAGTTGACTATTAAAGTTATTTAAAAGGGTTTACAACCTGTACTGTACTAGAATAATATCATGCACTACAGAATTACTTAATCCATGAGATTGACAGCTGTAGCTTTGGTTAGAACTATTACTCTGAATCTGGCAACACAACGTCAGTTGTCTGAATGCAAACGTCCATTCGATTCATTATTGGCCCGATTAACCTGCATTAAGAGCAATTGGATGGTCTAAATTGATCCAGACAGACGTTGTGGCACGAGACAATGATGACGAAGACGGCTGCTGAATGAATTAATTAATGAATGGAGACTGATGGCGGTTGTGGGTTATTGAATTACTGTTATCTATACAGTAAATCAGTGCATGTATGTATCTCTGCGGAAATAGCTGAAAGGTGTGGTATTTCGATGGCTCAAATCTTCGCGTGCATCAATTCTATGCGTGTGGGGACTGTCCCATTATGTAGTGATCCTGCCTTCTTAATACGACCAGAGTTAGATACTCATCTCTCCTACGTATCTTAACTTTAATGTATTTATTGGACATTTGTAGCAAAGCGCCTTTTTTACATCTGTCTCATCGTCATTATCATCATCAGCCTGTTGCAAAACACCCTCTCCCAATGCGCGTTACTTTGCTCGATCTTCGATTGTTCACATCTAGCTCCTTTTAGCCACCTTCTGTCACATGCTAGTCGTTTTACATCGTGTCATGTTTGTAGAACTTTTTCAAGTACTGCCCTTTCATTTGTGCTCTCTAATATGTCATGCGTAGGAAGTTCATTGTTAAGATTATTCGCCATACTCGGAAAATATCCTAAATTTAATTATTGGTATTAGCAAATGTTACCAGAATTTGCCAAGAAACCATTACTATTATGTATTCCCAATTAAACGGAATTACATTTGATATATCAGTTTCCAGTATTGTTAACTGTTATGCTATTATTTATAATGTAAACTGCCCGAGACCATTATTGACATACGGCCGAAACAAGGTCCTATCTAGAGCTATAACTTACTGAAGTTGGACGGAATTGTAATTAAAATGGAACATTTGAATCCATTGTCTTGTGTCAGTACTAAATACTAAGTTGAATTTGTCTGTGCTGTGTGCTTTGCTGTGTAATTCACCTTTCAATGTGGTCAAACTCGTATCAGAGATTTTTTAGTAACAGTATTCCTTGATTATTAGCTGTAAAAGTTATATAAATTGCAGTTCTGTATCATCTCTTTTCAGTACAGTAAGCGCACCATAATCGTTCAAAGTCTTAAATGAAATATATCACTTAGGAGTAGGAATTTGACAGCAGAGAGCGTATGTCCCGCTAACTATACGTACAGGTACCGGCAAACTTGTTGAATATCGGTTGACGGAGAGGAGGAAAGTTCGCGCATGTGCACTTGCGCGTGACCAATTACGCGCGCAAATCTCCCGAACGCCCGCGCGCGCTATTGGTTAGAGGTATGCTTCTGACAAATAGCGCGCAGGTGTGTCAAAATTCGTGTTCTACGCAATCCCCACCCGATATTCAAGAAGTTTGCCAGTACCTGTACAATCTTTTACAAAAAAAGTATTTCCATACTTTATCTAGTAGTCACAGGCTTTATCTAGTTTGCCTGAAGAAATAAAATTCCCATATTCGATCCCCGGTTAAACCAGACCAAACATAATGCGTGTGAATGTGGTACAGTTAGTTCTTTGTAGGGCATTACTCATCCGTCTCAATTGTCTCCTTCTATTACCAGTAAGTAGACGTAATGCTACGAAATTGTCGCTCTCATTTTTTATATAACAAATCACCGTTTTTTCATCTAGTCAATTAGGAGACTCCAAAGTTAGCCACAGTGTAAATAAGATAGTACAGTGAAACAATAATAGTTAATCTATAAAGTATGTTTACATAAACATTTCTGATAATTAATTAATTACATAATAATATATATAATGTTTTTGCAGACCCGTTTTTCCTTTTATCCTTATTAAATAAAAAGACAGACCGATAATAAATACTTACTCTGTAAATATTTGTTCATTTTATTATTGATTCGACTTTTAAATAATGTTACAAAATAGCTGTTAGTTCTGAATTATTGTCATATACTTCCATTTTCTTTGGCATCCAACAAATCATTTTTATTTTATGATTATTCCTCGTGAATGGGATTCCAAATTATTGCAACTGAGAATAGTGTTAAACACTATACATCGGGAGTAAAGATGTTCGTCGTTCTAATACCCATTAAACAGAGAAGGATCACTACTAATTAGGCAATGGACCCATTTCATTATTTATTTATAAAATAAAGTTTTTGTAAATAAATAAAAATAGGCTAGTAAAGGCGGAATTTATGCTAAAGTCATTCTGTACTAGTCACCGCCAGTACGTGAAAAAATCCCTCTACCAATGGTCCAAATCGATTGTCGAAACTTTCCATTCTTAACAGACATACCTCACTGTTTCTGTTTAACTTTGATTTAGCGGTTAATTTAGTTCCCTCCCTGCCTGTCTTCATTCTGATGACTCCGCTCCTTCAATTAAAATCGAATTTATGTCCCCTTTCGCCTCATTATCAGCCCTTCGAATATGAACCTAGCCTGCGCTAAACGATGGAATATTTTAATACTTGTTTGCATAATTATTGCGTTGATTTTGCCTTGGATGTGGGAAAACAATGTTTTGATGTAAACATGATTTATAATCAATTAATCCTTTAATGTTACTTAGTAATCATGACTATGATTTTAATAAAATATTAAACACCCTAGGACATAAATCACACGGCGCGCTCTTGCCACAAACTTATATATTTTAAGAGAGGTGGAGAGAGGAGGTCTAAGTGTATCTTGGCCCTGTGGATGGGGGCCTTAGAATACCTCCACCTTACTAACCAGTGTGGGGTTAGAATCCCCGGGGACCGGGGATAAGAAAACGGGGACCCCAGGTTTTTTTTTTAGTTGGTGCGAAGGCTGGGGATCCTTAGTACCTTTCAAGCATCCCTGAGTACGTCAGCAGTGTGGGGTGGCCTCACATTGTCGAACTTCAAGAGGAAACGGGGGAGACCATGGCTTCCCTTAAGGAGCACTGCACTGGATTTTTTGTCAGTACGTTTTTGTCAAAAGGCAAATCTGACATAATCCCAGCTGCACCTCCAAGGTTCCAAGGGGTATCCATAACTGATTTGTCCACTATAAAAAAAGGTCAAAATGTGTTTTCCACTTGAATGTGCCGCTCGTCGGGAAAAGGAACTTTTTTAAATTAAGTCAGTTGGCAGACAGACACGCAGCCCGTCTGATGGTAAGTGGCCACTGCGGCCTATTCCATTGAGGGACGCTTTACCTGGAAGCGTCGCTCAATATGCTGCCAGACTGTAGACTCATCTGATCTTCGAACCTTTGATTTTACTTGAAATCAAAGGCTCCGGTAGTATTATTGTGTGAGCCAACAACACAGCCAGAGCTTTTATGTATATATGGGTGTAGGTATGTAACTCCACCTTACAGTAGACCACAATGAAGAATCACTTCATAACTGTTGTGCTATATTTCTGTTTGTGAGTAAGGCCTCCAGAGCTCAATTGGGAAGGGCTATATTTCAACAAAATTAATAATATCAGGTTCCGAGACCTCCAGATTTAATTTAGAAGGCGTCCAATGAATTTTGTTTATACATTAGTCCACGAACATCTCTGCCAAAGGAATCTGAGTCTTATTCCTTACTTATAAGAACTAGGACAATAAGCCTATTCTATGTTCTTCGTATGAGATACGTAATAACATTATACCACTAAAACCTTGCTAAGCTAGAATTACGTACGGCCTGCCTAGGGCTGCCAATCTATTGTTATTTTTTTGTTCTGTCCCAATGGTCGTAGCGAAAATGTGTATTTATCTTACATTGGATTAACTTTTATCCTCTTAAGTCGTATTTATTACAATATCGAAGGTGTTCGATTAGCAAATAAGTACAAGTTTATACTAAATATTAATATTATGTATGCCAAATATTCAAGTCTCTCTCTTCAAACTCTTGTTCAATATTATAGTCGTTGTTAATCTTTCTGTAACGTTTTCAATCGATAATGTAATATTAACAAATCTGTTTTATCGACAGTCGTGCTCGTGAGCATCTTGAATTACTATAAGCTACTAGTATTTGACTAAATAAATAAATATGTATATTTAATTAGGGAGCCTCCTCCTCGCGTCGCATTCCTCATTACTGAGGGTCGTGATTCCCCACGTGAGGAATTATGCTGTCTCTGACGATGGTTTGCCATCTGTGACAGTATTTGGCCACGTCAGAGCCAGTACACTTGAAATCAAAGGCTCGGATGAGCCTACACTCTGGCAGCATATTGAGCGACGCTTCCCGGTAAAGGGTACTATAATGGAATAGGCCGCAGTGGCCGCTTACCATCAGGTGCGTGACTGCCTGCCAACTGATGTAGTAAAAAAAATGTATCATAAACTCTTCGCTTGAATACGCCATGCATTATTCTTTAAAAAGAAAAAAAAAACACATTGGACAGCCCTACCCCTGACATCTATCTCCGTAACGAATGGCACAGACGTGGTCGGACGGGCAACGACCACTGTTTTTTTATTTCCGTCGTGACAACCCTGCTTTATTCGACTTGATTGGCGCTTATGACTAAATGGTTAAGAGTGGTAATTGTATTTAAATCGAAGACCGATGACCGAGGCAATCGAGTGATGATTTATCCTTGTGAGACTAAAACTGTGATTTCAATTTTTATTTTACAGCGTTTATAAATTTCAATAAAAAAAAAATCACTGGATAATTACTTACACAGCGCCATCCTGAAACTATTGTTATGTGGGTGCCGAAAGGGGATAAACATAAGTTGTATACTTTTTATAGGCTACGGGTTATGACATAAATTAATAAGAACGTTTCATTTATCTATTATAGTTTATTTCTAATAATATTATATTTTTGTTACAGGTAATGCATTTTGTTTTGGTGATTTATATTTCAAGATGAAGTTGACACAGTCATGGTAAGATGGTTGACCACCACCATGATGTTTTCTGATCTAATTGCCTACGT
The DNA here is from genome assembly GCA_949319885.1 of Mecyna flavalis. Lineage (NCBI taxonomy): Eukaryota > Metazoa > Arthropoda > Insecta > Lepidoptera > Crambidae > Mecyna > Mecyna flavalis. The sequence continues at coordinate 4,292,081 of OX439413.1, forward strand.
GTGTTAATTGATAGATTTTAAAATTATATTTACCCGCTGATCTAGTCGTTAAAGTACCTTTTTTTATAGTGGAGAAATCTTTTATGGATACCCCAGTCACTTGGGGAAGCAGCTGAGGTTATGTTAGAGTTGCCCTGTGTTATGTGGTTCTGACTAAAACTCTACTGTCGCCTTCTCAAGCAGGCTGGGGGGCCGGGTCACTCTATTCTGAGATTCACACAATTGCCCCCCACCAGCTGCTGCTTTAGTGCATAGACAGTGGTTGAAGTTGGGTTGAAGTACCTGCCAGCCAGCTATGATCTAAGGCCAGCTATGTTTCATATCAACAATCGCATTTAGCGTGGTGATTAAGTGATTAATGATTTCAATACTTCAGGCCTTAAAACTTACAGAGGCGTATAAAATTAGGCTGATATTTTACTTTATACTTTAAATATATTTGAAAATACAGACTTTCTTACGCAGTTTTGAACTACACTCACCGGCAATAAAACTTGGCCACTGGGCTTTTTTCATACAAACATGGTACTTTAACGTCTCATAGATAGAAAACAAATGCAGCTGTGCAATGATTATTACGTCAATGGAGAGGCCAAACGCCCAATTGTCGAATCACAGTTTCAAAAATTGCCAAAAGCCGCTCAATTTTCTCAAAAAGGAAAAACAATAAACCGAACTTAACGCTCCATACATCGTAATATGGAGCGTTGAGTTCGGTTTATTTATTTTCCTTTTTGAGAAAATTGAGCGGTTAGTGTAAATTCTTGAAACTGTGATTGGTTAATCGGGCGTTTGGCCTCTCTATTGACGTAATAATCATTGCACAGCTGCAAATAGTTTTCTATCTATGAGACGCTAAAGTGACCATGTTTGTATGAAAAAAGCCCAGTGGCCAAGTTTTATTGCCGGTGAGTTTAGTTACTCGATAAACTTTTTATTCTTAAGTATCTTTCGTATTTTGCCAAAGGTTTCTTCGTAAACGATAAAATAATAACATTTTGCTCGAAACTCCGCGAAACTCCTGGCTCAAGTTCCGAAGATTATATGTATAAGTTCTAAAGTACAAGTTATATATGTAAGTTCGTACCGGTCGAATCTTACCACGTGGACGGTAACAATTTCCGTTACCAAACATGGTGACTGTTGCCTCGTGGCACAGGAAATCTAATATGACGAATTGAATTTTACCTTCGAGATGAATTGGGTTTATTTTGGAGATTTTTCCTCCTTTCAGATCGTTAACGATGAATCGCACGAGTAAAAGATTTGGTATTATTTTCTTGTTACCAATAATTGTTTCAAAGCGAATTGTACGTAACTCTATAAAACGGTTAATCTCAAGTTCTCAACAATATAGCCACTAAGCAAGATATGAGCATGATTCGGTGTACAATTGAGCGTAGATGTACAATTTGCGCCACGAAAGAAGAGACCTGGGACACCACTGATTTGACATGCGCAGTAGACGATTTCTTAACTTTACTTATTAGAAATCGTTACTGCACAGGTCGAACCACGTGATCCGTCAGGTCTCTTCTTTCATGACGCGGGCTGTAGTCCTAATGATATTTTATGTTATCAATTTGAAACAAAAATTTCTTTTGAATCTAGAAATACACCAATTTAGTGGATTGTGCAATGTCGTTCTATTTGATCAATCATTTAAATTGTAGCCATATTTTTCTCTTGCGTGTTGTTCCGTATCTTTTGCTATACCCATCTGTGAAAAAATACTTCTGCTTTAAATGACTGTGATTGAGAATCCATTTATGAAAAAACATTACGGTCGTTTGGTAACAATAAAAGCAGAATATTCAAAATTTCTAAATATTGTTGTATTAATATGATATTACATTACAATTACTCAAAATAAACAGCTGCTTTTGTTTGCTGCTATACATATTTCTGGCCACATTCGAAGTTCGGTAGTAGACTATAACTAGTCTTATTATAATGTTTAAAGGTGGTTATCATAAAACTATCCATAAAAAACTAAACAGTTATCCACCCAAGTCACTCGCATGAGCAAAATCAAATAGAGCAAATTGAAATCCACCGCGTCGGAGCAAACTCAAACATTGATCGGAGCGAACGAGCGTTTTATAGAGTAAAATTCAAAAGCAAAATATTTATTGTCTGCGCTTCTCGGCTCGTGTAAACACACCGTATTTTTAGTACTTTTCAGAACATATAGACCCAATAAAGAGTCCGTCGCGGCGATCGATCCGAGCTTATCGGGTCGAGATGGGAATTTCAACTATTCGAACAATGCCGGATAAAATAATGGAAAGAGGTTTGGTTCACCTCTACCTGTTGAAGTGGACGGGATTAATGAGCAAGTGGAAATTGCTGGAATGTACACCACAACTCTTTGTGTGACATTTCTTTTCATAATTATTATGAGCTGACATTACGGTCAATGGTTTTAACAGTAAAAGCAATCTGCATAATTTAAAGCCCATTGACCATTCGAGTCACCTATGCGCATTTTGGGCGTCTATTTATTCTAATTTAAAATCGTCGCTAATCTAATCATTTGCAGCAATTTGATGTTTATAAATCGTCTCTTTCGGATGTGAAGATTAAGGGGAGTTATAGATCGGGTCGAACGTCTTGAGTCCCTTACACAGTCGTTGTGTTCCATTTCAAATTGTTTATTCTTCTGGAAAAAGCAAATTGAGAAGTCCAAGATGATTACAATAAAGTCAACTTTGGACGCAGTCTTATCAGACTTTATACCAATTGTCTTCCGTAGTTTTGTATTATCTTATTTTCCTCTCAGACTACTTCGCTAGCTTTAGAAGGACATATTATTGTTCAATATAATATCTTATCCGCAGCATTCCTTCTTTGTGTCGCGTAAGGTGTTTTTCTCTTCTCTGCTGTTTCCAATAGCTTTTCTCCCAGCCGTTTCGTTGCGTTGTTTAAAGAGGCAAAACGTTCTGCTGTTCGTTTCGTGTAAACATGCCTTATTTTTAGTACTTTTGAGAACATATAGAGCCAATAAAGAGTCCGTCGTGGCGATCGATCCGCTAGCGAGAGACGGGAAGTTCACCATTATTTCCGACTTGGAAAATTTGTCTCCTTACAGTATTGCATTTGGTTGTTTCAAGTTGGAAATTTTCACGCTGCATCGACTATTTTTGACGCAATAATGCCATTTAGGTGTACCTTTGTATGGAGTCACATATAGATTTTATCCGTATTATTCATTTCGTTCGCCTCTGTTGACAGGTATCAATGTCCGCAACTACTCGGAATGCTATAGTATGCCTCAACGAGCCAATGCAGAGAAGGATTCCACGAAAAGCATCATAAATATTGGTAGAGCTTCACTCTTTTATCTAGCGTTTTAGTTGAAATTTAGTTCCAATTGTAGTCATTGACTCTGTCGGGGATGGGCTGGTCAATAGCTGGCACCAGTTCGTCCCAAACGGGTGTAAAAGGGAAACCGGGGGAGTTTAGTGGGTAGTGGGCGCTTTATATTCAAGTCCCACACACGGCCGCAGGTCTAGCTAGCCTGCGGTTATGGTACATAAACGCAACGCAAGAACGCATAAACGCAAACGTAATTGACTCTGTCTGACACTCCTATCTGATGTAATTTTTTGCAATGTTCTACCGGACTAGTAGTACTTAGTAGTAGAAAATGCTTGTTCATGCTTGCTTTACATGAATCTATCATGAAGAGATGGGAAACACATTCGCTGATAAAGAATTTCACTTGTTTATGGATCAACAAGGTAGGAGTTGCTAATTTTTTAGTATGCGTGATACATCCATAAGAAATGGTCGTTCGTTGATGGATGCGAATGCAGTGAAAATATTTATTCAAACAAGAATACAACTTCTGATATGGAACGAACTTAGTTTTGAATAGCATCAGATTTCATGATACTCTTCACTGAAACATTTTTGAAAAGGTGCGTTCCAATTTCGCAAATCTAAAATTTATATTCACTTCTGTAGGTGACAAAAGTTCCATTTCAAGTGTTGTCACAGAACAGTGGCGTTGTCAACTACCACGATACTAAGACGTCTTGCAAATGTAGTTGTGTCCGATGGAAGTGGCCATTCGTCCAACGCTAGACAGTCACGACTCGAGGTCACAAAGTAATCGCGATCGCTTCAGCGCACGAACGTAATAAATCTAGTTATCTCCCTCTAGATTTACATAATGCTCCATTACACGGAGTGGAGAATGTAATTGTTGAGACAACTGTGGTTTATAGTGAAAGTGGTGACTGAGGAACTGGACAGTAGTTAATGGAATAATAGAATGACGTCATACATTCCTTTAATATATTTCTAAGGCTCTTATACTGGTGAGAGTGTAAAGAAGATTTGGGAAAGTGGTACTGTAATAATATCGAGGATGAGGATGCTTTCATTTGCTGTTTTTAATTTGCACCCGATCACTTTAAATTCTTTGGCAGTCAAATGCGTATTATAATTTTTACAGGGACTTCCAGAAATTTTCCAATTTTTGGGGTAAATATTTTAGTGAGTTGGCAACATTCGTAAATCTGTAGACGCGCTGTTATTTATTTTCAGCACGATATATCCATGTGGGGCCTTATTTCCCGCGAAACCGAGACCCGAAACCCAGCAATAGTGAATTCGGTAGACAATTGTATTTCCTTTGCACACAAAGGCGTGTTGAGAGCAGAGACGTGCAAGTTCGGTTTTCAGATCCACTTTGCAAGAATGTTGCGATTTTTTGAATTGAATTGTCTTTCCTATCTTGATATTGGTCGGAAGCTATAGGGAGCCATAATAGTTAAGTGAAATTTGTGGTCAACCTAATGACTGCCAAGTTGCAATTAATTTCAAAATGGTTGCAAAATCTATGTACTATTCCGAATTCCTACATCGCGCATGCAAAATGTCTCTGAGAACGGACGTCCTAGCTCGGATAAATAGTTTCTGCTTTAAATGGGTCATTATGAGATGTTCTTCAGTGTAAGGCTCGGTTGTACTATAAAGTCTTACTTGTATACATAATAAAACTTCGAAAATATACTACACTTTAAAATATTTCTAAAATCCATAACCTAGATCCTAATACCCGTAAAAGCCTGAAAAATCATCTCTACTCGGTACCAAAACGCTCTGTCGTATTTCGCCTAGCCCGAACTAGAAACTGTAGCGGCACTAAATTAGTTTCGATTCCGCGCGTCCCGACGACGGCGAACAGGGAGCGACGCGACGTCCCGTCTAGTTATTTGTTTAGACTTATCCTGGAATCAGGGGCAGATTTGTCAACACGGATTTAACTGGGCTTCAGGCTACATTATCATTGCGGAGTGTATCGTTGAGTTGCAGTTGGGGTTGAATCTAGTCATGTTTCTATCCTGTTAAGAATCTGAGAATACCTGTAAACATAGCGCCTTTTTAACATGAGAAATTATTGTTTATTCTAAGTGGTATTTTGTGGTGGTACTGTTGCGTTAGAGCAAAAATTTAAAATCTGTAGCACTTTAAGGTAAATTCCCACGTAGTTGCCCTAAGATAATTTCTGTAACGCTTGTTCTAATGACCAGGCAAGTATGTTAATGGGCAAGTCTTTTAACGGCCGACCACATTCATCATTCATTAGGGTCATTGACACGACAGCTGACTGTACCTCATTCTGTTAATGAGGTACAGTCAAGAGTTGATTAACAAAAAAGTCGTTAAAAGTTATTTTTAAAACATGAATGTCGTTTGAGGAAGTGGCGCAAACCGGAAGGTGAAGTTTTAGTCAAGTCAATTTTTTTTTTTAATTTTTGTTGACGATGCAAATGATCTCAATATTTATTTAATATTTAAAAATACTAGCGGTCGCCTTCGAGGTTTCACCAGCGCGTAATTTCTTTTTTCAATTGCCCTAATAGTTATTTATTGTTTCAGGTACTTAGCAGAGTGCAGTTATTAAAAATAAATAAGTGTGAGTGCGAGTGACCAAATTACGCATAAAAGCAAAGTAAAAGAATACAGTCACAGAGTGTGTAAAGCCTTTACCGTTTATTTATGTTCTATCTAATGTCGTTCTGAGTGGAAGTCCAAGTATGTAAATTGATTACATATATTAAATTGCGCATAAATCTTAACTTAGTAAGTATAAAGCACCTTTTTAAGTTCTTTCTAACGCTATGATAAATGGAGTAAAATCGGATTGATACCTCGATGTCGTCATCTAGAGCAGTGCCTAGAAGCGCTGCAATTTTAACGGTGCAGCTTGCAGTTGCGCTTGAACCAGTTTGCTAGCCTGCTTGAGATGATAAAATGCCAACACGACGTCAATTGAGCAAAAGGTTGGATAGGGTTGCCATTTGCAATCAGTAGTAGCAGCGGTAGTTTCAGAAATGTAAGATGATGGTACAAATCTCGATGCGCCTATGGATTTTTCTTTGTTTACCACAATAGCCCACACATGCCAAAGCTGTTATGGCGTCAGATTTCACCTGTGGCAAGCTATTCGGACTCTGAAAAAGTCCTACGACCAGCCAGACCCAAGAAGGAAATCGAACCCACCATCTCCGGGCTTTATACCCGAGCGGCTGTTCAACGAAGGCGCGCGGTTAAAAATCTTTGTACCTAAATTCAACAAGAAATGAGATGCAAAATCATAATAAGCTAAGGTAGTGAAGCTACGCGGCGCATAGCTGTGGTCAGGGTTGCGCGTGCGTTCTTAGATGCGGAGATAAGGCCGAGAGGTCCCGACGGCGCCCGACCGCCCCCGGCCGAGGTCATTAAACGCTGCCTTAAGGCGCCTGCGCACTGCTAAGAACGAAATAAGGACGAAAGAAATTAAATTGAGAAAATGTTATTATTATACATAGATTCATAAATCTTCAACTCAACTTTGTGGTCAAGCACCGACTTATTAGAAATAATTATACACTCACCGGCAATAAAACTTGGCCACTGGGCTTTTTTCATACAAACATGGTCACTTTAGCGTCTCATAGATGGAAAACTATTTGCAGCTGTGCAATGATTGGATTCGTCAATGGAGAGGCCAAACGGCCAATTGTCGAATCACAGTTTCTACATCGTACCTATTATGGAGCGTTGAGTTTGGTTTATTGTTTTTCCTTTTTGAGAAAATTGAGCGGTTTTTGGCAATTTTTGAACTGTGATTCGACAATTGGGCGTTTGGCCTCTCCATTGACGTAATAAACATTGCACAGCTGCAAATAGTTTTCTATCTATGAGACGTTAAAGTTACCATGTTTGTATGAAAAAAGCCCAGTGGTCAAGTTTTATTGGCGGTGAGTTTATTAACCAAAAAAAAAACCTACTTTTAGACGTCAATTTTTTTTTTACCAGCATTTCACAAAGATGAACTCGTTGCAAATACATTAATAAACAATACAAATACTATGCCTTTCTGCTAGTGTTAGGCAAGGTTATACTCGTAGTTATACAAGCATAGGTAATTGGTAAACATTAGTTTTTCTCTTTATATGTTCCTGGTAGTCTTTGAAATAGCCATACATAGCCACGAATAAAAAAAAATTGTTTAAGGGTTACAGAATATAAAAACAACAAACAATGACAGAATATCCTACTTCCTACTAATATTATAAATGCGAAAGTCTAGATGTTTGGATGTCTGTTACTCAATCACACCTAAACGGCTGAACGGATTTAGATGTTTGGCACACGTATAGTTTATAACCCGGATTAGGACATAGGCTATAAAATTTCTACGGGAAACGTCTCATTCCCGTGGGATATTTGAAAAAAGGAATTCCGCGCGGGTGAAACCGCGGGCGGAAAGCTAGTAAAAACTATTCTTTACCCAAAAAACCCAAAGTAGCTACAGTTAGTTGAAAATAAAAAATATTAACCTGATTGTGTTAAAATTTTGGTGAGTTATTTTACGTATGCAAAGTAACTCTCTACACACGCTAACATCTCGGGCTAAAATATTTTTGCGCCAAAAAGGCATTGCTTAGCATGCCAGATATAAATGTACACTTGGTTTGCTTCTTTGCCCATTCATAAGAGCTTTTTATAATTCGTTTATATGAAAGTAACCAATTATTTAATCAAAACGGATTTACTAATTTTTATGAAAATGTCATGCGGCGCTTGCGTCGCCCTAGTCCATACTCACCTTAAACACTTTCTCTTTCACTCACACCGTGCGTGCGGACATCGTTCCATCTCGCTCTATTTGAATACTTTAACCTCTAAGGACAGTCCGGCAATGATTTAGAAAACCGAGGGCACCCATCAGTTATGCTAGAGCAAGGTTCTTCATAGCATAAATTGAATTAATGTGATCATCAATTTGAGCTGAAGAGAGGTCGATGCTCCTTAAATTTTGGAGCTGGTTTAAATTATAGGGCTTGAGCTTTATAGGGTAGGGTATATTTGAATTTTATGAACATTGTGGGGGAATTTTAAATGATCGGTGAAGTGAGGTCGCGGTGACGTCATGAGTATTACGTAATTGGAGTTTGAAGTGGTAACTAATAGTTTCAGTGACGTGATTTTACTTAAATATTAAAAGTACGAGTATATTATAGGTATCAGGCAATTTAATATACCACTCCTGGACTAAGGTCTCCATCATTTAAATAAGTTATCAACAATATGATGGGTACTGGCTTGATTGAACACTGCCAAATGCGGATTGGTAATTTCAAACCGAAGATGTGTTCGGGAAGTCTGCCAGTTTTGTCCAATCCGGGAACTGATTCCAGGACCTCGACATCACGCCCTGGTACTTAGACCACTAGAACACAGACAAGACCAAAGAGGCGGTATGTAGGAAATGTACAAACCTCTGCTAGAGAAATTGCGGCTTAGATCAGTAATCGCAAAGCCATTCAAAACCAAACCTCCTACAAACCAAACATTATTGAACCCAGGACTCCGATATCATGCTCGGGAACTTTAACCACTAAACACGTTGCTTCCTTATCGATCGTCACTTTTGCACCGTTACTTTATACCGGTAGCGTAACCTTACACCTCAACAGTATCCTAGGCTTGACTTCAATCTTCCATAATTTCCGAGGCGCAAATTGCTCGGTTCAGTCCGGCTCATATTCCCTATAATGTCCAAAACTTAGTTTAATTCCCGCATTAAACTCACGCGCCATCAACTTGGTACAAAGTTGGTTACTCCTTGGGGGGAAATTTGATAGCACAGACAGACTGTATGCACAGTGCTGATAAGGGCAGAGAAGAAGTTCCAACAGGTTCGCAATCAAAATCAAAAATATCTTTAGACTATAAAAAAGTTTTACATAATAGTCATTCATTATGTAGGTGGTGAAAATTTATAGACAATATCTTTGGGAAATTATTTTTGTTGTCTAGTAGAAAAGGAGTTACGTGCAGCAGTTGAAAGAAAAATTTAATGTCACTTACGACGTATTAGGGACTTAGACGGTTACCACACTGCACCGCGCTCCGCAGGACGACAGATTTAATCATTGTATGCAACTATAAACCTCAGTTTGTATAGAAAACACGCGCGGCACAAAACACTGAAATCGCGCACGCGTGCGGAATTTTTACTATGCAGCCCAGCGCTCCGCGACGGAGCGCGGCTCAGTGTGATAACCGCCTTAAGGTGCTGGCATAGTCCAGAGAAAAATGGAAGTTGCTCCACCGACGAGAGTAAAAACCTTGAAGTTCATGAATATGACGATGATGAGTGAAAAGGAAATGTCTTAGTTATTTTCAATGAAATTTACATACAAGAAGAAGAACGTGTATTTACTTTAAAGCGAATTTAAGTTTGTCGTCTTTTTTAGATAAACGGTTATGTAAGTATTACTTGTCCTTTCTGCACTGTGTAAGCAATGCTAGATTTTATTTTATTGTATTATGAATAGAGAGGAAATGATTATAAGTGGGGTTCCTTTGAACAATACCTATGGAAGTAAAGGGCATTGATTGGGATAAATGACGACTACCAGATGGTTCCGGTTCGATTCTCGATTATTTTAAATGACCATTATAAGACAACTGTAGTTTTTATAGTTATGTATTAGGAGAACCTCCCCCTTTATAAAATTAAGCAGATAAGTCATGTCACCGTGACAACTTGAGAGTGGGCCAATTTAAACGCGAATCAACATACACACTTTAATCTAATGTTTAAAATATCATTGATCAAAGTACTTGAAATAGTGTCGTCAGATATTTACGCGTTTACTTCTAAAATATCAAATTATACCTGTTGCCGATGGGTGGATAAATAAAAGTCGTATGTCGATTGTAACGCGTTGTTACTGAGACCATTTTGTTGATAACTGACATAATTATAAAATCCTGCTAAAAACCAAAAACAAACACTTTATAATTTTCTTTTAAAAACTATATCCAAAAAAGGTGTAAAAGGTGTAGGTGTGTAGGTTTGCGTCGGCAACAATACCTATAAATAAAAAGGTACGGTATGTAATTTTCTAAGTGTCCCACAGCACTATTCGCCAGGGGTCGCGGTCGCGGGTTCGAAGAATCCTTCCCAGGACAAAGACTTACGATACTTATTATGTTAATTATATGATGTTACCTTTGTTTTCTGATATTATTGCTATATGTGATGTTGTCAAATATTTCTGATTAAAAGGTTCTGAATTAATTCTAAGGTAATTTTATCATCGGTCTTCTTTCTTAGCCCACCTCTATTTACTCCACAGAGAAAAATGATCAGATTTCAAAATGGCGGAATTCGGTTGACTTCCGCGCGTCCTGAGCACTCTTGCGTCGGGTACAGATTAAAATAAAGGAAATTGGACCCCGAAGATAAGGGAAACAAGCAATTTCCCTCTACGCGACTTCAAATATTAATAAACCCTTACCTGGGGTTCTTTTGTCGTTTTTATGTTTTTGGCCATTGATAGAGTTGTCTGGGATATTTCTTGTATAGGTACTTTCCAATACTTTCGTATGTGGAATTATAGAAAAACGTGCGATTTATTTTTTACGTATATAGTCTAGTTCTTACCCGTAATAAGACCGGTTACAATAATAATATGCTGAAAGTTACACATTGAATCTTTGGTAGGTACATTTAATATAATATATACGAGCATGTGCTGTGTCTATTTTAATTTCTGTATTAAATTCTGTATTTTTCGTCAATTTAAAAAAAAAAGAACATTGCGTTATTTTTATTCCATAGATAAATTATCATGAATTTATATGTTACTGGTGAAACTAGCCCTTAGATTGATTATACTTTGTCAAAAAATTGGACAAGTACTCTGCCTGACTCTGGAATCGAACCGAGTGTCCTAAATTGCCCTAAAGGACCTATAGAACAAGTAACTATAAAACGAAGCTCCTTTAATGTAACTTTTTTTTTGGAGAAGAATGGATTTATGCACCATTACCGCAGGCTAGCTAGACCTGCGGTCGTGTGTGGGACTCGAGACTAAATCGTCCACTAAACTCCCCGGTTTCCCCTTCACACCCGATTGGGACCTTGTAGGTATGTCTTGGTAGTTGTATAATAGCAGAGGTCTTGGGTTCAATCAAACCGTGATATTTATGAACTTTCTTCTTTTCACTATCGGAAATTTACCGGACGTGTATCGTTCTGTGTGGTCTATGATCATAATATAAATATTTATGTAGCTTGCAAGATTGATGGCGGTAAACCTACGAGACAATATATTATAACCTATATGTAGAGTAATGAATAGTTGTGGTTTATGTTTCTCTGTAATCATACGAACGTTTAAGACGTATTGATTTATGTATGATGAAAATATAGTTCAGACGGTGTTTTTATATATTCGGTATATTTTATTCTACGTCGTTTTTTAGTGGTTTAAATACCTGACTGTGATCTGGTTTCGGATTTTCCTGATATAGCTCGGCTTTTTGGCTTGTATTGGTTAAATTATATTATTAAAACCATACAAAGAAAAAACAATTAAAAATGCCTTGCAAAACTGTTAACACAGTTTGTCTGGTTATTCAAACCTACGTCCCATCTTCCCATTCCCATTTCCCTCTCCCTTCATATTATTTTTTCGAATGCGGGCAACGCATCTGAGACCCTAGTCGCAGATGTCCATAAACGGTTAGTATCATACATATTTGATTTCTACATTATTCCCTTTTGTTACTAATATTGTACGTAAAAGTAACGTGGCTACCAAAATGTGTGCAAGACTTTCCGTTTTAAACATTCAGCCTTTCCAATCCATATTTGCCAATTTCGTTGAATAAACCAGTTATACCAAAAACGTACCGCTAAAACAAAGAACCAAACTACACAGAATAACCACTTTGTCACTAGTTTCAGAGCGTCTTAATGAAGCCCCGCGGACAAAAAATGTACAGAACAGAAAATGGGAATGGTGGCATTGAAGTTTTAAAGCTATGGTTCCGTATATATCAACGTTGAAGAGATACTCCTTTTTTATCTGGAGTATTGCTAAGGCAAGCTAAGAATTTGCCCCACAAAAACCAAAACAAAAATTCTTAGGCCAATGAAAATGGTAAATGGACAATAAATTTCAAGTAGTCCCGCTGAACGAGCTTTATTTCTACGTTTGTTTTAATGTTTATTATACTATGATGATATAGTCCGTCCTATAAGAAAGAAAAGAATATTAATTATTAGTCGAGTCCCACTGGACCCTAACACTGACAAAACCTTCAGGAAAAAAGAAGCAAATAGCCGGCTCTGGCCGCTCCACAGGCGCTTCCATTGAACAATTCGTATTTCGAGAACAGTCCCGTTTGTCATATCTGGAATCGGATCTAAATCATTCGGAGCATTCTAGGGTGCCCATTGAACCGAGTCGTTGCTGTGGTATAAGGCTTTGTACTTCAAAACTTAAATAAGAATACCATTATTTGAGAATGAAGGTATTTTGTGTTAAGTGATTTCGTAAATTTCAGGGATTTTTGAGGGATTATTGTATCTTCATAAGCTTTGACTTACCATTTTTCAGATCCCTTACTGACACCAACTCTTTTTGGAATCATCATCATCAGTCAAATTACGTCCACCACTAGACATAGGCCTCCATTGATTTCCAAACTGGTTGGTCCTGTACCACTCGCATTCAGTGGGTTCCCGTGATCTTTACTAGGTCAGCGGATCAACAAGTACAAAGCCGTATCCGATTTCTTGGAATACAAAACTTAGAAATTAAATGTGTCAATTATTTAATGCGGCTAGTATATCTTATCATAATATCATTGGTTCGTTATCAGTGTCCCATGAAATGTATGTGTGTATAATGACGTATTACAGATTTATATCTAATTCGATCGAGATATACACACTTCATGTACTTAGATGACTAACTTTATGTTCCTAGATGACTTACTAACATTCTACACGACGTCATCAGATAAATCGATAAAGTCGAAACATCGAGGCTCGATTGCGAACCGAACTAGTCCATTACGAGGAACAATAAGACGACCCTCGATCTTAATCTGAGCGTTCCTGCGCAGGCCGAGATGACGTCCAAGACGAATGACGGGCGCCGTGGAACGTAATTGATCGATGCGGGTGACGAGCCAGCACGGCTTGAGGTGGGATGCAGATATATCATACCGTACGTGACCTGGACATTAACCACGGGAAATATTCATCGATTAATATACTTCTATTTTACGTATTTGTGATGTAAAGCAAGGAAAAGTTCAGGACAAAGCTTTCATCATGGAAATCAAGTCATTGTTGATGCTTGAGTACTTACTAGCTTAATCACCACGCTTACTTTATGCGTTATTGTCAACTTAAGCTGCGTTCGAAACACCTGCCACAAATTGTTCCTGTTCCGAGAATTTGGGTTCAATCACGAGATCACAGTGGTAGCCCACATAGATCCTTTAGTATAAGACTCCACATACCATACAATATACGACTCTTTGGTCTACTAAGCTAGTGCCTGTTATTGTGATACTGCTCTGCAAAAGACAATAATTTAGGCTGAGACTTTACTTTTAAATCAAAATGAAACAGCGTAAAAATGAATAATCTGTGACTTCTAGAAGGTAGGCAAAAACTTTGGTTCGGAAAATCATTGCAATTGCACTTATTTAAAAATCTTGTAAAATATTAATAGGTACTTGATTAACAAATAAATAGCCAATTTTTATTTTCTTTTTACCAGTCACATTTATTTATGTTGCCAAAACGTCACGAAATCTCTGCAAAACACCAAGTTTACATAACAAAGCCATCTCTCTTACATTCAAAACCTTTTTGAAACAAAAGTGAAGAGGGTATTATGTAAACAACTCCGTATAAATCCGCTAAACTTTCATATGAAAATAGGTTGTGTACAAAAAATCCTCTCAAAGAGGTATTGGACCTCACTCCAACTCGGTCAATTGTTCAGTCAAGACCTTTGCTTATTCGCTTTGGGAATTTCCGACGTCTACCTGGTGGAACGCACAATGAACTCGCTTTAGTACCTCAAGAATCAATACGAATTCGTATTGGAATTTGAAGAGTGACTGAAAAAACATGTCCACAAATGTTTGCTGAAGAGGTTGACTGCTATGGGGAAAATAAAATGGAACTACACCGAATTGCGTCAACCTGAAATCCATATTAGATATGCGAAAGTAACGTCTGTTCGTTATGCTTTTACACCTTAACCACTGTACCTATAAATGAAATTTTTTACAGACATAAATTAGACTTTGAGAACGGACAATCTACTTTTTATCACAGACTAAAACACAAAATGGGATAACAGAAAATGATTTTTATTTGTCCTTTTTCACGGTTTTAAGCCAATAAAACATAAGTTTTTTTTAATAAAGAAACTTTAGTTTGGCCTTGTAAACATGCTTTTCCCAATTATACTATAAAGCGTCTTACCTATCATTGCAATCACTACTTGGTTTAAATGATGGAAGTATTTAACGTGTAGTAAGACAAAAATACGCTGAAACTTTACCTTTTATCGTTTTATTATTGCTTAATACCAAAATTGACAATTGCTGACAGTATTGCCACATAAATAAAGGAGGAAAAGGGCAGACAATAAATAAGTAATGGGTTTTCGTTTATCTATAGAGATGTGAGAACACTTCCAGGAATGAAATATGAACCCGGGCAACGC
This sequence comes from Mecyna flavalis, assembly GCA_949319885.1. Taxonomy (NCBI): domain Eukaryota; kingdom Metazoa; phylum Arthropoda; class Insecta; order Lepidoptera; family Crambidae; genus Mecyna; species Mecyna flavalis. The sequence continues at coordinate 4,307,137 of OX439413.1, forward strand.
CACTCGAACACGCCTAAACGATAAGATATCGCTGAAAGCATTTGCAAAACATCACATGAGCGTCGAAGAGTATAAATATCAGCGATTCGCTCCAGTATGTGATTGTACAGGCTGATACTTTCTTATGCCAACGTCATCTGGAAAAATACTTAAATTGAGACTTTAAATCTCAAATAAGTCTTTAGGTATGTAAAAATATTCCTACGACTGACTCGAATTATGAGAATCTTTTTTTGATCGATACGGAATAGGTGCCACTTGGTCTACCAATATGATTTGGTTAATAGCAGTACTTTTTATTTTATGAGGGCTTAGTTCGGCTGAATATTATTTGATATTCAAATATCCACATTCAAGAAAGGTGTTTCGGGACTACTTCCACCAGAACTAGTGAGAACAATCCTTATTGAACAGCAAGCGACTGATCGGTTATATCCGAATTATAAAGTGCTTTTGTGAGATGCGTCCCAAAGTCCCAACTCTAGCTAATATTAATAATAGAGTGATAGTGCTTTATCAATTTCGGAGACTAGGGAGCTATTAATGAATTGCAAGAGGATTATCCTTGATATTATGACCTTTATTGAAGTTTTTTTCTGTGTTAAAATGTACAACGATATATTTGTGGACAATCACTCTAATGCCCATCAAAAAAGCCGCTCAGATGCTTTTTCACACGGTTTATTTTTCCCTCAACATGCGTCTAAAAATACTATACTAAAGTTGGTAAACAAACTCATTAGCTTAAAAGACAAAACCGAAAGACGCAGCAACTTTTCTCTTAGTTTTTTCTTTTACTACACAAGGATATCTCCTCAAATTAGAACTTAGTTGCGCAAGACTCATCATCAATAATACGACTCTCATCAGGCAAATGGACGGAGAGACGTACGTACCCGGCATTAAGAAATTAATATCGGCCCTCGGTACATGGTTCCAAAAGCCTGTCTTAGATCCGGTTGGCAGCTGACAAGGCTTGGACAAGTGATCCAGAAAATTAGCAATTTCATCTCTGTTGTTGCGATATTGCCACAATTCTTGCCTTTCAAATTACCTAAATAATTTCGCCGTTTCTGTTTCTATTTACTACGCAACTGGAATATTGCTTTTTGATTTTTGAGTCGTAGGGATTGTTTTAGTTTAGTCACAGATTACTAAATAGTTACTACGTAAGTTTAGTTTAGTGCTTAGTGACACAAAAACCGACTTCAAGCAAAACTGTACTTAAAAGTATAAAAAATTATTACACATACTTGTGTGTGATACTCTTATAATGCGCAATAATTTTTGTTATTTGGTGAGTAGATTCTTAACAAATCTTTGATTTTTCGATAAGTTATTTTGTTTTGTGAGTTTAAATTAAACAAAAAAAGAATTGCCAAACTTGGTTTATTCAATAAAAACTTACGTGGTAGGTAAACACGAAACAAAATTCCTCCTATTTTTATCAAGTCGATAATCGCGAACTACTGGTTTTCAGTGATGTTCAATGTATTTTCCTACATACCAATACCAAGTATGTAAGAGGCGCAGTCTGGTTTGGACGACACAAAGCCCAGGTTACTATAATTATTGTTATACCTAATTCAAAAGCTTTGTTTCGAAGTTACGTAAACGAAGATTGATGCGGCAACTGTTACCTATTTATAAATGAGCTCGTCCTGACTAGGATAAACGCCGTGTTGAATCTGTTAAAGCTAATTTCTGGAAATACGGATAGCAGGACCCTCTTTGTCCCGTTGGGACTAACTTAAAAGGAAATGTAGGAAATTCTAGCTCGGAAGTCAAAAATTGGACTCTGTTACTTTTTACATTTGGGATTCAATAATAATTTTCAAGGCACCGTATTTTTTTGCGGAGGAGAATATGTTTAAGGTATAACTGCAAGTTAGTAACGCCTGTAGCAACTCGGGACCAACTATGTTCGTTCTACTACCAACTAAACACCCTTAATTCCGCCTTCACACCCGAGAAAGCCAGTTTTTTTGTTTTAATATTTTTTTACACAGTGTTTAAATGAAATGGTTTGCTATTTGGAAACAAACTTTACGTCAATCGGATTATTTCTTATTAAAATGATTATTAGTTTAGCCCATGCAACAATATTTTATTGTTAAGGTTTACAATCTCATTTATCTCGATGATCTATTTATATCTGTAAGTCACGTCTTTGAACGAATGCACTGTCTTGTTAAGAATAATGCCAACGCGAACGAGGGTTATATATCTAAGATGCAGATAAGTGCTTGGGCGTTACGAATAGTGCAACTGCAACGAACAGGAGATGATTTATGTGTCTGGAAAGTAATTGATTGGCGATTGTCCGCTGTGCGGAAAGGAATTGTGAATAAAATAGGTTCGCTTCGGGAGTTTAAGTGGGACACGATGACGTAACAAAGGAGATTGTTACAGTTTTATTGTTGAAGAAAGAAGTGTTTATATTTTTGATTGTGTAAAGAAGCTATATGAAAATGTGTTTTTTTAGGTCGTAATACTCGTACTTACACAATTATTTACTCTTTAGTTTCAATCGTCATTTATTTCAGTATCTATGTTTGAAAATAATGTTTAGCAAACAGAATTTGTTTTTAAGGATTACGGACTGCCAAATCCTGTAACATAGGGCAACCGTACCATTTTTTTTTTCGGAGGAAAATTATGCACCATAACCGCAGGCTAGATCTGCGGCCGTGTCTGGGACTAAACTAAACTCCCCCGGTTTCCCCTTCACTCCCGAATGGGCCGAGCCGGTGCCAGCCTTTTGGCTATTGACCAGAGTGCAACCGTACCCTGACTAAACCGGGACAAAACCTGAGAAAGAAAGAACATCCCAATATGCCTATCACTACAGATAACCTAAAAGTAACAATTGGCACAGTTCCCAATATTCTATTGGTAAAGGCTGTCACAGTATATCATTTTCTTCGACACTAACCATTACAAAAGAAACAGCTCGTTACGAAAATCCAAGGATCCGAGCGCGTGAATTTATTGGTCCTAAGTAATCCAAATATCTTTCTTCTCTTCAACGTCATAGATGATTTATAGTGAGGCCGAAAATTGATTGGATGGTCCCCGTTGTTAACCGAAATATGTCCGAGGAAACAAAGCAAAAATATAGCCTGTTATAGGAATAGATGGCCACTCGTATTTCAATTGGGTTTTCAAGAAGCACCAGTTTATTGGAAACCTTTTCATATATCGCTAGCTTTGTGTTTCTTGACAATATGATTGTATGTTCGTAATTTGACAAGTTTTTAGTTCGTCATTGTTATCTCTTTCTTCTTTAAGTAATTTCTTGTAATATGTTTTCAATACAATTATTGTATCCTGTTTTCCTTGTACGAGTACATGCCTACAATCTACAAGAATTAAGATATTTTTGGACTTTGACACTTTGCTAACTTCTTGACCTGTTTAGAGAAAATAAGATTTGATAAAATGTAAATTATTTTATTTGTTTTGTCAAAGGATTTGTTTAGTCATACTTAATCTTGTAGACGACTGTAAAAAAGAAACTCCCTATGTAAGAATTTCAGAATAAATTCGGCGGAATCTGCTCGGCAGCGGCGATGAACCGGCAAAATTCACGTTACGAATATACAAGCTTTGGATTATGTGAATATCAATAATAAGATATGACGGAAAATCTCTTTGGGCTTATCTTTAATGTCTAGGTTTGCATCTGACTTCCAGGTTTATCGTGCCAGTAAATATTTAAGCTCAGACCGGCATCAATATTACAGATATGTCATCTATGCGGTTATTTTATGGATGACTTTCTTCATCATCATCATCAGCCCGTAACGGTCCACTGCTGGACATAGGCCTCTCCAAATGCTCAATGATGAATGATGCATCAGGGGAGTACGTTGTTTGTAGTGTAATTGTAAGCAGTACGTTGAGGTTCACAATCTTTCGACAGTTCACAATCTCGCGAGATAGATTACAATCTAACGGTATATACATTTTTACAGTGATATATCCGAAGCGCTTACGGCAGATCAACCACCAAGAAGTCAGAGTAAGAGTTTAAGCCAATTCCGAAACTATTCCCACAAAAGAATGTTATTAAACAATTTAATAACCACAAGAATAGCCGTGCTTACATCTTGGTACTAGAGAAAAGTGGAACTTTTCACGTTGCAATGAATAGAGGTAGTTCTTTCCACTGGAATTATTTACGATGCTACTGTAGTTACAAATTTCTTTATGCCAGACAGGAATAGCAATTTATATCAAGCATTTCTAGCAATTCGTTGAATTTTCAGCGGATCTTGTATATTTCGTTGGTTGATATTCAGAGGAAACTTTTTAACATCTTTCCGAAAGATGTTATGTCTAAGTAGAGGTTGCTCCGCTTGCTAGACTTGGCCTGAAGGAATGGGTTGAGATTGCGAATATTTCAACTGTCTTAATAATTTGTTTATAGTAAAACGGTTAATTAATTGAGTAAAGTTATGACTTTATTATAATTTTAAATGTTAATAGTTAACTGGCTTGATGGCGCCTTTGGTTATCTACCCTACCTAATGCGCCAGGGGCCATTGGTTTGAATCCCACTCAGGACAAACATTAATGTCAAAATTGAAGTCTTGTTTCTACCAAGAATAATTTGACAAGCAACTTTTTCGATAGGCTTATTAGGTACGACTATCTAAAATGGTTGTTATTTGACTCAATTCAATGTAGTGCATGAATTTGGAATAACATTAAAAGATCTTTTTAGTTCTATCGTTCTCTTATTTTAGAAGTTAGAGGGGGGGTGACCAACATTTTACAACTTTGGAAGTGTCTCTCGCGCAAACTATTCCGTTTAGAAAAATGATATAAGAAACCTTATTATCATTTTTAAAGACCTATCTATAGATACCCCACACGTAAGGGTTTGAAGAAAAAAAAAATTTTGAGTTTCAGTTCTAAGTATGGGAAGCCCCAAAAATTTATAAACTAATTACTTGATCTCGTTCAAACCAATTTTCAATGAAAGTTTGCATAATAATGTACATCATATATTTTTTTTAGATTTATCGTTCTCTTATTTTAGAAGTTACAGGGGGGGGGACCAACATTTTACCACTTTGGAAGTGTCTCTCGCGCAAAGTATTCAGTTTAGAAAAAAATGATTTATGAAACCTTATTATCATTTTAAAAGACCTATCCATAGGTACCCCACACGTAAGGATTGGATGAAAAAAATTTTTTTGTGTTGCAGTTCTAAGTATGGAGAGCCCCCAAAAATTATTATTATTTTTCTATTTTTGTATGAAAATCTTAATGCGGTTCACAGAATACATCTACTTACTAATTTTCAACAGTATAGCTCTTATAGTTTCGGTAAAAAGTGGCTGTGACATACGGACGGACAGACAGACAGACAGACAGACAGACAGACAGACAGACAGACAGACATGACGAATCCATAAGGGTTCCGTTTTTTGCCATTTGGCTACGGAACCCTAAAAAGTGCTTTAACTTGACCCATTGAATCAATAATTTAGGATTTCATTGTTTTCCTTTCATTTAATTTATGAAGTTTGTTAGAGAGATTTCATCCTTATTATTGACCCTAACGATCGATGCAATAAAAGTACAGGGTGCAACTTTTACAGATTATAGTCGGTTCGATTACCGGGTGCAGCAAGCGAATTTTTAAAAATCCTTGAATGCAGTTTTCTTTCTTTTAAAAAATAAAGGAATGTTTTCTTTAAGTAAAATTTTCTATCTACAGTATTAAGAGTACTTCCCTTTCAGGTGGCATTACAAAATTCCACCCTGTATAAAGATAATGTTATATTTCTGAAAATAATAATGATTTAGCTTTTTAAATGCTAAAACTTTCTACGATTCAGTGGTCTCATCAATCGCCACATGGCGGGCATCGACCATCGAGACCAAATAATACTACCCACTAAACTCCCCTTTTTTTGAGAATGCGTTTACACGCCAAAACTGCAGGCTAGCTAGACCTGCGGCCGTGTGTGGGACTCTAGACTAAAGCGTCCACTACCCACTAAACTCCCCCGGTTTCCCCTTCACACCCAAATGCGGACGAGCCGGTGCCAGCCTTGTGGCTATTGACTAGCACCCACTAAACTCCCCTGGTTTTCCTCACACCCGAGTGACGAGCCGGTGCCCGCTCCAAGGCGATTGAGCTGCCACCGGCTCGTCACTCAGCTATGTGCGGTATAAAAAAGCTTAGATCGGTTTGTACGGAACAATCAGTAATCGCATCGGACTTGTTATGTTTTTTTTCTTGTTTTTCCTCTCAGTACCCCGCTGTTTAACGATATGGCTCAGACAATAAAACATCTCTAAAGCAACTTGATATCATTCAATGGGATTTATACGACTATTTGTCGTCGAAAATAGCGAAATAAACTGTTGAGCGTTGCGTGATTGAGGGGCAAATAGAGATATGTTTGCGAACTATTAATTTCGTACGTCGACGTGCGTCGAATTGTGAACACATGTGATCGGATCTGTGTTTGTATAACAAGCGTTATTACTGTTGTGTTTTACTCTTTAATATCACTTCACTTCGTGTTTGAGTATATAATATCACCTGCATAGCAAGCGGTCATTATAGAGTACTAGTACCTAGTAATAAATAATAAATAATTTCGGCTACGGCGGCCAATCTTACGATCAGCCAACTACGCAGGATATATTATAGTGCACAAGTGAGTGCGCAAGCACAGGTGCACTCGCTATTCCCTCACTCCCATAACACGTGGGACAGCAGTCTGACACGACCGAAGAGAGATCAGGCACAGGACCAACGGCTTACCGTGCCTTCCGAAGCACGGAATCATCATTCTTTTCAGACATTCAGGTGATTCAAGCCTGCAAATGTGCTAACCAAACTGGAAACATTCACACAAAGTTATATTATAGTAAATTATAAATAGTAAAATAATGCTTTAATTTTTTTTTTATATTTTGAAACAAACGGACGCTGCAACAAAAAACTGAATAGAAACTGTGAACTGACCTATTTCGCGAACAAATATTAAAATAAACATGCAAAACCCATTACAAAGTCAGACTCGATAGTCATCGAGTCTGAACTTCTTAAACTTTCATTCCACTGCTGCAACAAAAAAAAACAACAGCCGGAATATTCAAAAAACAAACAAAGTTCTTAAAAAGTAAGAGGGGCAGTGCTCTCAGCATTTACGGTGTCGCAATTTTGAAAATGGAATGGCCATCTGTCCCAAGAGGATCCGCCCCCGGACGTCCAGACACTCCTCTGATTGCGGAGCTGAGGTGAGCGGAGGTTATGACACAGTTAACCCTATTGCGGAATCCGTTTATAAACTATTCTATAAGCGGTGAATTTTAGATGATCGCCGATTTCGTGGGTTGGTTAAAAATTAACGTGGCGGTTCTCTCTCGTATTAGTTTTTCGGGCGGGAATGTAATTTCAGTTTCGGTTAGTACGGGTACTTTGCTGCGGAGAATTTCGAGAGTAGTTGGATTAGGAGATTGTTTTTGTAAGAAGACATTTTGTGTCGGGTTTTAGGTAGACTGATTCTATTGCGCATATGATAGTGATTTTGGGTGGTAAGTTCGTAAGGTTAAACAAATTTTAATATTAATGTTATGCGTACTAATAATATTTTAGTAGTGGTAGAGCCATGCTATTTTACAGTGCGAATGGGCCGGCTCGTCCGGAGAAGTACCACCCCCACATTTAACACCAGCGCGAAATAATAGTGACTACTACTGTGTTTCATCTGGTTTGTAAGAGTGCCGGAGGCGCCGACACCCCCATAGGCCGGCAACGCATCAGCGATCCCTCTGGTGTTGCAGATGTCCATGGGCGGCTATGATTGCTCACCATCAGGCATCCCGCTGGCTCGTTTGCCGCCTCTGACATAAAAAATGACAATATTAATAATCTGTTTTAGGGCCAGTTTCGCTACTGTCCGCGATAAAATTAATATTTTAGACGACAATAGATAATTAGATGGTAAAGTTTAAAAAAACATGTGAAATAGCATGTTGGAGCACCTAATGCTTTTAAAGCTTTCAAGCTTGTACCTAATCGTACGTAAGTAAAGGTAAATATCATCTTATTTAAGTAAACAAAAAATTCACACGTAAATATGTATTTTTTTCAGTAGTATTTGAACCCATGTTAGCACAGTGGCACAATGCGCAATTGAACCAGTCTAAAAGGTGTAAAGAAATGTATACCGACGCACCCATTACCCAAAAAGCTTTTCTTCCGCAATAAGCTAACCTCGAAAAATATAGTGCAAATTTATTTCCGTCTCAAGCAATTTGGCAAAGACAATTGCGCAATTCCACGTCGTATGGCTGCGTTTTTTGCAGCTCCCTTGAATCCGAGAATTCATATTAATGTTACTGTTATATTTTCAACTGCAGGCTCCCAAGGCTATTGAGGCTGAACTACTGGCCTTGTTTCCAAAATTAGGCTATATTTTCCGAGGAAAAAATATGAAAATCTTTTTGTAAGAGTTGCGTTAGGCGATGGTTTAAAATGTTGATCAGATTTTTTCGAAAGAAGCGCTCTCACTTATTAGCTTGTCGGTGAAAAAAACGGTTATGAAGCCAGTTATATGTGAGATCTTCAATGTTACTCGATCAGCACAGTTTATCACCTGGCCTCTTAATGTTACTAGATATAACCACACCTTTACATGCACGAATAAAGATAGCATTTGGAAGCGTTTGAGTTGGAGAAGAGGGGTATTGGGATTTCAAGGAAAAAAAGAATCAATAGAAATAAAAGATGAAAAATCATGAACACCTTATACGACATGACATATTTATAAAAAACAATATTTGGAGTAAAAAATAGAAGGAGGAGGTGGAAGAAGAAACTACACATAGCCGTTAAAGGAAAAGTTCACGTCTGACATAGAGAGCTTAATTAAGGTGCTTGTTGAGTCTAGAGAAAAGTGGTAGTAGAGTAAATACTCTGCAATATTTTTTTAACAAGTTAAGCGGATAAATCATTTCCTGAAATTCAAATGACAGCCAGTTCATAAGGCAGGACTATTGAGTAAGTCAAACTATTAGTACGAGTACTACGAGTGATATGTAAATAAACATATTTACTCCTTCCCCTTTTTTTCTTGGCATTCAACAAGTGTTTCTATAGTAATAGCAATAAGGTCGACTATTAAGTGAGTTTTCATCCTGCCCAGAGCAATTCGAGAGGATTCTTCCAACTCATATCATGTGACGTGGCTAATGCGAATAGTATAGCTACGTGACAACAGTAAGGCAGGTTATCATTATTACTTAACGATGTGGATACAGGTGGCTCAAGATAGAAGAGACTGGCATGAAAGAAAGGAGGCCTACACCAGAAAGATGGTAAAAAAAGGCTGAGAAGAAAAAGACGTAGAAGAAGTTGAAGAGACAGTAATGTTTTTTTTTATGTATGTCTATGTATACGGCTGAACGGTTTCTGACTTATAAGATGTCGTTGAATTTGTCGGAGTTATGTGTGTAGTGTGATACAGTGGCTGAGTAAATAATGTTCAAGAACATTCATTATTATTATTACTAATTCACTCATTAGGAGAGTTGTGTTAGCCGAGTGGTTTCAGACGTGCCATCACATTCAAGAGCCACCTCATAATCTGAAAATCAGAAATAATTTTTTTTATGTGCGTTTTTAGTAACGTCTGGACTACACTTTTACTTAACATCTGGGGAGTGGGGTCATTTGCCGGGCTAAGTATAAAAAAAAGTTACCTACTTTTAGCTCGAAGGTGATGGAAAATATCGTGAGGAAACCTGCGCAGTTGAATGGTAGCCATGATCCAAACGTTTTAGTTCCCCTATAAAGAGCTACTAAGGTCACATGGCAGTCGCTCCCTACCCTCACTAGATCGGAATAAAACACTTGGAGATAAATACAGTCCATCAAACCTAAGAGGTACCGTTTGACAGTTCATTCATGCAAAGCAAAGTGCTACACATCACATCAGTACATCAGGAGTAGTCTAAATTTCTAAATAAATAACTGTATAAAAAAACTGATGTTGTTTTCTTGAGTTGTATTCCTTTAGCGTAAGGTATATTTTTCTTTGCATAAATGAACTGTCAAACGGTACTTCTTAGATTTGATGGACGTTAATAATTCATTCCCTCATAAAATAAACTCTCCTCACTGCCCTCTATCTGTACTATGGGGTCGTCCTCCCATCAAATCTCGATAACTGGGATGCCAACGGATATCTCGTTTGATGGTGTTTACGTGCCGCCGTCACGCCGCTCTATGGTAAACGGTGTCATGGAACATTCGTATCGATATTATCAAGGTCAAAGTAAATTCGCAACGATACAATATCAGTTGCTGCGATTGAAAAGATACACTGTAAACGTCTCAAAATATATGCCGAAATAGATGCCTTTGCGATGAACTCTAAACGTATAAAATTGTCGAATTTAACAGTTATGGATAGGTTGATGTATTCTGTGTATGACAATACGGTTCAAATGCTAAGGATACCTTTTGGAATGGAGCGAAAAATGACGTCAACTGACGCTTGTCCGTTTTTTTAAATTTTTCCTATCGGTCCAGAAGTTTTGAAGCCTTTTCAATACAAACAATACAAACAATCAAATCTTTCCTCTTTATAATATTAGTATCGATTTAAGACTTAACGAAGCATAGCTCATCTTCCTCAATATTGATCACGAATCCAATTTTGATTTCTTCTGCACTTAACCTATTGGAAAACAAGGCTCAAGTCGCCGTGGCAAAAAGCGATACACCCCAGTCACTCAACCGTTACTGACCCTCATTAAAATTACGGAAATTAGTACAAATATCGTCAATGAGGGTATTACGGAATGAAACAGCTAGATTGAGTTAAGTTAGCAACAGGTCTAACATACATCCTTGTATAGACCGACAAACTTATCTGTTCCGGTGGCCAAAATTGGAACTACGTGAAATGCAATGCAAAAACGATATATAATGACAGTTCTAAATCGACAGTAGCGACGCCTCCATCGGAACAGATTATTCGTATTTTATAAGTTGCTGGTCATCGACGACGATTAGTGATTTGCCGAGTGTGTGTAATGGTTGGGAAGTCGGCTATTACACCAAAGGTCGCGTGTTCGATCCCCGCACGGTACAAACATTTGTGTAAATGAACATGTCTGTTTGTATCGGTCTTGGTGTTTTTACGTGTAATGTGTATGTATTTATAAAAAAAAATGTTATGTTGATCCGTTTTCTAGCACCTATAGTACAAGCTATGCTTAGTTTGGGGCTAGATGGCGCTGTGTGAATAATTTACAGAGATACAGAGATATCTCAAAAGTGGCAATTTTTTTTTATACACTAGGTCCTTATAGGTCCGCTTTGTTGACAGATCTCAGCACCTATAGAAATTAAGTTTAGTCAATAGCAAGAAAGCTTAAATATTCTGTAAGGCTACATAGCATAGACACAACTTATGAACCTTATCTGTATGGAGTAAAGAGCTATTTTCCATGATACCGAGAGCTGTCAAAACGGACCTATTAGATTGCTACGATTTTAAACCGGTTTATCCTAATTTATCCTAATTTATTTAAAACGCTAATGGAAACGTACAGGTGTAGAACAAGATACCCCCATAAACTTATGCTAACTCCAGTAACAACAGAGCTTTACAGTAAAAATAGTTATCAAATGGCAGTGAAAATCTTTAACAGACTGAGTGACGACATAAAGTCTTTACCTATGGGCATGTTCAGGGGAAGACTAAGAAGATGGCTCATAGAAAATTATTTTTACTCTGTTGACGAATTTTTTGACTTTTTTAAAATGTAATCATTATTATTGACATTCTCCTCTTATTTATTAATTTAATTGTGTAATAAAATAGTAAAAATATATTTTGAAATGTAATTATAATACACAATTTGCATGCCAGGTACTGGCAAAATGTGTGAAACACTTTAGTTTTTAAGATCACCATGTACCACATTTTTATGCAAATAAATTGAATTGAATTGAATATCTAGGTTATTGAAACCGTACCCGAGTTACGCGTACAGCGAAAACTTTTGAATACCGGTTTTTAAATCGGTTTGAAGCACCGTTTGAAATAAAAACTCTCGTATTGTACAAACTTAAATCATAATTTCTTAACATTGGCTGGTTATCAACTCTTATATCACAACTCACGCGCATCGTAAAGCCGTAGATCCTGTCTAGAAACGAGCTAGTGTTGTGAAAGTCTCGAGTTTTCGAGTCCTAATTTTTATAGAATGAAGAATTTTATTCGAGTCTGGAAGCTGCTTGTAAGAAGAATACTTTATTTATAATTTAATAAATATTAATGTCAATTTAATAATGTTAATAAAAGCCACTTGAAAATCAAAGGACCAAACTTTCTTAACTGTGACAGCTAAATGCTTCTCGGTGAAGTGTTTTAATAAGAATTTGTAGTTTTCTTATTAATCTTACGAAAATTTAATTTCCAATTCTTGTCTTATTTTAATTTTATCATATTTTGAGGGCTCTACGTTTTTTCAATGTGTATGCTCGCATGCATAACAAGCATTTGAATCGTTTTTAACAAGACTCGAAGACTCGAATTCTTACAACATTAAAGTCAGCTGCAGCCAGCTAGGGAACAATAAAATACAATGTGTCTTTTACAACGCCGTTTACGATCTAAGTGGACTATGAACTATGAAGCTTGGACACACGTCTGACAACATTGACTTGCTTGTGAAAATATTTCGAGAACAGAAACAGGGGGAAGTTTCGTTGTTTGCGGTGGTCGCAAAAGTTAAGCGACTTTTTGTAAGATCTATATTAGGATGGGTGAATGGAATAATTTAAAATGAGTTATTCGTCATCTCGCCCGAATTAAACTGGCCCGATCGGGCGACTTGGCACCTTTAGAATTTATTAAAATTTCTGTCGTCAACTCGCCCGACCATAAAAATGTGAGGTAACTATGTACAGTCAGCTACAAAAATCCTTTTTAAGAAACGTTTAATATTTTATGGTTGGACTTGAAAATAAAACAAAATGTTATTATTATCATAATTTTAGATATATTTCAGAAATCAACATCTCAAAAATATAAAAGCATAGCTTCAAAAAAAAATCACAAAAGCACTTGTTTAATAGCTTAGTCAGAATTTTCTTTGAAGTGTACAGCCGAAATATTCTATTTTTATAGATATACTTAATAATGTAATCTTTTCCATATATAAAACAACAACTGTAAGTCTGTAGCTTTATTTTAAAATTTAATGCTTATTCGAAGTAGTTTCCAAATATAATGTCAAAGTTTTTTACCTGGCTGTACTTCGATGAGCGTGCGAGTTGACGACAGAAATATTAGGTAAATTTGAAAGGTGCCAAGTCGCCCGATCGGGCCAGTTTTTTTCGGGCGAGATGACGAATAACTCATTTTAAATCTGTTTTCTTTTACTTAATTTACGGTTTATATTATGTTTAAGGTAGGTTGACGAGCCATTTGGTGTAATGGTCGAGAAGTCGGCTATTACACCAGAGGTTGCGGGTTCGATCCCCGCACGGTACAAACATTTGTGTGCATGAACATGTCTGTTTGTATCGGTCTGGGTGTTTCTATGTGTAATATGTATGTATTTACAAAAAAAAAGTATATAAGTAATGTTTATCCGTTGTCTAGCACCCATAGTACAAGCTAATGCTTAGTTTGGGGCTAGATGACGCTGTGTGAATAATGTCCAGAGATATATTTAATGTCCAGAGATATTTATGTTTTAGGTTATGGCGCGTAAGTTCTCATCCAAAAAAAAGGCAAAAGTTTGCCTAGCACGGGAAGAACTTTTAGGGCGCATCTATCTACTCTCTCGCTTGGTGCGACTAGGTTTTCATATGCGTATTTGCATCCATAATGCAAAGATGCATCTGAGAACGTAACTTCATGATCACCGTTAAGCGAACCCGGGGTTATAAGCTTTATAATTCCTCCATAATACGAGACAATGAGCCGCAACTGACTCCCGTCATGAGAACACACGTATTTCTTTTTATTTCAAAGCGTGTTACATAGATATCATCATTACTAGCTTCGTATTTCCTTTCTCTGAGCAATTTTCTCTTGCCCATTATTGTTCTCACGTACAGCCTTTAGTTGCTTTTTTTATGGAGGAGATTAAATAATATAAATAAATAAAGCCCCAAACTAATCATTAGCTTGTACAGCAGTGCTTGTATAGGTGCCAGATATCGAATGAACATTACTTTTGTAAATAGGTACAATTACATATTTTTTATACATAGAAGCACCCAGACCGATCGCAACGGAGCAACAGATATGAGGATAGTTTGGGAGCATGATATTTAATTACTGGCCTGTCTAGGTGGGTATCACCGCAGTGCCAGATATTTTCCCGTAAAATAGAAGTGTGTCAAGCACTTCTTTGTTTCGGGGAAAGCGCATTAACTAGTGAAATAACTGGGTATATTAGAGCGAGAACGGTGGCTACACCGCCCGCTAGGGGGCAGGGCAGTGCCAGAAAGTGACTGCTTAGTTACCTACTGTTTGGCACTGAACTGTCTAAGGGCAGACGTGGCGCTAACCATCAGGTGTACGATCTGCTCGTCTTGTTACACATTGCAATAAAAAAAAGTTACTTTTTATCCCATGAAATTATCAGCATGCGGGATGGGATGATAATGTCGTATAGTCAACGCGGGTGAAATCTGCCGCCATAACAGCTCTGGCTGTGTTCACCCAGGTTGTGTGTTCTGTGTGTGTGTGTGTGGTTTGATTTGTTTGATTTTGATATTGAATTTGATAAACATAACGAGATAAAAATAAAAAGGAAAAGCAGATTTAATTTTTAGTGTCAGACAGCGCTGCGGTCAGTATAATGACTCAATCGCGAAACCGCTACACTATTATCAAAGTTATGACAATTAGTTCAGTGAATACTAGGTATATTTAGCAGATGCTAATGAAAGGTTTTAACAGTTTTTTGCCCTCATTTAGATGTGTGCTGTTAAGAGAGTACAGAGATACAGAGTACTGAACTTTGTTGTTCTGTGAATGGTTACAATTGATAAGGGTAAATGTCGATTATTTTGACGGTTTTTCTCGATAGACAACAACATTCTGAAGCCCGTGGCAGAGTCACTATGTAACATGTAAATTATTACCAAGCCTACATGAACAAAGAAATAATGTTTGGAATTTTGATCTTTTAATATGACGCGCAAAACATGTCCGAGTACTCGTACAAAACGTAGAATGTCACTTGATAAAACAATTTCTACTAATTGCCCAGGCATTCGTCTTGCAATGAGAGTTTAACACAGATTTATTTAGTATATTGCTATACTAATCGCAGAACCATAAAATAATTAAAATCCCTCTTCAAAATTGACAGTCGTCCGAACGCCCAAAATCTCGTCTAAGGCCGAAAAATCCACAGCGAAATGTCCTTTGTACCGTCTAATTTCGGCGGTACTTTGAAGGCTACAGTAATGAGAATTTCAAGGAAATCGTCGACAGACTTCTATTTATCAAGTTGGAGCCAGACAATCGACGTCGGACATAGTTTCCGTCCTGAGTTCTGACATTGATATCTGCCAATCTCGAGAGGGTAATCTGAAAGTTTGTTAAGCTTTGCTATTGCGGTTAATCTTCTGTACTACTCGTAATAGTATAAAGAGAAAAGATTTGTTTGTTTGATTGTTTGTATTGAATAGGCTCCGAAAGTACTGGACCGATTTAAAGAAAATAAATAAATAATAAATAAATAAATATCTCTGGACATTATCCACACAGCGCCATCTAGCCCCAAAGTAAGCATTAGCTTGTGCTATGGGTGCTAGACAACGGATAAACATTACTTATATACTTTTTTTTTGTAAATACATACATATTATACATAGAAAATAATACATAGAATAGAAGCAGACATTATCCCTGATGAACATAGGCTACTTTTTACTGCAAGAAAATGATTAATTCCTAAGGGAATACGGGTAATAGGCCCACGAGTAGTAAGCTTTTTACAAAATTACGTGTCTGTAACAGGTTGCTATGGCAACGCATTGTTGATTATGGAATAAATCCAAGTATACAACATAGAAATATTATAATAGTATACAATGATTTTTGGAAGCTGGCGAATAAATCCTGAAAAAATATCACGTTCTGACAACGTATTCCACGAAGCACACCCAAAGTATTCCACGAAGCACACCCGTAACGGGATAACGTAATAGTCCACGCGAGCGAAGCCGCAGGCGAGAGGCTAGTTTAATGATAAAGATATAGATAGGTTGCTGTCACTTGTTACTCTAAAATTTCAGTTATCTATGAATCAAGTTATTGTCGCAATGTTAGGTGCTGGCTGGATCACAACGCTTGCTAAATGCGGGTTGATAACAAATCCAAGCTGTGTTCGAAAAATCAGACCCTAATTTTGCCCGAACCCGAAATTGAACTCAAGACCTCGAGGTCATGGCCAAGTAGATAGATCATTGAGGCGCAGTGACTTTGCATATACCTACTAAATTAATCAGTGTCAAAAGTATTCTGCCTATTCATTAACATGCTTGTTTGAGAGCTGTGTGGTATCATTTGGGGAATACACACAAATGTTCATCACATAAGTGTTTGTCCTGGGTGAGATTTGAACCCACGACCCTTAACGTATAGTACAGGGTCACTTACGTATACTCCATGGTAGCATAATTATGGGGAATAGACACAAATCGCCGCTTCTCTCGAAGACTATACAAAGTCGAAAAATTTGCGAAATCTAAGCAGGTGATTCTTAGTTTTTCTGATATTTAACTTGATTACGCAAATTTTTCGACTTTGTATAGTTTTCGAGAGAAGCGGCGAAATGTTCATCACATACGTGTTTGTCCTGGGTAAGAATTGAACCCACGACCCTAAGCGTATATTGCAGGGTCACTAAAAATACGCCATCGGGTAAGTCATGTCTACGCTGGCTCGTTTGCCGCCTCTGACATAAAAAAATGTTACCACGTGGATTTTGTGAAATATCCAGTCATTCACAAGGTATTAATCCAGTTCGGCTCATTGCGATTGTCATGAAAATGTAGGTTTTCTCATATCGGTTGACCGCCACTTCGAAACATATATGACTCGGAAGGCTATCGAACTGCTGCGGTCTTGTTGCGGTCGCGCCATGCAAATGGCAAACAATATAATTGAGTCCTTTATCTACAGTATATTAATCCAGGATTACTGGTCTAGGTTTATAATAGTAGTTTAGTAGTTAGCAGTTTAGTAGTGGTAGAACCATGCTGTTTTACAGTACGTTTGGGCCGGCTCGTCCGGGGAAGTACCACCCTCTTACATGACACCAGCGTGAAATACTAGTGACTACTTTTGTGTTTCGTCTGGTTTGTGCGAGTGCCGGGATTCCCCCTCAAAAGGCCGACAACGCATCAGCGATCCCTCTGGTGTTGTCATGGGCGATGGTGATTGCTTACCATAGAAAAGAAAAAAGAATTTTTTTTTTGTTCTGTGTTGCTTACCATCAGGCGACCCGCTGGCTCATTTGCCGTTCTCGTTTACAAATGTCGTTTCTTGTCAAAGGTAGAAATCGACCGCACTGCTATAAGACAACCAAATATAACGTGAATCCTAACACTATTTCGGAGGTTCAACATTTCCCCACTAACTTTACATCGTGTACATTAATTTTCCGAATCGCTCCACTGCTTAAGAATTTGAACGAGCTCAACAATTTCCTCGGAGAATTTTCATTACGCTAAAATACACAGAACCTAAATATAATTTGTTGAACTAAAGCGTGAACAGTGATGAAAGATTTTCACCAATTTGAATAAAATATGCTACGTAGGTACTTCTTGGAAGGTGAATGAGCAAATGTGATACATGAAGCTGGCGTATCAAATAGTGTATAAACTACGATTTCACCTGATAGATAATATTGCAATAAAATTAAATTATTTTGTACACTTCCGATAAAAACTAAAAACTTATTGCATTAACGTCCCGCCATTTTTTCCACGCCAAAAAGTCTTGGCGTGGATCCAAGTGTTTTTAGAAAATTAAAAAGTTATCCATTTTTGATGGAATGAGGCGGAAGTTTTGTTAAATAAAGATAAATGGGGAGTGATCCGTCGGGGTTTATCAACGTTGGAACTTATTATGAGGAAAATCGTCCTTCTATTCTGATTTAATTTTCGGAAGAAATATTTTTAAAATTCCATTTTGATCTCTTGCGGTAATTATGATAAATACCTACTATTATTTAATTTAACGTTTCATTATAATCTTGGTTTAGATTTGTAGACTTGATTTTGAAGGGATTACCGGTTTTTTAATTATTTGGTTAATATAAATGTTTTCCCAAATAGCTGAAGTAACATGATAAGGGAATTTAATACTTGAATATTTTTGGAATTTACTGGCGGTCAATAGAAAATACAGGGTCCGGCCGTTAATTGACTATTAAAATTAGGTAAACTGTTGTCAATTTTTAACGAATGCCCAACATCTTGCTTTATTATTTCTCACATTTATCTCGTTTAACCAACTGAACGTAATATGACATGATATCCGAACCACAGAAAAAATCATTGTCTATTTGGTCACCCATTCAGCCATTGGCCATGCAGAAAAGTGCTTTACTATTGCAATCATTGCAACAACTTAAAATTGTAAAAGTTAATTTGGTAACAAGTAACAATACTGAGTCTCAATAACTAAACTGCATACTACTAAAGATATGAGTTCAAAACTTTTATTTAAAATCACATACTACGAGTAGGTATTGTCTCTAACAATATGACATTTCCAGCTCCTCGTTGGAAGACAACGTTAAACGCATAATGTTTGCAGAGAGCCAGCTATAAGATAGAATCTCTTTTATTTTATCAAAAGTTTTTATCGTCAAACTTCATCTGGAAAACAAAGGGACTCCGATAAGGGATTTTAAAGACCTCCGAAGCCGGTATTCGCATAACAGCTTTAAAATTTTGCAGTGAAAAATTTCCGATGAATAGAGACGCTGTTGGGGGAGCCATGGGTTTGTATTTGTCTGGACAATCCTGTATTTTTTAGTTAGGATATTCTTAACCTCTTGTCTGTGGAGCGACTGATATGTGGTCGACTGTCAAAATGGCACATATTATGTGGGGCAACTGCATATCAGTCGTTAATTAAAGGCGGTATAAACATTTGATGTAGCTGGTTCGTCATTGTTTTGCAGAGGAAGATGTTTTAAGCTTCATAACTGCAGGCAAGTTAGACCTGAGCTGATTATTGGCACAAGGCTGGAAACAGCTCCTCCATGGATTTGATTGGGTGGAAAGGGAAAACCGAAGGAGTGGGGAGTGGAGCGCTTTAGTTTCGAGTCCCACACTCGTCTGCAGGTCTAGCTAGCCTGCGATTAAGGTGTCTAAATACATTCTAATCCTAAAAACCAAGGCAAGACTAAAAGCGTTTGTACCACTTAACACTTTTAGGTTCCCGGTTTCCCTTCTTACTTGAAGACTAGTGGCCGCCTAAGGACACGGTTCTTGAATGACTTGCCTGCCTTTGAGAAAATTCTCTTCGCGCCATAATATGTGTGGCAACTGACCAGCCCAATCCCGAAACGAGAGACCCTCTACTCATGTACGAGCGAAATTGAATTCGTCTCCTGTTCGGGCATTTATCGACGAACATTGTTTACTCCTATCGCTCGACAATTACGTCGGTTCGCGATGCGGTCTTTTTTCTTGCAACATTCCTTGCTTGCTTATTTTCTTTGCATTGTATTGACACAACATCGGTGCACTTCGCTTAGCGGAGAATAAAAGCCGAAAGAGTTTTGTGGTGGACCATGTTGCGATTCAAGCTTGAAATTAACGACAGAGTTGTTGAACTAGTTACGAGAAAATTAGTAAAAATTGAATAGTGCGGTACCGACCTCTGTTGTTTTCATAAGTTAAGTAGATTATTTATCGAACAAGTGACCTATTTTTCTAAAGGAAGATGTTTTTATCACAGGCTAGCGAGACTTTCGGCCTTTTGTGGGACTCGCGACTGAACCAGGCCTCTACCCACTAAACTCCCTCAGTTTCCCCTTATAACCCAGAAGGAACAGTCAGCATTGTGGGCTGTGGCAATTGACCGGCCCAAACTAGTGACTGTAGTGACCTCTGAAATAGTTACCAAATTAACCTCTGCATCAATCGTCGCATTTAGTTACAAGTTGAATTGTCTATACTTATACTAATTAATAATAATACCTATACTAATAAAGAGGAAAGATTTGTTCGTTTGTTTGTTTGTATTGAATAGACTTTGCAACTGCTGAACCGATTTGGAAAATTCTTTCACTGTAGGAAATCTACACTACCTCCGGGTGACATAGGGTATGATTCCGGAAATGTCGGGGGAAGTGGTGGGATAATTGACAAAAGAAAAGACGCGCGGGTGAAACCGCGGAGGCGACCGCTAGTATTAAAAATAATTGAAACCGAGAAACTATAAAATCTAAAATAACTCATGTTTACGCATAAAATTTCCATAGATGTAACTTTTGAAGTCGACTACGAGTACTTTGATGTTTCCTGTGTAATCATCCGTATCTGTTTTTCGTTTGCCGGCGGGGTTAATGACCTTGAATGATAGTGTTTACATTATCAGTGAGTCAACTGTGTAGTTGGAAATATTGAGGTCTGTTATAGAACAAACATTTTACGGTTTGACGGTTGAACGGAGAGTTCATGTTAAAATTAAGAAGCAAAAAGAATGTCCAAGAAAGTTATGTTATGCCAAACAGTACTCGTTTCTGAAAGTAGTATTATGGCTCTTAACATTTAAAATTACAAAGACGATCTTTCAAGAGGCAGCTGAAAAAATAATTTTACAAATTAAGAATGGTTGTTATAACAGAATAAAAACAACTTGTCTCAAGTGTCAGGCGGGGATTGAAATCAACGCCCCTCGCAGTCCGGGCGAGTGCACTTCCCATTTTGCTACCGAGACTTAAACAGGCTAATTCAACAATTTAATCAGATCATTTTTCAGATAAATGTCATGAACATTATTATAAAAACGTAATCGTTTTTATAATAATGTTCAATGTGCAATCCTAATGGATTGCTGAGCTAGATACACCTGCAATCCTAATGGATTGCTTTAGCTAGATACACCTGAGTGTTGATAATTAGGACAAAATGACTTTGAATATAGGTACCTACAACAGTACACATCCTACTAATATTATAAATGCAAAAGTTTGGATGTTTGGATGTTTGTTACTCAATCACGCCTAAGCGGCATTTCATCTAAATCCATTCAGATAACCCGGATTAGGACATAGGCTATAAAACTCCTACGGGAAACGTCTCATTCCTGCTGGATATTTGAAAAAAGAAATTACGCGCGGGTGAAACCACGGGCGGAAGGCTAGTTGGTGTATAAAAAAGCAAGAACCATACAAGATTAATGAAATAGGGTTCGCAGACCCAATCATATACAAATGATATTAACGATCCAATGCGTCTCATCAAGTACATCGTTCACATAGTAACAAGGCTTACTGATTGCTCTATACACTGTGCGAGTTTAAAACCGATTTAAACTGTTCGGTACGACTGTTTAATGTACAATATTGACACTGCTTGTTTTTTATTTGCAGGTAAAAATGCTCTCGAGACCGCTGAGTAATTCGACGATCTACGGACATTTGGTTTGTTTTTACGCACTTTATGCGTATTTTCGCACTACCTGTAATTAGTACACTTGCGTGCAAAAATATGGAATCACACCTTGTATCATTTTGAGCATTGAATCAATTTAAGTAGATATTAAATGGTATTGATTTCGGTTTGATAACTATCGAGTTCCCATAAGTCAGCATAGCTTTAAAACTGTTGGTCCTGCGCGTGATTTCTTTCCGGTCGAGTAAGATTCCCGTTACATACAATAATTAAATAGAGTGTACACCAAGTGAAGAGTGTGCATAACATAATATTATGCATCGTTCTCATAATCGCTGAGATTAATAATTAAAAACCATGAAGCTACTATTACCAAACAATTTCACCATAAATGTCCACCGACACATACCACGAACATTGTTTCATCTCCCATTCGATTGATCTAAAATTAGTTCGGCGCAAACTCGATAGCATCAACAATTGGGGAGTCTCTAATTCCCGAATCCCAGGGGTGCCGAACAATGGCCAATATCAAATTGGCAGCATTCGGCCATAATAGCATTTTATTACAAATATTGCGCCGACGGCAAATATACGGGCGGGAATTATCAAGTGCTCGATTCGTTAGGGAATGAAATTGAATATAGACCGACAAACTTATCTGTTCCGGTGGCCAAAATTGGAACTACGTGAAATGCAATGCAAAAACGATATTTAATGACAGTTCTAAATCGACAGTAGCGACGCCGCCACCGGAACAGATAAGTTTGTCGGTCTATAGGCTCCATTTGTGCTGTTTCCACGCCTCGTTTCACGGTGAATGCATGTAGCTATTAGAGCAGGGGCATATGTGATAAGCTAAATGAAGAAACATGGAGACTCGAAGATCACAAGAGTCTACAGTGTGACAGCAGAGTGAGCGACTCTTTCAGTCTAAGTATCTCAATGAAATAGTTCCCTACCGAACTCCTGGCCTTAGTAACCAACATACCTACAGTTAAAGAACATTAATTCTTATAAAGAAATTTTAAATTTCACTTATGTGAGAACTTTTTTTTTATACTAGTTCAGTTGGCACACAGGCACGCAGCCCACCTGATGGTAAGCAGCCACTGCGGCCTATTCCATTGAGGGACGCTTCACCCGAAAGCGTACCTCAATGTCCTGCCAGACTGTAGACTCATCTGATCTTCGAGCCTCTGATTTTAAGTGTAGTTATTTTAAGTGTAGTGATATTATCCAACAATAAAATGACCAATAGGTCCACAACAGGTACAATTCAACACAATTACAGGTATCCATATTTCCGCTCACTGTGGTCTTCGGTCAGGTGGAAGTACTTGCTCAGACAAGCGGCTCATTCGTGATAATTTCCTTGGACACAACATATTAATATATTAGCACATTCGGTCTGGTTAAAGGAGCCCACATACGATAATCGCTGAGACGTTATTTCGTCAACTAATACATATAAATTGTAAGCTACTTGTAAGTATGTGGGTGTTTACGAATATAACACTTATGTGCTTCCAAATCATGCTCAAAGTTGCTTATTTGAGATCTTGAGGATATTCTATTTTTAGATATATAGGCCTTATCGTTCGTGGGTGAACTTTTTAACCTTTAATCGGCCATGGGTGATTAAAATTTTTCGTTGATTTTCGCCGCCTAGTAGAAGCCACACAGTCTCAGGCCACTATATGCTCCTCCGGCCTAGACGGCCGTGGCGGAGAAGGCGAGCTCACTTAGCACAGCTCCTCCGGCCTTGGGGTTGACCTGCGCGCGGGGGTAGCTCCCCAAACCCCGCATTGCACAGGTCGCCCGAGCCAAGTCTGTTCGAGAGACCTGCTCGGAGGTGGGTCACCTAGTTTCTCGCGTGATCTTCCCTAGGCGCCACCCTGACTTGGGGCCTCTCTAGTCAGGGCAGACGGGAATGGGCTGGTCAATAGCCACAAGGCTGGCACCGGCTCGTCCCAATTTGGATGTGAAGGGGAAACTGGGGAAGTTTAGTGGGTAGTGGACGCTAGTCTCGAGTCCCACACACGGCCGCAGGTCTAGCTAGCCTGCGGTTATGGTGCATAACCGCATTATCCTCCGAAAAAAAAAACTTAACGATTAAGTAGCCTATACTATATAATTTTATTCTAGAGAATCAATTATTAGTATAGGTTATTTAATCTCCCTAACACTTACAAACTTTCGTATTTCTAATATTATTCGTATCTTATTATTTACTGTAGGTAACAGATAACGAAATTCTACAACGGATCATTGTATTCAAGTGTTTTTTAGCTATTTATTTTATTTATTAAGTATTGAATGAGTATTGTCAATGTCACTTAGCCTTAAATTGCAATAAGTTCCCCTCACGTCGGATTACTATTATTTTCCATGGGGTCTGTTATTGGCCCTATGGGGCCTCGGGCAGCCATATGCCGAATAGTGACGTCACAGTGCACTATTCACGCCCCGATACATCAGGGTTATTGGGAGGGTAGTGCAATACGTTTGAAAGATTGCCCATTGTTCAAATTGAAAGGTGCAATTTTTATTCCGTAAATATTTATTTTTATTGCACAAAAGCTGAGAAAAATATCAGCCAATTTAAGGTCACACTGCTGGGCTAATTTCAATTTGCCATCTTCATAACAAATCACAAAGCCTGCCAAATACGGATTGGTGATCACAAACGGGAATTGAACCCAGAACCCCGTTATCATGGTACCTAAACCACAAAACCATCGAGTAGGACAAAAAAAATGTCGTATGATTTTTGCCTAAGAAAATTTTCCTTACTTTAGCTTTCCAAAATAATCGATGACCAAAACATGGTCCACCCATCCGATCACCGACCGCGAGAAACTTGCTTAACCTTCACGTTGGTTGCAAAGAATGCCCCCTCGTATTTACGTGATGAATAACGCAACCGCAGCAAAACATGTAACGTGACGTAAACAGAGTTTATGATAAAAATTACGCCATCATTCAACCCTCCGCTGCGGGGCGCAGATTAATGAGGGAAGACCGGGTCGATCGGACCCTACACGCACTTGTATATGCTATTTTTGGCTCAACATTCCAATTTTTATATATATGTATATAAGTAAGCATGGTTAATAGTGGCTAATCTAATTTATCTAAGTTAACTACTTAGAAGACACAACACTTCTGTTCACGACTTAGAACTCACCCTGTATAAAGGAACAGTCCACTTTTTTTCCATAAATCGAACCACCGATCGGCGCACATAGCAGGGTCATTGCCAAATGTGTCATCGAGCCTGCCTTATTGAACATGTCTGTTTGTATCGGTCTGGGTGTTGCTATGTATAATATGTATGTATTTACAAAAAAAAGTATTAGTATAAGTTGTCTGGCACCCATAGCACAAGCTAATGCTTAGTTTGGGGCTAGGTGGCGCTGTATGAATTATAATAATAATAATAATAATCATTTATTTCAGGCAATATTTACATACAGAGATGTTAAATATATATAAACAGAGGCCCATATCATAAATACCTTATAGTCTAACATACATATTAATAACATTATATAAAATTATATTATATATTATGTCCACAGATATTTAAAAAAAAAAATTTTTTGCGCCGACCAGGGCTTTGTTACAGCTTCCAGCTTCTTACTTGCCACTGCACTACAGAAGCAGTCAACTTGACGTAAACAAAGTGCAAGATAAGAATGACGTCATTCAACCCTGAAACGGGCAGATTAATGAGGGCAGGACGAAAACCGCGGGGTCGTTCGGACCCCGAGAAATTCGCCCTTGTATTTATTGCTTATCCATTTTATTACGATCAACCTTTTTCTTGTTTACTGCGTCGTAGATCTAAGAACGGATAGAATCGGGAAATATGTTCGACCGTAGTCAGTTGGTATGGTCATATGGCAGATGAGATATGATGTAATTTAGATTCGATCTGAATTAGTTTTCCCATTTTCTTTGCTATGACCTTTGTCTATTTTTAATTCTGTCATAATACAACATCTTAACAAGGGAATTTATTCACCTGAATAAGCTTAAATTGGTTTCGTGGATGAAACTAAAGATTTTAAAAAATATTCTCCGCTTTTTATAATATTTATAGAAGAAATGGATACGCCCTTTTATTCCCTTACTATTGTTCCAGGTCAATCTGATATGTGTAATTATACAGCTCATAATTTCGTAGATTAAAAATAGAGATGCAAAGACGATAACCAGATATAAATCATTTTCCCAAATCCAAGTATTCCATTTTTACCGAGCATTGAATACGATTACGTAACGAACAAAACCATTTGAATTTTGAATTTATCACGGAGAAATATTTTTAAAAAGAAATGCACGCCCGGACGGGTGCCGAGTGAAGTCGAATTTCAAAACGGTCGGGCAATCCCGACCGGTCTCGGTTGCCGTCGGCTTCACGCCTCATCTCGCATTATGAGTGAACGTGATCCAACTACAGAATAAGATTAGAGTGCATTTAAACGTCTGTATTGATATTCATAGTTAATGCAGCGGGATTGTCGAAAGGAATTTAAAAGACGAAATTATTAACTTTATCTGTTTTGCGCTGGTTAATTCACGCTCAATTTAAGATCTTATGATTTTCATTCTAACTCTAAGGCACATTCGACAGACCCCATATGTACAAGTTACACAGTCTCTACGTGTTCCATATGTGGTACACCACCTCCACGTGTACCATATGTGGCACAGTATCTCAATGTAGACCTATGTAGTGTGCAACTAACACGTGCATGAGACCTTGTTCACTGTATTAACGTGTACCACATATGGTACACTGCTAAATACATATATTAAGCCTTAACCTATCCGCATCAGCCCAAAATGATCAACCTGACGCAAAAGATCCACTTTGCAAAAATACATTTCCTCATAATGTCAATTTCTCACAATGACAAATTCGCATTTGGTAAACTTTTCATAATGTCATCTCTTAAATGATGTATTCGCTTTATTAATCCATCTCCATAAGGTTATGTTGTCCTTTCTCTGATCTGAGGTTGTCCTAGTCCTACATACTACCATTTTGCGAAGTAAACATTTTGTGTTCCATAGAGTCCCATACATTTTGCGTGCGGTTGACATTTTGATTAGTTGACATTCCGGGCTGGCACGCATCTACAGATTATAAGCTCTACGCCTTATAAAATTCTTATTAGACTTATCGACAGTTGCCATGAGGCTAGTTCCCCTAAATTTGATAGAAGGGTGCCAAGTGCACTATGCCTTGTCCCCTTATATAAATAACTGTATAAATCGCAACTATTTGATTAACCATTAGGGGGCTACCCTCTTTCATTAGAATCTTAAATACATTCCCTTAACGAGATTTCGGTGT
The DNA here is from genome assembly GCA_949319885.1 of Mecyna flavalis. Taxonomy (NCBI): domain Eukaryota; kingdom Metazoa; phylum Arthropoda; class Insecta; order Lepidoptera; family Crambidae; genus Mecyna; species Mecyna flavalis. The sequence goes on from OX439413.1 coordinate 4,334,163, forward strand.
AATAAATGAAATATGTTCCTATTATTGGTCAGGATAATGTCCGGTTAGATTTATTGCACTATCAATTTGCTTAAAGCTTATGAATATTTGTGAGTTCGTGTTTCCATTCGTTTATTAAAAATTTGAGATTTAATGTGATTATGAAATTCCATAGACTTAGTAAAGTGCATGACTGTATTCATTATTTTATAATGTTAAAAATAAAATGATGGAATGGCTAAAATATCGTCCTAAGTTTTTAGATGTAGATGAAAAATATGACTTTTTGCTTCGCATAATGTTATTCTTACGTATACCGTTCACCAGTATATTTCAAGTTAGTATTATAGATATTAGATCGAAGATCAGATGAGTCTACAGTCTGGCAGCACATTGAGCGACGCTTCCTGGTGAAGTGTCCCTCAATGGAATAGGCTGCAGTGACCGCTTACCATCAGGTAGGCTGCGTGCCTGTCTGCTAACTGACCTAGTATAAAAAAAAGATATTAAGACATTACCCGGTCGGTCGATCACCATAATAAGGCGATCACTGGTTTAACCCTTTCGGGTCTGAATGGGAAACCGAAGGAATTTTGAAGGTAGTGGGACAAACATCTTTGGTCCCTAGTCCCAAACACGGCCGCTAGGTCTCGCTAGCCTGCCAAAAAAGGTCCTTTACATTATGATTTTTGTTGGAACGGACTATACATTACACTTATACAGGGTGTGTTTCATTCCTGTTAGTAGCGCCCTCTGTTGAAAGACGACAGTGTGAGTTGTTTGCGATCCACTCTTGAACACTGTCGAGAGTCTAGTGCTTTCGAGGCTAGACCACTTAATTGTAGCTTGTTCTAGCTAGCCCACTAAATTCTGAAGGCTCTTAAACAATGCTCTGAAAATAAGCCCTAATATTTTTGACATTCTTTAAAGGTAACTAACTTATATAATATTTTAGACAAATACTTAGCGAAGCATTTATTGACTGACTCGACTGCACATTGTGTAATGTCCCTGTCTTATATACAGTGGGTGGTGGGTTTGAATACCGATTGGTACAAAAAAAACCGGCCAAGTGCGAGTCGGACTCGCCCATGAAGGGTTCCGTAGCAGCAAGTATCATCATAATATAAAAGTTCTTGTAGTTCTTTGTAAGTTTGATCGACGATTTTATATTTAAGTTGATTGAATGAGAGGAAAATTGCGGTTTACGATTTATGACGTTTTAAAAAAAAACTGATTACTTGATCTCGTTCAAACTAATTTTCAATGGAAGTTTGCATGGTAATGTACATCATATATATTTTTTAGTTTTATCGTTCTCTTATTTTAGAAGTTAGAGGGGGGGTGACCAAAATTTTACCACTTTGGAAGTGTCTCTCGCGCAAACTATTCCGTTTAGAAAAAAATGATATAAGAAACCTTATTATCATTTTTAAAGACCTATCTATAGATACCCCACACGTAAGGGTTTGAAAAAAAAAAATTTTTTTGAGTTTCAGTTCTAAGTATGGGAAGCCCCAAAAATTTATAAACTAATTACTTGATCTCGTTCAAACCAATTTTCAATGGAAGTTTGCATAATAATGTACATCATATATTTTTTTTAGATTTATCGTTCTCTTATTTTAGAAGTTACAGGGGGGGGGACCAACATTTTACCACTTTGGAGGTGTCTCTCGCGCAAACTATTCAGTTTAGAAAAAAATGATATAAGAAACCTTATTATCATTTTAAAAGACCTATCCATAGATACCCCACACGTAAGGATTGGATGAAAAAAATTTTTTTGAGTTTCAGTTCTAAGTATGGAGAGCCCCCAAAATTTATTATTATTTTTCTATTTTTGTATGAAAATCTTAATGCGGTTCACAGAATACATCTACTTACTAATTTTCAACAGTATAGCTCTTATAGTTTCGGTAAAAAGTGGCTGTGACATACGGACGGACAGACAGACAGACAGACAGACATGACGAATCCATAAGGGTTCCGTTTTTTGCCATTTGGCTACGGAACCCTAAAAATGTGTACAAGGACATGCCCTTAATCAAAAATATGAGGTTCTGTTAATTGTTATGAAATCTGTTCTAATTTTCTGTAGTATGAAGTGGTCTCCAACCACTATACCACCACTTAGGAGAGGATATACGGAAGATATCGGTCGCCTCCGCGGTTTCACCCACGCTTTATTTCTTTTGTCAATTATCCCCCCTTCCCCCTACATTTCCGAGATCAAAAGTAACCTATGTCACCTGGATAGTGTAGCTTTCCAACAGTGAAAGAATTTTCCAAATCGATTTAATAGTTTCGGAGCCTATTCAATACAAACAAACAAACAACCAAATCTTTCCTCTTTATGATATTAGTATTTATATGTATATGTACGTATAAAATCAAGATATAATATTAAACATACCTACACTTGTTTCTTTACATAAAAGTCAAAGCCACGAACCAAGATAAAGCAAAAATATCTCCTAATCCGTTATCCACACAGTCTAAAGCCAGTATTATATCACTTCCCTTCGTAAAATCTATATAAAAGTCTCCCCTTTCCAATAATTTCATATCACGACAGCTAAGCCTGTGTGAACAAACTATTTTTTCCCCCACAGAATTCATACACCGTCAATATGAATTTGTTACTGTTTATTTTATAACATGTTTGCGGAACGGGCGCTTACACACACGTGCATTTTCACAAATAAAAAGGGGGCTGATATTATTTTTCTTTTCGCCCCCTGGTTTTTGGAAAGTACCTAATATTTCTTTGCGAAACTTATTAACTGTTTTTGGCAGCTAGTAATTTAGGCTGGTGCACTGTTATTGCGGAATTTAATAATTCATTACCTTTGTTAATGTGGGAGAATAATTTATTGTATGTTGTTGTTGGTTGTGATTTATTAAGTGAGGGGAGAGATATTGATAGCAAGATATATATCTTCTTTATTGTCTGAGTTTTAATTATTTCATATTGATTAAGAATTGTCGGGCATCAATTTTTTATACTGTTTTTTGCTAATCCATTAACCCTTTCCCCGCCACGCTTTTTTCCGAAAATGGTGCCCCACACGCCACGACCATTAAAAAAAAATTCCAAAAAAATATTAGGTTATACTCAACTCATTCAGGCAAGTAAAAATACAACGTTTCTTGATCATGTTTTTTTGTCTGATATATCAGACATTGGCGTGGTGGGCACGAAAATGGTTTGTCTGATATATCAGACATTGGCGTTGAAAAGGTTAACTCAATTGTAAACAGAAGAATGCTTTTAATAGGTTTATGTCTAGTTTTTTTGTACTTTATCCAAAACAAGATGTTTTGCTATTAGAAAGATTTAAAGTGACGCGGCAGCCACAGTTATATTTGAAGGATTAGAAGAATCATTTTCAAACAAAATTATTACGACATTTCTTCTCTAATGAATATTTTCTCTATACTATTGTATTATCACAAATGATTTACTTCTCATATTGACTTAGGTATATAACTCTTTTTACGGGATAAAAACATCCCTATTGTTTGGAGTGGGTCGTCATTTCTGCACAGGTGGGTCGCAAATGACGGGCAAGCGAGGCGAGGCTAATGACGCAGCTAATTGGCTCTCCGGACCCTTGCCGAAGAGTTCGATCCGCGGTATTTAAATAACATATTTATGAGATAATTTTATATATTATTATGGAAATGAATAACATATACCTACATACATTCCTGTTTTCTGACACAACAGATTTAAAAGAAATCTTATCACGGATTTAGAAGGACCAGCTCTTTTAAAACCGCGTCTAGAAAGATAAAAAGGACGCATAGATACAATGACACATTATTGTTATAGTGTTACACTAATACAGATAGTGCCTCATTAGCTTTTGTTAGAATGATACTCATAACGAAATGACACATTGAAATATTGATACATTGTGTTAGTGACATTACCATTTAACCTTATTTTAGCGTTGTTATAATAACACTAACGTATTATTTACTTTTCCGCTGGATTAATTATCCCATTGATGGGAGTGGGTCGTCATTATGGCGCACAGGTTCGCAAATGACTGGTAAATGACACGCGCTGTCCGGACGGGGTAATGGCGCGGATAATAGGCCGAAGAGTTCAATCCGCGGGATTGCGTTAAATACCTCATTTTGTGGCTTTGGCAAGATTCATTACTGTCAATAAGGTCGTGATAATTTATGTCAGATATGTACATTGTACGTTGTTGACGACTATTCTTGTCTAAGGGTCCCTCAATGGAATAATAGACGGCAGTGGCTACTTAATATCAGGTGAGCTGCCTCTTTTGTTTTATTGAGGCGCCGCACTATGGGACCAAACGTTATTTTCCATCTCGAAATAGGTTTTGATGAAAGTCGTAAATCCATAGATTTATTTATGGTTTTCTACTCTTAAAGAATGGATCTTACGAATAAAATATAAAACAATTTAAATAATTGAGTTTTACGTTTATAAAATGGACCTCAAACCTTGAGCATAAATATGTTCATGCGAATTACATTACCGTTAATTAAGTTCAACACAAAATTATTCAAAAGTTTTCCAAGGAAACATATAAGTATTATACATATTTAGATAGCTTAGCATGTACACTATGCGATTACATTTAATATTTTGTAAAAAGTATATTGGTTTCATTTAAAAATAATAATTAGCAGAAGTATGGTAAAATTAGATTTTGTCTATTTCAATTGGAGTTTTTTGTGTTGCCGAAAGCAGCCGGTGTCAAGTTAATCACTCTATTAGATACCTTACCTATTCAGTAACATGAGAAATAAATAAAAAATTGCGCGTTTTTTGCGCCAAAGTGGTTTAGAAGCAAAAATGTCAACCGGGGGAAAAAATAAAAAATCCCCGAAAATTACGGTTCTTTGTTTTTATTATAAAATAATATATTGCTACATAATACATACATGTAACATATGTCTATATGTTGTTTCGTTTTTTCATTTCTATGATAAAAGCATACATTAAAAATTTAATAAACTACAATTTTATTTGAAAAATATATATTTTTTTAAATAATTATGTTTAATTTATTGTATTGCCTAGGTATTAAATAAGTCGTGAAAAAAAAATCAAGGAGTAAAATCAAAAAACAACAGAGTTATCGAATTTTGAGATGGTTAACACCGTTTGGTCCCATAGTGCGCCGGTGAAATCGGCTTTAACAGCAATAACAGTATAATATCTAGTAAAAGCTAATTAAGAGAAGTCTCTAAATAGTTTTTAAACAGAATTATAATATACAAATACAAACAGGAATTATAAGAGACGTTTGATGCCGTGTACATTATTTATCAATCTAAAAGACTTGGCTAGAAAAGATACATTTGACACATTGACACACCCATAACATTAGTCACAGCCGTAATAGGCATGATGACAGTATAAAAGAATCACAGAAAAGACCTTTTTGAACTGTCAATTATGTTTTAAGAATCGTAAATAACATTTTTTTATTTACTCAAATAGAGAGATTAATGTGATTTTTAATAAAATAAAAGCTTAAAAAACTATGATCGGCCATTTTAAATGAAACGCCAATCAGAGCGAATTACGTCACGTCTATGTAAACATCAATGTCATCCATTGTTGTTGCTTGATCAATCTCGTAAATTTAGCGAATTCCTTTGATTTTCTATCAACAGTTAATATAATTTTTGCGACTCAAGCAATAATTAACGAAGATGGAGCCAGGATTTATTAAAGCAGATAGTGCTAATTTGCCTAGAATTGATTTATTGATGATGGGAGAATTTCTATAGACTTTTGTTCATCAGAATTTCGAAATGTAAAAACATCTCTGTAAGTATACCACAATACTGTTTAATCCTAATACAATTTTTTATAACTACTTAAAATCCTTTTAGTTATTTTTGAGGTTATGTAATAAATAGTTAACACTAAAATTTAAGGTTAAATTTCTTATATGTAGCCCCCTACAATAAGTGCACTCCGACACAATTTTAGGCATTCTGACTATCTATTACTATTTTTCTGACCCTATTATTTTTCTTTTTGTCACAATCAATTGTTTTAAGCTTTTAAAGGAATTCTTTTTATCAGTCTAATTTTTATTTTAGGTCCTCACGGCGATCATATGGGGATGATGCAATAAGTTACGTACAACTTAAAAGAAATGGAAATATATGTACAGTCAAATGTAAAATTTGCCCAAAGCACAAAGTCCATGCCAAGTTGTAAGCAGTTACATTAAAAGCTAGCTAGATAGCTGGGTCCCCTGACGGAATTTGCCAAGACAGTTTAATAGAAATTGCCCGATGAATGGGAATCCCACAAAAACAATGCTACGCACAGGTGCAAATGCAATGTATCTGAGTGATCTTACTGTGTGGCATACCCTAACTACACTTCAAATAATAAAGTAGAAATTGTACATGTAACATAATATGATGAAGATTATGTGTCTGATTTTCTTGATTATCCATTATTCCACAAGAGTATAGAATAAATAAAAGACTTTGGAAATTAATACTGTATATTTTATTTATTTGATAAGAGAATCTTGTAAATTTATTAATCCACAGGCTACAGTTATAACATCATCAATAACTTTTACTAAGTTAAAATTAACACAAGCATGTGGTTTTAACATGTTGAATTCGCGCAGACGTCTGATCACCCGTTCTATATGAATTCTAAGACTAGCTATTTGCTTAGTTTCTCTAGCTTCAACTTTTGTCAATTTTGCACCTGTTGTGACACTTGGAGGCCGTACTAGTAGAATCCCTTCTTTACGTAAAAATACTTCTACATGCTTGAACCCTCTGTCTGCCATCACACACATGTTAGGTTGTAAGTGCTTGATAAAATCACAGGTTTCCACAAGGCAAGTGTCTGTTATTCGTCCTCCGTATCCAGGTGAAATATAATTAACTAAACCATTTGGTGTGGAAGAGACGAGATACTTTATTGTGTTGGCTTTTTTGTAGTCTGACCAAGTGAGAGCTTGATTAATCGCTTTTGATGGCTTTTGCACCTCAATCTCCAAACAATCTATAATACAACTCACTTTGTAATATTTGTGCCTAAAAGCCATAGGTAGTCTAATTCTATTCATATTATTGTCTAATTTGACAATAAAAGGACGTAATACACTTGCTAGTATTGGTATATTTTTGGCAAATATTTTGCTTGCATATGTTGGGTCTATTGCAAAGTCATCACCTAGTTCACGGAATGAATTATTCAGCCTTATTTTTTTTAAACAGAGCAGTATATGGTTGAAAGGGATATTTGTCTGCTCATGAATTAAACTGACTATGAAATAACAGTCTTTTGGAATTCCAATGTAAGAACGGGGATTCTTTATGATTTTATTAAGTGTAGACTCCAGATTTCTTAAAGCTTCTTGTTCTTTGTCATCTTTAATCATTTCGCTACAGTCAGAGGAAGATTCCTTTTGCATAGATTTTGGAGAGAATAATTGTAGTGACTTTGTTGATGGTGGTGATTTTGGATGAGATGAGGTACAAGAGGTATAACTATCTTCTTTCATAAATAATGATTTCACCAAACTTTTACTCGGCCTTGAAGGTTTTACACTAACACAATTATTCATTTTAAATGGTGATGTAGAAACACTTTGCTGATGTGGCTTCAAGGGTGATGTACTCTGGTGTACTCCTTTAGTATCTGTTTGGATAGCTTTACTTCTGAATTTTTTGGTTATGTACACTTGGACTGATTTATTTATCAATTTTTGATAAACTTGTACAACTTCTTCACTTTGAACTGGAAATAAAATATTATATGTTAATTTTACAAGGCAATAAGGCACTATTTTTAGTCTGTTTGATATTATTTAAATGAAATAGTATACAGGTATGCATGTGTCCACCTGTAGTAAAATTAAAAGTATAATGTAGATTTTTTTATAAGTAGCAGAGAAACTTTTATTGTTAATTTCTGAAGACCATATTGTTTGTTAAAAAGTATCTACCTGAACTACCGGATGCTTCTGCCACATCTAAGCATTCTGGAACTGTACTACTTTCTTGTAGTTGCTTTTCACACTCTTCAATAGCCATTAGATTCACTGGAGGGTAGGCGATGGGCCCACGCGTCTTTTAGTTTTAAATCTTTTTATTTGTGATCTAGTGCAGTTTAGTGTTGAAAAGTGGTGTGATTTTCATTCAGTAAAGTGTAACGAAGTGTCATAAATAAGAAAATTGAAACAAATTGACTGAATGGACGGGTATTGCGTGTAGTGTGTCTCATCGGTAGATGAGACGCTCTTACCGCAATGGCGTCCATTCCCCCGTGACCTTGAGAGTATCCTCCAGTGTTTCCATGAAGCGTTAAAACATCTTAACACCAATGTTTTAACGCAAGAAGAAACTCCCATAATTACTTGACATTGGCAGAATCATCGCGCCGCAAACAGGCGCGGGATAGTCCATTAAAAAAAAAAAAAAAAAAAAAAAAAAATAGCCATCATCCTCTGTTTTTTTAGCAGATATGGCCGTTCCACAGTGCCAGATGTTCGTTTTAATCTATCGGGTTGGCATTCAAATTTTTTTGGCAAACATTCTGGTTTCATACGCACTTGTGACACTGACCCCATCAAATGGTATTGCATGTAATTGTCCATATCATTCGGTAACTGAAATGAGAAAACAGATTTACTATTGGTAATTAAAAAGAAATGTTTTCTCAATTAAATTCATAACCAGTAAAATCTAGAATTTAAAATGTAAAACAATTAGTTACATTAGCTGAATCTCCGCAATAAGATACATTTAAATATTCTACTTAAAGTAAGATAAGGTTGCAAACACCATTGATGATTAGTTGAGAATATATTTACAAAATTAAGGCACCTTGATAAATGTTATCAAATAACATAACCTCCAAATTATTATCACTCACTTATTTGATCTCAAACACATACTTATTATTAAAATTATTGGTTAGAGAGTCGCCTTATTAATTGTAGTATATGTAATTACTTACATCAAAGTGATCTTCACAAAAATAAACCGGTGAATTCGTACATATACCAGCTGGGTCTCGTCGTGCAAGTTTTAGCCACTTTTCTCTTACTGTTTTCTTGTGAGGAACATAAACGAATAGTTTGTTCGGTGTTTTTAAAGATGTATTTGTACACTGAGGAACTGCACACCATTTGTAAACTTTAGAATTCATTTTTTACGATACAAACTAAGCAAATCACTAAAACTTAACGTACCTACACAAACAATGTTTACATCAGTTTACATAGACGTGACGTCATAGGCGACCACCATGACACCTGAGCGCGTTTTAGCGCGAAATTCAAATTATGTAGAAAAAAGTGTAATATTTTATTACTTAGGATTAGTTTTTTGCTGAAATAATAATATTTTCCGAAAAAGTACACATCAATAAACATTATTCAAGAGGATTTCAAAATTTGTCATCATGCCTATTAGATCAACGCTCAATCCAGAGATGAGCCGGTCTCGGAGATAGGAACACGGGGCGCTAACGCGACTCTCAGATCCGCCATTAATCCTGCTACTTAGGGTTGCCAGAGTTATTCCGGTTGGATACCCCGTATTTGATACCCTGGGGGATCAATTTTGTTTTATAATATTTTCTATTCCACTTTGATCCACCGTGCAGGGTATCACAAATAAATTATAATTTTATATTCCGGTTGGATACCCCAGTTATCTATTAATATATTTTTGGAACAGTCATTAACAAAACATATTGTTGTAACTGAATATTATTTTATAAAGTTTCAAATAAATAAATATAACGGAAACGTTTTGGCCAAGTCACCGCAACCGGTTTAAAAATGTTAGTAAATGCAATGGTGTCTCGCTGCACGCGGGGCAATGGGCGATTTTCTGACAGGCCATTTAAGAAAAAAAAGTCTTCCAAAAGCTTCTCAAGATGGCTTTGAACGAAGTATGTTCATCTACGAGTATAAGGACAATAATAATATAAATATCATTGTCTATGGAGCCAAAATCTTTACTCATTCTTCTTCTTCTTCATATTTATGTGCTTGTTTTGGGTTTTTTATTAAAATTTCGGCCAATGTCATATAAATACCATGTAATTATGTAATTTTTTTCAGGAATGACAATGAAATCTGACATACACAATACGTTCCTTTTATGAAACAAGTCATATCGAAGTAAACTATTACGTTCCGTTCCTTGTAAGTGCATAGGTAGAACGGCGCCATCTAGGTATTGAGAACTAACTAAAAATCTTTCATTATTATTAAGGTTTTTTGAAATAAAAAGACCGATTGTCTGATTGTCTGTGATAATTTTATATCGTAATTTTAAGTTCTGTTTTTTAGGTAATTTTATTAAGATAGTCAAAATCTTTTATTATTATTATTAAGGTTTTTTGAAATAAAAACACCAGTTGTCTAATTGTCTGTGATGATTTTCAATCGTAATTTTAAGTAATATTTTTGTTATGTAGTTAAGATGGTCAAATCTTTTGTTATTTTATTATTATTAAGGTTTGTCCAAGTAGAAAGTCGATTAGTCTAATTATCTGTGATGATTTTAAACACTTAAACAAATAAAACAAAATATTATTTACATTAACAACTGTTTTTCTATTGACTGTACTTGCCTGCAAAAAAGACTAAGGGGATCATACCGGAATGACCCAGTTTGCGGTGGATCAATCGGGAATTAAAACATAATAATAATCGCCAGGGGATCAGATCAGGGGATCCAACCGGAATAACTCGGTTGCCAGGCTATGAATATAATATGTCAAACATCTTTGATTAAAAGATAAGTTAGCTTTAAGTGATTTACTAGCAATGTATTGTAAACTTGTTTGTGGTTCTAAAATGAATTAAAAAGAAAGTGTTTTTTAATCAAAGGTCAATAAAAGACATGTACAGTCAACAGCACATCACGGTATACACTTGCAGTTCGATAATAGCGCTTATGCCCCCGACATAAGAGCGGTACAAAGTCCAAAGTGTTACGTCTGACGTGCTTTTGACTGTACATATTAATCCTTTAAATATAAATGCTAGAGTCAGTGACGATATGGGTAAATTTTGGTTTCTATCTTACGTAAAAATGCCATTTGTTTTTATTAAAGTGGGCGAAGGAGCTAGACTCCTAGAGTGATTACTATTGCGACTAAGGTGCGTCACCCACCTTTGAGAAAAGCATATGGATTGAAGTTGATTATGAGGGGTAGGGCTTTCGGCACTACTCACTAAGCAAAGCGATAGGGTGGATCTACACCACCATTTTTCACGCTGACAGACAGGATCTGTCCGCTGCATGGATCTACGTCTACCACACATTATCTACAGAAGCTACTGAATCAAATTAAATTTAATAATCTTTTTTATAATATGACAGAATAATATAATTGTCTTTCTTTGCTTCAATGTATTATTGTTTTTTGTATTGCCTTAGGCAGATTTAACAGCGATCAGAAGCTAGCGTATGATAAAAGTTTAGTAACTGTCTCTCTGTGTCAACCCTAAAATGCGCGCGTCTTTTTTGCTCGGTCGAATTCACGCGATGGGTAGATAAGACACCCATTACGCAGCTACGCATCACGCAGGAGTAGTGTTATGTGAAATATAGAATTATTTGATAATCACCCTATACAAAACATAGGGTTACGTTTATGAATTTGAACAAAATACCAAATAAAATCTGCAAAGCGCGTTAGGTTATATTTTAACTTGCAATATCCCACTTCTAGTCAAAGTGGACTCGGCGGCTTACGTTCGAAGCGGTGATGTGTTATTCAAGTTACGAATAAAACGCCAGTGGTTTAAGTATCTCATCATTATCGCGGGTTTAATTGTCCGCAAGCTAACTTTGCATAAATCCATTCCCCTCCTCAAAAAGATGGACATTTATTGTTTTTGACTTGTAAAAAGAATATAATATTAAAGACGATTCCTATAAAACGATGACACATTGCAAGCTCTATTATAGCTTATTCAAGATAGTCTCTTAGTATTATAATTGTTTAAACCAAACGTCTAGTCTACACTAGGCCTCACACATTTCATTTCCAAGGATCTAACACTGCTGACTCAGCGACGTCGCTCGCTCACTTTTAGCTGATTCATTTGAATTAGTTTGAATTCAGACTTAGGTTCTGCTTCAGAAAGATAATACGAAGGAAGGAGAGGATATGGCCGTCTAATTCGGCGTATTACAAAACCTTTATACATTTTATGATCGATTGGGTGTAATCTAAACTAATCAATTTATATAATTTCTTTTAGGTACACTAAAATGTAGTACAATTTTCTTAAGATCTCATTCTCATCTCTCAAGCCTAAGTGCTCGACTTAGAAACTCCTGAGAGTTTCCAGCCACAAATATCTCAAAAACAGTTTCAGCCATTTAATTTCCCTCTGCAATGATGGGTAAACGATTGCCAATTGATAGATTGGCAATCACAAACCCAAGCTATGTTAAAAAAGCTATGTTATAAAGTCTGACCTAGAAAACCAGGACTCCATATCACGGCTTTGTACTAAAACCACTAGACAATTGAAGCGTCACCTAAGTAATCTTGCAAAAAAAGAAAAACAGTAACAATCGTCTTTAGTACGTCCCAACCCAACCATTGACATTGAACACCTTTCTTCCGCCAACAAACGCAATTGAAAAAGCAAGTATTACGAAAAACCGTTACGACACCCAATATCTCTGACAATTGCCTGCCATAACCGTATAAACATGAACCAGAGGCCAGGGACACTGCTGAGCGACTTGCAAACATTCCATGCGTACATCGACCCGTCATTACCAACGTTACTGACTCACCTCCTTTACCAACACGCAATGTACGTGAACCATAACAAACATGTCTTCCTAAAACAGTTCAGAGATCCGATTTCTCGTTGTCTCTCTCATCGTTATTGTAATGTTCTCAGAAGTGACAGCTATACGACGGCAACTAAGACAGGTAATGTAATCTTATTGCATTAATTATAAGGTTGAAATTCGAACCGAATGTTTTAATTACGGTAATATCAATTAGGAGGGATAATAAAATGTTTATTTTTCTTATGGATAGAACTGACGACCGCCCGTGTTTTATGTTTGCCTAGTAGCTCAGTTTGTTTTTAGTGGTTGTTAAAAAAAGTCATTCTTGAAATGAGACACATTCTGTAGTTTCTAGTTTAATGATGCGATAGAGGAATTGGGATAGAGCTGTGTTAAAAAAATCAAGAAAATCTATATTATAAAAGAAAGTCGTGTTTGTTACAACACTTATAACTCGAGAACGGATGAACGGATTTAGATGAAATTTAGCACACGTATAGTTTATAACCGGGATTAGAACATAGGATACTTTTTATCCCGGAAAAGGGGGGGGAAGGGGGGATAGTTTAAAAAGGAAATTACGTGCGGGTGAAACCGCGGGGGCGACCGCTAGTTATAAATAAATAAAAAAATCTTATATTAGATCAGTTGGCAGACAGGCAACCAACCTGGTGGCAAGTGGCTGCGGCCTATTCCATTGAGGGATTCTTAGACATGAATAGTCTCTCAATGTGCTGCCAGAGTGCAGGTTCCTCTGATCTTCGAGCCTTTGATTTCAAGTTGCTCTAACATTAATATTGTTTCACTAAAAACAAAATAAAAAGCCGTAAGCTTTATAAACCCGTTGTCTGGCACATATTATAGTAAAAGCTTAGGTTGGACTTAGTCCGCGCTGTGTGAATAATATATCTAGATATTTATTATTTATTACTCTGTTATAATCACAAATTTCTATTAAAATTACAAAAGCAGGTATAATTTAGCTTCACGTCTGTTCTCATGACGTGAAAATATAAATGCCTGACATTTTGCGTGAGACTTGATTGGCATGTTTTCGTAGATAATATTTAGGGCTGGTCCCAGGGTCGTCGCCAAAGAAATTACTTTTTTTAGATAAATTGTCAGGACTAAATTATTTTAGTAATCAGAGCTTTTGTTAGATAAAACGTTTTTCTACAATGATTGGTTTCGAAAAATTACAATATAAGAAAGACAACTTTCTGTGTATTAGTCTTCGTTTTTACGTTAAATGGATGTGTAGTGTCTTGGTGGTGGTTTTTTAATCATAAATGTAACAGCCTTTTAATGTCAAAGCCGTGTCATCAAAATTTGGTAATTAAAACAATCCAGTACTAAGATTCAAGTCATCGTTATACATTATTGATAGGTACTGATATAAGTACATGTTCTTGTGTACAAACCCGAGCTGTGTAAGAAAAAACCGACACTAGTTTTGCTGGACCCAAATTTGAATTGAACCCAGACGGCCAGGATTAGGCCAAGTACTTTAATCACTAGAGCAACGGGGCAAGTTAATAAAAATTAAGCAAAATCTTAGTAACATTATAAATACGACAGTTTGTGACGATGTCAAAAGAAATCTTGTTTGAGAAATAAATTGAAATGGGCTGTTTGTATTCTAATAATTTCCCTCGAGTTTAATATATTAATTTAAAACATAAAATGAAAAAGATTTTTAAAGCTTTGTATTCAATATAGAAAAGTATGTATTAATTTAGCTGATCTTGTTTCGAGAAACAAAATATTGTTTTTCGAGAGCTACTATATATTGTGGATTTTAATTTTGTTTTCCTTTTAAATTAGACTGTGGTTGAGACGGCGTTATTGTATTAGCTTGAGTGTTATTTATGAACAGTAGGTATTTTTAGTCTCGAGTCCCACCCACGCGCGGCTGCAGGTCTAGCTAGCTTGCGGGTAAGGTGCCTTAACTCATTCTCCTCCGAAAAAAAAGAAAAATAGTGTTCCTAGCTGCGTTTATGGATTTTAAAACGTATTCTAATCAGAAAATAAAAATAACTTACAAAACATTGAATACTTAACCCTTTAAATGGCAACCCTACAAACGAACAGTGACTTGTGACTTCCAGAGTTAACTCTAACTCTAAAAGATCTAGCGTAAAAAATGCGTACCTACACGACTTTATAACTGTTTCGGATTGTAACCAACGCCTAAATACCGGAAAATGCGGGTCGTTTTAATAAGACAGCCGGCGACTTTATTACGATGAATAAATTCAGAAAATTTCGACTTACGCGGTTTTGCCGTAAGTACTGTAATAGGTGTAGTTTCACGGTTAGAACTTTGTTGTTGGTGTGGAACATCTAAAGCCACCATTTTGTTTTAATAGTGGAGGTGAAAGAGGTATTTCCGTTAGGGCACGGTGAAACATTTGTGTGCATGGACATATTGGACAATTTGGATATGTCTGCATCGGTCTAGGTTTCTTTGTATAATGGGTATTTTCAAAAACTGCCTCCGTGGTACAGTGTTTTTTTTTTTTAATAACAACTGTTTCCTCTAACGTAATTAGAGACCTTTGTATGCATGCTTTTTAAGTTATTTACCTTTGTTTGTTATATGTACTTATGAAATAATATTAGTGGTAAGATATATTTATATATATATATATATATAATGTTAAGAAAGGGAAGTAGAATATATAGAATATATTATATTTCTTAAGTGTTATTTTCAGAAAAATGGAAGCTTTATTGTATGAAGATAGCTATTTTTTGCAAATCATAATTATGTACAACAATTGTGGCTCGCGCTAGAGCTTCGCTTAACAACTAATTAAGATTAATTTAAACCTAATTTTTTTTTGTTTTTTTTTATTATTTTTTTTTTGGTTTTTTTTTTTGTTTTTATTTTTTTTTTCTGTTTTTTTTTTTTTTTATTTTTATTTACAAAGGTGATGGCTAAACGTCTGCCTAGAACATGTATATATATATCTTACTAGTTCGTAACATTAAAATAATAATTAATAATTAATCACATGTTTAGTTTTCTTCTAGAACTTTAGCAAAATAAATTATTATTTAAAAGTTATTCATATAACATCCGGTGACCTTTGACTGTTCGGCGCGCGTACAAATGTCATTATGTCGATTATACTCGATTTCGTTTGAACTGGACGGGAAAAAAGTCGATATTATCTTTGAAATGCAACATTGTTTAATCTATTCAAATAAATTAATGTCAACTAACGTTAAATGATAAAATAATGATCATATATAAAAACATCAACAAACAATTATTTATTTATTCAGTCGTCTTAGGGCTGATTTCTTAAAAATCAAATATTACCTAACACTCGGATATGTACCTACAGCAGCAGCATAATAACGACGGAATACAAAATGCCATTAATCTATGCTCTTTAGAAAATCGATTATGAAATCTTATTTTAAGTCGTATTATTCTTTATCGATCAGTTAAAACTTATCTGATGGTTGAAAAATCAGCTCTTATTTAATTAGCGATTCTACTGCAGCATTATTTACGTAACAATTCATCTCTACCTCTATATAATAGCCAAATGTCTTACAAAGGGTTTTTAACTCTTACTATGACGATTGTATTTAGTCCGGCTCGTCGGCATGACTGGCGCGCTCATGTGAGGAAAATCTATGAAACTGTTTAGCTGTCATTTGAACAACAGGCCCCAATTATCTCATAATTGTACACCGTGCACAAACGCCTGTCAAAAGTATTCAGCAAAAATCTATTGTAGATGTTTTGCTTAGCTAATGGCGTAGGAATTTTAATGAATATATTTATCAATATTATTACAAAATGAAAAGTTCCTGAAACTTTTTTCACGCAATAAACTAACATTTAGCCTCCCAGTATTGCATACAACTAGGTAAAGTATTTATACATTGCCTAGGCAGTGGCCCTAACTGTATTTAGCCAACTCCTTTACAGTCCTTTTTGGTCCTTTCTTCGACTCATCTGTTTTATTTCGTTCGATTACTTTGCTAATTATATTTATACAAAATTGTAAGAAATCCTTTTGTGTGTCTTTAGCCATGATTAATGTATTGAAATTTTCTGCTTTTATTATAATCCCGAGTTTTTGTTCTATGTCATATCTATCTGGTGGTACAGTGGTTAGAGCGTTGGGCTCTAATACCCGGAGGTCGTGGGTTCGAATCCCGCGGGGAGCATCACTTTGTGTGAATGTTTCCAGTTTGGTTAGGACATTGCAGGCTTGAATCACCTGAATGTCTGAAAAGAATGATGATTCCGTGCTTCGGATGGCACGTTAAGCCGTTGGTCCTGCGCCTGATCTCTCTTCGGTCGTGTCAGACTGCTGTCCCACCGTGCTATGGGAGTGAGGGAATAGGGAGTGCACCTGTGCTTGCGCACTCACTTGTGCACTATAATATATCCTGCGTAGTTGGCTGATCGTAAAAGATTGGCCGCCATAGCCGAATCGGCTAGGAGGACATTATTTTCAAAAAAAAAGTATGTTTATCCATTGTCTAGCAGCTATAGTATAAGCTATGCTTCGTTTGGTGTTAGACGGCGCCGTTTGAACAATGTCCAAATTATTTTTCTTTGATAAAACTTTATCATCATCAGCATATATACGTTCCCACTGCTGGGACATAGGCCTTATCTTAATTGTGAGATAGTGTGGGTCATACTCCACCACGCTGGCCTAGTGCGTATTGGTTGAGTAGAATACTTAATACAATTAAAATTATACCAAAATGCAAGATAGTTACGTTCTTTTACTGGACTACTTTGTCAATTAGTGGAATAGTTGCTTATTTTAGCTATTAAATCTGTATTATCAGAATCTTATTTCAACTTCAACACATATTTACACAGACAGTTCGTGAAATTCTCCACAAATTTCAATCGAATACCGAAGTCGTAAATACGCTAAGAACGCCTCTATAAGCAATAAAACGCTTAAAGAAATTCACTTCGCAATACGGAGTTACTGGCTCAAGTTTCCATCTGCCCGGAAATATGGCGTCGAAGTCACTTCGAAACCCGGTGAGATTTAGTATATCTGAAGTGAAATATTGCGCAAACTATCTATGCAAAAGTGCGTAAGTACTTCTATTGAACTGTCTGTTTTTAAAGTCAAAATAACCAATATTAATTTATTTACATGAAGCATACGCGTCAGTTGAGGCCGGTCCTTGATATCGAGGTATTGGGTTCGATTCTCGTGTCGGATTTTTCAATCATTGCTCGGGTTCCTTATCGCCAATCCTGATTTCGCAAATGATGATTATGCTGGTACTCATCATTGTGACAAATGTTAAACTTAAAGGTCGCGAATGCGGTTCCCGTTTTGTACAAACGTGTGTGTACATTCACATGTCTAATAATTCGTCTGGGTGTTTTATATGTTTATTATGTATGACGTTATTTAAAAAAATACTCTTGTTTTTACTTTTTTTAGCGCTTGGAATTACTACAATCTTTGCGTTGTTTGAAGGCGCAATATAAATATGTCCACTTATTTTTATTATGTGAACAAACATACAGAAGCAAATGGCGGCCAACCACCTATGGTGTTAGTTGCTCACCCCGTAACCGAAATTAGTGAGCAATTTAATGCCAATTTCACCCTTCAGTCGCTGCCAGAAACAAGCCTTTTAACAAAACTAATTTCCAAACCCATCGAAATGGTTTAACACGCATAAACTCAAATCAAACATTTGAAAAGTTTACACATCAAGTTGATCATTTTGGAATGATTGCGTGTTTTGGTTGAGAGTGTGCAATCCATATATTACGTAAGACAATATTTTCCAGGATTTACCGATTCTTATTTTTTTGTAACAAAAACTGGGCAGGAGGGGGGAATATATTGGTGCCCGGGATAAACATTATATTTTTAAGAAAATTTGATCCATGGCAAAATTACCAATAGTTTTCACAATTCTTGAACCAGATTTGTGGGTATTCGAACCCACGTCCCCTAGCCACTATGAAATTGCTATCGATCCAGTCAAAGTAACTAACATTATTTCCCAAATAGTTTTGTTTGTTCACGAACATTTTCTCACATGATGGATCGTTTTAAAATACGCTGTGCGATTATGAACCTTACGTCCTAGGCAATAAGAATTGTGAAAGCTGAATTAATAAAAGATGTATGCCATCAGCGCTGCAAATGATGCACTCAACTATATTAGGTACTAGTCAAATTTGTTTTACCATAAGCTTAATTGCTTCTGTAATGCCGACAACACAATGGAGTTTTAACTTTGGTTAAGAAAATATAATTGCTATTTGTACCTTTTTGTTTGGTTTTGACACAGAAAACCTCTCGAGTAATTAACAAGTTGTTAGTTTTCCCAGTGAAAACAATACTGTTTTTTGGTCTTATTTCAAGACTCTTAGGACAATGCCTATTCATTCCTACCTATATTCATGCTATTGTTACTAATTATAATTATGTACCATGAAATATTAAATATATAGATATTATTCGGAAATAGAATCCGCAGCCCCTTACTTTGCTTTGTTCTCCAGGAAATTGCACCAAGGATTTCAATTACCAAACTAAGGTAGCGTCGCAAAACGTAATATAATAAAATTGTATGAACCTATATATTATCTTTATAGCGGCTACGCCCGCATGACTTATACCACGTTATCCCGGGATAATAGTAGGAATATTCTTAGTCACTTTGCAGATCCTAAACTAAATCATCACATAGATTTGTTGCTATGTTGCGATGTCGAAGAAGTTCAAACAAAAAACAATTTTGTAATGTACAATTGGACTGTTCCATTGCAGGGCAAAAGCTTTCATCGTTATTCAAGTCATCGTTGCAATGATTTACGTAAATGCGACCACAGAATACTTTTGCGCTCGCAATTTTATTCCGTAAATGCTTTCAACGGCAATACCGCGTATCTCATAATTTGTATATCCAAATATGCGTATCTCCTCACACACTCTGTTCCATTTTTCGGCAAACAACACCGTATCAGTTTCATTCCTCGTATTATTTCCCTCGGTTTTCGCCTTTTGTAATAATAGTGCATTAAGTATGCAAATTCTGTACATGCGAAACGTGTTACGAGGGCCTTATTTTCTTTGATATAAGGGCTATAATTGCCGCTTACGTCAGACCAAAATACATGCCTTTATTCTCCAGAGAATGTGTAAATCGATGTTGTACAGGAAAACACGCTTTTTAGAGTTGGAATAAAAAAATGTTGTACGGTTCGTTATGTTCACAATTTCACATACGGAAATCGAATCTTAAACCTCGGAAGTAGGTAGTTAGTAGTTATCAGCAAGCAATTAAAATAATAAGCAGTAACTGTTACTGGCTTATAACCACGCTTACCAAAGAATGTGTTCAAATTAATCTGATTTTCTAAATTTCTAAGACCTTTATGGGCGACAAATAAAGCTGAATATTTTACATGTACGGTTAAAGGTATGCATCATTAATTTAACTATGAACATGATACATTTTGATAAAAAAATATTGTTAAACCCCAACCTAAATCGTCATAATTAATGAGTGATTCCACTCTTTAATACATTTAAAAAGAAACGCACACGAGAGAATAAAAAAGCATCCCACCCATTACTATAATGACGATCGCGATGCATTATTATTTAAAAATCCGGCCAAGTGTGAATCGAACTTGCCTGATTTGGGTTCAGTACATCTCTAATATAATTATGTTAGCTACAAACTGAGATGATCTACATAAATAAGGATATATTTTAAGATATGAATTAAACCGACGAGCATGTATGACGAGATTAATGAATGTCGAAGAAGCGAGAGTTGTGTGCCAGGATCGTAGCAGATGGAAGGAGTTGGTCTCTGCCTACCCCTGCGGGAAAAAGGCGTGATTGTATGTATGTATGAATTTTATAATAAAATTAAATGAGGTTGTCCAATTACATTTGCTATAGGTATCCAAACTGATGAAGATGTAAGTGCCTGTTGCTTTTAGCACCTAAATAGTAGGTAATATGTCCCCTTTTAAACATGAATAGGCTTTATTTTAATATTTTCTTTTGCAAATTATATGACTATATTCTACCGAATTCAAAAAGAGTAGGGTTCACAATCCCGTAGTATGTTTTCTTCAATGTCACTTCAGCACGCCAAGACAAGCACGCGCACGCAGCGTAGCTCTCCTAAATCAGGAGTCCTGATGGCAAGCGGCCATTGCGGCCTATTCCACTGAGGGACACTTAAGCAGGCTGCATCATCCATGGGCGACGGAAACCGCTTATCATCAGGTGGGCTAAAGGCTTGACCATCACCTTCGTAGTATAGTTTAAAATTTTACTATGTAGTGCGGAACCCTAAAAATGAGGGTTGCTGCGACATAATAGGCCGATGGCTGGTTTTAATTAAATTTTATTTTAATCTTCCGTGTTTCAGTTACGTTAAGTTAATGAGAAAATTCAATTTGATGCATCATAATACCCTTATTGCAATTTCTGTCGCATCTATCATTTATATTTTGACACTTTGGTAATGGTTTTGTATTAAAAGGAAACAATGTGTCCGTGACGTAAGGCATTAAAATAAACAGTGCATTTATTTAACTTGTAATATAATAGTGGTGAGTTCTCGCCTTGTCGGTTTTAAACACCTGGCCTGGGGTCCTAAGTTGAATTCCTAGGTTGGGCAGCCAGAACTGTTATGGCGGCAGATTTCACCTGTGGGTAGCTAGCCAGTCGGACTCTATCTGTGTATCTGGATGTGTATATATTTTGTTCAACCTTCGTACCTAAAT
This sequence comes from Mecyna flavalis, assembly GCA_949319885.1. Lineage (NCBI taxonomy): Eukaryota > Metazoa > Arthropoda > Insecta > Lepidoptera > Crambidae > Mecyna > Mecyna flavalis. Next base: position 4,355,734 of record OX439413.1, read on the forward strand.
CCTGACTGATTCCTGATGCCCATAACACAAGTGCTTAAACTTTACTTTTGAATCAAAGTAATGTATATGATATTATCCGACATTTATATTTATTTTAGACTAGTGGCCGCCTCCGCGGTTTCACCCGCGCTTACTTTCTTTTGTCAGTTACCACCCCCCTTCCCCCCACATTTCCCGGATCAAAAGTACCCTATTACCCGGAAATAGCTGTAGCTTTCCAACAGTGAAAGAATTTTCCAAATCGGTTCAGTAGTTTCGGAGCCTATTCAATACAAACAAACAAACAAATATTTCCTCTTTATAATATTAGTATCTTAGTATAGATTGAGCATTTTATCTAACGCATTGTTCGCTGCAAGTAGAAACTTGTGCAAGGTTCGTTGCATTTTCAACCGGCTAAGTGCGTGCGTACAATCTCGCGATCGCTATGTGGGGAGAGGGACAGGGTCCGGGGTTCGAAAAAGCATATAGAGGCTTGTTAGGAAGTACTTCACTTAGGTTAAATTACCTCATTTTATTAATATACTTTTTTATTACAAACTTCTGTTGGTTAATGTACCGTGAGCATGTAGCTAATAAAACACGCATGAGAATCATCTAAACTTTGTTGAACAAAACGTTATTGAAAAGCGGAAAAATTGCAACGGTCTGTAGTGGAATATAAAAAAAATCTATGTTTTCTATTAAATGCACTTTTACATAACAGGACCTAAACACGTGAGTTGTAATGTAATCCTCCAGTAAAAATCATATTTTGACCAAAAACGCGAATGCGAATGGCATTGCCCCCAAAACACAGCAGGAAAGAAGAATGGTAAAAAAAAAACAATTGCGTTTCCTCCAATTCCGCAAACAGTTCCATACTGGCTCGCCCATTCTGCGGCAACGATGGCGGATGGCGCACGACAGTCCATCCATCACAAGGATACTACGCGGTACGGTTTTAAGAGCCGTTTAAAATGGAAAAACAACGGATTTCACTTATATTCAAGAAGGATTTTTTTGCTAATTTGATTATCCGGGTCTTTTTGGTGGTACTTTTGATCCCGGAAATGTGGGGGGAAGGGGGGATAATTGACAAAAGAAATTGCGCACGAGTTAAACCGCGGAGGCGACCGCAAGTTTAGTTATAAACTAGCGGGCGCCCGCGGTTTCACCCGCGTGGTTCCCGTTCCCGTGGGAATTGATCAAAATCCTTTCTTAGCGGATGCCTACGTCATAACATCTACATACCTGCATTCCAAATTTCAGCCCGATCCGTCCAGTGGTTTGGGCTGTGCGTTGATATCTATCTATGTCAGTCAGTCAGATTAAGTATTTTTGTGTGTCATTCTTTCACGTCGCAACGGATCGAAGGGATTTTTAGTATGGGTTTAGTATGGGAGCTGTAGAGTTATAGGTTACTTTTTATAAAGAAAAACACATTTTTGCTGGATAACACAGTGGGTGACACCGCGTGCGGAAGGCTAGCCATATAAGGTACCCCATAAGACATCGTTTAAGATGTTATACTGGGCCGCTTTCTACCTCCGTTTCTGTAATAAAACAAGAGCACTTGCCACCGAGCCTACTCGACTGAGTGCGCCACAATAACGGTGGGCGCGGGTGGGCCATTACGACGGGAGTGGACCTATCGCGAATGGACTGGAGTGGCGGGTTTCGCTTCTTCCGTGAATTGCCTTATAACGTTTAAGCCGAGATGAGAAAGGGTTTTAGAAATGGTATACTTTGATCGGGGGTTAAGAGGGCTGAAGTGAAGGGAGTAAGAGCCGTTTTATAGCTGCACTAGGTTTATGCTCGCGGTTTTGTTTACTTATCTGTTTATTTGTCGGTAATGTGACTGCCCCCGTGGTAGTAGGCAGTAGGTAGCTCTTTAAGGTGTTGCCAGATGTAAACACTTTTTGTTGTCGAAGGACGATTTTATTGATGTACATATTTATAACGTACTAGCTTTCCGCCCGCGGTTTCACCCTCGCGTAATTTCTTTTTTCAAATACCCCCCCCTTCCCCCCACATTTCCGGGATCAAAAGTACCCTATGTTCACCGGGGATACTGTAGCTATCCAACAGTGAAAGAATTATCCAAATCGGTTAAGTAGTTTCGGAGCCTATTTAATTCAAACAAACAATCAAACAAACAATCAAATTTTTCCTCTTTATATTATTAAGTATAGAATATAGATAACCACTTAACCCTACAGTGCCTTACAGACGCCTTCAAAGCATTGTCACAGAAACCAACATTATTATTTGCTCAACATAGTTTCTAGTTTTGCTTAGCTGTGCTTAAGTTTTATTAAACTAGGTAGCTGTTTATTACTGAAATATACTTTTGACTATTTTCCTACATACTCTAAAAGGAATCTATCTATCTATCTATTCAGCCCGTGTCCACCCACTAAAGGAATATTTTTCTAAAACTAATCTAGCGAGATCTACATACAGGAAAATACGGCATAAAATGCTACGTTTTAAGCTAGGTTTATAAATTCTATACGCATGCCAAATTAAATGCAAATTCGTTTCCGCTTTTTTTCGTGAAAGTGTACCTGACTATCCAGTATTTTTTAAAGTACAAGTATAAGCTAACGCCTCAATGGTTTAGTGGTTTAAACACCGGGCCGTGATCTCGTTGTTATACATAGGTACAATACCCGGGCCTGACCCGGTCACTATCGACGGACCTATCCCCAACACTTTGTAGGCAAAGGTCAGTCGATAGTGAATAGTGACTAACAAGATGGTAAAATTAAAGGTTTTGGTCGCGGTCGTTGGATCGAAATGAGGGCCGTGCGTAGCGGGGTAGAAAGCGTAAGCGAATGGAAAGTCGCTGGTCGGCACCCTCGTGCTGCGTCGTGCACGCTCGTGTCTCGTCGTGCCCGCGGTGGTGACACCACTTGTCCTCCCACGCGTCTCCTCCCGTGCGTATAAGGCCAATCCTCAACACAAAGTTTGTGCCTGTTTTAGCCAGTGGACGCTTTAGTCTCGAGTCCCACACACGGCCGCAGATCTAGCTAGCCTGCGGTTATGGTAGTTTAACTTTAATCGCAGAATTTGGGTGATGAAACCCGTACCTACTAATCATCGTGAAGATGACTTGATTTCAATTTTCAATGATGGAGGCCTTTGCCATGTAGTGGGACACAATGGGATACTTTAGAACGAGTACTAGTATGACGTATGTTATAAGTTACAAACAGGTTAATCCAATATTTACTAAGTTTATTTTGTCAACAAAAACCCTACAAAGAACCCAGGTGCTTTATTGATATGGCAATTTCCCCGACTACAAAGGCTTGAGAACGCAGAATATCAGGTCTAACATAAAAGAAATAAGCTTGGGCATGAACTAAGTTACGTAATCCGGTAAAGGGTTACTTTATAAAAATAAACGGGATAAAAAGCGTTTGAAGTCAGTTGGAAACTGGACTTAACCCTCACTGTCTTTGAAACACATTGGTACAATAGTATTTTATGGGTCAAAGTGGTTTCAAACGTCGCGTATTATATTCGTGATGTGGCTTGAATCTCGGCGTGTATGGGCCGGCTCGTCCGGGGAAGTACCACCCTCTCACATAACACCAGCGTGAAATAATAGTGACTACTGTTGTGTTTCGTCTGGATTGTGAGAGTGCCAGAGGCCGGCAACGCATCAGCGATCCCTCCGGTGTTGCAGATGTCCATAGGCGGCGGTGATTGCTTACCATTAGGCGACCCGCTGGCTCGTTTGCAGACTCTAACATAAAAAAGGGTATAAATTTACCAAAAAAAAAGTATTTAAGTAATGTTTATCCGTTGCCTGGGGCTGGCACCCATAGCACAAGCTAATGCTTAGTTTCGGGCTAGATGGCGCTGTGTGAATAATGTCCAGAGATATTTATTATTATTAGTTTGTACTTTCATCTGTAAAAGGCCCGAGCTATTGCCCGATCTATCACTACGGCTGAATACATCCTTTGTTAGATAAAGAGTGCTGATTCGTCACCGGGTTCCGGGTTTCGGCGTCCACATCCATCCATATTTGACATTTATCCTATTAGAATTGGGCTGGTTATCTGTTTGTAGATACACATGTTTGATACTAACGGTAAGTGAGTTTTATGTAACCAATGAAATTTTTATTTATTTATTTACCAAACTTAAATCTATCATTACAGGTTGACCCAATACAATAGACAAGCAAAACACAATAATCACAATTATAGCTAGACACTTAAACACAATAACACAAATAAAACAAAGTAATCCTAGCGAATTCGCCCAGAGAACAATGAAACAGGTCAATCCTTTCAGCCACTTCGTTGAGGGTTTGCAGTGCGAGCGTCAGCGGCGCCTTGGTCTGCAGCTGCGTGCGCCCGCGCGGCACCGCCAGCAGCCGCGGCCGGCGGCGCCGCTCCACGTATCTGTCAGGCACACAGAGCCCCATCTTTCCTAATAAAAACGCGTTGAACATTTTACCCCTTATTATCTTAAACAAATATATTGCCAAAGCCAACTTCCTACGCACACTTAACTCGTTGTATCCTACCATTCCCAATATAAATAAATTCGGATACATTAATGGATAGAAAGGATATACTCCGTATTGTCGCATGTATAAATATCTTATAAATTTATTTTGTATGCGTTCTAACATAAGGTTGTAATGTATCTGATGTGGATCCCATACGACCGCATTACATTCTAGATGGCTTCTCACCAGAGCATTGTATAGCGCTACGATGGCTCTGATACTAGTAAAACCATGAACCCTACGAAGTATTAGTCCCAAATTTCTGTATGCTTTCTTACAGATGTTCGTAATATGATCCTGAAACCTTAGATCTTCTGTAAACCAGACCCCCAAATCTCTTACGCCTGTTACTCTTTTCATTGGCTCCTGGTCTACCTTATAAGAATACTTCATGGGATTTCGAGTTCTTGCAAAGGAAATGGTGACGCACTTTGAAACATTAAACTGAAGCTTATTTTTTTCACTCCATGCCACAACCTTGTCAATATCACTTTGCAATCGCTCGCAATCCTGTTCATCCTTGACTGGCAGAAACAGTTTCAGATCGTCTGCAAAAAGTAGGCAGTTTGAATATCTGACCTCCTCCGGCAGGTCATTTATCATTATAATAAACTGGAGAGGCCCAAGATTACTGCCCTGGCTGACTCCTGACCGAACAAAATACGTCTCCGACTGGCAACCCGCGTACTCCACGTACTGTTTTCGATCTCTCATGTAACTTGCTAGAAACCTTAATAATTGAGGCGTGCATCCGACCGCAGCCAACTTACGAAGTAGAATATCATTGTCCACAACATCAAACGCCTTGCGAAAGTCGAAGTATGCTGCGTCTACTTGCCCTTTCTCTCTGTCGACCGCAGGAACTATTTCCGCAACATAGTTTAGGAGATTACTTGTTGTACTGCATCCCGGTCTGAAGCCGTGCTGCGCGTCAGTGAGCTGTGCGCTTACCTGCTCCAATATACTTTTTTGTATTGCCGATTCGAATACCTTAGCTGGCGTCGATAAGACTGCCACTGGTCTGTACCCATCCACTGTTGCTCCCGAACCACCCTTAGAGACTGGAACCAATAGGATAATCTATAAATAACTGCTTGTGTGTGTTTGTTTCTGAAGTTTTCAAACTTAAACATTATTTGAATCGAACAGATAGATTTTGCTGGTCTGAGTATTTTCTACAATATTGATGTATGTATTTCCAAAAAATAATTGTGTTCTTACGTTATATTTTTCCGTTCTTCGCTTGGTTTGAACTTAGATGGCATTGGGTGAATAAGAATTAGCTCACATTTGTATCAGCTTGTTATTCTGACACTTACATTTTTTATCCTGATTTAGTTTAACGGCTCTACATCGTGGATGGTGTACGTATACACCAAAAAAGGACGCAAGATGCTTTTAGTTTGAGGTATCAATATTGTCTTCCTCCAAAAAAATCAATCTGTATGTATATAAAAGAAAGTGGTGTTAGTTACATTACACTATTTATAACTCAAGAACGGATAAACCGATTTGGCTGAATTGTAGTGGAGAGGAAGCTTAGAACCAGGAGATTAACATAGGATACTTTTTATCCCGGAATAACTGCCTCCGTGGTACAGTGGTTAGAGCATTGGGCTCTAAAACCCGGAGGTCGTGGGTTCGAATCCCGCGGGGAACATCACTTTGTGTGATTGTTTCTAGTTTGGTTAGGACATTGCAGGCTTGAATTACCTGAATGTCTGAAAAGAATGATGATTCCGTGCTTCGGAAGGCACGTCTAGCCGTTGGTCCCGACTATGTTCCAAGTAGGTCTGGTTTCCCTTGTAAGGGTTACGGAGGTCAGATGGCAATCGCTCCATTGTAATAACCAGGCTTGTCAAATCTAGGATCATAGTCGAAGCGGACCCTGATCTCCATACTGGATGCAATCGGGAATACGCTGGGATGATGATGATGACTTTTTATCCCGGAAAGGGGGGATAGTTGAAAAAGGAAATTACGCGCGGGTGAAACCGCGAGGGCGACCGCTAGTGTCAAATAAAACAAACGCGTTCTGCACTTAACATGCTGTTTATGACCACCCTTTCTATATCAACATACTTACCCATTTTTGCTGAGGGTAAGTATGTTGATCTACCAATAGTCTGGTAAAAAGCGCCCTCTATAGCGGTAAATCTAAAATTTATATCCTAACCAAACATATAACCGCACGATACTTACGACTTTGCTAGGCAATATTTCGCGAATACAAACTGTTAGTTTGCATGTATTCTGGTCCGTAATCGTGGTTTATATGGGTATCGGAAAAACAAAGGTTGAAGAGGGTTCGGTAGCCTTTGGCTTGGAAAGCTAACAACCGAACTTATGTTTAGTTTGATGAGGTTAGATAACTTGGTTTTGTATGCTTTGCGGCTGTGAAAGTTATTTTGGTGCAGGTTTCTGTCGAGTGTACGAGTAAGTGAAGGATGTGTGACGTATGAAGACCACGTATCTTGACGTCAACGAAAAGGGAAGATCTTCCTCCAAGCTAGGTGTCTGTCTGTATGTATAATGTACCGTCCTTGGTGTGTTGTATACATACATATATGCTAGCCGAGAGAATAACTCTGCTAGCGCGACGCAGGATCGAATATCCTATTGGCTGTCTCAGTGACGTGCGACTCGCACGTCACTGAGACTCGCAGCGTCGCACGGTGCGAGTGATGAGATGAGTCTCGAAGCCAATGTTAACACGTGCACTTTTCGCTGACTTGCAATCTTGCGTTGTTATCGTCAGTCTGTCGTATGTAGCGCATTTCGATAGCCGCGTTTCTGGTCACCACAGCATGATTGATCATTTTGTAAATAAAGGTTTTTTTCCTTATATGCTACTGGCAAGCATTGCAAAGTACGTTGCCGTCAGTAAAAATCAGAAATATAATATAGTATAGCTCTACCACCGGCTTAGGAATATTGTTATCTACCTATCGAGGAGAACCGGCAAAAAACTCAATAGTTACTTTATTTATTTAATTATTACGGTATGAACTGTAATAGCTTTCTGTATGAAAGTTGAAATAAAAATATTTTAATTGATTGGATTCCAGCTGACCAAATATTAAAATAGGTTAATAGATTGCAGGTATATTATTTTTATTTTTATTGGTTCCTTTTAAATGTAATTCTGTTACAAAAAAGAACTAAATATAATTATAAATAAAAAATATATATTTTTAATGGTAATATTCGATTGTTGTAAAAAGTGAATACAGTATAAATTGATGAATTGATAAACTACCGAATTCTGTTACTAAAATGACATTTGACCAATCATAGCAATCTCTTATGGTTGATATGAGTGTAATTTTGACTTTTTACACATTAGTTTTTAGTGCAAAATATATATTTTTTATAAAGTTTTTATATTTGTTCATCTGAAGCCATCCTCATTGAAGGGTTACGTTTCAATTAATTTGTCATTGTATGTAGGAACAATAGAATTCATTCATAAATAAAGGTTGAAAAATTTCAATAAATTGTTGGTTTTCGCTTACTAATAAAACATTTTTTTTGTTACAGGTAAACAAAACATTCTGGATGACAATGAAGAGAAGCTCGGTAACTGCTGAATAAAATTTGACGATATAACATTAACGTTAACGTTTTGTTTTGTAAAGACTTCAGTCATTAAAACCACCAGAGGTCATCTCTATTACTTAAAGATGACTAAGCCAAAATATCATTGGACTAAGCAGGAATTTAAATCTATTGCCAGCAAAAAAGCTTCTAAATGAAAGCAGGCATTGTGCCGAACACCGATAATTTCATTAACCCTCAATAATGAGGCTTTCGCACAGGGTCTAATTGACCGAACGCAATTATTTTTCATCTACTACTTACCAAATGGGGCATAGCCCGTCACGCCTAAATAGACCCTATGACTATTAACATAAGTGCGAATATACATTTAGCAGCACTTAACCCGAAAACGCACTCTCTCGATTGATTGCTTCCTGTGAAATATATGGGCAGAAACGCATAAAAATGGGAGCCCGATTTATAGAGTCAGGATAAAATGGAAGGAAGGCTCGTCAGTGAAAATGGCTCATCTACGACCGGTATGGAGTAGTGGTTATATTCCAAGTAGGTCTGGTTTCCTTGTAAGGGTTACGGAGGTCAGATGGCAATCGCTCCGTTGTGATAACCAGGCTTGTCAAATCTAGGATCATAGTTAAAGCGGACCCTGAGCTCCATACTGGATGCAATCGGGAATACGCTGGGATGATGATGATGATAATGGAGTAGTGGTTATAAATGCACTTGGACGTATGAGCGGTTTGGGTATATAGCGCCTCGTTAGTCCAGTGGTTTAAGTACTTGGCCATGACCGAGGTCCTGGCTTCAATACCCGGGTCGAGCGAACTTTGTGTTGGTTTTTTTCGAAATCAGCTCGAGTTTGTGATCGCCAAACCGCATTTGACAAGCGTGATGATGAGATGGAGTGGTGCTATTCTAAGCCGGCACCGATGCGGCACCGTTTCTTTAGTTTCCCCATCTTTGTATTGCATGCATCGGGCATCAAACCTGACACTTTCTGTCTGCCAAACCCAGACATTGAACTCACTCCAACAACAGCATACCTCCATTTCTTGTAAAAAACTGCTTTGAATCTTAAACGTACCTAATTTCCATTTAACCCTTCAGCGTCGGAACGTTTCGCAAAGAAAACATTTCCCCCGAAGAATTATACCGTCCCGAATAAAAATTCGCGCAATGAATTATACAAATGGGACGCTAAACAGATGTTACACCTCTTTAACCCTGCAGGAATACATGTATCAACATATTGTACCATGTAGATTTTCTCGTTGCATTGTCCCACTCATATTTATAGGTTTCCCGGTTTAGGTATTGTGTTTACTGTAAATATCTCGAGGTGCGAGTTTTGTGAGCCCTTTGGAATCGGATATAATAGGGATATTTTTGTTAAGGTGACGCCTACGTTGAGGAAATATTAAATTATATATGTATATTTATAAAGTGTGTACAGCTATGCTGCTATTCTTCTGCTATTATTGTCTGAATCGAAATCGGCTAGCTCGACCGGAAAAGTACTACCCTCTCACATAACACCAGCGTGAAATAATAGAGACGACTTTTATGTTTCGTCTGGTTTGTGATAGTGCCGGAAGCTCCCCCCCCCCCTCTGGTGGTGGCAGATGTCCATGGGCGGCGGTGATTGCTTACCATCAGGCGACCAATTGACTCGTTTGCCGCCTCTGACATAAAAAAATATCAACATGTGAGTAAAATAGACTTTGCTATTGCGTGATTAGTATGTTAGATGTTTGATTCACATGTTTTAATCAATCAATTTGACAAGTTTGGTGATTATGCGTATCTCCATAATTTTTTTTTATGAAAAGAGCTATATTTCGGCAGTACTTAAGTTAGACGTAGTTGATAAAAAAAGCTTGGAAGGTTTTAGGAGCCTCAAAAAATGCGGAAATTCGAGCGATGTTTTCTAGTCCAAAAAGACAAGACTGCCTTCTAATAGTCGTACATATTTATTTTTTTAAGCGGTTTTCATTTGTCTGTGATAAAATAACACTTAAAACGCGGAAACCGTCACAAAAGAAACAGAAGAAAAAAATCAAGAATCTTCATCTGAGAATCCCCAAGCCAATATAAATATCTTGCTAAATAAGCTCGCTAGCTAACTTTGCTCTCCAGAAATAAGACTCTCGAAGGGAATGAAATCCGTTTTCTAAACTTAGGGACGCATAAAAACACGCTTTACTCTTTGAAACTGTGGTTTTGGCGCTCTGGTCCTAATCGGAAGTTTAGGGTTAAATAAGTCCGTAGTCCATTAATGGTCGGGGTATATACCCACATTATCTATACTAATATTGTAAGAGGAAAGATTTGATTGTTTGTTTGTTTAAGTATGTACTTCGGGTTTGAGATCATTATCAAATGCGCCATCGAGTCGGTTTTTGTAACTATGACTTGTCTTCTTTACAGTGAGACATGAATAAGCTGAAGTGACTACTTAAACAAATAAAGCTTAGAAACGTTCTTAAAACAAACAAGTCCAAGCGAGAGCTTGTAGTAAAGAGTAAAAAGAGCATAAATTGAGTTACGCGTTTTTCCCCTCGCCCGACATGTCCTGTAACAAGAGCGGGGATTGTTTTAGCCGTTTTGTGCGCTTACACTCTTGATAAATTACGACTATGCAGAAAATTAAAACTTTAATTGTGACTTGACAAAAAACTTAGAATAAACAATTCTTATGAACTGTGTGTTTTCGTACTTACCTAACAAATGTTTTTGGATTCGATTAGAAGGATCATCGAAACACAAGTTATGATGGAAATCTGTTAATAAGAATGTAAGATATTTTAGTAAAGTACTAACCTATAAATATCCTACTGCAGGGATAAATCTCGATCTTTGAAATCAAATTATCATTACAATATTGAATCCAGGCTTTTCACTCTACTTCCTAAATGCGAATTGGAGATCCCAATCCCGAGTTGTGTTCGAAAAACCCGACACAAATGTTCAACCTGGAAATTAAACTGCTCGCGACCATGGCTAGGAAAATAAACCATTAGAAAAACGTGGAGTTTAAATAAATATAATTATATTTTGGTAAAAAACCTTCGCCCGTGTGAACTTTACGAACTATACGTTATCGAGAAGGAATGTGCTGTTTTCCGGGATTAAAATTAGCCTTTGCCTCTCTTCAGTTCCCAAACTAACCTACCACGTCGATCCGTTGCTCGGTTGCGACGTAAAAGAAGACAAACAAATAAACACACTTTTACATAAATATAATACTACTATAGATTCCGTCCCGAATCCCATGCCAAGTTTATCATGTAGTCCTCGTAAAAAGCTCATGTACACAGAGACAAAAAAGGCAATGAAGAAACAACTTCAATCAAAGTGGCCGAAGTAATAAACTAAAGGTACGGTTTGATTACGCATCGGCCTACGAAATAGGTCGATGTTTTACTAAACGTAATGTCTTTTACAATGCTATCAAAGAAGTTGTAAAAATCGGATAATGTAGCAAGCATCATGTCCGAGTTTGTGTAATGGTTGAGAAGTCGCCCATTACACCAGAGGTCGCGGGTTCGATCTACGTACGGTACAAACATTTGTTTTGGCTTGGATTCGGCTCGTCCATTTTCCCACCACACCATCTATACTAACATTATAAAGTTTGTTTGTGTGTTTGTTTGTATTGAATAGGCCCCGAAACTACTGAACCGATTTGAATAATTCTTTTACTGTTGGAAAGCTACACTATCCCCGGGTGACATAGGGTACTTTTGATTTAGGAAATGTGGGGGGAAGGGGGTGATATTTAATAAAAGAAATTACGCGCGGGTGAGAACGCGTGCGGAAGGCTAGTCATTTGTAAACTTCGTCTTTCCTAGGGCAGTGGGAGACCTTCATACCACCCTCAGCCCCGACTGAGGGTGAACTTAAAGCATTACGCTTTAATAGTAACACAGCAATACATTTGAAATCAAAGGCTCAAAGAACACAGGCATCTTAGTACATTTGTCAAGTACATCCACTTCATTCGATTTGAGCATTGTAAACTGCAACTTTGTGGAACCTGAGTACATTCTAAATCTATTTTCAAACTAAAAAGAATGAGCAATTGAATTTCTTCGAGATTGAATGATTTATTCGTGACGCGAAGCGAGGTTGAAGGAGCAATTTTATTTGTCGTAAAAGGATTTATGTGCCTGTAGTGTACCTGCCCATCGCGCTTCCGATCTCGATAGACTATAAACCCAATCTTTATATTGTGAAAACGTATACCTTTTAACGGAACAGTGAGGTTTTTCTATTTCTTCTCAAGGTTAAAATAGTGGTAGGTCTGGCAGGCAACTAAATGGATAAATAAATATCTTAGGACACTCTTCACACAGCCCTATCCAGCCTCAAACTGCACCCATAGTACGCTATGCTTATTTTGGGACCACATGACGCTTAGTCACGGTTTTTTTTTGTGAAGGAGGAAAGTAAATCGACAAATTGTTAACCCTGATGGATAGTGATCGTTCTCGTCAAGGACATCTGTGACTAAGGTCTCAGATGCGATGTCCGCCTTTGAGAAAACAATATGAAGGTTTAGGAGTCAGTACTTCTGCACTCTCAAAATATTTTATACAAATTGTAAATCGCACTTGTGAACTCGAGCGCAGTTGCGTCTAAACGCTACCTTATTCTACGTCACTGGCAGTAACGTTCCGTATACATGGGGCTGCCATCCGTCCGGATTTCTCCGGATTTGTCCTAGTTTGAAGGACGTCCTTCCGGTGGGGGTTTTCGAAAGTGTCCGCGACACTTTTGCTGTCGGGGGAAATCTCTACCATATAACTTTATAAATAGTGTTTAATTTTACCTAAAATGTCTAATTGTGTTGCGGTATGTATGTAACGTTCTTCACTCGATTTTAATAACAAGCTGTATAAATAAATAAAAATTATAACGATGTTTTTATTTATTCCCGTACACGTGTCTCGAGAAAAACCACATTTCGCCCCAGTGTCCGGGATTTTTGCCGTGTATATCCGGCGTGGGCAATTAAGGTGATGGCAGCCCTACGTATATAGAACCGAATATGGAAGAGAACTTAATAATGCGAGCGTAATATCCCGTAGAGAAGATCTCGGCGAAATTGAAAATTAAGAGCCTCTTCAAGGTGGAGTTTTTAGCAGGCATTCCGGGAAATGGCGGGCCGTGTTTGCTCAATTGTCTTTCACTCTTGTTATGAGCGCTGGGGAATATTCAGAGGATTCAGAGGTGACAAACACATGCCGTGTACACTTATGAGATACGTACCTTTGATGTTAAAATCAAGTGTCTATTCATATTTTACTTTAGGCACCAAAACAGGGCAGGGGAAAAAGTACTAAATTATGTTTTTATTTATTTACTTATTTACACTTTATTGCACAAAAACAAGTACAATTGGCGGACTTAATGCCAAAACGCATTCTCTACCAGTCAACCATTGGGCGTAACAGTAAGTGCGAAATTGGAATTGGAATTTTTATTTGTCCTTCAATAAAAATTGCCACTACTTCTGATTCCGACTCCGATCTGATTTCGGTTATGATTCCGATAAATCCAATTTAAAAAGTCCAATTCCGACTTCAGTTCCATTTTACCTCTTATAATGCACGTCGTAAAGAACAATGGCAAAGTCCCATACTACGTTTGTCCTGGATAAAAATTGGGGCGTCTATGATTTAAAAAATGCTTATACACTAGCAATTGCATTACATAAACATTTCCAAAAAGAATTTTAACAAACGGTGGTTGCAAAAAAAAGTTATAAGTATTTTTGTACTTTGAGGTTATGTTGGTAATGAAACAAATCCTTGTTTATTTTCTTCTTTTAGTAATTAATAAAATTATTTTTTATTAAAATAGTCATCTTAGAAGCAGTCAGAGGAAAAATAAACAGTCTCCTAAAACATTTATGAGAATACTGGACCTTTTAAATATCGTCTGTGGCTAAAGTACAAACAGTGCAAAGCCAAAACCTATAAAAAAAAAATAGACTGTCAAACAAAAATTGCTTTGCAGTTTCCTGCTGTCAAAATAACTTTGGTAGCAGTGTTGCAATTGGCAGATAGTTAATTATTACACGAGACAGCTTTAAAAGTTACATTTTTACCAATAAAGAAACATTACGCTATTTTATGTACGAAGGGAACTTCCACTGTGCTATTTTAATGATATATAATTTCTAAGTTACACATTGCATTGAAATAAATTATTTTTATTCCTTTTTCTTATTATTGAAAAAAAATATAAATGTGTTATTTTTTCTAAAGCGGCAACACAAACGCGTAAGATATTAATATTGTAATCAACTGAGAGGTTTTTATAATTCATGATTTAATATCGGCCTTTAAATAAAAAAGTGTTATGATGTAAAAATCTGGCTAATTCAAATAATCGTTTTTGTATAAGTCAAGTATTAAGACACCTTAAAAACATGCAGGTATAAAACTGCCATTGTTCTTTTATAGCTCTATACAAAGTCGATTCATTGCAAAGGAGTTTGCTTACTTATTACATCTGCAGAAAAGAAATTTATAATTCATTGACTCGCCTTATCCTCGTGTATGTTGTTAATATTATAGTATGTAGAGAATGCGGAAGAAGGTTTACAATCGTTTGTTTTGCGGAACAATACTATTATACTTATATTCGAGGATTCAGGCGACTGGGACCACTATATAACTGGGACCGCGGTCCCAGTTGCCTGATTAGTTTTTATTTGTTTATTTCGTCAGGCGAGTGGGACCACCCGTGATTTTAACCACAAATCCATTGTTGAAATACAAGATTTAGTACAGTTAGCAGAAAAGGTGTCACAAATAAAACAAAGTTAATTTTTGCAAAGGTAAGTTAGTTTTTGTATTACCTACTTAAACAGTATAACAGTCTTAATTATGTTTTAAAAATCACGTTGGCTCATATGCCTACTTAACTAGTAATTCCAAGTAAACATTCAACAGAAATCTCCTCAAAACAATAATATAAAAATCAGTCTTAATGTCTCTTAACTTTATACACCATAAAGTAAGTACTCATTACTCCTATTATATATTTATAATAAAGTCAGAAGATGCACATATCGTGGTGTAATATTTATTTGCAATGACAATCATCTCCTCATAACAATGTTACTTAGCAACCGAATGTCACTTTTATGACAAATCCATACTGACACAACGCCGCACCGCCTGTCTACTCTCCATCCGTCTTACGAATTTTCGATCTACTCTTTGGTGTTTATGGGCGCCTGGTACTTCAAATAGAAGTTTTGCATCACTTCGCTTTTATTTTACATGAATTTTATTCACCACGCTGCCATTTTAGGATGAAATATTCCGTGTGATTACTCTTCGGTACTTATGGGCGCCTGGTACTTCAAATAGAAGTTTTGCATCACTCGCTTTTATTTCCATGAAATTCTACTCCGCCATTAGATATTCCGTGTGACTTCTCTTTGGTGTTTCTGGGCGCCTATAACTTCGACGAGCATGGCGAATCAATCTTACTAATCTGTCGCGAGTTTAACATTTTTTCCCCATAAAAAAAGTGTAGTCAGAAGTTTTCACTTCAAAAATACTTGACCGTAATACTAAATAAAATAAAATCCTGAGTTATAACTTGATTTTTCTGTTAACTGTACATTAAAGGAAATTAGGTATATGGTCCCAGTCGACCGATTCAAAAATGTTATCAGGTAACTGGGACCGCGGTCCCAGTTTTATTTGGTCCCAGTCGCCTGAATCCTCTTATATTCAACGACAAATTTGCAAATATAAACACACAGGGCAAACATAATCACTACATAAATGTTTGACTAGGATTCGAACTCACGACCGACAGGCGCATAGGGCAGGATCACTGCCAAATGCGGAGTTCCTTCGTTGTTTTCGATACCCATAACACAAGTGTTTACGCTACCTATGTATTTTGGGTTCAGATCAATGTTTGTCATAATGTGTGAATGCCAAAATAGCCTATTTTAAAATCGATATACCTATTTCTCAGAAGGGGCATTGAAGATTTTGGCTCCTACTGGTCCGCCATTTTTTTTTATAAAACAGTGTTCACTTAAAATTCTTTCAAAATGTAATTACATGAAAACCCGTACAATGTCATATTTCCCAGATATGAGTAACCAAAGTTGCCAAAGTTTTACTTTATATTGGGAACAAATTAAATGACCACCAAAAAACACAATCGTTACCCAAACAGCCTCATCCAAAATAAATATAATATGTACAAATAAACGAAACCTGTACCAAAATATTTCGGGCTATTTAAGTCATGCCTGCACTACAAAAACTTTTCTTAACCCAAAAAGGCCACGCGTGCACCAAATTTTAACTAGCAAAGTTTTGTGTCATTCTTACCCAAATATATCATTACGTTTGCCATAAAATGTATTCATATAACCAAGTATATTAAATATATTGATAAGATTTGTGTTAGGTTAGGTTAGAACTGCGCTGCCGTGTCAGGCCTATCTCCGTTATCTCAAAAAACCTAGTTTTGAGTAAACGACTCCTAAAGTTTTTTTTGCATTTATTGCCATTATAACTATGTTTCAAAAGATTTTTCCAAACTTATTTCATATCATAAGAATTGTAAAGATGTACATATTATTGTCATGTAATTAGTTTTTTTGTTTAATCTGTATTTTCTTTGTTTTTTCCAAAAACGGAGATAGGCGTGATAGGAATTTCATACAAATCTTGTTACGCGAAGGGCCGTATCTTAAGATACATGACTTAGCCGTGACAATTTGAGTAAGAATTATTTTATAATACATGCATTTCTGCATTATTTTGTTTAGAGAGGTAGAATAAAAGTAGGTTTTAATAAGAATCTTAATTTTAATCAGTCATATTTTAATTAGGAACATAGGTGTAATCAAATAACAAGTATATTACGACAAGACTGGAAATGGTATTCAAATAAACTAAAATGTATTTCTTTCTCATTTATCAACAAAAACATTACATACCTGTCTACTAAATCAGTCTAAATATTATGTAGTTGCATAAGTCTTAGTAAAAACCCCATAACAGTATAAATATAAGTAAACATGACCGTCTATCGTGGCTAAGTCATGTATTTTAGTAGATACTTAACTGAGTTTGCCATAATCGCGTCTTGTCGACTCGTCAAGCGTTGTCTGTAACTTAAGATACAGTATTTAACCATAATATCGTAGTCAATCGTAATTTATTCTAAAGCATTTTTTGGGATAACGGTAAGAGATAATGAAATAATATTTTATACACGGGATAGAAGACCCATAAAAACCATGAAAAACACTTGTTACGCGTAACTCATGTATCTTAAGTTAACTGACATTCGCCTGACACGGCAGTGCGACCACTAAACGAAGTCAGAACTGAATTCTACCCATTTTACTTGGTCGGGACAGAGAGAAAAAGATTTTGTTTATTTACTGTCAATCGTCAAATGGTATATAGTATCAGTAAATCTTTAGAACTTCATTTATATTTTTTGGGTAAACAATGATTTTTGTACGCATTACTTTAATTTATTAGGATAAAAATATGTAACATATTTGGATGAAATTTTTAAATACAATGCGAGTACAAATTTGGTGCACGCGTGGCCTTTTTAGGTAGCTCAGCGATTATTCTGACGATACTTACGTTTTTTAGGTTAGCAGACTTAACGTTTATTGGTGATCATTTCATAATAAAATGGGGATTAAATTCTGGTAAGTACTCAGGATTTTTTGGGCGTTATATTTTTAACCGACTTCAAAAAAGGAGGAGGTTCTATGTTCGACTGTATGTATTTTTTTTTTTTTTTTTTTTTTTTTTTTTTTTTTTTTTTTTTTTTTTTTTATGTATGTCCGTCGATTTCTCCGTCAATTGTGGACCGATTTAAATAATTCTTTTTTTATTTGAAAGTGCATAGTTCCGAGGTGGTCCCATTGTCACTATGTCAGGATCTGATGATGGGATCCCGGGAAAATCAAGGGCAAACCTCAAATTTTATAGGCGCACACTACGCGTTACTTGTTTTTTCTGAAGCCATTTAAGTTTTTGCGTCCTATAGACATCACTTTATGTTGATGAGCTGATGATGGAAGGTACAACTCCTTAACGGTTAGGAGTTAGGGGATAATTCTTTCAGTATTGTAAGAATATGTGGACCGTTATTTGTATTTCATGTACTTTTGCAGCTAAGCTGATGATGGAAGGTACAACTCCTTAACGGTTAGGAGTTAGGGGATAATTATTTCAGTGCTGTAGAAATATGTGGACCGTTAGTTGTATTTCATGTACTTTTGCAGCTAAGCTGATGATGGAAGGTACAACTCCTTAACGGTTAGGAGTTAGGGGATAATTATTTCAGTGTTGTAGGAATATGTGGACCGTTAGTTGTATTTCATGTACTTTTGGAGCTAAGCTGATGATGGAAGGTACAACTATGATGATGGAAGCTAAAGGGTACGACTTCTTAATTCTTATGTCCCTCTTGCGGGCTGCATCTTTAGTTGGTCTACTGAATGGTGCTGAACACTTAATGAATACCTAATATTGTCAAATAATACAATTCTACTATTTTACTCGTATTTTCGTTATCAATATTATGAGAGAGTTTTACTCACTCCTACGTATTATTCACACTAAAAATAGAAAAATAAACAAACTTTTTAAAAAAAAAATTAAACCGACTTCAAAAAAAAACAAAAAAAAAACTACCTAAAAACACTGAAAAGCAAAAAATAATTTTAATAAGACATTCATCAAATGCGCTTATTGTCTAAGCCTATTAATAACATTAAATTGTATTTACGTGCTAGGTAGGTACCTACTAATCTGTTTGAAGTCGGTGCCAAGCCAAAAGTAATGAAAAATGATACATACCTAATAATTTATGTATTATACAGGGTTACAAATAATCCGCGGACGTAGTACGTAGTCTGGGTACCTACTATTTGGCTTGGCACCGACTTCAAACAGATTAGTAGGTACCTACCTAGCACGTAAATACAATTTAATGTTATTAATAGGCTTAGACAATAAGCGCATTTGATGAATGTCTTATTAAAATTATTTTTTGCTTTTCAGTGTTTTTAGGTAGTTTTTTTTTTGTTTTTTTTTGAAGTCGGTTTAATTTTTTTTTTAAAAAGTTTTATTATATCTGGTGGTTGCTTAAACCTAAGCCCTTTATTTTAGGTCAGCCAGTCTTCATACAAAAAAAAACTTCATACCCCTTTACTTACTCTTTGTGGATGTCCTTAATATTATAGCATACAGAGTGCCGAGGAATGCTTTTTTGGGCTATGGGGAATGCGGGACGATGGCGGAGACCGCGTAAGTCGAATTTTGCTATTTCTGAGGCGCGTCAAAAATAGCTTCTCGATAGGACCGGTTCACCGGTTTTGCCGAAATCCTGATCAAATTTACTATGATTGTTGGAAAAAGAAAATGTGACCACATTTTCAGTAATTGTCCATAGGTTGTGTAAAGAAAACTCATTAATTGAGATTTCTCCATTTTTTTTTGTTCCAACGATGCACCGCAAAACTGCCGGAATGCTATATTTTTTATGCTAATACAAACATACATGTCAATTTTACATCTAAAACTAATACTTGTGAAAATACAGGCTAGCTCTGCAAAAACTCCGCAAATAATGCGTGCACCCGAATTTTGCTATTCCTATGGCGTGTCGAAAAAGGCTGCAATAGAGCGTTTACCGGTTGTACGAAAATCGGTACCGAATTATTGGTAATCATCTGGTACGTACTGCTGCGGTTAGTTTAGATTTTAGGTTAATATAACAGCTTTCAGTTTTCCTATGGCTTACACTGATCGCATGTTATGAATTAGTTTTATTCGGTAGATATCGGTTTTGTGTACGGTAGTATTACTTAGGTCTTCTGTGCAACAGCCCTTTTCGTTTCGCACTGGATAATCCAACATTTTGTTGAAACAGCGTTTTATGAAAACAGGTCCCAGGACATTTCTCAAAATCAACCTGCCACCGGTATTTATTTCACATTAATTGAACCTTAAGATACTATTTCACGGTACATGAACGTCAATTTTTTTTTTTAAGTCGAGCCCATTTTACGAAAACCCGACTTATCAAATTTTAGACTTATTCAGTTAGGTCTAATCGAACTGGTTATTTAAGTATAATTAGGTTGGTGACAAAAACCGGTTTCTTCCTGAAAAAACCAAAACCGATATTTGTTACATACGAATCAGCCCTAGCTAGTAGTTCCATCGATCCCACGCTACATTATATTTAAATCAAAGTCATACTTGTGACGGTTTCAGATTTATGTCCCGAATCGAGAGTACTCTTAAAAGTGTTGCCGAAACTCTTGAATTATAGATTTGAAGACAAAAAGTTTGATTTACGATACCCCCTTAGATTTATGCTTTCTGCGACTCGTGATTTGAATGGGTAATGGGAATTTCGGCGGTGGCAATTCCAACTGATTGGGTATACGTTGATGGTGATTCTTGACGCTAATGTACCTTATGAATGTTTAACTTTGAGTCGTTTGATCAGGCCTACACGGGTATCGAATCTTGTATGAAGTTATAGGCATAGCTGGGCATTAACTCGTTAATCCGTTAATCGTTAATTAACGAAGTTAAGATTTCCTTTAACGGATTAACTTTTAAGTTAACTTAAAAAAATGTTAATGAACTCGTTAACTTCCGTTACACTTTTCCGAGTCCGTTAATCCGTTAACTACTATTTACCGCACCGTGCCGCGCCGCCGTGAAAAACACGTTTTGACAAGTTTGTTCGGGTTGACCACAGTATAACAGAACAATAAAAGTTTTGAGTCTATGTCCTAGTTAAGACTTTTTTTTCTCAGGTCGATTGAATATCCGTACCTCCCCATTTTTTGCGCGATCGCATGAAAAACATTGTAAAACATGCACATAATATTGGCAAACAAACTTATCCGACCATAACTTATCAGTTATCTAAACAAAACAAATTTAATTTTGGGGAAATAGGTACCTACCGAACAGTGAATTCTTCCATCGTCAGAAATGCACTTCAGTCACACAATGTTCCTTCTTGGTTGAAGACACGTCACAAATATTTTTCAAACACCATTGCACTCCACAAAATAACATAGATTACTAAGATTTCTAATTTAGATAGCACTAAAAATTTCAACACACGCACCATGAAGCCAGGTTAGCAGAAAATATGTAAACACAAACGTAAACAAACGAAAATCAAAAGCGGGCTGATTTGACCTTGCTTGACGTTAAACAATTAACATTTCATTACTTTTTAATGCCAAAACCGTCATGGTATGTGTTTTAAAAGAAAAGTGATATCTATCCATCATATCAATATAATATCAGTATTATAATATAGAAATCAGCCATTATAATTATGATAAATAATCTAAATTGATTAAAAATAAAAGAAAACCGACACATTTATAAGTTTTAGCGCCATCTGTTGAAGTCGCTGAGATTCACAAGCCATGACATGTTTGCTTGTAGAAATGCGGAAGTAGAAGCGTTTTTAATTTACTAATATTGTTATTTATTAGCTTAAACATCCAAAAAGATGCAATATAATTCGTCTTTTACTATATTTTGATTTTTCTGCTATAAAATTATCGTATAAATCAATTGAAATCCAAACTCATTTGACCTAGTAAGCAAGCAAGCGACTAAATGAAGAAGTTGCCCTTTCCGGTTATTGTGCTATACGCCAGTGTCATTTCCATTTTGTCGCATAACACATTTAATACGAAAATGTGGTTTTGGCGCAGCACCAAAGAAAATATAGGTAAAGTACCGAAAAGAAGCACAAATCTGCACAGTGTTGCCACTTTCGGGAATTTGTCGCTAGATTTAGGGAATTCTGCAATAGCCCAGCGATTTTTGAAATTTCTTATTCACTCCCACTACATATGGATTTGGTGATTTATAGCGACTTTTTCAAGATTGCTAGGCGACGATGACCACTTACTATTATGGTCTCTCATTTCGTTCGCTCGTCTACTTATTTGCACCTGGTTGTTCAAAGAACATTTAGTAAGGTATTCGTTTTTTTTTAACAAAGTTTTGACAACACTAATAATTTTCAGTACGATCGATCGTCGCACGATGGCATTAAAATCGTAGTTGGTGCTCTCTCTTTTACGTACTGAATTAGAGTCGGACCATCACATATGTTCACAATAAAAGAGCTACTTAGTTGTTCAAAAACTCAAGAAAAAATGGTGTGGCTCCACGTGTAGTTGGGATTAATGGCTGATTGCATTACTGCCATATTGGAGTTGCCTTTATAATTAAGAGCAGAAGGTTGTCGGGGCGGACGTGATTGACGACGAGTTGTTCCTAATTCTTGATGATTCTGTAGATTTTTGAACGTTCAATTGAAAAAGTAAGTAAATTGAAAAAGTACTAACTAAGAAATACTGTTAAAAGTATTTAAGCTAAAAATATAAAAAATAAATGAAGCAAAACGTTTTTTGTGTTTTTTATTTCATGTTTATGGCCACTTTAATCTTTCAAGCCCCGGATTACCAGACACAATAGAAAATCTATTGTTACGCGGCACCCGAGTGCCGGTTCGGGATTGAGTGGTTAATGAAAAACTGCGAAGAATTTAAACGATTTTAATAGAATCATGAGTAATCATGACTGAATAGGATCTAGGGATTTCTCGAGAATTTTTAATGCTCTGACTTCTCATAGTTCTCTTAATAATTATAGCGAAATTCGGAATTACTTTTAGTGACTTTTCCAAATTGAAGGTGGCAATACTGTGCAACTTTTTGTCACACAAACACTGCGCGCGAATTTTGAGCAGTTAGTCGTTCTATGCCCATATTTGACCAAATGAGTGATGCACCGACACCCCCCCGCCCAGTGGGCGGGGTGGTGGCCAGTATATATAAGAGTACCTGTGGTAGTGGCAGCTCATTATAACCCTTTAAAATGTTTAATCAATATTAATTCTTCCATACCTACTATCCTTTCATTACATTCGTTTACTTATAATAACTACGCGCCAAGTTGTAACGAGTGGAGCGCCAGCGATTGCGCTCCTATGAAACGAAATTAAGTAGGTACGATTCCCTACCTGTATTCAATGAGTGCGAAAGAGAAACATCGACACAGGCCGACGCGTGAAACAGGAGATTTCGTACGAGAAATTAGCCTATTCTGGAGCGCCTCTCACGCGCGACGTTGCCAAACCGTCGGTTAGGCCGTGCTGCGCGCCGCGGGCGGGGTAACCTGCTAAGCGATGTTGCCGTTCTTATGTATGTAAACAAACGTGCCGGCTTTGCCAGTTATTCCGCAGTTTTTCTTTTAAATAAATATAAAAAATAGTTTATGCGCGACATTTTGTGTTAAAAATGGAACAATACAGTGTATATTTTATTAAACAGTTTGAAAAAGCTCTCGAAATACGCCTTGAACTGAAAGCTAAGAGGCCGCCACGTCCTACTGCACTTACTCAAAAATGTAGTACGAATTTACGAGTGTTTTAAAATCCGAACAATATTTCAAAACGCATTGGTTGTGTGGATTTGTGAAGAAAGCAATAAATTGTTTTCCGTGTCTGGTGTGTGGTGAATCTGCATGGACGGAAACGGGTGTTGATGATTGATTTAGCGTATCTTGGTAAATTAATGGTAAGCTCTAGTTTTTTGTTTATTTTTTTTTTGTGAACCCCCATAAAAAAAAATCACGAGCCGCCCCTCTGCTGGCACCTATGGCACAAGATAATGCTTAGTTTAGGGCTTATAATGATAATGTCCACTGTTTGTGTTTGTTTACCATGTGTTAACGGATTAACGATTAACGTTAACTTGCGTTAAATCGTCCCAAAAGTAGCGCTTTAACGTTTAACGAAGTTAACTTTTATAGTAACGGATTAGCGATTAACGAAGTTAATCATTTGATTAACGATGCCCAGCTATGGTTATAGGTAATTTATTCCCATGTCATGTTCTGCGTTCGGATTTTAAGTTATGGCGTTTTAGTTATTTGACTGCCTCCGTGACACAGGCAGTTCCATTATTGTTGTCTGAATATTAGATTAATTATCAAAAACTAGCAAGAGACGGTTGTATGTTGGATTCGAGGCAGACGTTCGTTCTACTACTCATTAAACTCCCCCGGCTTCCTTTCCACATCCAACTGAGACATACCTTGTTCATTTGACCAGGTCTTCTAACATTTTTTGACCACAAAAATACAAAAACGAGGAAATATGTAGTTGCGCTTTCATGCATTTCTATCAAAAAGCGCGATAGATAAAGGACTGCAGAATGCATGTAAACCGAATTTGTTTCTTTTCCCATGCATTCTGCATATTCCTGCGGATCGGCTGATACGCTTCATCGCAATCGCTGCGTAAAAGCTCGAAGCGATATTATCGCCTGTCTGGCGATCGTTAGCGGGCAGCAGCTAGGGTTGCCTGCTCTACAATTTTTGTTATAGCAATGTGTAACAAGAAGAGCAGATCGTACACCTGATGGAAGCGCCACGTCTGCTCGTAGACAGTTCAGTGTCAAACAGTAACTAAGCAGTAACTGTATGGCACCGCCCTGCGCCTGCTACACCGAGACGACAGTTATTAGGTCTCTTAAACCCAGTAATTTCACTAGCTTCAGTGCCCTTTCCCCGAAACACAGAAGTGCTTGACACACTTCTATTTCGCGAGAAATATACTACGGTACCTACCGCGACCGCCCAATACAGGAACCTACCACTTGGTAAATTAAAATTATGCATAGTTTGGTAATAACATACGAAGTGTGAGAAATGCATAGCAAGAGCAAAGGAAAGGAAATCTTACATACAGTCACGCCTTTTTCATGTAGGGGTAAGCAGAGACGAAGGAAGTCTTTACTAGGTGGAATACTGCCTAGTATGCTTACGGCATGTGTGTGATACTTATCCTAAAGTGACGAATTAGTATATTCATCTCTTACTAATAAGCAAAACCTTCCATTATCATTGAAATCAAAGTATCGGTACTGGCTTTATTTCAAGTGCTCTGGGTGGACGGGCAATGACATTGCCAATACATAGCCAGAGCTGTTATGGCAGCAGATTTTACTTGTGCTGGGAGTAAGCTAGTCCGACTATTGAAATATCACACCACCAACCAGATGCAACGTTGGAATCGAACCCACTACCTCATCAAGGTTTTATACATTGACGTAGCCTGACAAACTTGAAGGAAAACATTTTAAATTGGATGGTTTTTTTTTGGAAAATGACCATCTTCTTGAAGCTAAACTAATATTTTGCACATCTTCCCCCCTAGACAAGCGGCATTTATGACGTTCGTTATAGCTCAATTTGCAATAGCGAATCTCAAAACCCGTACTTTCAATATCGATTGACCACGTGACTTTTCTAAGGCACCTATCAAATCCATAGAATTTGAATTTTACTATCGCTGTCAAAATGTCACTTTGTCAAGGCCCCCTTATTCCAATAGGATTCACTGGAGGGTATATAGGCGATAGGTCCACGCGTCTTTTAGTTTTAAATCTTTTTATTTGTGATCTAGTGCAGTTTGGTGTTGAAAAGTGGTGTGATTTTCATTCAGTAAAGTGTAACGAAGTGTCATAAATAAGAAAATTGAAACAAAATGACTGAATGGACGGGTATTGCGTGTAGTGTCTCTCATCGGTAGATGAGACGCTCTTACCGCAATGGCGTCCATTCTCCCGTGACCTTGAGAGTATCCTCCAGCGTTTCCATAAAGCGTTAAAACATCTAACACCAATGTTTTAACGCAAGAAGAAACTCCCTCATTAACTTGACATTGGCAGAATCACCGCGCCGCAAACAGGCGCGGGATAGTCCATTAAAAAAAAACTTATTCCAATAGAAGGTACCTAGTTCCAATGCCAGCCCTAGTTTGCCAATGTGGGCTGTAGGCAAAAATTGACCGCGAAGTGTCGGCGGTCAACTGATAGTGTCGCACCTGCGCCCTCGACAAGTCATACTTATCTCACTTCATTATTTGTTCATGTTGAAAATTTACATTTCACTTGCAAGTTCGGTCGTTTTATCACCTTCAAATGACTTTGGTGGAGTGTAATTTCTGTTGCTTTACGGATATTTTCACCAAGTTGTCAGCTAGTCTATTTTCACATAAGAATATTTTCTGACAAATATATTTTGATGGTCTTTTAATTACCTTAAGAGAAGTCTTTTCAAACGCTTCCTTAAGTTAAAGTCCATCTTGCGGTGCTGAAACTGGTGGATTCAAAGACATTCGTTACAAGGCCACCCAAGTTTTACCTAGCTGCGAAACCTAGCCTTAAAGACCATAAAACTAAAGAAGTCGTTAGCTCAAGAAGCCTTTAATTGAAAAAGATCTTGTTCACAAAAGCCTTACTCGCTGTGATAAAATTCAAGGCATTTGCAAAATAAAAGAAACTCCTTCCGTTTGTAAATAAAAGAAGCCTGTTCTTCTCAAGTGAGTCATGACGCAAGAATCTTGCGCTTACAATATGGTGGGTTGTAGGCCTTTTAGGTTTGTGTTGGTTATTCCCACATTTAACATTGGCAATGTTTCTAATTTTTTTTTTAATGAATGATTTGCAGCGGCAACCGCTGCACCAGACAAGGGTTAATAATAAATTTTACAAAAAAAAACCTATAAAACACGTAGACCGCTACAAGAGAGAGAGAGATGTGTTATTTCTGCAAATAAATGTTTGTATTGGTAATCGAATCGGCGACCTCTAGTGTACTCGAATTCTGAACCATGCCAAATAGTTCGTCACATTAGAGAAACTCATATAAAATTATTGAACTTAGATCGGATCCAATATGAATATGAATATTTAGTAACTTTGTTAATATGCCTATTAGGTATTATTAAGCGAACTTTACAAAACCCATCAATTACCTTTTGAATTATTAACGGCGATCAAAGCACCAACCCTATTATGTCCCTCAAAAGAATTGTTTTAAAATCATTTTGTCGTCACTGTATGTACTTACAAGTTTTTTTTCATATTGTATTCGAGTAAAGCTTATCTACCACAATAAGCTCTGAATCGTTGAAATGATTGACTTTCATAATAACTTGAAATCAAAGGCTCGAAGATCTGATGAGCCTTTTTTTTTTTCGGAGGAGAATGCGTTTATGCACCGTAACCGCAGGCTAGCTAAACCTGCGGCCGTGTGTGGGACTCGAGACTAAAGCGTCCACTACCCACTAAACTCCCCCGGTTCCCCTTCACACCCGATTGGGACAAGCCGGTGCCAGCGTTAGCTATTGACCAGCCCATCCCCGAAGATCTGATGAGCCTACAGTCTGGCAGCACATTAAGCGACGCTTCCTGTGGAAGTGTCCCTCAATGGAATAGGCCGCGGTGACCGCTTACCATCAGGTGGGCTGCGTGCCTGTCTGCCAACTGATCTAGTATAAAAAAATATCTTTTTCCATCAAGGCCGCCAACTGATAAAGAATAAAAAAGGGGGTGTATTTAACTGCACATCAAAAAATACTGATTGTGCATCAAGAAATACTGAATTGCTAACCTAACCTAACCTTTGGTGTGCAATCAGTGATTTTGATGTACATTTCAGTATTTTTTGTACACTTAAAACTATCCCTAAAAAAAAAGTTGGCTTTGAGATGATATTTGGCCAATCATAGAAATGCTAGCCATCTTTCTTTTTGCCTTAAATATCGTATCTTTGATCGACGTATCAGGGAAACATGTCAAACATCAGTTTAAAACTCTGCACAGATTTCAACATCAATTACACCTATTGTTCAAAATATCATTGAAGTAATGCATTTAATTATGTTTATTCTTGTATTGTCATGTATGACATTATCCTGCAATTTATTTTATAATAAATGTACGTGTTTTATCTTTGTTTATACAAACCTTTATTTGCATGACACATTCATATCGAACATTGCTATGACAATAAATGTTAAATTCTTTGTTCATAAGAGTCACGTATTATTTAATTTTGTTTGGTGCAATGAGTAGTAATATGGTTAAAGCGATGCTTTCTGGTTATGTCCCTTACTCAATGGAGGACTCACTAGGGCGCCAAGGCAACTGAACAAAAAAAAAACATCCAGACTGTGTTTTGCTTATTTCATTTCTTTACAGCAAAACATAAAGTGGAGTTTGTTTGCTCGATGTTGTTACACATCATTATACAAATATTAACAATTCATTTGGCCAATCTCTTTCTTCAAAATCTTCTACGTGAAAACCGTCATTCTATAAATAAATACTGTTTGATTTCTCCTTCATTAATATTGTCTTTGCGACTCGGTTTTTGTGTGCCGTATTTCGAATCTCGTTATACGCAAAAAGGTTTCTTTTGTAAGAGATTTCTGGTAAATATCGTGCTGTATTTATTCTGTTTTCTTACCTCTAGTGTTTATATCTTTCGTTTTTTTGTGCGTTCAGAAAGAAAAAAACATTTATTTTTCACACGTTTACACACTGCTATCTAGCAACAAACTTTGAAATGAGAAGTAGAGAACAAATAAACATCTATACTAATATTATAAAAGGAAAGATTTGTTTGTTTGTATAGAATAGACTCCTAAACTACTGAACCGATTTGGAAAATTCTTTCACTGTTGGAAAGCTAGACTATCACCGAGTGACATACCGGGTACTTTTGAACCCGGAAATGTGGGGGAAGGGGGGATATTTAAAAAAAGAAATTACGCGCGGGTGAAACCACTAGTAGTGCAGTCATTGAAGCATTATAGCTCCGAATTTTTTTACTGTGAACCGAATTGCATACAATTTTGGAATTAGGTTCATCTTACCCTTAACTTCAAAAGTGAAAATGATTTGAACTCCGCAACCACCATGGGGGTGGTTGCCACACCTTCTTGGGGGTGAATTATTTTTTTATCAAAATAACCTCGGATATCGATAGAAGGCCTAATTTTAAGCAAAAAATCATCTATACAGTTTTTCAAAAAATTTAATACTTTTCAAGTTATTGGCAATTGAAAATTCGCAATTTTTTCACGTATTTCATCGGTTTTTTGCAAATATCTCCAAAAATATACGTTTTATCGAAAATTTTATAAAGACCAAAATTTTAGCAGGTAAAACAATGAACAATTTGAATTTTTATAAAGTATTCTAAGTGCAATATTAAGCTAGATAATAAAGATCAAAGCCGTTTTTATTCTGTCTGAAATTTAATCGATGTGGTCAATGCCATCTAGCGGCGAGCAGATGCATTTTATGCATTCTAATACAAAAGGGTTTTGTAGTGCTTGAAATAAGCTTTAAAATGAGCACTATTAAAAGTCTTTTGCGCGTAAAATAAGTGAGCTGTATTGCAAATAAGGGAAGCATCTAAAGTTTTTTCTATAAAATCAATGGCTTTCATAAGTGCCATTTCCACCAAAATTAAAATTAATCGTATTCCGCCCAGAAATAACTTTATTATGAAGAGTTTGATAGATATTATCAGTTTGGCTGCTTCAGGACACATATTTTTCAAAAAAGTCACGATTAAATAAAAAATCAAAATTTCAAATTTTTAAAAAACCCACTTTCTTTGCATAATATCTCAAAAATGACGACAGATACGTATAAAAGTGTACGGATTAAAAATTTAGGTATTTTTCTGACGAACAATTTGGTTTTTTTGTTTTTTCTGTCAAACAAAAATTGACGGAGATATGATTGTTTAAAGAGCGCGTGGCAGCGCAATCACAGCCTCTCTTAAGCCCTTTAACCCTTCACCGTTTTAGAAAAAGGTTTTTTACTATACAACGTGTTAATTTAAATGCGCAAAACCTGAAAATAGTTTGATCAGAACAACGAGTAGAATCCATTAAACCACTTTTTAATATAGGTCACATTTTTCAAAAAATATTCATTAACAATGTTGCCCTGTCTATTTATTAATAGGTCAAGCCATCACGTGCGCAAACCATACCTACCGACTCGTCCTTCGACGAAGCGTCGTCGCAGACGCAAGAAACGATTAGAATTGCCAGTAGAACTAAAACAACTCGTAAAACCTTTGAATTTTTTTTAATGTTGTTTTTTCCTTCACAATTAGATCAATTGTATTAAAAATCATTTGGGGTGTCTGAGGTTTTGCGCATTTAACGAAACACGTTGTATATTGCATTATAGGATGTTGTAGCTCTCTTAATTACCTTTACAATGGTTTTTTATGAATTGTGATAGCATGAAAATTGAAGTAGTTATGGTCCAAAAACTTATCATATTTTGTTCTACTTAGTAACTAAGGGGTAGTTTTAAGGGTAGAAAAGCTAAAGAATATGATATATCATTTTCGAGAGTGTGGAATAATATTGAAATCCTTTTCATTTTATAAAAAAAAAAAATTTTTTTTTTATCAAGGGGTATTTTTCAAGGGTTGAAAGGGGTTAACCCCCTTATATTTGATAATTATTATAGAGAATATAAAATATTACTTACTCTATACTTACATCTTTTTATGTCATACCAAAGTATTTTTTTGTGATTTTTTCAATTTAGGGGTTGTTTGCAAAGGATGTAGGATTTTCAAGGGGTTGAAAATTATTTTAATATGAGGTAATTATGTTAGAAAATACTTTACATTTCACCACTTACGATTAGACATGTTTTCTAGCGATAAAATGGCTCAATGTAAATTTTTCCATTAAGGGGTTGTTTACACCCCTTAAAAATAATAGGCGGAGTTCAGATCATTTTCACTTTTGAAGTTAAGGGTAAGAAGAGCCTAATTCCAAAATTTCATGCAAATCGGTTCACAGTAAAAAAAATCGGAGGTAAGACCGTATTTTTCGCTTCAATGACTGCACTATAGCGGAAGGCTAGCACGAGCTGAAAGCGTGACCATCTCTGTTTTTTGTTTGGTACATTTCAATTCTTTAAAATGAGAATATAAAACACATTTAAAAATACTTCAAATTTTGAAAAATCCTAGATAAGATTTATCCCAATAACTTTTATACTAGTAGCCATGATTTGAAATATGCCTGTAAATTAATCTATTCTATGTGAACATCTATCTAGTATATTATCTAGCATAACAATGTGTCATCTAATGCTTCTATTGTGAAAGATCTAAATCACAATGAATTTATAAGCCAACTCGGGATAAATTCAATTGCAGTCATATTTTATTTGACAAGAGCTCGGATGCGATATATTCCACCTTCCAGATCGAAAAGATGTGATTACATTGCTGTATTATTGAAATAAATTGTCTCTTTCATACATCCATTAGTCAGATTTATCATCTATAGGAGAATGATGCCTAGTTCGTAATCTATTTGCCTTTCATTATTGTCAGAGGCGGCAAACGAGCCAGCGGGTTGTCTGATGGTAAGCAATCACCGCCGCCCATGGACATCTGCAACACCAGAGGGATCGCTGATGCGTTGCCGGCCTATGGGGGTATGGGGGGTGTGGGCCTACGGCACTCTCACAGACCAGACGAAACACAATAGTAGTCACTATTATTTCACGCTGGTGTTATGTGAGAGGGTGGTACTTCCCCGGACGAGCCGGCCCATTCGTACTGTAAAACAGCATGGCTCTACCAATACTAACTACTTGTACTACTTATAGAGTAAATAAGCTCGTACGTGTTTAAAATGTGAAAAAGATTTATACAAAGGTTTTCTTTGTGTTGAAAATTACACGGTCTGTTTATAATTTATCTTAATGATACGACTGGCGCCTTGGATAGACTGTGCTGTGTCTGTTTTGACTCGGGAGTACTTGTTAATATGTTACCGTAATCGTAAATTGATGTTAAAAATTTAAGATAATTGCATTTATAGTAAAAAAATATATAATTGTAGATTGTTACGAAGACACAGAAAACAAAAGTACGAACGTATACGCAATTTCTGGCATCCATCCAGGGTAATATTTATTACTTACTATGTATGAACGTTAAAAATGATTTCAAATAGGTAATTTTTTTGGTTTTTTAGCTCAAATACTTACTTAGGTACTTTGATTGCTAACCGAATCTTTTTTTTAGGTTATCAGTTATCAGGTTGACTCAAAAGTGTCAATTCGGACACTGTGTCCGAATAAAATTTGTCCGAATCGTAAATAAGTCCAAGCCTCCACAACCACTAGGAATTTTTTTAATTAATCATATCATTTCTAGCAATTACTTAAACTGATTAAGTGATTATCAAATCTCACTTCGAACCTCATATTCAGCTGCATTGTAAAAAGTAAACAGGCCGTACTTTAAACCTAGTTCCAACACCCCGATCTAGAAATTAGAGCCGCGGCAAACACTAATTTATCACCAGGCACAAAGTAATTGCTTCCCGCTCGGTTCGATACCATCGACTGCATATTTGCATAACGGACGGTCTATCGGGGTTATTGAATCCTTATCTGAAGTCTCCGACTGTTTGCGATGAGGACGATACAGTCAATTATACTATGTACCAGGAATGTTTGTGTCATAGTCACCTACACTTAGGGTTGCCATCCGTCCGGGTTTCCCCGGATTTGTCCTAGTTTAGAGGGCATCCGGGGAGAGCGTCCGGGGAAGGTTTCATTTGTAGACCGAGTTTAAAGAAATAATATAAATAAAAAAAATTTGGGCCGCCCGCGAGACACGCACTATGCCCGCACACCACGATGTTTTTTATAACATTGAATATGTATAAAAGATCTTGTTGACATGTCCGGCTTTCGGACTCTAAAATCCGGGGTTTTCACGCGTCTTGTCCTGTTTTCCAAATTTTAGAGATGGCAACCCTACCTACACTGATATGACTTGGTTTGATAACTCTTGAAGGTTCAGAGTCCGACTGGCTAGCTACCACGTCTACATGTGAAATCTGCCGCCAAAACAGCTCTGGCTGTGTTCCGGCAATATTAATGTGGGAAGCAGTACACTTGAAATCAAAGGCTCGAAGGTCAGATGAGTCTACAGTGTGGCAGCACATTGAGTGTCACTTTCTGTTGAGTATCCTTCAATGGAATAGGCCGCTTATCATCAGGTGGGCTGCGTGCGCCTGTCTGCCAACTGAACTAACGTAGACGAAGTCCCCAAAACCCTTGCGCCATGATTTTAGGATTTGACAAGGAAGCATTATGGTTTCCTACCATCGAGTTTTTTTAATATATGTTCAATTTATTTATCTTTATTGAGTAACTAAAAAGAGTCTTTGCTAAAAAGGTACAAACTTTAGTAGTAGTACACCTTAGGGCAAAGCAAAAAGGACACTGCAGTTTCTCAAAAATCTAAAATGACCAAAGAGCCATTGCAGTAGATCTCAAACATCAAGACCTTACATCAAAAACTCCCGAAGCTATCTCGAAGTTGCTTTATTAAACTAAAATTCACTATACTTAAGTGTGAAGCCAACTCCTTAAGTACACCGTACGTTCAACAAAGTTACTTGCTTAATCCGAGGTCGTGGTTGAACTTTTTACCCGGATCTTATTCAATAAAGCAGCCGGGGCATCTGGGAAACTAAATTTTGCTGACCTCAGGATGACTGGATAGATTTCTAGGCTAGAAGTGAAGTAAATTAATTAGATCTTTGAAAGAATAGGTTTGGTAAATAATGTATTAGTAATTAGTAACGATTGGTGGCTAGCTAACCTCTGATATCGGTAGATAGAATTATCATTACCTACTTTCAACATCATCATCATTCCAGCCGAAAGACGTCCACTGCTGGACATAGGTGTCCCCCAAGGATCTCCAAACCGATCGATCGGTCCTGCGCACCCGCATCCAGTAGATTCCAGCGAACTTTATAAGATCATTGGTCCACTTTGTGGGAGGCCTACCACGGCTGCGTTTCCCAGTACGTGACCACCACTCGAGGACCTTTCCGCCCCAAACGGCTGTCAGTCTTTCTTGCAATGTGCCCTTACTTACTTACTATGATGGCGCAGTGACCCCAAAGTGAGTCTTGGCCTCCGACCACAAAAGACGCCACTTCAGTCTGTCTTGCGCCATCTCCCGCCACTTCTCCACTCGGAGTTCGCGCAGATCCTTCATCACCTCGTCAGCCCAGCGATACCTGGGACGACCGACAGGGCGTTTACCATTCGGCCGTCCAAGGTAGGCTCGCTTCACCGCTCGATCTTCACTCATCCTCTCCACGTGTCCGAGCCAGCGAAGTCTGTGCGCCTTTATTTCGCCAATAATGTTGGGCTCGGCAATCAGTCTCTCTATTTCCCTATTCTTGCAATGTGTCCTGCCCTCGTCGGTGACCTTGGTTCTTCTTCTCCTTACCTACTTTATTATCTGATGGGAAAAACATTTCATCAGGAAGCACAGCTCAATCGCATTGCTACAACTGCTCCACAAACATCCGGGGATGGGCTGGTTAATTGTCAAGTGTGCGATTAATTAATATTATTTGTTATCTAATTAAGGACTTCATTGTTGAACGTCTAATTGGTACCTTTTCTTGTTTGCTATTGTTTTCCTTGTTTATTCTTTTATACTCTATTTTGTTTTGATTTATGTGTTCTGCTTGTTGTGATTCGTTTACTAATTGTTTTTGTTGTCCAAGTTTTTTTATACATTGGAGCGACTGCCATTGAACCCAGAACCTCCGTGATTCCTCGGCCTCGACTTTTGCGGGCAGCGGGGCGGCACACCGACCTCTTGATTGAGAACTAGACTAATTGGATTATGGCTACACAGCCATTCAGCTGTGCAGGTTTCGTCACGATGCTTTCTGTCGCCGAGTTAGTGGTAAATACATGTGATAGCGATAAGACTTGTAAATTTTTAAGAAAAGAGCGCATTCCTCCCTTATGGCCGCCAGCTCATCTGTGATTCCTCCGGTGTTGAGGATGTCTATTTGCAGCGGTAGCTACTAACCATCAGGTGTGCCGCAAGCTCGTCTGCTCGCTATTTCATTAAAACATACAATGAAAAATCCATAGTTGCGTCAAGATTCGCGCCATTCGACCCGACACATGAAATCAGTGCTACAGCTTACAATAAAAATAGAAAGTTAAGGAAAAAAATATGTTGGAAAGCTTCCGCGTATTCTGTTAGAATTTTAGGAGAACCTCCAAAAACTTCTAACTATATTATTTGGCTTGTTTCCAACTTCGCACGTCGTTTTGCTCGTATCCCAGGATTTTTACATTTTCAAATTCTTTTTTGTTCATATTTTTAAAATATTCACGTTTACTAGTGCTTTGGGAGAATATTGAGAGGGTTTTTCGGTTGTGTAACATACATTGTATATGAAATGGGCCAACTGGAATGGTAAAGAAGTAATGTGTTTTGTCAATAAATTATTTTTCTTTCTTTCTTATATTACGTTTTGTATAGTTTGTGGGAGTGTCGGAAGCTTGAATCCCACCTTCCCCTCTCCATCCCAGGGACATTAAAAAAAAGGTCAAACTATGTACTACTACTTTCTGATGTTACCTGACCTATTAAAACAAGCCATCCTATTACGTAACTTCACTGAACCTATAAAACCAAGTTCAATAGACTCGAATATCGAATTGTATCTGGTGTTATAAAAGTATGCACTTGCGGTAGTAATATCAATTAAGTCGACTCCGATGTAAATGTGGAATGCAAATAAAACTTGTTTGGACGACAAAGTAGGTTGTATCCACATATAGCCGTACTACAGTGCACTTGGTAACAGTAGGCTGTGTCCGCACGGTTTTCACAAATTCAGGAAAAAAAATTAAAAAGAATAAAATATTTGTAACAAAGATGGTCCGAACTTGTAATAAATAACACGATGAACCGATGGCACTGCCACATAATTTTAAGAAGTTATCTTAGAGTTTTAATAATAGTCAAATTGGGCATATTTTCATGCAGTATACTGACTATTACTACCACCACTTTAAAGTCGCATAGAAGAAGTAATGGTTATTGCGGAGTAAATATATCGTGAAATCGGCTGAATGAACCAACTGTCCACTATTTTGGATGATTGCTTACATTTAATTGACCCTTTCTCGTTTGACAAAAAAAATAATCTTGGATATTGTTCGATAAGAGCCTAAACTGAGTATAGCTCGTACTATAGGAGCCAGACGGTGATATACGCGTAATCATTAACTATTGCTATGACGTACTGATATACTTTGTATACTGTGGCAGCATGAGTCGACCGATACGCAAGGAGTTTATTGCACTTTGTATTTCCTCCTGATCTGATGAGGAAGTCTTTTAATAGGTATTTGCTTTATTAACGGGTCAAACAAGGATTTATATAGGAAGGACATTGCTAATCGCGCAGACGTTTCATTCTTGCCTTTATTTATTTTTGATTTTATTTTCGGAGGAGAATACTTTTATGCACCATAACCGCAGGCTAGCTAAACCTGCGGCCGTGTGTGGGACTCGAGAGTGAAGCGTCCACTACCCACTAAACTCCCCCGGTTTTCCCTTCACACCCGATTGGGACGAGCCGGTGCCAGCATTGTGGCTATTGACCAGCCCTGACCAGCCCATCCCCGGGTACGCCGACGTGTTCTTGCCTATATCATTTTTATTTTATTAAGGTTTTATGTGTATGTGACTAGCAAATTATTTTTGAAAAGGGTAAATTGAAGAACGCTTTCATTATGTGTGGTTTTACGAACGACCAAAGTAGCGAGCATTGGGAGAGGCCTATGTCCGGCAGTGGAATGCGCCAGGCTGATGATGATGAGTGGTTTAAGCAACGCAGAATTTCAATGCTTTGACTTACTCATTTTCGTTTGTTATATGCAGTTAGCATTAGCATTAGATTGACAGAAAGATAAGCTAGTGAAAAGGCCTGCTAGATGCTTGTTAAGCCATGATTTATTCAGTTTTATTGCAATGTGTAACAAGACGAGCAGATCGTACACCTGATGGTAAGTGTAAGTTCAGTGCCAAACAGTAACTAAGCATTTTCTGTCTGGCACTGCCCTGCGCCCACTACACCGAGACGACAGTTATTAGGTCTTATATACCCAGTAATTTCTTGTCAAAGTCTAAGCTCTTACCGTAGTGGCTGCTTATCAAACGAGCTATATGCTATCCAACTGCTCTATAAAAACACTCAGCCACGATATCAATTAAATACCTAGAGCAAACTAGGGATGTAAATAAAAGTGTTTACTCTCTAAAGTGGGTTAGGCAGACCCACCGGATGGCAAGAGTCAACACACGCTTGCTTGGTATGAGTGGAAAGAACACAGTGGGGAATGATCGGTTTTTTCGTTTAATTTATAGAGTATATAAGAATTACGTAATGCTAACGGATGGCTTAGTCGTTGGAGCTTGAAACTCAAGATCGCGGGTTCGATTCCCGCCTTAGGATCTTAGTTCTATTTTCTGCAACGAAAGAATGACGTAATGTCACTGGTTGGCTAAGTAGCTTGAGCTTAAAACCCAAGATCGCAGGTTCGATCGATTGTCTCTTTGGAATTTTGATTTTGTTTGCTACAATTTAATAATAGCATTCAGTTTACAATATATTGATTTTACTTAATATAATAAATTAAAAAAAAATCTAACTAAGTTAGCAGTTGGTGAAAGACTCCTTTGCGCGTTGAAAAGGATATTTCAAAGAAAAAAAACTAGTCATGACATTCGACCATGTCAAATTGTTGATCCCATTACGCAACAAAAAAACGTAAATATTCGTTCCCAATATGCTAAGGGTCAGAAGGGCCGCTCGACCTTTTGTGACTCCTGATGCATGACCGTAAAAAGCGGGCCGGATTCCAGAACCGCTGACTCATTGGGCAGACTATAGTGTTGGGATGTGGTGGGACATTAAAGGCAAAAGTCGACTTTTTAAGATGCATTTCAGAGCACACCTAGAGCAGGCAATCGAAAATAAAAACTTGTAAAAAAAACACATAAATCACTGTTGAGGTTTTTTACAAATTTAAGTTAAATTAGAAGGTAATAAAGCATTTGTTTATATAACTCATTATCAACACGTGGAATTTATTGTTTCCTTAACCATGGATTAAAATCAACGGTGGTTCGGTTTTGAAGTGGCTCTAAATGAAATAATTTGTTAATACACGTATGAAATAAATTGAAATTAATTGCAATGATATAATTTAAAGTACTGGTAGTTTGTTAAAACAATATTGCTGTTGTTTTTTTTTTTTCTTAAAATATAAATAGAATTTTTCGTAGACCATCCTCTGTTCTGTGTTTGTACTGTAACTGTTTCTATGTGCTGTCTGTGGTTCCAGTCTGCCAACAAAAATATCAAACATTTCTTATAATATTTTTTTAATCCTCGTACTTTATAAGTCAACATAAAATAATCATCCGTGGTCGTGCTGGATAGCATCACACAACATTTCAACGAAATCCAAACCGGACTATGGTGTCGAACTTTCCTTCTTATTACACAGTATCATTGATATATCATACATCCAAACTTCTGAGAGTACAGACAAACTTACTTAGCACCGGGACCAAAGTACACCACTAGCTCCAGTTATAACGATTTGACATACTGACATAGAAAACTGGACTTTGTGATGACGGCATAAGGACGGGAAAGGGATGCAGCGATTAATCACGCGCAGGAATGCGGGATATGACGGATAGCTGACCGGGATCCATTAGGACACTGTCTTAGGCGTTAATAGGAGACGTGGTGACATTTTTCATACTTCAGTACTTTAGATTAAGGGATTATAATTCCGATAATTCCTATTAGCCGATCCGATCACACAGGATATAATAATGCACAAGTGAGAGCGCAAGCACAGGTGCACTGTTTATTATTTCACTCTCATAACACAATGGGAGAGTAGCCTGATACACCAAAGACAGATCAGGCGCAGAAGCGCACTAACGTTGTATAAAAAATAAAATAATAATGATATTATAAAACTCCATAGGCACCTCACGCATGGTATGATGAAGCTTGAAACCTGTAACCAACAACACTGTTTGTTTATAATCATTCATGTACATACATGTACAGTGTACACATTACTATTTCAATACGCAATTATTAATATTCTATTACATTATAATTAAAGACACATTAGAATTTGTGAAATTAATTACCTTTAAAAATGGCATAGCTTTTGATTCGATTCACCAAGACGTTACATTTAGTCCAGGGTTTGGATCCGTTCAAAACGTGTTTTAGACTAAAAGTCCTTGAAGCATCACACATTGTTCAAGCACCATATGCCTGTTGAGTAAAAAAATGGACCGAGCAGGTGGTACATCGATTCAATACCCGCCAAAACTAAGTAGGTAGTTAATGCATTCTCGCTGAAAAATAGGCTTCAGATTTGAACCTTAATGCTTTGATATAAGAGTTAAATGAGTGAAGAGGTTTAAGTTGAAAAGCTCCCGAATTTGTCGGGATAATAACCAGATCGGCAGATGGTTGGATGCAGGTTTCGGGCGTGTTTTTTTGCGGGTTTATTTTTAGTGTGGACAGTTAAGATTGTTGGTTAGTAACCTGACCAAGTTTTGTTTTGATTTTACGAACTACAAGAAATAAATGTTACCGAAGTAAGTGAAAATTATTTAAATGGTAAATATGTAAATAAGACATTTTACACAGACACTTAAAACTAAACACATGAACTACAAAAGAGACTTTATGATAGCAAAATATTCAAAAAACAAGTCTTTTTACTAAATAGAACTTATTTTTATATCCTAATGGACCAAACGCATTCCTTATTTTACAAGCACTAGTTAATGGGGATTTCTGAACTTTATCAACATCTTTTTTCCACAAATCCCCATCATGAGACATCAATGGGGATTTCCGATGGGGATTTGTGGAATAACCCATTAAATCTTTTAACCCTTTCAACGCGATTTAAGGCATCATTTCTCTTCCGCGAAGAATAAGGGTAATTGGCCAAAACAATAAACCCGCTATTCTTGGCTGTCTGCCATGATGCAGTTGTCACTGTAACAATTAACCCTATCACAATGCAAGAGAGTTTACAATTGCACCTATTTTCTCATAGTCTGATTTATCAAGTCACATGTATTTGCCATTCAATTGTGAATCTTATGTCGATGACGTAAAACTTGGTTTACGTAACGTTTGTGCCTAATGATACATTATTATCACTTTACACAAAAAATAAGATGAAACGGATGGTTTGTGTGCGTGCTAACGTGACCCTGTGACATCCCATTTAAAAAGAAAAGACGGGGAATGGTGAGAAGAAGATAGTGTCATATTTTCAAGCTCACATTTTTTTTTTAGAAAGCCATCAGCAAATAGCGATCATTATCTATGCGAAAAAGCTAATGACATATAAATAGTGCTTGCAAAAAATTTTTAAGTATAAAATAAATATTGTTAACCAGACCCCATATATTTATAGGCAGTCAAGGTATTAATAAGCGGAAGTTATAAAGTTGAATATTAAAAATACACGAAATATGAGAAGCAAGTGTGGAAACAAAAACAGTTAGATCCGATGAGCTCGTTTGCATAATTCCAATTAATGATAACCATTATCACAAAGAACTTTGTAGGCTTTGACTGATGTGACCAACATTCACGTCACGTAATCGAGACAGTCTCTCTGGTATGCCATTAAACACTTGATGGATCTTGTGTAAGTGTCAGTGACAAATCTTAACTGTTATTCTACTACAAAGGATTATATTATTAATTTGGATTAATTTCTCCCAGCAGAACAACAATTGAAGAAAATCGATGAGAGGTCAGATGCAACACCAATGGCTTAACATGCTTTCAACTGTAATGTGAGCTGTGATTTTTGATTATACGATAAGGAGGAGATTTAATAATATCATAGACGCAAAGACTTGGAGAGTAAATAAATTTAGAAAAGATTGGCCTAAGCTAGTGATCAAAACCAACATCCTAGCCAGTATATCCGAATAACATACACGTACGAAAATTAGCTCTAAATTTACAAAATAACTCTATCGTCTGGCCACCCTATTCACTCCGGAGCTTGAGAATCAATATTATACTTACAGAATCTGTCATTCAAAGGCTTTGCCAAGGCCCGGTTTGGCATAATTTCAAATTTAAATATGAATAAAGCTTTCCACACGCTTTCCACACACCGTACCAAACTTATTGAGTGCCTCCGTGACATGTGATGACTGCGCATACGGTTTAAGGTTCTATACACAAGGAGAGAAAATGTGTAGTTTATTTTCTGTATGCAAAATCTCATTTACATTTAAAAGTTTGAAGTTTCATATAAGTGGTTTTGTTTTGAGCTTTTCTCTGGTCTTGATTGTTGTATTTTTTTATTGCATGACATGATCTATAACTTGGTTGGTAATCCTAACCTTATCTCCCGGCTGAAAAGGATTTAAACCCATAAGAGTTTAAGTGATCGACATTTGTGTTTCCTGTGTCTGAATGTATATTTGTATTTAAACATTATATTTGTGGTACCTTTGTTGTTTCTGAAACGAATGCTACTTACTTTGAGGTCAGATCAATTAGAGTGTTATCCAGTATTAATTTTCAGTGGTTATAACTATTATAAAATAATATCTTTTTACTGCATAGCTGGTTATTTAACTCTTCAATATATTTAATAATTCGACTACAAAATTTAGAACTGATTTAACTTTAAATTAAACATTTCATATGAAAATTTCGTTAACAGTTTTAATACGAACATTACAATGCAAATGGGTATAATATTCATTATAAGTTAATACGTAATTGAAACAAAAATTTAAATTCAATCGCATTGTCAGAGGCAATACTACGAGTAATATTATATTAGACCAATTTCAAACAGAGGATTCAGGCGACTGGGACCACTATATAACTGGGACCGCGGTCCCAGTTGCCTGATTAGTTTTTATTTGTTTATTTCGTCAGGCGAGTGGGACCACCCGTAATTTTAACCACAAATCCATTGTTGAAATACAAGATTTAGTACAGTTAGCAGAAAAGGTGTCACAAATATAACAAAGTTAATTTTTGCAAAGGTAAGTTAGTTTTTGTATTACCTACATAAACAGTATAACAGTCTTAATTATGTTTTAAAAATCACGTTGGCTCATATGCCTACTTAACTAGTAATTCTAAGTAAACATTCAACAGAAATCTCCTCAAAACAATAATATAAAATCAGTCTTAATGTCTCTTAACTTTATACACCATAAAGTAAGTACTCATTACTCATATTATATATTTATAATAAAGTCAGAAGATGCACTTATCGTGGTGTAATATTTATTTGCAATGACAATCATCTCCGCATAACAATGTTACTTAGCAACCGAATGTAACTTTTATGACAAATCCATACTGACACAACGCCGCACCGGCTGTCTACTCTCCATCCGTCTTACGAATTTTCGATCTACTCTTTGGTGTTTATGGGCGCCTGGTACTTCAAATAGAAGTTTTGCATCACTTCGCTTTTATTTTACATGAATTTTATTCACCACGCTGCCATTTTAGGATGAAATATTCCGTGTGATTACTCTTCGGTACTTATGGGCGCCTGGTACTTCAAATAGAAGTTTTGCATTACTCGCTTTTATTTCCATGAAATTCTACTCCGCCATTATAGGCCAGTCATTAAAGCCTCAAACCCGGAAGAAATTAGTAACACGGTAAAATTTTGAGGGGTTTTTAAGGAAGGTGGAATAACATACCGTGTGATTTTGCAGCGCTCTGGGGGGTACGGAAAGGGTTGAAAAGGGGTGAAAAGTGTTTTTTGTTAATAACATTGTTAAAAACATTAGTAACACGCTGCAAATTTAGAATTAGGTTGTTCTTACCGTTTTGTAACGTGTATTAAATTTGCAGCGTTTTGCAATGTACGGAACATTGTTTTTTATTAAAAAACATTAAAATTTGTTAATAACAAGGGTAAAAAA
The DNA here is from genome assembly GCA_949319885.1 of Mecyna flavalis. Taxonomy (NCBI): domain Eukaryota; kingdom Metazoa; phylum Arthropoda; class Insecta; order Lepidoptera; family Crambidae; genus Mecyna; species Mecyna flavalis. The sequence continues at coordinate 4,398,616 of OX439413.1, forward strand.
TTAGTAACACGCTGCAAATTTGGAATTAGGTTGTTCTTACCAATTCGTAACGTCCATTAATTTTGCAGCGTTTTGTAACATACGGAACATTGTTTATAACTAAAAAACAATGATATTTGTTAATAACAAGGGTAGAAAAAATTAGTAACTCGCTATAAATTTGGAATTACCTTGTTTACAGCATTTTATAGTAACTATTAAATTTGCAGTGTTTTGCAACAAACGGAACATTGTTTAATACTATATAAACAAATATTTAATTTAGTAACAATGGTCAAACAGTCAGTAAAGAGTTGAAATGTGGAAAAATGTTGTGAACGCTATTCTGAAACATTTTTTAACTTTGCATAATGAATATTTTACATTAACGTAACCATGAAGAGAATAACATCTTTATATTCACTGTATAAGAGAATTGTAACGTAAAACGTTACATGTAACATAAAATATATAATTAATAATTAAATTAGATAATAATTAAATAATAAAATAAAATATTTACATAGTATTTTATTTCTAATTAAAAACTATTTCTACTTAAAACTAACTAAGAATAAATTAACATATTTACACATTTAAAAATATACAAAACTAAATTCTAAACTTAATAAAATATAAATTAAAACAATAATCAAAAACATTATTAACCTTTTCCACGCCACGCTTATTCAGGCAAGTAAAAATACAACGTTTCTTGATCCTGTTTTTTTTGTCTGATATATCATACGTTGGCGTGTTGGGCACGAAAATAGTTTGTCTGATATATCAGACATTGGCGTTGAAAGGGTTAAATTTAAAATATTGAACCGCGCAATTTTCAGTTGCAATGGTTCGCTTATTCGTCTCGCGGATCCTTATAAAATCTTTTGTTCGTGCAAAACTTGCTTGACCTTGTGGTCTTGTCGTATTCCCTTTCACTTTTTACATCGGCTGGACAGACCTCTAATAAAACTGAAGTGCGCGGACGTATTTCGTCGCACATCAGGAATTAGATATTTTTAGTGCTCGATTTATTTTTTTCGACATTCGAAAAGCACAAAATTAATACTAAGTGGTGTTGTTTTGATACGCCTACGTAATTAGGCAAAACATTAATTCCCCGACAGGGTAAGTGATGAACCAATATTTCTAGTAGTGTTAGTTTTTTTTTATGTGGGTAGAAAATGCTTTCTAGAAAGTTCTCTTTTCAAGGAAAGAAAATTTATGTAAAATAAAATGTACTTAGTTAGTTACTGCTATCGGCGTAGCTATTTTTATGTTTCTAATTTTTATGCTAATTGTAAACAATCTGCGGTTGGCGTAACTTTAGTTATTTTCTTCTTTTATTTCTGTGTTGTGCTTGCCTCCGATCTGATTGCAATCAACGCCACTCACCTTCTACATTACGTATACCAGCTTCCTTGCTTGGCTGAGGTGTTGATCGCAATCGTCGGCTGGAATATGACGTAGCTTAAGCTGGCATATTCATTCCCAGGGAACACTGCTCGGGTTTTAACCTGGACGGCTGATCCTCGACCAGGGCATCACGTCGTGTCACGGACCTGGGTCGGGTCGCCTCCTCATTCTTCCGCACCGCTGCTGCCAAAATTGAATAAATGAATTTGATTCTTGATTGATTCTTGATTCGTCAGGGAAGTCTGGGCCACGGAAGCAAACTAGCAGTCGGGGCTACCTACCTACCCATACCCGCCGGCAACCAGTTCGTTTGTTATTAAATTTCTTTTGTGTACGCAGTGTGGACTTTTATTTAACACCCGCGACAGAATTTAGATTGCTTTTATCCTTGTTAAGGTCATATAAAATGCTAGAATTCGTTTGTTGGATAGACGTCTTATTAAAAGCTCCTATAAGTTAAATTAGTTACACAGCATCATAGTTACCTTGTGAATGTTTTTTAGTTATAACTATAAATTATAAATAAACAATGTTAACCTTTTCCACGCCACGCTTTTTCCGAAAATGGTGCCCCTCACGCCACGACCGTTTTGAGACGCATTTATAGTAGTGCGGAGACACTATGTTATCGAGGTTGATTAAAAATGTTTATATTGTAATGATTTTAAACTAATGTTTGAATTAAAATCACCCTATTGTTCAAATATAGAAAGAATAAAACAATTTTGAAATAATTCAGGAGGATATTTTTTTATATAAAGCGCAAAAATATATCTTAGAGGAATTCCCTTTCGCATCACTATTTGTCTGATATATAAGACTTTGGCGTACCAGATGAAGCGCAGCAGAAGGCATACAGGCTTTATCTAGTTTTAGTGATGTGACTACTTCCGGTTTAGGTATCTTAATATCGATAAGTTTGTAAGTAAATGTTATTAATAACGATAATTGCTATACTGCTACCCCATTCTCGCACCGCCCCTCGCCCGCACCCTTTAAATAAATCTAAGTCTAAAAATATTGAATGCCATAATAAAAATATTATTTCAAGTGAATTTAAATTTAATTTTAAATTTAATTTTCAATCTAAATTTAAATGACAATGTTAATCAATTATTTATTAAAAACTACTAACTTAGCTTATAACTGTCATTTTTACTTAACGTAGCACTATCGATTTATGCAAGTAATTTCTTTTTGATTTTTTTTTTGAATTTTTTTTAAATCTTTTTTTTGAATTTTTTTCTAGAATTATAATGAGAAAATGGAAACCAAATGTGAGTAAATAGTAAATAATCATTTTTTTGATAAACGCGAAGGGCAATGACCCCGGCCGGTGACCGTCCGTGACGCAGCTAGTACTATTGGTTCAAGTTTCGTCTATCATAATTGTAAAACTTTTGATTTGACTAAAAAAAGAACTTTATTAATTTATTTTACTACTAAAATATAATAATTTTACTGCGGAAAAACAACGACTAAAATTCCACGCTGTGGGGTCATTGCACTTCGCGTTTATCATTGGTTTCCATTTTCCCATCAAACCCTAAAAAAAAATTAAAAAAAAAGTATAAAAAAAATTACAAAAAATTTTTAAATAAAAATCTTGCAAAAATCGATAGTACTACTGAAGGTGAAGCGTTCTGCTGCGGGAAAACAACGACTAAAAAAACACGCAGTATACTGAAAATTATTACTAACAAAATATGGTACCAATTTTATTGTCCGAAATAAACGATTTTTTTATTTTTTTTATTTTAAAGGTAATTAATAATATAATATTTCATGAAAATTAATATCTCTTTACACAGCAACAACTATGGGATTGTTGTTTCATTAAACAGCACTATTACATAATTATATTGTAGTTACGATACGAATAACACAACTGACACAAAATATTAATTGCAACGAATGTGACACATTTTAAAAACATAAAAAAAGCACGAAAATGGTTTGTCTGATATATCAGACATTGGCGTTGAAAGGGTTAATAAATATATTTATAAATAAACAATGTTCCGTTTGTTGCTAAACGCTGCAAATTTAATAGAAGTTTTAAAACGGTAAAAACAACTTAATTCTGAATTTGCAGCGTGTTACTAATATTTTTCACCCTTGTTATTAAAAAATTTCATTACTTTTTAATAATAAACAATGTTAAATTAGTTGCACAACCCTGAAAATCAAATGTACGGTATAAAACGGTAACAACAACTTAAATATAAATTTGCAGCGTGTTAATACTTTTTTTAACTTTGTTATTAACAAATTCCATTGTTGTTTAGTTATTAACAATGTTCCGTTTGTTGCAAGACGCTGCAAATTTAATAGACGTTACGAATTGGTAAGAACAACCTAATTCCAAATTTGCAGCGTGTTACTGATTTTTTTACCCTTGTTATTAACAAATTTTAATGTTTTTGAATAAAAAACAATGTTCCGTACATTGCAAAACGCTGCAAATTTAAAACACGTTACAAAACGGTAAGAACAACCTAATTCTAAATTTGCAGCGTGTTACTAATTTTTTTGACAGTGTTATTAACAAAAAACACTTTTCACCCCTTTTCAACCCTTTCCGTACCCCCCAGAGCGCTGCAAAATCACACAGTATGTTATTCCACCTTCCTTAAAAACCCCTCAAAATTTTACCGTGTTTCTAATTTCTTCCGGGTTTGAGGCTTTAATGACTGGCCTATTAGATATTCCGTGTGCTTAAACTCTTTGGTGTTTCTGGGCGCCTATAACTTCGACGAGCATGGCGAATCAATCTTACTAATCTGTCGCGAGTTTAACATTTTTTCCCCATAAAAAAGTGTACAACGCCGCTAAAGAAGTTTTCACTTCAAAAATACTTGACCGTAATACTAAATAAAATAAAATCCTGAGTTATAACTTGATTTTTCTGTTAACTGTACATTAAAGGAAATTAGGTATATGGTCCCAGTCGACCGATTCAAAAATGTTATCAGGTAACTGGGACCGCGGTCCCAGTTTTATTTGGTCCCAGTCGCCTGAATCCTCTTCAAACAGATTCTAGGTATCTTGTAATTGAATTCTCAAATAATACGTATCTTTGATGATCAAAGCTTAACTAAACCAACTATATTTTGAACAACACAAGTGCCTTGAACGTGACACTGTATTATAATTGAAATTTAATTACGAGTACTGAAGGTTCCATTTATAAAAGCAACTATTTGGCCCCACCTTAGGTCTTAGAAGTTGACCGTTGGTGGTCCATGCGGCTCGTCCGTGGAAGTACCACTCTCACATAACACCAGCGTGAAATAATAGTGACTACTATTTTGTTTCGTCTGGTTTGTGAGAGTGCCGGAGGCTCACACCCCCTTTAAAAGGCCATCAACGCAACAGCGATCCCTCTGGTGTTGCAGATGTCCATAAGCGGCGGTGATTGCTTACCATCAGGCGACATAAAAAAAAATTTTACTTAGATAAATTCATAGTTGGACTAATCTAACTTTTGACCATGGGCTAATGTTACGTCAATCGACACAAGGAGGGTTCGTTCCCTTGTTAAGTCAAAAAGGGGGTGTAGTGGGAAGTGAGACGAATACCTTTAGACCAGTGTGTGTACACGGGCGCAGTTAGGGTGATTAACATAATTCTTCTCCGCAAAAAAATGAGCTTGTACCGCAAAAAGATCGGAACTATTAGGTCGTACTTTCACATACAATATACAGCGTGCCTCGAAATTCCTAGGACGACTGGGTTATTTAAAGGCGTATATGATATCATACTGTGTATTTGTATATACTATGTTTGTGGCCTACGGCTCTAACGGACTGTTCTTTGTTGCAGGTAAACGTGAATCAACGATGATGTGACCAGGATTTGGGGGTAGGAACAAGACACGAGAAAATATTAAATAGAAATATAATAAAATAAATTACAATAAATGAAAAGAATGTGTACGTGGTATCTGATGTCTACCATGATAATAAAGCCATATTTACAATATTACTAAATCAACGAGAAAAACTTAGACTTACCTCTTGCATGACAAATAGTATAGAAAAAAAAATCAAATGATTACATTTTAACAACTTTTGAAGAATAGAGAACCAATTGGCACAGGTAACTATGGTTTGCCAACAAAACTTACAATAATAATGATATTCATTAACACTCTAAAAGATTTACTCTACGAGGATTTTAAGTAAGAGAACTACTGATGTACATAAATATGAACATTACTTGTCTTTAAACTTATATACGAGTATTTGGGTCAGTCCACTTAGCACCACAACGCGTGGTCACTCTAGCTCGATGATGCAGTATGAAGGAATGCAGTCGGTATTATGAGTCGGCTTAATGGTCTTGGCGGAATTTAACCACATTTATTAGACTTTATACAGCAATCGTTTCTTTGTAACACGTGGTCCTAGTAAGCATGGTTATTTCGTTATTATGCAGTTTCGGTATAGAACGGTACTATACTTTCTGAGGCATTTGAAGCCCTATCGTAACTAGTTGTTTTTTTGGATAGACAGTAAAAAAAGTACCAGCCTATTTCATGTTCCACTGCATGGCAAAGGCCTCCATCCTTGAAATCAACTTATCGCTACAATGATGGGTACTGGACTACTGGCTTAATCACCACGCTTGCCAAATGCGGGTTGGTGATCACAAAGATCACAAGACCGAAAAAACTGACACAAAGTTAGCTCGACCCGGGAATCGAACCCAGGACCTCGAGATCTCGGCCCGGTACTTAAACCACTAGACCATCGAGGCGCTAGATAGACAGTAACATTCCAAATCCATAGGTAGGGTCACTCTGTTACATCGATTCTAACTTTACGTAAGTGCATTTTATACTTTGCTGATGATGATGATGATTTGCTATTATATAGGATTGAAGTGTTTGTCTCACTACCCATTAGACTCCTCCAGTTTCTTGACATTAGAAGAACGACAAGTCGGTGCCCATCTTATGGTGAATGACTTTCCCAGCCCAAAGAACACCGGCTTCCCCTGCTTTACAAGAAAGGGTAGAAAGGAAAACGAAAAGTAATAAGGATGTAATTTAAAGTAGGTAATAGTAGTATTCAAATAATTTAATCCATTGTCTATTTATTGTGTACATAGTACAGCTAGATGGCGCTGTACAAAAACGAGAAAAACTCACCAAAATTGCCTTGACATATTTTTATTAAAAGTTATTCAAACGTAAAGTACGATAAAAACCAAATCGTCTGTACACATAACATTGTGAATAACTTATGAAATATGAGCAGTCATTAAAAGTCGACGAGATCATAAGTTTTTAGGTGGATAGTTTGGAAATGGCTTCTGAATAAATAACAACAGTTGCTGAATATAATACGCGTATTATTATATCAAATTTACGCATGTACATTCAAGAGCACGTCAGACTTTACACTTTGGACTTTGTACCACTCTTGTGTCGGGGGCATAAGTGTTATTATCGCACTGCAAGTGTTTACCGTGACGTGCTGTTGACCGTAATTTAGAACTTTTGTTAGTTTACCTCCAAGATTTACTTAAATATAGATTACAAGGCGTTAATCACCATCCCTTTCCCCTTAAAGTCAATTATCAAAAGTACCCGGGAATTAAATAATGTAGCATTTTTAACAGTGAAAGAATTTTGCAAATCGGTTCAGTAGTTTTGGAGCATATTCGATGCATACTAACAAACAAATCTTTCCTCTTTATAATAATTTATTATTATTATATTAATACATGAAATTATGAATTCTATTGTGCATTAAAAATGCACTATCAAAGTCAGTCATAGGTTTTGATCAGACTTAGCAGAAACCCACCCATTGAATCGTTCGATGAACAAATTAATGAGTAACAACACAGAGCGAAGTGCTGCTTAAATTGCTTAGAATTTCCCGTTCCTAACTAGAGGCTGGCCTATTTAATCGACACAGATGTCTCAAAGGATTCACTAAACCACGTCACTACAACCATTGTTGGATATTTGAGCTTGGTCCCCTCTTCAAAGGGTTTAATTTCTTTGAAAATCTAATGGTTGCTTTCCTTACGTTCCTTGCATTTTTAACGATCATGATAATGTACAAAAAGTGACAATAGTTCTTAGGCCCTAACTTATCTGGTAGACCTATTGAAACCACCTAATACTTGGCCCAGAAATATCGCTCAGTTGGCTTATCAATTCTTTGAGTCTTAACAAAGATTACTAAATAGTAACTTTCTTATATAAATATTGTCATAAAATTATAATGTTACTGAAAAATTATGAATTTTGTCACCTCTTCTTCCCTCACTGTTTTAAGATGCAAAATGGCGTCACCTTACAATCTATTGTTGACACATTAGTGCTGCTATTCAATGATAACCAAAGCATCATACAATGCAGACAACACTGGCCAGTTTTCATACACAAACGGTGCAAGCTCACACTGGGGCGGAAATCCGTACCAAAACCGCTTGCCCATTGTTCCATACCAGTCTATCAACGTCTAATCTTCTCAGAACTGGAATAGTGTTGTGGAGGCACTATGCGTGATATTGCTGAGTGATGCACCTAGTGGAGTGATAGGACATGATAATTTAGACGAATGAAGTTTCATGCTTAACAATAGTGGCTTGGCGCGGTTAGTGTATCTGATGAAAAACAAGACTTTTTAAAATTATCTTTTTGACAACTATGTTTTATGTATGAACACACCAAAAACACGTTCTAAATGTGCGAATGTAAAATGCTTAGGTGATGGCTGAGATCACGGTTTGATTTTCTAATTGATTTTACACTGAATGTTGACCTTTTTGTGCTATGTATATGGCACATATTTTGTGTAGGTTTGTAAGTTAATTGTTTGTTTATATTTGTAATTATTTAGTACGTATGTGCTGTAGCTGAATGAACAATTTATCTATCTTTAAATGGGCAAAACCTAAATAAAATAATGTATCATTCAACGTTATCAGTTTCAGTATCAGTAGAAGTCATTATCTCCAAATAGAAAAGTACTATTCTATTTTTATGTCATGGTTTCTAGGAAAAATCCTGCGTCTTGTTAACTTTGTGTGTTGAAAGAATAGGTGATTTCCCAGGAAGGTTTCTAAGTTTTATGACAACTCTTGGTAAATACTGAAGTTCAAATGAAACAAAAACAATTCCCAATTGTTACCCTGCTATATCAGATATTCAAGTCTTAATGAAAGTACTTCAATACTCCATTCAAGGGCGTTCTAGTGGAAATACAATATTATATTATAAGCGTTTGTATTCTCCTTGAACTTTGGAAAGGCCAAAGTTTACTGTTATAAAGGAATTATCTAGTGCCTCTGTATTATATTACCTTAAAACGAATAGTTTCATAAATTATTTTTTTTTATGATTTTGGACTTGGGAAGGTTACATTGTCGCAACTGCCCTCAGACTTCCATAACCCTTAAAAAGGGGATTCAGACAAAGTGAAACATTATTAATAAAATTAAATTATTTAATATTTCTAAATTTATTGAAACTACCGTCCACGATGCTCTCCGCTCTGCTTCGGACAGAGGCAGATGGCGACAAATAATTCGCAACAAAGTGCTTCATAGCAGGATGATCACGATCCTCAACATTGAGGAGACCGACGCGAAGAGGAGGGAATATTTCTGTCTAGCTTTACCTATTCAATTTGGGACTATAATAGATGATTATTAGTACTATAATTTTTTAATATTTTGTTAAATTTGAAACAATATTTTTTTCACGTAGTGACGTGATAACTTATCACTTGTGTGCGAGCACATCACTAGTGCGCATCATGTATTGTCGCAGAATATCTCGGCATCTTAGACGGCCGGTATAAATCCCCCCTTTGTGGCTACAAAGGGGGTTCCTTTATGTCCAGATTTATATGCGTACGGACAGCGCGTGTTCGGTCCAATGGGCGTTTTGTTGAACCACTGTCCACTGTGCTGTGCCGCTTGCATGTCCGGCGAGCACTTTGGATGATAATATGCCAGTACAGTACTAACACGAAGTTATGTATTACCAAATAACTATCGTATTACCAGATGAAGGAACATAGACCTATAAAAGAATTTGAAACTTCTTTGGCATAATATTTTTATATATATTTAACACGACAAATTGGCAGAAAGGTACGCAGCGGCCACTGCGGTCTATTTTACTGAGAAGCGACGCTTAATGATTAAATTCTACAGTTCGTTGATTTTATTGTAAAGGCCCACAAATAAAAACTACCTACGCTATTTTGTCTACATAGCATAACCAATTTTTGATGGGTATCTTCGTAAATATGAGAGATATTGGCACATTTTTTTTATGAAAAATGATCGTGTACAATTTTGATTTGCAAACCCTTTCATTTTATAAGCAGCAAAATATACCTAAGTCCAAGTCATTTGCGCGTACATTTGTCTTAGTCGTCCACTGGCGAGCGAGAAACTCGCGAGCGCGCGCGAGTTGGCACTTCGATTTTACCTACTTTTTTTGTCGTCAACTCGCGCGTCTATAAAGTACAGTCAAATAAAATTGAAAAGCAAACAATGCCTCCATCCGCCATTGCCCGCTCCATAAAAACGTCACGCCCAGATGCAACACTTGACTTGCCATCTGTTTTGCTTCAATCTTACGTAGTGGTTTATTTATGGCTCACCTGTATGCGACAGATGGGGCATGGTGTGTTTATGTATATTACTAGCTAAAGAGCGTTATGTTGTCTTTTTGGACTTTAAATTAGCTGTGTCATAATGTCAGCATAGGTCGTTAGGGTTTTTGTTTTTATGGACTGAGACAAAAATATTGTACGTGTGTGTGCTCTTCTTTCTTCAAGTGTTTTCTCCAGATCTAATCAAGGTACGCTTGCAACATGATTAAGCAATTCCAGTTATTACATTGGAGCGCCTACCATCTGACCTAGGTAACCTAGTTCACCTTACCAGGGGTACTAGAACAATTTGGCCATGGAAACGTGTAAACTAATTCAAATGCGTTCAATATTTTTGAAGTGAAAACTTCTTTAGCGGCGTTGTACACTTTTTCAACATATTGCATCGATATCATTCTCAAATTAGGCTATAAAGATACTTTTTTTCTCTAGCCAAGATCATAAAAGCGAGTGAGATAGCCTCACTCGTTTTTATAAGACTTCTACTTTGTTTCATTTCCACCTGAAAAAGGTTTATAGAAGTACTTTATCTCCGAAATCAGACTACCATTTAGACCCACGCACCCACGCAGTAATATTATAAGGCTGGGTGTAGGACATTTAATTCTATGGATTTATTATATTTAATAAGGTCTATTCCCAGTCATCACCACTGGCTTTGTCACCACCTGGGGACAGGGAACATCTTACTTTGTAGATAGATAGATAGATACATACTCTTTATTGCACTAATACGACAAACATGTAACATAAATATTATTTTGTAAAAAATATAGGTTATTTTGAGATGACTGGTGATGGATCCTCCACTAAAAGAGCCACTTGTCTGGAGAAGTAACACTACCTTAGGAAAGTAGCAGTCCATAACTGTTATGCTGTTTCTGTCTGTGAATTAGGCTCAATTGGGGAGGAAATGTTGTTGGCAGCGGGAAGAACCTTTTTCTTGCTGCCAAAGTTATGTATTCCCTTTAAAAACACGAGTGATTCATGCTTCTGTGGTGTTACATGCTTCTTTAGTTGACGGTATCTGCTTAATATCAGTCGGGATGCAAGATTGAGATGCAACTCTCGTGGTTCAAACGCGCTAATGATGCCTCTGATGGTACAAACGTCCATAGGCCACGGTATCCGCGTACCATTAGGTGGGCTTTTTCTATGTTAGAGGCGGCAAACGAGCCAGCGGGTCGTCTGATGGTAAGCAATCACCGCCGCCCATGGACATCTGCAACACCCGAGGGATTGCTAATGCGTTGCCGGCCTTTCAAGGGGGTTTGGGCCCCGGCACTCGCACAAACCAGACGAAACACAATAGTAGTCACTATTATTTCACGCTGGTGTTATGTGAGAGGGTGGTACTTCCCCGGACGAGCCGGCCCATTCGTACTGTAAAACAGCATGGCTCTACCACTACCAAAATAAGCTGTAGGCTTAAGCCTCAGCCCCATAAAAAACCTTCGCAATAAAGATCTACAGCCAAGAAGTTTAAGAGTAATTGTGTAACCTCACCCTAAGGATGCGTGAGTACATCTCAGGCGTAGTTTTAAATATTCTCTTTTTCGCAGCTCTCCTCATTTCAGTACATTTGTGCGTCGACCGCGCCGAAATCATTCCCATTTACCATTCTCATATTCCTTTGCCAGAAGCCTATTTGCTGTAGGGATGGGAGAGGAGAGAGTCGATAATTTTATCGATGTGACACTTTTCGTGGAACAATAAATTAATTTGTGTTCAAAGAGGTGGAGAAGAGGTGAGAGTCGATAATTTTATCGATGTTACACTTTTCGTGAAACAATTAATTTGTTTTCAAACAAATTAAATGTAATATTAAACCCAGGTTGCCTTGAATGGAAATGAATACAAGCTATGATTAGTTTAGGGCTAAATGACGTTTTGTGAATAATGAAGTGACTTCGCCCGCGTCGACTTTATGACGTTATCCTACAGGAATGTGGTATTTCCAGGGATTAAAAGAAGCCTAGTCCTTTTCCAAGGTCTAGTCTAAGTTTGTAGAAAATGTTAGTGGCTTAGGCGTAAAAGTGTTACAGACAGACGCACAGACAGAGTTGCTTTCGTATTAATATTACTACAAATTGAAGCAGAAATTTAAATAATATTTATTTGTTTGAATAACTGTTGAATTTATAGCTATAAATGTATCGATACGATGCCATCCCTATGCCGGGTCTCCCTAATACGGGCCATGATATCATCTGAATTCTATGGGCGGGCGACCTCGATTTTTCGTCGTTTATTGTATACTCCAAGTTAAACTGCATAACTTCATAATGTCACACTGGTTTAGCGATACTGTAGGTACTTTTTATTACATTTGTTGTGGGAGGATTAGTAGGTATTCATTTTCTATAATTTTGTTTTTTTGTTTGGGTGGTGTGTCAGTTATACTGATTTTATAAATATAATTATAGTTTATATTAAACTCTGCGTCATCCATTTAGGATGAGAAAGTAACTTATGTATAAGCCCGAGGTGGCAAATTAAAAGGCGGTTAATATATTTATAACTATAAGCTGTCTTTACATAAGGACTCCATATATTTTAAACGTATCGTATAAAAAAAGTCTAAAACTTTTTCTCACTCCTCAATATTTCCTACTCCTCGGTATAGAAAAAAAAAGTAGCAGTCAAATCAGAATTCGCTTTTTGAACATCACCCGTGAAATCCCGCTAATTCGTTCATGTAGTCAGGCAAACATTTGAAAAATAAATAAAAAAGATTTCGAACGACAACGCTACCTACGATTTTTAAACATCCGTGAACTCCCGCCAAATTATTATTGTTGTCTTTGCCTTTGTCGCGCAAGATTTAAAAAGTAAAAAGCTGCGATGTTGATTTATTCAAGTAACAGACAAGTAGCACCGTCACTAATTTCATTCCGGTAGTCGCGTCAATCAAGTTTAAATCGCCATCAGCGGAGCGGGTGGGTAATACAAATAAACAGAAGCCCTTGTTTTGCTAAGGCCCGTTTGATGATCGGCGGTCGTTGAGAGCGTAAGGACTTGCGTCTCAACAACTTAATGTTATAACTTCGGTAGGGTGAAGAATTGTTGTTTGATTGATTGAGACTGTTTGTGTATAAGATATGTCAGCTGTGGATGGTAACGGAATTGCTTTATGACGTACACTTTTTTTTCAATTGAGTAATCTAATCAGTAATAGGGTCGCGAAGACATTGTGAGTTTTCTGAAGTATCTTTCGATGGATTAGGTTATAAAAGCTGCTTAGTTGTTGAAAAAATAAACAATAATAAGGATGAAAAGTTCAACTGAACCACTGTTAAGACGAGCTACTGTCAGAGAGAGATACTTTTACAGAAAATTAATTAAAAGCTCTCAGGGAATTTGTTTAAAAAGTTATTTTATAGATTCGAAAATATTTATTAAACATGAACTTAGTTTTCCGAATCTATCATAAAATATTAACTAAGCAGAAGGCATGTAATGCTTCCGTGAGACCTTAAACTGAGCTTCATTTTGACCTTTTATTGAAATTAAATTATTCGTGGAATAATTTTCATTTTACATGTAACTGGTTGTCTATGTATCATCCCATATTGTAACATATTTTTCTTTTATAATTTTGTGCAATAAAGAGTATATCTATCTATCTGGTTTTGCAAACAATAAATCCTATTTTTAACCGACTTCAAAAAAGGAGGAGGTTATATGTTCGACTGTATGTATTTTTTTTTTTTTTTTTTTTTTTTTTTATGTATGTCCGTCGATTTCTCCGTCAATTGTGGACCGATTTAAATAATTCTTTTTTTATTTGAAAGTGCATAGTTCCGAGGTGGTCCCATTGTCACCATGTCAGGATCTGATGATGGGATCCCGGAAAAATCAAGGGAAAACCTCAAATTTTATAGGCTGCGCCTTCGCGTTACTTGTTTTTTCTGAAGCCATTCAAGTTTTTGCGTCCGATAGACATCATTTTATGTTGATGAGCTGATGATGGAAGGTACAACTCCTTAACGGTTAGGAGTTAGGGGATAATTCTTTCAGTATTGTAGAAATATGTGGACCGTTAGTTGTATTTCATGTACTTTTGCAGCTAAGGTGATGATGGAAAGTACAACTCCTTAACGGTTAGGAGTTAGGGGATAATTCTTTCAGTGTTGTAGGAATATGTGGAACGTTAGTTGTATTTCATGTACTTTTGCAGCTAAGCTGATGATTACCCGGGGATGGGCTGGTCACTAGCCAATAAGGTTAGCACCGGCTCGTCCTAATCGGGTGTGAAGGAGAAACCGGGGGAGTGTAGTGGGTAGCGGACGCTTCGGTCTCGAGTCCCACACACGGCCGCGGGTCTAGCTAGCCTGCGGTTATGGTGCATAAACGCATTCTCCTCCTACCCATGGTGCTGAACACTTAATGAATACCTAATATTATTATCAAATAATACAATTCTACTCGTATTTTCGCTATCATTATTATGAAAGAGTTTTACTCACTACCTACGTGTTATTCACACTAAAAATAGAAAAATAAACAAACTTTTTAAAAAAAAATTAAACCGACTTCAAAAAAAAAAGAAACAAAAAAAACTACCTAAAAAACTGAAAAGCAAAAAATAATTTTAATAAGACATTCATGAAATGCGCTTATTGTCTAAGCCTATTAATTAAATTGTATTTTACGTGCTAGGTAGGTACCTACTAATCTGTTTGAAGTCGGTGCCAAGCCAAAGGTAATAAAAAATGATATATAATAATATTATGTATTATAAAGGGTTACTTATTAATCCGCGGACGTAGGTACGTAATCTGGGTACCTACTATTTGGCTTGGCACCGACTTCAAACAGATTAGTAGGTACCTACCTAGCACGTAAAATACAATTTAATTAATAGGCTTAGACAATAAGCGCATTTCATGAATGTCTTATTAAAATTATTTTTTGCTTTTCAGTTTTTTAGGTAGTTTTTTTTGTTTCTTTTTTTTTAGCACACCAGCTTTAGCATCCTTATAAAATACATTCATAAAAAGAATGTCATTCTCTTTTTAGAACACACAAAAAACCTCAAAGAAGAGCTAAAGAGAAGAAAAAAACAAAATGAGTACATAACTTAAACATTTAAATTTAGAACGCAAGTTTTTTTTTTACGTAAATGTTGTTTACCAGCCAGTGCGCTGTTGATTTCAGGGCTAATAAAACAATGATTGACTCGGTACATACAAGACAGGCACGTGACAAGAATTTTACGTTCCATTTTATGCACGCGCATAAAAACAAGACCCTAGGACGTGAAAGATTCATAATATATGCTCGTTCACATCTCGATCACAATTGGATTTTTTGCATAAAATCTAAGTCAAATAATATAATCTTTTAAGTCAATTAACCATGTTAAATATTGAAAGTATACTATATTTTTCGTGTAAAAATTTAAGTACACCAAATCATTCGAAGTAATTAAACTTTATAGATTCGGTTCTACAGGTAAATGAACGAACTCTTACTTCTAACACCTCTTGTATCTAACTGCCAATAGATAAATGAAAGTTCCTTTGACGTGAATAATTTTGGCTCGACTGCATGTTACAATTCGTACAGATGTAAAAATGTGCCCGTAAAAGTAAAAAGAAAGGGGTCCACTATGTATATTTAGTATGTACAGACACAGGATGCGTATTCTGTGTACGGCGATGCGATGTTCGTTTTATAGGTCATTAAGAGGTCATGTTTTGCTGACTCAGATATATACGTAACGTTTCTGCAGATATTGTAACGAGACTATTGTGGGGAAGGCGTTTTTTTAAATTATGGTTAATGAGTTTCACGTGCAGTTTTTCCGGCTCGTCCCAATCGGTATGAAGGGGAAACCGGGGAAGTTTTGTGGGTAGTGGATGCTTGAGTCTCGAGTCCCACACTCGGCCGCAGGTCTAGCTCGCCTGCGATTATAGTCATAAACACATTCTACTCCGGAATAAAAGTATATGTGCGGATTATGAGGTTTTAGGGCATATTTCACTGCCTCTGATATATTACACTAGTTTACAGTACAGTTGTTGCCGGAATTTTTTTAGCTGTTGTTGACTACTTGTGTTATACTATATTCAAAACTATTAGTAGTTTTTTTTATCAGGTCTAGTTTTTGAGTTTCAGCTACATACGTTTCAGACAGAAAAAAGCGTGTATTTGCCAAATTTTTTTTTCTAAACTTTGTTATTTGTTAAGTTCAACAAAAATTTGGCTTTAAATGTCTTCTTTAATTGTGAAGACTTGGGAAAAAGGCGTATCAGAGACCAGCAATAGTCAGACATCGTATTTATAACCCAGATAACGTTCCTCATGACACGTAAATCCTGACGCATATGCTCTCCCTGCTCTTCGCTCATATTTCCAAAATTTTTCAGAGTTCTGTTCAGGTGACCATAGAGGAATTGAAATTCTAGGCTCATTTGCATCCCATTGGTTCGAAAAATAACTACGAAATAATTTTTACTTGCGCGATAAAACGTTATTCTAGTTCTTGGAAAAAACGATTTTTTTCTTTATAACCGATGCCAATAATTCTGAAGCTTGTTTAGAAATATTCAAATGTTCTTAAAAACCATTCAAATTTTTTGTGTAAAGCATTTTGGCTCACCTGACAAACTTTAAAAATCAGAATCAATAGGAGATGTGCTTTAGTCCTTTACTGACTTGCTCTTAGAGTCCAGCTATATTTTTAGGCACTGAAATTCAGGTGAATGTTGAATTGGACGCTGAACACGTCATATCGTACTTGGGTTCTGGCATTTACCTCGATTTTTAGTGATTTAAGCCTTCACAGCCGTAGCATGAACTTAGCGCTACCAAGGTAACAGCAGTCTAGATGATTTTTTGGATCATTCCAAAAGTCTGGTGTTTTAAATAAAAAAGAACCTTTACTTCTACTTTCCTATAAACCTAAATATTAAATCCACGATTTACAAACGCAATCAGATGCCCAAAATTTGTCTTTTTCCAAGCACATTCCAAAATATTTAAAATTGGTATTTTGAAACATAATATCTATACAAATTTAAAAAAATTGTCCGTATAAGTAACAAAAATGATTAAGAATGTTTAATCTTAATCATTTTTGTTACTTCTATCTCAGAAACACAAAATATTTAGATACAAACAGTCAAATACGCACGTTATCGACTAATATATGCATAGAAATAATAAAAATCAAAAACAAAAAAACTGGACCTGAAAAAAATATTTTAGGCTTAATTTAATATAAACTAAACCTAAGTTAATGTTTTCAACCATTTAATCCACAGCAACAGACAAAAAGTTAAATTTTGTAAACTAGGTTTGTGATAATTTATAATCATTGACTTTGCTGCCTTTTTTTTTTACTGATTACAAAAATTCAGCATCAAAAACATCTGGTGAACCAAAAATTCAGAAACTTATAAGACCGTGGTGAAACTGGCAGTTAAATACTTACATGAAAATACAGGCAATATGTAACAAATCACTTTAAAGCGAGTTAGTAATTTTTTTGTATTAATGATGTGAATAACAAAAAAATATCTGTGATTACGAGTTTTACTAATTTAAATGTGCACATAAGATTACAGTCATCATTACAAAAATCCCATGTGAAACCTCTCCCAAAAATAAATCTAATCAAAGAATTAAGAAACATTTACTAGACCCCCAAAATCCACCGGACCGCGGTATGGTCACGGACGGCTAAAATGTTACATTGTTTTTATACATATGCAAATCTGAAAAGATTATTAAAACGTTCAGGGGCACGACGGTTTCTTTAATTACGATGTCTTAATATTCCAGTATATCAAAGTTCCTATTAATAACAATATGGCCTTCTTGCCGAATTTTTGGATTGTTCTCACTAGTTCCGGTCAAAAAAGTTCCGGCGGAACTAGTGATACTTTTTCTGTGCATGTAACTAAGCATTTTTTGAAAAGAATCACAAAGGACAATGCAAAAGACTGGGCCCAAAAAAAATGTTGTGCAGATTTGGGACAAAAACTACGAAGTAGATCCAATAAACACCTTTAACTTTTATTATGGCGTCGACAAAATTGGTCCTAGTGAAAAAAAATATAATAAACATATTTTTTTCACTTTCACTAATTTTAATTATTTATGTTCGTATAAAAATAATAAATTATTATGGACGGTAACTTTTCCCCCTGGGACGGATTATGGTGTCATCAAAATAAAAGTTGATGGTGTGTGTGTGGTCTTTCACGTAGAATACATCTCATCTCTGCACATTAGCTTAAATTTTTTGGGCCCAAGAACAATGGCAAGTTTAGCATTCCCCTTTAGTCTTTAAGTTTTTTTTATAAATGTAAATAGAGAGTTAAGTTCAAATGTCCCGTTCCACATCGCGCTTTTCCCATCACTAAAGCACAGTAGCTACAGATTTTCCTTCGCCCCCATGAAATTATGGGAAAGTGGATAGATGGGCGGAAGATTTATCGAGCTCCACAGGAAACCATTTAGGGGTAAGATTAACCCTTTCGTGATCCTTGTCGATAGTTTTATTAGAGTACCTCATAATTTCTCCATTTATTTCTCGAAAGAATAAGCTCAACTAAGATAAATAGACTTCATTGGCCTATATTTATAAGAAAACTTTTTACTTAAAAAATATATTTTAATCAGTACAGCGGTTTCGGAAATTACCTCCATATGCGATTGAAGAGATGAGTAGAGGTATCCCTCTACCTCACCATCTCTTCATCTTCAATCGCAATAAAATAATCATATTATAATAAATCAAATTATTTACTCCAGGATATATTGTTTGTATTTACTTCGCGTGGTTGAAACCGCGGGCGGAAGGCTATAGTATATAAGTAACCTAACTTGCTTATGTAACTCGAGCTGTAGTAATTGTACGTGATGTATTACATGTTTCCGGGTATCGATGCGACTCTGGCGTAGTGCCAGGGAATAAAGACGACATTCCAACACAGATTGGAACAGGAGATATGGATCACCACTCTTGGACATTCGGATGAAGAATTTGGGGCAGAAAACCCGGGTTCAATACACGCACAGAGTAAAAATGCGTGCATTATTGTATACTAGCTTTCCGCCTGCGGTTTCACCCGCGCGTAATTTTGTTTTTCAAATATACCGCGGGAATGAGACGTTTCCCGTAGGAATTATATAGCCGATGTCCTAATCCGGGTTATAAACTACACGTGTGCCAAAGAACAATGGCAAAGTCCCATACTACGTTTGTCCTGGATAAAAATTAGGGCGTCTATGATTTAAAAAATGCTTATACACTAGCAATGGCATTACATAAACATTTCCAAAAAGAATTTTAACAAACGGTGGTTGCAAAAAAAAGTTATAAGTATTTTTGTACTTTGAGGTTATGTTGGTAATGAAACAAATCCTTGTTTGTTTTCTTCTTTTAGTAATTAATAAAATTATTTTTTATTTAAATAGTCATCTTAGAAGCAGTCAGAGGAAAAATAAACAGTCTCCTAAAACATTTATGAAAATACTGGACCTTTTAAATATCGTCTGTGGCTAAAGTACAAACCGTGCAAAGCCAAAACCTATAAAAAAAAATAGATTGTCAAACAAATTGCTTTGCAGTTTCCTGCTGTCAAAATAACTTTGGTAGCAGTGTTGCAATTGGCAGATAGTTAAATATTACACGAGACAGCTTTAAAAGTTACATTTTTACCAATAAAGAAACATTACGCTATTTTATGTACGAAGGGAACTTCCACTGTGCTATTTTTAATTATATATAATTTCTAAGTTACACATTGCATTGAAATAAATTATGTTTATTCCTTTTTCTTATTATTGAAAAAAATATAAATGTGTTATTTTTTCTAAAGCGGCAACACAAACGCGTAAGATATTAATATTGTAATCAACTGAGAGGTTTTTATAATTCAAGATTTTATATCGGCCTTTAAATAAAAATGTGTTATGATGTAAAAATCTGGCTAATTCTAATAATCGTTTTTGTATAAGTCAAGTTTTAAGACACCTTAAAAAACATGCAGGTATCAAACTGCCATTGTTCTTTCATCTAAATCCGTTCAGCCGTTTAGGCGTGATTGAGTAACAAACATCCAAACATCCAGACTGTCGCATTTATAATATTCCATCATCAAATCCATTTACTGCCGTAATTAGGTGATGATGATGGTGGAGGTTTGGGAGAGCTATGTATGAAAAAAAAACACAATTTTGCCTAACCTGGAAATTGAGCCTAGGCTGGCACTAGACCATCGACCATCATTATGGGACGTTTTATTTTATGTAAGAGGGAGGCAACGAGCAAGCGGGTCACCTGATAGTAAGCAATCACCGCCGCCCATAAATACCCGCAACACCAGAGGAGTCACAAGTACGTTGCCGGCCTTTAAGAAAGAGATGCTCGTTTCTTGAAGATTACCATGTCATATCGGATGTCATCTGTTGAAATTTTCGGTCACCCATCTAGATCTAACCAATCAGAAAGTTGCTTAACACTGCGTTAATTTCAAAGAAAGCACAATAGCGACATAACTTCTAATTCGTGGTTAGATCGCGGTCGCGCAATGAATGAACCGACCAACACGTTTTGGTAATTAAGCCAATTATACGCCATTGTGATGGAACAAGCATCTGTTCTATGGTGTACTAGTTTTGTGATTAACTAGTCTTTGTCTTGTTTGAAATATGATATTAGTTACTTAGATATTTTACGAAAGTATAGGTATATACTAATAAAGTTTTAGAAAATTCTATGTCAAACTTTCTTTAGATTCGTTGCCCGCGTTGGAAAAAAGATTATAAGAGGAAGGAAAAGATTATTTCATTATCATCAAAATTACTGCTTAAAAAGAGACTAGCCTTCCGCCCGCGGTTTCGCCCGCGCGTAATTACTTTTGTCAATTATCCCCCCTTTCCCCCATATTTCCGGGATTCATAGTACACTATGTCACCTGGGGATAGTGTAGCTTTCCTACAGTGAAAGGATTTTCCAAATCGGTTCAGTAGTTTCGGAGCCTATTCAACACAAACAAACAAACAATTAAATCTTTCCAACATCTGTTTATATTCATCCTACATAATCATTCAATTTCATGTTCTCCATAATTTCTCAATTATTCTACTCCTACCATCTTCTATGCTACGTCGTATCCCATAGCGACTGGCAAAACTCTTGCATTATTAAAAATTATCCTATCATAACACAAGAGTATAAACTCTGGAAATACCAAGCCAGGGACAAAAAAAAAAAAAGCTTTATAATATTAGTTTTCTAATGCTAAATAAAACGAAGTATTAGATCGGGAAAAACCGTTGGAGTAAAGAAAAAAAAAAAAACGTGTGAAGTTGTGACTTTATTTTTCGCAACGTGCTAGTAACATAAAAATATAGGTCGCCAGTAACAAGCGAGAAAGAAATAAGCGGAAAAAGTCTAAAGCTAATGCGAATAGCATTGGAGTCCTTTGATAAGCAATGCTTGCTTCATTAAACCCACCTAGCGCACTAGTTAGCGGATGAGAGCTATAGCTCCTGCATAATGCATAACGACGTGATATGGTAATCGCGACCTTAAGACCGAGAGATTAAGGGCGATTTGGCATGGAATGACGTAATCATATCAGATCAACTAAATAGGCTGACGGAGAATAGTTGATACTGCTGAATTGACAAGTAAATTCGTATTAGTTCTGGAGTAAGTGCTTTGGGGATTGAGACGTTTGATCCTTTGCAATTAATTCATAGCGTAATTTTGCTTTACGTATCTACTATTTTCAAATATTCAGTCAATGATATAAAAATTCAAATATTATTTGGAATTATTTTATCTATAATATAAATGTTATAAAGAGGAAAGATTTCATTGTTTGTTTGTTTGTATTGAATAGGCTCCGAAACTACTGAACCGATTTCAATAATTCTTTCACTGTTGGAAAGCTACACTATCCCCGGTGAACATAGGGTACTTTTGATCCCGGAAATGTGGGGGAAGGGGGAGATATTTGATAAATGAAATTACGCGCGGGTTAAACCGCAGGCGGAAAGCTAGTTTTAAGTAGGATAAATCAGCTCCTAAGGTATTTTTTTTTCTAGTTCAGTTAACAAGCTGATACGATGACTTGATTTCAATAAAAGTCTGAAATAGTATATTGAAACTGAAACATAAAACTTTATAAGATCGAACCAGCATCCCGTGGAGGTAACTTCCCCTTTCGTATCGCACCTCAGTCTACCTACAGACTTTAATTAAAACTGTGCGAATTGAAATTCCCATGTTTCGGGTGCTCGTTACATTTCGCTTTGTTTTCATTATCATTAACCGCCCTACAATTAATCTTCGTTACAGGAATTGTGGACTGCGAAGGAGGGAGCATCCAAGAATTGGTTCGAACTTGCGACCCTATTCGTCAGGCGTGCAGAGTTTAGGGAATGTCGAGAAATCTTCGCGCTTCGAATTATGCTAACTAAATGTTTAACGCCTCGTTGTTTAGGGGAATGGAACTCGGGACCTTGAGATTACTGGAGGGTAGCGATAAATAATTTGTTTTGGATCTTTCGAATATATCTTGAATATTATTTGACAGGCGTTGGAGTTCACGGGTGATCTGCGTATGGGGGTAATGTGAGCATTGCACATGTCACTCATGTCTAGGGATTACCTAGGTTTTTGGGTGGTCTTACCTAGCCAACACTCTGGCCTATTTTACCAGCCTGGAGAAACCGAGGATTGACAGATTGTCACTCCTGGGTTCGAAGGGGAAACACGGGAAGCTTAGTGGGTAGTGGATATACGAACACTTTTAGTCTCGAGTCTCGGGTGCTCAGCTCTGTCACGTGACATGTCCCCCCTCCCGCACCGCTCTAATACCGCAGGCCTATATAGGTTGAACTCTCACGAACATAAAGTTGATCATCGTTACGTATAATGGCAGTACCTTCACTGACATAAAAGCGATATTAAGTCGTAATTCAGTCTACTTAAGAATTCCCCAACTCCTTTTCTATTGCAATAAAATGGTCAATATAAAAGCTTGCCCCCAATACTAACTCAGAAGTCATGTTTCTGTAGCACCTCGTTACGAAAGTGATAAAAACTTAGCAACAAATCTTCCGACAGAGGGCGTTGGAGTGATTTACGAGATCATTACTTAATACCTTAAGGCAATAACTGTTGTTATTAGATGCGAACACGTCTAGCCATGTCTCTTCTATTGGAAAAACTTCTATTGTAAATTATGACCTTTGTCTTTTCGTAATTGGGATTTCTTTTGATTAAAGACTGGGGTTGATTTAATTGGATAACGTTGTTTGTTATTTGGTCGTGGGCTTTGAAAATCACAGTTTTAAATGATGAAATTTTTTTTTTCATGCGTCATCAGTTAGCAGACCGACACGCAGCACAGGTGTGCTGCGTGTCGTGTGCGTGCGTGGTAGGCTGCAGTGGCCGCTTACCAACAGGTGATGGTAAGCGGCCACTGCAGCCTATTCCATTAAGGGGCACTTCACTAGGAAGCGTCACCTATGTGCTGCCAGTCTGTAAGCTCCGAAACTACTGAACCAATTTAAAGCTCATCTTATCTTCGAGCCTTTGATTTCAAGTGGACTAGCTTCCACATTAATACTGCCGGAACACAGCCAGATTCTGACCTGTGGAGATCTACACCTACAAAAACGTAGTACAAAAGTTATGAAGTCCTATTACACTGTGTATCAAATAAATTTTTCTGCATCCCACTTTGACAGAAACAATATTGTTTTGACAAACACGACTACAACAAAACAAAGTCACACGCAGAATTCATGCGACGAGCATGGAACAAACGAAAAGCGTGAACGAGCAATAGAGCAATAGTTGGTCGCAGCAACTTTCGCTGCAGCCGTGACCGCGCGGTCGACCGGCGCCCGTGGGAGCCCTGCCCTTTGTAGTTTGCATACGACAGGGTTGCTACTCACCTAGAAGTACTACTTACCTTATAGTAGGCTTAAGCAATCCGATATCACAAGTTATTGGTGTGTACTAAAGATCACAAATGTAAAATCTACATACATGAACTGCAAATACAGTAAAAATTCTGATATTTGATGTCAAACATTAAGAAATCGGACTGTAACTTGGAATCCCACAATTATAAAAACCAATGAAAATGTTTATACACAGTTGACTCGGGTGTTAAACTAGGAAGCTTGAGCAGTTGTCGCTTTAAAACGACATTATGCAAAGACAATTGTTGCTTGCAGCAACTTTAGGTGAAATAGAAGTGTGTCAAGCACATTTGTGTTTCGGGGAAAGGGCCTGCGACCCTAAGGGGTTTCGGGTGCTTATGGGCGGCGGTGATCACTTATCATAAGGTGATATTGCTCGTTTGCCCCCCTATAATATAAAAAATGAATAAATCATTTAATAGCAGACCTAAACATATCAACATTGTCCTGACAAGTAAAAGACTCAGTAAACAAAAACCATGAACGAGTAATAGAGTAATAGTTGGTCGCAGCAACTTTCGCTGCGGGCAGCGTGAGTCGTGACCCGCGTCGCGGTCGACGTAGCGGACCGCCGCTCGTGGGAGCCCTGCCCTTTGTAGTTTGCATACTACAGGGCTGCTACTTGCTTAGGAGTAGACATAAAAAAATTACACCAGTGACATGATAGAGTCAGTTACACCGGTTATTAAACCAATCACGAAGGAGATTGTATAGTACCAATTCTGAAATTTGACCTCAAACTTACCGACTCCAGATTGTAGTTACTTAATATACCATTATTACACCATAAAATAAAATCTGGTTGACCCGAAAATTAATCTAGGAATATTGAAGAAAAATGTTCATAAAAACAGTCATATAATTGCGAAAAACTTTATAATATAATAAAAAATATAATCACCACATATTATGACGCTTCTTATTTTTCACTGACAATGTATAAAAAACCACATAAAAACACTAAGAAATTATTTTTGACTTAAGTGGCAACCCTGCACCGATGAACCATTCGATGAATGCAGGTGCAGGATAGACTTCAAACGTCGTTATCGACAGTATCTACGTCGACACAGATGAGTGAATGTGGACATTTGCCGAGACCATGGTGGAATTCGAGCGTGTGTTCTTACGAGTTAGTGGATATTTTTTTGTTGAAAATATAATAAAAAGGCGTGAGTAAATTTTTTTGTCGTCGTTCGAACTTTTTATTTTACACTTTAGATTTCAATCCATCATCACTACATAGTATAAAACAAAGTCGCTTTCTCTTTCCCTGCTCATGTATGTATGCTTAAATCTTTAAAACTACGCAACGGATTTTGATGCTGTTTTTTTAATAGATAGAGTGATTCAAGAGGAAGGTTTATATGTATAATACATGCATAATATAGTTGAGAAACACTGATAATTTTAGAGGTTTTTAATGTAAGGTCGTAAATAAACACATTTTTTTGCGCTAACATTGCAAACGCTGGCTGAACCATACGAGATAGATCAAAATGATGTACTAGAGTATTGTACACCATAAAAAGGTTTACAAAAAAGTCCGCGATGGTATATGTCTATCTCTTAGGGATAACTCACAATGACCATTTTCCTTTACTTATTACGAGAAAATAATGACTTATTTACGAAAAAGCGATTTTTAGCAATACAGCATTAATCCTTATCCAATTAAGTACCTTAAATAAATTGTGCATGTAATATCGATCAACATGGCCCTTTACAGCATGTAAATTTAAATGAATATTTTCGAAGATATTACAGATTTAAAATGCGGGGACATAGCGGGTTGCGGCGGTACCGGGCCGGGGGGCGGATGGATGAACGTTTGTTACTCTTTCACGTAAAAACTACTGAATTAATTTTAATGAAACTTTACAATAATATAGCTTATATATCAGAATAACACATAGGCTACAATTTACTAGATATTCCTCCGGGAGAACGTCCTGGTAAAAGGATTGTCTAAGTAAGTTGCTAATAACATGTTCACACTAAACGGTACAGCAACAACCCTACTCAAATGGAACATACGATATATTCAGGTGCAAGCTACGCTCCAAACATCGTTAAACTACGAGTTAACTTGTAACTTGTCAAATTAAACAAAATTCGACTCTCTCTACAGCGCGTGTTGAGTTTAATGAATACCGTTTAACACTACCCCACTATTACTGCAAACCGTATATCAGATGTCTATATTGATCAAATTGCAATGTAAGTAGATAGTTTAGTAGTGGTAGAGCCATGCTGTTTTACAGTACGAACGGGCCGGTTCGTCCGGGGAAGTACCACCCTCTCACATAACACCAGCGTGAAATAATAGTGGCTACTATTGTGTTTCGTCTGGTTTGTGAGAGTGTCAGAGCAATATCCCTCCTTCCCCTCACATTTCCGGGATCAAAAGTAACCTATGTCACCCGGCGGCCCGGGGATAGTGTAGCTTTCTAACAATGAAATAATTTTCCAAATTGGTTCAGTAGTTTCGGAGCCTATTCAATACAAACAAACAATAATAATAAATAATAAATATCTCTCTGGACATTATGCACACAGCGCCATCTAGCCCCAAACTAAGCATTAGTTTGTGCTATGGGTGCCAGACAACGGATAAACATTACTTATATACTTTTTTTTTGTAAATACATACATATTATACATAGAAACACCCAGACCGATACAAACAGACATGTTCATGCACACAAATGTTTGTACCGTGCGGGGATCGAACCCGCGACCCCTGGTGTAATAGCCGACTTCTCGACCATTACACCAAATGGCTCGTCATTACAACAATTAAACAAATCTTTCCCCTCTATAATAATTAGTCCTACTATCCTACTTCCTACTAATATAATATTATAAATGCGAAAGTCTGGATGTTTGGATGTTTGGATGTTTGGATGTTTGTTACTCAATCACGCCTAAACGGCTGAACGGATTTAGATAAAATTTGGCACACGTATAGTTTATAACCCGGAATAGGACATAGGCTATAAAACTCCTAC
This sequence comes from Mecyna flavalis, assembly GCA_949319885.1. Taxonomy (NCBI): domain Eukaryota; kingdom Metazoa; phylum Arthropoda; class Insecta; order Lepidoptera; family Crambidae; genus Mecyna; species Mecyna flavalis. The sequence goes on from OX439413.1 coordinate 4,425,635, forward strand.
GGGAAACGTCTCATTCCCGCGGGAATATCAATTTTGAAACTACTGAACCGATTTGAATAATTCTTTCACTTTTGGAAAGCTACACTATCCCCGGTGAACATAGGGTATTTTTGATCCCGGAAATGTAGGGGGGAAGGGGGGATATTTGAAAAAAGGGATTACGCGCGGGTGAAACCTCGGGCGGAAGGCTAGTATTTAAATACTTTTTTTTAACCATAAAACCCGTCTAAGAGAAATCATGATCCACTACTTTATAATGAAGACAGCCTAAATAGTTCATGTCAGTTATGTTTTCATCAAGATTAGGTCAATTACGACAATTTCTCGACGCCTTGAGTCGTAAAAATGTATTTCCCAGAGTCATAACGGTCATAAATGTATGTAGAATTTAATGTGGAATATACTTTTAGTTCGTAGTGAGTTGAAGACGGGTTGAGAGTAGTATAGGTATCTCTGTTGCACATTGGTCTTGTAAAGGATCTCCTTTATCATATAAAAGATTTCAACTTAGTAAACCAATCTTAGGTACTCGTCTTATACATGGAAAACTAAAGTTTTTTGTTAGATGGATAAAAAAGGGTGTATTAGATGCTCTCTCATTAATACAAAAGTGATAAATTATCAGGTACTTTTCTCATAATTATAGGTGGAACTCGTCCTTAAACATATTTTTGTCTTTATTTGTTTTTTGAGATATGGACATTTTAATGATTTTCACCCTCTGAACAATTGCAACAAAAATCCGATATTAACGGGGATATCGATCCGGTACCTAAACTAAACCTTCGATGCGAGTAAATGCTGCATAGTATTTTTTGTGTCTTGGGTTGGATACTATATAGCTTTTTTTTTTAATAAAGAAAATAAAAAACCTGATCTGGAGGCGCCACATTAGCTATGGTTATAGCAACACTTGGTTGCTATGGTTATAGACTCACAAACAACTCACAATATCCAAGAAAATTGACATTACACTTTGACAGACAGCAATAATGAATGACAAATTAATGTTTTTCGAGTCCCGCCTCATACCTGGACAAATTTATTTTTTTCTAATATATTTATAAGAAAAAGTGTCTCCGTCTGTGCAGCGCCTTATGCTCATGACGTCTCTATGTGTTCAAGACGGGATAGTGCACCGTCGAAAGTTCCATAGACGGCAAATTGCTGACGTCACAAGGAACACGGGTAAGCACTCAGCAGGTGCAATATCAGAGGAATAACGGTAGCACTGCATTTCCTTTGCGAATTAAGAGACGAATACGGAACGGGAACGAATGGATATGCAACGTCATAATTATTATGGCTGAGATTTTTTTGATATTGATGTTGTGATCGATTGAGAATATTTTGGATGTGATATTTCCTTGATGCCTTTCTGTGTAATTGTAAAGTCGGCTTTATAAAACTAGAAGTCACCAATTCGATTTCCGCATAATACATACATGTGTGCATGAATATGTCTTGGTGGTTGCTATGTATAATAATTATGTGTCAATGACCGCCTCCATGGAACAGTGGCTAAGCCGCTCGGGTATAAAAACACGGAGGTTGTGGGTTCGATTCCCGCCTTGGGTCTGGTTGGTGGTAGGGCTCTTTCAAAGTCCGACTGGCTAGTAACCACCCCCGCAGGTGAAATCTGCCGCCATAACAGCTCTGGCTATGTTCCGGCAGTATTCATGTGGAAGTCACTACACTTGAAATCAGAGGCTCGAAGATCGGATGATCAGTTCACATGTAGATTTTTCTATGTGTGTATTAACATCCCGGCGCAAAGTGTAACCAACAGAACAAACATTTAAAAATTCGTTTACGATTTTGATTTTACTTTGCTTACATTACACTAACTTTCTTTATCTTCGAAAATGTTCCACTACAGAAACTCTCGATCAATCTCCCATACACGACGCCATAAGTGATGTCAGCCTCATAACGAAAACCTCTCGGTCCCTAATTTACTACATCGGCGCCATCCATCAGGATCTTCGGATTTATTCCGAGTTGACCTTCAATCACTACTAATAACCGCTCATGTGATACGGAAAAACAGTTCGAAACGAATGTTTATCACATAAGTCCTTCCCCGTTCAGTCCATTCGTCTGTGGAATTCTTTACCACTCATGATCCGTCAATCCGAGTCATTGGATTTTTAAAACTCGAGTAAAAGCTCATTTCCTTGCACTCTGAAACTTTTGCTATCTTATAATTGCTCTTTTGTGTATGTATAATATGTAGGTTTATGTATGTATATTAATATATTTGTGGATATAATTATTTGTATGTATGTTTATGAATTTATGTAATAAATAAATAAATATATTTTGTTTACATTAACATGTTAATTAAATAAAGTAACTTACTCTTTTTTATTCAAATTGCATTGATATACCCATTCTTTCGGTAGTCCTTTACTTGGGGGTTGTCTGGTAGAGATCGCTTCAAGCGATAAGACCGCCTATATTGTTCACATTTTTGTTCTTTTTATTGTAATTTTTATTTGTTTTTTTGTGCAATAAAGAATATTTATGTTATGTTATAAGTTGTCTTGGGTTGGATTCGAATACACGATCCCTTTTTTCGGACGGGAATGCGTTAAGGCTCCTTTACAGGCTTGCGAAACCTGCGGCCGTGTTAGGTACCTACTTAAACTTCAGTGTTCCACTACCCACTAAACTCTCCCGGTTCCCCTTCACACCCGAAGAGGATAAGTCAGTGCCCGCCCTAGCGCATAGGGCAGGCTCACTACTAAATAAATAAATATCTCTGGACATTATTCACACAGCGCCATCTAGCCCCAAACTAAGCATTAGCTTGTGCTTTGGGTGCCAGACAACGGATAAACATACTTTTTTTTTTGTAAATACATACTTATTATACATAGAAACACCCATACCGATACAAACAGACATGTTCCTGCACACAAATGTTTGTACCGTGCGGGGATCGAACCCGCGACCTCTGGTGTAATAGCCGACTTCTCGACCATTACACCAAACAGCTCGTCAAATCATCAGGCCAGTTATTTCCAATAAATGATTGGCACAAGCTATAAATTATACTCGAACGCGAAATAGAAGACATTAGCTAGTTTATCGATAAAACATTTCTCCAATATTTCATCGCCCGTCAGTTTATTTACAAAAAGGCAGACCTGCATCTCATATTTATTAACTCCTTAAATTTTAAACGTCACAAAATACAGGAAAGTATTAGAAGCGAAAAATGAACTGCAGAAAATGTGGCTCTTTTAAAAAATGTCCGTTCATTTCACCGCAGTATTTGGCGTAATGGAGGCGTAATTTTTTGGGTATTTTACTGTAGACGAAAAAGTGTCACACTGAAGTTGTGGACGCAGAAGATAAGTGCCTGTCAGTGTGAAAATGGCGGATAATTAAGGCCCCTTGTGCCTATCAAAAAGCACTCTTTCATGTTATGGCCCGAAATTAATCTTACTGAAATATATTAGCTAGGATTAGAAGCTACGTTCAATACCAAATTGAACAAAGTTTTCTTATTTCATCGATAACGTATCAAGGTTTACGTCAAAGCGTACAATAAAAGGACTAATGAGTTTTGGGAGTTTTGTTTCTTCCACTATACACTTGGTTATTGGGAATTTTTTGATACAGAGCTCTTAAAAATATCATGTGCTAATTAACAATAAAGTTAGAGAATTAGAGATAACAAGCAAAGGCACAGATATTTTTGTTCTTACTCTTAACAACAAAAACCATTGCCGGGATTAAGGCTCCCGGAAGAAAAACTTTTCATATTAATTTATAAAAATATGTGAAATGCGCTTACGTAAGCAAAGTACATGAGTACGCACTCAGTAGATGCAATATCATGAAATAAATATGGCGGTTTCCACGTTTCCTCTGCATTTTCATTAGATACTGAGATAAGGGGTGTACTCCTACTCCTTATATCCTGTCACTGTTGCAAACGAAAATTGTATATAACACGAAGGAATTTAGTTATTGGATTAGTGCTGTGGTTATTGTTATACAACTGTAGTTTGCAGATACCTAGCCCACCTAATAAGCCACCATAGGCTATTCTATTCTTTCATCAGGCAGAATCACTCAGTGAGCTGCTATTCAAGCCTTTAATTTCAAATGTAGGGTGACGGAATACATTAAAGACTTGTATTTTTTATTATAAAGAGGTTTTGACACAGAGACTTGTCATCCCCATAAGATAACACCCTTTTTTTTATAAAACTTATTTAACAAGGCACAAAAACTATAATTATTTTAGTTTTAATTTGACGAAAAAAACTCCTATCTACTAGACACAATGGAAATTCAAATTAAGACTTTTTACAACTGCAAAAGCCTTGTGATAATATCGAAAATATTTTTCTGGTTTCATGATGCCAGTTTGAAAAATATTGTTTATAATACCTAGAATATTAGTAGAATAAAGACAGAAGCTTTCGCACGTACGAGTTGCATTGCGATGTGAAGCGACAAATGCGAGAATCTGCTGCATTTCCTTTTCGAATTAAGGGGACAGATATACACGTCCTGAAGTCATTTGCATGTGTCAGGGAAGCGAGTGGAAATGTAGTGTCATATTTCTCGTATTCTTTGATTCCGATATGGTATTTTCTGGAGCTTTGAAGGATGTTTCATCGATTTATTTATGGTATTTTTTGCTTGTACGTTGGCATGTTTTAGAAAAATTATGCTAAAGTTATAAGTATTTTGTGTCGCGATCTATAACTTGATCAGCAAACTACAAGTTCTTGACAAATGGCTTTGAATCATGATTTTAAATGAGTATGGAATACTACTTAGTGAAATAAAGTAACAGTCGCTAGCATAATAACAAGAAACGAAATTGAATTAACACTTTGAAGGTTTAGTGGTTTAAGTACAGGCCCATGATCTTGGGTTCCTGGATTCAATTCCAGGGACAGGTTTTGTGTCAGATTTTTCGAATTCAGCTTGGGTTTGTTCACCAATTTGTGTTTGGCAAGCGTATGATTAAGCCAGTACCTACCAGAGATGATCAAGTTAATTTAAAACGTTAGTTAAACGATTGATTAAAAAATCTGCCTTTTTAAGTTTTTAAGTACAGTGTTTCGTGCCCCACGTTGGGCGCCAAAAGTCCTTTATAGACATGTTTACTATGTTTAGCCATTAAAACCGGTTTAAATTTTTCAAAATTTCAGTTATAAAAATGGTAACGTTTTCAAAATTAGAATTGTGTACTAAATACAAACCACTTATGCTTCCACTTTCTTCCGCACTCATTTCGATCATAACATAGAGATTAATTATGAGATCAAAGGTCTATTGTGGTACAAATTGGTAATCGTACGCTGTGTTTAACTCTTAGAGATAAAAGCCAACTTATAATGGGATGTACATGGATATGAAACGATATGGAACATCAAACAAATACGGAAATAAGACGTATTTCGCCGTTTATATTAGAAATTGCGTACTTTGAATCTATACCATTATGCTTAAAGGGACGTCATAAGAGGGTATAGAAACATAGCAGGAATTGCTCGTCAAAAGCTTTTGACCGCCTATCGAGGGGTCGATTCTTCCTCTGTGTATGGTTGGTGCTAAGACTTTTACAGAGTCCGACTGGGTAGCTACCACCCAAAGTTAAATTCTGCCATTACAGCTCGAGATGACAAAAAAAAAATTGATTTCTAAAAAAGGAAAATTTTAAAATCTTCTGTAGTTTCTTGTTTGTTTTTTCAAAACTCCGTTATTTATAATTGTAGGTATAGTATAAAATTAAAACAAAATCTTTTGTTTAGAAGACAAAAAAATTCCACTCTGAAAAATTTACCTGACAAGAAATCAAACCCAACGCTTAAAACTAAAGTCTTTCACAACCGTAATTAGTCTGATTCGTCCTAGTCCAACACACTAAATCTTTACCAAAGTTCCAAAGCGCCAAGTTCCATAATGAGCAACTTAACCCTCAAAATGTCTTCCAAGCGCTATCTCACAATACGCCAAGGTAATCCAAGCGTGGATTTTCGCACACCCATAAACAGTTAACCCGAAAATGCTAGGCAAAGTTCAGCACGTGCATATTGTAGGCCGGACCCTTGAGGACAATTTGTAAGGCCATTGTGCGTCGCGAACGATAATTAATGTATCTGTAACATGAACCTTATTAGGCGGGGAGCGAGATATATCATGCGGCGGGTAACTTAAGTGCTTAGTGTTTATAGTTAGGTTTATTATATCCAATTAAAATAATGTGAATGGAGATGCTATTAATTATTTTAAGTGGAATTTTATGTGGTTTTAAAAATTCAAGAAAATATATTTTTGAACCTTCAAATTAAAAACTAACTCTTCATTGCTGATTTGTTCTTTACAACGGTAAATAAAACAAATGTATAGTCTTTTCACCTGATTACGCCTACTTATTCCACGTTTTAAAAATGAAACCTCAATGACAGGCCGTTTCTATCAGCTGGGTAATAGCCTGTTAAATGTGTTAAAGATATGTAAAACATGCCCAGACAAAAAAAAACTTTGTACTTGACTTGTGCAATGAAGCTTAAATAAATAAAAAAATAAAATTTTTATAAAACTTTTTATGGCACTCACATGGACTTGTGTATTATGCACTTCAGAAATTAGAAGTCAGACTTAGGTTTTTTTTTAAATTTTAAACAATACTATGTGAAAAATTGAACAGAACCACAAGCATGGAATGTAATAATACGCTTATATGTCACACTACCACCATCCACCAAAGAGCGACAAAATATAATAAAGTTTTTTCATTAAAACTCACATATTTCATGCTCTCGGAAAAATAATCGCAATAAAAGTGTTGGCCAGGTATTCCCCACACAAAACGCTATTCAGAGCGCGGACACGCGACCGTCGCGTGCCTCTGACACCGGAACTTGGCTTTTTTTCTCCGGTGCCTTTGTTGGGCTTCCTTTGCCCTGGTCGCTTCGACCCAAGAGGTCGCGGGGGGTTAGCCATTGTACTCGGCCAATTTGAATATTCTAGTATGACTACGGTCGGTAAACGTCGATGGTCAGGGATTTAGAATTTTCAAGAGAACGGCTATTGCTTATTATCGGGGAATATTTTGTTGGGTTGCTGCTGACGTATATTTTATCAATTTTAAAAGAAAATACTACTGTGAAGTAGGGGTACTGGAAGAGAACCCTCATGTTTAAAAGATTCAGAATGCAGTCATCTGTTGAGAGGAACCGGCAAGAAACTCAACAGTTACTCTTTTAAATCGCCTATAAAGTTTGATAACAATAAAACAATAGTCATTGCAGTGTTTCCTTTGAACCACCTAGATTTGTTTCTTTGACGGTTTCCATGTTACAGCTACCCTTACTCGGTGCAGATCTGAGAGTCGTCGCTTCGAATCCTGGCTTTAGTTTTGGTAATGTCTAAACTTTTTCAGAGTGCGACCTACCACAAAAATCATTCTGGCTGTATTTTGTCAATTTGACGTCCGATTTTAATGTTGAGAAGTCAGCTACTGCTGTGGTCACGGATTTTATTCTCGCGCGGTTTGAAAGGTGTGAAAAGGTTTTGCAGGCGTTCATAGGCTACCGGTAACCGCTTACCATCAGCTGGGCCGTACGATTGATTGCGAACAACTTTATGGCATAAAAAAAAACACTTAGACTTATAGATGTTTAATATTACTAAAAAAATTGAATGGCAGCATCTTAAAATATTAAATTGTGTGCGTCTCTGACTTCGATCTACAAACATGAATTCAGACGTAACTTCTATTTACGATGAATGAAAACGTCTTTCGAACATTACTTTCAAAGAGAACGGAGTTAAATATTTTGTTTTCCCTTCAATTTTGATTGTTTTATCTTTTGCTTTGAATTTAAAGGAGAAGACCGATTTTGGGCCCAACGATACAGACATGAAACATATACTAAAAAAATCTATATTTTTTTTTAGATCAGCCTATTTGCGTTTTACCATCAATTTCAATGGCCAACAGCAAAAAAAATGGATTTTTATGATTTCATTATATTCAACTTGCTTTATAAACGCCAATTTCATTAGACTTATTTTAGACTATCTTTCTAAATGCTCTGATAACAATAAAAAAAAACGAGTGAGACAGTTTTAATCGATTAAATCTTAATCGATACTTAAATATATTTTATAGGGTGGCTTTTTTTAGCATAATTATACTGAATTTTTTTTTCTTATAAGTTAAAACAGTTACTTGATAAATATGATTAGACATTTGCAAATGAGTTTTACTTCTTTAAACGCTGTTACAAAAAAGCGAGTCGAAAATCGATTTATACCAGTTGTGTTTTTAATCGAATATATACGGCACTATTTATTGTCTGTATTGTCAATGTCAGTAATGTCAGTGTCAGCTATATTTAATCAGTTATTTTGGATTTTGATTTTATTTCGTTTTTCGTACTCATGCGTTAGTAAATGTGTTCCTTTGTATTGCTCCTGATTTTTGAAAGACCTCTGCTTACTTACGGACTCTGAAACCGATCAATTATATTTATTAAAAAATCCTTGGACATCGTTTTCTGCAACCCATCAATACCTTTGAGTGAACATCGGATAACCTAATGTCTATTGACGACTACAGCGTGATTTATGGTTATAAACATGTGCTTGTGCTGTGGAATTGTATCGTGGAATAGCAACGGGTCGTTTCAGCACAACACAATACGAAGACGCATTGGAAGAAGAAGGATGGGCCCGACACCAAGAAAATACAACACCCCTGCCCAGTTTTTGGATACCTACTACTATATATTAATATTTTGTACTGATGATAAAGAATAAAATATAATTAAAACTTTATGTTTTTTATACACACAAACAAACGTTTATTATTATTATTATTATTATTATTATTTATAGTCATAGTTTAATGTTGGTTGTACTGCAGACTGCCTTGCTACCTAACAAAAGACCTAAGACTGTAATAAATCAAAACGCATGAAAATCGGTTCATCCGCTTAGGAGCTACGTCGTTGCCACAGGCAAACATACAGGGCACTATTATTCCTCTTTTTGTGTCGGGAGTTAATAAAAGTTCAAAAACTAGCACTTTTCTTACTAAAAATGATCGTGGGTTACATAACCTCTAATATTTTCAGTAGATTATTTTACTGACTTGGCCATTGAAATTTGCAGTGAAAATTGGCCTCGTAGGATGTTTTTAAACAAACAAAATATAGGCCAAGTTACAGCCCTGTATCGCCAGGCCCAAGATTGTATGGGAATCGGTCTTCTCCTTTACCCTGTTGACTTTGCGAAGAGTAATATAAATTATTAAAATTTTCGCAAATGTCTGTTTGCTTTATGTTATGGTTCTATTTTTTTCGAAGCAGTCTTGAGGTCGTGTTTGGGACTACGGACTAAAAAAGTTCGTCCTACTACCCACTAAACTCCCATTGCTTCCCCTTGTCGGGTGGTTACATTCCCTCTAATATGGTTGAGTGAAATTATGGCTGGCACATACGTCATACTTGTGCTGCAGGTGCCACCTTTGGGCACTGGTCTTCCAGGGCTCACGGATTTTTCTCGATTATAGTCTCATTCTTATACTTCATACTGTATGGCTTGGTATTCTAAAACTAATCAGTAATTGTAACAAACAAATTGTAAACAAACATGGCGATGAAAAAGAGTAACTGTCGAGTTTCTTGCCGGTTCTTCTCGGCAGATGACTGCATTCCGATACCGGTGGTAGAGTCACTCTGTAATTGACGATTCATAAATACTTGATACAAGTTTACATGAATAAAGAATATTTTGATTTGATTTTTGATTTGATTTGACTTGACACCCGAAAAAAAAGAATTGGTGGCAATTGACCAGCCCATGTTCCTGCTTCCTGATGTACTGGATACGATTATCTATACTTCTATACTAATGTTATAAAGAGGAAAGATTCGATTGTTTGTTTGTTTGTATTGAATAGGCTCCGAAACTACTGAACCGATTTGAATCATTCTTTCACTGTTGGAAAGCTACACTATTATTAAGACTTTTGATCCCGGAAATGTGGGAGGAAAGGGGGGTTATTTGAAAAAAGAAATTACGCGCGGGTGAAATGTGACATGTCAATTTTTATAAATGTTTAGTGTTTATTGAATTATTGGGTCACGTTGTTCAAACAAATATCATAGGATACTGGCTTTTCTTGGGTAAAAATTGCCCTGGCAATATCATACGCAGCAAAACATAATTTATTTAAAAACGGTAAGAGGGTGGGCAAAGGAAGGTTGGTGCTTTGGCATTCTCACTCACAAAACTATCTTATTTGCTACATGTTGAAGTAAACTGTTGCTTGTTAACATTAGTTGATAACAAATTTTGTACAACTTACTCAATAATACTGGGTGCATACAATGCAGTTATGCGCGAAATTCCTTTATATAGACCACTAGCACTCTCGTCTGGGGTAGAGTGCACATGCTAGTTTTCAAATGTCGCCCGTCGGTAGTATCAAATGTGTGCTGCTGTATAATAAGATGAAGAGCAGTAAAGACACTTCTGAAAAGTTCAAAGTACCGAGTTAAAACGTAAAGGTTTCTCTAATTATACTGCTATTGAGTGTAGTGATTGGATGATTTTTCTGTGACTCCGTAACATCATTTTCTTTTAGATAAAAATCCTTTCCAGTGCGTTTTACTTTCCAAGGGTGGGTTTGGGCCTCCGGCACTCTCACAAATCAGATAAAACACAATAATAGTGACGACAAAACAATATAAGAGGGTGGTACTTCCCCGGATGAGCCGGCCCATTCGTACTGTAAAAAGCATGGCCCTACCACTACCTACTTGATTTACAATACCTACAACTAAATACTTTTGCACGTCATATTTTAAACCTACCAGCACTTCGTGGATGGCCTGCTGAGAAAACAAAGAAGACTAATTAAAGTTGGCCAAAAGTATATATTTAAAGTAGTTGCGTCATTGTCTATCTTCTACACTGTGGTTGGCATCAAACGCACAGTGGTCAGGAGTGCTACCAAACACCATCGCTTTGTCCAGGCTTGCAGAAGGCGGGAATGTCATGCCTTTTGTCTCAGTGCGTCCTAATGGCGCTGATTGCACTGCGCCGTTACTGCTCACTTTACAGTAGGTAAAGGCACATATACATAGAAGCTGTCAAGTACATATTTAAGTTCAAAGAATCCTGCGTTGTTTGTTTTGAAAAGGAAGATTATATTTTAAGTATTTTAACGTCTATTCTATTGACAATTTAAGAGGAAACTAATATTAATTATGTCGTCATATTCGTTAGTGACGTGCATGACGAGCCATTTGGTGTAATGGTCGAGAAGTCGGCAATTACACCAGAGGCCGCGGGTTCGATCCCCGCACGGTACAAACATTTGTGTGCATGAACATGTCTGTTTGTATCGGTCTGGGTGTTTCTATGTATAGTATGTATGTATTTACAAAAAAAAAAAAAGTATATAAGTAATGTATATCCGTTGTCTGGCACCCATATCACAAGCTAATGCTTAGTTTGGGGCTAGATGGCGCTGTGTGAATAATGTCCAGAGATATTTATTTATTTATTTATTTATTTATTTAGTGGCTTAATCTAATTAATTCTGTTAATATTTAGACTAGCAGCCCACTCTGGCTTCGGCATAAATTAAAGTTTAGAAACCTCGTCCTTATTAAGCCTTCTTATAGCGCGGAATAATTCTTAGTTTCATAAGAGATAACAGAAATAAGAGAGAGAGAAGCCAGATTTTTTTTTCATGTCAGTGGCGGCAAACGAACTCGCGGGTCGCCTGATGGTAAGCATCACCGCCGCCCATGGACATCTGCCACACCAGAGGGATCGCCGATGCGTTGCCGGTCTTTCAATGGGGGGTGTGGGCCTCCGGCACTCTCACAAACCAGACGAAACACAATAGTAGTCACTATTATTTCACGCTGGTGTTATGTGAGAGGATGGTCCTTCCCCGGAAGAGCCGGCCCATTTGTACTGTAAAACAGCATGGCTCTACCATTACTAAAATAATCAATAATAATATTTTCGGTCTAACCCAATTTTTATAAGAAATAACAGAGCTATTACTTTGTTAGTGGTTAATAATTAGGGTCTATTAATTTACAAGGCACGCGGCACGAGAAGGGTACAAAGAGGCATTGTCTTGCCGTCAAAATAGTGAGGTTGTAGAGAACCCATCAATCACTAGTATTGAATAACCGGTGAAGGAGTGGGAGGGGGTAGTATATTGTAAGTGGAGTAAGCGAACATCGGTTATGTTTCGACAGCCTAATCGGTTTCATATGTCGTTTCATATTATTGGTACTTTAGTGGGATGAAATTGGAGTTTAGTTGACGATGTAATCCTTACTAATTTATAAAATCCACTGAACTTATTTTAATTAAACATACACAAGACCTTCGCAATGGACGTAGGCTACTTTTTATCCCAAAATAAGACTTGATTTTCATGTAAAAACATACACAGACATACCTACATTGGATGAATAAAAAATGTATTGGAAAAATTTATAAGCATCTGATCTTATAAATTTTTCCAATAAAATAAGATCTGACCCCAAAGTAGCTTTATATGTTTGTTCTGTGTCTTCTTCTAAGAAAGTCGATGGCTAAATTTTACCAGACCAGTACTCCGCCACTCGAACAGCATTACTGTTAGCGCGCAGCAAGTCTTCCTGAACACATGTGTCAGGGCACGCGGGACAAGAAAGCAGATGGGCCATGGTTTGCGGGGCACCACAATCACATGTGTTTTTGGCTGGTTTATTTACCCCCAGTTTTTCAGGTTTTCCTTGCAACGGCCGACTTGAGTCCTCAATCTCCTCAAATCCTCAATTTGTTCTGTGTGAGATCTGAATACTCGACCCCTTACGGAAAACACTGCATAAGGCTTCTGGCTAGATGTATTAGTCGTAGCAAGGGTGTCCGGAAAATAACTTTTTTTCGGTAGCTAGCGTGACGTACCAAAAGACAACTTATCGTTGACGGTTTGTAACCGCACGTCAACCGCGGCGGCTGCGAAATCGCACAAATCACCGGTCTCGCGAGTTTTGAAATAAAACCGCAAGAAGCTTTTGGCCGGCAACCGCTGCGGGCGCGATTAAAAACTGCGTCGTGAGTTCTTAGCCTAAGTAGCATCTCTATTTCACGCATACTGCTAAATCACGCATGACTTGTATACTACCATGCTATATCATAGGATAAGCAAGCGTAATGATGTTACGCAGATTAGATTGTACCTCTTGTTTACATACCAATTAACCCTAACGGGTCGCTCCACTCACGACGATGTAGTGTTGGGACAATCTTAGCTTGCGGGATTTCCCGGGATTTTATAGTAGCTGGTGAGAGCCGGAAAAGTCATATGGCTGGAAGAAATTAATAGTTAGAGGACAATTTTTCAGACCCAAATTGTGTACTTAATTAAAATTTGTATTAGGCCAGAAAAATCTTTGAGTCTTTGTAAAACCTTGCTTTAAAATATGAAGCGGTTAGGTGAATTGGATTTGGCAAAGAACCCCCTAGATTTGAATAGTGGTAGATATAGGCTTTTAAATATTAAATTATCGCGAATTTTATCAGTGGTACTTAGTTAATTCTCGCACCTAAAGAACGGAACAGTTGGCGTGGTAGACACATTGACTCTAGTGTGTATTGTGGTTTATATATTTGCATAATTCACTCTTAAGTGGTAACCTCATAATATAATAACTCGGTTGCATACGATTTTGTAATTTTTTTCTCTTGCTAAATTCGGCCAATCTTCCTAATCCCGCACTTAACAGACATCACTACCAGGCAAGAAGCAGCGTAAACAGTGAGGATATATCATTTTAGCGCGAGGCGATACGGCACTAAGTAATTTTCAACTTAATTAAACGCATTCAGCTCTTACGTTACATATGCTTTTAAGCTCTATGTTCAGCAATGTTATTATCCTATATTATGAATAAACATGTTTTGTAAGTATAAGTTATCATTAAGATTAAGTCCAACGCTTATTTACTCTTATTATTACTAATTACTTATACTAATCTAGACTAATATTATAAAGAGGAAAGATTTGTTGGTTTGTATTGAATAGGCTCCGAAACTACAGAACCGATTTGGAAAATTCTTTCACTGTTGGAAAGCTCACTATCTCCGGGTGACATAGGGTTCTTTTGATCCCGGGAATTTGGGAATACTCCTATTTACTGTATCGAATTTGCCACTTTCAAAATTTTCCTAATAAAAAAATCCGACATAAATTATCGAAAGAGTCACTTTCGATAAACTTTGGTAACTTTTATCCGACATAAATTATCGAAAGAGTCACTTTCGATAAACTTTGGTTATTTTTATCCAAAGTATTTCTTTAATTTTTATTTTTTTAGTTCTAGCCTCATGAAGAAAATTATGAGTCTAATATTTTTTTTTCTTTTACAGCACGCGACCACACATTTCCGTCACATCACGTCACAAGATTAAGACACTCAAGGCACCTAGATGGGTACCTGCCTATCCGTCCACAATCCGTGAGTACCCCACCAGTACCCCGCTCATTCTTCATTACCCCACATTGCCCTACAGTGCTTCAGTCCTATAGAAATTCGTGTTTATTTAATGCTTGTTAATTTCTATAATTACGATGGTATAGGTGTATGCATGACCACTTTTGAGGTACATTTTCACTTACCAGAGCTTTCAAGGAGCCCGGTAAGTAATTCGTGTGTATTTAATAATTCAGATGTTAATTCTATATGCTTTCACGTAAGAGGAAAAGGTATTAATTATGTATTTATGAGTGCTGTGTTAATGATTTTTTTCTTAATAACACGCTGGCAATTTGCTATGTAAGTTTGTAGTACTTTGTACCTATCATTCAATTGAATGAAATGCTTGGAACGAAGTTCTTTATTTTAGTATTTTTTTGTAAATGATAGTCAAGTTTCTAACTCATCTCGGGTGTTGACCACCAATGCACATTTGGCAAGTGTGGTGAAGCTATTATTTATCATGACGATGACTTTATTTTTGGAGGTATTTGCCCTGCACTGTGTTAACAGGCTGAAGTGTGTAAGAGTAGTATTTTTACCGTATGCCCATCTGCTCCAAATCGCATATTAATAGGAATTATGCACGGTGATTTTTTATATCGTTTGATTATTTATAAAAGTGGTTTTATAAAATTGTAAAATGAAATAAGATAAGTATTTTCATCGGCACGGAAAAAAATCACTGACGGAGATAAAAAATCACTGAGCCTGAAAAGCAAATATGCCCTTTGAGTACTATTGCTAGTTTTTGCTACATACAGAGCGACAAACTTATCTGTTCCGGTGGCCAAAATTGTAACAACGTGACATGTCAATTTTAAAAACTGCTACAGGATAAAACACTGTCCTGGCACCAGCCAGTTGTTTCTGTTACAAATAAGCCATTAATTTTATGTATTTGGTTAATCCATATAGTGAATTGTTGATATAAAAAAATGGAATTCAACAATAAAAAAGGTGTTTAGATTTTTATTCTACGTTTTTGTTAACAAAAATTATTAAAATATCAACATTTTGGTTACTTTTTGCACACTAGGGCAATAAAATTATTTTTATTTCCAAAAGTAGAAAAATTATATTTAATGGCAATACTAAATCGACAACAGTGACATTGCCACCGGATCAGGATAAGTTTGTCGGACAATAGTTATTGTATAATTCAACTGACACACGTCACGTTTCGATTCGTACATGTACACAAAACATATATTTAAATGAAGCAAATCTTAACACTTTTCAAAAAAAAAAAACCAGTGTTACTGAAATCGTCTGGTAGTGTTGCGATAAAGAACTTCGTTCCATAAATGTGATTGATATATTTACATACGAGTTTAATTAATGCCCATTGCATTGTGATTTGTGTTCAATACGTACCCATACGTTTTGTGCCCATTGATTTGGGTTTAATACCGGTTAAATGCGAAAATGTTATTCTAGAATGTTTATTTTTGGACTACTTTTTGTCCGTTAAACAAAAAAATAAGCTTTTTTTATTAAAAAAGTCTGTATTTGCCAAAAATCAATAGGTATGCAATGATAAAAATTAAACCACAGTCTTTGTTTGTTGATCAGATGATTTAAATGGAAATTGTGGGCAATTTTTTTTAAAAAAACCTTGTTAATAACAATACAAATAAATTGTTACTGCAGATCGAGTTTGGTACTTGTTTTTTTATCAAATGTCGAACTGGGATAAATTTTTATATTTATGCATAGTATGCTAATAGCCTCCCCTTAGTAACAACACGACCATGAGTTAGAATCCCGGTCATACTATGCAGTAACAACTGATTTGTGTTGTTTTATTTGTGTATCGAATGAGTGGCAAACTATTTATTGAAATCTCAATATGTACAGTTATAAGCACGTCAGACGTAACACTTCGGACTTTGTACCGCTCTTATGTCGGGGGCATAAGCGCTATTATCGAACTGCAGTGTATACCGTGATGTGCTGTTGACCGTACTTTAAAACGTTAGATATAAAATCAAGCAAAATAATAAAAACACATCATATTTTATTCAATTTGCAACAGGAGTTTTTGTTGACTTCATTCTTTCAAAAAAAATTGACAAGACATGGTACAACATTTAAGAAATTAAAATATGTCGATAAATAAAAATTATAAACAAAACAATATCGACAATAAAGTAAGAGAATTGGAAAATTCACAACTCTTAAAAGTCCTCAGTATCCGTAAAAGTTTGTTATAGTGAAAAATAAATACTGAGAAGTTATATTCTGCGATGCAATGTAGGTACTATCGAGGACACCCGCGCGTGATCACCCTTAAGGCTAAAATCCTGTGCAGTATTTTCACGTTTACAAGCGCCGCTTCTAAGAAGTCACGATGCGCGTGCACAGTATATTTTTCCAAAAGTGATCACGCGCGGGAGACCGCGATCGTACGTACAAGTTAATTATTAACAAGATATAACACCACAATAGTTTGCTCCTCTCTTCGATACATTTAACGTAGTGATGTATAATGACAAAGTTGCACGACCACGTGCGGTTTCAGTACACAGCCGCGACCACGCCGAACCTGGCTGTGAAGGATAACCACAAGCCACTCTTCACCGAGTGCTTAAACTACAGACCTTCGATGAAGGAGGAGCTGACCACAGGGACCTATGTGTTCACGGTGAGTTGAGTTTATTTTTATGATGGTTATGGAAAGGCCAGTACTGCGGTGCTAACGGATAGAACGCCTTGGTGTGGCGTCCGTTGTGTCAATTTGGGCTTGTCTTTTGCCCATCAGGTTAAGTGAAGCTAATGTACTAGCTACTACGAGTATAAAAAAAGGCCAAAATAAAAGTAGGCTCGAGGGTTTCCTTTACTGTACGATTACGCCAATTTATAAACGAACGATCCGTTCATTAGTTCGTTCGTTCACTCACTCATACATTCACTCACTTATTCATACATTCCGTTTATTCGGTCATAAACTCATGCATTCATTCAATCAATCAATCCATTATTCGCTCATTCAATTGATTAACTAATTGCTTCCATTTCTAATCCACGAAATGTTCGTAGTATATAGGTAATATAGTAATGTGGAGGTTCGTAGGTATGATTCATAGGTAAATCTCAATGTTTTAAGTGTTTGGATAATGCTAATTTTGTGAAGCGATGTCTTTGACAATTGGTTTAGTGTAATGTTAGAAGTCGACTTCTAAATTGAGATGCAGGTTCGATTCTTGGACAGTCCAAAGGTGTGTAATAAATGTTTTTTTTGTAGAGGTATTCGTATGGATATCTCTAATGTAGAAAAAGTTATGGAAAAACTTGATGGTTAAGAGTTTTAATTACTGGGTAGCGATCTCAGAGTCCTGGGTTCAATCCCCGGGTCAAGTAAAATTTGTGTTGGAGTTTTTGAACATACATCGGGTGTGATCACCAATTCGCATTTGGCAAGCGTAGTGATTAAGTCAATACCTACATTGTCGCTATGACTTGGTTTTAATGGCACCCTTTGCCCGGCAGTGGGACATCAATAATAGGATGACACTATAACACCAAACATATTTGGGCTGTTACTAAACAGTTACTAATTACAGGTTCATGCAGAAGACAAGGATCCCCCTGATATGGGGGGTACAGTCACCTACAAGTTCGTTTCCACCCCAGGAGAGAAGGAACGGTTTCACGTCAACCCACAAACTGGAGTGATAACAACAGCAGACGTAAGTGTCAATATTTTTACTCACCTTCTTTGATTTATAAAATAAATATTGCAGTGTACTGGAGGACATTAGAAGTACCTATATCCTTGAATGAATTACTTTTGACGACCTCTACTTGAACAGCAAACAACAAGAATCCGCTTGCTACAAACAGATCTATAAGCTGATGACAAAAGACGCTGACCTACGATTATTAAAAATTTGTAAAGTGATCTCCCATTTTGGGTCAAGAAATAAAATCTCCAAGTCGACACATAAAATACACTAAAAATATCTACCGAATCTATTCAT
Organism: Mecyna flavalis; assembly: GCA_949319885.1. Classification (NCBI taxonomy): domain Eukaryota; kingdom Metazoa; phylum Arthropoda; class Insecta; order Lepidoptera; family Crambidae; genus Mecyna; species Mecyna flavalis. The sequence goes on from OX439413.1 coordinate 4,444,152, forward strand.
CTTATGCAGTTAATGATACACTTGCAATAAACTAAGGCGGTCCTGATCAAGCATTTAAAAATGTCATCTGCCACCAAAACAGCTGTGGCTTTGTTCCGGTATTATTATCTAATGTGGAAGCCAGTCTATCGAATTTAAAAGGTCGAAAATCAGAGAAGTATACAGTATGGTTGCAAATTAAGCGACACCTCTAGTTAAGTGACCCTTGATGGATTGGATGCAATGGCCGCTAACTATCAGATGGGATGCGTGCCTGTCTACCAAAAGTTAGTAATGTAGAAGCTAATTGTACTGAACGATTACAGATATTCGACCACGACGAACCGTCGAGAGAAAAGGAAGCATACATCACAGTTCGAGCAACAGACAATGGGCAGCCTCAGTTGGACGATGCCTGCACGATAAAGATCGTCATAGAAGATATCAATGACAACCAACCGGTGTTCGATAAAGTTGTGAGTATACTATTCATATGAATAAAGCTATCGACAATGACTTATATGTGACTGTGGGAAGGTACGTTATAGATTTGTATCATAATTATAAAAATAAGAATCAGTAGGAATAAAATAAATGAATATGCTAAATTAGAAATAGGAGCTACAGTATCAGTTTTACGAGTATACCGATATTCTTCTAAATAAGTTCATAGAGTATGCTTAGTAATTTAACGAACATGGTTTACAATCTTCAAATTATTAAATTTAAAAAATGATATAATATCTCAATTAGTTCAACATTTTTTTGATGATTTTTGCTCGTCTAAAACGATATTGATTGTTTTTCACAGGGGATAGATGTAGATCAACGTTAAAGATTTATTATAAAACATTCCTATTTCTATAACATTTCTGATGCATATCTGTATAAAATGTGAATCAGCTAATAAATACGTCTATTTGATAGACGCGACATTTATGACATTAACTTCAATGTTGTCATAACACTACAAAAGCAGTATAGATACTGCTGATACATTTACAGTAGACTATAAATGTATATCATACTTATGTTTAAATCCCACTGTCCTAAGGCATAATTTCCCAGCGTTATCAATTATATTATCATTATGTGCCTATTTATGGATTCGATCTCCATAAAGAAGTAAACGTATGCCAATACCCTCAGAACACAGATGATTTATGGCACTTAGAGCAGCGCGTATTTAACTCAAGTATTCTAAGTTCGAAGTACGTGACTAAAATGTCTTAGCTCGTTCACCTTTAGTTAAGTCCAGTTAATATGTATCTACAAATTTAATACTAACAGCTAATGCTCCCTAGGCTAGGGATCAATGCTAATTGCAACCTAACATCATTGATTTATGTTAAGTCACAAAACAGATTCAATCCTCCTTATTTCTAATCTTCAAAGGCCTTACTCGAAGCGAAAACTTTCTTCCCTTTTGCATATCTTTGAATACTGATGAGTGTGCATCGATTTGTTATTTTGCTGCGTTAAATGAGATTCCATTGTACACGTTACTACTGTTACCTAGAAACCACTATGGGGTAATTTGGTAATATTTTATAAGGATTCAGGTAAAATTTAATAAGGGAACTGCAATTAAATATTTTTTTCTTATTTCGTTATCAAAATGGTTTAGTACATTGCAATTTGATATGATTCATTGTAATAAAGATTACAAAATAATAATATTTAATGTCTACTTTGTTTCTAAATTAACATTTACCCATTTTCTAAAGGTCTTCCGTGGAGATGTCTGGAAGGTTTGTCTATAAAACAGAGTTTCACGAAAGACAGCGTTCCGCACAAAAATGTTAAATACAACACTGTTAATTTATCTTGTGTTTCATATATTGTTACCATTGCCTTTACTACTCTTGTATAGTTTAAAATATTAAAAGCCATGGTAACAATTGATCTGAAAGAATTACTTGAAAACTATTCTATTTTTTCTAATTGCATGTTGCTGCATGTCTGTTTAGGATCGTAAGCCGGTCACGGCGATATCGGTAATAATTTGTGTTATAGTGTGTTACGAATTCACTTTCTTTGCACATTTGTAGTTGATGTGTTTTCTTTAGCTAGGCCGCTCTTTCCCCGTAGGCGCATTTTATCACGATGCACGATTATTATTATTTTGGATAAAAATACTTTCTCTACGCTTCGGGCATGCTTCGCGTAGAAATATTGTAATTGATGAAAATTTTGCAGCTAATTTTACACCGTGTGGGATTTTATCACAGGTGACATTTGATTTGTCTAATTATACATTGTCATTAATATCCCAAATGTGTCATTATTATGAAAATCTGCTGTATCAGTTACTTCGTTTTTTACAGAAATAAAATCAGGAAAATGAAGTAAATACTTGGACCCGAAGTTTTATGACTTGTAGATTTTTGCTACCCCATTTCAGATCTTGTAAAATTCTTTGACTTTTGTCATAATATTAACATGTTTTTAATGTACAGTCATACTCCGAGTCGGTTCCTCAAGACCTGCCGAGTGGAAGAGAGGTGATGAGGATATCAGCCACAGACATAGATGATGGGAACAATTCCGTTGTCCACTATAGTTTGGATTCAAACTCGCCAGACCAGGCCTACTTTTACATAGATCCTGACAATGGTGTTATATTCTTGAATAAAACGATTGATGTAAGTATTGCCTTAATGTGTTTCCTGTCTACTAAGGATGTTAAAATTTTCAAATTCTAGATTAAAATCATAAATGTGTTCGATGTTAGTATTTCAATAATATAAATTGATGGAAACAGCAAGCCTAAGGTTTTCTTACAAAATTCCTTGATATTCCATTTGAATCTATAAGTCACTCATGAATTACATGATTTTAAATGGTTTGATGAGTGAACTAATGCAAACATTTTTTTTTCACAGAAAGCACCAGGGTACAAATTCAAGCTGAGTGCAATAGTAAAAGACATGGGAGACCCACCGCAGCAGAGCTCCATAACCCTTGACATACAAGTGGTGGAGTCTAACAAGAAGAGTCCGTCCTTCATTGAGGTTCCCACAGCATCCATTCGGCTAAAAGAAAACTACGCAGACTTCAAAACACCCATCGCTGTTGTCAAGGCTATGTAAGTAAAATGTCTTACGTATCAAATAAGAAAACTCATAGATAAGAAATCCCTGAATGTTTCTTGGCAATATCTGCCAGTAAATAATGACGTGAAATAAAAAAAAAATTAGAATCTTTGTTATAATTTACACTCTTAAATTGACTACCTACCACTGCATATTATTGTCATTTCGGGAATGAATCCAGACTATTAAATTGATGTTTATTTTCTTAGAAATATTTAGCATTCAAATAACTCATTTGATAACCGCGACTACTAAACTTTAAATTTTGGCCCTACAGATCAAATATCCCTGACGAAGAGAAGCTGCAATTCGAATTGGTACAAGGTCAAACAGAGCAGACAAACAAATTGCACACATTCGTCCTGGAGCCAGAGACAGATACGGCGTACATCAAACTAGGAAACCACTTAGATTACGAAAAGATGACAGATTACACACTAACGGTCAGAATACAGGTAAGCAAAGAATGCTTTTTCAAAAGAATAAATGTTTTCTAAAGAAAGATGATCTAAAGATTTGATCCGATCTGAGGTCTTATTTAATTATCATTTATTTATTTGTATATATAATACATGCTAAAATGGTGCTTGTGTCTGACTTAAGGCCCATGCAAGGCTCATGCAAAATAATTTCATGATAAATCAAATTGCAAAATAAATACATTCACTTTGACTTTGAAGGTACAATTCAAGTGCATCAATAGAAATATTCAATGATTTTAGTTCTGAGACATCTTATCAGAAAAAAAGTATCCCTGTATTATTTTATCGAAATAACAACATCAGGACATTAATACCCAATCAGAAACTAAATAAACTTGGCTTGAATTGAAAGTAATACGGTATACACAGAACAGAAATCAGTTATAATAAAATTATATTAATTTATTACCTTATTTTTATTTTACAGAACAATTACAAACTTGCAGCTGAAACAATAATCCAAATCGAAGTGGAAGACGTGAACGATAACATTCCCATATTCAGCGAGATCAGATCAGGCGTAGTCCTTGAGAACGAACCACCAGGAACTCCTGTCATGCAAGTCAGAGCATTCGACGCTGATGGGACCTCAGCTAACAACCAAGTTACTTACCAGCTCGGAGACCCTTCAGACCCCTTCGCTGTAGACCCAATCACAGGAAACATCACAACATTGAAAGAATTTGATAGGGAAGATAAAAGTTTTTACAACATTAAAATTATAGCTACTGATAATTCCGAGTCTGCGTTGATACCAGGGAAGCATAATTCTGGACAACAATCTTTCCTGATCGAAATTGCAGATAAGAATGACAATGCACCGCATTTTACTCAGCAAACGTATGTGGCAGAATCTATTGCAGAAAATGCGAATATTAATGAGTTGGTGACTCAAGTTACGGCAGTTGACGTAGATACAGGTAAGGACGTTTCTTTACCTTGCAATTTGTTTACCCTAGGTACCTCATTATCAACTATAAGCCACTATGCCAAAGGATTTTATTAAAACCAACTCAAATTTTCCCCCGTATACTTTAAAGTTTATGTACATAATTATATTAATTTAAGATAGCTGAACAGCTTGCCACTATTTATCTACGTCATATTTGCATTCGCATTTACAATTCTTTTTTAATTCTTTTCAGCTTCTAGAGTAACATACAGCATTGTCAATGGAAACACATACGACTCATTTATCATCAATGACTTCACCGGAGAGATCAGAGTGAACAAGCCTCTTGATTACGAGAACATCACCACTTACTACCTCGAGGTCCAAGCGTGGGATGGTTACGAGAAGGACCATGCCAAAGTAATCATCAACATTGAGAACTTGAACGACAATCCTCCCGTCTTCATGGATGATTATACGAGGACCATCGAAGAAGAGAAGTTGTACGAAGGCTGTATCGTAAAGGTGAGTAATTTATTTCTGTTCTGTAGTCAGTATTGTTGTGTCAACCGAAAAACGTCCCCTTCAAGCCATAAGGCTCCACCAAGGATTTCCATATTGCCATCCGGCACTTTCAGCTACAGGTAATAAAACCAATAAAAGCTTTTGGATCTATGCCAATTCGTTGTAGTAAAGACAGAGAACAATTACTAAATCGCAGATAATTATCCGCTAACAAAATCCAGGATAATCCCACAATACATATTTATAAAAAAACATAAATATTGATGTTTAACATTCAAATTACCTTTCCCCAGAAGTAATATACTTACATAATATTGGTGATGCTATTTAGAATAATATAATTTAAATTAATTACTTTGAGTATGTTGCTTATTATACCGAAAAGTCATTTGGCAAAGTGGAAATTCGTCTAAGTACGAATAAGTTTATTAATTTCGAAGAGAAAATTATGTCATGAGGCTCATTCGTCATACAGGGTGTTAGTTAAAGGGGAAATATTTCAAGCGTTTTTGATCATCTTGTGGAAATATAATTAGACCTCATTCTAATAGAAGCTCGTTTGTCTTGCACCTAACAATTTATTAATAAACTTGAGTTGGTAAAGAAGGTAAAACTTTTTTTTATTAATTATATATCAGTTGCCGTATCTAAAGTTACTAATATATTTGGTATTATAACTGGGAAAATTAATTGAGAAAATTGACACATCTTCACGACCGACAGACACGCTCTTTATTTTGAATGTACAAGTATTGGCTTCCATACCATAATTTTATAGGACGCAACGAGAATTTCCCTGAAACATGAATTTCTTTAAAAGCGCATTGCACCGAGTTTTCGAATTAAAATGAAAACTTATTCTTAATACCGATTAGAAGTTTCTTAAAGATCAGAACAAGTTGAACGGCTAAGTTACGGACAAAAGCTGTTAATAGTTAAAGTCGATAGCTCAAGGTAAGGGAGGGAACTTCACTTAGGGCTTCGAGTGAGAATAACTTATTCATTTACTGTGTTCTACCTAGGAGTTTCGAATGATTTCGCTTAATGAAATCTGGATTCTTCGAATTTTACTCTATATCGTGTTTGCAAGCACCAGCGCTTCTATTCTTGTCAAAGGAGCTCAAATGAATACTTATTATGTCAGTTACAATCAGTTGTTTTCGTGACATAAAAAAAAATTAAAATTTTTCATAAGAATCTAGTTTTTGTTATATAATATATATAGGATCAATCGCTTTTCACTTGTTCGTTGGCGTATTTGTTAAATCTCAGGACATACAGTTGGGTGAGAAACTTTTTTTTTGATTCCTATATTTATTGGAGACACACATATTGAAGTACATATTTGCGGTACTTTCGTTTATTTTAAAACCTGTATACATTTAATAAATTTTTGTCATGCCTACTGTATGAAAACATAATATGGGACAAAACAGCACCCTGTCTCACACCTCCTCTAATTGAAGCACCTTAGTAGTTTGCTCATATATTCTGTCTGACAGAGTAAAGTTCTAATAATAAACAATTCAACAGTTTGAAATATTGATTACCAATATTAATAATGTCAGTGACACTGCTGCCTCATGTTGTAATATATCGAAAGTTTTCTCGTAGTCTTAGTGGGAAATCAAGAGTATTGTAATTTAATATAATTTAATATCACTTTTTTCAGGTCGAAGCATACGACCCCGATATACCAGACCGCAATGCTCCACAGAACATAGTATACTCTTTAGTAAACCAGAAACAGAAAAACTACTTGGAAGTGGACAATGATGGCTGCTTACGATTGACCAAGCCCTTGGACCGTGACTCGCCTTCAGGTACAACCACTAAAGCCCTTTTAAAAAAAGATGATGCAAGAACTTAGTGTACTGAGCTAAATTAATCAAATAAATGTTCGTTCTGCAAAAAAAATCATAATTTGGATATTTTGTCTCTTCCAAAATAACATAATATGACGTTAAAATCAAAAGCCTTAGGCTGAATCTAGTTTTATATGCCTTTTTTATTAGAGCTCACACAATAGATGAATTAAAAATAATATAATAAAGTGGCTCATCTGCCATGCCTTTCTAATTCCCAATTTTAAGATTTAAGGTCTTTTTGGACTTATCATTAAAGGCACGTTGATATGTGAATTTTGGACTTGTTTTGTGCGTTTGTTATATATCGCCATAATCTGGTGTCAAATTACCAATATTTAACATGGATTCTTCTCCAGGTTTCCCACAATGGCAGATCTTCATCGTGGCAGCTGACCAAGGGGGCAGGTTGGGCACCGAGAGCTTGAGGTCGACGACCGAAGTTATCTTGAACCTGATTGACATCAACGACAATGCTCCCTTCTTGAGTAATGTAAGTACTTAGTATTTAGTTTTTTATATTCTCTTTCGTTATTTGGATGACATGATCTTTCAATTCAGAACAGAGAGACGGAGTAGAATCTAGGTGCTGTAAAACTTTTCTGTTAATGTTTAATCCTAAGAGTATTAGATTAGTTACCAAATTTTGTGATGTAGTCCGTTTAGTTTTTGGCATTCTTTCTTTCGGTTACTTTCGACTAATAGAGTTCCGAGTTTCCGACTCTATCTCACTTAGGTTTTTTTGAGGATTCAGGCGACTGGGACCACTATATAACTGGGACCGCGGTCCCAGTTGCCTGATTAGTTTTTATTTGTTTATTTCGTCAGGCGAGTGGGACCACCCGTAATTTTAACCACAAATCCATTGTTGAAATACAAGATTTAGTACAGTTAGCAGAAAAGGTGTCACAAATAAAACAAAGTTAAATTTTGCAAAGGTAAGTTAGTTTTTGTATTACCTACTATTATATAGTATAACAGTCTTAATTATGTTTTAAAAATCACGTTGGCTCATATGCCTACTTAAAATAACTAGTAATTCTAAGTAAACATTCAACAGAAATCTCCTCAAAACAATAATATAAAAATCAGTCTTAATGTCTCTTAACTTTATACACCATAAAGTAAGTACTCATTACTCCTATTATATATTTATAATAAAGTCAGAAGATGCACATATCGTGGTATAATATTTATTTGCAATGACAATCATCTCCTCATAACAATGTTACTTAGCAACCGAATGTCACTTTTATGACAAATCCATACTGACACAACGCCGCACCGCCTGTCTACTCTCCATCCGTCTTACGAATTTTCGATCTACTCTTTGGTTTTTATGGGCGCCTGGTACTTCAAATAGAAGTTTTGCATCACTTCGCTTTTATTTTACATGAATTTTATTCACCACGCTGCCATTTTAAGATGAAATATTCCGTGTGATTACTCTTCGGTACTTATGGGCGCCTGGTACTTCAAATAGAAGTTTTGCATCACTCGCTTTTATTTCCATGAAACTACTTCGCCATTAGATATTCCGTGTGACTTCTCTTTGGTGTTTCTGGGCGCCTATAACTTCGACGAGCATGGCGAATCAATCTTACTAATCTGTCGCGAGTTTAACATTTTTTCCCCATATAAAAAGTGTAGTCAGAAGTTTTCACTTCAAAAATACTTGACCGTAATACTAAATAAAATAAAATCCTGAGTTATAACTTGATTTTTCTGTTAACTGTACATTAAAGGAAATTAGGTATATGGTCCCAGTCGACCGATTCAAAAATGTTATCAGGTAACTGGGACCGCGGTCCCAGTTTTATTTGGTCCCAGTCGCCTGAATCCTCGTTTTTTTCCGATAAAACCGAAGTGCTGCAAAAGTCGTCTAAAAAAGTTTATATGCGAGTGACTAAGGTTAGGTACTGTTACTACTGCATTTGCAGTAAACCGCAGCTAAAACCTTATTTGACGATTCAGGGGAAAAATGATTAGGATGAGTTGGGATAGACTCCTACAAAGGCAGATGATAGGAAAGCGACACATCTTTTAAAGACGATTATGGATAAAAATTTACTGAAAAATGTTAGCATAGTTCAAGAAATCAACGTTTAAGAGTTTCTACACGTGACTCTTAAAAGCTTTATCAGTTTATATAAAAGGTGTCATGTTAATAATAAATTATTTCCTTCATATTTCATACAATTTAATCCCACTTTTCGTCATAAAGAATACAGTCCCCACTTATATTGTGTTGAATGACACAAAATAAAAATAATAGTGTGTCGAAAACGGAGCGCTTCCTACCCTCTTCAAAGGGATTTTCTGTGACAGACAGACACGTAATATAAAGTGATGCTTTAAATTTACATATAGTTGCGAGTTACGTTACGTTAGTTTGATTTATAGATATTTGAAGGCTTTGTTTGTATCGTACGAGACATATTTCGAGGTGACAAGGTAATCATAGTGGAATTTGAACGTAGATTCCACGGAAATACACATTACCTGGATTAAGGGGCGTGTTTGACAAAGGAAAATTAATATTATGGATTACTTATGAACATATTATTAACAAATACTTGTTAGATGTGTTCATTGTTATTAACAGTAATGCTTTAAATTAGTTTGTAGAGGAACTATCGACCTTGTATGACTTGGTAATAGTTCACAAATTAAGCTTCTATTGACATTTATTGTACTAAAGTAACTTTCAAGTTTTATTTTGGTTTTCTCGATATTGCAATATTCTAAAGCTATTACTCTGTAACATTGAAAAAATGATTGCAGTGCATAAATATTTGAAGCTTACCAAAGAACATATTGATCTGTTTTGACCTAATGTATATGAAGTGTCGATTAAATCAATTTGGTAACTAGAACTCTATGAGTATAATCCTTAATTGTAACCTCGAAAAGTACAGATATCGATAATGTAATAACAGCGCCAATCCTGACAAGAGACCGTCGTTCCCGAACAACACTTCGATCCCCAATGAATAAACGCTGACAAACCCTGGCTTAGGAGCGAGTTTGGTCAGATAACTTGTCTTAATCCCACTTTTTGGGGTTCCTTACGCGTTTGATGAAAACATTTTTCTTGGCCTAACTATAATATATACCTAAATTAATACATAAAAATGTCTCTTATAAAACCTATAAATAAAAGATAACCTGTAAAAATAGTTGTAAAAGCGTAAATAAATAAATAAAAATACAATAAAATAAATAATTTTCTTATTTACATACTTTAAGGAATATTTAATTGAACACAAAATGTTCATAGCTATAATAGTGTTGTTTTGCTTTCTTTGCTGTTTATTTAAGAAGAAGGTCCTACGAATCTTAAGATATTAATTAATTTAATTATCAATAGGCTCCCGGATTTGCTTTAATATTATGTTGCCGTTTCAATAAATGTTATTGAAAAATAAAATAAAGCTAATTAGCCAAAACAATACACAAAGTTATACAGTTAACTTTTTAGGAACTTTACTTTGAATACTTCTTGATAATGTGATCAATTAAAATCGTTTAATTGATTATTAATATTGATTTATGTAGAAGAATCATTAGGTCTTTCTGCATAAATGCTGTGTTTGCTAAAAAGACAAAAACATGTTATAGAGAACCCTAAATCTTTTAGTCAAATTCCCCTTCGCCGTGTTTTAAGTGAGAGGCATTTGCTACAGCGAACTTGAGTTAGGCAGGAATGTAGCAGGGTCATCGCTTTATAAAAAGACGTAACGAGGAAAATCCTGGAAATTTTCTCGAGGGAAAGAAGTATTTAATGTTCTTTAGGAACAGGAATTCTCACAGCCAGCAAAGTTAGGGATCAAAGTTAAGGGTGACCTGTTACAGCTTTCTTTTGAGATGTTTTATTAGCGTTCTAGAATTTAAGATTTTACATTATACTAATATCTGAACAGAATGGAATACGTTTTCCTTATCTTGTTAATATTTTCTATACCATCAAGTGACTTCCGGGTCTGTCTGCCAACTGTGTCACAAGTTTTATACAACCCTAGCTCAAAACCCTAGCGCATTTGAAAACGGAAAACCGAATTGGAAATAAGCCTGTCGTTGTAGAGACGTAACTGAGTTGTCCATGTTTCTGACAATCATGGACTGATGGCCTTGCGAGCTAAGGAAATTAGCTTTCTATGCCAACTGGGAAGGTTCTGGTGACGGTTCACCAAGTTTTATATAAAAATAACGTTAAAAACTCATCAGAATCTTTTTGACAACTAAATATACCTTTTTTATGAAATACTTGTAGCAAGAATAAATTGCTGTGACACCTAATGGTAATATTACTGCCCATTGATACCTGCGACTAAGTTCTCAGACGTGTGGACCCCCATGTAGAAAGTAATATGTGCAGAGCAAGCAAAGTGGAAAGTGTCGTCTTCCAGCACTCTCACTTGTCAAATGCAATAGGAAAGCTAACCTACTCACACGCTAGTCTTCGGTGGTAAATTCCCGGTCGAGGCGGCCTATTTCGGATTATTCCCGCCTGCTCCCACCAAATCTGCCACCAGTAGGGGAAGTAAAAACTTTTTAGTCCGTCTGGCCCTAGTGGGGCCAGTCGGACTAAAAAAAAAAGTTTTTTTTTCAGGGGCAGGCGGGATAAGCCCCTATTTCGACTGACAGACAGAAACTAACTGCAGCATGGCCCTACTACGGCAGGAATCGAACCCACGAGTTCTGTTGTAACAGCCGACTTTTTAACCATCACAAATCGTTCGGCAAATAATTCAGATAACACTTAATAAGTACACTTAATAAATCTTGAAAAATGTTGGACAGGATTGCCATTCGTATATTTCCAAACGGAGGTATGAAATCCGACCGGAATCGATAAGAAAATTAGCATGAAAAATGGACGACCGTTTCACAGCTCCAGTATATACTCATAGTATCACTGATTGCTCTTAATCATGGAACTTGAGGATTTAAGTCCCTGACAGAAAACCAATGTCTATGTACAGAAAAACTCACAGAGATATTTATACCTAATAGTACCTAGGCCGCCACCGCGGTTTCACCCGCGCGTAATTTCTTGTTCAAATATCCCCACTTCCCCCCACATTTCGGGGATCAAAATTACCCTATGTCACCCGGGGATTGTGTTGCTTTCCAACAGTGCAAGAATTTTCGAAATCGGTTAAGTAGTTTCGGAGACTATTTAATACAAACAAACAAACACACAAACAAATCTTTCCTCTTTATAATATTAGTATATACAGTCGTGGTCAACTAATTAGGGACACTCTATCACTTAAACATAAGATCGTACTTTCAGTGCGAAAAAAATATTCTACGAGGCTTTGAAGCTTGTACCTATTGATAACAAGTAATTTGACTAGTATTCTGAATATTTCAGGGTCAGGAAAGAAAATAGCAAGTGCCAATCAATTTTTTTTTAATGAAAAAATCATTGCCGCTTTGACACAATTGAATTAGGGATGGACAACTAATTAGGGACACGTAAAACTTTAACTGTAAATATGAATAAGCTGGTAATTATTTAAGTATTTATTACATAAAAAGTCTTCATTCATAAAAATAGAATACAAAACATATCATTAAACGTATTTTTTATAATGAGTATGGTTGTCTTTATTAGCTATAACCATTTGACATCGGCGCGGCATCGAAGCAATCAGATTATTACAGGTGTCTAAAGAAATATTATTCCAAATACCTTAAATTAATGTCCCGTAAAGCTGACTTTTACTGGCAGTATGTTGAGCTGCAACTGTTTTCTTCGCTTTGTACCATAAGTGCTGTATTGGGTTTGGGTCTGGGCTGCTTGCGGGCCAATCTAGTACCGTCACTGACTATTGCGCTAGGCACGATTTCACAGAGTACGCGGTATGTTTTCCGTAGTTTTCGTGTTTAAACCGTCCATTAGACTGGTAAGACTTCTTCAGCATACTATAGCATCGTTTCCTTCAATATTCAATCCATTGGAATTGATCAAGTTTACTTTCAATTATTTTTATAGATCCTACTCCATGTCCAAAAAAAACAGCCCGTTGGCGTTTGCAAGAAAGTATGGACATTGAACTGTTGCTCAATGGAGAATATCGCGGTTTTCTGACGAGACCAGCATAAATCTTATTTCATTCGATGGCAGACAATACAGACAATACGTGCAATGACTTATAAAGTTCGAAATTAATCCAAAGTACACGAAAAAGTAAGTGAAACATGGAGGCGACAATATTCAATTCTGGGGCTGTTTTTCTAGACATAGAGTGGGGCCTATAAAAATAATTGAAAGTAAACTTGATCAATTCCAATGCAAAGGAATATTGAAGGAAACGATGCTATAGTATGCTGAAGAAGTCTTACCAGTCTATTGGACGGTTTAAACAGGACGACGACCAAAACATATCGCGCACTCTGTTAAATTGTGCCTAGCGCAACAGTCAGTGTTGGTAGTAGAATGGCCCGCAAACAGCCCAGACCTAAACCCGATAGAGCACTTATGGTATGAAGCGAAGAAGAAAGTGCAGCTCAACGTACTGGCACTAAAAATAAGCTTTACGGGACATTTCAAGGTGTTTGGAATAATATTTCGTTGGAAACGTGTAATAATTTGATTGCATTGATGCTGCGTTGATGTCAAATGGTTATAACCAACAAAAACAACCATACTGGGTATTAAAAATACGTTTAATGATTTGTTTTTTATTCTATTTTGATTATTGAAAACTTTTTATGTCCTAAACACTTAAATAATTAACATTTATTTATATTTACAGTTAAAAATTTACGTGTCCCTAATTAGTTGTCCATCCATAAAGTCAATGATGTGTAAGTGACAAGGATTTATTTATTTAAATAATATTGATCTCAACTAGCTATTAGCTTCCCTGGCCTTTAAATATTTGAAATACTAGCCAAATTACTTGTTATGAATTACTAATAAGCTTCAAAGCCCCATAGAGATTTCTTTTTCGGACTTGAGGGACGATCTTGTGTTTTAGTCATATAGCGTCCCTAATTAGTTGACCACGACTGTATGTCTTTCCTAGGTGTAGTGTAGTCTATATCAGTACCAAAATGAATTTAATACGGTTCAGTAGTTTAGGCGTCAGAGCGTAACAGACAGATATACCGACATAAGTAACTTTCACATTAACAGTGTTAGTATAGAGACTAGTATTATTTTTTAATTTATAATGGACAAAACCACGGGTAAAGGAAAGCTCTGTACAACTTTGAAGGGTCCTTAAGAGCGACCCAAAACGGAATTTATAGGCCTCCTGAGACGACTCATTAGACACTTTAAACTTTAAAGCTTGTTTACGTTGTTCAGCTGTTACTTTATCAGGCATTTTTTATTCTAATAGACTTTAAGATTTTATGTTCACTTGGTTGGAATGGAAGGTCTTCAGGGAGTTTATTTTTTACAAGTGTCGCCTCCGCAGATTCACCTGCGCGTAATTTCTATTTTCAAATAATGTGGGGGGAAGGGGGGACCCTTCCCCCCACATTTCCGGGATAAAAATTACTCTATGTAACCCGGGGATAGTGTGGCTTTCCAACAGTATAAAAATAATTTTTCAATTCGGTTCAGTAGTTTCAGAGCCTATTCAATAAAAACAAACAAAAAATCAAATCATTTCTCTTTGAAATATTATGAGTAGTATAGATGAAAGAGAGAGATAAACGAGCAGGTGTGACACCTAATAATAAGTGATTACAACAGCCCATTTACACTTGCCACTAGGGTCTCAGAACCACCTTTCGCATTTTAGAAAAAAATTGACATTTTGATTCATGCATTTCAGTACCGTCCAAAAACCGAACCGTCCGATGTTGGTCGGTCTGTGATTTATCACATAACAAAAGTAGAACCGTAGGTGAAAAATACAATTTAATTAAGCAATCTATTAAAAAAAAGAAACAAAAAAAACTACCTAAAAAACTGAAAAGCAAAAAATAATTTTAATAAGACATTCATCAAATGCGCTTATTGTCTAAGCCTATTAATTAAATTGTATTTTACGTGCTAGGTAGGTACCTACTAATCTGTTTGAAGTCGGTGCCAAGCCAAATAGTAGGTACCCAGATTACGTACCTACGTCCGCGGATTAATTAAGTAACCCTTTATAATACATAATATTATTATATATCATTTTTTATTACCTTTGGCTTGGCACCGACTTCAAACAGATTAGTAGGTACCTACCTAGCACGTAAAATACAATTTAATTAATAGGCTTAGACAATAAGCGCATTTGATGAATGTCTTATTAAAATTATTTTTTGCTTTTCAGTTTTTTAGGTAGTTTTTTTTGTTTCTTTTTTTTTGAAGTCGGTTTAATTTTTTTAAAAAAAAGTTTGTTTATTTTTCTATTTTTAGTGTGAATAACACGTAGGTAGTGAGTAAAACTCTTTCATAATAATGATAGCGAAAATACGAGTAGAATTGTATTATTTGATAATAATATTAGGTATTCATTAATTGTTCAGCACCATGGGTAGGAGGAGAATGCGTTTATGCACCATAACCGCAGGCTAGCTAGACCCGCGGCCGTGTGTGGGACTCGAGACCGAAGCGTCCGCTACCCACTACACTCCCCCGGTTTCTCCTTCACACCCGATTAGGACGAGCCGGTGCTAACCTTATTGGCTAGTGACCAGCCCATCCCCGGGTAATCATCAGCTTAGCTGCAAAAGTACATGAAATACAACTAACGTTCCACATATTCCTACAACACTGAAAGAATTATCCCCTAACTCCTAACCGTTAAGGAGTTGTACTTTCCATCATCACCTTAGCTGCAAAAGTACATGAAATACAACTAACGGTCCACATATTCCTACAATACTGAAAGAATTATCCCCTAACTCCTAACCGTTAAGGAGTTGTACCTTCCATCATCAGCTCATCAACATAAAATGATGTCTATCGGATGCAAAAACTTGAATGGCTTCAGAAAAAACAAGTAACGCGTAGGCGCAGCCTATAAAATTTGAGGTTTTCCCTTGATTTTTCCGGGATCCCATCATCAGATCCTGACATGGTGACAATGGGACCACCTCGGAACTATGCACTTTCAAATAAAAAAAGAATTATTTAAATCGGTCCACAATTGACGGAGCAATCGACGGACATACATAAAAAAAAAAAAAAAAAATACGTACAGTCGAACATATATAACCTCCTCCTTTTTTGAAGTCGGTTAAAAATAAAACCAACAACATTAAATTCCAAGTTAAAGCATACTTTATTCAGTGGCTTTTCCGTTCCTAAGAGGTATTAACTGGTTTAATCCGGACTTATCCAGCTTAAGTATAATAATAAACATAAGTCCACAGTACGACTGAAGCGAACCTCCTGAAGATTATGTTAAGAACTGGCATGGCATGTCTTCAAAACATATCCTACTAATCCTACTAATATTATAAATGTGAAAGTCTGGATGTTTGGATGTTTAGTTAGATGTTTGTTTGTTCCTCAATCACACCTAAACGGCTGAACGGATTTAAATGAAATTTAGCACACGTATAGTTTCTAACCCGGATTAGGACATAGGCTATAAAATTCCTACGGGGAACGTCTCATTCCCGCGGGAATAACAATATTCAAACTGCTGAACCAATTTGAATAATTCTTTCACTGTTGGAAAGTTACACTATCCTTGGGTGACATAGGGTACTTTTGATGCCGGAAATGTGGGGGAAGGGGGTGATATTTGAAAAAAGAGATTACGCGCGGGTGAAACCGCGGGCGGAAGGCTAGTATCAAATATGTAAAGAACATTGTCATATTGTATGATGTATTTACGATGTAAATGAGAGTGATAGAGCGTCGTTTTTATGTATTTAAACTATGCCAGCTCTTGACCCAGAGTTGCCTTATGTTAAACAACTATGCGGTCTACGATGAAGCGCGCTTGCTTAGGAAAAGCCCGTTGAATCAGGCCTTATAGAGACCCAATGCGGCAGATTTTACCTGTAAAGATAATAGAATAGCTAGCCAGTCATGTTGGTGTGATGTCATCCAGTGTTTATTTACAACTAGCCTATCGCCCGCGGCTTCGCCCGCGTGAACTATAGGACGTTATCCCGCGGGAATATCTTTATAAATGGTAGCCTATGGGTTATTCTGATGTTTAAGCTATGTTCATTAAATTCCTTTCAGTAGTTTTTACGTGAAAGAATAATAAACATCCATCTATCCATAATTTACCAACTTTCGCGTCTATTAGAACTTAGACTTTTTTCATGACAACATTAATGTGAATTAAACTAACTTACAAAACTACTGAAACATTAAGACGTTAACAATAAAAAAAAAACGTCTTTTTATACTCGGCCAACCTCGCATTCTCAGGTGGAAAACGCTCCCCACAAAAAAGGTCTACTTCTGATGACTCTATAGGAATTTATCGATAGCAATTCTTTTAAAATGGTCCATAAAGACCTCCGAATGAGCCTTACAAGGGATCCTGTACCTTAACGATTGGTGGTAAAAGGTAAATTGAAACTGAAATTAATGACTGTCAATAAAAGTAGGGGGAACATTGACGTTAATTTGACTTGGATGTCTTAAGTGCTTTATTTTTTTTCGTAAACAAATAACGCCTTGTTGGTATAGTGGTTGAATACCTGGTCGTGATCTCGCCGGGGCCGAGGTTCTGAGTTCAAATCCCGGGTAGGGCTAAAAGTTGGGTTGTATTTTTTGAGTACAGCTGATGTTGTCGTTGCCAATTGGCATTTGGCAAGTGTGGTGAATAAGCATGTACTTATCTTTATAACGATGACTTCAATGTTGAAGATCTTTGTCTTGCAGTAGGACATTAACCAAAGTAGGAATATTACTTTTAACTTGAATTCGAATCCAACACTGCAAAAGCACTACTGAAGACTAATTTCAACAATTAACCAACTACCCAGTTCATATGGTAGTGCACAGTAACACCTTTTTGTGGTTCCCGAGGGAAGGCATGTTAATTCTACAAACTTCTCGACTCCGGACTATAACCTAGATGCTAACAGCATAACATAACACTACTTGTTTACTAGAATTGACTGGCCCCTGTGGTGTAGTGGCTAAAAGGTCGCACTTTTTAAGGTATATATCTCTGGATATATATATCTCTGGACATTATTCACACAGCGCCATCTAGCCCCAAACTAAGCATTAGCTTGTGCTATGGGTGCTAGACAACGGATAAACATTACTTATATACTTTTTTTTTTGTAAATACATACATATTATACATAGAAACACCCAGACCGACACAAACAGACATGTTCATGCACACAAATGTTTGTACCGTGCGGGGATCGAACCCGCGACCCTTGGTGTATGTAATAGGCGACTTCTCGACCATTACACCAAATGGCTCGTCAAAGGTGAGTATAGACTACAACATTTCCTCGAGCGTTTTGGTGTAATGTAACATTCCTGCGAATGCTCGGCGTTGTGTTACGGGTAAATGCTTACAGCGTGCATTTACCCGTAACATTTCGTTGTACCTGCGTTCATTCTTCTTTGACATGTTCGTCCCTCTACCTCCGCGTCACCCCGCACCCGCGCATCGCCCGCGTTCGTGCAAAGGCTCGACGAAATGTTGGTTGTAATGCTCGCGTTGGTTTTTAAAAAGGCTGTAACAAAATGGCGAATGCTCGATGTTCTGATACAAGTAAATGTTGTAGTCTATACTCACCTTAAAGCGATAGATAGCTCCCGATTACCGATTACACACTTAATAAAGTGTTACCACACTGCAGGTACCTCTGATTTTCGAACCATTAATTTAAAGTATTGTGGCTTTCACATAAATATTGCCAGGATACAGCCATTAGACCGTAGTCGAAAGACTTGGAGGAAGATCTTCCATTTTTAAGAAGAAACATTAGATCTTCTAAAGATATCTAACAGTTTGTTTACTGTGTACACTTGCACTCATTGCCATTGTCAGTGTTCCTTATAAATTATCTGTCAGATATGTGAGGCTTATTTATTTACTAACGGCCGCCCGCGGTTTCACCCGTGTGGTTCCCGTTCCCGTAGGAATTGATCAAAATCCTTTCTTAGCGGATGCCTACGTCATAACATATACCTGCATGCCAAAATTCAGCCCGATCCGTCGAGCGGTTTGGGCTGTGCGTTGATAGATATCTATGTCAGTCAGTCACTTTTGTTTAAAAAACAGCACATTCATTATCTGACAGATTAATTATAATGAAGTTGTCTAGCAGTGGTAAAACCGGCTCTTAGCCATGTGTTAGTAGAGAGAAACACAGGAAAATAACATACAAAATATGTAAACATTACAATGGTCTTACCAGGAATCTTCGATTACATTGAAAGTCGGGTTATTGTGAGCGATCAAGAATGGCCGAATGCGTGAATAGTAAGAAGGTGGCGTAACGAACGCACAAAAGCATGAATATATGAAAGCCTAAATAAAGAGCGGGTACCATTTTGGGAAAGCGGATTTACAGAGACCGATTTTATGGTTGCACTATCTGTTGAAGTTATTTAACTATTATATTTTGACCGTTTAGGTAGGATGATTGAAAAATCGGTTTTTACACGAGATCGCGGGTTCGATCGATCAATATTTGTATCGGTAATAATCGGTCTTCGTTTTTCGGTGTGTGTCATATGTATTTATACATATGTAGAAATATACATATCTGATGAATTTCTACAACCAATTTTTTGCTGCATGTTCATCCTGACCAGGTATTGAACCTGAAATCATTGCTTTATAAACCAAAAAAAAATGTACGCTCTGTCTGTCACTTTACAAAGTTATAACACAATGTTTTGGTTTATATAATAAATACTTTAAAAACTATAAGACGTTGTACGAGTATACAATAATGCTTGTATTTAAATAAATAAAATTGTTTTACTAATCAATAAAATTTGTTTGCCCGTCCGGTGTAAACTGTCAACATCGTCGCATGTAAACGCCGCTCCCTCGTGCTCCAAGGACAATAGGTCCCAATGGCCCAGTTCCAGCGTTAGGCCACACAATTAACTACGCCATGTATCAAACTCGGTGAGGCCCTCAACAATCATATAACGAGCCGAGCCGTGTTTGATAACTGACTGCTACAAATAGCTGTGACTATAACATGTTTAAACTAGGCCAATATCTAAATATAATATATAAATATAAATATATCTGGACATTATTCACACAGCGCCATCTAACCCCAAACTAAGCATTAGCTTGTGCTATGGGTGCTAGACAACGGATAAACATTCCTTATAATTTCTTTTTGTAAATACATACATATTATACATAGAAACACCCAGACCGATACAAACAGACATGTTCATGCACACAAATGTTTGTACCGTGCGGGGATCGAACCCGCGACCTCTAGTGTAATAGCCGACTTCTCGACCATTACACCAAATGGCTCGTCATCTATATAAACAAACGTACCAACCGAATTTAGAATCTCCATTTTTAAAGTTGGTCAAAAATAAATTGATAGAGTTGATAGACGGGCACGCAGTCCACCTGATGATAAGCGGCCACTTTGGCCTATTCCATTGAATGATGCTCTCTCTCTCTCTCTTCTCTCACTGTGCTGTCAAAATGTAGGCTCCTCTGATTTCCGAGTCTTTCATTTTAAGTGTGACACAGCCAGAACTGTAATGGCGGCAGAATTCACGTGTGGAGATGGAGGCTATCAAGTTGTACTCTAAAGAAGTCCTACCAGTAACTAGACTAGCTACTTAGTCGGACTTTACAAGGCGGAAATCGGACCCGCATTTTCCGAATTTTAGAACAAGAGGTATAGCATAGTATCTTCTACTTAATTGAATATCTCCACTTCACAAAAGAACACAGTAAAATAGCATTTCATAACTGTTGTACTGTCTTCAGTGCTGAGTCATAAATAACCTGCCAGGTTTAAACATACTATATCCCTTGAAAACGGCGACGCGTGAGTGATGCCTCAGTCCTGGTGTTACTAGTGTCCATGCTAACCATCAGGCGGGACAAAGCTTGGCCGCCACCCTCTTGGCATAAAAACGTATAAAAAATATTACGTCCAAAATATTTGCCCCAATATTGGCCCACGTTGGTAAAGCAGGAATTCTTTAATATTCGTTATGTGTATATTTTCAACTCGCTGAGTAAGTTATTCGTGTAATGAAAGAGATGTTCAATCGTGCGACAATGTTTTATTGCCAGGGAGGCTTTTTAGGTAATACTTTATTTATACGCTTCTATAGACATATAGTCCAGTCAACGAAGCCTTAACTTTGCCATTTTAGAGGAAAAGCTGAAACCGGTGCCAAAAATTTTCTTAATGACCCCGTAATAACATACAAAAAATGCAGGGTCGTGAGTCACCGGGGTCATACGAAAAAAAAATGGAAAAGGGTGAAAAAATGACTTTTTCCCAAAAATCTCGATAACTGAGAAAAAGTTTTAGACAAAAGTTGTAGAGAATTACTTTGTCTACAGAAAAGATTAGTATCAATTACGCGTATCGCGCACCGTTTGCTAGAAAATCGAGTACAAAGTGCACATATTGATGTAGAACCAAATTAATAAAAATAAGACGGAAATCACTTTGGGGATATCGTAGAATGCATAAAAATAATTTTTAATTGAAAAATTTGTAAAAATTCTATTTAAACGAAAAACATTGTTTGTGCGAATTTTCGCACTTTGTACGCGATTTCCTAGGAAACGGTGCGCGATACGCGCAAATTGATAAGAACATTTTTGGTAGACAAAGTAATTTTCTACGACTTTTGTCTGAAACTTTTTCTAATTTTTCTGTTAGTTTTCGAGATTTTTAGGAAAAATACATTTTTTCACCCTTTTCCATTTTTTTTTCGTATGACCCCGGTGACTCCTGACCCTGCATTTTTTGTATGTTATTACAGAGTCATTAACGAAAATTTTGGCACCGGTTTCAGCTTTTCCTCTAAAATGGCAAAGTTAAGGCTTCGTTGACTGGACTAATAAGGTTGTTTATGCCTGTGATTTAATGGGCCGTTAAACTGACTTATAATGACTGTGATGACCGATATACATTACTGGAATTAGATTTTTAGGAGCAATCATATTACAAACATGTAATCAAAATAATTTAAGCAATGACATTCTATACTGAAGAATATGACATTTTGACTAAATATTAAATGATAAAAATATTTTCTCTTGCCTGATGTCGTTATCTTTCGGTCTACTTATCATCAAATAAGTATTAATAAATAAATAAAATTAATATACTCCAAAGTAGCAGCACTTGTGTTATGGGTATTGGATATAAATAAACATCCGGACAAAAGACAAACACAAAATGTTCATCACATTAATGTTTTCCCTCGGTGGTATTCAAACCCACGACCCCTTGCACAAAGCAGGGTCACTAATAAATGCGCCATCGGGCCAGTAAATAGCTTTGACGGACAAAACCTCTCACTTCTCACTACCAACCATTGTTTTTAGTGAAATTTCTGGATATATGAGACCTAATAACTGTCGTCTCGGTGTAGCGGGCGCAGGGCGGTGCCAGACAGTAACTGCTAAGTTACTGTTTGGCACTGAACTGTCTAAGGGCAGACGTGGCGCTTACCATAAGGTGTGCGTTCTGCTCGTCTTGTAAACATTGCAATAAAAAAAAACAGACCCTAGCCAGGATTTGAGCTTACGTCCACTAAATCTGTTCTAATAATTGTTCTACTAAACTTATACAAACTTACTGCGTGCACAATAAAGTCTAAAGTTACAAGAAATGTTATTACCTAGTAACAGCGGTACTTTACAAAAGTCAAATAAATGTGGTTCGTTCCACAATTTCAACATGACCTTTGGATTAAACTTCAGCTATTGTGGCGGCTTTCTATGTTTATATTTGTGTTGATCAACATGAGTAAGGTCTATTATTTCGTGTGTTGCCTTAAGCGACACTTAATTTTACTTGCATTTACACGAATATACTACTAATCGTCTACGAATAAACGAATAGAATGTTGTCTAATACTAGCTCAAACACAAATCAAATAATAAATGGATTTTGGACAATACCACATATTATGTACATTGATCTGACCCCATAGTACGTAATTCAAACCATAAAAAATTGCTTTTAACCACTCAACGCCGAACCGGCACTCGGGTGCCGCATAACAATAGATTTTCTATTGTGTCTAGTAATCCGGGGCTAGAAGGATTAATGAAATAATATTAGCTGAAGTTTGGTTATTTAAAAACAATTCCCAAAAATTCCGCCGGCTTCTCCTTTCCGTCTGATTGGTTCCAGCCTTTGGGCTATTCAGCCCAATGATATTATAATAAAAAAGACGTAGATAGGTTATGTCAGTTGAAGCGAAGTCAAAAATTGTCCACGGCGTACATAAAGACCGACAAACTTATCTGTTCCGGTGGCGGCGTCGCTACTGTCTTTTAGTACTGACATTAAATATCGTTTTTGCATTGCAAAAACTGACATTTCCAATTTTGGCCACCGGAACAGATAAGTTTGTCGGTCTGTCAATGCTTTCGCTCAGGTTTGCTACAAGTTTTCGGGTGCCATTTTTTTAGCACAAGTAACCTATCATCTCTTTTTTATTATAACATCATTGATTCAGCCCTTCTGGTTAGACGTCCCGCAATGACTAGTAGGCTAGGCTGTAATTGTCTATCATTTGGTCTGTATTCCAATCTGCAAGTTGTAAACAAAAAATATTCACAACTGTTATCTTATTCCTACTTATCGTACGTTTCCTGAGATATTAGCATAAAATTTCAAAGATATCGTTCGTATCGTCTTGGGTAAACCCGTTGTCAATTTTTCATGCAAATAAGCTGCGTATGGTAGGGTTACTATTGGGAGAGAAAATCCGGTTCAAACTAGATTTTTCTGTGGACGTGTTTTGGTGGTATGGTTGTCTACTATGGAAAAATATATATTTAAACTGGGATGAATTTTTTGATGAGGAATCGATACTCAGCAAAAGAACTAGCCGAGGCCTAAATGCCTTATTTTCATTGCAATAAAGAACTATTAGTGCACTACATTTGAAATAAAGGCTTGGAGATCATAGAAGCTAAGTGCTTATAGAGTTCATAAGTTCATGGGTGCCGAAATGGGAAGGTGCCGAAACTAAACTAAACCTTCTAAGCTTAGTGCCTCTTTTAATAGAATAAGGTCGTAATAGCCGCTTACCATCAAGTGGGAGTGCCTGCCAACATACGAGTATCTAGCATTAAAAATGGTTCTTTAACAAATGGATTGCCTTAATAACAAAAAACCTTGGACATTTTTCACACAGCGCCTTTTAGCCCAAGTTAAAAGCATAGCTTGTGCTTTGCTTGCTACATGACGGATATACTTTGTGAATACATTATGTTCTGTCAGTTGAATCAGAAGTCGGGGTGATTTCCAAAGTTACTTGGTTGACTGTTTGTGTAATTGGCCAGGTACGATTGTGAAACACTTCAAAAATAGTATAAATATTTATTTTCTTGAGACAACCCTATACATGGGTGTTCGGTTTCTTATTTTAGTGGTATCCCACGGTTCGGGGCGATTCGGGCACGGCTTAATTTCCATTCAGCGAGTGGCTCGTCTTTCAGGTAGCTTGCAAACAACGTACAACCAGATAAATTATTTTGTTATTTGTTTTGTAGTAATACAATATTCAGTACGGAATTTTAGAAGCCAAAAAATTTGTTATTATTTATAATGTAACTGACAAATTCAGTTGATTATACCTCTTTTAAGAAAGAAGTGGCAAATGAGCCCGAAATGGTATAATATGATCTGACCACTACCGCCTATGGACATCTGCGATTGAATGTCAAATGCTTGTCTTTAAGAAAATAATATGGAGGAAAGGGGAATAAGGAAGAAGTTTGAGCCTCGGGGATTCTCACTCACTACTACTACTATTCATACTACTAATATTACTACTACTACCCTTATGTAATTCAGATTTCAGTAGGACATGCTCTACGTCTAAAAATAAATAAATATTTTTGGACTGTACTTTTTTTCATTGTAGGTCATGACCAATATTCCCGTCTTCTGTTTAGACTATTGTCATGCACATTATGTATAGAGAAGGACCACAACCAGATCCATCCCAAGAGATATATTAAGATTCCCAGTTCCTATCTTAAGGCTGCTTTATATTTAACCCCTTTGTACCCAAACTAAGCTCCAGCGGGTGGGGTTTATGGCCGGAATATTAGATTAACCGCAGGCAACCCCATTACGCTATAAGTGGACACCATAAGATACATCCTGTTGACGTAGTGCTATGTGAGCAAACAAGAATTTGTGGCTATTTTGACTGTATATAAACTATAAATATAGATAAACGGAACGATACATAACAGCAACTATACGTAAACGCAATCAAACAAATTAGTAGTTAAAATCAAAAGTAATCATTATTTTTATTTATTTAGTCTTCAGAGATACACTTATGAATTCCTTATTATTATCAAGGTTACAATTATATCGATTTTTACCAAGTCATATAGTTTTCTGCATCAAAGACCGAAAAAAATAATATTGCAATCATGTAGCTCGATTTCGTGTAGATCTGTTATTTTTTATCTCTAATAATCAGACAAATATACTTATATGACCTACTATCGAATTTTGGGATAGGAATATAACCTGTCCGAAACCAGATCAGTTGTAGAATCAACGGCTTTACGTGTATTCGTATATGCTTTCCGAGGCAGGTGTTGACACCTAACTTCAAGTAAAGGTGAACGCACATTTACCACGCCTTTTCCAAGCAGTGGGACATTAGTAGGCTAAATACTATTTTTTCTTGTTCAACAGACGGAGCCGATAATCTGGTACGAGAATGAACCTCCAGGTCAAGTGGTGGTGCTCACAGCCAAAGACAACGATTCTGATGAGAACGGTCCTCCATTCGAGTTCGCGTTGAATGAATCTGCGTCTTTCGAGATCAGAACAAAATTCCACATACAAGGTAAGGGAGTTGATATGTTTTTTAAATAGATATATTTGTGATAAGATACTCCGGTGAAAGTGAATTTAGTTTCAACATATTCCGATAGAAAGTGCAATTCAGCACTATCAAAACTTTTTCGAAGAGTATTTTTTACCAAAGTGCGTCAGGGCCTTTAAAATAATAATATAACATTTTGTACCTACTGATTATTGTTAAACCCATTTTTAAATAAGTTAGTTTTGTGTTTAAAATCTGATGTAATAAAATAACAGTTATACATACTCCAATCAATGCTATTATATTCAGACTATGTAAATTCCCAAAGATAAGGGAACAAATTAAATTGTCGGTCCAAAACAAAGTTAAGTTTGTATCGTTTAGATGCTAAGTACTCTAATTGATCGGAATTCGATTACTGGTACAAGCCAAATTCGCTTCGTAGAAAGAGCATTGCTAGAGTTTATTCAATGAAATGATAAAATAGGAGTGTCCAGAAAAGGCGCTTAACTGTTTTATAGGTTATTAAGTCTTTATATAGTAAATAAATATATTTGGACTTTATAAAGTAACTCATCATCGCGGTCTGGTGGTCTAAGTACAGTGCTGTCATTTCGGGGTCCTTGGTTTAATTCCCGGGTCGGGCAAAAATAAATAGTATTTGTGGTAGGTATAGATATCACAATGAAAGAAGGTAATAAGGCCAATGACAAACACAAATGTTTACCCTGAGCAGGATAACCCCAAGAGGGCTGGTCAATAGCCACAAGGATGGCACCGGCTCGTCCCAATCGGGTGTGAAGGGGAAACCGGAGGAGTTTAGTGGGAAGTGGACGCTTTAGTCTCGAGGCCCACACACGGCCGCAGGTTTAGCTAGCCTGCGGTTATGGTGCATAAACGCATTGTCCTCCGAAAAAAAAATGATAACCCCAAGACTCCTGACGCATAGGGAAGGGTCACCCACCACCAAATGCGCTCTCGAAAAATCAATTCAATCAAATACATGAAAGTAACATAAACCAATCAGAATACTACCTCGTTAAAACTTAATTAAAACAACGCGTTCATTAAAATGTATAATCAATTAACACAACCCCGCTATCCGACGGATTTAGATCAGTAATCATGATTGCATATGCACTGGTGGAATGAATCCAGTTGATCTGTTTTAGAAACGAGGGTTTGATTTATAACAGTGTCTACTTTTCGACTGCGGTTTGGTCAGTAATAAAAAAGTTTACTTAAATTACGTAAAATGTAAAGTTAATATAAACTATCTGTTAGTAAGAAAAATATCTTATACTTTGATTTGACTGGCTCGATGGCGCATTTGGTAGTGACCATGCACTATGAGCCAGGCATCGTAAGTTAGAATCGCACCCAGGACAAACATTTGTGCGCTTAAAAATTAGCAAGTGTCCGTAGGCATAAGGTGTCAACAGACATGCTCATTTGCCTCTATTTTACGAAGAATACCACCATAAACAGCTCTGGCTGTGTTCCAGAACTAATACACTTACAATCAAAGGCTCGAAGATCAGAGGAGCCTATTTTTATAGTTTGGTAGTACATTGAGTGACGCTTCTCGCCTAAGTGAAATAGGCCGTATTGGTCGCTTACCACCAGGTGGCGTTTTTAACGTCAAATAATAGTGACTACTTTTGTGTTTCGTCTGGTTTATGAGAATGCCGGAAGCTTAAACCCTTAAAAGCCCAAACACGCATCAGCGATCCCTCGGGTGTTGCAGATGTCCATTGGCGGCGGTTATTACATAGCATAAGGCGACCTAGCTCGTTTGCCACCTCTGACATAAAAAAAAGATGGGTTGTGTGCCTGTCTGTCAACTGATTTAGTATAAAAATACTTGTTTTCTTGCAGGAGACGTCTTGTCGACTCTAGTGACATTTGACCGGGAGCAGCAAAAGGAATACAAGATACCGGTAGCCATCACAGACTCGGGAACCCCTAGGCTGACCGGTGTCTCCATTCTCCGAGTGGTGATAGGCGATAGAAACGACAACCCGATGGCTCCAGGCCACAGCGACATCTTCGTTTATAACTACAAGGTACGTAAAAAAAATTTTAGTATAAATTTTTTTGTTGTGGACGTTTTTTCAAATTGGGTGTGTTTCTGCTGACCAAATACCGAATGGGAACAGGGGGACAGATCGAACATTTTTGTCCGATCTGTCACCCCAAGGGGACAAAGCAGGGTGACAGATCGGAATAATTCTATTATATTTGTCGTATTAACCGGATCCGTGAAAGCGTTAATGTGTTTTCCCTACTTAGATATGCACATCTTTATTACATGATTAAGGACACTTGTCAATCAGGTTTGATCAGGTTTAATATCATAATCTTTTTGCTTATTCTTTATTCTTATAAGCTCTAAATATATTTGGTTTAGATTTTCATGGCATGGTTACACAGCCATTTTACTGTGAAGGTTTCCTCATGATGTTTTCCGTCACCTTCGAGCTATTAGAATCAGCTATTTTAAAAAAACACTCCTACTACAACTTAGAAATTGATTCTTGTATTGTGTTTTATTTAGGTAATAATAATAAAGTACTGTCGGTACCTACTGCGAACTGTAATATAAAAATTCATAATACACCTAGTCTATTGTGGTTTCGCGTGTAATAACAAAGTAAATTAGAGCCCAGTTAATTAACCCGAGAGACATTATCACACATTGGATTAGTTAATTGGTCAACACAAAAACGTTATTAGCTAAAGTCCACCAAAATCATTACTGTTGTGGTGATTGTAGCGACGGTTCTAATTTTTGGTTAAGTCGGCAATTATTGAGCATTGTGTTTTAAATTTTAATTATAGGGTAAGAAGGGCTTTTTATAAGGCTAGGAAAATGCCTTATACAATATCCAACGGCATAGGTACAGACTTCGGGGAGTGTGGGAGTCGAAGCCTGCAAAAGACGGCCCCCATACCCACTAAAAACCTGACGATGGCCATCTGGTGAGCTATGTAGATTGGGAATCCCATTTTTTACTTCAGGGTATTCCCCGTTATCGTAATCTTTCGTCGATGGCGGAGGGTCGAGTCTGGCACTCTCACAAGCTGGAAAGGGCGAAGGTTACCCATTTATTCCTTAAGGCTAGCACCGGCTCGTCCTAATCGGGTGTGAAGGAGAAACCGGGGGAGTTTAGTGGGTAGTGGACGCTTCAGTCTCGAGTCCCACACACGGCCGCGGGTCTAGCTAGCCTGCGGTTATGGTGCATAAACGCATTATCCTCCGAGAAAAAAAAAAAAGGGTGCTCCTACTTTGCCTGATGGAGGTGTCAAGAGAGACATAAGACTCTTTACATCCTTAACACCAACGAAAAGCGGGTATCCGCGCTTTATAAGACCTTCTCTTATCGAGAGGAAATAAAAAATGGCTGGTCACGTCCTTTGCACTCCCAGCAGACACTCTAGCTCCAGTGATGCGGCATTCACTTGACTCCGCGTACTCGACGCGTACGTTAGTGACAAAACAAATGTCTGTAGACTAGATAGATCTTGATTATTATTTTATTAGCATCTAAGAGCACACATGCTTATAAAAACAGGAAACAATTTACTTGCAAGTGAAAATGTTAAAAAATAATCATGATACACCAAACCCTAAAAGCCAATACATAATAAGCATACGTGATACAGCGATGCAGATAGGCCAAAGCTTAGTGATTACACTCAAGCAAAACACAGATTTTCAACCATTTCCTAGAGAGGTAGCGACCGCAAAGATATCGCGGCATCGCCACTAGAGAGAGCCTTAATTCAAACTTGCGTCAGAATTTGATGTATATTAAAGTTATAGGGTGAATCGCGATATACTAAACCCGAAAGGTGTAGTTAAAGACCCCTGATCCCCCAACATACCCATCGCATATTTCCTTTGTGTCATTTCGCCCCGTAAAGGTGCCTTTATCGCCTATTTTCGTGTTAATAGTTTCCCTTCTACCTCCATTTATGACGGTTCAATGCTCTGTATTTTATAAATTTGATGTTGTGAAATCCTACTTTATTTAATTATTGATAATAGCAGTTTTGTTGTCTGTGCTTACTTTGTATCTTTTTTTATCTACGGTTTAAAAAAATAAAAGGTGTTTGCCTATTTTTTGCCTGTCTTATTTAATTGACGGCCTAGCAGGGATATTCTTTGAAAACAAAATTGCACCCTAACTTGTAAAAACGGGCGAGCGAGAAAGCATACTCGTAGTGTGCAATGTGTCCTTCTATACTAGAAAAACTACACGACAATTACATCTTGCGGATAAAAGGCACGTCCACCGTTTGATTGATACTACAGTATAACATTGATCAATTGTATTATCGATTCTATCGATTATATATATAAGAATATAGGAAAATCAGGATCTGACTGGCTTAGCCGATTGTTAAGCGTCCACCACGGCCTATTCCATTAAGGTACACTGAACTGGTTAACTTAACTCAATGTGCTGATACGCTGTAAACTCTTCTGATCTTCGAGCCTTATGCTTAAGTACTTATGTGTATGTGGAAACCGTGTATCTGTTCTGTGGTATGATTCATAAACATGTGCACGTTGTAATAAAAACTTACTTCCTTTCACGCTATCAGACGGAAGTATACTACAATGAACTATACAGTTGGAGGTATTACGTAAGTATTAGTATGTAGTATGACTTTTTTATATTTACTCCAGTTGGTAGAGAACGTAGCCAATTTCGTGGTAAGATCACACAACGAGTAATTGTAGGCTCATCTGATCTTCGAGTCTTTGAGTTTGAGTGTTCTGGCTCCCACATTTATATTTCTGGAACTCAGCTAAAGCTGTCATGGCGGATTTCACCTGTAAGGGAACTTTTGATATAGGTACCATAATAGAAATGTGAGAGGTACCACCGATTGGTTTTCTTCGTTAGGGATAGAGACTCAGACCGCTGAAAGGCGTAGTTCATCCACCAATAGTACTCGTAGCAGCTCTTCCTTTTCTGGTGGTATTTTGGGAGACCAGAGGAGATTTTACGTCAATAAATAGGGAAGGAGTAGCTAGCCTGTTAGTTATTAAGTACCTATCATAAGGCTGTATCCCAAGTAGCGTTTTAGTTTCTACAAATACGAATCGTTGTTTCGAGGCTAACTAAAGGCACACAAATGTAAACTTAGCTATTGGTCAGAATAGCTGAATTTGGCCATCGATGCGACAAAATGCACGAAAGTTGTTTTTTTATTGGAAAGCCGATTTTCGTATTTAAAAAAAAATATAGGTGACACTTTTGTTTAATGTAAAACTGATCTTGAACAATTATTTGTAATTTGTCGTTTATATGCAGCGAAATACCCTGTTCAGTATATAAATTGAATAAACAAATTGAACGCCATTTCAATTCTTCCGGAGTTCCATAAATATGTTTCCTTTACCTTTGTTAGCTTCGTCATTTAATCACTTTCCCGGTCAAATTGTACTAGATGGTATAACAAGTTTGTAACTTGTTTAGCAGATTTCGTTGACTTGAATGTCGTAATTACATTTAAGAAGTTTCCAGTAGAAGTACCCAGCCTTATGCGTATTGAAGATGTTTTAGGGGCGATTAATTTTCATATTGGATTATCTTTTGTTCGTTGCGGGAACTGTAATTGGCTTTCCGGTATTATTCAAATTTAATTTGGTTTCGATTGGATGGAATTTAAGGGGAGCTGCTCTTTACGCGTTTTGTGATTTTGTCTTCATTTTTTGAGAAATGTTTCTGAAGTTTTTTTTTATTGTACAAGTTATGTTTATCCTAACACTGTAACTGAAATTTGAAAATACTATAATGCTGGCCATACACCATCATGCCTACCGTGTGTGGGCGTGGATTGGCATGACAAATCTGGTTGTCATGCCAATCCACGCCCACACACGGTCAAATTGGCTTGATCCAATCGATCGCTTCAAGCCGATTTGACGATAGGCATGATGGTGTATGGCCAGCATTCGTACCAACAGAAAATACATTAAATGGATTAAGCTATTTCGGAGATTTGACATAGGGGTCAATCAAACAAAGATGGACGCCAAAATTATACTTTACTTAATGTTTGGTACATGTTATGTACATGTACCAAATGGTTTTTTTTAATATCTTTCTTTATTACACTTAGTACCTATTAATTATTATTTTCTTTTTACCTTAATAGGTAGAATTCTTACTTTAAAATAATATTTTTAATTTTTTTTACTTTTATGATTTTGCATGCAGAATTCAAAGTATGAAAAATCTTTTCATTTCCTTTTTGAAAATTAATGTATTTTTTAACTTTTTTCTCTCTTTTTCCTTGGCGTAGTTATATTTTTCTGCTTTCTACCTAATTTTGATATTTTATATGGTATGTTAATCATCAAGATGACGATATGATGACGATATAAATTATGCGTAAAGTAATGTATCAGTCTATTAATGTCCCACTCCTGAGCGGCCTTCATTATTGTTATAATTTGTTTAATGACCACGGCTAAATTAAAAAAAAATCCAATCCGGTAATTTAATCCAGGACCCGAAGACTATTAGAGCAAATGCGTTCAATTATTCCTATATTCTAAATTGTTTATGACGTCACGCACCTCCATCACAATCCCGACAGGGAAATAAAGCCTTAATCCAACAGATTCCCGTTACTCCGAGAAACCAGGACACGGTAGTAAAAAGCTACCCTTAATCCCTGTTTATACGCACCGCACGGTACTAAACCCTCTTTCATTAAAGCTCAAAATTAACATTTTAATAAGCATATATTATTATAAAACACAACATTATCGTAAAGGTTTATAGGCTATATTGGATCGAAACGTTCACTTAATTATTCATTGGGATAGGAACCGCAGATTTGGCAGTGATGCCTCCAGTTTGAAAAGGACTGATATTCAATTATTTTACCGATTTATAGTGTGGACAAATAGTATTTTCAACGACAGATATGATGAGCATAAATAATAATAATTTGTGTGGTAATCAGTTCCGAGCGTAAAACTGCTCGACATTTACATGTTTCACAAAGGAAGTACCCGGAGATGGGTGGTTCATAGCCACAAGGCTGGATTCAGCTCGTCCCAATCGGGTAGAAGGAGAAACTAGGGGAGTTTAGTGGGTAGTGGGACGCTTTCTTCGCACGCAGGTCTTGCTAGCCTTTTTTTTTCAGAGGAGAATGCGTTTTTGCATCATAACAGCAGGCTAACTACACCCGTGGCCGTGTGTGGGACTCGAGACTAAACTACCCACTACCCACTAAACTCCCCACCCGGTTTCTCCTTCACACCCGACTGGGACGAGCCGGTGCCAGCTTTGTAGCTATTGACCAGCCCATCCCTGGGAGGTCTTGCTAGCCTGCAGTTATGGTGCCTAAACGCATGCTCCTCCAAAAAAAAAAAGGATATCATAAAGGATGACTTGTTGAAAATATTTTGTACAGTTTTAACCCCCTAATTCCAAGACAATGTCGTTTAAAGAATGGAAAATCGTAAACGTTTTACTGCGGTTTGTGAGGAGCGATGATTCCGTTTTCATATTTCATACTTTATAAAACTCGACGTTGAATACAAATTACAATGTCTTCCTTAAGGAACACTGAATAAATGAGTGGCATTTGAATTTTTAAATGAAATATCAGGGGGAAATCTGTCGCCTAATGAGAAATGCTTGCATTTGCTTCCTAATATTAAAACGAGACGTTTTTTCCGTGTTGGAAGCGGTTAGGTTATATTTTTGAAGTCGTTCATTTTGTGTTTCATTTTGGTTTTACATGTACATTAGTTATCAAGCGTCAGGGGAAAATGGGGAAGTTTAGTGAGTAATGGAGCAAACTTCTTTAGCCCCGAGTCCTATACAGGCGTCTATTTGCTAAAATTAGTTATGGTGACGAAAGGAGGAGGGTAAGACTCCATAGTACCCTGGGCCCAGGTGTTAACTCAATGAAACTAGTTTTATTTGTAAGAGGATATATTAACAAGGCCTTGGTGAAAATTTGGTGAAATTTGGCTTTCCAGGAATCGGGTTATACGAATTATAGTAAAAGTGAGGTTATGTTTTAACATTGTGGTTTATTGATGTTATATGCGGATTATTTTGAATGGCTAAAGGTAAAGAGTAGAAGATCTGGGTTATTCCCACTGGTGGGAGTTCAGTAAGACGAAAGAGAAGAAAAATATAAAAATTCCCGTTCGTCCCGTTTTTTTTTTTTTGGCGGAGGACGCATTTACGCGCCTTGGCCGCAGACTAGGGACGCCTGCGACAGTGTCTGGGGCTCGGAACTAGAGACATTCATCCTACTACCGGTTTATTCCGGAAATCCCCACCGAAAAATCCCTACCAGTGGGGATTGTTACTTTTTTTTCCTAAAATCCCCACCAATAAAACGGTGGGGATTTTTGAAAAAAAAAATAACAATCCCCACCGGATTTTTTTAATCAAATTTAAGGTTTATTCCCGGTCGTTCCCACCACTGGGTACGAGTGGGAAAACAAACGCTTCGTTCGTCCCACTCGTTCCGCTATAGACCGAGGGTCAAAAAATAGGTTCGTTGACACCAGTACCATGATACAGTTCCATGATGGACCGACTGATACTAATTTGTAACACCAGACCCGTACATTTATTTTCCGGCACAATAGAACTTGTTTCCCGATGACCACTAAAAAATTGTATTTCTTTTTTTTTATATAAAAAAAATATACAACGTGTTAGGTAACCCGAGGGACATATTTAAGGAGAGTGTTCAGAATCCGATTTAGAGTCCAATTCGCTATAAAAAACATATCCTTAATTTTTTTCATAAATATCCAATAAATATCCTAATAATTTATGTATGCATGAACTACCTAAAAATCCCGTGTGCTGAGCGGCCGGTTACGCCCCAAACTGAAATTGTACGCGAATACAATTTAAGTCGTACTTAAAAGAGTGCACGAAATAGGTACTGTGAAGGAAAGAGTGCCCGCACGTTACGCGAATTTCAGGTTTCGACTAAGGTTATTGACAGATATTTACCAGAGTTTTTATTGATATGATACACTTATTTTGTTATATGAAGTTGAAGCATGAACTATTTGGGGTTTAAATATGTCCCTCGCATTTCCTGTCATACTGTATATACCTTAACCAACTTTTATTATAAATGTCGGGAAAACAAATGAATGTCAGAAAAACAAATGAATGTCGGGAAGACAAATGAACGTCGGGGAAACAAATGAACGACGGGAAAACAAGTGAAGGTAGGAAAGCATTGTCTATTGATAAGTTGAAAAAACAGTTGCATGCGATTTTCGACCTAATGGACAGTACCAAGATAACGGATTTTAATGAAACAACTAAGTTAGTAAAGCGAGCGTTAGGAAAAAGAAACAAAACTTAAAAGGCCAATAAGGACGAAAATCGCTTGCACCTGTTTTTTTTTACTTTTGATCAATAGACAATGCTTTCCTACCTACACTTGTTTTCCCGACGTTCGCGTTCATTTGTTTCCCCGACGTTCATTTGTTTTCCCGACATTCATTTGTTTTTCAGACATTCATTTGTTTTCCCGACATTTATAATAAAAGTTGGTTAAGGTATTGACATGATTACGTATAGCTCTAATCTTGATTAAAAAAATCCGGTGGGGATTGTTATTTATTTTTCCGAAAATCCCCACTAAGCGGAGCTAGTTGTATTGGTGGGGATTTTCGGAAAAAAAAATAACAATCCCCACTGGTAGGGATTTTTCGGTGGGGATTTCCGGAATAAACCCTACTACCCACTAAACTCCCGCGGTTTCCCCTTTCTACCCGCTTGGGACGAGCCGGTGCCAGCCTTTTAGCTATTGACCGGGCCCAACGTTTCTCACGCCTTGGGTAGTCTCTACATTTAATATGCTGCATTTAGGAGCAGGAGATAGTAGTAATAGTTAGATACTTACTTAGCTCTTAAAAATAAAAGAACAGGAAGTAAAATTAAACACTAATATAATGTTTAAAATATTTATTACTCATCTTCAATAATTAAGAGAATGTCATCCAAAAATTGTGCAGGAGGTTCGATATTTTCTTGGTATCTTGCCCAAGATAGATACCATATTATACACATTACATGTGCACAGCAGCCTACAGTCCTCTTACACAGCGTTCCATGTCGTCAATATCCGATCGATAAGCGTAATCAATTGTCCAAAATAGAGAGCCAGGTAATTCAAAAAGCCAGATCCGTCAAAAAGTCCTTAATATTATGCAAAGCCGATGTTGTAAGCAAAAGTAATAATAATTGGGAAATACGAGCGCACTCAGAACGAAAGAAACGAACGAGTGACGGTGTTTTTCATCTGCCTGTCAAATGTCAATCGGTAAACATTTGCACACTGAAGAAAAATTATTAAAGGAGTTCAATTCGCTTTCATACATATATTCTGACATTTAACCGATTTATTTTATATCGACTTCAGTTCGGGCATGTATTTAGTTTTTTGGACTTTTCTTGCTTTCTAGATAGAAACATGTTACTATATTTTGGGATTTCCTTTAGAAAAATATAACCGATTTTTTGATATACATTTCATCTAGTTAACTGCTGGGCCCAGAAATACCCGCCTCCTTTATGATTCTCTGCAAAACAAAATATACGGTGTGTAACCTACAATCCTCTAAGACACCCAGGTAACTATCACTATCATTAAAGGGGAGGTTGGACGGGTTTAAAGGTGCGGAACCGAAAAGTTGTAGAAGTTTGTAGGAAAAGTGATTAAAAAAAATCTTGAGACCTAGGTAAAATCTTTTGAGCTAGTTAGTTAACAGACCACCCCAACTACCCCCCATTATCGTGTGTTCAACGTTCTTCCGAACACCCTGTATATACGTATATGTATCACTTTTTCCTTAAATTTAACTTAAAAAAGTATTTTTTATTTTTTATTATTGTTCTCAACACTGTACCGTATTTTAATAAGCTTGTATAATTTTAAATTGATAATAATTAACCGAGGCCAAGTCAGACGATTAAATCTTCCCGGCACCTGCGATACAGACGCTGTCTAGTGTGGGTGCCACAAGCAA
Source organism: Mecyna flavalis (assembly GCA_949319885.1). Taxonomy (NCBI): domain Eukaryota; kingdom Metazoa; phylum Arthropoda; class Insecta; order Lepidoptera; family Crambidae; genus Mecyna; species Mecyna flavalis. The sequence goes on from OX439413.1 coordinate 4,480,986, forward strand.
AATCTTAGGCACCGATCTCAATAAACAGTAATAAGTTTAGTTGTAAGCTCTTTCTGTAAAATGTGATAAGGTACATCTGTTTATTGTTCAATAAAGAATTTTGTATTTTGTATTTTTTTTGTATTTACTATGTAGTTCACTTGAACTAACCATAAAATATACATAGAATTATACTGCATTTCTGCAAAGTTTGATTGCCATTTAAAAAACATATTTTATATGAAACTCGCGGCGATTTAATATTACCTATTTGCGCACATTTCCATTCATTGAAAAGTTAATTTCCTTAGAGTTGCAATTTATTCATATCAAGCTCGGCCATACGTTCAACCTGCAATTAGTAAATGAATCGAAATATTAACACTCTGAACGGTGCGACCGCCATAAAATTATTCCATTGACTACCAGTGCCACCATGCGATTTTTGATGTTTAGGATAGAATTCAAAAACTACGGGACAATATAGTGACGACGCATCATCATCAGCCTATCAAAGTCCACCGCTAGGCATAAGCCTCTTAAAACGCTCGCCTCTTTTTTCTATCCTCGGCTACTCGTATCCAGCTTCTGCCAACCTTACCCAAATCGTCACTCCACCTGGCCTGAGGGTGTCCTACACTACGTTTACCGATATGTGGTTTCCACTCTAGATATCGTTTACCCTAAGGTTTATCGTTGACGACAACCCTATTTTAGAATTCATTAATAATTAACTCAAACTTTTGGAGCTCGTAGGCTCGTTGTTTTTTAACAAATCATCGGAGGCTCAGTGTTGTTCAAAAATAATGCATCGGAATCGGAAACTGTTAAAACCACTGCTACCACAAAAATTTTATGCAATTTCGTTGGATATCTGCGTTCATACAATATTTGTGAACATATTTGAATAATGCTATTTACAGCAAAGTGCATTCGTGGAAGCGTAAACCATCAACTTTAAATAATAATGGAGAAATCGTTTTAACGATATCTGTTAAATGGTAAATAAAACGAAATAATAATTTAGAAGTACAAAATGAATTCGGACAATCCTTTGAAGTGTACGAGGATTTCAATCGTTTTAAAAAAATTGGTAAGAAACTTTTTGAGATGTGTGTATGTATGTCTATAGAGGAACTCACGCCATATTGCATATTGAGTGATAAAATGTATTTCTATTAGCCCGGTATTAATAGTAAAACCCTTGATAAAATTACAGGTATGGACAGAGTATATTGTAGTATGGCCAGTTTTTTAAATATTTTTTATCACTTTTTTGTTTGGTAGAACTGCTGCAGACAGTTCTGTCTGTCAGTCAGGGGATTGACAAACAGGAACAGGAAGGGGAGGGGGAGGGTCCCCTCCGTCCTCTTAATCTCCATCCTCTATGTTCACAAGTTATTATATTAAATTAGTCAATTATATTAGATTATGTCAGTACCTATTGTTACGATAACTTAATTTCAATGTGATTTGCCCTGCAGTGGGACATTTAATAGGTTAATACTTTACATTTTTTACATTGTTATTTAGAGATAAAGTCTGTAAGTTTGGATATCAGGGAATTTCGAAGTTATGCATTTACGATTCCAAAAAGCTCAGCGTTGTCCGGATGAATCCTGGGCACCCTACATCTCCGGAATCGTTAAGTTTACATCTAGAAAGGTTTCACGGGTCGTAAAAGATTATGGTTGATCGCAGCAAGCGATATCTTTGATTTCACATAATAAAATAATTTCGGTTCCCTTTGCATTGAGGATAGGAAGTACTAATCAATTTTGTACTTTTCTCCCTTCAAGATAAGAGTGAAAATTAAAATATGCTTTGTATATTGATTATTATGTTGGGTATAAACGCTCGAGTTAATAAGGTTATGAATAGCAATAAAAAGCTTTTAATTTTGTAAGCGTGTCTTATGGGATTGTAACAAGGTTCATATTTGAAGAAAATGTTGGTATGGTTGCCTTTGTAAATAAAAGAAATGATGCGATGATTTTTATGTATTAATTTTATGAAGTGAATTAGTAAAATAACCATCTGGATTTGCATTCATATTACTTGCTTTATTTCGATCATAAACTTAATTTTTTGTTGCCAAATTTAATATACCTGAGTTAAACGACCGCCTTCGTAGAACGGAGCATATACCGATCAGGTCTATAAACACTGAGGACGTGGGATCTATACCCACCTTGAGTCTGATTATTGGTGTTACGTCTATTAGCGAAATTTAGAGACTGGCTATCTCTACGGGAAAATTTACCGATATTAATAACTGACTGTGTTTAGGCAATATTAATGAGGGCACATTGAGTACTAACTAAATAAAAAAGCTCGAAGTTCAGAAGTGACTATAGCATAGTACCACATTGAGCGATGTTTTCTGTTGACAGGGTCTCTCCATGGTATTGTTTAACTCTATCTTAATGCGCAAACCCTTATAAGTCGTTATATAAAAGTGTCGCTTTTATCGAACACAACTCGGGTTTGTGATCACCAATCCGTTTTGGCAAGCGTAGCCAGTACCCATCATTGTAACTATAACTTGATTTCAAAGATGGAGGCCTTTGCTCTGCAGTGGGGCATTAATAGGCTGCTAACAAAGGCGCGGGAGGAAGACTATAAGCCTGGTTTTAGAGTCACGCTGTAAGGTGTTTTAATAGCGACGATTTGAACTACAAAGAAAACCGGCATTGTATAACGCCGCACTTACCAACCGCGGGCGTACGCGTGATTATAAAACCACCCTTGAAGATATTATAAAAATTAAATACATAAGATACTGACTTAATAATTTCTCTTACAGGGCGAAGCACCAGACACGGAGATAGGGCGGGTGTACGTGGCAGACCCCGACGACTGGGACCTCCCAGACAAAAGGTTCATGTGGCTTCCTTCCTACGAGAAGAGGAGCCCGTACTTCGACGTCCATAGCAACACGGGCATGATAACTATGAAGGAGGGGACCCCTAATGGGACTTACATGCTGACTTTTAATGTAAGTTTTTTGTTTCTGATTTTTTGTTCGTTTTTGGGATTGAATCGAGGACTCATTGTGCCAGTATGGATGTGAAGCTGGCGTGGTGGCAGTAAAAAGTTACATTCAAAGAGATCCTCTTTTACGATCCGTTGGTTCAATATGAGTTATTACACCAGAGGTCGCGAGTCCGATTCTCGCAGCGTACAAACATTTGTGTGCACTCTGTCTGTTTGGGCTGGTCTGGGTGACTATTGTATACTTTTTAGGCTAGACCAGATTGTTATTGCGTATTTTTCAAAATTATTAACAGAATACTCGCTTGAACCAATGTTTAGCAGGATATCTATCTGGACAAACTTGGCTAATTAGACCATGGCCAATCGTCCACGTGGCGTGGTTGTCACCAAACTAGCGGAAAACGGCTTAACCTAAAAAACTCTTTTACAGGTAACAGAAGAGAACGAACCAAAAGTGCCTTTCCACTGGGTGGAAGCAACCGTCAACGTCACAGTAAAGGAGATCCCGGAGGAGGCGGTGGATAAGTCTGGATCGATCCGGTTTCTGAACATCACGGCTGAAGAGTTTATCGTCACTGAAATGGATGTAAGTTGCTTTACACACATAAAAACCGAAATAAATTATCATCCCTCGCCTATCATCTATCCCTAGCCTATCAATGTCCCACTGCAGGAATAAGGCGTCCAAATACGGATTGGTAATCACAATCCCGAGCTGCTCGAGAGCTTTAAAAAACCAAACAAATTTTGCTCTATCCGGGAATTGAACCCAGGACCTCTAGGTAGGTAATTAAACAACTAGGTTATTGAGGAGTGTCATCGTATGAAATATGTGTACATTCTCCAAGAAAGAGTTTCCTATTTCTGGTAGCGACTGGCTCGCCTTGGTAAATACACACATAAAAGTGATAAACAACCACATCGAATATCTTACCCATCGAAATCTGAATCTATTACAGCTAACACCATTTCTAAATTCTCTATCTCTTTCCCCCAGGGTACGAGTAAGAAGGAGAAGCTCCACCGCCGCCTAGCGGAACTGTACAATACTTCACTGGACAACGTAGACGTCTTCACAGTATACAGCAAGCCGACGATCAAGGATCTATTTCTGGACGTACGGTTCTCTGCACATGGGTCCCCGTACTACCCTGCTGAGAAGCTGGACAGTATGGTTGTTGGGATACAGGAGAAGGTATGTGTCATTTTTATATGTTATTTTTTTTTTTATACTGATACAGTTAGGTTTAATCTATATTATTTTTTTTGGAGGATAATGTGTATACATATACATGCGTTAAGTTACCATTAACCTAGGCTAGCTAGACCTGCGGCCGTGTGTGGGACTCGGGACTAAAGCGTTCCACTACCCACTTAAATTCTCCGGTTTACCTTTTCCACCCTATTAGAATGAGCTGGTGCCAGCCTCGTGGCTATTGACCCGCCTATCCCCGGGTACTCGAAAAACTAGGTGACACTCAGACTTGGCTCTTGACTTTCCTTTGGTTGTTGCTAAAACGATTTGTCTGAAAAGAGAGAGAGATAAGTCCTAAGGACCATCGAATATATGAATTTAATTCTATTCTCTACTTCACAGCTGGAAGAAGAACTACAAACACCAATCTACATGGTGAAAGTAGACGAGTGTATGATAGAGAAGGAACAGTGCTCGGACTCGTGCAGAAACGTGCTGATCAAGAAGAATGTTCCACTGTCAGTTTACACGAACAGGACGAGCTTCGTGGGCGTCTCGGCGAATGTTGAGTCAGAGTGTACCTGTGATGTGGAGGAGCCGTTGGTGTGTCTTAATGGAGGTATGGACTGAAGTTCTATAGGTGGAATCTGCTGCAATATAACTCTGGTTGTATTTGGGTTAAACTAATGTGGGACACAGAAGATTAGCATTTATTGAGTGTTTTATTGGTGCGATGTCCCTCAATGAAATATGCTACTCGAAGGGGTAGTAATAATAAAGGAATAATATAGGTAATATTAATATTAGTAGTTGTATTCCTATTATTTTAAGACACCTCGTTGGTCTAGTGATTTAAGTACTTGGCCGTGACCTAAGGGTTCCTGGGTTCAATTCCCGGGTCGAGCAAAACTTGTGTAAACTTTTTCGGCCACAGTCCGGGTTTGTCATCACCAATCCGCACTGGCAAGCGTGGTGAATAAGCCAGTATCTGTCATTGTAGCGATGATGACTTTATTTCAATGTTGGAGGTCTATATCCTGCTGATAGTTGACTTTCCTTTAGTTTTATTTTTATTTTAGAAAATACCGCTTACCATTAGGTGGGCTGCGTGTCTGTCTTACAACTGATGTAGTAAAGGGTTTTCCAATAAGGACGAGTAGAGAAGATGTAGGAGAGAAAAATTACGCAAAGTTTGCACTTTTTTGATAACAAATACCACTTGCACGCGCTGTTCAGTCGTGTAACTTGCTATGGTGATTTGGCATGGGTGGCTGAATGATAGACGGAAGATTTGACAAATGTCACCGGGACAGGATGGCTGCCACGGGCCACCAAAATCTACGCGTCCTTATTGAAAAACCCTTTATAAAAAAAATATCCATCTCAACACAACCCTTATTCCAGGAACCCCATTCGCCGACAAATGCGAGTGTCCCGAAGGCCTCACAGGTCCACGCTGCGAGCAGACCTCCATCGGCTTCCACGGCGAGGGCTGGGCGATGTACCCCTCCCCCCCTGCGTGCCACGAGGGTCACGTTACCCTCACGGTGACGTCACACACTCGGAACAGCTTAGTCTTCTATGTGGGGCCGTTGAAGTACAACCCGCTGCTCGATGTGCAAGGTTAGTCTAGTCTTTACAGATAAATACATATACTTTTTTTGTGTAAAAATAACAGGATTTTACAAAAATCGTTTGAATTAAATGCGCCTGATTTCTCTTCGGTCGTGTTACTCGTGTTAGACTGCTGTCTCACCGTATTATGAAAGTGAGGGAAAAGAAAAAAAAAAATTTTTTCTGTTCCGTGGGAGTGAAATAAAGATGGTCGTAAGATTGGCTGCCGTAGCCAAAAACTTAACTCTTGGACATTATTATTATCAAAAATATTATAAAATATTTTAGAAAAACAACAATACGTTGAGTATCTATTTTGCATTATACGACTTGGGATTGATATAATAAATGAAAATGTTGTGACTATCTATTTGTTTAGGCTATCGTCGAAATGGTCGAAATAACTTTTCTTGTCAGCCAGGCCTATATAATAAAAAGAAACTTTAGTTTTCTATTTTTAACTTATGTGTATTCGTTTTAAAAGCTCCTTAGTTATAATTTATAAGCTTTAAACACTGACGTCTGAACTGGAGAATCAAACACTAAACAATTTCTACAGTAATAATTAACTTAATAAATTTTTAAAACACAATACAGATAATAACATATACTTTACAATTATGCTAATTATACTTTCTAATGAGCATTAGTCTAAGCTAGTTAGCTTAGGAGAAATAAAACTAGATTCTACGAATCACGCACCACAAACGACTTACGGTTATAACTTTAAGACCTGCACTAAACAGCGATTAAATATGTAAATTGGCAACCCTATTCACGTTTCCACAGTTAAAAAGACACAGTAAGACATCATCGTTTGAGTATACCTATTTATACGCATGAAGGCAAGAGATATCACTTCCTTCCTCTCGAGAAGCGGCGCAATATCTAGTGACCTGTGCTTCCTAATATAGCCAATGGGTCCATTGACAGTTGCGAGCTCTTATCAAAAATTGGATTAAGACACAGTTACCCAGGTCTACGACATAAAGTAAAGCTGAATGTTCCTCCGGCGTTCACTAACTATCGCAATAACGCATTCTTTCAGCGTGCTAGCTCAGCGTTCAATCACCTTCCATCAGATTTCGATTTATTCTGCACCAGTACCACATCACTCAAACGGCAACTTGCTAATGACTATTTCAAAGATTAACTTTTAAGTAACAAAAGCATAAATTTTGATTTAGTGTGACATCGCGGCACTCTCTTCAATCTTCAATTTTTAATAAATATTTACTTGTTCACCACTTTTTAGGGCAACAGAATGTTAAAACTAAATTTCAGCTTCCCATAGCTATTGTTTAATACCATAGGCGGAGACTTGTTATTGGCATTGTTTCTATTTTATTGTTCTAAGCTCAGTGTAATTTAGCTGTTAGTCTTCCAAAAAATAAATAAATAAAATAAATAAATAATAATGTTTCTATTAAAAACAGAAACGTATTATCCGATTCAAATGCTATTAGGATAATACCTCTTTGGAATTGAGCAAAAAATCAACTGCGCTTTTCCGTAAATTTAGCAACCAATAGAAACGCATTATTTATCTGTGAGTGTGTGACTGTACATACAACTCCTTTTTAGTAATTTATTGACTGGACTAAGAAGGAACCGGTAGAGGTGTCTGGCTTTAAATTTTTACTGACAAAAATGTTTATATTTTAATGTAGACATGCTAAAATAACGTTTACGGAGTTAAATTTGATGCTTTTCGACCCCTTGCCACGACCAAGGACCCTTGATGGGAATAGTGAATCCCCATTTCACCTACGGCATGTAAAATACTATAACTAGCATTAATAAGGACTTTGCTCCTATATCGTGAGTCTGCGGAACGGTGGCTCTCAGTCTATAAGTCATACATGTTATGTTTGCGTTTTCTACACTGTGCCCTTGTGCTAGTTAACCCTTACTTACCGACTTTACGGGTTGTTACCATAATATAAATTATAATATACTTTACAAATCCTACCTATGCGTTTATTATTTTGATAATTTGAATCCTCTTGCTTGACGTTGAATTTCTTAAACTTATCAAATTCGATGTTGTAATTTTTTTATTGTAAAGTGTCCATGATATTGCGAATAAATTGTTTGATTCTTTTATAACCAAAGTTAAATACTATTACAAAAAGTAATTACATTTCGGATTAATTATCATACAGTCTACTTGGGCTAAATCACTCCGTTTGACCAATGATTTACGATCTCGCCATGCTCTCAAGGTTTTAAATTCAATTCACGATTAGGCATTTTTTTTTTCAAAATTTCCGTATACTGCTAGAACGTATTATTATTCCATATAAATTATAGTAATTTCGTCAATCAGGCTGGACAATCCCATACAAGTCAGCCCCGGCCTAATAAAAGCATTTGTTCCGTGGTTCATTAGCGAGCGCTAACTAGCAAGAGCCGGGACAGGGTCCTGGGACAATGGACATGTCGCGGATTGCCGGAACCGCTTGAATAATGATGTCCGGACCAAATCCAATGCGCAAGAAATGTTGCGGACTTTTGGGCACAAATTGTTTTTTGCCAGTAGTACCTGGTAGGTACTTTAGGGGTCACCCGCGCGTGATTACCCTAAAGGCTAAAATCCTGTGCAGTATTTTCACGCTTACAAGCGCCGCTCCTAACAAGCTCCTAACGTGCACGGTATATTTTTCCAAAAGTGATCACGCGCGGGTGTCTTCGATGGTACATGGACATCACATTTGTAATTTTATAAGTGTTTGAAGTACCACCATGCTTGTCAAATCCTGATTGGTGATCTCGAACCCGAGCTGTGTTCAGCAAATCGACATAAATTGTGACAGATCTGGGAATCAAGATCCCCAAGATCACAGCTCGTTACTTCAATATCGTCGAGAAGTTTTAAATAGGTACCGGGCTGTGACTTTTTTATTTTATGATTCTATTTTCGGTATATGTAAAATTTACTCCTGAAACGTGATTTCTGACTGTAATCTTAAGATTGATTCAGTCTTCCCGTGCCTAATAAAAGCATTTTTTCCCGTGGTTCATTAGCGAGCGCTAACTAGCAAGAGCCGGGACAGGGTCCTGGGACAATGGACATGTCGCGGATTGCCGGAACCGCTTGAATAATGATGTCCGGACAAATCTAATGCGGATAAATGTTGTCGGCATAATATTGTTCAAGGACAGTTGGTTGGTTTCACTTTTGGGCAAATATATATCTTATTAGTTTTCTTTGATTTTCTCTATAGTATAATATACAGCAGGTAGCTTTTTACGCGAACATTAAGTGATAACACCAAAAAATTGTGATGGCAACAGAATAAGGTAGGTATAGCAGTTGATGAGCCGTTTCGTGTAATTGTCGAGAAGTCGGCTATTACACCAGAGGTCGCGGGTTCGATCCCCGCACGGTACAAACATTTGTGTGCATGAACATGTCTATTTGTATCGGTCTGGGTGTTTGTATGTATAATATGTAAGTATGTAATATGTATGTATTAACATAAAAAAAGTATATAAATATAAGTAATGTTTATCCGTTGTCTGGCACCCATAGCACAAGCTAATGCTTAGTTTGGGGCTAGATGGCGCTGTGTGAATAATGTCCAGAGATTTGTTAGTTAGTAAAGTAAGCACCAAGTTTTCTATAAGAAAATTCGTGATTATAGTCCAGAGTCAACACAAAGTCGGTTATACTAATAGACATATTATAAGACGGTGGAGTGCCAGGCCATACATCTGGGTAGTGGGTTGTGTTCCCGGTTTGCAATCAAAACAAGTAATGCCAAGTAGATGGACTTCAAAAACAATCCGGGTCAGCCCGAGACTAATAAAAGCATTTGTCCGTCGGTTCATTAGGGCTCCACTAACAAGCCCGGGACAATGAACATGTCGCGGGGATTGCGACACACTTGAATAATGATTTCCTGACCAAATCCACAATTCGCAAGAAATGTTGCGGGCAAAATATACAAACTTCAAGGCCAGTTGGACTAACTAAGTTTACTTTTAGACATAAATGTGTATGTAACACTAGCTTTTTTATAGCCTCTATGGCATATTAGCCATGATGGTTGCTCCTGAATTCAATCCCAGGTTTTATAGACAATGTTAACTTGGATTTTTATCTATTAAAAAAAGATAATGACAGTCAAGCAATTCTATTTCCCTGTACATAGACATTCCCAGGGTCAACTAATAAAAGCATTTGTCCGTCGGTTCATTAGGGCTCCACTAACAAGCCCGGGACAATGAACACGTCGCAAGGATTGGCGACACACTTGAATAATGATTTCCGGACCAAATCCACAATACGCAAGAAATGTTGTGGGCAAAATATACAAACTTCAAGGCCAGCTGGACTAACTAAGTTTACTTTTAGACATAAATGTGTAACACTAGCTTTTTTATAGCCTCTATGGCATATTAGCCATGATGGTTGCTCCTGAATTCAATCCCAGATTGTATAGACAATGTTAACTTGGATTTTTATCTATTAAAAAAGTTAGAGACAGTCATGCAATTCTATTTCCCCGGTACATAAACATTCCCAGGGTCAACTAATAAAAGCATTTGTCCGTCGGTTCATTAGGGCTCCACTAACAAGCCCGGGACAATGAACATGTCGCAAGGATTGGCGACACTTGAATAATGATTTCCGGACCAAATCCACAATACGCAAGAAATGTTGAGGGTTGACCCGCATCTGAAAGACTTACGACGGTTAAATAGTTTGTTTCGGTTTTGGACTTATGCGTAAATCGTAATGTATGTAGCTAGCTTTTCTTGATTGGCATATTACGCACTACTTGGAAATTTGGTAGATTAAACTTATATGCGACAGTTTAGTCTACAACCTTTTTACGCAATTTTTGCTACGCATCACCATATTTTGGAATTTATTTCAGTCAGCGGTATTTGCGAACCAATACTAATTTTCTTCTTAATAGACAGGCAGACTTTTTGAATCTCATTTTTGTGGGGGAGAATGCGTTTAAAGTGTGGACAGTAATAGCCTGATAGTTGAGAAGCTCCTGCTACTAAAGCAGGGTTATGGCTACACAGCAATTTGACTGTGCAGAAATCAGCAGAGTCGAATGTTTTTCGTCACAGCTGAGCTAGTGGTTGACGCACATAAAATTTTATTACCCATCGACCACACACATTTGAAACCAGCTGTTACCTCATACCCTACTAAACCAACTAAAAATTCATATTTTTTCTTCACAATAGATTTGAATCAACCCTTAGATGCCGGTGCCGCGATCAAAACAACCCTTGGTGCATGCATTCGTGGTCATTACAATGCTATTAGTGTCATCTGTCAAACGTCGTTTGTATAAGTAGTGTTGGAATATAAATGCATTTCTCTTGATAATTACAATTTAATATGCTTTTACAATATTCGGCATTATACATTGCAAGCGCGGTAAATCTATTTGTCAATCTCTCCGACTAGTTCGGGTCACCGCACCGTACGCGGTGACCATAGTAATTTCTTAATCGAGTGAACCAATAATTATTCGTCTAACAGTAGGTACTTGTTACAATTATGTACTTATACATTATACTTATAATTTTTGTCTACTCTCGACTAATACACAAATAAATGTTCCAAACAAGTATTATTCTCTCTTCCAAAGTTAGTCAATTACTGGATAGTATGTCCTGTTTCTGAATACTTATTTGTATTTAAGTACGTACTCGCCTCGATGGTGTAGTGGTTTAAGTAAATTAAGTAGACTAAGATCTCGGGGTCCTGGGTTGAATTCCCGGATCGAGCTAACTTTGAGTCGCTTTTTTTCGAACTCGGGTTTGTGATCACATAATCTTATATCACATATCTCACGATAACTTGATTTCAAAGATGTACATTGGACAACAAGAGCCTTTGTCTTGCAGTGGGACATCTATCAATGATGCTGATAAATACTTTTTTTTCTTAACATACTAACTCTATGTTAAATGATTTCGTTGAATATTAGAAAAAAAACAGCGTAAAATAGTTCCTTTCTTATTGAAGAATTTTTAAAACCTTACTTTTAAACCCTAACTATAGCATTAAATGGAAGAGTAGACAAGCCCCTATCCAATTCCTTACAATATTTATTTAACCGTGAAGTGCAATTCTTCCCACGCTCAGAGGTTGACAGAAATTAGTCGATTCCCAAGTAGTTTCCTTAATGTGGACACGGCACTCAAGACGATTGGCAATTTGGCACCGGCCAGGGAATTATTCGCTTTCCAAGCAAAAATACATCGCCTTGGAACAAGATAATTTGACCATTACAATTACAATGGTTTTTCTTTAGGTTCCTAAGTATCACCATATTAATGTTTCACTGCAGAGCAAAAGTAGCCATGTGAAATTAAGTCTTTGTGACTATCTCAAGTCGGGATAACCGGAGATGGGCTGGTCTATAACCAATATGTAGTATAACAAGGCTGGCACCAGCTCGTCCCAATCGGATGTGAAGGGGAAAGGGGGAGTTTAGTGGGTAGTGGACGTTTTCGTCTCGAGTCCCACACACGGCCGCAAGTCTAGCTAACCTGTGGCTATGGAGCATAAACGCATTCTCCTAAAAAAGCCTTCTTAGTAGTTTAATTATGACTATACTTTCAATAAATTCACAAAGTAGCTATAGTTTCTGATGAATTCTTACCTCAATTACCCGTAGACCCACTGGCGAACAATGTTTAGAACGGTAGGACAACGGGTAAAAAAAGTAAACGCCAATATTTTATATTATTGAAAATTTCGGTGGTTCTCGTATATTTGACCCCATAGAGCTTTTTAGAGGTTACATAATTAACAAGATGGCGCTTTGTAAGTTATTTTAAAGTGTAATTTTGTTTAATTTTCCAAGACCTCGTGACTCCAAACCATCGACCACTAAGCAACAACTAAATCCTGTTTAGCATTTAGTGCAAAATAACCTAACCCTCTCGTACCAGATGTTTGAACGTCCTTCAAGTACCTACCCCTCGGAATGTTACGGCTGTAATGATTGTTTAATGACCGCGTAATGACTGACAGGCGTACGCTATGATTTATGGACATGCCTTGCGTGATAGGTGCCGTACAATGTTACAAACGCAACGTTACAATGAAAGGTTGGCTTGTGTGTCTGCGTGACCTAGCTGTGGGTTTTTTAGGGTTAAATTTTATTTTGATGTGTGTGAAATGCTTGCCTAGTGGTTTTAGTGTTTGATTATCATTATGAGGTCATAAGTTCGACTCACGGCTCGGGCACTAGCACAGTATTTAACAGATTTTAAAATCATCAGCCCTTACTTTGCACTTTTTACTTTTTACTTTGCATTTGGTAAGCACCATGATTACCCTATACTCATCACTGTAAGTAAACGATTACTTACTTTTGTCTGTTGAAAAGAGTAGAAATAGCGCAGGAGGATGACCAAGAATAGAGAAGGAGAAAATACTAAATACAGGGTGTTCGGAAGAACGTTGAACATACGATAATGGGGGGTAGTTGGGGTGGTCTGTTAACTAACTAGCTCAAAAGATATCACCTAGGTCTCAAGAATTTTTTTTAATTATTTTTTTTATAAATTTCTATAATTTTTCGGTTTTGTACCTTTAAACCCGTCTAACTTTTTTTTTAATGACCAGATCCAAATTATTTTTTCATTATTGGAATCTTAGTGATTGGTAGGTCCCTTTAAATAAACAGTTGTAAATTTCACATTGCTAGAAACAAAGTTATGAGCCCTCAAACATAAAATAAGAGTTGAAACAAATTTTGAATCTCAACTTCGCGAAGCATTTAAAAAATAAATAAAAGGGATGGATGAAAATATCTCCAAAGTGTGAGCTTTATAACGATATGTCGTTTGTTTTGATATCTTTTTTATAACCAAAATTATTCGATGTTTTCTACCCAGGCGGACCATTTCGACGAAAATCTACATACGTGAAAACTTAAATGTTTTGCGAAATTTATCAATGCAAAGGTCAAAATAACGAATTACTGGGATAGTGACATAAAGCAGGTAAGTTTTTTCTCACTCTTGCACAAATAACGGCTATTTTTTCTCTTTTTCACTCTGTGTGGAATTCGCGGCGAGTGACGCTTCCCAAGAAGGTAATAATAATAATGTTTCACTCTAGTACACTTACATCGTATCTTTCCTCTCTTTCGCTTTCGGAACAGGCGACTCAGTGTAAGTGACAGAATCAAAAGTGAAAGAGAGAAAAGATAGCCTTTATGTGTGCAAGAGTAAGAAAAAATCTACATTCTTTATGTCACTATCCCACTAATTTGTTATTTTGACCTTTGCATTGACAAATTTCGCAAAACATTTAAGTTTTCACATAAGTAGATTTTCGTCGAAATGGTCCGCCTGGGTAGAAAACATCGAATAATTTTGGTTATAAAAAAGATATCAAAACAAACGACATATCGTTATAAAGCTCACACTTTGGAGATGTTTTTAACAAATCAGAAGTCATCCATCCCTTTTATTTATTTTTTAAATGCTACGCGAAGTTGAGATTCAAAATTTGTTTCAACTCTTATTTTATGTTTGAGGGCTCATAACTTTGTTACTAGCAATGTGAAATTTACAACTGTTTATTTAAAGGGACCTACCAATCACTAAGATTCCAATAATAAAAAAATAATTTGGATCTGGTCATTAAAAAAAAAGTTAGACGGGTTTAAAGGTACAAAACCGAAAAATTATAGAAATTTATAAAAAAAATAATTAAAAAAAATTCTTGAGACCTAGGTGATATCTTTTGAGCTAGTTAGTTAACAGACCACCCCAACTACCCCCCATTATCGTATGTTCAACGCAGGGACTGCTTACCGGTATAAAATATCGTTATAGTACCAGTAAAAATATCAGTACTAAAATTCTATACCCATTGAATTTCGGTACAGATATCATTCGTTTATACAGTTATTTAAAAATAATTTTATTGCTGATACTGAAATGATGAGTGCGCGCGCCCGGGCCGGGCCCCGCGGTGCCGTGCCGCTCGCGCGAGGGGCTGCGGCGGGCGGGAAAGGATTAGGATTTACGGAACACGCGCCGACAGGTTGGCGATCGCGATTGTTTTTCTTTCATCCGGCGGACGAGTAATACCCAAATTATAACGTTTTACTTTTCTTTAAAAGTTTATAATTATTATTTCTTTAAACATACTTACATTACCTACCTACATACATACATACATACATACTTTTACATAATAAACGTATCAACATAGGGTGGAGGCACCAAATATCGGCCCAACATTTTTTGACCTTTCAGTGCTTATAATTTTTACATTAATAACTTTTGCTTTTTTCAACTACTTTTTTAGGTAAAGGGATAATGAAACTCCATTATTACATTCGCGAAATAACGAATTCTTTGTTAGATTTGATTAAATAGATGTTTGTTTCCGAACTTGCCGATTTCCCCTAATATCGGCCTTTAGCACCCAAATATCCGCCGCCTATAACCATAATATCGGAATACCTTTTCAAAGGGAAAAAATTTGTTCAAAAAGTAAAAAAATCAAAGTATTATAACATTTATTTATTTTCAAACCATATTTTATTTAACTCTATTATAAATAAGTCTTTTAAAAATAATTTACAATTTTTTTCTTTAAATATATTTACTATGCCATCACTAAGACTTGATCACAAAGTAGCCTGATGTTAAACATCTATGCGGTCTACGTTGGAGCGCGCTTGCTTAGGAAAGGCCTGTAAATTCTTGCCTTGAAGAGCACCAAGATTATAATGGTCAGGAAAGGCAGACCCAGGTAAAGAGAGAAACTTGCGCAGTCCGTATCAAAAAAGATGAAGCAAATCATTTAGTTCGTAAGCGCGGCATTTTCGCAGTATAAGGATTGGAGTCTCTGACCGAGTCAAGTCGTTCGGTGATGGAACGGAGCTGGTAGAACCAAATCGTACAGCCGAGCAGCACATTCACCAAAGTAGAGCCTGTAACAGACGGGTAGGCAATCAATCTTCCTACGATGATCGAGGCTTTGCAAGTTCTCAACCAAAGCATCATCGTCGAAAAGCCTCTTCGCATGCCGCTCAATAGAGTCCAAGGCAGCCAGCTGGCATTAAACAATCCCAAATATGGTAGCATATTCCATGCAGGAACGGACTTGAGCTCTATAAAGGGTAAGGAGCTTTTTCGCAATCAAGTAGCGTATGGTTCTTGAAAGGATGCCAATCTTTTTATAAGCAGTTACTGCTACGGACTCTATATAGCTCCCGAAGTTAAGGTTGGAAGATAATTCCATACCTAAGAGCTGTAGTCGGTCAGATAGGAGAACGGATACGCCACGAAAAGTGGTAGCCAGCCCAAAACCACTCTTTTTTGTGGAAAATATACAAGCCAGCGTTTTGGTGGGGTTGAGTCTGAGACAATTTGAAGGGTCTGATTCAATTTGTCCACCATGTTAGATCCTAAAGCCTCAGTTTCACCTCTACTTGCACGTGTACGACAAGTATCCCTCGACTATCGTACTATCATCGGCATACCCCAGAATCTCGGACGTAGCTAACAATATAATCGATGTGCAGTAGAAAGAGTGTAGCTAAAAGCACAGATCACTGAGGGAAGCCAGCATTTATTGCAAGTCGGAGGTGTACGATCGAGGTCTCCCGCGCGTGATCACTTTTGGAAAAATATACCGTGCACGCGCATCGTGACTTCTTAGGAGCGGCGCTTGTAAACGTGAAAATACTGCACAGGATTTTAGCCTTAAGGGTGATCACGCGCGGGTGACCTTGATAGTACCCATCATGAATTACTCTGATGCGACGTTCAGTCAGGAAATCCATGATTCAGGCACAAACTGCAGAGGGGATCCCATAGGAGGGAAATTTACCAAAAACATTACATAATAGGTAAAGTTATCTTCAGACAGTGATGGCAATATATTTTTAAGTTTATACATGAAACCATTTGGGGCATACGTCACATCCAATATTTTTATCTTCTTCTTCGACATCACTCATCAACTCTTTCGCATAGCTGGCGCACAAAGAATATCAGGCCGACATTAGGATTTCTAATTGCGATAGACAAATCTCAATATCGACCACTCTGCCGATATTGAGATTTGTCGATCATACTGATCCCTAATCTCGGCCACGCAATTATTAAATAAAAAAAATAAACAAAGGAGATCACTCATTTTGTATGGAGATTTGGGATAAAAAAAAAAGTTAGCGGTCAGAAATAAATTATGTTTTGTTGGAATGGGGACAGGTGTAGAATATTTTTTTTGTATGGCGACAATACTCTATATACCTTAGATAACGATCTAAAAGTGAAATAAATAACATCGTCTTACCATTTTATGTAAGATCTGGTATGATTGTTACTATACAATTTTCACCTGAACTACTACTATTTTGACCGCCTCCGCAAAGCCGCTAAGTGGCTAAGCCGCTCGGGTATAAAACCCGAAGGTAGTGGGTTCGATTCCCACCTAAGGTCTGGTTGGTGGTAGGGCTTTTTCAGAGTCCGACTGGCTAGCTACCACAGGTGAAATCTGCCGCCACAATAGCTCTGGCTGTGTTCCGGCAGTATTAATGTAGGAGCCAGTACACTTGAAATCAAGGGCTGGTCAATAGCCACAAGGCTGGCACCGGCTTGTTCCTTCACACCCAATTGGTGTGAAGGGGAAAACGGGGGAGTTTAGTGGGTAGTGGGACTTAGTCTCGAGTCCCGTACACGATCGCTAGCCTGCGGCTATGGTGCGCAAATGCGTTCTCCTCCTCAAAAAAAAAGTACACTTGAAATCAAAGGCTCGAAGATCAGATGAGCCTACAGTCTGGCAGCACATTGAGCGACGCTTCGTGGTGAAGTGTCCCTCAATGGAATAGGCCGCAGTGGCCGCTAACCATCAGGTGGGCTGCGTGTGTGTCTGTCAATTTAACTGACTTAGTATAGTACGGATTATTATAAAACAAAAATGGTACCTATTAAGATTAGGTAAGGCATGGAGGCGCTCGTGGTGCAGTTGTGACAGTGGTTCGTTAGCGATAACGAAAGTCAAGCTACCTACGCCGCGGTCGGTTAATTGATGGGTGACCATTCTGACCATATTTAGTGACATTAATTCTGAGCGTCTCCGTGCTTCGGAAGGCACGTTAAGCTGTTGGTCCCGGCTGATATTTACTATAATGTAAATATTAGTCGTCAAGCCTAGTCAGAGGCCATTTGGCGGCTTGATAACATCTGACATTAAGGTTGGTCACTTGCCTTACGCACCCCTCCACCAACCCGCACTAGGCTAGCGTGGTGGAGTATGGCCAACACTATCTCACAATTGAGATAAGGACTGTGTCCCAGCAGTGGGAACGTATATAGGCTGATGATGAAGGCATTGATATGACGAGCACAGGGAAAAAGGGGGCGGGGGGAGGGGGCGGAGGGCGGAGGTGACTGCTATGTTAAGACAAGTTTTTACTTGAGTGAACCGCGTATTGTACAACTAAAATCCTGAAAAAAAATTGTTTTCGGTCTTAGGGCGGTAACTGTGTGAAGCGGGACCCGCGCGCGGTACATACAAAAGTCTCCCGCGCGGTCGCGGGACGGGTCACTTTTGTGTGAAACCGCGCGGGTGCCCGCTTTACGCAGTTTCCGCCCTTATGTCTTACTTGGTATCATATCTCCGAAACCAAATAGATTTCGACTTTGACGCCATAGTAAAAAATAATGAGGTTTATGTGTACTATACAATTTTGTAATTATAATTGATGGCCGCTAAAAAAAAATTTTATCCCAAAATGGGTGATGTCCTTTAAAATATACTACCTAAACGGTACCTTGACTCTTTGTCTTTAAGAAGAAATAAAATAAAATAACTTTGGTATGTTTATTACAATTTAAATACTTCTCAACGCAATGATTCGATTCACGAATTTGACCTGAAAATGCCGCAAAACGACGCACGTCCGTACCTCCTGCACTTTTTTGCCTATCATTCGTTCAAATTTTGAGATATTCATAAAAAATTAAGGGAGGTTAAGCGTAAGGGTATGTATACAGCTGCTATTTGCATAAAAACAATTATGATTTTAGGACATTCTTTTAAGTTATGGCGCATTTTCTCTAGACGGCCGATTTTAGGAGGGGGCCGATATAAGGAGCCTCCACCCTACATCATAGCACGATCTGAATATCTGACTTTACTTACCAGTACTTACACCAATGCTTGCTTTAATGATCTTATTCCCTATCTAGCACTTATCGTCGTTAAGTAAGCACTAAGCAGCTAAATAGGTAGTTCAATATCTATCGAGTGTGCCATTGAAAGATATACTTACCTTTAGATAGGTACCTAAGTTTAATGTCAAATAGATAAATTAAAACTTACGTTGAAAAGCGCGACAAATGCTTTGCCTCAGCCTCTGTTCTTGTGATCCATTGTTCAATATACAGACCGGTGCGAGCGGACGCGTGAGAGGACTGAAATCAACTCACTAGCTAACTAAGCTAGAAGTACCCCCGTGTCCCTCCATTTAAGCCATTACAAAATTTCAGTATTTTAATATAAATAACAGTTAAAAAATTGTTGTACAAAAATGTTTATACTACAACAATTTTACAGTACCCAAAAAAAATTCTGTACTGGAATTTAACAGTATCAATATATATTTAAATGACGTCATACAGAAAAAAACTATACCGTTATTCATACCGGTAAACAGTCCCTGGTTCAACGTTCTTCCGAACACCCTGTATACAGCTTAATTTTTAAAAGTACAAATACAAAAATGAATAAATTACCAACTTTATCGTGAATCGAAGTCGCGACATTTGAGGTTTTTTCGGGGTCTATTCAATTTCTTTGTAAGTAATACACAAAAGGTTCCGGGAGACATTACTAGTATTCCTCAACTATAATTTACGCCGCGTTATTTGTTTAGATAACCTCAATTTCGTAATGTTTCTGTATAATTAATAAGAGTCAGACAATATCACTTCCACAGATTGGTAGGCGTATAATTTTATTGTATAACTAATTTTAGATCACGTTTTCATTCAAGGAAAATAATATTTTCTTTTTTTGTTTGGTGAGAATTAATGAAGTACCAAGTCACAGATTACTTAATAGTTACTACGACCTACTTAGTTGATTATAAAACCATTATTGAAGTGACAATTCTTTTTCGATTTGTGCCTCGCTCGTCTCGCAGAGTCTCGTCCCACATAAAAAAATCCTCACCTGTACTAATTTGTATGCCTCACTCGTCCCAAAACATATTTTTCAATATCTTATTCCCTGCTCGTCCCAATTCCTATACCTGACTCGTCCCACTTTTTTCATGTATTTTTTTCTATGGATGGATATTTTGGATTTCTATGGTTGATAAGTTTGGAAAAAAAGATCTTTAAAATTTCGCCAACACTATGTCTATAATCTCTATGTCTATAAATTTTATAGGACATAAATTATAGAAACGAGAAGATATTAACTTTCTGACTTAAAATCGTTTCTCAAACTAGAATATTTTAAACGTAGTACTAGAAAGCTTGATTTACGAGACAGTGAAGGGATGTACCAAATATGCTCAATGATTTTGTTTATTGAAAGTACGCTGCCTCATTGGAATAATAATAAATTATGAATAGTATTAAACATGTTATTTTATACCTAAAATAAAAACAGAAATAGTTCTGTCTATCTACGAGTATTTATTTGTATTTTACACTCTCATGTTTAAAGTTGGACCTTGAACAATGAAGTTGAAAAAGTTAGTCTTAAGTATGTATATCTGTGGTAGTTAAGCAAAGTATGGCACTTTGGCACTATATTTTAAAATTAAGTTATTTTTGAGCGGAATTATTTATACTTTACAAAGAATAACCTTCTAAACTTACCGCCAATGGACATGCTACGAGTAGTACCACATTTCTTAAACAAATGTTTTATCGGAACTTCGGCAAAGGCGGATTGATTAACTCCCACAGATTAAACGAAGTGGGTTAATCACAAGATGTGGGAAGTATCTAGTACCCAGAACACGACTGTTCGAATTAGTACTTACATCTTAAGGCACATCACTAATTCCCAGATAGCACATCTTGAACTCGTAAAATCAAGCTATTCGCAACCTTACTACTATGTGAATAAGATCCCATTAGTCTGATCTAACCTGGAAAATTATGTGTTTGTAATGTTTTTAAAAGGAAATTTAATTCGTTTCTTTCCGATAGGGAAGTGGAGCAAATTGGAAAATTTCTTTCTAGAAAGTTCTTTTCCGGATAATGGAAGTGTAATAGTAGTAGATAGTGAATTTAGTTACGTCGATGGGTGTACGAAAATAGTGTTATTTTGCGTATTGCCTTTATGAACCAAGTTCGTAGGATTGAATCTCACCTATTAGTAGAACAAACATTTGTGTTTGGGCTGTGTGTTCTGGTTTTATTTATATTAAAGTCTTACAACTAGTAGGTAATACAATTTGGTGCTCTTCAAGGCCAGAATTAACGGGCTTTTCCTAAGGAAGTGCGCTCCGTCGTTGACAGCATAGTTGTTTAACATCAGGCAACTTTGTTTTCAAGTGCTAGCTTAGTCCAAATATAAAAAAAAAGGTTTATGCTTTACATCTGGGAACCACCTAATTATTTTAGTGGTCGCCCTTAGACGTAAAGGACAGAAAAGCCGAAGAATTTTAAAAGTAACAGATTCCTTATTTGCCAAGCCCTATGTACATAATTTATGTTCAGATCCACGGTACGATTGTATCGTGTCTTTGATATCCCATTGGAGCAATTGCTGTCCGACTTCTGTAACATGGGAAACATGATTGGGGGAGAACCAGAAGTTTCCAGAATAAATTGAAAACGATTATTTTCGTTTCGAATCAATTATATTAACCGTCATTGTCTTTGTTCACAGACTTCATGTCCCTCGAATTGGTAGAAGGGTTCCCAGTCCTCCTAGTCAACTATGGATCAGGAACAACACGACTCAACAACAGCGTGGTGTTGGTAGCTGACGGGAAGCCTCACCTCATCGAGATAGTACTTATGAAGAGCTCGATAGAAATGTTCGTCGATAGATGCAAGTTGTCGACTTGCATGAGCCTTGCTGCGCCCACTGGGCCTAGGGAGATACTAAATGGTTTGTATACTTTTGATTATAATAGCAACTTTATTATTAGTTCGCACTTTAATTAGATGGATTCTACCGAGGGGGAGTTGGTATATTTCCTCTGCATTACTCTTAAAAATATCTAGAGGTTTGGAGGACATCTTTCCCAGTCCTACATAACCCTGTAGTCCCCCCAGCTACAGGGTAGGCAACTATACATTTTCCCCCCGACAAAAAAGAATCTAGGTTTCACATCTAGATGTTTGACGGGGGGTTTTGGCAGTTCAAACATTTTAAAAGCTCGTGCAACTCTGACTGCTGACCTCTCATAGGTCGGATTTGTGATCCACCGAGCTATAAAAGCAAGTCTTGTATAAACGAGGTCTTAAACGTAAAATGGCCCAATTTTAAACAAGTAGTACACAAGTAAACAAGTACTAGAAATATCTGTTTGTTCAAAACTTTGGCGTTGTGTTAAACTCGACGGAAAATTCAAACTTACGACGGATATTTACCCAAATTTTACGATATTGTTAGCCGGAAATTTAGTTGATTGTTTACCAATATTGCTTAGCGCACGAGTTGTTAAACCGTACGTTGGTATACCCTGGGGGCAAAGGCGATCTGATTTATTTGTTCTGCTGGGGTGTTTAAGAGGCGTTTTACAATTTTCACTGGCACGTTTTTTTAACGTTGCATAATAGTCATATCCTTAGTGCCACAGATCTACAACACAGAAATTGGCCCTTGACCTTGAAGATAGTATTGATAGTTGGTCCTTACCCCTGATCTCTCTACAGTCATGTCAGACCTGTGTTGTGAGAGTGCGGTTATAGCGAATGCACCTGTGCTTGTGTGTCACTCATTGTGCACTATAATAACCCTTCTAAGATCAAACGTAAAAGTTGTCCCTTAAAGCTGAAATTTGGCTAATAAGGCGATATTATTTTAAAGTTTGAGAACCATAGGTTAAGCGCATTATCATAAAGTGACTTTTGTCCACAGTAAACGGGCCGCTGCAGCTAGGAGGAGCGAGCATCGACCTACAGAACTTAGCCAGAAGTTTCGGCTGGAGGCACGTTCCTACAAATCAGAACTTCGTTGGATGCATCAGCAATTTTACTTATAACGACTTTGTAAGTTACCTTTTATGTTAAGTTCACTTTTTGGTAATATAAATTCTAATAAATAAATAATTTGTAAAAAGCCAAGACTGCATATTTTGTAAGTAGAAGATTTTGGGAATCATGCTCCAAGGTTCCATATTTGGAACAAACATTCAAGAAAATCTCTTGGACGGAGACTGAGGTTTGCACTGAGAAACGGGTCGAAATTTTGATTGAGTGTGTGTGCGGTGCGCATTAACACTATGGTTTTAGTATTGGTATATATACAAGCCTCCCACGGCGCGTTTGTATCAAGATAAACAGTACGTTACGTTATCTTGATACAAACGTACCCTAAACGTACCCCCGTATACCTACACTTTCTACCATGACATAACACTTTTGCTACTGTGCCATCTTTGGGTTTACGGATCGTTCTAGAATCTAGATAATAGTATAATTTTACTTACTGTATACTTAATGTATATATTCGACGAGCCGTTTGGTGTAATGGTCGAGAACTCTGCTATTACACCAGAGGTCGCGGTTTCGATCCCCGCACGGTACAAACATTTGTTTGCATGAACATGTCTGTTTGTATCGGCCTGGAGTGTTTCTATGTTCAATAAGAAAAATATTTTCATGATCACATTGTTTGCGCGATGCAGGAAACCATACTAATTCGTTATGGTCGGTCAAAGCTCGCTGTCATGAGTTACGTAGAAGTTTTTATGGCAAACGGCTGTTTGTTATGTCAGAGGTCGCTACAAAGAAAAAAAAAAGTAATTTGTATTTATTAAATTCATTTCCATTGTGTTGATACTAAATATATTGGGACTTGAGAGTACACAATAACAATGATATTATTGTTTACTTTATACAGAAACAGTTTTAATTTGATTCACGTGAAATAATCTTTTGTCGTTATACAAATGAATAATATTGTTTTTTAATTGTTTTGTTTTGTTTTTGTAAAATCTAATTTATGTCAACATTTTTAAGGTACACACCTCTTTATATGTCTGCCTATGTTAGATTTTTATAAACAAGAATAAAATAATAACTTTACCAACTTACCATCAGCTGGGCTGCGTGTCTGTCTGCCAATAATGAAGGGACAGAGAGATATAATACTTTTTATTTATTTTATGTCAATCTATGGATTTATTCTCAATTGGTTTTTTTGTTTAGATGTACAACCTAGGCGCACCTTCAGTTCACCGGAACGCCGACCCCAGCTGTCAGAAAAGCATGTACACAGCAGTTACCTTCGGAATCGACACCAACTTCCTAGTGGCTATCTTAGTCTGCATTGCGATATTAGTCAGTAAGTATAAGGTTCATGTTCATACTAGCTACAGTTGGTAAAAAATAATACCGATGTTACTGGACACTATCAAATTTTATAATCAATAGGTACTGTAGATAGTCCATAACAGTCGTAATATTTGATTTGATGGACTACTCTGACAATACTCATTGACGGTGATACTAAAAACATAGATCGAAGTATCGATATTTGATAGCTTGTTATTTTACTTCCTCAATAAAATGTAATGAGATAATTAATTCTGCAAATAGATTTAAAAAAAAAAACTTTTGCACGTCAATAACATCGACTCTACCGATATCATCGAAAGAAAAGCCTTTTTTTTTCGGAGGAGAATGCGTTTATGCACCATAACCGCAGGCTAGCTAAACCTGCGGCCGTGTGTGGGACTCGAGACTACAGCGTCCACTACCCACTAAACTCCCCCGGTTCCCCTTCACACCCGATTGGGACGAGCCGGTGCCAGCGATAGCTATCGACCAGCCCATCCCCGATCGAAAGAAAAGCCTAATAATAACACGCTATTTTTCAAATGAAATAAATAGAAATACTACTTACCTACACTTCATCGATAAAAACATTATCGATACCTTAGCAACACTACTCGGCCCACCAGTCTAACCTGACCTCTGTTTCCAGTACTTCTCCTCGCCGTGGTGGTCCACCGTCGCCGGGCGGACGCGTGGGCGGAGAAGGAACTGGACGACATTCGGGAGAACATCATCGCTTACGAAGACGAGGGGGGCGGTGAGGGGGACGCGGGGTACGACCTCCATGTGCTCAGGCAGATGTATGATGGGCCCCCGCCGGATAACGACCCGGCTTTCATGCATGCGCCACGTAAGTAACAAGGATAGTTGATCATTTCATTATCCCATTTCTATCATAATGTCATAAAAAAAGAAAATAATTAAGTCTAATATACAGTCTTAATAAGCCGCTTCGTACTCAATAGCGAAAGGTTTTAAACTTACATCGACTTATTATAAACATAGGCCATCTTTGAAAAAAACATTACTAAAGAAAATCTAAAGTCAAATTGTGAACCTCCTTTGTTTTTTTAAAGTCGGTTAATAGGTTATAATTAGGGTGATTGCAGATTAGCGTTTTATACACGCTCATAAACTCGTTTTTGTAGGCGCATGTAGGTGGTGTAACTCAATGTTTTACCACCATTAAACACGCGCAACTCGAACACCGTATAAGCTCGTATAACTATGATGATACTGACATGACACTACTACCGGTTCGAGCGAACACGCCAAAAATGTAGCGCGCTTGTAAGCGCGTATGCTGCAACGACCTTATACTACAGAAAATTACCAGATAATCTGAAAATTCACTTAAAAAGTAATATTACTCACAAACTATCAATTTACTAACATGTTTATCCTTTATTTGCCAACAGTAGTAGCAGCAGCTCCGGACATATCCGGGTTCTTAGACGACAAGAAATCCGTCCTCGACCGGGACCCGGACACGAACCCGTACGACGACGTTCGCCACTACGCGTACGAGGGAGACGGGAACACTAGCGGCTCTCTCTCTTCCCTGGCTAGTTGTGAGTATCAGTGTTCAACCAGTTTAGGAGATTATCAATGTAAAACACCCTTAGAATGAAAGTGACATAACTCAAAATTCGTGTGATTCTCAATTGTTGCATAAACTAACCTTAAAAAGCCTTTATATTAGCTAGCGGGACTATTTTAAGAGACCGAAGAGTGCGCTGACCCTGTTATACTTAGAAATCAGAAAAATTAGGTCACTTTTTCTTTACAGGGTTATAGATTATGCTTTTTAAGGTCAGTTTATGGAAAAATTGAGAATTACACTAATTTTGAGTTAGGTCACTTTCATTCTAAGGGTGCTATATTTTCTTTCTGTTCTGAACTAGTCAGGGTACTTCATCGATCACTAATTAGCGATCGATGATGTACCATCGAGGTCTCCCGCGCGTGATCAGTTTCGGAAAAATATACCGTGCACGCGCATCGTGATTTCTTAGGAGCGGCGCTTGTAAACGTGAAAATACTGCACAGGATTTTAGCCTTAAGGGTGATCACGCGCGGGTGACCCCGATAGTATTTGCATTATGATCCAGGAGTTGGCATGTTCAGTCCAGTTATTACATTAGAGCGACCGTCATCTGACCTCTGTAACCTTTAACAGTGAAACCACACCAATTGGATTATGACTACATAGCCATGTGATTGTGCAGGTTTCTATATTTTTTTGGTCGCAGAGTTGTGTGCGAGAATTCGACATATTTTCTTCCCGACCCGGGAATCGAACCCAGGACCTTAGGTTCACGAACCGGTACTTTAACCACTTAAGCCAGTATTCGTCATAGTGACGATGACTTGATTTCAATGATGGATGTCTTTTCCCGCTGGGAAATTAAATAGGCTGATATTTTGCTTTTCCTTTTTTTTATTATTGAGTATTATTTTTGTCCTTAGGTACGGACGACGGAGACCTAAAGTTCAACTACCTATCAACATTCGGGCCGAGGTTCCGTAAGTTGGCCGACATGTACGGAGATTCCGATGACGACAGGCCACACGAAGAATCGTGGTGCTAGCACCACGCTTGGCTTGTCTAGCCATCCCACCCTTATATGACTATTATATGACTATATCCAGTGACAGTGCTACAGAGCAAGATGCCTTATTGTCCTATGTGTATGAGTTGTGACTATCGCCCACCGTTGGACTAAGGACCGGCCTGTGATATGTGGTAAATGGTTGATACTAATTTAAAAAATTGAACGAGTAGGTATCGCCCGACAGCTTTTCAACCTCTTTTGTTAATGTAATTTTCTTTTTTTACGGAAAATGTTGTGATCTTTTTTGAATTTGATATTCTTTTTAAATTGTTTTCGAATTGTGTCTCCTTTTGGCAGCTTTTTAAGAATGAGTGTGCCATTTCTACTTCACTTTTAGTGATTTTATAAACAGTGAGTTCTTACAGTATTGGGATGATTAATAAATAAAGAAATGTAAATGGAAACATTAATAAATCCATACAAAGGTATGCAGACTTTTTTGAAATGAAAGAACTTGTTGTACCTTAAATACACAAATGTGTACGTTAATTTTATTAAGTTTCACTATGAGTAGATGAGTTAACAACATTGATTTGTCTTGAAATCGTCAATTTCTAACATTGAGTACAATGCCGCAATGAAAAGGTTTGTCATTTTTGACAGCACGGTACTAAATATGCAGTTCAAATCAAAAGCTTTGGCAGTTAATACATTTAACGTATGTACCACTTACCCTCAATAAAGTGCCTACGCAAGAAATTTCTTACAAGAAAAGTGAAATCTTTTTAGTTTAAAATATTACAAACCTTTTTATTTTAAAGGTATTGAACTCTGTAAATTATTATTTTTATACTTGTGTACTTTTATTAAAACGGTCAACAGTATGCTGTGCAGGGCTTGAATGGCGTAAATAATGTATGTATAATTATAATTGGTACGATGAAAAAATGTGTAATATGTTTTAAGAAAATGACTGACTTGTAATGTTGTGTAGGAAACGTTATATATACGCCTAAAGTACTTCTAGTTCGTAAAGTAAATAACCAAGACATTGTATAAAGCAGTAATTGTTCTTTAAAAGGTTTCGTTTTTAGAATAATTTGTAGGAACTCAACGATTTAGTTTTACTGTAAATGCAGCGTTGACAGTTTAAGTAATTATTTTAAATTATTACATTTTTATTTTTTTAAATAAGATAGCAAAACTGTCACTATGTACGTAAGATATATGAAAGAGCAGGATATGTTATTGAATTCTTATGGATATTTTTGCAGCTACTATTCAGATTTCCGTGCCATTATATGAAATTGATAATTTTGTTAGACCTAAGTAGTAATAACCATTTTATGTTTTTGAAGACTGTGAGCAATTACAAATAACAGTTTTTTTTTTGTAATTCAGATCGCAACCGATGCTGCTTTTGATTAATTTTGACTGGTTGTTTATAATTGACAATAATAGGCGATTATCGTCATTATTAATTATTATCTAGTATTTTTAGTTTTATATTACATTCGTCATTCCTTTCAAATATTTTGTTTTTCTAGTCCAAGATTCTTCAAAGTACAGTGATACGTAATTTATACTAATACTAGTACGTTTGTATCTGTGGACATTTTTATAATTAAAAACAATGACGGATTTAAACATTACGATGAAGTGACAATGTTCTTAGATTTTAATTACTCAACTGTACTTGACATTTTTTTTTGTTATATTGCTTTTGATTTTTTTTAAAGGAATTTGTTGTGTATTGTTTACGCCTTACGTTTTATTTTTGCTTGCGAAGATACTTTCCCCGATCTTCGAATCGGCGTTTTGACAATTCCAAAGCGAAAAAGCGTTAGAATAAGTTTTTTTTATTGTTACATTGTAATTTTGTACTTTTGGACTTACTAAGTGTATTATAATGTGTTTTGTATACAGTTCAATTATAGAATTAAAGAGTAAACTTTGAATAAAACATGATATTATTTTTTTATTTCAAATTATCCTTTAACCAACGAATATTTAATATCGTTGCCTTTAAGTTAGTTTTTTTCATACGTCTCTATTTATTATATAAAACAAACTTAAACGGATAACTTCACTTTTACAGACTATAATATAAATAAACTAGCCACTATCAGTCAGTCATATTAGAAAAAATGGTTTGAGACTGGAAGATTCGTTTTATTGTTTTCGTTTACAATTACAATATTATATAACTGGTTCTGATACTGGTTTGGTATTCCAATCAGATTACGAATTACAATTAAGTTTTTTTTAACGTGACTGTACCAAGAGGTAATCAAGGGATATGATGATTTTTTAATACATCTGCAAATGGCTAGCTCACATTTACTGTATTTCATATCTAGATAATGTTTTTTAGTTCACTACCAATGATTCTTTGAATAATCCTTGTTTTTCTATAGCTGACTACAGTGAGTTGACCCGTAAGTTCAAACTTAAATTATAGAATTGTATAAATCACGAAGACATCCGTTTAAATATGTTTTATAAGTTTTCTTACTCCTAAAAAATTAACGTTAACTGACAATTTTGATATCAACCATTTTAAATATGGATGTTGTTACGCCATAATGAGCTAAACATAAAATACTAACTCTGCTTTTCAACGTTCATCGTATAACTACATAATTGTATAAAACTATACAATAGAAATGAGTAAATATGTCCCTAGTTACTTGTAAATATAATATATAATGGCGGATATGCAGCGTATGATGTTTTTAAATAGGTAATTTTTATATTGATTAAATATACTAAGCGAATATACAAGGTGTCTTATAATTATGCATATCAACGAATTGTAAGATATGAACTTTCCGTTATTTGGGAATGTGAAGTAAGTAATTTATCTAAATGTAACCTGTATGCATATAACATATGACTATCTACAAATTACCTGTTTTTAATGATTCCATTTGACAGATAAAATATATAAATGTGAATATTGTATATACTTACGGTTACTATTATTTGGGGTGATTTTATTTTAGTGTAGTTTACGGCCTAAATATTTGAAAAAGTGGCATTTTTTTTTTATTTCCATAATATTTAAATAACATTTTTTTTATTAAAATTTTTCGATATTTTTTTACATGTTCTCCTGTTTTAGATAGTAAACATATTTTTGCATAAACGTAATTTTACAAGATAAATGTGATTGTATGATATTGTTTAAAGTACTTTTTAGTTCCATAGTAAATTTTTTTTTGGAATTCTCTAAATACCAATTTTCAAAACGCGTGCAGTTTTTTTTTATATTATAAACATTTGATCCCTGGTCAAGGTAAGATTTTTAATTTACAGTATAAAGTTTATTAGCTGTAATAGCAAGTTTTTCTTAGAAAATATTTTACGTTTTAAATTAACTATTTGCTTATTCCTTAAATATATCAAATGCTTGCAAATATTTGTGATCTGCCTAAATAAAACTATTTATCTTTTATAACGTATAAAATATTATTGTTCTATTACAACTAAATTAGTAAAGCTATTTTATCAAAAAAACTACATTATAGCATCTTATCGTTAAAAAAAATACTTTTACAATTTTAAAAACAAAAGTTTAGTTCAAAACCTACTTTTAACATTAAATAATCTAAAATGTACCGTGATATAGTTTTAATTGCTTTAATGAAAAATTACTTAGTGTCATAATTTTTCAATTATAGTATTGGTTGAGAAGTAAAGTCTAAAAACTAAAAACCCATTTTATGATATAGTACTTAAAACTGTTGATAAAATATAAAGATTATTTACTTATTTACATTGGCCAAAATATAGTTATTTTAAGATTGAATGAGTATTGGACCGTATTAATTTTATGGATGAATTAAATTATTTCTCCTCTTCATTGGACCAAACGAGTTTATTGTAGACATGTTGTAATTGATACTATTTTTCCACATTATTTTTATAGCTTTAGATTTTATTTTACAATAAAAACCTGCGTTATTTTGAAGTAAGTATTAGTGTTAATAAATCTAGTGTTATCGAATCAATCGTTCGTATAGTTTTCTGTTGGTGTACATTTTACATTTCTTAAGAATTTTGTACTTTGTCTAAAATGACCACCATCAGAATGATATGTCGAACCACTGCCATTGTAATTTGTATTGTAAGTTTAGCTTTAAGTGTTTCAATTTCACAAGTTTAAGAATCTATTTACCAAAAAATACAACAAAACAAGACAAAAAAATAAAAAAGGAAACATTTTTTTTTTATAAAAAAACCTTCATTATTTTTTTGGTGACTAAATTTGGAATTTAAAAAAAAGGAGTATTATTATTTCAATTTCATATCCGATTGAATTATTTGTGATTGTTTTTGATCCAATACATTGGGTTTTATTCGTCCATGAAAAAAGAAAAAGAAAATGGCGTACCACCTATTTTATTTAATGAGTCATCAGCATCACTGATATTATATTTGATTTTAGGTTAAAGACCTTTAAGTATAACGTCTCGGTAATACTGTATTTATCCTCCGTCTCTTTGTACAGAAGATATTTTTTAATATTCCATTGGGACTCCCAAAATCAGCAATTTTTAAAAGCACTGCCTATTCATACAAAATTTAATAAATTTATCTTCATTTCACAAGAACTTAATCAAATAATATTATTTAAAATGTTCCTCGCAGATTTTTCTCTTTAATTACAGGTGTTTTATTAAAATAAGCTTCTTAAATTTGTGAAATCATTCATACGTCATTTTAGACTTGATTTATTCAATTAATGTAAGAATTTAATATTAGCAATAAGAGTACCTACTCTTGTGTTCAGACATTTTTCACTCTACATATTAGATATAGTAAAATAATATGTCTTATGAGTATTAATATGTACAGTGCGACACAACTTAGAAGTTTCATCGTTGAACTTCTTAACCGAACACTTCTGAACGGAATACCATTTAAAAATGGCGATTCTGCAACTTTTTTTTTATATTAAGAATTTTTATACCGTCTTTTTCTTAAAAGTATTCGAAGCAATAAGTTCACGTTACATTTGTAACTCGGTACCAAAACTATTGTGAAAACTTTCGAAGCTTTTTGTGGCGAAGTTAAGTGAATGACGGGCCACTTCGATATCACTTCTGAGAAGTGTCGTAACGTAATTATTTTTAATCAACCTGTGAAACGTGTTGCAACTTGCAGTTAATGTTTGAAATAAAATTGTAAATTTTTACCCGAAATAGTGTATCTTACCTTGTAGTAATATAAACATAGGGATGTGTAAAGAACGTGGGAAATGCATAGTAACTATTAAAGTTATGTTAGTGAGTGACTGAAAGATATATGAACATATATCTTTAATTTAAAGTAAGTAGCTAATAAGAGGTATGTTTATAATTTGTTTATATCATAAAAATGTTCAATTCCAATAAAAGCTAAGAAATTGAATTTATTTTTGTGTTTCATTTGTTTACCATTACTGGAGAGCGAGGGTGTGTTTGTTCGTATATGTTAAGGGTTCAAATACAAACGTTCGTGTGGCAAACCATTTTTTGTTTTTACTTTTTACTAATTTCACTTTATTTTGTTTTCTGTCTTTTATTCTTTTTTTAACGACACAAAAATTATACGTATAATCATTTAATTTAAGTAACAATATTTCTATAATCTAAACTAGTTATTACCATCAAAAATATATACAAAAAAGAACTAAACATACATAATTGATTTTACTAATTGATAATTTAATAAAAATACCTACGATTCTACGTAAAGTAGAAGTTATAACGTACAAAATAATCACATCAATACAAACCTCTTGAGGGATATAAAAATTCTTTAAAAAATAACTTCCAAACAATATAATATCCTAACCTCAAATTGACCGCTTTCCCGCCAATAAAGTTTAAAGCGGTTTTATTTTCCGAAGCGTCGCATCCTCACATTGTTTGAATGTTGATCCCATTGTATCTGTAAACAATTTTTATTAAACGAAATTTTTCAAAGTCCAAATTTGAAATTGTCGAGTTTCGCGCGAAATTAAATTTTGTGTGCGGCATTTTCTTTTTTTTTTTCCTGTCAGGATGTGTAATGCCGTTGGATTCTACCACAGATGTTTACTTTGACGGTAAAAGATCAACTTTGTCGATACAGAGTCTAGAATTTTGAACTTGATTAAATGAGTGGTAATAAAGGTACTGTACCGTTTTTAATGAAATTTGGGACAAATATAGACAAGACATTAAAAAAGCACTTATATTTTTACTATCCCATGACAAACAGCTATCTGACACGATCGTAGAGAGATCAGGCGCAAGTCCAATAGCCACAAGGTTGGCACCGGCTCGTCCCAATCGGGTGTGAAGCGTAAACCGGGGGAGTTTAGTGGGACGCTTTAGTCTCGAGTCCCACACACGGCCGCAGGTTTAGCTAGCCTGTGGTTATCGGCACAGGCTACTGTGGTTATCGTGCATAAACGCATTCTCCTCCGAAAAAAAAAGGGCGCAAGTCCAACGGCTTTACGTGCTTCGAGCCACGGGGATGTTTGACACCTTCAACTTCCAGACTCCGGACTATGACGGAGTATTCTGAACAGAAAAACCCATTCATATCCCCACTGGTAGGGATTTGTCGGTGGGGATTTCCGGAATAAACCATAAATTCTGGGTCCGACCCGGAATTTAAACCTAGGAGCCGTCTTCTAAAGTGAAGGGTAGTATAATGGATCTTTGCAATGGATTTAAGTGGACTTAGGGAAGATATAGAAGAATACTTTTTTGACAACTGTACTTTGAATTTATCAAGAATGTGGGACGAGTCGTGACTTTAAAACTCAGGAGGACAAGAGTCAGGATTTTTTTTAAATGTCGGACAAGATAGTGGGACTAGCGAGGCACAAATCCTAGTATAATATAGGGTCGAACAACAAAACTTGAAGTTATGATTTACCAACATCTACGCAAAATTTATAAACAGTGGCTTAGAGCTTGGCTTCTTGCCATTGTAGACTATCCTCAACGGAATGCTGCCAGACTTTTTTTTATTTTCGCAGAACCATTTTTTAATTTGGATCGTGAGTTTTTTTAGTAACGCGCTGTAACGTGTCGCTCTGGAGTTATGGTTTATGTATTACAGAGGTTGGTATGATAAGCCAAATTCGTAAGAGCGCGTTGAAATAACGCGCACTAACGTTGTCAAAGGAAAATAAATCAATACTCATAAATGTTTGTTTACGTGTAGACAAATATATTAAAAAATTGCAAATAAATAATCAGGAGGGCTAGGCGTCTGTTTGCCAACAGAAAGAGAATAAAAAAAAACAAATGAATATTGTTACACCTTTCAATATTTCAAATGTTGCTTTTTGTTTGCTATTTACAATAAAAGCTATAATTTATTTACAATTGGCAGTGCACTCTAGTATCTAAGTTCGGATTATTTAAGCTCATTTAGTACGTTACAATGAAAATTTCATTTCAACTGTCTTAATTCTCTCAGAAAAAGGAAACCTATGTTTTCTTTTTCTAAGTAAATTCTATGTAAGAAACGTCAAATTATTACATTTCTAGGAATTCGAGAATTTAACGGTTTTAGTTGTATAGGAGTATCATTCTGAAGATTAAAGATTTCGATGCCCCTTCGCACATGGGTGTAGTTGAGGTATCCCCACATAGATACATCAACAGTATCGCTATTGGTTCACGGTCCACTTTCGCCCGGTCTCCTTTTCTCTCATTATAAAAGCTTTAAAGGTTAAAATATAATTTAGATTTTAAGTTTTCTTAGTCAGCAAACTATCGTTAAGTAAGGTACTAACAGTTTAAATAACCGATTTTATAACGGCTTCTTTTCTTTTACTAGACTGAGTCCAACGCCAAATGTATAGTTAAATATTCTCAAGATTTTAGTTTACTAAGTTGGCAACATTGTCTCCGAGTCAACTACCAATTTTCACGGACCATTGAACAATATGGCGTCTTCGAAAATGAGAAACGGTTTATAGCAATTTTACAGTGACATAGTACATACAAAGTAAGAAATAATATCTTTATTTTAAGATTATTTGAGACTTGTAGATTTACCGTGTGTGAATAATTTAGTGGTGATAGACAAACATACAAACAACAAGTGATAACTGAGTGGTTTCAAACGTAAGGCGGGTGGTTCGATTCTCGGTGCACACCTGTGGATTTTTCTTTGTTTGTGTTAAGCTTTGCGGTGACGGAAAACATCGAGAGAAACCTGCAGAATACAAGTAAGAGAAAAGTTTTTTTTATGCATGCACGTTTCAGAGGTTCACTTATTAATCGACAATAATAATGTAACAGAGTGAGTGAACAGCCTTTTCAACCCTTTTCAGTCTAAACTTAACCGAAATTTGTATAATGTTGTTTTGGATGAAACTAGTCGGTTTAATTTCATAAAGTTGAGCTATAATAACAATTCCGCCTGTGACAGGTAGTCCTGAAATTTAAAGTTTAAAAATATCCTTCGTACTTTATGTAGAAGGTAAATCTAGTTCGTAGTAGTTGCGTGAAAAAATATAGATAGATAGATAGATAGATACTCTTTATTGCACAAAACACTTTAGGACAAACATGTCACATATAATAGCTGTACAATATAGGCGGACTTATCGCTAAACAGCGATCTCTTCCAGTCAACCTTAGGAAAGAGGAAAGTATGAAAATAGATTGATTGAACAGAATAAAGGGCAGTGCAAGACAGAGAAAGAAAATATTTATATATAATATATTTGACTCCAGACTCCTCTAATAAATACACATATACTTAGACATACATATTATACATAATATATAGGCTCAGATACAAAAGATACTCGACAAGTTTCTGAGACGGAGTTAACTTCATTCTTCCTTGCAATTTGCATTCAAACACTGCTCGCGTCATTACAAATTCATACAAAGCCCTAACAAATACTGGAACAAATCAAACCCTTTTCAAAGGGCCTTTGTTGAGCACGGAAATGAGTCGAATGCGGCAAAAACAATGTTTCCCGCGGAGTGGTACCGTCCGCAACGTCAGGGTGGAATAACTATTAGCGAAAAAAAAATTATAGTTCATTCAAATAAAAAGGGAATACTAAGTAAAAGTAGGTCTACGCTTAAAGTCTATCTTGATTCTATAGCCCCAAAATAAAATGCTTTTATACATAAATGACTAAGAAACAATATAACATTAATATTACTACTTATATTAATAATAAAATTGTTTAAATTAAAGACAGGACAACATTAAGTAAATACATTGATCTTACCCCAAAATATATATATTTTTTTATATTATAGGGGGGCAAACGAGCAAGTGGGTCACTGATGATAGATAAGTGATCACCCATAAGCAATCGAGACCCCTCAGGGTCGTTGGGGTTTAATAGTTTTCGGAGGAGGTTGCCGTCATGCAATTTCATTTCATTTCAATATTACATATTGAAACACGTAGGAAAATAATTGCGTCAAAACTGAATTCCCACGAACATAATATATGTAGCAAAACAGGAGTGCGCAAATAAAACTTACACATAAAGTTAATAAAAAATATGTATTTTATATTGCCGTTTCTGCCGATCGTACTAGGGTACAAGGAAAACAAATTCAGGTGTTTACAGCCGTGTCCGAGTACCGTCAATTAGCGGCTACGAACCTCGAGCGGGTGACGTGGACATTATACAATCATATTGGAAATTATATTTTATATTTTAACTAGCGGCCGCCCGCGGTTTCACCCGCGTGGTTCGCGTTCCCGTGGGAATTGATCAAAATCCTTTCTTAGCGGATGCCTACGTCATAACATCGTGCATGCCAAATTTCGGCCCGATCCGTCCAGCCAGTGGTTTGGGCTGTGACCTTTGCAGTCACCTTTGAGTTTTATATTTGTATATAGATTTTAACTATGGAGTAGGACGCCATCAGATCAGGTAGTAAGTGAGTAGCTGGATGCGAGTAGCCAAGGATCAAACGCCAAGCATTGGGAAAGGCCTATGTCCAACAGTGGACTACGACAGATTGATGATGATATCACTATTTTCTTTTAGCGTTTCTCTTTTCACGTTGTAAATTTTTCAATAATGAAAATAATTGTAGCTCTCTTTCCTTTGATTCTTGATTCACACCTTTCGCTATACTTATCAGTAAAACTAGGTAATGTGTGTCCAGTTTTAAGCATCGAATAGAAAATTTTTATAGATTACGTAACATATGTATCTATTGTTTAAAACACACTTTTTTGGCGATTTTCCAGAATTTTCCAAATATTGTTGCATTTATAGTCAACATTGGTCACCTTATTCCTCTGTCAACTGTACCTACTTATACTCCAATATAAAGAATGTAGCAAAAGCATTTTCTTCATTAGACGTATGACAATTAGGAAAACGCGATTTCCCAAGAAAATGGTCAGAACTTAATACCCGTGTATTTCACAGGTAATTAGGTGGCATGCAAACACGTGCATTTAGAGGTAAATCGAAGTGCCATATGCAAAACGCATTAGGTCCACGTAATTGTGATTAATATGGCAACACCGACTGTAGCTTCCGAGAACTTCGCAAGTGGTGTTCTTTGAAAAATTTTGGGTCGGTGTTTCACTGAGATACTGTGGGAATAGTGAATAACTTTATATTATTATGCTAATCATATTAATAGTTTAAAAATAGAAAAAATAATAGTTGTTTCAAAATTTCTTCCCGACCTTGAAACATTGTTAAGTTTGTTTCACTTAAAAATTTTTGGTCTAAAATAAAATGTTTAAATTATTGTAATTTTTGGTGTTGGTATTGGTGTCTGTGTTGGTAACGTTGACTGACACCGACTCTAATGATACTAATAATAATTGTGCAATATATTATTACAAACAAGATTGTATTTATTTACGCGGCCGCCTCCACGGTTTCACCCGCGCGTAATTTCTTTTTTCAATGTCCCTTCCCTTCCCCCCACATTTCTTACAATGCACCCTCATTTGCAATAAACTGTGCGTTTTAGCACTGCTTGCAATGAAAGGCGTTTAATACACTGCAATTATTGAAGCCGGCATATCGACGAATCCTACGATATTCAACCTACATTTCCCGCTATCCGATGTTGTTTATTTTGTAAATTTAAACTGTCAGATCTTCTTCTTCTTCTGCATTGCCTTATAATTCCTATATTATTTCGGGTCGGCACTCGGGATCCCCGGGGATATTTGAAAAAAGAAATTACGCGCGGGTGAAACCGCGTGTGAAACGCTAGTCATAAATATGTATAAGAAAATAGCTGTAAGAAACCGTACTGTTTTCTATGAAAATTTTCCTCCTGCTCTATAAAAATAATGAAGGCAAACTTCAAATTAGTTTAAATTCAAGTTCGTTCATGATAATAAATAATAATCTCACGATTAAGTTAGTTACAAACGTAAACAACGATTTCGATTTTCATGTTTAACTTAAATGTTAGGTTCGAGAAACTTCCCTATTGAAAAGATGAGTTATAAATTACTGTCATTTCATAAAGTCGTCTCTAACTCGGCCTTTTATTAATAAAACGTTGCTGATTTAGCAATCTGTTTACGAATCAATTTTAATTTAAAAGCAATTTGCTACTAAGAACTACTCTGATAAGATTTGATTTTGAGACTTGTAGTTAATGGGGTGAAAATTGGTCGTGTCCGACTACCGTCTTACTGTGCTATGATAGTGTGGGAATAGGGAGTGCTCCAATTTGGTGGAGGAGAATACGTTAAAGCCCCATAACAAAAGAGTGTGGGATTCGGGACTATTTCTTCCCACTATATCTACTAAACTCTCCCGGTTTTCTCTTCACACCCGAAGAGCTGTTGTCCAACTTGGTTTTAAGCTACTAATCTGGCTGTGTTCGGACGAAAAATAGTGTGTGAGCCGTTATACTAAAAATAAATTTTATTTTAATCATTTAGCGATTCTTTATATAATTATATAACTCCGTAACCACTCACCATTAGATTGACTGCATAATGTGCTAAATTATACTAAATAGCATTACAAAATGGCCGCTTACAAAATGGCGGACTGTTTGCTCACTAATACTGAATAAAAAAGGACATCTACCAGACCAGCTATTAAGAGTTAGACCAACAAATTTTTGTTACCCAAGCAAATTAGGTGCCCACGATATATTACCAACAAAAGGTCTCATCTTACAAAACCTTATTGTAAGCAGGCAGTAAACAAATGATACAAATAAACCTCTACATGGAAACGTTCTCCATATATTACAGAAGGGAGGTCAATATACATAATTCTGCGTTTTTTATGAACTCTCCGAACAATGGTAATACCCTTGTTGTGGTATTTATTTTTTCGCTGAAGAATCCTTATTAGATATAAAGCTTACAGCGAATTCTCGTTTTCTCTCTCGCAAATATGACGAGATATTAATAGTTAGGGTTGGCGTCGGCACAATTCAACCCCTTTTTATGAACGAGGAATAATAATTATGCACAGAATGATACATCTTAAAAGTATTTAGTAGAAAGTCCAATCCAATTGCAGAATTAATAATTTTATTTCAAAAAATAAATAGCTACAAATTTCAGGCAGACGGACACATAAACAAAATTACTTCTACAAGTATAATTTATAAGCGTTAGTACCTATACTTTTTATAACTTCGAATTCAAATTAACATAAAACCTTCATAGGAGAGCCAGACCAATTAGATCATGGCTATGGAGTCATTCTACTGTGCAGCTGGCATCCTCACATTGTTTTCCGTCGTCGCCGAGATAACAGTAAACACGCACAGTCATAAACAAATATATAGGTTTCCGATTTCGATTTCATCCATCAACTACAAGCATGCAAAGCCACGTTTTATACCTCCCAACATTTTTTATAAAACAAAAAGATATTTCAAAAATATTATAAATAAGTGCGCCGCAAAAAGATTGTTGCCAACCCTAACCGTTCTCGACAAACTTTGATTGAATTGATGAAAAAAGCGTCCTCGAGCAAAATGGTCTCTGGATATTTGCTTTACATTGTGTGCCTTATTAGTGTTGACGGGCTAATTAATGCTAAAACAATAAGTCTGTTCATTCTTATTTCTGGATGAATGCTTTCGAAAGCGATTGGAATAACACAAATGAGATACCTACAAGTATGTATGTAGCAGACGATCCTTTTTTTGGATTAGAATGCGTTAGCGAGATCTGTGTGTCTGTGTATGGGATTTGGGACTTAAGCAGCTCACTACCCACTAAGCACCCCTGTTTTCCCTTTCCAGCCGATTAGGATGAGCTGGTCCCAGCCTTGGATAATAACCATAAACCTATCCTTAAATATACATATTAGTCTCCATTGAAATAGCTTGCTTGGTGCTTTATTCTATTTAGGGAAATAGTGAAACGAGTCACTGAAAATAATGAACACCTCGAAATCAAAGCCAAATAATTGATATCAACAAGCTCTTAAATTTATTTTTACCTACTTACTTCGCTAGCTCAGCGATCCGAAGTGGATCTTGGCCTCCGACATTAAAGTTCGCCATTTGGTTCGATCTTGTGCCAGTTCCTCCCATTCAAGCACATCAAACGCCTTCAGGTTTCCGCAGCTTCGTCCCTCCATCGATATCTTGGGCGACCCCCCAGGCGCCGCCCCGTCGGTTGCCCAAGACACGATCCTCCCCCATCCTCTCCACATGTTCCAGCCAGCGAAGACGAGACGATTTAACTTCTCCAATCATGAAAAATTGTTAAATTAATAACAAGATTATAATTAAAGTCGTCGAAATTACTTAGTATGACTCTCAAAAGAGTACAAATTACACGTCACAGCCCTAATTAGCGTGCAAAATTTCGGCATAAAGGGGGCGGTGGGAGAGGTCGACGACCCCTGACTACCTATATCATTAGCCACACTAGCAATCTGTCCCGCGGAGTGAAAGGGTCACGGATGCAAACAAAAACTGCTGCAATTCAAGAGGCATGTTAGTGTTGTGTTATCCATTAATTGAATTGTCGATTGTTCCATAGGCCTTTGGGAGTGAGGGAATGAGGAGAGCACTTATGCTTGCGCGAGTTTGTACCTACATTAAATAATACTTGAATCTACGTGGTTAATGAATTGATAAGACTGATGAGTTATTGAATTATTAACTGAATATTGAATGATCTATATTTAGTCCAAAGTTTTAGTCTAACGTTAGCAAGTCAATCAAATGGTGAGAGTAAATAAAAACAATACAATTTCATGTCAGACAATATTTTTTTTAAATTTTATGTAAATTCATATACTATGTAAGTTTTATATAACTGTCCTTTAAAAATACAATTGAAGAATAGTATTGAATGTCCATTGTCCATCCTCTATAAAAAATTACTGTAAAGTTTTAGCCATCATAGTCAAAATTTAACCACGAAATTTTATTTGTGTTAGCTGCTAAAGTTAATTATGATCATAAAGTATATTAAATCCTACTAGGTACTACCACCCTACCACTTCTCAATTAAACTTTCCCTATAAAAGGTTACAGAGGTCAGATGGCAGGTTACACAGTAATAACTTGTCTAGCTAAATCCAGGATCATTGTACAGTCAACAGCACATCACGGTATACACTTGCAGTTCGATAATAGCGCTTATGCCCCCGATATAAGAGCGGTACAAAGTCCAAAGTGTTACGTCTGACGTGCTTTTGACTGTACATGCATTCCCTGAGTACGAGTAGATCGGGAGAAAACGCCCGGGAAAAGAAGTTGGAGTAAGCACCTAAACGTGTAGCCAAAGACTAAACATCACACATTCATGACCGCCTCCGTGGAACAGTGGCTAAGCCGCTTGGGTATAAAAACACGGAGGTCGTGGGTTCGATTCCTACCATCGGTCTGGTTGGTGGTAAGACTTTTTCAGAGTCCGACTGGCTAGCTACTACCCCCACAAGTGAAAACTGCCGCCATAACAGCTCTAGCTGTGTTCCAGCAATATTAATGTGGGAGCCAGTACGCTTGAAATCAGAAGCTCGAAGATCAGATGAGCCTACAGTCTGGCAGCACATTGAGCGACAATTCCTGATGAAGTTTCCCTCAGTGGAATAGGCCGCAGTGTAGAAACAA
This sequence comes from Mecyna flavalis, assembly GCA_949319885.1. Classification (NCBI taxonomy): domain Eukaryota; kingdom Metazoa; phylum Arthropoda; class Insecta; order Lepidoptera; family Crambidae; genus Mecyna; species Mecyna flavalis. The sequence goes on from OX439413.1 coordinate 4,522,874, forward strand.
TAAGTTGTTGGAAACATGTATTGTATATGTTACAGTCAGGGTTGCCAGGTCTTTTTCAAATAAATACCGAACAGCGAGCAAAAAAAAAACGCCAGGATCGCACAAACTTTTATGTAGGGTAGGGATTCTACGCAACATCGATTGCCGATTGCATCAAATCTGACAGTTTAATTGTTTATTAAGGGCTACTTATCTCAGTTAGGATCCTAATTAAGCATAATGTTGCTTTCTTTGAGCTCTTTTTTATCATGTGATGCAATTGAAACAAGCAATGTATGCTTGATAAGGATCAGTTTAAAAGCCTTTTAGGGAGAAAAATTAATCAAAAAAAAAACCGAACCGCCCATACTTCGGTATTTTTGTGATACCGAACACCGAGCACGGTGCTAAAATACCGAACGGTTTGGTAGAATACCGAACACCTGGCAACCCTGGTTACAGTCAGAATTACTCATAATCGGTCAAAACTTCTTTTGACTGCAAAAATCAGGCAATAGTAGTATTGACCAATGCCCTTGGTCAAAAACAGTTTTGACTGATTTTCGCAGTCAAAAGTGGTTTTGACTAAGGGCGTCGGTCAAAACAACAAAACATTCTCAAACAAAGCGCTATTGGAATGCTGTCTAAATAGCCAGTGTTGAACTATTATTTGGACCTGCAATCCGATAGATAATTCACAGATTTCTAAACAAAACAATATTCTAAAATAATTTAATTATTTGAATAGTGCTGGTGGCTAGCGCCAACCACAACGCAGATTTAAATTTTCGCATTGAATAGGACATATCAACATCTACACTAGACAAGCGTGATATATGTAATATGACTAAACTGTGACTGTGAGGCCGTTTGTCCACCGCCACCGTCACCGGGCCGTCACCGAGAAAGAGATGTCGGCGCCGAGGTAGCGGTAATTACTATAATTATGTACATTTACTACAGTCGTTTGTCCATCGCACGCCCACAGAGTTGATCTATCTCTGTGCGCACGCCCGTCACCCTATGGTGGACAAACGGCCTAACCGCCGCCGTCACCGGGCCGTCCACCGAGAACCGATTTTATTTCTGACCAATTTCAAGATGACGCGCTCGGGTGACGGGCTTGTAATAAATGTATGTAGATACCGGTACCTCGGCGCCGACATCTCTTTCTCGGTGACGGCGGCGGTGGATAAACGGCCTAAGAGACTAATATAAGAAAAATGACCCAAATTTGTTTTGAAACCCTGGATTTATATGCTACTCGTAGGTATCTGGAAGTACGAGCAAAAATGATGGAATTTGATTTATATGGTACATTTGTACCTACTGCCTTAACTATCACTGATATAAAAGCTACGGTTGTCAAGGCCGAAACACCCACATCCCTAAAGATTGTTAATCCCGAATCCCGCGTCAAATCATAGGGCTCTAGTGTTTTGTGCCGCTCGTTAAAATGTTTTGCTCTAGTTCACCTGCCCTTCTGGGTTAGACGTCGAGGGCAAATTCGCGAAAACAGCCACCGGATTTAAGAGCTTTCCGTGCCCTTTGTACCTAACGGGAACGTAAATGATTGGTTGGAAGGTCGGTATTTACGCAAGTCGTTTTCGTAGTTGTCATTTAGGGTAAGTAGATAGCTGTTGTATTCGAGTGTTTTCAATCGTCTATGTGCGTATTTACCAGCGGCGATGGAAATCATCGTGGGAAAACTTGTACAATCAAATTGCTGTGTAGCCATTATCTAATTGGTCTGGTTCCCCTGTAATGGGGTACAGAGGTCAGATGGTGGATGGTGGTGGATGGTCTCTTACATGTAACAGCCAAATCCTGGACAATGGTACAAGCCAACTTTGACTAAATTTCGAGAAAAACTCTCGGAGAATTGAAATTGTAATTTGGGGTAAGTTTAATAAAGTGCCAGGTCTTCTGGGTAGGTAATTTCTTTTGTTGTGTGAGGTATAGCGCCCGAATCCCTGTCACAATACAATTGGATGGAGATTGGAGATGGTCAATAATCTAGAAATAGAAGTGTGTCAAGCACTTCTGTGTTGCGGGCGGGAAAAGGGCACTGAAGCTAGTGAAATTACTGGGTATGTGAGGCCTAATAACTGTCGTCTCGGTGTAGCGGGCGCAGGGCAGTGCCAGACAGTAACTGCTTAGTTACTGTTTGGCACTGAACTGTCTAAGGGCAGACGTGGCGCTTTCCATCAGGCGTACGATCTGCTCGTCTTGTTACATATTGCAATAAAAAAAACTACAGGCTTATGTTACCGTACTTGAATTTAGTATTAAGTGAAAAGAAATAAGTGAGGAATAGCGAATGCTACACATTATGTGTAGAAATGATGAAGCATCGCATATTTTTACATCCTAATAGCTTGTATGCGTTATAAATCTTCCCAAGCATATAACGGCTTTGAGCAAAGCCCAAAATAATTAAATTCAAATTAAAACGTTTTGTGGTCGTTGAGTTTGTACCTACGGTGTCTGAAGCAGGCCCCAATTAGATTAGTTGTGTACCTATCTGAGGGTCGGAAGTTTACATTACTAAGTAAAATTGGGGCCTAGCCCTTGTTGGAAATCCTTCGATAGGATCTGACGTGGAGTGATATAGATAGATATTCAAAACATTTAACCTTTTGAACGCCAAACTACGAACGCACTGTTGTGTCCTGTATGCCAGGTTATTCTTAATAGTCGAATTTAAGAAAAAAATCTAGTCATCGTTTTAAACATATTTATTTTATAATTATATTATTTACAGGTAGGGTTTTGTCAAGTATAGACGTCGTTGGCGCACAGGGCCCGCAGGTGCTTGTCAAGTATAGACGACTCTGGCGTCCAAAATGTTAAATATAATAATTGATTATTATTAAACTTGGATTGTCTTGTGGTTTAGTACTTAGTGGTTGGTGGTGGTAATTGGTCGTAATGTCGGGGTTCGATCCTCAGATCGGGCAAAGTGTTGGCAACAAAAAGAGTATAAGTCGCTAGACTAATTGTCAGAACAAGGTTCGTTGTCTCTCATTCTTTGACCACCCGCGGGAAGTCGGCCTAGTTAAATAAAAAGCCCAACATTTAAACCAAAAGACTAATTAAACTAATTAGCATGACAAGATTTTAATGACGGGTTTTGTCCCGCAACATTAATAGGTTGTTCCCGCCGCCCGCCCTAATGGTGAGATTAGCTGAAATGGAGCTTGAACCGATATTTTTCCGCCGAAGCAAAACGACTAGTAAGCCACAAACGGTCTTCGCGTAGGGTTGCCATAGAAACGCAGAAGTTGGAATTTTTTGAGACTTTTTTTTATACCAGAGTGGCGCTCACAGCCCGCCCGATGGTAAGCGGTTAGCGATTGCCTATGGAAGCTTGTATATTCATTTTTTAACCATTTTATTGTACATTATTATATAAACAGCAATAACAACAAAAAAAATATATGATAATAACAAAAAGATTTAAGTACAACACAGACGATGTGTATGTACTCGTATATTAGTAATAAGCCTTTATTTTTAAGTACTTACCTAACATTTTGTCTCTGCGCTGAGCAACATGTAACTACATAAATCCAACAAAGGCACGGAATAGTCTGTGGCAAAAACTGCTTACATAAAAAAAAATCATAAAGGCATTACTCACGCGTCGCCGACCATTTTATTTGAAGGGAAAACTAACTATTTGCAGCAAGAAAAACATCTTTATTATTATTGTCCTTCCAGCTGACTTTTAGGCCTTTACAACTTCGCAAGATATCTTATAGTGCATAAGTTAGAGAAAAGAGAGTGCAACTGAGCTTGCGCATTCACTTGTGCACTAACTTATAATTATCCTGTGCAGTTGGTCAATCGTAAGATTTGGTCACAATAGTAAAAACTGGGCTTGAAGAATATTACTATTTTTCAAACCTTAAAGAATTTTTACTATTATTTTACCTAAGAAATGTCCTGGGAAAAGTAAGATGGCTGCATGGTGAGTCTCTATATGCTAATGAAATTACACCGGGGTTTTAAGGGCAGAAGCGATCTAGCCGATTTTATCCGAGAAAATTAGATTTCTATTTTATTTAAATAGTGTAATTAGAACTTGAGAGAGCACTATTTTTTTAAGAGAAACGTACTGTTATGTTTTCTACAATTGTCAAATGTGGATATTCAGATTTAACTTCCATGAATTTCAATGTGTGAGTATAAAGTTGTGATAAAAGTACAATTGTAGAATTATATTATTTGTGTTTATTGGTAAGACATAATATTTACTCATTAATCATTTAATTTTGTTTGCTCATAATTAGTTAAATCTCAGAAAGTTTCAAAACTTCATATAACTAAATTCTCTTCTCTAACAAAATTCAGTTTGTCTACTTAACCTGCTATAAAACACAAAAGAACTTCAAAAGAACTTACATAAAAACAATCTGCCTTTTCCAGTAATAGAGGTGAATAGATTTGCGTACATTTCAAAATGTCCTGGAGACAGACAAATTGAATTTGCGATTCCTGCAGAGCCACTTACATTGTCTGTGATCTCTGTATGTTATATCTATATATTTGACTGACAAAAACGTACAGTCAGCGCTAAAATGATCTGAGCGTTCAAACCTACCAAAAATATCTGAACATTTGACAAAAATCACTCTTAGCACAATACTTTCAGGTGTAAATATCGTTTGTTGCACCTTTACGTCTTAACGTAAGGTTGATTTTTATTTGACAAAAAGATATTTTTTGTGGTTTTGAACGCTCTGATTATTTTTACGCTGACTGTACAATACTTCAAGATCAATAATGGGCATCGACTAACTTGACCGCGAAGATCAGTATCATTCCAGCGTTGTTCCGGTTGCGCCTACTTTTATGCCTCCAATTCGGACGGTCAAGCGAAATTGATGAAATACGAGTAGAACTAACAATTTTTTTGCGATAAAGATGAAACCAAAAGTGTTTTTAGAATTATTTTTGTAATATTTTAATATTGTTTCCGATGTATTTCAAAGTTTATTATATTTTATCTTGAAGTACACCTTTTTTTTGCAAATACATACATATTATAATAATACTGGCTCACACATATTTAATTGGTATACCGCTTGCACACTTTTTATCGCAAACAACTAATGAATTATGCTGTTGAAATTGTCAGTATTAGAAACAGAGTCACAGTCAGTAAGTATTAGACTCAGAGTCACAGTCAGTATCAGAGTCAGATTCAGTATCAGAGTCAGAATCAATGTCAGCATCAGTATCAACATATTATTGTCATGCTACAGGGAAAAGGCCTCCATCTTAATTATAATTTAAAATTGTCCACTACCCACTAAACTCCCCCGGTTTCTCCTTCACACCCAAATTGGGACGAGCCGGTGCCAGCCTCGTGGCTATTGACCAGCCCTCCATCATTGAAATAAAGTTATTTTTACAATCATGGATACTGGCTTAATCACCATGCCAAATGCCGATTGTGATCACAAACCCGAGCTGTGTTCGAAAGAAACCGACTGTGGAAATATATTAGGCACTATATCCCAAGCTCTCTGTAATTTGCCGATCTAAACTAAAATGACACATTATGTGTCCAAAATGTATAATGCGAGCTCTGTTAAGGGAAGGTTTCACAAACCAAAACGTAAAAGAACAGTTGTCAATCACGTTGTCAGTGAAACATGTTTAATTAGTCCAGTATTTTAAAGGTGATTACATGGACTTAGTAGCGCCCTCATTAAATTAAAAAAACGTATCAAAGAATATAAACAAAGATAAAATAAATCGGATGTTGCGTTTGTAATGAAGAGGTTGTATTTTACATCAATTAAAAGTTTCTACTGTAACTGTAATAAACCATTAATATTTTAGAAACCAAACAAAACGAATCTAAATATAATTGCAACTGAATCGAAGCTGAAACGCAATAATTCACACACCCGGTAAAAACTGTGATAACACAAAAACAGGCAAATCACACCAAAAAGTGCAAAAAGTGAGATTATAAAAATATTATTTTACTGAAATAAGTGAGACCCGCCTTGCCTCTACGTTATGACAGTTTTTAGCGCGTGTGCGATTATGTCGTCAATTATTATTTAGTAACAAAATGACTCTACCAGATTTGCCTGTTTTTATGTTATGACAGTTTTTTACCGGGTGTGCGAATTGTTCAATTTAGTGACATACTGCATTTATTATATTGTGACGTTGACCCAACAGTAGCACCCTAACTCATAAACCGGACCTATAAACTCACTTAAAATTCAACTCCTGAAATAGAATCGGTCCGTTCCAAATCTGCCCTTATGGCTAATTTTCCGAATGACTTTTTACACCATTACCCCAGGATCCAGGCTTAGGACAATGATTATGGAACAGAAAATCCCTTAATTAAAAGTTTAATCCCGAAGGAACTCAGATGACCAGTCAATGTAACATTACTACACCAAAATTGTCACTAGTCGATATCTCCGTAATATAGGGTAGAACGTTTAGGCCTCGGCCTCAAATTTCGTGACAGCGAGAGCGGCGGCGGGGGCACGCAGAGCGAGAGGAGTGGCAGTGCACGCAAGCGGTGACGCACTGCGGTCACCGCTTGCGTGCACTGCCACTCCCGCTCCCGCCCCGCTTCGTGTTCGAGAACGGGTCTATGGGATTTCATACAAAAATCTCGCCGCTGCCGCTACCGCTCCCGCTCCCCTGTCACGAAATTCAAGGCCGAGGTCTTAGAGTCTGTGATGCCTTGTGTGTGCAAGCGTCCATAGGCGATGGTAACTGCTTACCATCAGGCGAGCCATAAGCTTGAACGCTACATATGCAGTATAAAAAAAAATATTTCGCCAAAATATTCTGTTTGAGCTAGTGATTTTAGTAAAATGACATAATCAGGCTGAATCTAGATTAATATTTGCCTACATTTGTTTGAAAGGCTTAACAGAGCATTAGGTTAATCCTAAAGGCTAAGTTCTAACAGGGCAAACATTACGTGTGATGAATAAATTGTTTGTACTCGTATATACGTTTGTTAATTATAATCTATTTAAAGATATATCTTTTTGTCGTATTTTTTCATTTGATGCCTGTAGGTACCTCGAACGAGATAGTAGATAGCTAATTCAAATGAAATGTTTCATGCCGCATTTGAGATAAAATCTCGAGATCGTGTTAATTGTTATTTAAAGTCATGCAATGCCGTGATCATATAAAATATATTTATTTATTGCTATAAAAGCAGCTTGTAAGTAATACACAAAAATCGTAATACAACATTTATATAGATAAATGTGTTGCCTTAAAATGAAAATTTCATTTATTTCTTCAAGAACGCATGCATATTTTACGACAAACTTTTAGTGACACGAATGAACCAGTCGACTTACACTGCGCGACTGACTCATCAAAGTTCAGATGTTCATTTTAATAGAATTTTGTTGAAAACTTTGCGGCTGTATTAGCGGGTTGTCGAGGCGTCTCTTCATTGTTTTATTTGATTAGTTTCTAGGAAGCGCTTTATTCCACTGACAGAGTATGGTTGGGAGTTGGGAGGAATACTTGGTCCAATTTTTAATGTCCGTGGGTATTTTGCTGTCCATCGTAACTTCTTTACTATTTATATCAATGTCGTTCAATATACAACTAGACTCCCATTCACGCTCAAATATTGTACGAAGCAAAAGTCTGCCCACGCAACTATTGGGCAGAGTTTCCGTTTAGTTGATACAATTGACTTTAAACGCTAACTGCCACGAGATAAGGTGTCAATTTGAACGAATGTGTTAATGTCATCTGTGTCAATGCCGCTCGGACGTTTTTTGAGGAATTTTTCTTAGAGATTGGGTGTCTAGTTGTATATTGAACGTCATTGCTATATATGTATATATATTTTTTTGTAAATACATAGGTACTTTACTTATTATACATAGATACACCTAGACCGATACAAACAGATATGTTCATGCACACAAATGTTTGTACCGTGCGGGGATCGAACCCGCGACCTCTGGAGTATTAACAATTGATGAAAGAGGCAGCATCTAAGTTATTTGTAGGATTAACTGATGGATCTGTTGTTTGTCAAGATGGCCCAAAACCTATCTTTGCAAAATACTGTTTGGCTAGCCAATGTTTTTATTACTTTAACTTTTGCGACAAAGGTAGTTCGAAAAATTAAACCTTTACCTCTACGATACAACTAGTTGTCTTGTTGAAGAACCTAGGTTCTTCAACAAGACCAATAAGACACAGTTTTTACTTATTTTTGAAATGTGTACCCCAACAAGAAATACTAATAATATTAAAATTGTTTCTGCTTTATAATACATAAGCCAAATAATCCTTCGTTGGACTTAAAAGTGTAAAGGTATTAGGAAGAAAATCTCTAAGTTGCGAAGGAAGAAAATTCAATTTAAATAATGATTTATCAGAGACGTTTAAGCGAGAACTAAAATTTAATTTAAGTTCAATACAGGGTGTTAGAGAATGGTTCTGACGTTTTTAGCCCGGTATTAAACTTGTCATCTTAGATTACTTTTATCTACTTTTAAAGTGTTTAGCAAGAATAGTTTTAGTATCAGCCTACTCAGTTGTTATTGGTTCCAAGCCAAAACATCTTTAAGCTTTGATTTGTTCATAGTATTTATCATACTTTGTAAACTGTCATTTAGTCTTATGGTATAAAAAAATGAAAATGAAAAATCGGTTCACCAAGATACAGGTATAGCTTAGTTTGGGACTTACTGCATTAATTCTGTTTTAATGCATTAACTATTTAATTACCACGCTTACTTCGATGATCGCAAACTCGAGCTGTTGTCGGAAAATCCGACACAACTTTGGCACTACCCGGGAATTTCCCGTTCCTTAATCAAATTTATTTATTTAAATAAAGTTATTTATTTAATAAAGGTCTTAATAACCTTTACCACTATCTAAAACTTTTACTCTATGAGTCATAGAAGGACTTAAACTAATATAAACATAGCAATCCCCACATCATCAAAATCTCGCAGTACTTCGCAAACCACTAACCCATCGGAGCGTTACTGCGTAAACTAAAATTTAATTACTAGCAAGGTTAATACAGCGTCGACTTGAGACTATTTGGACAGTAATAGAGGTCTGGGTGTATCCAGACACGTGCAGGTGACTGAGGGCCATGAATTCAGCGGGATACATATATCTCTAGACATTATTCACACAGCGCCATCTAGCCCCAAACTAAGCATTAGCTTGTGCTATGGGTGCCAGACAACGGATAAACATTACAATAACATTACATTGTAAATACATACATATTAATGATATAAGGGGATATAGGGATAAGGTTTATTGACCAGGTCGAGAAAAAATCTGTCCGTTTTTTCGAATACAGTTCACCACATATCCGGATTTGGCAACCGGGATGATTGATCAAAACGCGTTATTCGCATATTTAAGACACTAGGTTTGTGAAAAGCTATAAATGTGTGATTTTTGTATGAAAGCGTTTTCGGCTTCTAAGACGCGCTTTTTTGCCTCAAGAAAGCGTTTTTTGCCTCAAGAAAGCGTTTTTCGCTTCTAGGAAGCGTTCTAGATGCAAAACTTTTTTGACCCGTGTTCAATGTGATAAATACCTACACATCACTGCAGTAAAAAATATCTCACATGACAACAGGAATTTACTCTGAAATATGAGGTACATACTTTTGGTCGATTATTAAATTGAATAAGATACCATAAGACGTCTCATCGGCTTACTTAAGACACTTTTAGTTTGTAAACAGCTATTAATATTTGTAATTTTTGTTTCTAAGAAACGTTTTTTACCTCGATGAAGCGTTTTTTTGTCTCATGAAAGCGTTTTTCGCCTCTAAGAAGCGTTTTTCTCCCCAAAAGTGTGACTCTTGCTTTAAGATTTCTCTGATTCCGTGGCCTCAGGCAGAAAGAGGCCAGTAGTGCATCCATTAGCACAGGCGGTGCTCGTAATTTGCATCCACGAGCGGCACAATTCGGGCCGCGGGTGGCGCTCGTTTACAGCTGACACAGCTCATCGGGACGGTTTCTTGTCAAATACATCTCTTTGTGGACGCAACTTTGTGATTTTGGAGCGAGTTTTTAGGGGCTAATGAGACGATGTCTGCGTCGTCTTGGAATTACTGAGGGAATTTTTGAATTACAATTTGCTGGACGGCTAAGAGCGGTTGTGTGCTTAAGGCCCGTATAGATACCAAGACGTGTCTCACTTACTGAATATACGTAATTTTATATAGTATAAATAATAATAAAGTTTAAAGAATCTTACGTTGCGTTCGATACGACAGGATAAGGTATTTTTAAGTACGTAAAACACTTAAAATGTTTCTCTTTTGTTGTAGGATTCAAAAGTGCCAGAAACGTCCGTTATAAAATTTTTGGTTATACCTAGCATTAAATGCGAAATGTTTTTCCTGCTTTATCAATGAAATAATACTAATAATAATAACCTGCACCCTATAGGCACGGAAACATAACGTGTACGTACGTATATAAAAAATAGTTGCCTAAAAAGTAGTGAAAACATAATTTTAGCCGTAATAATTGTACAATAATAAAGTACTCCATGAAATCAAACATTTACAGTACCCTGTTACGCATAACATTATTTGATAAATTGCCAAAATACGTTGTTGACTTTTCAATGAATAAAATTAAGCTACATATTAAATTCTGTATCGGGGAAAGGTTATAAAAATGACGGACGATTTGAACGATAGGAATTCATAAATAATAATTTTGTTTTTCTCTTCTGCGCTCAATTTTTTGTTATTGCTATGATTTTGTTGGAAATCTTGTGATACTACGCATTTGACGAAATGTCTATATTGCAGAAGATTTGTATAAATAGGATTAACGTTTTTCTTTGCCAAACATTAATTTTCAGATTATTATGCATTTTTTATGCTAGCCTTATTTTTTTAAGAAGTTAAATCAAAGATACCTTAATAGTCCATGAAATCATATTTATTGGTTTATTAATGAAGAATGTTTATTTTAATATTTTTACTATAAGCTCTTTGTAACAAAACAAATACTATATAAATGATTCTATAATTTCTAATTTACGTGCTACGAAGTCAAATCCGTTTTCGAAATTGATACACATGGATGTCCTCTATGCATCCGAATAATGCGTTAGTCTTCCTTCACCATCATCGAATCGATGGTCCACATAATTGATTATATCACCAAACATACCATCGATTCGATAATGGTGAAGACTAGGCATTATTCGGATGCATAGAGGATTGCTGAGTTGCCTCGGGATCTGTCTAGGTAAATTTGCATACTGCAACCGTGGTGCATAATTTGCGCCTGCGGGTTTGTCCGCGTTCGCGTTGCGATTCGCTAGGCATTGATGATTGATTGCTAAATCGGTTGATGCGCTTATAAGCATGTTAAAACCGATTTAATTAAATAATAAGTAATTAATATTTACATAGAAAATGATATATATGTAAATGCAAAATGTAGTCATCATGGACGTAGCGTAGCTCGTGTTTGTGATCAACAGTCAGCATTTGGCAAGCGTGGTGGTTTACACACTACCCATTATTGATTAATGATTAATTAATAATATTATAAATGACGTATTAACCATTGAGCTATTATAATATTTCTATGGTATTAACTGAGAAGATTCATCTTTTAGTTAATTTAATATGTATTTGGTGCCGTCTCCTTTGTGCTTTGCTTTTCATTGCTATATTCTATGATAGCAACCCTGCTGCCAAGCTTAAAGTCAAACAGAATTTCCTTAACAATTTCCCATAAACTAAACTATTTAGTTCGCAAGCAGGTTACTAGAAATTCTGCGGTCTTGTTGAAGCTTGGAAATGTACTGGGCTATATTTGCAGCCAAAAATGATTGTACAACTAAATGTAATGGCAAATAATATTTTAACAATCATCTCTTATAATTTTCTAGAATTTCAAGAAAATTTGTGTTATTTATTTACAGCTGTTCGTTAAATTATTTCTTACTTGGAAAATTACATTACATTTACGCGCCTAGGATTTTCTTTCGCCTTTCATTACTACTTCGAACTAGTAAGGGTTCCATGGTGTAAACCATGAAACTCAGAAACCACAGTATCTTTAATTATAAGGGTATGATTATGTTAATCATGAAGTACGTTTTGGTATCCAAGATATTTAATTTAATTTTAAATATAGGGAAATAGGATAGGGTCCACATGGTGGACCGATGATATCATAAAGATCGCCGGAATCCACTGGATGCGGGTGGCGCGGGACCGTTGGAGATCCTTCGGGGAGGCCTATGTCCAGCAGTGGACGTCGTTTGGCTGAAATGATGATGATGATAGGGAAATAACATACAAAAAAAGAAAAATGGTTATTGTATAGTCAAATAGCCAAATAAAAAAGCCATAAACTAACACTAAATAATTTTAAAATGCCCGTCTATTTATAAAAAAATTACAGAGAGATTACGGTAATCTTCGGTGCGCGATTTCATTTCTGATTTTATTATGAAAATACGTAAACTGACTAATTTGTGTACATACCTCGGTAAGTTCGTAATCAGCAGTTAGAAAACAATGGACATTAAAACTAATTTGTAAAGTTCTCCGCTCCGTGACTGCATTATTTCATCGCGCTACTTTGCAAGTATTACGCGAAACCAATAAATTTCATTGCACCTAATATCTCGTTCTTACAGTTGCGACTTGAATGTAAATTAACTAACTACTCTGTACAGTATTTATTATTTGGGCGTGATTGAGTGAAGTTAAGATGATTTTGTTTATTTATTTATTAAAGCTTAATTGCACAAATCGACTACAAAAGGCAGACTTAATGCCTCATGACATTCTCTCCCAGTCAACCTTATGATATTGCTTTGCGAAACCAATCACGTACCTACTAAAAATAACTTCTTTTGTAAGTACAGATCTCGTCCTTTTGATTGGTTAACAAAATGTCGTTTTCTCACTACGCGAAACCACCACAACATCAACACAACATAATGTTGTGAAAACTCCAACCGCCATACTAAGTTGGTGTTGTGTTGTCCTCGCGTGTGAGAAAACGGTGCATACATTAATATACCCCCTTCCCCCCACATTTCCGGGATCAAAAGTACCTTATGTTCACCCGGGATAGTGTAGCTTTCCAACAGTGAAAGAATTATTCAAAACCGTTCAGTAGTTTCGGAGCCTATTTAATGCAAACAAACAAACAAAGAATCAACTCTTTCCTCTTTAAAATATTAGTATAGATTTCTTTTATGTATCTCTAAAATTCTTGACGTTTTACAAAACAATAACGTTTGAGTCAACAGAAATAATTGCCTCAAAGCCAAGCTGTCTTCATAAAACGCCCTGATCCCAAGACGGTTATAAACGGTCCTTTCCTCCCTAAGGACTTCATAGAAGCTTTGAAACTCGTGATACATACTGAAGATTTTGTCTAGATTTTCCAAATGAAAAATTGTGTAAAATGAATTTTGTTATGAAGTGAAATCTTTTAGTCATTTGATAAAACAAGGGTGAATTGTAGGAATTTATGATGGAAAATAGAAGAAATAAATAAATTCATTTACAACGACAAAATTAGGCAGTGGAATCATATTATTATTACTTGACGATTTTATTAGTTGCTTTTAAGTAGCCTATATATAAATAAAGTATTTTTTACTTTGACCCTAGTACTATAAAATATGTGTGAAACTAATGGTGTACTTAGTGAAAATGCGAGCGGGTACTTGGTTTTGCTGAAGCTTGAGTTCGACATAAAGCCATTGATACAGCTAGTCTAGAATAAAACCTAGAATAAAAATAGACATAGAACCTGAAAAGTATATAATTAAATCCGTAATTTTAGAAACCTAAAAAACAATCAAATTAAAATTAAAATGGAAGTAAACTCAATGTTACAATGTAGGACAGTTTATAACAGAGTTGAAAAAACAAATAAAAACGTTATTTCAGGGAAAGTCGAATGAATTACGGAGTCTTGATGCAGGTAAGACCCACCATCTCCAACCAATGGGAGCGCATTCACATCGGGCTAATTTGCATTCTGTCATAGACTAGACAAGTCACAGAACAGAAGAGAACTGTTGCTTTTATGCCTATTTAAATTTTGTGTTGTGATTTAATAGTTTATTTAAATAAAGCCAGTACGCGTCTGTGTTTAAGGAAAACGTGAATAATACATGAACATGGTAATAGTATTTAAATAAAACACCATGTTACAAACTATACCATTAGCAATGATGGAAACTGATATGGAAGTAGTAGGACAAACCTCTTTTTGACTTATAATATTTAAAATATTATGCCGCCTTTATTTTAAAAGTGCCATAAAGTGACCGTTGACGATGGGGATTTTTTTGACATCTTAATATTTTAAAAAATATGCATGCAAAATTAAGACACTGACATTTTCGGCTTGTAATCGTATTTTGTTATCAATTTTTTTTTTATATCTGCTATTCAATTCATGTAACTAGATATTACCGTAGTATCGTGATTGGTGTTTCTGACTTAAATTGTATTAATAACCGGGGAATGAAATATAGCTTAACAAACTTCCTTTTACCAAATTGCCCCTCTGCGATCAGAATCTTTGCATCACGTCGTCGTACTTAATTAAAGCTCGCGAATAGGTGCCCACTTAATTGTATTAAATCGCGCGATTCTGTCTAGGGGCCTCTCTGCGACGTAAATCACTCTTTGAAATACGTGGGCTCATATAAAAATGGTTTCAATTACGTTTACTGGTAGAATTATACAGCTTTAGTTTCTAGTGTCCAGCAATATTAGTTTATTTATATTGAAATAAGGAAGATATTGTAAAGAATTGAGGTATTTGGAATTAAGGTAGTCTTTTTCGTAAAAAGAAAATTAAAAAAATCCAAAAAAAACAATATGGAGTGCCGAATGGCAAAACAAATATCTTTCTGAAGTGTCTAACCCCAAATTAAGCAGTATTATTATAATGATACAATTATTGAAACAGCCCCAAGTTGTTAATAAATCTTAGACACTGGCCGAAGTTAGGATTTTAATAAATAGTTTCTGGCCTTACCATGTTCTAAAAGTGTTCATAGTTCATATCTGTTAAAATGCTAAGCTTTCCAGTGTTCATAAGAGTTGTCTATCAGCTGGTACCATTAATAACACGTGGCGTCTCCAATCCGATCCATTTTGAATCACACTAGCGCCACAAATTGAAATAAAGGCCAAATAAAAATAAAAAAAGTCAAATTATTATGCTCCAATTAAGTAAAAAAGAAAAGCCGCAGCCGTACAGGTGGAGCATCTCAGTACACAATTGGGCGCTAGTTATATCAATATGAAATACAAATACTTTATTGCCTTATAAATAACTGTAATAGAGCACATTTTGCAGTTATAATTTAATTTTCAAGTTGTGATTTTTTTTCAATTTGCGGCGCTAGTGTATTTTGAAATGGCTCTAAAACGCTGATATTAAAGTGCACGGACTGTCGCGTGAAAAATGAACGAAGAATATTCCCTGTGAGATTAGCTATGTTGCCTGAAGGCGCACTGTGAGACAATTCTCACTGCATGACTTCGCGAATTAAGCTTGTCACTATTTGGCAATGACGTTCAATTAAAAAACTAGACTCACAATCACGCTCAAATATTGTCCGAAGCAAAAGTCTGCCCACCCGACTATTGGGCAGAGTTTTCGTTTAGTTGTATACAATTGACATTAAACACTAAATGCCACGAAATAAGGTGTTAATTTGAAAGAATGTGTTAATGTCATCAGTGTAGGGATGATCGATATTTGAAAAACATCGATGTTGACATCGAACTAAAAGTATCGATGTACGATATATTTATGAAATGTGTTTATTGTTATTGAAATAACAAAAGTTAAAGAAGTTACAACACAAGTTGAAGTTACAACACAGTTCGTTGATCAGTTTGATAGGTGAACCTAGTACATCCAATGCACACTAGATGGCGCCCTAAAGTATAATTATTGACCTTTCGATATTTCATTCTTATAACATCGATGTATCGATGATATCGAAGTCAACACATCGATGTCAAAACATCGATGTTTTCCAGCTAAACATCGATGTTTATTCACCATCGATGAATATCGATCATCCCTACATCAGTGTCAAAGCCACTCGGACGTTTTTTGAGGAATTTTTCTTAGAGATTGGGTGTCTAGTTTTATATTGAACGTCATTGCTATTTGGTCATTGTTTAATTCTTCTTCAGCTGTCCAGAACTGACATAATTATTATGAAGTTATCTAGAGGAGTGACTGATTTTCTGCAGAAGCTTTTTATCATCAGGTAGGCTGCGTGTTGATCTACAAAATGAAATCAACTAAGAAACTGCCACATGCCTTATTGTCTGATGCCTTATTGTCTGACAAACTTATCTCTTCCGGGGGCCCAAATTGAAACTACGCGAAATGACAGTTATTGCAATGCAAAAACGATATTTAATGACAGTACTAAAACGACAGTAGCGACGCCGCCACCGGAACAGATAAGTTTGTCGGTCTATACATTGGATAATGACAACTTAACTCAGCCAATGAGGTAAGTGCCCCAGTTTTCACAAAGGCCACATCTCTTAGCGACCTACTCCAAAGTCAAAGTGAAATTCAAAGTCGTACTTAAGTTTGGATTGCGCGACCGTTGATTGTCTGAAATGACGTGCGAGATTACAAAAGTTTGTTTTAGTGTAATTACTTTGTGAAATATTAACGTTCTTTAAAAGTACTAATGCTAAATAAGCCTTTGTAGGCTAGTTTGTTAACGTCACTTCGTCGTGGGTTGGCGCGTAACTATAGGATTTTCTATGAGCGTGTATTTACCATTATCTCAGTGGTGACGGAAAACATGACTAACTATCGTTTCGGACACAGTTTATTCGGACACAGTGATGGAACTTGCAAAGTCGAATGGCTGTCCATGATTCAATTTTTCTAGTTCCCCTGTCAAGGGTAAAGGAGGTCAGATGTCAAACCTGGATCATGGCGCAAACGTTGCCTAAAGCTATTTAACCAGTTAAATAAATATGAGTATTATAAATATCCCAAGACATTTTGTACTATCTTAGTTATAATTTTTATTTTTCATTTTATGTCAAAGGCGGCAAACGAGCCAGCGGGTCACCAGCCAATCACCGCCGCCCATGGACATCTGCAACACCAGAGGGATCGCTGATGCGTTGCTTTCCTTTTAAGAGGGGGTGTGGGTCTCCGGCACTCTCACAAACCAGACGAAACACAATAGTAGTCAGTATTATTTCACGCTGGTGCTAAGTGAGAGGATGGAACTTCCCCGGATGAGCCGGCCCATCCGTGCTGTAAAAAAGCATGGCTCTACCACTACTGAATAATTATATATAGTTTCTTGATATAACAAGGAATGTTACTACAATGCCCCCCCCCCATTTCGGGGAAAATCATGTCAAAGCTCCCAACAATACCTCTTTTATTGTCCATGGTGAATATAATTTCACCATAATCCCCCACAGAATTAAATCCACGCCATTCAATGGAGAATGGCATTGAATGTACCATTTTATAATAAGAAATATCGCACACAAAAATATTCTTAAAACATCGGATATTCAACAATGATTTAAGGTAAGAATTACATGCCTTTTCAATTATTTTATAGCATCACAATGGATTGTGGTGACGTTCGTTCTGTCTATTTAAAAGGACATCCCGCATAAAATTTACATTTTCAAGTTATAGAAAGACGTTAGTTTTTTCAACTCTTAACAAGAGTAGATTTAGTTTTTGGTCTGATTTTCTAATTAAAAGAAACTTAGCTACCTAGGAGACAGGATGAAAATAATCTCAAACTTTCTAATTGTACGTACTATGGGTCCTAGTAGCCTAAAAATAAATGATTTTTATTTTTTATTTATTTATTTATTTAACAACATTTTTTTTTGCTAGATCAGTTAGTACATAGGCACGCAACCCACTTGGTGGTAGACGGCCACTGCGGCTTATTCCGTTAAGAGACACTTCAACAGGAAGCATCGCTTAATGCGCTGCCACACTGTAGGCTCATCTTATCTTCGAGCCTATGATTTCAAGTGAACCCTCACCCACATTTATATTTCCGGAACACAACAAGATCTGTTTGAAATAATAAATTATCATATTTCAGTCCTTATACCCGTGTATGCAAAATCTGTTGTTTTGAAATTACAAACACTCCAAAGATATTTGTGTAGATATTATAGTAGAATAATTATCTGCAAAATTTATCGTTTTGTAATTACTCATTCCAGAATAATTTTTGTGCAGATATTCCGAGTTTTCCGGAATTTGTGGCGAACTCAGTAAGAGGAAACACGGTTAACAAAGATTTCGGTTGGGTCACGGATTTCCGGGTACCGAGAACGAACTATTATTACCTAAGTTCTTTACCCAGGTGCTTCTAAAAGAGTGTGATGGTTAACAATTGTATGAACACTCAAGTTACACTTTTGTAATAAAAGTTTTGGTTTATTTAATGGACAGTATAAGACTACTTTTAGAACTTCAAAAATAACATATTAAACATCTTTATTTTTACTAATGTTTATAATGACATTCTAAATTTAGGGCTTCGCTTTAAAGTAAACGTAATTTTTATTAATCCGTTAACATAGTTTATATTACTTCTGTATCTTTTACATTTATTGCTGTTAATCTATTTAACTATACTCTTAATATAGCTTTGTGCATTAATCGTTTAAATATTAAATAGAAAAAAACAGAGATACAGTAATAATAGAGATTATACAAGAAATAGTATTCAATACCTTTTATTTTACAATTCTCAGAATTAACGTTCAGACATAATAATAAGAACAAGACTACATTGCAAAAGGCTAAATTCTACTTACCTATTTTCTTTGTGTATAGATTTTTTTTTCTATCCTGTCGTTTTTCTATTTGTCAGTGACTACAATCAGGCCTTTTCCAGCTAACCCTATCAATTGACAATTTTTCCGAACTCATCTCGAACCCGTTTACCACAAGCAAAACAATATAGGATGAAATTGGTCGAAAAACGCAACCCAATGAAGAATTCACGGCGAGTGGACCAATTTCATCATCGACAGTCTTATTCCGATGGAATTATGTAAATTCTGGATAAGTAGGAGGTTCTGACTATATTGGTAGTACGATTGGTCACGGTAAAATTTTGCAATGAAGACGGAACAAAAAAATATATTTTGATCAAAAAGTCGATGACGTGATTGTAGTTTAGCTCCTAGCTCGGGAGAGATGAGTACTTTGTACTTTTTCAACGATCACCAAAGCTATGGTAGCCAATAGCTATTAATGGTTTCCTGGCATTTTCTGTCCAGTTAGCCTGGTGGGTAACTGGGAATTAAATACTAGCATAATGTTGGATATCGTAGCTCGTTTTTCTTGAATGTAACCACAAGACCAAGCCTTGATAAAAACTAGTAATTTTGGAAGACTACTAACCTAGAAATATGAATTAAAGTAATTGTTACTTATTATGAGTCTGTTTATTTAAATGTTTTAATTGAAATTGTAGTGGCTAGATGGAATGCACTGGGAGTACTGCAGCATCAAAAGTGGTTTAGGCAAACGGTTAATATTGTAGTATGTGTCATTCCTGCCTTTTAAATGATTACTTTCATTCGATTAATTACAAATTACCTGTTTTTTTTTAAATATTCCGGCTGTATTCATATGCCAGCGTACATGAACATTAAATCTAACTGTACAATTTTGTATCTACTAGGTATATACTTTGGATTCTTTTTACTATTACGATTTTTTATAATAGACTACATCTCTAATTCAATAGCAGGAATTTTTTTCCGCCACCTCTTATACTACGGGTAGTTTAGGCGGCAGGTGTACCCATCTCCATCGGTTTCGTCATGACCGCAGGGAATACCTTTGGGAAAAACTTAGACTATGAAAATGGGATAGGCAGGAACGGGCTGCGTCTTATGAATAATCCTTTTGAATCTTGATGACATTTTTATGTGAACGCTGAGTGGTCGAGTTTATTAAATTATTTCTTTGTATGTTGGATTTTTTAGGTTTCAATTTTGTTCAAGTAGGTAATATGACAAGTCCGCCGTGATGACCGCCTCCGTGGAATAGAGGCTAAGTCGCTCGGGTATAAAGCCGTCAGGTATTAAGTCGTCGTCGTCGGGTATAAAGGTCGTGGGTTCGTTTCCCGGCTTGGGTCTGCTTGGTGGTAGGACTTTTTGAGTCCGACTGACTAGCTACCACCCCCACAGGTGGAATTGCCGCCATAACAGCTCTGGCTGTGTTCCGGCAATATTAATGTGGGAGCGCATACACTTGAAATCAGAGGCTCGAAGATCAGATGAGTCTACAGTCTGGCAGCACATTGAGGAACGTTTCCAGGTGAAGCGTCCCTGTGAATAGAATAGGCCGCAGTGGCCGCTTACCATCAGGTGGGCTGCGTGTCTGTCTGCCAACTGATGTGGTATAAAAAAATGTTGTATATTTCGTACCTTTTCACTTTTTTAGAGTCCAATTGGCTAACAACTACCCCCACTAATGTAATCTGCCGTCACGGTAGCTTTAGCTGTGTTTCGGCAATATTTAAGTAGGAGCTACTATAATTAAAATTCAAGGCTGGAGGATCAGATGAGCCTTACATAATGGCAACTTATTAAGTGATTCTTTCTGGTTGACTATCCCTCAATGGAATAGGCCACCGGACCGCTTATCACCAGGAGAGCTGTGTGCCTATGTGCCAACTAAAATAGCAAAAAAAAAAAAAACAATGCTTATGCTGTACAAAATAACAACAAAACAAGTTTCATTGAATAATTTTAATAATAATAAAATTGTAAGTAATGACTTCACCCCTTATGTAATAAATAGTAATAAAATAGAATATCAGGCGTCGACATCTTCAGATATTCAGAAACATAATACGCGAAGTTTAAGATTGATGTCAATAATTACAATAATAGTTTTTTTTTTTATACAAGCACATTTGATACATGACTTTGTCTTTTTATAGAAGAAGTAAATTATGGAAAAATATTTAAAGAAAATTAACGAGATTCAATGTTGAGATCTCTGGAATTAAAAGTAGGGAAAAAACGACTTTACATAATTAAATGTTAGACAAAGTCACAGATACAAAGCTCAGGTATAAGTTTTCCTCCAGACGCAAGATAAATAGAGATTAGCACTGGTAATCACAAATTCGAGTTGTTCCCAACAACAACAGGTACAAATTTTGCTTGACCCGGGAATCGAACCTATGACCTTGAGATTTAAAGAGATATTAATAAAAGAAACTTAAACATAATAAATTATTTTCTCGATAGAACATCAATGTACAAGGGTAGGGGATCTAGGCAATAAAATATTGTACACAATTATATACCTACATACAAGTTATGATATAACTTTATTTGTCTATGTAAATTTTATAAATAAAGAATTTTTTTTATAACAGTAAGTAAGATAATAAGTAAAGCCGCCATTCAACTAAACTCTTACGCAGATCTAAAATTTGTTATATTTACTATAAATTCATTTTCTAAAACTTAATCAATGCACATTCAAATTACAAAAATAGAATTATAAAATATTTTTTTTAAATAGTTCTATAAATTACACTAATAGAATAAACTTCAGACTCTTTCTGCTGCAGGTTCCTCTGCTTTCTTCTCTTCTGGAATGGCTACTTCTATGTCCTTCTTCTCTTCCTTCTGCTCTTTGGTCTGGTTGATTCCATTCTCTTTCTGGTTCTGGTTGGGACCATTGATCAGACACTCTATGTAAGAAGGTGGTTGATCAACCGGCTGGGATTTCTCTAATCTCACTTGCTTGATGTATTCATTGATTATAAGCAGGAAAATTGCGGCCAAAACTGAAAAAAAAGAAATCAAATTGCTTAAAGTATTCGTTTTATTGACTACTGATTTGGAGTAATAATTGAGGAGTCGATAGGGTCAATAAATGGTCGACACGTAATTTACGAGAATGGCTCAGATTGTTGCATCTATTCAATTGTCGAATTTCTCACCACACATTTTGCATGCTAATTGTATACTTTAGCAGTATAGTAAGAACTGTATTAAGTAATAATGTTATTTATTAATGTCCCTATTCTACGCAAATAAATGATTTGATTTGATTTGTCGATCGAACCCAGAGGTCGATCCCTGCATGGTACAAACTTTTTTGTGCATGAACATGTGAACATATGAAAGAGTGGAGTTTCCTGGCACAGGCAATATTATGCTTAAAAGGAGGCTTCGACGACTAGATTTAATAAGAAATTTTTGTTAATGCAAAATAGTTATTTGTTATACAAGAGTGCAAAGTTGCTTTTTAACCGCGTGTTCAATTTTGATGACCGAGCAAGCGAAGGATTCTAAAATTGAATCACGAGCGTAGCAAGTGATTCAAAATTAGAATCCTGAGCGTTAGCGAGGGAATCAAAAGAGCACGAGGTGAAAAATCTTTGCACTCGAGTGCAACACGTAACTTTTCATTCCACCTCAGCGAGGAAATGACTAAATGCAAAAAAAAAAAAGCAAATTGAATAAAGAACACCAAGAAGGTTCCGAGTCTGAGTTTTTAACAAATTAAAAAAAAGTTGTATGATATATTCGGCACCATAGAGGTAGCAGTAAATAGGTTTAATGTTTTTTTAATTCACAAACTTAGTGCACACGATGTTCTAAATTCAATTTACTTTATCCTCTAGAGAATAAAAACGGCTTTTCCACTCAGATATTGAAGATTAAAAATACTCTTTCCGAGATGGTGGGATGAAAAATATATTATAATTGTTTTTTTTACATGTCTGTCTGTATTGGTTTTTACGTTTAAATTATATATTTACAAAAAAATTAAGTAACGTTTATTTGTTGTCTGGCATACAAGCTATACTTAGTTTGGGGTAGTGTCCAGGGATATTTAGTTATTTTCTTAAGCTCCACCTTACAAAGACCATAGTGAAGAAGCTCGTCACGACAACAGTCGTAACATAGCACAACAATGCTATGTTTCCATCAATGTCTCCGTGACCCAGTTTTTGTGCCTGTCAATGATGGCCTTGAAGCGAATATACGGGTCTTCAAAGACTAAAAAAATGCTCTACTTACCAAACGTCACGATGGTCTACTGGTTTAAGTACCGTAAATCTGTGTTGTTTTTTTCGGACACAACACGGGTTTATGATCACCAATCTGCATTTGGCAAGCGTGGTGATTAAGCCAGTACCTATCATTGTATTAATGACTTGATTTCAATCATGGAGGCCTCTGCCCTGCAGTAGGACATTAATAGGCTTCTTCTTATTAGCGTGTCGATGGCAAAATTTTATTGGCCCAGAGTCCAGCGCTGGGCTGTTAATAGGCTGATTCTTTACTTACCAAAGTCGAAGAGTTTGAGGAACCAGTAGGCCTCGATGTAGGCGTCATTCCTGAAGGCAGGCTGGTAGCTAAAGTACATGACTTGGAGTACTAGCTTCACGAGGGACAGGCCGAAGAACATGCGCATTGGTTCAGGGTCTTTCTGCAATGAAAGAAGACAAGTTTAAAAAAATATTCAAAACACAATCTCATGCATCTTGTTTGGATTTGATAATATCTTCCTGGTATAAACAAACCGAACGCATTGCACAGTTCACTCACATTATGTGATCATGTTTTGCGATTTCTTTTTTTGTTTTTTGTTAATTTACCGTATCTGTATTTTATGTTTTATTGGTACCTACCAAATAAAGTATTATTTTACATTCTATTCTATTGTATCACCAGATTTCTGGGGCAATCCTGGCCTGACTAATAGGCCGGGGTACCTGACAAATCGAGGCATGCAAGTAGATGTTATGACGTAGGCACCCGCTAAGAAAGGATTTTGATCAATTCTACCCCCAAGGGGATAAAATAGAGGATAAAAGTTTGTATAAATCTTCTTAGATTTTCGACTGAACGGCTGAACGGATTTGGCTGAAATTTGGGACACATCGTCTAGTCCCCGCGGGCGAAGCCGCGGGAGGAAAGCTAGCGGTAAAACAGTATAAATGTCAGTACATGATGTCATCGATAAATTATGATTGGCCTGTTGAATAAGCAATAGGAACCAGACCAGCAACATTGCATAAATAATGCAACCCATGAAAAACAACTGGTCACGTCAAGCCTTGCTTTCCAATTCATAATAGAAAATGTTGAGATAATACACGATATGGGACGATGTATCTGGGTCATGTGTGTAACGGGAAATATTATTTAAACTAAAGGCGAAGCACTTAACCTAAGACTGAACTCTGGTAGCAGAGCAAGAGGTATGCCATGTGACGTAAAAGAGTTGTCATCATGAGATAGTGATGAAGACATTTCGACTGAAATTTTGCGGCATTTGACGCTACCAAAAAATCTTGCCCTGCTCCCATGCCGTAGGATTCTACTCAATTAAGGGATACGTCTGTAGTTGTGCAGGGGAATTTAAGCAAATAGTGCTTCCCACATTTGATTTAATGGGTGGCAGGACTTTTTCTGAGCCCAACTGGCTAGTATGGGAGACATTATTGATGTGTTGCTTTGCACAATATACATTTGGTTACGTGCTTGTTAACTTGGAAGTACCCTGTTTTGTCTAGTTGTAGGTATGTGAAGACACCAGGCCAAATATCAACAATTTAAAACAGCCCGTTGCTTTCCAACGTGTTGATACAAATTATGTGCCCGCATTTATATTCTGCATGATGGTTTTAAAAGAGTAATAAAAATTTAAAAGCAGAGGTGTTGAAACATTTCACAATTTTTACTACTCGTAGATAACAATTTGTATGTTTTTACGTAATTAAATTGTAACAATACTACATTCAGCTGTTACATTTTCTTTGTGATGGCAATGAATATGGTGGTTACTCTGTTACTAACCGAATTTTGGGTAACAGCTGATTTCCTTGATTTAATTAACTTACTATCAGGATTGAAAAGGGCTAAACAGGTTGGTGCTCAAGATATAAAAAAGAGAAGTGAAGGCAAACAGAACCTAAGAAATTTATGCGCCCGCTACGTCGAGACAACAGTTATTAGGTCTCATATACCCAGTAATTTCAGTAGCTATTTACACACACAAACAATACAAACGTGACAACGTGGCCCTTAATAAAACTCGACCTTAGGACACAATACTTAAGAATGCAAGTTTTAGCAACACATGTTCGATGATTACAGTATGCATTAATTGCATACAATGTGATGCTATAAAATCTAACGTGTACGCTTTAACAATTTTCAATCATGACGTTGATAATAAAGTTGAAAATGTCGACGAGGTAGAAGTGCCGGGGTAGTAGAATTGACTAGAAAATTGATGAATTTATTTCCAGTTTCTGTTCGCTGATACATAATTATGATCTAGAAATTTACTATAGACATTTCCAAGAAATCGGTGGATATGCTTTTTGGGGAAGCTTGTTACACTTTGGATCTTACCATAACGATAAGACTAACTTTCTGTGTATTAGCTTCGACTAATCTAGTTTTTTTATACAAAAGGAAAATGGAAATAATTCCCATGTTCCAAATTCGTGATCTCAAATACATCACCGGCGAAGCAACAGTCATTATTAGGAAAGTAAATGTACACGAAAACAATATAAGAAATAATGTATCGTCTCATCGATCAGTGATCGTAAAGTTTTTAATATCGATGCACCAACCGCCTCCATGGACAGTGGCTAAGCCGCTTGGGTATAAAAACACGGAGGTCGTGGGTTTGATTCCCGCCTTGGGTCTGGTTGATGGTAGGGCTTTTTCAGAGTCCGACTGGCTAGCTACCACCCGCACGGAGAAATCTGCCGCCATAACAGCTCTGGCTGTGTTCCGGCAATATAAATGTGGGAGCCAGTACACTTAAAATCAGAGGCTCGAATTTCAGATGAGCCTACAGTCTGGCAGCACATTAAGCGATGCTTCCATTCGAAGTGTCCCTCAGTGGAATAGGCCGCAGCGGCCGCTTACCATCAGGTGGGCTGTGCGTCTGTCTGCCAACTGACCAAGTATAAAAAACCAAGCTTTTCTAGAAAGGTTTTAACAGTGATAATGATAAGCAAGAAACAAACCTGGTGCACAGCAACGACGTACGCCTTAACGAATCTCAACCATATGACGTTGATCATAAAGTTGAGAATATCAATAAGTTGGACGTGAAGCATCCCGGGGTAGCAGCGTGGGCGAGCTGACGGCATATAGTCCAGGAATGAGGAACTCATGTCGTGGAAGATGAGCGGGAACGGGTAAAAGCCGTGGGTGCCCAGGTTGATGGCGAGGAGGAACGGTTCCAGCCATGGCCAGTCTATGTTTCTTAGCTGGAAAAAGATGAAGCCTTAAGACTGAATAGCGTTAAATACCCCTCAGTGGATAAGAAGGTTAGGTGTTCGGTCATCTCTTTGTCTTGGGGTTAATTCTTAAGTTTATTATCTTACACCCTGTTGCAGAAAGCTCCATTAAAGTTAATGCTTCATTAAATCTGATGCTGTCACTTTTCGTTGTCATGAAATAAAAAGTGACAGCAATAGCTTTAATGAAACATTAACTTTAATGGACGTTTCTGCAACTGACCGTTAGTCCTTTAAATCGTTGAAATACATAACAGCCCTTTATTAACCAATGGATTTATTGATGAGCTGTAAAAAGACCATGGGCAATGACTGAGTACGCTGCTCTCATTTTCTTCTGCGTTTGCAGTTATAATTTATTTAGGAACTATATAATATGTATCATCGTCATCTCAGCGTATTCCCGTTTGCATCCAGTATGGAGCTGAGGGTCCGCTTCGACTATGATCCTAGATTTGACAAGTCTGGTTATTACAATGGAGCGATTGCCATCTAACCTTCTAACCCTTACAAGGGAAACCAGGCCTACTTGGAACAATATATGTATATGTATTTTAATAACCATCACTATTCGACTGACCCAGTTTTGTATTTTATTGTGATCTTGTGCTATGTGCCAGGGGTCATGGGTTCGACTGGATCACACACACCCATGAAAAATATGTACCATTTGCGGCACATTCGTTGTTTCTGTCATTTACTTTAAGATAAGAGTCATGTATGTGATGTTTTTTCATATTTAGTGTTGCAAATAAGTTCCATCCAATACTTGTCTGGGATGCATATTAACATTACTAAAGTATGTATTGTTGCAATTGCTTTGTAAACTGACCGATCGCTCGTCCACGTCGCACTGGAAACCATTCGACACAATGGCAACTACCGCAATGTGAAACCCGATGTCAACGATACTGGATATCTGAAACAAACACATAGTACCATTGGTATAGTCCGCGTCAACTTACTTGGCTTGTCTGAAGTTGGCTGCGAACGTCGTTTACGCAGGTGCGGGGCGTGGCTGCACCCCTCTAACACCTACATTTTGTGTTCAGCGCAAGTTCTCGCACGATGTTCAGACAAGCCAATTGAGTTGATGCGTATTATTATACCACTGCACTGGCAGCATAGAAAGCGATGTTTTTCAATGGATGATATGGTATGCCAACTGATCTTGCGTTAAAAAAAGATTTAAGTCTGTAATTCAATGAACTCTAGTTTTAGGGGTCATAGATAGTGTTACATATAGAATAGTATCAATCAACTATAATATTCCACTACTCCAGGGTAAAGTTCTCCATCATTGAAATCAAGCAACTGGCTTAATCACCACGCTTTTGAATATGGTGTCGGTGTTATTAGAGATAACGAAAAAAAAACAGGAGATATCATAGCATTCGAATGAAAATGAAATCAAATTCTATAAAGAAAAAGTTATGAGTCAACTCCACCTTTTTACGAGTTCGGTTAAATATGGTTGCTCTAATGTTCTGGATTTATTCATGACTGTAATGTCATTGGATATATTTTGAAATTAAATCTCTTTCCAGTTCAATCAGCATATTATTATAACGTGTTTGTATAATCCGTAAAATATGTCCATTTGATAACTGAAATAACTGCAGTGTTTTCCGTTATCCGATATCAAAAAAATAAACATGATCACATTGGTCACGTGTAGGTTTTATTAATTTTGTTTTGCCTACTAAGCAGTTCATAGTCTAGTGGTTTAAGTAGCTAGATGTGACCTCGCGGGAGTCTGGGTTGAATTCCTCGGTCGGGTAAATTTTATGTCAGATTTTCAGAAAACAGTTTAGTTACCTAAAAATCTAGGACTTGAATATTTTATAGGCCTATATACTAGGTATGTCTAAATGATAAGATACCAAAGAAAATAATGATCTTCCAAGTTATTTTTTTTTTTTGCGGAGGAGAACGCATTTCCGCGCCATAACCGCAGGCTAGCGACGCCTGCGGTCGTGTGTGCGGCTCGAGACTAAGTCCCACTACCCACTAAACTCCCCCGGTTTCGCCTGCACACCTGATTGGGACGAGCCGGTGCCAGCCTTGTGGCTATTGACTAGCCCATCCAAGGCTACCCCGACTTGAGAGGCCTCAAGTCGGGGTGGTAACCAATCCGGTAATCACAGAATCATGGAACAGCAATCTGACACGATCGAAGTGGGATCCTTTCAAGTAAGGAGGTGTAAATAACACAACCATAAGCATTTTCCAAACAGAATAATGCGAAATCAAATTTCCAGTCCGGGATTCGAACTTGGGACTCTCGGCAGAGAAGTGCGTCGCTTGAATGTAAGGTCTACTAGACACCACGAATGGAGACAAAAAGTTTGATCGCAAAAAAAAATGTTTATTCTATTTCCATTTGTGATGACCTATCAGTGATTTGTGTGATTACCATTTTTGTTAACATGGACAAGTTTTGTAAATCTTGGTCTTCCTAAAATAAATAAATAAAATAAAATAAAATGTGGGCAAAGCCACTTAGGTAATCGCTAATAAATTGGTACTTACCAGATTCATATATCCAATGAGAAAACATTTTAACCGAAGATTAGAACACCAAAGACTTCTAGTCGCTGACATGATTCTACTGAAAATTAAAAATAAAAATATATAACAATAAAGAACAACAATCATTATACCTTCTTAGTATATTCCTAGTTCCATAGTATCAATCTAAAATATTTTCGATAGTTTATTATTTACGAGCAACGTACTATCGATAATATCTATAACATTTTCTTGCACTATTTTAATCGTATCGACATTGGATTTATCGTTGATGATTTTTCAGGTAAAAAAAGGCTATAGTTTGGCAACATTGGTTCCGTGTGTTTAACTGTGATTGCAAGGTCTGGATTCAGAATCAGTCCGTAATTTTTTTTTTATATTTGGACTAAGCTAGCACTTGACCACAAAGTTGTCTGAAGAAATGTCACAAGACAAATGTTAAAAGTTCCTGGTTTCCCTTTCAGATCCAAAAGAAACGCTCATCTGGTAGGTAGCGATTGATCGACCCAAGTACCCGGGGATAGAATTCAGGTATCTTAAGTAGAAAAAAATATAAATAGTAGAAAAATACTAGGAGCGGAAAATTAAACGTCTTTGATAAGCACATTCACAGTGTTTTAAACAAATTAGTCACGCTAAACGTTGACTTATCACATTGTCGGTAATAGTTTCTGGTGGTGACTCAACAGTGTAGCAATGTTACACCTACGGTTTGTAACTAAATCGAACAATAAAAATAATAATGAATGAAATTATAATGGGAAACAATACTGAAAACACTAAACCAAGGACGCGTGATATAATGTACTCGTACGTATACTAAAAAAAATCGGTTTCAAAATCATCATCATCATCATCATCATCATCATCATCAGCCTGTCGCAGTCCATTGCTGGTCATAGGCCTCTCCCACTGCTGGACTTTGCTCGATCTTCACCACTTTGTTGGTTTTTGAAGAAGTCAGTGTTATAGTTTAGAATTAAGTAAGTTAATTTCTTGGGTTAGGCCTTAGGGCATCTTTGGGTTAGGGCCGTTTCGTCATCATCCCGTTTCGTCATCATTAAAAAATAGTGGTGTTTCGTATCCGTGAAAAATGTTTATTACCCGACAACAAGTTGTTCAAAAAAAAAAAAGTTTTCAATGTTAGTTTTCACTTAAGTATTTCGCGATCTTTTCCCTGCTCGTGAATCGCAACACAGACAGAAAAACTGATTTAAAATTAAGTCAAATGACACATTAATTATAACATTAAAAAAATCAACAATGTTTTGTAAACTTTACTGATCTCACTACCCACCACAGAATACTAGTCCTATAATCAGTGCTCCCATTCTGACCCCCTAACAGGAACACTGATAGTCTGATACCCCCCAGGTTGCAACTCACACTGAAAAACTGGACACACAAGCAAAATTTTACGACTCCGCAACACGTCGATTAGCTGAATCACATAAATAAACTTCAAAACGTAAACAGCCACACTTCACACACTCCCATATATATTCTCACACATTACTATGAACATTACTAACCTTTAAACCTAAAAACTGTACAATGAACTATGATTTTTGTATTAAAATCACCAGATACGATGCGAATCCGGCGCAATGCAAGACTGAGTTGCGCAGTTGCGCGGGCGCTTGTGAGCGTAGCAACTGTTTCATGTGTGGCGTTTCAGATAAGGTTAGGTCACACTGGCAGTCATAAGATTGAGTTGTAATTGGTTTAGTAGTAATTTGTTTACTTTTTAGTTTACTACCCTTCCGCACGCAGTTTCACCCGCGCGTAATATTTTTTTCAAATATCCCCCCTTCCCCCCACATATCCGGGATCAAAAGAATCCTATGTTCACTGGGGATAGTGTAGCTTTCCAACAGAGAAAGAATTACAAATCCGTTCAGCCGTTTCAAAATTGTTATTCCCGCGGGACTGAGACGTTTCCCGTAGAAATTGTATAGTCTATGTCCTAATCCGGGTTATAAACTATACGTGTGCCAAATTTCATCTAAATCCGTTCAGCCGTTTAGGTGTGATTGAGTAACAAACATCCAAACATTCAGACTTTTGCATTTATAATATGTATTAGTAGGATTGTTGATTAGTTTAATTGTTGAAGTCCGGCTTATCCGGTAATCTTAGAGTCCTGGATTCAATTTCCGGTTCTTGCAATTGTGTCGGATTTTTATAACAAGAATTGTTTATTAAAACAGTAGCACAAAATATATAATAGTACTAACGACAGTAGTAAGTGTTAGTGTTATAGACATACAAACGACAGGAAGAGTAATCATTTTCGCATTTATAATAACTGTCGCCTATTTGTTAGTGAATTATATGGATACTTAAACACAATATTTTATATTATATACAATCACAATATTTAATATTAATCTTTCTTAAGTTTTACATTTTAAATTTTTATGTTGCAATGCCCTTACAGGGCGTCACACCTACCTTTGTGTTAATATTAATTACCAACCTTAGGTACATTGTATGTGACTCGCAACAAACGATTTGAATTTGGATGATTTATCATACAGTCCAGCCTTTATTTAATAAACTTTATTACACAAAATGATGAACAATAAAATATTTCGTTTACCTTTAAGAGACAAACAAAAATATTTACTAGCTGACAGTTAAGTCAAATTATGACAATTTAACCAGTATGAATACATCTTTACAGTATCTTAGTGTGCAAGTTCATGTGCATTTAATGCGTCGCGTTTCTTGGTAAGTCCCTAGCTTACACTTATATGCTCTTCATAAGGAAAATGGACACCATAAATTGGCTATGTAGTATACATTGAGCGATTTGCTTCTGACAATCGTCTTAGATTAGAAAAAAAATGTACACGGTAACAACTTATTCATGACCTGACGACTCGGACACAGACATTGCTTGTGTTAGTACGAAATGATTCTAGCGCCGTCTGTGTGAGTATAGGTTATTGATTCATCGACAGACTGCATTGATTAAAAGTTGAAAGTCGTAAAATTATAATGTAATAAAGCAGATGATAGAATTTCTTGGTTCTTTCGAGGTTTTTTATTATTTTTACATGAATCAGGGTTACTTATTATAGTTTTAGATGAAACATCTTGAATTGATGTTTTGGTTAGAATTTATTCCGAGTTTGCGTTATATGTATGAATTACAGATAAAGTAGCGATCCGATAGGCTAGTGGTTTAAGTATTCGTTCGTGATCTTAAGGTCCTGGGTTCAACTTCCGGGTCGGGCAAAATTTGTGTCAGGTTTTCAAAAACAGTTTGGGTTTGGCACCACCGATCCGCATTTGGCAAGCGTGGTAAATAAGCCAAATTTTCAATGTGACGATGACTTGGATTCTGTCTGTTACGTCTTGCAGTGCGACATTGAAGAGGCTGATGCTTTATTTGGTTACTACATAAAAATATAATTATGTCGACATTTTTTATACTACATTAGGTACTCCTAACTACGTAGGATAAAAATAGTATGAGAACATAGCTATAGTGCACAAGTGCACTTCCGATTCCCCATCTCTAATAAAACTCTGGGTTAGAAAACTAACCCAAAATTTCTAAATACATGTAGTTACAAGTAAACAAAATAGCTTACAAATACCCATATTATTATAATTCTCGACTCAACAACAAAACAGAGGTAATTACACTTTATTTTTAAGCAAATAAACTAACCTAGTTTCGTAGCGTGTCACCGCAAATTGCATACGGCTGTCATTCCGTAATTATTGACGAACCACTATACAAAGATAGTGCACCAGACTTTTGCTGTATTTTTTTTTTCTATTTTATAATGAGAAAACACTAATAAAGTAAAAAATAATTCGAGTTTTATTAAAAAAGCCTACGAGGTCCTTCTTGGAACTACGGTCCGAGCGATCATGAGTTTGATTTTCGTCTTGGGTCTGGTTGGTGATAAGACTTTCAGAGCCCCACAGCTGGCTTACTTTACTGCATAGCTGATATAGGTAACATTTGTAAGAGTTACAATAAAAGGCTAATTATTTTGGGGCGACTTACAAATTACGTAGCTGCCAACCTTTTTTTGCTACCTTCTTTAATTTTTTTTGGATTCCAAATTCAGATTAATTTGTCGCCGCGTTAAATGCCCAATACAAACACTCAACTATTTATGCCATTGTTATATTTTAAGAACTGTTGAATAAAAAAAAAATTGAATCTATAAAAAAAAATGAATGGCCTACCTAACCTACAAACAAACGAATAAACAAGCGCCTTGATGGTATACTGCCCTACTAAGCACAAAAGCGGTATCTCAGTGAAAGCTAGTTTAGAAATAATTGATGTTTTGTAAAATTAAGTTTTTTGTTAATTTATCGATTGTTATTTTTGGTTATTGAATGTAATGTATGTATAATATTAGGTATATTTTCTATCACAATAGTTCAAATATATATAATATAAAATATACATGGAAATGCCAAAACCGTGAGTTACCGCTACACCGCTTAGTAATAACAAACTTAAAAATTGAGTTGCCGCCATTTGGTTAGCATTCCACCTAACATTCTTCTATACAAAAGGATATGGATGTTCAGTCAAATAAAATACATATTATTATAAATAAAGAAACGAATCAAAGTGCATTTATAAAGTCTTTTATTATTTTTTATAATTATAAAAAAAATATTAAAAAAAAGAGACGTGTTCTATGAATTCTAATCAGTCAAAAGTGGGGGGAGTTCTCTCCAAAAGGTCATTTTCGAAAGATTTCAAGATAAATATCTTTTTTGTTTGTAGAAATACCTTCAAAAGTTGTGCTAGTTCCATTTTTAGAAAATATTTGAAGCTGATATTTTTCAGTATTCTAATATACGGCGGATTGGCTACGTATTATTGATATACCGCTAATATCCTTAGAAATTTAAGGTAAAACAGGGTAAAACTGAGATAGAGAAAACTTTCATAACGCTTTTTTTATACCTTTTATTTTAACCACTCAATCCCGAACCGGCACTCGGGTGCCGCGTAACAATAGATTTTCTATTGTGTCTGGTAATCCGGGGCTCGAAAGATTAAGTGACATACCGCTACATGGCTTAGGGCCGGTATTTCAATATATACTTATCTTGATCTTAATCCGGGATTGATAATAAGTATGACTCAAGTGTATTTCATTATAGGATTAAAGTTAAGCGGCACGAAAGTCATTCACTTTTACCTGTCAAAAGTAATA
Organism: Mecyna flavalis; assembly: GCA_949319885.1. Lineage (NCBI taxonomy): Eukaryota > Metazoa > Arthropoda > Insecta > Lepidoptera > Crambidae > Mecyna > Mecyna flavalis. The sequence continues at coordinate 4,556,963 of OX439413.1, forward strand.
CTTATCTTAAATGTTATACTTAACTTAAGCAATAAGATAAGGTTACATTGAAATACCGGCCCTTAGTTCAATAGATGCGTATTTTTCTAAGCTATCCGATGCCATAAAAATCAAATTTTCGTTTTTTTTTGAGATACCGCTTTTGCGCTTAGTAGGGCAGTATAGTGGTACCTATAGGTCTTAGGTTCATATCCCGGTCCGGCAAAATTATGTGTCTGTTTTTCCAGACTGTTTGGGTTTGTGATCACTAATCCGCATTTGGCAAGCGTGGTGATTAAGCCAGTGTCTATAATAATTGTAGCCATGAATTTATTTCAATAATAGGGGCTTTAACCCTACAGTGGGTCACGGACTGATTTTTTTACTTATAAACAAACACTTGATTAGTAGGTAATCTGGATCGATATCGGCCAGGTGCGCGACTGCGATGCATTATGCACGGTCAGCTGCCGCGCGGCTGCATATTGTATGCAGGCAATGGATAGTCTTGCGTACTGTACGCTGCAGAAAAACGGGCATATGATCGACTACTACATACTACACATGCTACTACATGTTTTTTTTTATCTCTAATCTAAGGATATTTTTTAATTTTTTTATTCTAGATCAGTTGGCTGATGGTAACAATGATGGTAAGCGGCCTATAGATGGCACTGTAGACTCCTCTAAAACTGTATTTGCTGCTTCTGAAAGTTTCAAATTGATGAGAGATGGTTCAAATCTCAGCAAAACAAAGATTTGTTTACGTGCGAATTTACAACTTGCGAACTGGGTGATGAAAGTTTTCACAGTAGTCGAGACCTTGTAAAGGACATAGGCTACTTTTTATTAGGGGATAATACTCAGGTTCTGTAGGCCAACAGGAATAGAAGAGAATGTCACTTTGTCCTTTCACATCACATCAGGTAATCATGACGTTATTTAGTAGGAGTTGAAGAGAGGCTACTTTTTACATTCCTTCAGAATAACCCTGTATAGTCCACACGGGTGAAGCCGCGTAATGAAATATTGCTTAGTTAAAACGCAAGCCGAGCCCGACTGTACTAACTTATTTATTAAGCATCGCCGCTACCATTAGGCGTAGTTTTCTTCGTCTTTGTAATTTAAAACCAAGAGAATAGCGTGGGTGTGTGTACAATTTGAATTCATTTATTAATGAAGACAGGTTGATATTTTTGTTATTAATATAATTTTTTTACTTTCCTACAGAGCACAACGAAAATTCTAAAAAAAATTACAAACATTTGATTCTTATAATATCACAATCATTAGTTGGACTGGCGTATTTGGTAGTTTTTTTAAGCCGTCCAAGTCTAGGTTTTAGCCGTAAGCACGATGTTCGAAAATCGTAATAAAATAAAAATAAAAATAAATTGTTCTAAAACAAAGGACAACGCAAAAGACTGGGCCCAAAAAAATAAATGTTGTGCAGCAGATTTGAGACATAGCCGACAAGTAGATCCAATAAACACCTTCAACTTTTATTACGGCGTTGAGAAAATTGGTCCTAGTGAAAAAAAAATGTTTATTAAGGTAATTATTTATGTTCATATAAAAATAATAAATTTTTATTATGGACGATAACTTTTCCCCCAGGGACCGATTATGGTGTCATCATAATAAAAGTTCATGGTGTGTGTGTCTTTCACATAGAATACATCTCATCTCTGCACATTATCTCAAATTTTTTGGGCCCATTGTTCTTAGCAAGTCTTGCATTCCCATAAGACCGAACCGTCTACTACTAAATCATTATTACCAAATGCATTTAATTTCAATTTTGGTACACATCCATTTAAACTCCTTTTATAAATCAATGTTAAATAATTTACAGCATTTAAAATGTTTTTTGTTTACAAATTCCCGCTACGCGCGCGTTGCCATCGAGTTAAACTCGTGTGTTTCCTAAAACCGATATTAATGAATATTTGTGTCGCCCGAAGCCATTTATAATAATATTTCCGATGCTAATGGCGGAGATAAGTCTTCAATATCGACCAGTGTTGTTGTTTTGCTAATATCTGATACTGATTCGCTGAAAAGTTAGGGTTGAGACAAATTAATATGAGAGTACACTTGTAAGCATAGCCTCGAAGAGCAGATGAACTTACACTGTGGCAACACATTGGGCGACGCTTCCTGGTGAATTTTTAGGGATACCAGACCAGGTATAAACGTTTACGTCCACGAAAAAGCATTTTTTTTGTATAGGTATACAATATTCAGAGGAAATATTGTATACTTATACAAAAAAAATTGTGATAGCGTTGTGTTCGATTTTGAAAGATTTATAGTGATTTATCAGCGTGTTAGAGATGCAGCTTTATTGCAGTCCTTGCAATGGAAATTGCTCCAATTATTCCAAGGGATTCCTAGTCCCAATGGTGTTAAATATTATTACCGCAATGAAGACTTAACGTATAACATCATAGGGTAATAAATTTAAACACTATTGTAAAATATTATTTTAAATTTAAACACCGGAATAGCAACCCTGTCTCGTAAGAGATGGAAACGAGAATCGCTAATTCCGAGTAAGTCCCTTGTTTGCAGCCTTAATATAATTCTGACGGACGACTGGACGGCACTAATCTTCGCTCGCTCGCTCCGCTCAGCTCACGGATTCAATCGGGCTTGTATCCAAATCTATTTATCGCGTGGTCACTACACAGGAGCTTTGATTACAGGTAAAACCTGGGACGGAGGTTTCAAAGGCTCCAGATTGGAGTGCGTTATACACTATGCACTTTCATGGAATGCATTGTACTAAAAGGGTCACACAGGATAATAGGTATAGGAATTAAAAGAGTGCCAACAAAAGCTTTCAAGTTTTTATTTATCGTATAATATTGAGTTTTTTTTTACCACCTCCGTGGAACAGTGGCTAAGCCGCTCGGGTATAAAAACACGGAGGTCGTGGGTTCGATTCCCGCCTTGGGTCTGGTTGGTGGTAATGCTTTTTCAGAGTCCGACTGGCTAGCTACCACCCCCACAGGTGAAATCTGCCGCCATAACAGCTCTGGCTGTGTTCCGGCAATATTAATGTGGGAACCAGTACACTTGCAATCAGAGGCTCGAAGATCAGTTGAGTCTACAGTCTGGCAGCACATTGAGACGCATTCTCCTCCGAAAAAAAAAAAAAAAAAAAAAAAAAAGGTGAAGCGTCCCTCAATGGAATAGGCCGCAGTGGCTGCTTACTATCAGGTGGGCTGCGTGCCTGTCTGCCAACTGACCTAGTATAAAAAAAAAGTAATCCCATTTTCAAAAGTGTCAAACAGTTTTTTTGTCGTACATACCTAATCCGTGCAACGCCGCCGCGAACGGCATATCATTTTCTTTAAGCTATTATTTGTTATTACTTCTTGACAGCATGGTTGCTGAAATGGATTACATAATTGACTGATCTTGAGCCTTTTCACGCGGCCCATTGTAGTTAAAGTCCTCTATCCTCCTCCTAAAAACTTAATAGCAATGTTCTTTATTTACGTTTTATTAACCGACTTCAAAAAAGGAGGAGGTTATATGTCGACTGTATGTATTTTTTTTTTTTTTTTTTTTTATGTATGTCCGTCGATTTCTCCGTCAATTGTGGACCGATTTAAATAATTCTTTTTTTATTTGAAAGTGCATAGTTCCGAGGTGGTCCCATTGTCACCATGTCAGGATCTGATGATGGGATCCCGGAAAAATCAAGGGAAAACCTCAAATTTTATAGGCTGCGCCTACGCGTTACTTGTTTTTTCTGAAGCCATTCAAGTTTTTGCGTCCGATAGACATCATTTTATGTTGATGAGCTGATGATGGAAGGTACAACTCCTTAACGGTTAGGAGTTAGGGGATAATTCTTTCAGTATTGTAGGAATATGTGGACCGTTAGTTGTATTTCATGTACTTTTGCAGCTAAGGTGATGATGGAAAGTACAACTCCTTAACGGTTAGGAGTTAGGGGATAATTCTTTCAGTGTTGTAGGAATATGTGGAACGTTAGTTGTATTTCATTTACTTTTGCAGCTAAGCTGATGATTACCCGGGGATGGGCTGGTCACTAGCCAATAAGGTTAGCACCGGCTCGTCCTAATCGGGTGTGAAGGAGAAACCGGGGGAGTGTAGTGGGTAGCGGACGCTTCGGTCTCGAGTCCCACACACGGCCGCGGGTCTAGCTAGCCTGCGGTTATGGTGCATAAACGCATTCTCCTCCTACCCATGGTGCTGAACACTTAATGAATACCTAATATTATTATCAAATAATACAATTCTACTCGTATTTTCGCTATCATTATTATGAAAGAGTTTTACTCACTACCTACGTATTCACACTAAAAATAGAAAAATAAACAAACTTTTTTTAAAAAAAATTAAACCGACTTCAAAAAAAAAAGAAACAAAAAAAACTACCTAAAAAACTGAAAAGCAAAAAATAATTTTAATAAGACATTCATCAAATGCGCTTATTGTCTAAGCCTATTAATTAAATTGTATTTTACGTGCTAGGTAGGTACCTACTAATCTGTTTGAAGTCGGTGCCAAGCCAAAGGTAATAAAAAATGATATATAATATTATTATGTATTATAAAGGGTTACTTATTAATCCGCGGACGTAGGTACGTAATCTGGGTACCTACTATTTGGCTTGGCACCGACTTCAAACAGATTAGTAGGTACCTACCTAGCACGTAAAATACAATTTAATTAATAGGCTTAGACAATAAGCGCATTTGATGAATGTCTTATTAAAATTATTTTGTGCTTTTCAGTTTTTTAGGTAGTTTTTTTTGTTTCTTTTTTTTTGAAGTCGGTTTAATTTTTAACTATAATATTTGAAGGCGTTCGGACTTGGGTGCCGAAACACAACTATATTCTGTCTCTCTAATACCGATAGGGGGACAGATAAAACTTTGAGGAGGTGAATACAGTTCGATCTGTCCCCTCGTCGCCAATAGAGGTACAGATCGAACTTTTTTGTCCGATCTGTCACCCCAGGGGGACAAAGCAGGGTGACAGATCGGATTGATTCACCTGTATTGACCTACAATAGGTATAGTAATAATAATAATAATAAAATGTTTATTTCATAAAAGACCTGAATTGCAATACTATGGGTGAGATAACAATATGTGCTTAACTAACAATATTTGTTTCAGCTCCGGTTCTGTTTTATACAATTTTAAGTTAATAGAAAATTTTAGAAAATGACAAAAAAAATATTAATTAATATTTTAGGAAAAAACTAATAAACACTAAAAATTATTTAAAAGGTAGTGAGAAACAGGCTCAGGTATAGTGAATTAATTAAACATGAATAGCCAGTAATTAACGCTGACTTGACGTATTGAGACGTTTGATTATAGCAAATATGGTTTATATTGCTACGGTGGCCATGAGTTTTTTGTTCTGTAGGATTGTATATAATATTATTGGATACTTAACTTTAAACGTTTTGTCGTAGTTAGCAACTGAAGGAGAAGCTGATGAACTGAAGTTATATTGGTGGATTTGTAAGGTACACTTTTTTTCGAACGCGTTTAAGTACCGTAAACGCCGGCTAAGCGAGACTAGTAGGTAACCCCTACAGGTGAAATCTGCCACGAAACAACTCTGGCTGAGTCCCAGTAATATTAATGTGGAAGCAAGTACACTTGTAATAAAAGGCTCAAAGATCAGATGAGCTTTCAGCCTGGCAGCACATTGAGCGACGATTCCAGTTGAACTGTCCCTCAATGGGATAGGCCGCATTGGCCCCTTACCGTTAAATTTTCAAAACTCACCTGATTACTTCTGATTGTCATTTGTTAAATATTATTATAGTCTCTTTAATTACGAATTTAGTAATAAAAATATTTATCTCATGATTAATAACAGTTCCGATTTGTCCTATATATTTTGAGCAGCATACTCACCCTGTTTGTGGCAGGTAATCTGAATTGACTAAGTGCTTTGCTAACCAACTGAGAATTATTATCATTGCAGTGTATTATAATTAACGAAGTACTTGTATTATGTAGTTATGTAGTTGAGACGTTGAATTGTTTCATTTGACTGAAATGTAGTTGTTCTATGATTGGCTCGACTGAACATTTGGTAGTGACCCGGCCATATGCTCGGGGTCGTCGGTTCAAATACCCTGGACAAACAATTAAAGTAAGTATCAGTCTTAGTTATCGCTACAATGATGGGTATTGGCACAATTGTCACCACGTTTGCCAAATGCGGATTGGTGATCACAAACCCGAGCTGTGTCCGAAAAAACCGACACAAAGTTAGCTCGACCCGGGAATTGAACCCAGGACCCCGAGATCTTGGCCCGGTACTTAAACACTAATCACCGAGTCGTTTGCTATTTGGACAAACATTTATGTGATAAAATGTGTAGTTTGTTCTGAGTTTGGATGTTATTCGTATTTAAGTACATACTCGGTCTTGTGGTACTTTTGTTTTTAATAAACAAGTGTACAAGGTCCTACTTACTTTGGAGTTAGATCAAGTTTTTGTATAAGTTAATAATGTACAGTCGACAGCACATTAGACTACCATATTATATGACGAGCCATTTGGTGTTATGGTCGAGAAGTCGGCTATTACACCAGAGGTCGCGGGTTCGATCCCCGCACGGTACAAACATTTGTGTGCATGAACATGTCTGTTTGTATCGGTCTGGGTGTTTCTATGTATATTATGTATGTATTTACAAAAAAAAAGTATATAAGTAATGTTTATCCGTTGTCTAGCACCCATAGCACAAGCTAATGCTTAGTTTGGGGCTAGATGGCGCTGTGTGAATAATGTCCAGAGATATTTATGGTTATTTATTTATATTCTGTCAAATTTCTACAACCAATTTTTAGCTTTATTCACTTCACATAGAGTTTTCTTTCAATTGAGATTTTTTGACGGATTAGGGTAGGTTGATCTGCTGCCGTCTGTACATAAGTAAGTAAAGAACCGTCGGGAAAACGATGAAGTTTAGTGGGACGTATGTTTTTAGGCCCGAGTCTCACACAAGATCTATTTAACCTGCGGTGATGATACATAGAAGCATCCTCCAAAATAAAAGTAATTGCTGAATTTGATGCAAACAAGTGCAGTCAAAACAGCACTATAACCCCACTCGAGAGTCCGTGACATTTCTGTGGAAAGTTTGTATACACGTGCGGACAGACGGGCTCACTAGTGTTATACGTACTCGGTCTATTATTGATAGATTATATTTATTAACTATGCATAAAGAGACCGATACTCCGAAAAACATCTTTTTGCCCTTTTGCAAAGGTCTCCATTTTTGAAATCAAGTCATCGTTACAATGTTAGGTACTTTTCTTTGTAGGGGAGTCCCAGACACAACCTTCTCCCCCGACGAAAGATAATGGCTAGTAACAATTTCCCCATTTAAAAAAAGGTTTTCTTTTCATACGAATGTCTTGAATGATTTCGTCCAACAAAATCAGGGCTTCTTCCGATTCGGACGATTTATAGCCATCAAGTATGCGATATTTTATAAGGTTTTGTAGAAATAATTCTAAAATTAGTTGCGTTCGAGCTTTTCGGCGAATTCAGTTCGAATAAGTAGTCGTTGTATCTTAAGAATTTAGAGTACCAACACCTAGTAAACATTCATTTCTAAGACCTATACTGACACGCAAAACGTTTCCTGTCCGTAAGCAAACTTGTGTCCAACATTAAATTAAAATGCAAACCTAAATGCACTTTTCTCGTTCACTGTACTCGCAGGAACACTACTTGGCACTCCTGTGTTATGTACGTTTTGCATAACACTTAGGTACTGGGGAACTATGAATATCCTAGATCTACGCTTGGTCGTTACTTTGCAATAATACCGTTTCAGACCAATAATGTGTAGGTATTAGTATAAGATGTTTTTTTAGGTATATTACAAAGATAGCGCTTAAGCTCACGGCCCGCCTGATGGTAAGCAGTAACCGTCACTTGTGGCGTCTTCGACCCTGCAATGGTTTAAAAGAGTTGAGATAGCTAAATAATAATTTTAGTAGTGGTAGAGCCATGCTGTTTTACAGTACAAATGGGCCGGCCTGTCCGGGGAAGTACCACCCTCTCACATAACTCCAGCATGAAATAATAGTGACTACTTTTGTGTTTCGTCTGGTTTGTAAGAGTGCCGGAGGCCCAAACCCCCATAAAAGCCCGACAACGCATCAGCGATCCCTCTGGTGTTGCAGATGTTATTGGGCGGCGGTGATTGCTTACCATCGCGACTTACGCGATAACGCGACTATACGCGACCCGCTGGCTCGTTTGCCGTCTCTGACATAAAAAGAAATAGTAGCAAGAGTCACTTCACAATATGCGTGAGATCGATCGTTGGTTCAGGTCGGGAGGCTTTTGGGACCGGGACCGCGGTCCCGAAAGCCCCTTTTTGATTTTAATATATTTTTGCAGGGTCATTCGGGACCGCGACAGTGGTCCCGAAAGCCACCTTATATTTAATAATTATTTTGAGTGGTAAGTTGGGACCACAAACATTGGCCATAGTTCGAAAGCCAAAGCCTCCGTGGAACAGTGGCTAAGCCGCTCGGGTATAAAACCCGGAGTTTGTTCGATTCCCACCTAGGGTCTGGTTGGTGGTAGGGCCTTTTCAGAGTCCGACTGGCTAGCTACCACTCCCACAGGTGAAATCTGCCGCCATAATAGTTCTGGCTGTGTTCCGGCAGTATTAATGTGGGAGCCAGTACACTTGAAATCAAGGCTCGAAGATCAGATGAGTCTACAGTCTGGCAGCACATTGAGCGACGCTTCCTGGTGAAGTGTCCTTCAACGGAATAGGCCGCAGTGGCCGCTTACCGTCAGGTGGGCTGCGTGTCTGTCTGCCAACTGACTTAGTATAAAAAAAAGTTTCTTTTATTTATTTTCTATCAGGATAATACAAACAAAGAAAAAAACAGCAAAGAAAAGAACCAAAACTTATTTTTTTATTTTGGTTCTTTAATCATTTATGTAAATCATTATAATAATGTAAATCATGATGTTTTCTTAATAAGGTTTAACTTTAATTAAAAGCTGTGATTATTCAAATAAAAGTCATCATCATCATCCCAGCGTATTCCCGATTGCATCCAGTATGGAGCTCAGGGTCCGCTTCGACTATGATCCTAGATTTGACAAGCCTGGTTATTACAATGGAGCGATTGTCATCTGACCTCCGTAACCCTTACAAGGGAAACCAGACCTACTTGGAACATGGTCGGGACCAACTGCCTAACGTGCCTTCCGAAGCACGGAATCATCATTATTTTCAGACATTCAGGTGATTCAAGCCTGCAATGTCCTAACCAAACTGGAAACAATCACACAAAGTGATGTTCCCCGTGGGATTCGAACCCACGACCTCCGGGTATTAGAGCCGAACGCTCTAACCACTGTACCACGGAGGCAGTTATTATTCAAATAAAAGTGATATTTTTAAATTACTAAGTACAGCTGTTTTTTTCTTTGTTTGTATTATCCTGATAGAAAATAAATAAAAGAAACTTTTTTTTATACTAAGTCAGTTGGCAGACAGACACGCAGCCCACCTGACGGTAAGCGGCCACTGCGGCCTATTCCGTTGAGGGACACTTCACCAGGAAGCGTCGCTCAATGTGCTGCCAGACTGTATACTCATCTGATCTTCGAGCCTTGATTTCAAGTGTACTGGCTCCCACATTAATACTGCCGGAACACAGCCAGAACTATTATGGCGGCAGATTTCACCTGTGGGAGTGGTAGCTAGCCAGTCGGAATCTGAAAAGGCCCTACCACCAACCAGACCCTAGGTGGGAATCGAACAAACTCCGGGTTTTATACCCGAGCGGCTTAGCCACTGTTCCACGGAGGCTTTGGCTTTCGAACTATGGCCAATGTTTGTGGTCCCAACTTACCACTCAAAATAATTATTAAATATAAGGTGGCTTTCGGGACCACTGTCGCGGTCCCGAATGACCCTGCAAAAATATATTAAAATCAAAAAGGGGCTTTCGGGACCGCGGTCCCGGTCCCAAAAGCCTCCCGACCCGTTGGTTCATATCTCAGCGCGCACCTATAGATTTTGGTTTTAGTTCCCCTGTTAAGGGTTACTGTGGTCAGATGGCAGTCGCTGTCATGCAATAACTGGACTTGCCGAATTCTGGATCATAGTGCAAATTGACATTTTCTCATGGATAAAATAATTTAATAATGATTCTGTTTAGTTTGGCGTTTTATTTTTTAAATTATTCAATACAAACAAACAAACATACAAACAAACAAGGATGATGGGCACAGAAGTATGGAACCTGGTATCGGCACCAATCGAAATAAATGATATATCGTTATAAAGGTAGTTTTCTATAGAATAAGAATAACCGAAGCGCTAGTCCTGATTCACTGACCAATTAGAGTAATCCGGCCTTGAACGTTACCTATATAATTTTAATTTTTCTGTGATATTTATTGTCATATTGGCATGCTATTTTTATTTATTATTTTAATTATTATATGATCATCATTTTATAATAATTGGTTGTGTATTCCTTCAGTAAATAAAAAAGTTCAAAGTAAGTTTTCTCATTTAATGCGTTACAAACTTCATATGCTCATTATGCTTATTTTATTTATATTTAGAAATGGACAACGTGTACGTATTGGTCGTCATAGTACTTTTTTGTTTACTTAAAAAGGGCTATCCAACGATGTATGATTCATCTTGATTGAACACATTGCCCAAATACCGATACCAAAATGCCCATCATCCTTTGACGAGCCGTTTGGTGATTACACCAAACGGCTCGTCAACGGCGACCTCTGGTGTAATAGCCGACTTCTCGACCATTAGGTCGAGAAGTCGGCTATTACACCAGAGGTCGCGGGTTCGATCCCCGCACGGTACAAACATTTGTGTGCATGAACATGTCTGTTTGTATCGGTCTGGGTGTTTCTATGTATAATATGTATGTATTTACAAAAAAAATATATATAAGTAATGTTGACCCGTTGTCTAGCACCCATAGTACAAGCTATGCTTAGTTTGGGGCTAGATGGCGCTGTGTGAATAATGTCCTGGGATATTTGTCCTGGGATATTTAATCAAATCTTTCCTCTTTATAATATTAGTATAGATTATTCAAATTATCTGCTCCAATTTAATTACTGAGAGGTAGAAGCAACGCGTAACTATTAATTCATTCAACCGCATTTGGCACTAGTGTTGGGACTGGAACTCGTACCGAATTATCGAGTTTCTTGCAGGTTCTGCTCGATAGATGTCGATAGATAACAACATTCTAAATTCGGTAGTAGAGTCACTCTTTAACATTCATAAATAGGGTCATGCCCGTTCGTCCCACTAAGTTAAATTGACGATTGATAAGTACATTTCTGAAGCCTATTTAAGCTTAGAACAAAGAACATTTTTGTTGTGGTTTAGATAAGTCTGTAGCTTCTATATCGGTAATTAGTTTACCTTATTACCCAGGCGTAATAGGTATGTACCTATGTATGACATACATACATTATGACTGTATGTCACTGTATAGGTATGTACCTATACAGTAACATACATAATGTATGTATGTCACTGACTACTTCTGGGTTACAGACGCAATTAAGAATTCCTGAGTCGAAAGATCACAGAAAAAATCCTAGGAAGAACCAAATATTTGTAAGTAAGCTTTTCTCTTTTCCAAATGCTCAGACAGTTTGAATTCCAAGGCGAAAGTTGACGGTGTAAAACAGAATCGTCATAAATAGCCTCTTTATCTCAAGTTTCCTCACATGAACACTCGAGTGTCCCATCCCTAGTTCCGGGGCGGGCAAGCCGCTTCCGCCGGACGCGGTCCGTCATTTCCGACGCTCTACACACGCGACGTTTTGTTTGCCAGCCCTTCAAGATCGCCGTATTGCGAATAATTCGTTTAAATCTTATAGGTTACAAGGGATTTGCCCTTCTAGCCGAATGAGCAGGCAGCCAATCCACGATCAATCAAATCAAGTATTCAGGATATATTAGAGTGCACAAGTGATTGCGCGAGCACAGGTGCCGCCTCAATAAAACAGTGGCTAAGCCACTCGGGTATAAAACCGGAGATCGTGTGTTGGATTCCCGCCTTGTCCTGGTTGGTGGTAGGACTTTCTTAGAATCGACTGGATTGCTAGGTACCTTCATAGGTGAATTCGGCCACCATAACAACTCTGGCTGTGTTTAGGCAATATTAATATAAGAGCCAGCACACTCGAAGATCAGATGAGCCTACACAGTGTTGCAGCACATTTAATGATAATTCCGTGTAAACAAACTCTTATAAGATTTTAGTCGACATTTACATTCAAAGATTTAGATTCGTGCTATCGATTCGTTTAGTCTATGCTAGAATTTAAGACCTGTTAGTTACACACATTTTCGTTCTAACAAAAATGTCAAAACCATTTTCCAGAAGGCTATTACGGTTTTCACTCGAATGTTTCCGTGCAGATTTTGATTGATTATCGGCTATGGCTCCATCTCTCTACGGGGACCATGTAGCCGTGGAATATGAGATGGGACGTGAAATTAAACTCGATATCACTACGTCACGGGAACATGGCTGGGAATATCACAGTGTCAATAAATAAGGGGTACAACGGTTTCATTTTATTATTTAGGTCACTTTTTTTCATTATTTTTTTTTATGAAGTCGTATTTTAAAGTGATGTTCAATATCTATTAAACGAAGTGATTTTAACTTATTAAATGGATTGTCATCATCGGTATTTCCGAAACGATCGAACGAATATTATGTACTTAACTGTAGTAGCGCAATGGAAACGATACGACTTTTCAAGCACTTCCAAATTTTGGACGTGTTTGAAAAGCGCACAGTTGTGGACTGCCAAACATTAATATTATGATGCACCTAATGTACATGCGACTGCATACTACTTCGATATAGGTAGCCTAAGACTCGATAATGGTGCCTATCGATCGCCCTCCATCTTTAGCCACGACGAGGTCTTTCATAATTTATTATAGGAAGCCACCTGGCGTTTTGACAACATACGTATACAGTCGGGTCCGATTATATGTATATAGAGATTTTATTATAACAGTGTAGTACAGACTAACAGAGTGAGGCCGCACATTAAGTGATGACTTCTGATTAAGTACCTATACCTTAATTGACGAGACATGTGTAATGGTCGAGAAGTCGGCTATTATAGATATTATACTGGCTTTATAATCACATGTGGGTTGTAGATAAAAGAAATTGTTTAGAACCCAGTATCCCGAAAACACAGCTCATTTTTATAACACAGCAAACAAATGTTTAACCTATAATGATAGTTTTAAATTTGTAAAATAAATAAATAAATAAATAAAATTTTATTTCGTTCAATATATTTATCATCAAATTTTCTTATTTTATTTTTTAACTATAGCCTTCAGCCGCCGCTGTATTACCCGCCCGTATTTTTTTAAATATCCTCCCTAGTTACCCTGATCAAAAGTACCATTTATGTCACCCGGGGATAGTGTAGCTTTCCAACAGTGAAAGAATTATTTAAATCGGTTCAGTACTTTCGGAGCCTATTCAATACAAACAAATCTTTTTCTCTTTATAATATTAGTATAGAAGTTTAGATTTCAGTTGTGCAAAGGGGAAGGTTAATCCAAATGGTTTCACTAGAAAATAATTAAAATAATTTATACATTGCGTACCTTTTACAACTAATTTGAATTTACTAATTAAGTCTTGAACCTTCCATTGCGGGCTCGCCTTCTTCCATTACTTGCAATTTGCAAAATATAAACGTTATGAAGAAAGTTTCACAGAATCTCGAATCTTGATTATTTAGAAAATATAATTTAATTAGACCTGGAATTAAACCTTTAGTGCTACAGTAAGCCATTGAATTGCTTCATCATCGAGATTAGGCTTTCAAAGACATCGTTTCGTAAAATGATTTGGTTGAGAAAGCTTAGTGAGCGATCAAGAAAGTCTAGGTCTTAATTATTAAGATATTAAATAGAAACAATTTTCATCCCTCAATTTAAGTTCTTATGCCAAACTAATGACATCTCAGCGTTAATGTCATCGCTAAAATGATAGGTAGGCTGGTCAAATAAATATCTCTAGACATTATTCACACAGCGCCATCTAGCCCCAAACTAAGCATCAGCTTGTGATATGGGTGCCAGACAACGGATAAACATTACTTATATACTTTTTTTGTAAAAATGTACATATTATACATAGAAACATCCAGACCGATACAAACAGACATGTTCATGTACACAAATGTTTGTACTGTGCGGGGATCGAACCCTCGACCTCCGGTGTAATAGCGGACTTCTCGACCATTACACCAAATGCTTGATGAATTCAAGAAGTTTAACCAACAGGAATTATTTTCCTCGTGGACAAATCAGTTTGACAAAATAGTTTGATAACGAGGACTCTATTCAAGAAGTTTAACCAACAGGATTTTTTTTCCTCGTGGTCAAATCAGTTTGACAAAATAGTTTGACCACCCGGAAGAACCGGATTACATACCCAAGCTGTATTCGATAAAACCAACACAATTTTTGCTCTTCAAGGGAATTGACCCCAATGGGGTATTGGACATCATCAGCATCAAATCGTCGCAGTTTAGTGCTGGACATAGGCCACTCTCGTAAGCATTAGAACGATTAGCTCATACTGACCACGTTGGGCAAGCGAGTTGGCGATTACAAAACGTAGCTTTTTCCCCGGTGTCGCTGCAGTTTGTCACTGGCCTGTTGCATTCAGCTACACCTTTGTACTTGAATGGTCATACCGCAATTAGTCGGTCGTAGGGATGATGGATATGAAATTTCGGATACGGATTGAATACGGATAAATGAATGATTATTATACCGGATACGGATACGGTTACGGATATGAAATTATTTCGGATTATCCGTTAGTTTCCGATAAATTCGGTTACGGATATTAGATTTTAAGGAATATCAAAAGTAATATTCCGTAACACGACACTTTCGTTTTAATTTTTCGAGCTATTATTGAATGTAAAAATGCTCACAGGTTAGTTTCGAGTCCTGACAACAGAAATAAACAAACAATGTGCGCGGCTTGTATGTCGGCCGGCCAACCGCCCCCGGCTGATCAAAACAACCGGTCATAAGTACCTATCTTAATTAGGCTCCGCCCTTATCCGATACTATTCGAAACTTTTATTCCGGATTCGGTTACGGTTACGGATATTTTTTTATATCGGATATCCGATAGTTTCGGTTTCGGTTACGGAGCTCCCTATCGGTCGCCATCATTCCTGGTCGGTCGCCAGAGCCTCGTTTGTTATTCAGCAGGATGTACTGCGGGCAGGAGAGATTGGCTTGCAGCGAAAGGATGATGGTTCCGTCCCTTACATCAGACTATACACTGGCCTTAGTATGCTTCTAACCCTGTATAATCAGACTTTATTATTGCGTCCCACAGATAATACAACGCAGCTAACCCGTGTTTACGCGCGTGCTCGAGTTTTAATTAGTTGTGTAAAGGTCGCGTGGCAGCGACGGCCGGTAGGTATAACTGCCAGTGCGGTTGTAATAGGGTTTATTGCTTTAGTTCCAGTGCGGGAATGGAGGTGAGAATATTTTAGTCGCGCTGTATTATAGTGCAACAAAAAGATTTGTATATACTTACCTGCATATCTCGCTAGCCTAGCTACATAGCTAGACATGTGACTCGGGACTTTTACACCCGAATACCCACTAAACTCCCCAGGTTTCCCTTTTCCACCCGATTGGGATGAGCTGGTTCCAAGATCTAGCTTTACACACGTTGCCAGTTTACGAAAATAATAGCGACTACTATTGTGTTTCGTCCGGAAGGCCGGCAACGCATCAGCGATCCCTCTGGTGTTGCAGATGTCCATCGATGCAGGGCGGCGGTGATTGCCTACCACCAGGCGACCCGCTGGCTAGTTTGTCGCTAAATGATGGAGGCATTCGACATGTAAACAGATGTTAACAAGCTGTTGGTACAAATCTCAGTTTGACGACAAAAAGTTCGTGTTTACTTACAGACTAGGAAGCCCGTGCCTCGAGGCAAAGGCTTAATCCAGGATTAGCGAGCGGGCGTCACTAGTCAAGGACCTAGTCAAGGTGTAGTCTGTGGGCTTAAACTTTTAATGGTTTCATTCGCTACAGATTCCTAGCTTAAGCTGAATGTCAAAGCGTTTATTGCTTTTTTAATGAGATTTTTTTTATACTAGGTCAGTTGTGCAGACAGGCACGCGGTAAGCGGTTACTGCGGCCTATTCCATTGAGGGACGCTTCACCTGGAAACGTCCCTCAATGTGCTGCCAGACAGTAGGCTCATCTGATCTTCGAGCCTCTGATTTCAAGTGTACTAGGGCTCTTACATTAATATTGCCGGAACACAGCCAGAGCTGTTATGGCGGCAGAACAACCGAACAAGAGATGCCTGATATAAAGTAGTAATTAGTAGGTTAAAAAAGACTTGACGTACAAAAGTATCTATACTTATATTATATAAAGATTTGTTTATTGTATAGAATAGGCTCCGAAACTACTGAACCGATTTAAATAATTCTTTCACTGTTGGAAAGCTACACTATCTCCGGGTAACAAAGGGCACTTTTAATCCCGGAAATCTGGGGGGAAGGGGGGTGATATTTGAAAAAAGAAATAACGCGCGGGTGGAACCGCGTGCGGAAGGCTAGTATTTTATAAAGCCAATTGCATTCTGCATTCCATTGCATTTCGTTTCATAAGTGCTAACTACGACCTGTGGACACCTGTGCCTAAGATATCAGATACGATTCTTGGATTTGTGAAAAATGGGGGAGTGAGAAAGAATGGGAGGGAAAAAGGGAGGACAGGGCCACGGATATAATAAATAATAAAATTATTATAGTAGTATTATGCTTATTATAGCTTTGGTTGTGAGGTCGAACAAGTTTGTTTGTTGAACTGGTTCGGATTCGAACCCTCGACCCTCACTTTAATTTCCACTTTAATGGTAGATAAAGTAGCTACATGAAGTATTGCACTTAAATGTTTATGCATTTAATAAAGAGCAATTTTTAAAATTAGATCTACGCAAAACAGAGATCGTCGAAAAAAAACCACTAGGTATCATTTACGATTTTGCTTAGAAACTTCACAATACTAATTCCTTTATTCCAGCCCACTTTAATGAAAAACAAAAGTATTTAGACTGAAGACGATAAAAATAAGCGGGACTTTAAGGAATTTTAATTTGGACAATCTTATAAGAAGATTAAGATGGCAGAAAAAGCTTCGCTCTAATTAAAAAGTCAAATTAAAGAACAGAAGGCATAAACAACTGTTAACTGTTGAACGTTTAACGAGGTCTGTAGTTCTCTGCGTTTAATTAAGCAACCTTGAAGATTCCGGAGTTTTGTTAAATCTGATTAAGGAATTTGTATAATTTTAAATTCGCGGAAATCCGACAGTGTATCATAGACTGGAATGAATAATTTATTGTGGAAGCGAAGAGAAATGCGTAGCTTTGCTTCTGAAATTACACAATAAGTAAAAATAAAGCAATCTGTAGATTTTAAGGAGTTGAGAGTTGGCTCACCTCAGGTCACCACAGGTTCGATCCCAGCACGGTTCAAACATTAGTGCATGATAATGTCTGTCAGTATCGCCCTATGTGTTTCTATGTTAAAAAGAGTTGTCTGGTACCCATAGTACAAGCTTTGCTTAAGGCGATTGGTGGCGTCAATAAAAAACATTATAATTTAAATTAAGGAGTGATGTTTGTAAAAAAGTTAGTTACTTTTGTAGTAGTTTTCAAAAGTAACTAAAGCGGCCGTTATTGACTCTTATGGCTACTACATCAAATACGAAACATTCTGAGCCCTGTTTTAAAAACGTAAATAATCTTTATTCTCTTTTGTACAAACACAACATTTTTATTCAGTGAGAGCTTTTTGAGGGATTTCTTTTAAGACACAAGAAAGCTGCGTGCCTGTCTGCTAACTGAACTGTT
This sequence comes from Mecyna flavalis, assembly GCA_949319885.1. Classification (NCBI taxonomy): domain Eukaryota; kingdom Metazoa; phylum Arthropoda; class Insecta; order Lepidoptera; family Crambidae; genus Mecyna; species Mecyna flavalis. Next base: position 4,574,953 of record OX439413.1, read on the forward strand.
GAAAAAAGATCCAACAGTACAACGCTTCTATTAGCTTGGATAAGTTCTGAATGTATATATATTACGATATCTTAAAATTGTGATTGTGATAGATATTACAAAAAGAAATAACCATCTTCTCACCACACCTCTTCCTAATAATAAAACAAACAAAAAATAATATCGCAGTTATTTCGTCGACACATTTTTATTTTTATACATACGAGTAGTAAGTAGAGAATCTAAGCTCTGCACTATTATTTCGTACTCAAGAGTAAAAGTTTTCTCGAAAACTTTTTAACCCTGTTAAAAAATCATTTGGGTCACTCACACCCCTTTAAAGTAGCAGAAGAGTAAGAAAAGTCGTTTAAAGGGGACCGCCGAAGTGCTAAAGCAAGTTTAATGACGATTGTAGTGCAAATGCGAAAGTTTTCACACTCGCGAGCTCCCGTTAGAGGTATTCTGTGTTCTGTAAACCATATCGTTTAGCCACTAGATGGCTCTGACACACTGTTTCGTGGAATTACGAATCGAATGCTTGGAAAATCAAGATAAATGTGAAATAAATAAGAACGATACCATTTTTCAAATTGATTATGTTGGTAACACTTTGTCATTTCATTACTTTGTTTATTTCAAAGTAAAGAACGCCTTTGGTGATACTCCAATTACTTTTTTTGTAACAATAAGATAATTTTTACTGGAATAGGATATTATTGCTTCCCTGTGAATAGCATTCTTTTAGGTTTATTTTTTTACCCACTGTATAAAACGGTGTTGTTATGGCAAAATAGACGCTTTGAATAAAAAATAAGATTCTCAATATTGATCTTTCCCTTATAGACCCACCATGATCCTGATTTTTTGAATTACAATTAGTAGATTACAGCGACTCATCATCATCTGACCTTCGTAACCTTTACCAGAGGAACTAAATAGTAAATACATACGATTGTTACTAGATTTTAATTTAATCGGTTATCATGTAAAATACCACTTTAATATTTGAAATAAGATCGTTTTTACGTTAGTTGAACAGCCCGACCGTGTGTTTATGCTCTAATGTATGATTGTTGTATAATGCTCTTGAAGATGCTGTATAAAGTAATGGCGTAAGTTTGGCGACAATGGCGGAAAATGGACCAAAAATAACTGCTTCCAGGACACTTTCCGAAGAGACAATACGGGACCTGGAGTGCTCAAGTCTGGTTAACCTATATTTAGCTGAGAACTTAAACTCAACATTAATATAAAAATACGTTTTGCCGTTTACCTGAAGCTGTTTTTGCAATTCTTGGTTGCATTTAAAGTATGCTGCGCTTACTTATTGCATGTGCTTAATTTAAATAAAATATAAAAAATCAAAGGTGACTGACTGACTGACTGACATAGACATCTATCAACGCACAGCCCAAACCACTGGACGGATCGGGCTGAAATTTGGCATGCAGGTAGATGTTATGACGTAGGCATCCGCTAAGAAAGGATTTGATCAATTCCCACGGGAACGGGAACCACGCGGGTGAAACCGCGGGCGGTTGCTAGTGCAATATACAGTTTAGCTTGACTCTGAACTAAAGTGAGCTAGTTCTTTAAATCTATCACAGACAGGATTCAAATTAAAATTATTCTCCATAAAATGAACATGAACTCCATTAAAATTAACTTATGAATCGTTAATATCAATGTTACACAGTGAGCCTACCACAGGATTTGAAATTCTGCGATATTTATCGAATAATACCGTCAAGAAACCCTAATGATACTTTTTTCGATCGCCAAAATTTCTTTTGTTTTTTTTTTAATGTCAGAGGCGACAAACGATCTAGCGGGTCGCCTGATCGTAAGCAATCACCGCCGCCCATGGACATCTGCAACACCAGAGGGATCGCTGATGCGTTGCCGGCCTATGGGGGTAGTACGGCACTCTCACAAACCAGACGAAACACAATTATTTCATGCTGGTGTTATGTGAGAGGATGGTACTTCCCCGGACGAGCCGGCCGATGGCTTTACCGCTACAAAACATTACATATACATCTTTATTTAAATCATAATAAATATTTAGTTTTATGACTTGAGATAGAAATATTATCAAAATCTATTATTCTGTTTAGTATTGGTCTGTTTTAAACTCCGATTACGCTCCAATTTGTAATGTGTATTTCGCTTCAACCCACATGGTAAATTTTCGAGTTATTATTAAAACATGTCATTAAAAGCTGCGCCTTTGCCAAATTCAAAATATTGCTTGTTTAATACTTTGATGGGAGCGGGGGGCACGTTGTTACAATTTTTAGATATTTGTTAATATGACAAAAGCTATCAAATAAATTATACATTTGATTACTTGTAATGTTAGTATGTCTATTTAGCTATTAAAATATGATTGAAAAATTATTTAAATGTGTGTAATTTTTTCACAATGGACAATTTAACTAAACAAGTAGATTGTAACATCTTACCCCGGAATTGGGGCTAGTTGTTACATCATCGGGGCACGATGTTACGGTAAATAAATAAACAAAATCATCAGTGATACATATTTTTTTATTAGTAATTTAAAACGATATAAACAATAGAGATCTCTTTATACAGTCTTCTAACATATATGAGTATTATAATATCTATTATGGTAATTATTTAAGTTTTTTTTTGTAGAAAATCACTTTGGCAGGAACATTTTTGAATCTTATATAAAAACATAGACTTACTCTGCAAATAACAATATGAGTAATTAAATTGTTCACTTTCACTTCTTAATTAGTTATTTTAATATACTTTTGGCAAACCAAAATTTTTTTCTTTAACATTTCATGTAACAACTTACCCCAAAAAATTGTAACTACTTGCCCCATGGCGCGTTTTTTAATATAAATTAAAGTCATTATTAATGGATATCGATAGTAGAATAAAACAATATTTTAAATTAAAGGTAGATATATGATGAACGATCAAGGTTAAAAATTTTGACAAAATAAAAAATTTAGTCTATAGGAATCAAAAATTTCGTAAAGGATTTTTTTTCGTACTTGGTTGAAATCGGGACACACGCACATAACCTAGCAGCTCAGCGCTTGGCGGGTCACTGATTGTTTTTATCTAATGCACGATGTTATAAGAAAACGAATGAGTCCAATTATGTCCATCAAAGAGTTTAAGATCCCGGTAAAAAACGCGTGTAACTTCTTACCCCTGTAACAACAAGCCCCCCGCTCCCCTAAGTATTTTGCTCCGAAATCAATTATTTATATTTGGGACCTTTGATTAAAGATTAAAATTTGAAGCATGATTATTTTTGGCGTACCTACAAAACGATTCCTTTTCGCATTTTAAGTTTTTGGTGGTTCAGAAACAGATTATTCGGGAATCAATATGACTTGACTTTTAACTTAATTTCATGACTCCTTTAATGTTCTATCCGCAGGCTTTTAAATATAAAATATGGATTGAATAATGGGTATAACACCACAACACAGAAGCCTGGTACTGTGATAGGACGTAACCACCAACTGTGCCAGGGATGTTAGGAAGCTTGTAACCGAAACCAAAACTATCGGATGTCCGATATAAAAATTATTTGTAACCGTAACCGAATCCGAAATAAAAGTTTCGGATAGTATCGGATAGGGGTGGAGCCTAATGTTGTGACAAGTTGTTTTGGTCGGCCGTGCGGTAGCCAACACATAAGCCGCGCACACTGTTTGTTTACTTCTGTTTTCATACAGACTCGTAACTAACTTTTGAGCATTTTTACAAACAAGAAAAGTTCGACATATTAAAACAAAAGTGTTTTATTACGGAATTTTACTTTTGAAATTCCTTTAAAATCTAATATCCTTCACCGAAATTATCCGAAACTAACGGATAATCCGAAATTATTTCATATCCGTAACCGTATCCGTATCCGGTATAATAATCATTTATATATCCGTATCCAATCCGTATCCGAAATTTCATATCCATAACATTCCTAAACTGTGCTATCGCCTGTTCTCAATTCCTACGAAACCCAGCTTAATAAACTGGTATATATCTTTTCCTTCCACACCAGACTAAAAGGACGAACCAAACTCACCGACCTGCATTAATTACGTAGCTTCTACCAAAATACAGGCACCTTTAAATCCCCACTATTAGCATAGAACGAAATGAATCCGTATTTCTAAGCATACAGTCTGCATCTTAAGACGTTCACATTTTCTCTTTATTACAATGGGATACGGTTCATTTTCGAGGCACAAATTGTGCCACAAATCCTATGCCATAAGAACGTTTAATGGACCCTGTTAAATATCCAGTGTCTCGAATGCGGTACATTAGAGCTCGCTTGCTTGCATCATAGCTAAATGTGTCTTGTACTAGTCTAGGTTTATGGTTTGTGGAAACATAGAGCTCAGAAGGATCCTTTTTTTTCTCGGAGGAGAATGCGTTTATGTACCATAACCGCAGGCTAGCTAGACCTGCAGCCGTGTATGGGACTCGAGACTAAAGCGTCCACTACAACTAAACTCCCCGGTTTACCCTTCACACCCGATTGGGACGAGCCGGTGCCAGCCCCGTGGCTATTGACCAGCCCATCCCGGGTACCCCGACTTGCGAGGCCTCAAGTCAGGGTGGCGCCTAGGGAGGGCCACACGAGAAACTAGGTGACTCTCAGATTTTTTGGGGGGCGTTGGAAGATAACCCCGCCTGCAGGTCAACCCTCAGGACGGAGGAGGCGTGCAAAGTGAGCTCGCCTTCTCCGGCCCGGCCGTTTGCGCCGGAGGGGAGCAGCGAAGGGGGTCCTCCTCACTAATTGTGCACTTATATCCTTAGTTGGTCAATGGTTATAGTGGCCGAAGTTAAAACTCAGATTGGAAGATTGAAAGACCATAATGTGACCACAGATCAGAGAGGGGTTTTTTCCTCCTCCAAAAAGTAAATGAATCTGTTTTTCTAAAGTGCTTTCACGAAATTTGTTAAAAATACGTGTCGAACGGTTCGTGTAGACAGTTTGCAAATCCTGACGGGGCAATGAAGGGGAAAATTGAATTAGAAAGTGGTGCTTGAGTTTTAAAGTAGTTTTTAGCTAAATCTTAGGGAAATATTGCTTCTTTAGAGCTTACTAACTTCATATGTTTTAATAAGCTTTCAGTAGAACACCTCGATGGTCTAGGGGTTTTGGTACAGGGGCAGGGAAAAATTCGTGTCAGACTTTTCAAACCCACCCCCAGGTCATATTTGTGACCCCCGATCTCCATTTTGCGAGCATGATTTTTAAGACATTTAAATACCAAATTAAATTCAAAGACGGTTAAATATTTTTCGAAATTCTCTTAAAATCGTCTTATTTTTAGCATCATTAAAATTTTCCTCAAAGTTCTCAAAGTTTGGTATTTAACACATTCAGTGCGTTACGACCACTATTTTGACGTATTCGCCTTTCCGCCAGCGCGGCAGTCCTCTGTCCCTGTTTTACGCTTGGTGCGGGGGCTATTTTTCTATGTTCCTGTGAAATTAAATCAGAAGGCTTGCGTTCTCATAATATTCAAGTCGTTTAATTTAGTGCAATATTTTACAGTTTTTATATAGTTGACAGACATTTTTCTTCTTTTAATAAAACAGCCAAGACACAACCAACGAGGTTGTATATTCTCACATCCACGCTACTTTTTAGAACTTGGACACATCTTGAATAAGTCCAATTCTTCTGCTTAGGAATTTGAGTCTTGGGCCAAATAATGGCTTTGTAAACATATCTGCCAGTTGCAGTTCCGTGGAGACTTGCTTGATATCAAATTCTCCATTCTGAATACATTCTCGAATGAAAAAATGCTTTAGCTTTATATGTTTGGTTCTCCTGTGGAACTCATAAGGCGGATTCTTGGATAGCTTAATAGCAGACTCATTATCAACATAGATTGTTGGTTTTCCGTTGAGATCTGTTATATCTGCCAATTCTTCTAGGAGTTCTTTCAGCCATATGGCTTCCCTCGCGGTCTCTGTTAAGGCTACAAGTTCTGCCTCTGTGGAAGAAATTGCTACTGTTGGCTGTTTCTGGCTTTTCCACATAATCGGACCAGAGAATAGGAAGACCATCCCAGTCGTCGAATGACCCGTCGTGGTATCGCCACCGTAATCAGCATCACTGAAGCATATCAGCCTTTTGTCCCGACTTTTTCTAAAGACAAGTCCTTTGTCTAAAGTACCCTTCAGGTATCTGAAAATCCTCTTTACCTTCAGTATATCAAGTTTGGTAGGTTTTTCAAGATTTCTTGATGCCACGCTTACTCCGTAGCTTATATCTGGTCGCGTAGCAACCATTAGGTATGCCAATGCACCCATAGCTTGACGATAAGGGGAGAGTGACTCTGAACTCTCATCTTCTTCTTCATTTTTGTCAATTTTTATTACCGGCGTTGGAGCGGATTTACAGTTAGCCATTCCAAATCTTTCTAATATTTTTCTTGTATAAGACCTTTGATTTAAGGTTATACTACCATCTTTGGTTTTGTTTATTTCAAGTCCAGGAAAATATGAAGCTGGTTTTGTAGTTATTTTAAATCTACTCTTTAGTTCTTCCAAAAACTTTCTTCCAGCATTTTCATTAGTAGAAGCGACCAACCCGTCATCTACATAAAGTGCAATCAAAACTTGCTCACGAAAGTAAAGACAAGGATCTTTTTTACTTTGCTTGAATCCAGAATTTATAAGGTGCTCTGATATACATGTGTTCCAACAAAGAGGTGCTTGCTTGAGTCCATAGAGACTTCTCTTCAGCTTGCAAACTTTATTAGTACCATCATTGAAGCCCTCTGGTTGCTTCATATAAATTTCCTCTTTTACTTTTACATTTAGAAACGCAGTAGATACATCGAACTGTTGAAGTACCAAATCTTCCTGAGCCGCTATTCCTAGAACAGCTCTGATTGTACTTAGGCGAGCAACTGGACTAAAAGTTTTCTCATAGTCGACGCCTGGTTTTTGTGAGAAGCCTTTTACTACAAGTCTGGCCTTATATCGTTCGATTGTGCCATCCGGATTCTTCTTTATTTTGTAGACCCACTTACATGGAAGTGGTTTACGGTTTTTTGGTAGGTCAACTATTTCCCAAGTTTCCATTTCATGCAGTGAATTCATTTCACTTTGCATTGCCTCTACCCATTTGGACTTATGTTCGCTTTTCATAGCATCTTTAAATGTTTGAGGTTCTGCCTCGCTGTCCATATCCATGACCGCCAGGACATAGTCTTCAAAATTTTTGGGCGGTTCAATCCGAGATCTATTGCGAAGATTGTATGTCCTTCGTTCTTCTGGAACGTTCACATGTTCATTAATATTTATGTCTGCTTCATGGACTTCATGTCTAGTTGGCTCATTTAGCCTTGCTCTGTTGTCATCTATTTCGTTATCATTATTTTCATTTTCTATTTGAAAAGGTTCCTCAGTAGAGCTTACAATCACGTTATCTTGTGCTGCTTGCTGACTACTGATATTTTTGTTTTTGTCTTCGAAATAAATGTCTATTTCATCCTCTTTGGTTTCAGTTTCATTTGACTGTTGATTACTGTTAAATTCTTCGAAAGGTATGGAAGAGGAGGAATTTTTGTCGTCATTATAGAACATCCTTTTTAGAATACGGACATCTTTTGAAATAAGAACTTTTTTCTTTGACGGAACATATATTCTAAAAGCTTTCGAAAGTTCCGAGTAGCCGACGAACACACCCGGAATTTTTGTTCATGCTCACCTTTTCCTTTCTTGAGGATGAATACTTTGGCCCCAAATACATAAAAATGATTGACATGTGGTTTTCTACCAACCCAGCGTTCAAATGGTGCTTGATTTCCAATACTTTGGTTAATGCTTCGATTAGACAGGTAATTTGCAGTATAGACAGCATCTGCCCATAAGCACATGGGTACTTTTGATTCCAGCATCATGCATCTCGCTTTTTCAATTAGGGTTCTATTCTTCCTTTCAGCGATTCCATTTTGATGTGGAGTGTATGGTGCAGTTAGTCTTCTTGCTATGCCATTTTGCTTCAAAAATGTGTCAAACTTCAAGTTTCGATATTCTGTGCCATTATCGGTCTGGAGAGATTTAATTTTGTTCTCTGTGAAGTTTTCTACTTCTGCTTTGTAGTCAATGAACTTTTGTAGTACTTCATTTATGTTTTTAATGAAATATACTCTGCAGTATCTGCTGTAGTCGTCGATGAATGTTACAAAATATTTATTTCCATTAAGTGTAGGATGCTTATATGGACCACAGACGTCACTGTGTATGATCTCAAGACTTTGAGTCGTACGTTCAGTATTTTTGTCACTTGGCTTGCTATAAACTTTACTCAGTTTGCCTTGTATGCATATCTCGCATTCTCCTAAGGCACTATCTTTGTTAAAGTCTAGCCCGATTAGGCTTTTGTTCTTTAGTGCAAGCTTCATGTCTCTTTCGCACATGTGTCCCAATTTGCTGTGCCATTGCTTAATGTCATCGTCTGACTTACTCTTTTCTGCTTCATTACTACTATATTCTGCGTTGTTGGCCTTATGTCTATTAGCATCATTATTAATCGTATGGAGGTAATATAAACCATCGTCTTCTCTCACTGCTTCGATTAGTACTTTGCGCTTGTGATGTTTAATTGTTGCTTTCTTTTTAGTGAAAAGCACAGTATGACCGGTGTCAGTCATTTTGCCAACAGATAAAAGATTAGCACACAGGCTTGGTACATAAAGAGCATTAGTGATACCAATTTGTCGTCCACTCTCAATTTCTATTTCAGCATGCCCTGTCCCTATTATCTCTGCACTTTTTTCTTTTGAGGCAAGTTGTAGGGTTTTTGATATTGGTTCTAACTTAGTGAAGGGCTTCTCTGAAAAAGTCATGTGTGAAGTGCAGCCACTGTCTATTATCCATGACTTTTGGGCATTTTTACTCACGAGGTAGGAACTATGAAGGTTTGTTTCGCTTTTCTTGTCAACTTTATTTGAGCTTTCTTTAAACTTTTTAAATTTCTTGCCTTGTTTCTTATTCTTTGACCAGCATTTAGATGTATCATGACCTTTCTTTCTACAAATTTTGCAAAAAGTGTATAGACATTCTTCAGAATTTTTCATGTCGCTAGTACTGGGATTGTCACGACGTCGAGCGTCACTCTCTTCAATAATTTTAATCTTTAGCTTTTCGGGATCTGGGAGCGAGTCTTGGGATTCTATTGCAGTTCTAAAATTTTCATAATCTGAAGACAGACTGTACAGAATCATGATCGATAGTAGGTCACTATTTATGGAAATATCCATCTCTTGTAACTTGTCTACTGTATCCATCATATCTTTAAGATGCTCACGCACATCAGTTCCTTCTTTAAGTTTAGCCAAGATCAACTTTTTCAGCAGGGTCGCCCTTCTGGCGGGTCCCTTACTTGCAAATATTGATTCTAGAGTTACCCATACATCTCTAGCATATTTACAGTTTTTCACCTGTTTTAGTTCTGAAGGTGCTATCAGCAGCAACAGCTCCGATTTCGCCATTTCGTCATTGTCAAGATCATCTTGTGTGGCACTGTCCTTTGGGCTTTCTTTTACGTATTTCCAAAGTTTATTTTTAATTAGATATGCTTTTGCATGAATTCACCATGTATCGTAATTTTCTTTCCCCAAGGTTTGCACTTTTACAACCGACATATTATTTTCGCAATTTTTTTCTTTTCTTTCGATTTCAAATAACCATTTTACGCTCTGCTACCATGTGAAATTAAATCAGAAGGCTTGCGTTCTTATAATATTCAAGTCGTTTAATTTAGTGCAATATTTTACAGTTTTTATATAGTTGACAGACATTTTTCTTCTTTTAATAAAACAGCCAAGACACAACCAACGAGGTTGTATATCCTCACAGTTCCCATACATGTATAAGAGAGATAGTGGTATTCCCATTTTTGTTGTTTCTAGTAGAACAATAATCTGCAAAAAAAATGTACGGCAAAATAATGGTCGTAACGCATAGAAAGGAAATTGTTTTCGTCTGGTGCGGTACGGTATTTTGACGCACCCCCCCAGCCCCGCAACCACCCGCTTGCGCCCGCGCTGAGCCTCAGTTCGCACTAGTTCTGCCTGTAATATCGACACGCGTATCGATAGATTTTTGGAGGCTCGCGAGAACGAAATGATCGCGAAAAAAACTTGTCATTAAATCTTATATTGTGTGATCTCTGTGGTTAATATAAAAGTAAAATTGACAGGTGCCAAATTATAAAATCGCAATTGGTTAAATAAACGCTAAAAACAAAGAATTATATAATAATTACCTCAGATTATATTAATAATGATTGAAAGTAAACTAACGATTTTCATACTTTTTTCCTTAATTGATTATATATTTTTTTTTATTTTTATTATTCTAGTTCTAGTTAAAAATATGTAACATCTTTTAGGTCTGATTAAAAAATATCGATAAAAATCATTTTTTGTTTAACTGTTTAGATCCCATCACTAGTATTTTTTCGCTTCTATGCTAAACGCCTAATATATGGTCGTAAATCAATGATTTCGAAAAATGCTTATATTTTCCAAAATATCCTTCAGAACCCTGTGCTACGGCAGTTTTGTATAAACAGGGATATGACCTAAAGGTTTGGAAAAGAAAATCTTTGGTATGATGAGTTTCCACGTCTGTGTAGGCCCTGGAAGTCAGGTCGTGGTGCGTCAAAATACTGGTCGTAACGCACTTCTGGCTTAGGTACGTACGACCAGTATTTGTTCGTAACGCAGTCGCGGCAAGTTCAGGTTTTTGTGCCAACGCACTTAAAGTGTTAAATAATCCATCTTTATTAAACGTGAAAGCCTAGAAGGTTCTACAAACGTTAGTAAAAAATACCGCTTTCATTGATTTGCTAGCTGTACTTTAAATTTTAGTCATTTTCAACAACACAATGGCGTCGCGTGTCTCGCTAGATAACAAATACATTTCCAAAAAGCTTTCAATAGAATTGCCTTTATGATCGATTCCCTGCACCAATAATAATTAGGACACGGTTCAGACGTGACCAATATACCATGCCTCCGATAGTTTGTAGTTTCATGCCAGTGTTGTGAAACAATTTGAGATGAGAATACGATGAATGATTATAGTGCATGCAGCATGTTGATGCTGGCCAATTTATGATGTCTTAAGCCCTCTTCTTTTAATTTTTTTTTTCTTTTTAGTTGGCAGACAGGCGCGTAGCATAACTACATAGGTTTTATGACATAATCATCTATTAATGTTCTCCTTACCGATTTTCGGCGTCTCCTAACCAATTTTCGGTGTCGGAGGCCGACCCTTTCAAAGGACCAACTATCTGCAAGTGAGTGCACAATCACCGTTGCACTCTTTGTTCCCTCAATAGTATGGTACCAAATAGAGATCAGGCGCAGGACCAACGGTTTTACGTGCTTTCGAGACACAGGAGAATTTTACCGCCAGGCCCAGCATCCAGATTCGTACCGGGGCATCACTTTTGTCACTGGGGTGACGATGACGGTACTATGATGCTTTGAGGATATGCCTTCGTTGTCCGCCCAATTTCGAGGGGGAAGAAGACATGACGTAACCCACCATTGGTGTTGTCATCATAAGCAGAGGATATTTCATGTCAGAAAAAAAAGGCTAAGTAGGGCAGAGCATTGAGGGATACTTTCTGAACGTTTCACTCGAAACTTCATACCACGTACGACCAAACTGTGGAACCAGCTCCCTGCAGCGGTATTTCCGGACCGCTATGACTTGGTAATTTTCAAGAGACGAGCATATCACTTTCTTAAAGGCCGGCAACGTACTTGTGACTCCTCTGGTGTTGCGGGTATTTATGGGCGGCGGTGATTGCTTACCATCAGGTGACCCGCCTGCTCGTTGCCTCCCTCTAACATAAAAAAAGAGGTGTTATAAAATATCCCATTTTTTAATCTCCATCATAATATTCGAACGACATCGCGTGTCTCGTCAGGTATCGGAAACATTTCCGGAAAGCTTTCAATAGGATTGCCTGCATGATCGATCCGTTGCCATGACCAGGCGACAATAAAATATGATTCCCCCGGTTCGTTTGCTATATTTCAGGATTGGCCGAATGCTGCTGAGTTACTGCTTTGCACTGGATAACTGCACTTCTAAATCTGTCAGTGCCGATCAACGTTATGGCTAAAATTAAACAAAATATCTATTTATGTGGTTTAGTTTAGTCAAAATATGTTATTAGTATTTATCTTTACTTTCTCGGATCTTTACAAGATCCACTTTGGATCGCTGAGCCAGCGAAGTAAGTCAGTATGTATTTATTTAGTTTGAAAATCAGTTAGCTGGCCAGTTTTAAATTCAGCTTGACAGGTATGAGGTTGATGGTACGAATTCCTATGATTTATTCAATGTTTTTACGATTACAGGTGACGGTAAACATTGTGGAGAAACCTACAGCCAAAAATTTGTCTTGTTCCCCTAAAAATATATAATTATGTTATACTTAAATGGCTCGAAGATAATAAGAAGTGTACTGGTTTAGGCACCCAAACATGCACCACAAATGCGTTGCCAGCCTTTGAGGACAGAACGGCTTAAACTAAGTGTGTCTCTCCCTCCCAAAGGACAGGGATACCCTCAATACCCCAAAACGCCTTTAGTGGCAGGAACAGACATAATGGGCTGGTCAATAGCCACAAGGCTGGCACCGGCTCGTCCTAATCGGGTGTGAAGGGGAAACCGGGGGAGTTACGTGGGTAGTGGACGCTTCAGTCTCGAGTCCCACACACGGCCGCGGGTCTAGCTAGCCTGCGGTTATGGTGCATAAACGCATTCTCCTCCGAGAAAATGAATCCGAATTTGATTTGCTTCTATGATATTGCCGGTAGGTATATGCACCCACGATTATACAATAGGTCACGATTATAACTGGTCATTAGGCTACGTGAACCTGTTGTATGAAAAAACAAGGGTGGCGATAATAATAAATTATTATGCGCTCAGCTCGCTCGTAATATTTCAGGATCGACCAGTACCAGTGAGTTATGACCTGCGCTGTGATAGTGGATAGCTCTTCTAAATCTGTCAGCTCCAGTACAGATTAAATGCCATTTTGCGAATCCAGGATAAATAGTTTTCGTGTGGAATAGTGAAATATTCTGAGTGAGTACTTACATAGTTTATCGCGTTGAGGATTTTGGGAGAATTTTTGACTAACTCTACCCGCTGATTCACTAGTGTGAAATTTGAGAATGCCAATGAAGGGGAAGATTGTTTTTATAACCAAACCTTGGGGTCTTGTATGGCACTCGGGATCAAATGTGACCGTCCCAATACCCACTTTAACATGTCTCTTAATTGTTATTATTGTATAAAAAGCTGTGTAAATGGTCCATTGTTGACTGATGAATAAATTAATCCAGGAGGGACGAGCCGGTGGCAGACTTGTAGCGATGTTGGTTGTTTAAAATGTTCACTTACGAGTCAGAATGTTCTGATCAAGCTAAACAACCTAATCTTTACAACCATCCAACCTTCTATTGTGACTTTGGTTTAAATTCAAGTCTTTGTTCTGCAGTTGGACAATGACAAGTGGACACTTTTGCGTACTATCTTTGAAAATTGAATTCCCATGCTAAAAGCATACAAAAGATTGAAAGATCCCGATCCGAACGGCTACCTGCCCTACAATATTATGCAGGAAGCTTACTTTCTACGAGACAAAATATTATCATACAAACTATGATTGAATATTAAAACAGCCATCTCAAAGTAGCTTGGAACTGAGCTTGAGCACGGAAAGAGCTTATATAAGCCGCTGTCTGATATTATTATCAGATAAAATCGAGACAGTTTTGTATATTCGCGTAAAGGTTAGTGTATTCGACACTTTACTGTCACAGTATTGTAACGCAAGGCGTTTTTATAAGCGTCAGTATAGATGCCTTGTTTTGTTAATGTGTCCCAAATAAAAAAAATCCAAAAGACTGGTATCAGGTCGTCAGTTTGCGGGTGTGAAGGGGAAACCAGGCAGCTAAGTGAAATAATCCTCCACAGGATAAACATAAATGTTCATCACATAAAAGTTGGTTCTAGGGGGAGGGAGGGGGTAGTACCCACGACCCCTTGTGCCATAAACATAGTTAAATAGTATAAAAGGACACTTAATGTGGTTTTCTATGAGGTGGAGGTATTTTCCAAGACGATCGGCTCATTGGAATGGAAGATCTATTATGCTATTCCTGTCTTAAATTCGTTTAACAATCCCTCTTTTAATACTATAATATTATATAGAGGAATGATTTGTTTGTTTGTTAGTATTGAATCAGCTCCGAAACTACTGAATCAATACGGGAAAAAAATTCAAAGTTAAAAAGAGACACTATCCCCGGTTGACATAGGGTACTTTTAATCCTGGAAATGTTGGGGGAGGATAATTGACAAAAGAAATTACGCGCGAGTGAAATCGCGGAGGCGACGGCTAGTACGAGTATAGAATATAATGACTAGTATCTAATGCGCTAGCTGTAACATAAGTCAGTATCGGCCAAAGCACGGCACTCCGGGCCGGGATTAGCGTATGACTGCGTCCGGCTAATCCGCTCGGCCGGCCGCCGCGGCACGCGCTACTGCAGTCCGCCGTGATAATGCCTCTAAGACGAACACCTTCCACCATATCAATTACTAGCAACTACACAAGACGTTGTAGTGAGCAAGTACAAATACCCTTACACCCGTATTTATAAGCGAGCCAAAGTATTACTTGAGTCGTAGACATGACGTAAGTTATCCTTTTTATAATATTTTAAGGCTCAAAGAATAGACATCATTAGACTATGATTATAAGACGAATACCTTCCACTACATTATAGATTATGTAACGGCAACAATATTATGGTGCACATGTGAGTTTCTCTGTCTGACATTCAGTCAATCCCGGAATAGTCCTGTTTTTCATACATACATACATACATACATACAATCACGCCTTTTTGCCGCAGGGGTAGGCAGAGACCAATTCCTTCCATCTGCTACGATCCTGGCACACAACTCTCGCTTCTTCGACATTCATTAATCTCGTCATACATGCTCGTCGGTTTAGGGTACTTCGGACCTGACCTTTCTTTAGGACATCGCCTATTTGATCATGGAATGTCCTTCTAGGCCTTCCCCTTCCAACGCTCCCATTTACACTTTCCTTATTCTTTCGTAAGTCTACTTTCATTCATCCTCTCCATATGACCAAACCACCATACAAACAAGCATACCTTTCTCGATTTTTGTCACAACACCTTCTTTTATACCACAAAGTTCTCTTATAGTTTTTCATGGGATAACAAAAATAGAAATATTTCTAACCAAAAAACTTAAGTAAGTATATACTTTCAACCGGCTAGAACGGTTAAAAATATAAGGTGTCAAGTAACCCCTCTTGAGAGTTAGCCTGCAACTAAGAACTTTTCTGCACATAAGCACTCACGAAATATCGTACTTATTCCCACGTTGCTATATGGTTAACAACATAGTATATGATGTTGTTATTATTCTTATATTAGTAAAGTCTCATTAATTACCTATATAAATGATGTATGAGGAACACGCAATTTTTGAGAGCTGAAAAATTACATATGCTACGAGTATATCCAATCCCAAAAAAAAAAAATACGCATTCGACGTAGTCGCGTGTTGTAAGTAGTTTTGTATATAGGAAAACTAATCTCCCTATCCCGACGAAAAAAAACACGGCAAATACACAATTCGTGATAAATGTATGGCTATTGAAAGCAATCACCGACACTACTTCGATAAAGACTTCCTTATACAAGCTCCATTAAAATTAACGAGAGCAATCAAAGGAAAAGGCAAACACTCATTCCAGCTAGTTAGCCTTATGTTATATTTTCAGCATAAGTACTGTTCTAGACAAGTCACCGAGCAAACTAAGCTGCTTAACTAGCACAAACACATTCCAACTAAATGATTATTAGAGACTGTTGGTATTGCCATTTCGTAACTACTTTGTATGTTTAGTATCGTATCTACCTGTACCATCCAACTAACGTGTGATAAGGATGTGCAGTAACACTTAGGTAAATATCGATAGTTTGATACGTCAATCCACTTGGGTGTAAAAAGTTATTTCGTCTTGGGTTTTCACTGGCTCGATGTCGCATTTGGTAGTGACACTAACAACGGCTGAGGTTCAGTTGTTGATTATTTAGGGCGATCGCCCCCTTGGTATAGGTACCGGTAAACTTGTTGAACATCGATCGACAGAGAGGAGGAAAGTTCACGCATGTGCACTCCCGAACGCCCGCGCGCGCTTTTGGTCAGAGGTATTCTTCAGACCAACACGCAAACGTTGCTTAATATGCTTATGATTCGAATCTCGGACGGCACTTAGAAGTAAAACTTTATAATTATTAATACGAACATATTTAATATCACTTTACTAAACCCGCTTAGTGGTATGTAATTAGCTATTCATATGAAAAAAAAATGTTCCAAATAAAATATTATAACTACGAGTGAGTTATCGATAGTTTTTTGCATATCCCTATTACTCGGATTATGTTATCGGATTTTATTATGTGTATCGTGCAATAAGGACGAGAAACAAACTCGGAATAGAATCATTATTATTAAGGATATACTCGTACTTAATTTTAAAATAAAAACAATAAGGCTAAGGCTAGAACTCACGACGCGGTTTTTTATCACGCCTGCAGCGGTCACGGGTCCGCAGCCTCTGTAGAATATACACAAAATCGGTAATTTTTTTTCCTGTTTTATAGTCACTTCAGTTTTTTTTGGTAGACCAACTGATGTTTTTTTTTATTGCAATGTGTACTAGGACGAGCAGATCGATCACCTGATGGATGTTAAGTGCCACGTCTGCCCTTAGCCAGTTCAGTGCCAAACAGTAACAAAGCAGTTACTGTCTGGCACCGCCCTGCGCCTGCTACACCACGACGACATTTATTAGGTCCATATACCCAGTAATTTACTAGCTTCAGTGCCCTTTCCCCTAAACACAGAAGTGCTTTACACACTTCTATTTCACAGGAAAATATCTGGCTCTGCGGTGGTACCCCCATAGACGGCCCAGTACAGGAACCTACCACCTGGTTAAAGGTCATTGTGGCATATTCCATTGGAGGTATCTGTCAAGGTGCTGCCTTTTCTGATATATAAACCTTTAATTTCAAGTGGTTTAACAAGATTGGCATCCTAATGGTATATTCCACTACATATTTAACATATACAGCTCCTGAAGTTGTTTCTAATGATTTGTCATTAAGCTAAGTGGGCGGGAATCCCTAGGGAGTAGGGTGACCACGTATAAAGGCTTAGTTGGAATAGTCCAAGTTTAAAATTGATCACATAGCAATTTATAGTAGGTTGATCTGCTGCCGTCCGTACACGTCCATATTTTTTCTACAAACTTGCTATTTCATCATCCGACTCTTGGGTTCGAGAATCCCAAAAACGTTCTAGTTGAAATATAATAATGACTTTTATAAGCAAATGATTAAGCACCATTTAGTTCTTAGTTTATTTGTGTTAAAATTAGGTGCAGCACAAAAAGATGTAATTCCGGCGTAGATTAAATGCGCCGGACTTTTTGCGCGTCGTGTGCGTTACTGTTCTATTTTCACAGAATAAAAAGTGCGTCTCGGATAGTCTGTCGTCCGCGCTGCTCCTTAGTGTTTTTCACTACTGATCCTTTAAATGAATTTTGACGAGGTAAGAAGACGGCTATTACACCAGAGTCCGGCTTTAATCCCCTCTCGATATAAACAACTGGTGTGAGTATAACTATGAATAATACATAATTTGTATGTTTGTACAAAAAAGTAGTTAAGTAATGTTTATCCGTTTTCTAGCACCCATAATGCAGGTTATGCTTAGATTTAGGCTAAACGGCGCTGAGTAAATAATGTCCAAAGATGTTTTATACATATTTACAGTAGAGTAATAATGAAATAAATACAAGTATGAAAATGGGACCCCTATCGAACTAGCAGCCGATATTCCGGGGCGCTCCATTAAGCATATTAGAGACAATTAGTCCGGGATAAAGTTTGTACATAACGTAGTTAACATTCCGCACATTTGTCGATTTTAATTGAGATCCTCTCTCCTGAGAATTATTACGTGCCTTCGTGTTCGAGAACCACTTAATATATTGCCATTTAATAATGGATTTTGTTACTATGCGCGTATTACTTTGGAAGCCAAGATAGCTTGGCTGTGACGGAATTCTGAGTAAACTTGCACGGATAACAATTAGGTGTATGTTATTTATAGGGTCGGCGACGTACGAATGATGCATCTGCACTGGTGTTAAGCTTGTAAGACTGCTTACCCATAAGCGTCGGTAACCGTATACCATTATCTTCAGCGCCAATTTTTATTGATTTGAGATCTGATAGTAGTGGTAGAGCCACGCTGTTTTACAGTACGAATGGGCCGGCTCGTCCAGGGTAAGGAAGTACTGGGAGTTTAGTGGGTAGTTCCCCTGCCGGTGCCTCATTCAACCTAAGGCTGGATGGGGCAGCGGGAGAGACGGAGAGTCCCCTAGAGTCACACATATCCCCACTCCAACCACCAACGGGGTGGGTAGTAATGTGTAAACGCATTCTTCCAGTATAAAAAAGGGAAGTACTACCCCGTCACATAACACAAGCGTGAAATAATAGTGACTACTATTGAGTTTTCGTTTGTGAGAGTGCCGCAGGCCCACGTCCCCCATACCCCCATAGGCCGGCTACGCATCAGCGATCCCTCTGGTGTTGCAGATGTCCATGCGCGGCGGTGATTGCTTACCATCAGGCGACCCACGGGCTCGTTTGCCGCCTCCGAATTAAAAAAAACTAAGTAACCAAAAAAACTTCCACCACCGTTAGATAAGTTCGTGATAACTTATCTGTTATATAATTTACATGTTGTATGTTTTGTCAAGTTTCCACAATAGAAGACATCACCTTTGCAGTACGACAGATTAATATCTGTCAGAAATGTAATGGGCCCTTAGCATTTTCATTTGTACAGTCGGCTTAAAAGACACCACAGTCAATAAAGTAATTGATAGTGTTATACATTGTCAATAAGATAATTTTTGAACTTCCTAATGCTAATTCCGTACTGTATACAAACTGACTAAGTTTAGAATCAAACCCAATAACGTTACCGCGGGGATCCCAATCGAAGACGGTGAACTCCTTTCAATATTCGCGGCGCAGTAACTCTTCATTATCGGCTCCCTTGGCTCTAATTTGTTGTTTTTCTTCGTTTCACGTCTTAATTACGATTGACCTTTTGTTTAGGGATTCTAAGGCGTCGTTTGGAACTATTATTAGGAAGTGAGTATCGGCCTATTAATGTCCCACTGCAGGGCAAAGGCCTCCATCCTTGATATCAAGTTATCGTTACAATGATGCGCCGTGAGTTATATGAATTAAGCCTTGATGTTTAGAAATATAATAGAGATTCATAAGTAGTCATTTCTATTGATCCAAATAACGCTAACCATAACCCGACTCCATTAGGAAAATCCCCTTTATAGCAAAATTATCACAAATTCCCAGATTTACGTAATTTCAGTTACCTATTTCGTGGCCATAGATTAGGGCAAACCTCTGGGTTTATGGGCAATGGCCATTAGGCCGTATTGTGTGGCCCATGGTCCAAATGGGGAAGTCTTGCTAGCTAATGGAAAAAGAAAATAATGCGGAAATACCTCCTGCACTTATACTTTGGAAGTAACTGATAGTGGGGTTAGTTGTAATAGTTTGAGCGGGGTAGCGTAGTGGTTCAGATAGCAATGACTATTAGGAACAGGCTCCATGGCGTAGGTTTGAATCCTGCCCGGAACAATATTTTTGATGAGCATTTAATTTTATGTTTGTACTATTAACTGTCCTGTTTATTTGTGTTTATGTATATATACCTACTTGTGATACCTTTGTTGAATATGATACCTATAACACAAATGCTTAAGCTACTTTACTTTGGGGTCAAATCAATGAATGATCACCAAAAATTATTCACACAGCGCCGTATAGCCCCAAACTAATAGCTTGTATTAAACTACGAAAAAAAAAACATTACATAAATATTTCTAGCTAGCTCGGAACAACCCGCCATAAAAAAAGGTAATCTAAATTTTAAAACGTACATAAGCAAGTACTTACTAATTTTACAAAGTTATATTCGGACTAAATACTCCATCGGGCAAAAACCTTATATTTTTATTGATTTTTAGTAAAAAATTATTTAAAAGCTTACAAATATCCACTTGAAAATAGCAGGAATTTATTTATTTATTTATTTAAGAAAAAAACAGCATCATTGTAAAGAGTTAGTTAAGTATTAATAACACATTTGCCTTTAAAAAATCCACCACTAGTTATTAAAGGCTATGTTGATTGTATCTAACAGTATTATATACATTCTGCTTACTATATATATATTTTTTAAAAGTTCTTTATTCTCATACGAAATTACATTTAATTTATAATGAGATAGAGAATTATAATAATTTAACAAATATTAGCCGGTACTCGACTCTAGGTACTTAAGTTAAACTACTTTGACAGGAAAGAAAAAAAAAAAAACGAAAAATTGTTACAGTCAGTAAATAGGGTGCATAAGACTAATAGAGCAGCAGGGTTCAGGTTTGATAGTATAGTCCTTAAGATATGTCAACAATATAATGATATAATAGTATAGAATATACCATGAGCATAAATATTTATCTACAGTCTAATGAGAATGACACATACATAACAAAATCAAGGAAAAACCGCCCGCCGACCGCCTCCGTGGAACAGTGGCTAAGCCGCTCGGGTATAAAAACACGGAGGTCGTGGGTTCGATTCCCGCCTTGGGTCTGGTTGGTGGTAGGGCTTTTTCAGAGTCCGACTGGCTAGCTACCACCCCCACAGGTGAAATCTGCCGCCATAACAGCTCTGACTGTGTTCCGGCAATATTAATGTGGGAGCCAGTACACTTGAAATCAGAGGCTCGAAGATCAGATGAGTCTACAGTCTGGCAGCACATTGAGGGACGTTTCCAGGTGAAGCGTCCCTCAATGGAATAGGCCGCAGTGGCTGCTTACCATCAGGTGGGCTGCGTGCCTGTCTGCCAACTGACATAGTATAAAAAAAAAAAAAAAAAAAAAAAAAAAAACATTTAAAAAATTTAGAAAAAGAGTTGTCATTAGCTGTTATTCACTGGAATGGAATGGAATGGAACACAGAGTTCTGACCTATCTAAAAAAAATCTATTTCAAATAACCAATTTAATGAAACCGGATTTCCACATTAACTAAGAGCGGTTTGAACATTGACAGCCTTTGGGAAATCTCATCTGAGGAATCCAATTAACCGACGAATCGGAACTCCTATGTACGGACTGTATGTGTAATCTGTCAAAAATTCTCAATTGAAAAAGAACTCTATAAGAAATGAATAAAGCTGAAAATTAATTGTAGAAATTTGATAGATCAGGGTAGTCTGATGTGCTGTCGACTGTACAATTGCTAGGGCAACATGGTTGTGAATCATTGAATGTATTTTGAGGATGGTATGATTCTACATTGAAAGATTTCTTTTCGTCCTAGGACATAAAAGACATTGTCATATACCGCATTCTGATCTCCGTGGAACAGTAACGCCCCTTTCACACGGCAGTGCAGGATTCCGTTTTCTGTATTTAAAACCATTTTTATCTACATCCATACCATAATATGTCTATTTTATATTCAGGAGCGATGAGCAAACGCCCTACATTTAGATATAAGTATCTGTGGCTGCATTGAAATGTTTACATTTTAGTGTCGGTAACCGACACTTTAATTACGTTCAAATTTCGAACGTCTTCTTTAAAAGTAAAAATTAATAGGTTTTTTCGATTATCGAATTAGTCGATTAGTAATTTTATGTTCCATTCCTATCATTGAACTACAATTACACTATGATTCCTATACATTTAATTCGATGCTGAAATTATAACAATCGATTTGAGAATCGAAATCAACTCGAGTCTAGATTGTTTATGGATTTTAAAAACTACAAACGTCATTTATTCAAATTGACCTCATGGAAATAATATTGTATATGTAAATTACGTTTATGATTGACCTACAAATTATGACATGATTTTGTACTAATTTGCTCATCGATCCTGACTATAAAATAGACATATTATCGTATGAATGAAGATAAAGTTATGTATGTGACTGTACATAATTAGTCATTATGCAGCAGTCACATATATAACTAATTTGTATAATTTTCCCTTTACTCGTATACTAAGTATTTACGTATCGTAAACAGCCTCAAAGCAATTTTGTTCTTGACATATCCTTTTCCCTGATTTTTGACTCGAATGTCGAACCATCGATTCGCTGTTGTTCCCTCGTATCGCAAAGTACCACTATGTCGCACAATAAACCCTTCCATCCCACGGGATACCCGCGTATTTTTATGGAAGTCAAAAGACAGAGTTGCTACATAAAGCAGGTAAGGCGGTGCGCGCGAGCAGAGATATCATTCTGAACAAACCATATTTCTGGTACGCACACATTGTTTAAATTTTAAAGGCATTTTCAAACGATTTCAACTAGGCTATATTGACGACGATTTTAATTAGACGACCTTGGCGTTTCGAAACACTTGTTGTCAATATAAATAAACATAAACAATGTCATGACAAACAATAAAAACATACAAAGTATTTGAATACATAATTGTCAATGAAATTTTGTAGCAACAAGTTATTTTCGAACATAGTGGAACCATCTGTAATATTTATTATTGTGTGGTTTCGATGAGGCTTTGAGAAATGTCGTATTGTTACTCCAATTGATTCTTGTACAATTGTTCTGGGGATATAGGACCATGAGTAAGTCAAGACAATTGCTTTGGAGCAACCTGTTGAGATGTTTACTTGTCCGTGTGTACAGTCACGAGTATTTACATGCATATTCTTGCATACAAATGTTTGCATCATGCGGGAGCAGAATCCGCGACCTCTGGTGTAATAGCTGATTACGATACGATACGATAAGTTAGAAATATATTGTTTCCGCAGAAAGTCATTTGATTTAGTGACACTAAACTACAATAAACAGGCTATACCTAGTCTGACCAAGAAAATAATAAACCTGCTCCAATGACGTTCAATTAAAAAACTAGACTCCCAATCACGCTCAAATATTGTCCGAAGCAAAAGTCTGCCCACCCGACTAATGGGCATAGTTTTTGTTTAGTTGTATACAATTGACATTAAACACTAACTGTCACGATATAAGGTGTTAATTTGAACGAATGTGTTAATGTCATCTGTGTCAACGCCGCTCGGACGTTTTTTGAGGAATTTTTCTTAGAGATTGGGTGTCTAGTTTTATATTGAACGTCATTGACCGGCGCCACATTAGCTATGGTTATAGCAACACGTCTTGGTTGCTATGGTTATACTCACAAATAATTATCCAAGAAATAACAAGGCATTGTTGACAATTGACATCACCCTTTGACAGACAGCATTAATTAATGACATCTTATTGTTTTATTTTTATTTGATTGTTGCCACTTGAAGAAATTAGTTCGAATATTTTTCCGCAATATGGCAAGGTTTTTTATTTTAATGGTCGGGTTATACTACTCGTAGTTCTCCCCGCTATTTGACAGCGCGCTACAGCTTGGATTACAGCGGTAATCGGCTTCAGCCGCGCGACGCCACTACGAGCCACGACCTGGTTAAATACTGGGAAATGCAAGCTCAAATTTTAGTGTGGATGTTGTGTTGTTGTACAGTCGACAGCACTTGGACTACCCTAATCTGTCTTTCTACAACCAATTTTCAGCTTTATCCACTTCACACAGAGTTCTCTTTCAATTAAGGATTTTTGACAGAATAGGGTGGTTTGATCTGGCCGCCGTCCGTACATTTAGATTGATGAATATTTACTATTAATATAATACTAAATGTACGGACAGCGCGGCGGCCAGATCAACCCACCCTAATCTGTCAAAAATTCTCAATTAAAGGGGACCCTATGTATTACCTCCTCGTACCCCTATGTACGCACCTCGGTGCACAAACAAATGCATCTGCTGTTACGTTTCTCAAACTTCGGGTATAACGGAATCGTAAAATAGTTTATTATTTTTATTAACTATATTTAGTTTTTAAAAATAATATTTTTTTTTTTTCATGATGTATCTTTCGATATACTTATTTAAACACAGTTTTAAATACAATATATCTATGGCCTTTGAAGATTCTGAAAGCACTTACAACCAATGCAGCCATTTACTTTGGATTCAGATATGTACATTAATGTGACGTTGTCCAACACTCGTAGTTTACATAATCAGAATTCCAGCTAAAACCAGTATAGGTTGGTCAATAGCCACAAGGCTAGCACCGGCTCGTCCCAATCGGGTGTGAAGGGAAAACCGGGGGAGTTGAGTGGGTAGTGGACGCTCCCACGGCCGCGGGTCTTGCTAGCCTGCGGTTAAGGTGCATAAACTCATTCTCCTCCGAAAAAAAAAGCTATAACCAGTGTTATTTCAATCAGTTTCGTTCCAGAAAAAAAATATTAAACTTATTCGATTTCGCAAAACACTTTGCAGAAACCAATAAAACCGTAGATAAACTAGCGACTTTTAAGTTCGGAAGTCGTGTGACTGCCACATTGCGATAGATAGAGGATTCAGGCGACTGGGACCACTATATAACTGGGACCGCGGTCCCAGTTGCCTGATTAGTTTTTATTTGTTTATTTCTTCAGGCGAGTGGGACCACCCGTAATTTTAACCACAAATCCATTGTTGAAATACAAGATTTAGTACAGTTAGCAGAAAAGGTGTCACAAATAAAACAAAGTTAATTTTTGCGAATTTTCGATCTACTCTTTGGTGTTTATGGGCGCCTGGTACTTCAAATAGAAGTTTTGCATCTCTTCGCTTTTATTTTACATGAATTTTATTGACCACGCTGCCATTTTAGGATGAAATATTCCTTGTGATTACTCTTCGGTACTTATGGGCGCCTGGTACTTCAAATAGAAGTTTTGCATCACTCGCTTTTATTTCCATGAAATTCTACTCCGCCATTAGATATTCCGTGTGACTTCTCTTTGGTGTTTCTGGGCGCCTATAACTTCGACGAGCATGGCGAATCAATCTTACTAATCTGTCGCGAGTTTAACATTTTTTCCCCATAAAAAAGTGTAGTCAGAAGTTTTCACTTCAAAAATACTTGACCGTAATACTAAATAAAATAAAATCCTGAGTTATAACTTGATTTTTCTGTTAACTGTACATTAAAGGAAATTAGGTATATGGTCCCAGTCGACCGATTCAAAAATGTTATCAGGTAACTGGGACCGCGGTCCCAGTTTTATTTGGTCCCAGTCGCCTGAATCCTCGATAGATAATCCCGATTGCCGGTTGTAATACCGGTAACTCCTTTTTACGATTCCGTTATGCCCGAAGTTTGAGAAACGTAACAGCAGATGCATTTGTTTGTGCACCGAGGTGTTTTCGTTGCATATATTTAATTTGTTTGTTAAACTTTTGGTCCTGAGTTCGATTTCCGGTCAGGCAATGTTTTTGTCCGTATTTTATTATACAACTTAGGTTAGTAATGACTATGACCAATTATAAGCTTTTGACATGCATGGTGATTAAGACAATATTATTTACCTTTGCGACTAATATCATTGTAACGATGATTTTTGGTAATAAGTGTTTTTGCTGATAATATTTTTGTAATCGGTGTTTGTCGCAGATTCGATTTGGCTCCGTAGGAAGTTAATAAAACTTCCGGCAAGTTTTGTTCCGGATCGGGATTAGTTTCACAATACTTTTCTTTGTTTCGTTTGTGTATTTGAGACAGTGAGTAAAACAAATAAATAATTTAATATTCATATACGTGTAATGTGAAACACCCCAAATGGTTTTAAGTCAATTAAGCTAATTCTGAATTGAAAAAAGCAACGTTAAAGAAAATTCAAAGGTTTTATGCGCTGTTTTCAGTTTTACTGGCAACTCTGGTTGTATGGTTTGGGCACGCAATGGCTTGCCTTTTTCATAAATTGACAAGGCAACCTTTCTAATGAAGAGATTTTGAAACTTGTGTCCTATTTAAAAATTCTTTCTATAGATTCTGCTTGTAATTCCGATCAAACTGGTTTTTTTTTAGGTTTTGCGCATTCAACTTACACGTTGTGCAGGCCATGTACCGTCAATACTAAACATTACGCAAGTATACAGGAAGATAAGACAGTCACGTGACTTGGTGTTGACCGGGATAGAATAACAGTTCCCGAGGGATACACGTGGCGAATATCACGTTGTTTCGGGATCATCTGAAATTAAATTCGGTTAGGAGCCTACTATTAAACTTAACCATATCATAGTAAATAAGTTATAGTATGGCCCGAGATGCTTTAATGGACTGTTTACCCAAACCAACATATCAAAACTTATGAAGGCACATTTACAATATTCTCAACTAGCGACCGCCTCCACGGTTTCACCCGCGCGTAATTTTTTTTTCTGATATCCTCTTTTCCGGGATAAAAAGTACCATTTATACCCTGTTGGCCTGTTTTCTAACTTAGTTCTTATGTAAAAATGTTTTTTGTTTTATTTTAATTATTGTTAATTTTTTGTGCAATCGTGTATTTTGTCTTGGGCAAATAAATGTTTTTCTTTCTTTCTTTCCTATGTCACCCGGGGATAGTGTAGCTTTATAACAGTGAAAGAATTTTTTAAATCGGTTCAGTAGTTTTGGAGTCTAATATTTAATACAAACAAACAATCAAATCTTTCCTCTTTAGTATAGATTAAAAAACAAATGAAAGAGGACAATAACATACAAAAAGAATGTTAGAAATACAAGAAAATAATGAATATGGTTAAAACAATGCTTGTGTCAGGCACTACTCTTCCATACGAGACGTTCAAAATTAAATGACTGTAAAATCGTATTATCATTACACTGTCTCACTATAGTTTCAACACTTAACCTGTTACTATCTACTTTATGGCTTGTCAGACCAACGTCCAATTTATTACCAGAAAAACATCCAATCCAGTAAATTGCGAGCCATCCGAAATGTGTTTCAACGTTCATCAAACGGTGATGATTTCGGTCCCGAACGAGAATCCCTCTCATATTGTTCTAAGGTCCAATACGAGAGGGTCTTCATTGAAACCCCGGTCAAAGTTTTATAGCCAATTGGCAATAGTATGCGATGGGACGTTCGGCCCGTCCAGAGGTGATCGGAAGCTGTAAAAATCTTTACGACGGATAAAACTTCGGCATTGAAGGGTTAAGTATGATTAGAACGTATTGCGTTTTTGATCGATGGTGTACGATGACCGATGAGTGCTAGTTTTGAATGGCGGGTTTGCTTGTTTGGGATAGGTTGACAGATTACGGTATGGCAGGTACCTTGTGACTGCCTAAACACAGTGACTTAATAATACTGGGTCGAGTTGCTTCATGCAATGTACAACTTTATAAAATATTTAATCCGTTCGTCATTTCTTTTGTCAATTTCCGAGGTCGAAAGCAGGTACCCCATGTCACCCAGGGATAGTGTAGCTTTCCAACAGTGAAAGAATTTTTCAAATCGGTTTAGTAGTTTCGGAGCCTATTCAATACAAACAAACAAACAAATCGCTCCTCTTTATAATATTGTTAGTATAGATAAAATATTGTAACTCTCTCCACTTAGCATTTTTGTTCTGCATGCGTAAAAGGTAACGTAATAGGTATTGAAATAATAAGACGTTTGAGAAAAGATTGATTCGCCAGCATTGTCGCACAAGCAAAGACTGAGTATTTGAGGCACTGTAGAGCTTATGGGTACACCTGCCATATATGGGTGGTGATTCAATTCAATCCTTGAGACTGTGGTTCGTGTGTGACAATCACACACGCCCTGGTACAAATACCAATATAACCACACAACGCGTCTGTAAAAGTTTAACGTTTACAATAGTGCAAGATCTTAATTATGCATGCCTTTTACATAAACGTCAGTCGTGGCCCCTATCGCGACAGCAGCCAATCATAATATAAAAACCTTTTTGTGGATCGATTTGGCGTCAATTTGGTTTTACTCTCGTTGCTCTTTGCACTAAACTACATTGACAAGCGGTAGCGGTAGATGAATACAATTTTCTTAACCAACTTTACGATTTATAAAAATACTTAATTATAATAATAAACTTTTTCAAGCACTTTGTCTCGACCTAATCAGGGTACGTTCGCACCATGAACTAGGATTTGCCAAAAGCATGACATGTTTGACCGCCTCCGTGGAACAGTGGCTAAGCCGCTCGGGTATAAAACTCGGAGGTCGTAAGATCGATTCCCACCTTAGGTCTGGTTGGTGGTAGAGCTTTTTCAGAGTCCGACTGCACCACCCCCACAGGTGAGACCTGCCGCCATAACGGCTCTGGCTGTGTTCCGGCAACATCAAATGTGGGAGCCAATAAACTTGAAATTAGAGGCTCGAAGATCAGATGAGCCTACAGTCTGGCAGCACATTGAGCGACGCTGGTGACCACTTACCATCAGGTGGGCTGCGTGCCTGTCTGCCAACTGACGTGGTACAAAAAAATACCTACGAATTCTTATGTCACTGGACGACACTGACACGCCTTTGTAAAATAATAGTATTTTACACGCTATTCAACTAGCAATATCAGCAAAATTGAATAGATGGCACTAAACTAGTTTAGCTTATTACTAGTAATTTTATGTTTTATATATCTATTATTTTCCCGACCATGCCAAAATCACGTTTGGCGTGGGCTGCGAATCGGGACGTGCTATTGGACAATGAAAAAAACAGGTAATTATTTATACGCTACTCGTTCCACTGTGATCGGTCCCAACATGCCAAAAGCATGGCACGTTTGGCGCGGGCTGCGAATCGGGTGCGTTTTGAACGCCACTGACTCACCGCTTAAATATAATATTATTTAACACGCTTACTCGTTTCACTACGGCGGCCCGTACACAGTCAATTTAGATCGCGATCCGCGATCAAAATCAATGATCGCGATCCAGATTGATTATGTACGAAGTTGATTGACAGATTAAGACGTAGGATCACAAAATATCTAGATATTTTGAAATCTTGATCGCGATCCGTGATCACGATCAAAATTGAACGTGTACGCGCAGGATCATGTCCAGGCGTCAGCAGCGTTGCCAGAAGGTTAATTTTGTAACCTTTTAGGTGATTTTTGACTCCTTAAGGTTACTGTTAGGTTACACGACATAAAATGTTACTTTTTGGTGTTTTTTTGGAGTTAGCGTGCGGAAAGCATTTTTCAAATTGAACCGTCCGTCCCGCTCGCCCGGTCAATCGTATTCGTTCGTATCTTGTCGACCTTTTTTTTGCTCACCAAAAAAATTGTGAAAGGTTACTTTTCCTACAAAAAGGTTACTTTTTTGTACATCTCAGGTGACTTTTGGCAAGACCTCGCTGGCAACACTGGTCTTGTGTCTCTGTCATCATCTCATAACACGGACTGACGAAATCAAGATTGAACGTGTAATGTCGTAGCGCAATCCATCAATCTGTGATCGTGGATTTTGATCGCGGATCGCGATCTAAATTGACTGTGTACGGGCCGCCTATGGTTGTTCCCAACATGCCAAAAGCATGGCACGTTTGGTATATAATTCCTACGGGAAACGTCTCATTCCCGCGGGAATAACAATTTTGAAACTACTGAACCGATTTGAATAATTCTTTCACTGTTGGAAAGCTACACTATCCCCGGTGAACATAGGGTACTTTTGATTCCGGAAATGTGGGGAAAAGGGGGAATATTTGTAAAAAGAGATTACGCGCGGGTAAAAACCGCGGGCGGAAAGCTAGTATAATATTATTCAACACGCTACTCGTTCCACTGTGGTTGTTGCCAACATGCCAAAAGCATGGCACGTTTGGCGCGGGCTGCGAATCGGGTGCGATATTGGACGTCACTTTGACGCGCCGCTTTCTACTGATTGTTGCACTGCGCGTTGCAATTTTAAAATGTTTAAAATTCACAAACAGACTTTTTGATTTGGAATGCATATGAATTTATTCACGCGCGTTTGAATTCTCGTACAACGTTGACGTGACGTTTGTTCTCATACATGTGCATATAGGTATATGGAATTGTGGGTTCTATTTCCGCCTATAGTTTTTTAGAAAAAGGATTTTTCAGATCTACGCAAACGGTTAAATCTGAACAACGAATCGCTGTAGCTAATTCGCTTATTCGGATTCTATTTTTATGCGGTAGTCAGTAACTTAGAAGTTTAGTTACACGGTCTAAGGCTGTTCAACCCACCGTCAGACTTTTTGCAGGACCGATAATCAGGCCGATTTTATTTCTTTTCTTTCGTTATGGTATTTCTGACCTACTTTTTGTAGGTCGTGTGCTTTGCTACATTGCTATCAGTA
Source organism: Mecyna flavalis (assembly GCA_949319885.1). Lineage (NCBI taxonomy): Eukaryota > Metazoa > Arthropoda > Insecta > Lepidoptera > Crambidae > Mecyna > Mecyna flavalis. The sequence goes on from OX439413.1 coordinate 4,605,410, forward strand.
CGTTCTATTTTTCTACTACAAAAAAATCGGACACCGATTATCGGACGTGGGCGAGCAGCCAGGTGGGCTGCGTGCCTGTCTGCCAACGGTCAGGAAAAGACGGCTCGTTTTTAAAAGTTACACATGGTTCACACACTATTCATCATCATACAAGGACCGTCACGGGTATTCTAGACTTCCTCACAATGACCGAGCATTTCTATTTATTTTCTAACCACCGTGACATTTTATTATCTTTCCGCCATTAAATGTTTAACTTTATCCTCGTAAAATTATTTATCGTTTGATAAAATAATTGTTAAACAGACAGTACTGCATTGTCCTATTTCTCCTTTTAAATATATTGAAAGGCATTGTTCGTATCAATTGCACTGTTATATACGAGTAACTTGGCACACTCGCTCAGATTTCAATCTTGGGCGATAAAATTTTACCGCCCAAGAGTACCGCTCAATTTAAATTTTCACACTAAATATGTTGACTAAGCAGACTTCTTTTTTTAATAGTACAGCGAAATATCTCAGCTTTTTTTATCTGTTTAGTTGGTAGACCTTTCAGTTGACAGACAGGCACGCAGTCCACCTGATGGACTTTATAAGAAATAGTTTACAAGAAAGCATCGCTCAATCTTCGAGATATTCATTTCAAGTGCGCTAGCTTTCACAGTAATATAAACGGGTTACACACGGTTCCTAGCCAGTCTTACTCGGAAAAGTCCTTACAGGCAGAAAACGAACTCACGACCTCCAGGTTTTACGACCCGAGCGGCGTAACTACTGTTCCATATACGGCAAAAATTAAATATTTAAACAAATATAAGGATGTCACGTAAAATGCAATAGTACCACTTGGATTACACGAACTGTGGCTATTATTTTTTCTGGACCATAGACAAGTCGCCATAGACTTTCGATTAATTCGATAAAAATATTTATAGGAACCAGACAAAAAAAAAATTAATAAAAACTATATCCGTATAAAACATCTCCGTAGGAGGTCGTTTCTTTAAATTGAATATTAACTTTAAAAAAAAAATTCTAAGGTCTTAAAACAAGGAACGGAATCAAAAAATGAAATATTTCATTAAAACTTTTGCTGCTTTGTCTGTACACTACATTATTATACCTACGATGTTATTTCTTTTTTACAATCTGTATATCTAATATTTTACCTAGCAGCCTATTTAAAACTTAAAATTTAAGAATGTATACCAAAGTGGGTTGCTTCGACATTAATAACCAACTGGTGAATACAAACTAAAATCGCAGTTATGTCATGCGATCGCATCGTTGCCGTGTCTGGCACAGTGCTCATATTTCGCTTGGCAAATTCACTGCCTCATTACACCCTGTTAAAAAACTCAATACTGTTAACTTGATGAACAAGATGAGCACTTTCTCACATAGTATAATGGAAGGTCTCGAGCTAACGATGTGGAGCCTTAGCTGCCCAGCTAAACCTGTGAAGAAATGAATGTTAAGTGGGTTGCTCCGACAACAATTATCTCAAAAAGAGTGAATACTTACGAACTAAAATCTTTGTATCCGACACCGAAACGAAATCACATGACTTTATGCATATAGAGGAAAAATGAGGCAATTTCAAAAAGTGACTTTCAACACTGCTCATTGAAATGAAAACTTTGTTACAGTGTCAGGTAATGGTTTACTCACCATGCTTGCTAAGTGCGGATCAGTGAATAAGCTTGCGCTTCGTTAAAAAACGACATCATTTAATCGCTTGAACACGGCCAGCTACTTCAACCGATTGACTAATGAGGCGTATCAACATCACCGAATTGTAAATTAATAGCATCTACGAGATTATTTATTGTTATCTATAGCAATTGTCTGAACAAGTGAAAATCGCAATAGAAAGTCGCATCGTTGCCGTGTCTGACACAGTGTTCATATTCCGCTTGGCAACGCCTCATTAAACCCGGTCAGGATTCTACTCACGCTTGCGCAACTCAATACTATTAACTTGATGAACAAGATGAGCACTTTCTCACATAGCATAATGGAAGGTCTCGTTCTAATGATGTGGAGCCTTAGCTGCCCAGCTAAACCTGTGAAGAAGTGAATGTAAAGTTGTTGCTCCGTCAACAATTATCTCAAAAAGAGTGAATACGAACTAAAATCGCACTAAGGTCATGCGACTTTTTGACACAAAAGTCGCATCGTTGCCGTGTCTGACACAGTGCTCATATTTCGCTTGGCAAATTCGCCGCCTCATTACACCCGGTCAGGATTCCACTCACGCTTGCGCAGCTTAATACTGTTAACTATTTTTGTGTCCGACACCGAAACGAAATTTTCAAAGTTCCCGTCCGCGCTAATTCACTCCTTTTCACTCCATTTCTTCATTTGCACAGTCTTTTCATATAGGGTTCCGAGCTGTATTTTATTTAGAATTCAATTTAATTTTGCGCTGGAATGTTTTAGAAGAATCTTGTTATTTTACAGGGAAACAAGGGAGTATTTTTGTTGAATAAAATAAAATTAAATGAACTCACTGTTTGTTAATGATGATTGAGGAAATACTATTAGTTGTAACAACGAATAGATTTTATTGTTATACGAACCAAAAGATTATTGATAAATGACTTAATGACACATGCGTAAAACTTAAAATTAATTCATGTATTTACGACAGTTTTTTTTTTTAATAATTCAAATAACTACTCAATTAAGAAATTTAAAAAATCATAAAGTCAAGTCAAGAACTTAAAAAAATTGAGTAAAATCTATAATTATACTTCATTATTTCGAGAGATATGAAATTAGGAAAAAATATGTTTTACTAACATAAAAAACAGTTTTTTTTTGTTTTTAGAGCTGTTGTAATTTAATAATAAAATAAATGAGACTGAAGGCTAATCCCGGTTTTGACAAAATAAGTCAAAATTCGATTTTAACCGTTATTTCTAACCAACGATATTAAATTCGTTGTTTCTAACGCAAAAAGTAAATTACTGGCAAATATTATCCGAATAATAGGGACCTTCCGACCCCAAGAAACCTCAAGCAATGGCAGGTGAGAATTTGCGGGTAAGAAGGGTTAACTTAACTTTGTGAGGTCGGAATTCATTTAAGGGTTAAGATCTTAGATTAAGCTGAAAAGGGAAAGGAAAGCAGGTTTTAAAGGATTAAATAAGGAAGTTTTGTATCGAGTTTTCAAAGTGTTAATTTGAAAAGTTTTGTTTTTAAATTTTTAATACTATCAATTTAAATTTTAAGTTGAGTATAACAAACAACATTTATGTCAACCTTATAATATTGGACATTTTATATGTTTAATAAAAAATGTCCAATATTTATTTAATACTGTAGTCTGATGTCAAAAAAAAGCTTGCGATCACTAGCAACAACAACGGGTTCAATTTTCTATTATTGTAACTTTATCAAGAAAAAGCGTTTATAGATATGTTTTTAGTAACCTAAAATTCGCAAGCAGTGAAATATGAAAAAAGCCCTTGTAAATTTTATTCATATCAAAAATTAACTTAATGAAATCTAATGCGAATGTGAAGAAAATCTGATTGAAAGAAAAAGAGGATTATGCAAAAAAAAACATTATTTATTAAAAATGGCTTTCATTTAGTATAATATCACTCCTCTCTCTTAAACACATACGAAAATCCTCCTGGGCATGCTGACGATCAAGGTATCCAGCATTAAATTTCTTGAGGCAACAGTGTCAGTAAACAATAACCCTAATATATGACCAAAACCTCGTCACCCCACCTGGCTGATCAATGTATAGTCCAACCATTAAAATAAAACACCTCGCCATATTGCGGAAAAATATTGGAACTAATTTCTTCAAGTGGCAACAATCAAATAAAAAACAATAAGATGTCATTAATTATTATTCTGTCAAAGTGTCAACCGTGCCTTGTTACTATTGGATATACACTCAGTTGCAGAAACGTCCATTAAAGTTAATGTTTCATTAAAGCTATTGCTGTCACTTTATATTTCATGACAACGAAAAGTGACAGCATTAGATTTAATGAAGCATTAACTTTAATGGAGCTTTCTGCAACAGGGTGATAGTAAGTTATTTGTGGGTATAACCATAGCAACCAAGTGTTGCTATAACTAATATAGCTTACTCGTATGTGGAGCCTCCAGAGCAGGTTTTTTATTTTCCTGGTCAGGCTATATATCACACAATGTTCAATATTGATCTAATGTCAGATGTACGTTTAATTTGGCAACATTGTCAGTAAACAATAGACCCCAGAGATGACCAAAACCATTTATGACGTGCTCGTATCTCACCACGTAATCGCCCACTCGGCGTAAACGAGAGATTTATTAATTTAATTTCGTCTAAAAAATCAATTTTCCGTGCTTTTGTTAGAGCTGTATGTGCGTAGTAGGAGGGGGGGGGGGGCGAGTCTGGCCCTCGTATGATAAATCAAAAAAGGGAAAGTAATAAACAATATTGTTGAAGGGGGCAATAATTAGATTTTAGGCGGGGCTCGTAATTTCCATAATCGTATTTGTTAATATAGACGACAAGTCACCTTTTAACACTCTCGGTCTGTCTGTTTGTATTATTTGTTTTAAAAAAAAGTATGAAATAATTTTTATCTATTGTCTGGCGCCTATAGTAGTACCTACCTACAAGTTCAAGCTATGCTTTGTTAAGTCCCAGGATATTTATTTATTCAAGGGTCGTTTGTTTGGTATTATATTACCATCAAATCTTCAATCAAAGGAAAATCCCTTTCTTAAAGACCGGCAGCGCATTTGATTCTTCTGGTGATGCAGATGCTTATGGGCGGCGCGCGGTAACCAAACCATCAGATGTGCCGTAAGCTCGTCTGCCCGCTATTTCATAAAAAATAAGATTCTTAATAAAAAAAAGATTCTTATAAGTAGATCTATCCGGTTCATCTATACTATCAGTAAGTTGTATCATAATAAGTAACATCCACTTTTCTCATTTCTTTCTTGAAAATATTTTCTTCGCAAAAAGGTTATTATTAGTCTCATATACTGAAAATATTATTGCCCAAAGCATGCCGTATTCTCCCGCAATTTGTACCGGGAAACGCAGTACTAAACAGCCAAGTCGATAGGGGGCTTACAGAGGTCTGTTTCGTGATCCCTACGCTTAAATACAAGAGCTTTTTGAACAAATTGAAAGGGTTGATCTTAGGATGAGTCGATTTCGTATTAGATCTGGATAATTTGTTGATTATGATACCCTTTAAACAAATGAATGTGGGATTGATTATAATGTGAAACGGAATAGTTCAGTTAAAGTGGAACGAGGAGGAGTGAATAAGGAGGAGTGGATAAGAAAAGGGAAGCACATGAAGGGCTAAAGACGATTGAGATAGTACATGCAAGACAAGCAGCGGAGATTTTATATTACAATAGATTTAAAAGAACTGTACCTATAACTCGGTTTCCCATTGGGCGATAGATGGCGCTAATTGCTAAAGGACGGGCCGCGGATCTAACTCGCGCTAACGTTGCGATCCGCCGACCGTATATATTATTATGTCGCAGCCAGTCGCAGGTAATTTGAATGATTCCACCTTTTACATACGACGTACTGACACACAGATGAGACTAAAAAATACATCGGAGGCGTATGAGTGAGACGCCTTGCTATTGTCTGGTTGATCAGGGAGCTAAAAACAATGAAAGCTTTTTAAGATTTTTTTAAATAGAAATAGAAATATTGTTGTTTGTTTTTTTTTTCGCCCCAGCGGAGCCATGGATCAACGTGATTTTTGATACATGCCGTGCATAGTATGTAAGCTGGAAAGTGAGAAAGGCTTCTTTTTATTCTGGAAAAATATCACATTTCTGCAGAATGACTTCTTATAACACGCGAGTAAAGATACTATAACATAAAAGCAACAACATACAACTTTCTTAACTAATACCTGTATTAATCCCCAAATCTTAACTAACTTAATCAACAATAAAATAAAAGTTCGATTATTATTATAGCCTGTCTAATCCAGCAAGCACATGAATGGACGCTTGTTTATTTAACGGCTCAACAGATACACAAACAGAAACGGAGATCACAAGAATATCGGCAGGGCAATCAAAAGTTGCGTGGTACGGCGATCGGCTTCCGAACTAACTAAAAGTTCAGATTAGTTACCGTATTGTTCACCTACGAGAACGATCAATTCGTGTTTCACGAGATGATTAAGTTGACGAAATTGAGATTACGGCTGCTATTTCGTTATGCGTTTAGGAAGGGGTCATAGAAAATAGTTCAGGAACACAGCGGTTGATAGTATTGCTCCTTGTGTTAGCCCTTTGCAGTTAAGCTTTGGTACTGAAAGGGCTAAGTAATTGATGATGGATAGATAATGTGAGCGACATTTATACGAGGAACTGGTCCCTAAAATAAGTAACCAACACAATAAAACATGATAGTATTTTTTTTTAAGTTTCCGTAAGTTGCACACGTAGAAATATTTGTGTGTCCAGATGACGACATAATATGATAAAAATATTGATTTCACCAACTGGATACACCTGTCTATCCTCGTGTGTTTAGTTAGTGAAGTTTTGATTCATCACAATGTGTTTCTTGGGTAGGATTTGAACTCATGACCCCTGGCCCAACTGGCAAGGTCAACATCGCCATCGTGCCAGTAAAATAGCGATAACATCAGACGTCTGCCTTCCATCAAAAGTTTCCTAAAAATCCCGAGCCAATTAAGAAACCAAGTACTTTAAAAACCGGGCGAAATTTTTGCCACTTCCACATTTAACATTTCAAACTTATAATCAAATAAGTTACAAGGACGAACGCGGCGTCCCTCCGCAAAAAGACCAAAACTTGATAATAACAGAAGGTAGATAAAATAATTTACGAGGGTACAATTTGGGGAATGTTGTTCCCATGTCGTTGTCCCGTAAATCTCTATATACAACGTCTAATGCTGTTTGTCCAACTTCATGTCAATGTTGGTTATGTTGCTTCGCGTAACGGGGGTGGCCTTTTGCGTATTTTGTAGGGCTTACAACCTGCAGATTCGAGGTTGAGGAAATATTTTCGATATAAGATTTTGATGACTCTAGGAATTGATTTTTGATTGATATTCGTTCAACTGATTGTTGAATAATACGTTTTGTAGAACTTGAAGAATTTGCGAAGATTAACTTCACTTTAAGTAAAAGATTGTGACCCTGATTTTTTTACTTAACATCAACATGTATAAGAAAGTATGCTATTTGTCTGTTACGCTTTCACATTAGAAATTTAGTTCACACAGACAATATCTTGGGCAACTATATAAGCAACTTTATATCCCCGGATAATTCTCAGTTCCCATGGGGTAACAAAAACAGAAGTGTTTTTGTTAATCCTTTTTCACGTTGCAACTGATCAACAGGTCTAGGTGATTTTTGTATGGAACAGTTTGGGAGCTGCAAATTGACATAAGCTACTCTTTATCCCGGAAAAAGATCACATTCTTTTGACAAAACGGCTTTTAGTGATATAAGTAAAATCTTAAATTGACTGACTTTAACAAAAGATGTCGACAAAAAGTGAAAATTGTCGAAAAAACTAAAATCTAGAGCAAAGTACTATCCATTAGGTAAAATATTGGTCGGTGGTTCTGACGTGTCCGCTATAAGGAAAGTTGAATATAAAGTGGGGGGAATTTATATCGTCGACTACCTGGCTTTTGTTAAGGCGCTGCTTGCTCCACTATCGTAAAATAAATTCTGCGAAACAGCTTTACGCCATGTTGTTGGGTTTTTATATTTTGCAGTAATTTTTAACTGCTAGTGGTTTAGTAGACTTTTTCTGTTTGAGGTTCGATTCCCGGGTCGGATCAATTTGCAATAAAGTTATTTAACTCTAAAAATATTTAGTTACAGTCTAATGGAACATGGAGTCTAGAAAGTATCTTTATATGCTTTCCGCTTGTTCTGCACCTTCTGTCTTAGGTTATGTTTCTCATCGGTTAGGTAAATAAAGTACCATAGATAAACCAAAGATATTCTTCCGTATCCTGTGTAAAACCCTCGGCCTCAAATTTCGCCGCAGCGGCAGCGGGAGCGGCGGCGCACACAGGTGCACTGCGGCCGCCGCTTGATGAGAGGCGTCAAGAACGAGCGGTACGATGCTGTCGCCGCGCTGTGTTCGAGGACGGATCTATGGGATTTCATACAAAACATCTCGCCGCTGCCGCTGACACTAAATTCGAGGCCGAGGCCTAAGATCTTTGGGAAAAACATAAGATTGAACTTTATGAAAAAGTATTGACAACCCTGTCAATATCCGGGAACTATTTTATGCATTATCTTTACTTTCATGGAATCGACGCTGCTGTATCAACGTTCTGCTATTGCTATAAACTAGTGAATTAATTAATGAAACAAATATCTACTATATTTATCCGGTTTGTAATATTTATCCGGGATAAAAAGTAGCCTATGACACTTATCATCATCAGTCTATATACGTTCCTACTGCTACACAGGACACATGCCTTATCCCAATTGTGAGATAGTGTGGGCCATACTCCACCACGAGAGCCCAGTGCGGGTTGGAAGAGGGATGCGTACTGCGTAAGGCAAAGTCATTGAAATGACTAACCTTAATGTCCGATGTTATCAAGCCGCTACATAACCTCTGACTAGGCTTGACGACTAATATTACTACAATATAGTAAACGTGCTTTCCGAAGCACGGAGACGCTCGAAATAAATGCCACTAAATGTGGTCAGAACGGTCACCCATTCATTAGCCGACCGCGGCGTGGGTAGCTGGACTTTCGTTATCGCTAAAGAACCACTGTCACAGCTGCGCTACGAGTGCCTCAAGAGAGATGAACCTTTATGTGTTATTCTAACACATATTAGGTTCATCTTTTATTTATTTAGGGAACCCACGACCCACATATCGAGGCAGATTGTAACTCTTCGTCAGGTGTCAAGAGGTCGAACGGCAGACCTTTAAAAAAAATTTAATTGATTAGGTACCTCCTCCTTCTTTAAGTTTTTTTTTATATACTTCATCAGTTGGCAGACAGACACGCAGCCTACCTGAAGGTAAGCGGCCACTGCGGCCTATTTCATTGAGGGACACTTAGCCAGGAAGCGTCGCTTAATGTGCTGCCAGACTGTAGGCTCATCTGATCTTCGAGCCTCTAATTTCAAGTGTACTGGCTCCCACATAAATTTTGCCGGAACACAGCCAGAACTGTAATGGCGGTAGATTTCACCTGTGGGGGTGGGTGGTAGCTAGCCAGTCGGACTCTGAAAAAGCCCTACCACCAACCAGACCTAAGGTGGGAATCGAACCCACGACCTTCGGTTTTATACCCGAGCGGCTTAGCCACTGTTTCACGGAAGCGGTCAAAACTGATAAAAAAGCTCTGCTATGAAACCCAAAGTACTAAGTGTCATAGCACAATTACCAAATTGCACATTCGCAAAGCCGAGGACCAAAGCTATTTCTCATATAAAATGCATGAGCAATTGCAGAATGGCCGCGATAATGCCGACAGTGACACGAATTTTGACACGTCACAATGTAGGTCAGAGACAGATATCAGGTAATTTTCATCCCATAGGTATACAATACACTAAATGTTGGAATTACTACAAAAACTATCGAACTCTCGGGTGCTTATGAGCGGCAGTGTTTACTTATCATCAGGTGACCCACTTAATCGTTGCCCCCCCCCCCCCCATAATATAATATAAAAAAAGCGACTTCTATCAATGTTACAAAGAAATAGCCAATCTAAAAATACCAGTAAATTCAATCAACCGCACACTAAGGACTCCACCATGAAAAAACTTAATAAAGAAATTCTTTCATCTCATATTCTCATAACTAATAACGCCTTTCAGCACAAAACAACTCTAACCACATGCGACAGGAAATTTTAATCACGTCTTGCAACCGGGGCTTACTCTCTAAGCTTTTTATTGTTGTCCAAGCATTTTGTAAATGGAAACAACTGAGCCTGAGAACCAAGAGCTATTGTAGCTAGCAGAATGGTACGAAATGTCACATGCGTGAAGTAATAGTTTGAATCTACTTCGGCGCGCAATTAACCTTTTGGACGCCAAATTCATCTATACTTGACAAGCACCTGCGGGCCCTGTGCCCCAACAGCGTCTAGACTCACCAAAACCCTGCCTTTAAAAATATGAAATAAATAATGTTTAAAAATATTACTGGTATTTTTTTCTTCCTAACGAAAGGAAGCAAGAAATATGGTTACCGAATAGTTTATTTTGGGTAATAAGGCCGCAAAGAGAATGCCAGTTCGACTGCAAAAACGACAGAAAATATCGTTGTATCCAAAATTTTTACTCAAACTAAATAACTAAACGTCAAAAAATTATTCTTCGAAAATGCAACACATCTTAACAAAGCACTACGAGTATAAACGTCTCGAGTGCTTTAAAAATATAAACACAGGGTACTGAAGCGTGTTGTCGCAGCATAATAAGGCTTTTATCGAGCCTTCACTGGCAGGTGAATACGGTCTAAATGGGTCGCATCAATTGTTATTTTGTTAGTTTAGGCCCGACCCAACTCGTGCTAGATTGCTCGCTCGCTATGTACATCACTAGTTTGGCAGGTGATGATAGTTATAATATTCATGAAAAAGCGTTTTGAGTAGGCGTGAAGAGTTCATTGTCCTCCTTCGTTGAATATTATATTCAGAATCCACTTGAGTTCCTACCACAGAATCTGCTGCAATAGAGTAGTTGTTTAATTTTGAATGTTATTTTATTTTCACGTTGGGTAGTTTGAGTTTTGATGTTAATTCGGCTGGAAGATAGGCACGCAGTTAGCTGACACCACAAAGCAAGTATTTGCTTTGAGACTGACACTTAACCAGTAAGCGTTGCGCAAATGTACAGTCAAAAGCACGTCAGACTATACACTTTGGACTTTGTACCACTCTTATGTCGGGGGCATAAGTGCTAATATCGAACTGCAAGTGTTTACCGTGATGTGCCGTTGACCGTACAATATGCTGCCACACAAAAGGTTTTTCTGATATTTGAGCCTTTGTTTTCAAGTAAACTGACTCCCACATTATTATTTCTGGACCACAGCTAAAGCTGTTATGGCGCCGTACTTCACCTAAGGGATGGAAGCTAGCCAGTCAGACACTGAAAAAATCCTACCACCATAGGGGGTATTTTCTTTATACCTACCACCAAACTACTAGAGTGACTTTGCTGTTATTTCTCAGGGTGATCAACCACCCCATTAAAAGAAAATATGACTGTCCTTTTCGTGTGACAGAATATCCTAAATATGGCGACCCTAAAATGAGATTTAGGATTTTATGTGTGAAGAACAGTTAATGGAAAAGCTGAAGGAACTCCAAGGCATTCGATAAAATCTCTTCCACTTTAACTCCCAGCAAACATAAAAAAAACTGTCGTTTCTTAACAGATGAGGAAGTGCGTAAAACCGTACGTACTAAGTACTTAACCCTGGAGATTACGCGCACTTCTGGGGCGCACATCCGTCATTGTCACGCCGCGAGCGCTGCACGGATTAATTTGAATAGAAATCATCTGTCAAAGTGGAATACCGCGTACTCGGGTACGTTTCCTTGTTTCACAAGGTTTTTGGAGGGTTAATGCGACATTTCGTGTAAAAGTAGGAAGGAAAAATATTCGAAAAGTGAAAACATATGGAACGCAGTAATGGTTTGTTAAAAAAAGGCCTCATGTTACATAAGTCGTATACCTAATAAGTATATATTTCGGGTGGTAGGGCCGTAAGAACTGTTAAAGCAAGGTGGTTCCAACTTTCAAGCGTAAATTTTTCTTTAATGCGTATTTACAAAAAATAAAAGGGTCATGCTACAGATTAGAAATATATACGACTGTGGGGAACCGACTTACCATATTTTATATTTATTATTTATTTATATAAAATATTTAAATAACTTAAAACTACCACATAGAATAATAATATATTATATTTACATAATAAAATCTTATTTCTAAACTTATTCTAAACTTAATCTATATTTACACTTAAACACTAAAACTTACATTTAAATTAAACAACAAATACAGAACAAAATAAAATAAACAAAACAATAATTTACATAACATAAATACCGTTTGCTAGCATATCTAATATCGTGCAGTGGAGCCGCGCACCGGCCCACCCGTTTCTATTGTTCACGCGGGCTCCGTGCGCCCGCGCACACTACGGTGACGAGTCCAGTCAGTATTATTTGCTTGACGCGACCATCCGCTAATAGATTCAAATAGCTAGATTTACGTCTAGGATTTCTGGAACTGTTATATGTCTTGTCTGTTTAAATATCTCTCTCCTTCTAAATTAATAGAACTGTATCGTGTAGTGCTGTGTAATAATATTACAATAAACATTATAAAGACAGTGTGTGTTGAGTTACTTGCACGCACCCTCGCATCCATCACTACATTCGTACAACTACCTATACCGGCGACCCATCTCGCTAAACGACCTTGGAGAAATGGAAACTAAAATTGTTGTTGCAATAATCCAACCGTGGCGGTGAAAGGGTTAATAATCCAACTTATTGTACCTATTTGGCTGCATAATGCATTCCTTCCTCAAAGGTCGGCAGCGCATTTTGTGATTCCTCCGATGTTTCAGATGACTTGCCACCAGCAGGTGTGCCGCTTGGTATATTATAAAAAAAAAAAAAACTTTAAAGTTACGTGTATAAACGCCATTGTTCAAGCCAATTAAAAATGTAGATTAAGTTGTCTGTCTAGACGTCTTTCAGATTAGAAGACAATGCAGAGTGCAACTAAGTCGTGGTTGAAGTATGAAGTCCTTCGTGAAATATTAGACAATTTTCGAGACTTTATGAGCGGAGCGAGCGAAATGATTGTAAAAAGAGCGAAGACGTTCGTCTCCTGGGGTCTTTTTATTATCTATGATGTGGCAGATCGTAAAGTATTGAAAAGTACTGTTTTTGTAGCAGCACATATATCTGGGGTTATGAGATTTTTACGCTTGTGGAGAATGTAAACTATAGTAAAAAGAATTTGATGGTCTTGTTGGGTGTATCCTGTACATTGAGGATTTTTGGTACAGTCAGAAATAAAAATATAAAATAGAGAATTACTAGATATAGTTTTTTAATCGTCAAAATGACAGTAGATGTATTGCTATTTTGGTTGTTGTAATAAATAATGCCTGTCTTGTCGCCCAAGTTTTTGGCAAAGTTTTTTGTTAATCACCATGATGGTGGCGCTTGAATCTAAGTTCCGCCATAAGTTACAAGTTACATCAGCGGCGTCAAATATAAAACTATCTTGACTATTTTAAATATTTTGTTACTTGAAACAGTCAAATAGCAAAGCTGGCACCAGCTCGTCCCAATCGGGTGTGAAGGGGAAACCGGGGGAGTTTAGTGGTTAGTGGACGCTTTACAGCGCTTTCACACGGGCAGTTTTTTGCAGGATCCCGTTTTTTGCAGGATCCCGTTTGATGGCGAATGTGTTTATATGATAGCGTTCACACGAGCATCCCGCATGCGGGATACTGCAAAAACCCGATCCAGCATTCGGTTTTGTCACTAGAAACTGGATCCGTCGTCCAGTAAAAAGCGGGATCCCGTTAATTCGCACAAATATTTATATAGCAGTGTTCACACGGCAGTCCAGTTTTGCAGGACCGGCTTTTTACTGGATCCCGCAAAACTGAATTAGTCGCACAAATATTTATATAGCAGTGTTCACACGGCAGTCCAGTTTTGCAGGACCGGCTTTTTACTGGATCCCGCAAAACTGAATTAGTCGCACAAATATTTATATAGCAGTGTTCACACGGCAGTCCAGTTTTGCAGGACCGTCTTTTTACTGGATCCCGCAAAACTGAACTGCCGTGTGAACACACCGTCCAGTTTTGAGATTCAGAGATTTGCATAACTATCTCTGGAGTTTATAGAAATAACTCAAAAAAATCGTCAAATATTTTCCCTAAAAAATTATATTATTGCGCCCAGTGTGTCATTATAAGCTAATGACATTTTGACCAATCATTATACTGTAGCTTTCTCTAACGTGAAACAATATGTCAATGAATTATTGCGGTTTTTATAAAACTTATACAATTTTAGCTCAAATTATGAATTATTCCAAACCTGACCCGAATTCCTAACTCGGTGTCGGAATAGGCTAGGAACTTAAAAAGATATATAATTTTTATTCTGAATGTGAATGGACGGACGAATTAAAAACAAAACGAATTATTGTTTTTAAAATAATATTGAAGTCGCCAATATCATTTATTATTAGTATCGCCTTTATTAATATTATCATGGATCCTGCAAAAACTAACTTTTTTTTTTCCTAAGTTCGGATTAATCCGACTAATATTCTCGTGTTAGGTACCTGTTAGTATTTGATTGTATATATACAACCATGGAGAAAAAAGCACAAAAAAAACAACATAAAACTTACGTAGAACACATTAGAGTGCACTAGCAAACTGATTGAAACGAGAATTTCCCCATTTCAAAACCCGAAGTTCCATGTTTGCAATCCAGCCTAGTCAAAAAAGACGTCTTAACGTAGGTAACAGTACAAAATAAACATTATAAACAATGACATCTTGTAGCTCTCGAGTGAGCGTTGCCGCAAACATCGGGCACCTTTGTATTGTTCCTCAGACGTCTTCGCTTCCCGCCTCTTTGTAGCGCACGTAACTTCGCCCTGGCGTTTGGGGGTTAACTTAACCTTTCATTAATGTAAAATGGCAAAATAATTTCCACTAAAACTTTATGCATTTGACATACTGGAGAGAAAAATCAAAAACTTTAACCATGATCCAAGATTTAGCAAGTTCCATGCCAGTCACTTCAATGTATTTATACATTGAAGTGACTGGCATTTGACCTCCATAAAACTTTACAGGGAACTATAACAATGCACAGCCGTTAAGCAAATTCAGGTTTCCTCACGATGTTTTCCGTCACATACGTCAGTCATCAGACCGTAAATAAGTACATAGAAAAATCCATAAGTGCGTCCCGAAGTTTGAAATCATTTTCCCTGACTAAACGATAATTTCCTGAACTAAAACTACATAATGTTCAATCCAGCCAAATATTTTAAGAGAAATGGGTACCGTAGTAATAGATAACATAAATAGTACAGTAAGTAAACACAATAACAGATTAAACAATGACATTCAACGCAGGCATTGTTCGCGAAGATGTCTTCACGGGTCTTTTGTGGTGCACGTAACATCGCCCCGGCGTTTGAGGGTTAACTTAAATATTAATCAGTACATTTCGCAATATGTCGTCGTTTATAAGTCGATTCTTTTTATTTATTCACTTCTAAAGAGATAAGGTTTGTTATGATTTTAAGTTTATACCTAAAATTATAGATTTACGCGATAACTACTCCCTTCATTTGTGTTGATTCTTTAGGATACAGCTCGGGTATGTGATTTGGCTAATCACTGTAATCGCTCGTGGCGCAGCTGTGACAGTGTTTCGTTAGAGATAACGAAAGTCACGCCGCAGCCGGTTAATGGATGGGTGACCATTCTGACCACATTTAGTGACATTTATTTCGAGCGTCTCCGTGCTTCGGAAGGCACGTTAAGCTTTTGGTCCCGGCTGATATTAGTCGTCAAGCCTAGTCAGAGGCCATTTGGCGACTTGCCTTACGCACCTCTCCACTCCACCAACCCGCACAAGGCCAGCGTTGTAGAGTATGGCCCACACTATCTCACGATTGAGATAAGGCCTGTGTCCCAGCAGTGGGAACTTAAATAGGCTGATAATTATCATATAATATATTCGATAAATAATTAATCATCAGTATCATTATATCTGTCGAAATGTACACATTGTTCGCTCAGACGTCTCTTGCTCTTTGTGACGCGCACAACTTCGTCCTAACTAGGGAATCCAATCCCGCAAACGCGGGATCCCGCATTTGCAGGATTCAAAAATACTCGTATATAAATATATTTAAAATAAATGGGCTCGGAAGACGTTCTGATTATTTATTTAAGCCCCTTCTAGCACAAACTAATTAATAAGTGATTTAACAACTTTCCCATAGAACTCGTGACTTTTCTATAGATTTTGTACAAAAAATAATTTTGTTTTCAGTTTTTAACTTACAGCTTAATTAATTTTGAATTTCTATTTTAATGTACGAATGTGAACGTACAATGTCGGTTCAAGTACTCTACGACTAGGGATTCGGATTCCCCTACGGTGGCAACAAGATAAGATCAATCTAAAAGTTGATACTTTATCATTTCTTCTTAAGAGCCCTATCACATATTGACCGTGATTTTTGCATAAAATGGCCAACTTTGGCGTTCTTGATCTCAGAAACAAAAATACATTTACAATTACGACTTAATAAATAGTGTAGAATATCTATTGGAATAGTTCGTAGCGGCCTTGCTTTTTCTAAATTTTGCTTAAATTTTTAATTGAACCCATAATTGCAGAGAAAGATTTTCATAAAATGCGCGAAGTAACATTTTTAAGATTGAACTACTATTCTAAGCAAATGAAATTAAAAAAAATAGAATGTTATCTCTTATATCGTCGTATAGTTCGTAGCGGCCTGGGATTATTAAATATCTTTGGTTTTATATAAGAAAAAAAATCTAGTTCTAAAGCAAAAATCTTCGAAAATCGCTTTAAGTTAACAGTGAATTTCCATTATACCACAATAATTGTTACATCATGAGGAATGAAGATTTTATAATTTTAAACCATTCATTTATTATCCTTTTTCGATAATAACAATAAATAAAACTGCAAAATTACTACAAAATGGTATTGTGGTCACGTGACCAATGAGTTCTGACGAACGAAGTGGAAATTTGTAATAGGGCTCTTAAGCATTTTCAGAAAAATTTAAGCGTTTTTATGCCTCTAAAACCAATCAATAAGTTCAATTGTTAAATCCAAAGATTAGCTTAAAATAAAAACTGCATACTTAAAAAATATCAATCCCGCAAATCCCACGGGATCCGCGGGATTGAGGAACTCAATCCCGCAGGCTTGCGGGATCGCTATTTTGATGCGGGATTGGATTCCCTAGTCCAAACGTCTGATAGTTCGCAGTTGGGTATTAATTCAATGATATAAAACTTTTTACTCCCTCTTTGGCTAAAAGTAGCTTATGAATTTTAAATATACTTAGCTCTATTTGCTTGTATTATTGTTCTCTTTTTCTGCTGCTATAAGTATGAAAAACAATGCTCAAAGAATCTGACAGACTTAGATTAGATGCTTCATCGAAATCTGTGTCTGTGGAAGATAGCATACACGGAGTCTTCCTGGCTGTTATTAAATACTTTATGATAAATTAAGTTATCATTTACCGTAAACAGCTAGATATTTCAGCAACAAATTCCTCGCCGCGGCCAATACCTTCGCATTGTTCGCTCAGACGTCTCTCGCTCTTTGTGGCGCGCGCAACTTTGTCCGAACGTCTGATAGTTCGCAGTTGGATATTATTTCGTTAGACGCTCGACAAAGTCATGTCGCAGATGGCGGGTCTATGGCGCTTCCTGTTTGCTGCTTTTACTCGTTTTGCGATGAACTGACTTATAGCAGTAAGCCACGTTGAATGTTCCTTGGAGTCGTTTGTTGAAAATTATCCGGCTCGAAGGACCAAAATAGTAAACTTGCTTGTTTATAAAAGAAAAGCATATTGATATAAATATATTATTGTATTAATAATTTATACAATCATACATCAGAATTATACAAAATATTACGAAAATATTTAATAAACAATTGTTTTTTTTACACTTTGGAAGTGTATTTAGAGGCCAAATAGTTTTTGTATATTTTTATTTATAAATTAAGTAACTAGTTTTAATGTAATATACCTACTTAGTGATTAAGTTTATTTTGCTGTGCCCTTACAGGGTTAATGTGCGGTCTGTGACCTGTGTGTACAGTAAATATGTATTTACTTTAATGTAAGATCCTATGTACCACATTTTTGCAATAAATTATTATGATTATGATTACAACAAAACAACAGACTCTGTCAGGCAACCTGCCCGCTCGTTTGCCGCCTTGACATAAAAAAAAATGTTCTCACTACTTATCCCCGAACGAAATCCTACCATTACCACTGTGCAGTTTTTGTATCTACCATCTTTAAATTACACAGTGTTTCATATTGTAGAATTTTCGAATACACCATAAAACGAATCATAATTTAAAAATATCTCATCAAAACGTCAAAGAATCGATAATGTCTAGAGACGATATTTCGTTTACGCAATCCTTTGTGCGGGCGTTATTATCACCTTCTTTAGAAATGATGTTATGTTATTACGGTGTAATTCTGTGGAGGGCGCCAAAATCGACGGAATCATTTAGGCAAGCGCTTGTGTTGTGAGGTATAGAGTATAATGATTACAGAAGGACAATGGAAAATTCTCATTTTTTGGAACTTCGTTTTACAAATAATATTTTTGGTACCATGCTACGACTTCCAAAAGAGGAGCACATAATAATAAATATGCTACGTAGTAGCTATTATGGTAAATAACTATTATAGCAGTCGAGTTATCCTAAGAATAATAATATGGTAGTATGGTTATTGGTTAGCGCACTGCTGACGACCAATTTGGTGTAATAGTTGAGAAGTCAGATGTTGCAGGTTTGATTCCCGCTCAGTACAAACATTTGTTTCCATGGGCATGTCTGTTTGTATCTGTCTGGGTGTTTTAATGTATGTTTGTATGTACCTTTGGCTAAAATGAAAGTAATGTTATAATGTCTATCCGTTGTCTGGCACCCATAGCACAAGCTAATGCTTAGTTGGGGGTAACAAAATTGTTTGTTACGATTTCTCAATTATCTTATCATTGTTTTCATCTGTCCCTAAGTACATCAAATCGTTCAGTACCGATTTTTATGATTTTTGTTGCGCTCACAACTTTGACAAGTTGTGTTTTTATAAAATTTCCCTTCTGTCACCTAATCTATGGATTTGAAACAACGTCAAAATGTGCCGCTTCATTGCTCTGTTTGTACAGAGTCGATTGCGGCGGTGCGATTATTTCACGCACCGGGAAAGAATCCTCTTCGCGAAATGTGTTGATGGAATATGAAAATGTATTCGGAAATTGAATCTTAGACGCGTTGTTGTTGTTTTAAGATTTCAGATAAAAAAAAAGCTTTTTTAATATCATACTGTAAGGTGAAGGCATCATTTATCAAGTTATGGGTGCTGGCTTAATCATCACGACTGTCAAATGCGATTGGTGATCACAAAGCCGAAATGTGTTCCAAAACTGCATCACAAAATATGTACCCAGTATGGACATTTAACCCAGAAACCCTGGTACAAAGCCACAATATTATGGATCATGGATCATGCTTCCATGACCGATCGGAATGTTGTTTTTGTCGAGGTAACACCGGCAAGAAAGTTTTCTAGTCACTATTTTCATCGCCAAAATTGTATGTACTATTAAAGAATTATATCACTGGACATTATTTATTATGGGCCCCTGTGACCCCAAACATTTTGTTACAATTATTCTTTTTCAGTCTAAGATACAGTTTAAAGTAGAGTTATATAAGAGTTATATTATTATAGTAAAGCTGTTTCAATTTAATTTAATTTGTTTGTCCATTAAAATAGTTACCGAAAATCCAACCAATCAGAAGGATAGAGAAGGGTTGAAAGTTACGTTATATGGAAAAACTTAACTTACTTAACTAACCGAAAGCTAGTAATTTTGCAAAGTGATTGAATTGTCAGGGCGAATGTAATTGCTTTTAAATATCCCGGAGGCATCCTGGTAATCTACTAATGGCTCTTAATTACCGACCATAATGATCCCGGAAATGGTTTAACGTAAGAAGATTTCGAACTTATTCGATTAACAATATGAAACCTGCAAAACAATATACAAATCATTGCACATAAAGTATATGCGTTTGTAAGAGCATCATCATCACCATCAACAACATTTAATTTATACTCTATAATAATTAATATTATTAAAGGCATTGTATTAAACACTATGTAAGTATGTAACCAGTTAAGAATAAATTTTTATATTCAAGAAAATGTATTGTTTTTTCCTATACCAATTTCTGAAATGTTCATGTTCTTAGTCGAAGTACAGCATTAGCCTATTGATGTCCTACTGTAGTGTAAAGGCCAAATTTTAGTGAAAGCAGGGGGGTATCTAATGCCCTATTTTCATAAGTAAGAATAATTTTTCAACACTACGATTGTTTTGTCATTCTCAGTTTGATAAAAAAGAATTAAAAATTTAAATTTAAAAAAGAATAAAATACTTAACTCTTAAACACCCGACCGAAAGCCGGGTGTCGCGTAAACAATAGATTTTCTATTGTGTCTGGTTTTCCGGGGCTTGATGGATTAAAGGAAAGATTTGATTGTTTGATTTGAATGTCAAAAAAGAATGACGATTCCGTGCTTCGGAAGGCACGTTAGGCCGTTAGTCCCGACTATGTTCCAAGTAGGTCTGGTTTGGTAGATGGCAATCGCTCCATTGTAATAACGAGGCTTGTCAAATCTAGGATCATAGTCGAAGACTCGAAGCGTTGCCTGAGCTCCATACTGGATGCAATCGGGAATACGTTGGAATGATGATGATGATGATGGTTGGTGATGATTCCGTCAGCCTTCACATCATGCCGGTTTTTTTATTTTATTTTTAAATAAAAATGTTCAAATATATATTACGTAGTTGAATTTTTAATATGAGCGGAATAACAAAGTGATTGTCGTGTTTGCAACATCGAAACTTGATACCTACATCATTAATTCTCTTATCACGTTATATTAAATACACGAAATTCTATTTATAGACACTTGCCTCTCTTCTGAGGCCACTTTTAGTACTACAAAACTGTTGTATATTTTTATTTATAAATAACATATTATTAGATACAAATATATAGTTTAAACATTATAAAAATCTTTTTAATAGTTGATTAATTTCTTAAGTATTACTAAACAGTACCTCACTACGAATGTTCACACTTTCACTCTACTTCAAACGCGATTTATATGTCGCAGTAGGCATCGTGGTAGGAATATATTATGGTCTTCTTCTCAAAAGGCCATTGATGTCGAATTGCTGGTAGGAAAAAATATTGACGAGCAAAAGTTGTTTTTCTAAATCTATTTGCAGAATATTTCTTTACATTTCATTTCATTGGACGATGCGTTTCCTATTTGGATTCTTGTTTCTGGTGCCGACGTAACGGCGGCCATATCAGCTTCCTTACCCATCCATCTTCTCAATTTCTTGCTACAGTGGTTTCTCATGCCATAGCATACGACGATGGCTGCTACAACGATAACTATTATTGCAATAACCAGATAATGGGTCTTAAGTTCCATCTTGCTTGCGATTTCATTCACTTCGGCTGCGACTATTTCATCTTTGTTCTGAGAATCGCCCATAGTTTAAGGATTTTTATACAACACGTCGGGGCACTAATGGATCACTGTTACGTCTTTTGTCAGCGTCACGACAATCTCAAGTTAAGAATTATTTGATTATAACTGTTAGTCATTTATGTTACGCAAAATGTGAAAACGTACAATCAGAAACACGGCCGCTGAAGCACTGATTTTATCAATACGGATAATGAGTGAAAACCCGATCCCGCTACGTCACTACACATACAATATACATAAAAGCACCCAGATCTGTACAATCAGACATGTTGATGCACACAAATATTTTTACTTATTATATTAATTGCACGCGGCACCATGACCGTGACATTTTGTTTATTTCTTTTCGGTGGAGAATGCGTTTATGCACCATAACCGCAGGCTAACTAGACCTCAACGTCCGCATTGCACATGTCGCCCGAGCCAAGTCTGAGGGTCAAGGACGTACCCAGGGGGGGGGTCCAAGGGGTCCGGACCCCTCCCGAAAATAGATGCAACCCATAAAATAAATCCCTCAGTAGTAAGTACAGTGCCAAATATGACTCTCAGTTTTGATCTGCGGGGCGGGCGGGTGGTGGCGGGGCACCTCAACGGTCATTGGAGCAAGTATTAATAACTTCCGCCTCGTGGACCTTTTTTTTTTTTTTTTTTTTTTTTTTTTTTTTTTTTTTTTTTTTTTTTTTTTTTTTTTTTTTTTTTTTTTTTTTTTTTTTGGACCCCCCCCGACAAAAAATTCTGGGTACGTGCTTGCTGAGGGTCACCTAGTTTCTGACTTGAGGCCTCTCAAGTCGGGGTACCCGGGGATGGGCTGGTCAATAGCCATAAGGCTGGCACCGGCTCGTCCCAATCAGGTGTGAAGGTGAAACCGGTAGAGTGTATGTGTGTGTGTGTGTGTATGTGTATGTGATAGTATGTGTGTGTGTGTGTGTGTGTGTGTGTGTGTTTGCCTGTTTTTTGGGGTCGCTAAGATTTTAGCCCACTGCGCCAATGACCTTCAAGCGATATAACAGAAACTTCAATCAAGACGAGAATAATCCAAAAATTAGCATACCCCCCACATAAACTAAGGGTTTCATTAACCGCCCCCTAGCGATGAGCGTGGCCCTCCGAGTCAGAGCATAAAGCATGCCAGCGTGATATTAAAACACTTAAAGTACCACATTATATGGTAATGTCGAGTCGTAAATGAAAACAAACAATGTTGGAGCTAGGAGCTGCGAAAAGCCAAGGAGAAGAATGACGCTAAAGTGCTTCTTTTCTATTATGTTCTATCCAAATAGGTTCAAATTCACCACAGACGATAATTTTGTGGTAACTTAACTGTCAACTATTGTAGATGATGACACAATTGAAATAAAAGATGACATCTTTCTAACCTGAAAGATGAATTTAACACCAACTTATCTGTCAATGTTGACTGGCCTTTAATTATTTAACCTTCAGGAGATTTTATTGACTTTTTCTTACGAATCGGACATTCACTTATTCCTCCCTATCCCGTATTAGGATATTAATATTAGTTGAATTACAGCACTACTGCGACTAAAATGACAACAAGTTCGATCAGTGGTTAATTTAATATCTTTGGATGAATCCCTGGACAACATTCACACAGCGTAATGTAGCACTAGACCCAAACTAATCATGGTTTGTGCTATGGGTGCCTAATACTGACATTCCATCTTCACCACCTAGATGGATGACGGTCTTCCAGTGTGCGTTTTTCCCAAAATTTTACCTCGAACTACAGTTTTGTGGAACAATCTCACTGCAGCAGTATTTCCTGAAGACCTTCAAGAAACGAACGTATTCTCTCTTAGAAGGTCGGCAACACATCAGCGATCCCTCTGGTGTTGCAGATGTCCATGGGCGGCGGCGTTTGCTTACCATCAGGCAACCCGCTGGCTTAAAAAAGTAACAAAAGAATATTCTCACTTAAAATTAGTGATTTGTTCGTAAATAAATTCATAATATTAAACTTAAAAACCCTAAGACCAACACACACAAACACGTTCTTGTTCATGCACACAAAATGCTTGAACTATGCGCGGATCAAACCACGACCAAAAAATTACCTAATAGCCGACTTTTCCGTCAACAAATTATCATGTTTGTCAACTAGATTTATCAGAAGGCTAACTATTTACAAATAGTAAAGAAAAAAACATTTTTTTTAAAGTAATGTTAGACGTTTCGTAGCTCCACAGCCACCTAACAATTGAGCAACAAAGTTCCTCTAGTACCATTGTTAAGTAGCGCGCACATAAAGCCAACTTACTAAATATTAAATTAGTAATTAAAAAACAACTAACTCGTTAACCCACTTTGCGCTTACGCTTGTTTAATCGTCACTGTCATTATTTTCATCTCTCACCTCTTGGTGAATTGGGATTTAGAGCAATTCATCGTTTTTTGTTATACTACTGATTTTGATTGCAACTTGTCTGGGCGGATTTTTTTTTTCAATCCTATTGGTTAATATATTTCCGTTTATCCGCTTTGCTGCCTTGCTCCGCTCTGGTGGACAGGCAACCTAATGTTTTCAAAGAAGTGTTTATTATAGCCAGAAGTTTGAGTACCACCCGTTTAGTGGAGCAGATGGCACAAGGCATTCCACTTTGCCCCAACACAGTGGGGCAAAGTGGAAAGATTCAGATAATAAATGTTCTTGTTTATTGATCTATCAAATATCCGAGGTACTGTACAGATAATTTAACAGGATTCATTGTTATACTCAATGCGAATCTTTACAATATTAAAAAAAATACTGTTAACAGACTGTATGACAAAAAAGTTTTTCTTTATAATCCAGTCTACACAGATGCTAATCTCTTTCAACACGAAAAACTCTTTCATCAGACCATTAGCCAATGTGAATTTCTAACGTGTCAGAAGCGTTTTTTGTCCAACAGAAAGCCTCTACGCGTGTACATATTACTTCCACAACATTACCTTGAGGACCAACCCTTGGCTGTTTACATTGAGCAAACTATGCATATCAAGGTGCCTTTGCAAACATCAAATGTTGGTCCGGTATGGAAAATATTTGGACACATATCCCGCAAGGTATAGCGTGAAAAGATTTTGAGACGGGCGGTTTGAAGGGCTACAGTGTAAAGAGGTTTGGGTAACAATGTATTTTGAATATTGAATATAGTTTACATAATATACGAGTAGGTTAAACTAGTAAGGCTTTAGAAAATAAATAAAGAATTTACAATATCACAAACATTGATTTGACATCCATAGTAAGTCTAGTTAAAGCCTAAGCACTTGTTTTATGGGCATCAGAATCATTGAAGGTATCACAGATACAAACTAAAATAGTCTGAGTGTTAATTTGAAAAACAACAATGGATGTATATAAATATTTTTAGCATAGAGTAAGCACTACAAAGTTTGGGGCTAGATGGGGCTATATGAATAATTTCTACGATTATTTTGGTACAATATTTTAGTCCGTCTCGGAACAGTTTACGGTTACGGCTTTCAGTAGTGGTAGAGCCATGCTGTTTTACAGTTCGAATGGGCCGGCTCGTCCGGGAAAGTACCACCCTCTCACATAACACCCGCGTGAAATAATAGTGACTACTATTGTGTTTCGTCTGGTTTGTAATAGTGCCGGAGGCCTACACACGCATCAGCGATCCCTCTGGTGTTGCAGATGTCCATGGGCGGCGGTGATTGCTTACCATCAGGCGACGCGCTGGCTCGTTTGCCGCCTATGACAAAAAAAATACATCCCGGACTACGTGAAAGTGTTACTTACTAGACAACACTTAAAGCTAATATGTAGATGATACATACATGTGTTTGGGTTTTTAAGCCAGTCATGATTTACTTGTAATTCCATATATCAATATTAGTTAAAGACTGTCAAACAAGCTGTACAGTCAGCTATTAACGGCTGGAGGCGAAATAGTTTCAAGTTTGAAGGTTTAATTGAGCTCTGGCTGAGAAGTAACTAGTTCCGATATTTGGAACTAATGATGACTCGGATTTCCGAGCAAGTGTCGAATCCAATAGTTGATGATGGAAATGAAATGCGTGATGATGGAATGAAATATTTGTAGTGGTAAAGCCATGCTGTTTTACAGTACGAATGGCGAATGGTCCGGGGAAGTGCCATCTCTCACATAACACCAGCGTGAAATAAAAGTGACTACTATTATGTTTCGTCTGGTTTGTAAGAGTGCCGGAGGCCCACGCCCCACACCTCCCATAGGCCGACAACGCATCAGCGATCCCTCTGGTGTTGCAGATGTATGTACATGGGCAGTGGTGATTGCTTACCATCAGGCGACCCGCTGGTGAAATCTGCCGCTATAATAGCTCTGGCTGTGTTCCGGCAGTATTAATGTGGGAGCCAGTACACTTGAAATCAAAGTAAGATTACCCAAGACATTTTTGATAATAATTTATCCATAAACTGCAGAGAAAAAGTAATTAGTGGAAAGCTATGGAATTAAATAATTTAATAGACGTTCCATCACTAAGTTTGGCGACGACGCGACGTCGCCTGTGAAATTGTTAGCGGAATATTAAGGAAAACGAGAACTTTCCCACCATAATTTGAAACAAAGTCTGTCTAAAATGTAATGTAATTATTAATAAACATCTCGATTGTCTACTAGCAGCTAGCTTATGGACCAGATGATCTCTGGGTCCTGGGTTCAATCCCCTGATCAGGCACGTGGTGCCGGTTTATTTAAAATACTTAGGTTTGTGACCACAAATCCCCATTTGGTAAGCCTATCATTGTAACTAAAAGCCTCCAAGATCTGAGAGTAAATGTGAGTGAGTGCAATAAGCGATGCTTCCGTATATAGTATTCCACAATAGAATAGGCATCAGGTGTACGATCTGCTCGTCTTGTTACACATTGCAATAAAAAAAGCCGCTTACCATTATTTGGGATTCGTGCCCGTATGTCAACTAAAACTACATAAAAAAACTAAGGATGTTCCTTGACTTTTAAAGCGTTTTGTGACAAATTGTACACTTGTTAGAAAAACAAGACGTGTACACAAACTCTTCATGTTATCCAATGTTTATTTACGGGCAACTAAACAACACAAACTGGGTCACGGGAATGTTTCAAACTAAACCACGTTGGGTCTTGATGAAAAACCGTTATTGTTTACACAAAAGGGTACTTCACGATAAACAGTTTTGTTTGAGAATTATCGGTTATTTATAGAAACAAATCGAATTGAGAAGAAAACAATTGGAAACGTTTCGACAGATGGATTGTGTTCAGTTTATTTCTAACGATAAAATTTGCCAAAACTAAATAGTTCGAATTTATGAATCACAATATAATGTGGTTATAAAGAGGAAAGATTTGATTGATTGTTTGTTTGTATTGAATAGGCTCCGAAACTACTGAACCGATTTCAATAAAATTCTTTCACTGTTGGAAAGCTACACTATTCCCGGATGACTTAGGGTTCTTCACACTGATACCGGAAATGTTGGGGGAAGGGGGGATACCTATTTGAAAAAAGAATTTATGCGCGGGTGAAACCGCGGGCGGAAGGCTAGTGATTTATATAGTCACTAGCGGCCGCCCGCGGTTTCACCCGCGTGGTTCCCGTTCCCGTGGGAATTGATCAAAATCCTTTCTTAGCGGATGCCTACGTCATAACATTTACCTGCATGCCAAATTTCAGCCCGATCCGTCCAGTGGTTTGGGCTGTGCGTTGATAGATATCTATGTCAGTCAGTCAGTCGGTCGGTCACCTTTGAGTTTTATTAATTATGTGTTAATAAAAATATTATTTTATGAATGCGATGCCTCTCTCTGTTGTTTCAATTATAATAAATAATAATATCTGTTGGCGTGGAGTGTGACATGACATGTATTCGTTCACAAAACAAAAAGCGAAGTATAATTATTATTTTCATCATCGTTGAAACACATATTCATCCCAATATCTTAAGTAGTCGAGACCAAAATACAAACCAGAGGTTTACCTGGTAACTCAGTAAATAAAAAAATAATACCACAAAATCCATTTTAATCCCATCTCACAAATACTCGAGCGTGGATTCTCAGATTCCGCCATTCGAATTTTTAAACGCACCGCACGTAAACCGGCTAAAATAAATTCACAATAATACATTATACGTGGTAGAAATTTGTTTATTCGCATTGATTACTTACATTCGACGCCATTTGAATCGCAAATAAGCCTGAACGTGAAGCTGTTGGCTTTAGCAGATTTTCGTATTAAATACGCCGGGATAAACCGTCGCGAGATTCTTATACCAACGGCTTTAGGGTTCTGCAGCTAAATTAAATATCCGTAGAATTTATTCACTTAGCGAAATCTAGTCCCAAACTAAACATAGTTTTTACTATGGGTTAAAACTAAGAGATAAAAGTTACTAATACACTATTCTTTGTCGATATTATTATAGAAACACTAGAACCGACATAATTTGACGAGCCATTTGGTGTAATGGTTGAAGTCGCCTATTACACCAGAGGCCGCGGGTTCGATCCCTGCAAGGTACAAACATTGCTCTCTGGGTGTTTCTATGTATAATATGTATGTATTTACAAAAAAAAAGTATTTAAGTAATGTTTATCCGTTTTCTGGCACCCATAGCACAAGCTAATGCTTAGTTAGGGGCTAAAAGGTTTAAAAAAAAGAAAAAATAAAATAAGAAAAATAAAATTTTCATGCAAAAAAATATTGGTAACATGCGGGGATTGAATCCTCGACCTATGGTGTAATGCTCGACTTTTGAATCATTACTTTCACCAAATCGGTCGTCAAGTCCATCTTTTTTCCAAGCGTGGTTGGTGGTAGGACTTTTTAGAGTCCGACTGGCGCCACACTGACTGGCTGGTGGTAGCCATACCACCCCCACAGGTGGAATCTGCCGCCATAACAACTGTGGCTGTGTTCCGGCAATATTAATGTGGGAGACAGTACACTCGAAACTAAAGGCTCGAAGATCAGATGAGCCTACAGTCTGGCAGCACATTGAGCGGCGCTTCCTGATGAAGTGTCCCTTAAAGGAATAGGCCGCAGTGACCGCTTACCATCAGGTGAGCTGCGTGTCTCTCTGCCGTCTGATGTGGTATAAAAAAAAAGCGTTTTATCTTTATCTAGTCAGGTTCACCATGATTTAGGATTTGTCAAGTCCAGTTATTAGTAAGTGACTGTCACCTGATCTCCGTTTTTTAAATAAGATTTAAAAAACGAAGATCTAGAGAATTAGAAAAAAAATATAATTCACGAACCGTGAATATGTAATAATAACACTGTAGGAAATAAAATTTCTGCTATAAAGAACGGAACCCTCAACGCATAATTTCGATAAGGCTTGACCGGTTTTTATTTATTTCTCGTTCATTTTATATCGGAGATTCTGAGCCTGTGAGGCGATGTTTTTAATAATATTTTGCAGGAGAAATCGGATTGTATTTGTGACTAGCGAAGTGCTCACGAGTTTATTTACATTTTTTTAAGTGGAAAAGAAATCCTTCAATATAAACTCCTTCGTTTGCCTTATTTTCTGGTAGGGTTACTTACTATTATCAGCCTATTTAAGTCCATCTGCATGGCGTCTATCATTAAAATCAAGTCATCTTTACAATGACGGGTACTAACTTAATCACGCTTACCAAATTCTCATCGCTCTCATATCAACAGCAAAAACTTTTGTTCTTTGATTGTTTAAATATACTTGACACAACCTTTTTAAAGTCTCTACGCGGAGCAACATGTAATGTAACTAAACACTAACCCAAAATTTCAAGGCACGGACCCAAGAGTCTGTGGCAAAAACTGTTTTATACAAAAAAAAAACCTTTTTAAAAAGCAATAAAAATCTTGTGGGAAGACGAGAGACTTATCAAGAAAAATGGCTATACTTTGACTCTCAACACAAAAAGACGTAAGCACCATCTAAAATCTTCACACAGATTATCTCCTGCCAGCAGACTGTGAACTGGCATTTTTCAGTTTAAGTTCTTCAACTAAAGTAACGTATACGACACCGGATAGATGACTCGCTCCATCAAAGTTCGAATGTCGGTAACGATGCCCAACTTTGATGGGAGCAGATATTAAACTTGCTCCGGTATCGATTAACACTCATGTACGTGGTGCTTCAAGTCTGTTGAAACTTACCTGTTAATATAGGTACAATCTATAATACAAAAATTAAAGCGGCTTTTAGCGTTTTTAATGTCTGAATGGGTGATCTAAAAAACAATAATTATGTAAAACGCTGAGATGATGATGAGTGAAAGAAAAAAAAATTAAGAACTTTGCGGGGTGAAGAGCAGTGAAAGCTCTTTGCCTTTTTTAAAAATAAATAAGACTTATTTTGTAGGAAGAAAAGTTGTATTGTAAAGAACTACAGAATACACAGTTTAGTTCCGTCTCTGTGAAGAATTATCGTTACCTCCAGCAACCGTGTTATGTAAAACGTCTTGAATAGGCAAAACACGGAATATTATGTTTTACTGGAAGTGCTATTTGCAGATTTTACACACTATAAAACCTATTTTTGCTGACAACTTTATACTTTAGCATGAGAAAAGCCTCTGGTGTTACAAGCGTTCGTAGACCGCGGTAACCGCTTAAGGCTCTTTCAAGTTAGACGTTTTGTGTCGGACGGCTGCTGCGGTACGGTAGCCGCGCGGTTGTCGCACGCACCGCGACCGGACGGTCGTTAGTTTTCATACAAAACACGCGGTGCGGCAACAGCTCGGCGGCCATACCGCGAACACTCGACAGCAAGACGTAAACCGTACTGTTGCCGCACCGCGTGTTTTGTACGAAAACTAACGACCGTCCGTACGCGGTGCAGGAAACGCGCGGCTACCGTACCGCAGCCGTCCTCCAAAAAACGTCTAATTTGAAAGAGCCCTTACTATCAGGAGGATCGTAGACTCGAACGACACCCTAGTACTGTAGTAAAAAAACATCATCTACCTCTCCGAGAAGTGGTGAAAATAGGTAAGGTGTCATGCTCATTAAATTTTCCTGGGGTGTAGGTGCAAAGGGGCGGATCATTAATTTCGACGCCATTCGACACTGGTCTTATTTTTTTTTTAGTATAATTACTTTTATTGCATTAGTAGATAATATAAATGATCAAAAATAAACGTGATAAAGGAATTGATTATATTAACCACAAACACAATGGACAGTACAGATAAAAAAAGTTTTACCCTTGAAACTTTAGTGTCACATCCAGCC
This sequence comes from Mecyna flavalis, assembly GCA_949319885.1. Classification (NCBI taxonomy): domain Eukaryota; kingdom Metazoa; phylum Arthropoda; class Insecta; order Lepidoptera; family Crambidae; genus Mecyna; species Mecyna flavalis. The sequence continues at coordinate 4,636,077 of OX439413.1, forward strand.
AGTTACATCCACGTTAGCGTACTGCGTTCCTTCTGCTTCCTTTCAAATTGAATTTGCAATATTTTCCGTGTCGACCTCAAGTCGTCAGCTTTAAAAATGGAAATAAAGTTCTCTACCCGGGAATTCTCTGGGGTCCCTGGGGGCGACCACTGCTCTAATACCTAAATCCAGCTTGACAATTGCTTTTGCACTGTATGGTTCTGTACGCGATTGATGGTTTAGATAATAAATGTTTGTCTTGTGATTTGGATTATATGAACATAGTATAGGGTTGCCATCTCTAAAATTTGGAAAACAGGACAAGATGCGTGAAAACCCCGGATTTTATAGAGTCCGAAAGCCGGACATGTCAACAAGTTTTTTTTAACATATTCAATGTGTCCAACTTGGACCTAAATTTCCCCCGAAAAGCGTTTGTGAACCCAACAAAATAAAACTGCAGTTCAGGGTTTTTCGATAGCGTTGATTGTAATGTCAATAATTTTCACATACATGAAAAATAACAAAAGATAAACGATATTTAAAATTGGAAGTGCGCGCCCCGCGCGCCGTCGCGCCACGACATAGCAAAGAGTTTGTTACATATAGGTTTTAATACCGTTACCACATACAATAAATGTTTGAGTCTACAACTTATATTATTTTATAATAATTATCTTTTACAAAATCAGACATACCGCCCACCATGGACAGCATGTCCATAATTATTGGATTAGCCACGACATTTCACATTGAGTAGTACACATTTAAACTACAATTTCCCAACAAAAACTTACAATTAATTACTTACTATGAGATTCTATTACTTTAACTATAATACCTAACATAAGTAAAACATGTTTATTTAAATGAAATTAAAACAATAAACTAAAAGCTAACACACAGCACAATAACAAAACAATAAAATATAAAAACACAACAATTCAAATAAAACAATGACAGTGGGTAAGTATATACAAAACTACAATGACAGTAAGTAAGTATGTACAAAAATATAATTAGCTAGCTACAGGTAAAATGCACAATTTGGACACGGGTCTTTTAATTATAGAGCCCTTACATTTTAAAGAGACTACACGAGTAACTTTGTCCGCACCTGGGTGTTTCTCGACGATCAAACCATAAAGCCATCGTGCAGGGGGAAGATCATCCTCTTTTACCAATACAACATCCCCTACTCTCGGTTCAGGTATTTGAGAGGACCACTTGTGCCGCTGCAAAAACTGTGTTAAATATTCCTGAGACCATTTGCGCCAGAACTCTTGCAACAACCGTTGCGTGTACTGCCATCGTTACAGACTGCTAATGTTAGAGGACTCATAACAGGCGTCTGGGGGAAGGACAAGAGGAGCACCTACAAGAAAATGCCCTGGTGTGAGAGGGAAAGGATCATCGGCAGTGTCACTCATCTTTGAGAGTGGTCTAGAATTAAGACTGGGTGATAATTGATATCGGTGAAGTCTGCCGCCCACCCTGAGGATCCCGTCTTCATCAAGAAAGGGATAGAGACTACGAATAGTGCTTTTCTTACTGACGTCTTTGTTGTTCAAGCAGCATTGCATCTCCGCCTTAAAATGCTCCGTTTGGGTTTGTTTAACCAGTGTAAAAGTAGTTTGTTGCAACTCTTTACTTGTGAGCCATTTAGGAAAACGTACAAGAGTCTTGTCCTTCACCTTGACTGACATTGCTTTTATAAATCTTCTGCAATTTCGTAAACTCTAATGAGTCTACGAAAAGAAGAAAACTTAGTAAAGCTGTATGCATCTTCTTTAGTAGACACTGTGCAGACTGCATTTCTTGACTCTCGTTCCTCTAATTTGGTATCTTGGATGCCCTCTAGTGGACTGTATTTAATTTTCTCTTCTGACAACCAAGATGGACCATTAATCCACAACTTAATATTTTAGGTTTAGTTGGCTGAACACCAATTGATGCACAAACAGCATTGTTCTCGAGTGAACGAACATGAGAACACTGTTTCCTATCACATGAGGTGAGAATTTTCTTGTCAACAACAACATGTTGTGTCTCTAATTCCCTATCGACTTCTGTTTTAGTGTGCATACTACACACAGTGTTACTAAGACACATCTGGGAGCTGTCGACAGGTTCTGACATAACCAGGCCAGATAGGATCCATCCAAGCCTGGTGTTCTGAGCAACAGGTGAGCCTGGAGGACCCTTGAGAAAACCACCTAACAAAATCTGGCTAAACAAATCAGCTCCTAGTAACACGTCGATCTTATTCGGAGTATGGAAATCGGGATCAGCCAATTTTAAATTCAATACATTTTTACAGGTCTGAAGGTTAACTTTCCGCGATGGGATGACAGTCGTCAATTTACTTAGCACGTGTGCTCTAACCATAACAACAAAAGAAGGATCATACGTTGAGCGAAGCCTGAAACACACCGTTGACCTAGATACTACAGGATCAATGCGATCGCCAACTCCCGATATAGTAGTTCTGTTGGGCACACGTTCTAAACCTAACGCTTGTGCTGCAGACTCGGAAATGAATGAAGCCTGGGAACCCTGATCCACTAAACATCTAAGTGTGGACTCATTGCCTAGCTCGGACTCTGCTTTAACAATAGCTGTTGGCAAAAGCACTTCACTTACGTTGCGCGAATGGAAAGCTACAACATCATCAATTGCGCTGGGAGAAGATAAAGTACTTGCGGTGACGACTACACTCTTACCAACTGTGGGACTATCAACATTGTTTTCAGTTGGCTTGGGTGCACTAAAATGTAAAAGAGAATGATGCTTCTTACCACACACACGGCACCTATAAAATTGACGGCAGTTGAATACTGAATGTCCGGGACACAAACAATTATAACATAAGCTATTGGTTTGGGCAAAGTTACGCCGCGCTTCTACAGTCTCTTTAGCAAAGGTCTTACAGTTACATAATCTATGGTTGTCTGTGCAAAAAGGGCATGAAATAGTGGCAGCATGGTGAGCAGTTACGTTATTACGGGCTTGAGTAGGCTTTGAGGTTTTCGGAGACAAAAACTCTAAGGATCTACTAAATCTTTTGTTTAATAATTCCCACGACTCGTCATAGTTAGCGTCTGTCACTGGGACATGCCGCAACAGCTGCTCTGCCTCACCTGCTAAATGCGCCTTAAGATAGTGCAGTTTTTGTACCCTCTCTAAGTTATCATTTTTGTGAACTAGCGACTCGAACAAATCCTTAAATGTAGGCCATTTAGTGTAATTTCCACTAAAGGTAGGTATAATAATTTTTGGCAACTTTACCTGTGGAGCTGTAGCTGTAAAAGTAGGCTTCGAGTCTGGGGCCGTACTACTACTACCAGTGGATGAACCCGAGAACCTTCCTAAACACTCCTTCAATTCTGTCTTAAAGTCACAATATAACTCTTGAGTGCTTTCAAATACAGAATTTGTGTAGTAGTCCGACCCTTTATACTCGGCTTCGTCCACATCGGTGACAATGGTTTTATGTGTATCAATAAAAGCCTTCCACTGATCCTCTAATGTTTCCATGCGCGTCTCGACATATGCACGCGTAATTCTGTCTTTGGGGGACTTTTTAAAATTAATTCTGCTTCTGTTGATAGCTGAAATTGCGTCTTTTTGTAACTTATCCCAAGTTTCCATGTTTGATTCGTGAGATTCGATAGATTTAAATGACATGGAAACAATAGAAGTCTTAAATTATTAATATAAAAGACAACAGACTCGATTTATACAAACAGCAATAAAATAATTGACCTTAACTATGAACTACTATTATATACAATTTTGGTATTTACACAAAAATATAGAAAATGAGCCTCTTATAAACTAAACAATATACATAATATACACAACACGCCGCAACCGCCAAGTTCGTCGAAATAACTTGCACTGTTACGTACTACGAGTAGGTATGTAAGTGTATGGGAATTATCACTTTCAAAACGGGTATAGATTTCACCACTAATCACTTTGCGAATAGCTCTAAACCACGATCACTTTTCTTGAATATATGTACAAAGTTTTTACTCACAGCCGTGTCGTCTTTTGAACAAACCTCCGCTAATAGCGCGGCCTGGTGGGGTCGACCTCAAAAGCTGCTTGTAACGCCTCCGTTCCAGGGGGGCGCAGACTCCAAGCGTAGCCAATGTAAGCTCCAACAGTCAATAATGTAGGCTACAGCACAGCAGGCCTTCGTCTCGGCAGCTCCTTCACGTACTCGATAAATATGATACAAGCGACAGTCCGCCGCTTTGTATTGAAACGGCTGATTTTATGACTAACTTTTAAATAAAACTTATATCCGGCAATCGACAGGACCACAAATGTCCAACTTGGACCTAAATTTCCCCCGAAAAGCGTTTGTGAACCCAACAAAATAAAACTGCAGTTCAGGGTTTTTCGATAGCGTTGATTGTAATGTCAATAATTTTCACATACATGAAAAATAACAAAAGATAAACGATATTTAAAATTGGAAGTGCGCGCCCCGCGCGCCGTCGCGCCACGACATAGCAAAGAGTTTGTTACATATAGGTTTTAATACCGTTACCACATACAATAAATGTTTGAGTCTACAACTTATATTATTTTATAATAATTATCTTTTACAAAATCAGACACAATGTAATAAAAAACAGATGAAAATGTCATAAATCACCTTTTTTTTTAAACTCGGTCTACAAAATGAAACCTTCCCCGGACGCTCCCCGGATGCCCTCTAAACTAGGACAAATCCGGGGAAACCCGGACGGATGGCAACCCTAACATAGTAAAATGGATTGATTTTTAAAATCAAGGCATCGTTTCAATTGCAATAGGTGTTGCTTTAATCTTGTGTCACTTTTGGCTAAAATTTTAATTAGGACTAATTGAATACCGGAAATAAAAAAGGGTGTAAGTGCCAAAAACAAAATGTGGAGTTTTTCTTATTTTAAGTTATTGGCGATGGCACATAGAATACATTTCTGAGATAAAATAAGTGTCGAATTTTTTTGGCACTTACACCCTTTTTTATTTCCGGTATTCAATTTTTTTATGCCAGAGGCGGATAACGTGCCAGCGGGTCGCCTGATGGTAAGCAATCACCGCCGCCCATGGACATCTGCAACACCAGAGGGATCGCTGATGCGTTGCCGGCCTTAAACTACTATTTATACAGGAAAAGCAATTGAAATGAATTAATAATAATTTTTATCAGACTGTAATTTGTCGACCCGTGTAGGTATATTTTTACCCAACCGAAATCATCTATCAAATTGGTCAATCTACCATCCATCTATCTAACAATGTCTTATACCAATTTCTATTAATCAAAACATTCTTTCATCAATTTTTACATCATGGATCCACACCTAGCTCTACGAAAACCTATACGAAAACGATACAATCCATCCATCTATCCAACTGTCCGTCCAGCCATCCAAACATCTGTCTCCACATCCAACTTTTAAACCTATTCGAAACATTCCAAACTAATTTCCCCGCATTCCACATTTCCACTCCCTTCACATTAGCGCCCAATAAAACTAGAATCAAATAAACAGCGAGCAAAAATCTAATTAGTCGGTTTTAACGCGCTCTGGCGAAGTTGTAATTGGCGGATGTGTTCGCAACTCGTTAATGCGTCGGCGAGCGGCTCCAGTGACGGTCACCTGGTCGGGGCAACTTTATCCTTATTTAAAAATGTTGCTACTTTTTATCTATACTAATATTATCTATACTAATCTACCTATATTAAATATTATAAAGAGGAAAGATTTGATTGTGTTGGATTTATAGATTTAAATACAAAAATTGATACAATCATTTAATACATATCGAAACTTTTTACTTTGTCTATGGTTAGCTGTCAGGTTTCATGGCTTCTCTGTGTCGAATAATTGAAATATAAAGTATTACATTGCTGAATCCTGAAGACCAAATAATCGTTTGATTTCTTCCCATAACCCAATTTCCAATAGATTGTTTGTTTGTATTGAATATGCTCCGAAACTACTAAACCGACTTGGAAAATTCTTTCACTGTTAGAAAGTTACACTATCCCCGAGTGTCATAGGGTAGGGTTTTGATCCCGGAAATGTGGGGGGAAGGGGGAGATAGTTGACAAAAGAAATTACGCGCGGGTGAAACCGCGGAGGCGGCTGCTATTTATATTAAATCGAATAACATAATATTTTATTGTGTCAAATGTTAAAAATATGTGGGTAAACCACTTTTTTTGTAGTGTGTAAATGCTTCACGCTTATCAACTGTCTGAAAATAAGATTCGGTAACTCTAAGTAAACAAAGTATTTGGTCTAACGTCACAAGAAGACTGAAAAGGCTAAGGCTTTAGAGGTAGAAAAATTCCATTCAAGTACGGTACCTATTTATTTACCTATTTATCACCCCTTAGCTCATTTTGAGGTTCAATGAATCCGTATTAGTTTTGCACTTGACAACGGAATAACACCACTTATTACAGTGATATTTACCGCAGGTTCCCTCGGGAGCTCCTTGCCGTCTAATTTGTGCAGCTGATTGCGATCTTGTGGGATCCAATATACTAAATTAGTTTCGATCGCATTTATTAACGACGGTGGTATGGATTAAGGTTTAAGTTTATTCTGTTTCTCTTTTTGTCCGCAATTAAAATTAATGTCCAATTTCACAAAAAATTTAGCTATGAGTTATTGCATTTTATATAATACTAGCGCTCGCGGCGTCAACCACGCGTAATTTCTTTTTTTCAAAAATCCCCCCCCCCCTTTCCGCTATATTTCCTGGATCAAAATTACCCTATGTTCAACGGGGATAGTGAAGCTTTTCCAAAAGTGAAAGAATTATTCTAATCGGTTCAGTACCTAGTTTCGGAGCCTATTCAATACAAACAATCAAATCGTTCCTCTTTATAATAAATTAGTATATATAATTTTGTAGTGAAGACATAAATATTGCAGACAGACTCTGACCAGAGAGTACTACTGCAGACCGAAGAGTAGTACATTTAGGGGCGGTCAATGGCCACAAGACGAGCACCTACTTGTTCCCCTTCTGGTGTGAAGGGGAAACCGAGGAGTTAAGTAGGTAGTGGGACACTTTAGATTAGATTAGGCGTTACATAACAGACACATTTTCGTGATATTACTATGGATTGTGCCTACTTAAATATCTGCCATAATAGGTTACATTTGCAGCACTGTATCAATAAGCGGTCCGAGACGCACATTGTTCTTGTTGTTTCAAACAACATGCTCTGCTTCGTTTTAATTATTGTAATGGTAAAATAATATTGTATGTATATCTTGTTTCAATGCGGACAATCATGTCATATATACTGCGTGACATTTTAGTCATTGTTTTCCCGCAGTAAAATGATTCTATCTAAGTAGTACAATAGATTAATGAAGTTTTTTCTATAGTCAAATCAAAAGTTTTACTATTTTGATAGACGAAACTCGAATTATTGGTACTAGCGTCGTCGCGGACGGTCACTTGCCGGGATCATTGTCCTTTGCGCTTATCGAAAAGATGATAATTCAATATTTCCTAACATTTTATATGCATTTTCCCGTCGAACTATAAAAAAAAATTCATAAAAGTAAAAAAAAAAATCAAAAAAAAAAATTCAAAAAAAAATTACTTGCAAAAATCGATAGTACTACTAAAGGTGAAGCGTTCTGCTGCGGGAAAACAACGACTAAAAAAACACATTGGATATATTTAGGCATTTTCTTTTCATTGTAAGTTAAAAGATACCGCTTTAATTTTATTTCATCCAAAAGTGTGACAACTTTCCATGATAATTATGCGTATTGGGATGGGTGGTTAAAATATAGATACCAATTTTTCGCCTTGTGACAAAAGGTTCAGTTTAGTTTAGTTATTTAAAAAAAATGTATCGTTTCAACCATTTATAGTCATTACGTGACTAAAAAGATAAGCCTAAAACAACAACAAGCACTGCCTTCCAAATTGTAAAGAACACCTTGAATTAATCTTAATAAAACAATTTTTAAAGTGTGGTATTACTCAAACTAATTGCAAAAGTTGCCAGCGAAAATTTCACAAACTAAATTTATTATGACCGTAATTCAACATACTAAATTAAACTTAACATTCCTTGTTTGCAAACTGTCTATTAAGGCTCACGATATCACACTTACTCTCAAGTTAACATTTAAGAGTAGGCTAGACCACTTGTAGCGACAATCCAAGTTTGTTGAAACTCAACTAACAAATTACGAAGAATGGTACAACTTAAATTAAAATCTTAGACAACGAGTTCCCCTGAATTTATGCTTGTTGTGTCCTTTTTAAACCAAGTCTTTGAACCCTTAAAACAATGTCGTGGTCCCGTGGCAGTTACTCACGAGGAAGTTATTTTTTGATGCCTTAAACTCGAATAACGACGAAAGTTGGGAAATTGCGAGTACCGTATCTTTTAGGTGATTTTGCATAAAAAGGGTGCATAAAAATTATACTTTATTATTATTGCCTGCTGTTAAAAGTAACACCTTTTGTTGTAAAGTAAAGTATCAGCCTATTAATACCCCACTGCGGGGCAAAGGCCTTCATCATCGTAATCAAGTCATCGCTAGAATGATAGGTATAAAATATCTAGGTGGGTACCACCGAAGTGCCAGATATTTTCCCGTGAAATAGAAGTGTGTCAAGCACTTCTGTGTTTCGGGGAAAGGGCACTGAAGCTAGTGAAATTACTGGGTATATGAGACCTTATAACTGTCGTCTCGGTGTAGCGGGCACAGGGCGGTGCCAGGCAGTAACTGCTTAGGTACTGTTTGGCACTGAACTGTCTAAGGGCAGACGTGGCGCTTACCATCAGGTGTACGATCTGCATGTCTTGTTACACATTGCAATAAAAAAAAATACTGGCCATGCTTTGATTGGTAATCACAAACCCGAGCTATGTCACACACAACAATTTCGCTCTAGTCAGAATTGAATCTAGGACCCTAATATTGCTGCCAGGTACTATCGAGGACAAGCGCCTGATCACTCTTAAGGCTAAAATCCTGTGCAGTATTTTCACGTTTACAAGCGCCGCACCTAAGAAGTCAAGATGCGCGTGCACGGTATATTTTTCCGAAAGTGATCAGGCACGGGTGGACCCCCGTACTGTACTTAAACCACTAAACCACCAAAGCAGAGGGAGAGGCCTTGGTGGTTGGCTTTGTTTTCTAGATTCGTCGGTCGGATGTTGAAGACGCGTAACTCAGCTTTATTAATTTTAGCGATATTAAGCGATGTCGCGCCGGGTCTGCAATCAGGATTTTTGCGGATCATCAAAAGCCTTCCAAGATTGCTGCCACGCCGATTTTAGGCTAAAGTCGATCATCCAATCCTATATTGGGGATCCTGAAGGGAGTCGAATGCAGGTAGTAGTGTATCTCCAGCCCGCTGAAAAGATCCCATAAAAAGATCGTGAAGAAACAACTAGATACAGTTTTAATGCATCACGTCGCATTTCGCAGGTTTAAATCCAAACCGTATGTTCCGAAGTATCAAATAAACGTAATAAAACAACGGGCAGTGCAATATTGACTTTGTTTCCGACACTATATCCTTTCAATATCCATCTTACAGTTTGCCCTCCCGAGAACAAACTTTAGAGATATTTCATCTTTTCTATCTTTTGCCATTTACGCCTTCGTATATCACGCTTTGTTTCGAGTTCCTTTTAAGATTATCTTTTCGTTCAGTTCTATTTTAACGCCTAGATGGATTAGTAGTTAAAATACCGGACTCAACATAATCAAGGATCTCCATAATGATCGGTCCTGCGCTACCCGCATCCCATCCCGCATACCCGTTTCCCGCGACCTTCACAAAATTGTCGGTCTACCTAGTATGGGGCCTTGCTACGGAACGTCGTCCAGTGCGCGGTTGCCATTGCAGAACTTGGCCGCCCCAACAGCCATCGGTTCTGCCGTACCGGACTATCTGGGTTCAGATCTCTTGCAACGCAGGCGAACGGTACACTTCCAAATGCTACCGACAGATCTGTCGAATTTCTCATGACTTGAAATTAGGTGACAAATTCGAGCTGTGTTCGAGAATGCAGACAAAAATTTGGCCCGACCTGATAACCAAACCCCCGAGATATGGCCTGATACTTAAACCACTAGACCATAATTTAAAATGTACTTTTCTTCCACATGATTAAAGCAAAAACTCTACGAAAACTAATAAGGAGACAGATTCCACCTGTGACAGCAGAACTTTCTAAGTCCTAACGCACTATTGGCTAAATACAACATTATATAGGATACATCCATATTTTCCTTAGGCAAGTTATAAAGGGATTCAAATTTATTCCCGTCAGTATACCGGGATGAATTTAAAGTGGACGAAAGATAAGCTATGCATATTCATTCAAATAAACATTTTGCTAAGCAAGCAAAAATAGTCGGACCGCTCGTATTTTTGCTACGATATATTGAAAGTTTGATATAATAATTACTAAGAAACATATTTTCTAGCAGGCATGATGCCTCAATGGCTTAGTAGTTTAAGTACCGGGCCGAAATCTCGGGACCCTGAGTTCTATTCCCGTGTCGAACTAACTTTGTGTCGGTTTTATCAGACACAGCTCGGGTTTGTGATAACCAATCCGCATTTGGCAAGCGTAGTGATTAAGCCAGAATTTATAACTGAAACTTGGTTTAAAAGTTGTCCAGTCGGACTCTGTGAAAGTCCTACCACCAAGCAGACTCAAAGCGGGAATCAAACTCACGGACTTCTGGTTTTTAAACAGATTAACCACTGTGCACTGTCATCAAAATTATTGTATAGCCATTCAAAATAGGCAAAAGTATCTATCCACCGTGTTATGAGAGTGAGGGAATAGGGAGTGCACCTGTGCTTGCGCACTCACTTGTAATGTGCACTAATATCCTGCCTAATGGAGAATGTTAGCTAGTTTCGATTTTTAACTTTTCTTATAGTCCATATGAAATAAAAAAAGTGTGTATAAAAATTATTTCGATATGTCGCTTAGTTCCCGAGATATTGAATTTTAAACGGCGCGAGTGTTGGCCGGCCGGAGCTCGTTGCGGTGACGTCACTTTACACCCTCTCACGCAGTACGTTGCGCGCTCCGGTACGGTTATTTCGTAGTGAACCGTACCGGAGCGCGCAACGTACTATGACCTGTGACGTCATCGTACTGCAGCGCCAGCATGGCCGACGCGCGGCGAACGGGATTTTTAAATGTCTATAAAATCTAAACTAATTGATATTTTGGCATGGAACAAAAAATAATGTGTTTATATTCACATAGGCTTTACTGTGACAAAGTTACAAGCTGTTTCGCATACCTAGTAACATTCTCCATTGGCTGATCGTTAAAGATTGGCCGCCGTAGCCGAAACTCGGCTAGGAGGACATTATTATTAATGATATTAAAAGGTTTTGTAGTCTATCTGTAGAGACGGGTAGGTGTTGAAAAAAATCCTCTTTTATGACGTCTATTTTCGAACGCTTCGTTTTGGTACATCGAAACGAATGATCAGTTTTGATAATGAACTATTTCAATAATGGATTCTGAACTGCGTTTGGTTATTGGTTTTTTAAGTAGCAGATTGGATATGGTTTAATAATAACAAAGCAAAATATTATATATATATTGAATGATTGGTAGTAGAGCTAGAAAATAATTTCTGATATAACTACCAATTTGCAAGCAACAATTTTTGTGATGACGCGAACATTGTAAAACATTATTTTATCAAGAAGTATATTTTCTCAAAATCGCAACCAGTTTTCGAGCTAATGCTTTCAGTGGTTTAATATTGACGAGCGCGTATCAAAGGAACTCCGGAGTCTATTTCCTAAGAGACATTTCTCATTAGAAATTTATTCGGATTTATAAAGGATTTCAGCGGAAGCAGTATCTGAATGAGGTCGTTTCGTTGCAGTTAGAGGAGTGCAGAATTAACGGGTGCTGTGTTTGCATTTCCTTTTCATTCGGTTGTACAACCTCTTTAGAGTTTATTGATAATTTTACCTAATTAATTTACTAATTAATTAAGATGAGTGTGGATGTATAAAGCTTAAGATGTCAGATAAAACTCAAAGTTATCCGTTTAGGGATACCAGAAAGTATTGCTTAATACGTAACCTCTTCGTTCTACGCTTAAATAATTATAAATCCTACTTATATTATAAATGCGAATGTCTGGATGTTTGGATGTTTGTTACCCAATCACGCCTAAACGGCTGATAGGATTTAGATGAAATTTGGCACACGTATAGTTTATAGCCCGGATTAGGACACAGGTTATAAAATTCCTACGGGAAACGTCTAATTTCCGCGGGATATTTAAAATACGCGCGGGTGAAACCGCGGGCGGAAAGCTAGTAATAAATAAATCTTTATTCAAATAGGCAGATAAAGCTATAAATTAATTATATATTAAAGGATACAACAAAATATCGTACATAACCTCTTCGTTTTTTAAGTGTGATAGTTCCCACATTGTTATTTCGGACCACAGCTAGACCTATTTGCGATTACAAGTTTCCCCTATGAAGTAGCCAGCTAATAACACATTGAAACATGTAATGAAAAATGAAATGAAAAGTAATCCGGCTCAAAACTTATACAGGACAAAAATGTATATGATACGACGAAAACTTACTTCTTTATCAACATTGTTCTTGTGCATTAGCAATTCACAAAAACTATCCTATTACAAGTAAAAATAGCCTCAGATGTAACCTAACACTGCAGCTTGCAACTTACAATAATTAAAAATGCCTCAACTTAACCCTGTGAGCGCCGAGTTAAAAATCCCGGCATTATCGCTTGGTCCGGCGGCAGCTTATTAGCGGGCGCGGTGTCTCGGCGTGGAGTGGCTCTTCTTGAACAAACACCACTCGAGAGGGCAGCGCTCGATGAGCAACGTGATGCAGACCAAGTCACTAGAAATAGACTTACCTACTTTTTTTGTGACCATTCTGACCATATTAAGTGACATTAATTTCGAGCGTCTCCGTGCTTCAGAAGGCACGTTAAGCTGTTGGTCCCGGCTGATATTTACTATAATGTTAATATTAGTCGTCAAGCCTAGTCAGAGGCCCTTTGGCGGCTTGATAACATCTGACATTAAGGTTGGGCACTGGCCTTACGCACCCCTCCACCAACCCGCACTAGGCCAGCGTGGTGGAGTATGGCCCACACTATCTCACAATTGAGATAAGGCCTGTGTCCCAGCAGTGGTAACGTATATAAGCTGATGATGATGATGATGACTTTTTTGTCATGCCATACTAAATTTTATCCGGTGTTCAACTTATGCCACAGATTATTAAAGAGTTACTAACGTACCTTATGCTCATTACAAAGAAGTAAGAACACTTATCTATATCCATACTGTTGAGAAAGTTATTCGGTCTGTCGGTTACGTCTTTGAGGAAATTTGTTAAAGGACATAGGCTACATTATATACCGAGATAATGAAAAGTTCCCATTTGATAACATTTTAGTGTATTTTTTTTTTTGTTTAAACAAGGTTTCTCTTTGGTGTAATAAACTCTGCAAACGTAATGAGGATGCCCTCAAACAAGGTGGAGTGTCGATTTGCAAAGAATGGCTGACAGAAGTTGGAAGCAAGTAGCCGAGGATTGAGCATCGTGGCGAACATTAGGAGGGGCATGTCCAGCAGTGAACTGCGATGGACTGATGATGATGCTTCTGATGAAGTGTTCGATGATAATTATGATGAATTATTGCGTTATGAAATTTTTCCTAGCTACCACCCGTGAAATCTGCCGCTAGCCACAACCCCAACAAGTGAAATCTGCCACAATAACAGCTTTGTCTGTGTTCCGGCAATATTAATGTGGGAGCCAGTACTCTTGAAATTAAAGGCTCGAAGATCAGATAAGCCTACAGTCTGGCAGCACACTGAGCGACGCTTCCTGATGAAGTGTCCCTCAATGGAATAGGCCGCAGTGACCGCTTACAATCAGGTGGGGTGCGTGTCTGTCTGCCATGCCAATTTATGTGGCACAAAAAAAATCAGATGAAAAAGTGACCAAACAACCTACGCTTCAGCTTAAGCCGAGCACCAAACCTCCACACTTGCTGTGGCAAACACAGCAGTTAGCACTTTCAGTTAGTTCGCTCCTCGCCACTTCCTCCACTGCCATACCCTTGCATATTTAAATTCTTTAACTTCACAAATTGGGGTTAACAGGCATCGTTGCGCGTAGCCGGAGTTAAGAATTGAATTTTGCATGCCTTCGTTAAAGAATGGCTTTTTCACGCAATAAAATTGCAAGTTGCATTTTTTTTAATTCTGGGTGAATAAGAACTCTTATATACCATTTTAGTTGTTTCCTTACACTTTTTTTTTAACCCTTGGCATGCCTGGTGGTAAAAAGTTACGAGTTATGCCTGGTGGGTCTGTCAGACCCGGATTTACAATTCGTTTATTTTTTAACTTTTTCTATATATTTTAGTTTGTTTGGCATCCTAATGCCTTCTAAGGGGATTGAAAATATTAAATAATGCTAAAGACATGTCATTTGAATAATCTTTATTGAAATAATTGTAATTCAACTACAGTCATTTTATTTTAACTAAAAATAGTCACTTATTCTTTGATATCATATTATTGTTATCAAACTTAATAAAATCTCAAATCAGACTTTATTTCTCATAAGGCACTACCATATGCTTATACAAAATTATAAAATTTTTAGTCTCCTTCATCTGGATCAACATTTTCTTGGGATTTGAAAGATTTCAGGAAATATATGAGTGTAGCTTTTGCATACATAAGAATATCTTACAATATACTGTGTATTGCGGTCTTTATTGACTTGACAAACATGACATCTTCGTTTCATTTCAGGAAAAATATAGTATTGTCCTTCTGGTTGCAGCAGTTTCGATCCCACGTTGAATCTAGAAAATGTTCAATAAATTATCAACATATCGTCAATATATAACATTTTGCTCAAAACTATCAATATTATAGGAAACTAAATAAAATTTACTTACGTGATTAAGTTTTACGTAAAAATATACATTAAAAAATAACTTTTATCGCACAAATATCAATAATCCCACAAAAAATAATATAAAATACTTACATATTAAAGTCACGCCGCGTGCCTGGTTGGGTCTGTGAGACCCGCGCGCACTTTACACTCCTTTTTCTACCTTGAAAAGTTGCTGCAGACTAAGGAAAATGGTGGAGAATGTACAGAAGTTCATAATAACCAGCTACTGAGAGCGGTAGCGCACGAAATTCAAATTTAAGTGCACTACAATGATTTTCGTGTCACCCCGGGTCTGACAGACCCATCCAGGCATGCCGAGGGTTAATGGAAGAATGAGGAAAACGAGCAAATATGACAACTCCTCCCTTCCTCCTGCCCTGTCCCTAATTAATTTGACGTCGGCGCAATATCTTCTTCTCTTCCATTCAATGAAGTGTGAGTGTGACAACTGATGGTAAGAAATTACCACAGCCAATGAATGATGGACAACTGCGAGTAGAATTTCAGATATGTCCCACCTTTGAGGCAAGAATATGAAGGGAGGGGGATGGTCAATGGCCATTGGGGATAATAATAGGGAGTCTCCGGTCCTCTCACTCTCGAAACGAAACGCAATCATAAAATAACAAACGTTAGTATTCTGTGAGATGACGGTTCTTCGTCAGACCATTTCGACTGACAAACAGAAACAGAAGGGTACTGAGCTTATTCACTAACGTAACAAAGCGAACTGAACAATTCATTACAAACACACGACACGTACAATAATGAAAACTTATTAAATTCTTCAATTCAAACGTTACCAAGTTCCTAACTAATTCCTCAGCAGCACGGTTTGTACCGAGTAGTTGTTTATGCCCGTCCATTCATTCGGTCACGTTTCGATTAATCGGGAAGTTTTCAACTCCGCGCCCGGTGCAAGCGGATTAAACCGCATTAGCGGGATGCGTCCTGGTTGAATGAGCAGCTGTCTATTTTAATGAATCGCGCGTCCAATAACTTGCTGAAATTCATAAGGGAGAATTGGAGAGAAGAAGAATAGAGCAACGAAGCTTTTATTAAACCAGCAAAAATGTATTGAAATATATTTGGTCCTTCGAGCCGGACTTAACAATAATGTTACGATATTTCATTTAGCACTATTTTATTTATCAGGCTTTAATTACATGAATATCGCACAATACCAGAATAGCTGGCCTGACAGACAGGAGGCCTATACCCATTAATGGGAGAATACAGGCTGAATAAATAGAAGTTTTTGTGTATCTTAGAAAAGAGAGTAAGTACAAAGCGCACGGTTTGTACCGAGTAGTTGTTTGTGCCCGTCTATTCATTCGGTTACCTCCACTTCGATTAATCGGGAAGTTTTCAACTCCGCGCCCGGTGCAAGCGGATTAAACCGCATTTGCGGGATGCGTCCTGGTTGGATGAGCAGCTGTCTATTTTAATGAATCGCGCGTCCAATAACATGCTGAAATAAGTGAGACTTGGAAAGAAGAATAATAGAGCAAAGAAATTTTTATTAAAGCAGCAAAAATGTTTTGAAATATTTTTGATCCTTCGAGCCAGGCTTAATAATAACGTTAGGATGTTTATCTAGCTGATTTCTATACCACTACCTCATAATATCGATCATTAAAAAAAGAATTTGATAAATAGTTCAATCAACGGAGGTAGGTAATATTAGTAATGCAGTAAACAAAATTGTACTAAGTACACAAAACATTTGTCGAAGTCACAGCCAGTCTGAATAGGAAACTTTTCCGGCGTATTTCCTCGCAGTAGCTTGTTTGCGTGTCTCGATTTATTTGGTCACGTCGATTCAGCTAATCGGTAAGTTTTCAACTTCTTCGATGCAAGTGGATCGAGAACCGCAGGGAAATACCGTGGCTATGAGATTAGCGGGACGTGCGCGGAGTTACTGATTGAGTGTGTTTGTTTTATGAAATAAACTTTGGAGGGAATGGGAATGGGAGCTTTGAACTAAAGAATGGGAGGAGGTAAACTTGTGAAACACGAGGTTACGGAGGACACGAAATTTGGAATGGACGAATTCGTTGGTTTTTTTATGGAATAGGAAGGTGATAGCAAAGGAGATACCTGATGGTAAATTGATGACTACTACCTACATCCTTTACCATCATGTTTCATTCATGCATCTATCTGTTTGCGACTTAAGACTCAATTATACATTGCCACCATTTGAAAAAAGAGTATAGAAAAGGGAGGGGGAAGTAGAATGGCTTTGGGGATGGAGAGAAAGAAGGAGATGGAGAGAGAAAAGGGAATTCGGGCCAAAAAGGAAATCTCACGAAACAAAGCGCAGCAACAACAATAGCTTTTGTTGCTAACTGTGCAAGGCACTGAGATGCTTTCTGATAAACGTTGAAATTATTATCTTATTCCTTGTCTCCCTTAACACAGACTTCTCAGAAAGCTGAACTTCTGATATTTGTAAAGACAACACGATCTTTGCACCGATTAAGTCAACTTAGCGAAGTACATTCAGCTATGACTTCGCTATCATTGCTAACTCGCTTAGCTATCAGTGACTATCTAACGCAGTTATGTTGCACAGTGAGTTTAATATCCCTTGATGCAACGCCAGCACACCCAAGGCGGCGGGCTTCCAATAACTTGTTACCTAATTAGCTAGGAAACGTAGGGATGTGGATGTGGATTAGGATAATATTTATCGATAAGTAAAACAAACAAATTATTTAGGTATATACTCGTATATAAATCGTTCAATGCGAAGGAGTGTATGTTTACATTGGAAGTACTGGCGTCATTTTATTAATTTATTAGGTACTCCCCTAAATAGGCTAATTGAAGAACTAACTAGAGAATGTGATAAAAACAAATTTTTTTTCTTGTATTTCATTTGTGCACGTGAACAATTGAACATGTCTGTTTGTATTTCCTTTGATGTATCCTATGTTTAACTATGTCCCTATGTATTTATAAAAAAGGTATATATGGATGCTTAGCTGTTGTCAAATAGTACAAGCTTAGTTAAGTTTGATGTTAGATGGCGCTTTGCGAAAGTACCCACTCTATACTAGCAGCACGCTATGATGGCCGTTTTGATATATTACAATACATGGTTTTACTGTATATTAAAGCCCAAAACAACGGTTTAAAAAACGGCTCTAAAATTAAAAACAGCACATAAACTGCTGCACAGCAGATAGTGAATATAGAAACTGCGAAAATGTTATAAAAACCATGAATTGTAATATGTCAAAACGGCCATCATAGCGTGCCGCTAGTATAATCTCAAATGCTTTCGTAGTGATACTTTTTAAAACAAGCTGTAAGGCCTCGGCCTTGAATTTGCTGCTGCCGCTCCCGCCCTGCTGCCGCGAAATTCGAGGCTGAGACCTAAAGGTCCACAATATAGAAATGGAAATTATGGAAAACTGACACCAAACTGCCTTAATCTAAAACACGATAGAAGAAAACTTACATCACATCAAGAGACACAGAGTAGAATATAATATCGACATATCGAGATGCCCATCTGAAGCCACACAAGAGAACCTTTGGTACACTTGTTGATTTAAATATTTATCGAGCGCAAACCACGTCTCTACGGTTCGTATTGTATTTCATTCTCGGGCGAGTAAAGATGAAGTATTTATTACTGTTTTGTATGCGGAGGACATAGATGCTGTTTATATTCTGGCGACAACTTGAGCGTCTTGGTTGGTCTTTTCTTTTTAGGGTTCCGTAGCTCGAAAGGGCAACGGCAACCAAGTCATTTACATACATACAGTCAACCATTTTTTCCGAACTGGTAGGCAGAGATCCAATCCTTTCATTTACTACGTTCTAGGCAGAAACCAAAAGATTGTAATTCTGTATGAAATTAAGTATTTTTAGCACCTTTATTAATTCTGATATTGTTCGTTATTTATTTTATAGTTGCTTTCCGTCCGCGGCTATTTTTGTTTTTACTTTATGGCGATATTTACAAAATAATGATATTTTTTGAAGAAAAAAGTAGCCTATGATGATTCAGTTTTTGGTACCTATGGGTATATTTTGAAAACAAGAGCACTCTATAGCTTAAAAAATAACATCGATGCTTCGTTGTGACTTGAAAGAAGTACAAAACTACCACTATCAACTATTATGCTATCCCATGGGAACTAAGCATTATCTCCCTATTATAAGAAGACCTTTCCCAAGGTACAGTCAAAAGCACGTCAGACTATACACTTTGGACTTTGTACCACTCTTGTGTCGGGGGCATAAGTGCTATTATCGAACTGCAAGTGTTTACCGTGATGTGCTGTTGACCGTACATGCAGACAGACATTAGCAGATTTTTCGCATTTAAAAAAATACTATGGGTTCATTTATTAAATAAAATCTTTCTTCGCGATGTTAACTGCATTGGTTAAGTCCCTTGCATAGCCGCGACAATAGGCTATTTGACTGTGGTTAAAATATGGAACAATTTGTTGTCATCCTATTAAAATGTAATGTAAAAAGCATATTTTATTGGATGTTCTGAAAAAATAAGGTCATTTTCTGTTTAAAAAACATAAATGAAATTTAAATTTTTTTGTGGTTTAATCACGTGTTTGAAAACGCTCTGTGATTGGTTGCAACTTTGATGACGTCACAAAAAATGTAAACATTAGTTCAGTGCATGCTTTCTGTTTTTCTTTATATTGATCGTGCGATCTACGTGTTATTTGCGTTATTTCCCAACCGTCCTAGTTATTACAGTTTTGTTTATTTAAAGTTCTGTGCATAAAATGGAGAGACATTTTGTGCGAGCTGACAGCATTTTTTAGGTTATGTTAACTCCTACATTTCTTTGGTGTCACGCACTGTTTTCACGTAACCTAAACTAACGTAACCTAAACTAACGCAACAATACAAATATTACTTACGTTAAAATGATCTTCACACATATAAACACTTGAATTAGGTCCAATGCTTTCAGGGTTTCGACGAGCTACACTCAACCACTTTTTTCGGCTCTCAGGATCTTTAAGAACTGGTACAAATAGTTTTTCCGGAGTCTTTATCGATGTACTTGTACATTTGGGTACAACACACCACTTATAAACCATTATTTATATGCAATAAATTTCAAAACTTCCTTATTCACAGTTTGTTGACCTTTGTTGTTTATCTTATCTATTTGTGACGTCATCTGTCAAAAATTGCGTTTTGGGTGGTAATTTTTTAATTCAAACTTTAATATTGATTTTCTCCGTATATACGACAGATCTCCAGGAAATATTAAAACGGTTTGCATTTTATGCAATAATAAATAATATAAAACTATTTTCCAGCAGTAGTCAAATAGCCTATTGCATTGCCGCGGACTGCAGTCTGCACTGCAGTCTTTTTCTATTTGTCGGCGTGATCAAAGCCGCCGAGAATGAGTTTACTGCTTGCACGATGTAGAGACTCAGAGTCGCGCATTTGCTACATACACTAAATTCTTGTATCCTGATGATTTGAGCCAATCAATGAGTGTGAATATTAGTATTGACAGGAAATGCAATTCATGGATTTATGCTCTCCACTTAGTGTATTTAAAATGCTATTTTAGAGTAATTTAAAAAAGTTTCAATTTCTTTATGGTCAATTTTGTTAGGTACATACATAAATGCATTAAAAAGTAATCAACTTTGCAGGAATTATAAAATCTTACTAATCTTACTAATATTATAAAGGCGAAAGTTTGTGAGTATGTTTGTTACTATTTCACACTAAAACTACTGGATGGATTTTAATGAAACTTTACTATATTATAGCTCATACATCAGAATAACACATAGGCTACATTTTATAAAGATTTTGTGTGAATTGTCTGAAATATGACGATTTTAATAGTTAAAGGTCGTAAATAAACACTTTTTTTGCGCTTACATTGCAAACGCTGGCTGAACCCTTCGAGTTAGATCAAAATAATGTACTACAATATTGTACACCTTAAAAAGGTTTACAAAAAAGTCCGCGATGGTATATGTCTATCTCTTAGAGATAACCCACAATAACCATTTTTTATTCTTTACTAACGAGAAAATAATGGCTTATTTACGAAAAACCGATTTTAAGCAATACAGTATTAATCCTTATCTAAATAAGTAACTTAAATAAGTTGTGCATGTAATATAGATCAAAATGGCCCTTTACAGCATGTAATTTAAATGAATATTTTCGAAGATATTGCAGATTTAAAATGCATGGGCATAGCGGTTGCGTTGCGGCGGTACCGATCGCGACCGGCCGTGGGGCGGATTGATGAACGTTTGTTACTCTTTCACGTAAAAACTACTGTATTGATTTTAATGAAACTTTACAATAATATAGCTTAGGCTAGAATTTACAAAGATTTTGTGTGAATTGTCTAAAATATGACGATTTTAATAGTTACGCGTTGACAAATGAGTGCACGATACGCGGTGGCGGGCGAACCGGGCGGGGGCGGGGCAAGTTATCCCGTAAAATTCCTTAACTCTTTAGAGTTGTCCGGGGTGCCATCACACAAGTTGGAATTAAAGGTAGGTGTACCCGTTTTGTTGATGCGTAACCTGGACGCGCCAAGATTATGTAACGGCACTCGGTTGCGAGTTACCGAACTAGGAAGGCACTTGAAAGCCACAATTTTAACTGGAGAAGCTAAGGAAGACAATGTTCTTATACCGCGCAACCCAATTATACCCAACAACTTGCCATTCAATTTTAAACGCCTGCAGTTCCCATTGAAAGTCGCATTTTCAATGACGATAAACAAATCGCAGGGTCAGACCTTGAAGGTAGCAGGCATACATTTGGGCTCGCCATGTTTTTCTCACGGTCAGCTCTATGTGGCTTACTCACGTGTTTCCAAAGTGAAAAATCTACATGTTTATGCTGAAGGAAAAAAATCTTTTAATATAGTTTATAGAAGCATACTGCAATAGCTAACTTAAGCCTATGATTAGGGCTCCGCAGTGCAAAATCCAATCATTCGCTGAAGAACACGAGAGGGGTAGCAGAGTAGTACGCGAGTTGATGTACGAAACCGTAAAACGTCTTAGGCTACTAAAAGGTAGTCCACGCGGACGAAGTCGCGGGCAGAAGCTAGTAGGTAATATATTTCACACTAAACGAAAAAAATATGTTTACCGAGCTTTCTGTGTAATTCTTTTATAATAATTTTCCGTTATGGTCACCATCACCGTGGCGTGTATTGCTCTTGAAGTTTCAAAAAAGAGACAGATTATATTATTAATTGTCTCAAGAAATCGTACTTGGTACATAATAAAGACAATTTCAATCTCAAAATGAAATAAAATTTAAACAGTGCGGTAATAAAATATACTTCCACATGAAATCACACAGAGCCATTGAAAATACGCCGCACATTTTATACCCCCCGCTTTTTAACCGGCATCCTATCTCGAGAACAAATACATAATATCTACAGTTTAATCTCTTACACTCCCGGATTACTTGGGAAGGGGGGATACTCGGAAAAACCGCTTTAGTAATAAACTAGAAAGACGTCTGGAAGTTAACAACTATTTTGTGGAACCATTGCTGTTTTGAATTGGACAATGAGACCTTTCGACAATGAGAGGACTTAAAGTTTATTTTTTAATCTCTTTCAGTCATACATCGACTACACAATAGAATAAAATTATAGAAAAAAAGTTCCTTAAATACAATTTTACTATGAAAATACTAGCACGCTCCGTTATTATTATTACATCATAGATTTAGAAACGATTGTACACTAGTGACAAGCCAATACCTATAGTCCGCGTCAACTTAATTGGTTTTTCCGAAGTTATAAGCGAGCGTCGTTTGCGCAGGTGCGTGCGACATACGGTACGGACCTGCAGTGGGACATACTATAATAACTTTACTATATACATAGTTTTATATAATAACAAAAAATAATTTACTTATAATAACCAGATAATTAAAACACTATAATTCCATGCTAAAATACAAAACAATACGTTTAAAAATAGTTTTTAAGACTAGATTTTCCAGATAAAAACCTTAAAATCGGTTGAAATAAACAGGGATATCTCTTGATTATCGCCGAGTTAGTCGGAACCGGTCGTATTTCACCCGGGCCCGGGTATCCGGATCTCAACAATTATTCCCGGTGCGGTACGGAATATAGTGAGGCAATGCTTCTTTCCGGCCGGATATTGTGCTATTAAACCAAATACGGATTTCTGGGTTCGTAGATAACGGTAAGTGAATTAAATGAAATAAATAATTAACTTGCACTAATCTAGTTTTTTTTAACATTGTTTGAACAAGTCTTGAAAAGTCAGAGAATACACCAGAGGTCAATCTCCGCACGGTATATTGTGCATGAAAAAACATGTCTAATTCGGTCTTAGTATTTCTTAATAAAAATTTAGTATTGGCTAAACAATACAACTAATGCATCGCGAAAGTTTGAAGTATTATATACGAGAATCACACTTATACACTTCTAACTAATAACGCCTTGGTCAATGTTGAATCGAGCAAAATTTGTGTCGGATTTTTCTTAAAAAGCTTGGGTTTTTGTTCACCAATCCGCACTTGGCAAGCGGGGTGATAAAGCCAGTACCCAACATTGTGATCATGATTAACTTCAATTTTGGAGGCCTTTGCCCTGCTGTTTGACGTGATTAAGCTGATACTGCGTCAACCTAAAAGCTAATTACGGAGCCAGTACCAATATTATCATTAGCAAAGGATACCAGTGAGCTAACACTAACTCGTTTCTAGTCTCTTCCAAAGCATCGCAAAGCAAGAATTCTCTGGTCTGGCGAGCAATTACTCACGAATTTAAATCAGCCGCAAATGCCTTTGGAACGATCCTGCTCTTCAACCCTTTACGTTAATCAGAAACGAGTGATCGGCGATACAGGTGGGGTCTAAAGTGCCCCCACTAACGTGATGTAGTTAGTGAGTCAGTTTTTCGGAGATATTTAACAAAAGTAAAGTCAAATATCTCCGAAAACTTTTGCTTTTTACTTTACATTATCTTATGAATTTCAGAGCTTAGAAACATTAAAAAACAGAGCCATACAATCACATAAGAAAATTTTTGAGTTAAGTTTAAGCCAAGTTAAAAAATACTTAAATATCCGCTTTGAATGCACCAGTTGACACAAACTTACGTTACCTTCATTTCAAAACAGTCACTTGTATTGAATATTATAATTTGAATTAATCCTTATTTAAGAAAGTAAGCAATTTATCAAATAAACTTAGGGGGCCTACAAGACCGTACTATATAAGAATAGGGTTAAGCAGTAAATTAAAATCCGCTCAGAGCAGCCCAGAAAATGCCGACTACGTAATTTGGATGAGTAAATTATTTTCTAAGATTTGATTTATAACTCAGACAATATTATATTATAAATCGATGACTAGCCTGAATCTTTCTCGATGTTACAAAATTTTATTCCATTTATATAAACACAAACATTTTATATGTATCGGGAGGCAGGCGGCCAACGTTTCATATCGATTCTATTGAGGGCTACTTCAACAGCAAACATAGCTCAATGTGATTTTTATATTTATTTTTATGGTAAATATTGGGACGTTTTATAGTATATAACTTTTTTTTTTGGAACTTGACACTTATATTTTGAAGTAGCGCTGGCATAAAAAAGGGTTATTTTTTATATCAGAGGCGGTAAACGAGTAATGGTAAGCAATCACCGCCGCCAATGCATATCTGCAACACTCCTGATGCGTTGCCGGCCTATGGGGGTATGTTAAGGTTGGGCCTCCGGCACTCTCACAAACCAGACGAAACACAATAGTGGTCACTATTATTTCACGCTGGTTATGTGAGACTACCGTTGTACCGTCTTCCAACACCATGACCTTACTCATCAATCAACAGCAAGTCCTTCTGCATGAAGACCCATATTCAATAAACAAAACTCCTCTTCACAGTTTTATAAATGTATAGATAGAAAGCATCCGGATATGGCCTGGTTAAGTACAATGGGACTTCGTTATACGAACAGGACGTCGCAATCATTCTACATGGAAAGACGCCACCATCGTACTCAACGCAATTACGAAAATCACATAAATATCAGACATCACTCATTGATTTCATTCCGAAGTTAATTAAGCACTTGTACTTTGAGTATCAGAAATAATTAATAATAATAATAATAATAATAACTCTTTATTTCAGATTCAAGATCCATGTAAAAAAAAATATAAAACAATACAATAAAATAAAATAAAAATAGAATTCAGAGACGTTACAAATGTTAATATTTCAATAATAATAATAATAATAAATGTACATTGTACACACAATGAGGAACGTACATTATGTCAAATTACTGCTAAGCTGCTGTGTAAAGCCAATATTTATACATTTCTGTTTGAATTTAGGCGTACCACAGGTATATAGTCCGGCCCTTTACCGTGTGCAAAAACCATCATCTCCGTTTTTTTAACATTGTATATCAAGTTGTGCGAAGACGCATACCTCTCACAAATTGATAGTAGCCTCTGCAATCCCTTGACTGAGGGGCTGATCAGCACCATATCATCAGCATAGCTCAAGTTATTAACATATCTGTCACCTAGCTTCAACACTACTTTTACTAGGCCTTTTTTTTCGGAGGAGAATGCGTTTATGCACCATAACCGCAGGCTAGCTAGACCCACGGCCGTGTGTGGGACTCGAGACTAAAAAAAAGCGTCCACTACCCACTAAACTCCCCCGGTTTCCCCTTCACTCCCGATTGGGACGAGCCGGTGCCAGCTTTGCTATTGACCGGCCCATCCCCAGGTACCCCGACTTAAAAGGCCTCAAGTCAGGGTGGCGCCTAGGAAGGGCCACCCGAGAAACTAGGTGGCCCTCAGACTTGGCTCGAGTGACCTGTGCAATGCGGGCGTTGGGGGGGTAGCCCACGCAGCCCCGCCTGCAGGTCAACCCTCAGGCCGGAGAAGGCGTGCTAAGTGAGCTCGCCTTCTCCGGCCTGGCCGTCAGCGCCGGAGAGGAGCAGCGAGGGGGTCCTCCTCGCGCTCCCGCTCCGCTGCCTCCTTCTTCGACATTACTTGCTCGCAGAAGGAGGCGGCCGCCTCACACGCACTCCTGTTGCGGACATTGTACTTAAATTGTACGTAAATCCGTTCAGTGGTAGGCGTGGAAGCGTCAGACAGACCGACACAATACTATCGTAATTATAATGACAAACCTTTGGACAAAGACAAAATATTATTAAAATGATAAGTGACCTCTGGGTCAGCAAACTAAATGTTATCAATGTTATCATGACTCCTGTTCATCTATATTAATTTTTCTATAATGTTATATTCCAGAGTTGACAAAACGTTACTTTAGTCACGTTTTATGTTACTTTTGACCCTCTCATGTTGATTCTATGTAGTTAACAGACTTAAAATGAGACTGATGTATGTAACATTTTGGATAAAATTTCCTTCAATAAACATATAAGTTTTCGTCGTCATGTTGACGGCCCACGTAAGAATAGATTTTGTTACTCAGTAGTTGGGAAAGTGAAATGTTTGTTTTGCCCTGAAAATGTTAGATACATTTTACTATTGGTCACTGGCAACACTGTTATATTGATACTTAACAAACTTTACACGCAGCTGAATAGTGCACTTTGATAGCGTGCACGGAGGCGTGTGACGAGGCACATTGTGTGCCTAAGATAAGCGTTTATTACTGCAATCAATTTACGGGGATAGATAATTGGGCTTACTTCGCAATAAGTTAATAGCAGATGGGTAAAGGGTACATATTGTTAAGACTCAAAAAGTTAATCCTTATTGATGGAACTTTATCTTTAGTCTCTACCTAGTTGCAGGTGTCAAATTTTATTTACCGTTAGGTATCACAACGCCAGTCGTTCTTCTTTTTTCCAGTAAAAATCTAAAAGGCTGTAGCGGGCGCTTCCTATCAGGAAAGCTGCCGCTCTGACAATAGCAACCAATGGCATAAAAAAATAAAAACTTGATAAACTTGTACAGTGCTCATGCACTTACAAGTTTACTATCTCATTCAAAATTGAACCTTATCGCCGTCGCAAAAGATCTTACACATACAATTACGTGACTGAACGCAGCTGAATGGTGCAGTTTGATTGCGTGCACGCAGGCGTGTATATTGGGAGCCTGAGATAAGCGTCGCCATTGCTTCACCGTTGAATGTAGCTGCCCGGAAATAATTGGTGTGAACAGATAATTAGGTTTACGACGCATTAATATAATAGTGACTGCAGTAATACGTAATCGGGGTATATATTGGGTGGTCAAACGAAATATTATCGACCGCACCTGGGTCGAAATCCCAGGTCTAGCCCAAAAATTTAGTTATTGGACTTTTCTCTCCGGAAAATTACTTACAGTCAACTAACCCGTGCTCCAAAAAGGTTGTTATTCCTGGGGGCCTAGACAAAGCAACATTTTGACAGCGATAGCTAAATTCGCTAACTTTAAATTGTATGGATTTGACTTTGACAGATGGCATAGAAAAGTCACGTGTTGAAAGTATGGGATTTGACATTCGCTACCGCAAATTGAGCTATAACGAACGTCATTAATGCCGCTTGTCTAGGGGGGCTGTTCTGTATTCGTTCGTGTCAGTCTGACATTTCATTCCCACTTGCTACGAGAGTAAAGGAACAGAAAGTGCATCTGTGCTCGCGCACTCACTTTTGCACTTTAACATATTTTGCGTAGTTGTTTGATTGTAAAGATTTGTCCGCGCCGTAGCCAAATCTCGGCTAGGAGGGCTTTATTATTAATAATACTTGGCTTCCATTTATAAAATACTTATGGAAATTGCATCATTCACATATTAAATCATGTTAAACATGTGCGTATACGGCAATTCTATCGAAATTATTAAGAATTCAACCCGTGTTCTCCACGAATCGTAAAATACAAGTTATTTGCGTACTGGGATGCAAACCACTAAAATGTTTTGCGTTATTTCGCTTTACGCTGTTTTCGGGTATCTTTTTGCTATAAATATTTTATGGCAATACGTCAAAAGCACTCAAGTAACCTCCAGTAACGACTCTTCATTCAAATTCCAGTTTTATTACCGGCGCCGAAAGTACAAAATACATAATACCCTGTAGGATGTGGTGGGATATATCTAGTTTATTGTCTTGGAGGTTGCTTGATGCAGTATCGTTTCCTATCAATATTTTTACGGTTGTAAATGTTTTATGTCGTTATTAAAGACTTCAGTTCAAATCAACACCTAACTATAGCCTGTTTTTTTCGGAGGAGGTGAATGCGTTTAGGTACCAAAACCGAAGGCTAGATCGAGGCCGTCCTCCTTCTGCGAGGATGTAATATCGCAGAAGGAGGCAGCGGAGCGGGAGCGCGAGGAGGACCCCCTCGCTGCTCCCCTCCGGAGTAGACGGCCAGGCCGGAGAAGGCGAGCTCACTTAGCACGCCTTCTCCGGCCCAAGGGTTGACCTGCGGGCGGGGGTAGCCCCCAACGCCCGCATTGCACAGGTCACTCGAGCCAAGTCTGAGAGTCACCTAGTTTCTCGGGTGGCCCTCCCTAGGCGCCACCATAAATTGAGGCGTCTCAAGTCGGGGTACCCTGCGACGGGCTGTTTAATAGCCACAAGGCTGGCACCGGCTCGTCCCAAACGGGTGTGAAGGGGAAACCGGGGAAGTTTAGTGGGAAGTAGACGCTTTAGTCTCGAGTCCCACACACGGCCACAGGTCTAGCTAGCCTGCGGTTATAGTGCATAAAAGCATTCTCTTCCGAAAAAAAAGGCAAGATCTAGGCCGTGTGGATTCGAGACTAATGCGTCCCAGTAGATACTGGCTGGCATGACTGGAGTTAAGATTAACTCCCCGGCTTCTCCTTTCCACCCGATCAGGAGAGCTGGTTGCAGCCTTCTAGTTATTAACCCTCCCAAAGTAACTATAGCCTTGTAAGGTTTTAACCCATGCTGCAGACGGATCCTGTCTGTCAGTTTTTTTTATACCACATCAGTTGGCAGACAGACACGCAGTCCACCTGATTGTAAGCGGTCACTGCGGCCTATTCCATTGAGGGACACTTCATCACGAAGCATCGCTCAATGTGCTGCCAGACTGTAGGCTTATCTGATCTTCGGGCCTTTAATTTCAAGTGTAGTTTTTTTTTATATTGCCGGAACACAGCCAGATCTAATATGGCGGCAGATTTTACCTGTGGGGGTGGTAGCTAGCCAGTCGGACTCTGAAAAAGTTCTACCACCAACCAGACCCATGGCGGGAATCGAACCCACGACCTCTGGGTTTTTATACTCGAGCGGCTTAGCCACTGTTCCACGGAGGCGGTCATGTTCTTATGGCACAGAACATTGCCTATGGCAGAAGACCGGGCCAGCTCGAGGAAGTACCACCAATACCACCATAATACAGAAACCGACATGAGTACATATTTGTTTTGCTATTGCGTTTAGTTTTGTGAGGAAGAGGCCGCATTGTGTTTATTTATTTATTTATAGGTGGTGCGCAGACAGATTACAATACATAATATACTGTTTATAATGCTTATTACGTATAACTTAATTAGGCAAGAAAGTATTCTATGAGAAGTCTACAGAGCATGAAAAAGCGCAACCTATTTGACCTACTTACCACTGTGTGACTGTGTCATCGAGGCAGTCCATATATAAAGTAGCTCTCTATTTATACACAAAAACAGGAAAAACGTCATATTTGAACACGTGACACAAATGTGAACATAAAACGGTTGTGTGTAAGAAACATGGCGATGTTAAACGTAAACAAAACAAAATGAATTCAAGGAAAAATATATGACTTATTATGAGCACACGGAAAAATACATTTCAACTTTATACATTAGACAATAAAGTCGAAATTCAATTTGTATAAACTTTTGTGTAACATGTGAATATTAATAGAATGAGATAATTGAGTCAAAGTTTATCGAGTCATACCGTCAACACTAAAAGTAGATGAACATTTGAAGCTATACTTAGATCTTATTGCTCTGACAATAAGATCTTTTAGCAATTTCAGATGCTGCCTAACTTTTGCCGTGATCTGTATAATATTGAATGAAGAATTTACCTTGTTTTGTCAGTTGCTAAAATGACTTTACTTGTGCGAGGTGTTTTTGCACTCTGTGCAATAATATTATTAAGTGAAAACTGCAATTCTTTGAGATTAATTGATTTAGAAGAAACTGAATACGGACAGCAAAATGCAATTGAAGAACCAAAGGACCTCGTGGAAAGTGTAGAAGTACCTGAAATCCCTGGAAATGGACTTGACAGTGAATCTAAGGAATTAGAATTCGAAGAAGAAATATTACTAGATTCCAGAAGATTATTAGAAGGTTCCAGAAAACGCAACACCAGAGAAGTGGATTCAAGGTCTCCGCATAACCTCTACCCGACTCTAACACCAAGTCCTTACCAGCAGCCAACAGGTCAATACAACCCTAGTTCTAATAACCCTTACAACCCTAGTTCTAATAACCCTTACAACCCTAGTCCTAATAACCCTTATAACCCTAGTTCTAACTACCCAAACAATGCCAGTGGACAGTTCAATCCATATGGACAGCCTAACCAAATCACCCCATCTTACCCATCATATCAAAATGTAAACTACTCCAGACCAAGTTACCCTAGTTACAACCCTGGTCAAAGACCCATGAATAATACCTACCCTTATAATGGTCAACGCCCAAATAATCCAACCCCAACGTATAACCCCAGTCAAAGACCGCCGTATCACAACCCAGGAAGTTACCCTACTCAGAATTCATCCCACTACCCCTCAAACCCCCCTAACTACAACCCACAACAAAACAGACCCGTCCCAACGTATAATCCTACTCCAAGACCAGCGTATTATAATCCTGGTAATCACCACAACTCTCAAAACACCTCAGGTCATCCGCAAAACTACAACCCATCTGTACCTAGCGCCCCCACATATAATCCTAGCCAAAGACCAGCGTATTATAATCCTGGTAATTACCAAAACTCTCAAAACACCTCAGGTCATCCGCAAAACTACAACCCGTCTGTACCTAGCGCCCCCACATATAATCCTAGCCAAAGACCAGCGTATCATAGGCCTGGAAGCCAATACAATTATGGGAACACGTCCCACGTTTACCCCCAATCCTTCAACACGTCTCGTCCGAGCCATCCCTTTAACCCCTCTGGATATCCAGGATATCCATCTCAAAACCCTTACAATTCAACGAAATCCCAAACCTTTAACACAACATGGGCAAATAACCCTTATGGACCAAATTATAACCAAGGAAACCAAAACAATTTGAACCCTAATAACAACCCATACAATCCTGGTCAAAACCCGTCAAATCCCAATCCTACATACAACAATTACAACCCAAATAACCCTCCCAATAATAACTTTAATAACAACCCAAGCAGCCCTCCCAATAATAACTTAAATCCCAATTACCCCAGCTATAATAATTACAACTCTAACCCGAATAACCCAAATAATAATTACAGACCAGACCCGTACAACCCAAGTATACCCAGTAACTCCCCATATAATCCAGGTGACCAACATTTCCGTTATCCCCCAGGGAATAACAACACACATCCTAGCTACGACCCAACGAAAGTGTCACCTTACAAATATTCCTATTAATAATACATTTATGTGTGATCTAGATTATACCAAATTGTTGTGTTTTTAAATAAATATAATGTAAGTAAAAAGTTTTTAATTTATTTACAGAATTTTAAATACATCGTCATTCTGTTTTAAAATCATCATCATCATCCCAGCGTATTCCCGATTGCATACAATTTGGGGCTCAGGGTCCGATTCGACTATGATCCTAGATTCGACAAATCCGGTTATTACAATGGAGCGATTGCCATCTGACGTCCGTAACCTTAACAAGGGAAACCAGACCAACCGGAACATAGCCGACCTACTTGGAACATAGTCGGGACCAACGGCTGAAAGTGCCTTCCGAAGCACGGAATTCTGTTTTTAAATGTGTCAGGAAAAAGCTTAGTATTTTTAAATGTGTGTCTTCAGTTGGCAGTCGGGCACGCAGCCCACTGGATGGTGGGCGTCCACTGCGACCCATTCCATTTAGGACAAGGAAGCATCCTGACTGTGCTGCCATTAGGCTCACCTAATCTTCGAACCTCAGCTCCCACATAATATTATCTTATCGGTATCGTTTGGGCGTGAAAGCATAACAGACAGACATACGTCGTATATAATATTATTGATATGAATAAAATACAGTCCTATCCTATCTGAGAATGTACCTATTACTGAACTCATAATGACGTATTATAAATATTAGATAACAAAACGCCGTCAACAAGTTTTGTATGTCTGAAGATAAGAAAATAGGTTTATCTCAAGACAAGATTCAAAATGTGAATATAAATTAGACCTCAATGCCATTTATTTATTTATGTATTTAAGCTTTATTGCACAAATCAACTACAAAAGGCGGACTTAATGCCTCATGGCATTCTCTACCAGTCAACCTTTAGGCCAAGCAGAAAGAAACAGTGGGTAGTGCCAATTAACCTAAAACTTAAAAAAAAAAAAACAGAAATAAACTAAATAAATTATGATAAATAAATACTTATATACAATATAAAATTACAAAAAATAAAATAAGATATATATATATATATGTATATATATACTTACCATTGCCATTGTGTTCAATTGCTTGGCCACGATATTAAGGTACAGGGTTTATATGTGACGGATTTTTCTAACACGAGTTTGTTCACCAATCTGTTGTCAAGCATGGTGATTTAGCCAGTAACTGGCAGTCAAGGAATTAATTTCTAGCTTTTCCTGTAAATTGTAAGTTAAATATTTCGAGAACATTTGAAATACAATTTTCCTATGTCTAATAAATTGAGCGAGAGAGGTCCATCTAGACAGTCTTGCGGGACTGAACGTTAATTCTGTATTAATTTGGATTCTAATCGATATTGGATTCAATTAAAATTCCCCAGTGGTCGTCGTTGTATCCTACCTAATACATCAGTGGCGTTTGTCTCCACGAAGAAGCTACTGCATAGGGTTCGCAAATTGCACAATAGCTTATTCGGATATTGGGTAAAGTTCCTAGATTTCATTTTTCTTCTTTCTTTCTTTCTAGTTGGAATACCTACGCTTGCACGATGTTGCAAGACATGGCAAGTGACATTATAGCGACAGCTAACTGACCTTAACATGAAACTTAACCAATTGGATCATGGCCGTAGTCTGTGCTAAGATTTGAACCATCGACCTTACTTATATTTTTTTGAATAATCATAATTGTAATTTTAATTGGAACTCGTACATGTTACAAAATATATGGTAGTGATCGATAATGGCTGCAGTAGTTCAGAAAACTGTGTCGGTCGGTATATATAAATCGGTTACAAGTCAACAACTTGGCTACAGCCATAGGTAAATATAGATTTAGTTTATTATTTTGTTCGTATAGACTTTTGGATAACTTTGTTTTATTAGTTATTTGTTTGTATGTTCATTCGTATGTTCGTTCAGTCATAACTTGTCATTGTGTTGGTTAAAATAAAAGATATATTATCATTATTTTATTTGTAGACTGATTTGGTATAATGTGTGAGAATTCGGCTATGACACCAGACGTCGCGGGTTCTATCCCCGTCCGGTACAAACATTTGTGTGCATGAACATGTCTGTTTCTATCGGGGTGTTTCTATGTATTTACGAAAATAAAAGACTACAGGTAATGTTTATTCCTTGTCTGGCATCCATAGCATAAGTTTATGCTTAGATTACTTCTATGACGATGAGTGAATAATGTCCAGAGAATATTTATTATTTCTATTTATATCCAATCCTGTGTGCCAACCCTGCGGATATCCAGTGGGCGGAAATGGCGTGCGATCGCCGGAAACCGGCCTGTGTTTGTGGCGCCATCGACGTGCTCTGCGGCGTCACTTCCGGCCGGCTGTGCTCGGAAATGTTCGCAGTATGTTTAACTAAATTATTGTTATTGGACCAGAGCAGCTATTGTTCTGATTAAGTGCGTTTAAACTAGAGTCCGACCGAAACTGGTTTCCCGGCCGAAACCGAAACCGAAACCGAATGTTCGGCCGTGGCTTCAGTTTCGGCCGAAACCGAAACCGAAACCGAAACTCACGTGGTCAAGTACAAAATTCCTTAAAATACTGAAATTTGGTGCATTTTACCCATTATTCTGCATTAATTGGGACATGAAATGGAATCACAGTATATTGATTTTGTTGTAATCATTTATTTAATACTAGACTTCCGCCCCTGGCTTCGCTGGCGTAGGCTACACGCTTTAAACCACTATGAAATGCCCCCGGTAACTTCCAAAACCCCCTTCTTAGTGGAAACTTACACATTATAAAGTACGCTTTTAGAAAATTTAAAGTAAAAAAATTAAGACACTTTTTAACACCCCTTGCGGGGTGAAATATTAAAAAGCTTACACAAGGCTCTGTCCCCACCCTTTCCATAAAAAGACAAATAACCAGTTTTAATCCAAAAACTGACGGGGTATTGCGCTGTAAGTGTCTAGCTTGAAGTAGACTTGACTGTACAATATTTTTTTAAGATTACATTTTGATTGTACACCTATATTTAGCCCAGGGGGGTTACTCTTGATCGCCTGCACATTATTTTCACAATTAACTGTGTCAAAAAAATACTTTAATATATGAAAAAAAATACAACATTAAAATTCGATTTGCGTGAAATCCCCATTCCTACGGCGGATGTCATACAAAAAAAAAGATCAGTACAGCGAGAGGTATTGACAGAGAATAGAGATACGTTCGAAATCTGTTGGTGGGTGGGGACGTTTTTTTGCATGGTCCTTTAATTTTTTATTTTTAAACCCCTTTTTAACCCCACGGGGGTAAGTTTTCAATAACACCTTTTTATTTGGAACTGATACCAAACTAAAAATATACTTCCCGAATTTTAAGACTGTAACTTTTAAAATGACGAAGTTTCATACTAACTTCCAACCCTCTTTTTACCCCCTTGGGGGTTAATTTCGAAAAACCCCTTCTTAGTGAGAACTTACGCATTATAAAGAACCCTTGTACAAAACTTCAAGTTCCTGGGTCTTGTACTTTGGGCTGGTCGTAATTCCTTTTTGAAATATCCCTCCCTTCCCCCCCACATTTTCGGGTAAAAGTACACTATGTCAGCCGGGGATAGTGTAGCTTACCAATAGTGAAAGATTATTCAAATCAGTTCAGTAGTTTCGGAGCCTATTCAATACAAACAAACAAACAATCAAAATATCTTTCCTCTTTTTAATATTTACAAGTATAGATAATACAAAAAAAACATATTAATCATACTTTATTATATTTTCAAATCAAGTTCTCATAGCAAAATGTTTATCAGTTAACAATAATCGAATCACTAATTGTTACTGTTTAACGCACTGACTATTGTGTTGCTAGTGTTGCTACAGACACAGAGCTATCCGAACGGCGCACGATAATAATTCCCAAACAGGTGAGCCGCCAAAGCGTTGCTGCGAGAAACGAGCGAACGGCGAGCGTGCACGACAACTTCCGAAATCAGTTTCGGTTTCGGCAAAAGTTTCGGCCAATTTTGGCCGAAACCGAAACTGCAGCCGAAACTTGATTTTTGGCCGAAACTCGGCCGAAACCGAAACCGAACCTTCGGTCGGACACTAGTTTAAACGTCATAGTTTTGGTGCAGTGTATTTTTGAGATTAGTATTCGTCTGTGATCATAGCGTAATAAATCAAAATGAGGGAAATGTTTACAGAACTTCACTAATAATGTAACAAAACTTATTCGTTAAATTGTACACTGAATCGGAGGATGGCGATTTATCGATAGATTTATATTCTCGCGAATTTTAGTGGAGCCAGCGGCGAGTAGCGAAACTTACAGAATTCTCATACACAGAACACAACACAGAAAACTGTATGACTTAGTAATAATAAATGTAGTAATTAAAATGGAGATTTTATTAATAGGTAGTTTAAGGCGATTGAAAAAGTGTATCGATTTTCTTTCCCGTTCTTCTAGATAGATATCAACATTCTAAATCCGGTGGTAGAGTTTCACTGTGTCTGACGATTTATAAGTCAGTCTTTGAAACCTACATTAATTTATACTTACTATATTAATATTATAAAGAAGAAATATTTGTTTGTTTGTTTGTATTGAAAAGGCTCCGAAACTACTAAACCGATTTGAATAATTCTTTCACTGTTGGAAAGCTTTACTATCCCCGGGTGACATCGGGTACTTTTGATCCCGGATATGTGAGGGGAAGGGGGGGATATTTGAAAAAAGAAATTACGCGCGGGCGAAACCGCCGGCTGAAGGCTGATAAAAAATATTTTGATTTTGATACAAATTACTCGCTTCTTATAACTGTTTACTTTTTGATAGTTTTCCTAGCCCTACAGAACGCAAACCCAACATCTTCTAATCAAGCAATACATCAAGTGACCTCGTTTAGAATGAGGTAATGTAACCAGTAAAACCTCATCCCACAAAGAGGCAATGCTAACAAATTAGCAATAAAGCACAAAACTAAAGGCATTAGTATTCGTCCCTCGTCTTTGCCGTATTCTTCAGAAGCAACGATTAGTGCTAATTGAAGGCATATACGTATATCTTCGAACGTGACATGTATGTAGTGCTTTGATGAAAGTGGTCCTGCCGATTCAAGGTTTCTGATTCTAATTCGTTTGTTTCCAGCTATCCAATCAACTGGATTGAGGGTTTTGGATAATCTGAGTACAGACTTCCTTCATCGCATATAGATATGTATTGCTAAAAGGGGGCTTAGATAAGATGACATCGCTTCATAGCTGGCGAAATTCGCTAACTTTAAATTGTATGGATTTGACAGATGCCATAGAAAAGTCACGTGGTGAAAGTATGGGTTTTGACAATCGCTATCGCAAATTGAGCTATAACGAACGTCAAAAATGCCGCTTGTCTAGGGGGGCAGGACTAGCTCAATGGCATTTCTATGCGCACTAAGTGTCGTAGGATCGAATCTCGAAATAAAATGTTTAAAGATTTTTTTTAAATTTTCGCTATGATTGTTTATAAATGTAGTAAATAGATAATTTCTATTCAGGATAAAACGTAGCCTATGTCCACTATCCATCTCCCAAAATGTTCCCGTACTAAAAAACACTGCAATCCTTTACTTCGTTGCGAAGTGAAAGAAGTGCAAACACAAAACGTTTCTACAGCGTGTTAGGTAACCCGAGGGACATATTTAAGGAGAGTGTTTAGAATCCGATTAGGAGTCCAATTCGCTATAAAAAATGTATCCTTATTTTTTTGCATTTTTATCCTAATATGCATGAACTACCTAAAAATCCCGTGTGCCGGCCGGCCGGTTATGCCCTAAACTCAAATTGTACGCGAGTACAATAGGTCTACCCCTGAACGAGTGCACGAAATACTGTGAAACGAAGAGTGCGCGCACGTTACGCGGATTTTCAGGAAAATTTCGACTAAGGTTATTGACAGATATTTACCAGAGTTTTTATTGGTTTTTACTTATTTCGTTTTATGAAAGCATGAACTATTTTGGGTTTAAATATGACCCTCGCATTTCCTGTTATACTGTATAACTTATTTTCTGAAACTACATAATTATACAAACATTATACCGGGATAAAATATAGGTTATATTATTTCCTAAGGTCTAGCTTATGCCTGTACCTAATTTGATTAAAATCGGTTCAGTGGTTAGGCGTGAAAGTGTTACATACACATAGAATAATTAATTTACTTTTGCATTAAAATAGGTATTAGTGCGGACTAACCGGAGACATCAAGAAGTTTTTTTTTATACTACTTTAGTTGGCAGACAGGCACGCAGCCCACCTGTTGGTAAGCGGCCACTGCGGCCTATTCCATTGGAGACACTTCAACAGGAAGTGTCGCTCAATGTGCTGCCAGACTGTAGGCTCTTTTGATCTTCGAGCCTTTGATTTCAAGCGTACTGGCTCCCACATTAACATTGCCTAAACAAAGCTAGAGCTGTTATGGCGGCAGATTTCACCTGTGGAAGTGGTAGCTAGCCAGTTGGACTCTGAAAAAGCCCTACCACCAACCAAGGCGGGAATCGAACCCACGACCTCCGGGTTTAATACCCAAACGGCTTAGCCATTGTTTCACGGAGGCAAAAATAACTTTTGTTATTAATTTAACTACTGCAGTCCCTATTAAGTAAACATACAGGGCCAATAGGCACAACGAGAACATACGAATCAATCAAATATTTATCACAGTAATTCATTATTCTTGTTGCTAATAAAGCTCAAATCTATATCTTCATATTTCCACATAGAACACAGATGCCTAACACAGACTGAATTATATTAATACGAAACAATATTTTATTTGCTTTCCTAGAAATCCACCTACGCATAACAAGGTCAGTGGTAGATCTGAATGACAAGCGTGAATATTCTCCTATTGAGCTAAATGGTAAAGCTTAGGGATACGCGATAACGTATATAATCCGAAAAACTATTGGATTAAGCTTGGAGTACAAATGAGAAAGAATAAATATTTTATTTATTACTAGCTGACCCGGTAAACTTCGTATCACTTACCTCTTAGGTATTTTTCCATATTTTCTCATCGTTTAAATCTTCCCTGGACATCCACGAATATTTCAAGACTAAAATTAGTCAAATCGATTTTAATGATGGGGCATCTACCCTGCACTGGGGCATTTATAGACAATTCACTTCTTTTAAGTTAAAAATTTTTTATTGAAGAGTAGACTACACCAAGTGACTTCTCTAAATTATCTCAGAAATTCATAATAAACTAATGGTTTTCCCTCTGTGTACACTACGCCTTTTACCTAACCCGCTTTATCGCCATGACGTGTGCACCCGCCGTAAAATTATGACACAACTAACGCTTGAATAAAATATTCCGATCTTTCCCCGCCTTTTTTGTATTTTCCTTTCCTTCAGTTATCACCAACATTGTGAATGTAATCTCATATTACTTTCCTCATTGATAATGATATATGAATAATGGTGAGAGATTGATAGCGTTTCCTTATTCTGTTATTGTAAGGACAATCAATATTGATTACTTGTTTTGAGCGATTTTTTGGATTGAGGAGTTGGCATGAAACTGAAGTTTGTCGAAACATTTGTGGGCATGATTAAGTCAGTCGTATTGGTCTCATATGTATAATAAAAAAAATATTATATTTAAAAAAAAGCAAACGTGGTATTTAAATTGCATAGTTATAGGTACCCATTCTTTCAGTTATCCTTTACTTCGGGGTTGTCTGGTAGAGATCGCTTATAGCGATAAGACTGCCTATATTGTGCGTTTTTGTTATTTTTTTATTGTATTTTTGTCTGTTCTATGTGCAATAAAGAAAATTTATTATATATTATTATTTAATCAAAAATTTGTAAGAATGTTGACCCAAGTTGGCGGCCAGGTAAGCCACGAGATAAAAAGGCGTTTTACTTAAAGTAAAGTATCAGCCTATTAAGTCCCACTGCAGGGCAAAGGCCTCCATCCTTCAAATCAAGTTATCGCTACAATGATGGGTATTGGCTTAATCACCACGCTTGTCAAATGTGGATTGGTGATCACAAACCCGAGCTGTGTCCGAAAAAACCGACACAAAGTTAGCTCGACCCGGGAATTGAACCCAGGACCTCGAGATCTCGGCCCGGTACCCGTCGAGGCGTTGTCGCGCGTTTTACTTAGTAACTTCTTATATATTTTGTTTGTTTATTTAGTAGTGCTTTCATTCTAGTGCGTTTGTCCCAACATTTGTGGGGATGATCAAGTCTGTCGCATTGGTCTCATATTATGTTTATTAAATATTTTTTAATGTGAAAGAGAAAACGCTTTCGCTCCGTAATCGCAGGTTGGTTAGACCTGGGGTCGTGTGTGGGACTCGAGACTGAAGCGTCCAATACCCACTAAACTTCCCCAGTTTTCCCCATCCACTCGGAGAGGACCAAGCCGGTGCTAGCCTTGTGGTCTATCCCCTGATATATTATAAGATGTGCTAAAATGCCTTGTCATATGGTTCGTAGCTGCCACTGTTTTCCAAATGTTCTGCCACAAAATAAGTACAGAAGTGAAGTACTTCAATTTTAATACCTACTTAAGTTATTGACATAGTTTAATTTATTGTTGACAATGAAACATGGAAAATATATTAGAGTAACTTTAATATTTTAATTTTAATACAACGACTATTTACCGTTTAATATTGAAACATATGAGACCTTTCGTCTCATAGAGATTTTTGCCACGTATACCGTAGAATTTGTGACGTGCAATGAAGACCAAAATTAGCCACTAACCATTAAGCTTATATCGCACACACGAAGACTGAAAAACGGCAACACCCGAACATTAGTCCGAGCCGCAAATTGATTCGAACGGTTTTGGGCGCAATTGGAAAGTAAATCCACGAGCGAACGGGCAGAGCAGTCTGATCCGCGATAGTGGCCAACTTTATGTGGCGTCTGTATAAAGTGCGATACACACTGCCACAAGCGATGGCGAACCGAGCAAGCGAACATTCATTTAACTCATTATAATGAGTTGAAATGGGCAGTTAAAATTGTTCATTGATTTTCACTAGTTAGCCATCCATAAGGATCGAATTGGGTATATTTTGCCACTGCCCTATACCATTCTCTGTGCATGCTTTTTTGTACATCAAATGGCTCAACGTAAAGTGACTTTAACCAAAAGTACATATATATTTTAATGGAATGTTTATTTACGGCCACATATTATATTATGAAAACGTTAATTAATATTTAAAAAGCTTACAAAGCTACTAGTGGAAATAAAGGTGTCGTGTCGTGATATCGGAGTCTTGGGTTCAATGCATTTATTTTAGGCTTTTGGAACAAACCTAAATTTTTGAACGATAAGCAACGTGGTATTTCGTCAAAAAGTAAGATTCTTAGCCCAAGTTAAGATCAGCCACGAGATAAAAAGGCGTTTTACTTAGTAACATCTTAGTTTTCATTCTCCGTTTTTTGTTCTTTAAGGTAAAGGCGTCTATTACCGCGGTATTTCGGGGAAGTTTGACTTTAGAGTACAATATTGTGGAATAAGAACTGTCCTTGTCTAATGGGGATTTTTTGTAGCGTTTTATAGACCTTTAACTCTATACTTTCGCACTTTTCATGAATAAAGTTTGAAGCGTTATATTTATTTTAATTGTTTTTAGTCATGGCTGCTACGGCTTCTATTACCGAGGTATTGAATCTATTACCGCGGTATGGTGGCGCCTATTACCGAGGGTAGGAGAAAAAATTAAACTTTAATTTTATTAAATTTGTAAATCTGTCATAACCTTTGGTCACCCTAGGTTTTAATCAGTTGTTAAATTAATCTTAATATATAAACTCAAAGGTGACTGACTGACATAGATAGATATCAACGCACAGCCCAAACCACTGGACGGATCGGGCTGAAATTTGGCATACAGGTAGATGTTATGACGTAGCCACCCGCTAAGAAAGGATTTTGATCAATTCCCACAGGAATGGGATCCACGCGGGTGAAACCGCGGGCGCTCGCTAGTAACTAATAAAACCGTCTTCATATTACTGGCTGAAAACTGGTGATAATGATTATCCCTGATAACGTCAATTAGTTATGGTCATCATAACATGAAGAGACATCACAAACATGTCACGTGGTCTGGTCTGTAGGGTGACCATTAGATGAAAATGAGTAGGGATTGCCATTATTATTCTGTTTTAATTAATTAATGAGGCTGACTAATTTCGATTACCATTAGTGCTCCGTTTTTAGGTAGGTACTTTGGGTAGCTTCATCAGAAAACGTGGTTTCTGTCTACGACTCAGAAGTCACCCTGTATCCTGTAGTACAAATAAACATTCAGACACAGAACAAACACAAATATAATGTTCATCATATGAGTGTTGGTCTTTGGTGGGATTCGAACCCACGACCCCTAACACATAGGTCAGGGTCACTACAAAATGCACTATCGGGCAAACAAAAAAGAATGTATACATAATTAGTTCTTTAGTTACCTAGTAAGAAGTAAGTTTATCTATACAGTAACGAAACCCTTAATAATAATTTTACTTGGGTTATCAGTCGGTAATAGATTATATGGAAACTCTTATTCCGAGCCATTGACCCTCGGAATTAGATCCCCATAGAATCTATTACCGATGTATGCCGCGGTAATAGGAGAAGAATAGAATGTTCTAAAATGTAATTCCGACCCATAAAAAACTAATAAATTTATAAATTTTTGGTGCCAGTTCGCAAAAAGAGATTTCAATCTTTAAGGAAAACAGTATTTTAAATCACTAGATATCCCGTATCATCCATTTTTTGACAAATTAATATTGCAATTTTTTCACGTCATTTTGGACACTCGCTACAAAAGTAGTCTTTCGATACGATAGTTTTTATAAAAATATAAAGGTTTCTACTGGACTTTGTATACATCGGAAATAGAATTTTAGTTTTAAGAGAATATGAGGAACGAAAAATATTTCATATTTCACTAAGATAATGATTTTAAATATACATAATAAGCAAATATCTAGACCCTTAATATTTTCTATTACCGATGGTACCCTCGGTGATAGATGCCACCCCCAATTTTAGGCTCCTATTACCGCGGGTTTTTAAAATTCGTATTATTATGTATTTAGATATGATTTCACTATGAAAAGTATAAGACAATACGCTTAGATAAACACATAAACAAGTAAACAAAACTCGAAGTCAGTTAGACAGTGTATAACATTTAAAATTACGTAACAAAAATATGAGTGCACTAGCATGATTTGCTCCGTTTTTGTATGGAAACCGCCTGCTCCTGCGCTCCCGTCGCACAAACTGTTTTTTTTTATCCGTTTGCTTGTAGGTATGCTCACTGGCACCCGTTGGTTCGATGCAAAATACTACAAGCTACAACTTGTCCCAAACGGGATTTTGCTAAAGTTGCTGCTATTAATATAAAACGCGAAAATATCGAATACCTCGGTAATAGGCGCCGATTTTGCGTACCGCGGCCATAGGCGCCTTTACCTTATATGTAAACGGTTTTAAAAAAACAAGTAAAATAAATAACTTAAAGTTTCTCGTCAAAGCTTGTCGAACTACCGTCCCGTATACC
Source organism: Mecyna flavalis (assembly GCA_949319885.1). Classification (NCBI taxonomy): domain Eukaryota; kingdom Metazoa; phylum Arthropoda; class Insecta; order Lepidoptera; family Crambidae; genus Mecyna; species Mecyna flavalis. The sequence continues at coordinate 4,679,277 of OX439413.1, forward strand.
CTCCGGATATAACTTCACCGCTACCCGCCAACTGTTATTTTCACAGAGTCTGACTTTTGGACAATAAAGCAATTTGGTTTGCAGTGTTCGGACGCTTGTGAAAAAATACCGAATAGATAAAAGTTTTTAAACTTATTTTTACACTCGCTTATAGTTATTGCTGCAGCTGGCTGGGTTGACCTGTAATGCACTCGATCTGGACTCGGACCAAACCGAGAAATCGCAAACGAGTAGTTGAAATAATCGGCATATTTAGTATCGATTCAGATACCCTTGATGGTTCAAGTCGTTAATAATATTATTAATTATATTAATGGTTGAGAAGTCAGCTACTACACCATAGAGGTCGCGGGTTCGATCCCACTCGGTACAAACATTTGTGTGTATGAACATGTCTGTTTGTATCGGTCTGGATGTCTCATGTAATGTATGTATTCACAAGTAGGTACTACCTGGTTCAAATACTAGTTATTAGGATAATATTAAATTTTCGGAGTTGCGTTACGGGACAGCATAGAGTAATAATATTCCTACTCTATGCGGGACAGTAATGACTGACACACACACTGAAAAAATAATGCATTGAATAATGCATTGCTAACGTTACGGACAGGCGCAGTTGACGTCTGTTTTCGCTTAATTCTAAAAGGTATTATCCTAATAGTATTTGAATCGGATAGTACCTACTTCTAATCCTTTGAAGAAAACTTTCAATTTCCTTACAAAAATCTTATTATCAACAAATCTGACGTCAAAACTAAGTTTCTTTTTCTTATAATAAAATATTGTATAATTGTACAGCATCATAATTTCTAACTATTTCCTTCGCCTTATCTAAATTAGTTAATTGATTCCTTTGTTTCTATGAAGGAAGTATAAAGGCTTCTTATAATCTCGGTAAAACTGAGACAACAGCCGAACAATCTGCTAAAAGGGTTCGCCGTCACAATGGACCCCTGGATCCTCAAGAACCACTTAGTTAATTTATGGACTCAAGTAATGAGGTATAAAAATTAATTAGTGGGAACTACGTTTCGGATTATTGTTAGGTTCTTAGGTAGGAGTTAAAAAATATTTTATTTAGAAGATTGAACACTGTCTATTATCTTTCGTTGTATGAGTAAATTATTTCTCGAGACAAGGCGTGAGAAAAAACTCAACTATACATATGTGATGTTGTCTACATCACATATGTACATAGTTCTGACCAAGTAAGTATCTTAAGCACTTGTGTTATGGATATCAGAATTAACGACATGGCTACCACAAGTACATACACGAGTACAATCAGCCCGACGCAGGACAAACAACATCACATGCATGTTTGTCTTGATTGGGATTCAAACCCACGACCCCTGGCGCATAGGGCAGGTCTCTACCAAATAATGACTGCTTATCTCAAGTTTACTGTCTTAAAAACAACCAGAGATTTAACGATTTAAATTATTGTTGGTTGACCGAAAACAACGTAAAAATAGCTAAGGCTATCAAAGATTTAATTGATGATATTCCCTGAAAAAGAAAACACAACGCTCAAAATACAATGTTAACCTTTAACAATTTACTCGTCCCGCGCATTTTCGGTTGGTTTACTCCATTGTATGCTGCAACATCTCGACTTTAACACAATCGATTCTGAGTCGCTCGGACTTGAGCTATCTAGCTGTCAGTACACTCGGATGCACGTTCAAACTAGAGTAGTTTATGACCGTAAGGTACACTGTGTCTAAGATTTGATTTGCCGGTCAATCGCCACAAGACATCGGCTCGTTTCTGTTAGTTGTGAAGGGGAAACTGGGGGAGTTTTGTGGGTTGTAGGACGAACGTCGGGTTCTAACAGACGAGCGACCCCTCGTTCGCGACCGTCCGCGACCCACGACGACTGTGGTGTGCGGCTGCCGGCGACGGTCGATCGGCGCGGCTGCGACCGTCTGCGACCGCCGGCGACAGTCGCAGACCACAGTCGCAGACGGTCGCGGAGGGTGCCGACGATCGCAGGCGCGCCGCGTGACTGTCGCAGTCGCCGACGGTCGCAAACGAGGGGTCGCTCGTCTGTTAGATTAGAACCCTTAGGCCCGGATCGACACACACGGCGTCTTAGGCCACACACGGACGCAGATCTCGCTAGCCTAATAAGTATGTAAAGGTTTTGATTTTAGAAATATTTCAACTAGTAGAAGGATGCATCTCTCTATGTGCTGCGACTCTTAGGCTCCTCTAATTTTTGATCTTGTGATTTGAAGTATTAGTACAGTAATCTGTAATTGTATTACCTCTTAGTGTATAAAAAAGTAATATCAGCCTATTGAATTAATGAAAAGCCGACAAAAAAGTTCTTTACTTTAAGTAATTAAAACGTTATAAGTGCAGTATTTCAGATATGAAAAGAGATTAGTGTTTCACTGATTCCTAAATTTCATTGAAATAAACTAATTAGTCAAACTCCAATGCAAGTCGCTTAAAAACATTTGTGTTTGTGTCTCAGATTCAATGACGCAACGGCCGACAATAAATATAGCCAAAGATTAAGAATAACGAAAAATGTAAGACACGTCAAGTTAGTTCTATGTACATCGTTCAGAGAGTTTACAGAAGGTTAAACCGATTGTCAACAACAGGGCTAAGTGTCGCACATGCATGGAAGAACCTAGTACGGACACTAGTATTCAAAGTTTGGACGCTTGGTTGGGCAACGCCGTTGGATATTGTCGGAGTAAATGGCTAGCTTGATCTGAATTTATTTTTTAAGTAACACTCGTATGTATAGATGAGTCACAAGTATTACTTGAGTTTATTAAACGAAGTTTTTGCATTAAGTAGCCGGCAAAAATCTTGACTACCTAAGTGTGAAATTAAAAATATATTGATCGATTTGTTTAGAGCCCATACTCACCTTCGATTAATAAACAACACGTTATTATTGGTTCGACATCAACCCATAAACCAATAGAACACCTTTTATTTAACACCTAAGCAACAGACATTGATATGAATGAAGTAAGTGAATGAGTAAATTCAACTACAATCAAAAAACGTGAAATTTGTTCAAACTGGCCCATCCCAAACCGCCTGAATATTAATTAATTGTATTGGTCTCGTATTTCCCGTCTAGTATGAAACAGGGATTAAATTTGGATTGGATTCCCAAAGTCCTTTATTGGCAAACGCTTGTCAACTGCAAATGGTCCTTCGAGCCCGATTGAATTTGTTACTTCTGTTATTAACCAGACTTTGGCTAAGTTAAGATGATTTTTGATTACAAATGGCATTCCATTTTAATTGAATTACGATAGGGTAATTAAGTATACCGCCTCGATCATGGCCTAGTGAATTTAACCGGGCCATGATATCAGGGTCTCAAGTTCCAAGATTGGACTATATTTGTGTCAGAATTTTGGCAATAGAAGTTTGTCCTTGGTTGGGATCCAAATGGGGTTTGCTTGGGTGTAAGCCCGGAGGTTGTGGGTTAGATACCTGCTTTAATATTTATATTATCTTATAACCAAAAATAAGACAGCCTACTTTATATCAATATTAATTTCAAGCGTAACCCCGAATCAGGAGCTAGTACTCAATATTAAATATTTAGCGAAATTACTGGGTATATAAGACCTAATAACTGTCGTCTCTTAAGGCGGGAAAGGCGCCTGCGACCCCAAGGGGGTCTCGGGTGCTTATGGGCGACGGTGATAACTTATTATCAGGTGACCCACTTGCTCGTTTGCCCCTTATAATATAATAAAAAAGTTATAAAAGGAAAGATTGCTTCTTAATTTTAATCAAAAGGTTGTCGGACCTGAAAACTGCAGTTTAACATCGGCAGCAGTATTCCATTCAAAAAACTAACGGCCTTGTGTCAACTGGGAAGGTTCAAAAACTGTAACACTATGCAAAAACTCGGGTGATATTCCGAACAAACCGAATGGACACGTTCGTCGGGGACAAGTTTATTTTTCCATCCCTTTAAAGGTTCAACTGATATTTGGTACAAATCAAACCGTTACTGTAGGGCTTTTTCATGCAGAGTCCGACTGACTAGCTACCTCCCCCACAGGTGAAATCTGCCGCTATAACAGCTCTGGCTGTGTTCCGGCAAAATTAATGTGGGAGCTAGTACACTTGAAATGAAAAAAAATTAAGTTAAAACTAGAAGATTTTTTATAACATTCATAAATTTTATTTTTTTACGAGTACTCCCGATGTTTTCCGATGCCCATTATCTTGAAGTACTACTCGTATAAGTCAACAATGCCATTCAAATCGGCCACCAAACCAGTACATAGATTAGACTTCTCAAAGCGATCGGCAATCCACTCACGTTCGTATCCCATAACAATTGTATTGGATAGAAACTCTCGACGTCGAATTTGATCGGTCTGTAATACTGATAGCGAACTTCTCGCGAGTTGATATGTTATCGATTATTCGATTACGAGAATAACTTTCGCTAATCGAGTATTAAAGTTAGGTTGCTTGTGTTATTTATGTGTTTGCTGTAAATTTAGTGGTAGGATTGAACGCCCTATAAATTGTAAGATGGCATGTATCGATATAAATATCCTTGGTTATTTGCACTGCACCATCTAGCCCCAAACTAAGTATTGCTTGTACTATGCTAGGTGCTAGACAACATAACCTATACATTTTTTTAATCATCTTCTTCTCAGTCGAACGCTCTTGACAGAGTGGTCGTGGTCATGTTTCAGTCGGTTTCTGTGTAACCGCTGTTCTCGCAATGCGACGCCAAGCAAATCTATTTTTAGCGGAATGAGAGCAATCGCTGATGCTGGAGTGCGTTACAGATTTAATAAGGTCTGTCCATCGGGTTGGAGAGCGTCCACGTGATCTCTTGCCTTCAACTTTCCCTTGCACCACCAATCGTTTGTGTGTGTTGTGGCGGATGTGTCCAAAGAACTTGAGGATCCGTAATTGCACAGTCGACGATAGTCTCTCCTTGATGTTGAGTTCTTTATGGATGGAAACGTTGGTTCGGTGCGCGGTCCACGGGATTCTGAGCATGCGTCTCCAACACCACATTTCTAGGGCGTCAATTAATCATACCTATACAATAAGTGGTCTGTCCTCCTTAAATAAATGTTTTTATTTGCTTTTTATACAGTTTCTTCAATAAGAAAAACTAAGCTTTTTAAAATTTTAAAATATCTTTTGTATTTTCGGAGATATAGAGTTCAAAACTTCACCATTAGATATGGAGAGCGCTATACGCACGTGACGTCACGTAACTGTAGTGCCATACACGCGCCATATAAAATGTTGTTTCAGAAAGAGACGGATATACTGGAAATTAATTACTCTGTAACTCACTTGATTTATAACCGATTCTAAATTTTTTTCACAGATGTTATACTTGTGTGTTGTATTATCGAATACAGTCACAAAATTTCAACTACAGTCAAATACCCTATTCTTATCTCTTTTTTATCATTTGAACCTGTACCTACTTAACCCTAGTTAGTAACAGTGTCCTGCCAAAACGTAATATGACCTGCGTCCATCAAATTCAAACTGTATCCTCGGTTGGTACAACGAGCGACACATAAACCTACACGAAACGTCTCAATTGAAATTGGAAGCTATGTAAAAGACATTAAGCAGAAAATTGGTTGTAGGAATTTGACAGATATGTGTAGGTCGATGTGTTGCTAACTGTACCTCTCATGAAAGTTGTCCAATAATGCCTTCATGCTAAAAATTTTAACTGAGGTAGTTTGTTATTAATTTCCATGCAGTTTTTATGCTATCCCAGTGTGTTACCGGTTATATTAAACTTTTTAACACACTTTTCGTTATCTTCTGTGTGAACAATATGAAGGTAATTTAAATTTAGCTTGTTGAGACGGGGTTGTTTTAGATTTTCTGTTGATAAATGAAATTGAGGATGCTTTATTCGCTTCTATTGTACTTTATGCTATGAAATGTTTTGTGATTGGTAGTCAATAGGTAGGGCCATACTGTTTTACAGTACGAATGGGCGCCGGCCCATTCGTCGCCCGGGGAAGTACCACCCTTCCACATAACACCAGCGTGAAATGATAGTGACTACTATTGTGTTTCGTCTGGTTTGTGAGAGTGCCGATCGACTCAATCAAAACATCAAAAAAATCACTGAAAAAAAAGTTAAGTTGTTGAATTCAATGATTGCATAAGAAAATAAGAAAAGTTCTAAAATAACAACAATATTTGTGAAACGAGTTTTCAATCGAGCGATCGCAAGGCGCGGTCACGTGCGAGACAATCGCATTTGTCCCGCCAACACGCGCCGGTAACCCGCTAACTCCGACACCGACCTGTATTTGCTTTGCTCACAACTTTTATTGATATTTCTGTTGGAGTTATTTCAAAACATCTTGTGAATATACTTTGAAATATATTTTAAGTTGCTCTGTCCGTTATAAATTTTTCTTTTTAAGTCGAATGGTGGATGTTTGTGTAAAGAAAATCTTAGCTGCATTCAAAACATATTTTGTATTCGTAAGTTCGTTCGTAAGTATTTTTAAAGTCTAAAAATTTCAAGTTATTATTGACCTTATTTTAAAACCCCAATATCTTTAAAGATACAAAAAAAAGTTAATTTAACTGAACTAATTTACAGTACATCAAACCCAACGATAAAGAGAAGAGGAGGTTTTTCTTGAAAAGGATGATAAACATACATAGTACAATAACAATCGAGAACTTTCAATGATTCTTTATCAACCAATGTCTTTATAAAGAAAAAAATATTGAAAGAGGAACGAAACAGTAATAATATCAGAAAATAACAAAATAAAACTTACTACAAAACGAGTTTTCAATTGCACCTGCAGTCGTGTTCTTGGCAAACGGCATTCTGCCTCGCGAATACGCGTCGATAACTGAACTGACACCGACCTTTGTTTGCAGGCGTTCAAAAACTTCTCTTATTACATTTATATATATTCGTGCTTTTACTATGTATTATTTAACAATTGAATTTTCAACGGGGTTTTAAGCAAATCTCTGAAAAGATTTCCAAATAATATTTGATATTAAAATTATTCTTTATTTAAAAACGATTTAGTTTTTTACCTCGCACATTCAATAAATGTTTATAATCCTAAATTACCAATTTAAATAACTATATAGTGATAAAATAAAAACGGAGAACTAATAAAAATTCTGATAGATACCTACCATTCATCATACTTTAATTAGCAAAAGCATATTCAATTACAAAAATCACTCTTGAAATAAGAAACAAAATTTAACTACAAAATGTTGTACACCCAAAATAATAAGGAACCTTTTAACTAAATAACAACAAATCAGAATGAGTTTTCAATTTCCCGCGGTCACGTACTCGGCTAAGCGCTTTTGTCCCGCGAACACGCGTTAATAAACTGCCAACTCACGCGGATCTGTGCTTGTGGTTCTCAACTTTGATTGACGGTAAATTACTGTTTTTATCGGAATTATTTAGATGCAGTCAAAGGAACAAAAGTATGGTCTTGGTCATTTTTATATAATTATAGCCCGCGGTTTTAGCCGCGCGTATATTTTTTTATTTTTTTCAAATATTCCCCCCTTCCCACCACATTTCTGGGATCAAAAAGTACCCTATGTCACTTGGGGATAGTGTAGCTTTCCAACAGTGAAAGAATTATTCAAATCGGTTCAGTAGTTTCGGAGCCTATTCAATACAAAAAAACAATCAAATCCCTTTATAATAAATTAGTGTAGAGTATAGATTTGCACAGAATGGCTGGCAGGAGTTGGATGCGAGTAGCCGAAAATCAAACAAAGTGACAAGTATCGGAAGATGCCTTTGTCCAGAAGTGAACTAAGACAGGCTAATGATGATGATGGCCCAAGCAGCATCACAAGCTGTATAACAGCTCTATTAAAGTTCGTTTATACTCTTAATGCTGTATTTCTTGGCCGCATAAAGGCTGTATAAGCGCTTATACAGCCCTTATACCCCTGAAATGGGCACAAATTATACAGCGTTTTGTGTTATATTAGCTGTACAGTAGCTGTATAAGCATAAAATAGGCTGCATAATAGCTGTTTTGCGGCTGTACAATGGTGTACGAGGAAACCAATACACTTCAATTACTACATTGTAACTCACTTGTTAAGCTTTACGTTGTAAAAAGTCTGTTGAACAGAGTTACAAAAGAATTAAGACGAAACAAGATATATTTTATTGATGGCGTTTATAATCGTATTGATCAAAGTGACATTTATTATAAACGCTTTGTGTTTAAAGATTTGGAGATTCGATAGGCGCAGGATACACTGTAATGCAGTGCCAAAATAAATTTATTGTGGACATATATATGTTTTATGATAAAAAATAAACGCGCCAGCAAAATAACCAAGAAAGAGATATTAAATAAAGAAGTAAATATGGTTTTTATAGGTTAGAATTTAAAAATGTTTGAATTAATGGACTTAGAGCCTCATTGCTGCATAGTAGGTAATTGGACAAACTGAAAATATTGATAAACATAAAAACATTAGTCTAATTTTTATGTACTCATGTTCGTAATCTTCGATTTGTAATTGATAAAATGGCGACAATTTGCTAAGCAGCCTAAATTCTATTTTGATGGTCTTATACAGATTAAAGCTGTACTATAGGCGTCATTTATTTTTATTGCTGTTTATTACTCTCAAAGACAGAAATTAGACAGCTATAGTCTGTAAAAGGGTGTACAATTACACGTTAAAAAGAAGCTGTAGAAGAGAGTTTGCCTACTTCATAATACAGAAATAAGATTTCAGGACCACCTAATACAGCTCTAAGCTGTATTAAGTAAGTGACGGTTTGCAAAATGCAGCTATTGTACAGCTTTAATACTAAAATGAGATTAAAACGTTACAGGGAACTTAAAGCTGTACATGACAGATATCATACACTGATTTAGAACTTAAAGCGTACTTTGACTCCTTAATACAGACTTAATACAGTTAGAGCTGAATAATTACTCCTAAACCGACATTATAACACTACAATGTCTTTTCAACGTTCTTATACAGCTGTAAAACAGCGTTAAGTGCTTTAGTGGCTGCTTTTTTGGTGTTCATTACGCTTGGTTGCTGCTTGGGGGTTGAGATTCAAAGACTGGTTTAGAAGCTAGTAGGGCCTCGAGTTTTTAATAACTAGAAAATGTGGTTATCCTATTAATTTGGGTTATTCCACTTTATCCCATCCACTTGCCGTATTAAAAAAGGATTGTGTTTTTTTTTTCACAACGCCCCATTGTGTCACAGATCGGGAAGCTAGGGTTATATCAGACTCTATTTTCTTAGGAGTATGCTTGAATGGGCTAAAGGCTTCAGCGTTGACTGCGAGCTGTGTGTGGGACTCCAGACTAAAGCGTCTCACCACCCAACTCCCTCGGTTTCCCTTTTCTACCCGATTGGGACGAGCAGGTCCCGCCTTGTGGCTATTGACCAGCCCATTCCTTGTTTAACCTGTACCTACTTATACAACAGGACATTTCTAATGTGCGCAGCATTGACGAGTCGTTTGGTGTAATGGTCGAGAAGTCGGCTATTACACCAGATATCGCGGGTTCGATATCCACACAGTACAAACATTTGTGTGCATAAACATGTCTGTATGTATCGGTCTGGTGGTTTTTATGTATAATATGTATGTATTTACAAAAAAAAAAGAATATAAGTAATGTTTATCCGTTGTCTGCCACCCATAGCACAAGCTAATGCTTAGTTTGAGGCTAGATGGCGCAGTGTGAATAATGTCCAGAGATATTTATTTACTTATACAAATAGTAACAGCTGAGGAATATGTTCCAATTATTAATAGTAGTAAGTAATTTAAATCCTTTTGAAGGAATTATAATTGACAAGTTCTATCATAAAGTCGAAACTTCTACCCTTTGAAAGCCATTTCCGAAACGGGAAAATCCAACTAAAAATAACGAAGGCGTCGGACGAAAGGAGACTTTTTTGCGTCGCAAACTCCCATTCAGGAAGATTACAAACAAAGGGAGTGATCAAGTTATCGCCTCAGTCGGTTTGTCGGTCCTCACAAAGGCTTAACTTTTAATTGGAGCTCAAATCCGGCATATTTGAAAATGAAGATCCTTTTGTTTTCCGATAATGTTTGCACCTGCGTTGGTCGGAGTTATTTTTGTAAGGAAATTGCGGTCGGCGACAATTTTAGTTGTGGAGTGTTTGAAACGGAATTTAAGGGGCAAGGTTTTAATGAATCATTTTTGGTCGAGTAGTTTAAATATTTGGCTGTGATTTTGGGGTCTTGGGTTCAAAATTCAAATCATTATTTTGCCGTGGAGTAGGATATAAGATAGACTGATACTTCTACCCTAGGCGCCCGCCACCCGAACCATAAAGAAGTGGAACTCTCTGCCGGCTCATATATTTCCCCCTTCCAATGGCATGAGTTCCTTTAAACGAAGCGTGAAGAAGCACCTTGTCAGCCAGTACTGCGATGCCAACGGATAGAACGCCACGGTGTTGCCTCCGTTGTCATGGTAATTTGGGTTCCCCTTTTGCTTACCATCAGGCTAAGTGGAGCCAATGTACTGAGCTACTATAAAAAATAAAAAAAATAAAAAACCCTACTTGAGGCCTCTCAAGTCGGGGTACCCGGTGAGGGGCTGGTCAATACCCACAAGGCTGGCACCGCCTCGTCCCGATCGGGTGTGAAGGGGAAACCGGGGGAGTTTAGTTGGTCGTGGAAGCTTTAGTCCTGAGTCCCACACACGGCTGCAGGTTTAGCAAGCCTGCGGTTATAGTGCATAAACTCTTTCTTCTCCGAAAAAATATAAAAAGACTGATAGTTCTTTACTTTACTTTGCCGTGTTTATTAATAAACTAATATGTGTATTTTATACTAGAGTTTCTCTATTTTGATAAATAAAAAAGGTATCTTCTGTTATTGACGTATACATCACGAGGAAATTATTCGACAGCAGCGAAACAGACCCTAATATAATTTATTGGTAGCCAATGCACAGTCGCATTCCGAAATTCAACCGTCACAAATTAAGTGCACGCAAAATACGACTATTCGATTAGCTGAAATGAAACAAACACAGGTTCCGGGCAGGGTCGCGCGCAGTTCTGTTTGTGGTTGAATTAGCCACTAGTCCCTGGTGGACATACGTTATTCATAGAAATACAAAACTCTGCGATAGGTCGCGGGGCGATGACATAGACGGAGGCGGGGGCGGAAGCGAAAAATTTTATGACGTCAATTTTTTTGGGATAAAATTGCGTAGATCCGTTGTAACGTAAAAAAAAGACGCATAAAAGCAGTTCCGTTACTGTTATCCCAAGAGAAACTGAGAATTATTCCGAGATAAAAAAAAGTATACTTTTTTCTACTTTAGTCTTGAAAACCTGATTAATAAATTTAGGCATGAATACGTTACAGTCGGACGGAATTACCTTAGCAATTATAATATTAATATGGATTTACTAGTATATATTTTATAAGAATTAATTAATACGCTTCAAAGTGACATTTGATCCGATGCGCTTTATAGGTAGGTACATCATATAAGAATTAACCAGCCTGAATATTATGCTGTTTAATGACCATTAAGGCCTTGCACGGAATAGGATAAAGCATAAGGTTTCAGAATATTGCAGTGTGTGGCGTTGGAGGCGGTAAATAAAAGAGATGTTGTCGCGACTATAGGTTTATTATAACTGTGTTACATATTATGTCTTAGCCTATCTTATATACTAGAAAGAGGGGTAAAGGTCGCTACACACTACACCTCCCCCCTTTATTTAAAAAAAAAATGAATGAGAATAATAATTTCTTTTTTTTATAAAATTACAATTTGCACTGATAATTTTTTTTTTGCTCAAACGAACAAAAATGAATTGAATTTTTCCGATACCTCTTTACTTAAACTAAACCAGATTTCAATACCAATAATATTTAATTTTTATGATGATTATGACATACAAACATTACCGAATATTATGAAAAACAGTACCAAAATAACATAAGCAGTATTTAAGAGAAAAGAAAAAAAATAAACTTTAATTGTTCATCTAATCTACTTACTTAATAGTAATACAGTTTATGTAGACGGGTCTTAGACATCTGTTTAAATCAAATTGATAAAAAAAATTGTCATTATTAAATTAAAAGGGTTAATTATATAATATCTCTGGACATTATTTTAAGGGTACAAACAACTGTGCGCAATTATTGCATTCAATGAAAGTTAAAAAAATGTGTATAATAACAATAATACTCAAAAAAGTACTCAAATGGGATAAATCAAAGGGATAAATCAACACACTTTGTTTTGAACCAATAAATCCAATAAGTATCCACAGTATAAAAAAAATATTCAAGTATTAATCTCACATCCACATAACTATTATTTCATGACACTTTCCGTATACCGAGTAAACAATCTTTATTTTCTTATATACTATACACAATCATTTACTTGGTGGGCACAGTCATCTCTTAATAACAATCTAATGGTACATAACATCTTATACCTCATGGGGCATACTTTTTGGGCCGGCCGGACCCTTTTTTCCACAATTAATTCATTTATTTATTCATTAGGTACAGACAATATTTTATAAGTCGACTTCATACTTTTTTCCTTATCACCTTTCTTATATACTTATTATTAGGGTCATGTTTTAAGATCACCTGATCTCCAACTATTTTCACGGAGAGAAGCTCGTCTACACCATGATCAAATGAAGGATTTAATACCCTAGTCTGTACCTTGTACCATTTATAACAATATACAACAACGGTTTACTTTTAAGATCTTATCGATCTCCAACGGTTTTCACGGAGAAACCTCGTTTGCACCCTGATAAAACAGAAGGATCCAACACCGTTTTGCAACTTCTCATTCATTATGTGCCCTACCAATAATTCTAATATCACACTTCTTCTTGTATCCATACTGATAGTTACGATATCGAAACCAAAATGAATAACACTCCATACCAATGAATCCTTTAGTTGACAAAATATCATTTAGTTCTTGGGTGATCAGTCCAATTGCGTAAATAAATATTTTTTACCAACGTAAGTATTCCCTATCTAAAGCATACCTTCATTCTTTTTATGGAAATTAATAATGCACTCTAATTGGAACAAAAGCAATTTTAATACCATCCTTGTTTACTCACATTCAAATACCTGTCCATTAACCAATGTCTATTCGGTATACCTACTTCAAATAAAATTTCTCCTATAACCTTTAAAACTTTCCAATTAAACATTATTAACTCTTATTCAATTTGTTTAACTTTTCTGTATATATTAATTAATCATTTCAGTAACATTATCTCGTTATGACAACACAAAGTTATAATTATTCTCAATACAACGAAAGGTTTAAAACATCTTTCTACTTAGTCATGAGCGCTGTTAGCTACACGAGGTATTAAATTTCATTTAAACCAAATCTAAAATATTACTTAAAGATGCTACACGCGCCTGGGTACGTAGCTAGCGGAATGCGATACTATTCCGTAAAAGGAAACGCTGAAACAATGATAACGCTGATGCATCAACACGAGGCGATGCATGCGCTTCTCAACCAAATTTGGAAACAGTTTGGATTTACAATCTAGTACTTATGATTTTAACATTCCATTTCTCTCTTAACACCGATTTAATAATTTATTTATTTAATTATGAACGAATTTTAAACATTGCAGTATGGTTTTCATTAAGTTTCTGTAATATAATACTTGTTGCTTCGCGTATAATTGAACAAACCCAATTATGTTAAATATAATTATTACTGAAAAATTAAAACTTTAAACATAATTTGAAGCAGAGATTGAAATAGAAAAAATAATACGACATTTACGATTCCTGTGCCTGTGTTAACTAAAGTTATGATTTAAATTTTTGCACACTTAATAAGATATGACCCGTCTACTCTAACGAAACATTAGTAAAAATAATATATGTTTAAAAAAATATAAATGTTGAAAAAAAAAAATAGAAATGTAAAAAAAATGTTAATGTAAATAGGTAATAGAAATCTTCCGTCTTTTTCCTGATGTTTTCTTTTGCTAGTTCGATCTTGGCTCTTGGTGGTGTCATCTTTGAGCTCCATCATCGGCCGGCAGCAACCTTCCTCTCATCTGACACGACCATCTCCCTGCAGCCAGCACACTTCATTTTTCTTACTCCTACTACGTTCAGCAACCAGAAACTCTTGCCATTGTTACAGCAGAAGATCGCTAATACTATTTATTATTTCTTTCGCCACACATTTTAGTTCTTTCATGTATATCACATTGTCAGTATTGTCACCACATTGTCTTTTCACACACAAAAAAAATATTAAAAGATCCAATGCTCAGTACTGCCACGAGGCAGCACTGGCAGGGTCGCCATGCAGTGTGTGGCGTTGGAGGCGGTAAATAAAAGAGATGTTGTCGCGACTATAGGTTTATTATAACTGTGTTACATATTATGTCTTAGCCTATCTTATATACTAGAAAGAGGGGTAAAGGTCGCTACACACTACAATATGTATTAGTTAGTATTAATTATATTTTAGTGATTGAATTTTGCGCCAAAATTGTTTCAAGGAGAATCGCCATGTTGGTTGTATCATATTTGGTATTATTCGTAGAAGGAACCGTGCAGGAATAATATTGAAACAGTTAAAACGCCCAAATTATAATATAGAAAAGAAATAAATTTTGTAATGTGACGTGCAATAAAGAGTTCGAATTGAATTAAATTGAAATAAATATTAAACATTATCTTATCACAAACACTGATCTGACCCCATTTATATTTAGGTTCATAGACCAATCTAATAACGATTGTTTATAAGTTTTAATACTCAAATAGGCGATATAATAAATGTTAGATGGCGAATGCTACACGCTCGATATTTTATCGTGATATTTGGATCGCAATCTAGGATCACGATATTTATCGAGTGTGTAGTATAGCGTATCACATATCGTGATACGTGATACGCTATACTACACACTCGATAAATATCATGATCCTGGATTTCGATCCAAATATCATGATAAATATCGAGAGTGTAGCATTCGCCAATGATGTGACAGAGTAATTTTCTTCATCTGACATGATTCTGTGACTTGTGCCACTCCCAAACTGCCAGTAATTTGACTGTCATTCGAGATAACGCGTGTACACATCAATTTGATTGTGAATAGGCAAATATGGCGGACAAACTTAAATGTTTGATATTTCAGTTGATGGATAGATATTGCATCATGTTTCCACTCTTCCCCTGAGGTTTGTTTCATATCAGTATTTTGTCTTTATGCGATTGTCATCATTTACAATTGAAATTCACAACTCTCATCGCTAGTTTCACCGCTGATAGATCTGCTTCTTGCAATTTAAAGTAGTACTCATCTGTCAGAGAATTTAAATACTGACTCTTTTGTCAATTTTCAAAAAAAGAAAACTACTCTTACTATTAAATACTCGTCAGTCAATGTTGAAATAGGCTTTTACTATAATAATATGTGCCCTTCGGTTGGGGGCCTAAAAATATCGCCGAAGTATCCCCTGCTTGTCGTAAGAGGCGATTATAAGGGGCTTTCAAACCTGGGGGCGGCGCAGGAAGTTCCGCGTGCAGCCCCGGCAACGAGTTCGGAAAAGACGGCCACACCATGGCCCGTGAAAGCGGGCAGCAGCGGCTTGCGCGTGTGGGGACTCCGTGGCGTTATCTCCGCATAGAGGTTCTCGGTTCCCCCTCACTGCGCTGAGAGGGTCATCGTCAGGTTTTAGTCGGTAGGGCTGAAGTGCGAGTCCGACACACCGCTCGGGACGAACCTCTGTCCCTTGAGTGATCCCCGGCCGTGTAGCACTGCTCTAAGAGTGCCGCAGGCTCCAACTATCGCTGCTCCCCATTCCCATCATCCCTTCAGGAGGCCAACACACCTGTGACCAATGTGTACAGGTGAGGTTGTGATCACTTATATTCTGATGTCACAATTGCCTCTGTCTTATATAAATAAAAATAGTTTAATAAACCAGTTGCTACAAGTTCTGTGAAACCGACGCTTAACTCTCTTCAGATAGATTTACAGAGCTTGCAACTGCAATGTACAGAGCAGTGCTGATAAAAGGCTAATTAAGGATAGTGTTCAGCTAGCCGGTTACGCGCCTGATAGCGCTAAGTAAGGCGTGCCTTTAATGCAGTTTCTTATTATATAGTAACCTTAAGGAATGTTAAACACTTAACTAGTTTATTTTTTTAACTTTATAAGGAGGTCGTCTCGGTGTAGCGAGCGCAGGGCAGTGCCAGACAGTAGGTAACTGCTTAGTACTGTTTGGCACTGAACTGTCTAAGGGCAGAAATGGCGCTTACCATCAGGTGCACGATCTGCTCGTCTTGTAACACATTGCAATAAAAAAAAGGAGGCCTGACCATTACTAAAAGTATTTTGCCATACATACTTTCGTTGCTATTTCTACTCTCACTTAAAAGTAAGGCATCTTTTGACTTCAATATATTTTTGAAACGTACCTCTAACAACAAAACAATCGGCAAAACTGAAATTCGTGGGTTTGATTCCCGCCTTTGATCTGATTGGTGATAAGACTTTCTCAGGGTCTAAATAGCTACCACCCAGGCAAAAACTGGCGTCAAAATTAAGCTGAAACTGTGCCAGCAAAGTTATTGTGGGAACTTAAAATCGAAGGCTCGGAAATCATAAATGACAACAGTGTGACAATTTCTGGTGAGGTGTCACACTGTTATCATCAGATGGTCTACGTGCCTGCCTGTTAACTAAAGACACATAAACCAATTTCGAAGATAATCGATTGAAGTTACTTAAATCAATTAGTAATTAATTTTTACACATTTGCTCCCGCCACCTTAAACTATTTGCGTCACTTATACTTAATAAACAGAGTGTATGTGATGGTGGCATACAGGTTAATGGGCTTGCCCGCAGTTAAATCTAATATTCCGGGCTTTTCCGGGTATAAACCCGCCCGAACCCGCTAAGAGCTTGCTTTGGGTTCAAAGGGGTACGCTTCTAAGTAGTCGTGAGATTTTGAGCGTATCGCAAGAAGTGGGAATTTGGATACGGCAGTTTTGCGCCGAATCAGGAAAAGAGGCGTCGATTTTAATACGGTGAAGTTTGTGTTTAATCTTTCAAGCCCCGGATCACCAGACACAATAGAAAATCTATTGTTACGCGGCACCCGAGTGCCGGTTCGGGATTGAGTGGTTAAGTTGATAAGAGGTATTTTATATTATGTCAGTATTAAAAATGTTGTACTTAATGTGAAGGAAGTCAATTCTGTACATTAAATGTAAAGTAAAAAAATGCTTTTGATGAAATAGCTTACGTACGTAGTAGCGTACTTTTTATCCCGCAAAAATATTATATTTCCGTGGGATACGTATAGATTGGGCGGAAGCCCCATCTGATGGGGTAGACGTGGCTGTCTACCCAATGAAGTAGTATAAAAAAAAACTGAAAAAATATTTCTTCTTAAAGGTCTTATTAGAAAGAGATAAGTGGTCATATTATTTTTAAATATTTTTAAAATTAAGGACTGAATGAATCAAAGTAACTTTTTTCTCGTATGTAAATTTAACACATTATTTAAGATTACGTGTTTGTCTGTCCGTCACAGAAAATCCCTTTGAAGAGAAAAAATTATTAAATTATTATTATTAAATTATACACTGAGAAAAAATTATTGTCAATTAGACAAGAAAACATTAACCACACACAACCCTTTCAATAACTTATTCAATAAGTCAACGTTTTTATTGTCAGATTTTTGTTGCCGAATTAACAACATTCATCGACAACGTTATACTTGGTCAGAAGTACATAGTTTACAAACAATGTTTAACGTTGTCATAAAGTCACAGCGTAACGTTGTTAATCTGAAAACTTTAATATTGTCCCATTGACAATTGTGCGTTGTCTCTGTAGCAATGTAACCTTACAGAGAGAAAATTTTCTTTGTTCTGTGAACCTTACCTATCCAACTCTTTAATGTGGGCAATCTAACAACTCTTATTTTGTCCTTTTGACGACTGAGCTTTGTCTCTGTAGCAATATAACTTAACGAAACCTTCTCTTAAACGTTGTTAATCTGAAAACTCTAATATTGTCCCATTAACAATTGTGCGTTGTCTCTGTAGCAATGTAACCTTGCCTATCCAACTATTTAATGTGGGCAATCTAACAACTCTTTTATTGTCATTTTGACGACTGAGCTTTGTCTCTGGAGCAATGTTCCTCCAATGTTGTTAAACGAACAACAACAACAACTACACTGTTGTTTAAATTTTCTGACAAAAACAATAATTTCGCAAATATCATTAAAAAGAAATTTGCTCTTTTAGAGAGTTGTCCGTTTAACAACATTGGAGGTTTGATTAATACTGTTAGCAGTTGAGGGGTTTTAAATATTAAATAAAACACTTGATTTATTATTACACATCATATAATAAAGAACTAAGTATTAACACAGAGAAAAAAAAATGGTTGCCTTCTTGCCTTGGCACTTGTCATCCCTTGACAACCTACATAATTTCTTTTTCGGTACAGCTATGATGGGCATCTGTCGGAGTAGGGCAACGATCCCCAGCAACGCGGCTACGTTTGCTTGTTCTTCGCCAACTGTATAACAAACACATAGACTATATTGATTTGGCTAGTCGATTGGTACGATAGGTAGCGACCCTGATTGTAAAGTCAGCAAAGGAGATATCTGGGCAGGCCCGCTCGAAACGGATGAAATTATTTCATGAAATTACTATTTTTAAAAAAACATTGTCAGGTTGGCGCGCCTGGCAACACAAGAAACCTACAACATATCTACTGAGACTAAAGAACTTTGTTGGTAGTACCAAGTAACATTGTGATAGTGAGGGTCTGCCAGACAGAAGGCCACGCCGCCGCAGCGCGCAATCGACAACCGTTAGGTATTTTCTATAAAGACACACAAACAGTACTAATTTATAGCGATAGATAGACCCGAATAGCATTAAAGCCGTGGCGTGCCGAATGTGTCTCGCTGCCTCTTCTTATAAAATGTTTGGGAGGGACGCCTTTTCTGTCTGGCCTGCGCCTAAGATCAGGCATGCATTACACATACGTCTATCACTACATTGGTCATACATATCATATCATAGCAAATACTTAATACGTAATTTAAACTTAACACCACCGCTGGCCAACAACTGTCATTAGATGTAGGTACCTAGGCAACTGGCCCTAACTTGTTGGCCTAGAGTAACGATCTACGTAGATATATGAAATTCCTGGCTACATACACAACTAAGGATGCCCTCTCTTTATTGAACCTACTTTAAGGCAAATAGAATAGAAATAATAATGGGAAACTATACTTACATGCACACACATAAAACAACAGAAGTAAAACTTTATACGAAACAACACAGATTTACCTCGTTAATCTAGTAGGTATAAAGAGGTGAACTTACCCGACATATTGTCTATGAGGTGGGCCAACCTCGCCTTAGCCAGAAATTCCTCTATTTTAATATCACACTGCGCAGTGCGCACACGTTCACTTGTCGCGATACGTCACAGGAAGTGATACTGTTAATAGGTTTACTGGTATGGTATTACAAAGAAAGGCAATGTCCAATGGGACGGAGCCGCGGGCCCGCGGCGCGTGCGTGCAGTCCGTCCGGTGGTCGGATGGGGAAGAGGGCGATGCGAGCGGGTGGATCTACGAGGGCGGTCAAATGTCATGTCCTACGTGTTTACTCAATAACCATTCAATTTATATTTCAATAAAACAGTCATTCGGTTCTTATATAAGTAATGAACAAGGTTTTTATAAATTTACGGCTATAAAGAAATAAATAAAAACGTGATTAATAAAATATGCCCAAATATTAAGATTTTTGCCATGTCCGAAAAGCACTACTGCTCGTTCAATTAATTATATTAAATCATCATAACTGTTTTGAGCACACATTTTCTAAGAAATATATATTACGTTTATAACACTACCGATTAATAAAAAACAAAAATAGTTATCGAACCATTTAGTTCTCTAAATATTGGATCAAAAAAAGTTTACAAAATTAAGTCATTGGTCAGCGCAGTTCTTGTTTTCAAGATTATCGCAACTTTGAGACATAAGGTAGAACACTTAAGTGTGTGACCAGACACCCCGCCCTGCTCCCCAGTCGATCAACGCACTTCACCGCGGAAAAACGCACGTTGTTGGCTCTGATAAGTTTTTAAAGTTCATTCTACAACAATTGACACTTCTATAGTCATTGTTATTTCTCTATCTAAATTCAATTTATATTCATGCCTACGTTCTTTTGCAACAATTTAGAATAAAGATACAAGTGTTTAATAACGTAATCATAACATTAACTAGCTGCCACGCCTTTTAGACGTGTTTCGACTTGTCCTTTTCAAATTCATCATTTGTCTGAACGTCATTGTTCTAAATCTTGATGAAGGTGACAATGACGCTGGTTGAGAATAATGACAAATGTTGTTTATGACAATGACTTGCGTTGAGAATAATGATTTTATTTCTTTTTACAGTAATATTTCCTTGATATCGCTATGAAACTAACCTATCACGTATTGCTGCTACATGCTGATAGTCACCAAACAGGCGACCTGCATCAAAAAATAAGATCCATCACCAAAACCCTTTCTTCTAAAACATGGGCTATTAGAGAACCCACAATGCGAACTACTGACTGAAATAGATGCAATATCTGAAACCTGGAAGGACCTGGACTGTCAGTCTTTGTTTGGAGATCCTCATGCTCACAACTATTTCCTGACAGAGCCCATGACGAAGAAAAAGAGCCATGTACTGAGTACATGTATTGAGGGACGAAGTTCGGGTCGCTATCAGGCGACTAAAAAGCGGAAAAGCTACAGGAAGAGATGCCATACCAATTGAAACCATCAAAGCATCAGGGGAGTATGGTGTCGATATCTTTCATACCCTGTGTAACAAAATTTGGGAATCAGGAATCTGGCCCCGAAGTGGACTCACACAGTCTTCGTACCTCTACATAAAAAGGGCTCCACTAAAATATGCAGTAACTACCGCCTAATAGCCTTAATTTCACATGCAAGTAAAATTCTACTGCATATAAATCTAAGGAAATTTCTCCTGAACAGGCTGGTTTTGTGAAAGGGAGGGGTACTCGTGAGAAGATTCTGAATGTGCGCCAGATCATTGAAAAAGCCAGAAAGTTCAACAAGCCGACCTATATTTGCTTTGTTGACTTCTCAAAGGCGTTCAACTCAGTGAGGTGGCCAGTATTTTGGGAGACTCTCCTGGCTATGGGAACACCTAAACATCTGGTGCACCTTTCTTGGAAGCTTTATGAAGAAGGAACAGCATCGGTGAGAACGAACGACGTGTCGTCAAATCACTTTCATCCAAGTGCCGGGGTCCGTCAGGGCTGCATTTTATCACCATTGCTGTTTAACACCTACACAGAATTCATTATGAGAATAGCACTCGAGAATTGGTCAGACGGAATCACAATTGGAGGTTATAGAATTTAAAATTTGCAGTATGCAGATGACACAACCCTATTTGCAACAAGCATCGGCAATATTAAAGATAATCCCTGTTGAGTAAAATGGAGCAAGTTAGCCTTGATATCGGTCTGAATTTTTTTTATATGGGAGCAGTCTGGATGACCTCACTCCACCTGATGGTAAGCGGAAGTGAGGTCCAAATAAAATAAAAATTAAGGCTGACTGACTCAATAGAACAAAGTACCCATTGAGCCAGTCACCCTCACCCTGAAGGCCTACTTAGATGCCGCTTCACGCCCCGCCTAAAAAGCCCTGGATTATAGGAGGAAGGAAACACATGAGCCGGAAGGGCATTCCATGACCTAATGGCACGGGGCAAAAAAGAGGAACTATACCTCTTGGTACGGGCCACCAGTGTCTGGATGGTATGGGGATGGCAACGCAGTCCGGCGCGTGTTGTTCGGGAGTGAAAAGGGGAGGACGGGATGAGTTGGAATAACTCTTCAGAGCATTCCCCATTATAGAGACGGTAGAGAACACTAAGACTAGCAACGTCTCTACGTAACTGAAGAGGTTCTAGGGTCTTAGTCACTTCTTGATTATCGACAATACGGATATCACGTCGTCAACCTGTCGAGGGCCTCCAATAAGTACTTTGCGGAACCATCCCAGAGATGAGAGCAATATTCCAGACACGGGCGAACCTGTGCCTTGTATAAGAGACAAAGCTGCACCGGAGTGAAAAATCGTCTCATACTGTTCATTCCGAGTTTACGGGAAGCTGTTCTGATGACGCTCTTGATATATTATTCCCGTTGGTTCAAGTTGCTACGAACATCGATGCCAAGGATGCTTAGGCTATCCTGTATTGGTAAGGGCGTGATCTGAAGAGTGGAATGGGAAAGAAAAGGAGAAGATTTGCAGAAAACAAACACACCTGTCAGGTGTTTTCTTGGCATTGAACTCGATGAGATTGCTGGCAACCCATTTGGATATGCGGTCCAGGACCTCGTCAAGCTCGGCGACAAGAAGATTCCTGTTTTCCTCGGTTTCGGTCTGTTTAGCCGCAAGTCTTCCGAAATATCGTGCGTGGACAGTGCTGTCATCCGCATAGCAATGAATATTACCTAGTGATAACATGTCATTGATATGCAGAAGAAACAAAGTCGGCGACAGGCATTGAGGCACTCCGGAATTTATTAGGAGGAAGCGAGAAGCGCGTCCATCACGGAGGACACGAATCCTGCGACCCTCCAGAAATCCCGCAATCCAGTCGCATAATAAGCGAGTTGGCAGACTATATGCCGGAAGCTTGGAAAAAAGCGAGCGATGCCAAACACGGTCAAAAGCCTTGGCAATATCCAGGCTAATAGCCATAGATTCACCATGCTTCTCCATATCCTCCCCCCAGAGGTGCGATACGTAAGCCAGAAGATCACCCGTGGACCGTTTTGGTCTGAAACTATACTGTCGGTCATGTAGTAATGATCTTCTAGTTAGCGGACAAGTTGGGAGTTGATTATCCGCTCAAACACCTTTCCAAATACAGAGGTTATATGGCTATGGGTTTGGTACCTGCTTGGTACCTATACTATTTGGACACAGTTCCAAACCAACGATTCAATCATCCAAGAACTCGACATCAAACAGCGTCTTTCTTCCATCGTCCAATGTCGTATTCTCACTTTCTTTGGACATATCATACGTCGAGAAGACATCTGTCTTCATAGATCTCTATGGAGCGACTTGTGGTGCAGGGGAGAGTCGAAGGCGCTAGAGCGCGCAGTAGATCACCGATGCGATGGACCGACCAAGTCAAGGCTACATTCAATGGTCCACTCCATGAATGCACAAGAAGAGCTACAGTACGAGATGAGTGGTGGCGGATTGTAAAGGTTGCTACCACCCCTGATGTGACGACCACTCTGCCAAGAGTGTGACGACAAAGAAGAAGAAGAATATAGATCAATGTGGCCCTTTAAAGCATGTAATTTAAATGAATATTTTCGAAGATAACAGTTTTACAATGCAGGGACATAGCGGTTGAGGCAATAATATAGTATACATCAGAATAACACAGGCTATAATTTATAAAAATCCCGCGGGATAACGTCCTATAGTTCACGCGGGCGAAGCCGCGGGCGAAAGGTTAGGAAATTATATAAATTAAAAACAACAGATTGTTACTAGGTACTCATGATTAAAATCATGTTTCCTACAAAATTGGGTTTTATTCCTGATATTTCAAAAACATTTATAAGTTTGTCATTGTTATCAACACAGGTCATTGTTCTTTACAGAAATATCATTTTCCTAATACGCAGTCATTAATCTGAACGTATTTTTTTCTTCTTTTGTCAATATTTTGATTAGTATAGGTCGGATTTGTGTGCTTTTAATATACAATTGCTTAGAATCTTGAAAACTATAGATCCTATATTGTACTGAAGCTCTGCACGTGGGTTGATAAAAAATCTAAATTTTTTATCAAAAATAACATTCTACGTAGATCCACCCGAGCGCTCGGCGTGGCGCGTGGGCTCCCTGCCCCCGCGCCCCGCGCGGGATAGACAGTCGTCATCCCCCCTCACGCCTCATACCCCGCGTATTGTGCCTCTATTAATATTCAGTAGTAAACTTTGTCAATTTATTAAGTTTGTTGTACAAGTACAATTTCTTCTTCTGTCAATTTCTATATGTTTACTTTGTTAACTTGTTTTTTTTTTCGACACAACGTTAAACATTAACGAATTAACAATGTTTTTTGCTTGAACGGCAATATGGTAAAGTTCTCTTGAAATTGACAACATTCAAATTGAGTGTAGCACAACATTAGTCTGACAACATTAGAATTGACACTATAACTATGTAAATATTGACTCACAAACAACAAACAATCGACAACGCTTATTTTGTACGTTGTGGGCAAGGACGTTAAAATGGTTGTGGGCTATATTTTTTCTCAGTGTACGAAATGTTCCGTTCTCGACACACTATTATTTTTATTTTGTGTCAAACTCAAAGGTACAGCTCAGAGCAGTATTTTTCGTCGAAAAATGTGTTTGGGTCGAGTCGAATGTATTGGTAAGAGATTTATAACAAAAAGTGAAAATACAATGGTACATCAGAAATATACTCGTACATTACCTTCAATACATTTTTAATGTTTGTACTATGAACTTTTTTTAAGAGAATCAATTCCTATTTCATAATGTCGAACTAATGTGTATTTTTAATTTATTTTTATATTCGAACGCCTCAGAGAGTCAATTCCTATTTCATAATGTCGAACTAATGTGTATTTTTAATTTATTTTTATATTCGAACGCCTCGATGGTCTAGTGGTTTAAGTACCGGGCCGAGATCTCGGGGTCCTGGGTTCAATTCCCGGGTCGAGCTAACTTTGTGTCGGTTTTTTCGGACACAGCTCGGGTTTGTGATCACCAATCCGCATTTGGCAAGCGTAGTGATTAAACTAATACCCATCATTTGTAGCGATAACTTGATTTCAAGGATGGAGGCCTCTGCCCTGCAGTGGGACAATAATAGGCTGATACTTTACTTTGCTTTATATTCGTTTTAATTTTCTCCGAAATCAGAAAACTATCAGAGCAATCAAGTTGCATAGAGTTTTTGTCCATCTATTGTTAGTTGTTGGTTTCTGGCGCCGGCGCATAAATCATCCGCCATTTAATTTGCGCATAGCTCGCGTCGCGCAGGATTAATGGTGCGGCTCGCTGATTCACGGGAAACGGGCTAGGTTCGTGTACTTGGCACTCGGTTTTACTGTTAGTGTTATTGAATTTCGTTTTTGTGAAGACTATTTATTAGTTATAATGTTTTAGAAGTTTCCACCCAATGATAATATAATAAAAAAGAGGTAGATAGGTTATGTCAGTATTGAAGCGAAGTCAAAAATATTGTCCACGGCGCGGCGTACGTATAGACTGACAAACTTATCTGTTCCGGTGGCGGCGTCGCTACTGTCTTTTTAGTACTGTCTTTAAATATCGTTTTTGCATTGCAAAAACTGACATTTCACGTAGTTACAATTTTGGCCACCGGAACAGATAAGTTTGTTGGTCTGTCAATGCTTTTGCTCAGGTTTGCTACTAGCTTAGTTTTCGGGTGCCATTTTTTTAGCACAAGTAACCTACAGTACGCGTGCGAGTTCATGGCCATCCTGAAGAATGCGGTAGTGCTGTTTTCTTAACCTAATTATACTAATATCTATTTCGATAGGTATTATTACCTATTAGGTCAACCAAATCTATCCCATATTTTTTGCAACTTTTTAGTAAGTCAACTATTCGTTTCATAAACGCTTTTTCTATTCAGTCCCCGATGGCCATGAACTCGCGCGCAACGTACGTATCTACTTCTTTTTTATTATAATATCATTGTTTCCACCCGTCTTTCACGACACTATGTTTTTGCCTCAAGAGAATGGTGCTCACGCCTAAGCACGGCCTGCCTATGGTAAGCGGTTAGCATCACCTATGGAAACTTGTAATACACTGACCTTAACTAAAGAAAGAAAAACTTAACATTGGCAGCAAAAAAAGGGACTTCCTACATTCAACACCATGCTCTTCCCAATGTAACATTGAGTACCTAATGAAGTGCTTTTATACTGTGGTCATCTGTAAGGTAGAAGCAATTCGAGGAAGAGCATTTGTCCACCGCCGCCGTTACCGGGCCGTCATCGGTGACGGAACATCGATCTCGGGATCGAGATGCCGGCGCCGATGTAGCGGTACATGCATTTACTAGAGAGGTTTGTCCACCGTCACCCGAGCGCCGTCATCCCGGGCGCCGAGATGTCGAGTAGATCGGCGTGACCGCTAGAACGCGCGAACGGGGCGGAGATTTTGACGGGCCGATGTACCGGCACGCGCAAACACATACAAAACTCGTTTGTCTTGTCCACACACTGCCGTCACGTTCGCTCGGTACAACGAGTGACAGCTGGAACGCTAAACGCCGAGATCGGTCGCGGTGGACAAACGATCGCCGTCCCGTCATCTTGAAATCAGTCAGAATAAACTCGGTTCTCGGTGACGGCCCGGTGACGCTCGGCGGCGGCGGTGGACAAACAGCCGAAGACATCCACACATCTCTTTTAAGGTCAAACACGATATAAAGTTGATAAGTTCCTATAAAGTATGGGATTCAGACCAACTCGTAACTATGTTACAGTCATGCTTGCAAAGTTATGAAAGTTACAAATTACGAGCGCAGTTACAGTTTTATTGATAAAACTGCGGGATTAATAAACTTATGGATCTTGTACTTAGCGGAGACCAACTTTGCGACTGAAAAATATGTCCTGGGCTGTGACAATTACACAAAGAGAGAGATATATTTTCGCTAAATCTGAGGTAAAATATGGCGCTATGTGAGAAATGAAATGTAATCATCTATTCAGCAAATAGATCTTTACATTTAAAATACATTTGCACGCCAATCTTTTTTTCCCTACCAGCACTTCGACGTCAATGGCCTGTTGAGGAATAATTATGATGAAAATAATTATGTTGCAGTATACTAGATTCATCGTGATTCTAGCTAATCCCCGGCTAGCTCGGTACAAAGTGCTCCGGTATGGATTCTTACTAAATTTCGGACTTCATCAATTCTCCAATAAGAAGACTTGCATCATTTTCAACTGAAATATAAATTATTAAAAACATCTGACAGTGGTGAAACAATTACCCACATTATTATTTAAGTAACTGTTTTTTTTTCGAAGAAGAATGCGTTAGCCGTTAAGGCACTATAACCGCACGCCAGCTAGACCTGCGGCCGTGTGTGGGACTCCTGACTTAAGCGTTCCACTACCCACTAAATCCCCCAGTTCCCTTTTAACCCGAAGGCTATTGACCAACCTATTATTTGAGTAACCGGTTACTTACGGTAGTTAGGAAATTAGCAGCAAATCAATCTTAACCCAAACAAAACACCCCTAAGTTTGTCATCATGAGATATTATGATTTACAAACAAACAGCAGTATTGATTACATACATGTTTTTCTTCTTTGTTGGCGGAGAAAAAGACAAACTTATCAATAAACGGCACATAGATCCACGCTTGAGCAGCCAACGAAAACATTTGCGGGAACGTATCAGAATTATTAGGTAATAAATAACATCGGATGAATCGCTATACTCGTGATATTAGTGCGACATGTGACTACGTTCCGATCACTGTGATAATGTGAGGAAAATATTTCCGTAATTTTGTTTAATGGTTTTGTTAAAGGTTCTAATTGTCTCCGTTATATCACATTGATTACAATTGTTTTTTTTATGTTTCTAGAGAAACATGTTAGCGCTAAATGGCTCTAACGAGTCCCTCATTTAACACTATTTAGCGCTATTCACCAGGAATAAAAATAATATTGGTTAATAAAAAACGTAATATTCCTAAATAGTCGCAATATTTGTGTGACATCTTAGTGTCTTCCGATGCCTGATTGTGACAATGTGATACCTCTGGTGTTACAAGTCCATAGGTGATGGTAACTGCTTAACATCAGACGGGCTGTAGACTTGAGAACCTCTCTCAAGGTATAAAACAAAGGTTGGTTGTGTGTTTGTCTGTCAACTTTACTTTATAAGTGCGTAAAAGGGTATTTTACTTATACTTATTTATACACACAAAATATTCGGGAAATAGAACGAAATATATTTTTATTAAGAACCAACATCTAACATAAAACAAAACACAAATCATAAAATTTTAAGCAAGTACATAAAAGGCCACCACTCAGCATAACGTGTCATGCATTTGACGGTGCGCTCCCCTCATCTCTGGTATTCTGTGGCTTGGGATAAATGTATTTCATAAAGCGATTTCATATATTATATCCGCAAGTCCCCATCATCAAAGGATTAGATCTCTTCAGTACTAATCCTAAACAATCTTCTAATCGATGTTCCCATCGACTACAAAGCCTCCATTTTACGCATCGCAAATTCACGCACGCAGTATAGATTAGAGCAATTTTCGGTATTTCTTTTCTCCTCAAAGATAATAGGCCTCCCTTGGCGAGAGATAACGAACCACCGCGGGGGATGCAACCCTATTACATGTTGGTTTTGAACTGACTGGAGTCGTTTTTAGGGTCTTAAATGTAGTCGATCATTTTTAGGTTTCATCAATCAAATTCAAATTATCAATGAAGGAAATACTGGAAATATAGCGAAAAACTAACTATGTACTTATTGGTATACGTGCCGGCAAACTTCTTGACCATCAGTTGACGGAGTGGGGGAAAGTTCCCGCATGACCAATTAGTGCGCGAATCTTCCGAAGTACCACCCTCTCACATAACACCAGCATGAAATAATAGTGACTACTGTTGTGTTTCGTCTGGTTTGTGAGAGTGCCGGAGGCCCACAACCCCCGTCAAAAGGCCGGCTACGCATTAGCGATCCCTCTGGTGTTGCTGATGTCCATGGGCGGCGGTGATTGCTTACCATCAGGCGACCCGCTGGCTCGTTTGCCGCTTCTGACATAAAAAAAAGAAGGCGGGCACCGGCTTGTCCCTTTTGGGTGTGAAAGGTACCTTGGTGGTACCTTGGTGGGTAGAGGGACGAAAATCTTATACCCCATGTCTCGCACACTGCCGCAGGTCTCACTAGCATGTGGTAACAGCGCTTAAAGGCATTCTCTACCGATAAAAAGACATGAAAGTTGTTATTATTGAAACTTTTCAGACCCGATAGAGTCTATCAAGTCGACACGTAATAGGCCACCGTTACTAACTAGCACTTTTTATCGCAAAACCGAAAACATTGAGATAATCGACTAACAAGAACAATTCGGATATTCCCCTGGTTACCCTTTGGGTCATTTGGATACCTTTATACTTTGTAGCAATTAGGAGATCTAAGGAAATTTGTATTCAATCGCTGTACTGACTTAAGTGGTGATTGATTACGAATTGTAATAGCAATTGGGTTGGTTAATTCGTACCCAGTAAATAAAGGTTGGAAACAATTCCTTTAGGACCAGTCCGTAATAAAAGACTCCGCAATAGTACCTACTAATAAAAATAGATACAGAATTTAAATGCACTTTTTCAATAGTTTTGAAATGTTTGTGATGTTGTCCAATATTTATTTTACAATATACTAGAAAGCGCGGTAATTTAATCTGTCAAAAACCTGCACAGCTAGTGCGGGCACATAATATTAATTCCATGGCGGGCACGTAACGCGGCGTCAATAGGGATGTGTAAATCGATTAAACCAATTGTGCGTCTAACTCTAATAAATATATTATACATACTCATAAGTAGGCATGCAAACTACTGAGTCAGCGGCGCAGTGGGTCTACCCTCTCTTTAAAGCGACAGTTGCGCTTTTTGTCCCAGGTTCCATTCCCAGGCTCAGACATGTTCAAGCACACAAGTCATTGTTCATTGGTATTATCGAACCTATGACCTTTGGTGTACTAGCAGACTTCTCAACCATTACGCTAAAGCAGTAGCTTTTGGTAATATTTAGCACCCCAAAGCCAATGCAGGAATCTAGTTTAATATAAATCGGATATAAACTCACTTAGCTCCAGTTTATGAAGTTAATGTTATTATATAAAAGAGAAAACTTAAGAAGTAATAAATGTGCTTTGGAGCCACGCCAACCATCCTGACTTAAACTTAATGTGTCTTAAAACGTTTGCTTATTTCGAGGTTTGTTTTCCTCTAATATAGTATTCTTGATTTTTTCAGCAGTCTATTTATTGAGACATATATTTTGTATACGTCTGAATGATGACTAACAGACTGAGCGAATGATTTTACCTGTGTGAAATAAATATGATCACTAGTGAAAGTAAATAAAAAAAACAAAAATTCATAAACAAAAATGATTGTACGGTCAAAAGCAAAGCGGTAAACACTTGCAGTTCGATAATAGCACTTATGCCCCTGACATAAGAGTGGTACAAAGTCTAAAGTGTATAAGTCTGACGTGCTTTTGACTGTACTTACCATATCTGGCGTGATAGCCGACTTCTCATGCCAAATGGATAGTCTTTTAAAAACACATCTAAGCAACTTCACCTTTTATACGCAGAAAGATCTAAATTGCATATATATTTATATCAAGCACGTAACTCCACCTGTTATCTCCACTCGCGTAAAATCAGTGCATTTTAAATTTACCACATAACGTGCAAGGCGCCCCTCAATCCGACCCTGGAAGAGAGCGTTTCCCTGTTTCTAGACTGTAAAGAGAGATTTTTACGGTTTCTGGGGGGGAGGGGGGAACGTATATCCTTATTTGTGCTTGTACGTGACCGCAGCCGTGCATGTGATTCAGCTAAAAGGATTTGCACCGCAAAATTACGTGGAATTAGCGACGAAAAATGTTTCTATGTAGAGCAGGAGAATTCAGCTTTTAGGAACCCTTTTAGGATTGCCTGAGGGTTTAGCTCTGTTAGATAAAGTTACTTTTTCCCGGCTTCTTCTTAGCAAGCAGATGGCATTATTGTGATGTTTTTGGGTCAGCATTTTCGTCAACAGGGAGCAGCTCTTCACGTACGACGGCACCCCTTTTCGCTTATACTAGCGCTTACTGGAGTTTATTATATTTTATAAATATTATCTTTGAGAAGAGTATCTGAGCAACACATCGATAAATTATAATCTTGACCATTGTCATGATGTATGGGCAGAGACCCATACCGTGCAAACCATACTAAACCTCGATGACGATATAACTTAAAGGTGAGTATAGACTCCATTCCTCGAGCGTTTTGATGTAATGAAATGCTCGACGAAATGTTACACCAATACGCTCGCGTTGGTTTTTAAAAAGGCTGTAACAAAATAGCGAATGCTCGATGCGCTGATACAAGTAAATGTTGTAGTCTATACTCGCCTTAACGTAAACACTTCACACACGAGCATAAATTAAAACTGCATCCACAAAGGCCTACAAATTAAAAGTCACAGCGGAACCCAGTACCCTTTCTCCAAGCTTCATCGCGACCCTTCCTATCCCCTCTGGAAGGGATTGCAAAATTACAGACGTAGGATTAAGTTTTCTTTGTTCATAATTTAATACACGACGCGGCGTGAATTTGTGTGTTTTATTATTCTCTTGTCCACTTCCCACTGTCGTGTGAAAGGGGAGTAATTTTTATACTGTGTTTCTTGTTCATTAACAATTTAACACATAGAGAGAAAGAAATGTGCAATCAAAAGGACGAAATAACTTGGAGGGATATTTAGGTGCAACTCATGAAATATACATAAGTGACTTAGTGTTTTTAGAATATTTATTCTGCTTAGCAGATATTTTATCCTTTTTGATGATGTCAGTAAAAAAGTAAGGAATTTTGAAAAAGCATTGTACAGATGTCAGACATAAATTAAATTCACGAGAAATAAAACAAAAAGATTTCACTTTTTATTAAACAAAACTCAACAATAATTACACGGATAACATAGTTTTGTATGAGAACAAGGTTACTGAGAATTGCATTATGCTCCTATTTATACAAAACGAGGAACTCGATAAACACACAGACGGTACGAAACCGGTTATTTAGGGCTAATATTAAACATAGTTTACTATACATTGAATAAATAAAGCGGGATCGTGTACAAACGAACATGAAACGTTTTTAATCAAAAGACGCAATGTAACATAGTACACACTGTATAACTGTTAATAAATAGGTGAACTTATAAAAATATTAAGTACTTAAAATTAGGTTGTGGGATTTGAATACTGAATCATCCGAGAGTTCTACAAAAATATCTGCAGTGTTACCTTCCTATTAAAGAACTTAAAGTTAAAGTTAAAGATAAATTCTGATTAATTGAAAGTTAAATTTTAAGAAAATATTAAATAAGCTACATTTACTTTTTAAAAATCATACAGATTTAAATGTATGTATTTAAATTTTCTCTTAAAACAATAACAAAAGAAAAGATAGAAAACTTACAAAGCTATATGAGAATGGAAAAATAGGTAAAAAAATTGGATTTCTGGAGAATCATGGAAAGCATACTGCAAAAATGATCGTAATATCCTCTGAATGACTTTTAATTCAAAATACCCAGTGTCTAATTAGTACAAAACTGAAGCAGAAATGCATTCACATAGATTTCTAGATTACATTATTATAAGACTAGCGACAATCGATGTCTCAATGACTAGGTTAGCAAAATAAATAGTAACATTTTTTAATATATCACATACAGTAATTTTAATGATGCTCAGACATATGGATTATTGACAAATGCTGTGGACACGCGCTTAGTACGTATGAAGGCCCGTTGTAAGTACAAAATTCATTATTAAAGAAGACGAAAATTAATTACAGAATAGTAGTTAAAAGTTTAAAAAACTATTAGAATCTAACTTAGACTAAGTAACATATAACCAATCTATTCGTTTGCTTCGAATTTTTTACAACCTTATTATAGATGAAAATGTAATGAAAAATGTTGATGTTTCAATAAAAAACGCTAGATATGTACACATAGTGTTGCCTTGTCTCGGTCTCGCTACTCTCATAAATATTAAAAAGTGACAATAAAGTCTTGGTTTAACGCAATCATTAAAGACCATGCTGTACTAAAATTAGAAATCCCTATAATAAAGAATCTAGTTAATTATAGATGTGTGCATTTACATATAGACTAGTTAAGAAGCATTCCTAAATGAATACACCCAAAGAACTCCAAGTCGTACAAGTTAAGTCTCCATCCAGTTGTTGGTAAAAATATTTTTGATCACAATTTTAAATCTATTACTAGTAAGAACGCAAGACTTGCACGACGGCCATTACAGCAACACATATTACACATCAATATGTCAAGACATACCCTGTAACATCATAACCAGACGACTACAAACAGCATCTCCTAAAATAACCAATCCAAGCCAATTTAGTTAAATCTCCCAAATTAGCCCGACTGGGTCGATCACGCTTCAAACACGATAAATATCTTCGCGAATTTATAGTCATCACATCTTTCATTTCCATTGACATCGATACAAATAAAACAATAAGCAGCCATATCGTGGTACGCCCTATTTTCCTTCACATAATCACATCGAATTCATTTCAAGAATTTTAGGATCGTGACGAAGATAAATTAAAATAAGTAACCAATGCTGCGATCCGAACTTCGAGCAGAGATATTAAACTGATACAGCGTCCCATTCGAATTCATAGCGAAAACGTGTTTTAACTTTCAACCATCCGAATGAAGTTGGAACCTTAACGTTTCAACGCAAAGTTATAATTTGTTTGCATTAATATTTTACACTTATTAATTATTGAAAACCTAAAATTATATGTAGGTACTATAGTATAATGTAAATACTCTAACAATCCCGACATTGATTTTTTTATTGTTTTAGTGAGCCAAATTGGAGACGCAAGTTCAGTTCAAGAATCTCTAATCGATCAAAAAC
Organism: Mecyna flavalis; assembly: GCA_949319885.1. Taxonomy (NCBI): domain Eukaryota; kingdom Metazoa; phylum Arthropoda; class Insecta; order Lepidoptera; family Crambidae; genus Mecyna; species Mecyna flavalis. The sequence continues at coordinate 4,713,234 of OX439413.1, forward strand.
TAACCACACTTAAAATTAATTTTGACTTAAGCTTAGTCGTCAGTTCCGGTGATCCACTGCAGGTACTTGAAGGACCTGGACTGGATTGGGCTGGCCCGGGAATCGATTCCCCCCCAGTTGCGTGCTTGAGGATAGACAGAGTGCTCTCTGGAAAATAGAAAATGAAATGACTAGCCTTATTCTAACGCATAATAAAGAGCACAGGACTAATATTCTTTAGGAGTTATACCGGTCGCTACTAGTGAAGTATTAATAGTTTTTACTCGAACATTTATGGGAATTTCAATTGTGAAACGGTTGGATAATGTTTACATTGAAAAGTATCTTAACTTTACTAAAAACAATTCAAAAGGTAATGTCGTGAGCAGATAATACATAGGAACAGTATAAATATTTTTTACACACACACATAACCAAATAACAGGGAATTTCAGTATATATTTTGTCTTAGATTAAACTTCACCTGTACCTTAACTACATTAAATAGGAGTTTAGTAAGTTTATTAAGAACTTCATTAAGGGTTTGTCAAGGGTTGACTTCTCTTATTATTTGTTTTGTATAATAAATCCTCATTCTGTATATTATTGTAAAAGTGGAAAATAGTATATAAACAAATACTGTTATTTTCACAGAGTACGAGTATTACATGAAAACATCGCGTAAAGAAAGTAACTTAAAAGCAATTAGAAGGCATCACGCCAGGAAATAGCTAATTCTGTGTAACATTCATGTCCGTAATTATACAATGTACTGCCATTTAAAATATAGTTTACTACGTGAAGCCAAAAGATTTCTCTCAGGGGATATTATCACATCCTCGCTGCGAGTTTAAATGTTGGAATTAACGGGAAATTAACTCAATAACTTTCAGCCAAAATGAACGACATTGAAATTACATTCGCGTACAAAGTTGACACGGTGTGGGGGCGTAATTGAGTTTCAAGTTTGGCTCACCTTGGTTCAGCTGAGGCACGGGGCTGGGCGTGGTACGCAGGCACGTTCGGGTTGTGATAGCTCTTCGCGGGAGGAACAACGTTCAGGGTGTGCGACTGCACCGGCGGATGATCAGAAACGATGGTGATCGGCGACTGGTAGTTCGTCGGGTTGTACCTGTCCACCGACACGCCTCTCACTCTCTCGGGAATTGTATCTATGTTGTTTTTAGCGTAAGAACTCAGCGGCCGGCCTCTGCCAAGAGTGGAAGTCTTAGAAGTTTCCTGAGATCCGACGTATTCCGACTCGAAACTCCTTTCGCGCCATGAGCGCGGCCGTAAAGTTTGACTCCACGTCGGCGTGGCGGTGTACATAATTGTATTGGACGGAGGCTTAGAATATTTGGGATCTTCCTCCCATGGAGGATTTACAGATGTTTGCTCAACTGTTTGAGTTGATGTCTTCTCAGTGAACTCTCTGAGCTCTTTACGCCACTGAGGTTCAACAGGCTCTGAAGGCTCGTTGTTATCGTAATAATATTGAGGGGAGGGGTCCGGCTGCGGCTGATATTTGGTTTCGCCGGGGATGTAAGTAGACTCGGGGACAGTAATGTAACGTCTCTCGTATTCGCTGTAGTAAGTCTTCTTTCCCGGAACTCTTGGTGGCTCCATGGTATTCGCGGTTTTCACAAATGACTGATTAGGAGCGGGTGGTATGTAAGCTGTCGGAGGTGGTTTAGAGAACTTGCTTTTCGGTGGTGGTGGGTTCCATCCTTGATTGGTCGGAGGAGTATATGTGCTTGTAGGAGGTGGTGGTTGATAATAGTTCTGAGGCTGGCTTGAAACGTCAGCTACATAGCTTGAATCCTGTTCCCACGGAGGTGGGACATAGCTAGACGAATATTGTTGTGAAGATTTTTGATATGATTCCGTAGAATTTTGGTTGTATGAGGAATATTGATTTTGCTGGGTGTCTGATGTTGGGCCCCACGTTGCAGGTTTGGGCGTGTATGGCTGATAGTTAGATTGTTGGTAAGTACTTGAGCTTCTGTCTTGAGCGGTGTTTTCAGTGTATGTAGGTTGGTACTGTTGTTGATACTGTGGTTGGGCAGGTTGGGGAGATGGCTGAGACTGATTCCATGCTTGACTTGGTGGGGCAGTCACATTATTATACAGAACGTTATCTTTTTTAATCTGCTGCTGCTGCTGTTGTTGTTGCTGTTGGTACCACTGTGAGTTTGTGATTGTGCTGGGCTTGACGTTGCTGACTGTAAGAACCTCAGCCTGCGGTTCTTGTGAAAACTGTCTTTGCTGTTCAAAGGTTTGGTTGCTGTATTGATAGTTGTTCTGGTATACTTCAGAAGACGGCATTTGACGTTCCATGCTAAGCCTTTCTAGCAGTAAGCTATGGCGCCTTTCTTGGGGTGGGTCAGCGGCTGGAGGTTGGTAGACTGACTGGTAAGGTCTAGCAGGCATGGGAGATGTCGAGATTCTGTCCCTATTGGGAGGAGCAAAGTAAGCTTTAACTGTTGGTACACCGTGCTGAGTCAATTGTTCATATGAGTGATCCAAGGTCTTTGTAGTACGGTTAACTGTAACTATGTTTTCGATTCGGTTGTATTCGGTCTGAGTACTTAATGGAACAGCTGATGATAGTGGTCTTTCATTGTTCGTTATGATTTCGGTGTTTTCTGAGTGTGATTTTGTGATTGTTTCAGATGTTAAGCCAATTGGTTTTATCTCGACATCTTCAACTTTCTCAAGAGGAATAGAGGGTTCCCTTAATGGCACAGTAGGTTCCGGTTTTGGTGCCTGTTGGGGTTCTGGCTCAGGTTTCTTTTCTTCAGGCTCCTTAGTCACTTCTTTCTTGACTTCCTCGGTTTTAATTTCTTCTTTAACTTCTTCTTTTACTTCTTCTTTCACTTCTTCTTCGACTTTTTCTTCCTCTTTCGGTGTTTGAGGTGCAGCTTTAGGCGGTTCTTCTTTTTCGGACTCATATTCTTCTTCAGTATATTCAGACTCCTCGTCCTTCTGTGCCTTGGCTGGTTCAGACTTTTCTACTTTTTCTTCTTCTGCTTCTTCATATTCTTCTTCAACTTCCTCTTCCGCTTTTTCTGCTGGCTTCTTAGGTTGTTCTGCTTTTTCTACTTTAGTTTCTACCACAACTTCTTCTTCCTCCACCTCCTCTTCCTCCTTTTTAACTTCAACATTTTCTTCTACTACTTCCTCCTCCTCTTCTACTTCTTCTTCTTCTACTTCAGCTTTAGGCACCTCTTTCGTAGGTTTGACATCCACTTTTTCTACTTTCTCTTCGACCTCTTCTTCTTCCTCAACTTCTTCCTCAGGCTCCTGCTTTTGAACAACGGCTACTTTTTTTGTAACGACCGTTTCGGAACTTTCCTCTTTAGTAACAACTTTATGCCCGTTCTGTACAACAGGCGATTTCTTTATTACCACCGTTTCTTCAACGGCCTCATCATCGCCATTTTCTTCCACAACAACCTCGCCATTTTCTTCTTCTTGTTCTTCCTCTTCCTCTTCAACTTCGACTTCTTCCTCGTCTTCTTTGGGAATTATTGTTGTTTCTGTTTTTGTGGAAATTGTCGTTTTACCATCCACAGTTGTTTTTGTGGTAGTGGTTTTAGTTTCTTCTATGCTCCCATCTGGTAACTGTTTTTTAACAACCTCAACTTTAGTCTCAGTCTTAGCCGCTGACTTTTTAGCTGGTAGCTTTACAGTCATTTGCGCTTCTTGATCCCCGTTCTGATCTCCATTCTGAACTTCAGATTTGCTCTCCTTTTTCACTTGCTTTTTCACAACTCTGACTCCTCTCTGAAACAGGAAAAAACATTAATTTAATACTGTAATCATAACTTTGATAGTTTCTTATTTTAAGTTCAAAATGAAATCTTTCTAAAATAAGGATTAGAATTTAGGTTCAATATTTAAAGCTCATGAACTCATAGTATCTGTCTTAAGAAATAAAATTTGAGTCATATTTTCCGAACATAGCTCAATTTTGTAAAAAAAAGAGGTCAGTTTTGTTGTTTAAAAATTATTGTTGGACAATCATAGTTTAATACTTTGCCATAATATAGCAATGGCTTAATACCCAGTACCTATTATTGTGATGAAGATGCCCTGCGTTCGGACACAACAAGTTCATACTGTGTTTTTATTCACACTAAATATTAAAGACAATTATTTGCATCTCTAATTAACGACCAATCAGGTCTAGGACCTATCTGTTCGATGGTAATAACCATCATAAGCAAAAGAATATATACAGATGTAAAACCGTTAAAAAAAATAATTTAACCTCATCATCGTCTGATCTTGATTCATCTGCGACAGGCTTTTCAAATGGTGAAGAAATCCGTGCAATTGAAATGGGTTGTATTGAGAAATCTAAATCTACATGACTGTCATCTGCAGGTGCACTTTCGGATCCAAACAATGGGCTGCTATTAGTCACTTGGTTTTCTTTGACATCATCTTTGTTTTCCCAATCAATTACTTCCGATTTTACAGATATGTCAGGAATCTTAATACTTTCGGTAACCTCATTTTGTTTTCCTATGTCCAAAATTTCAGTTTTTAAAGATATATCTAAATCGGGTATAATGAAACTATTATTTGTATCCTTTGGTTGATTGTTATCTTCAAGAACTTGCGATTTTACGGAAATATCTAAGTTAGGAATCATAAAACCTTCATTAAAATTCTTCTGTAGTTTTGTTTCTAGGTCCGCAAACTTAGACTGTGCACTTGTTTCATAATTATTTTCAGACTTTCCTTGTAATTGAGCTAAAACCGCATTAAATCCATCATTATATCTTGTAGGAGCTTGAAATAAACTATCACTTTCTGAATTCCTTTGTTTTGTTTCTAAGTCTGGATATCCGGTATTTTCTGAACATAAAGGCTTACTATCGTATTTAAATTCTGGCACTACTGGTTTACTAACTATATTTCTAGGGGCAGTTTGACAGTATTCTGCCTCGTAACTCATTTCTGGTAGAAAAGAAGATGCCTCATTATTACTAAAACTCATTGACGGTAAAGTTTTTGTATTGTTTGATGCTGTATTATATTCGTACATAGATACTGGTCTTTGATAACTGGGATTGTTATTGGCTGTCGGTGTATATAGCGACGTTGTATTTGTATTCTCTGGCCTGCTTGGCCTTGAGAACTGATTTTGTTGTTGAGGCGGTTGTTTCTGTGGAGTTTGTTGTCTTTGCGGCGTTTGTTGTCTTTGTACGGGTGCTTCTTTAGAGTCCGGATGACTCCGAGTACGTAACAAAGATTTTGGGTTAGCTGGTAAGTTTATTGTTGGGAAAACTTGAACCGGAAGACAGTTGTAATTTGGAACCATGACAGGATTTCCCGTTGATGGCGCATGTGCTTGCTGAATAGGAACTTCAGGTACCCCTTGATTCATGGCATTTATCATCAACCGTTTCGCCATACGCTCCGACTTAATCTCTGATAAGTCTAACCCTCCAGGGGTATACGTGAACGGTTTGCGATCCCTGCTCATGGCGCTGTTCAAAGCTGCTGGCGGATTCATTTTGCTAAAATTCCTCGAATTATTTTATCACAATATTTTATTGCACATGTATTTCCACTAACAGTGGTTTTGGCAGACTGTCAAAATTTTGGAAATAACGCGACACTCCGACACACGTTAGCGGCAAACAAAATATATTTACTTCCTATGTTGAGATACGTTATAGATTAGATTATACACGTGGTTAGTTCGACACATTTATAACTGGCACTGTGACACTATCAATTTTCACATCACTGATGTATTGAAACGTTTGTTTGGCGGAACTTGCTGATGTTGGTCGGAGCGGTTAAATATAGCCCGTGGGTGATCGAGGCGCGTTTAGCTGAGGTCCGCACGATCGGCGCACGCGCCGCCCGCCGCCTACTGCCGTCTGCGTAGCCGCCGCCATGTATTTTGGTCGCGACCCCAATAACGGGCGCCTCATATACAATTTGTCTTAGGCGAATCGTCAAAACAACGCAGCATACACTTCCGACGGCTTGCGATTATTATTTATTGCATTACTGCATTTCCATTCATCTGTGATGCAATTTCTCTCGGTAATTCGCTCGCGTGTGAACGTTTTCGTTTTCACTTTTTATTTGAGCGAGCGGCACGGTTTTGTAAAGCTCACTTTTTCAGCTTCACCTTTTTCCAAATTTAACTTAATATTAAATTTGTACACAGATAATTATCTGTGAATTTGTAATAAGGTGCAAATTGAAGTGTGAGGTTCTAAAAATTAACAAGATTTATTTGCATTGCTAAATAGAAGTCAAGCTATTTAAGGTAATAATATGCTTAATAGTAAAACTTTTAAGTGAAAGTTTAAAAAGATCTTTAAAAAGTCTTTAAAAAGAACTTAAAAATCTATAACTTCAGACATTTAGACAGGGCAAAAAATTACAGCCGATTTAATGTACACATATGTACTAGTGTTTGAGAAATATAAGTCGCAAGTTTTTTTTCTGCACAATTCTATATTTTGTATGGAAAAACATTTATTTAATCAATTTGGATGTTTGCTGTTTTTATTATTTATGTGGACAAAACATATACATTAAGGCACGGAACGCTAAACTGTTATAATTATAAAGATAGTTATAATTAAAAATAATAAGTAAGATTAAATGCTCAATTAAGGGCAGCAACTTATTCTAACACGGCCACGTCCACAGAGACGGTAAAAAAGGTGATTGTCTGGTATATAAAAAATGAGCTCTATCTAAACAGATTGCAAAATAAATACTTCAACATCATCAGGTGAGAGTGTCGCAAAATAAACCTGTTTTGTACAAGAAAAATGTGCCATCTAGCCAGTACAAAGTTAGTCTACCACGTGAATTTTATAAAAAAAATGTTTAGACGGTAAATGTTGAAATGCTTCAGAAAAATGTAAAACATGAAAATGTTCCCCCTTCAGAGTTCGTCAACCTCTAATTACTATTTCCCAACTATTTTAGTTTCGTTAATGTCTCCGCTTTTTGGCAATACTGAAGCTGTTACAATTTCCCGTACTATAATTTAAATAACAGCAGTTTGTTATATAGTTTATCTGTATTTGCGGAACTTAGAAGTGATTAGATGTTTCTAGTTTAGAGTATTATCTTACTATCTACAGTAAAACTAAGCATCAGCATTGATGTCTACATTGACGTACTGAAACGGAGGCCAGGAAACAAACATTGGAAATAATCAATATAGGTTTACTGGTGCCTGTCTGCCAAATGAATGAGCATGAAAAAAAAAATGTTTAAGCCTCAACCCCAATCTACAGTTACAGTAAGTAAATCCATGCCATAAAGTATCAGCTTATTTTATATCCCACTGCAGAGCAAAGACATCGATAACTAAAATCACGTCATCGTTACAAAGATGGGTACTAGCTTAAACACGGGCTTTTGAATGTCCAAACGGGTGGAAAGGGAAAACCAGGAGTTCAGTGGGTAGTTAGTACGATTTAGTCTCGAGTCCCACGCTCACAGAGATAGATGTACACTCTGTGCCCACGCTACTCGGCCACAAGTCTAGCTAGCGGTTATGTTGCCTAAAGAATATATTATGACTCTGAGATCATGGTCCGGTACATAAACTACAAAACAATAAAGAGACATACCAAAATATTAATAAATTATCAAAAAAATTGGGTCACAGATTCAAATATTCCTATCGACATTGGCAGAAATAGATCAACAAGATTTCGTTGCGCGCAATAATGTTTGAAAATGTATATTAAAGCTTTCTATCTACCCACGGTTTGTCTCACATGTACTTACAAAATTTACTTATCACGCAATAAATGAGGGTGTGACTTCCTAGATCCAGCCGGCCGTTTTCGGATGACAGACATTACCTGTCCATAGCACGTCTCTACCACAAATAAAAGTTTTGAGGGTTTAATAATTATTTAAAAGTTTATTAAAGTTAGAAATTATATTTATCTCGGAACTCTTATTTCGAACTAATACGCTTTCACACAAATGTGAAATTTGGAAAATCTAGTAATTACATTGAAGTGACTGCTGTTCAGCCTGACTTTCGTTACTTTTAACAGGGGAACCAAACCAATTAAAATCATGTCTACACTCTACACAGCTGCTCGACCGTGCAGGTTTCCCAGCGATTTTCCGTTACCGCCAAGCTAGTGGAAACGCAATAGAAAAATGCATATGAGATTCGCACCAACGAACATTAAACAACGACATTACGCCCAATTTACCACCACAGCAACACACATTATTTTTTTACGTCAGAGGCGGCAAACGAGCCAGCGGGTCGCCTGATGGTAAGCAATCACCGCCGTCCATGGACATCTGCAACACCAGAGGGATCGCTGAAGCGTTGCCGGCCTTTTAAGGGGGGTGTGGGCCTCCGGCACTCTCACAAACCAAACGAAACACAATAGTAAGTAGTCACTATTATTTCACGCTGGTGTTATGTGAGAGGGTGGTACTTACCCGGACGAGCCGGCCCATTCGTACTGTAAAACAGCTTGGCTCTACCACTACTACTAGTACGAGTAAGGAATTATTACATACAGACCAGCACCAGTAAATCCTAAATAAACCTGCTTATCAAACATTGGAAACACTTAGCTGCTCACTAATCGAGATAAACAGATCGATTCATTGTTCCGTGTACAATTACGCGCAATTTATTCGAAATCGACGGTCGCTCGTTTAGTACAGACGAGATATTCTGGTGTTTACTTTAGATGTCAGCACATTTGGAGGAAACGGCGGGATTAGGAGTAGGGCTGCCAATGATTCTAAATAAAAAAAATTGTATGATTTTTATTTAGTGTTATTTTCTCTTTACAACAGAGGGCGAGCATAGTAAGTGCGCTGTTTATACGAGGCCTTTTTTTCAAATCTACAAGTAATAAAATAAAATCGTAAAAATTGGCGTGACAGAGAGGTCTATACTCAATAATGGGTGGAGGGTGGATAAGGGCCGAATATTGTAAGTGTAGCATAGTCTGGAGTAGTACCTCTCCTCCTTACAAAAAAACATAGTAAAGTAGCATTTCATAACTTATACTAGTTTCTGCCGATGGGTAAGCTCTCTAGACCTCAATTGGGTAGGGCATTGGCAGCGGGAAGACCTTATTTTTTTGCTGCCACCCTTATGTTTTCACTTCACAGAAACCTCTGGTGGTACGTTGGTAACCGCTCCCCCATTTATTATGAACATTTTACTCGCCGTTAAAAAAAGGGTCCGGCCGTTATGCCCCCATACCGGGTTGCCCCCGGCCGGTATGCCCCCACATTTTAAGGAAAATTTGTTCCAGTTTGTCGTTAAACCGTGGGGGCATACCGGCCGGGGGCAACCCGGAATGGGGGCATAACGGCCGGACCCTAAAAAAATAGCTCAACTGGTTTTAAGCGCTAATACTGTGGTAAAAACAACAATATAATATTGAGGTAATCTTCATTTTTGGCAACCCTGGCAAAAACGGGCAAACCGCTGATTGTAAATTTGAAGTATGAATAATGTGACTCGTCCCCATTTATTACGACCATTTTAAAAATGTTGACGCAGAATCAATAATTTTTTGGGTTATTTTAGGTGTATAAGTCTTGATTTGAAAGGAATTTGTCATCTAGTTTTTTATGTGATTTCAACTAAATAAAAAATGAAAAGAAAAAAAATCCTATATGAGCAGCGCACTTACTCTGGCTACTGTTACAACAACAGAAAAACAAAAATTCAGTATTTTAACGCATTTTTTGTTTTAAGTAACGTAGTAAAAGATACAAATCATACAAAAATGTACATATTAAGTTTTGTAGCGGGGAATTTTTACGCATTACACCGCCACCCAGTAATAACCAGGCTTGTCAAATCTAGGATCATAGTCGAAGCGGACCCTGAGCTGGATGCAATCGGGAATACGCTTGGATGATGATGATGATGACCGCCACCCGAGCAGTGTGAAGGGGTTACGGAATGCTTCGCTTAGCCAATATTGCAATTATTAACATAGTTGAATTGAGATCATTGTTCTCGATCATCATCATCATCAGCCTATATACATTCCCACTGCTGGGACACAGGCCTTATCTCAATAATGAGATAGTGTGGGCCATACTTCACCACGCTGGCCTAGTGCGGGTTGGTAGAGAGGTGCGAAAGGCAAGTGACCAACCTTAATGTCAGATGTTATCAAGCCGCCAAATGGCCTCTGACTAGGCTTGACGACTAATATCTACATTATTGTAAATATCAACCGGGACCAACAGCTTAACGTGCCTTCCGAAGCACGGAGACGCTCGAAATAAATGTCACTAAATGTGGTCAGAATGATCACCCATCAATTACCCGACCTCGGCGTGTGTAGCTTGACTTTCGTTATCGCTTACGAACCACTGTCACAGCTGCGCCACGGGAGCCTCGTTCACGATGCCATTATCATAGAGTTTATATCACAAAACCACATCAAGACAGAAGTCTGTTTTTATTTCGACTAGGTCAACCTTCATTCGAAACATCGGAAGGAACTTTTCTCGTCCCGTAAAGACGTCCGAGTCTCGGTCTGCAGCATCGATCACTAATAGTGATCGAAGGTCTGCAGCCAAGATGCAAACGCTCGCGGCGCCAGTAAATCTTGCTGACGAACCACCAGCAGATGGATAATTGATATCTATGTGACTCTCCGTCTTATCTTATTAGCTAAAAAGCCTTAACCTAGAGCCTAGAGAGATATACAAGAAACAAACAGTTTAAATATCACAGGCTTGTCTAACCTTCGAGCCAATGGCATCAAAAATGACCAGAGCCGCGGGAGAAGCAAGTTCACTATAGCCCAGCAAACCTAAAGTGGCACATTGCGAGAAAGATTTGCAGTAGACTGTCATCCGGACGTCACAAAACATCGCAAGGAACTCTTCTCGTCACGTGTAGGCAAGAGTCCATATATACAAGAAAGAAAAAGTTTCAATATCTCCACCATTTAGGCTCGTCTAACTTTCGTGCCAAATATTTTATTACTATTGTGACTACATAATAACATGAGAAATGACAGGATCCGGAGAACCAAGGTAAAGTACGAGTATAATTATAATCCAAAGAATTGTAAACCTGAAATTATAATAACAGGGCACATTGCGAGATGGATTTGGTTGATGGTAGAACTGTTGCAGTTAGCAACACATTGAGTAACGGTTACAAGCTAAATTTCTCTTAATTATGCCGCATACCATCAGGCGGTATTTGTGACTCCATTATAACCGGAGAGGAAGTTGGTACAATAATCGTTTCACGGAAAATTAACGTCATGATTCCTCCAACTTTTTGCAAAACTTTTTATTTTCAATTCAATTCAATTCAATTCATTTATTCAGGAACAATATACATTGTGTCGAATATAATATTTTCATAAATAAAATAGCAATGTTAATAAAATAATACAGTCCCATACCAAATCAAAATAAATTAAATACCAATGTCAATATTAAACTTAATACAAATTTAAAACGTCAAAAACCATGCACAACACAATTAAATTAGTTACACTTAATAATAATTTTGTAATCATAAATAAAATAGCAGTAAAATTAATAAAATAATAGTGTCATACAAAATCAAAATAAATTAATTACCAATGTCAATGTTCAACTTAATACTAATTTATAACGTCAAAATCATTGTACAACACAATTTAATCACTAACACATAATTATAATTTTAAAAATATATTACAACAAGATTAAATAAATTATTTATGAATTTTTTCTCTCAATGAATTCCTCCACGGAGTAAAAGCAATTTTCCAACAAAAAAGACTTTAGTTTTTTCTTAAAACTACTATGGTGAATGAGACCTTTCATCTCTCATGTCGGTGGCAATTCCAATCACGTCAGCATATTTTCCCTACAAATCTTTGAAGATAGTCTTAAGATTTATAGAAACCAAATGCACTCGAATCACTCTTGGCTCAGCACCAACGGTCGACATTGTCCGAGCGATCACGTGACGCCTACGACACAGGAATTTAACATTCTTCCCGTGACGTCGGCAAGGCAATACATCAATGGTTGCAATCAGATGTCTTATAGGCCCTGAATAGGAGGCGGTGACAACAATAAATAAAAAAAAACACATTTGAAATCAATCAGACGTTGTTTTGCTGTCTTCCGGTAATAAATAACGTTGGAGCCAACAACCAAAATGCAAGATAAAACAGAGTTTCAATATCACACAATACAGTGTGTTTTCTAAGTCGTAAAGAAACAAGATTTTCGTTTAAGCTGCCCAAGAATAACGTGAAGCACTAGTGGTAATCGCAACTAGTTTACCCCTCACTTAATAAAAACAAAAAAAGAATGTCAATCCCTGCTTATTTTCATCTAATGGTCGCCCTACTCGGACCACGTGACTTGTTTGTAATGTCTTCGTTAGTTTATGACGTGCAATGACGTGTAACGGATTGACATTTTCAATTGTCAATGAATTAAGTACTATCACCAGTTTCCAGCCAGTAGTATGAAGAAAGTTTAATGATTTAATGTTATGTTTAATTAAACATAGTGTGACCAAAAGTTATGGCAGATTTCAAAATAAAACAAAATTTAATTTAGAAAAATGAAAGTGAACAGGTTTACCTACATAGAATTATGTGCAAGTATTTATACTCATGGTTCAAAGTTTAAAAAAGTTATTTCTGTTCACGTCTTAGAATTCACCCTGTATAGGCTCGTCTTATCTCGTGCCAAGTATTTAATTATTATTTTTTTACCAGTGTAAAAAATATCATAGTTTTTTCTACGAGCTTCTGTATTATGAAAATTGCAGTTTCGTCATGATAAATAATGTGATGGGTTATTGTTAACATAATATTAATTCCATGTTGTTAACTGACAGAAAAAGAAAAATTGCGAGCTTATCTGTCAGTGGAGAAACTGGCCCTTATTACATAACCGATTGTTTAAAAATGTCCATGTAAGTAACTAGGTATACCAATTTGCATCGCCATGCATGGTGTTTCGCAAAGAAACCCCGTCGGAAATCCGTCGTATAGACGGGTCTCCTTATTCATTTATGCAAATGCATCGCGTGAGCGCAGTACGCAGTTTTTCTGCTGCAACTGCATCGAGGGAGTTTTTGTAGCGCTCGATTTCATTCGAGTGGAAGGCGGTTAAATACTTTCATTTGTATTGTAATAGGTCGTTTAGCGGTTCTTATTGTTGTGAATATGTTAATATCAGTATTTTGGGACTTCGTACAGATAAAGAGTGCCTGTTGTGTCAGGAAAACTGTAGAGTATAAACATCACATTTGTTTTTGCATTGACTTCAGAAAATAGAAGAGTTTATTATGGAGTTTATCAACGTTACTGCATGTTTTTTTTTATTTTTTCCCATAAATGTTTACTCGCTTTACCGACTTTGATGATTCTTTTTTTATTCATAAGCTCGTCCATATAATGTGGTGTCAATTAATTAGAAATTACTAATTCTGTGCTATATTTCTTTTTCTTTTTTTCGGTTGCTTGCAAGAGTGTCCGGGGATTGATCACCAACCCGCACTTAACAAGCGTGGTGATAAAGTCAGCATCACCATTCTGACGATGACTTAATTTCAAAGATGGAGACCTTTGCCCTACAGCGGGGCCCGCTTTGTAAGAGGTGGGCAGGTCGCCCTGCAGTGTCCCTGGTAGTAGGCTGATGCAAGGCCCAGGGACGCTGCCGATGGCGATGCAGGAGCGCGGGGGGTTTAGTGCATATTCTCGTGAGTCCCACACACGGCTCGTCTTCCCCCGGCGAGTTATGGTGCGTAAATGCATTCCCCTCCACAAAAAAAAGACCTTTGCCCTACAGTGGAACATCAACAAAGCTGATACTAAGTATATAAATGAATATAACAACAACAATTTTGATACAATCTACAAGCCTTCGTAAGTTAATTTCTAAAATAGCTCAGCTTTTTGTAACATGGCAAAATTGCATGTATGTTAATGAAGTATATGACTTACTAAGCGATAAACATATTTATAGAGTTTTTAGCAACCACTAAATACCTCGTAAATAACGTTATCGTGTAATTGAAACCGTTCTTGGAGAATTTATATAATAAAATAATGTCGCTTACATGTACTTTGGTTATTATATTACTAGGTTTAAGCGTGAATTTAGTACTAAATTGTCTTTAGCATAAAAGGAGTTATTTGTTAGTTCCAGAAGTTTTTAATATACAGAATAGAACAAAACTACAGACAGACAAAAACATTTCTTTTTTATTTGATCAAGGCAAATACTAAAACTATTCTCATGCTATTTGATAATAATATCATTGGCAAGTGAATCATTTTAGTAAATTAATATCCTAAAGTAATAAGATATCATGAAAATCAAGTTAAACTCGTTGCACACGATTGGATAAATTAATAAATTAGCAACTTACAAAATTACTTAATTAAATGATTTCTGACAATAAATGAACTGATTTCTGAATAATATTTTTAAGTAACAAAAGATACAGTAGGTACCTATGTTATTTGACAAATTATCAAGAACTAATTTGAAACTGGCACTGAGAATCGATTTAACTATATTATTATCATTGTAATGTCACTAAACTAAGAAATTAATATTTTCACTTTTTTAAAATAAGGGTCAAGGCGATATCCCTTTTCTATGAATTATAAAAAAAAACAAAGCACAAGAACAGTGAAACAAAGATGTCGTCCGTTAAAGTAACCAGAGAGGGCTAAATGGATTCCCATTATGTTGATGGAAAAAAACGCTAATGGATAAGATGAACTATACTCACTTTCACTTCTGTCTGAACAGTCTCCCCTTTTGTTGCCATCCTGCGAACAAAACGAATAGAACAATTAAAATCACAGTAGAAACATGTTTTTTTTATTGGCAATCAAACACGACGGCGAAATATTTACATAAGCTTTATATTCTGTGCTTCTGCCAATGTCAAGCAAGACATAATGATATATCGCCATTTTTTCAAAGAGTTAACAATAAAGTGTTCATCTTTAAAGATTTATAGTAGAATAGATTTTAATAAATGCAATAGACATTTTATTAAATAAAAATATAAACTTCCACCATTTTCGCCTCGGAAATATAAATGAAGGAAAATTTACTTTAAACGATTTCTTTTTCTGGTTTGTTAAAACAGTTACAGAAGTGTACAAGTGGCAGCATAATTAGCTATGCTTACAAAGTGTACAATTTAAAAAATGGCATATTACCATCTTATGAGTTGTACGTTATAACAATCATCAATTTGAAAATATCGCAAACCTGAACATTGAAATTTAAAAATATCTCAAAGTGATACTCTTCATCATCATCATCATCAGCCTTATACGTTCCCACCGCTGGGACACAGGCCTTATCTCAATTGTAAGATAGTGTGGGCCAAACACCACCACGCGGGCCCAGTGCGGGTTGGTGGAGGGATGCGTAAGGCAAGTGACCAACCTTAATGTCAGATGTTATCAAGCCGCCAAATGGCCTCTGACTAGGCTTGACGACTTATATTTACATTATAGTAAATATCAGCCGGGACCAACAGCTTAACGTGCTGTACGAAGCACGCAGACGCTCGAAATAAATGTCACTAAATATGGTCAGAATGGTCACCCATCCATTAACCGACCGCGTCGTGGATAGCTTGACTTTCATTATCGCTAACGCACCACAGTCACTGTCACAGCTGCTTCACGAGCGCCTCCCAATTAAGCTCAATTTCTCATCGACCGATCAGAGCCAAACTCCAATTTCCATCTCATAAGATAACCTTGTTTATCGGGAAGCACAAATAACCCAACCCGATGTTAATCTGCCTTCTGTTTAATTATTTACTATGACCAATTAAATGCCGGGAGCGGTTAATTTAGTGGCGGGTCGTTTGCCTCCCTTTAAATCGGCTTCGGTTAATATACAAGCCGATAGATATTAAGATTGTGTAACTTTTGACTCTAGATTAAGAGGGGAGGAATCTGTTTGTGTAAGTGACGCTTCCCTGTGTTCCCTGTGTTGGCTTCGTTTGTAGAAAAACTAGACCTTAGGAAAGGTCATACATTATTGTTATGATGTTTGTAGTGGTAGAGACATGCTGGAAGTACCACCCTCTCACATAACACCAGCGTGAAATAATAGTGACTACTATCGTGTTTCGTCTGGTTTGTGAGAGTGTCGGAGGCCCACACCCCCATAGACTGGCAACGCCTCAGCGATCCCTCCTGGTGTTACAGATGTCCATGGGCGGCGGTGATTGCTTACCATCTGGCGACCCGCTGGCTCATTTGCCGCCTCTGACATAAAAAAAGTAACTTTCTGTCTGTTTCTCTGTTATGCTTTCATTGATGAAAGGTAACACTAGGCATAGGCTTATTCTTATTTTGAGATATTGCTCAGTTTCCATTGGATAACCAAAATAACAGTGGTTTTAACTAAAACCATCCCCATACCCTGCTGTCCTAAATCCCATCGCAACGGAGCATCAGATCGACGGCATTTTTTGTATATGGACATTTCGGGAGCTGGAAAGTGAACTAAGCTACTTTTCATCCCGAAAAAAATGTCCCATAACTTCGAGACAACTTCTTGTAATCCAAACTGTAAGTTATATTAAAACGACGAAACTTACTCTTGATCGCTAAACACTGAAAAACACTAAAATTAACTTCCATTTTATAAATACTACATCTTTAAACGGTCCTCGATGCAAAAATTAGCTACGGGCTATTTATTACGTCAAGCCAATATGGACGATCTTTGAGAAAAAGTCGTTTACTAGCATGGGTTTAATCTGTTATATTTTTAGATTAAATTTTACTTTACTTCATTTGGTTTTTAACGTGGCAACAGCAGATTTGCCTCTTCAAGCTAATATTTAATAAGATAGGATCGCTAGTTTGTTTTATGAATGTATTCTTTTGCCGCCATACATAGTTACAAAATCAAAGTCGCAAACGATTTTGGTCCTGGAGTAATTCTTAGTTTCCTTGAGAGGTAACAACTAGAAGTGTTTTTCTTTATCCTTGTTTCACGTCGCAACTTAAATTTTTGGTATGAAGATAGTTTTGAAGCTGGAGGGTGACAAACTAATTTTTATGTCCAAGGAATATTATATTGACATATTAAGCTACTTTTTATCTCGAAAAATATACCATATAGCCTTCCGCCCGCGGTTTCACCCGCGCGTATTTTTTTTTATTTCCCCCACGTTTCCGGGGTCAATAGTGAAGCTTTCCAACAGTGAAAGGATTATTCAAATCGGTTCAGTAGTTTTGGAGCCTATTCAATACAAACAAAAAACAATCAAAATAATTCCTCTTTATGATATTGGAGTACTATTATAATTCTGTGATATTGGTATAGATTTCTGCGAGATAACGTCGTAGTCGGACCGAACTGAAAGGCTAGTGTGAAAATTAAAATGTAAATTTTACATTACAGGTTTGTAGCCTTACAGATAATCAAGAAAGTAGTCTTCGCATAAAAACAGAATTTTTTCCCTATGTACTCTCACTTAACAATGTCGAACTATCGCCAAGTGATGATATTCTTCTGAACTTATGCCATCTCGTCGAGAAAGCGTTTGCTCTCAGAAGCGTTCCCAAACCATTATTCCTTCAAGTTATGACGGTAAGCGCTGCATTGTTAGCGGGCAATAATATCGGCTTTACTCAGGAATTGTTGAGCATGGAAAATTGTATAACGTTTTAGTACGGCGAGTTAAAATCGCCAGAAAGTGATGCTTGAAAAACAGTTGCCGGTTTGGTGAAAGCTAAAAACATTGTATGGTAAAACTTTTACATCGACAATGGTATACCTTGTAAAATTCAGCATGATTTCTCCGACAGCTGTCATTAATTTGACAGGAGTAATTTTTCACAATTTTTGACTCTCAAATGTATGCAGAGAAACAAAGTTTGTGATGGGCTGGCCCCGCCCACTTAGGGATGTCCATTGCTGAAATCTTTCGCTTACACGTAATAAATCGATTATTACGTGTAAGCGAAAGATTTCAGCAATTGTGATTGTGAAGGTGCAACATATCGATAAAATTGTTTGTTTTATCACTTTTAACAGAATTTGTAATCAAAAATCAATCAATTTGATTAAAAGTAAGTTGTCGTGGATTACAAAATCTGAATATGAATGCGATTTGAAAATAAGAATAATTTCTTAAAGGTAATTAATCTTGCAGGTTAAATCGATAGAAGAATCGATTACTAAAGTATCGAATATTTTACATTTGTTTATAATACGACGACATCACTATAAATGTCACTGTAACACTTGTCGCAGAGCTCATTCTGGAATATACAAACTATATTCGAATAGTTGGTGTAGTGGTTTAAAAACCGTGACCTCAGAGTCTTGGGTTTATTTTCCGGGTACAGCAAACTTTGGTTTGTGATCACCAAACTGCATTTGGCAAGCGTGGTGATTTAAGCCTAGTGCCTACCATTGCAGCGATGGTTTCATTTTCAATGATGGATGCCATTTCTAGTAGGAAATTAAGTTTCCTCCCGGCTGATACCTGGACAAGATGATTTAATTCTGATATGATCATATTCTGTAATTATTGAGATGACCATTCTAAGTATTTTATTTACATATTTTACTCGTTCTATTATTATTAAATTTAGACAAACTAAATCTAACAATATTAAACCATAGTTAACACAGTAACTGTCTCGACGCGTACGCTACCGCAATACTCCAGTATAATGTTGGGAATATTTTCCTTTTGGCGAGAATTACGATCTCCGCTGCGGTGCATTTCGCCATCTTTGTTTACAATATAAAAGGCGCAATAAACTTAGTAAGTTGCTTTATAAACACCAGCTCGCTACAGTCAGTTTAAAAATAACTTCTTATCATCTAGCTGTAATGATGATGATTATGTTTGAACACCTAAAATTTGTTTCACTTTTAAGTTTTTCGAACATCAAGCGTGGTGATTTAGCCATCATTACTATGAATCGAGTACAATGATGAAGACTTTTGCCCTGCAGTAATAATATGGAGTGAAATTACTGGGTATATGAGACCTAATAACTGTCGTCTCGGTGCAGCGGGCGCAGGGCGGTGCAGACAGTAAATGCTTAGTTACTGTTTGGCACTGAATTGTCTAAGGGCAGACGTGACGCTTACCATCAGGTGTACGATCTGCTCGTCTTGTTACACATTGCAATTAAAAAAAATATAGGCTGATACTTATATTTTAAAGTAGCTCCGGTCACCAATCAGTGTTTATTTAGCTAACGTGGTACTTCAACCAAAACATATCATATGAGAAAGACTTGCAATGATACAGATATTATCCTTGCAATGATAAATAAAACTAGGCATAATTCATATGTTTATTGAATACGATTCTAGGCCATTGAACTGGCCAGTTCAAAAACTGCGCTGCTAAAAATACGAATTCATCACGAGAAGTCTGAATGGAAGCAATAAAAGATAAGCGCGTCATAATGGACGACGGACTTATGTTCGGCTAAACCGGGTTTATCGGGAATGAAAATAGATATTAATCTGGGATCTAGTCACATCTAAAATGCAGGATTCTTCGATAGGAATCGCTGTGCGGACGTTTATTTTAAGTATGCCTTTGGGCCAATGGCTAGTATCACGGTTTATGCCTCTGGAGTAGCTAATAGGTTTAGGCGTTATGCAGACGAACGGGGCGCGCGGGCGGGCCGGTCTTTTTCACCGCGAAGCCCGCGACTGCCCCCACCTACGAAAATGCCACGCCGCCCAGTGTCCGCGGGCGCCTGCGACGCGGTCTTTTTGCCCTTCATGTTCGTTGTAGTAGGACTCCCTAGTTTGCGCTATCGTTCGCGGTGAAATTTACAGGCCCGGCCCGCCCCGCCTGTCTGCAAAGCGCCTACCGTGTCCTGGTTTTAAATCCCGGGTAGGACCGATAATTTTTAATGTATAACACTTCGGAGTGATTTCTGATGTGTTATACAGCGCCAGCTTACGTAAAGCCTTTTTTCGCTTGATCTCCCATCGGTAATGTTAGACTTTTGTCTAAGAAGACTGTTACTTATTGGCTTCCATATAAAGATTCAAACAGATATTTTTACATGCATTTTTTGTATCCTTCACGCATTGGGAGGACCTCTAGTGCAATAATGGCCGGGACTTTTAAACCATTTCGCATACTGTCGTCAAAGTAAAAACGATCTTGCTTGAAGATCGGGGACGGCCAAAAAGTCTGCCAATTGATATTGTATAAAAAATGTCGCATTCTTGACAACAATTTTAATTTCTTCACAGTTTGACATTATCGTCATTAGTACAAATATATTAGTACACATCGCAAAAGATGTAAAAAAAATCCCGATACAAACTATTGGACCGAATATACCGGCTTGCTATTTCATTTATCTCGCATTTTAATTCTAACACTAAATGGATCCAGCTTCCAATTTATTTTTTGTTTGTCAGAATATGATGGGCTATCGCTGGTCCCATGTGTAATAGAGGAATTCCTTTTGTGACCAATTTGCATTCGATTGGTTTGAATAAATTGATTTATTTAACGTGTTATAAAAACTACCAATTTTTGGGGCGATGTATAATGATGGGCAAATATTTTTGCACACAGGTAAAATATGAGCCGAATTTTTCAACTCGCCAATATTTTGATGTATTGTCTAGACTATATTATGACTATATTAAACATATATATTATTTTAAACGTGTCAATGTATGTACACAGATTTTGTCACAAACTATTATGGTCGTAACATATCTATTATCAGAAACCATTGCATTATAAGGTTAAAATCGGGGTTAATATCGTTGTAAGTTAATTTGGAAGGGTGCCTAATACCTTCCAACAACAGGATGACAACATTAAGAATTCGTGGATCAACTACACGGCGATAAAAAGCTGTTATTTAGGGTTATTGTTCTTATTTAACCTAAATAGGCATACCGATGTAGTGAGATTTAGATTCTTCGGTTGGTAATGACTTGGAATAGCACTTTTATTTTGGAATTAACTCCTTGGTGAGACGTGGAACCTCACTTGTAATAATAACATTAAACTTAGAACTCGTGACATCTAGCTCCAAACTAAACAAATTTTGTGATATTGGCGCTGTAAATGGCGATAAACATATTCCAAATCCTTTATAATATAAAAATGCAATTTTTAAAATCATATACAAAAATCTTTTGTCACTTAGGTATGTACTTCACACTGCTTTAGAGATGCACTCAAAATCGTCTATTAACAATGTTACAATGACTCTACCACCAACTTCAAAATGTGTCAATGTGACGAGACGAGCCTGTAAGCAACTTGATAGCTCTATTTTCGTACTATCACTAAGTTTTATAGCTTCCCGTCTCAAAAGGAGATTTTTAAAACAAATAAAGAATAACCTAATTAAAAGGAAAAAGAAAAAGATATAAATTTTTATTCTTTCTTTTTTTAACTAACGCACTGATAATTTCAAGCTGTTTCAAATCACCATCTTCGATTGAAAACAATTTAACAGAAAGTAATCGGAATCGGATAGAAATAATAATTGAAAGTCGAAAAGTTATTTGAAGATATCACAACAAATTAACGTCATAATAATAAGAAAAACCATATGGTTCGACATCGCAATATTTAACAGTAATAAAGGCATATTCTAACTTCGCAGAGGGAACGATCCAGCGATTGTTTAGTTAGATGCGCATACGTTGGCGCGCTGCCATAACCCGTAATGTATTACGTATCGATATAACATTATTACGGTATGCTGTTACTGGTTGTATTGTACGATATTTTATGGAAATTACACGTATGGGTGTTTACTCGCTAATTTATTATGATTTGTTGTAGAAGATACGGTAATAATATTGTGTAAAAGTGATCACATACAATAAGAAGTAAATATACAATACATAGGATTATATTCGACAACAGAATGTTATAATATGGCGTGCTTAAAAATTAAGGAAAATTTTACCCATTGAAACAATAGCCGTGCGGAGTTTAAATTTGGAACGTATCGCGCCGTTTTTTTTTTTAAAGTTTAACTGTAAGGAGGTTTTACTCCTCGACAGCCAGTATCCGATATGCAATAAGGTTTATTAAAATACTAATTTTTGAGTTAAATATAATCGTTGACATTTCATTGCAAGTCACTGGCGGCAAACACATTATGTAATGAGCATTTCTCATAATGAAAACGAAAACTATTGCAATCTATTTTAGCAGGCGGAATGGTTAGCGTATGTTTCTGTCAATCAACCCGAGCAAAAACGCCCCTGACATTAAAAAAATACCTATACCTATTTTAAAAAACTCAATTTCTCATTGCCGAGTTCAGGGCGAAACTAACGGATGCTCTCTTAATTTAGACGGAGGAAATTTGGCAGCACGTACTCAACGTCTCTCGTGTTTTCGTGTATCGATATCAGTTTACGTTATTTTTTAATAGATACAGGAAAGATATCATGAATTACTTTAAAGAGTAAATCAGCTTATTAAGTGTCCCGCTACAGGGCAAAGGCTTCAGTCATTGTGGCCCGATGGCGCATTTAGTAGTGAACCTGCTTTATGCGCTAGGGGTTGTGAGTTCGAATACCACCCAGGACAAACGCTTATGTGATGAACATTTATGATTGTTCTGTGTCTGGTTGTTTATTTGTATTTGAGTATATATTTGTGAAACCATCGTTGTTTCTGACACCCATAACGCAATTGCTTTCGCTACTTACTTAGGGGTCAGATCAATGTATGTGATGTTGTCCAATTTTATACTTTATACTCGTATTTATATCATTATGTCCAAATTTTTGTGATCAGAAAAATAAAGACCAATTGTCAAGTTTTAGTGTTCGTCGATAACATCAAAATTCCGAAGCTGGTGGTGGAATGACACTGCACATTCATTGAAAATAAATTCTTAAGTTCATTTGTGAAACCTACATTAACAAACAATATTGCTTAATGCAATTCAATTGCTTATTTTATTCGCCATTGTGACGTTGGAATTAAATTAGGCCCTGCGCAATGTCAATCACAATGTCGATTAAATTTTTGGTAACTAATAGAAAATAATAACTGTCAAGTTCTTCTCGATTCAACATTTTGAAGATGATTGTAGAATTTCCAAGATATTTATCAATGTATCACAGTGAACAGTGATAAATTTTTATTGCACTTTCTATTAGAAGCAATGAATATAGAATATTTATCATTTTGATCTGTTTTTCTACTTTAGTACTTCATTCGCGATTGTGAATTTGTAACATTAAAATAAATTAGTTCCTACACATATCCACAGATCAGAATGTCAATCACCGAGTCCCTTAGACGTGGCTATTTAAACCTGGCTCTGACCCAGGGCATTGATTGACCATAAACAGTACATTGTCGCCGGGTTTACACCGGCCATAATAGCTATTGCTTTGCGATTGCGACTACGCAAAGAACAAAAAAAAAACAAAAAAAACTACCTAAAAACACTGAAAAGCAAAAAATAATTTTAATAAGACATTCATCAAATGCGCTTATTGTCTAAGCCTATTAATAACATTAAATTGTATTTACGTGCTAGGTAGGTACCTACTAATCTGTTTGAAGTCGGTGCCAAGCCAAATAGTAGGTACCCAGACTACGTACCTACGTCCGCGGATTATTTGTAACCCTGTATAATACATAAATTATTAGGTATGTATCATTTTTCATTACTTTTGGCTTGGCACCGACTTCAAACAGATTAGTAGGTACCTACCTAGCACGTAAATACAATTTAATGTTATTAATAGGCTTAGACAATAAGCGCATTTGATGAATGTCTTATTAAAATTATTTTTTGCTTTTCAGTGTTTTTAGGTAGTTTTTTTTGTTTTTTTTTTGAAGTCGGTTTAATTTTTTTTTAAAAAAGTTTGTTTATTTTTCTATTTTTAGTGTGAATAATACGTAGGAGTGAGTAAAACTCTCTCATAATATTGATAACGAAAATACGAGTAAAATAGTAGAATTGTATTATTTGACAATATTAGGTATTCATTAAGTGTTCAGCACCATTCAGTAGACCAACTAAAGATGCAGCCCGCAAGAGGGACATAAGAATTAAGAAGTCGTACCCTTTAGCTTCCATCATCATAGTTGTACCTTCCATCATCAGCTTAGCTCCAAAAGTACATGAAATACAACTAACGGTCCACATATTCCTACAACACTGAAATAATTATCCCCTAACTCCTAACCGTTAAGGAGTTGTACCTTCCATCATCAGCTTAGCTGCAAAAGTACATGAAATACAAATAACGGTCCACATATTCTTACAATACTGAAAGAATTATCCCCTAACTCCTAACCGTTAAGGAGTTGTACCTTCCATCATCAGCTCATCAACATAAAGTGATGTCTATAGGACGCAAAAACTTAAATGGCTTCAGAAAAAACAAGTAACGCGTAGTGTGCGCCTATAAAATTTGAGGTTTGCCCTTGATTTTCCCGGGATCCCATCATCAGATCCTGACATGGTGACAATGGGACCACCTCGGAACTATGCACTTTCAAATAAAAAAAGAATTATATAAATCGGTCCACAATTGACGGAGAAATCGACGGAC
This sequence comes from Mecyna flavalis, assembly GCA_949319885.1. Lineage (NCBI taxonomy): Eukaryota > Metazoa > Arthropoda > Insecta > Lepidoptera > Crambidae > Mecyna > Mecyna flavalis. The sequence continues at coordinate 4,737,795 of OX439413.1, forward strand.
ATACATAAAAAAAAAAAAAAAAAAAAAAAAAAATACATACAGTCGAACATAGAACCTCCTCCTTTTTTGAAGTCGGTTAATAACAAACTAGTCCCTTACGATAAGTCATACCATAGATTTAAATCTGTTGTCTGGTAACCATGTTCCAAGCTACGAGTATGCTTAGTTTGGGCCTGGAAGGCGCTGTGTGAATAGTGTCCAGGGTGTAGTTATTATTTATATATACATACATGATATTATTCTTGGACACTTATGTGAGGTAGAGCCATATGCAGATGCAGATGCAGTGCTGCAGACAGCTCCAGTTGAAATTGGCCGACTCGTCAGGGGAAAAACCACATTCTCATGGAAGTTTTTTTTTATGTTTTATAGGCTTGCATTTGACCACGATCACACCTGATGGAAAGCGTTTATGCGGCCTAAGCTGTTACATGCTTGCCTAGAAGGTACCTATTAACTCGCGACTTGAAGACCGTCTTATTGTACTCAATAGAAAACACAGAATCGGGCAATGAGTTCCACAGCTTTGCAGTTCTCATGATGAAAGATCGACGTATGAATAATTGCTTTTTTATTGCACTTCGTTTGTTTAGTGATAGTACCGGAGGCGAACCATTTTGTGCAATAATTATAATAATACAGCACTTACTCCAAAGAGTGTTTACTGATAATATGATAATATCTTTGATCTTAATACAAATTATGTCACGCTAGGCCATCTAACTACAAACTAAAGCCACTATATGACCAGAAAAGAAAAATAACTTCTGAAAAGCTTTTGTTTATACAGACACATAAAACACAGGACACGATACACCCAGGTCAAAACATGGTCATACTCTTTATGTGTTTCTTTGGTACTTTACAAGCATCAAACCCTTTTCTTTGGCGTAATATACGCTCCTATGAATATATATTAAAAAAGCGATAAAATATTAAATTTATGTAATGGCAAACTATCAAAACTTTAAAAAATATATTACATGTCGAACAGTAAACGACTTTTACAACAAAAGACAGGCGCCAATAAAACTAGTCGGGTAAACATTTTATAACTACAGTGAATTACAGCGATAATAAATGTTGTATTTTATAGCAGGCAAATATTTAGGTCACATTAGTCGCAAGGTCACCTAAACGTAGACTTAATATTGGTTCCTAACTGAATATAATTGCTTTGTGGCAAGACGCTTACTAGGCTGAGTTACCTGGGGATGATTTGGTAAATCGCCATCAGTACTTTAGTATATATTCTGTGCCATCAGGCAGACCGGCTCGTCCTTTTCGGATGAAAAAGAAAAACTGGCGAAGTTTGAAGTGTATAGAGTAGTCGAACTGAACAACTCAATTTGCAAATTCATCATCTAAATTCCAATTTTTTTTTCTTTTATATGAGATTAACAGGAGATTATCTGTAATGTGTGGAACTTTGGATTAAACCCACTACACCCTAAACCCTGGGTTTTTCCTTCACAAAATTAAAAGGGTCGATCTGGAGCCAGACTTGTGGCAGCGACAGTTTCTTATTTTTTTAAATATAACTATGGTTTGTGGACACATTGGCTATACGGATAATCTTAACTATTAAATTAATACGCAAGATATTTTGGAGTGCTATCTATTAGGGCCGCTTTTCGAAGTGAAGTCAATTTCATTATGATTTCTTTTTCAATTTAGCTACTCCTCTCCTAAAGCTCTGCCGTAAAGCCTCCTAGTTTTACGGCAACTTGTCCGAGGACCAGTCTTAGCTCGGACGATTTGCCCCAACCCGAACGAAAATAAGATGAGACACCAAAAGTTTGTTAGACTCGAGACTTGAAATGTTCGTTCCACAATCCACTCAACTTCTCCGGTTTTCTCTTTAAACAGGATTCTTTATCCCGTGCTTCGTGGCTATTGACCAGCTCATCCCCAAATTCCCTGCCAGAAATAAAACTCTAGAACGCCAAACGTTACTGATAAAATCCGAGAAATGTGATTCAATTTATAGACTTTACGACTCAAAAATATTGTCGTCTAAAAGTATTTGAATAAACATTTGACATTGTTCCAAGGGATGTTATTGAAAATATTTGCGTTGTTTGTTTATGAAGTGGATAATGCCATTAGTATGAATTAATGGTTGCAGTGTTTTGGCAATAAACAATAATTGTATATTGCAGCCAATTTTATACTAATACTACTACGAAAGTGAATTTCGTAAAGACCAGTACAGACCACGAAATCTTTAAATGAACACAAGTTTATTCATTCCATGAGTGTGTTTCCAAGATCTTTCGTTTTTTCTACATAGGGAAGTAAAATGATGTAGCTATTACATGATCAGTGCGTAATACAAAAAAGCAAAATCTTCCTTCAAGATAGAAAAAAACAGGACTCAAAATGCATCGTATTTGATGTAGTAAACGTATTGATAACATAGCCTCCTATTAAATAAATATCTCAGGACATTATTCACACAGCACCATCTAGCCCCAAACTAAGCATGAGTTACAATCGTGAAGTCGCGACTGCCGGTCAATATGTATGTTAAAACCTTCAAAAACTTTTTCAACCACGTCTGGTATAGCAAACAAATCGTCTAAATACCATCGCCATTTCGGAAGATTGTAAAACACTTGAAACGGTTCCAAAGCCGCCGTTCGCAAATGCGATCCCGCGTATGCAAATCCGTATGCAAGTTTAGACAATTATAATAGACAGATAATGGGTTATTGTGCACGCGCGATGGCTTTGGCCTTTTGCCCGGACACCAGTGATATTGCAGTATAACACACACAGCCACTGTTCTACTGGGACGCAGCGTCATCGTATTTTTGAATTCCACTTTAGCGGCCAAACTGCTTTTTACTCAGTTAATCGGCTTCAAATATACAGTCTTTGTGCAATTTCAAATGTCATGTCTTTTTTTTAAACAAAAATATTTTGGTTTTCCTGATAAGGATATCCTCCATTTTCATACATTTTGGCCAAATGTGAAAGTGCCGTCCAAAATGGAAACGAACATCTCCTTAATCTATACTAACTAATATTATAAATGCGAAAGTAAATCTGACTGTCTGTAACACTTTCTAGACTAAATCACTGATCTGATGTAAACAAAATTTAAACCCCCCCCTAACCTTCATTCCCGTTCGTCCCACTTTTTATTCCTGAACAACCAGTAATTTTCTTATGGGATAACAGAAAGAGAAGTGTTTTTCTTCATACTTATTTCTCGACGCAACGGAGCAAAATATCGACTTGATTTTTGGTATGGGAAAGTTAAGGAGCTGGAGAGTGTATGACACTCGCCTTCTTTTTGTTACTTTTTACGGGTACTTCTTGTCTCGGAAAAGCATTCCTACGTTGTTAAGTCCGAGCGGATGAGAGGCTAATACAACAATGTAACTATATTATGTAAGTATGTAAAAGAGTAACACCGCCCATCCATCCTCACAAAACATCATAATATCAGCAGGAGTATCTCAATATATCCGGCCGTAATAGCATTCCAGTGATAAAAGACCTCCAGAATCGCGGTACAGTCGGGCGCAGAAGCGTTGGCGCACCTAATATTATAATTTTGCTGCCAGCATCTGGGTCACATAATAATTCTCGCCTATTTTTAACTTGTCACCGCCGAAATAGAAGCAAATACTGCAGGTCATTATATTTTTGGATATTACAAAACAACGGACGGTTAAATAACAAATATATTTGTCCACGCAATCAGATGTGAAATACCGCGTGAAACGTCTATTCCTGTGTCTAAACTTGACAATGATTTGTGGTCTAAGAAACCCGTGCCAGGTTTTATTGCTAGTTTTTGTGGCAAAGCTAGATTTTAGCTAGCCATTAAAACTTGTTAATGGATAACGATAATTACAGTAATTGTATAAACTAACCATAATAAAAAAAAAATGTGCTGTGTGTAGTATATAATATTTTTTTTTTAATGTAGTCATATTTATGATCATGACTGAAAAATTGTTATATCTTATCGTCCCCTACCAGAACCTTATCCAGATCTGAGTACAAAAAACATGATTCGAGCTCTGGGTAGTGTTTTTTCTAATTTAAAACGAATAAGGACATCTCTGTGTACTAATATTAATAAGATTAAATTTTAAGTTAATCTAACATACCAAAAATTTACCTTTAAAAATCTCCGTAGGGACATTTCCTAAGTGACTGTAGTATAGATTATTTAATTTTACCTAGCAATACTAACAATAAAAATTTTAATTCACCAGGATACATTAATAGTACTCGGGCATTCTGCCATATCCGCAATTTTAAATAAATTTATGAAATAGACCTGATAGAGGACACAACAATAAAATATCTCGCAAAAAGAGACATATGCCATCACATTGGTTATGCGCAACGAAACTATCGTTTTTGATGCCAAATACTTGTTTTATAAAATATTCTATAAACATTGCAATGGTACAATCGACAGATTTAAGTAAAATCAAGTCCAGTAATAGCAACATTCAACCGGGATTCATTTGCAATATTATTTTACATTATATAGAGACATATTTCATTCCCAATTGATGAAAATGTTATGGATTTATTAAATTTTATGTTTTCTAATTTTTATACGAGTAACAGATTAATACAAAGGCCTATAAGCTATTTAAATTTAATTGGCTCTGTATTCATAATAAAATATGTGTAAAATATTATGTGTGTTTATTGCATAGAAAATCTATTTTTCATGTAATTCAAATTCTAAACCAACATCCACGCCTGTTCGTTAAATGAAATGAAAAAGCTCCTAGACTACGTACTTTTTTCTATCGTTATAAATAAAATATATTCGACGATGGAACGATCGTATTAAAAAGAATAAAAAAGCAACGTAACAATGATAAGCTTGTGCACGTGAGCGTCCTTCCATGTTTTATAGTCGCGAAGTGAGCACGTAACAACTGCATTTGCAGCAATTATAGCCGCAGATAAATACCGGTTACAAACTACCGCGTTTGAAATATTGTTTTAAATAAACCAAGCTGGATTAGAAATGCTCGTATTCTCTTGAACGTTGCAACTGAATTTATAACTTCATCTGCTTGTGGCATCATTTTGGTAATTGTTTATTGAAATGTTTGTTTATAGTACTCGTAGTTCTAGAGACTTTTAAGCAGTGGCGTAACGACAGGGTGGCAAGTCGGCAAACAGGTACATTGTCGTTAGCGTAATATCTGGTAGCGCTTGATCATGTATGCCATTCATATAAATTATGAACAGCACGGGACCGAGTAAGCTGGGGTACTCCAGAATTGATGGTATGCAAGTGACTTCTGTACCCCTTACAAACAAATAAACCTATTGACCCGTTCCAAAAGATTCTTAATCCTTCTAGCCCCGGAACACCAGACACAATAGAAAATCTATTGTTAAGCGGCACGCGAGTGCCGCTTCGGGATTGAGTGGTTAAACATTTAAAACGCATTTAACTAATGTTACTAAAATGTTTAAGAATTTCCGCATCTGTTCAAGAATTCCATAGTTCATGCAGAACTAGGCGACATCGTAGCGTTGCGGGCGACAATGTCTCGAGAAGTCGCCGCGTTGCGGGCGACAATGTCTCGAGACGTCGCGTCGTCGCTTGTCGCAGCGACACGAGTCTTGATCCTGGTAGCTTTTACTGTTATTACCACCCGCCCTTTAAGCTCATAGTGATTCTGATCTCAAGGCTTACTATATTACTATTAGTACACATTTTATAAGTTTGTTATGAACTTAATGCAAAGTCACGACGGAATTTTTCTCTTTCTAATCGTAGTACCATCAAAACAGTTTGAAGAAAGACAGACAGATGCACAAACTGCAATTTTGATTTCTGATTGCGGGCGGCAGGTTCCTTCGATGGTTTTAGCTAGCTAAATGGCTCTTAAATCCTATCATCATTAAACCATATGAGTTAGTCAAATGGAGAATAAGGGATTAAAAGAGTAACAATAGAGTTTTTTGCCGGTTCTTCTCCATAAATAACAACATTCCTAAGCCAATGGTAAAATAACTCAGTCACATTTAATCAAAATCAAAATCAACAGTATCTTTATTCATATAGGCATTTACAGATAATAGTAGTTTACATAAAATACATGTACATCATTTCGATATTTATGATATACCTACTAATAAATATTATAAATACATAATTATAATGCGACTCTACCACCGGTTCGGAATGCTACTTCTAACCGAGAAGACACCGGCAAGAAACTCGGCAGTTGCTCTTTTTCATCGCCATGATTGTTTATAATTTGTTAGATACAATTATAATTAGTATGACGTATGTGCCAGCCATTGTTTCACTCAACCATTTTAGAGGGAATGTAATAACTCGACACATAGCGCCACCACCTCAAGCACACAAGTGACGATTCATAAGCGTATCTTTGAAACCTACTTGGATAAAGAAATATGATTCTGATTTGATTTTGAAACCATTTCCTAAGTTATACCCATACGGCAGTAAGTCTTCAGCACACATTCTAAAACAGAAGTACAAAAGAATAGCACACCTCGTCAAAGTTCATTAACACTTGGCATCACCTGTGCGATGACATCACTTGGCGCGCCGCCAGCCACCTAGGGATCCATTCTCCATGCCACGTGGACCGTTGATAACAACATGTGATTGATGAGAGGTCGTTGAACTCGCATTATTTTGTCACGAATTTTCTCTTCAGGTGGAAATAAAGACCTTTTTTCTTCGTAATTTTTTTTATAGCTGGCGACTTATCCACGAATGTTTTCGTTTTAAGTCGGTTATAAACCCAAAATAAATTAACAGAAACATCTCTCGGTATCCGCCTTTTTTCTTATAAACAAGGACCTAGAACTCCGTTTAATTAAAATTTATGAAATGATTTTTTTACTGAGTCTGTGTTTGTTGTGATCGGTTAGCTAATTGGAGATTGTAATTGTAATTTAAAAATAACACAGATTATTTTCCCGTTAATTTTACATTTATTCTCGGCCTTTCTTCTTAGGTCTTCTTAGATATCTGACATAAATTAATAAACTTATCTGCTCAGAACAATAATAGTTATTGTTCTGAGCTTATCTGACATCGTTTAAATTGGCAGTTTTTAAAATTAAAGTACTACTATTTTTAATCTATGAAATAAACTCCATTTGACAGATAATAAAAAGTCCATAAAAGCTGATAAAAGCTCAGTAAATATTCGCAAGTAACTAAATTAAACTTTTAAAACTTTTCACCTGTTCACCTTTTACGTCCATTTATATCCAAAAAGTCTAGTAATACTATTTACCAGATGAAAAATATCATTATAAATCTTGTTAAGAAATGTGTATCGAAAATAAATATCTGGGGCATATGCAGAAAATATTTACGAGCAACGAACGATACGAGGAGAGCTTTACGACCAATTTGAGAATGTTTCTTTAAATAAACTTGATCTCTGTAATATGGAAGTTAGGGGTGATAAGGAATATTGGTTTTTTATTTATTTACTTACTAGCCTTTCCTCGACGTTATCCCGCAGGAATGTTTTACAAAAAATGATCTATATCACTCTCAAGCTCCCAAACAATTTATTTAATTTTAAGAAATAATATCCAAAACTTATGCTGAAGAAAAACAATAAAAAACGCTTTTATTCCTGTTAATTCATGGGTTTTGTGGTCCCATTGCAGTTCAAAGGCCACGATCATAGAAATTACTTAAACTATGTTGGAAAAACTAGTCATTTTTATCAGTAATTTAACCCAGACCTGTACTTAAATTACTGGACCATCGAGACATGTCTGTATAATCAAAAACTTTTTTTACATAAGAATCACTACTATACCGATTTCGATACAATTTTTGTGGATTTTAAATTAAAAAATGGAGTAAATATTTATTTCAAATGGGACGTAGCCATTACTTTTGAAAAAGATTATTTAAAGTTAAAAGGGCCACAAGTAAATGAGCCGTCTACGTCTGTCGGAATAAATTAAAAATAAAATACAGCGAACATAAACAGAATATCACACGCAATTAAACCTAATTTCGTCAACTTTTACGATTTCAAAGTAAATCTCGTGCCAAGACTACAAAGTGACAGAATGTTTGTTTGCGAAATCGTTAGCGTAAACGTAATTTTCACACTGGAGAAACGTAATCCCAAATTGAAAATTAAATTATAGTTGTCTGATTAATGTAAAGAACTAGGTCGTTCTATTTTTCATTAATTTTCCTCCTTTTTTCACGTCTTGAAGTTTAATGGTTTAACTATCAAGACGTGTTCACGCGGTCCTGGTATCAATTCATAATTTTTCTGTTAAGTTCGTACTTTTATTGTATTGTTTTATTTCAAGCCTTCACTAAAATAACTTTTAAAAATTATCACATTAGCCCATCCTTAATTTTTAAATTTTATCGTAAAAAAAGTAAATAGAACCTATCCAAACGGATAAACTGGTAGTTTATTAAAATCATTATTTTTAATTCCGACGTTTCAACTTTACACAGCGCAATTCATTTGAAGGGGTGTAATCGGCAATAGTGTTAATAAAAAAGTAGTTTAGTACGATAGCTGATACGTTCACTGGCACAAAACAAACTAAAATTAAAATGTAGAATATATCGCGAGTTTTTATCGGTTTTAAGTTGTTTTAAACAAGTAGTAACCGCGTAAACATCAGAAACCACTGCAAAAACAAACTTTTAAACCGACACAAGTACCCATAACCTAAAACACTTCTCGTATTTACATTCGGCTAAACATAACCTCTAATTACAAACAAGCTGGTTCAAACTCGCGAACGCAGGGCATTCTTCAGCGCGTAAACAGTAGTAGGGTTTGTAGTAGCCTGTGACGTCACGCACAGGTGAGAGCACGCGCGTAGTGCTGCCCGCTGCATTCATATTACCACAATAAAATACATATTACGTTCATGTGTTTGCATTATTCACATATTGTTCACACAGCGCCATCTAGCCATAAACTAAGCATTAGTTAGCTTGTGCTTGTATTATGAAGTTGAGATTGCTCTTGGGCAACTTAAAAATGGAAAAATCCTTGGAAAAGACAGTGTGCGGTGTTAGGTACTACAGAGCTGCTAACGGCCGAAGGTAAACCCGTTCTGAGGGAACTCCAAAGGTTTTTTAAGGCTGTCCTATTTGAAGAGAATACTCCAAAGTAGGAGTGTGGCCGTTCTGTTCTTCAAAAAGGGCGACAAAAGCCTGCTGAAGAACTATCGACGTCACATCTAAGCCACGTCTATAACACTGAAAAAAATTTGCTTTAGCAAAGTACCAATTTAGCTCTGTTAAAAATTACTCGGCTGCATTCAACCAAGACATATTTAAAATGGGCAATAGAGCTTTGCTAATATTATAGAAGCAAGTATTGCTAAAAATGATTGGTTGTTATTTACAAAGTACTTATTTATTTCTAAATAACCGACTCGTTTAATTTTACCCCTAACAAAAACTAGCAAAAATAGACAAGCTAACGTTATTATTTCATAATAAGTAAGTTATTTAATTTTAGACATAATCATAGTTGGCTAGAAATTGACACCGAGTTCGGGTAAAAATAGACAGATTACATTGCTATTTCATGATAAGTAAGTTATTTGATTTTAGACAATCATACTTGGTTAATAATAAACATGAAGTTCGGTAAAAAATAGACGAGCATACTTATCTATTTATTGATAAGTAAGTTATTTGATTTTAGACAATCATACTTGGTTAAAAATAAACATGTAGTTCGGTAAAAAATAGACGAGCATACTTATCTATTTATTGTTAAGTAAGTTATTTAATTTTAAACAATCATAGTTGGCTAGAATGGCCGCCGCGCCACTCCAGTCTTTTTACTTGCTCAGTGCAGCCAGTCAGCCACGAATCGATTACTCAATGTGTCGCTCCTACTCTCGTGCTGCGTTCGCGAGCTGTGAATCTATCATAATTTTTTACTAATATTGCCATTAACTGATAGTGTATACGTGTTTGGTTGAATAAACGCATTAGTGAACATTATACAAGTTAATTATCTATTCGTAAATAAGCACAGCTCGGTGCAACTCTCAGTAACAAATTTTTATTTTTACAGGATAATGAAAGCCAAAATGTGGTGGTGGTATGTGGTACAGACACATTGAAGGTGCATATTGATTTATATTGATTGATATTAGATAAGTGTTACAATATTATACTTTAATAGATTGATTTGCATTGTTTTGCAGGATTTACAGTACAAAGAAGATATTGAGAGTCCAGCTATTATTAAAAAGGTAAAAATGATTGTTACATTAATATGCCACCCCTTAAATATATTAATTTTTATTTTTAGGCTAATGACAGTTTACAAATGGAAGAATTCGACCGTCCTAGGAAGGATAACAATCTCAAAAATTGGGATACATACACTCCAGCTATGTTGCGAAGCCCCTTGACAGAGACGTTACAGGTACTTACCTGACTATCCCTTTATATGATATATGAACCTATTTTCATAAATATCTTCAATGTACAGACTTTAATTATTCCTGTTTTATTATGTGTATAGATATGATGTGACTTTATGTATGTACTCCACATTTATTTGTTTTTTAATGCGAACAATATTGTATTATAGGATAAACAAGGTACATCCGAAGTGAGGCGGTACCGTAAAAGAACGTACACTGGCACTACAACAAACAAAACATGGACTGAATTAGGGGAGGTGAAGACCAAGGTAGCCCATTTGAAGGCCAAAAAATTGGAAAACGAGATAAAACTGCAAGATGCCCTTTTGGAAGGAAGTAGGCTAAGATGTGAAGAAATGAAATTAAAAATTGAGTTGTAACTTGATAAAACTAAACAAGGAATTGGCTGCATAGCCTGTGAATTCGGCCATTTCTCTTAAATCATAGTTGAGTGACGAACGTCTTTTGAAGCGCTGCTGCCTCACACCTACAAGGTTGTTCCAATTTTCACATAAAAACCACTTTTAAACATTATTATGAATTTTGCCTTGTTTATTTTATAACAGTGATGTGACAAAAATAAACAATTACCTACTTTTTTGCAGATATTTTACCGCGCGAGTGTTAAGTGAAAACAGGATTTTAGATATAATCTAAAAGATGGATGAAGAGGTTAAAAATCTTCTCACAGCATGGAGATTGGAAGAATATATTGAAGTTATTAAACGTAAGTAGACATACACAACAACTTTTTTTAATTAAATAAAAGTAGGAAGGATATCTTCTGGAGAGTTCAGTTTTTAGATTTTTTTACTGATTTAGTTTAAATATTTGTATACTTACTTTTGTTTCATTTATTTGTTCACAGCTAGAAAATGATTTTGTCAACCTGTACAAAGGACAATAATTTACCGAAATAACTGAAAAATTCCCCACAATCAAGCCAAAAATATTTGAACTGGCAAAGGCGCGCAAGAAAAGCAGCAAAGATAAAAATATTGAGCCATATTTTTAAGACTAAGTACAATTTAAGAGGAGTATACGAGTCTAACCAGTAATGTTACCTGAAATGTTAAATGTTACCTTTGATCTGTGACGACAGACATACTATGTATCGTGTAAGAAAGAATAAAACAAACATTAATGTATATCATTTTCTTTCAGTTCCTTTACGTTTGGTCTGTCGGCAAAATATGTATCTGTTGTTTTACTACAGACGCAGAACGTTTCATTGTTTTTTTCCCGACATGCCAAATTTTTGCCTACTGCACAGTGAGTAACAATGGTATAAACGACAACATATCGAACTACACATTTTCAGTATGAGCTGACCTCACATTGTGTATTAAGCCTTACGTACAGTCACAGGTCAGTTGTTTTTTTTGTATCCCATAATTCTAGGTGAAACTGAACAACTTTTACTATGGGACCAACTCTGAAATCGCGAAATAAATCAGCTGTTTCATACATTGTGATTTTTTTGTTATTAATTTTTGTATGAAACAGCAGATTTTTTCCGCGATTTCAGAGTTTGTCCCATAGTAAAAGACGTTCAGCTTTACAGTCTCATCAACCATAGATTATGGGATATAAAAAAACACGCTAGCTTAATATGTGTCGTTTAAATTGGTACTTACTTGCAACAAAGTATTTTAGCTGCGGTTACCCAATAAACACGATTGATAATACCAAGTAACTCGGTTAAATATACCAATTTTAATTGACTAGAAATAGCCGAGTATATTAATTGTAGTTACCCAATAAACACGATTGATAATACCAAGTAACTCGGTTAAATATACCAATTTTAATTGACTAGAAATAGCCGAGTATATTAATTGTAGTTACCCAATGAACACGATTGATAATACCAAGTAACTTTGCTATATATACCAATTTGAATTGAGTAGAAATAACAAAGTAGGTTGGCTGTCCCTACCCAATATACATGATTAAAAATATTCAAGCTACTTAGCTAGTTTTACGAAGCAAAATAATTGATTCTACTGAATTACTTTGCTAAACACAACAAAGCACGTTGGCTGTGACGACAGTTGTGTTTATTCTTTAACCAAGTTAGTTGTTGCAGTGACCGATTGAATTTGCTATTGTTAACAGAGTGACTCGATTCACTATAGATAATAGGTTTGCTAAGTTTACTGAGTGAATAGGTTAGAAGCAACCAACCTTGGATATCTATTTTTTGACCAACTTACTGGGTTTATATTACCAACAACGTTAACAAAGTTGACTTGTGTAATTTTAGCAACAAACTTTGCAGGCTCCCTCCGAAGCGAGTTACTCGGCTGTAAATAGCAACAACTTGTTTATTTATAGCCGTGTAGTTTTTTCAGTGAAGCTATTCTCAAGAAATCATGAATCGACTTTCGCGAAGACTCGACGAATTTTAAGCAGGTTTTTTTATTGCAATGTGTAACAAGACGAGCAGATCGTACACCGATGGTAAGCGCCACGTCTGCCCTTACACAGTTCAGCGCCAAACAGTAACTAAGTAGTTACTGATGGCACTGCCCTGCGCCTGCTACACCGAGAAAACAGTTATTAGGTCTCATATACCCAGTAATTTCACTAGCTTCAGTGCCCTTTCCCCGAAACACAGAGGTGCTTGACACACCTCTATTTCACGGGGAAACATCTGGCACTGCAGCATGCTTGCATGCAGGTTTTAGGGCATCTTCAGCGCGTAAACAGTAGTAGAGTCTGAGTCCATAGTAGCCTGACGTCACGCACAGGTGAGAGCACGTGTGTAGTGCTGCACACTGCATTGATAGTACGTTCACGTATTTGTTTCATGATTGATAGAGATGTATATTTGCATAGTGATGTGATCAATATGTATGTTACCAAATAATCCCGATTTCAGGACAATCGAGATTTGCTTAGGCTTATTTACTAGGTGCACTTACTAGCAAAAATGTAAAATATTTACAACTATTTCTACGTTTTATCTTTTTCAGTGAAGTGTATTTAAATGAATAAATGGTTTTGAAATAATTTTAAGAGTTGATATTTAGCTGATGTTTATAATGATAACAGTTTTAAAGTCAGTCGATTCTATGCAGATAAACGTCTATAGGTACAAACAAGAATGTCCTTGTTCATACACACAAACGTTTGTACGTAACATGCATTTTGGCGTGACCTGTGGTGCAATAGCCGCGTCTAAACCATTAAAACAAAATCGGTTGTCCAAATCATAATGCTCTCTCATAATTTCTCCCACATAAATCGGTAATGATGCTTGCGGAAAAGCATTTTCCCCCACAAAAAATGTTCCAAGCATATCTGAATAAGATAATTAGCTAATGACTAGCAAGTCACTCCTACGTTTCGAATCAAGGTCAATCTTTTGTTCTTTTTCTAGTAATTAATTAGTCTTGTTTCTTAACGAAGTATTTCCTCTGAGCGCGGGAACAAAATGATTATCAAATGTTTTTCTTTTGTATATTTTATCCGCGTTATGATTGCTGTTTTCTTAATGTGCTATTAAAGTAATACTGAAGTTGCTTTAAGATTTGTTATGTTTTGAGGCAATGGTTTATTTTCTACAAACAAGGTATGTGTCTGTATTAGGACATTTTGTGGTATTTGAAATGAGAAATTTAAAGTTTAGAGGTTCAGCCTGCAATATTGTAGAACAGATCAGGGTTCGCACTTTTCCTTTACCTTTCCTTCACCTTCAGGTGAAACCGGGGGAAGTTAGTCAGTAGTCGGATAAACGTGTATAGTTCCGAGACTCACACATTGCCGTAGGTCTAGCTAGACTGCCTTTATGGTGCATAAACGCATTCTTCCCCGAAAATAAAGAAGGAAAATATACCATCATTATCAGCCTAATATCACCCACTACTGGGCAAGACTGGGCATATGCCTCCCCCATTAGTTTATTTTCGTCCCCAAGCTCGCTTATTTTGATTGCGCTTTTGACAAAAACTTGTATCTAATATTTACATACTGTGAACCATACAGGGTTTACGTTTTAAATTTGAAAAAAAAAGTTGTTTATACAATGCACATGCTATGCTACGTCTCAAATAACATAAGAATTTCTTCTAAACCGTGTCTGTATTTTCTCTCACTGCAACCTAAATACAAGATAGCACATCTTCACTATGACGAGATCCCAATAACCACAGATCCGTTGCCTAACAACACTGCTATATGAAACTTGGCAGCGTTACAGACGAACTACACTGATAGCCCGCGTCACGATGACTTCGGATTTAACAGACATCCAATATTTACAACAGTCTAATGAAATATAATGTTCATCGAGCGGCTAAATCTCTAGCTAAATCGATTACGATTAAACAACGCAGGATGTATATGTATTGATGCAATGAGAGCGCAAGCAAAGGTGCACTTCTTATTCGCTCACTCTCATAGCATGATAAGACAGTTATCCAAGACCGAAAGAATAGAAGCAGAACTAAAAGCATTGCTTGCTTTGGGTCCTATGTGCCAAAAACCGTGGATTCGAGTCCCACCGAGGTAAAGAAATATCTTAAAAGCGTTTGGGCTTGTTCTATGACTGGATCTGCTTTTGTTTAGAACTATATATCAGCTATTGGAGGAGGCCTATACCCAGCAGTGGGCGTCGTATGGCTGGTGATATATTAGCGATACTTTCGTTGTTTTATAATACAACACAAATACCTACTCAAGCTAAACTTTGATGTCAGATCAGTGTAATTGATGTTGTCCAGTATTGATTTATTATTTATGCTATTGTGAGCGTATACCGTTAGGATGCTTACGTGAATAAATACTTACAAAATGATAATGATACAGAAAAAAATGATTTCGTATACTGACACTTCCAATTACTTAGAATTGTTTTGTCATTGTCAATTAATACATCCTTTTTAACTTTCCTTTTTAAATAATGCAACACAAACTTTAAGTAGGTATTTGGAACTGCTGACTAAATAATACTCGACTAAATACTTTAGACGAAAAATATTTGGCGGAGCATTTCTAAGTTTTTTTCTGTTTGTTTCAGCAGTATTCTCGGCTTTGAGCTATATTCTAAAACTCAGATGTCTTACAACAATTCATATCCAATAACAATATACTGGGTCTGTTTACGCCGAAAATATTTTAGAACGCCACAGCAAGTCGCACTGAGAGAAATATCCTATAATAAACTGCGCCAGTCCCAATGGCTCCAGAACTCCGATTGACCTTGCATTTAAAGCGCAATAAACAAAAATAATTGATAATTCCAAAAGTCGTGAATTTATTCGCGCCATTGTTACGAAAATA
Organism: Mecyna flavalis; assembly: GCA_949319885.1. NCBI lineage: Eukaryota > Metazoa > Arthropoda > Insecta > Lepidoptera > Crambidae > Mecyna > Mecyna flavalis. The sequence goes on from OX439413.1 coordinate 4,753,512, forward strand.
CCTCATTAACAGTCTAGAACCATTAGAGATTTATTGTCATCGCTCGAAATAACTCGGTATTGCAGAATCGGACGCGTTTGAAGAAGTTACAAAATATAAGCACCCACGCTCCAATGAAAATATTTTCATAACACGAAATAACAGCTGGGAATTAGAAAAGTGTTGTATCTCGAGTTTCGAATAAATCAACGCGAAGATGCCGATTTCCAAGATGGTGGACTCGATATGTAGTCTCGTAGCATTTGGCATGTAAAGAAAATCTTCGTAGCACTGGGGTATTTGTTGAGATGTCATATCATCACAAAGCAGTACACTCACTTTATTACATACACTGTATGGTTTTGATTTGAAGATTATTTTCGTCACTTTTAACTGCCACAATAACAAGGTCATACAAAACTCTTTTTACTGAAGAAGCAATAAAAAACAATTTGAATGAAATTCAACAGAAAATATGAATGTAATTATTATTTAGAAAAATATTAATGCATAAATAATCACTGCTAAAACGAAATGAAGACAAAACCTCAAAACAAACCAAAATAGACGGCACAAAAATTAATGTATTCAAAAGCAAATCTAACGTTTAATCAAAAGGAAACGTTTTCCATCCGAGTTGCGAACTTGTTAGCAAATATGAATTTCTATGCAGAGCTCATCGCACTGCGCTGGCCAGTTCATTAGCATATCTATAATTACTGGTCATGTCGAGTTCATAGTTAAAATTATCTCGGTTTAAAAAATCGTAGTTAACATTATTTTCGGGGACAATTTTCGTGCCAAAACTCCCGCTGTGCTATTGTGCGTATGAATGGAGTTAGATGTACGAGTTATTATAATAAGTGATAATGACATTGCGTGAGGTGAGACAGGTGTACCTGAGAGCAGTCGGCAGTAGTTGCGCGGGCGCAGCGCACGCTTCCAGACCTCCAGAGTCGCACTAGCTAGTTTCCTTCGTTTCCCGCGAGCTCGAGCGGCGGTCTATTTTTGAATCGCTTATAATTTTATTGTTTGGGCGAAAATGTTGCGAGAGCGACAAGTGCGCGCGCCGTCCGCGCCTCTTCTGATGCCAAAACGTACTCCAGCGCGTGACTCTCTGCGTCCTTTGCCGGTCCTTCCAGTGGCCCACCTTTAACTGGATTAGGCTTTTACTAAGGGCCAGAGTCACCGTTGTCAAATAAAATATAAGCCAGATAATTATTATGTCTTCTTCTCTTGAAAATAGACACCTTCTCTTGTCGCTTCAACAAGTAGTGCGGGTTTTTGTAGACAGAACTCTTTGTCTAGAGCAATCAAAACTTTCTCGATGTTTGCTATTTCTTTGGATGCGTGTTTTTATAATGTGACGGTTTTTTTCTAATGCCGATGCGCATATCTAGCTACGAGTAATTTTTTTAATACTATACCTGGTGGTATATGCGGCCACTGCGGCCTATTTCATTGAGAGACACTTTACCAGCGTCGCTCAATGTGCTGCCAGACTGTAGGCTCATCTGATCTTCGAGCCTGTAATTTCAAGCATCGCTAAGTCGAACTTTATCGAAAACACCGCTAAAGGTCCATTCTAAGTGTTGGTTATATGTGGCAAAAAATGACTGACTACGTGACACCTATAGCGTCTACAGCTCGCTGAATCAACTTTATTTTACCTTCAGTTTTTAACTGTTCATTGTGTAGATTTTTGTAAACAGCTGTGTTCACGAACATCTCTGTTTGTGTTGGTCTGGTTTTTTCTTTGTACCTATTATTATTTATTATTAAAAACATAAAAATATTTCAATACGCGATCTAGCATCCAGGCTTTTCTGAGTTTAGGGCAAAGTTGCGCTTTGTGAATTATATCCAAGAAAAATGTATTTAAAAAGATAACGGAACAAAATAAAATTTCTGACTACTTCTTACTCTTCTACATAAGAAAGTAATTGATATGATTGGATAAAATCCAAGTACCTTGATATTAATACTAGTATTTGCACAATGCTAATGCCAAACCTTAGTAGATGTTCTATTTGTACGAATCACGTACATTTGGATTGGTTTGACTAATTGGGATTCCCAAATATTTCAGATTTTACATGCGAGAGTAAATGAGTGTAAACCCAGATTAATTACTTATTTAATATAATTAAAATCACCTCATCATCGACCATGTAACAATTTCAAAAACTCGTGACGGTATTTCAAATTTTACATAAACATTATGACAAGGCGTAATAAAAACTTCAAATATTATTTGCAAGAAAATTTCTTATACGCGCGAAACAAGACTGCTAACTTCGATCACTTGACTGCTAATGATTAAAACGAAGCCGGGTAATTAGGTTACACTAGTTTAGAATTACAAATGTTGCATTAAAAGAAAATAGCATTTTCCTTTACGTGACACGACCTACTTTTCTAAGAAGTTTGATGGAAGGGAGGTGTGACGTCACACAACCTACTTTTATAAGGTTTGATGGAAAGAAGGTGTTTCATTGTGCGTTTTTTAAACTGTTTGTAGTAGCCTTTTTTTAAATAGAGAATGTGTTTACGCCTAAACTCAGCTTATCTAATAGAAGGAGTAGCTGTGTTTATGATGGTATAAATTGTTTTACAATTTATTATTATGCTATTCGATTAGAGACAATTTAATATTTCAATAGTCTCTATAGTGCAAACCCAAAACTAGTATTAGCGTCATAAAAAATTACGCGTGTTTTATAGTCTTTTAGTCCCACAATAAGATTTAAATGCCTTTCAATCACTATAACTTTTATACATTTAAACTTAAAACCTGTAAAATACTAGCCACACGAACCGAAACGCTTTGTTTTTTTTCTAAAGAGACTTTTTCACATCATAAACTACCATTAATTCTTTGGAATCAACAATTCGATCTTGAAAAAATTGAAGATCAATTCAGAGAAATTCCAGAGCCGCAAAAACTCATTCTTTCAATAACACAGGCTTACACATTTATCTGTCACTATGATATTCCAAACAGTTTTTTCCGGGCGTTAAAAATATTCCAATGTTCTTAAGATCATTTAGTGGACGGCGAGATAAATCAAATTGCCAACTGATCTATTTTCCAGCCGCCATCAGTGTCCGGATGTCTGTGAGGCGATCGGTTTCGTTGACGTGACCTTGCATCGTCGAAAACTCCCTACGCAGTCCTGCATCACAGGGACACCGAACTACTTACTTACTCCGATGGCTCAGCGACCCAAAATGTGTCTTGGCCAAGATACAAGAATTCGCCAGTCCTCACGATCTTGTGTTCTTGCACGCCAGTCCCCAGCTTACAACTCGCGAAGATCAGCCTCCACAACATCGCTCCAGCGATACTTATGGCGGCTAACCGGCTCTCTTGACGCTGCGATCTACACCCATGCGTTCGACTTGACCAAGCCACCGGAGTCTGTGTGATTCAATCTCCCCAATGATGTTAGGTTCAGCCACGAGTTCTTCTATCTCGGCATTTTTAGCACCCTCATGCTATCATCGTGCCTTGGCACCAGCCCCAGAATCTTCCTTAGGATCTTTTTTTCGGTGATGGGATGGGACCTTGGGAGGACTGCTTGCAGTGATTAGAAATCCTTATCAATAAGCCTAGGATAAAAATTTGTGGTGAGGCATGAAAGAGACCGCCTCCGTGGAGCAGTGGCTAAGCCGCTCGGGTATAAAACCCGGAGGTCGTGGGTTCGATTCCCGCCCAGGGTCTGGTTGGTGGTAGGGCTTTTTCAGAGTCCGACTGGCTAGCTACCACCCCCACAGGTGAAATCTGCCGCCATAATAGCTCTGGCTGTGTTCCGGCAGTATTAATGTGGGAGCCAGTACACTTGAAATCAAAGGCTCGAAGATCAGATGAGTCTACAGTCTGGCAGCACATTGAGCGACGCTTCCTGGTGAAGTGTCCCTCAATGGAATAGGCCGCAGTGGCCGCTTACCATCAGGTGGGCTGCGTGTCTGTCTGCCAACTGACTTAGTATAAAAAAAAAGAAAAAAAAAAGACCTGCGTTCAGTAGTACTTTGTAGACGGAAACAGGCTGTTGACTTTATAGCAAACGCACAATATCTATAGTCTGCACTTGCTGTATCCAAGTGAGCAAGGCACCCACCCCGAGGCCAGTCGCGGCGGCCGCGCCTAGTCCTGTAAACACAATTTATTATTACGATCACCGCCGCTGACGATAAACTTTCACACATTGTGCTGGTCTGACCTAACTTATGCAGCTTCTTTTGTATTATGTTCTTGTTGCTCTGCCCTTTTTTTGCTGTTTTCACTTGACTATTTTAATTTATGAACTTATGAAGCATTATAAACGGCTCGGTCAATTCCAACAATTTTCTTTTTTCTTTAAACATCCTTAAATTGACAAAAGATAACATCTTTTTAGGGTTCCGTAGCCCAATGGCAAAAAACGGAACCCTTATGGATTCGTCATGTCTGTCTGTCCGTCCGTATGTCACAGCCACTTTTTACCGAAACTATAAGAGCTATACTGTTGAAAATTATTAAGTAGATGTATTCTGTGAACCGCATTAAGATTTTCATACAAAAATAGAAAAATAATAATAAATTTTGGGGGCTCTCCATACTTAGAACTGAAGCTCAAAAATTTTTTTTTCATTCAATCCTTACGTGTGGGGTATCTATGGATAGGTCTTTTAAAATGATAATAAGGTTTCTTATATCATTTTTTTCTAAACTGAATAGTTTGCGCGAGAGACACTTCCAAAGTGGTAAAATGTTGGTCCCCCCCCCCCCCCCCTGTAACTTCTAAAATAAGAGAACGATAAATCTAAAAAAAATATATGATGTACATTATTATGCAAACTTCCATTGAAAATTGGTTTGAACGAGATCAAGTAATTAGTTTATAATTTTTTGGGGCTTCCCATACTTTAGAACTGTAACTCAAAAAAAGTTTTTTCTTCAAACCCTTACGTGTGAGGTATCTATAGATAGGTCTTTAAAAATGATAATAAGGTTTCTTATATCATTTTTTTCTAAACGGAATAGTTTGCGCGAGAGACACTTTCAAAGTGGTAAAATGTTGGTCACCCCCCCTCTAACTTCTAAAATAAGAGAACGATAAAACTAAAAAATATATATGATGTACATTACCATGCAAACTTCCATTGAAAATTGGTTTGAACGAGATCAAGTAATTAGTTTTTTTTTAAAACGTCATGAATCGTAAACCGCAATTTTCCTCTCATTCAATCAACTCAAATATAAAAACGTCGATCAAACTAACAAAGAACTACAAGAACTTTTATATTATGATGATACTTGCTGCTACGGAACCCTTCATGGGCGAGTCCGACTCGCACTTGGCCGGTTTTTTATGTTTTTAACTTTGCACACTTTGACAGCAAAAAAATCTGAAAAAAGAGCAATTAAAGATTTGAAAATCGAACGTGAAATCTAACACACCGAGTAAAATGACGTATGCGAACGGAACTGTAGCTCGTCATCTTTGGAAATAGCACTTCGGCGTAGTAAAAACTTTTTACAACCGTGGATATAAAATGTATGGAGAACCGTATGGTGTAAGCGTAAACAGATCTTGTTCGGAGAGGAAGCGATAAGTTTATCGAGGTATATTGTTACGCTTGACCATCTGGTATGAGCTATTGGAATAGGCCGCAGTGGCCACTTGCGATCTGGAGGGCTGCGATCAGTTAAATTTTATTGGAACAGTGGCTAAGCCATTCGGATCGGGTATAAAACCCGGCGATATTAAGTTCGATTCCCATCATGGACAGCACATGGACCTGGCACATGAACCAAACAGGTGAAATCGGACGCCATATGTAGGAGCCAGTACATTTGAAATCAAAGGCTCAAAAATCAGATGAGCCTACAGTGTAGCACCGCATTCAGCGACGCTTACTTGTTAAGAGTTTCTCAATATATTAAAGAACTTTTTTAATTCTTAAAAAAATTTAAAGTATTAACCTATTTAATTATAATTGAAGCGGATATAGAAATCAACTCGATCCATTATCAAATATAAAACCTTCCGAGTCTAAAAAACATGTGCAAGTGCCAACGATGCCATAACAATTATTGTAAATATTCTTACTAGGATAAATATTACACATTATCTAGAGGCGTATTTATTTATTTAGCGTCATTGAAATTGAGTGTGATTATTATAACAAACATATTATAATAATCTAGTTTTTAAAAAAAAGAGATAAACAAACAATTCACAAATAATATGATGTTTTTCCTTCAGATATTCGGAAAAATCTCTTTCAAGGTTTTTTGATACATTAAAAAATTTTGTATAACTTTAAAACCGTAAAATTTCGCTGAACATAAATATTGAGTTATTTCGGTAGGTATCGATGCCAGCTGTCACCCTCCGCAGTATGTCGTACTATTTCCTGGACACCCTGTATATTATGTGTACAATAGGAACATTACTTTTTAAATAAAGCACCCATAAAGGAATTATGTTAATACTCCTACGTATAGCTCACAAAGCGTCCATTCGACAATACCAAACATTTCATATTTATTTTATTACGCGATTTTACACCGTTCAATTTATTTTTTATTCTCCGTAATCCTCAAGTAATTAATCCGATTGCATTGTGATCGCTCAAAGCGATAGGTGCTTTTGTTTCACGTAACTTGTATCTACTGGATGTGGTTTTACAGTTAATCCAGTTTTATCATTGACCCTAAAAATCCCTACAAGGATTAAATCACACATGACCGACCATTTCCCGTTTGGTGAGCTGCCTACTAAAATCATAAAAAAAAAATCAGTTTTTTTTTTAAAGCAAATCAACATACTACCTTAAAAATAGATGTAGTGGCTGAGAGACACGCAGCCTACCTGATAGTAAGCGGCCATTGCGGCCTATTTCATTGCGGCCTATTCCATTGAGGGACACTTTACCAGGAAGCGTCGCTCAATGTGCTGCTAGGCTCATCTGATCTTCAAGCCTCCAACTCTTCAGCAATCTCAAGTAATTATTTACCTCAAGTAAATAATTACTTGAGATTGCGTGAAGTATGATTATGGAAATGAAAGATGTGAATGTAGAATTGACGGCTGATAGGAATGTGTGGAAGGAAAAAACATGTTGCGCCGACCTTACTAGCTTGGGACAAGGGCAAGAAAATGATGATGATGATGAAATAATTACTTGATATTGCTAGAGAGAGAGTTCAGGTTTGTAATCACCAATCCGCATTTGGTGATTAAGTCAGCAGCACCTATCAATGTCACAATGACTTGATTTAATGATGGAGGTCGCCGGCCCATAGTAGGGGTTCTGTAGACCACCTCGTCTGGGATGCTACACACTGATTCGTAAATACATTGTTAATGAAAATTTAATTAAGCTGAGGGTATTCGTACCACTATTTTTATGTTCAGGTATTTATTTCAATCTTGCTTTCAACTCCAGACTTTAATAGCACTTCCGTAATACAAAGCCGACAACAAAAGAAGACACCAGACTCGTAGTAATCCAAGGTGTTCCTCACAGATAATAAAATATCATTGCCGTGCCGGAGTGTCGTTACCAGAGCACGCGGCCCCCCTAAAATATGGCCATTTCCTTCACCCCCCATTTTTAGGGGTCCACATGAAAGGCGCCTATTATTACCTACTTCTTCTTTTCCTCTCAAAATCCATCGAAGACAAACTGTATCTTAACATAAAAACAACATCTACGATCATTATTAATACTGATTTAAGATTGGCCATTTATTTAATATATTTGTCGAAACTTCGTTGGATATTTTATTTTATTGTGAGAATTGCATTACGCATACCCTCAGCCGGGTGGTGTTGGTGACAATACCATTTGGCATGAGTTATGTATCACCTAAATTGCTGACGCCCGATAAACACGAACCTCCGACACCTTAGAAAAAGTATTCTTTGCAACAAAAATAAATTAATACATTGTTATAATTTTTTTCATTTTAATAAACCTGATGTAATATTGTATGGGATTTCCTAAAACTTCAAAAACCCCTGCTGGACGGCCCCCGGACGCCCTTCAAACTAGGACAAATCCGGGGAAATCAGCGGACGGATGGCAGCCCTAGTTATGTATCGAAAAAATTTGGTATACGAGACCTTAGGAATGGACATGGGCTACTTTTTATCCTAAAGTAATGATTAGATCCTGTGGGATAACCGATATAAAATATTTTCTTTGTCCTTTTTCCCATTGCAATGAAGCAATAGATCGACGTTATCTCTATATAGGTATATAAAACTCAAAGGTGACTGACTGACTGACATAGAAAGATATCAACGCACCACAGCCCAAACCACTGGACGGATCAGGCTGAAATTTGGCATGCAGGTAGATGTTATGACGTAGGCATCTGCTAAGAAAGGATTTTGATCAATTCCCACGGGAACGGGAACCACGCGGGTGAAACCGCGGGCGGCCGCTAGTTTATACATATGAGGATAGCGGTCGCCCCAATGGCCCACTTTAGAGGCCAAGTGCGGAAAAATCCCCTGCTAACCTAAGCGGTCGCCTCCGCGGTTTCACCCGCGAGCAATTTCTTTTGTCAGCTGTTATCGCCCCACATTTCCGAGATCAAAAGCACCCTACCTATGTCACACGGGAAAAATGTATCTTTCCAAATATTTTTTCAAATCAGTTCAGTAGTTTCGGAGCCTATTCAATACAAACAAACAAACAATCAAACCTTGGTTCGGGAGCTAGAAAATAACACCGGGTACTTTTAATCAAGAAAAAATATCACGTAAAAGAATACGTTAGTACATAATGAATGTCAGTATAGACCGCCTCCGTGGAACAGTAGCTAAGCCGCTCGGGTATAAAACCCGGAGGTCGTGGATTCGATTCCCACCTAGGGTCTGGTTGGTGGTTGGGCTTTTTCAGAGTCCAACTGGCTAGCTACCACCCCCACAGGTAAAATCTGCTGCCATAATAGCTCTGGCTATGTTCCGGCAGTATTGATGTGGGAGCCAGTTCACTTGAAATCAAAGGCTCGAAGATTTGATGAGTCTACAGTGTGGCAGCACATGGAGCGACGCTTCCTGGTTAAGTGTCCCTCAATAGAAGAGGCCGCAGTGGCCGCTTACCATCAGGTGGGCTGCGTGTCTGTCTGCCAACTGACTTAGTATATAAAAAAAAGTAAATAAAATAGTATGGCGGAGCTCTCCATACATAGCCCGGTTCGCACTTAACCGGTAGTTTCTCTGCTACTTTGTGCTACAAATGTGCACACAATTGCGAAAGCACTGGAGAAACTGTACACAAGATATGAACTACAGAAATTTCATTTCATTTGACGGCCTTGTAAAATGAAAGGTTTTGGAAAAATATTCGGCGCGAAGAATTTTTGAACGAATAACAGCGTGACAGGCTCTCTATAAACCGTCAGATGTATGTATCCATTCAATCATGTATCTTATACCACAGACACAAAGTTCAAAATGTATTTAATATTTGAAACACTGTATGCGTTCGATGGAATGAATTTAATTTGGTTATGAAAAGACTTTGGAAAGCCAAATCTTGTATTCATTTCGACGACTTTGGCAGTGCGATCATACAGTACGATAAGGAGGGTGGAACATTAAGCATAAGTAGATACCACTCTGACAAAACCCGAATTTCTGACGGGGATTCTGAAGCTGTTTCAAGACTTTCAAGCTCATTTTAGTTGCGGCTAGCAACACGCGTTTTTTGAACATAACTAATATAAAGATGGGCAATTTATTTCAATCAAAAATCAACAACTTGCAAAGAATTTAATGTTAAAAGTAAAAGTTATTATAGCCTGACTAGGAAAATAAAAAACCTGCTCTGGAGGCGCACATTAGCTATGGTTATGCAACACTTAGTTGTTATGGTTACACTCACAAATAACTTACAATATCCAATAGTAACAAGGCACGGTTGACAATTGACATCACACTTTGACAGACAGCAATAAAATAAATGACATCAATTTTTTTTATTTGATTGTTGCCACTTGAAGCAATTAGTTCCAATATTTTTCCGCAATATGGCGAGGTTTTTTTTAATAGTCCGGCTATACACTATCATCCAAAGTGAGTCAAACAAGTTACGGTAATCATGTTTGATGATGACAGAAGCAGAATTTCTATAATCCTTTTTTATTCAGAGGTAAGTTATATAACTAAAGACTATATAGACTGGGATTGTAACCTACTACCCTTTATTTATTCCAGTCAACCTTTAAGTAGAAATGAATAGTATAGTAAAACAAATATATAATAAAATAATAATAACGTGATGCGTTAAATTACCACCAAAGCTCATAATCAAAATTATTTATTAATACATTAAAATCAAGTACTAAGCATAGTATTAGTAAATTCATTCTATGCTAAGTATTATATCGTGCTTTTCAAAGTTTCAAAAACCATCGACGGGGAAACTGGTATTCAAATAACCTCACTTTCAAAACCTAACAATATAATTAAATTTTCGGCTCGATGAAGCGTTCAATAGATTCAAAAAAAATATATAAAATATTTACACAACATTCGTACGTACATATTTCAATTTCACGTCGTTTTTTTTTTTTTTTTTTTTTTTTTTTTTTTTTTTTCACGTCGTTTGCACTTTTTCATTTGCAATAAAAAATAATAAAACGCCATTGCCCCTGCCTTCCATTTCCGTAAACCGGGTTATTAAAACAACGATATCCATACCAATGAGTATTGCATTTTTTTTTTATATATAAAAGCAGTCAGGATGACCTCACTCCATCTGATGGTAAGCGGAAGTGAGGTCCAAATATAAGGTTGACTGGCTCAATAGATCATAGTACCCATTGAGTCAATCACCTTACCTTGAAGGCCTGCTTAGATGCCGCTTCACGCCCCGCCTAAAAAGCTCAGGATTATAGGAGGAAGGGCTCTGATGGTTAATGTCAAGTTCGGGCACTTTTTGGCTTAGTATGATATAAAGACGGGTAAGACGGATTGAATATCCAATAGTCACAACGCACGGTTGACAATTGACATCACACTTTGACAGAATAATTAATGACATCAGCTTATTGTTTTTTCATTTGATTGTTGCCACTAGAAGAAATTAGTTCCAATATTTTTCCGCAATATGGCGAGGTTTTGTATTTTAATGGTCGGGCTATACCTACATGCTTTATGTATCTTCATTATTTTCGTGTAAGAATTTTCCACCAATCGAATTCCTCTGTAGTTCCCGTGAAAGGTGATTAATCCTCATTGTCTGGAGGAGATGGCCTTCCACTACCGCGGGTCCTAATGGAGTTTGTATCCAAATTGGAATTGACGGAGACAATCAAACTGATCGGATTGTGTCACTGCGCCAATTATCAACGTCGCGTAGTCACTGGCGTGTTGGTCCACACTACGCCACAGTGCATGTACGGTCAGACAGTAATATAGGCAGAAAACATATCAGTAACCGACAAGGGCGTCGCCAGCTTATGATTAAGGGGGGGGCAATGGGGCAATATTATTTAGTAGAAAAGATATGAACGCCGAGAGCATGAAGCGTTACCGCTTTGCGGCTATAATAGCGACATTTGATCTCAAGGGGGGGGGGGCTGCAAACAAATCATAATCATATAATCAGTCATATAATAGAATAGATACTTAATCCAATCATCATATAATTTCTTTGAAACGTTTATTATGAAAACTTCATAATAATATTGTCAAAATTCTGATACCATAATTTTTTTTTTATGATATTTAAACAAAAATATAAACTACTGTTATCACTTAAGTACTGTGGTAAACTATCGCTTCATGGAAATGGGAAATATAAGCCTAATGGGATTGTTTTGTGTAAAAATTAATACCCGTAGCGAAGCAATGCAATCGAATGTATGAGAGCTTACGAAATGATAGGGAATAAATGGTAGTGAGTTTTGTACGATGTAATTTTAAAAAACAATTTGGTAGATTTTATTCCGAAAGTAAATGAAATAGTCCATTAGCTGAATAACTATTGATTATTCCGAAAATCGTCGATATGGTATTGCAACATAAGTATAGGCAAAAAAATAATTCATAAATTGAATTGTTTTCCAGTGTTTTTCTTTTTGGTGATTCCATTAAAATTGTCTAGGTTATAAGTCTGACGATAGTCACCGTAGCTACAACTTCTTAACCACTCAATCCCGAACCGGCACTCGGGTGCCGCGTAACAATAGATTTTCTATTGTGTCTGGTGATCCGGGGCTTGAAAGATTAAAACAAATATCCTTCTTCCCATGATCCTAAAATATCCTAATATGGCATTGCAGCCTAAAATCGGGACGTCGTCTTTTTTCATATATTTTTTATTTCACTTCATTTGCCAGACAGGCACGTAGCCCACCGGATGGTAAGCGGCCACTGCAACCGCGTCCGTCGAGGGATAGTCAAACAGGAAGTATCTGGCTCTATACTACCAGACTGTTCTGCTTCTCTGATCTTCGAGCCTTGCTTCAAAATATTGAAGGCTTTAATGCCTTCAATATTGTGAATATCTATGTCAAAGAAAATATATTTTTGATTTGATTTTGATAACGATCTTTCATTTCCATTACACTTACAATGGTTTATAATCACAAACTAGCTGATCAAAGATCTAATGATAATCGTATTTCATACAATAAATTTGAACATAAAATTAGGTTGACGAAGTTTATTACGTTTCCTTTTCCTCACCACACCAATAACCATTCCCACAGTAATATCTCCTGGACGGGCCTAACCCTTCCACGCGCGCGGGACGCATCGACCGGCAAGATCACACACATTCACGTGATCGCTCCATCCGTGGGACTAGGGCTACTGTACCGACAAATTAGTCTTTATATGTCATCAATTATACCTATTGGTACAAATTTTAAAATTTTCAAACTATAAACTCGCAGTTTTTGTTGTTATTTTAAACACAGCTCGGCTTTGTGATCAATAATACGCATTTGACAAGTTACTGAGTAGGTACTCTTTGTTATCACTATGACATGATTTCTATGACAGAGCTTTTGCCCCTGCAGTGAAGCTGCAGTTACATTATATGCTGTTATACTACTTAATCAATTAGTATTATTTTTAATATCCATTTGACAGACCTGCCCGGCCCTAATTTTTTTTTTATTAACAATTACAAATTTTTAAGTCGGATGTCGGTCGGTACACATGAAACCAGAGGCTCGAAGATCAGATGAGCCTACAGTCTTTCCAGGCAAAGTGTCCCTCAGTGGAATAGGCCGCAGTGGCCGCTTACCATCAGTTGGGCTGCGTGTCTGTCTGCCAACTGACATAGTATAAAAAAAATGAAACTGTTTTTTTTTCTCAGGGTTATTTCACTTTTCCTTCTGACAGCCCTACTCAGACCCGTTGTTCGTTAATTAACAATTTCATGATAGAACGGGCTATGAACCCGATAGATTACCTGCGACGGCGATATCCCCATAAAATGAACATTGCTCGGATTAATAGTTAGTTTGTTTGGATGACAGTGTGCAATAATTGCCCGTGTTATGCGAAGGGTTGAGTAATCTATTTCATTGGGTATGGTGGTTGAATGTTAATAGGATTTGGGGTCTGGCTATCTATGGCTGTCTGGTATTGAAGTCTCAAATATACAATATAAACTGTATTTTGAGTAATTAGTAAAAAAGAACAAGAGAGTGATTGTTTAAGCAAATAAAGAATTTCTGTTTCAAATCAAATCTAATCAAATAATTTATTTGCAAGATTATATATTAATTGCGAGATCTTATTGCTGGTATGTACTTATGTCGTGACGTGTGCAAATCTTAAAAATGCATTGATAATATTATCGCGTACGCCTTAAATTTATTCAAATCTTGTTTTTACTGAAATCATGAGTTCTAGATTATCTAACTCCCTTACTGGAATAGGCCGCAGTGGCCACTTAACATCAGGTGAGCTTCGTATCTGTCTACCAACTTTCTTGCGCCTTTTTTTTCGGAGGAGAATGCGTTTATGCACTATAACCGCAGGCTAGCTGGACCTGCGGCCGTGTGTGAGACTCGAGACTAAAGCGTCCCATACCCTCTAAACTCCCCCGGTTTCCTCTTCTCACCCGATTGCGACGAGCCGGTGCCAGCCTTTTGGCTATTGACCAGCCTAACCCCGGGTACAACTTCCTTGCGCCTAGCATAAATAATGAAAATTGTATGTCTTTTGTTTTTCATCTCAGCAAACACCTTCAAATGTCTTAAACTTTGTAACAGCATATGAAAATTCAAAATAATATGCCTTTGGAGCCAAGTTCTATTTCCGCGATGTAATCCAGATTTCAGATTTTAATTGACTACCTAATATATTAGGGGAATATGCCTGCATTGCATCCAAGATCATTAATATATGCATCCGACTCACCAAGGTTCCAGGTATTAGGACAACCGTCAAACTTCTATATATAAAATAGATTTTCTTCGATGACAGTAATCCACATAACATAGCTGATAAATTGGCTGAAATGTTTAATCTGATCTCAATATTACGAATCCCAGTTTTGAATTCAAAAATTAATATATCTTTATTTATGTAAGCATACTTATAAAACGCACTTAAAACTTAAGCTTAATACTATTAGATATTATTCTAAATCTATATAAGTACTAGCCTTCCGTCCGCGGTTTCACCCCTGCGAAAATTCTTTTTTTTTCCCGGATTCCGGAAATGTGGGAACATTTTCGGGATAAGAAGTACCCTATCACCCGGGGAAAGTGTAACTTTACAACAGTAACAGTGAAATAATTAAAGCTTCGGAGCCAGAACAAACAAGCAATCAAATATTTCCCCTTTAAAATAGTAGTATAGATTTGTATATTCTGACAGGCCGATGGCGCATTTGGGAGTGTCCCTGCACTATGCGCTAGACTCTAGAGGGTCGTGGGTTCGAATCTCACACTCATACCCATAACACATAACACAAAAGTAAGCAGCTTAACCACAGAAGTTTTTTAAAACCATAATACGTTTATTTTACAGAAAAACGTGAAATGCAGTACAAGCTATGCTTAGTTTGGAGCTAGAAGGCGCTGTGTGAATAATGTCCAAGGATTATTATTATAGTTTCAAGACAACGTACAACATGTTGTACTTGTAACACGTGTTGACATGTGGAGCAACAACATGCGCGCGACATTCACGGAATATGTGTTGGTAACAAACCTACTTAGAGAATAAGCAGATAAGATAAGCTAAGGCATTGGTAGCTAGCCAGTCGAACTCTGAAAAAGCCCTACCACATACCAGACCTAGCCCTGTCTAACACTTATCAGAGTAAGACCAATGCGAAAATGGCTTTGACTACACAGATTTCCTCACGATTTTCCGCTGTAGTACTAATGAAAAAATACGTACGGTCAACAGCACATCACGGTTAACACTTGCAGTTCGATATTAGCACTTATGCCCCCGACATAAAAGTGGTACAAAGTCCAAAGTGTTACGTCTGACGTGCTTTTGACTGTACATAAAATATCTCTAGATGATTTGAATCATTTGGCTCATTTCTTTCATTATCGCCATTATTGTCACAATCTAGACCGCTGATACGATTTCTATAATGGACTCTGAAAGCCGACCTTCCCAACGCCCACATGTGGACCAAATATTTTCACTATAGCAAAAGAAAATGTAAAATGTTGTACATATTTCAGGTCACGGCTCCGCTCGTAAATCCGGTTAATTATTACACTTTATATCCAATGTTATTTATGTTTGTCCCGTTTATAAAATGTGAATTTGGAACAAAGACGGTGTAGTTAAAACAATTTCTTTGTAGTGGTAGAGCCATGCTGTTTTACAGCATGTATGGGCTGGCTCTTCCGAGGAAGTACCACCCTCTTACATAACACCAGCGTATACATATAGTGACTTCTATTGTGTTTCGTCTGGTTTGTAAGAGCGCCGGAGGCCCACGCTCCCCCCCCATACCCCCATAGGCCGGCAACGCATCAGCGATCCCTCTGGTGTTGCAGATGTCCATGGGCGGCGGTGATTGCTTGACATAAAAAAATGTAGAAGAGGAATTGACTTGCTCTTGGCCCGTCAGCATCGTAATACTACAGAAATGGCTATAATATAGGAAAATTGTGACATGAAACTGGTACTGGATGCAACTAGAAAGCTACAAGTTCAACCAATCAGAAGTTTTTGGGGGTTCATTGATAAATATTATTATCGTTTATTCTTACTTTATGGAAAAATATGAAAAAATAAAAATCTCGTGACCCTATTCTAATTTGGTAAAAACATTTTATACGATTTCAGCTGAAGCAAAAGATGCAAGATGGCAAATGGAATCAGAAAGAGTCCTGAATCTATGAATATAGTTCCCATAGATAACGTAATTAACTTAAATATATTAACTTCAGAACTCTTCATTCTTATTTATTGATCTCGAAACCACAATAATATAAACAATAATAAAAATTCAATACAGGCCAATACTAAAAATAACAGAACAGAAATAAAAAAAAACAACTCAAAGCGACAGATTTTTACGACATCCAAATGGTAGTTTCGATAAACAACATTATAAATAAATACATTTAAAAACGTATTTCAGTTTTAAATGATTTATAGTTTGTAGATCGACCACAGACTATAACTGACCAGACGTCGTTAAAAGGTACACGATACCATTTATCATTCAACTCGTTCATGGGAATGAATGAATGTCTGTTTCTGAATGATTGACACGGGAAAACACTAGCTACGTATAAATAAACAGGGAACTGAGAATGTATTTTAAAAGTTGGCTTCTTTTGGTACAGCGATAGATTTTTATGTTTCATTACAATCAAGGAGCTTAATTTTAAACTGGAAAACATCGAACAAAATTGACGACAACATTTGTGACCTTTTCGTTAATTAAATTAAAGAGCCAAGTATTTTTTAACCTCCTCACAAAGTCGCTTTAACAAAGTGCAGTGCGACTTACTACCAAAAAAAATCAATGATTCCTTACTCTGTCAAACTCTTTGCCGGCTCATGTATTTCCTATAACATGGGTTCTTCTTTCGAAGCGGAGTGTGAAGAAGCACCTTGTGGGCCAGTACAGCAGTGCCAGTGTTAGAACGCCTCGGTGTTGCATCCGTTGTCATGGCAATGTCTTCTCCCCTCAAAACTCCCCTTTTGCTTACCACGAAGGTAGACAAAATAATAATAAACAAATCGTCTTGTGAAACTCACTTAAATAATCCGCCCAGATCATCTCAAAGTGACCCCCAGTGTCCCATTCACCGCTGCCGTGACGTCCGAAGTCATGTCGCGAATATCAGTATCGTTTTGTCTCGGGAAACCGAAAGAAGAAGAGATGCTTATACCAAATTTTCTTATACTCACTTCAATATTCCTCCAAGATCACCTCAAAATGGGGGATGAAGTTACTCACGTCCGTAGGAATTACGCCGGGTGGCGCAAAACGAGTAACAAACTACCGGCTGCTGTACCAGTTGTCAGAAAAACAACCTCACAGCACAATAACCGAGTCGCTCATGAATAAGAGCGACTGTTATCTAATGTCATACGATTAAATAAATGAAATCTCAAAATGACTTGTAGTTCGGCTTACCAACTCCTAAAACAAAAAAGCCGGACTCTGCTCTTTAAAAGGCCGGACTTTTTTCCCCAAAAGCCGGATGTGCCGCCCGAATTAGCGACCTTTTTTTAGCTGATCGCCACTGGTCGAACGTTTATATTCTAATTCCCCTTTTCATCACTAAACAAAAAGCCTAACAAAATCCGGACAGGCCGGACACATAAATATTTAGCCGGACGCGAACCTAAAAGGTCAAACATGTCCGGCTAAAGCCGAACTGCTGACAACACTACTCCCGAAGAGATGCTAATTGTCAAGTTGTCCTTTACTCAAATAGATATTCCGCCCAGGTCATCTCAAAGTGACCCCTCAGTGTCCCATTCACCGCTGCAGTCACGTCGATATCAGTATCGTTCTGTCTCGGGAAAGCGGAAGAAGAGATGCTAATTAGTTAGGTTTGAAAATGACGCGGTTAGGCACGATGTACACTGAGAGCGGTTTATATTAAACAAAAAAAATAACACAAATTTTTAAAAATCGGTTTTATGTGGCTCTAGACTTTTACAAAATGCTAACGGACATGTTTTTACGATAAATGTTGAAAAATATTTTAAAGCGACTATAAAAATTGCTCGTGTCTAATGCCTCGTTTGTCTAGTGGTTTAATTTTTGGTTAAGGTTTAATTTAAATGGTGGCCATGATCTCAGGATCTTGGGTTAAATTCCCGGTTTGTGAAAAATTGGTGTCGGATTTTTTTAATCAGCACGGATTCTTGATCACCAATCGGAATCAGAATCAAAGCAAGTGCGGTGATTAATTTATTATGACTATAATTTAATATTAATGATAGAGTGTCCCTACCGTGGGACATTTAATGGCCTGACACTTTAAAAAAGAGAAGGTTCTCAATACGGTTCAGCTCTCTTGTTAAAATCTAGCTTTACTGCATAATGTAGCTTGGATTTGTTTTCCTCTAGGAATAATTTATATTAATTTATTGAAAAATTGAAAAAAAGCGGGTTGATGAATAATCTGCAAGTTGATGTTATTTTGTGTGCTATGATAATCTACATACTAATGTTATAAAGAGGAAAGATTTGATTGTTTGTTTGTATGTTTGTTTGTTTGAATTGAATAGGCTCCGAAAGTACTGAACCGATTTTAATATTTCTTTCACTGTTGGATAGCTACACTATCCCCGGTGAACATAGGGTACTTTTGATCCCAAAGTTGTGGGGTGAAGGGGGGATATTTGAAAAAAGAAATTACCGCGGGCGGAAGGCTAGTATTGTTATAAAATTACAATAAAATAACCGAATAAAAGTCTCAATCTCGCTCAGTGTGCTCCCCGCCTAATTTCAGAATTTGAAAAAAGAAGTTGAACGCGTCGAGTTCCGTTACGCAATGCGCGGGCGCCGAAAATACGCACTCGTTCCGTGCGCGCGCGCAGCGGCCTTGATGACGACGCTGATTGATCGTGGTTAGGGACTGTCGTAGTAGCGGAGTAGTTTAGTAGACTAATAACGGGTTTAACATTTCTATATAAATAAGCCCTCAATTTAAATAATAGTGTAGGACGCCCTCAGGCCAGGTGGAGCGATGATCTGCGCAAGATCGCTGGCAGGAGCTGAATGCGAGTGGCCGAGGATCAATCAGCGTCGCGAGCATTTGGAGAGGCCTATGTCCAGCAGTGGACTATCACAGGCTGATGAAATATTTCACTGCAGGGCAAAGGACTCCATCATTGAAATCATCGTTACAACTATGGGTATTAGTTTAATCACCAAGTTTAGGTACCAAATCCGAGTTTGCGTTCACCAAACTGGGCTGTGCTCGAAAAATTGGTCATATTCTGGTCGACTCGGGAATGAATCCCAGGTCCCCGAGAACACAGCCAGGAAACAGAGAAAATAGTATCTGAATACAAATATGCGGTTTGAAAAAAATAGTCACTTTTTATGACTATAATAAACAAAACCCTTGCAAGATTAATGCTTAAACCAAGGTTATTCAAACCGCACACTCCGCGGTTTAGATAACAGTACAATCGTTTGTGATCAGATCATACAGTGAGAGAGTGGTACTTCCCCGGACGAGCCGGCCCATTCGTACTGTAAAACAGCATTGCTCTACCACTGCAAAAGACAACGGTAAAAATTCGGTAACGTGGCGACTCATAGACCAAAGTAGCGTTATTATAGTTACGTTACTTGTAATAAATGTATTCTCGATCGATATAATTGTGCAGATTTAAATACCGATTAAAAATAAAACGTTATTTTAACGGTGACTAGTAACATAATATTAAAATACTGATTGAGACTACGTATCGGTTTGTTTATAAATCGTTTGTAAAATTTGTAATATTTTAAAATAAAATACAAGTAATTTCAATTTACCTAATCTGTAACGTAAAAGTAATTAAATTCTTATTTTCAAGGAATTGCGAAATGAGCAAAAGCTGGCCTTTTTCAGTCCTTGGAAACTTAAAGGATTATTCGATTCTTCGAAATATTTACAACATCTTTTAACAGAATTGCTATTGGACGAACTAATAAATGGAACAAATAAAATATCGTAATTACTTCCTTTACAAAAATTTCTTGAAATAAGAAACACTAGTTATATTTCTCTTCTCTAAATAGTATCTAAGCGACTACACGAGCCTTAAAAAGATGAATTAAGAATTGGACCAGCAGGAGCAAGCATGGTGTTGACAGTAAGAGGAACCTTTTTTTGCTGCCGGTACTAGGTGGGTATTATGTTTGTCTTAGATGGTATATAAAAAAACATTGCATAATGATCGTAGCAATATGCCAAATTAAGGTAAATAATAATTTTGGCACAAGAAATAAATGAAATTGAACTGAAAATGCCAAATAAACGCAAAAATAAAACAATTTTAACACAAAAAAATCGTGAAATTGAAATTGAAAACTTGCCATTCTAAAACTTAAAGACTTCAAAAAAGGTAAAATTTAAGGTTTTCTGGGAAAATGTTCAAAGTACCTACACCAAAACCTCATTGAACTACTTCTTTTACATTTCAAAAACAAATTTAAAAATGCTACTACCAAAATGGAGCCATTATACTCTACCAGTGTAAAAAATAGGAGAAGCCTATAAAGCGACTTGTAAAAATAATACTGATAGAAATCTTTTCCACAGCGAATCCATCTATCGTGAGACTGCATTAGCAGACGCCTAGTATCAACTAATCACAACATTCACAACAGACCAGAGACAATGCGCATTTTCGTCACCGAGCAGTTGGCGAGCCAACGCCATTTATCTGCACCAACGATAATAATCTCCACTGGAAAAGACATCTTGAGGTTTTTTGAGAAAACTGCCGGGCTAACTGGCGAGTTGTTCCCACGAGACTACAGTATGGGGTCTTTAAGAAGGGCGTGAAAAGGTTTTTATTAGGTCGGCAATGCGCACGTGATACCCCTGGTGTTGCAGGCGTTCATAGGCTTCGGTAACCGCTTACCATCAGGTGGGCCGTACGCTTGATTGTCAACTTCATGGCATAAAAAAACTAACACACTTTAGCAGATGCAACCTTCAACTGAACACTCAAGAAGAAGATAAATATTTCCATGTTTTTTTATTGAAAAGGGAAACCAACAAGCAAGTGTTACACCTGATGGTGACAAGTGATCAATACCGCCCGTAGACATCGGGTACTAGTTCTGAGTTGCGTTGCCCGCCTTTAAATCAACATGGAGTGAAGAGAAAAGGGCTATGAAGAATGGTGATTTAAAGTCCAAATGTGCTTTCACAGGACAGACTGATGATAATGAGTATGATGACATGTATGTCACACTGTATGTATACAGTCACGCCTTTTCCCGCAGAGGTAGGCAGACACCAAATTCTCTTTAGATTTCAATTTGCCAAATTCAACACTTGATACGCGCTTACAAAATTAGCTAAGAAAAACTTACAGATTATACACATCTTCTATCTTCTATAAATAAATAAAAATGAATTGCTGTTTGTTAGTCTCGCTTAAACTCGAGAAGGGCCGAACCGATTTGACTAATTTTAGTCTTTGAATATTCGTGGAAGTCCAGGGAAGGTTTTAACGATGGGAAAATATGGAAGAATTGCGAAGAAAATTTTAAAAATTAAGAGGTAAGTAATACGAAGTTTACCAGGTCAGCTAGTCTTAAATACAAATATATGTTAGTTAATTTTTAATAATATCCCTTACTTTACATCTTTGTTGCTGCAGCAATCAACTCGGCTACAAGAAACGCTTTCAAGAATTCACTAATAGCGATCCTTTCGTCATTATACAGCGTCACAAAACGCCTCGAAATAGCCAAACGTAAACTAAAAGAATTAACATTAAAAGTCGCCGGTCGAAAAACTAAAATGTTTTTGAATTCTTCAAATTCAGATTCGCCTACGTATCTGGAGTCTAAGGTTACGTCGAGACAATTTAACGATTGTCTGACAGCTGACAAATATGAGAAGAACAGTGGCGTATCGTGTTTTCAAAAAAAAATAGTTTGATAAGATAAAAGCATTCATGACGTTTTTTTATTCAGTGTGGAAATGAAAAGAGCTTCCAAGATTTTTTTAGATCCTTTAGATATTATTATATGAAAAGCGATCACAAGTTCGGCTATTACACCAGGAGGTCGCGGGTTCAATCCCCGCACGGTACAAACATTTGTGCGCATTAACATGTCTGTTTGTATCGGTCTGGGTGTTTCTGGGTATAATATGTATGTCTTTACAAAAAAAAAGTTTTTAAGTAATGTTTAACCGTTGTCTGGCACCCATAACACAAGCTAATGCTTAGTTTGAATAATGTCCAGATATATTTATTTTTATTTTTTATTTATTTATTCGATCGTCTTTATGACGTATACTATCCAATAATTGCCTGGTTTCACTCTCCTCATTGTACGTTGTGTCTGTAAATGCTTACGAATTTTCTTTGCCAGTAATTAAGTCTTTGTTAAAATTTGTTTGGCTTGCTATATTCAGAAAAAGACCTACGTGCTACTTCTTCTGCCAGATCTGTTCCCTATTTATTTGCCGAAACTGGAGTTGCTTTCATTGCCTTTGTATTTATGTTATTCATTTTTTGCACATTCTCGTCTAAGTTTGATTTGGGTGAGTAGCCACCTAAGCTTCATCTACACTTTATGCAAACATCTCTCATGCGTCTTTTTAACAAACAAGTATACAAAACAAAACAATAAAAATCCTTGGACAGACCGATTGACAAACAGATGTGTTGATTGATCCACACAACCGTTAGTATCGTGCGAGGATCGAACCCGCTACCTCTGGTGTAACAGCCGTTTTTGGTTCAGTCCTTGTTTTTGGTTGGACTTGCTTCCTATCCCGCCACCAGTATTTGCAATTTAAAATAAGCAGATTATAAACTAATTAAAAAACTTATCCCGTTTTGCAAATTTTATTAAAAAATTAATTCATACTTAAAATACTACAATTTATAGTTTATCAGCAAAATATAATATTTATTATATATTTACTATTAAGTATTTAATACAATAATTAAATGTATACTTATATACTTAGAAAAGATCACACTGACTAGAATGCCACACCCCTTGTCTGTTTTTATTTTGATTGGTTGTTATTTTATAGAGATAAGTGTGTCCTAACATTAAAAAATATATAAATTAGAATCAAGGTGAGCTGTTTGTGTCCCAAGGTATTTTTTTAAAAATGCACAGAAGGCCACAGTGGAGTTTTAGTCAGTACGCCTGATAAAGGGAAAATCTAACACAACCTCGGCTGCTCCCCCAAGGTAAGGCAAGGTAAACTCCATTTAGGATTCCTTCACTATAAAAAAAGGACCTGAGCTCACGACTCGGTACCTAAACTACTACACCATCTAGGTTTAATAACGATAAAGCAAATTTATAAATATATACATAATATGTTTGAGTCACTATAACAAACATTGTTATGACGACCCTTTAAGTTATAACACTTATTCGTCAATAAAAAAAATAAAAAAAAACATTTTTTTCGGCATCAACATACGAACTATAAATATATAGATACTTAAATACATATAAAACGAACCAAGTTGTTGAATTCCTTGCAATATTGTATTAGTATTATAAATAATTAAAAATATTCCATCAAAGTCGTACGGATACCACTACGCATGATAGTTGACCAAAATGTTGAAATTACTGGGTCTAAGAGACCTAATATGACCTAATGTCGTCTCGGTGTAGCAGGCGCAGGGCGGTGTCAAACTAAACTGCTTAGTAACTGTTTGGCACTAAACGACAGAACGTGGCGCTTACCATCAGGTGAACGATCTGCTCGTCTTGTTACACATTGCAATAAACAAAAAAAGGTCCAATAGCAAAGATAACAGCTATTTGCATATTTCTGCACACTTCTCTATAAAACAACACACAATCGCAGTATCATTAATTTTGTTAATATCAAAAACTTATTTTGGGGACATCATAAAAAATGCCATCGTCACTCAAAAATTCCGTATCAATTAGTTAGTGCCTAATAATTTTGATACGAGGTTTATTAGTACGAGCATAAATAAATACAATATATAATGTATGATGAATAATACATATAATATATCATGAGGAATCACATAGCAAATACTAAAAAGAGTTGGTAATGTGCACTGTTGTCTTCTTGTTGAAGTTTAACGGTCCCAACGTCATTTCGGGAGATTCTTATTAAACTGTATTCTTAGTGTAAACGCTTTTATTAATTTTATAAAAAACTTCATAGTTGACAGAAAAATATATTAAAATATATTCACATCTAGCTTCGTAATTGCTTTAAATCATTGGTAGTGGCATTACGTAAACACACTGAGCTACACTTCCCGCTGAATATTTAAAAACACACAAAGGCAGCTCTACTTAGTATTTGCTCTATAAGAAGAATCATAAATACATACATAAAACCGAATGATATTAAGCGACATCATAAAATGTTATGAGGACGACACAATATCAGAATAAAATAATACATACGAGAAATATTGTTAGCTATTTTATTTGGGATCAAGATTATTTGTTAGTCGCAAAGATATATGTATATAAAATAAATGATACATACGGATATATTATAAACACATATACTTAGATTATTTGGTAACACATTATTAAATATAAATCTAACAAAACTTACAACTTAATCTTAAATAAATTATAAATAAATAAATATTCTATTAATGTACTAATAATATTTGCTAATAAATTCTTTGGTAAGCTAGCCGTATCTGTGAGCATTAGTAGATCACATAATAAAAAGCATATTATGGTTTTCGCCATTGATTTCATTCAATCTAGGTATATACAATTTTAAGCTAATTACATAATAGTATTAAGACAAGTTAATAAAGCTAAAATAAGAAATATGATAAATCTCCCTTAAAAAGTTCAGTAAGGTTACAATTAATTATAAGCTAAATTCCTAAATAAGCTACATAATATTATATAACTAAGCCTTTAATGTATTTGGTTTGGTGATGGCACAAAATTCCAAGACTTTTATTAGTATTCATTATCTACTGTTATCGAAATAACTAATAACATTATTATTATTTACAATATTTCGAAGCTTCATATTTTTCGGTCGTTTAACAAATAAATTCAGGAGATCTTTGCATTTAAAGAAACAGAATATTTTTTAACGTCACAAATTATTGACTAAATTCCCTAAATGCTTTGGCATCAGGCATAAAAGAGCTAGCAAGCTAAAAATAAAAAATAAATGGTTTTAACCTTTCCCCATGGACAAAGATATAAAATGTGTTTTTGTAATATTGTGCACCTTTTCGAACTTTTTTTAATTTAATTATTTATACCTTGCCTTTTTTTCTGTGCCGATTCCAAACAATTAGGGAACAAGACTGAAAAATTATTATCATGAAACAATTTATTTCAAACAGCTTATCTTTCGACCAAAGCTATAATTATAGTTTTCGTTATTTTACTTAAAAATAAATGTACCTATGGATACTTATTATTAATTTTACTATAATTATTTCGTATCGCACCACCGACTGGACTAACTAAGTTAGCAACAGAATTCGTTTAGTCATAAATGTAATCGTACATAATATTATATAGTTAAAATAGTTCATCAAAGAACGACTTCAAAAAAATAATTTGGTGAAGTCGTTATTTAACGTTTTAGAAGAGATATTTCAATAAGACTTTTCGATACTTGTGGATGTAGGTATCTATATCGAGTTTGAATTTTAATTCATTACCACTTTTCTTTCACTTAAACAATTAATAAATTACAGAAAAATATTTCGCCGTGTTGTATTCTAAATATTAGTTCGAGTAAATTATTAAGAAAATATATAATAATTAATATTCTAAATCCCAACCCAAAATGGCTTTGATTTTATATAAAAATAATTGGATAGTTAAAAATATAATTTTTTCACTAGATTAAATTAGTTGTTTTATAAATAATGTAATAAATATTGCAATTTACATAAAACACAGTGACAGGCCAATTTTATATGTACAATTCAATCTTATTATTACAATCATAGTGCTCAAAATCAAAAATTCACAGATTACCTATTATTTTTTAGATATAGATTATTTTTATTTTTATCTATTTGCTGATAAGCAGGTAGGCAAGTAATAAATAAAGATATTTTTTCTTATGATGCCAGAGAAGCACGCAGCTCACCTGATGGTTAGCGGCCACTGCAGCTTATTCCATTGACGAAGCATCGCTTATCTTTTGAGCTTTTTTGTTTCATTTTTACAAGAAAAAAGCTTTTTTATTTTTACAAGAAAATCGTACGTAGACACAAAATGTTCTGCCAATCATGAATTTCATCTTGATCATTATGATTATTGTCATAAGTTCAATAAATTGTAAACATAACAATTATATTACTAAAGGTCCGAGTAGCCATGATTGTTCTCAATACTTTGAATGTCATCCTGATCCTGAGTCCCTGTGATGATTTGCAGCACCTTGAACGCCTTTGACTGTCTTGGCGGTCCCTCTTGTGTAAACTTATGGTAGAACACCCTGGAAAACGTTAAATATGGTATGAGCATCAATTTCTAGTTTCAATTGTATTGGTCGAACTGTAAAATTGCCGTTTAAAAACTCAAAACTAAAATCAAAATATTAAAAAACCTAGTAAATACTTTTTTTTTTCATTAACTGTTTCATGAGTATGTACTGTGTATAGCCCAAAATCGAAGAAAGATCTTGTCCCAGATACGTTTCCTTTCATTAAACTCTTCAGTTGAAATGGGCAGAGACAATATTTTTCATAAAATTTGTCCAAGGATTCAGATCATCGTTTAAAAAAATATAGTATTCTTAAGACATCAGTGCTGATGATTCCAAAAAAATTAATTAACTAACGGCAATCGATATAAAGCTCCGTTCCATTGAAACTTATCTTAGATTAGAATTATTCAATGAAATCTAAATTATGTAGAAAGTTGAAAATGTGAAGACCGTTTCAAATACCTATAGGTTACCCGGTAATAAATGTACCAAGTTTTCCTAATTTTACTCTAGGAGACGTGGATAATTTGTATGACTCAAGAACCAATTATTTTCTTGATACCCTTTACAGGAATCAAACTAAAAATCTTTCTGGCTTCAGGGGAACGCCTATCCAATTCGTATATTGAGTAGGTACTAGTTACAAGATTATATTAAATAAATCAAAACCACAACACAAAAAATGCTCTTAGTAGATTATGATAAAATATTAAAGAATGTTCCAGAATAGAAATACAAAAAAAAAGTGGAACTGAAAATTATAAAAAAAGAGCAAATAAAAGAAAGAAAAAGAGAACCGATGAAAATGTTAATATGTTTCGAGACCTGTTTTAACAACGAGTATTACTGAAATGAGGTGCTTAAGTGTAAAAACAACAGAAAAAAATTAATTCCGCAATGAAAAACAGAACCTATTATTGCATTCAGCACGAAATCCGGAACGGAAACACTGCTAAAGTTGGAATGCCGTACACTATTATACTTTAAGTACCACAATGCATGAAGCTTTGTGTTTTGAAATCGGTCGTTTTTAATAGTGAAAATTTCGTGTTATGGAATAAGCATAATAAGATAAACTTTATGACATCATAACTTCCAGATAATGCATCGTAATTATTATCAAAGATAAATGTAAAGTATCAAGCCTACTTAATTTCATTAAATTAAAGATATCGCAAATACAATGATATTAATGTAGCTAAGTGAATTAAAATATTCAAGTTTTCTATGAAATTCTTCCTAAATTTATTAATCGACTGATGTACATACCCTATGTACATGTTAATACCAATTAATGTTAAAAGTGATATAAGACCTAACTAAAGTGTTAATAACAGATCGGAACCTTTCTACAAAGAAAGTAGTATGATTGCGAATGATTCAAAATCAAAATCAAAATATTCTTTATTCATGTAAACTTGTATCAAGTATTTATGAATCGTCAATTACAGAGTGACTCTACCACCGGTATCGGAATGCAGTCATCTGTCGAGAAGAACCGGCAAGAAACTCGACAGTTACTCTTTTTAATCGCCAAAGAAATTTATACAACAATGATAATAAATCTATCTATACTAAGCCATACAGTTTTTCGTGTGAATGTAGATATAATAATAATAATAAAGAAAAAAAATTACAACTGTAGGACGTAGTGTAGATATAACAACAACATGAACAACAATGACAACAGATTAAAATACAGTTTGCGCTGACAGGGAGCGAAGCATTCCTACTACCATTATCTACAGATCTCCATCATTAAGAAAATCTTCAATTTTATAGTAACCTTTTTTCATCAGACGGGTCTTGATCCACGACTTAAATTGATTTATGGGTAAGCTAACAACATCCATTGGCAATTTATTATACATTGTAATACTTAATCCTTTAAAAGAATTTCCAATCTTTTGTAGCCTAATATTTGGAATAGCAAGCCTATGTTTATTTCTTGTGTTAAATTGATGACAATCTGATTTCTTTGAAAAATTTTGTATGTTCTTTTGTACATACATAACACAATCCAGTATATATTGTGATGGCACAGTTAATATATTTATTTCCCGGAATAATTCTCTTAACGAGTCACGGGTTTTGAGGCCATAGATAGCGCGGATGGCTCTCTTTTGCAAAATAAATATATTGTTTATGTCAGCGGCAGATCCCCATAAGAGCAGCCCATATGACATAATACTGTGGAAGTAACTGAAATAAACTAGTCTCGCCGTTTCCACATCAGTCAGATTTCTTATTTTTCTGACAGCATATGCGGCTGAGCTAAGTCTTTTGGCAAGAGCAGTTACATGAGGCCCCCACTGCAATTTAGAGTCGAGGGTTATCCCCAGAAACACTGTTGAATTGACAATTTCAATGAGTTCTCCATTTACAGTGATCTCAGGAACCACCTGTCGCACATTCGGCATTGTGAATTTAACACATTTCGTTTTATTGGTGTTCAATAACAAATTGTTAACAGTAAACCAGTGTAAAGTTTGTGAGACAGCATAAATAAGCAATTACTAATGATATCGAAGTAAAACTAGAAATTAGTGAAAATCATAACTGCCAATTGCTTCAGCACGAATGTTTCGATTAGTAAGTAGAACGAATAAAATTAGAGCCGATTTCAAGCGCTAAATATAAAGCAAGCGTCACACTGACTCATCGCGGCAATAAAAATGTGTTTACTTCAGTCTGTGCGAATAGCTCCCTTAGTACCGCCCACCGAAGCTGAAACGGATTAAAATCGGACATATAATGGCTTGTTTCCACAAGAGAATTTATTTTAAGCTGTGCAGTGTGGACATCTATCAATAATATCCAGAAAATAATAAACATATGGGCTATAAAACCTCTTAAACCAAAATGTAAAATAACTAATATCATTGTTGTATTTGATCGTTTACCATACATTTATAAGACTATAAAAAGAATAATTTGAAAATTTATAAAATACGAGTTTAACATGACGGAGTTTAAAGTTTAAATGGACCTTCAAAAAGAAACAAGCTTGATATAATTAAATTTAAATTACCTTTTGTTTGCCCCGCTGTCGCCTTCAATTTGAATTGGAATTATCCTAGTCTTTGGTCCTTCTTGGCTCTGCTGGTAGTTCCTATTGAGAGACGGCAAATCGTTCTGTGCGGGCCCATCGTCTAACCTCACCAATTGAGGTGAGAGAACCCTCATGATGCGTTGAGTAGGGTGGGACAACGGAGCCTGCGTACGCTGACCTTGCCCATTCGCATTTGGCTGCATATCAATCACAATCCTTAACTGCTGAGGGTGCTGGTTTCCTTGCCGATTGTCTCTTGTCTCAGTAGTCGACACCTCCATTTGGATCGGAATAATCCTACTGCCTTGCGAAGGAGCGCTGTCTCTTGGCAAGCTCTTGCGGTTTTCAGAAGGACGCGTCGACCACGTCGGCTGTGCTGTCTGCGGGTATTTAGGGGGACTGATCACTTCACGCGCGTTCCTTTGCATTTCGTTGCTCTTCTTCACCCATTCTGGCTCTTGGTTCGCATCACGCGGTGGAGTCTCCAACTCACGAGGCACACTCCTTCTACCATCTAACGGTCTCTGAACCCAAACGGGAGGTGGAGTTTTGGTCTTCTCTTTCTGAGTTTTCACCCATGGAGGAATGGATTTCGGGCTCTCTGGGCAGAAATATACTGGCTCCTGGTTAACATAGACGGCTTCTTTTTGTGGAGCAGGGTTGTTGTACTCTGGTTGGGGATTCTGTCTCTTTGGGGTCACGGGAATGGACATAGTCGATTGATACCGAGGTTGTTCCTGCTGATTCGGCCTAGGAGGAGATGGCGGCGCTGTCCTTTCATTGTCCTGAGATCTCCAGGGAGCATTGTATGTTTCTTGTGGTCTATTGTTGTTAGATTCTTGCGCATTGATCCATGGAGGAGTATATTGCTGAGTTGGAGCTTGGTTATTTTTATTTTCTTGTTTCCATGGAGGAATGTAACTATTATCGTTGTTATTAGAATCGTTAGCCTTCCACGGAGGTGTATAAGTTGGCTGTTGGTTTGTGCTTTGACTATTATGATATATATTTTGTATATTCTCAGGTTCTCGTTGAGGCTGTCTATTAAGAGTGTTCGTTCGCCAAGGTGTTGCATTCGATTCTGTTTTAGGACTTGTTTCTCGAGTATTATTGTAAATAACATTGTTGTTTTGGGTGTTTGTGAAGTTATCTTGATTCCTTTGACCAGCCCTTGGGAGAGTATGGAATACAGGTCCACTGTTAGTAGGTGGTGACTGGTTTTGATAACTGGGAGAATACTGCTGTGAGGCAGGCGAATATTGCCCGCGTTGCAACTGCGGGGAAAGAGGACTGTTCATCGGGGAGTCTCGTTTCTCTGGCTGCCTCCAGTTGTTGTTTGGACTGGGTGAGAAGGGAGAGCCATTACTAAGGGGTGCTGGAGACTGTCCTGCAAATGGCTGAGGACTCTTGTTGAACTGAGAATCCTGTCTTTGCAACAGTTCCCTTGTAGGAGGGGAGCCATTTACATTTGGAGATGCAGATTTTTGATGAGCATATTGAGCCTCTGGCTTGTAAATAGGACTATCAGGTGTATTGTTATTTTGATTACCGTAGGAGTAATTCGGTCGATTTTGTCCAGGCGGAGTGTAAGTTTGGGGCTGCTGGGAGAAGTTGGATGGAGGCATTTTAACGGTCAACGGGCTTGGGACCTTTTCTTGGAACTTCGGCACATTTCCAATTCTGTTGAGCTCAGCCTTTTCGGCTTCCCAATGATAAGGACTATTTGTCTTCCTAAGCATACCGATGGGATTTTCTGGGATAACAATTTCTGGTCGTTCGCCTGGTGCTATCGGTTTGGGGGACTTGGAATTTGGAACTTCAATGACAATGGGTGGTGGAGGTGGCGGTGGAGGGGGTCCTGGCATTTGAGGTGGGGGAGGGGGTGGCGCTGGTCCTCCTTGCGGGTGGTAGTTTCCTCCCGGATATGATCGTGCTTGCTCCTGCTCTTCCTGAGATCGTTGTCTGGCGAGTCTCCGGGCCATACTTGGAGTCCGGATCTGAGAGAGATCAAGACCTCCCGGGGTGTAGGTGAAGGGCTTCTTGTCCTTCGTCATCATGGCGTTTTGTATGCATGCAGGTGGTTCATTGTTACCCATTGGCTGAAATTGAGAAAAAAATGATTTAAAATAACCTCTCTAGGACGTATTACCGTAATACCCTCGTAGTTTTTACATATTACAACATAATATTCGCCTTATCTGCAGAAGAACAAAAGCATTGCCCAAATTGCTCTGGCAAATCACAAGGATAGTGAAGTTGTAGGTAATATTGATCGAACACAGAATTATTACTTTAAATAATACATAAGTAGATCCTACCAAAACCAGTTTAACAGCGCTCTAAAAGTAAAAGCACAAAATTAAGATGAGATAACTACCTCTGTGTGATGGCCATTGCCATATTGATAGACTTAAGCCTTTTTTTTAATAATGTCATGTGTTATGAATTTTTTTTTACCCGACACCTTTTCTAGGAGTAAAATGAGGTAATTCGTTTAAATATTTGTTTGTCTCATTGATTCCTTTGTGTTGTAATATTATTTTTATGGTATTATCTATATTTTTTACCAATAGTACATGCGTTCCAATTTCTGCTTTTGTCTCGAATGCTATTTTTTTATCTATGTTTAAATGTATATAACCCAGTTTACTCACATTGACTTGTGTTTTCCCGAAGTTTGGTATCCTTCCGATGTGTCCACCGACGGGGCCAAACCTGGAACACAGCCAAGGCCTGGTTATTTTCACCACTGGTCGCGCTGACCTATTCCACTTCGGTAACGTTCGATTGAAGTGATCAATCTCCGCGATGATGGGTTAACGTGATGAGAGCTCTTACGTAAGCGATAAGGTTTAATTTTGAATGATTACATGTGCTTCAACTACTTGAGGAAAACTGTACGGAGTAGTTAAAAACTTTGATTATGCTTTAGCTTTTATTTCAATGTGGTAAAGTTCAATTTCAAATGAATCATTTGGAAGTGTTGTACGCCCTTGAGTAAGCCCGTATGAAGTTGTACTGAGAAGTTTCATTAAGGCATACGCATCAAGTACGATAAAGTTCAATTTTGAATATACTATTTATAAGTGTACTAAACTGTTGTACGTCTATGGACCAGTTTCACCACTAAAAGACAAGTTCCTGATAAATCTTGTGACAGATATCTCAGATCCTCTGTCATTTGAAAATTTTCAAAAGAGAAGATATTGTGACATAAATTAGCAGAAACTTATCTAACATTAGTCAATCAAAACGATGAGTGAAGCATTGTTAAGGTGAAATAATAAGAAGCAAACTTTTATTCATTGATAACGACGTTGAGGAGAAACCCTTTTCATCTTAGTAAATAGTTTGACCGTAGACTTTGTTGACCTGACAATATGTTTTTTTATTTTTTATTGACGGATAAGTGAGTATTTGACCGCAATCTCACCTGATGGAAAGCGACGATGCGGTCGAGGGTGGAGCATACTCACCTATTAATAGCCTATTTACTCTGGCCTTAAAAACGCCAAGGTCATATTTTTCCGGAAAAACAGAGGCCGGCAAGGAATTCCATTCCTTGGCGGTTCGCATAAGGAAAGAGGAGGCGAACCGATTCGTTCGAGCAGGAGGTATGTCGACGATGTAGGGATGGTATCCCGCCGAGCGTCTGCTAGTCCGGTGGTGGAAAGGACCTGCGGGAATTAGGTTGTGGAGGTCATGCGCGCACTTTTCGAAGTGTATCCGGTAGAACACCGAGAGACAAGCCACGCGGCGCCGGTGGGCGAGACTCTGTAGCTTCCTATCGACCAGTGCAGAATCATTGATGATTTTGATGGCACGCCGTTCCAATGAGTCGAGGGTAGCCAGCTGATACTTTGCAGAGCCATCCCAAAGATGACAGCAGTATTCCAAGCCCGAACGAACTTGTGCCTGATAAAGCTGAAGTAGCTGTTCCGGCTTGAAATACCGCCTAACCTTTGAGAGGATACCAAGCTTTTTAGCAGCGGTTTTTGCTCTCGACTCGATATGGCGGCCGAAGTTAAGGTTGGAAGTCAGATCCACACCCAGCAACTCCAGGTGGTCGCTAACCGGCACGGACACACCCCGAAAAGTCGGAGTTAGGTCGAAAGTACTCCGTTTGGCCGTGAATAAACACGCCTGTGTTTTGGTAGTGTTGAACTGCACAAGATTGGCGTCGCCCCACTTGGACACAGACTCCAATGCGAGATCAACACTGTTTACCATGGTCTCTCTCTGGGACTGGATCTCGGCCACGCCGGCTCGGGCAGTGGATAAATATCTCTCTGTAACTGTGCTGTCATCGGCATACCCAAAGGTACCGGGTATGAGAAGATCATTTATATGCAGCAGAAAGAGAGTTGCAGAGAGAACTGACCCTTGAGGGACACCGGCATTTATCGCCAATTGATCAGACATGCATCCATCTAAGACAACACGAATAGATCTACCACTCAAAAAGTCTGAAATCCAGCTACACAGATCAGGCGGTATGCCGTATGCTGGAAGCTTACCCAGCAGGCTGTCATGCCAGACCCTGTCAAAAGCCTTGGATATGTCAAGAGACACAGCCAGAGCTTCGCCGTGTTTTTCGATGGCTTCACCCCACAAATGGGTTGCATACACTAGAAAATCCCCAGTGGATCGATTTCGGCGAAAGCCGTATTGTCGATCACTGAGGAGGTCATTGTCTTCTAGGTATGTTAGGAGGCGGTTGTTCAAAACTCGCTCCATGACCTTACAAAGTATGGAGGTGATTGCGATGGGTCTATAATTGACAGGGTCTGACCGACTGCCCTTCTTGGGCACAGGCTGCACATTGGCAAGCTTCCAGCACTTAGGGACCAATCCAGTCTTCAGTGAGAGGCGGTACAGGCGTGTTAAGACAGGGGACAACTCAGGTGCACAGTTTTTCAGAACAATGGCTGGAATTCCATCAGGGCCACTAGCTTTATTCACGTCCAATGTGCGCAGTACTTTGAGTACCTCTTTCTGGCGTACAGAAATGTTCGGCATTTGAGGGCCGAGAAGAGGTAACTGAGGTGGAGTAGTACTGGCAACGTTTAGACGTGAATTTTCCGCGAAAAGAGTAGCGAACAGATTCGCTTTCTCCAGCGCGGTGTGAGCCAGTGTTCCATCAGGCTTCAGCAAGGGAGGCAGTGAAGAGCGTGCGAAATTACCCTCGATTGATTTGGCTAGGGACCAGTATGCCTTACTTCCAGCAGGATAAGAAGATAACTTGGATCCTATTCGACCAATGTGTTCAAACCGGGCTTTTCGCAGTGCTTTTTTTCACGATTTGGCGGCTTTATTGTAGGCCCTCTTCTTGACACCTACGTCGGGATCTTTGCTCCTCCTAGCGTTCGCCCATGATAAAAACGCAGCTTGCTTCTCAGAGTTGGCTGATTTGCAGTCTGCATTAAACCACGGGCCAACTTTACTGTCGAGAGTTGTATCATGGAAGGGGATGAAGTATTCCATTCCCTGACGCAACACCTCGACAATTGAAGAGGCGCAAGACGAAGGATCTTCTGAAGAGAAGCACGTTTGCAGCCAAGGATAAGACGCAAAGAAGTGACAAATGTAAAGGGTATATTTAGTATTCTACAGAACCAATATCTTTTTAATTCTAAGGAACTAAAGTTGGCAGTAGACACAAAATTCTTGACTTTTCTAAATCTCTGGTGTTTTCAGTTATATATTCTGTGTTTTTAGTCTTTCAAATCAATTTAAAAATAGAACCACTTATTTTTTCGATGACATCACTGCATGTACGATGTTGGCGCCAATTTAATTAAAATCTACATCGTCGCTAACTATGAATGACCAGTCTTCATTCATAGTCTTTGGTTTTAGCCCAAAACCTAATTTGATATTGTGGGGGCCCTCTCAAATTCTAAAGACAGCTCAATCACGGCAGCCCTAGTACCTACATAAAACCGCCTTATCTAACAGTACTATTTATGAGCACAATTCATGTCCCTTTATCATTCCGCCCTTTAAGAACTGCTTTGTAATAAATGCTTCTTATTTTTATATACGGCC
Organism: Mecyna flavalis; assembly: GCA_949319885.1. Taxonomy (NCBI): domain Eukaryota; kingdom Metazoa; phylum Arthropoda; class Insecta; order Lepidoptera; family Crambidae; genus Mecyna; species Mecyna flavalis. The sequence goes on from OX439413.1 coordinate 4,789,190, forward strand.
TGCAGTCTTTATTATTTAAACAATCATAAATTCTCTTAGTACATAACATAAACTTCAAAATATTAGAATTTTACTTATATTCTAAGCTCTACTTATATCCTCTTTAAAACTAACGCAACGTAGAGTAGGTAGGTACTTGTAACTTCATATTTTATCTTTTCACAATGAAGATGCCACTAGGCTACTTGGCACTTTTAGGCTACCGATCTTTATCAGCATTACATAATAATCAAAAAAATAGTCTCTTACCCGTTCTGAGCCATTTTTGTTTAATGCAACAGCGCTGATTTCATCCAGCCAAACTCGACCTCTGAAACGAGAACGCAATGTTTAGAGTAAACAGTTCTTACCGATCGTAAAGACGGATGATTTAATAATTTACCACCAATCAAGGTCAATCTATTTAGAAGCAGATTTAAAACAGGTGGTGGTGTTTTAACCAAGTTTTTAATATAATGTTTTAATCACAGAATTCTGACGGTTTTGCTTATAATGTAAAAATACTAAATAAACATCATCATTAGGGATTTCCTTAGTTATTTTCCAGACTCTGGAAGTTAGAGGTATTAATAGCGGCGTAAAAGTGCCAATTTCTCTACGCTCGTGTCGTGACTTTTTGGCAAGTGGGAAAACTCTGTACCATTTTCAAAATTTTAGCCAATTTTTTTCTTGTTTCTATTGAATGTGAGACACAATATTGTGTAGAATGTATTTATAAAGGAATGTTCTCCCATGCTTTTTCCACAAGTTGGCAACCATGACCCTCATCATAGTTGCAAACGAGAGGCGTCCACTGCCTAGCGTCGAAGATTTTCCCACTTTTCACTAAACTCACTCTCCCCATCACACCCAAAGATAGACAAGCCGTAGCCTACCTTGTGGCTATTGACTGGCCCAAGGTTATTACTACTGCTTTTTCATTATAACATATCCGTTGTAGTGAGAACGACACTTCGTCTTGAAAAAACCGTTTTGCTTTGACATTTTCTTCTTTTTCCCTAATTCAACGGGATCTCTTATTGATTTTGATAGTTGATTATTCGATTTTTATTGTATCGAACACGGTATTTTAATAGTTCAGTTGTGCGATGTTTATTCATGGATGGATGCTTGATGAAAAGTAACATCAACTTGAGACAAACATAGGTAGACAAATAATAAGCATAGAATTTTCCAGATGCCAAATGTAGATACTCCTAGCACCAGAGCCATATAAAATTAGTCACATAAACCGAAATAGTTGTGTTTACGATGCCAGTCATGGCAAAAATACCTATGCTATTATAGCATTTTGGCACTCTCTGTATAATGGCGGGCTTCACGCCAACGCTAAATATAGGCAAACTGCGCTTTTCATTCCGATGCCATAAATTATATTGTTTCAGGTTTCGCATACTAAATCTTTATTGTCGTCGTCCTCTTTATATTATACAAAATATACTGATGGCATTTTCGTAATAGGTTAGTTAGTAACAGGGTGATTTGAATATTAATAGAATTTATAATTACGTGATAGTTCATCTGTCAATTGTGAAATATTGATGCTGTCTCTGTTGTCTTAAAATGGACAAAAGAAACAGCATCTACGTTATTTAATAGATAAATTATTTATTTCGCCTTCCGCCTTGGACTTTGTTAAATAAATAAAAGAAAACATATTATACACTAAATCAAAGATAATAACAATAATAAATCTTAAGACACTCTCAAGACTTGCACCAAATAGCCAGAGCAATAGATTTCCCGCTCTCCCCAGCGCAGTGGGGGAAATGGTACACTTCACAGGCGGGCTATTGTTGGCCGAGGACGGCTGCGTGCGCGCAGGTGAGCCAAGGAATGCGGCTACTTTCATAACTCAGCATTCTCAAGCATAGACAATGAAAGCTTTTCAGTAGCTATTAGGTATATTGTTAACATTTGAGTTGAAAATATACTGTCTCAGTGCTAATTGAGTAGGCGAATTACAGTGACAAGTCATTGACTTTATGTATTTCTTATCCTGACATAATGCTCGATGCACAAAAAAAAAAGTTCTTTTAGTCAATGTAATGTTGTTGAAAATATTTTTGAAACTTACTTGTGGCCGACTAAACAAGGTCTGTACAATTTAAATATTACACATCACATAGATGAACCCCAAAATAATCAATAACTTGGGTATCAGAAACAATTGGTATCCCAAATATGTATATACTTAAGTACCTACAAACAAAACAGGACAAACACAAATGTTTATCAATTGAATGTTTGTCCTGGCTTGGATCCCTTGGCAAAAAATATGACATTAGTCACTACCAAAGGCGCCATCGGATCAGTTAGTTTCATTACTTACACTACTTTTGAAAAGTCAAGGCGGGCAGCTAGTTTTAATTTGAAAATCTCGATCCAAATTTTAAATCACGAAATAACAGTAACAAATAATATTGTATAGCTTTTTATGAGCTAAGAGTGGATAGTTACTTAACTGGGTATGTGCGAGGGCAAAACGACTGGCACTATATTATTATCTGTGGCAAATAACAAAATGAACCCAAAACTGAAACTCCAAGTGAATAGAAGAACACTATTGCATACGTTTTCTGCTGAAATGCCAGGTGAATGAGTAACAGTCCCGTGGCTTGGGGCTTGGGGGGAAGGCCGCGCCAGGTGATGTATTTATCACGGCTGCACTCCTCGTGTTTACGTCTGGACTCTACATTTCATTATTTATAGATTTAACTATATTTTATCAAGAATTTAAACACTTATGGTACGATCGAATCACTAGTTCAAAATTTCTCATTGAACTATGTGATATGCTTGGAGTCTCTCTAAAGGATTCAAAACTATGTTATCCGGCAGATAACCAAAGTCATCGACATAGCACGCAGGTGGTGAGCTGAAGTGGCAATGGACTGGACATAACTATCTGCCGAAGAACCGATAACCGATGGTAGACACTGCGCCTGTCTTGAGTGGACACTGCGCCTCGTAACTTAGTGTAGAGCGTCTTCCAGCTAGGTGGTGTGATGATAATATGCGGAAGATAGCATTCAGAAGATAAATGCGTCAAGCTGAAGACAGGGCGCAATGGCGCTCATTGGGGGAGGCCTATATCCAGCACTGGACTGCTATAAACTGATGATTGAAAACTAGTACTTAGTTATAACTTTTTGTTTGTTTTGTAACATACATGTAAGGCTTGAATGTGTATATTCTTATCAATTTATAATCTTTGCCCTGCCTGCAGTGGGACATTAAAAAGGCTGATCATTATATTACTTCGGCAAATAAACCCAGGAACTTGAAATTCACCGCCAGGACAAACTACCACTGATGGAACCACAATGAGCAATATAATAATTGCTTAAATATCAAAAAATTAAAAATATGCCAAAAACTCTTTAAAGGTAAATATTTTAAATACTTCAAGCAGTTAAATCTTCCGCCTCGTATGTTTACGTGTAAAGTAGGTTAAAGGATGTTATGTGTTATGCAGACTGAGTTGCAGTCGTAATTAGCACTCCTCACCTGTTAAATGACCTTCGTTTTCAGAACGGTCAGGAGAGGTGGGATTAGTCACTAACCCTCTTATTTAAGGCACATGTAACCACCTTGTAACACAGTTTTAAGCAATCGATTACTCTGATTCTGAATATGATTCATAGTGATTTTAACTTTGATTTGTCCTACCGATTTGACTGTTTCTAACATTTTTATACAAAACTAGCGGTCGCCTCCGTGGCTTCACCCGCGCGTTATTTTTTTTTTAATCCCCCCTTTCCCCCCACATTTCCACGATCAAAAGTACCCTATATTCACCGGGGATAGTGTAGCTTTCCAACAGTGAAAGAATTATTAAAATCAGTTCAGTTGTTTCGGAGCCTATTCAATACAAACAATCAAATCTTTCTTCTTTATAATATTAGTATAGATAAGAACTGGAGCAGGAAGAAACAAGTATTTTAAATACCAGAAACAAATTAATTCGTCGGTATCAGGTTGGAATCAAACCCCTCGTTTTCCGGGCGGGGCAATGAATGTTTTTTAATTGAACGTCATTGGGGCGGGGGCACTTCTTACTATGCTACCAAGACTTTAACAGACCCATTTAATTTCTTCTTTTGTTTTTACGCTTAACCAGTTGCGTTGGGGATAAAATTCAAAATAAATTAAATTAATAAAACAGGTAAGCATGAAATGTTATGTCTACTTGATCTATTTTAATACATTCATTCGTTTATAGAGCTTGGGGACTCTGTTCAATTTCAGTTTTTCTTGAAATACTTGTTTTGCAAGATCAATCAGGTAGCGTGGGTGGTAGGGATGGCAAAAATAACAAAGATTTTAACTTTCAGAGTTTCAAGTTGCGAAATAAACGCTTTTATAATGAGTCCCTTATAATATAACCAAACATATTTAATTACATACTGGCTATTTTACAGGTGTCGTTTGTACCTATTACGACTCGATACTTGAAAGTTTAGGTGGGTACCACCACAGTGACAGATATTTTCCCGTGAAATAGAAATGTGTCAAACACTTTTGTATTTCGGAGAAAGAGCACTGAAGCTAGTGAAATTACTGGGTATAATTATGAGACCTGATTACTGTCGTCTCGGTGTAGCGGGCGCAGGGCGGTGCCAGACAGTAACTGCTTAGTTACTGTTTGGCACTGAACTGTCTAAGGGCAGACGTGGTGCTTACCATCACGTGTACGATCTGCTCGTCTTGTTACACATTGCAATAAAAAAAAACATACTTAATTACATACTGGCTATTTTACAGGTGTCGTTTGAACCTATTTCGACTCGATACTTGAAAGTTTGCAGACAAGCACGCAGACCATCAGATGGTAAGCGGCCACTGCTGCCTTTATCTATTAAGGGAAACTTCATCAGGAAGCATCGCTCAATGCGCTGCCACAATGTAGGCTAGATGATCTTCGATGTTATGATTGAGCGACGCTTCCTGGGGAAGTTTCTCTCAATACAATAGGCCGCAGTGGCCGCTTAACATCAGGTGGGCTGCATGTCTGTCTGCCTACTGAGTAATATAAAAAACTGCCTCCGTGGTATAGTGGTTAGAGCGTTGGGCTCTAATACCCGGAGGTCGTGGGTTCCAATCCCCTGGGGAGCATCACTTTGTGTGAATGTTTCGACATTGCAGGCTTGAATCACCTGAATGTCGGAAAAGAATGATGATTCCGTGCTTCGGAAGGCACGTTAAGCCGTTGGTCCTGCGCCTGATCTCTCTTCGATCGTGTCAGACTGCTGTCCCACCGTGTTACGAGAGTGAGGAAATAGGTACTAGGGAGTGCACCTGTGCTTGCGCACTCACTTGTGCAATATAATATATCCTGTGTCGTTGGCTGATCGTAAAAGATTGGCAGCCGTAGCCGAATCGGCTAGGAGGACATATTTATTAGTATAAAAAACTCAATCTCTAATACAATCAAAACAAAAGGAAAGCAGAGTGTATGGGCGGCCCTGCTGGCGCATTCTAAATCCGCGCAATGGCGGTGACGTGACGCGTTACTCACTCCGTGCGTAAGCGCACCGCATTGCACTGATGTATCGTTGCACTGAATCAGATCTAGCCATCAGCTTGATCAATACAAGGGCTTAATTGTGACTATGATTTACGATATGTCCTCAAACACATAAATCAATAATCAGAATTATCATTGTTTTGATATGACATCCTAGTCATCGTGATTAAACGAAGTTTGTTTGTTTATAGGAAGAAACCTTGGGAACAACTCATCCCCACCTCCTAGAGATGAAAATCAGTAATGCATAATACAGTCCGGAGTCTAGGTAAAGTACAGTCAACAGTACATCAGACTACCCTAATCTGTCAAATTTCTACAACCAATTTTCAGCTTTATTTACTTCATAATAGAGTTCTTTTTCAATTGAGAATTTTTGACAGATTGGGGTAGGTTGATCTGCTGTCCGTACGTAAAGTTCTTTTTTTGTGCGGAGGGAAATGCGATAAAGAATCATAACCGTACATTAGCGAAACCTGTAGCCGGTTGTGGGTCAGGGAACTTAATATTATATATTATACCTATACGTTCGACTACTCACTAAACTCCCCTGGTCTCCTCTTCACACTTGAGATAGAAGAGTCGGTGTCCGCCATGAGGCGATAAGTTGTAGTACTACTCAGTCTTATAATACAGTAGGCCGGAGCGGTGCCTAGAGAGGACCACCTAAGAAACTAGGTGCTCCCAGAAGTACTTACGTACGTAAAGCCCTCTCCTACACTTATCGTCATGTCAGAATTCGTCCCACCGAGCTTTGAGAATGAGGAATAAGAGATGTATCTGTGCTTGCACATACACTTGTGCACTATAAAACATCCTACGCAGTTGGTAAATCAATAAAATTGACCGCCTAAATATTATAATTATCATATGAGCCCAAAGTCATGGGTATGGGGTCAAAGTCATAACCATTTATAGGATTAAAACCTACAGACTAAAACACATAATACATATTACTAATATTATAAATGTAAGGATGAATATTGGTCACTTTTTTACATAAACACTAATATACCGATGTATTTAGTACCTACACGTGCTAATAACGCAAATTACCATCCAGTACTTTTTATCCTTGTAATGGGTCCCATTTTTTGCTTTGCTCGACCCGGGAATTATTGAACCCAGGAGTCCTTAGCAAAATACTCGTATTTCCTTTTAGTGCAAGTTTCAATGATAAAACGTTCAAGTACCTACTTCAAGTAGAAAAATTACATAATTTTGACCATTATTTGATTTGATAAATGACCACGTCTCTTAATGGCACCATTAGACTTCTTTACATCTCTAATTAAGTTATAGCATACATCAAGTACTTTAAAAACAATGAAGTTTCCCAGGAATAATTTGAAATCTTTCTTTTCAATATAAAATAAAAAGATAAAATTTAAAAAGCTTAAAGCTCTCGCTCATAATAGTCATAATACATACTACTAACCAAGGCACTGTCTAGGTTTTATTAAAAACCGTATTTAATAACTTTTAAGACACCACCACCAAATTGTAATATTTACAATTCAAAATCGAAAATCTCAAACAAATCGAACTTAATGACCGCACTAAATTCATAATCAACAAAACACAAATCGGACTCACCGATCACAGAATCAAAATCCAAACTCAAATCGTCACTGCACTAAACTGAATTCCAAATTTGAAATTCAAATATCAAAATTCGGATACGGGATGGGTTGCGTTCGTAAATACGGCCGCGTGTTCTGTATGGTGCGTTTCGTTCGTTCGGTTGCGCTGCCGGGCGCCCGGGCAGTCAGCAAACCGCCCGCCGCGGACGCCCGGGGTAGGGATGCGCCGTGTCGATGTGACGTCACAGGTTGCGAGTACTTTTCAGACACTTTTCGTAATGTGATTCATAATGAAAGTCATTGTGACGTTGGCAATGCGTATCGGCACAATTTACAAAAGTTTAATTATTAATAGATGTGTTCCCGGCGCGCGTAGAATTTATCTCCTAGATTGTTTTTTTTTTTCAAATAGATAGTGATTTTGTGGAATCACTTATTACAAGATAAAATCTTTAAGGTTTCATTCGTGGGCATAAAGTACTTACAATACAACACACAAACAGAGAACAAAGTCAAAGTTACATACTTAATATATAAATATAACATATCCATAACGCTCCTTACTTCCTTCTAATCAACGTACGTGATGTTGTTCAATATTTGTATAATATTAATATCAAGACTGCAGAATTAGAATGAATTAGCTTATGTGATACTGCACGGATTTAGGTTGTATATTTTTGCGGGATATCCAAATTTAAAACTGTACATTAAGTAGTTCTAACCATCCATACAAACTGTCACCCAAATGGTCTCTCGTATGTCACTATCATATCGATATAATCGCTCCGCCCAACACTACCGTCCTAAAAGTAGGTAGGGTAGTGACACCGGTTTGCCGGCCAGCACCAGTTTGCGACCACTTCACACGTTTTTTTGAATAATAGATAGTCTATAGACAGCTCATTTCTAATTTCGCGCCAGTCGACCTGGACAAACTCCACGGTTCTTAATCCAACAGCATGACTTTATAATTTGCGAACTGAGCCCTCAGTCGCCATTTCAAAATTTGGTGTGTTGACACGTGACAAATTTAGCAAAAATAATTGCAGGTGGATTGATTTTCAAATGTAAGATTTTGAGTGTTACTATAATTTTATAGGGGTATGATTTGGTTTGAGTGTAGGATAAGATGTTTAATTTCAATATTCAAGTGCCCAAACTCACCAAACATTTCATAATTTGTAATATTTTTGGTGGTCGGGCAATAGGTTATCGATTCATATCAAAATCTAGTTTCCGACCGGGTGGTCGGAAAACCGGTTTATTTACGTCATTTTTCTTTGCCTACATTGCGGAAACCTTAAATGCACCAACATAGATTCATTTACATTTGTGAACAGCTAGGAATTTGTGACTTGACAACCAGTTTCCGACCGCCAGTATACCTCATAGTTTCAAAGATAATGACCTTTAAAAATACCAAAATTTTAGCGGCCGACAACCGGTGAAAACAAACCCTGTTAACGGCCCACATAGGTAGATTTGACCGATTTAGGCGGCCAAAATTATTTTAGCGTCTAATTTTTTTTAAATTGGATTTTATAATAAAAATACGTCGGATTTTATTGAAAATAATTATTTTTTTCAAAAAAACACTAAAAAGAAAATAACGAGGAAAACAAAAAAAAAGGAACTTAAAAAATAACACAATGATTTTACTACAATAATAATTATATAAATAACATAATATGGTCATTTCACAAAAAAAAAAAACTGAAACTGACAAATACCTAATTATTAGTACTCAATAAGATAATTTTCTAAATAATTACATTTGACATTTATATTTGGTAAATTCTGTCTAATCATCTTCTGAAATAAATATTTGCGAGTCACTACTGTAACACCAGAGGCATTGGCAGACTCTGTAACAAAAAGAAAAGGAATTACTAATAAAAAATATAATTAAATAAACGGTTTTTAGAGTTTTTACCCTGACAACTTCGATTTACTCTTATTTAGCGATAGGCGCTATTAGGCAGAAACTGTTATTGTTATTTTAATTTTGAATATATGCCAAAATTATTGTGATATAAAGAATACCGGGGAAGACCGGGGAAGTATTTCAAAATGTCTTTTGAAGAATAAAATTTACAAAAAAATGCTAAGAAAAAAGGTGTTACGTTGAAATGCTTGTTAGATACAGTAAACTGACTAAATTTTTCATATTTTTTTAATAAATCAATAGATTCTTACCTGAATTATAGGAATCCATTGCATTCACTACACAAAAGTACGCCGAATTTTTTTTGTTGCAATTTATAACACCACTTAAACTGAAGGCACCGAGAACCGATACGTACACTGCATGCGACGACCTAATTCCGATTACCTGTAGATTTGCACAGTCGTTAGCTAAAAGTTTAAAATTATCAGGGTAGGTGCCCTGGAATGTTAGGTACATAATGGTGTCAATTGTTTATTTGTGTGGTGATTTTCAATATTTCGACTTTTGGCCGCCTAAATCGGTCAAATCTACCTATGTGCGGCCGTCTTTAACAGGCGGTCGATAACTGGTAAAATTGTACCTGTTTCCGGCCGTTCAAAAAAATCCTACGTCCTACTATATAATATTATATGTATGTATTATGTATATGTATGTATATATAATATTATAAATGCGAAAGTCGAGATGTTTGGAAATTTTGATGTTTAGATGTTTGTTACTCAATCACACCTAAACGGCTGAACGGATTTAGATGAAATTTGGCAAACGTACAGTTTATAACCCGGATTAGGACATAGGCTTTAAAATTCCTACGGGAAACGTCTTATTCCTGCGGGAATAACAATTTTGAAACTACTGAACCGATTTGAATAATTCTATCACTGTTGGAAAGCTACACTATCCCCGGTCAACATAGGGTACTATTGATCCCGGAAATGTGGGGGGAAGGGGGGGATATTTGAAAAAGAGAATTACGTGCGTGTGAAACCGCAGGCGGAAGGCTAGTAAGATAATATAAAAAAATTATTAGTAATAAATAAAACTTTATTTTGAACTAGGAAATTAAACGCACCCGATAAATACTAAACATTTAATTTATTTCTGTTTGTTACATTTTTTGTTTGTGTTTTTGTTTTTTCGCGCTTCGATGGTCTAGTGGTTTAAGTACCGGGCCGAGATCGCGGGGTACTGGGTTCAATTCCCGGGTCGAGCTAACTTTGTGTCGGTTATTTCGGACACTGCTCGGGTTTGTGATCACCAATCCGCATTTGGCAAGCGTGGTGATTAAGCCAGTACCCATCATTGTAACGATAGCTTGATTTCAAGGATGGAGGCCTTTGCCTTATAGAGAAGCATGCCGGCAGAACGGAGTTCCAAGATCCACTATATTATAAGATAGGCTTTTCGATCGTGTTCCAAATCAAAAGAAATCAACAAATATGACCTTTTGGTTACTCAATTGTATTTTTAGGTCGCAAAAGAGAGTAAAAATATACCGCTTTTTTGATTTCATTAACTGTTTCACTTTCATACTATAATATACCCTATGGCTATTGAATAAGACTCATTTTTCTAGCGTAAATTAGGTGGTCGATAACCGGTGCACAGGTGGTCGATAACTGGGCCAAACGGCCGATAACCGGTGTTTTTGCTATTTTTACGAATAATACATTTTTTAAAATTATGTATCACTGCTACGTTTATAAACGTTAGGTTTTATAAAACTAGACTATTGTAAGATCAAATGTTAATTTTTTGGAAAATCTTGACGTACAGCATCATGATAGAAATCAACTCTGAAGTCAACAAGTCGCTTAAGTGGTCGCAAACCGGTGTTCCTACCCTATTATTTTGGCTGCGTGGGAGCTTACAGGCGGATTGTTCTTTCTTATAATAATCGCGTGGCCCATTTATGAGGTATTCAGAACTTCGGACTTTGAATTTAGTTGCACTGGTCGTGGCCAAGCGCAAGCCTACTCATTTGCAATAATTACTAATTTCTTCTTGCTCCTTCCTTGCAGAATTTCGCGCAGCATATATTCTACGGGCCACAGTAAGTAAGTGCGCAAGCACAGTCTCTCTTAGGCTATCTTAGGCTATTCCCGTACTCTCCTAGCTCGATTGGGGCAACAATCCATTACCTAAAGTGATCAGGCGTAGGATAAAATACGCCTTGATATGGAATTTCAAAATCTTCGCAAAATTACATCCTTCCCTTTGGGTCCCCTATATGAGTGCGAAAGTTGATAGTTCGATTTTCATTATATCGAACACGCTGTGTCGATAATTCAGTAGTACGATGTTTCCTTTGGACTTGGATTTGAACTCAACAAATATTTATTCTTGTATACTAGCTGACCCGGTGAACTTCGTTTGACATGTAAGAACAGTTGTATGGAAAAAATAAAATTGTCGTTATTAGTATTTTCCTCGCAATTTTTCCATATTTTCTCATCGTTTAAACCTACCCTTGACTTCCACGAATATTTCAAGACTAAAATTAGTCAAATCGGTTTAGCCGTTCTCGAGTTTTAGCGAGACTAACGAACAGCAATTAATTTTTATTTATTTAGATAGATTATATAGAGTTGTTTAATTGTTGTGTTGTATTTCAGTGCCTTCCTCAAACTACAAAAAATATATAAAAGTCCGTACTTTAAACACAACTATCAAAAATCTCCGTAACTCTTGGCAGGATTATTTAAGATAGCAAATTGCTTGCCACGGCCATTGATACGATACAGCCAAAACACCCTAAAGGCTTAAGAGATAACCTGTCTCACGTTATACATTAAAATACCAAACAGGAGAACTTTTACATTTTTTGAAATAGGTTTAAATGTTATATAAATAAATCGTTTATAACCACAATGACCCCGGGCGTCGCAAAGAAAAACCAATGTTTGAGATGGCGGTGTCAGATTAAACGGAAATGCCTTGGAACCCCGCCCGACATCGAACCAGTGAATCATCGACCTCGGACGACCGACCACCTGAGCAAAAAGTAGTGGCATCAATCTTCGCCAAGTGCTATCATATACATGTATTTATAAATATATTCGCTGCTTTGCACATTGTGGTTGGGTCACTTTTCAGTTACAAAACGCGAAGAAACTTATACAACTTTTAAATTCTATGCTATCATCAGAAACACTGCCTTGAGTAGTAAGTTGTTTTCTTTTTTTGTTTTGATTGTATTACCATCCAATCTATGACTACCGCCCATAGACACCTGCGACTACGAGTGGGTACAAGTTTTCGGTGCGTTGCCCACTTTTAAAGAAATATAAAAAGGAGGAAGGTGAAGGGCTATGGGTAATGGGGATGAGAAATAGAGAATAGAAGGGGGGGAGGACATTGCTATATCTATTACTATCACAAGAAAAAAAAAACTTTTAATATAATACCAGCGTCAAATTCGCTTCTAATGCATACTTTTACAGCGTCAATAAAACAACATGTTAACCGGCGACATAACGACTTTCAAAGACCATATATTTCAATCATCGCATTAGACCGATGAAAATATATAAACCATACGTTATTTAAAATTCCAAAAGGCTGAAGGAAACGCTCTAGCCGTAAAATAACTCGATCGTAAAGCGAAAACATGTAAACAGAGCCGTCCTCGCGCTAAAAATAATACAAATATTTCGGAATATTCCCTCACCGACCATTCGCACTCAAATTCTGTTAGAATATTCCGCGAAGATGAATCTGTCACAAACTTTTACGCTTGGACAATGTTGGATTCATTTGACTTCATTGGTCAAACAAAAACGCAGCCCACCTGATGGTAAGCGGATACTGCGGCCTTCTTCTATGAGGGACACATCACTCACTCCCATCGCTGGAGGCTCCTCTGATCTTCGAGCTTTTTATTTTAAATGTACTAGCTCCTATTAATATTGCCAAATACAGCCTAAGCTATTATGGCGGCAGTTTTCACATGTGGGTACTCGTAAGCACACTCTGAAAAAGTCTTATCACTAACTAGACCCATAGCAGGAATTGAACCTTCTACGAACTTTAGGTTTTATGATCCGAGTGGAAACCATTGTTACACGAAGGCGATCAGTGGTAAATTGGCATGATCTTACATCGGAGAAACAACTGACTTCCGTACCCAAAGTAAATTATTGCTTAGGCAAATAGTGTCATGGGTATTGGAAGTAAAAAAAGGTACCTACCACATGCAAAAAGGATCATTAAGTACGTTAATGCTAGTTAGAGATAAGATTGGAACCCGCGATCCCTGGCGCACAAGGTTCAAAGGGCCAGCCAGTTACCTGCAAAATAAATAATTCATTTTCTATGTCTTTGTCTAAAATGAGTCACACAGGAAACACCCTTTGCCTATTGGTTTTTATAACACCTCATTAAAAAAAGACTTAACCCACAGATAAGATTAAATTAAAAGCATTGAAATGTTATCTCAAATTAAATTGGAATGCGTCAAATTCCACGGTGGCTAGGCTACATAATATTATGTACCTACCTTCTTATTGTGTTTTCCGATTACCTGTCTACCTGAATAGACACCTACTTAAGACTTACTTCCATTTTCAAAGGTAATAAAATGAGATGTACACTTTTTTTAAATGAGGTGAACTTTGTGTGAACTACGAGTAAGTGCCCTTTAAGAAACAGGAATTCAAACCGAATTTCCGTTCGTCACCCCAGCCATTGAAATAATGATAAGCGTTTGCATATTATGTTTCTATTGTCTGCAACATCTAGTCAGTGTTTTAAACACTTTAAACAAAGCTTGTCGTCTATTTTAATAAGTAATTTGCCTCGACTTTGGCCCTCACATTTCAGTCATGGTTCGCCTCGCACCTATTCTCGTCCGGGTATCCTTCACGTTTCTTGGAAGTTCTACGCGATTCTAAGCTTATTTCTTAGAAATGTTTTACATAATAACTTGCCTTTATAATAATTTTATTAGGTATAGTCAATTTTAGAACATGAATCATCTTATAATCATATGCGTTTAACGTCAATTTAGACGACATAATATTGTGGGGAAAAGAGTGCTAAAAACAGAGGTTAGGGGTTGTAAGGTCCTTCCTTATTCCTATACTCTGCTTGGGTGAGACACCAACGGAGAGAAATCAGGCACGATATTTTCGAGACAAACATCCAAAATCTTCCAAGCTGTATTTGAGAACTTCGACTCAGCAATTGAAACCAGACCTAAATGTGTTAGTTTTTATCTTCATTACTTTTATTTTTCTCACGGTTGATAGATATCACAAAGTGCAGAGCAGGTATAAATATGCTTAAGGCCGGAAAATTACCCCAACCGCACTGGCTCGTCTTTTTCAAGTGTGAAGGGAAACCAGAATAGTTTAATACTAGGCATGCCTTTTAAGTTCTGTCGTTTCCATATTTCCCGCCAATTTTGAATTTGGAACTGTTCTATATTCGAATGTGTTTAAATTTTGAATCTCAAAACAGTTGAAAGTATTAGGATTAATGCTATTGTTTAGTCACAGCGTCGATTGGAATCTGTCAGGTTACGTACGAAAATGAATCTTTCTACAATAAGGAAAATGTTCGTGCCATATTTTTTTACAACTTTAGACAAGGCCTGACACGGCTTCAGTGTTTTGAAGAGCTAACATCTGTGTTTAGTGATGAAGCCCCATGCCTGCGGACTGTCGAACGTTGGTATTTGGAATTCCAGCGTGGACATACTAGTGTTAGTGACAAATCTCGCGAAGGACGCCCAAAATCCGCCTTCACTGAAGATAACGTCATCGCTGTGAGACAACTAATTCTCGAAGATCGTCATGTGACGTATCGAGAGATAGAGGCTCTATTAGGCATCTCAGGGACAACAATTCAAAAGATCTTACATGAAACGCTTGGTGTAAGAAAGCTAGTTTGCCGTTGGATACCGCATCTGCTTTCCGACGATCACAAGGCGGCCCGCGTCAGATGGTGTAAGAAAACTCTGCAAAGGTTCAACCGAGGAGAGTCAAATCACGTCTACGACATCATCAGTGGTGACGAATCTTGGATCTATGCCTACGATCCAGATTCCAAACAACAATCTACAATCTGGGTCTTTCAAGACGAGCCAAAGCCGACTAAAGTTTTTCGTTCTCGAAGCACTTCAAAGAAGATGGTGGCCACCTTCGTTGGAAAAACCGGCCATGTTGCGACTATTGCACTTGAAGATCGTAGAACGGTTAACGCAGAGTGGTATACCACAGTTTGTTTACCACAAGTCATCGCCGAACTTCTTAAATCTGACTCAAAGCGACGCATCATCCTGCACCACGACAACGCAAGCTCACACAGCGCTCGTCAAACTATTGAGTATTTAAAGCAAGAAAAAGTAGAAATTCTTGACCATCCTCCATACAGTCCTGACCTAAGCCCTAACGATTTCTTTACATTTCCTAAAATTAAGAAAAGTCTTCGTGGTCAAAGGTTCCAGTCCGGTGAAGAAGCAGTCTACGCTTTCAAATCAGCCATTTTGAACACCCCCACTTTAGAGTGGAATAAATGTTATTAACTGGTTTGAGCGAATGGAAAAGTGTATTAAGCTACGTGGTGAATACTTTGAAAAACAATAAAAAGTACTATAAGGTTCTAGTTGTGTTTTTTTCTTCAAACGACAAAACTTAAAAGGCATGCCTCGTAGGTAGTTTTTTTATACCACATCAGTTGTCAGACAGACACGCAGCCCACCTGATGGCAAGCGGTTACTGCGGCCTATTCCATTGAGGGACACTTCATCAGGAAGCGTCGCTCAATGTGCTGCCAGACGTAGGCTCATCTGATCTTCGAGCCATTAATTTCAAGTGTACTGGCTCCCACATTAATATTGCCGGTAAACAGCCAGGGCTGTTTGCTAGCCAGTCGGACTCTGAATAACATCCCACCACCAACCAGACCCACCATGGCGGGAATCGAACCCACGACCTCCGGGTTTTATACCCGAGCTTAGCCACTGTTCCACGGAGGCGGTCTTTACAAAATAGTCCCGAGTCACACACAATATAAATTAAACCACGCCCAAATACAACATTCCAAAGAATTAAATCCGTGCAACAACCCAACTGTTCCGAATTCATAGTTCCATTCAGAACCACCTTGTGCAATCCGGAGTTGTCTCAAATCGCACAACATAACACCGGCTGAAAAACACCGGCTCTCCGTTGGAATGGTGCCGATGCGCGGGAGTGACTCGCGCGTATTTATAGTGGACTGACCGACGCCATGCGGTCCAAGCGATAGGAGAATGGCAGTTTTAATTAAGAAGAAAGATAAAAATATTGGCCACGCAAAAATATGAAATACCAAGGAAGAAATTATCTAGGGCGATGGAAAGCTAAGTAAGTCCTGATACTCTATTTTTTTTACTCCCTCTCCCTCTCTCCAAGCGTTTTATTTCAATAGCCAAGTCTAACTAGCACTATAATCCAAGATTTCAGCAAGTTAGTTATTTTACATTGGATCGACATCTAACCTCCATTACACTTAACAAAGGAACCAGACCAACATACAACAATGGCAACACAGATTTGATATTATATAACTTAATCACAATTTAGTGTTGTACCACGGCCCCCACCTCGTGCCCGAAGACCCAGAAAAAGATACCAGGTATCTGACAGTGATGAACACACTATGTAACAATCAGCTGAGTCGGACGGGGTCCTGGGCTCAATTCCCGGGTCGAGCTAACATTGTGTCGGTTTTATCGGACACAGCTCGGGTTTGTGATCACCAACAAGCATTTGGCAAGCGGGATGGAGGCCTTTGCCCTGCAGTGGGACATTTAATAAGCTGATACTAATACTACTAAATAATAAAAGTTTTATCCAATTCCGCTAATTCTCGTGCGAGGTAAATCATAATGGTGTCGTCACCGTCATAAAAGCTGTAAGAAGGACAAAGGCTTTAAATACATCCAAATCGCTATGAATAATCGCTCGCCGGTATATTTAGCCGACTGTACTAACATTACAGGCGGCGTGTAAGCGTCAACACGCTTTATGCCATTTTAATCATAAGCATATTAATATTAATAGAATCTTTTATATTTCTGCAGCGTTAATCACTTCAACGTTGTTCATTAAATTTAGATATGCCTTAAAGAACACTCTATCACTTTCACAATATAATGTTGACTCTACCTCTAGACTGAAGTTATAATGGTACTTTATAGGTTTTCGGACAAAAGTGCATTCTGCGCATTTTGATAGGTAATCATTTCATAAACGGCATAAACCACTTTCTAATATTTTTTGGAATACTTAATTGATTTAGTTCAAAGCACAGTGGTTATGTGATCTTGTCCACTTCTGTCTATTATAGTAACAGTATGGGGGTTCACATGAAATAGAATAAATATAGACAGGATTATGTATTTGCAAGTCCGAATTCAATGAAGTTTCAGTGTAACAAATCTGACATGTTTTCTGCAGAATCAGTAACTCCACCACATAAATTCAGATTACAGACCCAGATATCGTGTAATCGCCTTCAGCTTATTTGTGGTAGTATGTACCAGGTATATGGTAAAAAAGCAACATTAACAGAGAAAATAAAACCACTATTAGAGGAATAACCTTTATATTCATTTCTGTTCCATACTTTCACTCTTAACTATGCTCTTAGGGCTAGTTCGCATCTCACACGGTCGCTCCCGTCAAACAACACATGAGCAACACTAACGAATTAAAACTGAGTGTGAGGATCGGCTGCTGCGTGCCAATTTAATAAAAAATAAAGAATATTATTGAAAAATCTAATACAACAATTATTATTAATTACTATAAACTTAACGTTAGGTATCAATGAACGATGTGAGATTACTTGTATACTTATTTGTTGGCGGTCCATGTGGGATTTCTAAAACTAGGTTTTTTTTTGTAATGGTTATTTTGATTTTACAAGCAGATGCCACGTAATAGTAGATTGTTAACCAAGGGCTGTATGACATCAATTGCATACGAGGTTTTTGGCGCCCGAGCGCAGCGAGGGCGCTAATTAGCCCGAGTATGCAATTGATGCTTACACCCGAGGTAAACACTCTGCTTTACATATCGATTGTGAGGTAAGTAAAAAAACTTAACTTTTGAGAAAGAACTCCAAAACACGAAAAAAAATTACATACTTTCGCGCCTAGCTAGTCGACTGCCTCTTTTACTCTTCACGATTTTATGGCACGCAAGCGCGTCAAAGCGTGCTGGCCAGTTCGATTTTTAAATCTATAGATTTCAATGTGACTGCGAAACAAATAGTTCGATATTTAAAATGAAATCTTCATAAATTCTAATATAATATTCTTCTTGCAGTATGAGTATGACAGTTCTTTTTTCAAATTCCAAAACCTATGCTGTAATGACATCCATACACCCCGGCAATCAGGGATGTAAGTGACTACTTACAGAGCAAGAGATATGTAAATTATTTTACATATCTCTTGCTCTGTAAGTAGTCACTTACATCCCTGAATGCCGGGGTGTATGGATATCATTACAGCATAGGTTTTTGAATTTGAAAAAAGAACTGTCATACTCATACTGCAAGAAGAATATTTTTTTAAAAGTTAGGTAATTTTTTTTCTCTCGAATCGGAATCAAGACAATTAATTATATTAGAATTTATGAAGATTTTATTTTAAATATCGAACGATTTGTTTCGCAGTCACAATGTATGTTAGTTGAAATCTATTTAAAAATCGAACTGGCCAGCACGATTTGACGCGCTTGCGTGCCATAAAATCATGAAGAGTAAAAAAGGCAGTCGACTAGCTAGGCGCTAAAGTAATTTTTTTTCGTGTTTTGGAGTTCTTTCTCAAAATTTAAGTTTTTTTACTTACCTCACAATCGATATGTAAAGCAGAGTGTTTACCTCGGGTGTAAGCATCAATTGCATACTCGGGCTAATTAGCGCCCTCGCTGCGCTCGGGCGCCAAAAACCTCGTATGCAATTGATGTCATACAGCCCTTGGTTAACAATCTACTATTACTACGTAAAGGTACTGAATTGTCAGCAGAAACAATAAAAACTTATAATATTAATAATTGATTCATAAAGTTTTTAATGTTTAGTAAAATCCAAAAAATCGAAGAAATTCACCATTTTTGGATAGCCTCTGGGGCTATGTATTAGAATAAGTCTGTTCGTAGTTTGAGTGAGTTCAAATAAAGACAATTAATTGTTATATTGTTAAAATGGTCTGTCTACTAAGATTATTTTCGCCGCCATTATTATAATCGTTTTTTTTATGAACATGGCGATGAAATTAAACTTAATTACATTTTTGTACTGACTGTACCAACTAATGTTCAAACGATGCATGAAGAAAAATAGTTACAATGATATTTTATAAATTACTTTAGATAAAAAATTTAGTAATAGAAAAGCAGCAGCCGACATAATGACACTAAACCAACATTACTATTACATTTCAGACTATTTATATTCGTGCCGAGTAGCTTTGAGGAACATTTTTGAACCATAAATTGTATTATCTGTAATTATGTATCTCTAATTTGCACTCTTAATTTGCAACTGCACATCATATGCTTACAATAATTCGTATTTTCAGTGGATCTAATGTAAAGTGTTTCAAACAAATGCATTGTCAAATACGTAGTCTGTTCTTTAAAAATATACTTTGTTACACTCAATGAGAGATGATTTTGCTATTTCATTACAGTTCTTCGTATTATTAACAACGCTGTTATAACTTCCAATTCTATTTATTGTAACTGTTTCGAATAGTATAACATTAATTGTGAAAACAACAACTATGTAATCGATCAGTCGGATAATATTAGATTACATGATAGTCCAGTCAACGAAGCTCTAACTTTGCCATTTTAGAGGAAAAGCTGAAACCGGTGCCAAAATTTTCGTTAATGATCCTGTAATAACATACAAAAAATGCAGGGTCGTGAGTCACCGGGGTCATACGAAAAAAAAATGGAAAAGGTTGAAAAAATGACTTTTTCCCAAAAATCTCGAAAACTAAAAGAGATATGAGAAAAAGTTTTAGACAAAAGTTGTAGAAAATTACTTTGTCTATAAAAAAGGTCATAATCAATTTACGCGTATCGCGCACCGTTTGCTAGGAAATCGCGTACAAAGTGCGAAAATTCACAAAACCGATATTTTTCGCTATTTAAATAGGGATTTTTTAAAATTTTCCAGCTGAGAATGATTTTTATGGATTCTCCGATATCCCCAAAGAGATTTTTTTTCTAATTTTTATTGATTTGGGTCAACTTCAACACGTGCGTTTTTTGCAAGTTTTGGTGCGCGATTTTTTTAGGTTTTTAAAATAAATATAGTCATAATCCCTAATAGGGAAGATGCAATTATAATATTTATGAAAATTTTATGATTAAAATGATACAAAAATATAAAAGAAAGGCCACTGCAACATTTTTATTTTACATAATGTTGTTTTTTAACAATAATTACGAATGAAAATTATTTGAAACGAAACGTATTTTAAAACACCAATCAGCGTTTAGTGACGTCACTCGCGTGATGATAACATAGATAATGCTAAGGTTTTCTATGTGAATAATATTTTAAGGGAATATTAATTGCGTTTTTTTAATTAAAATGGAAGTTGGGTTTATCAAAGCAGACTCCAGGAATTTACAAAGAGTTAGTGTAACTTTTTTGTCGAAAGTGCAGAGTTTTCAAGTGAAGAAATGAAAGACACTAAATTACTACGGTATGTAGGATAAATCATAGTTGTTAAACTTTGTATTTTATTCAGCGGCTTCTACACATAGCAGTTATTTTAGCTCAACAAGAGAATCTTACGGCGATAATGCTATCGGCTATGTCCAAATTAAAAGAGATAGAGACTTATCTACAATAAAAAGTCGAGTTACTCCGGAGCATAACGTACATAAAGAAGGCTAGGTATCGTGTAAAGTTTCATATTGTGAAGTAAGAAACAACTTTTTCTCTGTTTTGGGTCAGAAGGTCCAGTCAAAAATAATTTGTTCGGAAACTTTGTTAAAGTAGAAGGACACAATGGCACAAAACATGAGTCAACACGGCTTTTTTTGGAATATTAGTGGTATTGTTATGATCACCTGATGTTGATGGATAGTCCATTTTAAATTTTTACAAAAAAATATTTCGAAACTCGTTAAAATATGCAAAAGTATGAAAGCCAGCGACAAACAAGTACGGTGAAGTACAGACCTACAAACTTATCTGTTCCGGTGGACAAAATTGGAACTACGTGAAATGCAATGCAAAAACGATATTTAATGACAGTTCTAAATAGACAGTAGCGACGCCGCCACCGGAACAGATAAGTTTGTCGGTCCAGACCAGTGAGGCAGTGACAGGACGGGAGTGACGTCATCCGAACCATAGGTCCGTTTTCGCGCGAAAATCTATACTATCAATTTAAAACCGCATTTTTTCCGATAAATTACAATGTATTAATTTTTTAATTTAACAGTGGTTTATTCTACATGGAATTCTTTAAAATGAACACAAAAATAAAAATAATGCATGTTCCCTATTTAAAGGTGATTATTTTCTTATATTTTCTAGTTAAACCAATAAATATTAACATCTTATATTTTAGATTGCCACCACATCTGAAAATTTGTCACCTGATATGATATTGCGCCACCAGTTCTTAATAAGTATGACAATCGGAAGTAAGACATACAGATATAGATAATAGAAAAAGCAAAAAGAGTGCAAACGAAAAAAAGAACAGATAGAAATGGGTCCGTTACCCAACCAACAGCTCTTAATCTTGCCCACAAACACTAAAAACTTCAAAAACTTAGTAATTTAAAGTTATACATAGATAAAACAACACTTCCATGTCCTGCAAGAAGAAAGTAATTCGTTTGCGTGATCATTGCGTTCATCAATAACCAAAAGAAATGAGCGTCCAAAACGAGCGCGAGCAAAACAATTGCAGCTCTTGGGTGCCGTTGGGGTTAAAGGTGGGTTTGGCTAAGTTGAAACAAAGAATATGCAAATTTAAAAGTGATATTTTTAAGTGTACATCAAAAAAATATTGAAATGTACATCAAAATAACTGATTGCACACCAAAGGTTAGGTTAGGTTAGCAATTCAGTATTTTTTTGATGCACAATCAATATTTTTTGATGTGCAGTTAAATACAACCCATTAAAAAAATGGAAAACAAAAGAAAACTTTACTTGCTGTTGGTCTGCAAAACTGCCATCAAGATTACCGATTATATATCAAAAGCATACGAGTATTCATCATACTTATACAATTGTCATGGTTTCAATACTAGAAATAAATAAATAGACAAGTAGTTTTCCTTTTCTATATGGTGCAATGTATATGCAAGTAACTACATGAAGTATTATTAAATGAAATTTTAGATTTAAAAGCCTTTTTAACAAATACATATTGGTTTTTGGAAGCATTATGCAGAGTAAGAAGTTTGAATTTTGACACCAACACCACCAAAACGAATTAAAAGAAGTTGATAATAGAAGAGATATTTGAGTCACTTTTTTGGTTATAATTTTAGAATTAATAAGACTACAAATTATAAATACCCTGCTGTAACTTACAAATGGTTGAGTAAGAGTAAGAGCATGACTGATCAAATTGCGTATCCAAACCATTTTATGGCTAGCACGTCGTACGTGCTAAAATTTTGCCAACTCAACTTATAGTTTTGCCTGGACAAGCTTGATCAACTGTCATTTGTATATTTAAAAAGGTATAGTAATGCAGTTTTAAAAACGTGGCTGGTCAATAGCTAACGCTGGCACCGGCTCGTTCCAATCGGGTGTGAAGGAGAACCGGGGGAGTTTAGTGGGTAGTGGACGCTTTAGTCTCGAGTCCCACACACGGCCGCAGGTTTAGCTACCCTGCGGTTATGGTGCATAAACGCATTCTCATCCGAAAAAAAAAAATTTACAAAAACGTGACTCCAACATGAAAAGTTTTTCAATAAGAGCGCTCGTACTTTGAACTGAAATATAACAACCCATTTAGGTGATATTGCTACAATTTTTATTTTATTTTAAAGTACATTTTATAACGCTATTTCTTCTTCTTCATCCCAGCGTATTCCCGATCGCATCCAGTATGAAGCTCAGGGTCCGCTTCGACTATGATCCTAGATTTGACAAGCCTGGTTATTACAATGGAGCGATTGCCATCTGACCTCCGTAACCCTACAAGGGAAACCAGACCTACTTGGAACATAGTCGGGACCAACGGCTTAACGTGCCTTCCGAAGCACGGAATCATCATTTTTTTCAGACATTCAGTTGATCCAAGCCTGCAATGTCCTAACCAAACTGTAAACATTCACACAAAGTGATGCTTCCCGCGGGATTCGAACCCACGACCTTCGGGTTTTAGAGCCCAACGCTCCAACCACTATACCATGGAGGCAGTTGTGGCAATATCACCTATACGGGTTATTTTATTCCATTTTAAAGTTCGATCGCTCTCAATGAAGAACCCTATAAGGGGGCATTCAAGTATTACGTAACGCAATTTGGGGGGAGGGGGGGGTCTCGTAAAACGTTACAATGCGTTACTGGGGCGGGAGGGGGTCTTTCTTACAACACGTTACGTAACATTGTTTTTTTTAATATAAAATTAGGGAACTCCGTGATTGCCAACCCTTTTCATTTACTTTTTAAGGTCTGGTCGCCAAACATTTATAAAAATAAACAGAATACACAGGTGTTGTGGATAATATATCTCTTGTTTTATTTAGTATTATTACCGCAAAGGCAATGAAAAGTATACGAAGGATAAAAACTTTAACATAACTTTTTGCGACTTTAGAGTAAAAGTGGTCACTTAAGTGTTACGTAACGTTTAAAGAGGGGGAGGGGGGGTACAGAAAAACGTTACGGTGCGTTACAAGGGGGGAGGGGGGGGTCAAAAATCTTCAAAAATTGCGTTACGTAATACTTGAACGCTCCCTAATATATCAATCGATTCAGAATAAAAAACTGAATTAACTGCATCTAACGCATTTTTTACTTCCCCCCCAAATAATTATGTCGATTCTGTTTGTTATGTGGTGCAATCGATTCAGAGCAAACGAGCTTTTTGTTGCCAAACGGACCCATTTCTATCTGTTCTTTTTTTCGTTTGCACTCTTTTTGCTTTTTCTATTATCTATATCTGTATGTCTTACTTCTGATTGTTATACTTATTAAGAACTGATGGCGCAATATCATATCAGGTGACAAATTTTCAGATGTGGTGGCAATCTAAAATATAAGATGTTTATATTTATTGGTTTAACTAGAAAATATAGGAAAATAATCACCTTTAAATTAGGGATTATGGCTATATTTATTTTAAAAACCTAAAAAAATCGCGCACCAAAAGTTGCAAAAAACGCACGTGTTGAAGTTGACCCAAATCAATAAAAATTAGAAGGAAATCTCTTTGGGGATATCGGAGAATCCATAAAAATCATTCTCAGTTGGAAAATTTTAAAAAATCTCTATTTAAATAGCGAAAAACATCGGTTTTGTGAATTTTCGCACTTTGTACGCGATTTCCTAGCAAACGGTGTGCGATACGCGTAAATTGATAATGACCTTTTTTATAGACAAAGTAATTTTCTACAACTTTTGACTAAAACTTTTTCTCATATCTCTTTTAGTTTTCGAGATTTTTGGGAAAAAGTCATTTTTTCAACCTTTTCCATTTTTTTTTCGTATGACCCCGGTGACTCACGACCCTGCATTTTTTGTATGTTATTACGGAATCATTAACGAAAATTTTGGCACCGGTTTCAGCTTTTCCTCTAAAATGGCAAAGTTAGAGCTTCGTTGACTGGACTATGAGTAATGTCGTCTGCTGAGTCCAAGATTCCATAGACAAAATAGATCCATCGCGATTCATACGTGAAATCACTAGTGATGACGTACAATCCTTTTTTCTCACGCAGTCGTCTACGTACTCAAAAAACAACAGCGAAATAGCGGATTTAGTATTACTTAGCTGCTTGTATTGGTCAAATAAACTGAAACAAAACCGGCGCCATATTTGCTCTGCCCGGGAATTG
Source organism: Mecyna flavalis (assembly GCA_949319885.1). Taxonomy (NCBI): domain Eukaryota; kingdom Metazoa; phylum Arthropoda; class Insecta; order Lepidoptera; family Crambidae; genus Mecyna; species Mecyna flavalis. The sequence continues at coordinate 4,814,303 of OX439413.1, forward strand.
AACCCAGGACCCCGAGGGCCCGAGATCACGGTCAGATACTTAAACCACTCGACCATCGAGGCGTTCAAAACGAATATTGCTCATAACCCCATTCTTTTCAGTCCCCCCAGGCCCCAGTCTTTCTACAACCAATTTTCAAATTTATATTCATGGCATAGTTCTATTTTAATTGGGGCCTTTTAACTGATTACAAAATACAGTCAGACTGAGGCTTTTTAACAGAGTACAATATATTATGACACCGAAAGAAAAGGCAATAATTGAAATTAATTTATAGTTACAATGATCCCTATGAATCTTGAACTCTTTACAGTAAGACTTACTCTTATATTGCTCATTATTTCACTTTGAACTCTCAAGACTAAGGCTGTCGCGAGTATATACATAAGCTATATGTACCTTCACAAGAACAACAGTGAGTAATGTACTCATCAACTTTGGATAACTTCGGTATATCTCCAAACAACTGTTAGTAGCGGCTTCACATAAAATCGTAGAGTATCGTAAACAGGTTGGTTACAATAACTGTGGCATGTAGAATTTGTCAAATATTACATTCAAAACTTCAACATTATTAAAAAACTTACCACATATTATTAATATCATCTAAAAACCCTTTGTATCCTTTTGATCACTATAAAAAGAGGTATTTTTGATACACAATTTTGTGAAGCTTCCTAAAGACAATTTTACGAATATAATTTCTAAGTACCGAGTCACAGAGACCTGTATTACATAAAGGCCTTCCAGGCCTAGTACGTTCTTCGTTATATTAAAAAATATTCTCAATAAATTGTACTATTTACAGAACTTGCATAGTCCGAATCTTTAAATGGTCATTGGTAACAATCATAATAATTGTAAATTGTAAAACTCAGAAGCATAAACTAAATTACATAATATAGCAATAACAAAAATAAAAACATGTGATGTTCGTTTGTCAACAACTCAAAATCACACATAAAATCGAAATAAATCATCAAGTTTACAAAAAAAAACAGAAATACACACATTTATATTCCCTTTCGTTCAAAATATTAGTTCACGTTTTGTCATATAGACAAAAACTCGTAAGTATTATTTATGTAATAAAAAATAATGATAAAAAATCGAAAACGCTAACTTTACTAACAATAATATAAAATGTTTCAACGCAAGATAATATTATCATAATCTGCCAAGTAATAATAATTAAAGCAAAACTTAAGCAAACTACGAAAATCTCAAATATTTAGAGCGATAAATTACTTTCACAACTCAGTTTCACATGCATCTAGTAGTTCAAGAATCAAGATACCTGTGATACTGAAAAAGTTGTTAGGCAATTCGCGCCCTTAACTTCACAAACACCATCCCCTAACACTACTTAAGAGTTACTTAAAACCGTTTACGATTTCGTACACAAAATATGTCATTTTATTCTTAACCTAAGTTAATGACATTCACAGATGTCCATAGACTCCTGCATACAAACAAACATACAGCGCGAAAACTTCACAGGATGTGCAAAACTAAGCGTAAAACTAATAGCAAACAAAATTACAAGCTGTGAAAGAGACAAACAACAGTCTTAATCGATGACTTTTACAAAAATATTCATCTTAAAACTATATCTGAGCTAGTGTTCAAAATATTCTATGAAGTTACCTCTCTGTATGGTATTTGCAGGTATTACTTCGGGAGATGCGTTGGACTAACGGACGCGCGCACACCTAATCTTATAAACACTTTTCGTTAGCACATCACAGATCATCTAAAACATTTTAGCAAAATTGCATGGACTTTTTGACTACGTCACCACATCTTTTATCTCATCTACATCTGCTTGCATCATAACCCAGTATTTGGTAAGTCAAGTTACAACATTGAAGCGACTGCCATCTTCCGATACCTTTAACCGTTACGTGTCCACACGTTTATAAAACGTTAAATAATTAATGTAGTCATATTAATTTATTCACATCATAGACTAAAATTCTTTCATAAGTATCTATAATACCATTGACTTGTTAAAGGTTAGATTCCCTTTTTTCTAGTCCAATATCTTTGATATTTAGGTCACCCAGTTAAGATTTGATATTACGTTCAACATACATATTTCAATTTCGATACCCAATTTATTGTTTTTTTTTTTTTTATAAAACTTCAGCTTGGGTTTTTGTCAAGCTTTTTGAATGATTTTAGATCGCGTTATTCGAAAATTATTCATTTTATGTACTGTTAATTTCATATTTTCTTAATATGGACACCAACCAACCGAGTCTCCAGCCTTGGGCTTAGACAATCTATATTTTTTGGCAAAAACAAATTAAATAACATGAATCCATGCAATTCCACCAATCAGGCACATCAAGCTAACAAAAGTACAGCCTCACGACACGCGCCCGCCGCTTACAAATACAATATCCATAAATTATCTCATCTAACTTACCTAAAAAGCTTATCCCATTTGGCTTCTTTCAAGTTGAACCATAATTATGTCTTGTCATTTAAACTACATTTATTTTAGTACAAAAATGCCTTATTTTGGTATCGCTGTTAATAAAATTCGTATAACTTTTCTTTATTATAAATAATCACGTAGGACCGGATTGTAGCTTATCCTTAATCAATGCTATTAAAATATAGAGGCGTGGCATAAGAAATATTGGTTACCAAATTGTAACATTGTTGGTAAAAGAGGAGCTTGCAATGGCAACTTTGAAAAGCAGGTTAATTTATGGCAACACCATAGTAAAGAAAGCACTGAGCCTAACTGGCAATCCACAATCTGACCAAAATGTCAACTCTGAACCGTATTGTTTTTCTTTATATTAACTTGAAGAGTGGTTACATATTTATACATTTTGTTTAAGCTCCATTGCTTTCTTTCCATGGCTGCCAGTCACTTACATCAGTCGCGGTAGAGCAATGGCAGGCAATCTTGCGCTTTATTCAACAAATACACTAATATCTTACACATTATTTAAACCATTTTGTGAAAAATATTTTAGTGAGATCTCTTTGTGTGTTCTTTAGCTTGTTCTGTCAAAATACTGTCAATATCTACATTTTACATTAATCTTACTGTTACTACTTAGTATAAATAAATACAAGACATGAATTATAAGTTCACCTTCGTTCATCACGCGAGCGATTCACTATAATGTCCAATGTGCATGTTGTTTCTTTTGTCCCAGCACTTCACTTGACACAACCCAAAACCATCACTCACATACATTTTCAATTCATTGGAAGACGGATAAAAATTAAATTTTGGAAGACAAAAGCCAATATACAATTTTGAATATAAATTATATATAAAACAAACTTACATATTCTATATGGCAAATAAGAATTTACTATAACATTTATAAAATGAAATAGGAATGAAATTAAACACACAAAAGTTTATACAAATAACTCTTGCGAAACCCATATGGCCTGAATATAATGACTGAATTCAGTTGAAGCCAATGAACTAGCTGCCAATAGTAATCTAAAAGGCTATATAGCATGCCCTTATTATATATATAATAAATAAAATCTTATTTATTTACTTGCAAGGTTAAACAAAATATACTCAGCAACATATTACAATAACGTGGTACAAATAAAATCGTATACTTAGCTGATCTTTATTGTAATAGTGATAATTACAAACTAAGCATGTGGTATTTCGTATACAAGGTCTAAAGTGTATGAAAACAAAACTTATTATTATTTTTCGAATAAAAAAATTGATTTTCGGACTGTATACAGCGCCATCTAGTCCCACACTTAAAAATAATGTTCTTCAGATGAGTTGTTATATCGTAAATCAGTTGATCGGGTATTAGGTGATTTCATAAAGGACATCGAGTCGCACGAATGCTATCCTTTTCTATCCCTTCAAACTGTCACCTGCAACAGAGCGAGCAAGATAACGACACGCGAACGCACACAACGACAACGACGGAGCAGTCACCTTCGCTCTTTCTCGCTCTAAAATATAACTATTCTAAACGATAGAAAAGGATAGACGCACACCAGATGTACTAAACCTTGTTACCATACTTAGTTTGTCCTTACCACCACACATCAGTACCATTATGTACATCATCAAAAATGGGGGATATCAATGCAACTTCCATCTTTCACTACACTCTCTTAGACAATCCCGTCACAGTCAGTCACTCACAGTGAAACAATCGCGCACATCGCTTTGGTTTCGCTCGAGGCCTCAAAAGAAGCCGATCAACTCCTACTCGATGTTGCTCCGAGGGCCATCGATGGGCATGGTGTGGAGAACCTCGTCGAGCAGTTGCAGGGCTCTGGGGACAAATATTATAATAAATATTGGCCATCACATCCATTTATCCTTTTTGTATTACCAACTTGTTGGCAGACAAGCACGCAGCCCACGTGATGGTAAGCGGCCACTGCGGCCTTTTCCATTGAAGTTTACTTCACCAGGAAGCGTCGCTCAATTTGCTGCAAGACTTCTAGCCTTATCTGATCTTCTAGCCTTTTATTTCAAGTGTACTCGCTCCTTCATGAATACTGCGGAAAACGGCCAGAGCCAGGCGGGACCAGAATTTTAACCCCTCCGTGAAACGGTGGCTACGCGGCGCTCGTATATAGTATAACCAGGTCGTGGGTTCGATTTCCAAATTAGGTCTGGTTAGTGGAATGGCCGTTTCCAGAGTCTTCTTTCAGAGAAATAGGCCACAGTGTATCTGTATCACTGTACTATCAAGTGGGCTGAGTGTCTATCTACCAAATGCCAATTAATCATACATGAAAAGGTTATTATAATTGTATTATTATTGTAATAACCAGGCTTTTCAAACGTAAGATCATAGTCGAAGGGGACCCTGGGCTCCATACTGAGATGATGATGATGTGATGATGATAGTGACTATTAGTCTAATTGCATTACCTGTGCAGGTGCACCTCGACCCAGCAGGGCGTCTCCTTGATGGAGGTGCGCGGGTAGTCCGGCCCCCAGCCCTTCACGAACGACAGCCGCACGATGCACAGCCGCCGCAGGTCGTCCACCCCTATGCCTGCTGCCGCTGTTAAACCTGCGGTCAATAACCATGAGTCAGGAGCGAACCAGATATTATTTTTCATTGGAAAAAAATGTTTTTGAAGTGAAACTTTATTTAGCGGCGTTGTACACTTTTTTATGGGGAAAAAATGTTAAACTCGCTTCAGGTGTCACGTGACTGATCGAAAATTCGTAAGACGGACACGTGACACCCCTCTAAGCATGCTTAGAAGCTCTCTCTCTCTTTTTTTTTATTCTCAGCGAGAAAGTTCCTGCACAAATTCATAGATGGCGCTTGAACAAAAAACACCAATTTGCGAAATTTTCCTAGGGGACGAGCATGGCGAATACCAAAATATTCAAGTTTTCACTTCTGCCGGCACTCCCGGAGCTTATATAAGCTTTTTTTGGTCAAATTCAAAATGGATGTATCTGACAATAAAATATTCCATATCACAAACATTGATCAGATCCCAAAATAAGTAGTTCTTAAAAACTCGTGGGGTATCTGAATCAACAATAGTATTAAAAATATAGTATGTAATGTCAATACATTATCCATTATATTGACATAATTATTTATTTCGAGGTTTGTATTGACAAATACAGATAATAAAATCAATACGGAAAAAGATGTAGGCAGGGGAGCAGCAACAATATTACTCGCATCATCATATTTTTAGAACGGATGAATGATCATTGTATAATAATATTATAATATTTTTGATGATAAATGGTCGAAAATAGAAAACCAATTTTACCCGATCCTTAACCTTAATTCATTACGTTAAAGTATATTTTTTAGGGCGTAGTAGAAGTAGTGTCACGTACACTTGTTCATAGAGGGGTGCTGCGGCTGTATGTGCCCGGCGACGGCGGCGGCCTGCGCGGCGGCGGCCGCCTGCGCCGTGGCCGCCTGCGTCTGCATCTGCCGGTGGCACTGCCGCAGGTCGAACACCTGCACACACACATACATGATCACACTTGGTATGAGGTGTAATAAAATGATAGAGAAAAAGAGGTAGAGCTCATAGTGGAGTCATTTTAATAGGTAACATTTGACAGCTCATTTATGCAAAGCAAAGTGTTACTTATGAACATCAGGGAGTAGTCTAATTTTCTAAACAAATAAATGTATTAAAATAAAATTTATGTTGTTTCCTTGAGTTTTATTACTTTAGCATAAGGTATGTTTTTCTTTGCATAAATGAACTGTCAAATGTTACCTATTAAAATGACTCCACTATAGTAGATCTTCCACTCGAATGAGACGCTCGTCTGGGGAAGTGTCTCAACCATAGTGAAAAAGCACTTTATAACTGAAGTGATATGTTTCTGTGGTGAATAAGGTCTCCAGAGCTCAATTGAATACATGGTGTTAGCAGCGGAAAAAACCTTTTTTGATAGAAAGAGTATGTTTTTTAATTACAGTATATACCGCTGCACTATCCTATTTTGGAATTAAGCGAAGAACGATGACGTCAAAGCAACGCAAAATTATATCTGTGTATGTGTAACGCCCGGTTCAGACATGTCTCCGTTTTACTGTTCCGGTTTATCGTGTACGTCTTTTTTTCGTCGACTGCGTATGTAGTTGTATGAGCGACTTCACATATGGCACAGTATTCTGTATACAGTAATACATACGCCATCGACGAAAAAAGACGTACACGGTAAACCGGAACAGTAAAACGGAGCATGTGTGAACCGGGCGTTAGTCATCACGCAGTTGACGTCAGTCATCACGATTTTTCGCTCAATTCCAAAAGGTATTATCCTAATAGCATTTGAATCTGATAGTACCTTGATGCAGGCAGAAGGGTATATCTTGTGCACGGCGTCGCCGGGCGCGCGGCCGGCCTCGCGGTCCAGGTAGTACGACTGCACGAACACCGAGTGGTCGGACAGGCAGCGCAGCCACACGTCGCCCTCGCCGCGCAGGTCTAACTGCACTCCCTTGCCGATGTGCAGTCTACGATCATACATAGATATACTATATCTCTAAACACTTCACACGCTTCTAAGAGGTCGCGGGTTCGATCCCCGCACAGTTCAAACATTTGTGTGCATGAATATTGTCTGTTTGTATCGGCCTGGGGGTTTCTATGTATAATATGTATGGGTAAAAATCAAAATAATTGTACCTAGAGTCAACATTTTTGTCCAACACCTTCATTGCGTAATTGTGAGAAAGATTTCAATTCTGAACTGTTTTATGAATATTTTTCCAGCAGCTTGGTTTACTTATTATAACTTAAGCTTATAATTTTGTCAATTAATCAAATAGTTATGGAATATGAGCTAAGAAAACAAACTATTATTTTTGCATCTCATACAAAATAAGGATGTCCATTTGCTACCTTTGTCTAGAAAAATGTGAACAACTCTTTCGTAAATACACGTACATGCAAATTATAAACTTTGATCTTTAGATTAAAGGACAGACTAACCGTGACTTACGTTGAGGTCGTATTCAGCTTATTGTTTGTTTTTTTACATTGATTTAAAGAGATGTCCAAGGTTTTGTAACATGTGAGTAACAATGCGTGAGTAACGGTATTTGGGACTTTAAAATTGCAATAACTACCGTCGAAATGTTTTTTTCGGTTCTGGCACTCCCGGACTTCCATTTGGTGTTAAAAAAAAACAAAACGCCTGTCTTTGCCAGAGTTACATGAGGTTATGTCAATGAGGTCGTAAAATTAACATCGAAAACCTGTGAAAAACAACAGGATTATAATATGTAAGGAAAGTGAAGTTGTATATTAATATAAGTGTATTCGAAAGAACTAATTGTTGTGATTGTAAAATGGCAATTACATTGTTTGCAGGCTCTGTGGTTATGATGTTATGTTTACTGAGATGTAGTAAAACATCAATATTTACTTACATGTGAATAACGTTACACGTCTCACCATGGTAAAGACTCGTCCACATTGGGGTTCGTTATTCACAATTTCGTTACTCACAATGTTCGTTTTTAATCAACTTCAAAAAAAAAGGAGGAGGTTTTCAATTCGACTGTATTTTTTTTCTGTTTGTTACCTCATAACTTTTTACTGGGTGGACCAATTTCGATGATTCTTTTTTTATTTGAAAGCTAGTGCCTGCCGTGTCGTCTCATTTCAATCCCGGAAAAAGGGGAGCAATGGAAGGGGTGGAAATAGGGGATGAAAGTTTGTTTGAAATCGTCATTTACAGGGATAAAACCGTAAAATTAAGTTACGCCTAAACGGTTTTAGATGTTTGGCACTCAAATGGATTAAAACTTATGACTTTTTTTACCTTTGTCCATGGTTCTCTACGGTCCACGCATACGAAGTCGCGGGCAGCCACTAGTTTTAATACGATGGGAGAATATTATGTTGTGAAAATTCACCTTTATGTTACATGTGAGTAACATTTTCAACATGTGAGTGACGTTACATGTGAATGCCATGTGAGTTATGGTACAATTAATTTGAAAACAACCCGTATGTATTTACAAAAAAGATATTACGATTTTGATTATAAGATTTGGGGCTAGATGGCGCTGTGTGAATAATGTCCAAAAAAATTATATTTACATACATATCGTTCAGAAATCGTTAATACACAGCGCCATCTAGCCCCAAACTAAGCGTATAGCTTATAATGGGTGCCAACTGCCAGACAACAGATAAACATAACAAAAACATACAATAATACTATTACATAATAAAATAGCGTGTCAATAAAATAAGTTACTATTGAGAATTTAAAGGACCAAGAAAAAAGGGTCTGTTTGATTCCCTTACATTGAATGACACAAAAAAAGTCCTAGAGTCAAAAATCAAGTCATTAAGTTTGCGACCTAAGCCAACGATGGGCCTTTTTTTAATTAATATCACAGTTACAATAATTATTGTGAAATTAATTTTTCAAACTAATTTTATAAGACATAAAATATTAACATTGGAAAAAAAATAATACTATTCATAGTCATAGTTCCAGAAGGTTCCAATTTCTTTTCAAAATAAAGATTTGAAACACCTTACCTCGCTCGCTCACTCTGCTCTGTTCTATGAACATTACTAAGCGCGCCAAGGCAGAATCTGTTGCCGCCCGATGGATCCACATAACCATCGACCTGGAATTACAAAGAGTAAAGCTTCATTAATTTATACTATGTATTCATTATTATTACTAATCATTAATAATTAAAAAAAAAAACAATAAATGTGTAACGTGAAAATTTAACAAAATTATAGCCCGACCAATAAAATAAAAAAACCTCGCCATTTTGCGGAAAAATATTGGAACTAATTTCTTCAATTGGCAACAATCAAATAAAAAAACTATAAGATGTCATTCATTATTATTCTGTCAAAGTGTGATGTCAATTGTCAACGGTGCGGTGTCAACTATTGGATATTGTGAGTTAATTGTAAGTGTAACCATAGCAACCAAGTGTTGCTATAACCATAGCTAATGTGGGCGCCTCCAGAGTAGGTTTTTTATTTTCCTGGTCAGGTCAGGTAAGATGCATCGTTTGAAGACTGAAAAAGAGTTGCTTAGTTTAGGGCTAGATGGCGCTGTGTGCATAATGTTCAAGGATATTTCTTAATACAAGTACTGTACCGTAACATTAGGTCTGCTTGAAGGTACTTTGAAGGTCTCTCCGACTTGCGTATCCAGCTCGAAGTAGGCAACAGAACACCAGTACTCTGGCGCAGGCTGACTTGACAGTAGACCTCCAGGGTTGCCGTTATCTGTGGTTCAATATAATTATATTTATAGTGGAGTGAGAGTCATTTTAATAGGTAACATTTGACAGTTCATTTATGCAAAGCAAAATGCTACTTATGTACATAAGTAGTAGAGTCTAATTTTCTGAATGAATAGTTGTATTAAAAAAACGGATGTTGTTTTCTTGAGTTTTATTCCTTTAGCGTAAGGTATATTTTTCTTTGGATAAATGAACTGTCAATTACCTATTAAAATGACTCCACTATATGCTGCTTAACCGCTTAAAGGGTGGGAAGCTAAGGCCTTGTGCAGAAAGGATGAATTGTTGTAGAGTAAGTTGCACGAACAAGCCTTTGGCGCGCGTATTTTTAAGAGAATATTCAGCACTCGCTATTTCGTTCACTTGTAAATTGGGAATACCATATCCCTTACTATTTCAACTTGCTCGCATCGAGAGCGAGTACTGGCGAAGTTTACACGATTTTGAAGTCTCGCGATTCTTGTGGACGCAACATATTGGCACCCACTATCTAAGAATAACCAGCAAAGATTAGCTGAAAATGCTCTAGGGCGATTTTTCCTTTCTATACAAGACTTAAGCCATATCTACTCTATCAAATAACTTAACTATTCTGAAACCGTCCAGCGCAGCTCTAGTGTAACTGGATAATAGAAAACTAAAAAAATACTATAATTTTATAAATTTTACCAACTAAGGCAAACAATATAACTTAAATGGCCACGCAAAACTTGTCTAAGCACACGATCGAAGCGCCACCTCCTCGCAACACACACAACACCGCAGACAGTACACATGATGACTAATTAAAAACTAAACGTTAGGATAATTGAAAAAAGTTATAATTTAATAAAGTTAGGATATTGTCATTTACAGTATCAACGCGAGTCAAGGAAATAGACATTCTTAAACACAAGTGACGAAACACCTTTGAACATATTCTCTCTGAATAGAGTCACAGAATGTGAGACATTGATGCATAAACGCAGCATATACCAGGGCTTCTTTACCAGGTGGTAGGTTCCTGTACTGGACCTTCAAGGTGGGTACCACCGCAGTACCAGATATTTTCCCGTGAAATAGAAGTGTGTCAAGCACTTCTGTGTTTCGGGGAAAGGGCACTGAAGCTAGTGAAATTACTGGGTATATGAGACCTAATAACTGTCATCTCGGTGTAGCGGGCGAAGGGCAGTGCCAGACAGTAAATGATAAGTTACTGTTTGGCACTAAACTGTCTAAGGGCAGACGTGGCGCTTACCATCAGGTGTACGATTTGCTCGTCTTGTTATACATTGCAATAAAAAAAACACATATATTCGCGGAAGCGAGAGCGCTGCCGCGCCGCAGTGTTCGAGAAGGGGTCTATTCACTGAGGTCCATTATAATACGCGCGGCGTATTACGCTGGAGTGGCTATAGACATTGAAATGACAGCTATTTTTATGTCGATTTGAAGCGCCCCCCATTAGTGTACTGGGAACTAAAATGACTTCAATTTTCTCTGTCTACCTTCAAATGGACAGCCATTGACATTGGCAATGACAGCATTATCAAAGTTTATCTGCCAAATTTAGTACTATTATTAGTTCCAAGTACACTAACTACTGCTCTCAGCGCCAACATGGCGATTTTCAAATCGGATCAAACATTTGGTGACAATCGCCCATCCAGTGTCATAGAGATCAGTGGGTCTATTTAATTCTATAAAAAACATAATAATTCTATGCAGAGGCCTTAGTCATCAGGTGTAGTGCCTGGGCGCACTTACAATAATGGTGATGGTGCGCGGGCGCGTCGAGCGGCGCCGGCGCGGCGGGCGGCGGCGCCAGGCTCTGCCTGTACGTCAGCGTGTTGTTGCCCGTCCACGTGCCTACAACACACACACGTCAGCCCACGCGCTTCCACTCTCCGCCCCACCAACAATATACGACTAATAAATGATGTCCAATCTCCACCGACCCGCACTAGGCCCGCGTGGTGGAGTATGGCCCACACTATCTCACACTTGACATAAGGCCTTTGTCCCAACAGTGGGAACGTATGTAGGCTGATGATGAAGTGATGACCAACAATAAAGCACGGTCGCGGAGTAAATGACCCTTTAGGCGGGTAGCACACAGCCAGAGTCGAGGCGGAGGTGCGGAGCATCGTTTACATATTTGTTGGAAAATTGTTCGGCGGGGTCAGGGCGGCGATGCCGTGCGCCCGCGCCGCGTCGCCGCCTCGACCCTGCCCCTCCGCTGCGCCGCGACTCTGGCAGTATGCGTTCACCTATTTGATTTTACGCGGCCTCTTGAACGCTTCCGCTTCGACTCTTCATGTGTGTGCTACACGCCTTATATCGCTCCCCGGCAAATAACTACTCGCTAACGACAGAGACAGGTATAATAGGTCATTGTACGAATTTCTTCCAGTAGTAGTAGTAGTAGGCAGTAGAATTGCCTATCGATGGTCAACTATCGCTAAACTATCAATAGTCTATCGATAGCTCTCATTTCACTTTTCATATTATCAATAATTTAACCTATAATGTATACTATGTGTTGTTTGTAATATAACTTATTATTTAATAATAATTTTATGTAATTGGACTATAATTATTTGACTTTATATACCTCTCATCTGTCTTTTTACTAATGGTCACTGGCAACACTAAGTAGAGTTATTTCCATCTAAACAGAAAACACATTGTCCCATCCTTCATCCGCTTTAAAAGCGGCTTACCTTGTTGTTGCTGCGGTTGTTGTTGCTGTGGTTGTTGTTGCGGCTGCGGTTGCGGCGTCGCGTGGTGCGGCAGCGGACTGGGTTGCGGCGCGGGACTGCCGGCCGTCGCGAACCCATTCTGTTGAGACGTTTCTGCCGCTACGGGTGACACTGCCACTGTACCCACTAAAAAACAAATGATGAATTAACAAAAAAAAAATACTCATCATCATCAGCCAGTCGCAGTCCACAAATGGACTGTTGATGAAACTGTTTTTTTTTTATTAATTTATTTTAACCACTGAGGTCCATTATAATACGGCGTATTACGCTGGAGTGGCTATAGACATTGAAATGACAGCTATTTTTTCTGTCGATTTGAAGCGCCCCCAATAGTGTACTGGGAACTAAAATGACTTTAAATGGACACCATTGACATTGTCAATGACAGCATTATCGAAGTTTATGTGCGAAAGTCAGCACTATTATTAGTTCCAAGCACACTAACTACTGCTCTCAGCGCCAATATGGCGATTTTCAAATCGGATCAAATATTTGGTACGAATCGCCTAACCAGTTGTCTATCGAGATCAGTGATTTTAACACAGTTACAGTAGGTACTATAATACTCATATGCCAAACTGCAGAATAGTTTGTCGGCAGTAGCCGGTCGGGTTATACATACCCAAAAAATACTACTACCTATAACGATATGGTAAATACGTCAGATTTAGTGTCATAGTACAGAAGTCGGCTTTTACAACCATAGGTCGTGAGTTTGATTCCCGCAAAGTACAAACTTTATTCTAGTTTAACGAGATAATCTCACAGAATTGCAATAAAATGTGTGAAACACCCAATTCCACTTGACCAAGCCAACAGCACATCTCATAAAAACAAAGAAATATCAAACCTGGTAAAGTCTGTGTGAGCTCAGTATCAGTGGTGGTCTGTTCTGTGGTGAAGAAAGTAGTGGTGGAGCCATCAATGAGGGGCGTTGTCCCGCCAGGAGACATGCTCACAGGCAGTGTAGCTGAAAACATCACGCCATATAATAACTACCAGTTAGATAACTTAAAAATGGCGAAAGTAAATTTCATCTGTTGAACGGTGAACGCATTTTTGTCTGAACCGAGCGCCAAACGAATCGAAATCATTTTATCCTCACATACCCGTACACATCGAAATTTGAGCAAAACAACAAAGACTATATTCTTTCATGCAAAGACGGAACTGCGAAAATAAATCACACTGCTATTATGATTTCCAATTCAAATACCATTTTCTGATATTATTAAAATATTATAAAGAGAAATTCATTAAGTTTCATTCAATGCAAAATGGGATAGTCGTCTGTACACATAATTTATGAAGTAAATATTAAAATATCTGCCAAAATGGCATTACAACACTACCAAAACACAAATAAAAGAATCGCAAAAAAAGTGCAAAATAAAATAACAAGCTTACAATGATTAATTCTCTTAGGCAGCCACATCGCGCGCGCATCCATCGTATCAGGCGGCTCGATCTTAGGCGCGATGGCCCGCTGCGCCATCTGGTGCGGGCTCGCGACCATGCCCTGGCTCAGCGGCATCTGCGGCGTGCCCGGCGACAGCTGCGTCGGCGCCGACGCCATTCGCGGCGACGCCATTTGCGGCACATTCGTCCCCACCCCCACCTGAGGCGAACCCGACCCCATCGGCGTCCCCGGACCCATCTGAGGCGTGCCGGGACCCATCTGGGGCGTACCCGGTGCCATCTGAGGGTTCCCTTGCACCATCTGCCCCCCGCTCGAGTGTGAGATCATCTGCGGCGATGGGGAGTGCCCCATTTGAGGTTGCATCCCCACCCCGGGCGGACGGATCGGCCCCCGCGGCCCGTGTGTAGGCGTAAATATGTTCGGCACGCCGTCTGGCGCTATCACGAGAAATGCAAATAAAATTAGCATGCATCGCAAAAAAAATGTCAATGATGAAATTTAATGATAAACTTAATGTATTTTACGAAATTTTGATGCTTAAATATTTCATCACTGACTTTTAAAACACTTTAACTACAGTAATCGTCATCACAACCATTACTGATCATTTGATGATCAATCAAAACACAATTAAAGCAACTTCAAACAAAAAAATTCACAACTTTTACTGAACTTCACTAATCTAATAAATAGATGTTTTGGTATGAATTTCTCACTTTGTCCCGGATTAATAATGATATTTGTCGTCTGGAACTGTTGGTGATGGTGTGGTATGGTGGAATGATGGTGCCTTGGACTTGTAGCATGATGCTGAATCGTCACCAACTCGCCTGTGTCCATGTCCATTCCGTTACCACTAATGCCTGCCGTGTACTCATCCTTTACTAATCTACTAGGACCAGACTGAAGAGTCAAACCGGAGAGATCTAAAAATATCAACTAAATATAGCAAAGAATCTTGTAAAATTAACAAATTATTTGGTTTACAAGCTATTTTTACACACTTGGTGTCAAAAGTGGGTTATTATAATAAAGTCCATGGGTTTCACAGTTTGGTCAAAGCCATAATTTGTGTAAACATTAGTTAAATTAAAAAAGTATAACTATTTGAAACCCAAAGAGATCATTATGCATATTTTTTGCAGCAGCTGAGAAATACAAAAGACTGCCTAGACAATCTTTAAGAACTAGTTTTGAATAACAATAGATTAGAGAAGGGTGGTAAGTAGGAACACCAAGTATTATTTTTTTAATACATAACTAACCAATACCAGGTGAAACAACCCTCTCGTAGTGGTAAGGGTTGACGCAGACGGAGTCACATTTGAGATCAAAGGCAAACTGGCAGAATTTCACATGTTTCAATTCATTCTTGTGGAGATCGGGCCAGCGCCAGATGCGTGCGTAGATTACATGCGGAAAACCTTTC
Organism: Mecyna flavalis; assembly: GCA_949319885.1. NCBI lineage: Eukaryota > Metazoa > Arthropoda > Insecta > Lepidoptera > Crambidae > Mecyna > Mecyna flavalis. The sequence continues at coordinate 4,829,654 of OX439413.1, forward strand.
CGGCCAGCAACCTGAAATAAAACACAATGTAAATGTAATAAAATTTAATGATTCACAATAATTTCTTTGTTACCAAAATAGATTTAACCTTAAACAAAATTCTACTAGTCTCACAAATAGAAAACAGATATCATATTCAAATGTCACACAACAAATAGTTAAAATAATTATAACTACGTTTTTTTTTAATATTTCCTTTTACTGCAAACAATACTACAACGTGTTAAGTTAAATGCGCAAAACCTCAGACACCCCAAATGATTTTTAATACAATTGACCTAATTTTGAAGGAAAAAACAACATAAAAAATAATTAAAAAGTTTTATGAGCTGTTTTAGTTTTACTGGCAATTCTGATGGTTTCTTGCGTCTGCGACGACGCTTTGTCGAGGGACGAGTCGGTAGGTATGGTTTGCGCACGTGACGGCTTGATCTATTAATAAATAGACAGGGCAACATTGTTATTGAATATTTTTTGAAAAATGTGACGTATATTAAAAAGTGGTTTAATGGATTCTACTCGTTGTTCTGATCAAACTAATTTCAGGTTTTGCGCATTTAAATTAACACGTTGTATAAATAAAATACTTTTACTGAAAATCTGTAGGTCCATATTTACAATATGGTAATTAAATATGTTTTTATAAGCAAATAGGTAGGCTTTTTACACAACTATATAAATTTATAATGCATATTGTAATTAATAGCTTACTGTTATAACATTATAGGTATTATTAGTTTTAAATGTATTCATACCTGTAATCTGCCATCTAAAGTCCTCTGAATAGTAACACATTTGCTAGGATGTGCTCCATTTGTGGTGATTGCAGTGATCAGGGAATCTAACTCGTCCCTCTTTTCTTTCAGCTTCTTAACAAGTGATTCAATGGCACGTTTGGAGAACCCCTCGCTCTCTCCACCCTGCCTGTGGCACATCAACGAGTGCACGATGCTAAGGCAGGCATCGGCCGAAGTGGGAGCCGCGGTGTTCATGGCTAAAAGGAATCAGGAATTAACTTGTAGCTAATTAGAACTTAAGTACTAGAATTACTGTACATAAGCATTGATTAATAATTTAGTATTCTCACTCTATGCAAATTAGTCCTAACAGAATCTTATACTCATATTAACAACGCAATACCAAAAATATTCTCTCTAAGACTGCGAAAACTGAAGACTTCCTTGAAGGTCCAAGATAGATATTTTAGCAACGAAGCAGCAAAAATTAAAGGAATTAATGAAACAATAAAGTAATTCGTTGAAGTAGTTAGTGATAAATCATGAGTAGATTAAGATATTAACTTAAAAATATAGTAAAATAAGACAAAATTATCACCGAACGAATAGCGCTTTCTGGTTGAATCAAAACAAGAAAATGTCTTACCTGTTATCTGTGTCGATATCACTTCCAGTTTTTGTTATTACAAATAGCACTATTGATTTGCAAAACCATGGATAAATTAATAAAAATCGGATCCTTCAATGCAAGATGATACCAAAACACAAAGCGACATTTTGGTAAACCATAAATGATGTAGACTTTTTTGGTATTGCCAGTTTCTCCAATTTTAGAGAGACCTCTATTTCAATTGTATATCCATAGACTATATTGTTTAACCGGTGAATACCGGTTTCATTCAATTGATTTTACGTTTTGTTGTTTTACAAGAATCAACCTCCTCCTCTACCTCTTAAAGTCATAACAAAACGCAACCCTGTCGAGTTGGGTTTGCTGTCAGCCTGTCACCAGCCAAATTTGACAAATTCATTGACAAATTCTGAATTTTAATATTTTCGTTTGATGAAGAATTTAACAAATTAAAAACTATCAATAGTATTTGATGGTATTTGATTCCTAAAATTGGACACCATAGGAGTAAGAGTTTAAAAAGCCATATGTTAATATAGACATAGCAAGTCCATTAAGTGGGTGGATTGTAATATTTGTGTCATGCCTGCAAAATTGTCCAATTTCGCTGATGATGAAAAATGAAGGGTGTTGATAACTCCTCAGCTGATCGTGAAGGAATGACAAACAAACCCATAATAACATGTAAGTGGTGGCTAGTCAAGTGTAAGTTTAAACATGTAGTGTATGAGTTAAAGTGATGATTCTTTCTCCTAGGTGGTGGAGATTGGAACTTGTTTTGTACGTTGGAAGCGCCCCTTGTGGCTGCCATTCCTCAAGACTCATGTGAATGGAGGCGATCGTACGGTCGTCCACCAAAGTCTGTGTACTTGGAAGCCTCATTTGTGAAATATAACAAGGACAAAGTCCAGGCAGAACTGAATTTGTTAAAGCGGCCAATATTTCATATTTACTGGACAGATTGTGCGGTAAGTTCATTTCTTAATAACTAAATAATTTTTATTTTTAATTAAAATAGGAATGTTAAATAAATTTTATTTATAAACAATGATTGGATTGATGTTGATTAAATTATAAATTACACAGATAGGCATTGAGTGTCTTATTACCTCTACTGCTTATGTTTTGATGATTTTTTGTTAGTGGTATTAAACATAATAAAAATAGTCAACTTACAAACAGGCATTAATGAAAATCAGCAATGTAATTTGTCAAAATAATCTTTTTTTATTTATTTAAAATGCATGACTTTATTACTATAAAATAATTTATGAGGTTGAAAAAATAAAAGTTATCACTGTTTACATGTGAATAATCAGTTGTCATAAAAATATCTGTTTTCATTTAGATGTAATTTTATACATTTTATTCATATTATTATAAAATTTGGTAAACATTCTTTATATCTTAATTTGTGATCATATTTAAAAAAAACTGCATGAGTACATACTTTTTTTGCTGTTAATTTAAAGTAGATAACTCTTTCGCTATTTTAAATTAAGGTTTAATTTTAGGATGTAGAGTATTACAAAACTACCTTACGTGAGGATGTCGAATCATGGCTCAAGCAACTTGAAAAATATGGCATAACAGATTGGATGATAGTATTGGTGGAAACATATGATATTCGTAAGACGAATAAACTTTTACCTAGAACTACGGTTCTTGATAAAATAAAGGGAGATTTCGCAGTCAAACAAACCGAAGACAGGTTTTTGTCTGTGATCAATCCTATTAAGTCTGAGGCTAGAAGTGCAGAGTCATGGCGTGCTTTAGTAGCAAAGATCAGACACTTCGTTCTGGTTGCATACAACAAAGCATTGATAAAGTTCGAAGAGCATATGAGGGAGCAACGTGAGAAGCGAAATGACCCAGAATGGGATTTTTGTAAATATTTTATTTTACAGGTAATAATTTTTTTATTTACTATTTTCTGGAATGGCTATAGTTATTCATATATTAAATAGTGAACCTTGTATTTAATGTATTCTGTTAATAAATTCAACATTCAGAATGCATATTCTAGTTAATTATGTTAATAATATTTTTTGCACTGTTTCATTCACATGTTTAAAAGTGTCTTACCTATAATGTGCATTTCTGAAAAGTAAAAAAAAAAACATTTATTGATACAATGCTTTGGTAGGAGACAATGGTTAGACAATGAATTGTTTACAATCTAGCCATTGAGTGAGGTTCCAAAATGTTGATTCTTGTTAGTCATAGTTGTTTATTATTTTAAGCTTCCATGACAAACATTAGCATATTAATATCTATTATAGTTTTTTATTGCTTGAAATACATTTATTAAGATTTTTTAAAATAATATAGGTTTAGAAACTTAGACACTGTTGAATATGGCTACAATCAGTTAATTTTACAGTCAGGATTGTTAACTAGATAATAATTTCTTCTAATTATGATTTTTTTATTTACAGGAACAGCTAGCATTTGTATTAGAAATGCTAGGACTGTACGAAGAGGCACTAGTCCAATATGATGAGTTAGATGCTTTATTTTCTCAATTTGTACTCAATTCCAACCTGACGGAGAGTCCAAAATGGCTTGACACGTTCAGACAGCCAGTGACGTCCTGGCAAGCTGTAAGACTGACAGCGCTAGTGCCACAGCACTTGCGGGAGCTCATTATAAAGAAGAAGGCATCTCTCTTGGATTTTAGAAGCTATCTCTTTCAACGACAAAGTGCCATGTTATTACTTATGTTTAAACCTTGGGAGGTAATGTATTACTTTATTTTTTATTAGACATATGCATGTTAATCGTTCAACACTTTCTGTTTCGCTATGGCAGGAGGGAATATCTAAATAAAAACAAAAGTCTTAAAGTTACTACTTTCCTTCTAGCCACCAGCTTATAACCTATGTTCATAGTTTTTTGTTTTCATTGGGATTCAAACACACACACCTTTGGTTCTAATGCCATCCACCTTTAGGCACCACAACGCGTTTATATAACGAGCACTACACCTAGTAATTATCTGTATTTACTAGAATTACTAGACCATTGCGTTCTACGTCGAAGAAACCTCGTAGGCTCGGTAGCTTATTAAGTTTATTATAGGATAGAATAGGTGTGTCTGTTATTATGTCGACATCACTTATGTTCACGTTATATGTACGCCCAAGTCGTAAAGAAACGTTGTTAATCATGATAATATAATTGCATTTGTGAACTAGTAGATTATACTAAAATCTCGTCCGCAACTTGTAGATATGATTTAATAACGCAGTGTATTTTTGCTGTGAGACTTTTATTTTTTTATAGTAGAGGAAGGCAAACAAACATTCCTTAAAGTAAGTGATTACTTCTGTTTGTACACACATGTATTTCGAGCTTTTAAGACCAGAAATCAGACTCTTTTTGTAGGTCCTATGTCGATTCGACCGCCTCCGTGGAACAGTGGATAGCCTAGTATAAAACCTGGAGGTCGCTGGTTCAATTCCCGCCTTGGGTCTGGTTGGTGGTAGGGCTTTTTCAGAGTCAGACTGGCTAGCTACCACCCCCACATGTGAAATCTGCCGCCATAAGAGCTCTGGCTCTGTTCCGGCAATATTTATGTGGGAGCCAGTACACTTGAAATCTAAGGCTCGAAGATCAGATGGGCCTACAGTCTGGCAGCACATTGAGCGACGCTTCCTGGTGAAAGTGACCCTCAATGGAATAGGCCGCAGTGACCACTTACCATCAGGTGGGCTGGGCTGCGCGCCTGTCTGCCAACTGATGTATAAAAAAAAACTCCGGCACTTTTACTCACCAAACGAAGCGCAATAACAAAACTACTATTCATACATCGGTTTTCTCTGAGATCCCTGGTCGAGTCCGCCCATTTCTGACAGGCAATAACTGTTGGCAGCATTGCTCTCATACACATAAAAAAATCAAATCTTATACCTACTAGACGAATGATTACAGCCTCATTAGTGTAACTTCATTCTCGTTTCCCCATAGCATTATACAGTAGCTCATCCACAGGTCTTATTCCGTTGCAATAAGAACCACAATTGAGGCGTGCGTTTTAATGCATTGGAGTGTACATTAATTGCCTTGATAATTCCATAATTATTGTGGTTCTACACATAACTGAAACGCAGTTTTGTAATTTCGCCGCCGTCTCGTCTAATTGCGAGTAATTAACACGCGTGCCTGAATTATTCATTGTGTTAAAATGTTTGAGCTGACGTTAAGCGGAAGATGAATGGACGTTGCAATCGCCTCTGTGTTTTCGTAGCCGAATGGTTGCAAACTATTCACCAAACAAGATGGTTGAAATTTCGATGGTCAATCGCCACAAGGTCGGCACCGGCTCTCGCCCCCTTTCGGATTTGATGAGGAAAAGGGGGAATTAGTGGAACGTGTGTAAAAGAATCCTTCTTCGAAAAAGCAAAGAAATGGTTGTGTAATTAGGAAACAATCAGGTTCCCCTGTAATGATATTTTAAAAACAAGTTGACGAGCCATTTGGTGTAATGGTCGAGAAGTCGGCTATTACACCAGAGGTCGCGGGTTCGATCCCCGCACGGTACAAACATTTGTGTGCATGAACATGTCTGTTTGTATCGGTCTGGGTGTTTATATGTATAACTAGCCTTCCGCCCGCGGCTTCGCCCGCGTGAACTATAGGACGTTATCCCGCGGGAATATCTTTATAAAATGTAGCCTATGTGTTATTCTGATGTATAAGCTATAATATTGTAAAGTTTCATTAAAATCCATCCAGTAGTTTTTGTGTGAAAGAGTAACAAACATACAAACTTTCGCCTTTATAATATTAGTAAGATAAGATATGTATCTATTTACAAAAAAAAAGTATATAAGTAATGTTTATCCATTGTCTGGCACCCATAGCACAAGCTTATGCTTAGTTTGGGGCTAGATGGCGCTGTGTGAATAATGTCCAGAGATATTTATTTATTATTTATTTATTTAAGTAATCTAGAATATGTACTTACTCCCTATGTATGTTACATAGGAACATAGGAAACACCAAACACCAAGACCAATACAACGAGACACGAATAGGTAGGTAGGTACTGGTTGAGCACCCGCGTTTGACAAATGCGGATTCGTAATCACAACCTTGTCCGAAAAACCGACCCAAATTTCGCTCGACCCAGGATTTAAACCCAGGTCCCCGATATCACGACCAGGCACGTAAAATACTAGATCAATGAGTTGTTTCCAGATCACTTTTTTGCCGGCACGTGGAGACCCATAAATACCATCATCTTATCAATATAATTATTATGTGACATGGAGACAAATCCGTGGCATCGACATAATAAAACATACAATAACGCTATCTTAATCATAGCTCAATACTTAATGCTCGATGTTTCACATAAATTGAATGCGGATGCGTGGACAGTCGCGGTATGCTTTTCTTTACGGTCAGCCATCTGTAAAGAACACGCGTTAGGCATTACGTCCAGTTATTTATTTATTTATATCGGTGGGTTCGATGCTAGACATGTTTTTGCAAATGTACAAGGGAATAATTTGTAACATAAACAGAGTCGGGATTTCTAAGATTTACACTTCAATTTAACTTTATTCTTTAAGTTAAGCTCACCATTATTCGTATCTAAAGAAACTTCGTGAAAATTATGAAGAAATTAGAAGCTACTTTGCCCACACAAATGCTAGTAAATGTAAGTCAAGTATCGAATCATCAAATTCGTCACCTAACAAATGGTGCAAAACACTACCTTTTTCCGTCATATACCAACATTTTTTTTTATAAGTACATTTAGTCAGTGAATATCAGGTAATATTTTTGGAGTTTAGCAGTAGGCCCCTGTTTACATTAAATTCTTAATTCCAGATCGCTTCCCTATGCCTGAGCACCGTCCAAAATACACTCTTAGAACTATCCTTACTAAACGTGAGCGTAGTGGAAGGGGCCGCGGCGTGTTGGGCGCAACTTGCCTGTGCGGAGACGCTTCGAGCGTGTGAGCGACTCGCCGCTTCGAATAATGCTATGGAAATGTGCACTGCCACTCAGGCGCCTTTACTACATAATGCGAAGGATAAGGTAATGTTGAAGAACTTAGCTGGAGTAGGTAATTTATTCAGCGTAATCTGTATAATCGCCCTTAATCATTCAATAATTATTACTAATTATGTTTTATGTTGCCACCTTAGTGTCAGTAATGATCTATATCGCTAACAGAGAAATCAAAAGCCTGAAGATCAGAAGAGAAAATTGAGCTATGCTGCCTCTTTAAGTTAACGACGCGACGTTACCGTTGTCCTTGCCTGACGGTAATGTCCTGGGAAAATGGACGAGGCTTGACGTCCAATGACTGCGCGTTTATCAGTGACATAATTATTATAAATAAAACCATGCCATATACCTTTGATAAATAAGAAGCTTCCTTTCACTAATAAATAAACTTGATGACTTCTTAGCCAAGTTCTGTCACAAACATTTGTTCATACTCCATCCAAACTACCAACTTTCCTCTCCACAGCTCCACGAGCTGGGCAAACTCTGTGGCCTGCTCCCCGGCTCTCCAGAGCCATCATCAGAACAGCTCCACCTGGTAGTGATGCTCTCAGCGGGCATGGGGGACAACGAGGCCAACAACCAGCACCCCACGCCTACCGACAGGCTGAAGGAGGCGCTGTGCAGTAAGACCAGCTTCCAGCAGTACTATCTGGAGTTGGCGGAACTGGCTATGGGCACGTATAAGCATATTGGGAGGTTAAGGTATGTGTTGATGCTGTTTTAGAGCTTCTATAGTGTTAATATTTATGGCTGCATTATTATCAAATCTAAGTTGATCATGTCCTACTTGTCTCCTATGGCAGACTTAATCTGGTGGAAAGGGGGAACTGGGGGAGTTAAGTGGGTAGTGAAATGCTTTAGTCTCAAGTACCACACACGGCTACAGGTCAATTTTATTTCAGGAAATACATTACACACCAACAACCTCCATCGAAGGGAAGAATGATGTGTAGGACTTCCGCCGTCCTTCAAAAGAGGGATGGTCTACCCTTGTAACACCGAGGCTCTCTTCATGTCGTGGGGGTCCGACAAGAGCCATAATTATTCTAAGAACACCCCTTTTCCTGTTAAAGTTATTCATATAAACGCCCCTTCCACAGATTTGCTCGCCTCATAGGCCGGGATTTAGCAGCGTTCTACTCAGAACTAGGCGAGACAGGCAAAGCTGTGGTGTTCCTCATGGACGCCCTGCGCTCGTACGAGGAGCAGGGCTGGAAGGACCTCGCCGCGCAGACCAGGCTCGAGCTGGTCTCCGCCGCGAAGAAGATGAACGATGTAGACAGGTGAGAGGTACTTGTAAGCTAGGAATAAACTAGCAGTGTTATTTTCGGAGGAGAACCAAAGGCATCGACATAGCTCGCTGGATTAGCAAGCTGAAGTGACAGTGGACCATATCAGCTGTAGAACCAATAAGTGTTGGGGTAAACGGATTCTAAAGTGGAGACTGCGTCTCGGTAAACGTAGTGTAGGACGTCCTCAGGCTAAGTGTATTTATGATTTGCGTAAGATAGCTGGCAACACCTGGCTGCGAGTCGCCGAGGATCGACTAGTGTGGAGAGCGTTGGGAGAAGCCTATAAAACTATGTTGCCAACGAAAGTCTCTAATTTCTTGAATTAGTGGTTAAACTTATAATGGTGAAATTTACTGCCATAACAGCACAAGAGCCTACGGTATGGCAGCACTTTAAACGATCCTCCCTGTTAAACTAAATTTCGATGGAATATGCTGGACTGGCATTAAGTGGACAGGCAATGTAATTAAAAAAAAAACATACCTTTTTGTTTTTTTATCATTAGGTGCTTAACCTTTTCCGTATTTTCCAGATATACGAAGCTCTCTGCGACGATAGCGTGCACGTCCGAATTAGAGATTCTAGTCAGGAACTTCTACTTGGAGGAGATGATGCGGTCCATCCGCGTGGATCTGCTGGACAAGCGCGAGTCCGTTCTGGCCGAGCTCAGCGACTGCTTCACGCTCGTGTCTGCTACCCTCGTGCCGTCTGAGCGAGGCGTCTACATCACAGACAATAAGGTACTGTTATATTCTTAAAAAAAGTAAAGTATCAGCCTATTAAATGTCTCGCTGCTGGGCAAAGGCCTCCATCCTTGAAATCAAGTTATCGTTACAATGATGGGTACTGGCTTAATCATCACGCTTGCCAAATACGGATTGGTGATCACAAACCCGAGCTGTGTCCGAAAAAACCGAAACAAAGTAAGCTCGGCCCGGGAATTGAACCCAGGACCCCGATATCTCGGCCCGGTACTTAAACCACTAGACCATCGAGGCGTTCGTTCTATTCTTGACCTCATTGATAGTGTATTTAAAAAAGAGGTAGATATGCCATCCTTTGACGCACGGCGATTAGAATTTGATCCGTCGAGATATACTAAATCTATGTGCTTCACCAACCGTTGACATTATGCGTCTAAAATGATTTGTGTCAATTAACACAATATGAGCGGAGCATTTTTCGAGCGCTATTGCGGTATCTACGTCTTTTTTAAATACACTATCAATGCTTGACCCTGTAGATATTGGCCAATGGGTGCATGGGCACGCAAAATGAGGCAAACATCAAATAAGCTAAGCCACCTAGTGGTAAGTGAGTCCACATGGACATTTGCAACACCAGAGGCATTAGTCATTGTTCAGACCGATCATATTGAGCCAAAAATCACTTTAGTGAGCGGTGGTCACTTAAGCAAACAAAGTGTACGATGGTCGATGGCACAGTGGTGTGATGACTTGAGAAGGGTGACTGTTGTGGGTGACATATTATACAGCACAGGATGGAGATAACTGTCAATCTTTTGGTGTATATTAAGCAGTTAGCCCAATTGGCTTTTGAAACGGAAGACTTTGGGACCACGCCCACTTTAATGCCAACGTTAAAGTGCTACATACATTTGCATTGCATCAAAAGAACTTTTTGTTTTTAAATGCATCTACTTGATGGTACATATTATAAAGTTTTATACTAACAAGAATTTTTCCAAATTATGTTAAACAATTATTAATGATTTCAGGTCCAATGCTGCTTGCAAATCGAGTCAAACTTTCCCAAAGAAGTATCGTGTACTCGAGCAGCGATCAGTATAGAGCCTTGCAAGGACGACAAGCAGGACAGACGGACGCCGGTCAAAAGCTATAAGACTGATTTAAATGTTAACGGTAGTGTAAGTACTCAGACTAACGTTCAGAGGAAAACGTCGGATGTGTCTACTGAGAATGAATTACCTAACCTTTTAAGCAGGTGAGTTTGATATGTTTGGAAGAAAAATGCACTGCAAGCCATCAAATCAACCTTTCGTCAATAAATCTTTCAAATTCCTGCAACCAGTTTTCAGTTTAATGTCCACCGCATAAAGTTATATTATATTCAATACTAGCCTTCCGCCCGCGGCTTCGCCCGCGTGAACTATAGGACGTTATCCCGCGGGAATATCTTGTAAATTGTAGCCTATGTGTTATCCTTAGGTATAAGCTATTTCATTAAAATCAACTCAGTAGTTTTTACGTGAAAGAATAACAAAAGTTCATCCATCCGCTCCCCGGCCGGTACCGCCGCAACCGCTATGTCCCTGCATTTTAAATCTGTAATATCTTCGAAACTATTCATTTAAATTACATGATGTAAAGGGCCATATTGATCTATATTACATGCACAATTTATTTATGGTACTTTATTGGATAAGGATTAATACTGTATTGCTTAAAATCACTTTTTCGTAAATAAGCCACTATTTTATCGTAATAAGTAAAGGAAAATGGTTATTGTGGGTTATCCCTAAGAGATAGACATATACCATCGCGGACTTTTTTGTAAAACTTTTTAAGGTGTACAATAGTGTAGTACATTATTTTGATCTATCTCGTAGGGTTCAGCCAGCGTTTGCAATGTAAGCGCAAAAAAATGCGATTATTTACGACCTTAAATTAAAAACCTCTAAAATTATCAGTGTTTCTCTACTATATTATGCATGTATTATACATATAAACCTTCCTCTTGAATCAGTCTATCTAATGAAAAAAACCGCATCAAAATCCGTTGCGTAGTTTCAAAGATTTAAGCATACAAAGGGACATAGGGACAGAGAAAGCGACTTTGTTTTATACTATGTAGTGATTATGTTATGTCAAATTTGCAAAGATTGATCCGTGGCTCACCGTACATAGTTTCTTAAAGTAAATAAATTTAAAATCTATTTAAACTAGCCTCAGATTTCTTTGCCCAAAAAAGGGATTTATTATTCCTTTAAACTTATAAACTAAAGTTTTGTGAATTAAAAAAAAATCTGTAAGTCGGAAAAGCTTCAAGTGGTCAACACACTTAGCCCATCTAATAGTAAATGGCAACTATAGGTAGTTGCGCCTATTCCATTAAAAAACACTTTACGAAATATTGTGGCTCAAAATATTACATAATACTGTACATTACTTTTTTTTTAATACATTTCTTTATTTTTCAGTATAAGACTAGACGACTTAAAACCTAAGAACCCACTATTAAACCCGCTGCAAATAACATCGAAACTACTCTACAAAGAAGACAAAAGCCTCCAGAAAGCAACTATCGAATGCCACAACCCAAAAGTGACCCTCAAGAGATCAGACAGTAGCAAATATAGGAAACCCTCAGCCACTGTTAGAAATAGCTTCCAAATTTCACTGGTTAAAGACAATATTGTACTAAAACCAGGGTTAAATGAACTGTGTTTAGAATATTTAGCGAATCAATGTGGTACGTTTAAATTGGGGCAAGTGTCATTGCTTGTGGAGGAAAAGTTGGAGTTTCTCTCGAATGCTTTGAGCAGTACGAAGGTTGGGTTTGAAGTTGTGGCTCAGGGTGTGAATGTTTATTTGAATAAAGTTGAGCCGAAGAAGGACTTGGTGGCTGGATTGGAACATGCTATGGAGCTTGTTGTGACTAGTGGCAGTTCACAAATAAAAGAGGTTAGTGAAATTTGATCATCATCAGCCTATATACGTTTCCACTGCTGGGACACAGGCCTTATCTCAATTGTGAGATAGTGTGGGCCATACTCCACCACGCTGGCCTAGTGCGGGTTGGTGGAGGGGTGCGTAAGGCAAGTGACCAACCTTAGTGTCAGATGTTATCAAGCCGCCAAATGGCCTCTGACTAGGTTTAACGACTAATGTTTACATTATAGTAAATATCAGCCGGGACCAACAGCTTAACGTGCCTTCCGAAGCACGGAGACGCTCGAAATTAATGTCACTAAATATGGTCAGAATGGTCACCCATCCATTAACCGACCGCGGCGTAGGTAGCTTGACTTTCGTTATCGCTAACGAACCACTGTCACAGCTGCGCCACGAGCGCCATGTGCAGTGAAATTTGAATCTAGTTCAAAATCTAAAATATTCCTCACTAATGTAGGCTTCAGATATGCACTTTTAGAATGTCAATTATTATTATTACCAATATTACAGAAAGACTATACCACCGGCTTTCTTATGTTTGATATCAAGAAAAACCGTCATATCTAATTATCATTCGATTCATACAGTTTTTTGTGTCAAAGATAAAAAATAATTTGAGAATAGATTGGTTCCTAGCCGGCCAACTGGACTGGCACAATTACTTTTTTAAGCTACTTACTTTGGTTAGAACAATTTTTGTACTGTACGATATGTTGCAAACAAAAAGAGAAAAAACTTTCGTCATGCTGAATCAAAACACAACAGTTGACAAGAAATATTCATCTCATGAATCGACACCATTACAGAACACAACAATACTTCTCAAAACCTCAGCTGGGTTACTAATCCGGTTCGCGGATGACGATTCGCCCATGAGTCGAGAGCTGTCCATCCCGATTCCGCCGAGCAAGCCGTTCGAAACCACCAAAGTTCCATTGAGGCTGTTCGCTAGCTTGCAGCCGAAGAGAGAGAAGAGCATTGAGCATACTGTAAGTTGTAGTGTTGAGCAAAATTCAACCTTAATGAGGGTTTTTTAGAATTAAAAATTCGCTTGTTGGCTAACGTAGCCATAGAGTCCAACTAAACCGTGATTGGTTCATTTTGACATTTATGATGGCAGTTTAACATATTCTGTCAAATTGGCAAGCGTTTAAGTATTTTTTTTTCGGATTTCGAAAAAAATAATCTTTGTTTTATGATCACCTGCTGACAATTGCCAATTAGATTTCATTAAAGGATTTCTCCACAAAAAAAGGTGACAACGCTGTTTGTTTATGTATTTCCGTTTAAATATAATACACCTTATGCAAGATGGGGGGAGTGGGTTTATTCACCGAGTCACACACATCGGTCTGCTGTGCAATAGCAGTATTTCCCCGGTCGAGCCCGCCCATTTGGACTGACAGACCACACACTTATCGTTATGGGGGATTCGTCGTTTGACCCCGGTCCCGAATACACCGCGCTGTCATAGTCTTTATGCGGTTGAAATAAGGACTATGACACCGCGGTGTATTCGGGACCGGTGTCAAACGACGAATCCCCCATCGTTATGCTGTGCAAACAAAGGAATCATAATTGCTGTTTTATAGGTTTGGCTGAACTGCCCATGGTGGGACAACGCGACAGAAGTCCCTCTCCACTTCTCCCCACCCATGGTGGCGTCATGGCGACTCCTCACATCCAACACTCGCAAGTTTGTCCACGTGACGCTCAAGTGCGGGGTGGCACATGTGATCCACTTCGCGCTCACTGAGCCGACGCTCAAGTGCGACGGGAACAACACTGTGCAGGATCTTAACCCGAAGAATGTCGGGGATATGGTGAGTGGAATGTGCTTTGAGTTCTGTTAAATAGTCTGTTCTTAGGAACTACTCTGTAGAAAGAAACAATCTTGTTCTAAAATTCCCCTTATTACTTTTTCTTGTAGTTAAGAATAAAAGACTAAGGATTTCTAATTTAAGGGTTTAAGGACAATGCAAGAAGTTGTATGGGCTCTGTCCCCACCCACCAACAGACTTGGCAGTAGTTTCAATATTATTATGACATTCCATATATAGACAAAAAACCATTTTTAATCCAAAAAATGACGGGGTATTCAAAAACAATGAAACCGTGCTTATGCCGTACGCCTAAGATTCAGTTGCGCTGTAAGTGTATAGCTTCAAGTAGACTCTACTGTAAAATATTTTTTAAGATTATATTTTGATTGAACACTTTTATTTAGGCTACGGGGGTTACTCTCGATCGCCTGCACATTATTTTCACAATTAACTGTGTCAAAAAAATACTTGAAAAATACAACATTCAAATTCGATTTGCGTGAAATCCCCATTCCTGCGGCGGATGTCGTCATACAAAAAAAAGATCAGTATGGCAAGAGGTATAAATAGAGATACGTTTGAAATCTGTTGGTGGGTGGGGACGCTCCTTTGCATGGTCCTTTCTAACATTAGAGGTAGTTAAATAATTTGTTATAATGGTTCATCTTCTAAAAAATCTAGTTTAATTTTTTTGAAAAAGATCAAAATGAGCATAATGTTCTAAACATGTTTTTAATACAATATAAAGATCATTAAGTTTTTTAACCCTGACTTATGTTTATTTATGCTATATATTGAGTTTTCCACCATCCAATAAAAAAACAAAGAAAATCGCAATTCATTCAGATCTACAAACGTAGACCATCGTTACTCTCTCTCCGACTCTTTCTCTGATTCTCTTTTTCTCCCCCTCTCTCCCGTTCCCAACTCAATAATTTCATCCATCCATCCGTCAAGTTGTCGAGTTTATTCTCCATTAGTTTTACTGATGATCAACATTTCCATCATTGCAGACAGTAGCATCAGACGGAACGACAGCATCATTCATGTGGGAGCTCCTCAACGACCCGCTAGTCAAAGCTGGTCCCATGAAGGCGACATTCTCCGTGCAATACCGTCCACTGGGCATGACGGAACCCGCCAGGACGTTCTCCTGTCCATTTGATATACAAGACTATACGACGCTGTTCGTGATCCGGACGGAACTGGACCATAGTAAAGGATCTGACTTCTGCCGCGCTTCGCAAGTTTGCTGCTTGCATCTCAGTGTGCAGAGGGTAAGTCCGTGCCACCACCATACAGGCATATACGAAGCAGTTAGTAATGAAAACACAGATCTGAATGTACAGTCAAAAGCACGTCAGCCTATACACTTTGGACTTTGTACCACTCTTATGTCGGAGGCATAAGTGCTATTATCGAACTTGCAAGTGTTTACCGTGATGTGCTGTTGACCGTACACTGCGCAGCCGCCATAATCTTTTCACTTATGGATCTTCGAAATAATATGTACATTTTGAATTATAATATAAATAATAGGTGACCGACCTACCACAATATTTTGGTATATGTATGTTTTTATTACTTTGGGAAAAATGTTACGGAGAATAACCGGAAACATTTAATAATATTTATCATCATCATCATCCCAGCGTATTCCCGATTGCATCCAGTATGGAGCTCAGGGTCCGCTTCGACTATGATCCTAGATTTGACAAGCCTGGTTATTACAATGGAGCGATTGCTATCTGACCTCCGTAACCCTTACAAGGGAAACCAGACCAACTTGGAACATAGTCGGGACCAACTGCTTAACGTGCCTTCCGAAGCACGGAATCATCATTCTTTTCAGACATTCAGGTGATTCAAGCCTGCAATGTCCTAACCAAACTGGAAACAATCACACAAAGTGATGTTCCCCGCGGGATTCGAACCCACGACCTCCGGGTATTAGAGCCGAACGCTCTAACCACTGTACCGCGGAGGCAGTTAAATTATATAATTTAATAATATTTATGTTCCAGGTAAATGAGACAGAATACACATCGCTTATGTACGAAGTATTAGCGGACCAAACGATGTGGGCAGTGTTGGGACGAACAGCAGGTACATTTTAATAGTATAGCCTGACCAAGAAAATAAAAAACCTGCTCTGGAGGCGCCACATTAGCTACGGTTTTAGCAACACTTGGTTGCTATGGTTGGTTATACTCACAAATAGCTCACAATATCCTAGCAACAAGGCACAGTTGACAATTGACATCACACTTTGACATACAGCAATAAAATGAATGACATCTTATTGTATTTTTTAATTGATTGTTGCCACTTGAAGAAATTAGTTCCAATATTTTTCCGCAATATGTCGAGATCTTTTATTTTAATAGTCGGGCTATACTTGTGCATTTTAATTTTGTCTATTGTTCTAACTTATTATCAATTTTGTTCAAAATGAAAATGCTGCAACACTTCCTTGGAATTACTTTTGTCTGATACTTAGGTATATCCAATTACAGGTGTAATAACAATGGAATCGAACTGCACGGAGCCTCAGAACGTCACGCTGGACGTGATGCCGCTGGTGGCCGGATACTTACCGCTGCCCACGGTCCGCCTGTCCAAGTATATAGCTGCCAATACCAAAGGTGAGTTGCAGTTGATTATTAAACATTTTAAAGGAAGACCAAGACGTATGTAATTGCTTGCAGCATTTGATAGAAAAAGTGAATGTCATGACGTACAAAGGAGCTTGGTGCTGGCAAAGTTCATAAGGAAATCGAAATAGCTCCATCGACTCGCGAAGCTCTTGAATATATTATGTTTAATGTTTATCGCAAAGTTTTACAATTTCTCATACAAAATTGTACTAACGACATTCGTTCAGACTTTCGTTTCGAAAACATTTTGCTTTGCACATGTTACTTGTAGAAAGCTCCGCCCTTCGTGGCAACGAAATGTTTACCCGTATTGAAAAAAAAAGTTTTCGGTTTGTTTTTATGAAAACTAAGAAACAGAGTAGCTTTTCGATCTGGAAATCGAGCATGCAAACTAATATAACCTTAATTTTTGTCGATTAATTTGAATACTAAAGTCCACACTGCAATCCACAGATCCAAAAAAGGACATATCCGCCCATCCCCGCCTGGAGCCGTTCAGCCCAGGCCAAGTGTACCACGCAGGCAAGGCGAAGCAGATCCACGTTCTCCCCCCGGTCTCGAAGGACCATCTCGACCCGGTATAACACACGCCCTGCCATTGACACTGGCTGCTCCGGGAGACTCGCATATAGCGCCCGCTTACAGTCTAGTGCTTGGACTTGTGAACTAGGTATTAGTGCTAACGCTAGATGTTTCAGTAAGTTTTAGCCAGGGTTTACAATTAACGCGGTAATTTGATGATTGTTATGATAAAAATCTAATATTTGCCTGTTTATAAAGTCAAATTTTTCAGCTGAAAGACGTCCGAAAATAAAACCCAAGGATCAAAACTGGTCGGTCCTGCGACACTCGTAGCCAGTAGATTCGATCTCTTGATCATTGGGTGCAAGGAACTTATTTTGTCCTAGGCTTAAAAAAGACCTTCGTGACCTTGTGGGAGGGAGGCCTATCATGCTCCTAACGTATAATTTTAAATGTATTTGTCATTTTAAAATAATTAAATAATTATATGAACAGATCAAATTAATACTTATGATCTGTTCATATAATTTCAATGTTAAACATTAAAGCAGTCTTTATTCAATTGCGTTCGGATACGCTAAAAACTACGTTATTACTTTTTATGACTATTAAGATATTTGTCATGATATTTAACAATAATTAATAAGACAAACTTAAATGAACTTAGGCTTCTTAACAAAGACCAAGGAACTTATTCTTGCAATGAATTATAATTAGCTGATATGACTGCTTTTAATTTTATTAGTCTTTTGGATTGATTAACCAATAATAAATTAATTTTAACAAACTGTCATTTGACGATTCAACAACATTCCTTCATGTGGAGTACAAATTAACAAACCGTCCCTTCGAATAAGTAATATCATTTAGATTTCAATGTTATACCAGCAGTGGACGTCTTTTAGCTGAAACTATGATGATTGTTTATATACTATTTGCTTATCCTTTGGTGCCATGTAATATGTATTGCTCGGTGCCCTTCAAGACTTATTAGTCTAGAAATCTAGGTTCGTTTTCGATTGTGCAATTGTCTGTCCCAGTGTCAAACCTAGAAAAATCAACATTCTGAATGCAATATCTAGCATAATATCTATTTATAACTCGTTTACATTAATATTAGCCAATTATATAGATTGAAAGTAATCTCATTGTACACCGGGATGCCACCTAAGAAACATTGACTTTTATTGGGACTGGATTAAGGGTAGCTAAGGGGCCCAGAGGGGCATACCTTTACTTGAAGTTTGAGCAAAGCTAAAATGATTATTTTAAAGATAGGCCAGTCAAACAATAACACATCTGATGTTCTTAACAGTTCAGACACAGAATAATTAATAATCAAGTGTGGATCTATCGATTTATGACTTTTAAAAGTCATATAGCCCGCCCGACTAATAAAATAAAAAACCTCGCTATATTGCGGAAAAATATAAGAACTAATTTCTTCAAGTGGCAACAATCAAATAAAAAACAATAAAATGTCATTCATTATTGCTCTCCGTCAAAGTTTGATGTCAATAATTGTCAACCGTGCATTGTTACTATTGATTATTGTAAATTATTTGTGAGTATAACCTTAGCAACCAAGTGTTGCTATAACCATAGCTAATGTGGCGCCACCAGAGCAGGTTTTTTTATTTTCTTGGTCAGGCTATAATCTTAAAAATCATTAATTCTATGAGCCGAATAAATGCTGGCATTAAAACTGAGGATAAAAAGAAATTACATTTTTAGGAATGCAGCAAAGAAAGCATTTCCAAATAGCTATTTTTGGCTCTACTGAAAGATTGTGGTCATTTAGTCTATTCTATAAGATTCCCTATTTACTCGCATTTTTTTTTTGTCATAATTTAACATGGCATACTTTTATTTAACCTAATAATAACTTTTAGACAAATAAACAATATGTCTAACAATTTTATGCGAATCAAAATTAGGGCAAAAAACATAAGTATAAACGATATTTATGCTTACTGAAACAGTAGTACAGAAGTTATGCCAAACTCGTTATGCCAAATTAAATTAGGACAAAAAATGTTATGCGAAAAAAAGGGATCCTATTAATGCTTTGAAAAAGTATGTAAAACCGCCTAATGACAACTGTAAGGTGCTCACATCAAAAAAGTAACAAAGAGTAACCTACCAAATATAGAATCTTTTTATGGTTTTTCTAATATTCGAACCAAAAGGAATACTGTATTGCTTTTACTCTTATTAAACCCTTGTACTATTAACATGCTCTCAATTCATTAATGTAGCTTCAGAAATATTGCTTGGAAACATACGTCTAAATTATATAACAAGCTCAATGCAATCAGTCCAGCGTATTTTAATACTATATTTGGATGTGTAGTGCAGTAGCTTACATGTTAGAAAAACTAGTGGAAATATATTACAGGCCCCGGCAAACTTCTTGAATATCGGGTGAGGATTTGCAGAACACGAATTTTGAAAGCCTGCTCGCTATTGGTCAGAAGCATATCTTTGACCAATAGCGTGCGCGGGCGTTCGGGAGAATCGCGCGCGCTATTGGTCACACGCAAGTCTCTCCGTCGACCGATGTTCAACAAGTTTGTCGATAGCAATAACTACTTAGATATGCTAAATAAAGTCGCTAAATAGACTTTTATTCCAGTAATTGAACAATGATTGTGAATAGATTTTAAACTGTTGGAAATACTAAGTAGTATTCGAAAGGTTAGTTACAAAGTGGTTTGCCTAGAGAGATAAAACTATTATTACTATCTGGTCCAAATGCTATTAGGATACAACCTTTTGGAGTTGCGTTACGCGACAATGATGACCCACACACACAAAGATAATATAATGCGTTGCTATTGGTTGCTAAAGTTACAAGCAAGCGAAGTTGACGTCATTTTTCGCACAATTTCAAAAGGTATTATCCCAATAGCATTTGAATCAGATAATACGTTAGTTTAACTTTAGAATGGATTATATCGCATGAGTTATTAGAACAAAGAGACTAATGAATTGTGATTTTTCTCCCTTTTTTGAAAATTGACAAAACCAGCAATATAACTACAGTGTAACTCGCAGTCACATTTGCTGTGTATAGTTAAAATAATCAGCATGTTTTTTTATGCAATTACGAAATAATTGCACAAAATCAGGTTGTAATTTATGCAAAATTTAAAGTTCGATGTACTCAAATACTTCATATTATTACCAATATTTATTTTAAAGCACTAGAACTTATGAAGAACTTATTTTGCAACACAATATAATTATAGCCCTTTTATTCTGATAACTGCTTAATATAAAATTACTTGTAACTCATAGCCTGAAAATTTATAATCGATTAATTTCTATTCTATTCCTACTGATAGTGCCTACCAAACTATTTAATTTCAGTCAGATGTACTTATAATTCCTAAAAAATATGTAAGTATATTTTTTAATCGGTAAAAACACCAAGTATTTTTTTCTAAGGCATTGGACCACCATACATTGTGATAATTCCTTCATAAGGTAAATAATGTATATTGTTAAAAAGACTCCCCTAAATAAGTAAGTCTGACAGGGGCGTATTTAGAAGGACGGTTGGGGCCCAGGGGGTCCATATAGTAAACTTTATGTGGTAACGTGCAATCGCTAAGTAAAAACTGTTTATGATACTAAATTACAGTAAACCGAATCAAATCGGGCAATGAAACTCAAGGAGCGTATATATCGGTTTAATTATAAATGGAATAACTATTATAAATATTTGATCGTAACAAAACTACCTACCTACTTTTATTTGCTCCTCAGGATTAGGCCGCAATTTTTTGCAATAAAAAATGTGGCAGTATGTGTCTATATTTTACAGCTTAAGAGCTTAGACATACTAGCAACGATTTACTCTAAACGTCATAATGTAAAACTAGTATTTAAAAACTAACATTAACTCTGTGGGGTAATCTCAGAATAAAATATAGAATCGGCTCTTCAATGTTAGGATACCTAGGGATTCTATCTGTCTACCTAGACACCTAACCCTTGCCTGTTCCAATCAATATTCAGCATAATTATATGTATTAGTGAAATAGCGCGCGCACCAATTTAGCTCATACAATTTAAACTAATAAATACATCGTCCTTATCTATTTAGCCAGAGCTTAAAAACATTCCTCAGACGTAAATTAATAAAACAGATTTAAAAATGTTAAGTCTAGCATTGTAACTTGTAATAGGTATTACTTAATGTTGTGAAGAAATCGATGTTAATAGAAAATGAGCTTTATTGTCATGCGTAAGAGTCGATTATAGAATTTTTACTCCATCTAGTTACGTGCTAGATGACGTTCTAAGGTCGTTTGTTGTAAGTGTATTTACATTGACAAACAATACAGGTACATAGTTTACTTGGTTTTACAATATTTATAGAACTGCACGTAAGGCTTAAACCTAATATTTATCACCAGCACACTATTATTCACTACTCATCTCTCGGCCAGAGAATTAGGTCACAAATAAAACAGTGTCTAGGTTTTCTTCAACCGATAATATTTTTTTATGACTAACCATTAGACAGTGGCGGACTAAGGGTGATGAGAGATCACTATTTGAAGTTTTGTTATCTCTGCTTAACCGCTCAATAGTGTTATAAAATAGTCATAAAAAGCTAGTATACTCTTCGTCTTCACACGATACTTATCATCATCATAAATCGTGGGAGTTATCGAGAAACAAAACCTCGAGATTTGAAATACGAGTATAGTACAACACTTTTAAGTTTCATTGTTTGTTTATGACAGAGATTATGGAAATACAATTTTGATGCAACTTTAAAGTTGTGTTGTATGTACAATTAATTTTTTTTTTTATAGTAGCTCAGTACTTTGGCTTCACTTAGCCTGATGGTAAGCAAATTACCATGACAACGGACGTAACACCGTGGCGTTCTATCCGTTGGCATCGCAGTACCTACTGGCCCGCAAGGTGCTTCTTCACACTTCGTTAAAAGGAACCATGTTATAGGAAGGGGGAAACACATGAGCAGGCAAAGAGTTCCACTTCTTTATGGTTCGACAAAGGAAGAAATTATGGAACTTTTTTGTACGCGATGGAATACTTTCCACAGTAAAGCAATGACAACGTTCGAGTGGTTCTAAGTCGGAACGGAGAGGTAGGAATAAGGGAAAAGAGTTCCTCAGAGCATTCACCATGATAGAGGCTAAAAGACACTCAATGTCCCTTCGCAATTGAAGAGGCTCGAGGGTTCTGGTGACCTCCTCATCACTTATAAATCTTATAATGCGCAAAGCCTGTCGCTGCAATCTATCAAAGGCATCCAAAGGTATCTGGCAGATCCATCCCAAAAACACAAGACCGGACCTGAGTCTTACATAAAACACGTAGCATAATTATACATAATCCCTATCCAATAAGACACCTTTATTAACTTGTTTAGAAACTACTACTAGGGCACGCAATTAGAATTTAAATTTCGCTTTTTCCACCGTCTTCCATTTATCGAAAACTCAAATGCCATATTTATTTTTGACGCCACAACGACTATTCTGCCTAGTCTCTTTCTCGTCTTTTCTCATACATTTTGTTTAAGTTGTACATAATAAAATTTGGTGCTAGGATTACAAAGTGTCACACCAAATTGTTAAATACGATTTATATAATTTTTATTTAGGATAAATTGTATGTTAGATTTAAGATTTTTGTATATCTTGATTTAGTAACACAATTTAATTGATTTGGTACCTTTCTACTCATCGGCCCTGATATTTATTTCAGTTATGTTAAAATTATTATACCTACACGAGTAAGTAAAGTTATGAAGAAACGTTATTGTTCTTTCAATAAGTTTTTAGGGTTCCGTAGCCAAATGGCAAAAAACGGAACCCTTATGGATTCGTCATGTCTGTCTGTCTGTCTGTCTGTCTGTTTGTCTGTCTGTCTGTCTGTCTGTCCGTCCGTATGTCACAGCCACTTTTTACCGAAACTATAAGAGCTATACTGTTGAAAATTAGTAAGTAGATGTATTCTGTGAACCGCATTAAGATTTTTATACAAAAATAGAAAAATAATAATAAATTTTGGGGGCTCTCCATACTTAGAACTGAAACTCAAAAAAATTTTTTTCATCCAACCCTTACGTGTGGGGTATCTATGGATAGGTCTTTAAAAATGATAATAAGGTTTCTTATATCATTTTTTTCTAAACTGAATAGTTTGCGCGAGAGACACTTCCAAAGTGGTAAAATGTTGGTCCCCCCCCCTCTAACTTCTAAAATAAGAGAACGATAAAACTAAAAAAAATATATGATGTACATTATTATGCAAACTTTCATTGAAAATTGGTTTGAACGAGATCAAGTAATTATTTTATAAATTTTTGGGGCTTCCCATACTTAGAACTGAAACTCAAAAATTTTTTTTCTTCAAACCCTTACGTGTAGGGTATCTATAGATAGGTCTTTAAAAATGATAATAAGGTTTCTCATATCATTTTTTTCTAAACGGAATAGTTTGCGCGAGAGACACTTCCAAAGTGGTAAAATGTTGGTCCCCCCCCCTCTAACTTCTAAAATAAGAGAACGATAAAACTAAAAAAAATATATGATGTACATTACCATGCAAACTTCCATTGAAAATTGGTTTGAACGAGATCAAGTAATTAGTTTTTTTTAAAACGTCATAAATCGTAAACCGCAATTTACCTCTCATTCAATCAACTCAAATATAAAAACGTCGATCAAACTTACAAAGAACTACAAGAACTTTTATATTATGATGATACTTGCTGCTACGGAACCCTTCATGGGCGAGTCCGACTCGCACTTGGCCGGTTTTTATGTAGATGAATTTTTAAAATGGTTGCTTTTACTCATTAAAGCTTTCTCTATTATGTGTTTCGTGTATATTTAGTAATCTTAGATACATCTACTTTACATATTCCGATTTATTACCCAAAGATGTGCACAGTGCTTTAATCAACTTCTCGTCGAGTATATAATTGTTACTGTACCGTTGATAATAAATTAAACATTTAATTTCATAAGTTATATACTTGTTATCCCCTATTTTAAAAGCACATGCTTTATAATAATTTAAAATATGTTTAAAGAATGATATACTCAATTTATCATGTATATTAGTTTGTAGTTGCAATGTTTAGATACCTAAGTTCCTGTTTAAATGAAAAGTAAATTGCATGGAAAACTAAAGTGACAGGTAAATGATGTATGTAATCATTTAATTAAAAAAAAATTGTTAATTTCAAGTGTGCTAAGACTGCTAAGATCTTAACAAAATAATCCAAATAATACGTGAGCCAAGTAGCCATATTAAATAACATATTGTAAAGAATGCGTTATTCAGTACCTATGTAAAACTATCTTTATGTCGAACTTGATCCGCCCCTGACTCAACAAATAATATATATTTAATTTCATTGCAAGCACTCTAAAATTATTTTTGTTCTGAAACAGAACTTATGTGATCTTTGCTTCAGCTTTTATAAATAAAAATGGCTTTGTTTTTATGTTGCTGAAGAAAAGACTGAGTGTGAAGTGAAAGTCTTATATAAAAACGATGTAAATATTTCAAGTAACAGACTTTATTTATACATAACTTTAAAAACGCCTTGTCATTTTGCCATCGAATGTTTTTTCTATCCCAACGGGCGGTTTAATAAATGAGAATAATGATTTCCATGAAAGAGTCAAGGTATAACTGGAGATTGTATTTATGTTTCATACTATGTATAAAAATACTTAGAACTATCCAATATAATGTTTATTGTTAACCAATCGTTTTATTGAGGTTTTTTTCCAATCACCCAATTTACCCCTACTACCTGTTTTCGGTAAGTACCTACCTATAGACCAACAAACTTATCTGTTCCGGTGGCGGCGTCGCTACTGTCTATTTAGAACTGTCATTAAATATCATTTTTGCATTGAATTTCACGTAGTTCCAATTTTAGCCACCGGAACAGATAAGTTTGTCGGTCTGTATTGCAATCACAGATTGCAATAGTGATTGCTATGTTTTGGATAAATATCCCAAAATCATATTTAACTCGCGTCTCAACAAAGTTTCAACGCAATCATAGGAAGATGGGTGTAAAAATACACAGATGCAAACTTAATGTTTTACTAAATAAAGAAGTATGGTCTGTGTGGTAAGCTCACCATAGTTTACGAGTATAGTTATCCTTTCCCGAGTCCCCCATTCGCTGGTAAGCTCGCTGGGCCTCCCGCAAGGGTCTCACCTGGTGTGCCCATCCGCACAGGCAGGGGGACGCAGCGTTATAGGGAGGGAAGGGGCAAAGATCGGCCTCGTTATGGGGCCGGCCGGACACACCATGTGCGTTACTCTAGCGGAAAGTTCAAAATATTAGCACGACTAGAGATGAAACAATATAGAATAATTTGTGCATTAAATGCTGTAAATGTGCACCAAAAATAAAATTTGTGCCTAGTGGGGTTTCTGAGATATTAATGAAAATACGATTCCGCCAGCGTAACGCTTTAAAACGTTATCCTGGCGGAACAATTTTTACCTATTGGTCCTAGGGCAATTTTAGGTAGCTTAAAAGATAGCTTAAATTTGTGCCCTAAAATAGCCAGGCAGCGGCATTTGTGCCCCCCGTAGTTTTTGAGTAATTGCAAATGCCGCTGCAGTAATGTTTGGCTTATTTTCCATATCTTCAGAACAGCTGGACGTACAGAAATGATTTTTTGTGAGAAGATGCCTAGTAATTTGTGCAAATTTGTGCCTTCATAATTATTCCAAAGAAATACATGGTTTATGATTTCAAACAGATTTTCTAAAAAACGAAAACAGCCTCTAGCTCTTGAACTACTTACGATAGGCGCTGAATGTATCACGTAGCTGATGCCTTTATGATACAAGGATCTTCTGACAAAATTTTATAACCCTACGTCTGATATTGACGAAATAAATCAACTTTTTGAACTGAAAACTGTTTACTCATTTCGAGCCGCAATTAAGGGAGTTTGAATAACGTAACGATTCCCATTTTTTGTCAAAAATCTGTGCCTTTATTCAAATAGACACACACTAAATTTCAACTCTCTACGTTCTGTAATCAACTGTAAAAAAATAAAATAACCAAGTAAGAACATTTAGATTATTACCCGACCAAGTATGAAAGGTCATAAAAAAGCGGCCTTTAAGAACATTTACCGTACCTTCTTAATTTATATACCTAACTTTTCTCTTGTTTGCACAGTGATGTAGAAAAGCGGTTAATTAAGTTAATTATTGTCGTTTCGAAAAAGTGAAAACAAATTACGAATAAGAGCCTACGTTGCTTTTTATTTAATGTTCTTAGTATTAATCTTTTCGTATTAATACTAAAAAATATAATTACTATGTAAGACTGAGACGAACAAAGAACAAAATAAATATTTTTTATTAAACTATAAGGCGGAAGAGTAGTTTTTTATTTCATATTATCACCCCTCGACAACCACCTCTCTGATAGATAATCAAATTAAGATCACCCAATTTTTCACCACTTGGAGTAGGTATATTTTTCTTGTTAGTTTAATTGATAATTGGGGCAGAACGGAAAGTGGACCCTCCCAAACAAAAAAGAATTTTCAAAATAGGTTAATAAATGATCGAGTTATTAGAAATGAAGCATTGAAAAAAAATCACCTCGATTTCACACTAAAACTTGTTTACACGAGTGTACCGACAGTTATCCTACAAATTTAAAGATGTTGGCTTGAAGTACTGCACGGTCGGTTTTTTATGACCTTTCATACTTGGTCGGGTAATAATCTAAATGTTCTTACTTGTTAATTTTATTGAATTTACGGTTAATTACAGAACGTAGAGAGTTGAAATTTAGTGTGTGTCTATTTGAATAAAGGCACAGATTTTTGACAAAAAATGGGAATCGTTACGTTATTCAAACTCCCTTATTTGCGGCTTGAAATAAGTAAACAGTTTTCAGTTCAAAAAGTTGATTTATTTCGTCAATATCAGACGTAGGGTTATAAAATTTTGTCAGAAGAACCTTTTATCATATAGGCATCAGTTAGTTGAGACATTCAGCGCCTATCGTAAGTAGTTCAAAAGGCAGAGGCTGTTTTCGTTTTTTAGAAAATCTTTTTTAAATCATTAACCATGTATTTCTTTGGAATAACTATGAAAGCACAAATTTGCACAAATTACAAGGCATCTTCTCACAAAAAATCATTTCTGTACGTTCAGCTGTTCTGAAGATATGGAAAATAAGCCAAACGTTACTGCAGCGGCATTTGCAATTACTCAAAAACTACGGGGGGCACAAATGCCGCTGCTTGGCTACTTTAGGGCACAAATTTAAGCTATCTTTTATGCTACTTAAAATTGTCCTAGGACCAATAGGTAAAAATCGTTCCGCCAGGATAACGTTTTCAAGCGTTACGCTGGCGGAATCGTATTTTCATTAATATCTCAGAAACCCCACTAGGCACAAATTTTATATTTGGTGCACATTTACAGCATATAATGCACAAATTATTCTATATTGTTTCATCTCTAGACGTGCTAATATTTTGAACTTTCCGCTAGAGTAACGCACATGGACACACCAAGGTGCCTGAGAAGCAGCCCGGATAATGAGCGTAAGCTTGAAGCCCGCAGACAGTATACTATTACTTTTCTCTAATGATGCCCGCAGATGCTCCTCATAAACGCGAATAACCACTGATGCCTTTTTCCCGAACGTGTACTTATAGAAGAAAACGCAGAAGTCAGGGGTTCAAATCCCACCCAGAACAAAATAAATTAATGTGATTTTATTCGTTGCATTTAAACCAAAAGGCTACAAATCTAAACTTAAATTATCTAAAGAGCTGAACTAAGCCATGAATGCGTAAAAAATTTTAATACCGTAAGAATCTTCGTAAACTATAAAAATGTGGGTGATATGGGCCACACCAATGATATTATATTAAAAATATTAATATCATTGGGCCACACATTATACCTAAATGAAAAGTGTTCTTGAACTTCTTGAACAATTTTGATACAGACGATAGTGCGCGTTGAGATTCGAACTATATGACATGCCACCATTTTAATAGAAAACCTCGCCATATTGCGGAAAAATATTGGAACCACAGAACACTATATTGAAAATAATTTCTTCAAGTGGCAACAATCAAATAAAAAAACAATAAGATGCCATGCCATCTAAATCTATGCATGCCATTCATTATTGCTGTCTGTCAAAAAGTGTGATGTCAATTGGTCAACCGTGCCTTGTTACTATGGATATTGTGTGTTATTTGTGAGTATAACCATAGCAACCAAGTGTTGCTATATCCATAGCTAATGAATGTGGCGCCTCCTCCAGAGCAGGTTTTTTTATTTTCTTGGTCAGACTATACATCATATTATTATATTTTTAAAATAAATTATCATTGCCGATTTCCTAATATAAACCGTGGTTCACTTAACTAGTTCCATTCATAATGTATAATGAATGCCCTTTTTTGTACTTTATAATGTCCTTTTTAGTACTTTTTAATTAATAGTTCCAATTCCAAGTTTGAATTCGCTCTTAAGCTGTATTATTTTTTCCTTGATTTAACTATTTTATAATCGAAATTATTTAATTATTAAACTTGTAACAAAAAACAGACTTTTCCACACGTTCTGCCAACATAAAGATAATGCCAACTTTCTTGTGATTGGTCGAGAAGATTATAGATAGGTTGGCAGTTGACCTGCAATTGTGATTGTGGATTGTCGAACGAAATTGATAAGTTTGTTTTGTCTCAAAAAATATGGTCTTGATTTAATAAATTTCACACAGCCATGAGACAAGAAATCTATGACAAAAACATACAGTTGTAAATTATAATGTGAATATCGCAAAAATAGTATGGGAGTTTGGTGGGTTGTGTTGTAAAAATGCGAAGTGGTACATTTGGATCTCGTGTGGATATCTCACGGTAAATTCTGAGGTTTTAGAGAGAACCGTAAAATTTTCACGGAGGAATCGTTACATGTACGCAGCGGGAATGACAATAATGGCAGTTTCTGTTGGAGAAATATGCGAGAACACAAAGCTGGCCCGGGAAATGGCACTGATGGGGAACTACGAATCAGCCCTCGTATATTATGAGGGGACGGTGCAGATGATCCACAGGCTGCTGATCACCATTGCAGACCCCACGCGCAAGTCAAAGTGGCAACTGGTGAGTTACGACAGTAAAATTAATTTCATTAAATTTTTTCCGTTTTCCAACGTAGATTCAAGTTGCTTACCTTGAGTGGTGACATTTCCTTTTATGATAAGAGTGTTAATTAAAATCGCCTTTTGAGGGAAGACGGAAGGCCACTCGTGATGCTGAGATTGCCCTGCGGTATATTGTTTATTTATATGACCCTTTTAGTAAGATTTTGTAACAGGTGTCAGGTTAGCTTTGTTTTCACATGTTAATTGCTCACTGCTTTCTTTCCTGTGGTTTACAATAGCTCGTTAAAGTTGTTTCCATTTACCCTTTTTACCTGAGCACAAGGTATTTGATGCAAAATGTCATAAATAGTGTGATGGGTACCTACCTATTCCATTTCTAACTTAGAATCTCTAACTTAGACTAATTATAAAGACCAAAAAATTGTTTAGAATTCATTTATGTCCAAATTATTGAATTTGAATTCATGGGCTATTTGACAGTTAAAATAGTTAAATACTATACAATTCCACATTTATATTCTTATTAGAATTTACTGCCTATTTTTCTTTTAATTAAACTTTTCATAGTCTGTACAATGCCACAATAATATCTCCGCTATTGCATAAATAAATATGTTGAAGAACAATGAAATCAACTATCATTATTCACTGGCTATTCATTAATATCTTGAGAAATGCCCCCTATGAAGTACATTATCTGACAGCCGCTCCACATCTCTTAGGTACCATTATGTTGAGATAATTAATGAATGCTTAAATGCAGATTACATATAGAATGTTCAATGCATTTCTCTGTACATATACAAAGTCTTGTCTAATGCAGTGGCTCTTTCTTCTATAATGTGTAACAATATGATTTTGTTTCTTGTGTAAGTTTTAAAGATGTTCTTATAAATATTTGTATAATGTCACTAAGTATATAATCAGTGTAATACAGAATAATATTATCTCTAGACATTATTCACACAGTGACATCTAGCTAAGCATTCTTAGTCATATAAAATGGATAAGAAGCTACTAATATTTTTGGAATACAATTCAATTCATTAAGCCAATACCTATCATTGTAACGATAACTTGATTTCAAGGATAGAGGCATTTGCCCTGCAGTGGGACATTAATAGGCTGAATACTTTACTTTATTATACAATTCAATTGGTATACCATTTCTTCAGGCCTTCCATTTGGTAATATTATGAAAACAAATGGTTTATTAAGATAAACAGTTGTAACAAACTGAATTGTTTATGAAAAGTTAACATTACAAATATTTTAAATGTTGTTTAAGCAGGTTCAAGTTGCCAAGACAATGTGATCGCACAACAGATAATTTGTAAACAGAAAGTCATTTCACTCCAGTGGTGTATTGTTTGAGCGTAAACATCCTGGGAGGTAACTGGCTATTTGTGTTGAAAAAAGTAACTATGTGGTGCAGCACTGGAAATAGAATTTTATTTAATTAAAGCTGGATGTTTTTTTACTGCTTCTATTCTCTTTGTACTGAAATTTAAGTAAAATCATCTTATTGTTGGTCAAATTGCAGGTAATGCCTAGAAACATATTATGTGTTTCTGATTTCAACTCCAGGTTTTAACAAATATTTATTGATTTTTCGAAAATACTAAGCTTGGTGTTTAAATAATCCAATAGCAAGAATTGTGATTCATTTCAATTTTGGAGGCCATTGACTTGCAAAGAGATAAATAATAGAAATACCTTGAATGGCTTCATCATGTGCAATGAAATGCATACATGTGTGATCTTATGCCAATGTTCCAAGGTCCATTTTAGAATGACAAGCTTATGACAATGTGTTTGTGATGGTTATATTATGAATCGAAATAAATATCAAGGTCATCATCACTTCAAAATACAAGTTTAATATAATTAATAACTGTTGTATCTTTCTAACCAACCAATACCTACAATGTCAGACACATAATTAGTTGGAGGAGACAACCTCAAGCTAAAATTGTCATACTGTCTGATTAATTAATCAAGCCTCAGCTGTTGTTAATTGTAAGAGCTACATGTTTAGGTTAAATTAACAATTTTACATGTTAACTACTTGGATCAATGATTCATTTTAACTAAAGATTTAACATAATAATGTAATAATAAGTTATGTAATTCCATTGTCAACTAATTAGAACTGTTTTGTCATTAATCAAATTCTATTTTCCTTTTCATTTAATCATTTAAAATAATGCTTTGTTATGGTTTTTGAAGCATCTATCTGCTTTAACTATACTAATATCATGAGCGAAAGTAGCTTTGTCTGTCTATCTGTTATGCCATCATGTATAGACCACTTTTGATGAAATTTGGTACAGACTAAAAACATAAATTAGACTTTGGAAATAATAGATAGATGGGCAATTGAAATTTATTGATAGCCCACTTTTATCGTGCTAACATATTAACTTCCTACGGGATAACGTCGCATATTTTTACGGCACTTTCCAGAGAACATGAAAAAAAATTGTAAAAAAATAATACTTAGTAATACATTTTTAAATACCAATAAGACATTATCTCTGAAGGCTCAATTCAATGTACAACATCAATTTACTAGAGGTCAACGAAACTTCACTGAATCATACACACCCACATGCATGTCGCTAATAATAAGTGTTTGGAAGTTACACGAAAAAACAAATAGAAAGTCTAAATTGGCCCATTATGTTTGATCTTTTCCTGTACGAGTGTTATCTATTGAATATTCAAATTATTTGCATAATCGATTTGAATTAATATCCTGTAGAAATTTTTTCAAATTCTTGCAATATTAAGTCTAGAAATCTGAAGCCATATAGTTTTTATGGGTGGCCAGTTCAGTTCATACAAGGTGAACTAGTTCTTTGGACATGTTTTTAATGTGGATCAATTATCGTTTTCTTAAAAGGTAGGAAAGGACATACACTGCGTATCGGTTCTTCCGTAGCTCAAGTCTTATCTTCCGTATAATAATACTTCAGTCGTACAGTCGGCCGCAAAAGTAGCTGCACGTTTTCTGCTATCCTTACCTTATTATGACAATAAGGCATTTTGATTACGTCAAATGATCATCTACTTTTGCGGCCGACTATACTGCGTCATATCAAATTTCGAATTACGAGCGGATAGCGGATCAATTTGAATATACTCGTAGGTATTACTTATTTCAACAAGAGTATGGATCCCTATTATAATTCATTTATGTATGTAGAATACAAATATTGAATCAATGTAAGCGAGGATAACACGTTATTTAACACGAAACACTTGCGACGCGTCCTTGTGTAAAGCCAGCTTTTTGCCGAGGTGAAACCTGACAAAGGTATCTTACAGACTGAGAGCAGTGAGTTACGTAATCAGTTTTAATCTAGCTCGTGAAAAAAATAACCTTCGTTAATTTTTGACGATATTTTTCGACTAATTTGTCGGTGAGCGACTTTTTATTAGTCTGTTTATCGTTGGTATCAGGTAAACTAGATTTGAGTGTTATTTAAACGCTCGTTAACTCCGCGAGAACAGATAAAGTTGTGCCACTACTACGCGTCTTCCTAACACAATATATTTTTGCCTCAATGGGAAAACGAATAAGTAATATAAACATACATAGCTTTTAGAGAGAAAGCAGTAGAGTTATGTTATATTATATTATTATGTAGAACTCCATTTCCATGTTCTATGTTCTCGGTGAACCTAGATGACAAACCGTCTTCAGTTCGTCTACCTGTCCATTGTTTACCTCCCACGGTCGTCCCGCCCCGCGACAACCCTAGGAGGGGACTAACACTACACGCAGACTGTACCTAGGCTATAACGCTTCGTGTGCCCCAAAATAAGAATATAAAGTAAATGCATTCAAATTCTCCAAAATATTTGAGATTATTCGATAAAACTAGCTCTTTTATAGCAAGTCAAATGTTTCATCATATCACAATCAAGGCTAAAGCGAGAAAGGTACCAGCTGATTTATCTTAGCAGACTCCAGCGCAGCTTTAGCAATCGTCGTACCTAGTCTCTTTATGTCGTTTGATTCAACCTTTCACCGAGACGACAGCAATAAGCTACCATCGATTCGCTAGCCCCTCCGTAAGTCACGCGGTGTTCAAGAGACAACACTTTAGATCAATACTAGTAATGATTTTCCTAAAAAGTTTCGACAAAGTCGTCAATTGCTCTTTAATTTTGGTGGAAACAGGTCTTGAGGTTGCAAGTTGTTTTTTACTTTGCGATAGGTAAGATTTTGACTTTTGAAATGGTCGTAAGACAATGACGAGGTCGAACTCGTTGTAAAGATATTGAAAATCTTGGATATCACAATCAACGGAAATATATCTTGCAGTATTATAGGATTTGAAAACACAACCTTAAAGAAATAGTACAAGGATCACTAACACTATTAATCGACCAGTATAGTCAACCTAAATGCTACAAAGTAATTCAGAAAGCATACCAGAATCCGGTTGTGAAGCTAATACGGTGGACGGAATACTAAGTATCCCTTCGTCTATAATTGATCTCGAAGAATTAGTCTTATTTGATGTCCATTTTGAACAAGTTCGTCGAAGCCAATAACACTGGGGGAACCTGATTTGTGTTGGCAACTTTATCGGCAAACTAGTCTAGCTGCTACAGGACTAGTAACACCAAATAGGTCAGTCGAGAATGTTAAAAAAAAAACTTACAATTCTACAAATGATGAGCCTGAGATAGAAAATAAAGTACAATCGTTATAGGAAAGAGTTTTTACGCGTTATTTGATCAGAATTTGGTTACTATTACCTTCTTTAAAGAATTAAAGATTTGAGACATATTTGCCAGTAGTATTAGGATTAGATAGATACATTCCCTGCTGAATCTCTTTGGATCTTAAATGGCCATTGTAATTTCTTACTATCTGACTGCATCTTTCTTTCAGTTAAGAACCCATCCCATATTAGTAGTCACGTACGTAATAACTATTTTTAGGAGGTTACGTGCTTATATTCCAAGAATTAGTTTTTTTACTAACATCTTTACATCCACAAGGTTGTAAAAAGTAACTGATTAGGTGACAAAATGTTCTTAGTCATCCATCACCCATCCATTTTTATTTAAGTCAATATTGTAATGACCAATACTAATTGTTAGTTCATTGTTCACGAGAGTTAAAAGGCAAATGTTTAATGATGGTTGAGTCTGTAATAAATACAAAATCATTCTCACGCAGATGCCTCTTATATTGAGGACATGCCATAAAAGAGTGTGCGAAAGATAGAAATTCTTTTACTAATAACATTGTGGGACTAAATTACACATATCCAATAGTCTATTACAAACTGAAATTATGTTTTTTGTTCCTGGTCATTCAGGCACGTGAAATATTCCATGTTAAATCAATGGAACGCGAACTGATCGAAGATTACCAATCAGTGCAGCCTATAATTATATTGTTACACTTTTACTGGCCACACGAGAACTTCGCTTGCACGCAGTTTGTGGCTCCATACATTTGCATATTATCGCGTAATTCAATCACGTGAATGATGGAACTTAATTGGCTAGTTTCATCACACAATCGTATGGTATTAAGTAATTAACGTTATTTCAAAATACTCTTACTCGATTTAGATATTGATCGGAAAAATCAGGATAGCATCGATCAGTCTCTCTATCGATATTTGATATCATAAATCTCGATAACTGTAATGCGTTTATGTTTGAATATCGTGGTAAAACGTATGTATGTATACATGTTTTATCGATTTTAATTAATCCAACAGGCTGTCTACAACTTGCAGGACAGGAAGTTAGATCAAATGACGCTTGTAACAATCTAAGTAGAAATCTAAGGAAGAGGATGCTCAGCAGTACAGACTTTTCGTAACGAAAAATCCAAATCAATTTATACATGAAAATGTTAACCGTCTGTATAGATAGATGAAGGTGCTAACCTTCATCTATCTATACAGATCATCTTACAAAATATAGTATACGTACTCAGTTCTAGAATCGCGAACAAATACGGTACTAAAGATCGAAATTAACACAAATAATGGCAGTAAGTACGATACAATCCTATCACTACACTAATCGATTATCAGGATCTCGAGAAAGGGGAGAAAACAAATAACAGGTTTATCCTGACAATTAAGATAACCAGGGAAAGTTAGACGTACAATTCCTCTCCTCCTCTCGAATATGGTTAGGTACACGTCTGTGATGTCTATCAATTTCAACCAAGACCATATGAATGCGAGAACCAACCAGATCACTTGTCGGAATGACGTTGATGATAAATATAATACGTCTGATCGTCCGTAAAAAGGAAACATAAATATTAAAGGTCCGCATTATTCGTTTGCAGTTTATTATATTACGATCATTCCCGCCACAATGGAACGTGATGGCGAATGCTCCGTCCAAACCTGTCCAACCTTTATTGTGGTACGAATTGAATTAAATGCGATAGCCTATTCATTGTGTAACAACAGATCCATCCAGCGTTGCGCTTGTGCAAAAGCATATTTGGAATAAAAATCGATTTTCGATAAATCGATTTATGAAACACTAGGTGCACGGTAAAAAGATTTTGTAGAAACTGGTCGGGGAATGCCTTTTTTCTCATCTCTATAAGCGTTCTAGAAATGAAATAAAAAAAGCTGTTAATTTATCGATTGTTTTATTCGGATTAGGATTAATGAAATTCTGATCGTATTTCATGCTGAGTTTTTGCATGACCTTTAAAAGCAACGGTGAATCTTGTAAATCATTCATTTGATCGAATTGGTATGAATGAAGCATAGGACTTTTTATTTTTATATTTTAAGGTCGTCTCTCGTTTCATGCTCGCACCATATGATATTCGGATTTTCTGCAAATCTATGATGAAGAATGGATGGGAGAAAGAATGAAGAATTGATGATGTTGAATAATCGGGTCAGTGAGAAAAGGTTGACAGCAGTACTATAGTTTCTAATAAAACGGATTACCATGCACAAATCAAGCTCATAACCTCATTTCCTAATACAATACCCCCTACGAAATTATTACATAATATTATGTACCCCAGCTGTGGGCTGAATTAAGCTTTGATGAATATAAACAAGTCATTACCAGCATTAGAATATCAATTAGGAACATTTGAATAGTTATTCATTTTTTGTGTCTACTTTGAAACCTCATTAGCCTTTATAGCTTAAGTTTTTGTAATAAGTCGTGCACAACAGCTTGTACTAACATATAAACTGATTGAATTATCAACCTTATCGCATACATATAAGATCTAATGAGTCAACAATTTACGGCAGACTACCACTAATGGTTGGTCGTGTATCGATGTTACGCAGACGGTTTTAGGCGCTTTATTGATTCTAACTAATGAGTCAACGTAGTCAAGTCATGAAACTACACGAACTTTGTTCATGTTTATTACTATAGCAAGCAATAAACTGATATTTGTAAAATCTGAACTTCTTTATCACCTGAACTTTACCAAATCTGTTTAGTTCGTACAAACTTTCCCAAAATAAATCATTCACTTTCGTCAAAGCTTTTTTTATCAATCACTTCATAAGTTGCGTCAAATTGTTCAAAATATAACTTTTATTACAATTTCCTTTCAATAAAGGAAACCACAATAATTCCATTGTCAAAATAATTATTTTGGGACAAACGTTAAAACGATACTTTTCCTTAATTTCGCGCTTTGAAATTACTCGTAATGGCGTGACCATTGGGACCAGTAATATAATTATCTAGAATAATTCCGCGGAAATAAATTAGGAAGTAATGAAATTACTGATATTTTTAATAGAAGCAGAATTGTATCTACTAAATTAAATCATAGCAAGTTGAAAGACGCGTGACAGTACTTATTTTTAGAATAGGCTAGTTGACAAAATTTGGAAATTCGTTTAAAACTATAGTTAAGTATCTATTTTACCCCAAATATATATTATTTTTAGAAAAATAGGCCTTTTTCATAAGTATTATGCTTTTTTAGAAATAAACTTAATTACCTTTGGAAAGGCCAAGACTGTCATGGCGTCTTGAATGACGTCTATCCTCGCGAAACAATCGAGTTTGTTGATGTCAGTCGACGAGATCATTATACAGCTGCAACCGGTGTTTTGCGAGGACTGACGTCACGCTTCTCTGATTGTTGTTTAATGTCACGTGATTAAATAAGTAATTTTGCCGATTTTAATTTCCAAAAATATTTGTAATCTTATATTATTTTAGTAAAAAAGTTGTTTTTTTGTTTACTACATATCATGATTAATCATTAGAAACTCTAAGCCATCCGATTCATTCTTAGTGGAAACAAGCCTATTGTGTTAAACTGGAGTAAATCATTGTAACAAACCAAGTGAGCTCAACTCCAAGGGTTTATTGGAAGCCATACGAAATGATGGTCGTAAAAATAAAACGCCTATTCGCAGTTTATGTCATTGAGGGCAATAACTACAATAGGATTCATAACTTTACACATCATTCTGTTCGCAGGGTTTGAAATGATCCGAACCAGTCACAGCTCTCGTTTCGTCCGTATCAGTTGGTCTTTTTATTTGAAGCATGACGCGTGATTTCACTAAGCTCCAGTGATAAATAGTGACTCTCCGCTCCGCTTAGTGTCCCCGGAGTCATAAAGTGCCAATGTAATGAGTCGCAACGGTTCCGTAATAAGCTCGATGATGGACGTTTTAGTTTGAGCCTGGTGCACATTGAAGCGGAGACGACAGGACTATACAGAGATTGAGTTTATATTGTAATTATTATCACAGAGTTTTACAGTCGCAACATTTCATATTGAAGAATATTACAAAAATGTCATGTTTACTTCGGAAGTTTTTCAGACTTTCATTGCTCCTATTTACGTTGGATAGAGTTATAACTGTCAGTGTCAGTGGTAATACAACTTCCAAAATAAGGCTACATCGGTGTTGTTTTAGTGCCGCAACGTAATTTGTACTGGAAACTAGAGGTCAAAAAATCATGCTGACATTTCAACTTTATATCGAGGTTAAATAAATATTTGTGCATCATCGAATCTCAGTTATGAAGTTTTACGCAATAGGTAGAATCATTGAAAACTTGAAACCACGCTCAAAGGTATACAGGAAGCCAATGAAGAGTTTCAATGTTCTATTCCTTATAATATCTATAAGTTTGAGGGAAGCAAATTGTATTATTCTGATTAGGATTACATTCAACTTTTTTAGTTTAGATCATTACAGTTGGACTATACGACAGTGTTGAAAATTGAGATGCTGTATCTAAAAGAGACAAACAAGCTATTTCCTTATCACTTGTTTTGTCTATCATACAATTTATCTCCATTCAACATAGTACGGAAACTATGAAGAATGCTCCATTGTCTTACAAATTGATTAAACCGATCGCTCTCTAAAAGAACACGTTGTTAACCAATTAGAATGCGGACGCAGTAGTTGAGGCTTACGAGTGTTTACCTCGTATGATTGATATTACTTCACCCAGTTAACACTAGAAGTGGGCTTAGGTGTGATTCCCGGAGTTTAACCTTATTAACATGCTAGGCACGCTGATATATTACGCCTGTTTTCTGGGTCATTTAGAGACTGTTTTTTTTTTTATTGACGCGGACAAAAATTCATTCTGCGCCGTCACCATGTCGGGTACAGGGGGCGTGTGGGACTCTTGACGACCTGGGTAGAGCGCTGCTCCAGGAAAAGGGGGCGGTGTTTACCCACTAAAACTCTCTGTGATACTCTCTCGTTGCCGTATATAAATTAGGCTCCAAAAACCATGGACAGTCAGACTTGGCAGTGATGTTGTCAGCGTCACCCCCGGCATCTGTTCGCTTCACACGGCGGCTCGCCTCTTTTACAGAGATTTAGTTACTCGGCCATTGAGTCTTGAGAGATTGAGTTGAGTGGTTAGAGGCTGAACTTTTTCAGAGCCTCGACTGATAATAAGCTTTAATAGGGTTTAACCACCAAAACAAGGCATAAGCTAATAAATGTCCTGTACTTAAATATCCCATAAACTCTTTGCTCTTCTTTACCAAAACTGTCTTTATCCATAAACATGAAATATGTCTTCACTGTTCGGTCATTTATAAATTACTAAAGACATCCTTCCAGGACGGGCTTATAATGTTCTTCTTTTGAACATGTTTTCTAATCTAAAAAGGAAATCCCAAACAAAACGGTTCGTTTCTATATTCTAATCTGCAACTGACATTGACGTCGTCGAGTTATTATTTTAATTATTTTTTGTATTTTAAGTGCAAGACCAATAGAGATTTTAATGCCTGTGTGATTTTTGTTCTTCATTATGATTTTAGTCTCGTCAATTGATTTGGTGGACACCAAACCTTATTGCGGTCGAATGAAACAGGCTTTCAATCGAGAGTTTAGGTCACCTAGTCTAATTCGGCGACTGGATCTCAGCCAAGCATTTGTCCTATTGTCGTCATACGGCATGTTCCTTTTATATTGTCGTGTTGCTACCATTCTAGTACAAGAGACGTCGTCCGCACGGTTCACCGTTTTGGTAACTGTTTCCTTTACAATGAATTACAATAATTTGAGTTGTTCCAGTCACGCATGCAGTGTGGAAGGGCCTGACGAATGTCCGCTGTGGTAACCTTTTCCTTTCTGGGTTTTTAGAGCTCAGGTATTAAGTAACGTTCTGAATTAGGACACGGTTTATTAGTTCCATTAATTTGTAATTAACTTAATAATGTTGTGATTTTTTTTATCTGTTTTGTTTAATAAAGAGGAATGCGCAAAACGATGAGAAATTTAAAGGCAGCTTCTTTGATAAACTTTTCTTAAATAGCAGCTCTCATCAATAGGCCACTGATTCCGCCCAAGGCTTTGCCTGCTTTACAAATCACACAAAATCTTTCATAAATTTATCTAATGTGTTATTCTGATCTAAAAGCTAAAATTTTTATCTAAATCCGTTTTGCGGGGACCATACATCCATTCATACTCACAACTCGTTTTCAGACTAAAATTAAGGGAGTACAATACGGTATTTTACACCATGCAAGAAAAAATATAAAAGTGAATGTTTATTATAGATTTCGTATAATATAAACGAGAAACGTTGATATTAATTCATAAAAATGCATTATTAATTTTATATTTCCAATTTTAAAATCGATTTTTTAATCTGTTTTTGAAATGTCAAAAACGCCGTTCGCCATAATGGGTTCCGACGTGACGTCACTCCGTTAGTAAACACAGTAGTGCTTTGAGAAGATTTGTAGAAATTGTCAAGTTATTATGTTTGTGAACGTTTATCTATTGCATCCAGGCACAAGACACCAATGATAAGGGTTTTAACTCATTATTTTCGAAAATATTTTCACTTGGTCTCTAACAACATCGTATTGCTTACTAACGGACTGACGTCAAAAGTCGAAGCAGCATGGCGGCTACTGTTTTCGCGCGCAATTTCAAAATCATAAATAAAAATTTTATGGCATTTTTCGGTAATTTAAAATAAAAATAAAAATTCTACTGGTTCAGTACAACTTCAAGATTGATTTAAACCAGTTTTCAAAAAAGTGTGTAATAGCCTATTGGTTTGAATTAATAAACTAAAAGTTAATAAAATAACTCACTACGGAAGTGAATTGCTTGGTTGTTGATTCTACTTTCCATTTTTTTGGCTTTGATATTAAAAACCAATTATTACATTGCTTTTTTTATTTTAATTATAAAACCGTGAAGTCTTATCTCTAAATACGAGAGAATTTATTATTAATATTAAAACAGTTCACAGAACATAAAGCTTGCCGCAGATCAAAACGCAACAATAACATTAGTTATGCTTTCAAAACAGCATCTTGTGCGTCGATTGTGTTAATTGTTTTCCTTAGATAAGGTATCTCATAATGAATCAGCTAGCCGTGCTAAACTGTAATTTGTTTGTACTCCGGATCTAGGTCTTGCGGCGGGCGCTTAGAACCAGGCCTGGGTCGTTGAACTTTCCTCAACAGCAATAGGTATATCGGCCCCGGCCGCTAATGACGCATTTGGGGTGAATTCTGAACCGCTTCAGTTCAAACCAATCTTAATAACTCCAAGGGATTACAAACTTTCATGCGTGATAACAAGGTACATTATGGAAACGAAACTGTTTGAGTAAAAGTAGTACAATAACATTCGGTAGGAATGTGGGTAGTTTTCTTAATTACAACCTTCCTACAAGTAAACGGCCTCAGTAAGATTTGCGATACCTTCGGAACTGGGTCAGGGCATTTAGTACTCGAATTAGGTGAAAATCTGAGTAATGTCTTGTAAACTGCGACGGATATTACTCAACTGATTTTGATAGTTTGTGTGGGAAGTGCTTAACATTTTTATTGTGTACATTTGAGAACATTGTGTGCTAATCGGTGTGAGAGATCGAAATTTCACTTTTGTGCTTACATCGGGCAATGGATCGTGGAGAAGTGTATCTGTGACGTATCAATTTACATTTTACATTTAACTGCTTTTTGCAGGTTTGGAAATCATCTGATAGTATTGATTCGTAGTTCTTGCGAGCTTGCGAACTTCGAATAATCCAAGTTTGTATGTGTAAAAATATAAAACACTTGTGTGTGTGTCGAAATCGAAGCAGCCATTCTCCATTTTAGATTCCGTTTGTTTACAACTTATTGTAACATAAACTATTTAATAAAATGTTAGAGGGTAGAACCACAGAATATATACTAAAGTAGAACTGTTCGTAATAGAAAATGGTTAAAATGGTAAATAGTTCAAGGATAAATCAATTTTTTAAATTCGTTGGTTAGTTATTGTGTAGAATATATTTACGGTAAATTTAAACTAATTTACAATATGTAACACGTATCACTTTAAGGTGGAGATAATGAATCATCTTGATAACGCTGGATTACAAGAACTGTTTACTAATTATTCGTCCAGGAAATGTAAATAATGTTTCATATTCGTATGAGTGTGGAATATAAATAACTTGACATACTTATTTTAAATGGTATTAAAACCAAATATGATGTACTTGTATGTAGGAGATTAATGTCACTTCAGAGCTTCACTACATAGTATAAAACAAAGTCGCTTTTTCTGTCCCTATGTCCCTTTGTATGCTTAAATCTTTGAAACTACGCAACGGATTTTGATGCGGTTTTTTTTATTAGATAGACTGATTCAAGAGGAAGGTTTATATGTATAATACATGCATAATATAGTAGAGAAACACTGATAATTTTAGAGGTTTTTAATTGAAGGTCGTAAATAATCACATTTTTTTGCGCTTACATTGCAAACGCTGGCTGAACCCTACGAGATAGATCAAAATAATGTACTACACTATTGTACACCTTAAAAAGTTTTACAAAAAAGTCCGCGATGGCATATGTCTATCTCTTAGGGATAACCCACAATAACCATTTTCCTTTACTTATTACGATAAAATAATGGCTTATTTACGAAAAAGTGATTTTAAGCAATAGAGTATTAATCCTTATGCAATAAAGTACCATAAATAAATTGTGCATGTAATATAGATCAAAATTGCCCTTTACATCATGTAATTTAAATGAATAGTTTCGAAGATATTACAGATTTAAAATGCAGGGACATAGCGGTTGCGGCGGTACCGGCCGGGGAGTGGATGGATGAACGTTTGTTATTCTTTCACGTAAAAACTACTGAATTGATTTTAATGAAACTTTACAATAATATAGCTTATACATCAGAATAACACATAGGCTACAATTTACAAGATATTCTCGCGGGATAACGTCCTATAGTTCACGCGGGCGAAGCCGCGGGCGGAAGGCTAGTTGATAATAAATTGTCTTCACAGTCTTTTG
The DNA here is from genome assembly GCA_949319885.1 of Mecyna flavalis. Classification (NCBI taxonomy): domain Eukaryota; kingdom Metazoa; phylum Arthropoda; class Insecta; order Lepidoptera; family Crambidae; genus Mecyna; species Mecyna flavalis. The sequence continues at coordinate 4,872,999 of OX439413.1, forward strand.
AAGTTATAGAAAATTTTCTTTTGCATTCTTCAAATGTACTAAACATCGAATTTTATCACTTTCAACAAACATAAAGTATGATTGTTTTGTTATAAAATATGCGATTTATTGGTTAGTCTCTGCTGCGCTTACGGGCCATGTTGATTTTTCTTTGGTTTCTTATATTTTGCTTTATTTTTCGCGAAATAGGTACGAATCTACTTATCTGCCAATATCTTGGAGTACTTTACGACTGAAGTTTTTTTTTCATATCAACGGTTTGACTATTCTTGTCCAACTATTCTTATTTTCCGCGAATCTACTTCATAACTTAATTCTTACCTTGTTATTTTAGTATCTATTAAATAACAATATGCGTGTTTAATACAGAAATATCCTTGGACATTATTTACCCAGCATCGCCCAGCCCAAAAGTAAGCATGGCATTGAATATTTGAAAAGTTTCTAGATAATATAAATACATATAAAATTGTTTGTTTGCGCAATTTATAGGTACTACGATTGACTACTTGATATGCAATGAGGAATCATCACCATTATATACTCTTTATTATTTATAGATTGTAAACAGGTTATGTTTACTAAACGTTAATATTTATACATCATAAGTTTCATAACTTGATAGGAACATTACGTACGAACGTTTATGTACAGTCAACAGCACGTCAGACGTAACACTTTGGACTTTGTACCGCTCTTTAAGTCGGGGGCATAAGCGCTATTATCGAACTGCAAGTGTATACCGTGATGTGCTGTTGACTGTACAACTGAAATATGCTGGCAACGGCCTTAACTGATGGACCACACTCAATATAGCCATTATGGTCTTTTTTTATTGCAGGACACAATCGCTCAATATCCTGCCATATTTAACACTAGCAGTAACTCCACTAGTAGTAAACCTTTTTATTTCAATTTCAACAGTCATTAACTTATGTAGTAAGCGAATTTTCGTTATATTTTGATGGGTGGTCCTACGCGTAATCTCATTTCAGATGCTTTGTGATCAAGAGTATACCTAGGCGTGTTTTGTGTTGATGACTTCATGTTCGATGTAGTACAGTCAAAAGCACGTCAGACGTAACACTTTGGACTTTGTACCGCTCTTATGTCGGGGGCATAAGCGCTATTATCGAACTGCAAGTGTATACCGTGATGTGCTGTTGACTGTACATTATTAATTTTAATAGTTTGTTAATGTTTTGTGTGAAAGCATTCAGTTAAATTCGAGTTTCAAAGTACAAAAATGAGTTAACTATTTGAGTAGCTGCTGAAATTCAACTAGGAATTACAAAAAAAAACAATAAATGACAAAATATTACCCGAGATTAATAAAAACCTATCAATAAACAGAAATCCGTTAAAACGGCTGACACATTATTTTTCGTGACATTGTAATCTAGCGAACCACAATTATTGTTTTATTACAATCTGTACACTTAATGCCTATTTAGGCGTATCATTGTGCAAATAAACTATTCGGTATGATATGTTTTGAATACCACAAAAGTTGAAAGCAAAAGTGACCGGACATAACAAGAGTAGGCGTTAATACTTAAGTAAAACATGTTTTAGATATAACAGATAAGTCAACCGAATTCCTTCCTACGCAAATGTAGTGAAACATATTAATTTGGAATAGACTAATGGAAATGGATGAGGAAAAAAACTTGTAGAACTAGACTTTGTGTGGGCGTATGTGTCCTTTTGTGACCTAACGTGGATGATATTGCCTTGTATACTGCTCATCTACCTATACATACTTTGTGACCATTACAAATATTGGTCGTGCACGTGTATACCAATTCGGTTATCTCTTAGTAGATGTTATTGTCTAATAGCTGTTCTCTTACACACTCGAACAAGGCGGCCGGTCAATCGTCTGACTGAGGCAACCGCGAACTCTTTAACTTTGGACTTTGGGTGTAAATGGTAAAGTAGGGGAATGTCTTCAGTCCAGAATCCAAAATACAGCAGCAGGCCGCGCTGATCTGCAGTTATGGTGCTTAAAAATTATTCCTACATATTTTAAGCCTTAAACGACCTTATGACTATAATAATAATAAGGCATAGTGGTAACGACAACAAACCCTCGGCTACTTTTGCGGCTGAATGTTTACGATGATTAATTATGCAATCGTGTCTGTGGTGGAGGTAGTTTTAGATCAAATGTCATTATCGAGTCAACTTTCTGATTACATGTTTGCATTGATCTAATACTAAACCATAATTATTAAATCAAAACTTAATTATCAATCAAGTATTCCTTAAAGCACACCCATGAAGCCATGAAGCGAATCTAAGCTTTTTCTCGAAACACCCCTTTAACCTGCGTTGGTGGCCCTTGGTAGACCGGCACATAGTCCAGTAGTTACAGCCATTGAGAGACACTTACCAGGAAGCATCGCTCAATGTCAATGCCACACTGCCTACAGTGTAGCATAGTGGCAGCACATTCGTCGCAGGAGCTTACTCCTGCACTGGCACTTACTCAGAATATTTAAAAACGCATACCTACTTCACTGGACGTCCTCCAGTATCAGTGATGGTGTTGATGATGACCTGTAGGTCTTAAATGATTGTTTCTTTGTCCACAGGTTCAAAAGCAGATGGCCCGGGAGTACGAGCAGCTGAAGGCGACGGTGGCTACTCTGCAGATGTTCCAGCACGACGGAGAGAAGGCCATCACGCCACTTACAGGCAGTGAGTACCCTATACTACCCCTTTTTAGTTTTCGAAGCGTGAAGAAGCATCAACGCCAACGGATAGAACGATGTAATGGCATTTTGGACTACTCTCTTGTTTACTATCAGGTAAGTGAAACTATTGTACTGAAAGAAAAATGTTTGCCACATAAAATTATATGTTGTGCAGAACGCAATAATTTTTCAATAACAGGGTTAACCGGTTGTTATAGACACGCCATTCACCCATCCCGAACTTAATCGACATAGTTCTCTCGCCTTTTATAAATCGATCGACCTAAGATAGTTTCTAGTTCGAACCTTTCCTCAACAACATAATTTCCTTATTTTACACGTCAAACGAAATAACCTATTTCTGTACCACTGAACTAACAAAATTAAATGTTCTCTTTTCTACATACGATATGGTCTGCCTAAACGTGATGCGTCAGCAGTATATTCGCTATAAATAACGGTAAATTTTTAAGACCATTATCGAATGCAGAATAGCTGTTAACGATCTAAAGAAATAAACTTTTACCAGTCGGCAAAATGTAAAGAAACGCAAATATCAAATCGATCACATTACATCGTAATCGTTATCAGACACAGCTTTGTAATTATTTTAACCACTCAAAGCCGAACCGGCACTCGCGTGCCGCTTAACAATAGATTTTCTATTGTGTCTAGTTTTCCGGGGCTAGAAGGATTAAAACAACTTATTGTAAAATAAAATCCATATTTGTTAAAGCGAATTTTTTTTAATGGACCAGAGATACGGCAACTGAGTTATCTGGCAGATAAATTATCACGAACTTAACTTGCCCTAAGTAGCTAAGTAAGTTGCTGCCCTATGCTGTGTCGTAGGAACTACAAACGCCCAGGTTACATAATTAATGGTGGTCAATAGCCACAAGACTGGCCCCGGCTCGTCCCAATCGAGTCATCATCATCATCAGCCTATAAACGTTCCCACTGCTGGGACACAGGCCTTATCTCAATTGTGAGATAGTGTGGGCCATACTCCACCACGCTGGCCTAGTGCGGGTTGGTGGAGGGGTGCGTAAGGCAAGTGACCAACCTTAATGTCAGATGTTATCAAGCCGCCAAATGGCCTCTGACTAGGCTTAACGACCAATATCTACATATAGTAAATATCAGCCGGGACCAACAGCTTAACGTGCCTTCCAAAGCACGGAGATGCTCGAAATAAATGTAATCTGAATGTGGTCAGAATGGTCACCCATCCATTAACTGACCGCGGCGTGGGTAGCTTGACTTTCGTTATCTCTAACGAACCACTGTCACAGCTGCGCCACGAGCGCCTCATCCCAATTCCCAATCGAGTGTGAAGGGGAAACCGGGGGAGTTTAGTGGGTAGTGGACACTTTAGTCTTTTGTGCCACACATTTTGGTGCTTAAACGCATTCTCCTCCGACAAAAAAAAAAGAAAAGGTTCCATAATAAAAACCATTACACCAGTTGAGTTTTATGGCTAATGAAACGGTTATTGCTCTTTCATTTCGGCCTTTTTAGGAAATAGAAACTTCATTATAGTCCGAAATACGGGCTTTTACCTCAGAATAGTCAGTTACAGCTAACCTTCGGTTCCGCCTCATAGGAAACATGGCATGTGGGGGTGTTATGGCGAGCGGTGCCGCTAAGTGACCCACCTCATTCCTTTATCTCCGAACACTAAAAATTAAAACAGTAGGTAATATCTGACTCTGTGCCTTCAACAGGAAATCAAGTCAACAATGATGGGCAGCATAGGTCACGCGTTTGCCAATGCGGGTTCACGAAAAATTGAGTCGTGCTTTGTCGACCTCTGATCTGGTTTAAAAGCTATCTTTGGAACATTATCTCGTGGCTCAAGCCACCATTGTGTGTCCCAACATTATCTTAATAAAATCTTGATCGAAGTTTACCTTGCTTAGACCCTAACCTAAACCAAATTTAAAAATTGTTCTGTATTTCCTGAAAAACTTGACGAAATTTATCATGTTTACACAGTGGGTTAACAGGACGTGTAAATATAAAAGCATTCCGAAGCCGGAAGTGCAAAGACGTGATGCAACTCTTAAGCTAGCCTAGAGGCTACCCAAAGATGGACAGTGTCGTACGAAGATCTTCTTTTGGGTCTTTAGAAAAAGATTGATCCATCGATGGTTAGCAGAAATGAGTAAAGAATTTATTTTGCGAGTCGATCCTAATTGTACCCAAAATATAAAAATTGTAAGAAGGTATGATAACCACTTACTTCACTTCTGAGTACCTATTGTTCGTGTTATTTTTAATAATTATTTCTTTTTTATTGTTATAACACGTTTGTCTTTCTTTCAACAGTATTTATGTAAAAGCTAGTAGTGGAACATTATAGGCTAATGTATTACTTAAGATTTTAAAAATGTATTTATAAGTATTATAACATGCTGTATGTTTCCTTTATTAATAAAATAAATAAAATAAATAACCATATAATTCAAAAGCAAAATTACTTAAGCGATTAATAAATCACCAGTCTCATTCTCAACGCCATCAACCAATTAACGACACAGCACCTTTTCCACTAACTAACCCGAGGCCGCTGACGACTAGACTAGAACTTAAAAATATTTTAACTTTTGCGTGCATAAATTCCGCTTATCAAGATTCAACAATGACAGAAGCGGGCCACTTGTGTCGGACAAACTTTGCAAGAATGATTACAATCAATAATGCACAGTGTTGTGGGCTGTCGTCGAATCGGCCAAGTTTAACTCATTCGTGCTCAGGATCGTTTTAAACTCGAGAACTTGAGAGTTTTTTCTTAAGGAGTTTGATGAGTAAACTTCGGTGTTTATTTTTAACTAGAGATACCCGATCAGATTTGTTTTCGTGTTATTTAGGAACGATAGAATTAAAAAGTTTCACAAGTTTACACACTTTTAGATTTACTTTTGTAAAACATCAAGTTCTCGTTCTGTTTTCAAGTATTACTGAACCTACAAAGATTAATTTATAGTCTAACAAATGGCTTTACGATGACACAAATTAGTGATGAGTTCACTAATAAGGTTTTGTTTATTATTAAATTATAATAAATGTATTATAGTAATGGTAGATAAATGATATCCACGTATGCCTTTTAAAATTGTTAACGTTGTTGACGGTTAAGACTGTAACACCTCTATATTATTGTAGCAAAATATATCAAAAACATATTAAACTTTATTAGGTAAAGTTAAAGTCGAAAATCAATTAAAAATCGGATTGTCCTCCATTAAGGATAAACTCAATATCCACTTCTGAGAAGACAAAGTCGCCTTGGTATTACAAAAACGAGAACACGCATAAACCTTGACCTGAATATTTATTATATTTCCAAAGATTTCGAGCATGTTTCTTTGCTAAAAAAAATAATAAATATTGGACGAAATCTTGACTTGTTTTATCGGTATTAGAAACAACGAAGGTACCACAAATATAATATTTAATTATATTTATAAACATCCAGACTCAGGGAAAACATAAATGTTCCTCACATAAATGTTTCTGGGTAGGATTCGAACCCATGATCCCTGGCGCATAGGACAGAGCCATTATCAAATGCGTCATTGGGCCCGGAAAGGCTAGGATAGTTATGGACAATATGGACATCCACGTTTTATTTTCTCGAATTCTTAAAATAAATAGTCACTTCAGTTAATCTTCAGGAAAGTTCTGTTTCCCAGAATAAAAGTAAATGTTTTATAGGATGCCCTCAGAATAACTAATGCTGAATTTAGACGTGTTTCCCAAAGGTTGTAAAAGTGGCCTAGGCACATAAAAAGATAAAAACCGTCAAATATCGGTATGACTTACACTTTGTATCCGTACCTACTAACTTAGCCGAAAACAGACAAAATTTTGGATAAGATTGATTTGAGGTCAAATCAATGTACGTATTATTTATTTATTAGATCACCAACAAAATTAACATGAATACATGGTAAAATTGAAACTTCAAATTAAGTGAATATAAAGTAATTTTTAGAAAAAATTACTTTATATTCACTTAATTTATCAGACTGAGTTTAAAACCAACCACAAGTTCTTTATTTCCGCGTACCAAGTCGACTATGTTTGTATGATATACGAATGCGACCGCAATATGGTTTCAAATTAGGTATCCCGCATTGTTTAGACCGCAATCCAATGCCTTTGTATTTCGTAAACCACCGCTGTGGTTGACTTATACGTTTCTGTTCCTTGTTCTTGTCAAATAATAATAATCCGTTAATGTCATGTTGACACTGATCTACCTCTCTAGCGAGCGAAACTTTGCACGTGTGTTGATATTGCTGATAACATTTTGTATATTTAGTATGCACGAGTGTATTACGATAAAACAATAGCCTAGTTTACACAGTAATAATGACTAACAAGACGCGTATTTTATTAATCACTAGCGGCCGCCTCCGCGGTTTCACTCGCGCGTAATTTCTTTTGTCAATTATCTCTCCTTTCCCCCAACATTTCCGGGATCAAAAGTACCATATGTCACCCGGGAGTAATGAAGCTTTCCAACAGTGAAAGAATTAACAAACCGGTAAAATAGTTTCAAAGCCTATTCAATACAACAAACAAACAAATCTTTCCTTATTTATTTTTTTCTAGCTGACTCGCTGAACTTCGTATCACTTAGGTACTTTAGTATTTTCCACGCAATTTCTCCATATTTTCTCATCGTTAAAACCTTCCCTCGACTTCCACAAATATCAAGACTAAAATTAGTCAAATCGGTTCAGCTGTTCTCGAGTTTTAGCGAGACTAACGAACAGCAATTCATTTTTATTTATATAGATTAATCATAAAGAGCTACTTTCTTTCTACAGTCTGTTCACCATAAGTTGTCCTTTAGCCGCTATATTGGCAGCATTGCCTACGCTTTGTAAATCTGTCAAAAAACAGATTGAAAGTATTGAAAAACAGTAGTACCAATATAGCGGCTAGAGGACTTCTTATCGTGAACGATCTGTACAAGCGTTTGTCAATTTTGTCATGTTAGTCAGACTTGCACCATAATCCAGGATTAGGCAAGGCCAGTAATTAAATTGAAGTGACTCCGTCTGAACTCTGAACTTTGACCTCTGTAATCCTTAACAAGGGAAATAGATCGATTGGATCATGACGCAGCTATTCGACGGTGCAGGTTTCCTCGCGATGTTTTCCGTCACTGCCGAGCTAGTGGTAAATAATAACAGAAAAATGCATAAGTGTTCGCGAACCAATCGTCTTCTCCCATGTGAAGCCCTTGAAACCAATTTGCTACCCCCACTTATAAATTATTATCAAAACTACGAGTACTTGAGCACTTGCTAGAATAATTGTAAAGTTTATTGCACATCAATTTTAAATTACCAAGCCACATATACTTTGTGACTTAGAAATGCGTCAACGGATTTCCCTTTTAAGATAAAAAGATCCTTTGGTTATTAACAGTTTTTTACACATAGTTTTAAAGTAGTTGATTACTATTTACTTTGTCGTTAAGAGATGAACAATCTCGCACGGATGTCTACTACACTAAAAAAGACAGTATCCTACTTTATTCTAACTCTGGGCAAGCTGCGCCAGTGATGAGGTCTCAGATGAAACGTTAGTACACAAATATTTTTATGTTAATATCGGACAATATCGGGTTAGATCATTGTATCAAAATCAAGGACCCGACCAAAGTAAGTAGTGTGAACACATAAAACACACACAAATACAAGTTTGTCAATCTACTCCTTAGTGGCTACCCTGATAATTATACTCATTATTACATTTTAATGAGCCAAATGTTTAAACATGTAAAGATTTACCTGAAGCATTTAATTTAAAAACAAGTCACATTCAGCCAATTATAACTTACATTGAAAAAAATATAAAAAGGTAAATTATAATGTGCGATTTACGCCACATTAAATTCTTTCCCACACCTCAATTGGAACCAAACTTCAAGTTGTCATTGTGGGCGCTAATTATAATACATGTATGCGGCGAGGCGAAAATCTCGGTCGTTTGTATGTCATTCACGAATACGAAACGTACAAACAACATCCATCAAGTAATTTAAGGACGGGCCCGAAATCCAATAAAGAACAGTTAACGGTTGGTCAGTCGCAGTAGCCACATAATGAAATGAATTCAGTAAGTAACCTCCTTTCAGAGACGAAACTTATTTGATGGGATAATTATGTAGATATTGATTTATTCTAGATTGCAATTAAGTATTAAAAATCGCACAACTTACCTACACAACTTCGATGATCGATGGATATTAGCTTAAACTGTATTTGCATTTTTATGTTCCTGACTTAATAAAAAAGATATACGAGCAGTATTAAGCTTAGTTGCTATGTTCACAAATAATCTTAAGGAACGAATGTCTAACACAGGACGTTTGATATTTCGACAAGTGAGTCCTCCGCGCAGGTACACTTTCTGGACCTCAAAGTTCTCTCACGCTCAGATGGAGCTGTAAAATATCGTATCCTAAGATAATATGTCAGGTACGGGAAGAACATTCCAAAGCACAATAATAGCCTCTGTTTAATTAGGACAAAGTTGACTGGTTTTACTGAAGCAGCTACCAAGTAGAATATATTCTCCCTATTCTCGCTATCGCCTTAGTTGTTGGTCTAGTGGTTTAAGCCAGTAAATCTGAGTTTAATTCTTAGGTTGGACGAAATTTGTGTTGGATTTTCCAAACATTGCCTGTGTATGTAATAACAAATTTGGCAGGGCGTTAAGCCAGCAACTATTATTGTAACCATTGCTTGATTCCAATGAAGACATATTTTGATCTGTAGCGAGACAACAATGTGCGATACTTATTCGCAATACATATGCATCTATTTACTGTTAACCCCGTGTATACTGTGACCGCGGTGTACCTATTGTTCAGAATAACCCAACCGTCATTCCTTCCGAAAATCTTTAATTAAATATCAGTAATGATTTGATGAGACCTTTCCCTTCCCGGCTATTGTGCGGTGAGCGGGTGACATAATGGGCCGTATCGGCCTTTATCAGGCACGGGTGGCCTGAAGTCTGAACCGAAGGCCGGAGTCGATTAACATGTCTACTCGATTCCATGACGTAAACGATTCCACTTTTGTACAGAGGAATTGTTAATTACTAATTAAACCGTGTTTGAGCGTAAACGAGTTACGAGGGTGAAACAATTGCATGTTTCTTTTTTTTTTTGTCCTGACTCAGTTCTTTAGTCCTTACTTGTTAAGCTAACATAATTATGTAAGACTACAGTTTTTCTTAGTGCTGTGTTAGACTACTGATTATGAAATGAAGTTATTAGCTCCGATCTCATACTTTTTCCTTGCGTATGCTCGGTTGTGTGACCATTGACCATGGTTCAAACAATCTAGTTCCCCTATTGAGGTTTACGGTAAAAAAACGGCAGGTCTCTTCAGTTTAATGTAATAACCGAACTAACCATGTCCTCATTGGGATAAGACAAACAACCGACAACTTCAAATTCAACATCAGTAATCGAAATTCACACTTTTAGTCACATCATACACAAATTATATTTGTCTGACCTGTGAACTCCAATAAAAAAGGAGTGGAAATGGTGGACCCAGTTTATGATAGTAAGGTGTGGTGTCCGGTGGGATATAACAATTATTTTAAAATATGGGGAACTAGTATACTGGGTTTATATCCAGTGAAGCGGTAACTCGTTAACGACCATAGAATAGAAAGATACAAAATTGTATTAGCGTTTATGCTTTCAGCTCGCCCAGTTGCTTGATTTTCGGCGTTTGCTGATTAAAACAATAAGTCTGTCTGAGTCTTGTAACCAATCCAAGAAAAGAATTCTACTCGACCAAACCCTTTGGTTTCGGTCATAAGTTAAAAGTGTTCCGAGCCAAGGATACATGCTAGCGTGATCCAGTCACGTCCATCCCAAAGTGCATGAATATAAATGCACTAGAAACTTCCAGTTGGTATCACCTAATCTCATCTCAAAACACCACTCCGTGACTTTTCTGACCAATCTACAATATCCTTTAGATAAAAGCGCATGTAAGAGTCATACACGAAATTCCGTAAACAAAATTGCCTTATCTGTAGAAATTTCTTCATAATATATCTTCGGACTATCTACACTATACGCTATGAAAATGAGGACTATCAGTCACCAAATCACGACTGTTATACGATACCTTCAGAAAATATCGCATTTAGCCCGTGCAACACAATTTGGTAGCTAATTAGATTTACTGAAGGTTAAGTGCGGTCGGTAACCTCGTAAAGGTTACCTATTATGCTTATTTGTTGTAATGATGAGTTCTTTAAACTGTAAGTATGTTATTGCGGAAACCGGTGTCATTTGTCTACGCGAGATTAATTGCAGACATTATTTTAACAAGATAAAGCCCGTATTTAGATAGTATCATTATTCTAGAATTATTCTTTCTTAGCTTTGTCTAATATAATGATACGTCTGATACGTTATGGATACGTTCTTGAGATTTTTTGTTTTATTTTATACACCTAGGAATCTCTCTAGATGGCGGTGCCTAGAGAAGACCCACCAACCCGTTATGAGTGAGCCTTTTAATTTAAAGTTCAGGCTCTTATAGTAGAAATAAACAGTTGTTTTCTGGTAACTTAATTTATTCGCTCCTCTGTAAAAATATTTCAAAAGTTCGAGTTCATAGACCTACCTACATAATATTATGTATATTAAACTTCAAAACATTACTTTTTATTTAATGCGTATCATAAAATCATAACTCATTAATATAATAAAAAAATCGGTAGAAACCTCTTAATTGTCGCGCTTTATGGCATTGATTAATTTTATTACAAACTTTGATATAGATAGAGTATAGAAATATACGGTTCGCATAATTCTTCCGAAGTAATTTTATTTGTGAAGTTGATTGATAAACCCACCACATAAGTTAATTTAATTACTATAATCACATAACTGTGTTTGTAAGGTGATAATAGAATAAATGTATACTATAATAGACATAACAGTACAGAAGTGGACATGGCGTATGTGAAATTGATTATATTATTTGACTTTGTGTTGATTCAACCTGAATTTTCGGTACTGACCCGGCAGTAGGTCTATACCTTCAATCACCGTAATTAAATCATCGTTATATTGATAGGTACTTGCTTAATCATTATGCTTGCCAAATGTGTCTTGGCAATTACAAACCCAAACTTTGTAAGAAACATTTGAGGAAATAAACTTACCAAATCCTGAACCCTGTGATCACCACGGCCAAGTTCCTATTTTATAACTTACGACTTCGTAAACAATGGGAATATCGCTAATAGTAGTTGACCCTTGTCACAATCATGACGTCAATAGTACAGTTGTTTGTAGTTCGGTTCATTCAGGCCGTATGCGTCAGGGTTATTAGTGTATGATTGGTCTCCCTATTGTTATTTTTTGTCTTCGCAGCTCTTAGCAGCTTGCACTCGATAAAGGTGATTGATCTGAATCCTATTAATAAGGAAAACAGAATTCATTTTTTGTGTGAGTGTCCGATTTGAACCTAGTAAAACTGTAAAGGTTGTTGATTTGTTTCCACTTAATATAATGACGGATTTTTTTTACAGTTATATCATATTTGAATAAATAATAGTGCGTTCATGTTATAACTGCAATACAGTAGACGGGAGGACTGCCCTATTTGTAGGAGATAGCAGGGGTTCTCTGTACTATATGAACAAGTTAAGGAGTAAGAAGTGCTACTTTATGTTATGCTAGTGCATAGAAGAACTAATGGGATCAAAAAATTAGGGTCACTGCCAACCCAAGACTGACGCAGCCGTCATAGCCATAGGGCCATAGGGCCTTGCAGTTAACTACCGAACGCGCCATGACACTTATGGATTAGGGCGAATATTCCACTCTGTTATCAACTTAACTGTGCCAGTATCTAGTTTCGGTTTTACGTAACGCACGCCATGCGTAAACAAGACCCGCGTAATCGACCATCGCTAATTCACTAACGCCATCTAAATCGCTTTCTATTCCGCGGAAGATTCATTTCGCACCTAAGAAAGTTAATTAACAGCTAATGGTTTCTCTTCAATTTGGTTGCCGAGCGGTGGAAGTGTCGTTCGATGTGTTTCGAGATGTAACAGCTATCATCTTAAAGTGGGATGATTAGATAAATTGTTGTAGATACTTATGTTATGAGTAATGTTACGTCAAATTTATGAATAATAATAATACATATTTTACTGACATGATGGCGCGATTGACGCATCAAACCCCACTCAGAACTTTTATCGGATGAAGTTTCATTTTTGTTCTGTGACTGGAAGTTAATTTGTATTTAGGTGTATGGTTAGTGATATCTTCGTTGATTATGCTATCCGTGACACAAGAGATTAAGCTACTTTATTACTTAAGGGTGTATGTGATGTGATCCAATATTAATTTCATGTAAATTTAAAAATATTCAAGTTTTCGGAACTCCTTCTAGCTCCGAGGATTCAGGCGACTGGGACCATATGAAACTGGGACCGCGGTCCCAGTTACCTGTTAACATTTTTGAATCGGTCGACTGGGACCATAACTTTGTTTTATTTATGACACCTTTTGTGCTAAACGTATAAATCTTGTATTTCAACAATGGATTTGTGATTAAAATTACGGGTGGTCCCTCTCGCCTGACGAAATAAATAAATAAAAACTATTTAGGCAACTAGGACCGCGGTCCCAGCTATGTAGTGGTCCCAGTCGCCTGAATCCTCCTAGCTCCAACAAGCAAATCTTGACTAAGACCAAAGAACAATGGACAAATATTGCAATAGATAAGATTTGACCTTACAAATTGTTGTGAGACAATGACGAGGTTAAACACGTAACGTTTTTACTAAAAGTTGTAAAACGTAATTAGTTTATCTAAATCAGACAGAAAAAGTAAACAGTAAGTGGTATACGATGCTGGAGACAGTTCCCGTTTGTCAGTCGAAATAGGCCGGCTCACCCGGTAATGTACTACCTCAGTGAAAACCTGCCTCCGTGGTACAGTGGTTACAGTGTTGGGTTCTAAAACCCGGAGGTCGTGGGTTCGTATCCCACGGGGAGCATCACTTTGTATGTTTGTTTAAGGGCATTGCAGGCTTGAATCACCTGAATGTCTGAAAAGAAAGATGATTCCGTGCTTCGGAAGGCACGTTAACTATGTTCCAAGTAGGTCTGGTTTCCGTTGTAGGGTTACGGAGGTCAGATGGCAATCGCTCCATTGTGATAACCTGCAGAGTTGTCAAATCTAGGATCATAGTCGAAGCGGACCCTGAGCTCCATATTGGATGCAATCGGGAATACGCTGGGATGATGATGATGACCCTCTCACTGAAAACCGACGTACCTATGAGTATCCTTTTTATTATACTTTGGTAAGTGAGAGTGATAAAAGGCCGAACCACCCCTTTTTATTCGTTCTTTCCATCCCGATTCCCCATAGCCTTTCTCTCTCCCTCTATATTCTTTTCTCAAATGCAGGCAAGGCATATGAGATCTAAGTCGCAGGCTTCCATGGAAGGTAGTGATTACTTACAGTCAGGTGTCGCGCTTGTTTGTTTAAGCCTCTCTTATGAAAAAAAAAAACAGCATAATATAATCAAATCACTGCTAAAGGACGGCAGTTTTACAAGAAGGGGAAACCGAGGGAGTTTAGTGGGAAGTGGAACGAACGTCAGTCCCAAGTTTGACACACGGCCGCAGGGGTCGCTAGCCTGTGGTTACGCCTTCATAACACATAAATGAGCACTTGATGTAATTGTATTGCAGACTACGAGGACTTCCCCACCCGGGACCAGATGTGGGCGCCGGCGCCGCACGAGATCGACCCGGACATCTGGCCGCCGCCGCCCGACAGAGACCCCAACGCGTGGCCCCCGCCCACCAGCGTCGAACACAAGTCAGTATACCACCCTGTCTTATACCCTATTATTGAGCAGGACAGGAATAGTTAGGGTTCGAACTTTTATTATTTATATTTTTTCTTTTAAAGGTTAGTACATAGTCCATGGGCATTTAGTGGCCAGCTTTATCGGCAACAATAGCTATTTGAACTGCTTTATAACGGTCAGGCCCTAGGACTGAGCGCCACCTTTGTGTTATAAAAAAAAATTAAAATAGAGCAATATTATGTATCAGCGGATAAGTTTCCCATTGCAGCGCAAAGACCTGCAGTTCGCTATAACGCTACGCTTGCTTTACGTGTTGGACGTTGGTGATCAGAATCCAGATCTATAATCGAAAAATTCTAAATAATATATTGACTTCAAGTGTTGAGTCCAAAAACCCCAGAGCAAGACATTACTAAAAGGAGAATTTGCAAATATACGTAAAAGCAAAGCTGGGATCAAAATTTTGTTACTTTAATCCCGTATGTCTAAGTTATGTTGCCATAATACAGTCAGATCTAAAGGCCATGCTATTGTGAAGAATGCAATACAAGAATAAAGAACGTAGTCCGTCAGTGACTCACATCAGAGATACCTGCCCTACAAGCCATAGACTCTGTAAAAAAGGGATTGTCTCCTACATCCAATTTATATATGCAAAGACCTGTTTTATGTGCGATTTCAACTTGTCAACGACGATAATGACTGGCCATCTTGATAAAAACTCGATGTCAAGATGTTGTTTATCATCAACCGCTTTCAAAGCTTTCTATAGTTGAAAACAGAGATTTTACTTTAAGGTGACCGATAGAAAATGCAATACACTATCATTAATCTAAATCATGACAACTTAATAGTTTCCAAAGGTTACTTTTAGTGATTAAGTAAAAAGAATTGAAGTAATTACACAAAAAAACTAATTCGAAACTTAACTAAATTCTCGAAACTAAGTATGTTGTATTTACAAAAAAAGTAATAAGTATGTAATATTTATCCCTTATTCATAATAATTAAAAGTGTGTCAAGCACTTCTGTGTTTCGGGGAAAGGGCACTGTAGCTAGTAAAATGACTAGGTATATGAGACCTAATAACTGTCGTCTCGGTGTAGCAGGCGCCGGGCGGTGCCAGACAGTAACTGCTTAGTTATTTTTTGGCACTGAACTGTCTAAGGGCTGGCGTAGCGCTTACCATCAGGTGTACGATCCGATCGTCTTGTTACATATAGCAATCAAAATAAAAAATATATTTCGCACCCTTAATCAAACAAAGAAATAACTCAAAATTAAGGTTTTTCGAGATTTTATCAAATAGTGTAATAACTTAACAAGGATAATCGTTTCACTCGAACAGCCATTACAATACGACCAAACTGAGCGAGATAGAACGTGTGCCGCCTCTTTCTTACTAACGCGCGTGGACAAGTTGATACTGGTAAAGCGAAGGATTCAGTGATGCGCCAGCTTTGTTTGAGGTCTGGTCGTTAGGGGCAGCGCAGACGGCACACTTTTTGTGCGAAAGAGTCTGCCGCGGATTTTGCACAGACTCAACGCACAAAAAGTCTGTCGCGGATTTTTCACAGACTCAACGCACACGACGCACATCTTCGATCATTTTGTCGGCAGAACTGTAGGGACGTAGACGCTATGAAAATCGTGCAGAGATTAAAGATCGCGAAGTATTATTTTGTACTTGATGTAACAGACAGAAAAAGACGAAGAAAATTTTGGGTACATCCTATACTTTCGGAAAGATTACTGAAGGGAGAGTTCTATATTAAACATTCAATTCTGAACAACACCGGAATTTTTTTTTAAGTTTTATAAAATGTCTGTTACTACATAATATGATGAGTTGCTATTTATTTTAAGACCTGCTTTGACTCATTCAGACACAACAATGAGGAAGTTAATAATAAATAATAAATATCTCTGGACATTATTCACACAGCGCCATCTAGCCCCAAACTAAGCATTAGCTTGTGCTATGGGTGCTAGACAACGGATAAACATAACTTATATACTTTTTTTTTGTAAATACATACATAATATACATAGAAACACCCAAACCGATACAAACAGACTCATGTTCATGCACACAAATGTTTGTACCGTGCGGGGATCGAACCCGCGACCTGTGGTGTAATAGCCGACTTCTCAACCATTACACCTAATGGCTCGTCAAATTAGTATTTCGGTTAAAGAAACTTTATTCTCAAAAAGAAATTACATAAACACTTACATGAGAACATTAAAATTTATAATAAAACAAATTATCCGGCAACAAAAAATAAATAAATAATAATAATACTACCAATTACACAGAGCAATCACTAGTTACAATTTGTTTACAAAAATTTTCTTATACTGAATATTACCAAGAAACAAGTTTTAATGATTTTACATAAATAATAATGTATTAATATCTATTATGATATTCTGCCATAGAAGTATCATAAATTATTGGTCTATTTTGTATTTCATTAATTAGCATCGTTACATCGATGTCTGGCGCCATAATAGATCGCATACGTACGTTACGTCCCACCACTAGATTGCAGACTAAAATGTACGCCAATGTGCGCCGTCTGCGTTACTCCATACAGTTGCATACGTTCCATTTTTTTCGCACACTTTTTGTGCGGAGCGGTGTGGCGCGGCGTGGCGCGGTCTGCCGGAATCACACGGATTTTGTGCGCGCCGGACTTTTTTGCGCGTCGTCTGCGTTACTCCATACAGTTGCATACGTTCTATTTTCGCAGACTAAAAAGTCTGTCACGGATAGTCTGTCGTCTGCGCTGCCGCTTATTGATAAGAATAATAGTGAAATAAATCAAAATAATTCGGTCTATGACTGCCAGGTAAATATACCATTTTTTATTATTTAATCTAATAGTGCATCAGTTCAGACTTATTTCGCTTTAATATAAATAATGTTGTAACTTTTCAATACTATTTTAAAGTTAATTCTCTTTTAAATGAAATGTTTTGTGCTGTATTAATTCGTATTACAACTTAGTGCAGTGTAATTTTCAACGTGTTATGATGTAGTGAAATCGAATAAGACTTGTTTCACTCTTGTTCTGTTATTTTACAATAAACGTTGTATATTTCGAAGAAGATTCTGTTTATTAATAATATCGTGATGATTTTTTTTTCTTTCTCTAAAATAATTCACTATTCAAGTTAAATCGATGTCGAATTACTATACCATTTTAAGAAGTGAAAATGAAGTTTAGTGATTAATGGCAATTTTAATCTCCATTTTAGCATGGCGTCATCATCAAGGGCACGGAAAATATTAGGTTTAGTTGAGCAAAATACATTACAAGATAGCAATGCAAAAATGAATGAGAATTGGAACGATCATAGCAAAGTTGACTGCGAAGTAAGTTATTATAAAATGAATAGCATTATTTGCTTATTATAATAATTAAATTGATTTGTTATTATTTTTGTGCCTATCTAAATGTGAAATTATTGTCAATTTATGTGAAAATAAAGTTAAATGTTTACTTTTGTTTTTAGAATTCGATCGCAATTGAGCATAATACGTTATTAAGGCGCTCCTTTACGTCAAGTTTTGATATTTGAGGGGGTGAAGCAGACGCAACAAGCGAGGGGGCCCCGCGCGTCCCGCGCGCGTTCTTATTCTGACACCATCCTTATGCTAGGGTCACACTATCGCGAAATCTTCGACGACCTACGACGAAGTGCTTGGCCACATCAAATCGCTATGTGATGAACATTTATTTTTGTTCTGTGTCTGGATGTTTATTTGTATTTAAGTATAATATATTTGTGGTACCTTCTTTGTTTTTGATACCCATAACACAGTGCTTACGCTAGGTACTTACTTTGGGGTCAGATCAATGTATGTGATGTTGTCCAATTTTATTATTAATTCATTTCGTATGAATTCTGATAAGTATCGTTCCGGATTAATTCGGAATTTCCGGAAAACATTTAATTTTATTCATATAAAAACCTGTATTTGTAATAAGTATAATATAAAATTAGTAAAATGAGTATATTATAAAGTTATACATATACATTATTGGTGAGTACCTACTCAGATAGTGGACACTATACACTCAAATGTATTTTGCTAAGATTAATAGATTATTTACTTACATACTAATTTATTTATTTATGTATTAAAATACATAGGATATGGTTCGGTATATAGAAGGTGTTACAAAAAGGGTATATTAAGCCGAATACTATGTAATCAGACCATTATTCTGAACAACTTGTACGAATTCTTATTTTCGAAAACGAGAAAAAAACCACCTTTCATTCAAATGTCAGTTTCTATGAAAAAGATTTCTAGAAGTTTTCAGAATCAATGAAAACTTGATTTTTTTTCTCGACAACGAAAAAAATATAGGGTAGTGACACCGGTTTGCTGGCCAGCACCAGTTTCTGACCACTTGACATGTTTTTTTTTGAATTATAGATAGTCTATAGACAGCTCATTTCTAATTTCGCGCCAGTCGACCTAGACTAACTCCACGGTTCTTAATCCAATAGCTTTATAATTTGCAAACTGAGCACTCAGTCGCCATTTCAAAAGGGTTTCCGCCAAATCCCATAGAAAAAAACCCAGTCCCGGCACAAAAGAATTGAATCTCAGATTTTAGATAATTATTATTAGTAGAAACAATATCAAGAGTCACTATTTCCTGATTCGGGATTATTCCCGACTGCCCCTACCAAATCTGCCACCATTAGGGGCAGTCGAAACTTTTTAGTTCCGTCTGCCCCTAGTAGGGGCAGGCGAAACTAATTTAGGTTTCGTCTGCCCCCACTAGGGGCAGACGGAACTAAAAAGTTTCGACTGCCCCTACTGGTTATTTTGATAGGTAGGTACCTACCCCAGTAGATACCTATAGTACCGTACGAATGCGACTCGTTTTGCGGGAGTTTTTCTGCGCGACAAGACGCGACGACGCGACGATTTGAAGAGTAGCTGTCCAATTACCATTAACCGCCGATCTCAATAACCTATCTATCTGTAACAATCTGTTAAATTGGCTACCGACAGTAGCTGTTACGTCAGTTTTGCGTTTCAATAACGAAAGATAGATCGGAATTTATATCTCTGACTTTAATCTACCGTTGGGAGGGCAAACTGCTTACCGTAGATATGCAGAGCCATAGAAAAATGACATAAAGCGTTTCAATAACGTACAAACCGACAACTGTCAGTTAAATAAAACTATCTCTGTCAAAAAAAATCTATCTCTCGAATTCGGGCGATAAATTGGCGATAATCCGTTAGTAAAAGATAAACAACACAATATTTTATAAAGATTAATGGCCTTGTTTAGTGATAAAAGTTAAAATGAGATGTATGAAGCCGGTATATTTGATTCCACAACAAATTCAAGACCTGTAGAATAAACATTGGGCAGAAAAACAATGCTTGTATTGTATGTTGCCGATTTTATTGGAGTGTCGAAAACTACAGCTAGCAGAATTGTAGCCGATGTAGGTATCTCGTGCAATAGCTGCACTGTACCTACTGTACTGCACTGTACATGGTAAAGTGTTAGAAAACACTCAGCCTCAGCCCACCTTTCACGCCATTGCAGGATTTCCCAAGGTTCTTGGTGCAGTGCAGTTGATTGTACACATATACCCTGGTAAGTAAAACCCTTTAATGTTATGCTTACTATTTTACATCTTATAAGAAACAAGAAATAATTCTGTTTTAGATTCAAATGTAGAAGAGTACAGGAATAGAAAAGGTATTTCTCAATGAATGTCCAAGGAATTTGTGATGCAGATTAATGTTCATGAATGTAGTTGCTCGGTGGCTAGGGTCTGCTCATGATGCTACAATATCTAACAACTCCGTTTTTAAAAGTAATTATTACAATTATTTTATAATATTATATTATATATTATGTACTATTTCTTTATTTTATTAATTTTTTATTTTATTTATTTGGAACAACAACAGCCTTCAACATAATGTAAAAACGTTTAGATTAAAATAATCACTTAAATAACTTAGGCCAAAACAGTCATTCACAGTATTACATAATTTTGAGTACTAAACATGTAGAAGTTGTCTTTGACAATTTAACTTTGAATATAAGCCACCAAAATATAGACTAAAAAGATAAAGTTAAGTATCATAATCATAAGTGAACAATTAAATTTTATATAATAAAAGGTGTTCAGTTTTAGAACTTTACAAGGCGAATTTGTATAAATACTATACATACACAACATTGTTACACTATCTTCCAACAATCGTTATTAACTGTATGTAATCTAATACTGCAACAATAACTCTTAATTTGCATAAAATTAACATAGTGGCATGTCAAACGGTGTACCTCACAGAATGAGTCTGTGGTTTACCTTAACAAAGTGAAATTAGCCTTAATGCTATGATTTGATAAAATTGTAACAATTTTTAAACATACTAATGGCTATGTTACCTACCATATTATAAATAAACATGATTTACAATATTATTATATTCATCTTTCATTCCAGAGGTGACATTACCTGCCAGATGTTACTGAATGAAAAATTCAATTTATACTTAGAACTTACTCTTTTACAGAGAATATTAATTTATTTGCTTATATTACTTCCAGTGCAATGTGAAGATGGAATCTTTGGGAATAGGTGGCTTATTGGTGACAGTGCATATCCCTGTACATCATACCTATATTAACACCACTGCTCGATCCGGGAACTGTAGCAAATCTGATAATGTCCCGATTGACGGAGTAGCTCACCAACATCATAGTGCTAGACAACATTTGATAAACAATTACTTTAATTGGTATGTACTGTATTCTTTTATTATCACATTTTAAGATATTACATACTTAATATAATATTATGGTTACTAATCAAGAACTTCTTTTTTAGATATTTGTTCTCTTTACATATAATATGAACAATTTGCAGCCAATGGCGTTTATCAATCATGGAAGCTGGACACAGCAGGCATTGTGCAGATAATGATGACAACATGAGGGAGAGAAACTTTTGTTGTTGAATATGAAACGAGATTTATTGGCAAAAATACTCACAAACCACTATTTAATAAAAAAATAATAATAAAAAAACTTGATGTAATGTCTTTTTAAATTTATAATGTTTAATGATATTGTATTGTTTTAATATTATTCATGCAAGTACAAATTCATAGAAAAATTAATGTGAATTTAATAAACACTGTTTCATTTATAAATTACAAATTGTGTTTCTTTATTAAGAAAGTCTTAAGGAATTATGAAAAAAACCAGGCTCATAAAAGTAGTTTCTTTATTTGATTTACAATTTAAAAACTTAAATAGTAATTCACTTGTACCCTGAAGGCCTGCTGAGATGCCGCTTCACGCCCCGCTTAAAAAGACCAGGATTGTAAGAGGAAGGAAACACATGAGCTGGAAGGGCATTCCATGACTTGATATCCAGGCCTCCTCTTTAAGTTTGTTATTAGTCGCATTTGTGACTTTAGAGGTAATCACCTTGTGGCTGGAAATCAGATTGAGCAGAAGCACAATACTATCCTTGTTCAGCGCCTTCGCCCTAATCTGAAAACTACAACAAAAGATACATTTGGTTAGAACAAAACAAAACATAAACATTCAATGAAATTGACTAGAAAATAACTATGTTATAAGTAATACTCACTTGTTCAGCCATCTTCTATTCAATTCAATTTATTTTCGATAATTATGTGTAAGTTTTAAACCAATTTCAAAGTTCCAACGAAATGTATGAAATAGCTCAAAGTAATACGAGAGCGTCAATTAAATGTCAAATGTCATGCATGTGCGTTTTATTGCCTTAAGCTCTTAAGTATTTCACCGAATTTATTTATTAAATCTACTTTTTTATGAAAAATACTATAAAAAGATGTTTAAAAAAAATAAATGACTACTTATAGTAAAATCCCCATATATTAAATAAAAATTAATATCATAATATTAATCGTACAGCCATTTTTTAAGATGCTAAAACAGAACGCTTCGGAGGGATACGTTTAACCAGAGATATCGAAATTATCCGTGGATAGCTTATGTCATCGTAACTACAAGTTTGTTATTGAAACGGCAGTAACAGTAAGGTTTGACGTTTCAGAAAAACTCTGGTAGCTGGTTACTGATAACTGTCGGTATGTTATTGAGTTCGGCGGTAAATGCAAATATCTGAAGTAGCTCTTCATATGTATTTAATTTACATTAAACATACATATTTCAAAAAAGAGCAATACATTGATATTAAAATGTGTGAATATTTCGAAAAACAAATGAATGTCGTGAAAACAAATGAATTTCGGGAAAAACAATGTTTATTGATCTTAAGTAAAAAAAAAACAGGTGAACGCGATTTTCGACCTTATCGACATTCACCAAATTAACGGATTTTAATGAACCAGCAAAGATAGTCAACAAGCGTTTGCGAAAAAGCAACAAAATTTTAAATGTCAATAAGGTTGAAAATCGCTTGCACTTGTTTTTTTAACTTCAGATCAATAGATTAACAAAAAAACAGGTGCAAGCGATTTTCGACCTTATCGACTTTTACCAAAATAACGGATTTTAATGAACCAGCAAAGATAATCAACAAGCGTTTGCGAAAAAGCAACAAAATTTTAAATGTCAATAAGGTTGAAAATCGCTTGCACTTGTTTTTTTAACTTCAGATCAATAGATTAACAAAAAAAAACAGGTGCAAGCGATTTTCGACCTTATCGACTTTTACCAAAATAACGGATTTTAATGAACCAGCAAAGATAGTCAACAAGCGTTTGCGGAAAAGCAACAAAATTTTAAATGTCAATAAGGTTGAAAATCGCTTGCACCTGTTTTTTTAATTTTAGATCAATAAACTATGTTTTCCCTACATTCATTTGTTTTCCCGACATTCAAAAAAAAAAAGAAAAAAAAAGATTGACGTGCAAAAGTATTTTTTAAAAATCTATTTGCAGAATAAATTATTTTATTTTATTCATTTGTTTTCCCGACATTCATTTGTTTTCCGAAATTTTCACACATTTTATTAAATGTATTAGTCTTTTTTGAAATATAAGTGTAAATTAAATACATAGCGATAGTTACCCTTAGGCCGCGAGGTCCGATTGGCTTGTCCGATCGATCGGACCACTATGTTTTTTATTTCCTGTTGGTTCGATTATTCGAACTCTAAAGTTCTCGTGGTCCGATTATCTAATTACTGGGACTATTCATTTCCTTTATCGCGATAGTGTGGCCGTAGCATTAGGAATATAAATTACGAAATGTCAAAAGTGCAGCGCGCCGGAGCGACGTGCACAGGTCCGACGTTGCCAGTGGGCACAAGCGTACTGACGTGAGAATGGATGTGCGCTGAGGAATCGCGTGGGGCCTATTTTGTAGTTAAAATTCAATTAAAAATTAAATAATAAACGTATCGCTATAATATTCGGTCATGCAATCAGTTTAACGGAGAAGTATCGAATACAGCATTTAAATTGCTTAGTTTCGGCATAGTTTTGCAAATATTTGCTTTTAAAAATAGCGAAAAGCACTTTTTCAAAAAAAAAAACTATCGAGAAAAGTATTACCAATCGTGTTTCTGTTCTGCATATATTTAGTTAAAGGACTGAAGTTACATATACTAAAATATAACGAAGGAAATCTTTTTAGAAGTCCGGTACTATGCTTTCAAAAAAACATATTTCACTACCCACCGCGCCTTAATACCTGATGACAATTTGGAAAAGGTTGAGAATTGTAACGACAATAGCATTATCAATTGCGTAGTAAGTCATTATTTGTTATAGAGCATTTTTTGGACATGAATTAATTTACTTAAATAAAGTTTTCGTGTACCTACCTATTTAGTAAAATAACGGCAACAGTTCAATTTTAATGTTTATTTTCAGGATTCACAAATGAATTGCTTTGTTGATACAAATAGCCTTACCTTATAGTGATAATAGTGACATTAGTATGTGCTCCGAGGACGATGATATTAGAATAAAGCATACTGAAACTAAAATAAATTATGTTAATAAAGTGTCACAATCCTGTGAGACCTCATCCTCTTCGAGTTCATCGTCTGACTCGTCCTCATCCAGCTCATCGTCAAGTTCGGACTCAGAGAATGACACTCAGCCGACTGCTACAATGTCTGGCAACGAAATTAATGACAATGATAAAGGCGATGAAAATAATCCTCCAGTGGATCAAATCAGTAATAGGTTGAACTTGCAGGTATTGTTTGTTTTTTCTTTTTTATCTTTGAATGTATTAGTTATTAATTATTTAAGTCAATAAATAATTACGATTTTTCATTTTAGGAATCACGCACTTATAGAAGGCAAGATACTCAAACTTACCATATATCTCCTCCGTATACGGACGAAAGTGATGTTGACCTAAGCGACACTGATCCAACTTTTGTTAACACGGGGCCTACAAGAAAGAAGAACTATATATTTAATGATTCGCACTCTTCTTCTAGTAGCTCTGAAACCAGTACATCTCCTCCTAAAATAGGGCGCAAGCGCACTAAGAATCCATTAAAATGGAAACAAAACGTAACGAAACGATTGCGTAATAGGGGAAAATCTTATATGTCGCAATCACAGAAAAAAATTTCAGCCCGGCACCTCAAAGAACCTTGCACGGATAAATGTAGATTAAAATGCGTTGAAAAAATTAATACTGATGAGAGATATAAATTATTTTGCAACTTTTGGGATTTAGGAGACTTAGTAAAGCAAAGAGCATACATAAATTCGTGTATGATTGATATTGTGCCTAAATACAAATACACAAACGCTGCACAACCTAGAAATAATAATAAAGCATATTATATTTTTGTTGTAAACGGCACTACAATCAGAGTTTGTAAAACTTTTTTCAAATCAACTTTAGATATAACTGACCGCATGATATTCACAATTCAAACTAAAGTCAATGAAAATGGCATGATGTTAGACGATTTAAGAGGAAAACATAAAAACCATCGAAAAATAGATCCTGCATTACGAACTGCCATCAAAAACCACATTAATTCAATTCCCAGAATAGAATCACATTACTTAAGGGCATCTACTTCAAGAGAATATATAGAAGGCAGCAAAACAATAAAAGATTTATATCATGATTTTGAATTACAACAACGACAGGAAAATAAAGAAGCCGGAACATACATTACATACTATAAAATATTTACAACAGAATTTAACCTCGGATTTTTTGCGCCAAAAAAAGATCAGTGCGATCTATGCACCTCTTATCATAATTCGAACGCTGAACAAAAATCCGTTTTGGAAGAAAATTATAAAACACATATAGAAGAGAAAAATTGTAGCAGAGTTGAAAAGCTTAATGATCGCAAAAAAATAAACAAAAATATCAGAGTTGCTGTGTATGATTTAGAGGCCGTCCTACAATGTCCGAAGGGTGAAACTTCAGCATTTTACTATAAATCGAAATTGAATTGCTATAATTTGACCATAACAGAATTGGCAAACAAAGATGCTAAGTTGGGCTACGAAAATGTGCATTGCTATTTTTGGTCAGAATCTGACGCAAAACGCGGTGCCATTGAAATTGGCTCCTGTGTATGGAAGTATTTGAAAGCTTTAAGCGAACAAGATAATGATGAAAAAGATATTATTTTCTACTCTGATAACTGTGCAGGGCAGAATAAAAATAAGTATATAACTTGCTTATATTTGTTTGCCGTTCAAAATTTAAATGTTAAAACAATTACACATAAATTTTTGATCAGGGGTCATACCCAAAATGAAGCAGACAGCGTGCACAGCCTAATCGAAAAAGAAGTGAAAAGAAATTTAAAGTCAGGTCCTATATACACGCCTGATCAATATATTGCATTGATAAAGAATGCCAAAAAGTCGAAACCTGTTTTAAACGTGCACGAACTAAACTTTGAAGCATTCTATGACGTAAAATCATTGCAAGAAGACTGGGGATATAATTTTTCGACAAATACGGCTGGACAAAACGTGAACTGGAATGACATAAAAATTTTGAAAATGGAGAAAGTCAATCCATCATTTTTTTTGTATAAAACCTCGTATAAAGAAGAAAGCTATAAAGAAGTAGACACAAGAAATAAGAGGAAGAAAATGATACCGATAACGGAAGTGACACTCAAAGCAGCCTATACAGCAAGACAAGACTTAAGTGAAAATAAAAAGAAAGATTTGAAAGAGCTTCTGTCGAAATCCTTAATTCCCTCTTATTACGCTGATTTTTATAATTCTTTATTTTAAATTAGTTTTTTTTTTATTACTGTACTCGTAGAGGTTTTTGATAATTATATTGTTGAAGCAAACCCTTGTGCCATAATATTCTAGGGGTATAAAGAGATTACGCTGTTACGTTTAATTAGTTTAAAGTTTAAAGTCCTACATATACCTAAGATGTTGAGGAACACAAAGTATTAATAGTTATTAATCTTTTAGTTGATTTTACTAACGTACGTAAATGAAGAATTTAGAAAGTGTTATTTTGTTTTTACTAAAGTAAGTACAGTACCTACCTGAATATAAGTATAATTTTTATATTTCTGTGATTTGATTAGATATCTCACTATAATATTTTGGTGATTTTGTGACTGATAATAAAAAAAATTACACTGAATAGACTGTTTAATTTTTAATAAATCATAAAAAGAAATCCTATATTATTACTATATTGAATCATATCTAAATAGATATCTGGCAATTTGTGCATATTTAATTTAAAACTGAAATAAAGGCAAAAATGTCAATAACTTGTAAGCAATTTTAAAATAAAACTGCATGATTTTGATTTACATCGTAACATCTCCAATGAACTGAAAAACAAATTTGTCGTAAAGTGAAATAAGTATGAACTTTTTTTTATTTAATTGATATAATTGTCTTCCTTGTAAAAATAAAGGTATTGTCCATAAAAACTAATAACTATATTAATCAAACAATCTATTTCTGTTTTTAAAAGTAACTTATCTCATTTAGGTTATTTTTAATTATATATTGAAGTACACTGTGCGTAGTTGTCAAACTTTAGTTGCGTTTTTTCACAAACTTGTAAATTTGTGTTATTTCTTTGTTTGATTAAAGGTGCGATTTGTAATGTGTATTGCAGAGGACCTCCAGCCATGAAGTCGGCCCGCAACAACCCACGCAACGCCCGGACAGACAACAAGAAGACCACGCCAGGACAACGGAACGCCACCACCTCGCAGAGAAAGACATCAGACGTCAGAAACCCCAAAATAGCAGCAAATAAAGCGCATAGTGGTCAGTAACAGTATCCTAAAGCCTTATATTATTCTAATTCGGCCTCAAGCTAGGTGGAGCGATGATCTGCGCAAGATGGCTGGCAGGAGCTGGATGCGAGAAGCCGAGGATCGATCAGCGTGGCGAGCATTTGGAGAGGCCTATGTCCAGCAGTGGACTATCGCAGGCTGATGATGATCGTTAAAATCTTGTCAATGTTGGAATAAATTGGATAGAACCTTTAAACTTGAGGAGAGAGATTATGCCTCGCTTTGCGTCTTTTGCCGTCTGTGTAATGATGTACATACATACGAGTAATATGTTCTAAGTAAATATCACACTACTTACATCCATTCTCCTCGTACCAAGATTAGTCGGACATTTGTTATAAAGATACCATGTGATAATACTGTTAAACTTACTGTAGATACTAGTTTATCAACATTGCTACTATGTTTTAGCATTAAATAGTGGTGATCTATCATAGATAAACATTCAATTACAACTTGTGTATTAAATAAACTAGGTTAACGTTAATTCTTGATAAAAATAATAGATTAAAAGTTCAATAAATGAACCATCAATATGTATGCGTAGTTTAAGCATCTATGGTAAGCGGATGCAGCCAACTCCATTCAAATCAAATCAAAATCAAATCAAATCAATTTATTAAAATTCTTAGAACTATTCTATCAGCTAGTACAAACATTTTCTTAAGATCTAATTAACTTTATGAGCCTGGTCTACAAATAATTATATCACTTTTAGTAAAATAGGCAGGTGAAAATTGAAAATAAATACTAAATGTTAAATAATATGGAACTACTTATACCTATTTTATAAAATAACAATACTTGTATATTTATCTACTTTAATACGGTTAATAAGTTCTCTGTATCCTCGTAGGACATACATTGGAGGGCATCTTGGAGTTTATTTTTACATTTACTGTAGCACAGGGGATATATGTTACATAATGCATTTAGTCTATTGTAAAGAAGTGGACCTAGAAACATGTAAAATTTAGATGTAAATGCATGTTTGAATATTGTTTTTGATATGCAAACAATATCCTTTCGCCTTTTGTTAATGAGTGTAGGAATGTAAGGGAGATCTAGGTGCTGTTTTAATACTATATTCATTATAAACAACTGTCTAACTGTTAGTACGTTACATTTTTTATATAAAATGTTAGTAGGGAATAGGAAAGGGCTAAAAGTAGCTACCTTGAGAATTGCTCTCTGAGCCCTTTCGATGGTTAGTAACAAAGTTTTCCCGACTCCACCCCAAGTGGTGATACAGTAAGTAATTATTGATTGGCACAAAGCCAGGTAAACTTGTCTAATAATCTTTGAATCTGTAATGGAGCGCAATATTTTAAATATAAATATCATTTTACGAAGTCTAGTGGCTAAGGCATCGATGTGTGGTTTAAATGAGAAATTATCATCTATGATAACTCCCAGATATTTTATTTTATTTGTTAAATTAATGACTGGGCATGCACATTGGATATTATTAGGGATATTACAATTATGGGCATGCAGAGTGGGAACAGTAAGAGTACAATGAGTAGGCGTTCTTTTCCGCATAGAAAATTTCATAAACCTAGTCTTATCAACATTTAATGTTAGTAAATTTTGCTGAAGCCAATTAGTAACTACATTAAATCCATGCTGTGCGTGAGGGACATTTCACCAGGAAGCGTCGCTCAATATGCTGCCATGAATTTCAAGTGTACTGGCTCCCACATTACTATTGACATTATTACGATGCCAGTGAAAATGTTATAATACTGTGACAGATGATATAACAGTGGCAGAGTCTTGCGTACTTGTTTTCCACCAACTGTAACTGACCATTTCAATATGTCAATTCCAGCAAAAACAAAAGACACGAACAGCAAAGACACACACAGCAGCAGCGGCAAGGACAAGCAAGACAGAGACAACAACAACGGAGACACAGACGACGAGAGACACAAGGAGGAGGAGCGCCGCTTCGAGCCGCCCTCCGCCGCCGACGGAGACCTCGTCGACATGCTCGGTGAGACCTCTAGCGCAGCGGGACAGAGACAGCGACAACGGCGACAGAGACATAAACAGCCTGTGTGGGACTCCCCACTTCCCTAAAAAGGGTATGGTTTACCCTCAAAACTCCGCAGCGCTGCTCATTTAATTCAGAGATGTATGCGTCCAACAGTCTTGACTTCCACGACATAACTTTATGATCCTAACCCTTACATTCGTGTTCACATACGTTTGCGTCCAACAACTTTGCAACGGATGACTTTAACAACAATAACCCAGGGGGGCGGAGTTTGTGTGCTGGACTCCCTCGCCCTAGAAAGGGCGGAGTTTACTTAGACAACCGCTAGAAATTTAAGCGCTGGTGAAGTTAACCGATCTGTATACTGTCACGCGCTTTGTCCATAGACAACATTTCGCTTACTCGTCTTTTTTTAATATTTCAGAAAGAGATATTGTACAGAAAAATCCCAACATTCGGTGGGACGACATCGCCGACCTGACTGAAGCTAAGCGGTTGTTAGAGGAAGCTGTAGTCTTGCCAATGTGGATGCCCGACTTTTTCAAGGTAAATTGACTGACATTTGATAATATTATAATCAGTTTCCAACAGTACTACTACTCTACTTTTAAAATTCCAATTACCAATACTTAATAAAACGGCAATAGACCTTATAAGTGGGGTGGGCAACTTCAACTATATTCATGAATGCAATAATGCAGCTAGCTATTAGCTATCGAACTAAAAGGTCTATTACCTATTAGATCAGTGTTGTCATAAGCCGAGCCAATCATATAAAGTATTTTTTTTTTAAGAAAAATTTCATGCGTCATCAATAGTGATTCTTTTACAATTTTATTATTTTTTACTATTGTAACATTTTCATGTACAGTCAAAAGCACGTCAGACTATACACTTTGGACTTTGTACCACTCTTGTGGCGGGGGCATAAGTTCTATTATCGAACTGTAAGTGTTACCGTGATGTGCTGTTGACCGTACATACAACATACTTCGATGAAATAATATTGAAAAATATAATCAACATCCCTTTTCATGGCAGGGCATCCGACGGCCGTGGAAGGGCGTGCTGATGGTGGGTCCGCCGGGCACGGGCAAGACCATGCTGGCCAAGGCCGTGGCCACCGAGTGCGGGACCACGTTCTTCAACGTGTCGTCCTCCACGCTCACCTCCAAGTATCGCGGCGAGTCGGAGAAGCTCGTGCGACTGCTCTTTGAAATGGTAAGTTAAATAAAATATTAATAAATATCTCTGGTCATTATACACACAGCGCCATCTAGCCCCAAACTAAGCATGAGCTTATGCTACGGGTGCCAGACAAAGGATAAACATTACTTAGATACTTTTTTTTTGTAAATACATACTGTACATACGTATTATACATAGAAATACCCAGATTGATACAAACAGACATGTTCATGCACACAAATGTTTGTACCGTGCGGGGATCGAAGCCGCGACCTCTGGTGACATAGACGACTTCTCGACCATTACACCAAATGGCAATTTATATAAAGTCATTTTGTGTAATGGTAGAGCAGTCGTAATTGTAACATTTATTATTACTTTTGGGTGTAGAAACATGCAAGATTACTTCCTCGCAGAAGGAGGCGGCCGCCTTGCTCGCACTTTTTTTGAACGCCAGTGTTCTGTGATGAAT
This sequence comes from Mecyna flavalis, assembly GCA_949319885.1. Taxonomy (NCBI): domain Eukaryota; kingdom Metazoa; phylum Arthropoda; class Insecta; order Lepidoptera; family Crambidae; genus Mecyna; species Mecyna flavalis. Next base: position 4,904,572 of record OX439413.1, read on the forward strand.
GTATTTGTAATTACATATTATGTTTGTATGTTGCAGGCGCGGTTCTACGCGCCGAGCACGATCTTCATCGACGAGATCGACTCCCTCTGCTCGCGGCGCGGGTCCGACAGCGAGCACGAGGCCTCGCGCCGCGTCAAGTCCGAGCTGCTCGTGCAGATGGACGGGCTCGGCTCCGCCTCCGACGAGCCCGCCAAGGTACCCGCGCGCTGACGCACTCACACTGACACGTCCGCACTGACTCACCCGCACTGACGCACTCACACTGACACGTCCGCACTGACTCACCCGCACTGACGCACTCACACTGACACGTCCGCACTGACACACCCGCACTGACGCCCCGCACTAACGCACTCACACTGACACGTCCGCACTGACACACCCGCACTGACGCACTCTCACTGACACTTCCGCACTGACACACCCGCACTGACACACCCGCACTGACGCACTCACACTGACACGTCCGCACTGACACACCCGCACTGACGCACTCACAGTACTCACACTGATACGTCCGCACTGACGCACCCGCACGACGCACTCACACTGACACGTCCGCACTGACGCACCCGCACTGACACGTCCGCACTGACGCCCCGCACTAACGCACTCACACTGACACTTCCGCACTGACACACCACCCGTCCTTTTTGTTAATTTATAAAAAAGAAGACAGCTTCATTGTTATTTGACGGATTATTATTCAGGAACCTTATGTTCCGAGTAGGTCTGGTTCCCTTGTAGGTTACGAAGTCCAAATGGCAATCACTCCATTGTAATAACCGGGCTTGTCAAATCTAAGATCATAGTCGAAGCGAACCCTGAGCTCCATATTGGATGCAAACGGGAATACGCTGATATGATGATTATTATTCAGGAACCTTCTGAGGTATAACTAGGACCAATAGAAAAAAAAATTTTGTTATTTATTTATTTAAACTTTAATGCACAATAAAGAGTACATTAGACGGACTTAATGCCTATTGGCATTCTCTACCAGTCAACCCATTTGACCAAACAAAAAGAAATAGTAGGTAGTTCTAACACCTAAAAGAAAGAAAATAATACAGTAAACTACATAATAATATATGAACTAAATCCTAAATAAATTATATTACTATTTGTTATTTATTTTAAATTTATGGTATCAGGTGGTAATGGTACTCGCAGCGACGAACTTCCCCTGGGACATAGACGAAGCGCTGCGCCGCCGGCTGGAGAAGCGCATCTACATCCCGCTGCCCACGCAGGACGGCCGCGAGGCGCTGCTGGCCATCAACCTGCGCGAGGTCAAGCTGGACCCCGAGGTCGACCTGCGCGCCATCGCCAAGAAGCTGGACGGCTACTCCGGCGCTGATATCACTAATGTCTGCAGGTGTGGACTCTGTTTATAAAAAGTTAAAGTACCAGTCTAAAGCCAGGTACTCACTAGCGAGCCGTAACCGTAACATGCGTGATACAGTAACGAGGTTCTAGTGTGTACGCGTTTTACAATTACGGCTCACGATGTCGCCGGAACGCTCGCTGCAAGCCGCACGCGTACCGCTCGCAGCACGTTTGCGAACCACGTACACACTATGTTTTGTGGTTACAGTACATGCAACGGTTACAGTTACGGCTCGCTAGTGAGTACCCGGCTTAAGGGTGTTACTAGACCGATCGATCGATCGTCGATCAATGGTAGAATGCAATAGTCGACGTCGATCGATAGTTTTTACCAGACCAATCGATCGACGTCATCGATCGAGCTGCTTGATCAGCCACGCCGCGCGCCGACTGCTCCCCATTTGCCGGATATAGCCGGAGATAATCGATCAACGTCGACCGGCAATCGATCGATTAGTTAGTCGAACGGTATCTGTCGATCAATTAAAGTTATCAGACCAGTTGATCAACTTCGATCGACGTTGAACGATGCCGTCGATCGACGATCGATCGATTGGTCTGGTAACACCATAAGGCTGCCTGTTCACCAGAGCGGAACGATTGCACAAAACCTTGGCTCAGACAGGGAGTTGCAATTCTTTTGATGTATATTTTTCCGTTTCTCCGCTCCGCTGGACGGGCAACGACCAATCCTTATTCTTATAGGGCAAAGGCCTCCATCATTAAAATCAAGTACTCTTTACATTAATGGGTACTGGCTTAATCACCACGCTTGCAAAGTACAAATTAGCCACACAAACCCGAGCTCTGACCGATAATACCGCCTCAATGTTTGCGGGACTCGGGAATTGAACCCAGGGCCGGACAGATATTGGCCCGGTACTTAAACCACTAGACCATCGAGGCGTTGCTAACATTATTAATCCCGTATTTTCAACAAATCAATCACAAATTTTTGGTACAAACCGGGATCAGTACCCAAGACCTAGTAGCCACTGCATCACAGATGCAGTCAACTAAACAGTTAAAACTAAAGAAAATACAGTTGCTGTTTAGTTCAGTTACAGTTCACAATGGTTCAATGGTTGTACGTGTGTTTAAAATATTACCCCAGATTTAATTGTTAAATTTTTATGAACAGGGACGCGTCAATGATGTCGATGCGTCGCAAGATCGCGGGGCTGAAGCCGGAGCAGATCAAGCAGCTGGCCAAGGAGGAGCTGGACCTGCCCGTCACGAAGCAGGACTTCATGGAGGCGCTCTCCAAGTGCAACAAGTCCGTCTCCAAGGGTGACATACAGAAGTACCTCGCGTGGATGGACGAGTTCGGCTCTTCCTGATTGTTGCACTGACTCCCGGTGGCGTAACTATACCGTTCGAGGCCCGTGGCAAATTCATCGGATGGGGGCTCTAGATAAATGTTGGGAGTTGGGATTCTCCTCTGACCGGGGCCCCTACCGGCCGGGGGCCCGTGGCATTTTGCCGACGTGCCACCCTGTAGTTACGCCACGATTCCCTCGCCAGACCGACGAGCCCGCCACACAAATACAAATAACCGTGTTTCGTAGAACATTGCAGATTTCGGTTTGAAATGTGATAATGACGTTTTGGCTTAATATTTTAAAGAGGGTTAACTTTAAACAATGATTGCCTTAATTATAGATTACGCGTAAATTTGACTGTTTCAGTATTAATACATTAAAGTATAAATTGATAGAGGAATATCGAAAATGATCTAAGCGACTGTGACGTAACATGAATAGGTTATAACATTCCGATTGGGATATTTTGTAAATACGCTTCAAACTGTTCAGTAACTTCAGTAAGTTAGTTGGCATTTTAAATGGAGATACTATTTTTACATGCAATACCTGTTTAGAGGAGCTGTGAAAGTTATTCTATGCACAATGTTTAACTTAACACCAAGTGATATAACTAATTGATGAAGCTGTTTGTATAATAATAATAAATAAATCATTTTTGTATGTTTGCCAGATCTGTCATCACATTTGTTATTTTTATTTTTGTTGAAGCGCTCTGATCTTTGTACTTAAATTAGGTTAAACGAAAATATATTATAATAGTTTAGATATAATTTTATGCCATAACTAATTTATGTACTTTTTATAGATTTTTATTAAAAGAATACCCTGTTACTTTATTAATAATAAACTTTTATTTGGCATTTATTGTAGTATTTCGCTCAATTAAAATTAAAAAAGACTATTTTGCGATTGAAATAATTGTGGAATTAGAGTTGTGTAGCATGAATAATAGTATCAGTTTGGTATTTTCTGTTGTAGTGCCACTGACACATCCACCAGCATGCATGGACTTTTACAAATGTCCTTCTATAATGTATATATCTATGAAAGGGTGTTAAATAGACCCACACAAGTAGGTGGTATTAATGGCAATAGATGTGTTCATTCCTTACCCAATTTTACTACTGTACTATACCAGATGAAATAATAATTATAATCGGTCTAAGATTTAACTGTAAAGATAACAATATTTTTTCAAGCATGTTAACAAATCTCGTGTAACGAAAATGAAAATAAAACAATTTTATTCATATCCCATTTTGTCTTTTATTAGTCGCAATAACTCGAGGTTCACCATCAGCAGTCGCAGTCCATAGTAGAAGATCCGAATTAAGGTCGACCTTCATCGAGTTGATAATAGAATGAAAGTTATTTTATTATGAATTTAGCATATTAAAAAACATATTAAAAATGGGTTGCCTAAAAAAATCCAAATCTCCAAATGCAAGCAGGATTTGCCCTTAATCGCAAATTCGCAATGCTGCTGGGCAAGCTGGTTGGCGATCGCAGGACGTATTAAGTTGCAACCTCAAGGTTGTATATAAGCTATAAGTTATCAATGATATACAGGGTGTTCCAAAAATGACACGTCACAGTGACACTGGAGGTAGGCCAGCACAAGAGGCATCGAACAAGCCTACAGATCGTTCACGATCAGAAGTCCTAGCCGCTATACTTGTTTAAATCTTTGATGATCTCTGCGACAGCTGTCATCGATTTGACAGCTGTTAAATTTCACAATTTTTGTCTGACAAATGTATGAAGAGAAATAACGTTCATGATTGTGGGTTCCCGCCCACTTAGAGATGTTCATTGCTTTTATCATTCGCTTACACGTAATAATCGATTATGAAATTTTAAAACATCGGAAAATTGTGATTTTGTTTATCTCTTAAAACGTACAATTTTATAATAAAAAATCAATTAATTTAATTAGAAGTAAGTCGGTTTGGATAAAACAATTTGAATATGATCGAAGTCCGAAATTCGAAAATAATAATTTCAGTATCTCCGACAAACAACCAAACTATATCACATACATTGAGCTGATCCCAAAGTTAGTGTAAAAGAGCACATGAGCATGACATGTGTTACGTACGAGTATCAAAAATAACGAAGTTACCACAAATTGGTACTTATTACATATTAACATCCAGACACAGGACCACAGATAATATAATACTAGTACAGATGCCCCATCCCATACAAAGAAATGTGACCTCCCTAACTCGCGTTATTCTTCGGGTTATTCGGGTTATAACTAGTACCACTAGTATCTACGAGATGTCACTTTCATTTACAGACATTGCAATCTAGCATAAATGGCAAGCGTCTGTGGTTTTAGATAAACTGTCAATAGATGGCGCTAGTGTATAACGCGCGGTGAATAAAATGCATGAAGTACCTACACCGCGGTGCGTTGCCCGACATTACGTTATGTGCCTTCGCGCGCCAAAATGTGTGTGTTATTCCTTTGCAACGCAACGTGTCGCGTGCGCGTAAATCAATAGCGATTGTTGATTAGATTTTTTCAGTTATACTTTTTTTATATTACTTAAGTTGGCAGATAGGCACGCAGCCCATCCGATGGTAAGCGGCCACTGCGGCCTATTCCATTGAGAGACAAATCACCACGAAGCGTCGCTCAATGTGCTGCCAGACTGTAGGCTCATCTGATCTTCGAGCCTTTTGATTTCAAGGGTACTGGCCCCGACTTTAATATTGCCGGAACACAGCCAGAGCTGTTATGGCGGCAGATTTCACCTGCGGGGGTGGTAGCTAGCCAGTCGAACTCTGAAAAAAAACCCTACCAACTAGACTCAAGGCGGGAATCGCACCCACGACCTCCGGGTTTTATGCCCGAGCGGCTTAGCCACTGTTCCACGGAGGCGGTCAAAAAACTTATGTTAAAACTTAAAATAGTTTAATTTGTCAGGTTTTCTTATAAAAAATCTGTTGGCGGCTTTTAAAATTGGCAATCACTACATAGTATAAAACAAAGTCGCTTTTTCTGTCCCTATGTCCCTATGTATGCTTAAATCTTTAAAACTACGCAACGGATTTTGATGCGGCTTTTTTTTTAAGATAGACTGATTCAAGAGGAAGGTTTATATGTATAATACATGCATATTCCCGCGGGATAACGTCCTATAGTTCACGCGGGCGAAGCCGCGGGCGGGCCGCTAGTAAATAATAAACCACAATGTCTTGAAAAAATATATTTTCTTTTAATTCAGTTAAATATTAATATGCAAATATTATAAATATGAAAAAAGAAACATAGGAGGAATCAACCGAATTGAGAACCTGTAAAAAAATTGCTTAAGTACCTATTTAACGCTTTTACCGCCAAAGCCTTCTTTAGAAGACAAAATATGATTGTTTCGTGGCCTCCACCCCCACCTTTATTGGAAAACATTTAATTTTATATATTTTTTTTTTGCATTTTGCCTGCTTAATGGCCATAAAATATAAATATTAATATATTAGAAAAAAATCAATTTGTCCAGGTATCAGGCGGGACTCGAACCCGCGACCACGGAGGCAGTTTGTACCCAAAGCTGATTTAATATAATATTATGACAACGACGACCTTCCGACGCCTCGATGGTCTAGTGGTTTAAGTACCGGGCCAACATCACGGGGTCCTGGGTTCAATTCCCGGGTCGAGCTAACTTTGTGTCGGTTTAAGTACGAAATCGAAAGTATCCTATCTACCTACCCCTTGTTCTAATATCCGCTTTCCCGTAGTATTCAAGCATTTTCCTGCGGTAAAAAGTAGCCATGGTCATCAGGGATAATGTCGGGTTCATATGGCAAAAGATTTTCTTAAAACGGTCCCTTAGTTTCGAAGCCTATTTAATAGAAACAAAGTCACTTTCAAAACATTTGTCTTGTTGCAATCTGGTTGCAATCACTTTCAGCCTTTAAACGATTAAATTATTAACCTTGAAAGAATTCTGCATCACAATAATCCCATATCATATACCTAATTAAACATATATGTATTTTTATTAAGCCCTAAAACTTTGCATCTTGTTCTGTAATCTTTGCGTTGCATTGTCATCATAATCATAAAAAAAAAACATTTTTTAATGAAACCGGTAATCGAACCTAGAATGTTAAGATAACAACCCGTCACTTAAACTACTAGCTAGACCATACCACAGTATTACAAAAACCCTATGGTTTGTTAAATTGTGACCATACTGACGTAGCTAAACTGATGGAGCTGAAATGCCAATAAATCACACATGTATACAGAAAGGAGAGGTAGACAGCTGCTCTACCAACCGTTCTAATTTCTGTACGGAATACTTGTGAGGTTAGTTAGTTTAGTGTACTTTTTAACCGACTTCAAAAAAGGAGGAGGTTCTATGTTCGACTGTATGTATTTTTTTTTTTTTTTATGTATGTCCGTCGATTTCTCCGTCAATTGTGGACCGATTTAAATAATTCTTTTTTTATTTGAAAGAGCATAGTTCCGAGGTGGTCCCATTGTCACCATGTCAGGATCTGATGATGGGATCCCGGGAAAATCAAGGGCAAACCTCAAATTTTATAGGCGCACACTACGCGTTACTTGTTTTTTCTGAAGCCATTTAAGTGTTTGCGTCCTATAGACATCACTTTATGTTGATGAGCTGATGATGGAAGGTACAACTCCTTAACGGTTAGGAGTTAGGGGATAATTCTTTCAGTATTGTAAGAATATGTGGACCGTTATTTGTATTTCATGTACTTTTGCAGCTAAGCTGATGATGGAAGGTACAACTCCTTAACGGTTAGGAGTTAGGGGATAATTATTTCAGTGTTGTAGGAATATGTGGACCGTTAGTTGTATTTCATGTACTTTTGCAGCTAAGCTGATGATGGAAGGTACAACTCCTTAACGGTTAGGAGTTAGGGGATAATTATTTCAGTGTTGTAGGAATATGTGGACCGTTAGTTGTATTTAATGTACTTTTGCAGCTAAGCTGATGATGGAAGGTACAACTATGATGATGGAAGCTAAAGGGTACGACTTCTTAATTCTTATGTCCCTCTTGCGGGCTGCATCTTTAGTTGGTCTACTGAATGGTGCTGAACACTTAATGAATACCTAATATTGTCAAATAATACAATTCTACTATTTTACTCGTATTTTCGTTATCAATATTATGAGAGAGTTTTACTCACTCCTACGTATTATTCACACTAAAAATAGAAAAATAAACAAACTTTTTAAAAAAAAAATTAAACCGACTTCAAAAAAAAAAACAAAAAAAAAATTCCTAAAAACACTGAAAAGCAAAAAAATAATTTTAATAAGACATTCATCAAATGCGCTTATTGTCTAAGCCTATTAATAACATTAAATTGTATTTACGTGCTAGGTAGGTACCTACTAATCTGTTTGAAGTCGGTGCCAAGCCAAAGGTAATGAAAAATGATACATACCTAATAATTTATGTATTATACAGGGTTACAAATAATCCGCGGACGTAGGTACGTAGTCTGGGTACCTACTATTTGGCTTGGCACCGACTTCAAACAGATTAGTAGGCACCTACCTAGCACGTAAATACAATTTAATGTTATTAATAGGCTTAGACAATAAGCGCATTTGATGAATGTCTTATTAAAATTATTTTTTTGCTTTTCAGTGTTTTTAGGAATTTTTTTTTTGTTTTTTTTTTGAAGTCGGTTTATGAGTAAAATTAATCAAAATTATTATAATAGGTAGGTAATTCATTTCACTCACAGACCATACAATTTTATGAGTTTTTAATTTGGCACTCGTTTTGATATTCGAATTGTGAAAAATGTGTTTAAAACTAGAAGATCTCAATGACCTTGCGTCCGTTTATCCGTTTTAATACAGACAGCACTTTGGAACAAGCGCGATCTCTTTTTAATATACCTCGAAACGCAAGAGAACAAAACGAGACAGCAACAACGTCGCAAAGTCAAACTCGCAACGCGTTATCCTCTTGCATGGAAGTGTCGTACGGTACGACACTAAATCCGCTCGTCTCGTGGGTTCGATTCCCGCCCTGGGTCCGGTAAGCGGTGTTCAATTTGATCATTTTTCCGTATGTTTTATTCGTTAAATAATATTAAATAGTTAAAAGAAGTACACAATATTTTATTCTAGAAGTTCTACATAATATAAATTAGTATAAGCGATCGAAGTGTCTGCAAAATATTTTTGTATAATATGTTTAAATAACAGATCAAACTGCATGAATATGGTTGGTATCGCCAGCCAGCAAAAATAATTTTATGAAAATACCTTAGGAAAATACTTTTTTCAGTTCATATTGATGGGCCCGATTGTGATTTCGAATCCCACCCACAAAATGTGATGTGATTATTTATAATGCAATCAACATCAATTAATTGTTGATTGCATTATAATTAAGTACATAACTACATAATTATATTTGTGTTGAGTACCTTCGTTGTTCCATCAACGTATTTTTTGTCCAATTGTTAATTGCTATTTTTTCCACATTCATTACCCAACACAACCAAAATCGTTTGGTAGAATTTGCAAAAAATAACTATTGAATGGATTTTCATAAAAAGCGCCATCTAGCATCTTGAGGACGCGAGAACAATAAGTGTGTCAGCGCACCCTAGTGCTTGCTTTCGAAATAATTCTTCACATAAAACGTATTCATTTTTGTAAATTAGGAAATCTTTCTATAATATAATTTAAAACACATTTGTAAGTTTTCTGGAGACTATATTTGTATTTTAGAACACTAATAGTCAATAAATATATCATATTTTAAAAAGTTGAAAACATCAATTGTAAAATCGATACAGGTCGCGCCATCTATTGATATATTTTTGAACTAAATTTCTTTTCTTCCTGATGGGACCCCATGCACAGGACAAACACAAATCTTTATCACCTAAATGTTTTTGCATAGTCATAGAGCATGCATGCCAAATGTGTCCTTTGTTTAAAATCACTTTTATTAGAGGTCCTGAATCGTTCAGTGTAGATCGATAGAAGAATCGATTACTTACGAATCGAAGTTTTAACATTCGTTTATGGTAAGACTACGCCTCTAGAAATGTCACTGCGACACCTGTCGCAGAGATCATCAAAGACACAGCCGTGACACTCTCTGTACGTGAGAGTTCGAGCGCCAGCGACCTTGAGCCGAGCGTGTAAACGCTAGGGTTACTACAGAAATGCTTACAAGAATCTAAGCCAAAATGGAATTTAGACTTGTGGCAAAGAAGATTACATAGTATGTTAGAAAATATAAACTTGTGCAAGGACATGTTAATGAAAGTAGGTTTGATATTTTATAATAAGTTTTTTTAATCTTTAAATCACTACATAGTATAAAACAAAGTCGCTTTCTCTGTCCCTATGTCCCTTTGTATGCTTAAATCTTTAAAACTACGCAACGGATTTTGATGTGGTTTTTTCATTAGATAGACTGATTCAAGAGGAAGGTTTATATGTATAATACATGCATAATATAGTAGAGAAACACTGATAATTTAAGAGGTTTTTAATTTAAGGTCGTAAATAATCGCATTTTTTTGCGCTTACATTGCAAACGCTGGCTGAACCCTACGAGATAGATCAAAATAATGTACTACACTATTGTACACCTTAAAAAGTTTTACAAAAAAGTCCGCGATGGTATATGTCTATCTCTTAGGGATAACCCACAATAACCATTTTCCTTTACTTATTACGATAAAATAATGGCTTATTTACGAAAAAGTGATTTTAAGCAATACAGTATTAATCCTTATCCAATAAATTACCATAAATAAATTGTGCATGATTTTGCATTGCGTAGTTAGTCCGTGCAATCAATCCGACGAGCGCCGAGCGAAGCATAACCCTTGGCCGTGGTATTCGGCAGACGGCGGCCCCACACACCGCGCGCCGCGCGCTCCCCCGCGCGACGCACACATAGCCCCGAGCAATTTTACGAGCACACATGCTTGAGTGTCGCTTCTTTACTTTAGTATATATTCTGTGTCAAAGATTTAATAAAGTTACTTTCAATCTGTTTTTTGACAGATTTACAAAGCGTACAAATGCTGCCAATAAAGGACAACTTATAGTGAATATAGACTGTAACATGACCTCAGTAAAAATGGCTTGGTTTTCAAGATGTTGCCAATTTAAACTTCACCTAATGATTTTTTTTACTTGTGTTTATTAGTATTAGGGCAAGGTTTGCCTAAAAACAAAATAATATTTAAAAACATTTTTTTTTTTGGGTTTTCTCTTTGTACGGTTTGTACTTTTTTTTATTATATAAACCACTTACACACGTTACAACCACACGAAACAGATCGTAAATTACAAGTAAGTAGCCTAAAAATGAATGCCAGATTTCTTTCCAACGCTCGTGGACGCAATATATTGAGCCCCAGTACCACTGAGTACTCATATTTTATTTCTTTAATCTATGACTCATATATAAACCCAGTATCTCGCCAACACGCGTTAAGTGTTCGCGTGTGAAGTTTCGCGACGAATTCGCCTTCCTGGACAAGGCCTTTATCCTTCTAATTCCTAATTATTATAATGTACTTACTTACAATTATATTCTTTGTTTCTTGCATAAAGTAATAAAATAAAAACGCCTCCGCGGATCCGTATGATTTGAAATTCCCGCCATAAAATACATCTTTGTCATAGACAACAAGCAAATGACAAACCATAGAGCATTTTATTTAAAGTCGCAGTACTGTCCTTGGCATTAAAAGTTTATTTTTATAAAGCCTAGGTTAAACAGATAATTAAAAATATTCTAAGGGTGCGTGCGACTAAATCTATGGGTGCTAGACATGGGCGTTTCCGATATTTTACATTAGCCGATATGTAACCGATATGGTGCTTCAATATCGGATATGATATCCGATATCACATGAAATACAACTAACGGTCCACATATTCCTACAACACTGAAAGAATTATCCCCTAACTCTTAACCGTTAAAGAGTTGTACCTTCCATCATCAGCTTTGCTGCAAAAGTGCATGAAATACAACTAACGGACGCAAAAACTTGAATGGCTTCAGAGGAAACGCGTAGTGTGCGGCTATAAAGGTTGAGGTTTGCCCTTGATTTTCCCGGGATCCCATCATCAGATCCTGACATGGTGACAATGGGACCGCCCCGGAACTATGCACTTTCAAATAAAAAAAGAATTATTTAAATCGGTCCACAATTGACGGAGAAATCGACGGACATACATAAAATAAAAATAAAAACTCCTCCTTTTTTGAAGTCGGTTAAAAATAAACAATAACAAACATTCTTCACTCACTTTATATCATAACACTATAAAAAGCACTTAAACCAAATTAATCCTTATTACGCTCGAGCTTGATTCCCTTTTGCTATGTGTATCCCTTGCGAATATAAAAATGCCGCGAAATATACTTAAAACATAATCGATACAAGATAAATTGACTCTTATTGCTAGCAAATAAGAGCGGAAATCGCCTACCCATTACGCCGTAATATCTGAATAACCGCCTCATCTCTTTTACTCCAATGTAAGTATACCGAATCAGAAAGAGAAAAGGCGAATATCAACTGACCAAAGATATCGATAGTACGGTTATGAATAGTTTCGGCGATATGAGTTTTGTCGTTTTGTTACAGTTTTTCGATATACAGTTTTGCGTTTTGGTTTTGATATTAAAGTTTTTAGTTTTTGAAATATCGGTTACGTAAAATCCTATATCGATATGATATGATATCGAACTGTTAGCCGATATAAGATACGTTTTGATATATCTGTCTCATGTCTAGTGCGTCCACATCTGGTGAATGTGAACGTCACCATTCGAAGTGGAACCTCCTCTTTTTTATTTTTTTTAGTATATTGAAATCAAGTGAAACAATGGGAAAAGCTTATTTGATTTGTAAAATTAAAAAATTTCTTTTCCCTATCACCTATCACACTTCCACTGGTTTTTTCTATTCCGTGATTTTGACTATATTTTTTTATCTTCCTTTGGGAGTTCTAAGACTGGTCTTGATAATATCCGTCGCATTATTTATTTCTACCACAGACTATATACCGGATGTAGTAAAGTGTTAAATAAATTGGCTTATAAATATTTTATTAATCTATCCGGTGTGTAGTATGAATATTTCCTATTTTTTATAATTAAATTTTGTAATTAATCTAAAAATTACTTATTACAGTAAATAATAAAAGGATTACCTGTAAATGGCCATTTTAGCAATGTGAATATAGGTACAGATGCATTGGCGCCACCGGAACTTGTCACGATTTGATAACCGAAAGGTTGGCAAAACTGTAGTAACTACGTGGTCGCGATAGTACAAAAATGTAAACATGCACAGATAATTTTTAGCAAATTTTTCAGTAATTCTTGTAATTTTAGCGTTTTGTACAGTATAGAATTAGTATGAATAAGTGATTAATTTTATTAGATTTAGTAACAAAAGCTTACAATCTTTGCTTCAACATTTTTGTTTTTTATAACCGAAGTGAACATAGCCAAAAGCGTCGACAAGCGCTGTAGAATTTCAAGTCCGTTTAATGGCGGACGCCAATAATTTTGGAAGTTTCGTGATTCTATTGTTCTGTTTTCAAGTATTCCACTAGTACATAGCATTGGGAATGAGTTTTTATGTAAGTGATCGAACACATAGTGATAAATACGTGGAAGTGATATGAAATGTTCTATTATAGCGTGACAAAAGCGCCTGCTAGATATGTAACCTTTTCCCTAACCTCGTTTACGCCAATGGAGTAGATATGTGATCGATGTGTGTGCTTCGGTGAACGATAATTCGTCCGTTTCGCGTTACGATTTGTGCGTAGTTAATTGGTTTATTAGTGATGGAAGTGTCCGCGTCGCGGTTTTGCAATCCGACGCCCGATTTCGATGTAACGTAAGCGAGCCGGTCGATCGCTAAAGCAGGGACGGTCGCTACCAGCCGAACATGGCTGCGACGCAGGCTGAGTCTCAGCGAAGCGAAGCTAATGTAGAGCAGGGTCCAACGGAGCAGCTCAGTGAATCTCGGAACGCTCTATTACAAAACGGGACCGACAAGTCCATTGGGCGCGTCCCGCCCGATGGCGTCGTGAACACAAAGAGTAAATCGCCTATGTCGGCCGACACGGGGCCACCGCGCGACGGAGGCGAGGTGCCCGGTCACGACCGGCCTGGGGATCGTCCGGTGCCGGACCAGTACGGCCAGTATCGTTATCCAGAAGGCGGAGACTATTATTCGGCGAGGCCCGGTTTTCCCGGCAAACCGCGACCGCCACCGCAGCAGCCGCGCTTCTTTCCGGGGCAAGTGTCGCAGGCCCCGGGGCCCACACCAACCCTGAATTCGCTGCTGCAGTCGAGCGGCGCGCCGCCGCACAGATACCCCAATAGTTATGAACAGCCGCCGGCGGGCTATGGACCGGCTCCAGGCTGGCCCCCGCCGCGGCCTATGTCTCCATATAACCCTCAGGGAGGGCCCTATAGGAATTCAACTGTAAGTATTGCATGAATTTAGAATGCTTGTATGCCAAAGAAAAATCTGGATGTAAGTTTGTAATAGATAAGTGCAGTTCCAATGAAATATTAAGTTAAGATGGAATATTATAATATATTGACAAAGCTATTAGTGGTTTTATCATACACAAAGATAGGGTTTAATAAAGAGAGCCCTCTCTTTGTGTTACTTAATCCGCTTTCTACATAATTATTTTTTAAAAGAGAGAAACTACATTAAATGTAGGTAATATTTTAAGTAAATTAGTATAAATAATAATTATTTACTTTTTAACTAAACAATTTGAAACAAGGTTATTTTCCTTTACATTTAGTAAGAGTTGAACTCATAACAGTATTATCATCTTTATAGAAATAAAAGGAGTGTTGGATGATTATACCATGAATTAATTAATTGGAGAAAGGAATGATGAAAAATTTGTGGAGTTGCCTTATGGCATGTTTTGTACATTATGTATTACAAATATTATTGTAATGATTATGTATTGAAGTAGATGTGCTTACTGGCAAAAAGTACCTACCCCTAAAGTATAAAGCGTACCATCAGGTGGTTTCTGTGTCTGTCTGCCAACTAACTGGTTTGACATAAAAAAAGTGTAAAAAGTTTCACGAGTAAATTTTTATTCTTTAACTCAAAATAACCCTTTACCTATTGTTTTAGAATTGACAACTTAAATAGAGATTGGAATTTTGCACTTTTATTCATGCATCTGAAGCCATAAACATGAATAGTTAAAATCATATAATCAATGTGAAATAAATACTTATTACTACTAATGTATTTGCATTCCCAAATTTAAAAAGGTATACAAATATAAAAAGTCATTTAAAACCGTAACTAAAATAAGAAACCCATAATGGACAACATGACTTTGCATTGGTTTTTAAGACTCGGTAGGCAGTTAAGCCTTTTTTTCTCAGGTCAATTGAATATCCGTACCTCCCAAGGGCCTGACATGATTTGATAGAGTGAGATAGTCTTATTGAGATTCCTTTAAGAGAAAACAAATAAGAGTGCCATGTTTTTATCTCTATCACCGACCGGACTTTTTTTCATGGTCAGGTTATAGGCCAATTGTCAAATTAAAGGCAAAACAAACAAATGGGATATGTCAAGTGCACAAGAAATTAAAGAATTTGTGGATTAATACCTAATTTATTCATAAGATTTATAAAAAACCGAATGTGTAGTGTTTGTGCCTAGCATACATAATGGGAGGGTGTTCAATAATTGGCTGCAAAAGCAACAATCAAAGAAAAGAAGCGGGTGTTACATTTCATACGTAAGTACACTGTTTTATATATTTTGATCACATATTTCTTTCTCAAATCTCACAGGAACCCAGTTTCTGAGCTAAATCATTAGTTATATCATGAAAAACTTGAGAAATGGGAAATATCTAAGAAATATTTGTAAATATAACCTCTGAAACATTTGACATGTAAACCGGTAAAATTACGAATTACATATTTACGATAGAAGCCAGCATAGCATAGACGTCTACTTAAATTAGTAGATTTATAACACTTCATAATTCGATTTCCGGATGCCTACCATACAGAAAAATTACCCCAAAAATTACCCCATATTTCAGGGAATTTTAAGCGATTTGATGTTTGCAGATTTCCGACGGATGATAAAACTCGTGAGAAATGGATAGAAGCAACTGGAAAAAAGAATTGGGTACCACATAATAATTTGTTCTAAACTTATAGCATCTCCCTTTGCCTGCCTCGGGGGTTTAAAATGTCTTATGAAAAAAATTGTAAATGTAGTTATAATAAGTTTTCAATAAAGAAATTACCTGTTTTCAATTAAAGTTTATCATTTTATTCCATTAACCACACAATCTCATATCAAATCCTTGAGTGAAACCCTATTTGATCTGATATTGATCGACAATTAATTCGTAATTGTAAACTAGGTATATTAAATTTTTTGATAGTTTTTCGTAACTATCAAAAATTCAATATAGTTTATCACAAAAATAGTGGTCGATCGGATCTACTTATTTTCGCGCATTCGCTTGCGATACTATTAGCGAGTCAAAATATTGACTTTCACTCACTACGGAATTCGAATACTGCAACGTTTCTGACTACATTTGAGGGTAAAATTTTGCGTTCATGGCAGTCCCATATTTTGACGTCATAATATGTCTATCTCTTACACCCGGTCGCTTGGTGGCATATCTATAAAAAATATACTAAATCTATGGTACCTCCCCACTTTTTGACATGCATGTTTATTGGCAAATAATTAAATAACTCTCAAATAGGTAAATGTTTTTCTAATGTTATCTTAGTCCAAAACGTTTAAGAAAATTTACTGCGTGCCAATTAAAATTAATGGAAATATTTTGATTTTAGGTGAATTTTTTTTATATAGCATATAAACTGTCCCACTGCTGGGCAAAGGCCTCCCCCATACCTTTCCATTTGACCCTGTCCAAAGCTAGATCCTACCAATCCTGGCAAAAGGAGTCGAGTTTGTTCCTCCACCGTTTATTTGGCCTGCCTCTTTGCCGTCTTCCACCATCAGGTTTCCAAGTGGTAGCCGCTTTGGCCCAGCGCTCAGGTCCCATCCTACATACATGACCTGCCCAGTTCTACTTCAACTTGGCGATCTTTTTGCCTACATCTGTTTATTTGGTCTTAGAACAGATGGTGCTATTACTGACCCTATCTACCCTCTAAATGCCTAGGATACTCTGCTCCAGCCCTTTGACATACCTTGAATAATTTTAAGTGCATAAAATGAATATACAGCAGGACCTCTTTAATCCGAACTCCGAAAATTTTGCCCCCGTTCGGATTGGTGATTCCGTTAGGATTATAGAAGTATCGATGATAAGGGTATTTTTGTGAATAAAGCTACATAATAGGTACATAAATAAATCATGTCTGTGTCCATCTATAAAAGTTACATTTTTGGGTGGTGTTTAATGACAGATAAAAAAAAATCGTTGTCTTGTAATTTACGTAAAAGCATTTTTTCTCGCAAAGGAATATCCACTTGATCAGCCCAAAGGAATATCACATTCAAGACATGTATTTAAGGCAGACATGGCGCTTAAATTTGAAAAACGCGTGCTCGTGTCGGGGGTTCGGATTACAGAGGTGTTCGGACTAGATAGGGTTTGGATTAAAGAGGTCCTGCTGTATTTTTCTGCATGACAATAAACTTATATTAGGCATTGGTCTAAAGAAACTTATCTGATCATAATTTATCTCAACAAAACAATGTAATGTAATTTTAGGGACATACCAAACAGTGTAATTTGTCCATTGTCAGAAATGCACTTCACACAATGTTCCGTGTTGCTCAAAGACACAACGATTGTTCAAACATCAATGCACTCTACAAAAAAACAAAGATTTCTAATTTAGATAGCACTGAAAATTTCAACACATGCACCATGAAGATAGGTTAGCAGAAATGTAAACACAAAACACAAACAAACGAAAAGCAGGTTGATTTGACCTTGATGTTAAACAATTAACATTTCATTACTTTTTAATGCCAATAACATCTTGGTGTGTGTTTTTAATAGTAAAGTGAAATCTATTTATCATATCAATATAATATGAGTATTATTACAATATACAAATCAGCTATTATTATATTTTGATTTTTTCTGCTATAAAATTATCATATAAATCAATTGAAAGCTAAACTCATTTGACCTAGTGAGCAAGCCTACTTCCCTCCTCCTCCCCGTATAGGTCATGAATGCGCTGTTTTGATGAAATTATGAAGTGTTGTGGGAATAATTTAATTCCTGATTTATGTTTATAAAATTAATAAAATATTTCTTGAAGGTTTTTGCAAATAACTTTTAAAAGTAGGCAGTGCCTAACTGCCTATGTGGGATGCACACCCCTAAAGGACAATGGTCATATTGGTATTTATTCTCAATAGCGATGAGGTATATACATATATACATACTCTGTTTCATAATCCCTGAGACTAAATTGATGTTTCCTATGTTACCAGTTTTTGTCAATTTTTAAATAGTGATATGAAACTAGAGCAAAAAAAATTATGTCAATAAAGAACAATGGCAAAGTCCCATACTACGTTTTACCTGGATAAAAATTGGGGCGTCTATGATTTAAAAAATGTTTATACACTAGCAATTGCATTAAATAAACATTTCCAAAAAGAATTTTAACAAACGGTGGTTGCAAAAAAAAGTTATAAGTATTTTTGTACTTTGAGGTTGGTAATGAAACAATTCCTTGTTTGTTTATTTTCTTCTTTTAGTAATTATTAAAATATATTTTTTAATAATAGTCATCTTAGAAGCAGTCAGGGGAAAAATAAACATATAGTTAATTAAAACACGAGACAGCTTTAAAAGTTTCATTTTTACCACTAAAGAAACATTACGTATGTACGAAGGGAACTTCCACTGTGCTATTTTTAATGATAAATAATTTAAAGTACACATTGCATTGAAATAAATTATTTTTATTTAACCTTTTTCTTATTATTGAAAAAAAATATAAATGTGTTATTTTTTCTAAAACGGCAACACAAACGCGTAAGATGTTAATATTGTAATCAACTGAGAGGTTTTATATTTCATGATTTAATATCAGCCCTTAAATAAATATGTGATAATATGATAATATGTAAAAATCTTGCTAATTTAAATAATCGTTTTTGTATAAGTCAAGTTTTAAGACACCTTAAAAACATGCAGGTATAAAATTGCCATTGTTCTTTGAATACTGGTTTGTATCCTTTTTCTTTGTGGATTCAAATCTTAATTGGTTTGCCTTTTCTCTTTCACAAAACCTTCAGCACAACCTCTTGCACTGTTTTTAAAGGCTTTGGCATGATGAATCCGAAAAATATTGAATAATAACATCAGAGCACTTCACAATGTTAATCTGACAACAACAGATTGACAATTTTGACAAACAATAGTACTAATATAACAGCTAGGGGACAACTTATCGTGAACGATGTGTAGGTATATTTTTAGCGGAACAATATTGTGCAATAAAGAGTATATCTATCTATCTATTTACTATGGTGGTATTTTTCAATTCGTTGTACTTTCGAGAGAGCAAATGTGAATTTTTTGTTTGGCTACTTAAGTAATGTTTTTTTTTTTTCCGATTTTTATTATTAATATGCTTACTGCTAAGTCTACTGTATGGCTGCCAGACATGGGTCTAGACAAATAAAACGAATAATAAAATAAAAACAACACAGAGAGCAATGGAGAGAAGCATCATGAAAGTGAGGAAAATACAGGCAGTTATAATAAGGCATAAAACTAAACTGACAGATGCACTCATCCACTCCCTAAAACTGAAGTGGCAATGGGCAGGGCCACATCTCTCATATGACCGATGACAGATGGTCCATTAGAGTGACCAAGTGGAATGGTCCAACAGTAAAGTGAAATGTGGGCCGGCCTTTCAAGCATTAGGCTGATGATATTTCCTCTGTGGCAGGAAAATATTGGATGTAGGGAAAGTACAGGGAAACCTGGAAAGGTTTGGAGCGGACGCCTTCACTCTAGAAAGAGGATCAACTAGCAATTAAGTATAATGAAATCAAATATAATGTAATAATGATTGTAATAACTGTGCCCTAGTTGTCAAATAAAGGCTATTTATAATGTATAAAGTAGAGTCCGACCGAAACTGGTTTTCCGGCCGAAACCGAAACCGAATGTTCGGCCGTGGCTTCAGTTTCGGCCGAAACCGAAACTCACGTGGTCAAGTATAAAATTTCTTAAAATATTGAAATTTGGTGCATTTTCCCGATTATTCTGTATTAATTAGGACATGAAATAGAAACACAGTATATAAATTTTGTTGTAATCGTTTATTTATTGTGATATTAAAATATTACTAATATTTTTATTATTTTTCAAGTTAAGTTTTCAAAGCAAAATGTTTAATCAGTTACCAATAATCAAGTCACTAATTGTTACTCTTTAACGCACTGACTAGAATTTCATATTTCGGACATTTGCGAATGCGAATATCCAATTTTTTGGCTTGGTGACCTTGGCGGCAGTCCCGCCAAAACGAACGTAATCATTTTCATTTAATTACTTTGTTTTCCGTCCGTCCGTCTGTCTAGGCTCTTTTTCTCAGAAACGCTTAGAGGTATCAAGTAGAATTTTTAGCGAATACTCGGGTCTTTTGTCTCTTGAAGGTGTGAAAAAATCAGTTCTAAGCCAACGTAGTCAAAAGATACAACCGTTTATGCCGCAAATTTCCGCAAATTTTCAAAACTTGCTAGAGAATCCTAACCTACAGGGTACTTTCCGTGAACTCAGAATCTTGAAATTTGGTACGAAGTAACGTTTAAGGCATAGATTACTGTAGATTACAGTTTTTTTTTTAAAACTGTAAATTTTTAGTTACATCGAACGCCATAAGAATCTTCACTGAATCGTCAGTTAAACCTATTCTCGCTACAATATCGAAATTATGACGCATTTATTATAACGTTGTTTCTCGAAGCTTTCTACGAGGCAAGGAAGATGAAACAACAGTTCTTTAATTTTTTTATACGACGAGGTTAGCGCCCAGTCTTACGTCCTGCCTAGCGCCTGATGGGAAGCGGTTGCCGTGTCCTATGGACGCTTGTAACAAAAGCATGACCCGCTCGTCACCGAATCTGTGATTTGAAAGGAGAACATGATGTTGGCAGACAAAAAGAAGGTTCTTACCGCTGCCAACGCCACGCCCTCCTCAATTGAGCTCTGGAGACCTTACACTACAGATATGAAGTTCTATTTCACTGACTCGGTTAACTCGAGTGGAAGATCCACTCCACTATACCACTACCTCTCTTAACTCTTATTTAGGCTTAGCTATGCACCTAAGATTGAAGAAAACTTGAAATAACGCATTTAAATTATGAATGAACAACAAAATTCATTTACGTTTTCCTCTCTTAAAACCGCAGGACGAACGCTGAACGAGGTCCAACAAGGTCAGTTAGCAGGACCTTGTGCAACCTAGTCGTTCGCTCTTGTCAAATCGTCGGCCCATCTCTTTTTGGACGAACCTTTCTGGTTAATAGTATTCTTTCAAAAACCCTGAGTCTGACCAAAAGCCACAAACTAACCAAAGGTCGATAACTTTTACCTTTTTATATGACGACAACGGACATCCTCATAGTTTACTCAATATTATTTTCTAGATGGAAAATATGTGTTATGTAGGTGTTTTCGTTAATTTATTATGTTATCCACTGTAGGCTGATAGTCAAATAACGACCTAGTTCTGTATTCTGTTATTAAATCATTTTAGAAAACATTGTTGACACCACTTTGGCCTGCAAAAACTAAGATGAAATAAACAACCAATAACTTATATCTTCACGAATATAGTCCTTATTGAGGTGCTATTTGTAGAGAATAATTAATATCTATTAATAAGTGATAAAATACGTTCATCACATTTTAAGTTCTAATTATAAGTAGCCTTTTGATCGCGGCTTCGTCCGCGTTGACTATACAACGTTATCCGTTGCTGTTTTGACGTGAAACACGGGCAAATAAAGAGTGGATAACATTTGTAAAAATACTAGGAGGTACAGTTACGAATGTATGTCAAAATAAAATCATTTCGTTAGAACGTTTGATGCCGCAAATAACAATTGGAGTATGCGCTGCTTTACCCTGATTTGTTAGATGATAGAAGGGCAACAGGAAAATCTATGAATCTAACATACCTACATTAGTGTTATTCTTTATATCCAACTTGTCAACAATATAAGAGTTTAAAAAACGAGTGCCCGCGGATGTTTTAAGACTAAATCTTGTAAGTAATTCTATGTGAGGACTGGACAAGTTTAGCATAAACGCTGCTAGTCACCCAGTGTTCTCTGTTACAGGCATGTCTAGTAGTCTCTGTGTAAGAGAAGCTTATCTTATCTAAGATATTATTTATTGTTATTATAAAGAGGAAAGATTTGATTGTTTGTTTGTTTTGTTTGTATTGAATAGGCTCCGAAACTACTGAACCGATTTTAATAATTCTTTCACTTTTGGAAAGCTACACTATTCCCGCTTGATACCGGAAATGTGGTGGGAAGGGATATTTAAAAAGAAATTGCACGCGGGTGAAACCGCGGTCGGAAGGCTAGTATTGTAATATAAAAGGATTTCGCCCCTAACAATCCTGTGTGAGTCAGGTCTTGTTCATTTTGGTACCAAGTAATTGGGGTTGCCTTTTTATAAAGTAATAATTATTATAATCTGCTGTAAGTACTTACACTACCTAGAAAAGTAAAGTAGTCCTAGTACCTAAAGTAGAGGTACCTCTAAATTCACCAATATCAATTTTTTATTCGATTCTTCGTTTTAGATATGAAAAAACAACACTTGTGGCACAAATTGTCACATAACCTGTGCAATGAATAAAAGCAAAACTCACCGGAAATCCAACGATCACTCACTACTACGGATGTCCGACATACAAAAGAAAAAAAGCTACGAGGAGGAATAACAAAGCAAGCCGAGGCTGTTAGCAGATATAAAAACGAAAGCGTACGGCGATAGTGAAAGTTTGATGTGTAGGCAAATATTACTCGCTTCCAGGCGGAGATTTGTGCGTTCGCCTCTCAGTTCCAAAATGGGGTAAAGGGAATCGAAACACGAGGCTCCGCAGCCATTTCGCCACTTCCATTTCCCGCACATACATTATGTAGGGGCAACGCCGGCGGGATGTGTGTTTGACGGAATCAACGTGAATGAAACTTGACGTCTGACACGTGTATCTGTATATGCCTGATTCAGCGTAAAGTTAAAACGGTTTTCGTATCTTCATCGGACCAGAATTCACGACCGCCCACGATTCACCTTTTCAAATTGTGATTACAGTTTACTGATAGGTTGGTAGGCTCTCGTGCTCTTCTGCTCGTGAATGAAAATACGTTGAAGTAATCTGTTATTTTGAAGCTGTGTAAGATTGAGTTTGTTTGAAAAAGATTCCATTCAGGGCATATCGGATTTACAATTGCCGGCCATTTCCCCGTGTAAATCGCAATATTACGTTATGCACTTCTCACGTTTAAATCCTAACTAGTTTGTTACGGCATTCCACAACTGGCTGCCATAAAACAATGCATCGAGCACGTGCCTGTTTACACTTTCGAGTTCACATTCAAGGTCGTACGCATTTGTAAGGATGTACCCGTGTCCGTGTAGGTTGGCCAGTGAACAAATACCGGTTACATAACATTGTCCCACTTCCCACGGTGTACACGCTTTCCGTCCGTCACGGCTTTTACAATAATTACCTACTCTAATTACACGTTTCTAACTACTAATAATCTTCAATCGTTGGTTGCAACTTTTTCCTTTGCTAAATATAATTCGAAAGTCAGTAAGTTTCCGTTTCATGATTACGTACCTATTTGTTCTCCCTGCTCTAATTTACATAATGACAAGATAGTTATTCAGAATATTGATCAATGAATACCAAGTAAATAGCATAAAATATTAATCGGTCACAGACCTGTCATAGAAACTAGTGTGTCGTCACGCTAATTAGGTAGGTATGTTATTATTTATGAATGGCTTAAATAGGCGAGTGTTATGGAATTAGTCATTTATCTCTGTATGTTGTTTACCCACAATCGTGTTAGATAGTTGTCGATAAGAGACACGTGGTTGCGAGGTCGTCGACCCGACATACTCGTGCTCGCCGACAGCTCGGTAATAATAATAAAATGTTTCCGTGCGACTGGTTCAAGGGCGAGCCGCTGATATCGGCGCCTGCTATATTTAGATTTAGCTGTGTGTGATGTAGGTATATGTGTGTTTGCCTTTCTATACGATTGTCTTGCATCCGAACTCTTAATCACTTTATTACCTTGCCTTCGAGTGATTGACGTTGATTCGAAAAAAAAGTCTCTCCGTGCATTGCCGGCTATTATAGGGAATCTGTATTCTGAATTTATGAAGAATACGTACATACAATTTTGCAAATTATTTCAAACGTGGTGGGAGGAGTTCTCACCAACCTTCTTAAGGGAATAGCTTTGAACACCCAGATAGTCACCATTTTCTAACCTATTGCAATTGTCCGAACGTAACTATTACTTTCTGGTCTTGCTAGATATCCGAAAGACTAAGTGAGGAGAGAGAAAGTTAATGAACTTTTTCAGGAGTTTCGCCGGCTAGATACCATCTCCACAGAAAAAACCTGTCGTCATAATAGCTATAGCAGACAAAAATAACAAGTTACAATCGACGTTACGTCTTTTGTATAAAAAATTTATGTGTGAGCAAGTACACTTGACATGAGCTTGAAGATTAGAAGAGCTAATGTGTAGCAGCTAGTGTCCGACCGAAGGTTCGGTTTCGGTTTCGGTTTCGGCCGAGTTTCAGCCAAAAATCAAGTTTCGGCTGCAGTTTCGGTTTCGGCCAAAATTGGCCGAAACTTTTGCCGAAACCGAAACTGATTTCGGAAGTTGTCGTGCACGCTCGCCGTTCGCTCGTTCGTTTCTCGCAGCAACGCTTTGGCGGCGCACCTGTTTGGGAATTATTGTCGTGCGCTGTTCGGATAGCTCTGTAGCAACACTAGCAACACAATAGTCAGTGCGTTAAACAGTAACAATTAGTGATTCGATTATTGTTAACTGATAAACATTTTGCTATGAGAACTTGATTTGAAAATATAATGAAAGTATGATTAATATTATGTTTTTTTTTGTATTATCTTTACTTGTAAATATTAAAAGAAGGAAAGATATTTTGATTGTTTGTTTGTTTGTATTGAATAGGCTCCGAAACTACTGAACTGATTTGAATAATCTTTCACTATTGGTAAGCTACACTATCCCCGGCTGACATAGAGTACTTTTACCCGAAAATGTGGGGGGAAGGGAGGGATATTTCAAAAAGGAATTACGACCAGCCCAAAGTACAAGACCCAGGAACTTGAAATTTTGTACAAGGGTTCTTTATAATGCGTAAGTTCTCACTAAGAAGGGGTTTTTCGAAATTAACCCCCAAGGGGGTAAAAAGAGGGTTGGAAGTTAGTATGAAACTTCGTTATTTTAAAAGTTCATCATCATCATCATCATCATCAGCCTATATACGTTCCCACTGCTGGGACACAGGCCTTATCACAATTGTGATATAGTGTGGGCCATACTCCACCACGCTGGCCTAGTGCGGGTTGGTGGAGCGGTGCGTAAGGCAAGTGACCAACCTTAATGTCAGATGTTATCAAGCCGCCAAATGGCCTCTGACTAGGCTTGACGACTAATATTTACATTATAGTAAATATCAGCCGGGACCAACAGCTTAACGTGCCTTCCGAAGCATGAAGACGCTCGAAATTAATGTCACTAAATATGGTCAGAATGGT
Source organism: Mecyna flavalis (assembly GCA_949319885.1). Classification (NCBI taxonomy): domain Eukaryota; kingdom Metazoa; phylum Arthropoda; class Insecta; order Lepidoptera; family Crambidae; genus Mecyna; species Mecyna flavalis. The sequence goes on from OX439413.1 coordinate 4,930,166, forward strand.
CACCCATCCATTAACCGACCGCGGCGTAGGTAGCTTGACTTTCGTTATCGCTAACCAACCACTGTCACAGCTGCGCCACGAGCGCCTCTATTTTAAAAGTTACAGTCTTAAAATTCGGGAAGTATATTTTAGTTTGGTATCAGTTTCAAATAAAAAGGTGTTATTGAAAACACCCTTTTGTACCCCCGTGGGGGTTAAAAAGGGGTTTAAAAATAAAAAATTAAAGGACCATGCAAAAAAACGTCCCCACCCACCAACAGATTTCGAACGTATCTCTATTCTCTGTCAATACCTCTCGCTGTACTGATCTTTTTTTTTGTATGACATCCGCCGTAGGAATGGGGATTTCACGCAAATCGAATTTTAATGTTGTATTTTTTTCATATTTTAAAGTATTTTTTTGACACAGTTAATTGTGAAAATAATGTGCAGGCGATCAAGAGTTACCCCCCTGGGCTAAATATAGGTGTACAATCAAAATGTAATCTTAAAAAAAATATTGTACAGTCAAGTCTACTGCAAGCTAGACACTTACAGCGCAATTCTGCATCTTAGGCGTGCGGCATAAGCACGGTTTTATTTTTTTTTTGAATACCCCGTCAGTTTTTGGATTGAAACTGGTTATTTGTCTTTTTATGGAAAGGGTGGGGACAGAGCCTTGTGTAAGCTTTTTAATATTTCACCCCTCAAGGGGTGTTAAAAAGTGTCTAAATTTTTTTACTTTAAATTTTCTAAAAGCGTACTTTATAATGTGTAAGTTTCCACTAAGAAAGGGGTTTTGGAAGTTACCGGGGGCATTTCATAGTGGTTTAAAGCGTGTAGCCTACGCCAGCGAAGCCAGGGGCGGAAGTCTAGTATTAAATAAATGATTACCAAAATCAATATACTGTGATTCCATTTCATGTCCCAATTAATGCAGAATAATGGGTAAAATGCACCAAATTTCAGTATTTTAAGGAATTTTATACTTGACCACGTGAGTTTCGGTTTCGGTTTCGGCCGAAACTGAAGCCACGGCCGAACATTCGGTTTCGGTTTCGGCCGGAAAACCAGTTTCGGTCGGACTCTAGTAGCAGCACATGAGTGATGCTTTCTGATTAAGTATCCACCAGTGGTTGCTTAGCATCAGGAGGGCTTCGTGCTTGTCTGCCAGCGAGATAGGATAAAAAAGAGTAATCTAGGACGTAAGAAGTTATTACCTATTTTATCCTTTCGTGATTGCCGAAATTATGTGTCCCACCAAAATTCGCTTACATGCGCAAAAAAGCTAAGAACTCACGCAGCGTTTTTCACCCGCGGCGTAGGTACGTGTCGTAAACGAAAAGATGACATCACTTCATAGCTAGCGAATTTCGCTAAGTCCAATTTGTATGGATTTGATAGATGCCATAGAAAAGTCACGTGTTGAAAGTATGGGTCTATGGGATTTGACATTCGCCATCGCAAATTGAGCTATAACGAACGTCATAAATGCCGCTTGTCTAGGGGGGCTGTTTGTAAATCACCCGCTAAGTTCGTAGCCGCGGCGGCCCGGCTGGGTGTAACCGTAGATTCTACGGCGTAGAAGTACACTCCAGTCTCCTTAGTTTGGAAACAAAGCAGCGGTTCCTCCACCGCGGCGGGCGCGGTTTAATACCGCTCCGTGGTTTCGTATCCTTAGTAGCGTTCATTAATCTTCATAATATTCACTTGTTACTTTACATCAACGCCGTTTTAACTCGCCTCGAGTATAAGCATGTTGTAATAACATATCTAATTATGTGTGCAAGTACATCTAACCTCAATTAGTTCTTCTTTGCGTTTTATTTGGTGATGGTGGTGGTGACTTCTGGTTAAAGTTGCATATATTCATTAACTAAAAATGTGTAGGTATTTAATTTATCAAAGTTTAAATTGTTCTACCTACTTTAAAAGTAGAAGCATCCTACGCTAATCTGTAGAGCTAAGTTCATTATCAAATCAATTGTAATTTAAGCACGATGCAATGCAAGGCTGTGAGCGAGGTCGCAATTCCCACATGTTGCTTTAAGTGCATGCGATCAATTAACGTGTCAGTGTTCGATATCTATTCTCTCTTCGTATTTAGGGCAATACGTGGTTGCTGTGCGTAGTGCAGCCCGAGTAAATTTCGCTCTCACTTTCGTATCGCAATAGCGGCGGTATGTACATGAAAACGAGATGAATGGGCCGACGGAGACCGTTCATTCTGAGTCCGTGATGTGGATTTCGTAAAATCAATGCGAGCCGTCTCGGACCCGCGTGCCGCCCGATAATCGTGTCATTGTGCTGTGCTTGGATAATGGGCCCGGCCTCGAACGTCTACCGCATCGGGTCACTGACCACTTAACCGGAATCTATTAAAATTTCACTTGGCATGTGCTGCCAATTTTGACTGGAGCGTGAACAATCAAATTATCTGGAGCTCGATTTCAATGTCATTCTAAGTTTCGACTTACTTGATGATGAAATGAACGATGTTATGATCTTTTAACAAACAACTTTTTCGAAGAGAGCTGCTCACTAACATACCTACGGGATCACATCTTATTTTGTATTTAAAAGAATTTTTTAAAGGATGAAAGATCAAAAACTCGCCTGAGTCAGAGGCAACTTGTTCGAAATGTCTCATAAAAAAATCATGCACCTTGCTTCGCGGCGATCCACGGTGAACAAAAACGTCACTCGTCACGCGGCTTGCATTCATTCATACAATATGTTGAATGTTGTAATGGGGTCGTTAAACCGTGGTGACGTCACGTAATTGCTGGCTCCCTTTGCCGGTCGCCGGTTGAAATCAAAACGTCGGATTAATAACAAGGGAAGGCCCGTGTAGGTCAAGCACATTATCACATCAGCTGGCGTGCGTTTAGCACTGCCGGTTTTGCAATTACAATTTCATGTTTCAATTATTACATACATAAACATAATCACTGTTATGAATTGCATCGTTGTTTTTTTAAGTTCGATGCGGCAAGTGCTTGGTTAAATTAATAATTAATATTTTTATCACCTTTTTACAATATCGAGCTTAAATATAATTTAAACCTTAAATAAGATGTCCAATTCGAGTTTTAAAACTAAACCGAAGACTAGGAAGTGTCAACAACATGAACGCCTAACGCTTTTACGAGACGTAATTGAGTCGCGTATGAAATATTCATTGCAATCACCTTGAAGCAACAATCATGATGCCAACAACGTTACGTAACACGAACAAACATCGATAAATGTGTACACTGTATGTGTGTAAAAGGGGCCATTGCCAAGGACTGCGCTCCGAGTGCAATCGGAAAGGTAAATAACTTGCGAATCAATCCAGCCGTCTCGTTTTACCTACGTAATCTTTGGCAACCTCAATCATAATTCAGCAACTAATATTAAGTTTCATCGCAATTTTATAACTGGTCTGAGTTGGGATAACAAAAGAAATTCGAAGATAATAGCCTTATAGGAAAAGTAGTACTGTATTTGCGATAAATTAAAAAAACCAAGTCTTTTTCGGTCAGTTAAATGTACCCTACATTTAACTGACCGAAAAAGACTTGGTTGAACTTGGGCAATATGAAAAAATTACTTTACCAACTAATTAGATACGCTACGCAAACGATCGCAATAGTACGGTCCCGATTTGTTCTCTAATCTCGAACCATGCCACATCCACAAGGGAGGGTAAAATTCTTAAATCCGTGATTGGTATAATCCTATACATTGGAGTACATTTACATTAAAAGGTCACGACCGCCACTCCTTTATATACTCCGGATAGTAGGTACCTATAGGGAGTTCTTTATTGAACCGTCTTGGGTGGGAAAGGGGTCGCTTTATTAGGTCAGTAACACTTGTAATCTGTTTGTTTACAATTGTGACGTTTAACTCGATGTCAATTTGTGGGATAGATTGGAATGTCATCATTGATCGGGTACTTCGTACTTTTCGTGTCGTCATACTTTTGAACAATTTGTAATCCATTTCAGTTCCAGTGTTTTGTTTGGGATGTCATGTACAAAATACGAATTTGTAGTTAATTGTTCTTTACGAACTTGAGATATTGAAATTTGAAAAAAAAAGAAAAAGAAAGAAAGAAAAAGCATTTATTGACACACGTTACACATTACAGAAATTATAAAGAGATAAAAAATAAAACATACTTAGTAAAATAAACTGACAGACGAGATAAATAAACAGCGAACAGTAAACAAAAATAATAATAATAATATTAACATGACATAACAACACAATAGACGTGGTCAATTGGGTCCAGTCTCAGCATGTGCTGCAACAGTTGCAACAAATTTGGATTAGGATTTGTCTTCCAAGAGCCGACTCTCTCTCTCTCTCTCTCTCTCTCTCTCTCTCTCTCTCTCGTATAGTTAGTTCTTTTCTGTTTTTAATGTTACACGTAGTCCACGCACATAATAATATGCAAGACATAATCGTCCCCCTACCCGATTTGCTGGTTCACTTTTATCGTGGACGAAGAACGTAAGTGGTTATATGCGTTTCTTCATAAAACATGTCATACTCAGTTTAGAATGCTTACTTCCTCCTAAGATTGCAATGCAAGCCACCTGTTGCCTAACCAACGCAGCACCTAGTTACCGCGAGCTTGACATTCACGGGGGCTCGTGACGGCGCAGACCAAAATAACTTGCCGTAACCGACCGCATAACACGACGTAATGCTCTTTCTATTTAAAGAACCTTATAATTAAATATACACAGACATTTGTATTTACCTACCGTTAGACTCGCTGCGCTAGTCTGCTGCTGAACGCACGCGTTTCGTACATGCAGTTCGTCGATGATTGATTCAATTTACGAGTATTAGTCGAACGTTACTCTCTGAACATGTGTACCAAATTAATAACAATGTATAGTTGACATGACATGCGCAATAATGTACAGTCAACAGCACGTCAGACGTAACACTTTGGACTTTGTACCGCTCTTATGTCGGGGGCATAAGCGCTATTATCGAACTGCAAGTGTATACCGTGATGTGCTGTTGACTGTACCAAAAGACCACAAGTAAATCCTGCGAATAATCCACACAAATTCAGATTGAATTGGTTGTTCAAAAAAGTAATGGTCATTGTTAGTGCAGTGTAGTGGCACGTGCCTGTCGCCGGTAGTCGAAACAGATGATTCGATGAATACCGTTTACGTCCCATTGTTGTTACTCAAAGACGTATAAAAAGTAAACCGGTCAGCCTTTTATCGTTTCTCACAGGAGCCCGTTGAAATAAGTAATAATAGTAATAACAGTCAATCTCATTCATTTTCTCTTTTTCTCGCAACAATATAATTATTATGGTCGGGCTTTTTTTGTAGATACGCAAAGGGATAGCCCGACGGCGTTTAATATGTAAAGGAAGGCAAGGTTACACGCACACATTTGTGGCGTGTCGGTGTAAGATGAGCTTGTAGTGGAGGGAATCCCCAACTTTTTACAAACACAATCAAAGTTATGTAATGTTTGTTCGTATCCGGCGGCACCGAGTGCCACTGTTGTTTGTACGAATGCCGATGTTACACATTACTGGTCTTTGTATTAGTCATAGGTCATTAACATTCACTCTGTTAAACGGTGTTTATTGTTTTGTATATTTTATATTGTTTTAGTTTCTTTGAGGTGCCGGCGAGTTGACCTTGGTAATGCTAGACATGGCACGTAATTACTACGTTGTTACGAACGACAATCTTGTTTGGTAAAAACGAATTAGGTTAGTTTTTGCTAAATGTACCCCTGCTAAAAAACGTTTTGTATTAAACTATTAGAATGAAAGCAGGTTTTGCGTCAACTAATTCTAAGAGACGATAAGTTCGCCAGAAGATGATTTACAAGATACCTACCTATATTAGCTGCCTTTGAATTTTACACATTTGAGCCCACACTGTAATACTTACTAGGATAAAAGAAAATAAATCTGAAAAATAATCTGACGTGTTAGGTTATTATTTTCTAGTATAATTACATAATTATTTACTTACCGCGCTGGCGCAGCGATACCTACGCCGCCAAGGCCGTTTTAGATAAGTAGAGATTATAAAAAATTTATAGATATGACCAAAATTATGATGTCCTAGAATAATTACATTAATTACATATAGAAACCTAGTCTGGAAACCTCTTTTGAAGCATTTTCATTAATATCATTATGGCACTCAGTATCATTATCATATAATAATCGTTGAAATTATGAAAAAATATATACCTATGTAAATAACATTTACCTACAAGGATTGTCTGTTTAACGTACGAGTGACAACCCTAATAAGGGTAACTTCTGTACGTAGTGCTTAGTTAAATTACCTATTCCCTCTGTATTGGCAACAGCTTCAGCGGCTGCAGAATTTCACTCGTCTATTATGAAACTGTGCTACTTTACTATACAGTACGTAACAAAAGGTTTGATGTTTACGCCATTGATAATGACACTGTAAGTGGGTGAGTGCGGCCTCGTCGACGTGCCAGATCGGAATCCGGTCACATTCCTAATACCGCGTTTACATTCAGCCATTTCCGTTGCTGCTTGCCTTGCCGTACATATTTCCCCGTTTATTGATGTGGCAACGTCAGCGGAAATGAGTGTTTACATTGCCGCTTCATATGTATTTTAAATTCGACTCTGGGCCATGGATAACGTGGAAATTGTCGCAGCGTCGGCGCTCTGCCTTTTAAGTTTTATTAATTATTTAAGTGTTTTAAAAAAAATAGAATTCAAAAGAGACGTCGTCGTCAGAGGAGATGGTGGATGATAGCAATTCATCGTAATAGAACAATAAGGATTTTTAAATATATTAAACGACTGAACGAGAGAGCAACATGTAAACACACGTTGCCGCTCGCATTGCCGCGCTTTGATGTCCGCTAGAAAAACCGCCAAATGGGGGATAGCCGGGCAATGCGAACGGCAACGTCAAGGCAATGGAAATGACCTGTTTACATTCTCGCGTTTCCCAGTTTATTCCCCATGTTGCCGCGGCAATGGGCTGAATGTAAACGCGGTATAACGGCCGTGCACTTGCACTGTCGTGTTTTGATGCAATTGCACTCCTCGCGAGACGTTTTTGAATCATTCAACTCTGTGTTGAGTTTCTCCTCATAACTAACAACACATACATACTATTCTAAAGACATATCCAAAGCAACAACTTATAAGGTGATGAGTACCCGATTGCTTTCTTTACTTCGGAAGCGACATAAACTCTTAATTACGGATGCCATGATAATTCAATTCAATTTAAATCATTTTTATGAGATAACTTTTGTTAATTTTATTATTGAATCTGATCTCTACATTTTGCAAGCTAATTATTTCCACGAATGCAATAGAAATAGAGATAATCAGCCTTTTGAACGAAGCCCTTTTCGGAGGAAACTCGATATGATTTTTTATCATCCATCCGGATTAGGGCTTCCAAATCCGTAATTCCGTAATTACGCAAATACGTAATTAGGGGTAAAATGTGGCATTTAAAAAAGTACGTAACTGAATGCACGAATTACGGAATTACGTAAGTTATTTTTTTACAAAAATTACATATGCAAATTGAATTACAATCATGTCAGGGCAACACTTACTATTATGAAACTATCTAAAGCAAAGTAATTCCCGTCTGTAACTTATTTTGTTGATTCCTCGTGGACAAGTGAATTTAGTTTAACAGCAACTAAAAATTAGAGTCATTATTGAGCGATTTTAGCTAGAGCTTCTATACTCATATTATAAAGAGGAAAGATTTGATTGTTTGTTTCCTTTATTGCCCGTGGTCCCTGTGATAGTCCCTGGAAGGTACCACGGGGAATTATTCTACCCGTGGTCCCTGAATTTAGTATAAGCCAACAAATTTAAAAAGGTTTGTTCATGGTCCCTGTGGTAGTCCCTGAAAGGTACCACGGAAATTATTCTACCCGTGGTCCCGGATTATTCCCGACTGCCCCTACCAAATCTGCCCCCAGTAGGGGCAGTCGAAATTGTATGTTTGTTTGTTTGAATTGAATAGGCTCCGAAACTACTGAACCGACTTGAATAATTCTTTTTGGAATTCGTGTTGGAAACCTACACTATCCCCGGTGAACATAGGGTACTTTTGATCCCGGAAATATGGGGGGAAGGGGGTGGGGGCATATTTGAAAAAGAAATTACGCGCGGGTGAAACCGCGGGTGTAAGGCTAGTAGTAACTAAAAACGAAATTAAAGGGAATTCTTACGATTTGTATGTTCAAGAAAGTACACCTTAAACGGACTCGTAAAAATTTGATCTCATTGTGCGATTGACATTTTGTGTTGAATGAATGATAATTATGTATGTGTATTTACAAAATTGCTGGTGGCGATCCAGATTTTTTTTAACAGCCGCTTACAATTATTTGCTCTTGATCATACCCACCAGTTTAGAGACTAAGCAGGCTTTCTCATCGGCTGGTATTTTTGCAATAAATTAAGAAGCTCCTTAGGCAATCAGACCTTTTTTTACACTTTTTTTTTTATAGTAGGTCAGTTGGCACTGTTGGCAGACAGTCACGCACACCACACACCATGCAGCCCACCTGATGGTAAGCGGTCATTGCGGTCACTTTACCAGGAAGCATCGCTCAACGTGCTGGCAGACTGTAGGCTCCTCTGATCTTCGAGCCTTAGATTGCAAGTTTACTACCTGCCACATTAATATTGCCGGACAGCCGGACACAGCCAGAGCTGTTATGCGGCAAATTAAAATTCGTCGTTTTTTCAAGAATAACAAAATTAAAAAATATATCATCAAATAATGGTTTGGTTATATTGTGTTTTGACAAACATAACAATTCCTTGTTGATGATGTGATTTCAAGAATAATAACGAATTTAGGGTCTGAAGTTCAGGGGGCTTAGACAAGATGACATCGCTTCATAGCTGGCGAATTTCGCTAAGTCGAATTTGTATGGATTTGACAGATGCCATAGAAAAGTATGGGATTTGACATTTGCTATCGCAAATTGAGCTATAACGAACGTCATCAATGCCGCTTGTCTAGGGGGGCTGAACTCTGATCGCCCACGGTGCTACTCAATTTATTGTATGTTTTCAATTTTAAATCGTTTCAATGGATTTTGACTTTTGTATAATATTATGATTCCTTTAAATTCTATAATAACTGCAGACAGTTAAAAAGCCAAGCCAGAAGAATACATAGGTACATTATTTTAGTCGTTCTATGCGCTGGTTCTATGTTTTTAATAAAATACATCAGTTACGTAATTATTACGTAATTCCGTAACTGACCCGTAAAATGCGTAACCAGTTACGTAATTGATATTTCCGTAATTTTGGAAGCCCTAATCCGGATGTACCACATAGAAAGTTGCCCAGAACTTCAGATTTTAATAAAGCTACTTCTATTAACTTCAAAATGTAAATAAAACAAGCTCGTGTTGTTTAGACGATCTTGGATTGGATAATAATCATATTGCAACTGTAAAAAATGTTTAGAGGCACATCATGAAACATTTTATACGTTTTATTAATATTTCTCTTTTTCCTTATGTAACATGTGGGTATTAAAAATGTATGAATGAATATAAAAAGGGCGTGAGCCATTATATAGTTTTTGTGATAAGTACCGATTTATATAAAACAATGCTTAGGGCCCACCCATTTTATCGATATCAATGTCTTATAAGACTTGTGGATCGGTCAGCCCTTCAGACAACAGAGTTTATAAGGCCTCAAACCAAGCAGGCTAAGGCTTCATGTAGACGACGCCGGAACCGGACCGGCGCCGGAGCGCATATTGTTATGAAAACCGTGCCTGCGCCGGACTGTAACCGCGTGTTCTATTTTGATGCTGATTTTAGTTCAGCAAAGCATGGCGGCCCGATGCGCACACGGTGTCGGTCCGGCTCAGGCGCGGGTTTCATTCGTATACACAAATATCCGGTCCGGCGCCGGTCCGGTTCCGGCGTCGTCTACATGAAGCCTAACGGGTAGGGCTTGTAGCAATTTTGGTCCACGTCTGGTGCCAAAAAAGTGCCATTTCAAGCACGTCTCTATGGCCAAGTTTTGAATTTGTTTCTACTTGTCAGTTAATTGCGACCTTGTTATTAATAATTATCTTCTGCTGTATGTGCCAATTACGGCAACGGTTGTGGTCGTCGTTACCAAAAAGTGGCCCAATTCGTTGTCATTCGGAATGCAGCCTACAAAATCCTGATAAAATCTAAATCCAGTAGAAAATAGACTACATAAACTTATATTAGGTATTTGACATGTGAATCAGCTAACATAAAGTTTATAATGGATTCAAAATACTATTTTAATGTTTTGTGTTGACACCTTTTTACTGGTTGGTTGGTGTAGAAATTTAATCTATTTTCTTGAGGACGCACACTTTTGACAGTTCAGAAATGATAAATTTAATGAACATGAGAGTGCATTCCATACATCGTGTGTTCTTTTACCCTTTAATTTTTTTTGCCTGTGTTTTGAAAGCTCTTCACTAAGAATGATATCGCGAAGAATCGGAATTATATAATTTATTTTTGTAGTACAAGTACCAAAAGTTGTGTTGCTCGATTTTCGAAGTTTTACGACAATAAAAAACGAAAAAGGACAGTATAATAACTTAATGAACGTTACACCGTATTACTGCTTGTGACTTACTCGCAGTTTTTATGAGATTTGCCACTTAGTTTTGCTAATTTAACGGACACATAAATTTTGAATTAATTCTATTAATAACTGAATCACAAGGTTAATAAACAAAATATATTTGATATCATCAAACACTAGGATTATGCAAATTGAAGAAGTCGGTTAAAAATAAAGATAAACTGTACATTTATTAATGGAAGGCGGTGATAGTGAGTGATTTTTTCTAACATTCTGTTGATGTAAATGGATTACAGTCGTTGATATTTGCAGTATTAGGTATAATAAATAAACAGGAACCATTCCTGTGAAACAGTAGTTACACCTAACTGCCTGGCTACCCCCACAGAACGCCGCTATAAATACATAAACTTGGCTGTGTAAATATGGGAAATTAATACAGGGTGTTCGGAAAAACGTTGAACATACGATAATGGGGGGTAGTTGGGGTGGTCTGTTAACTAACTAGCTCAAAAGATTTCACCTAGGTCTCAAGTTTTTTTTTAATTTTTTTTTTTATAAATTTCTATAATTTTTCGGTTTTGTACCTTTAAACCCGTCTAACTTTTTTTTTAATGACCAGATCCAAATAATTTTTTCAATATTGGAATCTTAGTGATTGGTAGGTCCCTTTAAATAAACAGTTCTAAATTGCACATTGCTAGAAACAAAGTTATGGGCCCTCAAACATAAAATAAGAGTTGAAACAAATTTTGAATCTCAACTTCGCGTAGCATTTAAAAAATAAATAAAAGGGATGAATGACTTCTGATTTGTTAAAAACATCTCCAAAGTGTGAGCTTTCTAACGATATGTCGTTTCTTTTGATATCTTTTTTGTAACCAAAATTATTCGATGTTTTCTACCCAGGCGGACCATTTCGACGAAAATTAACATACGTGAAAACTTAAATGTTTTGCGAAATTTGTCAATGCAAAGGTCAAAATAACAAATTAGTGGGATAGTGACATAAAGAATGTAGATTTTTTCTCACTCTTGCACACATAAAGGCTATCTTTTCTCTCTTTCACTCTGTGTGGAATGCGCGGCGAGTGACGCTTCCCAAAAAGGTGATCCAAAAGAGCCAAAAGAGGGTAATAATAATAATGTTTCACTCTAGTACACTTACATCGTATCTTCCCTCTCTTTCGCTTTCGGAACAGGCGACTCAGTGTAAGTGTCAGAACTCTTAGTCCGACTAAGAGTTCTGACACTTACACTGAGTCGCCTAAGTTAGTCGAGACTTAACTGTCTCTGCGACCATACGTGCCCTTTGTGCCTACTCTTGTTACAGTTATCTTCGTTCTTGATAAATTCTACGCGCTTCACGCGCATTGGAGTTAGCTCTTCCATATGCCATTAAAAGGTCCGCATATTCCTCATTGGTAAATGAAGTCATTTTACCGATTAACAAACGTAACAGAAATAACAAAACTTAACAAAACAACTGATAACAATAATACAAAACGAAGATAACTGTAACAAGAGTAGGCACAAAGGGCACGTATGATTGCAGAGGCAGTTAAGTCTTGACTAAGAGTTCTGTCCTCTTTGGTTCTGTCACTTACACTGAGTCGCCTGTTCCGAAAGCGAAAGAGAGGGAAGATACGATGTAAGTGTACTAGAGTGAAACATTATTATTATTACCCTCTTTTAGATCACCTTCTTGGGAAGCGTCACTCGCCGCGCATTCCACACAGAGTGAAAGAGAGAAAAGATAGCCTTTATGTGTGCAAGAGTGAGAAAAAATCTACATTCTTTATGTCACTATCCCACTAATTTGTTATTTTGATCTTTGCATTGACAAATTTCGCAAAATATTTAAGTTTTCACGTATGTAAATTTTCGTCGAAATGGTCCGCCTGGGTAGAAAACATCGAATAATTTTGGTTACAAAAAAGATATCAAAACAAACGACATATCGTTAGAAAGCTCACACTTTGGAGATGTTTTTAACAAATCAGAAGTCATTCATCCCTTTTATTTATTTTTTAAATGCTACGCGAAGTTGAGATTCAAAATTTGTTTCAACTCTTATTTTATGTTTGAGGGCCCATAACTTTGTTTCTAGCAATGTGCAATTTAGAACTGTTTATTTAAAGGGACCTACCAATCACTAAGATTCCAATAATGAAAAAATTATTTGGATCTGGTCATTAAGAAAAAAGTTAGACGGGTTTAAAGGTACAAAACCGAAAAATCATAGTAATTTATAAAAAAAAAAATTAAAAAAAAATTTTGAGACCTAGGTGAAATCTTTTGAGCTAGTTAGTTAACAGACCACCCCAACTACCCCCCATTATCGTATGTTCAACGTTCTTCCGAACACCCTGTATAGGAGCCATTACATTGAGCAATGCTTCTTAATAAAGAGTCCCTAAATGGTATAGGTCTTACTAGTAGCTTACTATCAGTTTCGGATTCGAAAAGTTTAAATCTACCTATTTAAAGTTAAATTGTTGAAACATAATTGTAGTTTTTTTGTTTCTTTTGTCAATAAACATGTTAGTAGAGGAAACTTAATTGACCTATATATGTTTGTACACAATAGATGCGTTCGTCTGTACGAAATACTCGCCCTCTCTGTTCTTTGAGAAGTTACGTTTCAGTTTGCAGTTGGGTTTAGATTGTTTTATCCGGGACCCCAAGCCGCAACCTAAACGATTACGGAACAGTTTTGTCTGGTTCGACTTACGGACTTTCGGCTTTAACCGTACGCGAGTGATCCCCGTCTGACTCGGGTACAAAAAAGCCTCCCCTTTTATTATCTTTATGAACTTTTATCAGGCTTTCAAGTGGTCTCGACGCCGAGGCAATAGGTCACTAGACAATTTCTTTTTACTTTCCGTGTACTTGTTTACGCAATATCGAAAAGTGTTTTGTTATCTTTTTTATAGACATTATTTTAAGTTTACTGAATAGGGTAATTAATAAAGCTCGGGTCGGGTGATAGGTTGTATAGCATTTATTTATTGGCTATGTTACAATAATAGGAACAGTGCTTATGAAAACAAATAGGTGCGTGGCGGGTGGAGGTGGTGCGCGAGTTGCGCACCTACTCGCGGGTCAATTACTGCATAAATCAATACGGATGTCGCCCTATGCGGTAGCTCTTTGTTCCAGCCGACTGGAGATACGAGGCCCGTCTCGGCGGCTCCAGCTCTGTCCGGAAAACTCGCTGAGGTATCGCAGGGTCGGATGATTACTTATTAACGTAGGTGGAGGCTGGCTGGCGCGGGCGGGCCGCTGCGAGCTCGTCGCGCGATCGATGCTGGCTCGGCCAATGGCACGCTGCCGCCCCCGACGCCCGCACCCTGCGCAACCCTCCCCTCCTCGCCCCTCGTGCGCACCGCACCCCGCAACAACGCCCCCATAAATCATTGAATCCGCTATAAAACACCCCAATGTTCGTAAAAATGTAACTCTAATTGGCGAACACAGCTTCCATATCTCCTAGTCAAACTATTCCCGGAAACCTCCAGCGTAAGACTGTAGTTTGAAGACGATAAAACGTTCGAATCGAGCGTAATACCGGTCCCCTTCTCTCGCCGTCCCCGACGTAGCGGGGTTCGAACGAATAATTGAATTTCCATCATAGAACAAAATGAGAACTGAAAACTGAAGCGGGCGACTTTGTTGGCACAGCGAATTATTTCGGACGTCAATTATTTAGACACGTTATCTGTTTGAAAATGGATATTACAGTAGAAGCATTTACTTTTTTGTAGGAAAGTTAATAATGAAAGTTTTTAGGTCATTGATATACGACGGTCATTTCTCTTGTATTTATATTTATATTGTATGAGGACTACGAAAAGATAGATCAGGCAACATAGCAAAATGTCACTAGTACAGAACGCAATGAGTGAAATTCATGCTTTTCCTTTTGTTTTGTTATTACATCCTATTATAATTATATGTGTTAACTACTGATTATGGTAATAAGCACTTATTTAGCGGTAATGTAAATCTACCTTATAAAAACATCTGCACTTATCTATTTTACAACCTAACTTACAGCAACAGATAAAATCTGCATTAAAATATTACCTATGTCCCTTTATCTCTACTCTTTCAGCCACTGTATTTTAACGATATTTTCTTTATTTCAGCCTCCGCGGGGTTACGGTGGGCCCCCTTACGGGCCAGGAGGCCCTGGCGGGCCTCAGCAGCCCCCAGGTGCCTATGGCCCTCCAGGGTCGTACCCGCAGCGGTACCCGCCCCCACCTGGACCTCCAGGCGCGCCTAATTCTCGGCCACCCTTCTCTCCACATCAGGTAAGACCAATTCAAGTGCTAAACATTCTTCTGGTTTTTTTTCCTCCACAGCATTTGGGGACGATAACTGAAAACAAGATCGAACGAATTTTTTTTTTGGTTACTCAATCAGATCTTAGCTTCGGCGATCATTAAAAGGACTACCCGCGGCCATTGAAACACTGATTTCACAAAACTAAGATACATGATTTATGTGACCCACTGCAAGAGCAAAGTTCTCCTTCGAAATAAATGTTTTTTCTTTCTTCGTTGAAATTAAATCATCGTCACCATGATAGGTACTCGTTTAATCACTACGCTTACTTAATAAACTCATTACCTACTTTGAATGTCGTTATAAAGTCAATAACAACGAGATAGGTAGTCAATATTAATAACTTGCGACTCTAATAGGCACTTACTTACCTATTCATAGTTTTCTACTGCAAACTCAAAATAATATTGATGAAGATTAATTTTATCAATGAAAAAATTACGTTGTACACCAACGTAGTTTTGTGTTATACTGTATACTGTAAACAGAATTTTATTTGCATTGCCGTTTATCTAGCTTTTTACATTGGCGACAAAATTCGTGATTTGATTCAAATTGAAAGTTGATTCATATATAAATTTTATTTCTTTAAATCAAGTGAAAATAGTACGATGCTTGGCATTTCATAAGACCACAAGTAACTGGTTAAAAGCAAATGTTAAGTATGGAGATATTATTATAATAATTAATTATCATTTTTGTACCACGAGAGTGGCGCTCCAGCCCATGGCCTACCAGATGATAAACGTTTACCGTAGCCTATGACCGCTTGTAACGCTTGTGGCAGGCATCACATGTGCTTCGCCAGCCAAATTATCATTGTCGGTTCAGATAACTCTGACAATGATGATAAATAATCCGATTTAGTAGCTTGATGTCCGTATTGTACTCTTCTTATAATCTTCTAGAGTATCTAATTTGAAGATTAATTTGGAACAAGTTCATTTGTGCTCCGTTTGGTAAAGAACAAGAGGAACTAATTTGAGATGGTAATACCTATTATGTTTCTAAGCAGCGTTAGTACTATACACCTTTTATCAGAAGTATGTCTAAGAATACTTTTTTAAATCGTGTTGGTTAAGGGTTCAGTCGCTGATATTTATAAAATTACCGTAACGTTAAATGAAGGTAGACCTTTAAAAGCTATGTGTCTTTTACCTGAAATAATTATGTAAATCTTATAAGCTATGGATAAAAGCACGTAAATCACGTAAAAAATTAAAAAGACTTTAATCACAAGATGCAGCCAATGCCTAGTTAGTGGTCGGTAGCCTACCGACGGTAGGCGTCGAATGCTGATCGTATGTAAAACTGACACTGAAAATTTTGCGGGTAGGTTCAACAGAAGGCAACCTAGGTGACAGTTAATGATGATGATTGGAAGGTAACTAGCGGTAGAACTAGAATGTCTGAAATAATTTGCCGTATTGTACGCCGTCGAAGCACTTTGAAGATTACCTAGTAAAAAGCCTAGATTCTACTTCACATTGACACTTTAAAATGATAAATATTTATAGGATAAAAGAAAATGGCACATTGGCCAAAATGGCCCTATTTGTTGAATTGTTCATCCGCCTTTAACAATGGTTAAAAAGTAATAAGGATGGCTAAATGTGTATCAAAATGAATTCATGAATTGTGAGTAGAAATAAGAGAATATTGTTGCAGAACCTGCTAGAGATTTCAGTAACTGACATGACATGCTTCGTCAAAATTTTAATTATTTCATTTTACTTACACGAAGCACAATGCGCACGTTATTTATTGTATGTGAATGACGAACGTATTTCAATTTACTCCATGGTTGATTAAATTAATGTGTCAATTTAACGGTTATAGCAAATTATGCAACACGATCGCAATCACACGTGGTCGTGTGTACACAGTCAAATTAATTTGTGTGCGCGTGCTTTGCGGTTCGCGGATTAATTCTGATTGATGACCAAGATACGCGGTCGGGTCAATGCCCTTTGCAACATTAGTAATCCTGATATAATAGACATAGGAATTGTACTCGTAGATATACATCTACTGATCTACGTTTAAGCATGCGTACAACACTATCGATCGATGTCTTCTGATAGTATAATTATTACGCGGAATAAAAACTATTTTTCCTTATAGAATTATTGTTGTATACATGTAACATTTATAAAAAAGATTCCGGCATAGCAGTTTAAAAATAAATTGTTTTCACAGTTTATTTCGGTTGTTAAAACTTTCTCACTGATTCTTAATGTGGTATTTTAATTGTTACATTTTGACGTCGCCACTTAATTAGGTTCCGGTGGTTCTTAAGAAGTCATTTATAATAATTGCGGTATTGAATTATGCACCAAAATAATGATTTGCTTAAATTAAATTATAACACCTTAACTGTTGTGTGAATGTTTATACATATTAAACAATTTCTCGATCTGCTATATTATCTACTTAATGTATTTTGTAGGTTTCCAATTCTGCTATAAATAAATGAAGCATGTAAAGAAAAATACCGTAAAATCTAAAATCAGTCCAGAGCTGTCCTCTATTGTCCGGTGTTGCGCCATCACACCTTGTTTGTGGTTCTACTATAGAAACCACAAAATAAATTAAACAGAGTACCTATATAGAACTGTTTAATTAATGTGGTTTTCGTTAATTATCTTATTATAATTTCTTGTTTATATTTTAATTGGTATCGGTAGGATTACATATCACTTAGTTGCAAACTAGGAAACTCATTCACGCTCATACGTCTTGAAAACTCTTATTTTAAATTTCGTACTGACGAATGCGCATAACTTCAGAATGACTACACTTAATTAGATACGTGATTCTTCATTTGTTGTGTATGTTTTTCATCACTGCGAATCCGTGACAAACAGCTAGTTGTACAAAAAGAACCCAGACCGCTATATCGGTCAAAATTAGCAGCAGGTCAAATATAAAGAAAAATATAGATTTTATTCTAAAACAGAAATGTTGAACCATTTCAAGGCAATTCGCGTCGAAAATGATTTATAAGGGTTGATAAAAACACACTGTAATGTAGTTGTTACAGTATAAGTATAAAACTACATGTGACCATAATGTTTTTGTATTTATTTGAACACTGTAACTGTAACAACATTGTTACAAAAAATATCCTTACCAAGTAAAAGTATCCATAAAAATCCATTTACAAATTCAATGAACTGCTAGAAAAAGTACAGACGGCAAAAAACGATGTCATGTGACATTATTTAGATGTTAGGTAATTCAGAGTGAAGGAAGACATCTATTTTACTCTTAGTTAATTACAATAATATAATGGACGCCAAGTTGGTGTAAGTACCCTGATCTTAATTCTCAGGTCAAAAGTAACTAAATGGTTTCGATTCGGATCGAACGTTCGTGTCGGTTTTTTTTTTAACAAAATACGTCCTTTCATTGTATCGATTTCTCGATTAGGAATTAATTAAAAGACTGGTATTTTAATATAATGATCACTTATTTCGTCTGCTATAATATTCTTCAAAACACACCATAGAAGATTAACTAAGGGCATTCATATCTGACAGATGATCAACAACTTATCTAACTCTGGTGCAACTGGCCCTAAGATTATGAACACATAAGATGAATTAACATGATTACTTCATAAACATCGAACATTAACACATCGAATGATCCGATTCCAAAGTAAGTAGCTCAAGTGAGTGTTATGGATATCAAAGCCAATAAAGGCACTCAAACTGTACATACATTTATTACGAATAAACATCCAGAGACAATACTTAAATATTGTGACTATAGCTGTAGAAACGTCAGTAAACAGAGTACTCCAAAAAATAAAATAAGAAATACCTCTTATTTCCCTCAGGGTGTAGTATTTTTGAAGCGCATATTAAACTTATGTTTTTCTTTGAATTCCCGGTCTACATAATTATAAACGTTGCGCGTGGAATTCCACAAATCGGGTTTTCATAATTATAAGGATTTAATCTCGCGTTTTCATGAAATATCCACGTTGTAGTTTGACCACAAACGCTGTACTGATACGAGCGGCATCACCGCACTTGTGGTCTAACTATTTATAAAGGCCAACACATATTATATATTATTATATACTAGTATATTTATGAATTTAGTAGAAGAATATTAATCAACTGAAATGAAGAAGTAAAGTACATACACTGAAGCAGTAAATATATTTTTTTTGTCCCATATTATAGTGTGTATGTATAGTCTGAAAGAACAATAAAAACATTGGTTTAATTTTCTAATATAAAAAAGAACGGGAAGACTGAGTAAAATTAGTTATTACGTTTTTATCTGAGGATTTTTTAAGGCGACTTTATTACGGAGTAACGTATTTTTTGTTCTGGGAGAAATGTAATCTAACAAAGGTGCCTGTTGATTATGTGTTAAATTAAGAGGGGCTTTATGACTGTTGAATAGAAAATATGAAACACCCCTGTTTTTTACAACCTCGACGAGAAGATTACAAGTATTTTTAAATATACTTTAGAAGTTATATTTAGATTTAAACATGTTTTTCGTGCCTACACGTTGGACTTTGCTACTTGCGAATCGTATTAGTCACTTGTTTTCGACTTAACATAGGTACCTTTAGCGTATCTACCTTACAAATATTTTGTTGATTTTCCAACTTTACTGTGAACGAAACTACTCGTAGTAGTCCCTCCCTACCCATTTAAGTTCCAGAATTAATAAAGTTAAATGGAATAAAGTGCAGGCAGACCACCCGCAACCACAATTGCGATTACTGTAAACAATATCAGAAATCACCTCGATGTCTCTTCAAAATATGTGTTCCGCAGTAAAGCCCCTCGCATTTTCAGCGGAAATATGTTATGAAAAGAACCTGAAGCGTTCTCGGAACGGTGTCTTCTTAGAAATAA
The DNA here is from genome assembly GCA_949319885.1 of Mecyna flavalis. Classification (NCBI taxonomy): domain Eukaryota; kingdom Metazoa; phylum Arthropoda; class Insecta; order Lepidoptera; family Crambidae; genus Mecyna; species Mecyna flavalis. The sequence goes on from OX439413.1 coordinate 4,949,993, forward strand.
GCCCCGTCGTAGTGTTATAAGATTCATATTCAAGTCCGAAACTAGAGAGCCGCCTCGAACGTTTCTCAGAATCGTTGAGCCGGCGGCGGCGCGTCGGAGCCTCATCCATCCACTCACGTGAACATAAACGTTCTATCATACTTAGCCGGCGAGCGCAGCATCTCGGCTCTAAACGCTATACGCACAGGCTCCAAGTTGGCTTGGAAGGTTCGCTCGGAAGATACGCTCGAGTGACGTAAGCCGTACCTCGCGCTCGCTGACGTAAGCTCGTTGTGCAACGGAGCCAGCCGAGGTACGTTTTGAAGCAGGCCTCTTGGAGCGAACTCGTGTAGAAATCGGTGTTAAGAAATTATTCGACGGCGAACAAGGCTGTTTTGAAACCAATATGATCTTACGCTTCTAATATTATTCTGCCTAAATATTTATCAAGTTTAAAATATTCGTGTTAGACCATTATTTAAAGCGCCTTATGAAAAGCACTTTGGATAGGAGACTTTTCATTGATTCCTTAAATGTAATTTGTCTCACTATTATATGAACGATAAGATAAGATTCATTTCAGATACACTGAGTGCTTATTTACACTGATCCGTCAATGACGATTCCTGTTTTTTGACGAATCTTATTACGGAATCGTGAAAAATTACGGATCGTTTTTAGTGCGCGTGACTCTGAGTCGTAAGAATAGATTTTTTGTGTTCAGCTTTAGTAGCCGGACAGACACGGAGCCCATATTATAGTAAACACCAAGATTCAATTGAGTTGAGGTGTAGGTACTTATTAGAAAAGCATCGCCGCAACCCATTTAAGTGTACTGGCTTCCACGTCATACATTACCGGAACTTATTCAGAATTATAATGGTAGCATATGTACAAAGATTAAACTTTGTCTTTCTACCATAAAAGTGATAGGTCTCACCAGGATACGTTCTAAGAGACTCATCGGCTGTTTTTAAATTGCTCTCGCAGGCTATTTTGTAATATGTATTACGGAGATAAAACAAACATAGACATAAAATTAGTTCCAAAACACCTCTCTTATAAACGGCTAAAATATAATTTATTTTGGTTATGTTTATTTTTGATATAATGTAATAATAAATAAATTGACTTGTAAGTTATAAATTGTTCTAAGAGGATGAGTTATTTTGATTGTTTCCGGAAGAAGATTATCGTGATTATAATGAGCACAATCTTTACTTGAGTAGTAAATAAGGAAAGCCCACGCTTGCCATACTTATTTTTAATACTTTCGGTAATCTATTACGAATAGCGAACTACATAGAGTATACATAACAGTGGAAATATTGTTAAGCAAATTCGTCGTAATCAGGACTTGGAATAAAGTTAAAAAATTGTTAACGTAACCTTGTGCAAACAAATATAACGTGGATATTGTTTATAACTTATTTTCTAGGTGTGATAATGTAAGATTTTTAAGGTAGCAATATTGAGATAGTTGACAGTTACCTTTTAACTATACATATATTTCGATGGTGTAGGTTCCGAAGTTATTCATAGCCATCAAATTTTTACCGTTAACTTGCATTTATTCCCTTCCTTATTAAAAAAAACGTTTTCTTATTAGGTACATCTTTTTCTTATTACATCTTTTCATACACTTATTATGTTTGACCGCTATAGCAGGTTCGTTTTTAAATAATAACACTTGAAAATGACCTGACAAAGATTAAGGTACAAACCTTATGTGATTTAACATAATGTACCATTATTTTGTAATTTGGCACAATGGACCATTGTTCATTTTCTAACCGCAAAAAGGTAAAATATTTTGTGACTATTCAGTTAATAAGACTGTTGAATGAAATAAGGTCCATGTAGCTGATATAATGTATTCAATATAATACCCAAAAGAAACAATAACGTAAATTTCAGGCACTTTTAAATATTTAAATAAATATAAAACATTTTAGGTGTTGTGGTCTTAACGTGCCAATACTTTATCCTCTAAAGATCGTAACGAAAAATTCTTTGAAAATGTTACGATATGATTATGTTATTCAATGAGAGCGCCACTTGGTGTTACCCCTTCTTAAGCTCTAAGAGCAGAATCTGGCGGTCATTAACTTATTGGTTGTTGAAATACCATTCTAAATTATTTATCGAAACCGGGTTTTAGCACAAACAATAAAATTTCCTTGTGCTACGAAGTATTTAGAGATGGATGTCGGTGCGTAGCGTTCAGCGTCTTATAAGTATGAGGCGAGGAGGCGCGGGCGTGCCGGACTAGGTAGATGGGAAGATCTCGAGTGCGGTATTGCGGGCTCGGAGATACAGCCCGCATCCGGGTGCAATGAATGCGACGACGGTTTCAAGGGCGCGCCTCAGGTGATGACGTACGCGCACCCCACCGACGCCCCCACAACGCGGCTCCAGCGGGTGTTCCGGCACCCACCTAATAATGCACGTCTACGCCCTGTCTACCGAGTCCGCACCCGTTGCAACCTTGAGTGCTTCGGGGACACCCATTTGCACCTTGGAGTGAAAACTAAAAAAAAAACAACCTCAAAAACCACAAGCAATCCCGACCGGAGCGAGTCAAATGTAAAATACGCCGATCACTTCCAATGTTATTGTTTTGACTGGTAATAACAGAGTGTAAATTCCCAAATGCCGCTTAAATTCCTACGTTGTAACTAGATAGTTTGGTGTTTAACTATCGCACCGTCATCGGGCGGCGTCGATCGCACCGGCTTGTCCGCCTCGCCACAATTAGACAGTGCGTAGTTAATATCACGTTGATAGCTCTCTAATTATCATAATAATAGTGGAGGCGTGCGGGTGGGGTGGCGGCCCCGTCAGCTGAGCGAAAACGAAAGTAAACAGAACTCGGTCAAAGGGTTTGTACTCACCTACCCGCAATATTTATGTGGGTACGGGGGGTGTACCCACACCCGATCCGGTCACCCTCCTTTGATGGATTGGTTGGCGACTGGCGCGGATGTTCGACTGAAACTCAGCCAAACTCCACTGCCTGGTATTAGTCTCGCTTTCCGGCTTTACTTTCCGCGACAAACTTTTAACGTCGAAATTATTATTCAGCGAAAGTTGTCGGGAATTCTTTGTGTTTTGTTTTGGGCGTGCGCGACCTAAACCACCCAAGACACCCCCGCTGGCTTACAAGTTATCCGGGGAAATTTTTGTCTCCTTTTTAAAATAGCCTTCACCCAAATCTTGGACAATTCTTGAGATAAGATTCCAGATAATGCTTATCTATCAGTAACTTATTTAAAAATCCTATATTATATTGAAGTCAGGGATCCGTCACATTTCAAAGTGGTGATATTTGAAAGAAAGTTTGTGACATGCTAATAATAACATGATGATGGCTTAATAAAACAACACATGCAAATACATAAAAAAACATAGAATGCTACTAAAATTTTATGTTGTTTTTATACAATGTGACCCTCGCTGATGATAAATACGTCATGTCGTTAGGTATTGAACTGGCTTCGGCTTTGGCGGTGAATGATGCATATTGAATTACGAAGTGCCACGGGCCTGCCTGTGTGATTCTCATTTATTTGGGGGTCGCAGTTAAGCTGATTAGGATGCCGATCTTTTAATCGAATTGTGATTAGATTTGCCCATTTTGTCTAAATGGGTTTATAACCATATACACCGTTAATATCAAACGAATTATAAATGACATGTAAGTAGTTCACGGCTGGTTCAGGTACATAAGCAACTAGTGTAATTGCAGATAAATAATCGAATAACTACGAAACGACTCGCCGCGATTGCCTGTTATCACAGCGAACCAATAAACACAATTAACCTTGCAACTTGTTTCTTGTAACGCCACAATTATAAACAGACTACGAAGCGAACCCACGCACTTGTTACACAAATAACGTTTTAATATTACCATTGCCGACCACGCTCCATTATCGCGAGTGTTACGTAATAATGAGCCTGTGAACAATTGACGTTTTCTTCATTCATTATCGTCACAGTGTAAGGGGAAAAATAAAAAGTGAATGACTTCTCTTGACCTGGATTAGTAAATATCGGGTCAAGCTTTATCTGTAGCCTTGAAACGTGACGCGGAAACTTGCCGCTCGGTGAAAGCATTGTGCGATTGATGCGATGTTTGGCCTGCGGATTTGTGCTCGGGAGAATTACTACTTGAACACGAATAGGTCGAGATTGTAACAAATTAGCTCTTACACCACTGATTTATTCTATTTTTTCCCTACTTGTAAGTTGATGTTTGTGATTTTGAGTTTAAAGTTGATCATCATGGAATTTTTAATAAGTGGGAAAATGAGATCTAGCACATGATTTCGAGATCTTTGACAGTTACAAAGTGTAGTAAGTGCCATTTTCTCTCTTAGTTATTGTTAAATAAAATTGTTACACACATGTACACCTTTCATAAAAAAACATGTTTTAAACCTCTTTTCCTAATTATTTATAGGTATTTTTCTTTTGTAGACGTAGGTCCAAAATCCCAACGCAACCAATTTAATGAAATCGAAACGAAATATAAAAAACGGAACGATTCCAATTTTAATATGATTACTTTATACATTGTGAAATCGAAATAGGTATGTAAATTACAAACTTAATCGAGTCGAGAAGACGAAACGATGAATGATAGATATTCGCAAAACACAACCATTCATAAAGACTAGAAATACGAACGACCAATTATATTACGTCACAGCTCTTTTGTGTTTTATTGTAGTTGGCGGCGTGCTAACCGTAGGTACTGGTAGGCATAGATGCGTTCCGGTGCACTCGTTTGCAAGTAAACGGGTGTGCATAATGGATGCACGGTCAAGGCCGAGTGTGGCCGCCGACCTCTTGCACACGCCTGATTGTTTTATATTTGCATGTGTGCGTGAGCCTTCGGTAACGGTTAAATTAATGCTATTATGTTGCCTCATTTGTGTGATAGGAATGCAAAAAAAAAAACGATTATGTTAATCGCCGTAACGTTGTTGTTTTGAACAACCGCCGATGTTGACGTGACGCGGACGTGTTTTCGATACCTTTTTACAGCTGTTTTCATATTTTCTTATCATACAAATCCAATCTACCGATCCATATTATACTCTGTCATACTCTTCAGTGAGGGCACAGTATGACAGAACTTTAAATTTTGATGATCATTTAACCATTAATTAGTCCATAATTAATTTAAAAATCATCTTTCTTCCGATCTGAATTAAGTTTAAATAAAAACATCTTTATTTACAACACAAATGAAATGTTCATTAGTGTTGTAAATAAAGATGTTTTGATGATCAAGTTAAAGCTGTTGTATTTATTTTATGAGTAAGCCATTACTTCTAAAATCTTACAGAAATAAAAACCTCTATAATTCTAAGTCAAGTCCAGTACGTTACATCGTTAAAAGATAAATCGTATAAAATTAATAGGTGCATGTTCTGAACCGCGATTAACATCAATACGTTTTAGATTAGATGGATTAGTACGCAAGATTCAATGATAAGATTACATTTTCATCTTCATTAATCACTGTTTTGCTGTACGACGAATATTATATTGTTATTTAACAATGAAATTATCAATTAATTACGTATAAAGTCGCTTATTGTTAAGGTTTTATGGAAGGATTAGAAAGTGCTATTAATTTTTGCTGGTAATTTTGTCTTTTCATAGTCAGTCTAGCTATTTGCGATAGATCTACGTTTAATTGCTATTTTGGTGTAGGTACCATTTTACATTACCAGTTACATGTTCTATGCGTAATGTGTATTATAATAATATGGTGTTTGTTTGTAATACATAAACAGTATAAAAATACTTAACATGTTTGCTATTCCTATATCACATCACATATTTAAAAAATATATTTTTTAATATTGTTTGCTGTTGATTCCTTTCTTTTCAAAGAAGTGTGGTTTTACTTTCTGAGTTTGCAGTTCTGACAAATTTGAAAAATTTCAATAAAGTTTCAGCATTGAATCTGACTTTAAGATAAATATAATATTCATAATATAACAAAATAAAATCATAAACAATTAAGTATTTTCTAAATTTCGAAAATGCGCTTTTAATATGCCATACTCTTTAGTATTGACGCATGTATTGTATGTATTTTCGAAGGAATCCCTCTTTAAAAGTTTATGACTTCCTAAGAGGTTGTAAAACAGACGAGTGTTTGTGAATTCGCAAGCGAGGGTCACCCACGGTCAAGACTAAGTGTGCTGTTATAAAAAGAGTTGATTTGCCCTTTGTTTGATTAATCGTGTCGTTAATTTGGATTTTCCTGTCGTAACTACTTCTTTTTGTATGTATCGTTAGTTGCGTGATTTGATGTTTAGAATTTTAAATTGTTTTTAATCCTTATAAACACAGCTAAAATGCAATAGATAATGTAATGATTATATAGCTAGGTAAAACGGATGCCTTTAATATGCCTGTGTAATGGTTTCTATGAGTAAAGTTTTCTTTCCTTCTTTCTAATTTAATGTTTATTCACTAAGACGTTACTCATATTTGCTGTCAATTCAACAATCGAACATATCTGAAAATTTTGAACTAATACTGGTTTTAGTAACAGAAGATTTAATAATATATGTACAATCTCTTTACGTTCTATAATTATGTAACCAATTTATTTGAAGTCGTTTATTTATCTTTGGAAACTGATTTTTGAGAAAAATAACTTTGCGTCTCTGCAAGACATCGTATTTAGGATGTATAATCTTCAATTATGACATAGAGAGATAAAATCGAAATGCAATCTAGTTCAATGCATTAAAAGCCTTTCAGGTAAAATGGTGTGTTTACCTATTTACCTCATCATACAAGTTGACTTACAAGTTCTAAAATGTCAAAGTTGAGGACCTCTTCGCCAAAGTTCCATGAAATTCGTTCTTCAGGCTGCAAACTGGCGATAGTTTCGTCGCCAGTAACTGGTTTTGTTTAAAATAAAAGAAACTACAATACTACTACTACAATACTAAAGTCATTGACTTGCTAGTATCCAATTATAATGTCGTAATTTTATAGTATTGGGCCCATTCATACCATCTCTGTATTGTACTTTGTTGCTTCTATAGTGAATAATGTACAGAACCTCTGATTTTCATCCCTATGTTCCTTTGGAGCTGATTGATCTGTGCATTCGAATGGAGCCGGCGTCTTAGAGCAATAATTGGACGATAGGACCATCAGCTGTAGAATTTCAAGGGAGATTTTGTTGCAAGCTGACAAAGACAGTAAAATCTAAAGCGTCGAAGAAACATTTTTTATCATGTCCATTTAAAATTGTGCCAACGTATAGAAAGTAAATTAGGCGGTTTGTTATACTTTATAAATAACACGGCTATTCCGTTAAGAGTAATTTTATCAAAAGGATTGCGGTGAAGATTCTTTTGAACTTTGAACCGGCACATTTGAAACACCCAAATTCTGAAAGAACTTCCAAATGGCAACAAAAACCCCTGAGGCTTGAAGCAAAAACCTTCATCTTTCGGTATTTAACTCGAGTATTCGAACCATTGTTGCACATAGATGTGTGTGTCAGTAATGACAGTAGAAACATCTGGATGATATAAACACGTTTGTTTTCCCATCAGGGTTACGAGCGGGGCGGATCCCCGCAGCCGCCCGCGCAGCCGCCGGGCGCGCCGAGCCCCGGGGCGGCGCAGAGCGCCCCCGGGGCCATGTCCCCCACGCAGGACGCTCAGCACGCGCCACACTTGCCACCTCACGGGTCACAACCTCCGCAGCATCAGGTAATGGTTAGCATACAAGAAATAGTCTGAATTATTATATTAATTCGCGACAGGCAACCCCTTTGTAACTAACCGAACTTAATGACCGTCTCCGGTAATAATCAAATAAATCCATCAATGGTATTCATCTGGGCAAAACTGACCAGAAACAATAATAAAAAGAACCAGATAAAATTCAATAATGTTTCTTTGTTCCTTCATTTGAACGATTATTCATTATATTTTCTGTTAATCAATCTACAACTGAACAGAAGTTTTCGCTTTAATATATGAATTATGTGTGATTCATTACAACACCTTTTTCGCAGTATCAGATAATGCTTAGGGTGGTATGTGGGTTACTTACATCGGTCTTCTGCATACTAGGTGCGAGTGCGACACAGCGTTCTCGTAGTCATTAGTTTATGTGCAGTGAAATATGGCAGGTGTTGTCAGAATGTTATGAAGATAAAGTACCTATCTATACTATCTTATTTACATCTGGCAAGTTCCGGTGCATTTTTCCTTCTGGGTGACGGACGTTCGGGGACGTACAAATCAATAATGAATAATGTATGTACTCTTCTGAGCCATAACTTTTAAGCATAAAGAGCTTGCGAAACACTTACTTTGGTGTCTATAAAGTTTCTACTAGAAGAAAATACGTTTTGGCTTAAGTGTTTGTGTTTTTCTTTTATAAACTTTGGTAACATAATCAGAGGGCCTATTTATTAGCTTGTACTTGTAAAATAAAAGTTTGTTGGCGAACCAAGTCAAACACATAACGCCATAGATTGGTATTTGTTACGTTGTTACATCAGTGAGAGTCGCATTCTACGGCTTGTAACGTAGTGATATTTCAACATAAAATTTTTACGTTCATAACACGAACGAACGGGTATGAGCGTTATTATGTTTGTAATGATTTTTTAGCATTGTTTGGAACTGTTATTGTGACTCTCAAAACGGGCACGGGTATGTTTATCGTCTTCGTTGTAAAGCCATGACTAAGCAAAATGTTAGCTGTTGCAATGAAAATTACGCTAAACTAAAATAAGTTTCTAACTCCAATCTGAATTAAAATAAGGTATAAACTCAATTGGCATCAAACACGAAATCATAGCAAAATTATTTATGAATTGAAGAATTACAATTCCAGGACAAATAAACATTTTGGAATACGCAATGATTGAATTGTAAGAAAAAACGGGAACTTTTTAGGTTCACATTGTTGTCCGCCCTTCTGTCCGTCCATCTATCTGTCCGTCTCTCAAGCAAGACCCTTTTTCTCGGTAACTAGTAGGTATAGGGTTTATTGTACAGAAAAAAGTTTAATATTTAATTTGTAGTTATACGCGTATTCAACTTCTAATGGCGAGTATCTATAAATATTATTGTTATATTTTGAGCTAATTAAGTTTTTTTTTACACTAATCTTCGAGTCTAAAATTATCGTATTAAATTAACTTGACACATAAAGTATGTTTAATGAAACATACTGATGACGTTGATATTTACACACTTTTTTAAATCAAGCTTATAATCTCAAATTGTGATGAAATAACCCTTCCATTATCAAATCAGTTGTAATAGGATTTAGTTCTTCCTACTCCAATATCTTACTTAGTTTACCGAGATACCGAGGGACTGCAGTGCTATTTCATTATACTGCACCATGTGGTAATTGGACATAATTTCATTGCTCCGCTCCAGTAAAACGTGGAGACGTTAGGAGCGGAGAGATATTTCAACTGTCCACTAGTATAATGGACCTGGATTCTGGTTATTCCATTTCATTTCTGTAATAGTTTTAGCGACAAAGCCTTTTAATGAAGTTTTAGATGTTTAGAAGTGTACGTTTTAAATCTAAGAGAAGCCATTTTCAACTCTATAAAATCAATTTCTTTGCAAAGTTCTGTTTGATAATTAATCATTTGATGAACTGGTTTTTATTATTTTATGTTTGTATGGGTTAAATCCACTCATTATTAAATATGGAAAGTTTGAAAATTTCGTAATGAGGCGAATTTCTTTTTGTTAATTGTTTATACGTACTATGTAATAATATTGGTATAGTGAATATGTGATTTTATCTATGTTTATTTATACAAACACTATATTACGTCAAAAGTATGACCTATGTCGAGTAAGTAGTAAATAAACAAATGGAACAACGACCAAGTCCCACTTTCTCTAAAATTCATGCACTTCACAAGTAGGTAATGTTCAAGTGGGAGACAGTAGCTACAATTTTATTCCGCTGTAACATGCAAATTGCTAGTTCCTGTACAAAAAGACTCTGCATTGTTTTTCAGTATCGCACTTCCACGCTTATTCAATAAACGGTAACTTGAAGTTGCCCTATTTTCTTTCGTTTCTGCTCGGAATAAAAAAAAACAACGATTGATGGTTATTACTCCGATTCCTAGGCTCCGAAAAATAATGTTATTTCAAAAACCTTCGATTTGCCTTGAATGACAAATATCCAAAGAAAATATTTAGTCCCGGATAATCAGGCAACTTTGCGACATTACTAAAGTAATAAATGTTTTTATTTCACAAGTTCTTTGTGAAATTAAAACATTTATTTTCTATAGTTACTCGTATCCTATACATTCTTACGGCACAGCCGTTTGAAGATTGATTTACCCTTGTCTGTCTCTTTTTTTCAAAGTAAAGACTATTTATTTATCATTCGTATTTTCTTTTGACTCTTGACATCAAGTAACTTTGTGTTTTGTGATTTTATCAGCTAAAATAAACAAGTATGCACTTATTATTGTAAAGAATTAAGCAAGTATTTAAAAGAAATGCCAAGAAACCGCTAATGGAAATTATGGAAACGTAAGTAAATTTCTAATATTTCTGCTATTCATGGTCATATATTATCATAAAAGTAATTTCCGGTTTAATAATATTCTGTTTATATGTTAATTACATTAACTGCAATATTTTAAATGGATACAAAATAATAATTTCTCATATATTAAACTACAAAGACACAATTTCTCTACTGTCACATCTTAAATATTTTGATTGTACATTTACAAGAATATTGACAAGGATCTCCCCAGGAGATATTATGGAAAATGAGAAAAAGTAACTTACGTTTGTTTCTCACCAGAAGTTCCTTGCCAATATGTTTGATATTTGTCAAGGATAAAATATAAGTAATATAAGTATGTAAGATTGTCGGCGCGCTGCGGCGTTGATGTTTATATTACGTACGTTTATCGCTTCCATATCACGATGGAGCGAGTCGCTGACGGAAATTTTTGATAATTTTCGCCGATTTCGAGTACACGGGGCATATCTACTCGGCGTAAGGCGAGTTGGCATCGCTACATACCTAGCACGAAATGCAATATGTAGATAACCGCGCCGAACGATTTCTGACGACTTTTGATTTGTAGAAAGATGGAGTCGAGAAACCCACCGTTGGAGAAATTAAAGTTATAGATTTATCTTTGTTCTAATAGTGTGTATGACTTAACAGCAACGTTTTATTTTAATGGGTCGTGTTAAACAGACTTTTCAAAACACATACATATCATGCATTTGATTTTCTGATTGACTAAAATTGGTAACTATAATATATTCTTTGAACTGACTGCATTTTGCTCAGCTGAATTAATTTTTGATCGTCATGTTTACAGTAATTTTAATCTTACTTTATCACCGCGTGAGGGTTGCTTTCTACTAAAACAGGATACCCGGACACAACTTGGTATAAGGTTTCGAGCCGCTTACCGTGGTTCCTCCCCACTATGGACGATGAGGGAGCGTCGCAGGGGTTTTAGTGGGTATGCCTCTGGGTAGCTTCTTCTGTGAAGCATCCCAGACGGAGAGCCCCACATACCCCGTCCGTCCCCCGACGGCGGATATGCAAAAGGGTGTCGGCCCATTGCACCTTGGGCCGGCGGCATTTCCCCTGCGATACCAAAAAAAAAAAAAAAAAAAGTAGTTATACCCACAAAATTAAAATGACTAAAATCTAAATGGAATATAACTTATAAACGCGGTTAAATAACTTAGGAAGTAGGCTTTTGTAGCTTTTTTATAAAAACTAACTGATCAGGTTAATTTTAATACATAATCAGCGTTAAGCATAGATAGAAATCTGTGAGTTTTAACGAAATTGAAGCCACTCTATATGGAAAGTATAGTAATTCACGAACTCATCGGATGGAACTTTGGCTATGAACTTTACTGTTATCGTTCCACATTAAACTGCTGCTGAATGTACGGAACCCTCGTTGTTAGCAATTTTTTAAAATTACCTTCGCCAACCGTAACTATTTCAATAAACCGTCTATGGCCATACCCGTCCTAATGGCCAACTTTTACTTTCGTTATGTCTGTTTTCCTGTTTTAGTATTCTTTTCTTTTTTCTTTTTACGCTTTATAAAAATAATCATCGTTGAATGATTATGGAAATTTCTATCTTATTAGCATTCATTCTCTTTTTAGTAACGCATAAAATATATACAAACATCGGTTTTAAACCTATCTTAAGCATTCTCAGTACGTTACTTCTGAATAATGGAATCTTAGATACTTAGCGACATAATATAGCAAGTTCAAGTTACTTTAGATCCGATTTTAACTTTTGTGCCAATTCCCTCGTGATCGTCTTTGCTTCATCTTTCTAAGGAAGCGGTTGTCTTTTACGACGCTTATTGTTAACTCAGTTCCGTCTGCAATAAAACTTTATACTGAGTAATTGTTATCAGTTGTTATTATTTGCTCTCTCTCCCTTTCTCTCTTAGCTTGTTATAATGACATTGAATGACACAGATTTCTAAATAAACAAATATTATTCAATTGAAATTATGTTACAAAGAATGCATGGTTCAATCGCGTTTGAAAGTAGAATATACAATGTAAATGTTTAATCTGCTGTGTATCGAGTGGCCGTACTTGTGCGTGACTTTTGAGGCAATGTCGTGGATGATCGGTTCGTCATAGTGCAGTCATCGGAATTCATCGTGGAACGTGAGCGGAGTGTTTTTGGCTCGGGCCGGGCTTCTCCGCGCGATTTACATATTTCTATATCCCGGCTCTCTAGTTGTATGGCTCGCACGTGGTCGGCCTAGCGGCCGATCTGCGATATAATGGAGATGTAGCACATGTTGGCATAACATTTGCATGCTGCCGCGCCTCTTACAAACAACTTGTGGCCTACACGTTGTTAACTTTGTATTATAATATAGGTATATGAAAACATACTGTCTGCATTTGAATTTTGTACAATAATAAATGGTTGGTACATAAAGTTATAAAGTACCTTAAGCACCTAAGACAACGTTGTATGTACATTATGTCAAAGTCCATGTTATCCATTAAGTCCAAAAAAAATTAAAGGATGTTTAAATTGATGCCAGACTGTAATGTGTCATAACTCATAATATGTTTTCACTATTTCAGCCAGATTCGCTTTAGATATTAGGCATTTATGAAGTTGACAGATTCTCTACCAAATTACTTTCCATCATTCTATTACTTTCCATTGAAAGGTGTTCCTCCAATACAGTTGAATACAGTACATAAAATATCCGTCCGACCCAAGAGGATTCACGTCGTTCAATGGAACAAGCTTGATATGTGATAAATATAGCGTTTCATGGCTTCCAATACTCAGAAACACGTTTCCTTCTTAAGGCGCGCGGGGTGCAAAAATTAAACATCAGTCAGCTATCACGTAGCCGACGGAGCAGAACGTTTCAACCCTCCGGGAGGGAGCGTCTTCTGTCGATTTTACACCGGCTCTCGAGCGCGAGCGCGCCAGGACTGCCTGCAATTTATGCTAACGTAAATCCGCTCCGCGGCGTTCCCGACGAGACGTAAAAGGTTCCTGTAGCTTCATTCCACCTCTGGCGCCGACGACCCACTCTGAGAGGAATTTCTTGTTTCCAATCAAAGTTAAGCCCGTAATTAAAAATTCTAATCTACCTCCCTTTAAATTGCATGCCATGATGATAACTTTTGTAAAATAACAAGCCTTTGATTTATTCGCTACTATCCAACCACATCTATTTTTAATCCGACTCTACTTCACTGGTGAAGTAACAATGAATAGAGATTATCCTCATATCGATGCGGTGTACATGACACGACATAAATCTAAACTCGGGTCGGGGCTTACAAAACTCTGAGCAAGCGACGCGCGGTTAATTCTCCATGATGTCAGTAGAGAATTTTGAGTCACAAGGGCCATTCCAGCATCGTGATCGCTCGAGAGTCGTACGGTCGAAATGAAACGTCGTATCTTATTTTATGATTAGCGGCTCGAAAGCGCTTTGTAATTTTGTTAGTTCCGCCTTTCTGGTGCTGGGGGCGAGCTCAGCGAGTGGAGATCGATGCGAGCATTGCGCCCGAGTGCGAAAGGGAGGCAGATAGTCGATGCTTGCTTCGTCCCTGTCGCACGAACCGCCTACTAGGCAGCCATGTTGCGCTCGACCTGCGCTCGCCCGACCGCCATTGTAGCATTCGTAGTTAGTGATGTGCTCACAATTCACTCGATATTGATATACGCTCGTTCATCATACAACACGATGAACTGAACCTTGATTTGTTTTATGGCTATAAATCCAATTCAGTCTGATAAAGATTTTATAGATATTACAGGATTGAGATTTATAGATAAAGAGCTCCATATTCCCCATTTAGGCGAGTTTTACGATGTTTTCGAAACATTGATTGGACTAAGTAAGGTTAGTGAAGTGATTGTTGTTTGTTGGATGTAGGAAAGTACCGTGTCGATAAAAAATGTCGATAAGAAAAGGCATGCAGTAGAGTCGAAGCCGCGGCTTCGGAATTAAAATGTCAGACGTGCGGTAGCGCGGGCGAGCGTGGGGGCTCGCAGGGGCCGCGGGGCGGAGCGGGCGGCCGCCGTTATTAATAACCATAAGCCGGCAGACGCACGAACGTCCAGAGGGGCCACGCCAGCCGAGCGGTAATGAGGAATCACTAATTATGTTTTACTGGACTATAGCACACAGCGAAGTTAATGCTTTATTGCAATGTTTTTCCATAAATGTCATTATTTATTTGAGGGGAATATCAGATACCATTTCCGTAGTATCTCTACGCTTTAATAGCTATTATTCGCTATTGGAACATTACTCTGTCTTTTCCGTTGCAATGACATGTCGGGTAGTTCGTTTGCAGTGGGCATCGCGTTCTGGGACAGAATGGCAAGATATAATGTAGCGCGGCTGTCGGGTACGGTCCGTTTAAGGCTTCTCCCAGACCAAAAGTCTTGTTTTTAACGGCTCTCAACTCCTTATTTAATGCATATACAACAGTTTAAAAAATACGTAAATAATCTTTGTAGTTTTATCTTAAAATTCCACGTTTAAAGTTTGTGTTTATCTTTATTTATCACTACCAAAACTGACTTTGAAAGTACGTCTAAAATAATTTTATTTCATGCACTCCTCCTAATTTAAACGTGTTTTTTAAATTTGGCTTGCGCCAATCGATAGACAATCAAAATAACTATAAATTGGCTGCTAAAAATTTGGAAATCATCCTTTTCTTGATTTTTACGGATTATTATTCATAATTTCGGACGGCCATTTCTTTCACGGCCCACAACGGGTAGCGGGCGGCAGTCGGTCGCTAGCTGTGCTACGGGGAACCCGTGTCGCTCGCTCACACACGTGACAGATCGGTGAGACAGCGACACCTAGCGACACAAACAAGCACTGACGTTTGCTTGCTTTGTTTACGCAAGGACGATTTATATTGTGAGGCTGAGGTGTGTCTTGTATTAAATGCGAAAGGACGATTTAATTATCTTGTTTAATAATAGTAGTGTAGTAAAACTATATCAATGGCGAATGCTACACGCTCGATTTAATATAAATATAAATATCTCTGGACATTATTCACACAGCACCATCTAGCCCCAAACTAAGCATTAGCTTGTGCAGCACTAAGCATTAGTTGTGCTATGGGTGCTAGACAACGGATAAACATTACTAATATACTTTTTTTTGTAAATACATACATTATTATAAATAGAAAAACCCAGACCGATACAAACAAACATGTTCATGCACACAAATGTTTGTACCGTGCGGGGATCGAACCCGCGACCTCTGGTGTAATAGCCGACTTCTCGACCATTACACCAAATGGCTCGCCAAAATCGCGATAACTTTCCAAAAGTGAATGAATTTTACAAATTGATCAGTAGGTACCTACGACGGTAAATTTCACTGACTACACTAGGCCGCCTCCTCGGTTTCACTTCACCCGCGCGTAATTTCTTTTGTCAATAATTATCCTATAATCCTGTCGTATGTCACCCGGGCCGGGAATAGTACCCGGGTGACTTTCCAAAAGTGAATGAATTTTCCAAATCGGTTCAGTAGTTTCGCAGCCTATTCAATACAAACCAAGACTGAGTCATGAGTCTTGAGTTGGTGTATTACATTATCCAATGGAATACACCAACTAATGATATTTAAAAAAATTGAATAATAAAAATAGAAGAACTAAACAATCTCAAACCAAAAAAAATGTTCAAAAAGTTTTTTGGACTACTTGGGATTTGAACTAATGTTCACTTATTACGTCAGCGTATTTGCATTCGGCCACCGAGCGTTGTATAGATAGGCCGAAATAAGCGATGAAGTACGGCGCGCACCAACAGACGTGAATAGGGGTCCAAAGATCAGTTTTGTTTGCTTGCAGAGGTCCGTTGGAACATGAGTCACTTTACAATATTATTTACATGCTTTATCCAATATTGCACTCGTAACCGTCACAGTTGGTTTAATTTTGTTAAAAAACATCCAAAATGTCAACTAAACGATTTAAAATTTACACCACAGGATGCGCTATTTCTTGCCGCACATTTTTATACAACATTTACTAAAAACTATTTACTTTTTACACTTATTAGAATAATATTTAAACGGAGCAATTTTAATACGTGTACTTTGGTGAAACGTTGCGGACCCTCCCAATCGCTAGTGTATTCATCAGGGGGTGTTCTCCGGGTAGTATCATCAAGCGGCTTTGAGCTATCACCAACATCGGCCAGAGCGGCGGTGTGGCTCGCTTCAGCCTCTTTGCTTGCTGGCGGCCGGTGTTGTTGAGCGCGTTGAGGTTGTAGCGCAGCATGGTGAGGCGGGAGGAGAACAGTCACTCCTTTCCTCAAGATACTCCCACTTAGGACCCAAGGATATTCCCGGGTAGAAAAATCAATAGGTGTTCTCCGCGTAGTATTACCAGGGGGTGTTTTCAGGGTATTAACATCATGGGTGTTCTCCAGGAAGCATCATCAAAGGGGTGTTCACCGGGTTGTTGCATCGGGGGTTGTTTTCAGGGTAGTCACAACAGGAGGTGTTCTCCGGGTAGTATTACCAGGGTGTTTTCAGGGTATTAACATCATAGGTGTTCTCCGGGAAGTATCATCAAAGGGTGTTCACCGGGTTGTTGCATCAGAGGGGTGTTTTCAGGGTAGTCACATCAGGGGGTGTTCTCCGGGTACTATTACCAGTGGGGTGTTTTCAGGGTATTATCATCATTCAACGTGCAACGTGGTCACGACCCTGAGGATTGGGATACGGAAACTGCGTGCTATTTCTCTCGTAGAATATCTACTCCAGTCAACGAAATTCTAACTTTGCCATTTTAGTTGTAAAGCTGAAACTGACGCTAAAAGGACAATGCTCAAAAAGAAGCTAGGTTGGAATCAAATTATTGGTAATAATATGTAATTAAATATTCCATAGGGGGCATCATCGAAATCAATGGTGTTATGTGTGAAATTGCTATTCAGATTTTTCTGGGGTCACATAAAGTATCAGTTACATAGTTACTGAATAATAAACGCACTTGTTGACCCAAATCTATAAAAATTAGAAGGAAATCTCTTAGGGTGTGTCGGAGGATGCATAAAAATCATTCCAATTGGAAAATATGAAAAAACCCCGTTTTAAATAGCGAAAAACATTGTTCGTGCTAATTTTCGCACATTGTACGCGATTTCCTAGCAAACGGGGCGCGACACGCGTAAAATGATAATAACCTTTTTTGTAGACAAAGTAATTCTCTACAGCTTTTGTCTAAAACTTTTTCTCTTAATTCTGTTAGTTTTTGAGATTATCGGGAAAAAGTAATTTTTCACCCTCTTCCATTTTTTCGAATGACCCCGGTGACACCACCCCGCCCCGCATTTTTAGTATGTTATCATTATCACGGGGTCATTAACGAAAAGGACAATGCTCATCTAGTATGAAAAACAACCCAGGCTGGAATCCTGCTGACATCGAGTCTATATTTATATTACAGAAAAGAGCTATTCGTGCAATCTACAACCTTAGACCTCGTGACTCGCTCAGAGGTCTATTTACACAAATTAACATTTTAACCGTTCCTTCGCAATACATTTTTGATTGTTTAATGTATGTTCGGAAGAATTACAATAATTTTCTAAAAAAATCCGACTGTCACAAATTTAACACAAGGAATAAGCACAGACTTGCCGTTCCTAATGTCAGGCTTCATAAAACAGGAAAGTCATTTGTTGGACTGAGCATTAAACTATTTAACAAAGTACCACAACGTCTTGTAGAATTACCTTTAAATAAATTTAAAGTCATAATTAAAGATTACCTTATGAGGAAAGGTTACTATAAAGTAGAAGATTACTTAAATGACAAGACTCTGTGGACATGAAACACATTTGCTTCTCTGCACATCTACTCTTATGCTTATTTATTGTACTTATTACATATATTATTATTAAGTTGACATTATATTGTTATTAATTTGACATTATATTATTATTAAGTTATTATTGTACAACACAAAATGATTTAAAAAAGGCTATCATATGTAACTGTTGAGTTTCTTGCGGCACTTCTTCTCAACAGCAGGCCATTCATTCACGTCGAAGTGCTGGTAGGAAAAAAAGTTTATGACGTGCAAAAGAATTTCTTGGTAAATCAAATTGCAAAATAAATACTTTGACTTTGACTTTGAATCAAATGAAAAGTATCTCTAATTATTGGTAATAATATGTAATTAAATATTCCATAGGGGGCACCATCGAAATCAATGGCGGTATGTGTGAAATTGCTATTCAGATTTTTCAGGGGTCACATAAAGTATCAGTTACATAGTTACTGAATAATAAAAAAAAAAAATTATAATTTTTTATAAAAATATATTTTTTAGCACCTATTCAGTAAAGTTGTAGCTTCTCATTGGTGCAAGAATTTTTAGAATCGGTCTTGTAGTTCCTGATATTAGCGCGTTTACAAAGACAAACAAACTGTTACGCTTTATTATATTAAATAATAATTATTAATTATATACAATTATATAATATAATTATATTAGATATAGCCATTTTATACACTTTTAAACCGCAACTGTATCTGTTTACTCCTTTAATTGATACTTTATGTGACCCCTAAAAATCTGAAAAGCAATTTCACACATACCGCCATTGATTTCGATGATGCCCCCTATGGAATATTTAATTACATATTATTACCAATAATTTTACAGATACTTTTCATTTGATTCCAACCTGGTTTTTTTTTTAGCATTGTCCTTTGATTCATCTTTTCAGCTAAAATGGCAAAGTTAGAGCTTCGTTGACTGGAGTAGATATTCTACGAGAGAAATAGCACGCAGTTTCCGTATCCCAATCCTCAGGGTCGTGACCACGTTGCACGTTGAATGATGTTAATATCCTGAAAACACCCCACTGGTAATAGTACCCGGAGAACACCCCCTGATGTGACTACCCTGAAAACACCCCTCTGATGCAACAACCCGGTGAACACCCTTTGATGATATTTCCTGGAGAACACCTATGATGTTAATACCCTGAAAACACACCCTGGTAATACTACCCGGAGAACACCTCCTGATGTACTATACCTGCTGTAATTTTTACTCGTAAAACTTCTGATAATCCTCTAAGAGTTTTTTTTCAATCTAGATATCCGTTGAAAATATCGAAAAAACCGTTTGAATCGAATTCTTCTTTTGTATTGAAAATCTTTCATGTTCAAATTTGTATTTTCAAATAGAGAACAAAAAAATTAAAATTAATCTTGTTATATTTTATCGTACTGAAAAACATTTCGATTCTACTTTTATGATGTGTGTATCTACAAGATACTTTTTTTTCTATGACAATTAATATTCAGTCTGCTAATAGTGGCTTTATAATGTTAGTAATAGTTTGGCGCTAGCTAACTAGATGGCGCTCATATTAATACCGATGGTTACGAAGTATGGGGTGAGGTGAGGTGGGGGTAAGTGAAGGTGAAATGCTCAAAGTCATTTGCTCTGGGTAAGGCCTTAATATTCCCCCACAGTAGGCGCGCCGGTTGCGCGCGACAGCTCTACCCGTTCGCTAGCCCAGTGTTCGCCTCCGCCAGTAAAAAGTCCGTATATTTTATTGTCAAGGAAATATATTTGTCAAAGGCTTTGCGATTAATCGCTTGACTTTTCTGAAACGAGCTTTGGGAGTTTTTCTCGAAGTAATATTAATTTCATGAGTGTACACTATCGCTGTGATGTTAGGTAATCAATTCTGATATTAGCATAGATACGTAATTTGTTTCGGGATCGGTAATTTACTCATATAATAACTTCGCGCCGACCGGTTCGTGTTTAATCTACGTTATCATTATCGTGGTAGTGAATGGATCCATTAGTCGTATTCATCGCATTCGCGTTAACTTATTCTCGGAAACGTCCCTACTCGAACGGGCACTGCGAAGTTACTTTGCGCCGGGTCCTTGTTTTTCGCTGTACATAAAGAGCAAGTTATCGTTGGCAGCACTTTGCTCTCATAATAACAAACTGCAAAATGCTCCGGATTCTCCGAACTTTACTGTGGTAGCGCCCGCTCTCGGCTGGAAACCTCTAAAGCGCTGACTGTGGGGCGTACATTCTCTCCTGCGGCGAAGTCACGGTGGCAGGGCTGTCGGGAATTGCAGAGTTGGATAAATTATGCCGCTCGTTCCCTTTTGCAATCTCCGCGAAATAATGCAATTGAATTGTCGAGAGAGCTTGACAACCTTTGTGTTGTCTATTGTTCCTCTTCATTAAATAATTGCGACGTGTACGTTTTTAGCTTTTTGCAGCCCTACTCGAATAAACGTCAAAACATTACCGTTGCGATGCCGTGATTTAGTGCGGGCTAGTTGTTATTTGCGGATAGTCTGCGACTTGATTTCTTTGAGGGCGTTTCGCTTGTCATTCATAATACGAGCACCGGTAGATTTACGGCCTCTTTGTCGAATATTAAGTGACTGGATTAAGTGTGTTTAACATGGCTTTTCGGGGTAATTTACTCAATTCAACTCGAGAATTACCCGTTAATCCTCAAATGATAAAAGAAAACTCCATCTTTAATTAAATCATATTTTCGGTTTGATTCAAGCGTTTGGATTACTTTGGGCTGGACAAAGTTTTGAAAGTCTGGCCATCGGCTTACAGCGGTGCATGGAACTAACTTTGGGCTTAAGCTCGTGAATTTTTTGTGATTGTCGCTTGCACCAAATTGCAATTTAATTTAGACTACCACCGGACGTTCACATTTTTTTGCACTTAACTAATGTTCTGTTAATGATAGCGCCCGGGTTTATTACCTACACGCGTTTTAAAGGCGAAACTCTGTAAGGCGATTCAAGTTTACCAACAGTTGTGACATCATAAATTGAAACGGGCATACCCAAACACGGTCGGAACACTATTATGTCATTTTCAGGAAATGAAATTTCAACTCTACTAAGGCTTAACTAGGTTTAGGTATAATAGTGTGCAAATAGCAACGAGTTTTAATAACTTCCACATTATTGCCTTTTTCAGTTTCTGCAGTTAGTGACTTGGCAATATTACTTAATAGTTTTCAGAGTCTTTGCATCTCTGCAATACCTATGTATTCATGTAGTATAAGACTTGTAAAGGGAAAAGCTTTCAAACCGTATTAAGTTTTATTAGTACTTTTTCTGAACTACGTGCCACTCCGATGCATGGAAATGACTTTGTAAGATTCACCCTATAATCCTTGTGGGTTGTAATGTTACAGTCAAAACCTATATTGACCGGTCAAAATTAGTTGATTAAGGGTGTCAGTTAAAGGCCACTTTTACTTCAAAAATGGGTTCGAATCTCACGGGGAGCATCCCTTTGTGTCAGGTTAGGTTAGGTTAGAACTGCGACCACAAAACGCCAGAACCGAATCCTCAGTCAAAACCCTTATTGACCGGTCAATAAGGGTTTTGACCGGTCAATATTGGTTTTGACTGGTTAAGGGTTTTGACTGTAACATATATGCCTACAAACTATATAAAAAAAAACTTTGGAACAAGTAACACGGTTGCTAAGCAATTTCAATAATAAAAATTGCAATAATTAACGACATTTTGTATTTTACACTTAATCCCAGTATAAATAAAGTCAATACAAAGGGAAAGTTATTGTAATTAAATCATAAGACTGAACACAGTCTGTACAAAATGCGATCTAAATGTTTTTAGTAGGTGTGTACTAGTATGGAATAGTTGGTAGCCACGGCCGCCGGCGTCGTTTTCAATTAGACAGTCGCCTACTGACGGCGATGTCGGGCGGCCCGCTCCCATCATGTGATTCGACGTCACGATCCGTCTTATTGCCTTTTTTATACTACTACTCTGAATAATGACAACTCTACCCCATTACGACAGTGTTAACTCGACGAAAATGACCGATTCTCGACCGTTGCGATGAAGGCTGATTTGTAATAGCATTGTTAATGTTTATATTGAAATATCTGTAGCAATAAACTCCCGTTAATCCGGTTCCGAGACAATATTCTGTGGCTTTTGTAAAAGTTATCAGAAATAAATCAATGTTTTGTTAGAGTTATTATAACAGAAACGTGATAGCTCAATAACTTTTCTGTAAAAGAAAATAAGATATTTTAATTATTTTTTCAACGATGATGATGAAAGATAGTTGTTAGGATAGTATTTTTATATTCATCATCTTTATAAAATAATAAGCCTCACAGAGTATTTTCTTGATAATAAAGAATCTATTCTTGTTACTATTTTTTATTTTTAGCCCATTATGTGATTATGTGCTTCGTTATTTCTAGGGATATCCACCGCCACCGAGGCCACCGCAACCGTCCACACCAAATGCTCATGATCCTGACTCGGTAAGTAATGAAGAGTCTTTATCTTTTAGGATTTTTCGCTCACAATCCTCTTTAAACCTTACGTCATATTTTTAGAACATTTTCTTTTTTCTTTGTGGTTAAAAAAGTAGGGTTGTCTGTTCAGAATCGCAGATAATAATAAGATAGTACCGACTATCTTATTATTATCTGCGATCTTAATTGTATGTGATACAATTAGATCAACGTGTTTAGTGTCTCTACATTAACGCTCATTTGATGTTTTCAGTTGAGATGATTACAATTTCTAATACTTTTTAACTGTAAATTTTCTTCGTACCTATAAAAAGGTATAGCCTGACATTTACGCAACAAATTATAGAGGACGCTGAAGAATTAAGATGTCAACATCTCTTATTGGTACTTTAACAACGAGTTATAGTGTGTTTTTCTAGAAAAAATATTTATTCAGTCTTCAATTTTCGCTTAACATTATAATACTGCGTTACACAGCTGTGTTGATGTGTTTGTATTCAAACAAATATCTATTTTTGAATACATTACGTTCCGACATGGTAATTTATGCTATAATCGCCAAATTATACGAAAGTGTACGGCGAGTTACTGACGGTCATTAACATTGCAATCGGGCGAAGTGTTATAAAGACAACAATCAATCAGAAGCGAGCTTGGTGTGACTCAGCCTTCTATTATAACGCCATCAACTGGTATACATCGCATAATATGTATAGTAGAATTTGTGACAAACGTTATAAGTATTATTATACCCGTGTTCGACGAGATTTGATGTAACGATTTTATAATCAACTGGACCACAAACAACACAAATAAGGAATTGCTAACCTCCGTGTTATTGAAACTTCTGTACTGTTTTGGAATAATACTCTTAATTTAATAGGGTTAAGACAGATTGTTGAATAATTTTAAGTTAACATTTCAGATACCTATATAGAAGTAAATTTTAATCAAATGGTGTTTTGAATTTACATCAAACCCAAAACTATTTCATATCAATTTTATCTACCTACATTTTACTCAGTTTGAAACTAGTAGGATGAACGAAATAGTTATATAGGTATTTATACTTTATTCTTAATTTGTGCCTTATTTATGAGGCATCAATAATGTTATTGATCGTAAGCGTTACTCGAGCCCCTAACGATCTCTATGTGCAAACAATAAACGTGAGAAATATCTTGTCGTGTGAGGTTCCTTATTTCCGTATTAATACCGTTAAAATACGTACTCGTATGTACGTAAGATAATTAACAACGCATTGTTAAATTTGTTTTATAACAAAACCTTTTGGTTGTATTTGGTTACAATGTAGGAAACCTAATCGATACATAGTTTATTATTTTTGGCAGTTAGTGCATAAAGAATACAGCATTTACTACATACTTGCATGCAATGTCCAGCTTATTTCCAAATTGTAAGTGTGGTCCATCAATCAACGCTAATTGTGAACACTATCTCGTGTTGTTCATAGATTTATTTTTGCTAGCAATAGCAAATGACAAAGCACGCTTCGGCTTCGCTAGCTCAGTGTGCGCTAATGGCTGAATAATGTAGGCAGCCAGTCACGTAAATAGCAAAGTACAAAACGCTGTTTGTAATGAGACCGAGCAGCGTTTCTGTTTATATCCAAGCTCGGAACGTATTTTCATACACGGCATAGATATTTTCAAACGTAATGACTGCCCTATCTGCGCTTATAAATATACCTAGGACACAAGCTCGCAAAAGCCAGAGTAGACAGTAAATCTTACTTAATTCAAATTGATTAAGTACGACGTTAATGCTTCTAAAATAGCCGATTTCAGAAACATTAACGCAATAATGGTATTATTATACATGTGTTCGACGATATTTGATGTTTACTTAACGATTTTATAATAACTGTCGACCGCGCGCGCTAAATAACACCTCGTTATTTTCGTATCTTTACTGTTAAATTTATTCCACGTAATGATGTTTAAACTGATTAATAGGATCATATTTTGACGCAAAATCTGCCTGTTACTTATCTGAAGTGTACTTGCACAAATTAATCGAGTTATTGAATGAGCAAGACTGTGATGTTTTCTTGTCTCATTAAGATTTAATTCAATTGATATTTTAATAGGACTTAACTAAATTTTCGGTAAAGTAATATTTAAAATATAATTTCGAATGGCATCCACAGCGAGTGTAGATAATTTTATTTTCATGTTAGCTATTATTTTCATAGAAAAATAAAACCAATTTCCAATGCATTTACGAGGAAATTGAGGAGCGTTCTTAACCACCGATATTTATGATGAAATCAGATTAAATTATTGTTTACTTGCATTTGAAGAAATTTAACTCGATAGATAGCATTTTTACGAAGTTTTTCTTACATAATGCCTGCTTTCAAAATAAACAAAAATAAGTAATATTAATAATTATTAATGTTTGTTAATTGTTATTCTATAATATCAATAAAATAAGCCACTCAAATCAATACTGGTGCTCAAAGTTGGCTTCGAAATAATTTTGATTTATCTACTCCAACACTTGAACCAGATCAAAGCGATGTCAGGAAATGTTTGGATAAAGGATAATCGGAAAAGTGTACAGACCCGGAACGACCCAGGACGAGTGATGTATACAATTTTGTGTAGGTTAACGCTGGCGGTAATTTAGACGGCTGATAGGAATGTTTAGTGGGGTTAACAATTTTGAAATCGTGTTACATGATCCGATTGGGTGTGTGTAAGATACATACCTATAGGTATATAGAAAATGAACGGATTGAGCGATAAATATTTAAACAGGCAAGGATTCTATTTAGTTGTAAAAGTTATTGTCTCTGAAGTTTAAAAAAGAGCAAAACCCGTCCATCAAATGTGGTTTAAATATTATTTCTTCTTACTATGCAAGTCATTTTTGGATTTTGTTACTGTATTAAAAAAATATACGTTAAGTATTATAAAACGTAATTCATTAAACAGTTTAACATTACCTTGCCATTTACTACGCCTTACAAAGTAAATACCTTGTAGTAGGTATATCGATAGCAATTTCACTTTAGCAAATTGTATCAATAAGTTGACACTCCTTCCTTAAACATTTTAAATGGTTCGTTAAACATTGAAATATGGAACTGAACAGCTAAGCCAAGATCTAGTAGTAGCTGAGACTCTTTTTGTTGTTTGGTTGGCAGACATAAAGAGTGTATGGTTATACTAAGATAATAGTGTCCCCTAATTCTTGGGTGCGCCCTTTGTTTGTATCGTGGATATAATAGCGCGTGCGCTGCTATCTGCGATAAAACAACAGTTGTATAAATTTTATGATAGTAGAATTTTAAGGACTCTTGATACCACAATTATTAGGTATTAGTTGATTTTTACAATGGCTTCGAGAATTGTGGACGTAATCTTTACTTTTAAAATGCCGCTTTGGATTCACGTAACTTCCATATTCAAACTATGATCAAACGTAGATTTCCTGAGGCCATGTAGGAAAAAAGTTCACCGTCATAAGAAAGGTAATTTTAATCTCAATCTCATTATTGTACCATTGAAATATATTCCTATAACGATAAAATAGCCGCAGGTAAAAATAAAAAAGAAACAGAATGGCATAAACACAATAAATCGAGAGGACGAGAACTGTTTCCCATTAAAAAAAGTATTACGTGCGCAAAATTTACAACCCTAGTGCGTGTAGAGATAGAGCGGGGTTGTTTGATGTTGATTGATACCGTTAGGCGGGCGAGCATTGTCTCGCTAGGGCCGGCAGGCGCCCGGGGGAACCCAAATGAGTGGAATTATTAAACCGGGGCCCGCTCCGCGATGTGACGCTTTTTGTAATGAATGTGCCGACTGCCGAACGCTCCACCCGAAACAGGGGGAGCGGGCCGCGCGTATCAATTGTTGCAAACGAATCCGGGCCTTTTTGTACCCGACTACCCTCCCTGCGTATTTTGGATGCTTTATCATACGAATTTTGTTGAAATTATAATTCGGCTATTGAGGCAGGTTGACGGGTTGACAGAAACGGTTCAGGTAAAATACTAGCGATCATGTACTCAAAGCCGGTTGCATGTAAAAAGTAAACACGTTAAATGTAAATTAAATGTCCATAAATTAATCCTATAACGTAAATAAACATGTTAGACGTTAGACAGGCGGGTTGAAGGCTTTGATAAGTATTCCTGTATGTATTGGTTAGGAAATAAATTGTTATACCAGAGCCAATCTAAAGAACGTACGTTAATAAGCTAAGTAAGCGAAATTATTTTTGCTTATTTTGTTTCCAAACATTTCGGAAACATTTTGCGTAATAAAATACTTCATATTCAGTTAAATTTGAAGTGTTTATAGACGCCCGAGCACAAAAGCGCGTAAAATTATTCATCCCACTGAGGAATTCGCCGTGGGTACGCAAGAAACGTAAAGGGTTCTAATTTGAGGTAAGAAGGTATTTTATGTTTGTGCAACATTAAGGGTCGGTTACAGTGATTGTCTTTCCTTGTAAGACATTTGATCACTCAATATAAACGTTCGCACGACTAATGAGCACAGCCTGTATTTATGAATTGAGTTGTTAAGTAATCCGATAACTTAAAACAAATGTATTAATTGACTGCTGAATAATATTATCCTCAACGTGGAACACTCGATCGATAGTTATACGGTTGAATGAAACTTATTACAACATTGCTCGAAGCTAGTAATTTAAAACTAGAACGGCTATGTAATCGTCCTTAACTTGGCGATGAATGAACCGCTACCGCTTTTTCCGATGATGTATGCCTGTTCCGGTTGTAAAGGGGGGGGGGGGGGGACTCCGGAGTTTCCACGACATTTCTTATTCACTTTACTTTACAACTTTTCTCCGACGCGATGTTGTGCTTTGTTATTACCGCTAATGCCTTTGTCAAGTTTGTAATATTTTCCCAGTTCTTACAATAGGCTCCTCCAAGGGAATTATGATTACAAGTTAGAATGGCAGACTGTCTTATGTATAAATGGTTCAATATAAGTGAAGGGTGATATAGTCAAACAAAATGTCTTGTATGGAAAAGTCCGCGTGTGAAGTTGAACGTGTTGTTGCTTTGCCTGACTTGAGTCGTACACTGCTGTAGGTGAAAGTTTTCACACTGGTGTTTTTAGTTCAGGTATGCAAGTTGTTAATATATGGATATGAAGTTTAAAAAGGTTTCGGTGGTTTTACGTTCTTGTGACACGAGAACTGCTATGTTTCATTTACAGTATGTTGCTTTTACTCTTTAATAAATTTGCACCAAAGTTTAGCTTTACTTTGTCACTTTTCATTGTTTTTTCTTGCTTATTCTGCAATAAATACTAAGTTTACTTATACTTTTTTCGCATAGCATGTCCTCATCTCGGGCCTAAAGTATGTATAATAGAATAATCTATCACAAATATTACAAAATAAAAATTGCTGCTTGATAATTGAACCTTGTTCATAAACTAACTTAACTCGCAAATGCAAAGTAAAAATAAAAACATAACAGTGAAAATACTTGTACAGAGTGCAGTATGATACTGCGACAGAAAAGACTCGCGTAACAATGTTAAAAGTAATGCATGAAGCGAAATATTCAAATGTAAAAAGCGAGAGACAGGATTGCTCGGCTGGTGCACGTTCATAATAAACGAGATTGAGTGGGGCGGTGTAGACGCAAATGAATGACGGTAACAGCGCAGAGCGTAATCAGCCGGCGGGCGACGTGCGTTCGCATGTAAAAACAAAGCAAATACATATTGCTACGGGAAATCTTTATGGCTCATTTTCACTGCAATTGTCAAAGGCGGTTCTTTTCGCTGTGCTGGACATTTCGCTACTTATAAACTAAAGGGCCACAAATCAAAAACGTAAAATATGGCTAAAAGACCCCATAATTTTATAATTCACAAAGACACTAGTCAAAATCGGCTTCTTAAGAACCAAGTATCTTTGTTAATTATAAAATTATGGGTACTTTTAGCCATATTTTTAGTAAAAACGAATTTCGGACGTTTTTGATTTGTGGCCCTTTAGTTTATAAGTAGCGATTTGTGCCTATTGATTTTATTTAAAAGGGAAATATAAAATTATATCCTGTTTTTCAATCTTGTCAAAGGAGTTAACCGTATTGTGGGCTCTTTATTTGATATTGTCAATGACGTTCAATATACAACTAGACACCCAATCTCTAAGAAAAAATCCTCAAAAAACGTCTGAGTGGCTTTGACACTGATGAAATTAACACATTCGTTCAAATTAACACCTTATCTCGTGGCATTTAGTGTTTAATGTCAATTGTATACAACTAAACGAAAACTCTGCCCAATAGTCGGGTGGGCAGACTTTTGCTTCGGACAATATTTGAGCGTGATTGTGAGTCTAGTTTTTTAATTGAACGTCATTGAATATTGTAATAGGTTTTCAACAAAATAACGCCCCGTCGAGTATTTGTTTTTAAATCACTCAAATTAGGCCAGTCAAAATAGACCCTGAAAGTACAGTAAGTAGTGGCATTTTGATTTTAAGATATGTTGTTAGGGACGTTAAAACGTACACCTATAAAAAATTTCAACCCTCTGGGGTGAATGCTAAGGGTGAAAAGGGATAAAACAGGTTTTTGTTTATAACATTGGAAATAAAATTCTGAATCGGTTGAAATTTTAAAGGAAAGTTTAATTAATAGTATCCTCCCTTGTATTAAGTTTTCAACCCTCTATGTTTATAACAAATTGTTTATTTATAAAAAACGACGTTTTTTGAAAAACATTGTTTAAACAAATTCTGAATCGGTTGAAAACTTTACAAAAAGTTGTTTATGCCAATATTATTAAGTTATCAAATTTTCACCCTTTTTTATTCACCCTAACTTCCATTTTTTTATTATTTATTATACTTTCAGGATCATAAATGTTGAAATGGTAGAAAAGTCGTCCAAATATGTTAATGAACTTGGGAAGTCGTTTTAGTTTTTGTATTGAACTTGTAATGTATGTTTAAAGCTTTTTTTATAACATTAACATTATTTTTTCATTACCTAATAAATTATGTTAAACAATCGCTGTTTTAAGTTCATAGTTGGTTGAAAAAAACAAATTGATTTGAATATAATTAATATGCTCATCATTATATTCGTTTCATTAAGTTTAAAGGATTCTTACAACAAAATGGAAAACAACAATAAACAATTGCAAAGATTAACAATAATAAATACGATTATTTGATTTAATGGAAAAGACATTGGTACATTGTACGTTATTTAAGGTAAGTAATTTTATTATACTCGGGTCAATACCAACGAGAGTGTTATTTGCAAATTTTGGTGGCAGATTTTTTTTAAGATTTTTACCACAAATAAGGTCATATTCCTAAACTTCTAGGCGAAACATTATACTTTTTCTAGTTTAGCCACTTATGTGATAATTAATTACTGAAATATTAAAATCTGAAATTTGACATTGCCACCAAGCCTGAAAATTAGCCACCTGATTTGAAATGGTGCCACCTACTCTGAATTTTGCCCAAAAAAACTGAAAACTTTATACAATTTGTATGACAAACAGAAGTAACATAAACAAAAGATATATTTTGTTCAACTTATAAACGTCATTAGGCTCCTTCAAAAAAAAATATACCATAAAAAATTACGAGTTTTAACCGATACGTTATGAGCCCTTGGTATTATAGCATCCATTGGCCACAGCATTTGCATACTTTTAGGAGGATTGTATACGTTATGCGACTGCTACTTTAACCTTTAATTGCCGAGGTGGTGTCACCGTGACACCGCACTACTTGAAACAGGAAATTGATTTGAATATAATTAATATGCTCATCATTATATTCGTTTCATTAAGTTTAAAGGATTCTTACAACAAAATGGAAAACAACAATAAACAATTGCAAAGATTAACAATAATAAATACGATTATTTGATTTAATGGAAAAGACATTGGTACATTGTACGTTATTTAAGGTAAGTAATTTTATTATACTCGGGTCAATACCAACGAGAGTGTTATTTGCAAATTTTGGTGGCAGATTTTTTTTAAGATTTTTACCACAAATAAGGTCATATTCCTAAACTTCTAGGCGAAACATTATACTTTTTCTAGTTTAGCCACTTATGTGATAATTAATTACTGAAATATTAAAATCTGAAATTTGACATTGCCACCAAGCCTGAAAATTAGCCACCTGATTTGAAATGGTGCCACCTACTCTGAATTTTGCCCAAAAAAACTGAAAACTTTATACAATTTGTATGACAAACAGAAGTAACATAAACAAAAGATATATTTTGTTCAACTTATAAACGTCATTAGGCTCCTTCAAAAAAAAATATACCATAAAAAATTACGAGTTTTAACCGATACGTTATGAGCCCTTGGTATTATAGCATCCATTGGCCACAGCATTTGCATACTTTTAGGAGGATTGTATACGTTATGCGACTGCTACTTTAACCTTTAATTGCCGAGGTGGTGTCACCGTGACACCGCACTACTTGAAACAGGAATATTTTAAAAACCAATAGGGTTACAAATTTGTCTCTTTCAGTAGCTGCTTGTTTTGACTCTATCTTTTGTTTGTCGGTTGTGAACACACGGTACGTTAAATGGTGTTCCCGCAATCGGACCTCTGGTGTCAACGTGACCTAAAGTCGGTGTTAATGCACTATTTTATGTTCTTGTGGAAACTTAATAAATGTTTATTTATACTTAATTTTGTAATTGGCACAACAAAATAAACTAGAATTCGGACGTAAGGGAAAAAGACAACTGTATTCGAATGGCCATAGTGATCAAAATGTTCTAGAGAGCTGGTCAGACGAAGAATTACAAGATTTTAGTGATTGTGATAATATTAAGTTGGTTGACCCCATGTTGACCCGGATTTTCACCAACTCAAAGAATCAGAAGACAAGATGGAAGTGGTAACTAGTCAAAAAAAGAAAGTTATGTAAGATTTGGCCATCTAAGTTCAAAAGGAAGACCCCTCATAAGTGCGCCAAAAAAGTTAGCCAAAATTGTGTCTGTAAATTATTAGAACTATAAAATATTGATTGTTACTTGTTGATTAAAGTTCGTTTTTATAGTTTTAAGCAGAAAAGTTCATTTTGGCAAAATATTTTATGACTTTATCCAAACACCCAAAACAGTGTTCCACAAATTTGCCATTTTTCATTTTGACTATTAAAAGTTTGCACAATTTAGTTTTATTGTTTTTTTATGATTTCATCCCAATATTGATCAAACAATAATTCAGAATAT
Source organism: Mecyna flavalis (assembly GCA_949319885.1). Taxonomy (NCBI): domain Eukaryota; kingdom Metazoa; phylum Arthropoda; class Insecta; order Lepidoptera; family Crambidae; genus Mecyna; species Mecyna flavalis. The sequence goes on from OX439413.1 coordinate 4,982,149, forward strand.
ATATAATTTTAACATATTTTTAATAAACATTTGATTAAAAACGTCACTTCAAAAAGGGTGTCGCCATGACCTAACCTCGGCAATTAAGTACCTACTAAAAATGAGGGTCGGTAACTAAAGGTTAATAATAGTAATCCCTCTTAGCCGTTTTTCGGCTACGGTGACCAATCTTTACGATCAACCAACTACGCAGGATGAATTGTAGTGTACCTACAAGTGAGTGCACAGATGCACTCCCTATTCCCCTCATTCTCATAACATGGTGGAAAAGTAGTCTCACACGACCGAAGGAGATAGCGAGAGAGGACAAACTGTTTTACGTGCATGGGGGTGTTACACACCGCTAACTTCCAAAATCCAGACTGTAGATGAGTATTTTCTTCACAGAAAAACTACTATCACATCTCTACTCTTCTCAAATATGAGAGTATGACTGATTCAAACAGGGCATAAAAAAGTTCCAACTCGCGCGCCATTGTATAGCTAGTTATGACGTGCTGAAATTTTGCCACCAAAACTTATAGTTTTGCCTGGACAAACTTTGAACCACTGTCATGTGCATTCAAATAGGTAAAATGATGCAGTTGTGTCAAAACAAACTTTTTTAAAAAAAAATTAAACCGACTTCAAAAAAAAAAAGAAACAAAAAAAACTACCTAAAAAACTGAAAAGCAAAAAATAATTTTAATAAGACATTCATCATTGTCTAAGCCTATTAATTTAATTGTATTTTACGTGCTAGGTAGGTACCTACTAATCTGTTTGAAGTCGGTGCCAAGCCAAATAGTAGGTACCCAGATTACGTACCTACGTCCGCGGATTAATAAGTAACCCTTTATAATACATAATATTATTATATATCATTTTTTATTACCTTTGGCTTGGCACCGACTTCAAACAGATTAGTAGGTACCTACCTAGCACGTAAAATACAATTTAATTAATAGGCTTAGACAATAAGCGCATTTGATGAATGTCTTATTAAAATTATTTTTTGCTTTTCAGTTTTTTAGGTAGTTTTTTTTGTTTCTTTTTTTTTTTGAAGTCGGTTTAATTTTTTTTTAAAAAAGTTTGTTTATTTTTCTATTTTTAGTGTGAATAACACGTAGGTAGTGAGTAAAACTCTTTCATAATAATGATAGCGAAAAAACGAGTAGAATTGTATTATTTGATAATAAATAATAATATTAGGTATTCATTAAGTGTTCAGCACCATGGGTAGGAGGAGAATGCGTTTATGCACCATAACCGCAGGCTAGCTAGACCCGCGGCCGTGTGTGGGACTCGAGACCGAAGCGTCCGCTACCCACTACACTCCCCCGGTTTCTCCTTCACACCCGATTAGGACGAGCCGGTGCTAACCTTATTGGCTAGTGACCAGCCCATCCCCGGGTAATCATCAGCTTAGCTGCAAAAGTACATGAAATACAACTAACGTTCCACATATTCCTACAACACTGAAAGAATTATCCCCTAACTCCTAACCGTTAAGGAGTTGTACTTTCCATCATCACCTTAGCTGCAAAAGTACATGAAATACAACTAACGGTCCACATATTCCTACAATACTGAAAGAATTATCCCCTAACTCCTAACCGTTAAGGAGTTGTACCTTCCATCATCAGCTCATCAACATAAAATGATGTCTATCGGACGCAAAAACTTGAATGGCTTCAGAAAAAACAAGTAACGCGTAGGCGCAGCCTATAAAATTTGAGGTTTCCCTTGATTTTTCCGGGATCCCATCATCAGATCCATGGTGACAATGGGACCACCTCGAAACTATGCACTGTCAAATAAAAAAAGAATTATTTAAATCGGTCCACAATTGACGGAGAAATCGACGGACATACATAAAAAAAAAAAAAAACATACAGTCGAACATATAACCTCCTCCTTTTTTGAAGTCGGTTAAAAATTGATAAGCTATAGTATTATCATTTATTTATTAGTCGTCTTATTTACCCAGAATCGTAGAGCATATTAATGGCAAGTGTTTTTTTCAATACGAGGTACGTTAGGGACAAGCCACCTAGACCTTAAAACATATGATGACAATTTTTTTTCTTTAATATCTATTTCTTTTTCTGTAATTTATACATGAAGCCAAATAGCTGGGTTACTAAGGTCGTTCAGACTTTATGCTGGCTTTCCTCCATACATCCTTACCAAGATTATTTCTCCGGCATCAGCGATAGTTTTTGGCTCTGCATTAGCAACCTTGAAGCAGTCCAGGGCAGTACGAATGTCTTCGTGTTTGGCAACAAGAGATGTCAATTTCAGTTTTCCCTGGTTAAAAAGAGCTGAAGTGGTATCACATCCAGTCCAGTGAACGCGTGGCAAGTTTGAATGTGCGGTGTTAATATTTTGTTTTTCAAACTGTCACTGGAGTACACAAATGTTGAAGACTTTCCTTTTCCAGGTTTCATGAAATAGATGTTATTGTGTGCCCTTTCTTCCTCACCAGTCAATATGACGAGTAAATCAACATCTTCTCTCTTCGATTGCCTTCATTCTTCTGCGAATCTCCTCATTTTTGACTCTATCGCACAAAGGAACATCAAGCATAGCTCTCTCCATTGCGCACTGAGTGACCTTGAGCCTTCTTATGAGACCCATAGTGAATGACCACGTTTCGCTTCCTTATGTTATCATTGGCAACACACACTGTTCAAAGACTTCTTGAGGCACTGAGGTATGTTGGACGCGAATATGTTCCGTAGCTTCCCGAACGCTGCCCATCCGAACTGGATTCGTCAAGAGATCGCTTCAAAGTTTGACTTACCTGAGTTTTTAAATAAAGCTACTATTTTTGCTAAATATTGTTTTAATACAATGTAGATCTTTATACTACCCCAACTAACTAATATGACAGCTTAATTTCATATCTGACATGGTGTTTAGCAAAATTTTATCAGCTGGGTAATTTCCGTGGCCTTTATTGTAATTTCCGTGCTCCGCCAATTTTCAAAATTTTTTTTTGGCAAAAGTATACATCACGTTCTTGGCGGATTTTTATATGTTGTTTAAATTTGCACAAGCATTCGAAATATTTGTGTAATTCACCATAATTTAGCGATTTCAAAAATACCCTGGAAATTACACGGATAACACTTTTCCGAAGATCCACCCTATTAATGAAAAAATAATGTTAATGTTATAAAAAAGCTTTAAACATACATTACAAGTTCAATACAAAAACTAAAACGACTTCCCAAGTTCATTAACATATTTGGACGACTTTTCTACCATTTCAACATTTATGATCCTGAAAGTATAATAAATAATAAAAAAATGGAAGTTAGGGTGAATAAAAAAGGGTGAAAATTTGATAACTTAATAATATTGGTATAAACAACTTTTTGTAAAGTTTTCAACCGATTCAGAATTTGTTTAAACAATGTTTTTCAAAAAACGTCGTTTTTTATAAATAAACAATTTGTTATAAACATAGAGGGTTGAAAACTTAATACAAGGGAGGAAACTATTAATTAAACTTTCCTTTAAAATTTCAACCGATTCAGAATTTTATTTCCAATGTTATAAACAAAAACCTGTTTTATCCCTTTTCACCCTTAGCATTCACCCCAGAGGGTTGAAATTTTTTATAGGTGTACGTTTTAACGTCCCTAACAACATATCTTAAAATCAAAATGCCACTACTTACTGTGCTTTCAGGGTCTATTTTGACTGGCCTAAATAATACATGTGTATTTTGCCATTGCAACTTAGGTGTATATAGAAACTTATTTGTATGTTGAACTAAGATTGAATCAAACTTCTTTATTTTATATGATATCCGAGACTCACAAACTCACAATTAATTTTTAATGATTAGGTCTTGTGTCAACAATTGTATTCTTAGAACTAAATATCCATAAATTCAATATTAACAGAAAAGCAAGTTAGGTATTTGTTTAGGAATGTGCGCCAAATTATTCTATGGCGCCTGTCGTAATAAATAAGAGAATACAGAGGCATAAATCTCTGCGTTACATTTGCCAAACAAATATATTCTGCAGCGTTTACTCGCAGCAGCGAACGTCGCGTTGTATCAAAAGTATGACTTCAAAAGAAAATAACTTTATCGATGGTACGTCTCGTCCCGCGCTTTATTCACCTCGTTTCTCATCGCAGTCCAACTTCCCCGGAGAGGCTCGGCCCTACCCTCTCGCTACTGAAAAATGATCAGGGCTGCTACTACCATAAATTTTAATAACGCTCTAATTATTGTTTATTTACATTTTCTGAGAATGTTGTTCAAGTTATTATTGATCGGTATTTTAACAAAGTTATTGCTGATGAATATTAACTATCAAGTCGAGATATCTGTAATCGTTTTTACCTACCTTACACTATCTGTAAAACCTGTACCCGCTACAAAGTAACATGGTGATGTTTGTCGTTCTTTGAATACCCGTGAATACGTAAGCGTAAAATTATAATTTACAGTTTGCCTGGCGCAGATCTAGTTTGGCGACGAGCACAAATCTCATTTGCCAAACAGAGGCTCGTCGTACAAAATTGCGAACAGTCAGAACGCCCGCACGAGTACGTTTCGTTTTTAATTGAATAAGCGGAGGGTGCTACATAATTCGCCGCTGCTGGTGCGCCCCGAGCGCCAAAATTCACATAGGCTCTGTTTGTTTTTGTTACAAAGTCTTACTTCGACTGCTTTTCCGTTTCAACTCTCCCATTTACTCCACTTTTCCGTCGACTTTGTTAACTGTTCGAACGTTTATCATTCTCGATATTACATTTAATCGTAGCTGTTTTATAAAACGTTACGGATGTTGAAATTATTTGAAAAGTTAATTTGGACGTATTCGAAAGACTGAATATTATTCATTGATAAAATTTTATCGCAGACGCATATTTTATTTAGTCGTTTGGACAGATGGATGGAGTGGCCGCATTCGGCTCGAATGTAATTATTGCGGTCCGATTTCGATAATACTCCGCGAGGCCGCTCGCACAAAATGTGGTCGGCCACTCGTTTCGTTGCATTTTAATAATTTATCCGACTCGCAGAGCAGATAAAGCTTTTTCGCTTTGTTTCAATTTTCCTATGCTTGCATATTTTAGTATTGCTATATATCAACCAGTGTGTGATAAGTAACGAAATAATTGAAATGGATAATGTGAACAAGATTTAGTCCGTAACCGAAAAGCAGAGCCTCATGCAAATGACTCGCGTGTAGGTATTTATAGTAAGAACATGCAATAAAATGATGTAGCCCAATCACGGATCGGTCGGGCGGGCGGTTTAATCGCGCTGTAAAAACGCTGGATCGCCGGTAACGAGGCAGTAAAACCGGACTCCTCGTCCCATAACTGAAGGCGCACAGTCGCAGCCTCGTGATCGGCAAAACCTACTTACTTATTGAGCTTATCTAGCTTCGAGTTCATGCCCCGCTTCACATAGCCGTGTAGCCTCTGATAACGTACTCGTACGTAGGTAATTGATTAACTGTCCTAACTGCTCGGCTCGCTTTACACTCTTTGATGTTAATGTGTCGCAGTTATATGTATAGTGGTTTAACCATTTCGAAGGTAAAGGTCGAAATACGGACCACGATCCATGTTTGACACAAAAATATATGTTAACCTAGTATTTAGGAGGATACTTAACTTTTGGAAAAAGGAGATTTATTAGAATTGAATATTGTTGCTCCTACTTTAAAACTTGTTTACCCTTTCGAATTATATTACTTAAAAGTTGGTTTAGTATCGTTTTGGCAAAAATTACATTGCCTTATGCAGGGAACCTACTTTGTAATTTTGTGTTAATTTCAGCGTTAATTACAAATGTATAGACAATAATTTCCAAGTATATCAAGTAAAATTTACAATTTGTGGTGACATGTGATAATTAGTTCAAATCGAATAAATTTTCAGATTCAAATATATCCTTAAAAAATAAGTTGCTATGTGAACTAAAACGGTACTTTTTAACCGACTTCAAAAAAGGAGGAGGTTCTATGTTCGACTGTATGTATTTTTTTTTTTTTTTTTTTTTTTTTTTTATGTATGTCCGTCGATTTCTCCGTCAATTGTGGACCGATTTAAATAATTCTTTTTTTATTTGAAAGTGCATAGTTCCGAGGTGGTCCCATTGTCACCATGTCAGGATCTGATGATGGGATCCCGGGAAAATCAAGGGCAAACCTCAAATTTCATAGGCGCACACTACGCGATGCTTGTTTTTTCTGAAGCCATTTAAGTTTTTGCGTCCTATAGACATCACTTTATGTTGATGAGCTGATGATGGAAGGTACAACTCCTTAACGGTTAGGAGTTAGGGCATAATTCTTTCAGTATTGTAAGAATATGTGGACCGTTATTTGTATTTCATGTACTTTTGCAGCTAAGCTGATGATGGAAGGTACAACTCCTTAACGGTTAGGAGTTAGGGGATAATTTTTTTTGTGTTGTAGGAATATGTGGACCGTTAGTTGTATTTCATGTACTTTTGCAGCTAAGCTGATGATGGAAGGTACAACTCCTTAACGGTTAGGAGTTAGGGGATAATTTTTTTAGTGTTGTAGGAATATGTGGACCGTTAGTTGTATTTCATGTAGGTACTTTTGCAGCTAAGCTGATGATGGAAGGTACAACTATGATGATGGAAGCTACAGGGACGACTTCTTAATTCTTATGTCCCTCTTGCGGGCTGCATCTTTAGTTGGTCTACCCATGGTACTGAACACTTATTGAATACCTAATATTGTCAAATAATACAATTCTACTATTTTACTCGTATTTTCGTTATCATTATTATGAGAGAGTTTTACTCACTTCCTACGTGTTATTCACACTAAAAATAGAAAAATAAACAAACTTTTTAAAAAAAAAATTAAACCGACTTCAAAAAAAAAAACAAAATAAAAACTACCTAAAAACACTGAAAAGCAAAAAATAATTTTAATAAGACATTCATTAAATGCGCTTATTGTCTAAGCCTATTAATAACATTAAATTGTATTTACGTGCTAGGTAGGTACCTACTAATCTGTTTGAAGTCGGTGCCAAGCCAAAGGTAATAAAAAATGATACATACCTAATAATTTATGTATTATACAGGGTTACAAATAATCCGCGGACGTAGGTACGTAGTCTGGGTACCTACTATTTGGCTTGGCACCGACTTCAAACAGATTAGTAGGTACCTACCTAGCACGTAAATACAATTTAATGTTATTAATAGGCTTAGACAATAAGCGCATTTAATGAATGTCTTATTAAAATTATTTTTTGCTTTTCAGTGTTTTTAGGTAGTTTTTATTTTGTTTTTTTTTTTGAAGTCGGTTTAATTTTGCATGAAAGCATAGCATAGGCAGACGGACATAAATTTAGTATTAATGTCAATGTAGGTAATATAAATTAGCTTTTTAAGAAGTAAGGAATGTATTGGTATGAAGTTTAAAGAAGTTTTGACTTCACATAAGATATAAAACTGTGTTTTTTCTCCTGTAGGTACTACTTATAAAAATAGTGAATTTATGATATTGGAATGAACTGTCAATTCCAATAATGTCCTGTTATGACGTAGGGGTTGTAAGATCCCCCTTAACCCATTTCGTAGACAATTTATTCACAATGTCTCATGGGTCACAAACGATACTGCCGATATTTCCTCTAATATCTTTATATCCGTATCGAACGACCGCTATTTGAATATTTTATTAATTTACAACGACCATGCACAAGAAACTGGGCTCTGTAGAGTTTCATTATCAATTAACATAAACTTGACGAATAGGTCAACACGCTGTAGTTAGAACCACTCCACTGTAATTACCATTAATTGCTGATGTAAATAAAGCGACAGCAGCTATTTCCATCGTAGAGGAAGTCTAATCAAACAGGCGATTCTAAGATAGGATCCTTTTCGGACTTGGAAATTTTTCTCATAGATTTTTCTCAATGATTTACCGTCCCTTTCTGCTCAGTAAAAAATGTTTGTCAATTTATTGTACGGACAGAGTACGGTAGACTAACGCCGTCTAGTAGTTAAAGAACTGAACTGTAATCTCGGGGTTTTACTGTACTAATAAGATTGTTTTTGACGAAGTCTTAACTATACTCCTGTGTAAATTGTTTCGGTGTATTATGTTTTCGAGTATCTAATTTTTTGGAGTAGATTAATGTAGAGTTAATCTTTAGGCCAAGTAAGAACATTGAATATTTAACTATAGTTAGTTATAGTAGTTAGTTATATTTCATTTAAACTAATGAAAACTTGTAACAAATACGAAGTAGAAAAAACATCCCTATTTTTATCTGGCATAAATGTAAGGCAGACGTAATAGAATCGAACAAGTTAACTAGAAACAAATAAAAACGTACCGGCAGTCCCCAGATAAGTGATGCGAATAACTTGAATGAGTATCGTGTCGTAGTCCATTACCGTGTGTTATGTTAGGACGGGGTATATACCCGTACCCGTGTGTGGATGTCGTCGTAAAGCCGGGCCGTAAAGCGGCCGTGCGCCGACCGGCTGCCGTTCCGGGTGGTCGTAACCGGGACCACCCTTGTTCGGTTATCAATTTTCATATACGCAACATTGTTGCGATGTTGTCATTCTAGTTTTCACGTCACGCTAGTTTTATACATGCGAAAGTAGGATCGCGTATTCTCAAGTCCTTTTCGTAAGATGCAGTATTAATTGTTGCTTCTGACATTTATACAAACAGGTTATTTACCAAAGATATTGTCCATACCTATTTTGCCTTTTCAAAATATTGGTAATTAGCTTCTGCCTGCGGCTTCGCCCGCATAGTGTTCAACACACCTAAATAAAACATATCCTATATATTATTTATTTATATTATAATTATATTTTATATACCCGTTAAGCAGTTTTGTGTAAAGAAGTGACAAACTTCCATACATCAATCAGTACAAACAGTAAAACAGTTTGTGGTATGTACGTTATGCCATATAGAAATTGTTATCAATGGACAAGTCATAAAATCTCGGTCTGGTAATGTAATATCCACAGACTCTCCTCACCGTGGGTTATTGTAGTCGTGACGACATTGACCCCGCAACCCTGTTGGTGACGCAACCAGTGTCACCGCAACCATCAATCACTAACTCGTTGTGACGTTTAACGACTTGGAATACCGACTCGGTATTCGGTAATCATTCTAGATAATACCTTTAACAATTTCTCTGAAACGTCAGCAAAATGTAACGACAGACGTAAACAATTTTAATCTTGTTTGTTATAAGTAATCGTAAGCCCAAACCATGCTTCTATTCGAATGCATTGGTGCATCGAGGAGATAGGCTGCTTATCGAATTACAGTGCGCCTCAGAAGAATGATGTCATCTGATTGCGATGGGCGGGCACGCTTCGGCCCCCGCCGACTATTCGTGACCAAGACTCTAAACGACTCATGCATACCTAGCCGGCCAGCCTCGCCCCGTCCGCGACCTGAACGCTAGCTTGTGTTTTGCGAACCTTTCAAACGTGCGCTTTTTATGCTCCGACACGGGTGAGCACTAACGAGACATCCAACGGACAAAATGCGATTATTCTGCACTACATGGAAATGATGTACAACACTTATGCTTAATGCTATCGCTTAAGTTGCCTATGAAATAAGCCTACGAATTTCTCAAATTTCATGGGATACATACCATAGCGTAGAAGGCTATATGAAAGCGGACGAAAATGCGAAAATTACGGCCTGTCCTACCTACGGGGCTTAAACGCATTATCATTCGGAATTTATTTAAAGATGGCCTCTTCCTGTTGGCCGCGATCCAACGGGGTATCCCCAAGATTTACCAGACGATATAATAATTATGGACTTTGATGTGGGTTAATGTGTGTCTACCGATGTCTGTCTGTATTAGTGTTTCATTCATGATTTGCTTGTAGTTACGTTCTTTCGCTTACGCTGAACTATTTACTTGCTTCCCCAAAGATGTAGGTGAATGTCACGTTACGCCCTGTTTTGTGTAAGTTTGTGTATTTATAGTGAAGTTGTCGACCCACAGCAACCAAGCGTTTCTTGTTAGAAAGCGAGAGTTCCAAGTTTCAGCGTGCGCTCTTCGTCGTCGGATCGACCGACATCCCAGTATTTGTATGTCTATTTTACATAGTACATCTTATATTTTCACCGCATCCGCTATTTGCTTTCATTGAGTATTCACGTTCATTGAATACGTAGCGGAGGGTTCTCCTAGATGAATTTGCGTATGATCACACATCCCAACGGTTTCTGTATGGCACAATAATACTATCAAATATTCAACTTTTGGGTTCAAGTTCATTCATGTTTGGATACGATGTACATATGTATTAATGCTCACAGAAAATGTTTTATTCAAATGCTTAGATCAACTACACGTCGAGTATCCGCTTATCATACCTTTGCAACCTTGCCAGCTGTTCAAGGTTCGTCGTGCATTTCCTCTGACGTGTCAGATGTTCCCTGACAAATGCTGTACTGTAAATAAGTAACAACGGTGTCGTCGTTGAGGGGGATGACTCGAGATAATAAATAACAAGTGCAACGATTGCGACCGCCGAGCTGGGATAAGGGGGTCCGGGGAGGGGCCGACCATTTTAATGTCCCGACGCCAGACTTTATATTAAACATTCGACCTTGGCAGTGGCCTACATCGACACCGGGACACGCACACACGCCCACTTCTCTCGTCACGAAAAGAAAAGTTCATTCAGTGTTTCGGCACCTTTCCGCGTTATAAATAATAAGCGTGACGTGTTTACTCATCTAGCGAGCTATTTAAACTTTGTTATCTTTGTTGTATTTCGATGACACTGCCTAAGGTCCTCGTCACGTTGTCTGCGATCTATCTAATTGTATTTATCCTTATCTATTTACAGTACATGTTACGCAACAATCATGTCGGCCTTGAGGTTATTGTATTCATTGTTGATATCGTTAAACGTTAATAACAGTGAATCATCGCTTTATCTATGTGTACAAATGCGTACTTTCATTTCCTACACAAAGTCTAAATTTGTTTCTTCCTTTGTTTTTATCAAATGCATTTGTGAACTTTGTGAACTTTCCTCAAGAATCGGGATCATTTCATTCATCGAAATTACTTTTTCTATAACTGGATTGAGCTGAATGAACGCGTGACGTGTAATGTATAAATCAATATATGAAAACATTCTTACCTTCCTGACACGTGTTGGTAATTATCGTATCGCGGTACAATTGTGTTTTGGCACTGACCGTATCATAATTAGTACTGACTGTTGCAAATTATGTAATAAGTTTACCGTTATTGTTATTGCGTGGAACGGGTGAGTAATGTGGGTCAGTGACGAGAACAGAGGCAGGGTCGAGATGCCATTGACGCGTCTTGCGCCGCCTTACGTAACGGCCGCATATTGTGTCGACGCAAGGACGCAGAGGATGCGACACTTCGTACATTACAAACCATTAATGTAAATACCCACTCGTCCCGTACGCTCCTCCAGCGTTCATATGCCACTGTTTATACCACTTTCAACTTTAAGTCCTGTATCATAAGAAAACACAATGCATCCGCGACGCTTTGTTTAACCCTTTCAACGCCAATGTCTGATATATCAGACAAACCATTTTCGTGCCCACCACGCCAATGTCTGATATATCAGACAAAAAAACAGGATCAAGAAACTTTGTATTTTTACTTGCCTGAATGAGTTGAGTATAACCTAATAGTTTTTTGGATTTTTTTTTTAATGGTCGTGGCGTGTCACAGTGGATCGACGTCATACAAGCGATGGGACATAGGCTACTTGAACAAACATTTGCTGAATTTTGAAAAACAAGTAGCACCATCTTATTCACCTACTTACGAGCTATAAAAAATGTTAGTACCGTTTTCTTATTGGGATCTCATTTGAAGAGATAAAGTACTTAATGTGATTTCTTAGTATGGAAAATGACTTTTAAAGTCCTGTTTCTCGAGAGTCCCTTCGTGTTTCGACTTGAACTTTTTATATGTTAATAATACATATATTTGCTACATTTTCTCCAAACAAACAAGGTGCGCGCGACGCGCCCCTTACGAGGTATAAAATAATTTTCTATTTTTTTCAATAATTCTTTTATTGTATGAAATATTTTATTGTTTTAACATATTTTATCATCGAAACTAACTCGAAAGGTGATTTGCTGAAGGTTAGTCAGATCATAGGCACATAAGAGAAAACCTTTCACGCTACTGTTAGTGACCGTAAAGGATTAATTTATGAATTACCTCATTTAATATACCTACTTAATGAATATTGTTTAGATAATGCAAAAATGTTTAGTAATCGATATTAACTGGATGAATCTTGCACAGGACCGGAATGCTTGGCGTGACAAAGAGGAGGCCTATACTCAAAAGTGGGTGGATACGGGCTGAATAGATAGATAGATAGAATCGATATTACATGCCACTTAGTAGTATTCATAAGTTGTTAATTCATGGATCACACAATTATTATTGAGCACATGTCTGTTAGTGCCAATCGGTTTTTTGTCAGAAGAGGCATCTGAAGCAAGAAATAAGGATTTTCGTAAATATAGAGAGTTTCACTCAAGAAAAAATAGCGCTATTACGAAGATGTAGGTACTACATAATCTTCTTCTTTCTTGAGATTCTTTTCTCACAACCATACGACCAAAAATGGATCAAAAAGATAAAAGAAAGATGTTTAAAGAAGTTTATGAAATGTTAGTAACGGAAGAATATCAAATTTAATTTTGCGATGTTATGAATTTAATGTCCGATAGTGAATCCGAAGAATCTGAAATAGATGAAGAAGAGGATACATTTAGTGACTAACTTTTTATTTTCTTAGTAATTTACTTTCTCAAAGATTTTTTTAAGTTATACATACAGACATACAACTTTTTTGTTTGTCATATCGAATGTTTGTTGTACTATCCTACTATACTAATATAATATTATAAATGCGAAAGTCTGGATGTTTGGATGTTTGTTTGTTCCTCAATCACGCCTAAACGGCTGAACGGATTGAGATGAAATTTGGTACACATATAGTTTATAACCCGGATTAGGACATAGGCTATAAAATTTCTACGGAAAACGTCTCTTCTCGCGGGAATAACAATTTTTAAACTACTGAACCCATTTGAATAATTCTTTCACTGTTGGAAAGCTACACTATCACGGTGAACATAGTGTACTTTTGATCCCGAAAATGAGGGGGGAAGGGGGGATATTTGAAAAAAGAGATTACGCGCGGGTGAAACCGCGGGCGGAAGGCTAGTTTTGTATAAAAACTAAAAATATTTTGTCCTAGGCTACCATTTTTTTTTTATCTTTGTGAATGGTAGGGTATTTCTGAAATGTTACATTAAATTTTAAAATAACACATGTTTTACAGCAGTATCTAAACTGTATTAATTGAATTTATATATTTAATAAGGTAATTCATAAATTAATCCTTTACGGTCACTAACAGTAGCGTGAAAGGTTTTCTCTAATGTGCCTATGATCTGACTAACCTTCAGCAAATCACCTTTCGAGTTAGTTTCGATGATAAAATATGTTAAAACAATAAAATATTGCATACAATAAAAGAATTATAGAAAAAAATAGAAAATTATTTTATACCTTGTAAGGGGCGCGTCGCGCGCACCTTGTTTGTTTGGAGAAAATGTAGCAAATATATGTATTATTAACATATAAAAAGTTCAAGTCGAAACACGAAGGGACTCTCGAGAAACAGGACTTTAAAAGTCATTTTCCATACTAAGAAATCACATTAAGTACTTTATGTCTTGAAATGAGATCCCAATAAGAAAACGGTACTAACATTTTTTATAGCTCGTAAGTAGGTGAATAAGATGGTGCTACTTGTTTTTCAAAATTCGGCAGATGTTTGTTCAAGTAGCCTAGTGTCCCGTCGCTTGTATGACGTCGATCCACTGTGCGTGTGGGGCACCATTTTCGGAAAAAAAGCGTGGCGGGGAAAGGGTTAAACTGCCATCCTATTTTCAAGCAAACAAAACTATATTTCGAATGCGCTCTGTGGAAACGGAATTGATGTGGGCGATCAAATGGTCATCCACTCCAAGTATTACATTTGTTACATGAACGCTACATAACGTAAACACTTATAATCTTGCGCTAAAACTAGATTTCAAGTTATCTCTAATGTAATGGAACTACTACATTAAAGATGGAATCAACTAAATGAAACCAGATTCTGAATTACTTTCCCTTAAGTATTCCTTTTCCGTTTGATGTTCTCTACGTGGCTTGTTTATGTGGTTTCAATTAAACAGTAAAGCGATCGGATACAGCTTTTATAGTAGGCTCCGAGTATCTTTTACTAGCAACTATTAACTTAAATAATCCCCACTTAAGTGAACAGGATTTCTTACAGTCTTTATCTAGCAGTTGCCTAGGCTCTACAATCTATCTGTTCATAGATTGCTGCATGTTTTAGTAGGTATAGTTTAATAGTTAAATGATTCGAATGTAACCAAAGACTTGTGATTTTTATTCGAATTCTCTTTCAATAATAGCAGGATAACTCGAGTCGAGTAGAGTTTTATTTCTGAGTACCTACACGTGTCCTGCTGGGCCAAATAGAGTCGCTTTTCCTCTATTTATTTTTGTCTGTAGAATCAGAGGAAAGTTGTTGTGAAGTCGTAATAAAGGGTGTTTATTTATAGTCAAAACATATTGTTCAGTGTTGTAGAGTAAACACTACAACACTGAACAATATTTTTTGTTTAGTGTTGTAGACTTTATTGGTGAAATAAACCGTAGAATAAGCGGCAGGAATATGTTCTGTGTGTAGAGTCATGCGGAGTGGTGTCGGCGCTTGCAGGTGTTCGCTGTCGCTACGAAACTGGTCGGGCATCCGGTCCGAGCCGCGCGCAGAACACGACAGATGGCGCTGCACGCCATACTTGATACTGCGCGCCTCTGCGCCGACATTCTAGCTTGACTCACCGAATAAAATACATTTCAAATTGCTCGTTGGTACCGAGTATTTTAAGCAAAGAAGTGTTTTTGGTCGAAGAAACCGACGGGTTTCTACGATAGACTGCACTACAAGGTCCCTAAAAAAGTAAATTGTATTTTAATTAGTATAAGCCCCATGAAATCATTTTAAAACAGCTCAACTAAACTCAAACTCGAATAATTAATTCATCGTAACGAATTGAATTGTTTGGGTGGACGTAATTAGGGAATAATTTGGTATTATAGGTCCTTTCAGAAATGCTTTTATGACAGTATCAGGCGCAAGACAAATTGTCTAATTACGGTGCGGCCCGGCCGCTTATGTAACTAATGGCGGCATAATCGGCTCCGAGGAATCCGATCGTAAACACGCTCGCTAACCCACTAAAACATATTTCTTTTATTTTGCAAAGCAACCCACCTTCGCAGCGGCCGCCACTTTACAGAACAGGTTTCTATATCGAAATTAACGATAAATCCACTGGCTAGGCACTGGCTCACCCTCCCGCCTGCTTCCTTTACCATTCTCAGAATTGCTTTTAATATTTCTCTCATGCTTATATTCGGATTATCATGAATCACTATTATAAATGAAGCATTAACATGCAACGATATTTTATAAAAATCCATCTAGTTTTGTTACTATTAGTATGTTTTTTTATATTTAGGCTCTATTGTGTTTTTTAATGTTTGGCTTAAATTTCGCGAAACGTATTTAATTTAAAAAGTTAAAATCACTTAATGTCAAGAAGCAATTGTTACTAATGATGCTCTCGCGCAGACGTATGGGCGTCTCTATCAAGCAATTTTGCTGCGGGCGCCGCCATGCTGGCGCCATACGCTATCAAGCTAGAGACATTAGGTTTTTTCTATCTCCGACTTGTTGTTCCAACTCATTCCCCAATGTATTCTTCCACAAACAGGTTTTGGTATCAACAATTGAATTTAAATTAGTGAATATCAAATATGAAAACTTGAATACGTAAAAGCTTAGTGATAAAAATAGATATATTTTGCGACTGAACAAGGAAGGAAAAAAGAACATTAAATATTTACTACATGCCAGTCTTATTATGTCGGCGGGGTTGATAAAAGAAAGTTCCACGGTGAACGTTACGGAACAATTCTCTGGACGGGTTTTATTACAGTATTTAAATAACGTGGACTCAGTGCGCATATGCACTGACCCGCATTCCCAATAGGCCATCACGTTTGCATTGCGACGGTAATGAGATGTCCGATACACACACTGATATAATGCGCCTCGCATGGCTAGCACAGCACGATCAATACTGCCGACTGATTAGTAATTTGGCCCTTGACAGTCGCAACTATCGAAATAAGTGTACATTCGCTTTGTTTTCATACGCCATAACAATTCCAGTTAAATGCTATCTGCGATAAAAACCGAGATATGTAAGTGTCGCCGTGAATGTGTGTAATGCTTTTGCTTTATCATTCATGACTGTTCGGTACTGTTTGTAGAAATTATTGAAGGAATTTTATCTAGAACTATATTTCAATTTTAAAATTTCTGCCTCATCAATTGTGAGAATTTGTGCATTGTTTTATGCACCTTTTTTTTATAAAGTCTACTAACTAAGACATGCAACAGTGTTTCATTCGATGTAAATAATGCTGACTTATCATTTTCGATCATATTATTACATATTGCTGCTATGGCACCTGGCACGCTATACCTAATGCATTCTACATTAAATATTTCATTGCATAGGAAACTAGTCGTATAAAGGTGGAATTTATACATATGAATTGTAGCAGTTGATGTGAATATGTGTTACAAAGTAAATGCACGATGAACAAATAAGTGGTAGAGTCGAGGAGTTGTTCGGGTGCGTGCAGGCCTGGTCGGCGGCGAACCGGCGACCCCCCGCTCCACGTTCTCTGGCGTGCCCTCGCTCGTCCGTAGCTATACATATGGGTCGGAGCGAGCGGCGTGCCGTCGCAATATCAGCCCGGTGAAATCGCTCGCCCGCCCGCCTCGTCGCACCGCACGCCTCGCCTGCGCCAGTCGCTGTGCGCCAACTGAAACGCGCGCACTGCTAGCGCAATCGAACGTACAATATCCCACACGAGTCTCTCGCTCTCTGGTAGCTTCCATCGCCATCGTTCGCCAACGCTTCTATTACCGGCATCGGTCGATCTTTCCATTCTCGGTCGAGGAATATCGTCCCGATCCGCGGCTCCACCATACCCCTGTTGTGTGTGTGAGAAGTGCATGTGCGCAAGTCGCTCCGATTTGTGTTTCGGTGTCATTCCAAGAAGTTGTCAAGACGGCCGTCATCATACGGCTGCCTGCGGCCACAGTAAGTATCGCGTCGGCCGCATGACTCAATGTAAAATGGGACGATTCTTATCTACGAGTGTCGTTGTGTGTGCGTGTGCCAACGACGCTCGGCGCGGTTGTGTGCGTGACATCCGACCGCCTCCCTGCCTATGTGCGTGTTCGTTGGCTCAATACTCGGTTCTATTTTGTGGCGGAGCGGGTAGATGTTTGTTTTTATTATCATATGACCGGTGACTGGCTGCAAGTATGATTGGATTCATGCTCTATCTACTGTTGCAAAGATACCGACCGACTCACTATGATTAATTTGTTTTCAAACTATGTTTTCAATTTTAAGAATGGAAAGTAATTAGGTATTTCAAGTCAAAAGATATTTGTTGACAGTACCTATTAAAAATAATAAAGTTGCTTATCGCACCGTATTGATTACCTGCAGAAGCACAATTCTATCGAGCTTCGGCCATTTGCCGACGGCAGCGGCGCACGGCATAGCCATTATAGGCATATTTGTGCATCTCCGTATACCATCTCACATAATATATGTACAAGTTTATACATATATTTAGGTTTAAATCAA